>CM039676.1:446095951-450895951 GCA_022496015.1 Hordeum marinum
CGGGGCCAGCGCACGGGCTGGCGGCGCGGGAGGAGCCAGAAGGCCGTCCCCCGGGCCAATCGCTATGAGAAGCTGCACCGCCAAAGCGTGTGCGTAGAGGGTTTGGCCCCTGAATGGTTCTTGCAGGGAAGATCGAGCATTTGCTCGAAGGTGAGCTTCGGCTGCTAGGCAGCCTTGCCGATGCGCTGATAACCCACAAGTATAGGGGATCAATTGTAGTCTTTCTCGATAAGTAAGAGTGTCGAACCCAACGAGGAGCCAAAGGTAGGACAAATTCCCTCAAGTTCTATCGACCACTGATGCAACTCTACGCACACTTTAAGTTCGCTTTACCTAGAACAAGTATGAAACTAGAAGAACTTTGTAAGTGTGATAGGATAGGTTGCAAGATAATAAAGAACACATAAATAAAAACTAGGGCTGTTTAGATAAAGAAACAATTATGTTAGTTTAACGAGTGTGGAAAAGTGGTGGTAGGAGTTGCGGAATTGTCCCTAAGCAATTGACTATGTTACTAGACCGATAGCAAGTTTTATGTGGGAGAGGCCACTGCTAGCATGTCATCCCTTACTTGGAATTCTATGCACTTATGATTGGAACTATTAGCAAGCATCCGCAACTACTAGCGTTCATTAAGGTAAAACCCAACCATAGCAATAAGATATATTGGTCCCCCTTCAATCCCGTATGCATCAATTTCTATGCTAGGCTGAAGCTTCTGTCACCCTTGCCCTCCAATACATAGTCCTATCAACATACAACTAACCCTATGGTGTGATCCACGCGTGCGCTCATATGATGGGCACCAAAGGACAGCAACATAACCACAAGCAAATTAAACCAATCATAGCAATTCATCAATCACCGATAGGACAACGAAAATCTACTCAGACATCATAGGATGGCAACACATCATTGGATAATAATATGAAGCATAAAGCACCATGTTCAAGTAGAGCGTACAGCGGGTTGCGGGAGAATGGACCGCTGAATATAGATGAGGGAAGGTGATGGAGGTGTTGGTGAAGATGACGGAGGTGTTGGTGTAGATCGTCGTCACACGATGATGTCCCGGGCGGCGTTCCGGCGCCGCCGGGAGAGAGGGGGAGAGAGCCCCCCTTATTATTATTCTTCCTTGACCTCCTCCCTAGATGGGAGAAGGGTTTCCCCTCTGGTACATGGTCTCCATGGCGACGGAGGGGCGAGAGCCCCTCCGAGATTGGATCTCTCTCTCTGTTCCTTCTGTTTCTGCGCTCCAAGATTCTGGCCTTTGACCGTTTCTTAAATTCCCGGAGATCCGTAACTTCGATTAAGGTGTTCTTTTAACACGATTTTTATCCGGATATTAGCTTTCTTTCGGCGAAAGATGGGCCCCAACCGCTGTCAGGGTTGGTCACGAGCCTGCCAGGCGCGCCTGGGGGGGTAGGGCGCGCCTCCTAGGCTCGTGACCCCCTCGGGCATCGTTTCGCGTTGATTCTTCTTCCCAAAAATCATAAATATTCCAACAAAAATCCCCATAGGTTTTTTTTATTGCGTTTGGACTTTGTTTGGTATGGATATTCTGCGAAACAAAAAACATGCAACAAACAGGAACTGGCACTAGGCACTGGATCAATATGTTAGTCCCAAAAATAGTATAAAAAGTTGCCAAAAGTATATGAAAGTTGTAGAATATTGGCATGAAACAATCAAAATTATAGATACGACGGAGACGTATCATGCTCTGGAGCTGGCCGGAAGATTGGGCAGCCGGTTCTTGATCCTCGACAGTATTGACCTACCGGCTCCCGTAGCGGGGATCCGGCTGGTCGTTCTTGCGCTTATTGTTCTGCGGCGGTCGGTTGTTGGCAGCCGGCCGTGTTGCGGCTGGCATTGTCGTTGCCTTGGACGGCGGGGTTGTCTTGACCCGGATGGCCGAATCGGCCGTGGCGTATTTTTCCGCCTTGTTCATGAGCTCGGCAAGCGTGGACGGCTCAGAGCATAGGAGCTTGTGCTTGAGAGGGGTGCCGTCCTGGCAGCCCTCGATGAAATATTGCACGGCTTGCACCTCGTGCATCCCCTCGTAGGAGTTGTGGAGCTTGGTCCATCGGGTGAGTTAGTCCCGGAGGGATTCGTCCGGCCCCTGAACGCAGATGGCGAGTTCACGGAGACGGCTAGGCTGCTTGTAGGTGCCGGTGAAGTTGCGGACAAAGGCCTCCTCGAAATCCGTCCAGGTGTTGATGCTGCTGGCCGCCAGGCTGTTGAGCCAGGTGCGGGCCAAGCCGATCAGCATCAGGGTGGCGTAGTTGAACGGCTATGCTCTTATTCCCCCTGGCGATGCCCACCGCGGTGGTGTAGTCGATCAGCCAATCCTTGGGTTTGGCGGCCCCGTTGTATTTCGGGGTGTCCCTAGGGAGCTTGAAGCCGGTTGGGAACGGTTCGGTGCGAATTCGGGGGCCGAAGCAGGCCGGACCAATCGAGCCCTCCTCCTCGAGGAGGGTGAATTGCGCGAGTTTGTCGATGCGGTTGCGGGCATCGTTCTCACTGCGGGGGACGCGCGGAGTCCGAGCCGAGCCGAGAGTTCGGGACGGATGGTGGGGTGGCGCCGACTGCCACGGACTCGCACCACAGAGGCAGCATGTGCCCTTGGCTGCGCCGGCTGTCGGATACCGGTGCTTCGTGATGACGACCACTCCGGGGCGGCTCGTTGGTGCGCCAGCTGCTAATTGCCGGCTGCTCACTCCCCAACGTCTGAGAGGGGTCGGGGGTTGTTCGCCTCGGCCTGGCGGATGGAGACGCGAGGGGAGCAGGAGTACTGGGCCACCTGGTGGCCGGCAGTTCCGGTGCCCTCGCGCTCGGGCCGGGGGCCTTCAGTGGCGATGCCGCTTGTTGCAAGCAGATGCTGTTGCACATCAGGCAGCATCGATGAGCTCCTTGATGTGGCGCTCATGGGCGACACGCTCTTCACCCTCCAAGGTGGCCAATTCCTCGTAGGCCACCTTGCCGAGCGCGCAGGTTAGCCGCGGGGGTGTCGTAGACCAGGCATTTTACCGCCGAAGATTTTGGCGACCACGCGGCCACGGTCGTGCACAGCCCCACGCTGGCTGGGGTCGGCGCCAGCCAGGGTGAGACCGTAGGCGGAAGCGTACTCCCGCTGTGCCGCCTCCATGTGACGTCGCATGGCTGCGAGGTCGATGGCATCCTCGAACAGGATGTGGCGAGCCACCTCGAGGTCGACCGCGGCGGTGTCGGGGTTCGCCGTCGGGGCGATCGGAGTGCTTAAGCCCCGGAGAGCCGCACCAAGCGGGTCGGACGTGCCGACGCGGGCAGCAGCAGCGGTAGCCGCGAACCGCGCCCGTCCGAATGCGGGGGAGGAAGTGATGGCCATCACCCCCATGTGATCATGGGACCCGCTGGGCTGAGCCGCAACGAGTGCGCCCACTGCTGTGGGCGGACCAACCCACACGAGCAACCCCACGGGGTACTCGTCAGCGGCCGGAGCCTCGGTGAGGCTGAGCCTACCGAAGCGCTCATTGAGCACGTCGATGTTGGTCGTGAGGCCGACGGAGTTGCCCGCAAGGCGTGCTGAGGCAAGCCCCACGAGCTCCCCACGGTTTCGCCGGGATGAGCGACGACGGCGGGGTATGGCGAGGGGTCCCACCCGGAGCATGAATCCGGCCGGTGCCGCGTACATCCCCATGATGGGCGCCAACTGTCGTCGTTTTCTCACGAACATATGCCATGGGATGGCTTATCGTAAGTGGTTGGGGCCGGAGGACGCCGATGGGCTCCGGGTGCGAGATTGGGCACAAGCAGCGACGGCACACGATGTACCCAGGTTCAGGGCCCTCCGAGGGAGGTAACACCCCTAGTCCTGCTTGGTTTTGTTGGATGGATAGATATGAGTACAATGATGCTCCTTGAGCTGTATCTAGAGGAGGAAGAAGGGGCAGCCGACTCCTCTTCCTCCACCGCTAGAAGGGTGTGTGTGGGGATGATCGTTCGTGCGTAGATGTGTCTGTCCTCGATCCTTGCTCTCCCTGTTGCATGGGGGGCTCGGGGGGTTTTATAGGACAACCCTCCGGCCCTTACAATATGATATAAGTACAAAGGTGGGGGGACTCGGCTGGCAGTCTCTCCAGCCGGCCAGAGGGCCCCGCCGCTCGTGGCATCTCGTCGCTGGCGAGGCCCGCCGGCCGAGCGGTCCCATCTCCCGTTGGGGCCCGCCAGCCGGCTCTGCGATTGGCCCTCACCCACCTGCCACGGCACGGGCCGCCCGGGGGGGGTGTCGCCTAGAGCCAGCCGGCCGAAGTCTTCGGTACGGCCGGTGGCACTATAGTCACGCCGGGGAAGGTAATCGAGTGGCGGGTGCGTGCCGGCACTGTTCCCCCACCCGGTCGCGCTCACGAAGGTCAGCGGCCGGGACGGTTGAACTGTAGCCACACGTCGTAGCGCGTAAGCGGGCCACTGTAGCCACAGGGCCGCCCATCGTGCCGGTCACATCGCATCGTCGTACCCGCACACAGAGGGACAAGACGGGGCATGTCCGTCCCGATGTCAATGGAAGAGCCGGCCCGCGGGCAGCCGACCGCGCCCAGCCTGCCGAGGGCCTAACCGGCTCCTTGATCAGCCGGTCGGGGTGCCAGCCGACGCTGGCTTGCGCTGGACGTCCTCCAGTCGGCCACGGCCAGCCGGCCGCGTAGTTTTTGTTCGAAGCGAAAAGGGGAAGACCCCGTTGCTTTGGCCTACCTAGGGGTATAAACCCTGTCAGATACGTTGGAGACGTATCACCTGGAAAAACCATCACCACCACCGACAAATAGGGCAAGACTCAGGTTGCTTCCAATCGTGCCTATGCCCCATGGCTTGTCTAGGATCACAAATTGTTGCATATCTTCTTCGCAACCTCTCCAAGGAGGTCTTAGTTCAGGTTGCCTCCCTTGACAACTCACACGTGATATGGACAGCTATTGCCACCATGTTTGTTATTATGTCTCTCTCGCATGTCAACAATCTTCGTGCTTCACTCACCAATGCTCAGAAAGGTTCTCAATCTGCCTCAGCGTACTTCAGTCACATGCGCTCTCTCTCCGATGAACTCGTAGTGTCGGGAAAACCACTTGGGGAGGGGGAGCTCATCTCCTTCATTGTCGCTGGGCTCGACATGGAGTACCAACCGATCATTTCGGCGATGGATGTCCGCACCGTACCCATCACCGTCGATGGTCTCTTCTTCCTGGTGTCCAATTTTGACCAACGGGTCTAGATGTTCCTTGGGAGTGGTGCTAGGGCTTTCAAATCCTCGGCCAACATCGCCTCCAAGGGCCATGGTGGCGTCGGCGGCAAGAATAACTACCACAACCAGAAAAACGGCGGCGCTACTAGATCTCGTGGCGCTGGCTACAACGGCAACAATGGCTATGGTGGCGGCGGCGGAGAAGGCTACGGCAAAAACCAGGGTGGAGGCGGCTATCCCAGGGCGGTAGTGGTGGTCCCTTCCATCACAATGGTGGGGGCTATCACCAAAATAATTCTGGTGGTAACAACAAGCACTCCTCCTCCAACAGGGGGCGTCCGTTCCAAGGATAAACAGGTTACGAGGATAAGTGACAAATTTGCAAGAAAGATAATCATCTTGCTCGCAATTGTAATTGGCGTTATATTGATAACAACTCTCAGCCTAAGAAAATTGCATCTGTCGCCAATGCATCATATGGTGTCAACACAATCTGGTACATGGATACAGGGGCCACAAATCACATCACAGGAGAATTGGATAAGCTGACCATGCATGAGAAGCATCATAGCAATGATCAAGTCTACACCACCAACGATGCAAGTATGGAAATTAGTCATATTGGTAAATCACTTATCAAAAACCCCACATAGAAATCTTGAGCTCAATGAAATCCTACATGTTCCTCATACATCCAAAACACTACTATTTGTTCATAGAATTTCCCCGGACAGTAATGTCTTTCTTGAATTTCACCCCTTCTTTTTTTTGATCAAGGATTAGGTCACGAAGAAGGTTCACCATAGGTGTGTGTGTGCAAAGACTCTATGCTTTGCTTCCTCGGTATTGCCACTAAAATAAACAGTGTACGGTGCCATCAAGATCTGTGCTGAAAGATGGAACAATCCCTTACGTTATCGTTCGTTTGCCACAGTTCATCAAATTCTTAGTACAAATAAACTCCCCATTGTCGGTGAGAGAGATTTAGAAACTATTTTTGATTCTTGTCAACATGCCAAAAGTCATCAGTTACCATACCCTGTATCAACGAGTGTGTCAACCAAACCTTTGCAACTTATTTTTTTTTTATGTATGGGGTCTAGCACCCATATCTGTTGGTAGACACTCCTACTACGCTAGTTTCATTGATGACTGACACGTCTCCGTCGTATCTATAATTATTGATTGTTTTATGCCAATATTCTACAACTTTCATATACTTTTGACAACAAACAAAACTGAGGCAATACCGTTGAAACGCTGGAGAAGAGCCGACTACCGCAACCATTGTCGCGTCGCAGACATCGCTCCCAACATCACTGTTGCCACAGAAGTCTTGGTCGCCATAGTGATTCTTACGGGGCCGCCACCCCAACATCCACCACTCTGCCGCGCCCAACGCAATCATCCGACACCACCTTTCGGGGGCCCGCCGCCCTGACATACCACCTGCTTCCCTCGAGCAGCAACACGGCACAACCCAGCTGCCTGCAGCCCACGCTGCTCAGGGAAACCGCTCACAGACCACGAATGTTGCACCATATCCGGGGCCGCCCTACCGATGTAAAGTCAAACTGTCCCCTTTAGGGCGCATCGACCGAGCCGACACCCCTACTGCCCAAGCAGGAACAAGGATGCCACCCCAATAAATGTCGAGACAGAGCTCCACCTCATAGAGCCCGCCACTCACATTGTTTCCGAGATCCGCCATCTCGACGCACAAACAGAAACCACCCGGAGCTGCGGCCCCGACGTCCGCTATCCCCGACAACGAAGGGATCCGTGCAAACTGCAGTATGTTGATTCTCCAAGCTAATGCCTCAAAGAAGGGAGTGACGTAGCTGCCGTCATCGCCCACTTCGACCATTCAAAGCTAGAGATTTCTTCCGGATAGTCATGGAATGAAGCTCCACGGCAACGCTTTCAAGAAAGGGAACGACGCCATGGTGTCGCCGTTTTCAGCAACCGACCCAAAGTCAGGGGCTCGACTTTTGCCCAGAGCTCCACCATACCTCTGAATCCGAGCGGATCCCAAGCACTGCACATCAAACAATCCCATGGTCGACGTTCACTGGATCCACCTCTTGTTGCGGCACCCTTAGTCTACTCGCGAGCAAGCCCATCCGACGTAGTCCGACGCCACCGCAGCAACCTTGCGCGCCACCGCGCCCACTCCCTATAGCAGATTCGCGCTGCCCGAAGGCCTTCGCGCCCCCGGGCCGCCATCGTGATGCCGCGCAACCTTCCAACGCGGCCAGAACCGCGCGCCGTCGCTGCTCCGTGCAGCCCGGACCCGCGCGCCAGCAACGACTAGTGATGCCCCGGCCGAAGCCGCCATTTGAGCCCCCAGCACAAGCCCCACCTGGGAAGCACCATCGCTGGAGCAGCAGCACCACGGCATACCTCCTCCTCCCCGATCCGGTCGAGCCAGCAGCCTGCACACCTCCCGCCGCGCAGCACTCCCAGCTCCAGAGCCACGACGTGCCGCTCCTCTCCTCCCTCCTCAGGTCGCCGGATCTGGGCCCTCCCACTCCGGAGACAAGACAGACACCGTCGGACCCGCGCCCGCATGAACCCTCGAGCCGCCATGCCAGATCTTTCCGCGCGCGGCACGGAGCTATGCCCTGCCGCCATCATCCCTGGAGCCAGGCCATGCTTCGCCTGCGGGCTCCTCAGGCGGCAGAGAGGAGGGGGGAGGAGGGCGTGGGGGAATTGGCGGCGCCGGGGGGATCTACCGAGTTGCCAGGGAGAGACGACGCGGGGGGTCGGGCGAGCTGTTTTTTGTTCTTGCAGCAGCTTGCGTGTTGCTTCGGCCCCAACAATTTAAGGGTCTAGAAGATATCTTCGAAGGATTTTATTGTAATTCTTAGTAGTAATAGTTACTTAGGTAGTAATTTCTTAGATTTCGAATCCAAAGCACTGTACATGTAATGGTTACGAGTACAAATAAAGTGGCAGGTATATTTAAACAAAAAGGACAGGTCTCTTGAATTGTACGGTACAGGGAGGTAACAGCTCTTGGCCATTTTTTTTTCCTTGTGGAGTACTACTAGGCTGTATAAGTGGGTTATGATTTTCCTTTTGTCATGGTGCTTTTCTTTTGTTGTAATGTCTCATGCCATTGCCTTTGTTTCACTCAGCGCTGACTGCATGCCTTCGTAGAAAAAAGTAGTCTAAAACCACAAAATATCAAGGAACCGACCAAACATTCTGCAAAAGGAGGTGTGGCAGGCAATATACAACCCTGGTTGTAGTATTGAACTTCCAATCCTAAACTAAAATGGGTTGCGGCGAATGGAACCAGATCCTCTGACTTATCAAGGAAAGTCAAGTCAGCTAAAATAACCGAACTAGCTAGCCTTCGGCCTTCCAGTTTTAGACCAGTGCTCTAACACAACAATGTAACAAACAATCATTTATTTATATGCAGTAATGCATAGTCTACAGTAATACCCGGACAGTGCCATCTCTCTGACTTGCCTTTTGTATTTTACACATGGAGGTCACTCTAGTGTTAGACATGCATGTAATACTAGAGATATTTCCTATACCGGCGTTGCAGCAAGGAGATTAGAGTTTTTTTTTGAACCGAAACTGTAGAACAACAGTTCTATGGTAATTTTATTAATAAAAGTAAAAAACATATATACACACAGTCTAAAGTAGGAAAAAATAACTCAACCAATGCCTGTCCTAGAAAAAAACATGGTAATTACAAGTTATTATCAATCCAGGTCTTGATCTTTTCTGCTTTGCTATCTTTTTCTCTGATTATAGTCTCTTGTGATCCTTCTTTAAGGTAGAACTTCCATGTACCCATGCTAGGTGTTGCTCTTCTAAAAATTTTGTCATTTCTACTCATCCAAATGCTCCAGCAGCCCATGATAATAATTTCCATGGCAATATCTTGTGATAGTTTCAACTTTATACATCATATGTAGATAATCCTCTCTGCCTCCCTGGTGTAAGATGATACTAGCAGTCAA
The DNA here is from genome assembly GCA_022496015.1 of Hordeum marinum. NCBI lineage: Eukaryota > Viridiplantae > Streptophyta > Magnoliopsida > Poales > Poaceae > Hordeum > Hordeum marinum. Next base: position 446,105,153 of record CM039676.1, read on the forward strand.
GTGCAAATTGACAATCCCAGAATAGATGTACAATTGTTTCCTGGATATGATCAGAGCATAGTACACAATTATAGTCATCTCAATACATACTTTTCGTGTGCAGAAGATTTTTTGTGTTGACCCTGTCATGTAGGAGCAACCAGAAAAAGATTGTGTCTCAACCTGTAGGCAGTTCTCCAAATATGTGGATAATTTTTATGGACTGTGTTGGGAGCAATGATGGCTTATACATCTTCATAGGGCAGTATTTGGGTGTAGACTAATTATAACACTAGTAGAAAACAGGGCATCGGTTCGGGCCGGGCCAGCCCATTAGTCCCGGTTCAGTCACGAACCGGGACCAATGGGTGCAACAGTCCCGGTTCGTGAGGCCAGGAGGCCAGGCGGGCCACGTGGGGCATTGGTCCCGGTTTGTCTGGAACCTTTGGTCTCGGTTCCAGACACGAACCGGGACCAATGTGCCTCGCTCCTGGCCCACAACCATTGGTCCCGGTTCGTGGCTGGAACCGGGACCAAAGGGGGCAACCGTTCGCCTGGTGCGAGCCCCTTTAGTCCCGGTTGGTGGCTCAAACCGGGACTAAAGGTTCGAACGGTTCGCATCTCACGATGTTTGGCGCTCCGAGAAACAGGCAAGATAACTGTTCCTCAGCGAGGGCTACAGTAACTTCGCCCATTTCACTTCTTCTCCTCCATTCTCCTCTCTTCTTCTCCTCCATTCTCCTCTCTTCTTCCACATATCTTCTACCATGAATCCAATCACTCGCTACGGGGAGGTGCTCGCACATGGCACGACCAATCTCGATGTCGTCTACACGAACGACAGCGCCATGGTGCCGCGTTTTCTTTCCCTTTTACAGAAATGGCTTCAAGTGGCGAATGAGAAAGATAAGTTCATAGGGCTTGATCTCGAGTACACGGCCAAGCAAGAAGATGCTGCCGTCATCCAGCTATGTTTCAAGAAACATGTCATGATCTTCCAATGGGCAAGGTGAGTTTTAAGGGTTTTCTTTGATCAATTAATAATTTATAGATTATTATGAAAATTGCATAGGATAGAAATATGTTCCATTTTGAATCCTATGGGAAAGATCAATATTTCTTTTAAGTTTGTGGTGAAACAATTTTCCTTGTTGCAAAACGTGGGAGAACATATATATATATATATATATATATATATATATATATATCATATAGTTAATTTAGGGTTTCTTCATCAATTCATAGGATATGAAAGTTGCATATATATAGGATATAGCAATATATATGTTCTATTTTGAATCCTATGGCAAAGATCAATTTCTCTGAAGTTGTAGTGAAATAATTTTCGATTTTTTTATGATATTACTGTTGGCCGGACTCAAATGAGCCCGGGAGCAAAAACTCTGCGTTTTCCTCTTTTGTTGCAGCGACATAATTTTCCTTTATATAGTTGCATATTATAATTCTGCCGAAATATACTTGTTGCAGCAGTATTTAACATGTGTTCCATTTTAATTTGTTGATGTTGCAGTAGTGACAAGCACTGCTCAGCACTCATGGACTTCCTACGCAACGACATACATTTTGCTAGCGTTGATGTAAGTAATGACAAGCTGAAGATGAGGCGCAACTTCGGTATTGAGATACCAACTGGCTGCCTTATTGATATCCAAGACATATTCATGCTTCAGTATGAGAGGACTTCGATGGCTTCTATGGCAGTCGCCTTGATCGACGACTATTACGGAGATATGAAGACCACATTCCCCCCCGGCGCAGCACAAAGAGTGGGAGAAGACCCCACTTCAGCCTATCAACATTGAGTATGTAGCAAAAGATGGATACATTGCATATGAGTTGTACCGCAAGATTCGAACCGTGAACTATGGGCAGCATCACCTCGCACCACCACCACCACGGGGATATTCTTCTGATTCATACTAGCTAGTAGTGTTCGCTTGGACGAGTACTTTCTGTAATGGATATCTGAACTATTATATATTACATATCTCTCTAGCTATTATATATTTGTAGTGCTTTTTAATTCAGTTTTTTCTTAAATTCCGATTGTGGTTGACAACAAAATGCACCAAAAAAGTGGGTTGTCATTGTTGGCAAGCACGCACACCATGCCAAATTTCAACCTTTTCAGACTTCATTTGAAGTGCTTTTCAATTTCAGGGTCATTTAGCTCAAAAAAATCAGTAAATGCATGAAAAATGTCAAATGAAGTCAGAAAGGGTTGAAAATTGATGATGTGGCTTTGAATGGTGCATTTTGAAAATACTAAAAGCCCGGAGTTCAAATAAGTTCAATAAAAGGAAATACCTTTTGTAATCGATGAGTTTCCGTCCGAAACCACGATACTTCGAAAGAGACTGTCCGTTTTGTACACGAAGTGCATCCTGCTTTTGCCGTAACCCTCTCAACTTTTCAGCACATGCTATGTGGGTGAAATGATGACACCATGCCAACTTTCAACCTTTTCAGACTACATTTGAAGTGCTTTTCAATTTCAGGGTCATTTAGCTAAAAAAAATCAGTAAATGCATGAAAAATGTCAAATGAAGTCAGAAAGGGTTGAAAATTGATGAGGTGGCTTTGAACGGTGCATTTTGAACACACGAAAAGCCTGGAGTTTAAATAAGTTCAAAAAAATGAAATGCCTTTTTTAACCAATGAGTTTCCATCCGAAACCTCGATACTTCGAAAGAGACTGTCCGTTTTGTACACGAAGTGCATTCTGGTTTTGCCGTAACCCTCTCAACTTTTTAGCATATGCTATGTGGGTGAAATGATGACACCATGCCAACTTTCAACCTTTTCAGACTTCATTTGAAGTGCTTTTCAATTTCAGGGTTATTTAGCTAAAAAAATCAGTAAATGCATGAAAAATGTCAAATGAAGTGAGAAAGGGTTGAAAATTAATGATGTGGATTTCATGGTGCATTTTGAACACACGAAAAGCCTGGAGTTCAAATAAAGTTCAAGAAACTGAAATGCCTTTTTGTAACCGATGAGTTTCCGTCCGAAACCCCGATACTCCGAAAGAGACTGTCCGTTTTGTATACGAAGTGCATCCTACTTTTTCCGTAACCCTGTCAACTTTTTAGCACATGCTATGTGGGTGAAATGATGACGCCATGCCAAATTTCAACCTTTTCAGACATCATTTGAACCTCTTTTCAATTTCAGGGTCATTTAGCTAAAAAAAAATCAGTAAATGCATGAAAAATGTCAAATGAAGTGAGAAAAGGTTGAAAATTGATGATGTGGCTTTGAATGGTGCATTTTGAACACACGAAAAGCCTGGCGTTCAAATAAGTTCAAGAAAATGAAATGCCTTTTGTAACCGATGAGTTTATGTCTGAAACCCCGATACTTCGAAAGAGACTGTCCGTTTTGTACACGAAGTGCATCCTGCTTTTGCCGTAACCCTCTAAACTTTTTAGCACATGCTATGTGGGTGAAATGATGACATCATGCCAACTTTCAACCTTTTCAGACTTCATTTGAAGTGCTTTTCAATTTCAGGGTCATTTAGCTCAAAAAAAATCAGTAAATGCATGAAAAATGTCAAATGAAGTCAGAAAGGGTTGAAAATTGATTATGTGGCTTTGAATGGTGCATTTTGAACACACGAAAAGCCTAGAGTTCAAATAAGTTCAAGAAAATGAAATGCCTTTTGTAACCGATGAGTTTCCGCCGAAACCCCGATACTTCGAAAGAGACTGTCCGTTTTGTACACGAAGTGCATCCTGCTTTTGCCGTAACCCTCTCAACGTTTTAGCACATGCTATGTGGGTGAAATGATGACACCATGCCAACTTTCAACCTTTTCAGACTACATTTGAAGTGATTTTCAATTTCAGGGTCATTTAGCTCAAAAAAAATCAGTAAATGCATGAAAAATGTCAAATGAATTCAGAAAGGGTTGAAAATTGATGATGTGGCTTTGAATGGTGCATTTTGAACACACGAAAAGCCTGGAGTTCAAATAAAGTTAAATAAAATGAAATGCCTTTTGTAACCGATGAGTTTTCGTCCGAAACCACGATACTTCGAAAGAGACTATCCGTTTTGTACACGAAGTGCATCCTGCTTTTGCCATAACCCTCTCAACTTTTTAGCACGTGCTATGTGGGTGAAATGATGACACCATGCCAAATTTCAACCTTTTCAGACTTCATTTGAAGCGCTTTTCAATTTCAGGGTCATTTAGCTCCAAAAAACCAATTACTAAAATTATAAACCTCTAGTTTTTTTGAAACTAAAATTATATAAAACCTAAAAATTACCAAATTGAATATAATGTTAAAAACAAAGCAATATTGAATCACAGGAAAAATAGCAAAGAAATAATATGAAAAAATAGCAAAAGTGAAAATAGATGCGCTCACACTGAAATTCAACCTAAATTCAAAGTGCTAGTTAGGCACCTAACTATTGAATTTAGGTCAAATTTCGTGTATAAGGGCATCTATTTTCACTATGAGCGGAGCTTGACAAGTCAAGCGCATCGGGGCTTATAAACAGGTGATGTCTCCCCTCTACTAGCGAGGTGGGACTAAACATCTGCTGCTTCCTCGCCGACCGACGAAAAGGGACCAGTGGTCCCGGTTGGTGGCACAAACTGGGACCAATGCCCCCTTTCGTCCCAGTTGGTGCCACCAAACGGGACCAAAGGGCCTGTTTCCCACCCTTTGGGCTGCTGAAAACAGGGCATTGGTCCCGGTTGGTGGTACCACCCGGGACGAATGCGACCTTTAGTCCCGGTTACTGCCACGAACCGGGACCAAAGGTCCCTGTTTCCCACCCTTTGGACTGCTGAAAACAGGGCTTTGGTCCTGGTTGGTGGCACAAACCGGGACCAATTTGCCCCTTTAGTCCCGGTTTGTGTTACCAACCGGGACAAAAGCTCCTTCTATATAACAAGCACTTAGGAAAATTCGCAGTTTTCATTCCACTTTGCCCTCGTCGCCGGCCCGAGCCCGCCGTCGCCTTTCTCGTCCCCGTCGCCGCCCCGTCGCCTCCCCCCGCCGCCCCCGTCGCCGCCCCGTTGCCCATCCCCGTTGCCTGTCCCCGTCGCCTCCCCCGTAGCCGCCCCGCTCCCGTCACCGCCCTCCCCCGTCACCTCCCCCACCGCCCCCGTCGCCTTCGCCGCCCCGCCCCCGTCGCCGCCCCCGCTGTGAGCCGCCGCCGCCCCGGCTCGTTGCAATTTTTTTAAAATATATGTTGATTTTTTATATGATGAATGTTTATGTTAGATTAGTATGTTTATGTTAGCTAGATTAGTATGTGTATGTTAGATTAGTATGTTTATGCTTTTTTTAAAGTAGATTAGTATGTTTATGTTAGATTAGTATGTGTATGTTGATTTTAGGTTGTATGAAAAATTAGTGATTAAACGATAAGAAAACTTTCTCATAAGAATTTGTCGACGATGCCCGGCCGCATCCTCGTCGTCGAGTAGTCCGCGAGAGCCTGCTTGATAGGCGCCATGTCCGGGACTGGCTCCGCCGGGCTGGCACTGGGAGGTTCTACCTTCCCGGGATCGGAGGTTGGTGAGGAATGCAGGTATCGTCGTCGACCCAGACCTTCTGTGGTGGAGGTCACGTGGGCCACTTTCGGTGCGGAGGGAGCCGGCACCCGCGGAGGTGGTGCATCGGCGGGTCAGGGAGGAGGACGAGCACGTCCATCGCTACATGGTGGCGTTGGACGCCCGGTTTGACAATACCTGGCAGATCCTTCAGGGATCTCACTTGAGTTATGATCCCATGATGGTTCCTTATCTTTGGGTGTCCACCGCCGGCGACTCAGAGAACGCTAGTGAACCGAGTTCACGGTCCTCCATTTTGGATTCTAGGATATTCGATCTGTATTAGTGATCTTATATGATAATATTCGAGATGTATTAGTTAATATTTGATGATGCATTAACTGGAATATTCGAGATGATGTATTAGTGATATTATATTCGAGGTCATTATAAATATTAATGTATTAGTGATATTTTATCGGTATAATGCGTGTGTGACTTCGGTATGTCGTTGCTCATTGTGTGACTTTCATGTGTGTTCTTGATGGAGGAATCCCGACTGTTGTCGTGGAGGGCGCCTCCTCTTTTTTCTCTTCTTTGTGATATACTCGTCGATATATTGCGCAAGAAGAGAAGAGGGGAGGCGTCCATCATCGGCAGTCGAACTATTACTGTAAGAGAGTGTCCACCAACATATATACACCACCGTATCAATGTGAGAGAGTGCGCACCAACACACCATGAGATATGAGAGTTATTTAAGGAAAGCCTCGACGGACCGAAAGTCACACACGCATTAATTAAGATCCAAAGCGTGCCGTAATTCTTGATCTGGATTATTCGGGATGATGTATTAGTGATATTATATTCGAGGTCATTATAAATATTAATGTATTAGTGATATTTATTGGTATAATGCGTGTGTGACTTTCGGTCTGTCGTTGCTCCTCGTGTGACTTTCATGTGTGTTCTTGATGGAGGAATCCTAACTGTTGTCGTGGGGGGCGCTTCCTCTTTCTTCTCTTCTTTGCGATATACTCGTCGCTATATTGCGTAAGAAGAGAAGAGGGGAGGCGTCCATCACCGGCGGTCGAACTATTACTATGAGAGAGTGTCCACAACATATATACACCACCGTATCAATGTGAGAGAGTGCGCACCAAAACACCATGAGATATGAGAGTTATTTAAGGAAAGCCTCGACGGACCGAAAGTCACACACGCATTAATTAAGATCCAAAGCGTGCTGTAATTCTTGAACTAGATTATTCGGGATGATGTATTAGTGATATTATATTCGAGGTCATTATAAATATTACTGTGATTTGCAAGTCATTCCGGCAAAACATAGGTGATTTTTTCTATGTCATTGCTCGATATATGGAATGGGTTGACTTTAGGTCTGTTTCGGCTCCTTGTGTGTCTTTCACTGAGGGAGAGTGTCCACCATATATAAATATGAGAGAGGAAGAATCCCGACTGTTGTCGTGGGGGTCGCTTCTCCTTCGTTCTCGTGTGCTAGACATTTTGGTGTAATGCACTCGGGGACGAATGGAGGGGCTACCATCACCGACTATCGCAATATCAGAAGGAGTGCCCACCATATACGTGATATGAGAGTTTAGGAAGGAAAGACTCGACAGACCTAAAGTCAACCTGTTGCATATTGAGTAATAGTAATAATGTTTCAACTATGAACATAGGAAATGTCTGACGACGAAAGTGAATTCAGTATGTGTGAATACTGCGACGATGATTGCGGCCTGTGTGACAAGACTTTCCTAGTTGATGGTAGGCGCTTCAGCATCATGCTGGATGAGAACTTCAAAGTGGATACAGTAAGTAACAATGACAAGTCTTTTTTCGTGATTAAGCATGACTTCTGCCTCTTTTGCTTCAACTTATAATTAATTTTAATTTTTTACTGTTCTACTAGCGTATCCCCTGCCATGCAAGAATTGTTGTCTTCGATAAGATTGGTTTCAATACTAAATAAGATATGGAGGTAAAGATAGTTCACATGAGGACCGAGCATGGTTTTACTTTTGTGGTAAAATTGTACCATGCAGACACCTATTGCTATTTTGAATGCAAAAATTGGCAAGCAGTATGCAAGGCTTATGCATTTGAGCCTAATATGCTTCTCACCTTTGATATTCGTCCGGAAGATGAAATAGAAGGTAATATGGACATCTGGGTCGATGTGCAGAGGCCTCCATTTCTACCATTATGTGAGTTTCTCAACCATATTTATTAAGTAATTTATATTGTTTATTTAAAAATATTTGACAACTTATTTGCATTGACATCTTATTTTCATTCTTCAAAAAATGTACGGAAGATGGTAGACAGAACCTACTACTACAATGATGAAGCAGAATTGTAACATCCCAAAATTTTATTTTGGAATGTTATGAATATAGTTATGCATCTATCATCACCATTGCTTGATTGTATGTGATAGTTGAAATGTCTTTTCTGACTTTCTGAAAGCTCTTTCTACTTTTCCCTAAGTTGCTTTCACCTATTTGAAATTTTGGTTAAATGTTCAAAATAAGAGAGGAGGAACATGACACTCCACACCAGGGTCAAATTGGTGAATTATTTGAACATAATAACCAGGGGTTATTTTGAAAATATTTGCAAAAAGGATTTAAAAACAATTAGGACATTTCTGAAATAATATTTTTTTCAAAGTGTTCAAATGACAGAATAGAAATGTTCATTAAATAGCATTTATTATTCTGTTAATTTTGATATATAATACCCCTATATTTACAAACGATTTGAATGCTTTAAAAGCTTTTGAATGTCTCTGGTAAATTATTAAAAAGAAACGGTAACCGTTTCCGGTATTAAACGGGCCGGCCCACCGGCTTTAAAAGCCGAGACCGTTACCGGTCGGCCGACCGAGCGCAGTAACGCTCCCGCTCTCTCATTGACACCGGGTCCCACCCCGTCCGACCGTTGCCCCGGAACGGTCATCGTCTTCACTCCCCGCGCTCGCCGGATCCGACGCTGGCCGTTACTCCCCCTCGCCGGATCTCTCTCTCCTTTACTCCCCCTCACCCCTCGAGCGCCCTATAAGAACCGGACCACCCCCCGCATCCATTTCCCCCCCCGAGCCCCTTCTCTCTCTCGCCGAGACGCCGGCAATTGCTCGCCGGAGCTACTCCCACACCGAAGCTCGCCGTCGACCGTAGCCACCACCTCCGACCACCATTCGCCTCGCCGTCGCCACCAATCGACTCCGGAGAACCGTCCCTGTCGCCCAGACCACCTCCCCGTCCTCCCCGACCACCGGAACACCTCGCCGTCGCAATCGCCGCTACCGGACTCGCCGGAGTACCCCGACGCCGGCAACCTCCCTCCGTAAGCCCCCTCGACCGTCGGATCCCGAACCAACGGCTAAGATTAGAACGGACTTAAGTCCGAACCGTTTTCTTATATCGATCGGTCGCCCGCTCTATTTCACCTACCGCACGCCCCCCTTAACCAATCGGATCGCGCCACGTCACCCCCTGGCCGACCGGTAGAATTTCACCTTTTTCTGATTTTATTTAGAAAACAAAACCTATTCTAATTTTGTTTTAGCTATATCTTTTAACCTGTTTAGAGTTTTGAGTTGATTCTTTTTGCAATAGCTCACATTTTTCATGTAGTTTCACCCTGTACTTTTAAATTTCAAATTTGAACTATAAAATTTGAATTGAATCAAATTTGTTTAAAATCTTCAAATCTGAATAACTAGAGTTTAAAAATAGATTTTGATATGATCTTTTTGCTACTGTTTGGTATTAGTTAGGACTATCTTCAGGTATAGTTTGAGGATTTTCATGATATATTTGATTACTGTTTTACCCAAAAAACAGAATCTGCTTATTATTATAATATAGTTTTATAAACTTAACTTTAATTAATTTGATTTAGAATTAGGTTTTAATTGTTTATTAGGTTCTGTTAGCAAGCATTTAGTGTTTTTACTCACTGTTAATAAAAATATAATTTTGCTTAGAGTAAATTTATCTAACATAGGAATCACAACTGACTAATGGTTTTGCTTCAAACAAAGTTTTATATAGTTTAATTCTGTTTTCCTAAAACAAGTTTATTTGTAAATTCCTTTATGTTAAGTACATGTTTTCTAATAAATAATAAGTTTTGTTTTCATTCTTTTGTTAGTATAACTCTAGTTGATCCATATAGTGTTATTCAAAACCTTTTTATAAACTTTACTAAAGTTTTCCCAACAAACTTGAATTGATTTTTTCCTTTGATAGTAAAATATTCTATTGTTTTCCTTGCTGTCAACAATTGTTTTGCTATTTCAAAATAGTTTTATTATGTTGTAGTGTTTTCATCATCTCCTTTGGAAAACAAAACTTTATGTGTTTTCTTACTTATGACTTGTGCATTATTTGTTTCAATTGTTTACTAGTTCCTTGTTGTGTGTGTGTTAGCTACAATATTTTGATTGTATGCTTATTTGAGTGCATTGTTTGTTTTGTTAGATTATCCGGAGTGCGAAGCCTGTTACTTAGAGTCACTCACGTACGAAGATCATCAATCAGGCAAGTCACTTTGATCATGTTTTACCCATGTTTTATATGCATTAGTTCTACCATCTCCCAAGTTGCATGCAAGATAGGTTAGTTGGAAACTTGGTTACATTGTAGTAGTATCATGTGGTAGATACCCCTCTCAACCCTCTTTGACAACATTGGCCCCGGGAAACGTTGTTTTACTTTTGCTATGCTAATAGTAGACGGGGTTGGTTGTGTGATTCATGGGAGTTGAGAGAGTTAATAATTTCAAGACCTACATAATGAGCAAGATTTCAAGACTCCAAGTTTTCAACATACCTCTGGGTGGATGATGGTTGAACGGCACCCTGGAGAAACCAGTGGTTAGCCTAGGTGATGCTGGAGATGGCCAGTATTCACGCGGAAAGGTCCACCCAGGCACAAAGGGATGGATGGGTGCTTCAAGACCCAAGGCTTACCTGCACAGCCACAAGTCATTATGGGCTCTGGCTTGGTTGGATATCGTGGTAACTCTGGACAGGCGGTGCTACGAGAGGTAGAAGAACGGTAGGAAAGGATGGGCACCGTCAGAGTCGCAGGGAAACCCTTTTGAAGACCATGTTTTGGTCATCCGTTTCTCAAACACCCTGAAGTGCGAGAAATCAGACGGAGGCGACCAAATCTTGTGGGGAACGTGTGCAAAACTCTGCAGAGTATTTCAAACCTAATCGATTAGCCGTGTCCACGGTCATGGACGACTTGAGCCAAAGGAATTGAAACTTTCGGAACTCTCAACACAAATAATATGATGATGTGGGTATTTAATAATTTTGGGTATGAGAATTGGTTGGTGGAACCATCTCATTAATCAACCAACTTAGTAATATTTTTTTGCTTAACCCCCCTTGATGTAGGAAAAACTTGGCTTTACGCAAAAACTTACCACCCCACTTGCCATATAAGCATATAGACTAGATGATTATCTTTTCACTCTTCTCTTGTGACTTTGCCGGCATATTCCATATGCTGACCTACACAGCTGCAACGTATCATGTTGCAGAGTACTTTTCCGACCAGGAGTGAGGACACGTTCTATGCTCAGTGAGATGCCCTTGGAGTCAGATGGACTCACCTATCTTCGACGCTTCCGCAAGACTTAGTTACTCTCATGAGTTGGCTTTTTGGCCACTTTATTGTAATCTTTATTGTAATAAAGGACTCGATATGAGATCTCGATTAACATAATGTTGTGTGATTTCCCTTTGATATATACATTGATGTACCGTGTGTGTACCAGCATGATCTTGGGATGGTACGGAAACACCGGAGACTTGACCTTCCAGGTCGGGTCGCTACAAGAATTAACTTATAAGGAGAAAGATCATCTTATCGCATTTCTTAGTCATCTTGAGAATTACAATAGCTATTATCAAACTGCTGCACATTATGGTCAATACGTGCCACTAGTGCACGTGGTGAACTACGGTAACATCCATGGAGATTGCATGGTAAGATTTTAATCCTACTATTACGACATTCGTGCATCTTTTGCATAAATTCTTCTAAAACTAAACTACGTTGCTAACTACAAAGTTATTACTATGTTTTTCAACAAAAAATTCCAGAGGATTGTGTGCCTCATCTGATGTTTCCGAGAGGTCACGTTGTTGTTATGAGCTTAGGGCCACCACGGCCAGGTCAGCCTATGCATCACTCCTATCCATACCGGATTTCTAAAACCGATTGAGTCATGACAATCAAAGATTGGAAGAAATGTATTCTCAATCGTAGAGAGCTACTTGGAAGCAACATTGTACGTATGCCAAGAATGGGAGACAGGATGATCTCCGTTCTCCATAATGGAGAGTCAGGGCCTATCTTATTTTATGATATTGTACCTAAGAGAGGATAGAATAGGTCCTACGAGATAGGAGCACGTAGGTCCTAGGTACAATGTGTTATGATGTGCTACAATGTGTTAGAGTTGATGATGATGATGATGAGGAGGAGGAGTTGTGATTATGACCAGTGACCAACTTGTGATATGATGTCTCATTGACAAAAATGATGATTAAATTGTGTCATATGTTCTATCTATAAGTATAGTACGTAGCGTCGTGACCAAGCACGAAGATAAGGGAGATCACTTCTCTCTATTAGCTATCTAACAAAATATATGAAACCCCTAAATTAACCCTCCAAAACCCTCAAAACCCCCTCTCTTTAAAAAAAACAGCCCCTTAGCTGCTGACACGTGGACGCTCTTTGGTCCCGGTTGGTGTTACCAACTGGGACCAAAGGCCCTCCTGCCTGGGCTCGGCGAAGCGGCCACGTGTAGCCCCATCTGTCCCGGTTTGTAAGCGAACCGGGACTAATGGTCGTGGGATTTAGTCCCGACCCTTTAGTCCCGGTTCCATAACCGGGATAAATGGGCCTTACGAACCGGGACAAATTGTTTTTTCCACTAGTGTAAGTCCATACATCTGGGGAATCGATTTTCTCCATGGCTAAAATGATCCGTTGAACCACATTGAATTGAGTGTATGCCTGAAGGGTGAGGGGCCTATGGTAGAGTTGGCCGGGCTCATGTAGTGTCTTAACATTTTACAATGAAATGCTTGAGCTGATAGCAAAGGAGAATAGTTCTGGGAATCTATCCCTGAGAGGTTGATCATGCGAGTTAGAGTTGTTAGGATTCTCTCCTATCTCTTATATCATTTAACTTCTTGATCTCTATGTATTCGGTTAGAATTGGCAAACGACTCTATTGTAATATCCCCTCAAATCAATATATATAATGCGGGTCTCCAATGTATGGATATTTGAGATGCGTCATCAAACTTGACATGGAAATCAAAGCAGGCCTTTTCGACCACATCTAGCTATCATCTTCAACCTCTCATCCACCACAAAAACCCTAGCCTTCTTCAACCCACCACCTGCGGCAACACCACTTTCCATCTCCCACCCATCATCATGTCCACCTCCGCTACCCCGTTCTCATCTGGCCTCAACTACAATACCTCCGAACCACTCACTCGAACGAACTATGTTCTCTAAAGAGCCCAAGCTCGATCCCAAATAATGGGCACCGACTTGTATGGCTATATTGATCAAACCATCCCAGCGCTTGGCAAAACCGTCACCACCACTAACAAACAGGGCAAGACTGAGGTTGCTTCCAATCCTGCCTATGCCCCTAGCTTGTCCAGGATCAACATATTGTTGAATATCTTCTTCACAACCTCTCCAAGAAGGTCTTATTTGAGGTTGCCTCCCTTGACAACTCACACGTGATATGGACGGCACTTGCCACCATGTTTGTTATTATGTATCTCTCGTGTGTCAACAATTTTCGTACCTCGCTCACCAATGCTCAGAAAGATTCTCAATCAGCCTCAGCGTACTTCGGTCACATGCGCTCTCTCTCCGATGAACTCGCGGCGGGAAAACCACTTGGTGAGGGGGATCTCATCTCCTTCATCGTTGATGGGCTCGACAAGGAGTAACAACCGATCATTTCGGTGCTGGATGTCCGCACCGTACCCATCACCGTCGATGGTTTGTTCTCCTTGGTGTCCAATTTTGACCAGCGGGTCGAGATGTTCCACGAGAGTGGTGCTGGGGGTTTCAAATCCTCGGCCAACATCGCCTCCAAGGGCCTTGGTGGCGGCGGTGGAAAGAAAAACTACCGCAACTAGAAAAACGGAGGCGCTACTGGATCCTTTGGTGCTTGCTACAGTAGCAGCAACGACTACGATGGAGGCTCCGGCGCTAGTGGTGGCGACGGATACAAATCTGCCAGCAGCGGAGAAGGCTACGGCAAAAACCAGGGTGAAGGCGGGTATCACCAGGGCAGTGGTGGTGGTCCCTTCCATCACAATGGCGGGGGCTATCACCAGCACAATTGTGGTGGTAACAACATGCACTCCTCCTCCAACAGGGGGTGTCCGTTCCAAGGATACGTAGGTTACGAGGATAAGTGACAGATTTTCAAGAAATATAATCATCTTGCTCGCAATTGTGATTGGCGTTATATTGGTAACAACTCTCAGCCTAAGAAAATTGTAGTTGTCGCCGATGCATCATATGGTGTTGACACGAACTACTACATGGATATAGGTGCCACAAATCACATCACAGGAGAATTAGATAAGCTGACCATGCATGAGAAGTATTGTAGCAATGATCAAGTCTACACCCCCAATGGTGCAGGTATGGAAATTAGTCATATTGGTAAATCACTTATCAAAACCCCCACATAGAAATCTTGATCTCAATGAAATCCTACATGTTCCTCATACATCCAAAACACTACTATCCATTCATAGAATTTCCCTTGACAGTAATGTCTTTCTTGAATTTCACCCCTTATTTTTTTCCGATTAAGGATGAGGTCACGAAGAAGGTTCACCATAGGGGTGTGTGTGTGCAAGTACTCTATGCTTTGCTTCCTCAGTATTGCCGCTACAATAAACAAGTGTATGGTGACATCAAGCTCTCTGTCGAAAGATGGCACAATCGCTTAGGCTATCCTTCGTTTGCCACCGTTCATCAAATTCTTAGTAGAAATAAACTCCCCGTTGTTGGTGAGAGATATTTAGGAACTATTTTTGATTCTTGTCAACGTGCCAAAAGTCATCAGTTACCATACCCTGTATCAACCAGTGTGTCAACCAAACCTTTGCAACTTATTTTTTTCGTATGTATGGGGTCCAACACCCACATCTATTGGTAGACACTCCTACTATGTTAGTTTCATTGATGACTGATATGTCTCAATTGTATCTATAATTATTCTACAACTTTCATATATTTTTGGCAACTTTTGAAACTATTTTTAGGACTAACTATTGATCCAGTGCCCAGTGCCAGTTCATGTTTATTGTATGTTTTTCCATATCAAATGAAGTCCAAATGGGATAAAAAATTACGAAGATTTTTTTGGAATATATGTGGTTTTTGGGAAAAAGAATCAACGCGAGATGATGCCTGAGGGGACCACATGCCAGGGGGCGTGACCTACCCCCTAACCGCACCCTGGGACCTTGTGGTCACCCCATAAGGTGGTTGGTGCCCTTCTTTCGCCGCAAGAAAGCTAATATCCGGATAAAAATGTGTTAAAATTTCATCCCAATCGGAGTTACGAATCTTTGGGATTTTAAGAAACGATGAAAGGCCAAAATCTGGGAACGCAGAAATAGAAGGAAACGTAGAGAGAGATCCAATCTCGGAGGTGCTCTCGCCCCTCCACCGCCATGAAGGCAAAGGATCATAGGGGAAACCCTCCTCCCATCTAGGGGGAAGCTAAGGAAGAAGAATAAGGAGGGGGGCTCTCTCCCCCTTGTTGAGGAACGTTGCATGGGAAACAAAAAATTTCCTACGCACACACAAGATCTATCCATGGTGATGAGCATCTACGAGAGGGAGAGTGGATCTACATACCCTTGTAGATCGCTGATGACCCACAAGTATAGGGGATCTATCGTAGTCCTTTCGATAAGTAAGAGTGTCCAACCCAACGAGGAGCAGAAGGAAATGACAAGCGGTTTTCAGTAAGGTATTCTCTGCAAGCACTGAAATTGTCGGTAACAGATAGTTGTGTGATAAGATAATTTGTAACGGGTAGCAAGTAACAATAGTAACAAAGGTGCAGCAATATGGCCCAATCCCTTTTGTAGCAAGAGACAAATCCTGAACGAACTCTTATATAAGGTAAAACACTCCCGAGGACACATGGGAATTATTGTCAAGCTAGTTTTCATCATGTTCATATGATTCACATTCGCTACTTTGATAGTTTGATATGTGGGTGGACCGGTGCTTGGGTGCTATCCTTACTTGGACAAACATCCCACTTATTATTAACCCTCTCGCAAGCATCCGCAACTATGAAAGAAGAATTAAGACAAAGTCTAACTATAGCATTAAACTAGTGGATCCAAATCAGCCCCTTACGAAGCAACGCATAAACTGGGGTTTAAGCTTCTGTCACTCTAGCAACCCATCATCTACTTATTACTTCCCAATGCCTTCCTCTAGGCCCAAATAATGGTAAAGTATCATGTAGTCGACGTTCACTCAACACCACTAGAGGAGAGACAACATACAATGCATCAAAATATCGAACAAATACCAAATTCATATGACTACTAGTAACAAGACTTATCCCATGTCCTCAGGAACAGACGTAACTACTCACAAAGCATAATTATGTTCATGATCAGAGAGGTATTGAATAGCATTAAGGATCTGAACATATGATCTTCCACCAAGTAAAACCACTAGCATCAACTAGAAGAAGTAATTAACACTACTAGCAACCTTGCGAGTACCAATTGGAGTCGCGAGATGGAGATTGGATACAAGAGATGAGCTAGGGTTTGGAGATGAGATGGTGCTGATGAAGATGTTGATGGAGATGAGTCCCCTCCGATGAGAGGAGTGTTGGTGATGACGATGGCGATGATTTCCCCCTCCGGGAAAGAAGTTTCCCTGGCAGGACGGCCCGGCCGGAGCTCTAGATTGGTTCTGCTCAAGTTTCGCCTCGTGGCGGCGGCGTTTCTTCCCGAAAGCTCTTCCGTGATTTTTTCTGGGATGAAACCCTTCATATAGAAGAAGATGGGGCCAGAGGGGCTACAGGGGGCCCACGAGCCCCCCAGGCGCGCCTGGCAGGCTCGTGGCCTCCTGGTGGCTCCGCTCTGGTATTTCTTCTGCCCAATATTTTTTATATATTCCAAAATAATTCCTCGCTGATTTTCATGGCTTTTGGAGTTGTGCAGAATAGACATCTCAAACTTGCTCATTTTTCAGCCCAGAATTCCAGCTGCCGGCATTCTCCTTCTTCATGTAAACCTTGTAAAATAAGAGAGAAAAGGCATAAGTATTGTACCATAATGTGTAATAACAGCTCATAATACGATAAATATCAATATAAAAGTATGATGCAAAATGGACGTATCAACTCCCCCAAGCTTAGACCTCGCTTGTCCTCAAGCGGAAGCCGAGAGCGATAAATATGCCCACATGTTTAGAGATAGAGGTATCAATAAAAATAAAATACGGACATGCAGGCATCATGATCATATTTAGAACAGCAATATCGTCATATAATCCCTTATGCTAAAGTGACAATTCATTCACAATGTAAAGCATGCATCAAGAACCTTATTGAGAATTAACAACCAATAGTCTTTAGTCATTGAAGCAATTGCAATTTATCATAACATCGGAAAGAGTCAAATAAGAGCTTGTAAAGCGAATCCACATACCCAGTCATCTTTTAGTCTACTACAATTGCTAAAGCTCACGCGATACTCATGAGATCAAAGTTTCAGTTGGACACAGAGAAAGATAGGGGCTTATAGTTTTGCCTCCCAACTATTTACCTCAAGGGTAATGTCAACAATAATAATTCATGATTACTTACTTCCAAGTTGATATATAAATATAGATCTTTCTCTAGCACATGACGCTTGCCAAGATAATGGCAAGATAAGGAATTGGTGTCGATCACCATGACTCTTTCAAAGATAAAAATTAAAGGTACAAGATATGCCCTTCGCAGAGGGAAGCATAGGTTGTCATGCGCTTTTGAGGTTTGGATGTGTGATCTCTTAGTGTGAAGGAATGTCACTTTATATTGCCCCCTGTGATAAAGAACTTTACTATGAAGTCTGTCGCTTTTATGTCTTCCTCATCACAGGTTCGTACATAGCTTATTTTCCACACCCTAATAGATCATACATATTTAGGGAGCAATTTTTATTGCTTGCACCGATGACAACTTACTTGAAGGATCTTATTCAATCCATAGGTAGGTATGGTGGACTCTCATGGCAAAACTGTGTTTAGGGTTTTATGGATGCACAAGTAGTATCTCTACTTAGTGCGGAAGTTTTGGCTAATATGAGGTGGAAGCAAGCGTCGCATGCTAAGGATCCATGATCATATAACATCTTTTGGAACCAAGCAAACATAATTCATTATGTTGTCTTCCTTGTCCAACATCTACTTCTTAGCATGTAATAGTTTAATGAGTGTTCACAATCATAGATGGTGTGAAAGATGATATATTTATATGTGAACCTCTCTTTCTTTATTACTTCCTATTAATTGCAACAATAACCAAGGTCTACGTTTGTCTACCCACAACAAGTTTCAGTCAACATTCTTTTTATATGTGAAGTCATCACTTCCCATAAGATCATCACATGATCTTTCATGCTTTTGTTCTTTTATTATTATTTCCTTTAGATCATGACATGAAGCAAAACCCTTAACTAAAATACTTTTTATTATATAACTCACTAACTCGATTATATTGGGGGTAACACAAAGCAAAACTCAAGACTAGATCATACTAAGAACTTTATTCTACTAGATAAAGATATTACCAAAAGGATCAAACTAAAATAACGGTAAAGGCAAAAAATGTGATTGTGATACGATACCGGGGCAACTCCCCCAAGCTTGGCACAAGCCAAGGGGAGTGCCCATACCCGTGTGTTCAATTGTCTTCCTTTGGGGGCGATGGTGGTGAAGTTGGGGCAGAATTCTTAAGCTTGTTTAGTTTCCTTTTTAGCACAAATTTCTGCTCTTTTAGATCGTTAACTTCCTATTCAAGCCTCAACACCCTTTGACATAATTCTTGCTTACTCTCCTCAAAAGACGAGAAGGGGTAAACAAAATCTTGGGCTTCTTCCTTGAGTTAGGGAGACTCAACTTCTTGAACTCCACATGCATGTCCCCAGGTTGGGGTAGAGGAACTTCCTCTTTGTCGGAACTTGTTCCTTCCTTCCCCTTAGGTTCATAATCTTCTTCCTCAGCTGTGGTCCAACCATAAGGATCTAAGTCTTCGTAAACCTTGGGGTTAGCAAGGTAATCAGCTACATAGCTCCCCCCTCTGAATCTTGAGAGGACATCTTTGCTCTAAATTTGCTGCAGAAACAGGCTCGAAACGAAAGCAGAGGATATTTGAGTGATACGAGGGTTAGACCTTTCGGGAGATTATATAATGAATAATTACCGACCATAAGGAGTATTCCACCAGAAAACAGAGTCCGGGAGGCACACGAGGTGCTCACGAGCCCCCTAGGCGCGCCCAGGGGGTAGGGGCGCGCCTGGCAGGCTTGTTGCCTCCTCGTGCGCTTTCTGGACTACTTTAACTTTTTGTATTTTTCTAAATATTCCAAAACGGAGACAAATTGCTATTGGAAGAGTTTTGGAGTCGGTTTGCTTACCGTATCACATACCTCTTTGTTTTTAGAGCCTGAAACAGGCTGGTAAACATCCCTTATGTACTCCTTCGGGGTTATGGTATTGATTATATTGCTTTATACATTTATGGGAGTACCTGAGATATAATGCTTGATTCTTTTCCCATTCACAACTCTCAGAAAAGTGCCCTCCGCGTTGTTGATTTTGATGGCACCGGAACGATATACTTCCTCGACAATATAAGGACCTTCCCATTTAGAGAGAAGCTTGCCTGCAAAAAATCTTAAACGAGAATTGTATAGCAAGACATAATCACCTATATTGAACTCACGTTTTTGTATCCTTTTATCATGCCACCTCTTAACTTTCTCTTTAAACAACTTGGCATTTTCATATGCCTGAGTTCTCCATTCATCAAGTGAGCTAATATAAAATAACCTCTTCTCACCAGCAAGTTTGAAATCAAAGTTGAGCTCTTTGATTGCCCAATAAGCCTTATGCTCTAGCTCAAGAGGTAAATGACATGCTTTACCGTAAACCATTTTATACGGAGACATGCCCATGGGATTCTTATAAGCGATTCTATAAGCCCATGGTGCATCATCAAGTTTCTTAGATCAATTCTTTCTAGACCTATTAACAGACTTTTGCAGAATTAATTTAATTTCTCTATTACTTAACTCTACTTGACCACTAGACCGAGGATGATAAGGAGATGCAATTCTAAGGTTGACATCATACTTAGCAAGCATTTTACGGAAAGCACCATGAATAAAATGTGAACCACCATCAATCATTAAATATCTAGGGACTCCAAATCTAGGGAAATTAACTTCTTTAAGCATCTTAATACAGGTGTTATGATCAACACTACTAGTTGGAATAGCTTCTACCCACTTAGTAACGTAATCAACAATAACTAAAATATGAGTATACCCATTCGACTTTAGAAAAGGTCCCATATAATCAAAACCCCAAACATCAAATGGTTCAATAACAAGTGAATAATTCATAGGCATTTCCTGACGCCTACTAATAGTACCTATTCTTTGACATTCATCACAAGACAAGACAAACTTACGAGCATCCTTAAAGAGAGTAGGCCAATAAAAACCGGATTGCAATACCTTGTGTGCAGTTCTATCTCTAGCATGGTGTCCTCCGTATGCCTCGGAGTGGCACTTCTGTAGGATCTGCCCCGGTTCATGCTTAGGTACACAACGTCTAATAACACCATCTACTCCTTCTTTATACAGGTGAGGATCATCCCAAAAATAATATCTCAAATCATAAAAGAACTTTTTCTTTTGTTGGTACGTGAAACTAGGTGGTATATATTTAGCAACAATATAATTAGCATAATCAGCATACCATGGTGTACTGCATGAAGCATTGATGACATTCAATTGTTCATGAGGAAAGCTATCATCAATAGGTTGGGGGTCATCAAGAACATTCTCTAACCTAGACAAGTTATCTGCTACGGGGTTGTCAGCACCCTTCCTATCAACAATATGCAAATCAAATTCTTGTAGCAAGAAAACCCATCTAATAAGTCTAGGTTTAGCATCTTTCTTTTCCATGAGATATTTAATAGCAGCATGATCAGTGTTAATAGTAACTTTAGAATCAACAATATATGATATGAACTTATCACATGCAAACACAACTGCTAAAAATTCTTTTTCAGTAGTAGCATAATTTCTTTGGGTACTGTCTAGAGTTTTACTAGCATAATAAATAACATTTAATTTCTTATCAAATCTTTGTCCTAGGACAGCACCAACAATATAATCACTAGCATCACACATAATTTCAAAAGGTAGGTTCCAATCAGGTGGTTGAACAATAGGTGCAGTTATCAAGGCCTTCTTGAGTATTTCAAATGCTTCTTCACAATCATCATCAAAAACAAATGGAATATATTTTTGCAAGAGATTAGTGAGAGGCCTAGAAATATTAGAGAAGTCTTTAATAAACCTCCTATAGAAACCAGCATGACAAAGGAAACTTCTTATACCTTTAATGTCTATAGGGCATGGCATCTTCTCAATGGCATCAACTTTAGCCTTATCAACTTCAATACCTCTTTCGGAAATTTTATGTCCCAAGACAATACCTTCATTAACCATAAAGTGGCACTTCTCCCAATTCAAGACAAGGTTAGTATCTTCACATCTCTGCAAATCTCGATCAAGGTTGCTCAAGCAATTATCAAAAGAAGATCCGTAAACGGAGAAATCATCCATGAAAACCTCAATAATCTTTTCACAAAAGTCAGAGAATATAGCCATCATACATCTATGAAAGGTAGCAGGTGCATTACATAAACCAAAAGGCATACGTCTATAAGCAAAGGTACCGAAAGGGCACATAAAAGTGGTTTTCTCCTGATCAGATTGTGCAACAGGTATTTGGGAGAAATCAGAATAACCATCTAGAAAGCAAAAGTGTGTATGTTTAGACAATCTTTCTAGCATTTGATCAATAAAAGGTAGAGGGTAATGATCTTTCTTAGTAGCTTTATTTAATTTCCTAAAATAAATTACCATCCTATAGCCAGTAACAATTCTTTGTGGGATCAATTCATCTTTATCATTAGGAACAACGGTAATACCTCCCTTCTTAGGGACACAATGCACCGGACTTACCCAATCACTATGAGAAATTGGGTAAATAATACCTACTTCCAGGAGCTTTAGTATTTCTTTTCTTACCACCTCTTTCATCTTAGGATCCAGTCTTCGTTGGGGACTGGCAACTGGTTTGGAATCAGGATCAGTTTTAATTTTGTGCTGGCATAGAGTGGGACTAATGCCTTTAAGATCATCAAGAGTATATCCAATAGCATCACGGTGCTTCCTTAGAGTTTTCAATAATTTCTTTTCTTCATGCTCTGAAAGGTTAGCACTGATAATAACAGGATATATCTCTTTTTCATGAAGATAAGCATACTTAAGAGTATCAGGTAATTGTTTAACCTCAAACACAGGATCACCCATTGGTGGAGGTGGATCTCCAAGTAATTCAACAGGCAAATTATGCTTAAGGATAGGACGTTGTTCAAATATAACTCTATCTATCTCATTCCTTTCGTCCATATGCATATCATTTTCATGCTTAAGCAAGTATTACTCTAAAGGATCAGTAGGAGGCATAGCAATAGAAGCAAGAGCAATAATTTCATCCTTACTAGACAATTCTTTTTCATGAGGTTGTCTACCAAACTTAGAAAAATTAAATTCATGTGGCACACCTCCAAATCCAACAGTAACAGTTTGTTTCTCACAATCAATTTGAGCATTAACAGTATTGAGGAAAGGTCTACCAAATATGATGGGACAAAAGCTATCTTGTGTGGTAGCAAGAACAAGAAAGTCAGTAGGATACTTAGTTTTACCACACAAGACTTCAACATCTCTAACAATTCCCACAGGGCAGATAGTATCTCTATTAGCAAGTTTAATAGTAACATCAATAAATTCCATCTCGACAGGTGCAATCTCATCTTTAATTTCATTATATAAAGATTGAGGTATTGCACTAACACTAGCAGCCATGTCACATAAACCATGATAACAATGATCTCCTATCTTAACAGAAACAACAGGCATGCCAACTACAGGTTTATGTTTGTTTCTAGTATGAGGTTTAGCAATTCTAGGAGAAGCTTCACATAATTGAATAACATGCCCATCAACATTATCGGCCAAGAGATATTTAATAATAGCAATACTAGGTTCAACTTTAATTTGCTCAGGGGGTGTAGGTGTTCTAATGTAGCCCTTACATATCACAGTTGAAGCTTTAGCATGATCCTTTATTCTAACAAGGAAAGGTGGTTTCTCAATGTAAGCAGTAGGAACAATAGAATCATTATAAGCAATAACTTTCTCTTCAACTGGAACGGGTTTAGCTACATTAACTTCTATGGGTGGATGATATTTAAACCACTTCTCCTTAGGGAGATTAATATGAGTAGCAAATGATTCACATAAAGAAGCTACTATCTCAGAGTCAAGTCCATGTTTAGCGCTAAAATCACGAAAAGTATTTGTTTCTACGAAGGATTTAACGCAATCGAACTTAATATTCATACCTGACTCCTTACCTTCATCAAACTTCCAATCTTCAGAATTGCGTTTAATTCTTTCCACTAAATCCTATCTGAAGTCAATATCTCTCTTCATAAAAGAACCGGTACAAGAAGTGTCAAGCATGGTCCGATTGTCATGAGAAAGCCGAGCATAAAAGTTCTTAATAATAATTTCTCTAGGGAGCTCATGGTTGGGGCATGAATATAACATTGAATTAAGCCTCCCCCAAACTTGAGCGATACTTTCTCTATCACGAGGCCAAAAATTATAGATATAATTCCGATCATGATGCTCCAAATGCATAGGATAAAACTTTTGATGAAATTACAATTTCAATCGGTTGTAGTTCCAGGATCCAGTATCATCACATAGCCTATACCATGTCAATGATTTATCCCTCAAAGATAAGGGAAAGACCTTCTTATTGACCTCATCCTCGGGCAAACCTGCAAGCTTAAATAAACCACAAACTTCATCTACATAGATTAGATGCAAGTCGGGATGTGATGTTCCATCTCCTGTAAAAGGATTAGCCAACAACTTCTCTAGCATACCCGAAGGAATCTCATAATAGATATTTTCAGTAGGTGCAGTAGGTTGAGGATCAACTCTTTGTGCTTCCGGTCAAGGTGAAGATACCCCGAACAAGCCCCTCAAAGGATTAGTTTCCATAGTGACAAGTGACAATAAATTTCAGCACACTATATAAATGTTTCCTTACCAAATTCCACTCACCAAAGGCGCTTCACTCCCCGGCAACGGTGCCAGAAAAGAGTCTTCATGACCCACAAGTATAGGGGATCTATTGTAGTCCTGTCGATAAGTAAGAGTGTCGAACCAAACGAGGAGCAGAAGGAAATGACAAGCGGTTTTCAGTAAGGTATTCTCTGCAAGCACTGAAATTGTCGGTAACAGATAGTTGTGTGATAAGCTAATTTGTAACGGGTAGCAAGTAACAATAGTAACAAACGTGCAGCAATATGGCCCAATCCCTTTTGTAGCAAGAGACAAGCCTGAACGAACTCTTATATAAGGTAAAGCGCTCCCGAGGACACATGGGAATTATTGTCAAGCTAGTTTTCATCATGTTCATATGATTCGCGTTCGCTACTTTGATAGTTTGATATGTGGGTGGACCGGTGCTTGGGTGCTGTACTTACTTGGACAAAAATCCCACTTATGATTAACCCCTCTCGCAAGCATCCTCAACTACGAAAGAAGAATTAAGACAAAGTCTAACCATAGCATTAAACTAGTGGATCCAAATCAGCCCCTTACGAAGCAACGCATAAACTGGGGTGTAAGCTTCTGTCACTCTTGGCCCATCATCTACTTATTACTTCCCAATGCCTTCCTCTAGGCCCAAATAATGGTAAACTGTCATGTAGTCGACGTTCACACAACACCACTAGAGGAGAGACAACATACAACGCATCAAAATATCGAACAAATACCAAATTCATATGACTACTAGTGACAAGACTTATCCCATGTCCTCAGGAACAAACGTAACTACTCACAAATCATAATTACGTTCATGATCAGAGAGGTATTGAATAGCATTAAGGATCTGAGCATATTATCTTCCACCAAGTAAACCCACTAGCATCAACTACAAGAAGTAATTAACACTACTAGCAACCTTACGAGTACCAATCGGAGTCGCGAGACGGAGATTGGATACAAGAGATGAACTAGGGTTTGGAGATGAGATGGTGCTGATGAAGATGTTGATGGAGATGAGTCCCCTCCGATGAGAGGAGTGTTGGTGATGAAGATGGCGACGATTTCCCCCTCCGGGAGAGAAGTTTACCCGGCAAGACGGCCCTGCCGGAGCTCTAGATTGGTTCTGCTCAAGTTCCGCCTCGTGGCGGCGGCGTTTCTTCCCGAAAGCTCTTCCATGATTTTTTCTGGGATGAAACCCTTAATATAGAAGAAGATGGGGGACAGAGGGGCTACAGGGGCCCACGAGCCCCCCAGGCGCGCCAAGGGGGTGGGGCGCGCCTGGCAGGCTCGTGGCCTCCTGGTGGCTCCCCTTTGGTATTTATTCCGCCCGGTATTTTTTATATATTCCAAAATAATTCCTCGCTGATTTTCACGGCTTTTGGATTTGTGCAGAATAGACATCTCAAACTTGCTCCTTTTTCAGCCCAGAATTACAGCTGCCGGCATTCTCCTTCTTCATCCTAACCTTGTAAAATAAGAGAGAAAAGGCATAAGTATTGTACCATAATGCGTAATAATAGCTCATAATATGATAAATATCAATATAAAAGTATGATGCAAAATGGACGTATCAATCGCTAAGCGGGAAGCGTTAAGAAACGCGGTTGGTGTAGTCGAACGTCTTCGTAATCGAAATCGCCGAGCGTCCCATGATCTCATCACGATCCACCCCGCTATCCAATCACGATCCATCCCGCGAACTCATCCCGATCCGTCCCGCGATCTCATCATGATCCGTCCCGCGACCTCATCACGATCCGTCTCATGATCTTGATCACGATCCTTTCGATCTAGCGCCGAACGGACGACACCTCTGCGTTCAGCCCACGTGCAGCTTGATGACGATCTCTGCCTTCTTGATCCAGCAAGAGGGAGCAGAGAGGTAGAAGAGTTCTCCGGCAGCGTGACAGCGCTCCGACGATGGTGGTGGAACTATTCCGGCAGGGCTTCACCTAAGCACTGCAGAAATCCGATCTAGAGGAGAAACTATGCACTAGAGGAACGGGTAGCACCTAGCTGAAAATCAGGTCCAAAAAACCCTAAAACCTCTAGTATATATAAGAGGAAGAGAGGAGGAGGCTTGGATATCAAGGAGCCAGCCCTTGGGTCGGCCGAACCTAGTAGGAGAGGTGGAATCCACCTCCAATCCTAGTAGGACTAGGATTCATCCTATTTTTTCCTTTTTGCACCTTTTTCTCTTTGGGCTTTTCTTCCCAGCCTCATGGGCCTTGTGTGGGAATTCCACCAGCCCACAAAGGGCTGGTATTCACTCTCCCACAGCCCATGTAGCCTCTTGGGTCGAAATACCCCTCCCGATGGTCTGTCGGTACACTACCGATGAGCCCGAAACTTTTCCGGCGACCAAAATAGGACTTCCTATATATCAATATTTACCTCCGGACCATTCCGGAGCTCCCCATGACGTCCAGGATCTCATACGGGACTCCGAACAACCTTCGGTCACCACCATGCATAACTTTATACTACCGAAACATCACCAAACCTTAAGTGTGCAGACCCAACGGGTTCGAGAACTATGTAGATATGACCGAGACAACTCTATGGTCAATAAAAAATAGGGGGACCTGGATGCCCATATTGGTTCCTACATATTCTATGAAGATCTTTATTGGTCGAACCTCTATGTCAAGGATTAAGTTAATCCCGTATGATGTTCTCTTTGTTCTTCGGTATGTTACTTTCCCGAGATTCGATTGTCGGTATCTCCATACTTAGTTCATTCTCTTTACCGGCAAGTCTCTTTACTCGTTCTGTAATACAAGATCCCGTGACTAACACTTAGTCACATTGCTTGCAAGGCTTATTGTGATGTTGTATTTCCGAGTGGGCCCTGAGATACCTCTCCGTCACACGGAGTAACAAATCCCAGTCTTGATCCATGCCAACACAACAGACACCCTCGGAGATACCTGTAGAGCACCTTTATAGTCACCCAGTTACGTTGCGATGTTTGATACACACAAGGCACTCCTTCGGTGTCCGTGAGTTGCATGATCTCATGGTCATAAAAAAATATACTTGACATGCAGAAAACAGTAGCAATAAACTGACACGATCATATGCTACGTTTGTAGTTTGGGTCTTGTCCATCACATCATTCTCCTAATGATGTGATCCCGTTATCAAATGACATCTCATGTCCATGGCTAGGAAACCTTAACCATCTTTTGATCAACGAGCTAGTCTATTAGAGGCATACTTGGGACATGGTTTTGTCTATGTATCCACACATGCGTCTAAGTCTCTGATCAATACAATTATAGCATGGATAATAAACGATTATCATGAACACGAAAATATCATAATAATAACTAATTTATTATTACCTCTAGGGCATATTTTCAATAGTCTCCCACTTGCACTAGAGTCAATAATCTAGTTCACATCACCGTGTGATTCGCATTGTTATGAATCTAACACCGAATGAGTTCTGGGGCTCGATCATGCTTTGCATGTGAGAGATGTCTTATAGTCAACGGGTCTGCGACATTCAGATCTGTGTGTACTTCGAAAATGTCTATGTCAAACTGTAAACACTACTACCACACTCCACTTGGTACTATTCCAAATGGATGCTCCACTATACGTATCCAGATTGCTACTATGAGTCATCCGGATTGGTGTTAAAGCTTGCATCGACGTAACTCTTTACGACGAACTCTTTATCACCTCCATAATCAAGAAACCTCTCCTTAGTCTTTTAGTTCCTAAGGATAATCTTGACATGTCCAGTGATCCACTCCTGGATCACTCTTGTACCCCTTGACGGACTCATGGCAAGGCACACACAGGTGCGGTACACAACATGGCATACTATCCAGAGCCTATGGCTAAGGCATAGGGGATGACATTCGTCCTTTCTCTTTCTTTTTCCGTTGTCGAGCTTTGAGTCTCACTCAACTTCACACCTTACAAATTAGGTGTGAACTCTTTCTCTGACTGATCCATTTTGAACTCGTTCAAAATCTTATCAAGGTATGTACTCATCGAAAGTCTCATCAAGCATCTTGATCTATCTCTATAGATCTTGATGATCAACAATTAGGTAGCTTTATCCAGGTCTTCCTTTGAAAAACACTTTTCAAACAACCGTTTATGCCTTCCAGAAATTCTACATTATTTCTAATCAACAATATGTCATCCACATATACTTATCAGAAACTCTATAGTGCTCCCACTCACTTTATTGCAAATACAAGTTTCTCATAAACTTTGTATAGACTCAAAAAATTTGATCACCTCATCAAAGTGTATATTCCAACTCCGAGATGCTTGCTTTAGTCCGTAGAAGGATCACTGAATCTTGCTCAAATTTTAGCATCCTTAGGACTGATAAAACCTTCTGGTTGTATCACATACAACCTTTCCTCAAGTAAACTGTTAAGGAAACAATGTTTTGTAATCCATGTGCCAGCTTTCATAATTGAAAAATGCAGCAACTGCTAACATGATTAAAACAGACTTTAGCATTGCTACGAGTGAGAAAGTCTCATCGCAGTCAACTCCTTGAACTTGTCACAAACATCTTTTCAACAAGTCGAGCTTTACAAATGGTGACATTTACCATCAGCGTCTGTCTTCATTTTAAAGATCCATTTGTACTCGATGACCTGCCGTCCAACGAGCAAGTCTACCAAAGTCTACACTTGGTTTTCATACATGGATACTTTCTCGAATTTCATGGCCTCTAACCATTTGTCGGAATCCGGGCACATCATCGATTCTCCATAGCTCGCAGGTTCATCATTGTCCAACAACATGACCTCCAAGACAGGGTTTTCATACCACTCAGGAGCAGTACGCATCCTTGTCGACCGACGAGGTTTGATAGTAACTTGATTTGAAGCTTCATGATCATCATCATTAACTTCCTCTTGAACTAACGTAGGCTTCAGAAAAACATCTTCCTGCGCTGCGCTACTATCTTGTTGAACAACGGTTCAACAACCTCATCAAGTTCTATCTTCTTTCAAGAGAAACTCTTTCTCGAGAAATGACCCGTTTTTAGCAACAAACACTTTGCTCTTGGATCTAAGATAGAAGGTATACCCAATTGTTCTTAAGGTATCCTATGAAGATGCATTTGTCCGCTTTGGCTTCGAGCTTATTAGGTGAAAACATTTTCCACATAAGCGTCACAGCCCCAAACATTAAGAAATGACAGCTTAGGTTTCTATCTAACCATAATTCACACGGTGTCATCTCAACGGATTTAGATGGTGCCCTATTTAAAGTGAATGTAGTTGTCTCTAATGCATAACCCCAAAATTATAGTAGTAAAACGTTAAGAGACATCATAGGACGCACCATATCCAATAGAGCATGACTATGACGTTCGGACACACCATCACACTATGGTGTTCCAGGTGGCATGAGTTGTGAAACAACTTTCAGATTGTCTAAAGTTGCATGCCAAACTAGCAACTCGGATATTCACCTCCACTATCATATCACAGACATTTTTATCTTCTTGTCACGATGATCTTAAACTTCACTCTGAATTTTCTTGATCCTTTCAAACGATTCAGACTTGTGTTTCATTAAGTAAATATCCACTATATCTACTCAAATCATTAGTGAAGGTAAGAAAATAACGACAGCCACCGCACGTACAAGACTCATTGGATTGCATACATCAACATGTAAAATTTCCAATAAACCACTTGCTCGCTCCATCAATCCGGAAAACGGGGTCCTTGGTCATCTTGCCAAAAAGGCATGGTTCGCATGTCTCAACCGATTTGAAATCGAATGAGTCCCAAGATCCATCGACATGGAGTTTCTTCATGTGCTTTATACCAATATGACATTTAGCGGCAGTGCCACAAGTATGTGGTACTATCATTATTAACTTTGTATCTTTTGGCATCAATGTTATGAACATGTGTATTACTACGATCACGATTTCAACAAACCATTCTCACTGGATGCATGACCATTGAAGGTATTATTCATGTAAAGAGAATAACCATTATTCTCTAACTTAAATGAATAACCGTATTGCAGTAAACACGATCTAATCATGTTCATGCTCAACGCAAGACACCAAATAACATTTATTTAGGTTTGTCACTAATCCCGAAGGTTGAGAGAGCGTGCGATGTTGATCACATCAACCTTGGAAACATTTCCAACACACATCGTCACCTCACACCTATCTATTCTCCGTTTATTCTGTAGCTTTTACTTTGAGTTACTAACATTTAGAAACCGAACCGGTATCCAATACCTAGGTGCTACTAGGAGTACTAGCAAGGTACACATCAATAACACGTATATCAAATATACTTCTGTCGACGTTGCCAGCCTTCTCATCTACCAAGTATCTAGGGTTGTTCCGCTTCAGCGATCGCTCTCCTCATAATCGAAGCAC
Source organism: Hordeum marinum (assembly GCA_022496015.1). Taxonomy (NCBI): domain Eukaryota; kingdom Viridiplantae; phylum Streptophyta; class Magnoliopsida; order Poales; family Poaceae; genus Hordeum; species Hordeum marinum. Next base: position 446,135,630 of record CM039676.1, read on the forward strand.
TTAGTCTCGGGTTTGGGTTCAACTTTGGGTTGCTTCACTGGAGTAGCAACTGACTTGCTATCCATGAAGTTTCCCTCCTTGCTCTTGCCCTTCTCGAAACTAGTGGTTTGACTAACCATCAACACTTGACTCTCCTTCTTGATATCTACCTTCGCGGTGTCAAACATCGCGAATAGCTCAGGGATTATTAATTCTATCCCTGGCATTTTATAGTTCATCACCAAGTTCTAGTAGCTTAGTGACAGTGACTTGGAGAACTATATCAATCATTATCTTATCTGGAAGATCAACTCCCACTCGATTCAAGCGATTGTAGCACCCAGACAATCTGAGCACATGCTCAACAATTGAGCTATTCTCTTTCATCTTCCAGGCAAAGAATCTTGTTGGAGATCTCATATCTCGCAACACGGGCACGAGCATGAGATCCTAATCTTAGCTCTTAGAACATATCATATGTTCCGTGACGTTCAAAACGTTTCGGGGCCTCAATTCTAAGCCGTAATGCATGACGCACTAACCTATCAAGTAGTCATCAGAACGTGTCTGTCAGATGTTCACAACATCTACAGACGACGCTAGAGGGGTTGGCGCACCGAGCGGTGCATTAAGGACATAAGCCTTCTATGCAGCAATGAGGACAATCCTCAGATCACGGACCCAGTCCGCAATATTCCTACCATCATCTTTCAACTCTATTTCTCTAGGAACATATAAAAAATTCAAGGGAACTGCAGCGTGAGCTAGTAATCTACAACATAATTTGCAAAGGCACTACTGACTAAGTTGATGATAATGAGTTCAATTAATCATATTACTGAAGAACTCCCACTCAAATTGACATCCCTTTAGTCATTCGAGTGATACATGATCCAAATTCACCAAATCAAGTCCGATCATCACGTGAGTTGAGGTGGTTTCAATGGTGAACTTCATCATGTTGATCATATCTACTATATGACTCATGTTCGACCTTTCGGTCTATTGTGTTCCGAGTCCATGTCTGTACATGCTAGGCTCGTCAAGTTTAACCCGAGTGTTCTGCATCTGCAACACTGACTTGCACCCGTTGTATGTGAACGTAGAGTCTCTCACACCCGATCATCATGTGGTGTCTCGACACGACAAACTTTCGCAATGGTGCACACTCGGGGAGAACACAATTTATCTTGAAATTAAGTGAGGGATCACCTTATAATGCTACCGTCGTCCTAAACAAAACAAGGTGCATAAAATGTAGCGACCCGGCCTGAAAGGTCGAATCTCCGGTGTTTCTGTACCATCCCAAGATCATGCTGGTACACACATGGTACATCAATGTATATATCAAAGGGAAATCACACAACATTAATTAATCGAAATCTCATATTGAGTCCTTTATTACAATAAAGTGGCTGAAGGCCAACTCATGAGAATAACTAAATCTTGCGGAAGCTTCAAAGGTAGATGAGTCCATCTGACTCCAAGGGCATCTCACCGAGCATAGAGCGTGTCCTCACTCCTGGTCGGAAAAGTACTCTGCAACATGATACGTTGCAGCCGTGTAGGTCAGCATATTGAATATGCCGGCAAAGTCACACAAGAGAGGGCTGAACAAATAATCATCTAAACTATATGCATATATGGCAGGTGGGGTACTAAGTTTTTGCGTAAAGCCAATTTTCCTACATCAAAAGAGGACTAAGCAAAATTATTACTAAGTTGGTTGATTAATGAGATGGTTCCACCAAACAATTCTCATACCCAAGTATTAATACCCACATCATCATATTAATTGTGTTGAGATTTCCAGAAGTTTCAGTTCCTTTGGGTCAAGTCGTCCATGACCGTGGACACAGCTGATCGATTAGGTTTGAGTACTCTGTAGAGATTTGCACACGTTCCCCACAAGATTTGATCGCCTCCGTTGGATTCCTCGCAATTCAGGGTGTTTGAGGAACGGATCACCAAAACATGGTCTTCTAAGGGGTCCCATTGAGACTCTGTCGGTGCCCATCCTTTCCTACCATTCTTCTACATCTCGTAGCACCGCCTGTCCAGTGTGGCCACAATATCCAACCAAGCAAGAGACCATAATGGCTTGTGGCTATGCAGGTAAGCCTTGGGTCTTGAAGCATCCATCCATCTCTTTGTGCCTGGGTGGACCTTTCCGCGTGAATACTGGCACATCTCCAGCATCACCTAGGCTAACCACTGGTTTCTCTAGGGCGCCGTTCAACCACCATCCACCTAGAGGTATGTTGAAAACTTGGAAGTCTTGAAGTCTTGATCATGATAGTAGGTCTTGAAAATTATTATCTCACACTCTCATGAATCACACAACCAACCCCGTCTACTAATAGCATAGCAAAACTAATTTAGCGTTTCCCGGGGCCAAGTGTCAAAGGTTGGGGGGTACCTACCACATGATACTACATCAAATAACCAAATTTCCAATTTACCTACTTTGCATGCAAATGGCGAGATGGTAGAACTAATGCATTAAAACATGGGTAAAAACATGATCAAGGTGACTTGCCTGAGTGACGATCTTCGTACTCGAGGGACTCTAGGTAACATGCCTCTCACTCAGGATGATCTAACGAATCAAACATGAGCACTCAATAAGCATACAACCAAATATTGTAACTCACAAAATCAGTAATGTAACTAGTAATCACTCAAGACAAAACAAGGCACAATCACAAGAAGGAAGATCAACGCATAGTTTTGTTTTCTAAAAGTTGGTGGGTAAACTACTACTAACAAAATAGAACTATTTGTATTAACTAAAACAATAGTTGACAGAAAAGAAACAATAAAATATTTTATTAATAAACAGAATTAAATTCATTAAAGTTTTGTTGAGAAATTTTTTTAGTAAGGTTTTAAAGGTTTTGTTAAACATTACTACATGAATTGGGCTAGAGTTCCCTAACATTAGAGTGAACTAAACTATATTTTTATTAATAAAACATTCTCCTAACAGAAAAGAATTTACTAAAACTTTTCTTAGAAAACAGAATCTAATTATCTAAAACTTTGTTAAAAGAACTATTACTTAACTAGTTTGTTTTAATCAAATTAAACCTAGTTGAAAAAGAGTAGAGTTCCTATAACAATATAGAAATAACTAAGCAAATTTATATTTTTTTAACAGCAAGTAAACTCCTAAAGTTGAAACAACAGAACGTACTAAAATAAAATATAATCAACTCAGATTTAAACTAACTAAAAATTAAACTAATTAAACTATACTAACAACTAATCAGATTGTGTTTTTGGTTAAAACACTAAAGAAATTCATCCTAAAAATTCTCAAACTAAGCATGATGACAGTCCTAACTAATACCAATCAGTGGCAAAAAGATTCATACAAAAATCTATTTTTAAACTCTAGTTATACAGATTTTAGTAATTTAAGCAAATTTGATTAAATTCAAATTTTAAAGTTCAAATTTGAAATCTAAGACTACAGGGTGAAACTACATGAAATTAGGGACCTAATGCAAGAAGAATCAACTCAAAATACTAAATAGTTTAAAAGATATAACAAAATCAAAAACAGAAAACATTCTGTTTTCTAAAACAGAAAAGAAAAGAAAAAAAACTGATCGAACGGACAGGGTGACGTGGCGTTCTCTGGTTGGCTACGGGGTGTGCGAGATCTAACGAATTGAGCGGACGACCGAGCTGTAGAGGATACCGGTTTGGTTTTAAAATGATCTAATCTGACACGTTGATCTACGATCGAACGGATATGAGCGGGAGAGGGGGCTCACAAAGAAGGGGGGTCGCGGATGAGGGGGTTCTCTGGCGAGGCCGAGGCGGCGAGGTCATCGGGGTGGCGCTCCGGTGGTTGGGGACAGCGTCCGAGGGCTTCAAACGACGATGGCGGGTCTCCGGCGTACTCTGGTGGTGTCGGAGGGGAGTGGGGACGACAGAAGCGATGGGCACGAGCTCCGGGAGCTTCGGTGGGGATCCGAACTCCGGCGAGGGTGTGGTGCAGCGCTCTGTCTAGGGAGAGAGAGGGGTTTCGGGTGGAATGGCGTGCGGAGAGTGGTCGGCTTTATATAGGGGCGAGGTGGAGCGAGGGGAAGGAAAGGGAGGGAGATCCGGGAGTGAAGTGATCTCCGGCGAGGTCCTGTCGACGCGAGGAGGAAGGTGACCGCGGCGTCTTTGGGATCGGGCGGTGGGGCCGGGATGTCAGAGTGAGGGAGGGCAGCGTCAGCGCGTCGGTCGGTCGGCTCGGAGCGGTTTCAGGAATTAACTGCTGTGGGCCGGCCCGTTTCAAATTAAAACGTTTCCTTTTTTAATATCCAAAGCAGTAAAACTCATTTAAAAGCATTCGGAATATTTCCAAATATAGGTAATATATATATCAAAATGATCAGGAGAATTAGTTCTGTTCAATGAACATTTTTCTTTGGTCATTTGAATACTTTGAAAAAATAATTATTTTCAGAAATACCTATTTGGTTTTAAAACCTTTTGCAAATATTTTTCAAAATACCCCCTGGTTTTTATTGTTCAAATAAATCACCAAGATGTCCCTGGTGTGGAGTGTCATGTACCTCGCTCTTACTTTGAACTTTGTCCAAGGGTTTTCAAATAGGTGAAACCAATATAGTGAAAATGAAACGGGACTTTCAGAATTTCAAAAGAAGCATTTCAATCATTCACTTCATTCCAACAAAGTATGATGAGGATGCATAGCTATATTTCATAACATTCCAAAATGGAATTTTGGGATGTTACAAACCTACCCACCTTAAGATGAATCTCGCCCTCGAGATTCGGGTTGGCTAGAAAATAGGTGCGGGTGGTCTCTACGAAGATCTTCTTCGCGTTCCCAGGTGGCTTCTTCCTCGGTGTGGTGACTCCACAAAACCTTACAGAACTTGATGATCCTGCTACGGGTAACTCGGTTGGCAGTCTCGAGGATTCTGACGGGCTTCTCCTCGTAGGTCAGATCACTGTCAAGTTGTATGGCCTCTAGGGGCACTGTGTCTCTCAAAGGAATATCAGCCATCTCAGCATGGCATTTCTTCAGCTGGGAAACATGGAAAACATCATGAACTCCGGACAATCGTTCCAGCAATTCCAACTTGTATGCAACTTCGCCTCTACATTCAAGAATTTTGTAGGGGCCTATGAATCGGGGTGCTAACTTTCCTTTAACACCAAACCTCTTGATTCCTCGAAGTGGGGACACACGAAGATATGCTCGGTCTCCCACTTCATACGTCACTTCCTTGCATTTGCTGTCAGCATAACTCTTGTGCCGGGATTGAGCTATCTTGAGTCTGTCATGAATCAACTTGACTTTCTCTTTAGAATCTCGGATAAGGTCAGGACCAGAAAGTTTTCGGTCCCCAACACCATCCCACATCAATGGTGTTCTACACCTCCTTCCGTATAAAGCTTCAAAAGGGGTCATCTTCAGACTGGTCTGATAACTGTTGTTGTACGAGAATTCTGCGTAAGGTAAGTTGTCATCCCAACTAGATCCATAATCTAGCGCACAAGCTCTCAACATGTCCTCCAGATTCTGGTTGACTCTTTTAGTCTGTCCATCGGTCTGCGGATGAAAAGCTGTACTGAACTCCAGCCTCGTACCCAAAGTTTCATGTAGCTGATGCCAAAACTTTGAGGTAAATTTTGTTCCTCTATCCGACACGATACTCCTCGGAACTCCATGCAGACACACGATCCTGGTCATATATATCTTGGCTAACTTAGCACAGGTATAAGTGGTCTTCACCGGGATGAAATGAGCCACCTTCGTCAAACGATCGACCACTACCCAGATGGAATCATAACCTGAACGGGTCCTGGGTAACCCTGTGATGAAGTCCATACCAAGCTTATCCCATTTCCATGCGGGTATCGGCAAAGGTTGGAGTAACCCTGCTGGTTTCTGATGTTCCGCCTTTACTCGCTGACAAACATCACATATTGCAACGTGTTCCGCAATATCCTTCTTCATACCTGTCCACCAATAACTTTCCTTCAAATCCAGATACATCTTGGTGTTGCCTGGGTGTATCGAGTAAGGTGAATCGTGGGCTTCCTGAAGTATCAACTTCCTGAGCTCTAGGTCATTGGGCACATAGATTCGGTTCTCAAACCACAGAGTTCCTTGTTCATCCTCACGAAAACCTTTAGCTTTACCATCCTTCATTCTCTGCTTAATCTCAGCTATCTCCTTGTTTGACTTCTGGGCTTCACGAATTCTTTCGGTCAAGGTGGACTGGATCTCCAGTGTGGCAACATATCCTCTTGGAACTATCTCTAGCCGGATCTCTCTGAGATCATCGGCTAACTCCTGGGGTAATCCTCCCGCTGTGAGTGTGTTCACATAAGTTTTCCGACTCAAGGCATCTGCTACAACATTTGCCTTCCCGGGATGATAATGCAATCTCATGTCATAGTCCTTGATTAACTCTAGCCATCTCCTTTGTCTGAGGTTCAACTCTTTCTGCGTGAAGATATACTTCAGGCTCTTATGATCGGTGTAAACATCACAACTATTTCCGACAAGGAAATGTCTCCAGGTCTTGAGTGCGTGCACTACGGCTGCTAATTCCAAATCATGGGTGGCATAATTCAACTCATGAGGTTGTAGTTGTCTGGATGCATAAGCTACAACCTTTCGATCTTGCGTGAGTACTCCTCTAAGTCCTTGACGTGAAGCATCACAATAAACCTGGAAGTCCTTCCGAATATTTGGCAAAATCAATACTGGGGCTGTGACCAAATGTTTCTTCAACTCCTGGAAACTGGCTTCACATTCCTCAGTCCAAATATACTTAGACTCTTTCTTCAACAACTCCGTCATGGGCTTGGCAATCTTTGAGAAATTCTCAATGAACTTCCGGTAATATACGGCAAGTCTGAGGAAACTGCGGATCTCCTTAACTGAGGTGGGTGACTTGCACTCGGTGACGGCTTGAACCTTAGCGGGGTCCACTGCTATTCCATCTCGGGAAATAACGTGTCCAAGGAATCCGACTTCCGTCAGCCAAAATTCACATTTGCTGAATTTGGCATATAACTGATGCTCTCTAAGATTCTCCAGAACTAAACGCAAATGTTCCTTGTGTTCTTCCTCGTTCATGGAGAATATCAAAATGTCATCGATGAACACCACGACAAACTTGTCCAGCTATTCCATGAATATTTTGTTCATCAAACTCATGAAGTAAGCAGGAGCATTTGTCAAACCAAAAGACATGACGGTATACTCATACAAGCCATATCTTGTGGTGAAAGCTGTTTTGGGTATATCCTGTTCACGAATTTTCAACTGGTGATACCCTGATCGAAGATCGATCTTGGAGAATACTTTGGCTCCCACTAGCTGATCGAACAAGTCATTAATCATCGGCAGAGGGTACTTGTTCTTGATAGTCACCTCGTTCAAAGCACGATAATCGACTACCATCTTCAAGGTTTTATCCTTCTTCTCCACCAAAAGAACTGGGGCTCCCCAAGGTGAAGAGCTTGGGTGAATATACCCTTTGTCCAATAACTCCTTAATTTGCTTCTTGATTTCTAGTAGATCATTTGCGGGCATCCGATAGGGTCTCTTGGAAATTGGGGTTGTTCCTAGAAGTAGCTCTATCAGGAACTCAATTTCTCTATCTGGTGGCATGCCTGGTAATTCTTCCGGGAATACATCCGGAAAGTCTTTTACCAGAGGTACTTCTTCCTGAACGACTCCTGTGAGTGAATTTAACCGAGCACTCATCCGTGTGCATCAGGATACATACTTAATCCTCTTGTTCTCTGGGGTGGTGAGCAAGATAGACTTGCTGGGACAGTCAAGGTTTCCTTCATACTTGGTCATCCAATCCATGCCTAGGATTACATCCAATCCCTGCGACTCTAAGACGATGAGGTTGGTGGGAAAAACATGGTTTCCTATATTGAGTTTCAAAGCATGGCATCCTATCCCTGCCATCATCATGCCTCCTGGGGAACTGACCTTAATGGGCTGACTAAGGGTTCTGGTGGGCAAACCATACTTTTCCACAACTACCCTTGATATGAATGAATGAGTTGCACCGGAATCAAAAAGTACTGTAACTGGACGTGAATGCAATAAAAACTTACCAACCACAGTCTCGGGCTGATCATAGACTTCCTCCACATCAATGTGGTTCACTTGAGCATGGGGAAAAGGGTTGGGCGTCTTAGCTGCTGAGTTGCTGTTGTTGGTGCCGTTTCCATTTCCCTGCTTGCTCTGGGGACATTCAGTAGCATAGTGCCCTATCTTCTGGCACTTGAAGCAGGTGATGTGGCTCAGATCCTTCTGAGTGGGAGCATGACGATGCTGGTTGTTGTTTCCATTCCCATTGTCATTCTTGAAGTTGCCATTGTTGGGACGGTTATTCCCATTTCCTCCATGGTTGTGGCCTCCATGGTTGTGCATGGCATGAGTGTGCCTCCCAAACTTACCGGTCCCTGATCCAGTATTCCCTGAGTACGGGGAGTAACGGGGCTTCTGATGAGCTCTAGAGTTAAACTTCCCTTGAGTATGCTTCCTCCTGCGGTTCTCGATTTGTTGTTGTTTTCCCTCTAAGATGAGGGCCTTGTCCACCAGCTCTTGGTAGTTGTTGAAAGTAGCCACCACTAGGTGCATGCTCAACTCATCATTGAGTCCTTCCAGAAACTTCTCCTGCTTGGCCGCATCATGGGCCACATCTCCTGGTGCATAACGGGCCAACATGATGAATTCGTCCACATATTGGGCCACAGAGCGATTACCCTGGCGCAAGTTGCGAAACTCGCGCTTCTTCAGACTCATGGCTCTAGCTGAGACATGAGCGGTGTGGAAAGCAAGCTTGAACTGCTCCCAAGTCACACCAGCAATAGGATATGTGGTGGTAGTTCTCCCACCATGAAGCTGCTGGTCCTTCTAGTTGATGTGCGGCAAAGCGCACCTTCTCAGCGTCAGTACATCCAGCGGTGATGAGTTCCCTCTCCATCTTACGGAGCCAGTCATCTGCCACAATGGGCTCAGTGCTGCTGGAGAAGGTTGGAGGGTTCAACCTCAGAAAACGGGTGAGGTTGTCAGCCTAAGGTGGAGGGTGGTTGTTGTTGTTGTTGGTCTGGTTCTGGAGCAATAGCTGCATCAAGGCATTCTGCTGCTGGAGGAGTTGCGTGAGTTCCGGTGGGAAGGTGAAGTCGGGCTCACGTCGTGGAGCCATCTTGCTGTTTTTAGAGGGATGATAATTAGAATACAAAAATGGCCTAAAAGAAAGTTCACTACCCAAATGCAATGCACAAACATATCACATCAAACACTCATTCATTTATTCGACTCAAGGTTCAAACATCGGGATACAAGTCTCAATTCAAACCAAGCATCGACATATGCTTTAACGTTGAAAAAGAAAGATACATGGGGGGCATGACTAAAGTTCTCCTCAAAAGTGCATGGTCGTGGGTCCTCTGATGGTGCTCTCCTCATAGTCATCATCATCGCTAATGAAGGGAGCCATGTCTCCTTCGGGGTGAAGATTTTCCCCCATGTCCAGCTGTTCCTCCAGAGTTGCGATGCGAGTATTCAGCTTCTCGATCCTCTCCAGGAAGTCCTTCACTTCATGCTCATGTTCGTAATTGGCTTCCCGTATGTCAGCTTCAAGGTCCAGCTCGCGGTTCATCAGATTCTTGATCGTCTTCGTGTCTGCACGTATCGGAAGCTCCAGAGCCCGGACATGAGTCTCCAAAGTCTGGATATAGGAAATGGTGGAGTCTCCAGTGGGGTTGCTGATGATATTTCCATGGACATCCCTGTGACAAACCATGCTGAGGTCTCGCGAAATGGGACCACCCCTGTATTCCTCCTGAATACATCCGAGGGCACGGTGAATCGCCATGTCTCTCCCAAGAGTCCAGCTGGGTGCCACAAACTTGAAGTTGATGGGCTCTGTGATATATCCAAAAGTCCTTCCGGGAATATGCACTTCGATCCTGTAGCGAGCGTCTTGTGGGAAAGACGTGATCGCAATCCCGGTGATGGTTGGCAGGGCAATCTTCACGTCCTTGACGATCTTTGTCAGCTCCTTGCCAAAAGGCATGGTTGCGTCAGGCTGGCAGAACTCTGTTAAGCGAACGGGGGTGAAGGTGGCCATCTAAAAATGTTGAAGTACATCGGAGAGGAATCAGAAATGAGCAGATGAGAAATATAAGAATTTGTAAAACAAAGGAAAAAAGAATGATCCTAAGGCTTTTCCAATCCTAGAGGTTATGTCCTACGGTCAGCGACCCGACCTGAAAGGTCGAATCTCCGGTGTTTCCATAACATCCCAAGATCATGCTGGTACACACACGGTACATCAATGTATATATCAAAGGGAAATCACACAACATTAATTAATCAAAATCTCATATCGAGTCCTTTATTACAATAAAGATTACAATAAAGTGGCTGAAGGCCAACTCATGAGAATAACTAAATCTTGCGGAAGCTTCAAAGGTAGATGAGTCCATCTGACTCCAAGGGCATCTCACCGAGCGTAGAGCGTGTCCTCACTCCTGGTCAGAAAAGTACTCTACAACATGATACGTTGCAGCCGTGTAGGTCAGCATATTGAATATGCCGGCAAAGTCACACAAGAGAGGGGTGAACAAATAATCATCTAAACTATATGCATATATGGCAGGTGGGGTACTAAGTTTATGCGTAAAGCCAATTTTCCTACATCAAAAGAGGACTAAGCAAAATTATTACTAAGTTGGTTAATTAATGAGATGGTTCCACCAACCAATTCTCATACCCAAGTTATTAATACCCACATCATCATATTAATTGTGTTGAGATTTCCAGAAGTTTCAGTTCCTTTGGCTCAAGTCGTCAATGACCGTGGACACGGCTAACCGATTAGGTTTGAGTACTCTGCAGAGTTTTGCACACGTTCCACACAAGATTTGATCGCCTCCGTTGGATTCCTCGCACTTCAGGGTGTTTGAGGAATGGATGACCAAAAAAGGTTGGGGGGTACCTACCACATGATACTACATCAAGTAACCAAATTTCCAATTTACCTACTTTGCATGCAATTGGGTAGATGGTAGAAATAATGCATTAAAACATGGGTAGAAACATGATCAAGGTGACTTTCCTGATTGACGATCTTCGTACTCGAGGGACTCTAGGTAACAAGCCTCACACTCCGGATGATCTAACGAATCAAACAAGAGCACTCAATAAGCATACAACCAAATATTGTAACTCACAAAATTAGTAATTTAACTAGTAATCACTCAAGATAAAACAAGGCACAATCACAAGAAGGAAGATCAACGCATAGTTTTGTTTTCTAAAAGTTGGTGGGTAAACTACTACTAACAAAATAGAACTATTTGTATTAACTAAAACAATAGTTGACAGAAAAGAAACAATAAAATATTTTATTAATAAACAGAATTAAATTCATTAAAGTTTTGTTGAGAAATCTTTTTAGTAAGGTTTTAAATGTTTTGTTAAACATTACTACATGAATTGGGCTAGAGTTCCCTAACATTAGAGTGAACTAAACTATATTTTTATTAATAAAACATTCTCCTAACAGAAAAGAATTTACTAAAACTTTTCTTAGAAAACAGAATCTAATTAGCTAAAACTTTTTTAAAAGAACTATTACTTAACTAGTTTGTTTTAATCAAATTAAACCTAGTTGAAAAAGAGTAGAGTTCCTATAACAATATAGAAATAAACTAAGCAATTTTTTTTAACAGAAAGTAAACTCCTAAAGTTGAAACAACAGAACCTACTAAAATAAAATATAATTAACTCAGATTCAAACTAACTAAAAATTAAACTAATTAAACTATACTAACAACTAATCAGATTCTGTTTTTGGTTAAAACACTAAACAAATTCATCCTAAAAATTCTGAAGCTAAGCATGATGACAGTCCCAACTAATACCAATAAGTGACAAAAAGATTCATACAAAAATCTATTTTTAAACTCTAGTTATACAGATTTTAGTAATTTAAGGAAATTTGATCATATTCAAATTTTAAAGTTCAAATTTGAAATCTAAGACCACAAGGTGAAACTACATGAAATTAAGGACCTAATGCAAAAAGAATCAACTCAAAACACTAAATAGTTTCAAAGATATAACAAAAACAAACACAGAAAACATTGTGTTTTCTAAAATAGAAAAGAAAAGAAAAAAAACTGATCGAACGGACAGAGTGACGTGGCGTTCTCTGGTTGGCTACGGGGTGTGCGAGATCTAACGAAACTAGCAGACGACCGAGCTGTAGAGGATACCGGTTCGGTTTTAAAATGATCTAATCTGACACGTTGATCTATGATCGAACGGATATGAGCGGGAGAGGGGGCTCACAGAGAAGGGGGGGGTCGCCGGTGAGGGGGTTCTCCGGCGAGGCTGAGGCGGCGAGGTTGTCGGGGCGGCGCTCCGGTGGTTGGGGACGGCGTCCGAGGGCTTCAAACGACGGCGGCGGGTCTCCAGCGTACTCTGGTGGTGTCACAGGGAAGTGGGGATGACAGAGGCGACGGGCACGAGCTCCGGGAGCTTCGGTGGGGATCCGATCTCCGGTGAGGGTGTGGTGCAGCACTCTGGCAAGGGAGAGAGAGGGGTTTCGGGTGGAATGGCGTGCGGAGAGTGGCCGGCTTTATATAGGGGCGAGGTGGAGCGAGGGGAAGGAAAGGGAGGGAGATCCGGGAGTGGAGCGATCTCCGGCGAGGTCCTGTCGACGCGAGGAGGAAGGTGACCGCGGCGTCTTCGGGATCGGGCGGTAGGGCCGGGACGTCAGAGAGAGGGAGGGCGGCGTCAGCGCATCGGTCGGTCGGCTCGGAGCGGTTTCGGGAATTAACTGCTGCGGGCCGGCCCGTTTCAAATTAAAACGTTTCCTTTTTTAATATCCAGAGCACTAAAACTCATTTAAAAGCATTCGAAATATTTCCAAATATAGGAAATATATATATCGAAATGATCAGGAGAATTAATGCTATTCAATGAACATTTTTCTTAGGTCATTTGAATACATTGAAAAAATAATTATTTTCAGAAATACCTATTTGGTTTTAAAACCTTTTGCAAATATTTTTCAAAAGACCCCCTGGTTTTTATTGTTCAAATAAATCACCAAGATGTCCCTGGTGTGGAGTGTCATGTACCTCCCTCTTACTTTGAACTTTGTCCAAGGGTTTTCAAATAGGTGAAACCAATATAGTGAAAATGAAACGGGACTTTCAGAATTTCAAAAGAAGCATTTCAATCATTCACTTCATTCCAACAAAGTATGATGAGGATGCATAGCTATATTTCATAACTTTCCAAAATGGAATTTTGGGATGTTACATAAAAGGATTAAAATCACATGCAAATCATAAGTGACATGATATGGCCATGAACTTGTGCTTTTGATCTCCATCTAGAAAGCGCCGACATGATCTTCATTGTCACCGGTACGACACCATGATCTCCATCAACGTGTCGCCATCGGGGTTGTCGCACCCAACATGCTTCTACTACTATTGCTACCGTAGCGATAAAGTAATGCATTACATAACGCTTAATGATTGACACGCAGGTCATACAATAATTAAAGACAACCCTATGGCTCTTGCCGGTTGCCGTACTCACCGACATGCAAGTCATGATAAACTATACATCACATGATCATCTCATACATCACATATATCACATCATGTAATTGGCCATATCACATCACAACATACCCTGCAAAAACAAGTTAGATGTCCTCTAATTGTTGTTGCATGTTTTACGTGGCTGCTACGGGTATCTAGTAAGAACGATTCTCATCTATGCAAAAACCACAACGGTGATACACTAGTTGCTTTTCAACCTTCTCAAGGACCGCCTTTGTCGAATCCGATCCAACTAAAGTGAGAGAAACTGGCACCCGCAAGCCATCTATGCAACAAGTTGTGGTCGAGGGAACCGGTCTCTTGTAAGCGTACGAGTAATGTTGGTCCGGGACGCTTCATCTCACAATACCGCTGAACCAAAACATGACCAAGGTAGGAAGCAATCTAAGCATCAACACCCACAAACTCTTTGTGTTCTACTCAAGATCTCATCTACACAAAGACCTAGGTCTGATACCACTGTTGGGGAACGTTGCATGGGAAACAAAAAATTTCCTACGCACACGCAAGATCTATCCATGGTGATGAGCATCTACAAGAGGGAGAGTGGATCTACATACCCTTGTAGATGGATAAGCGGGAAGCCTTAAGAAACGCGGTTGGTGTAGTCAAACGTCTTCCCGATCCAAATCGCCGAGCATCCCGCGATCTCATCACGATCCGTCTCGTGATCCAATCACGATCCGTCTCGTGATCCAATCACGATCCGTCCCGCGAACTCATCACGATCCGTCCCGTGATCACATCATGATCCATCCCAGGACCTCATCACAACCCGTCTCACGATTTTGATCACGATCCTTCCGATCTAGCGCCGAATGGACGGCACCTCCGCGTTCAGCACACGTGCAGCTTGAGGACGATCTGCGCCTTCTTGATCCAACAAGAGGGAGCGGAGAGCTAGAATAATTCTCTGGCAACGTGAGGGCGCTCTGATGATGGTGGTGGAGCTATTCCGGCAGGGCTTCGCCTAAGCACTGCAGAAATCCGATCTAGAGGAGAAACTATGCACTAGAGGAACGGGTAGCACGTGGCTGAAAATCATGTCCAAAAAACCCTAAAACCTCTAGTATATATAAGAGGAAGAGAGCAGGAGGCTTGGCTCTCAAGGATCCAGCCCTTGGGTCAGACGAACCTAGTAGGAGAGGTGGAATGCACCTCCAATCCTAGTAGGACTAGGATTCATCGTATTTTTGCCTTTTTCCACCTTTTTCTCTTTGGGCTTTTCTTCCCAACCTCACGGTGATTAACCAATAGCGGAACCTGGATGCCCATATTGGTTCCTACATATTCTACGAAGATCTTTATCGGTCGAACCTCTATGTCAAGGATTCAGTTAATCCCGTATGATGTTCCCTTTGTTCTTTGGTATGTTACTTGCGTGAGATTCGATCGTCGGCATCTCCATACTTAGTTCAACCTCATTACCGGAAGTCTCTTTACTCGTTCTGTAATACAAGATCCCGTGACTAACACTTAGTCACATTGCTTGCAAGGCTTATTGTGATGTTGTATTACCAAGTGGGCCCTGAGATACCTCTCCGTCACACGGAGTAACAAATCCCAGTCTTGATCCATGCCAACACAATAGACACCCTCGGAGATACCTATAGAGCACCTTTATAGTCACCCATTTACGTTGCAACGTTTGATACACACAAGGCACTCCTCCGGTGTCCGTGAGTTGCATGATCTCATGGTTATAGGAACATATACTTGACATGCAGAAAACAAAAGCAATAAACTGACACGATCATATGCTACGTTTGTAGTTTGGGTCTTATCCATCACATCATTCTCCTAATGATGTGATCCCGTTATCAAATGACATCTCATGTCCATGGCTAGGAAACCTTAACCATCTTTTAATCAACGAGCTAGTCTATTAGAGGCATACTAGGGACATGGTTTTGTTTATGTATCCACACATGCATCTAAGTCTCCGATCAATACAATTATATCATGGATAATAAACAATTTTCATGAACAAGGAAATATGATAATAATAACTAATTTATTATTGCCTCTAGGGCATATTTCCAACATGTACCCCTCCCTCCCGGTGGCAGTGAAACGCCTCCAGGGCAATCATCGTGTGACGACAATCTACACCAACACTTCCGTCATCTTCCCCAACATCTTAATCGCCTTCCCCCATCTATATTCGGCGGTCAACTCTACCGCAACCTGTTGTACCCTCTACTTGAACATGGTGATTTATGCTTCATATTATTATCCAATGATGTGTTGCCATCCTACGATGTTTGAGTAGATCCGTTTTGTCCTATGGGTTCATTGATGATCACAATTGGTTTGAGTTGCATGTTTTATTATTGGTCTTGTCCTATGGTGTTCTCCGTGTCGTGCGAGCATGAGGGATACCCGCTGTATGGTCTTGCAATGTGTTCATGATTTGCCTATGGTGGGTTGCTTGAGTGACAGAAGCATAAACCCGAATAGGTGGGTTGTTGCATATGGAAGTAAAGAGGACTTGATACTTAATGCTATGGTTGTGTTTTACCTTAATGATCTTTAGTAGTTGCGGATGCTTGCTAGAGTTCCAATCATAAGGGCATATGATCCAAGTAGAGAAAGTATGTTAGCTTATGCCTCTCCCTCATATAAAACTGCAATAATGATTACCGGTCTAGTTATCAATTGCTTAGGGACAATTCCGCAACTCCTACCACCACTTTTCCACACTCGTTAAACTAAATTAATTGTTTCTTTATCTAAGTAGAACCTAGTTTTTATTTACGTGCTCTTTATTATCTTGCAAACCTATCCTATAACACCTACATAGTACTTCTAGTTTCATACTTGTTCTAGGTAAAGCGAACGTTAAGCATGCGAAGAGTTGTATCGATGGTCGATAGAACTTGAGGGAATATTTGTTCTACCTTTAGCTCCTCGTTGGGTTCGACACTCTTACTTGTCAAGAAAGGCTACAATTGATCCACTATACTTGTGGGTTATCAAGACCTTTTTCTAGCGCCGTTGCACGGGAGCAATAGCGTGGGGTGAATATTCTCGTGTGTGCTTGTTTGCTTTGTCACCAAGTAGATTTTATTTGCTTTTCTAAGTTGTTGTCTATCTTTAGTTATGGATATGGAACACGAAATAGAAAAACTATTAGGTGTACTTGCTACTCATGGAGATGGGGAACCTCCTAATACCATTAATGCTAATTATGTGAAAGATATTATGCACTACTTTAATAATCCTAAGAAAACCCCATTCAATTATATAATGGGAGTCACGTTGGATGAACATGAATACTTTAGGGATTATAGCTTGACTCAAAAAGGGAAACTTTTATGGGATGAAATTCATAGTTCAAATGGTATAGTTGGAATCTATGCTTGAGCTATGATATTACTCTAGGATGAAGGCTAAACACCTTCCATTTTCATATATATTTAATGATAATGAAACCTTGGACTCTTATGCTAATGGTATATATGATTACTATGATGTGGAACAAATAGAAGAGTTTGTTGCTTTTAAGGGTGCTTATGAAATTGAAGCTTTGTTTAAAAGTATGAAGATTATGATGATGTTGTTTACCGATCTCAAAGTTTCGCCATGCATCGTTATTTTTATGCCAATTATGAATATAATTCCCATATTGATCAATTTATTGAGAAAATCTCCGCTATCTAAGAAGAGACTAATATTTTGCAGGAATCTATGGAAGAATAAATTGATGACACTGTGAGCTCATTGGATGAAAAAGATGACTAGGAGAGCGAAGAACAAAAGAAGGAAGAACAGATTAGCTACCCGTGCCCACCTTCTAATGATAGTAACTATTCAACTCATACATTGTTTAATTTCCCTTCATGCTTACCGAAGGATGAATGCTATGTTGATTGCTATGATCCCTTGGATTCATATGAAATATCCCTTTTTGATGAACTTGATGCTTGCTATACTTGTGGCCATGGTGCCAATATGAATTATGCTTATGGAGATGAACTTGCTATAGTTACTTATGTTAAGAATGAAATTTTTCCTATTGCACCCACGCATGATAGTCCTATTATCTTTTTGAATTCTCCCAACTATACTATATCGGAGAAGTTTGCACTTATTAAGGATTATATAGAGGGTTGCCTTTTACTATTACGCATGATGATTTTGATAAATATAATATGAATGTGCTTGCTTCTCCTACTTGCAATTATTATGAGAGAGGAACTACATCTCCACCTCTCTATGTTTCCCATACGATAAAATTGCAAGAAACTGTTTATACTATGCATTGGCCTTTACTTTGTGTGCATGAATTGTTCTTTTCTGACATGCTGATGCATATGAAGAGAGTTAGACTTCGTGTTCATATGATTTATATCACTTTGTGCTCACTACTTAATTGCAAATCATTGTTAATTAAAATTGGCTTCGATATACCTTGGGATCCAGGTGGATCCACTACTTGAGCACTTTATGCCTAGCTTAATGGCTTTAAAGAAAGCGCTGCCAGGGAGAAAACCCAGAAGTTTTAGAGAGTCATTTTATTCTGATGTGTGATTTTATATAATTAAAAACAAAATAAATAAATTGGGGAACTTAAAACTTTTTGAAAAATAAAAGGGAAAGTGAGAAAGGCGAGCAACGTTGAAGTGGCACTAGCCTTGAACTTTGTTCATGCCGATGGAAACTTTGTGAATCGTGATTACTGAAACTTTTCAACAAAAATAATTATCCCGTTGTAAAAATCCATTTTATGATAAATATAATGTTCCAAGAATTACCTTTAGGATGTTTAAATTTCTTGTTTGATACATGCTGTGTAAAAACAGAAACTTTTGCTGTAGTGTTTGAATTTCTATATTTTGCTAGAGCGTGCAAAAAATCTGCAATTTTTACACAATACTTTTATACAAATTCTTGACAATTTACTAATGTTTTAGAATTATTATAATTACAGAATTATGGTGCATGTTCAGATTACTACAGACTATTCTGTTTTTGACAGATTCTGTTTTTGATGCATTGTTTTGCTCTTCTTGATTAAACTATCGATTGTATCGGTGGTATAAGCCATGGAAAAGTTATATTACAGTATCTAAAGTTCAAAAACAAAATATTAATTGGTTGTCAATAGGACTTAAAGTTTTAATTTGCTTTATTATACTAATGGATCTCACGAGTGTTTTATTAAGTTTTGTGTGATTGAAGTTTTAAAGTTTTGGTGAGATCACGATGGATGAAGGAATAAGGAGTAGAAAGAGACTAAGCTTGGGGATTCCCGAGGCACCCCAAGGTAATATTCATGGACTCCCAAGAAACTAAGCTTGGGGATGCCCCGAAAGGCATCCCCTCTTTCTTCTAACAACCATCAGTAATTTTACTTAGAGCTATATGTTTATTCGTCACATGATATGTGTAAATCTTGGAGCGTCGTGTGCTTTTTTATTTTTATTTAAATAATGCATCATGCTAGTATGCGAAAGTCCTTGGTTTATTTATATAAGGCTCTTTGCACCTCACTTATATCTTTTGAGTATGGCTTTATAGAATGCTTCATGTGCTTCACTTATATCATTTGAAGTGTGGATTGGCTGTTTCTCACACATAGTAAACTGCCATTTGTAGAATGCTATTTTGCTTCACCTATATTTGTTAGAGCATGGGAATATCTTTTGTAGAAATAAGTAAACTCTCATGCTTCACTTATATGTATTTGGAGAGTTAATGGGAGTTGTTCATTCACATGGTTAGTCATAAAATCCTACAGAAAAATTGTAGATCACAAAAATGTGTTTGATTCCTTTCAATAGTTTTGCGATATAAAGATGGTGATATTAGAGTCATGCTAGTGAGTAATTTTGGATTAGTAGAAATATTTGTGTTAAAGTTTGTGATTCCCGTAGCATGCACTTATGGTGAACCGTTATGTGAAGAAGTCGGAGCATGATTTATTTATTGATTGTCATCCTTTCTGTCGAGGTCGGGAGCGCGTGATGGTTAACTCCTACCAACCTCTCCCCTAGGAGCATGCGTCTAATACTTTTCTTCGATAACTAATAGAGTTTTGCAATAAGTATGTGAGTTATTTATGACTAATGTGAGACCATGGATTATACGCACTCTCACCCTCCACTTTTGCTAGCCTCTCTACTACCGCGCAACTTTCTCCAGTGCATAAAACCCACCATACATCCTTCCTAAAAACAGCCACCATACCTACCTATTATGGCATTTCCATAAACATTCTGAGATATATTGCCATGCAACTTCCACCGTTCCGTCATATTGCTTTGCATGATCGTAAGATAGCTAGCATGATGTTTTCATGGCTTGTCCGTTTTTTGATGTCATTTGCTATGCTAGATTATTGCACATCCCGGTTCACTGCCGGAGGCATTCATATAGAGTCATAGTTTGTTCTAGCATCGAGTTGTAATTCTTGAGTTGTAAGTAAATAAAAGTTTGATGATCCTCATTATTAGAGCATTGTCCCATGTGAGAAAAGGATCATGGAAGCTATGATTCCCTCACAAGTTGGGATGAGTCTCTGGAATTTAGAAATAAATAAAAGAGGCCAAAGAAGCCCAAATAAAAAAAATAAAGAAGCCCACCAAAAAAACAAAAAAAACAAAAAAAAAGAGAGAAAACAGAGTAGGGGCAATGCTACTGTTCCTTTTTCCACACTTGTGCTTCAAAGTAGCACCATGTTTTTCATATAGAGAGTCTCCTATGTTGTCACTTTCATATAGTAATGGGAATTTTTTATTATAGAACTTGGCTTGCATATTCCAAAGATGGGCTTCCTCAAATTGGCCTAAGTCTTCGTGAGCAAGCAAGTCAGATGCACACCCACTTAGCTTCTTTTGAGTTTTCATACACTTATAGCTCTAGTGCATCCGTTGCATGGCAATCCCTACTCATTTGCATCGATATCAATTGATGGGCATCTCCACATCCCATTAATTTACCTAGTTGATGTGAGACTATCTCCTTTTTGTCTTCTCCATAACGTCCACCATATTCTATTCCACCTATAGGGCTATATCCATGGCTCACTCTCATGTATTGTGTGAAAACTGAAAAAGTTTGAGAATACTGGAGTATGAAACAATTGCTTGGCTAAAACCGGGGTTGTGCATGATTAAATACTGTGTGTGATGAAGATGGAGCATAGCCAGACTATATGATTTTGTAGGGAGAACTTTATCTTAGCCATGATATTTTGAGAAGACATGATTGCTTTATTAGTATGCTTGAAGTATTATTGTCCTAATGTCAAATGATAGACTATTTCTTTGAATCACTTGTGTCTTAATATTCATGTCGATTAGATTATATGATCAAGATTATGCTAGGTAGCATTCCATATCAAAAATTATCTTTTTAATCATTTACCTACTCGAGGACGAGCAAGAATTAAGCTTGGGGATGTTGATACGGCTCCGTCGTATCTATAATTTTTAATTGTTTCATGCCAATATTCTACAACTTCCATATACTTTTGGCAACTTTTTATACTATTTTTGGGACTAACATATTGATCCAGTGCCTAGTGCCAGTTCATGTTTGTTGCATGTTTTTTGTTTCACAGAAAATCCATATCAAACGAAGTCCAAATAGGATAAAAACTTAAGGAGTTTTTTTTTGAAATATATGTGATTTTTGGAAAAAATAATCAACATGAGAAGATGCCCGAGGGGACCACAAGCCAGGGGGCACGGCCTACCCCCTGACCGCACCCTGGGCCCTTGTGGTCACCCCGTAAGGCACTTCGTGCCCTTCTTTATCCATGAGGAAGCTAATATCTAGATAACACTCGTGTTAAAACTTCAGCCCAATCGGAATTACGGATCTCCAAGAATTTAAGCAAAATATGAAAGGCTAGAATCTGGGAACGCAAAAACACAAGGAAACAGAGAGAGAGATCCAATCTCGGTGGGGCTCTCGCCCCTCCGCCGCCATGAAGGCCAAGGACCAGAGGGAAAACCCTCCTCCCATCTACGGGGGGTCCAAGGAAGAAGAAGAAGGAAGGGGCTCTCTCCCCCTCTCTCCCGGTGGCACCTAAATGCCGCTGAGGCAATCATCGTGTGACGACGATCTATACCAACACCTCCGTCATCTTCCCCAACATCTTCATCACCTTCCCCCATTTATATTTAGCGGTCCACTCTCTTGCAACCCGCTGCACGCTCTACTTGAACATGGTGATTTATGCTTCATATTATTATCCAATGATGTGTTGACATCCTATGATGTTTGAGTAGATCCATTTTGTCCTATGGGTTCATTGATGATCATGATTGTTTTGAGTTGCATGTTTTATTATTGGTGTTGTCCTGTGGTGCTCTCCGTGTCGCGCAAGCGTGAGGGATCACCTCTGTAGGGTGTTGCAATGTGTTCATGATTTTCCTATGGTGGCTTGCTTGAGTGACAGAAGCATAAACCCGAGTAGGTGGGTTGTTGCATATGTGAGTAATGAGGACTTGATACTTAATTCTATGGTTGGGTTTTACCTTAATGATCTTTAGTAGTTGCGGGTGATATCTAGAATTCCAATCATAAGTGCATATGATCAAAGTAGAGAAAGTATGTTAGCTTATGCCTCTCCCTCATATAAAATTGCAATAATGATTATCGGTCTAGTTATCAATTGCTTAGGGACAATTCCGCAACTCCTACCACCACTTTTCCACACTCATTAAACTAACTTCATTGTTTCTTTATCTAAGCAGCCCCTAGTATTTATTTATGTGCTCTTGATTATCTTGCAAACCTATCCTATAACACCTACATAGTACTTCTAGTTTCATACTTGTTCTAGGTAAAGTGAACGTTAAACGTGCGAAGAGTTGTATCGGTGGTCGATAGAACTTGAGGGAATATTTGTTCCACCTTTATCTCCTCGTTGGGTTAGACACTTACTTATCGAGAAAGGCTACAATTGAACCCCTATACTTGTGGGTTGTCAATGACTATAGCAAATATACATGGATCAATCTCCTTAAGAAACGGGCCGATGTTTTCCAAGTGTTTCAGAATTTCCAAGCACTTGTCGAACGCAAGTTTGAGTGCAAAATTTTTGCTATCCAATCAGATTGGGGTGGTGAGTATGAAAAAATACATTCCTTTTTCAAAAGTTGGCATCTCTCACCATGTTTCCTGTCCAGATCCTCACCAACAAAACGGCTCTGCCGAGCACAAACATAGGCACATTGTTGAAGTAGGTCTAGCCATCCTTGCTTTTGCTTCCATGCCACTCAAATTTTTTGATGAAGCATTTCTTACTGCGGTTCATCTAATAAATATGTGGCCTAGTCGTACTATATCCAATGAAAATCCTACTGAAAGTCTACTCCATATCATGCCCGACTACTCAACTTTACGTGTTTTTGGATGTGCATGTAGGACAAACCTTCGCCCATACAACACTCGTAAACTCATGTATCTCTCTAAGCAATGCATCTTTCTTGGATACAGTGCTTAATACAAAGGTGTCAAATGCCTTGATGTCTCCACTATCGTGTATACATTTCTTGTGATGTTGTTTTTGATGAATCTTAGTTTCCCTTTTCCAAGCTTCATCCCAACGTTGGTGCACTTCTTGGGAAGGAGATTCTACTTTTTCCATTCCATTTATCTGGTATTCCTACCTTGGGTAATGATACTAGTGATGATCCAATTTTGACTAATTTCTTTGATATATCGGTTGAGTTACCTGCTGCGGGATGCAATACCAGTACAAATACTGGTGCGACTCGTGATTTTTCTATAGAAAATAATGGCTTAGGTGACTTTTATGCTACTACAACTAATCCGACGCAATCCTCTCCGGGATCTGTGCAGCAGCCTACACCTGTCTATAGGAACCTGGTGCCAGGACTCGAGTCGTGCCCGCCAACCTCCCCTAGTGTGGCTCCCGTGGCGCATCGCCCAGGCTAGTCCGCCTCTGCCACGCGGCCGATCACAACCGGGCCGTCCCTCTCCCACACGGTCCACCAATCACATGCGGGGGATGGCCTGACCAGGCGCTACGAACCCAACCCACTGGTTTATACCAGGCAGGACCCACTCTCCAACACGTCGGCCAACGGGGAACCAAGTGGCTCTGGCGTGCGATCCGAGCCTGACTCGGTCAGCTCCCCTGGATCCTCTATGACAACCTCGCCACCCTCGCTCAATAGCACTCGCACAGAAGATCCCGCCTCACCTGCGTCGGGATTATCCGATTCTTCTACACCAACCGGCGCTACTTCCACAGGATCCTCTATGACGGCTCATCGCCACCCCCTACGCCTCGTGCACAGCTTCGCGATGGTACAATCCAACCGATCAACTATAAAACTAAATTTTGTCTAGTTGTTTCTCCTGTTTCTGCAGATCAGCCCCGTACTATGTCTGCTACCCTTGCTGATCCAAAGTGGGCCAAGGCCACGCAAGAGGAATTTAGTGCTCTTCAAGAAAACCACACATGGCACCTTGTTCCCTCTTGTCTAGGAATCAATGTTATTGACTGTAAGTGGATTTTTCGTGCCAAAAGAAAGGCTAATGGCACCATTGATCGCGACAAGGCTCGTCTTGTTGCCAAAGGATTTAAACAGAGGTATGATCTTGATTATGAGGACACGTTCAGTCCTGGTGTTAAAGCTTCCACAATTCTTCGTGTTCTCTCCATTGATGTGTCCAGAAGATGGAGCCTCCGTCAGCTAGATGTGCAAAATGTGTTCCTTCATGGCGTTCTGGAAGAGGAAGTTTATATGAAGCAAACTCCTAGTTTTGCAGTTCCTCGCAAACCTACTCACATATGTAGGCTTGATAAATCTCTTTATGGTCTGAGACAGGCACCCCGAGCATGGTACTATCGCTTGAGTCTCAAGTTACAAGCACTTGGCTTTATTCCCTCCAAATCTAACACGTCATTGTTTATTTACAAAAAGTCCAATGTCATTATGTTTGTGCTTATCTATGTTGATGATATCATCGTTACAAGTTCTTGCACTAAAGCAACTACAACCTTGCTAACGGACTTAAACTCGGAGTTTGCTCTCAAAGATCTTGGTGACTTACATTTTTTTCTTGGTATTGAGGTCACGAGAGAGGGAGGTCTTCTCCTTTCTCAGGAGAAATATGCCACCGATTTTTGAGCACGGCAGGGCTACAGGGCTGCAAACCATCCACAAACCCATTGTCTAGTTCTAAAAAATTGTTACTTGTGGACGGAGTACCTATGGGTCATGAATATGGCACTAAATACAGAAGCTTAGTTTGTGCACTTTAGTATTTAACTCTTACCAGGCCTGACATCTCCTTTGTTGTTAATAAACTGTGTCAGTTTCTTCATGCACCTACCTCACTTCATTGGACTGTTGCTAAACGTATACTGAGATATGTAAGGCATACTCTGACTGTTGGTTTAACCTTCACAAAATCATCTTCCACATTGGTGAGTGCATTCTCTGATTCTGACTGGGCAGGCTGCTTGGATGATAGAAGATCAAGATGTGGCTTTGCAGTTTTCTATGGACCTGATACGTCTCCAATGTATCTATAATTTTTTATTGTTCCATGCTATTATATTATGTGCTTTGATGTTTTATATGCATTAATATGCTATTTGATATTATTTTTGGACTAACCTATTAATCTAGAGCCTAGTACCAGTTTTTGTTTTTTCCTTGTTTTTGAGTATTGCAGATAAGGAATATTAAACGGAGTCCAAACGGACTAAAATCTTCGCGATGATTTTTCTCGGATCAGAAGACATCTACCAGACTTGGAGGTGAAGGCAAGAGACCTGCCAGGAGGTAACAAGCCAGGGGCGCGGCCACCTCCCCTGGTCACGCCTGGCAGGCTTGTGGCCCCCTAGGAGGTCTCCTAACCCTATTCTTCGGCCTATAAATTCCAAAATATTCCCCCCAATACCAAAGAGAGCCATGAAAATACTTTTCCGCCACCGGATGCCTCGGTTCCCAAGAGATACAATCTTGGAGCCTTTTCCGGTAATCTGCCGGAGGGGGATTCGATCACGGAGGGTATCTACATCAACTCCATTGCCCCTCTAGTGATGCGTGAGTAGATTACTACTGACCTTCGGGTCCTAAGGTAGTATCCAGATGGCTTCTTCTCTCTCTTTGTGCTTCAATACCATGTTCTTCATGATCTTCATGGAGATCTATCCGATGTAATACTCTTTTAAGGTGTGTTTGTCGAGATCCAATGAACTGTGGGTTTATATTCAGATTATCCATGAATATTATTTGAGTATTTTATGAATTCTTATATGCACGATTTCATATCTTTGCAAGTCTCTTCGAGTTATTGGTTTGGTTCGGCGAACTAGATTGGTAATTCTTGCAATGGGAGAAGTGCTTAGTTTTGGGTTCAATCTTGCGGTGTCCTCAACCAGTGACATAGTAGGGGTAGCGAGGCACGTATTGTATTGTTCCATCAAGGATATGAAATGGGGTTTTCATCATATTGCTTGAGTTCATCCCTCTACATCATGTCATCTTACTAATGTGTTACTCTATTCTTCATGAACTTAATACTCTAGATGCATGCATGAGTCGGTCGATGTGTGGAGTAATAGTAGTAGATGCAGAATCGTTTCGGTCTACTTGACATGGACGTGATCTCTATATGCATAATCATTGTCTTGGATATATTCATAATTATTCGCTTTTCTATCAATTACTCGACAGTAATTTGTTCACCCACCGTATTATTTTCCCTCAAGAGAGAAGCCTCTAGTGAAACCTATGGCCCCCGGGTTTACTTTCCATATTAGACTTTCAGATCTATAAACCAAAAATACCAAAAATACTTTTCTGCAATTTTTTTACTTTTTTTTTAATTTTTTTTAGTAATCTTCTATATCTACCTCTATCAGATCACAACCTTGCAAATAACCATGAAGGGATTGACAACCCCTTTATAGCGTTGGGTGCAAGTGTTTGATTGTTTGTGTAGGTGTGAAGATTGGGGACTTTCTTGTATATCCTACTGGATTGATACCTTGGTTCTCAACAACTGAGGGAAATACTTGTCTACTTTGCTGCATCACCCTTTCCTCTTCAAGGGAAAACCAACGTAAGCTCAAGAAGTAGCAAGACAGATTTCTGGTGCCGTTGCCGGGGGGATCTGTTGGAAATATGCCTACAGGCAATAATAAATTATTTATTATCATGATAATCATTTATTATCCATCCTAGAATTTTATTGATTAGAAACTCAGATACATGTGTGGAACATAAACAACACCATGTCCCTAGTATGCCTCCGATGGACTAGCTCGTTGATCAAAGATGGTTAAGGTTTCCTAGCCATGGACATGAGATGTAATTTGATAATAGGATCACATCATTAGGAGAATGATGTGATGGAAAAGACCCAAACTATAAACCTAGCATATGATCGTGTCAGTTTATTGCTACAGTTTTCTGCATGTCAAGTATCTGTTCCTAATACATTGTGTGTATCAAACGTCGCAACGTAACTGGGTGGCTATAAAGGTGCTCTACAGGTATCTCCGAGGGTGTCTGTTGGGTTGGCATGGATCAAGGCTGGGATTTGTTACTCCATGTGATGGAGAGGTATCTGAGGGCCCACTCGGTAATACAACATCACAATAAGCCTTGCAAGCAATGTGACTAAGTGTTAGTCACGGGATCTTGTATTACGGAACGAGTAAAGAGACTTCCTGGTAATGAGATTGAACTAGGTATGGAGATGCCGACGATCAACAAGCAACCATGTCTTTCAAAATATCAACGCTAAAATAAGTTATCCCCATCCCATCATGCTCAAACATTGATCCATTCATGAAACACACTTGAATAATAGCTACACCCAATACTTAAGTATGATCATATTGCCTCCTAGTTGGTGTTTTGGTAAGACAAGATGGAGACTCAAATTAAAAAATAAAAATTGCATAAACTTAGAGATAAAAACATTTAGGGAGGTGTATCCATCCCACCAACGAAAACGACATAGAGTTCCCAACACTTTCCATGCTAGATATATCATAGGCGGTTCTCAAACAGAAAATAAAGTTTATTCCTTTTTCCACCATACTCTCACTTCCCATGGCTAACCGTATCCATGGGTGCCCTCCATACCAACACTTTCCAAGGAATTTATTATTTGAAAACATAAAGTAAATTTATTTTTGCATTTTGGGACTGGGCATCCCTAATACCTTTACCTTACTCTCGTGCAATGACAAGTGAATAAATACTCATCGTGAGCATAACACATCTAGCATGGAAAATATTAGCCACCCCTCACTGCTCCGCGAGCGAAACAAACACACAAAAGAGAAGTTTATTTTGAAAATTAGAGATGGCACATACAAATTTGCTTAGAACGACACGGAAATACCGCATATAGGTGGGTATAGCGGACTCATGTGGCAAAAACTGGGTTTAAGGATTTGGATGCACAAGTAGAGCTCATACTTGGTGCAAAATGAAGGCTAGCAAAAGATTGAGAAGCGACCAACCAAGAAACAGATAATCTCATAAGCAAGCATTAAGCATAAATAGCACCGAATAATGCACCACAAGTAGGATATAATTTCATTGCATGACTATTGACTTTCGTACTTGCATAGGGAATCACAAACCTTAACACCAACATTCTTACTAAAGCATAATTACTCATCAACATAACTCACATATCACATCATCATAACTCAAAACTATTACTAAGAATCAAGTTTATTTTTTCCAATGATCTTCATGAAAGTTTTTATTATATCCTCCTTGGATATCTATCACTTTGGGACTAGTTTCATAGATTGCCATTGCTTTTTGGCAAGCTTAAACAAATTTAAATGAAGCACATGAGCAAATGACAAGCTACTCTCAAAAGATATAAGTGAAGATTAATGAGTAGTCAAACAATTAAGTAGCTAGTGAAGACTCTCTCTCCCTCGATAAATATTTTTGGATCTGAGTACTTTATTCAAACATCAATAAAAATAAAAATGGCACTCCAAGAATAGCACGCATCATGTGAACGAATAAAAATTTAGGCTCGGCTAACCGATAATTGTTGATGAAGCGAGGTGGGATGCGTAGCATCCCCAAGCTTAGATGTTTGAGAGTTCTTGAAATATTTACTTGGGGTGCCTTGGGAATCCCCAAGCTTGAGCTTTTGTATCTCGTTCAATCCTCTCATACCATGATTTCACCTATTCTCAAAAACTTCATCCACACAAAACTTAAAAAGAACTCGTGAGATAGGTTAGTACGTATAATAATAAATCAACTCTTTATGTACTGCCAAGACAAGTTGCACAATAATTTTCAAACATTAAGTACTGTATACTATCATTTCCACAATTTACATCTACCAATATAGGCTATGGAAACTATAGGATAAGTAGATAACGAAACTATGACAGCAATCTGTCTAAACAGAACAGTCTATAGAAATTTATGAGAACAGTGTACTTATGTAACTCAAACAATTATGAAAATTTAGTACATGCTATAGAATTTATATGAAAACACTATGTAATCATTTCAGAAATTTTTCATGCTCCAGTAAAATATGAAAATTCAAACACTACAGCAGAAGTTTCTATTTTTACCCAGCATATATCAAAACATGCAATGCAAGCATCCTAAGGCAATTCTTGGTAATTTTTATCGAAAAACTAGATTATAAATAAAACCGAACAGAAAATAACAAAAAATAATGACGCTCCAAGAAAAACTCATATTATGTGATGAATAAAAATATAACTCCAAGTAAGATATACCGATAGTGTTGAAGACAAAAGAGGGGATGCCTTCCGGGGTATTCCCAAGCTTAGGCGCTTGAGTCTTCCTTGGATTTTACCTTGGGGTGCCTTGGGCATCCCCAAGCTTATGTTATTGTCACTCCTTATTCTTCTCATATCGGTATCTCACCCAAAACTTGAAAACTTCAATCACACAAAACTTAATGGAACTTCGTGAGATGGGTTAGTGTAGTAAATATAGATCATTCACTTAGGTACTGTCAAGCCAAGATTCATAATTGTTCCCACATCATACCTACTGTATTCTACCATTTCCATAATTTATACCACTGAATATAAGCTATCGGAACACAAAAACAAGAAAACTATGCATGCAAAATAGAATTTGTCAAAAACAGAACAGTCTGTGAAGATCTGAATGATCACCAAACTTCCCTGACTCTAAAAATTCTGAACAATTAGGACAACTCAAGGAATTTGCATATAAAGTTTTTGTAAAAATTGCAGAATTTGTTTACACTCCAGTAAAATCAGATAATTAATATACTGGACGGAAAACTTTCTGTTTTTGCACAGAATCAAACAAGCAAGCAGCCACACTATCCCAAAGGATTTACTTGGCACTTTATTGAAATAAAAGACACAAAACATGATTAATACAGTATCTTAATCATGTGAACACACAAAAACATAAGGTAAAAGTGTTGGGCTGTCTCCCAACAAGCGCTTTTCTTAAATGCCTTTTAGCTAGGCATGATGATTTGAATGATGCTCACATAGGAATAGTAATTGAAACATGCAAAAGAGCATCATGAATCTCAGGACAAGTGTCATGGATTTGTCATGGCAGATGTTCAGGTGGACGGACTTATGTTCAGGTCGAAGACGCAACTACGTGTGGCTTGAAGGGTTTGATCGGAATCGAGAGACACGGAGTTTATCCAGGTTCGGCCCCTCCGATGGAGGTAAAACCCTACGTCCTGCTTGTCTGGTATTGATGATGAAGAAGATCTTTCGGCTACAAGGGTGTTGTTTTGCTACCTCTAATCACGAGAGCCTCTAATTGGTCCATCTGAACTTGTGGACTTGTGAACTTGTCTCTTTAGGGGTGCTCTACCCCTCCTTATATAAGTGGAGAGGGTATGTTTACAAATAGAGTCCTACTAGGAGTAGGATTAGGACTAGTCTCTCTAGAATCCTATTCCGGGTCTTGTTTCCTTCGACAGGGAGTCTTTCTCTCTTTGGGCCTTCTCTTGTAAGCCGCCTGGCGCCGGCTCACACGCCGGGTCTTGGGCCTGGTCGTCCTGCGACCCGCTTGCTGGATCACCAATAAAACGTCCTGTCTTTACCGGATCTCCTGTGAGTCGCGAGGCCGGGTCATACCGCAGGGTATATCCCCGACATTAGCCCCCAGGTTAGCTTGAATTTATTCATGCTAAGCTCCTAAAATAAAAAATATGTTAAGTGGCCGACTTGCTCCTTTGGCCGGCTTATAAAATGGCTCCTCAGAAATCCGGGTCTTCTCTACATATGAATGAGTCATCTTGATAATCATCTTGCTTGTCAATGTCCTTTGAAAAATATTGAGAATAGAACACCCATATGCCATTGAGTTGGCTTCCGATACTCTTGGCGGGTCATCTCCGTCGGGTCATAATCACTGATGATGTTGGGTCATTATCGTTGGTGACGTCGGGTCAAATAACTAGAATCCAGTTGACTTGATAAAAATATTGGGATGAAAATCCATCTGATGTAAAACCGGACTTCCATTGTTGTGAAGCAGGGCGGCTTATATAAACTCTGGCGGGTTATGATCTTCTGATAACGCTGGGTTATGAATGTTGGTGATGCCGGGTCTAACAATTGAACTCCATAATTAACATCTTGAAAATGTTCCTCAAAGTTTTTGATATGTCCATATTACCTGTAGCCGCCAAGCTCCGTGATTATCCATCATAACTTGGTGCTTTGCAATAATATATTGGACTGTGTAGCCCCCAAGTATCAGGTTGTCTTGCCTGTGGCAACCTGGGACTTGTAAGTGTGTTATATCTTATAAAGCTTCGGCGGGTGTAGCCCCCAAGGGCCGTCTCATGTGATGGGCCGGGTCTTTAATTTGAACCATATGATCTGTTTGAACAGCTGAATATTGTATCCCTTAAGTGTCGGGTCGCATGCCCTCGGCGACTTGGGACTTTAGAAAATTTGATCTGAGCGGTATAGCCCTCAAGTGCCGGGTCAGTAAGAATTACTGGGCTAGGACTTAGAAAAATATAGAACGTTCGGCTCATCTCCTTGAGATAATAGGGTCTTGCTGACATTGTGATGATTTGAAAACCGGCTTGCATTAGCCTCCAAGTGTCGTGGTGCGTGCTTGTAGCGACATGGGACTTGCATATTTCATATAAACTGGTCTTGAATAATGTGGCCCCCCAAGTGCCAGGTCGTCTGCCTGCGGCGACTTGGTACTATGTAAGAATAATATGACACATCACAATTTGTTCAATGAATCCTTGACCGAGGTTGTAATATAACCCGGAATGAATATCCTGGAATAATTCCTTTGTCTTTGACATGAAATCCCTGCTCGTGGTTGCGGTGCAACCCGACAAATATATGTTGGAGAAATCCATGAGTGTTGTAGATTACTACAGAACACATTTGAAGAAATCCGAGAACCGGTTAACTAGAAGACACAGCATTATATCTGACGGGGCGGCTCTTGAAAAATAATAAATTCTCCGAGCTGGCTTGAAAACCCAATCATTTAGTATTGGTTATGATAAACCATGAAGATCCAGCCAAGTTGGCTATTAAAGATCCATTTCCTCGTTGCAGAAGTTTTTCATCATACTTAACGGCGGCTCATCTTAAGAGATAAGACCTACAAAAAACAAACAAGATAGAATATATTCTGCATTATTGTAAGGGAGGCTTAAAAAGCACAACCCGGATATGGCTTAAGAGCCAATCAAGAGGGTGTGTAAGCTACACCCGGTGGGTGGGGAAGCGCCCAAGTGACCTTTGTTGATGGAATCAACTGTTTGGCTTAAGAGCCGACCGATAGGGTTTGATAAGCTACACCCGATAGGTGGGAAGCCTCCTGGACGATCATGTTGACGGAGTCAACTTTTTGGCTGGAGAGCCGACCGATAGGGTCTGATAAGCTACACCCGGAGGCTGGGAAGTCCCCTGGACGATCATGTTGACAGAGTCAATTTTTTGGCTTGAGAGCCGACCGATAGGGTCTGATGAGCTACACCCGAAGGGTGGAAAGCCCCCTGGACGATCATGTTGACGAAGTCAACTTTTTGGCTTGAGAGCAGACCGATAGGGTCTTATAAGCTACACCCAGAGGGTGGGAAGCCCCCTGGATGATCATGTTGACGGAGTCAACTTTTTGGCTTGAGAGCCAAATGATAGGGTCTGATAAGCTACACCCGGAGGGTGGGAAGCCCCCTGGACGATCATGTTGATGGAGTCAACTTTTTGGCTTGAGAGCCGACCGATAGGGTCTGATAAGCTACACCTGGAGGGTGGGAAGCCCCCTGGACGATCATGTTGACGGAGTCAACTTTTTTGCTTGAGAGCCGACCGATAGGGTCTGATAAGCTACACCCGAAGGGTGGGAAGCCCCCTAGACGATCTTGTTGATGGAGTCAACTTTTTGGCTTGAGAGCCGACCGATAGGGTCTGATAAGCTACACCCGGAGGGTGGGAAGTCCCCTGGACGATCGTGTTTGATGATATCAACTTGTGCACCATTTTGTAAGTCGCCATCTTGTAAACCACTATCTTGTATGAAGAAATGGCAGAACCTCCATGTGACTTTATGATGATCCAACAAATCCGGACACCCATGTTTGAATGGTGCATCACGTCGGTTCCTCCTGTTGGGCGACTTTTAATCTTCCGCCAATAATGTAATAGCCTCTAGGATTGAGTTTTCTCTTGCAAAGACCCAGGGTTCTCGTTGAAAACGATCAAATGTGTCTCGCCATGTCTGTAGCCACCGAGTCTTAAGTTGACTTGAAAAGGCGGCTTGAGAATCTCCACTGAAAGTTGAGGTTGGCTGTGGTGGGTTATAGATGATCCCGTATGATTTGTTTCAATAATCCGGTCGATGGTTCGTCCCGGATGGTTGTTGAAGTGAACCAAACTATAATGGAGGCGACTTGTGCGCCTGTCCGTTGGGCCATCCGGCAGAGGCAGAGGCTGATAATATATCATGACTTGCTTCAGTATTGTTGGAATAGACCAGATCGCGAGTCGGCGACTCATGAGCATTCGTTCACGGCTTGAACGAGCAGGCACAGCACCAGCATGTCCATGTAGACCAGACTGCAGAGCGGCGACTCATGAGCGTCCGTTTGGGCGGCTTGAACAAGCAAGCACAACACCAGCATGTCGATGTAGATGTAGAAGTCAGCCGCACGTTTGAAGACAATGCGGTTGTGAGAAACGATCGCGGCATTGTAAGCCGGTGCAGACGATGACTCGGCCGTGGCATTATTGGTGAAAACCATGCCGTGGCTACGGTGGCTTGCCGCACTCATTGGGCAGCTCATATTTGGGGTAAGCGTGCGCGGTACCAGCATGTTGATGTAAACCGGGCCACGGCAGCGACGGCTTGCGTGCGTCTATTGATCAAGGCGCCACAGACAAACACCCGTACATAACGATGCTGTCATGCGCTCCATCCCCGCGGTATGATGCCACTTGAATAATTGTCCTGCGGAAAATATTGCAAGCCAAAATAATTACCATCGAGGAAATTTAATATATATGGAACAATAGATAAGTAAAACACCACCTGGTATTTTTTTTGTTGGATGAGTGCGAACGCTAGTACGGCCTCAGGTGTCGTTGTTTACTAGACATGCAGAGACTGTGGCTTGCGCGCCTTTTCCCCGGACAATACGACATGGATGGATGCTCTTCCTCTAACTTTAGCAATGAATTTGTATTCCACAGATGAATTTTGCTGCTATTTGCGTTTCGCTGATCAAATGAAGTAGTACTGGTAATACTTGTTGTACTAGACGGTGAGTAGTACTCCCATTGCTATCTCCTTAGGTATCGAGCTTTGAGGGAGTAATTTTCTTGAGTCTATGCACATTATTTGCAGTCATATTGTCAAGGACATTGATGACAGCATCGGTGCTCATAATAGATGTAGCAGCAACTGTGGACTTTGGTCCCCAATGCCCCGGTCTCGGGAAGGAAACTGACGTCTTAAATCACCAGGCTCCTGACCCACAATACCACCGAAATACCGCAGCCACAGGATTCAGAACAGCCCTTGAACAACCAAAGCTTGGAATGACAAATACGGGAGAGGTGAGGCCACAACGGCTCGGCACGCGAGGTGGGCCGGAGCAGATGGAGGCCGGCGCGGCGGGGCGTGAGGCAAAGTGGATCCGGGCAAAGCACGACGGAGGCTGACTCTACGGTGGCTCAAGGCACGGCGAGGCAGGCCCGACAGTGGCTAGCGGTGAGACATAGGATCAAGGTGAAGCGAGGTGGCTCAGGGCCGAGGTCGAGTCCGAGATGAGCGATGGCTGGGCGGGTCACCCCGAGCACGACTCGGAGAAGCCCCGGTGGAGATGAGACGCGACCGAGTGGCTGACACGTCCATTTTGCATCATACTTTTATATTGATATTTATCGCATCATGAGTTGTGATTACACATTATGGTACAATATTAATGCCTTTTCTCTCTTATGTCACAAGGTTTATTTGAAGAGGGAGATTGCCGGCAGCTGGAATTCTGGGATGGAAAAGGAGCAAGTTTGTGATGGCTATTCTGCACAACTCCAAAAGCCGTGAAAATCAACGAGGAATTATTTTGGAATATATAAAAAATACTAGGTCGGAGATATACAAGAGAGGAGCCACCAGGAGGCCACGAGCCTGCCAGGCGCGGCCTACTGTTGGAAATATGCCCTAGAGGCAATAATAAATTAGTTATTATCATATTTCCTTGTTCATGATAATCGTTTATTATCCATGCTATAATTGTATTGATCGGAGACTTAAATGCATGTGTGGATACATAGACAAAACCATGTCCCTAGTATGCCTCTAATGGACTAGCTCGTTGATCAAAGGATGGTTAAGGTTTCCTAGCCATGGACATGAGATGTCATTTGATAACGGGATCACATCATTAGGAGAATGATGTGATGGATAAGACCCAAACTACAAACATAGCATATGATCGTGTCAGTTTATTGCTACTGTTTTCTGCATGTCAAGTATATGTTCCTATGACCATGAGATCATGCAACTCGCGGATATCGGAGGAGTGCCTTGTGTGTATCAAATGTCGCAACGTAACTGGGTGACTATAAAGGTGCTCTACAGGTATCTCCGATGGTGTCTGTTGAGTTGGCATGGATCGAGACTGGGATTTGTTACTCCGTGTAATGGAGAGGTATCTCGGGGCCCACTCGGTAATGCAACATCACAATAAGCCTTGCAAGCAATGTGACTAATTGTTAGTTGCGGGATCTTGTATTACGGAACGAGTAAAGAGACTTGCCGGTAACGAGGTTGAACTAGGTATGGAGATACCGACGATCGAATCTCGGGCAAGTAACATACCGAAGAACAAAGGGAACGATATACGGGATTAACTGAATCCTTGACATAGAGGTTCGACCGATAAATATCTTCGTAGAATATGTAGGAACCAATGTGGACGTCCAGGTCCCGCCAACAGTTATTGACCGTAGAGGTGTCTCGGTCATGTCTACATAGTTCTCCAACCCGCAGGGTCTGCACACTTAAGGTTCGGTGACGTTTCGGTAGTGTAGAGTTATGTATGGTGGTGACCGAAGGTTGTTCAGAGTCCCGGATGAGATCCTGGACGTCACGAGGAGCTCCGTAATGGTCCGGAGGTAAAGATTCATATATAGGAAGTCCCAGTTTGGTTTCCGGAAAAGTTTCGGGCTCATCGGTAGTGTACCGGGAGTATCGGTATTGTACCGGGAGTGCCGG
Source organism: Hordeum marinum (assembly GCA_022496015.1). NCBI lineage: Eukaryota > Viridiplantae > Streptophyta > Magnoliopsida > Poales > Poaceae > Hordeum > Hordeum marinum. The sequence goes on from CM039676.1 coordinate 446,171,998, forward strand.
TAGTGTACCGGAGGACCTCCGGGAGGGGTATTTCGACCCCAAGAGGTCCATGGGCTGTGGGATAATAATAACCAGCCCTTAGTGGGCTGGGAAAACAGCCACAAAGGCCCATGGCGCAGGAGAGAAAGTCCTAAAGCAAAAAGTGGAAAATCAGCCAATAGGAGGCAATCCTACTCTAACTAGGATTGGAGGTGAAGTAGGATTGCTCCCACCTCCTATTTCGGCCGACCCAAAGGCCTTAGCTGCCTCTCCTCTCCTCTCCTCCTATATATACTAGTGGATTGGGTGGTTTTTGGACAGAATTTCCGGCCACGTGCTACCCGTTTCACCGGTGCACAGTTTCTCCTCTAGATCGGTTTTCCGCAGCGCTTAGGCGAAGCCCTACCGGAATCACTCCACCACCATCACCAGAGCGCCGTCACACTGCCGGTGAACTCTATCTCCTCTCCACCTCCTCTCGCTGGATCGAGACGGTGGAGATCGTCATCAAGCTGCACGTGTGCTGAACGCGGAGGTGCCGTCCGTTCGGCGCTAGATCGGAAGGACCGTGATCGAGATCGCGAGACAGTTCGTGATGAGATCGCGGAACGGATCGTGATGAGTTCGCGGGACAGATCGTGATCAAGATCGTGAGACGGATCATGATGAGATCGCGGGACGGATCATGATGAGTTCACGGGACGGATCGCGATTGGATCGCGGGACGGATCGTGATGAGATCGCGGGACACTCGGCGATTTGGATCGCGAAGATGTTCGACTACACCAACCGCGTTTCTTAACGCTTCCCGCTTAGCGATCTACAAGGGTATGTAGATCCACTCTCCCTCTCGTAGATGCTCATCACCATGGATAGGTTTGCGTGTGCGTAGGAAAAATTTTGTTTCCCATGCGACGTTCCCCAACAGTGGCATCATGAGCTAGGTTGATGGTTCGATGAGATCTCGAGTAGAACACAAAAGGTTTGTGGGCGTTGATGCTTAGATTGCTTCCTCCCTTGGTCGTATTTTGGTTCAGCGGGATTGTGAGATGAAGCGGCCCGGACCAACATTACTCGTATGCTTACGAGAGACCGGTTCCCTCGACGCAACTTGTTGCCTAGATGGCTTGCGGGTGACAGTTTCTCTCACTTTAGTTGGATCGGATTCGACAAAGGCGGTCCTTGAGAAGGTTGAAAAGCAAACTAGTGTATCACCGTTGTGGTTTATGCGTAGGTGAGAATTGTTCTTGCTAGATACCCATAGCAGCCACGTAAAATATGCAACAACAATTAGAGGACGTCTAACTTGTTTTTGCAGGGTATGTTGTGATGTGATATGTCCAATTACATGATGAGATATATGTGACGTATGAGATGATCATGTGATGTATAGATTATCACGACTTGCATGTCGATGAGTACGGCAACCGGCAGGAGCCATAGGGTTGTCTTTAATTATTGTATGACCTGCGTGTCAATCATTAAGCGCTATGTAATGCTTTACTTTATCGCTACGGTAGCAATAGTAGTAGAAGCATGCAGGGCATGACAACCCCAATGGCAACACATTGATGGAGATCAAGATGATGGAGATCATGGTGTTGTGCCGGTGACGATGGAGATCATGCCGGTGTTTCGAAGATGGAGATCTTAAACACAAGTTCATGGCCATATCATGTCACTTATGAATTGCATGAGATGTTAATCCTTTTATGCACCTTGTTTTGCTTAGTACGGCGGTAGCATTATAAGGTGATCCCTCACTTGAATTTCAAGATGAACTGTGTTCTCCCCGAGTGTGCACCATTGCGAAAGTTCGTCGTGTTGAGACACCACGTGATGATCGGGTGTGATAGACTCTACGTTCACATACAACGGGTGCAAGCCAGATTTGCACGCGCAGAACACTCGGGTTAAACTTGACGAGCCTAGCATGTACAGACATGGCCTCGGAACACGAGAGACCAAAAGGTCGAACATGAGTCATATAGTAGATATGATCAACATAATGATGTTCACCATTGCAGCCACCTCAACTCACGTGATGATCGGACTTGAGTTGGTGAATTTGGATCATGTATCACTCGAATGATCGGAGGGATGTCAATTTGAGTGGGAGTTCTTAAGTAATATGTTAATTGAACTCATTATCATGAACATAGTCAAAGTGTCTTTGCAAATTATGTTGTAGATTACTAGCTCGCGCTGTAGCTCCCTTGTATTTTTATATGTTCCTAGAGAAATAGAATTGAAAGATGTTGGTAGCAAAATTGTGGACTGGGTCCGTGATCTGAGGATTGTCCTCATTGCTGCACAGAAGGCTTATGTCCTTAATGCACCGCTCGGTGCGCCACCCCCTCTAGCGTCGTCTATAGATGTTGTGAACATCTAACAGGCACGTTTCGATGACTACTTGATAGTTTAGTGCGTCATGCATTACGGCTTAGAATTGAGGCTCCAAAACGTTTTGAACGTCACGGAACATATGAGATGTTCTAGGAGCAGAGATTGTGATCTCAGGCTCGTGCCTTTGTTGCGAGATATGAGATCTCCAACAAGATTCTTTGCTTATAAGATGAAGGATAATAGCTCAATCGTTGAGCATGTACTCAGATTGTCTGGGTACTACAATCACTTGAATCAAGTGGGAGTTGATCTTCCAGATAAGATAGTGATTGATATAGTTCTCCATGTCACTGTCACTAAAGCTACTAGAACTTAGTGATGAACTATAATACACCAGGGATAGAAGTATTGATCCCTGAGCTGTTCGCGATGTTTGACACCGCGAAGGTAGAAATCAAGAAGGAGCGTCAAGTGTTGATGGTTAATCAAACCACTAGTTTCGAAAAGGGCAAGAGCAAGGAGGGAAACTTCATGGATAGCAAGTCAGTTGCTGCTCCAGTGAAGCAACCCAAAGTTGAACTCAAACCCGAGACTAAGTGCTTCTATTATGAGGTGAGAGGTCGCTGAAGCGGAACAACCCTAGATACTTGGTAGATAAGAAGGCTGGCAACATCGACAGAAGTATATTTGATATACGAGTTATTGATGTGTACCTTGCTAGTACTCCTAGTAGCACCTGGGTATTGGATACCGGTTCGGTTGCTAAATGTTAGTAACTCGAAATAAAAGCTATGGAATAAACAGAGAACTAGCTAAGGGTGAGGTGACGATGTGTGTTGGAAATGTTTCCAAGGTTGATGTGATCAACATCGCACGCTCTCTCTACCTTCAGGATTAGTGACGAACCTAAATAAATGTTATTTGGTGTTTTGCGTTGAGCATGAACATGATTAGATCATGTTTGTTGCAATACGGTTATTCATTTAAGTCAGAGAATAATAGTTATTCTGGTTACATGAATAATACCTTCAATGGTCATGCACCCAGTGAGAATGGTTTGTTGAAATCTTGATCGAAGTAGTACACATGTTCATAACATTGATGTCAAAAGATACAAAGTTAATAATGATAGTACCACATACTTGTGGCAGTGCCGCTAAATGTCATATTGGTATAAAGCGCATGTAGAAACTCCATGCTGATGGATATTTGGACTCATCGATTTCGAATCGGTTGAGACATGCGAACCATGCCTCTTGGGCAAGATGACTAAAGGACCCCGTTGGATGGAGCGGGCAAGTGATTCATTGGAAATGATACATGTTGATGTATGCAATCTAGTGAGTCTTGTAGCGTGTAGTGGATATCGTTATTTTCTTACCTTCATTGATGATTTGAGTAGATATAGTGTATATTTACTTAATGAAACACAAGTCTGAATCGTTTGAAAGGTTCAAGCAAATTCAGAGTGAAGTTTAAAGATCATCGTGACAAGAAGATAAAAATGACCGCGATATGATCGTGGAGGTGAATATCTGAGTTACGAGTTTGGCATACAACTTAAGACAACGTGAAATTTGTTTCACAACTAACGCCACCTGGAACACCATGGTGTGATGGTGTGTCCGAACATCATAGTCATGCTCTATTGATATAGTGCATACTGTGATGTCTCTTATCGTTTTACTACTATAATTTTTGGGGTTATGCATTAGAGACAACTACATTCACTTTAAATAGGGCATCATCTAAATCCGTTGAGATGACACCGTGTGAATTATGGTTTGATAGAAACCTAAGCTGTCATTTCTTAATGTTTGGGACTGCGATGCTTGTGTGGAAAATGTTTTCACATAATAAGCTAGAACCCAAAGCAGACAAATGTATCTTCATAGAATACCCTAAGAACAGATGGGTATGCCTTCTATCTCAGATCCGAGTGCAAAGTGTTTGTTGCTAGAACTGGGTCCTTTCTCGAGAAAAAGTTTCTCTCGAAAGAATTGAGTGGGAGGAAGATAGAACTTGATGAGGTTGTTAAACCTTTGTTCAACCAGAGAGTAGCGCAGCACAGAAAGATGTTTTTGTGAAGCCTACGTTAGTTGAAGAGGAAGTTAATGATGATGATCATGAAGCTTCAGGATCAAGTTACTATCGAACTTCGTAGGTCGACAAGGATGTGTACTGCTCCTGAGCGGTACGACAACTCTGTCTTGGAGGTCATGTTGTTGGACAACAATGAACCTACGAGCTATGGAGAAGAGATGATGGGCCCGGATTCCGACAAATGGTTGGAGGCCATGAAATCCGAGATAGGATCCATGTATTAAAACCAAGTGTAGACTTTGGTAGACTTGCTCGTTGGACGGCAGGTCGTTGAGTACAAATGGATCTTTAAAATGAAGACAGACACTGATGGTGAATGTCACTATTTGTAAAGCTCGACTTGTTGCAAAGATGTGTGTGACAAGTTGAAGGAGTTGACTACGATGAGACTTTCTCACTCGTAGCGATGCTAAAAGTCTGTTGGAATTATGTTAGCAGTTGCTGTGTTTTCAATTATGAAATCTGGCAGATGGATGTCAAAACATCGTTTCCTTAATGGTTTACTTGAGGAAAGCTTGTATGTGATACAACCAGAAGGTTTTGTCAGGCCTAAGGATGCTAAAAGGTGTGCAAGCTTCGGTGATCCTTCCATGGACTGAAGCAAGCATCTCGGAGTTGGAATATATGCTTTGATGAGGTGATCAAAGTTTTGATGTTTATACAAAGTTTATGAGAAACTTGTATTTGCAATAAATTGAGTGGGAGCACTATAGAATTTCTGATAAGTATATGTGGATGACATATTGTTGTTCAGAAATAATGTAGAGTTTCTGGAAAGCATAAAACGGTTATTTGGAAAGTGATTTTCAAAGGAAGACCTGGATAAAGCTACCTAATTGTTGAGCATCAAAATCTATAGAGATAGATCAAGATGCTTGATGAGACTTTCAATGAGTGCATACCTTCACAAGATTTTGAAAGAGTTCAAAATGGATCAGCCATAGAAATAGTTCTCGTCTGATTTGTAAGGTGTGAAATTGAGTGAGACTCAAAGCTGGACAACGACAGAAGAAAGAGAAAGGACGAACGTCGTCCCCTATGCCTTAGCCATAGGCTCTATATTATGCCATGCTGTGTACCGCACCTATGTGTGCCTTGCCATGAGTCTGACAAGGGGTACAAGAGTGGTCCAGGAGTGGATCACTGGACAGCGGTCGGAATTATCCTTAGTAACCAGAGGACTAAGGAAATGTTTCTTGATTATGGAGGTGATAAAGAGTTCGTCGTAAAGAGTTACGTCGATGCAAGCTTTAACACCTATCCGGATGACTAGTAGTAGCAATCTGGATACGTATAGTGGAGCAGCCATTTGGAAATAGTACCAAGTGGAGTGTGGTAGCAGTGTTTACGGTTTGACATAGAGATATGCAAAGTACACACGGATCTGAATATCGCAGACCCGTTGACTATAAGACCTCTCTCACATGCAAAGCATGATCGAGCCCCAGAACTCATTGGGTGTTAGATTCATAACAATGCGAATCACATGGTGATGTGAACTAGATTATTGACTCTAGTGCAAGTGGGAGACTGTTGGAAATATGCCCTAGAGGCAATAATAAATTAGTTATTATCATATTTCCTTGTTCATGATAATCGTTTATTATCCATGCTATAATTGTATTGATCGGAGACTTAAATGCATGTGTGGATACATAGACAAAACCATGTCCCTAGTATGCCTCTAATGGACTAGCTCGTTGATCAAAGGATGGTTAAGGTTTCCTAGCCATGGACATGAGATGTCATTTGATAATAGGATCACATCATTAGGAGAATGATGTGATGGATAAGACCCAAACTACAAACATAGCATATGATCGTGTCAGTTTATTGCTACTGTTTTCTGCATGTCAAGTATATGTTCCTATGACCATGAGATCATGCAACTCATGGATATTGGAGGAGTGCCTTGTGTGTATCAAACGTCGCAACGTAACTGGGTGACTATAAAGGTGCTCTACAGGTATCTCCGATGGTGTCTGTTGAGTTGGCATGGATCGAGACTGGGATTTGTTACTCCGTGTAATGGATAGGTATCTCGGGGCCCACTCGATAATGCAACATCACAATAAGCCTTGCAAGCAATGTGACTAATTGTTAGTTGCGGGATCTTGTATTATGGAACGAGTAAAGAGACTTGCCGGTAACGAGGTTGAACTAGGTATGGAGATACCGACGATCGAATCTCGGGCAAGTAACATACCGAAGAACAAAGGGAACGATATACGGGATTAACTGAATCCTTGACATAGAGGTTCGACCGATAAAGATCTTCGTAGAATATGTAGGAACCAATGTGGACGTCCAGGTCCCGCCATTGGTTATTGACCGTAGAGGTGTCTCGGTCATGTCTACATAGTTCTCCAACCCGCAGGGTCTGCACACTTAAGGTTCGGTGACGTTTCGGTAGTGTAGAGTTATGTATGGTGGTGACCGAAGGTTGTTCGGAGTCCCGGATGAGATCCCGGACGTCATGAGGAGCTCCGTAATGGTCGGGAGGTAAAGATTCATATATAGGAAGTCCCAGTTTGGTTTCCGGAAAAGTTTCGGGCTCATCTGTAGTGTACCGGGAGTATCGGTATTGTACCGGGAGTGCTGGTAGTGTACCGGAGGACCTCCGGGAGGGGTATTTCGACCCCAAGAGGTCCATGGGCTGTGGGATAATAATAACCAGCCCTTAGTGGGCTGGGAAAACAGCCAGAAAGGCCCATGGCGCAGGAGAGAAAGTCCTAAAGCAAAAAGTGGAAAATCAGCCAATAGGAGGCAATCCTACTCCAACTAGGATTGGAGGTGAAGTAGCATTGCTCCCACCTCCTATTTCGGCCGACCCAAAGGCCTTAGCTGCCTCTCCTCTCCTCTCCTCCTATATATACTAGTGGATTGGGTGGTTTTTGGACAGAATTTCCGGCCACGTGCTACCCGTTTCACCGGTGCACAGTTTCTCCTCTAGATCGGTTTTCCGCAGCGCTTAGGCGAAGCCCTGCCGGAATCACTCCACCACCATCACCGGAGCGCCATCACGCTGCCGGTGAACTCTATATCCTCTCCACCTCCTCTCGCTGGATCAAGACGGTGGAGATCGTCATCAAGCTGCACGTGTGCTGAACGCGGAGGTGCCGTCCGTTCGGCGCTAGATCGGAAGGACCGTGATCGAGATCGCGAGACAGTTCGTGATGAGATCGCGGAACGGATCATGATGAGTTCGCGGGACAGATCGTGATCAAGATCGTGAGACGGATCATGATGAGATCGCGGGACGGATCGTGATGAGTTCACGGGACGGATCGTGATTGGATCGCGGGACGGATCGTGATGAGATCGCGGGACGCTCGGCGATTTGGATCGCGAAGATGTTCGACTACACCAACCGCGTTTCTTAACGCTTCCCGCTTAGCGATCTACAAGGGTATGTAGATCTACTCTCCCTCTCGTAGATGCTCATCACCATGGATAGGTTTGCGTGTGCGTAGGAAAATTTTTGTTTCCCATGCGACGTTCCCCAACACCTACCCCCCTAGCCATGCCTAGGGGGCTCGTGGGCCCCCTGCAGCTCCTCTTGCCCCCATCTTCTCCTATATGAAGGGTTTCGTCCAAGAAAATAAATCAATATAGAGCTTTCGGGAGGAGACGCCGCCGACACGAGGCGGAACTTGAGCAGAACCAATCTAGAGCTCCGGCAGGGCTGTTCTGTCGGGGAAACTTCTCTTCCGGTGAGGAAAATCGTCGCCATCGTCATCACCAACACTCCTCTCATCATAGGGGACACATCTCCATCAACATCTTCATCAGCACCATCTCATCTCCAAACCCTAGTTCATCTCTTGTATCCAATCTTCGTCTCGCAACTCCGATTGGTACTTGTAAGGTTGCTAGTAGTGTTAATTGCTTATTGTAGTTGATGCTAGTTGGTTTATTTGGTGGAAGATCATATGTTCAGATCTTAATGATATTCAATGCCTCTCTGATCATGAACATAATTATGCTTTGTGAGTAGTTACGTTTGTTCCTGAGGACATGGGATAAGTCTTGCTAATAGTAGTCATGTGAATTTGGTATTCGTTCGATATTTTGATGCGTAGTATGTTGTCTCACCTCTAGTGGTGTTATGTGAATGTCGACTACATTACACTTCACCATTATTTGGGCCTAGAGGAAGGCATTGGGAAGTAATAAGTAGATGATGGGTTGCTAGAGTGACAGGAGCTGAAACCCTAGTTTATGCGCTGCGTCGTAAGGGGCTGATTTGGATCCACTAGTTTAATGCTATGGTTAGACTTTGTCTTAATTCTTCTTTCATAGTTGCGGATGCTTGCAAGAGGGGTTAATCATAAGTGGGATGTTTGTTCAAGTAAGGACAGCACCCAAGCACCGGTCCACCCACATATCAAACTATCAAAGTAGCGAACGCGAATCATATGAACATGATGAAAACTAGCTTGACAGTAATTCCCATGTGTCCTCGGGAGCACTTTACTTTATATAAGATTTTGTTCATGCTTGTCCCTTGCTACAAAACGGATTGGGCCATATTGCTGCACCTTTGCTACTATTGTTACTTGCTACCCGTTACAAATTATCTTATCATACAACTATCGGTTACCGACTATTTCAGTGCTTGCGGAGAATACCTTACTAAAAACCACTTGTCATTTCCTTCTGCTCCTCGTTGGGTTCGACACTTTTACTTATTGAAAGGACTATGATAGATCCCCTATACTTGTTGGTCATCAAGACTCTTTTCTGGCGCCATTGCCGGGGAGTGAAGCGCCTTTGATAAGTGGAATTTGGTAAGGCAACATTTATATATTGTGCTGAAATTTATTGTCACTTGTCACTATGGAAACTAATCCTTTGAAGAGCTTGTTCGAGGTATCTTCACCTCGACCGGAAGCACAAAGAGTTGCTCCTCAACCTAATGCACCTACTTAAAATATTTATCATGAGATCCCTTTGGGTATGCTAGAGAAACTGTTGGCTAATCCTTCTACAGGAGATGGAACATCACATCCCGACTTGCATCTAATCTATGTAGATGAAGTTTGTGGTTTATTTAAGCCTGCAGGTTTGCCCGAGGATGAGGTCAAGAATAAGTTCTTTCCCTTATCTTTAAGGGATAAAGCATTGACATGGTATAGGCTATGTGACGATACTAGATCATGGAACTACAAACGATTGAAGTTGGAATTTCATCAAAAGTTTTATCCTATGCATTTGGTACATCGTGATCGGAATTATACCTATAATTTTTGTCCTCGTGGTAGATAAAGTATCGCTCAAGCTTGGGGGAGGCTTAAGTCAATGTTATATTCATGCCCCAACCATGAGCTCCACAGAGAAATTATTATTATGAACTTTTATGCTCCGCTTTCTCATGACAATCGCACCATGCTCGACACTTCTTGTAACGGTTCTTTCATGAAAAGAGATATTGACTTCAGATGGGATTTATTGGAAAGAGTTAAACGCAATTCTGAATATTGGGAGTTTGATGAAGGTAAGGAGTCAGGTATGAATCTTAAGTTCGATTGCGTTAAATACTTCGTAGAAACAAATACTTTTCATGATTTTAGCGCTAAACATGGACTTGACTCTAAGATAGTAGCTTCTTTATGTGAATCATTTGCTACTCATGTTAATCTCCCTAAGGAGAAGTGGTTTAAATATCATTCTCCCATAGAAGTTAATGTAGCTAAATCTATTCCAGGTTAAGAGACCGTAATTGCTTATAATGATTCTATTGTTCCTACTGCTTACATTGAGAAACCACCTTTTCCTGTTAGAATAAAGGATCATGCTAAAGCTTCAACTGTGATACGTAAGGGCTACATTAGAACACCTACAACCCCTGAGCAAATTAAAGTTGAACCTAGTATTGCTATTATTAAAGATCTCTTGGCCGATAATGTTGAAGGGCATGTTATTCAATTTTGTGAAGCTTCTGCTAGAATTGCTAAACCTCATACTAGAGATAAACATAAACCTGTAGTTGGCATGCCTGTTGTTTCCGTTAAGATAGGAGATCATTGTTATCATGGTTTATGTGACGTGGGTGCTAGTGTTAGTGCAATGCCTCAATCTTTATATAATGAAATTAAAAATGAGATTGCACCTGTCGAGATGGAATTCATTGATGTTACTATTAAACTTGCTAATAGAGATACTATCTGCCCTGTGGGAATTGTTAGAGATGTTGAAGTCTTGTGTGGTAAAACTAAGTATCCTACTGATTTTCTCATTCTTGCTACTACACAAGATAGCTTTTGTCCCATCATATTTGGTAGACCTTTTCTCAATACTGTTAATGCTCAAATTGATTGTGAGAAACAAACTGTTACTGTTGGTTTTGGAGGTGTGTCGCATGAATTTAATTTTTCTAAGTTCAGTAGACAACCTCATGAAAAAGAATTGTCTAGTAAGGATGAAATTATTGCTCTTACTTCTATTGTTGTGCCTCCTACTGATCCTTTAGACAAGTACTTGCTTGAACATGAAAATGATATGCATATGAATGAGAGGAATGAGATGGATAGAATTATCTTTGAACAACGTCCTATCCTTAAGAATAATTTTCTTGTTGAATTACTTGGAGATCCACCTCCACCAAAGGGTGATCCTGTGTTTGAGCTTAAACAATGACCTGATACTCTTAAGTATGCTTATCTTGATGAAAAAGAGATATATCCTGTTATTATTAGTGCTAACCTTTCAGAGCATGAAGAAAAGAAATTATTGAAAACTCCGAGGAAACATCGTGCTGCTATTGGATATACTCTTGATGATCTTAAAGGCATTAGTCCCACTCTATGCCAGCATAAAATTAAAAGTGATCCTGATTCCAAACCAGTTGCCGACCCTCAACGAAGACTGAATCCTAAGATGAAAGAGGTGGTAAGAAAAGAAATACTAAAGATCCTGGACGCAGGTATTATTTACCGCGTGGCTCATAGTGATTGGGTAAGTCTGGTGCATTGTGTCCCTCAGAAGGGGGGTATTACCGTTGTTCCTAATGATAAATATGAATTGATCCCACAAAGAATTGTTACCGGCTATAGGATGGTAATTGATTTTAGGAAATTAAATAAAGCTACTAACAAAGATCATTACCCTCTACCTTTCATTGATCAAATGCTAGAAAGATTGTCTAAACATACACACTTTTGCTTTCTAGATGGTTATTCTGGTTTCTCCCAAATACCCGTTTCACAATCTGATCAGGAGAAAACCACTTTTACTTGCCCTTTTGGTACCTTTGCTTATAGACGTATGCCTTTTGGTTTATGTAATGCACCTGCTACCTTTCAAAGATGTATGATGGCTATATTCTCTGATTTTTGTGAAAAGATTGTTGAGGTTTTCATGGATGATTTCTCCGTTTACGGATCTTTCTTTTGATGATTGCTTGAGCAGCCTTGATCGAGTTTTGCAGAGATGTGAAGATACTAACCTTGTCTTGAATTGGGAGAAGTGCCACTTTATGGTTAATGAAGGCATTGTCTTGGGACATAAAATTTCCGAAAGAGGTATAGAAGTTGATAAGGCTAAAGTTGATGCCATTGAGAAAATTTCATGCCCTACAAACGTTAAAAGTATAAGAAGTTTCCTTGGTCATGCTGGTTTCTATAGAAGATTCATTAAAGACTTCTCTAAGATTTCTAGGCCTCTCACTAATCTCTTGCAAAAAGATATTCCATTTGTTCTTGATGATGATTGTGAAGAAGCATTTGAAATACTCAAGAAGGCCTTGATAACTGCACCTATTGTTCAACCACCTGATTGGAACCTACCTTTTGAAATTATGTGTGATGCTAGTGATTATGCTGTTGGTGCTGTCCTAGGACAAAGAGTTGATAAGAAATTGAATGTTATTCATTATGCCAGTAAAACTCTAGACAGTGCCCAAAGAAATTATGCTACTACTGAAAAAGAATTTTTGGCAGTTGTGTTTGCATGTGATAAGTTCAGACCTTATATTGTTGATTCTAAAGTTACTATTCACACTGATCATGCTGCTATCAAATATCTCATGGAAAAGAGAGATGCTAAACCTAGACTTATTAGATGGGTTCTCTTGCTACAAGAATTTGATTTGCAAATCCTTGATAGGAAGGGTGCTGAGAACCCCGTAGCAGATAATTTGTCTAGGTTAGAGAATGTTCTTGATGACCCACAACCTATTGATGATAGCTTTCCTGATGAACAATTGAATGTTATCAATGCTTCATGCAGTACACCATGGTATGCTGATTATGCTAATTATATTGTTGCTAAATATATACCACCTAGTTTCATGTACCAACAAAAGAAAAAGTTCCTTTATGATTTGAGACATTACTTTTGGGATGATCCTCACCTGTATAAAGAAGGAGTAGATGGTGTTATTAGACGTTGTGTACCTGAGCATGAACAGGGACAAATCCTATAGAAGTGCCACTCCGAGGCTTACGGAGGACACCATGCTGGAGACAGAACTGCACACAAGGTATTGCAATTCGGTTTTTATTGGCCTACTCTCTTTAAGGATGCTTGTAAGTTTGTCTTGTATTGTAATGAATGTCAAAGAATAGGTAATATTAGTAAACGTTGGGAAATGCCTATGAATTATTCACTTGTTATTGAACCATTTGATGTTTGGGGTTTTGATTATATGGGACCTTTTCCAAAGTCCAATGGGTATACTCATATTTTAGTTGCTGTTGATTACGTTACTAAGTGGGTAGAAGCTATTCCAACTAGTAGTGCTGATAAAAACACCACTATTAAGATGCTTAAAGAAGTTATTTTCCCTAGATTTGGAGTCCCTAGATATTTAAAGACTGATGGTGGTTCACATTTTATTCATGGTGCTTTCCGTAAAATGCTTGCTAAGTATGATGTCAACCATAGAATTGCATCTCCTTACCATCCTCAGTCTAGTGGTCAAGTAGAATTAAGTAATAGAGAAATTAAATTAATAGTGCAAAAGACTGTTAATAGATCTAGAAAGAATTGGTCTAAGAAACTTGATGATGCACTGTGGGCTTATAGAACTGCTTATAAGAATCCCATGGGCATGTCTCCATATAAAATGGTTTACGGTAAAGCATGTCATCTACCTCTTGAGCTAGAGCATAAAGCTTATTGGGCAATCAAAGAGCTCAACTTTGATTTCAAAATCGCTGGTGAGAAGAGGTTATTTTATATTAGCTCACTTGATGAATGGAGAACTCAGGCATATGAAAATGCCAAGTTGTTTAAAGAGAAAGTTAAAAGGTGGCATGATAAAAGGATACAAAAACGTGAGTTCAATGTAGGTGATTATGTCTTGCTATACAATTCTCGTTTACGATTTTTTGCAGGCAAACTTCTCTCTAAATGGGAAGGTCCTTACATTGTTGAGGAAGTATATCGTTCTGGAGCCATCAAAATCGACAACGCAGAAGGCACTTTTCCGAGAGTTGTGAATGGGCAAAGAATCAAGCATTATATCTCAGGTACTCCCATAAATGTAGAAAGCAATATAATTAATACCATAACCCGAGAGGAGTAGATAAGAGATGTTTACCAGCCTGTTTCAGACTCCAAAAACGAAGAGGTATGTGATACGGTAAGCAAACCGACTCCAAACCTTTTCCAATGGAAAGTTTTCTCAGTTTTGGAATATTTATAAAAATACAAAAAATTAAGGTAGTCCAGAAAGTGCACCAGGAGGCCACGAGCCTGCCAGGCGCGGGCCCACCCCCTGGCCGCGCCTGGGGGGCTCATGAGCTCCTCGTGTGCCTCCCGGACTCCGTTTTCTTGTGGAACACTCCATATGGTCGGTAAAAAAACATTATATAATCTCCCGAAAGGTCTGACCCTTGTATCACGCAAATATCCTCTGTTTTCGTTTCGAGTTGTTTTCTGTCAGGATTCCGAGGGTCAAGCATCATGTCGTCTTCCGCCTCCAATCAAGTGCACGATGATGCTTGATTGATGCAAGTGGAGTCTCAAGGATCAGAAGTTGATGAGACAAACATGGAGGAAGATGTTGGGGATTCCTCTAAGGTGCACCCTCCGGCTTCCAAGCGGGGCACTTTGGCTGGCATCTCCACTATTCCAAATCCTCATCAGACCATGGCCACTATCAACAATCGTGGAGACCAGCAAGCATGAGAAGGGCTCCTTCCTAGGAGGCCGCTACACAGGTTACATCGGAACAACTTTCACAATTTGATTCATAACTATGGAGTTTAAAATACACCCCGTACACACATACCCTCCAATTGGGATATATCTCGTCCAAGTGAAAGTAATGCAGGAGAAAGCTCATGGCGGCCGAACAACAAACACCTTCTAGAAGAAATCCAGAAGAACACCAATATGATTCAGCGCGTGCTCATTGAGTTATTGGATCTGAAGGCCAGCTTGAACAAGCCAACCGGTACTCCAACTCCACCACCATCACCTCCGAAGGAAGACAATTAAACACACGGGTATGGGCACTCCCCTTGGCTTGTGCCAAGCTTGGGGGAGTTGCCCTGGTATCGTATCACCATCACATCTTTTGCCTTTACCTTTATATTAGTTCGATCCTTTTGGTAATATCTCTTTCTAGTAGAATAAAGTTTTTAGTATGATCTAGGCTCGAGTTTTGCTTTGTGTGATCCCCAATATAATCGAGTTTGTGAGTCATATAATAAAGAGTGTTTTAGTTAAGGGCTTTGCTTCTTGCTATGATCTAAAGAAAATAATAATAAGAGAACAAAAGCATGAAAGATCACGTGATGATCTTATGGGAAGTGATGACTTCACATATAAAAAGAATGTTGACTGAAACTTGTTGTGGGTAGACAAACGTAGAGGTTCACATTGTTGCAATTAATAGGAAGTAATAAAGAAAGAGAGGTTCACATATAAATATATCATCTCTGACACCATCTATGATTGTGAATACTCATTAAACTATTACATGCTAAGAAGTAGATGTTGGACAAGGAACAAAACATAATGAATTATGTTTGCCTAGTTCCGAACAATGTTATATGATTATGGATCCTTTAGCATGTGACGCTTGCTTCCACCTCATATTAGCCAAAAATTCCGCACTAAGTAGAGATACTACTTGTGCATCCATAAAACCCTCAACCCAGTTTTGCTATGAGAGTCCACCATACCTACCTATGGATTGAATAAGATCCTTCAAGTAAGTTTTCATCGGTGCAAGCAATAAAAATTGCTCCCTAAATATGTATGATCTATTAGTGTGTGGAAAATAAGCTTTATACGAACCTGTGATGAGGAAGACATAAAAGCGACAGACTGCATAATAAAGTTCTTTATCACAGGAGGCAATATAAAGTGACGTTCCTTCACATTAAGAGGTCACACATCCAAACCTTAGAAGCACATGACAACCTCTGCTTCCCTCTGCGAAGGGCCTATCTTGTACCTTTACTTTTTATCTTTAAAAGAGTCATGGTGATCTTCACCAATTCCTTATTTTGCCATCATCTTGGCAAGCGTCATGTGCTAGGGAAAGATCTATATTCATATATCAACTTGGAAAAAAGTAATCATTAATTATTATTGTTGACATTACCCTTGAGGTAAATAGTTGGGAGGCGAAACTATAAGCCCTTATCTTTCTCTGTGTCCAACTGAAACTTTGATCTCGTGAGTATCGCGTGAGTTTTAGCAATTGTAGAAGACTAAAAGATGATTGAGTATGTGGATTTGCTTTACAATCTCTTATTTGACTCTGTCTGATGTTATGATAAATTGCAATTGCCTCAATGATTAAAGACTATTGGTTGTTAATTCGCAATAAGGTTCTTGATGCATGCTTTACATTGTGAATGAATTGTCACTTTAGCATCAGGGATTATATGACGATATTGCTGTTCTAAATATGATCATGATGC
Organism: Hordeum marinum; assembly: GCA_022496015.1. Classification (NCBI taxonomy): domain Eukaryota; kingdom Viridiplantae; phylum Streptophyta; class Magnoliopsida; order Poales; family Poaceae; genus Hordeum; species Hordeum marinum. Next base: position 446,188,308 of record CM039676.1, read on the forward strand.
CTACATGTCTGTATTTTATTTTATCGACACCTCTCTCTCTAAACATGTGGGCATATTTATCGATCTTGGTTTCCGCTTGAGGACAAGTGAGGTCTATGCTTGGGGGAGTTGATACGTCCATTTTGCATCATACTTTTATATTGATATTTATCGCATCGTGAGTTGTTATTACCCATTATGGTACAATATTCATGCCTTTTCTCTCTTATTTCACAAGGTTTATCTGAAGAGGGAGAATGCCGGCAGTTGGAATTCTAGGCTGGAAAAGGTGCAAGTTTGAGATGGCTATTATGCACAACTCCAAAAGCCGTGAAAATCAACGAGGAATTATTTTGGAATATATAAAAAATACTGGGCCGGAGATATACCAGAGAGGAGCCACAAGGAGGCCACGAGCTTTGGGAGGAGACATCGCGGCCACGAGGGGAATCGTGGCCCCCCTGCAGCTACTCTGGCCCCCATCTTCTCCTATATGAAGGGTTTCGTCCGAGAAAAAAATCAATATAGAGCTTTTGGGAGGAGACATCGCCGCCACGAGGCAGAACTTGAGCATAACCAATCTAGAGCTCCGGTGGGGCTGTTCTGCCGGGGAAACTTCTCTCCCGGAGAGGGAAATCATCGCCACCGTCACCACCAACACTCCTCTCACAGGAGGGGACTCATCTCCATCAACATATTCATCAGACCCATCTCATCTCCAAACCCTAGTTCATCTCTTGTATCCAATCTCCGTCTCGCAACTCTGATTGGTACTTGTAAGGTTGCTAGTACTGTTAATTGCTTATTGTAGTTGATGCTAGTTGGTTTATTTGGTGGAAGATCATATGTTCATATCCGTAATGATATTCAATACCTCTCTGATCATGAACATAGTTATGCTTTGTGAGTAGTTACGTTTGTTCCTGAGTACATGGGATAAGTCTTGCTAATAGTAGTCATGTGAATTTGGTATTCGTTCGATATTTTGATGCATTGTATGTTGTCTCACCTCTACTGGTGTTATGTGAACGTCGACTACATTACACTTCACTATTGTTTGGGCCTAGAGGAAGGCATTGGGAAGTAATAAGTATATGATGGGTTGCTAGAGTGACAGGAGCTGAAACCCTAGTTTATGCGCTGCATCGTAAGGGGCTGATTTGGATCCACTAGTTTAATGCTATGGTTAGACTTTGTCTTAATTCTTCTTCCATAGTTGCGGATTCTTGCGAGAGGGGTTAATCATAAGTGGGATATTTGTCCAAGTAAGGACAGCACCCAAGCACCGGTCCACCCACATAAGAAACTATCAAAGTAGCGAACGCGAATCATATGAACATGATGAAAACTAGCTTGACAGTAATTCCCATGTGTCCCCGGGAGCACTTCACTTTATATAAGAGTTTGTTCAGGCTTGTCCCTTGCTACAAAAGGGATTGGGCCATATTGCTGCACCTTTGCTACTATTGTTACTTGCTACCCGTTACAAATTATCTTATCATACAACTATCTGTTACCGACTATTTCAGTGCTTGCATAGAATACCTTACTGAAAACCGCTTGTCACTTCCTTCTGCTCCTCGTTGGGTTCGACACTTTTACTTATCGAAATGACTACGATAGATCCCCTATACTTGTGGATCATCAGTGGCGCGAGCGTACAAGGTGCGACGGAGCCAGCCAAGGCGCCGCCTAGCATCAGAGGTGAGCGAGGCGAGCCACGGCGGTGGGCGCAAGTGCTCCGGTGAGTGCCAGTTTAAAGCGAGGCCGCGGGTGAACCACGGCGGCAGTTGTAGGACGGCAAGGCGAGGCGAGCCGAAGCAGACACAATGGCGGCTCGAAGCATAGGTGTTGCGCTGGCGAGGCCATAGTGGCAGAGGTGAGACGGCACTGCGGATGGGGCGGAGCCCGAACCGGTAGGGTGCGGTTGCGGCTGGCGGACGTAGTGAGCCGGTAGCGGGGCGCAGCAGCCGCTCAAGGGCGTGGTGAGCCAGCTCAAGGGCGCAGCAGCGGAGCGAGGCGAGGTCGTGATAGAGTCGGGGCGGCTCGGACTCGGGCGTTGTGAAGCAGAACGGAGCAGCGTTGGCCATGGTCGGGTTGAGCGGCGAGGAGGGCCACGTCGCGGTGGTGTTTGGAGATGGCCCCATGGGGAAGAATCAGCTCGTGGCTGGAGGCGAGTGGAGCTTGGTGGTGCCCTGGCATGGTGGCACCGTCGAGGCGGAGACGAGCGCAGCGGCGCATCACAGGCCGGAGCACATCCGCACCGGTGAATCCGGGTTGTGCCCGTCCCCGATTCCGTGTCGTGGCCCCATTTTTTTATTATTTTGCTTGATCTTCACGTGGATAGTGAGGTTTCTGTACGGACATGTTTTTTTCTTTCCTTTTTTTCCTTTGATTGTTTGCAACTGCAGCGTGTACACGCATGACTTCTTGGTGACGTGCAAACTTCGGCCTCTGGTCACGCCGGCGGTTGATCCTATGTTTGACGTCGTGGAGTAGTACTAGTAGACATGGTCGATGGATCTTGGCGACTTGCCATTAACTTGACTGCTTGCTAGCAGCACATCACATTGTAAAAAATTCATTTCGCCCTCTTGTCGGTTTTCGCAACTTGATCCCTCAATTGATTGATTCCGAGGCTGATGCAGATCCTTCCAAACCAACTCTTCTTCATCCAAAAATTGCAAACTAGTCGATCCCTAATAATGATCCCTTCAAGACCATAACACCACCTTGTGTAGGCCCCACGGTGGGCGCCAACTGTCGTGGATTTGTCACGGCAAATGTTCGGGTGAACGGACTTATGTTCAGGGCGAAGACGCAACTACGTGGTGGCTTGAAGGGGTTGATCGGAATCGAGAGACACGGAGTTTACCCAGGTTCGGCCTCTCTGATGGAGGTAAAAGCCTATGTCCTGCTTGTCTGGTATTGATGATGAAGATCTCTCGGCTACAAGGGTCCTGTTTTGCTACCTCTAATCACGAGAGCCTCTAATCTGTCCGTCTAAACTTGTGGACTTGTGAACTTGTCTCTTTAGGGGTGCTCTACCCCTACTTATATAAGTGGAGAGGGTAGGTTTACAAATAGATTCCTACTAGGAGTAGGATTAGGACTAGTCTCTCTAGAATCTTATTCCGGGTCTTGTTTCCTTCGGCAGGGAGTCTTTCTCTCTTGGGGCCTTCTCTTGTAAGCCACCTAGCGCCGGCTCACACGCCGGGTCTTGGGCCTGGTCGTCCCGCGACCCGCCTACTAGATCACCAACAAAACGTCATGTCTTTACCGGGTCTCCTGTGAGTCGCTAGGCCGGGTCATACCGCGGGGTATATCCCCGACAACAAGCATATTTAATTCTAACCCAATTCCTATGCATAGGGATTTTGTGAGGAAACAATTTATGCGAGCAAGAGTCAACTAGCGTAGGAAGGCAAAACAAGCCTAGCTTCAAGATTTTCAACACATGGAGAGGAAGCTTGATATTATTGCAATACCTACAAGCATATGTTCCTCTCTCATAATAATTTTCAGTAGCATCATGAATTAATTCAACAATATAGCTATCACATAAAGCATTCTTTTCATGATGCATAAGCGTAGATATTTTTTTACTCTCCACATAAGCAAATTTATTCTCATCAATAGTAGTGGGAGAAAACTCAACAAAGTAACTATCATCTGATTGAAATTTAAAATTATAATGACAAGTTTCATGGTTATCATTATTATTTATAGCATACATGTCATCACCATAATCATCATATATAGGAACTTTGTTGTCATAATCAATAGCAACCTCTTCCAAAATAGTGGATTCATCATTAAATAAAGTCATGACCTCTCCAAATCCACTCTCATCAATATAATCATCATAAATAGGAGGCATGCTTTCATTATAACAAATTTCCACATCAAAACTTGGGGGGGGGGGGCAAAAAATATCATCTTCGTCAAACATAGCATGCCCAAGCTTATAGCTTTGCATATCATTAGCACCATGGATATTCAAAGAATTCATACTAACAACATTGCAATCATGCTCATCATTCATTCCAATCATTTTATTGAATTCTTCTTCTATCAATTGAGCACAATTTTCCGATCCATCATTTTCAAGAAAAAGATATTATAAAGATGATCAATAATATGATGCAACCTCAATTCCATTTTTTGTAGTTTTCTTTAATAAACTAAACTAGTGATAAAAGAAGAAACTAAAAGATTCGATTGCAATATCTAAAGATATACCTTCATGCACTCACCTCCCCGGCAACGGTGCCAGAAAAGAGCTTGATGTCTACTACGCAACTTTATTTTTGTAGACACGTGTTGGGCCTCCAAGCGTAGAGTTTTGTAGGACAGTAGCAATTTTTCCTCAAGTGGATGACCTAAGGTTTATCAATCCGTGAGAGGTGTAGGATGAAGATGGTCTCTCTCAAATGACCCTGCAACCAAATACAAGAAATCTCTTGTGTCCTCAACACACCCGATACAATGGCAAATTGTATAGGTGCACTAGGTCGGCGAAGAGATGATGATAAAAGTGTAATATGGATGGTAGAAATAAATTTTTATAATCTGAATAAATAAAAACAGCAAGGTATAAAATAGTAAACCGGCACAAAACGGTATTCCAATGCTTGAAAACAAGGCCTAGGGTCCGTACTTTCGCTAGTGCAATTTCTCAATAGTGCTAACATAGTTAGATCATATGATTATTCCTAAAAGTGCAATAAAGAATCACTCCCGAGTTCCTATTAGCAGAGAACATATGATAGAAATTGTTTGTAGGGTACGAAACCACCTCAAAGCTATTCTTTCTGTTCGATCTATCCTAGAGTTCGTACTAAAATAACATAAGCTATTCTTTTCGATCGATCTACTCAAGAGTTCGTACTAGAATAACACCAAAGCAAATTCATATTCATAATGCTCAATCCACACAAAGAACTACAATGGGTCCCCAAAGTTTCTGTCGACAAAAAGATAATAAAAACATGCATCAACCCCTATGCATAGATTACCCTAATATCACCGAGTGAATCCGCAAGTTGAGTGCCATAACGTATATCAAGTGAACCAATAAGATACCATGTCACCTCAAGTATTCATACCGCAAGACATACATCATGTGTTCCCAAATCTGAACATTCAATCTGACATAACAAAACTTCAAAGGATAAAGATTCAATTCAGCACAATAAGAGTATAGAGGGGAGAAGCATCATATGATCCATCTATATTAACAAAGCCCATGATATAGATCACGAGAGAGAGAAATAAAACACATAGCTACTGGTACAAACTCTCAGCCCCGAGGGTGGACTACTCCCTCCTCATCGTGGTGGCCACCGGGATGATGAAGATGGCCACCGGAGATGATTCCCCCTCCGACAGGGTGCCGGAACGGGGTCTAGATTGGTTTTCGGTGTCTACAGAGCCTTGCGGCGGCGGAACTTCTGATCTAGGGCTACCCCAAAGGGTTTCAGAATATTTGGGAATTTTTAGTGCAAAGAGGGGGTGCGGGAGGCCACCGAGGTGGGCACAACCCACCAAGGCACGCCTAGGCCTCCTGGCGCGCCCTGGTGGGTTGTGCCCCCCTCGGGGCACCCCCACGTGCAGCTAGGGCCCGTTGTGTTCCTTCTGGCCCATAAAAAATCATCGTGAAGTTTCGTGGCATTTGGACTTCGTCTGGTATTGATTTTTTGCAATGTAAAAACATCGAAAAACAGTAACTGGCACTTGGCTCTATGTCAATAGGTTAGTACCAAAAAATGATATAAAATGACTTTAAAATGATTATAAAACATCGAAGATTGATAATATAACAGCATGGAACAATCAAAAATTATAGATACGTTGGAGACGTATCAGGATGCCCAAGGCACCCTGTTGGGGATATAACCCCGTGATATGACCTGGCTGGAAGGTTCCGGTTGATAGCATTGGTTATGAGCCGGCCCACGGAGACATGTATCAGCTGGAGGCCCAAGATGATTGGCGGCTCTTGATGCGGGCCGGACGACAGAGACCCGGATGCGCAAGACCTTCCAAAGGATGGTCTTGGCTAGTAAGATAGAGATGGATTCGGAGATGTAAACATGATCCCACTGTACAATTGTAAGACCCGACGGTTCTGACCTCTTATATAAAGGCAGAGTTGGGGCGGCTTAGAGGCAGGTGATCGAAAACTAGGTCAAGTTTCTAGCCCCTTATAATCGATACAACAAGCAATAACATCACAAGCAGGACGTAGGCTTTTACCTCGACTTGAGGGGCCGAACCTGGGTAAACTCGTGTCCTTCGTCTTGAACAACCCCTTTGAGTCCACTACCATGGCGATGGCTCCGATATCAAGTCTGGTAACCCAGACATCTGCCGTGACAAAACCACGACAGTTGGTGCCCACCATGGGGCACGCGTTCGGTGGTGTTGAGTTCTCAAAGGGCACCCTTCCAGAGCTCGAAGGATACGTAGTTGGGAGGATGATCAAGAGTCGTCACGGCCGGCTCTACATCGACGATGCCGGCTGGGGGCTTGGTGCTGCTTCCGTGGAGTATGGTTTTAGGGTTCCGTTCGGCGGGATCCAGGTGTTCATCGGCAAGATCGACGGATCTACACCCGGGCCGGACGTCTGCACCAACGTCGTCGATCCGGCTCGGCGTCTCTAGCTTGCACGTAAGGTAGGCCCTGCCCGTGTTAACCCGGTTCAGGAGCATGTCTTCATGGGCTTCACTCAAGGGATGGATCTGGAAGCATGCCGATCCCAAGGGACTCTCGTACACTCCGATGATGAGTCGTCAAGTGGGGAAACTGAATCTGTGTACCAGCTCAGCAATGGTGGCCTTGGGGGCTACGGTGACACTCGCTACGGGTCAGAGCACGGTGAGTCAGATGAGCCGGAGCAGCCGTCTCATGCGGCGGTATTCATGGTAGGGCCAGGGGCGGCTGGGTCGGAAGCTAACCCTCCCCAGCCGCCGGCTCAGGGCCTTGTGGAGTTGATGGATGAGCTTGAGGCTTTGTTAGCTACAGAGGTCACACCGGATAATCAGGTGGCTCGTAACACAGAGATCGTAAGGATCAAGGGCCGGATGGCCGAGGAGCGTCAGAGGCTAACTGATTTAAACTCCCAGTTGGAGGCAGAGGCAGCACGACTCAAGGCCAACACTTTCCTTTTGGGGCTGGAACATATTTCAGCGGCGGCTGTGCACCGCAGGAGGCATCAATCTCGTCTGTCGGAGCGCTATGAGGCGAGGAATCTCTTCAACACCCCCGACTCTGGGGGAGCGGCGGCTGCCCCTAGGGAAGGGCGAGCAACGGCTCACATGGCCCCACCCGGAGGGTTTACGACACCGGCGGGTCATTATTCTAACCCGACCAAGAACATGGTAGCAGCAGCCATCCAGCTTGGAACGATCCCTATCCCAGATGAGGCACCCTTTGCGGAGGAGGTGAGGAACGCTATCGGATATTTATAGACGGGCGTGGCTCAACAAGAGAAATATACTCACAGCCGGAGCCGGATCCACTCCACCCCTCTCCATAGTCGAAGTTTCAGCCGACGCTATGAGTCGCCGGCGGCTTCAAGCAGTGGCCCGTATCATGGGCAAAGGGGACGCGCGGCGTTAGACGCGCCGACCCTGGTGGACCGGGCAAGAAACAGGCGAGAACAAGAGGCAGCAATAGTTCCCCCGGGTCTTGGGCCCTCAGTGTTGACAGAGGCCGGAGCGGTTGGTAGCGCCAGAGCCACACGAGTTCCATGTTTAACTCCGGCTCTACGGAGGGAGAAGTTGCCTAAGGATTTCAAGGGGCCTCGGAAGGTTCCAAATTACAGGCGGATCTCCCTCCCGACGCTTGGGTCGAAAGCTATGAGCTAGCTATGGAGATGCTAGACGTCAGTGAGGCTGTTTTTGCAAAATATTTTATCATGATGCTCGAGGGTCCGGCTCGCACATGGTTAAAGGGCTTACCACCCAACACTATAAGCTCTTGGGCCGAATTGAGGTCAAAGTTCATCAAAAATTTCCAAGGGACTTGCAAGCAACCTATGACCATTGTGGATTTGGATCATTGCGTTCAGCAGGAGAATGAGTCGGCTCATCATTGGGTTCGGCGGGTGTCGACCATCATTCACTCGTCGGAACAGATCACGACGGCTCAAGCGGTGCTCATTCTGGAGAAGAATTGTCATTTCGTTCCACTAAAGCAGAAGCTTGGCCGGCTTGAACGTACGTGTCAAGACATGGGAGAGCTCATGACGGCTCTAACGAAATACGCTGACTCAGACAACACCAAAGATCCGGGTTCGGATGAGGAGAAGTCGAATCAGGGAAAGAAGAACAACCAAGGCAAGAGTTTTGGGAATAATGGGAACCAAAGCAGACAGAGGAACGCTGGCGGCGGGTCAGAACTGGTGGCAAATGCTAACACAGGGCCGAATGTTCCTAAGGGGAACGGGCGTTACAAGCCGTACCAACGGGATAACAGGCCCCCTTTCAATTTGGAAGCAGTGCTTAGGAAACCCTGCCCAGAGCACAACACACCTGATAAACCAGCAACGCATGCGTGGGGCGATTGTTTTATCATGCATAGATTTAAGAATCAACACTTTCAACCACCTCATAATCAGGGCGGCGGGCCGACTGGCGGATCAGGGCCTGGCGGTTCAGGCGACGGCGGGTCAGGTGCCGGCTTTGGTGCTAGCGGCTCAGGAGCAGGTCATCCGGGTCAACACCAACACAATATCAGCAGCATCAACAGCATCCTGCAACAACAATCATAATAACCAGCAGCATCAGCAGTAGCAGCGCATTCAATCTGGATTCCAGAGTAACCCGAAGCAGCTCAGTTCGGGGCAGTATCATGTGTTTACGACTAGTGATAGCAAGCGAGATGAGAAGCTACGGAGGCGAGGGGTTAATACAATCGCGCCGGCTCTCCCTTGATACCTGCCGTGGTCAGAGTATGACATAACATGGAGCAGGCAAGATCACCCGCCACGGGTGGATGACCCGGGCCGGCTTGCTCTGGTGGTGGCCCCTCAGATACATGGTTATGGAGTAAACAAAGTGCTCATGGACGGAGGTTGCAGTATCAACATCTTGTATTATGACACCTTCCGGCGGATGAAGTTGCTAGACAAAGATCTCAAAACTTCTTCTACTGTGTTTCATGGCATGGTGCCTGGTAAGTCGGCATACCCAGTGGGAAAAATCTCTTTGGAGGTGGCTTTCGGCGATGAGTATAATTACAGGGTGGAGACCTTAGGGTTCAAGGTGGTCAAGATCAAGAGCCCTTATAATGCATTGTTCGGGCGGCCGGCTTACGCCAAGTTCATGGCTAGGCCTTGTTATGTTTATTTGCAGCTTAAGATGCCCGGTCTAAATGGCACGATTACGGTTCATGGCAATCGAAAAACGGCTCTTGAGTGCGAGGAAGGTTTTGCGGCTTATGCTGAGCCTAGTTGTGCACAAGAGGAGCTGAAGTTCTATAAGGATAACGTTGACGCGGAGGACATGACCCCGTTGAAGAAACCAAATACAGAGGCAGAGCCGCCACTCAAGTTTTTAGCGGATGATACTAAAATAGTGGACTTTACTCTGGGCGACGCATCCAAGCAGTTCACCATCGGGGCTCACATGGATCCCAAATAGGAAAGCGTGCTCATCGAATTCATCCGTGAGAACCGGGACATCTTTGCATGGAAACCTTCTAACATGCCGGGTGTACCGAGAGAGTTCGCTAAGCACAATCTTAATGTGGATCCGAAGTTTAAGCCGATCAAGCAGTTCCTGCGGCGGTTCAATGAGGAGAGGCGCAAGGCTATCGGGGAGGAAGTCGCCCTGCTCTTAGCTGCTGGGTTCATAATTGAAGTTTTTCACCCGGAATGGTTGGCTAATCCAATATTAGTGCTTAAAAAGAATAGTACGTGGCGTATGTGCATAGATTACCCGGACCTCAACAAGGCTTGTCCGGCTGATCCCTTCGCACTCCCTCGCATTGATCAGATCATTGATGCAACAGCCGGTTGTGAGAATTTGTGTTTTTTGGATGCTTATTCAGGGTATCATCAGATCAAAATGGCAGTCAAGGACCAGGAGAAGACATTGTTTATCACACCTTTTTGGGCGTTCTGCTACGTCTCCATGCCTTTTGGGCTCAAGAGTGCCCAGGCGACTTACCAGCGGTGTGTGCAGAACTGTCTCCACAGCCAGATTGGCCGTAATGTTCATGCTTATGTGGATGACATAGTGGTGAAGTCTAGGAAGAAGGAAACCCTCTTGCAGGACCTGAAGGAAACTTTTGACAATCTCCGGGTGTACAAAATGATGCTTAACCCGGCAAAATGTGTCTTTGGTGTCCCTGCAGGAAAGCTTTTGGGGTTCTTGGTGTCCGAGCGTGGCATCGAGGCTAACCCGGATAAGATCAGGGCTATCACCTCTTTGCGAGAGCCGACATGCATCAATGACATTCAGCGTATTGCAGGCCGGATTGCGGCGCTGTTCATAAGCCGGCTTGGGGAGAAAGCCATCCCCCTATATCAGATGATGAAGAAGACGGACAAGTTTAAGTGGAGCAAGGCAGCCGCAGAGGCGCTGGAAGCTCTTAAGAAGCAATTGACTGAGCCGCCAGTATTAGCCGCTCCGGCTGATAAAGAGTCGCTACTCCTATATGTAGCAGCTAACAGCTGGGCGGTCAGTGTGGCGATTGTTGTTGAGCGTAAGGAAGCAGGGAAAGAGCATCCCATTCAGAGGCCTGTCTACTACATCAGTGAGGTCTTGGCTGAGTCCAAGCAGCGATATCCGCATTGGCAGAAGCTTGTATACGGGGTCTTTATGGCTAATCGTAAGCTGAAGCACTACTTTTTGGGCCATCCAATAACTGTAGTAAGATCTGCCCCGTTGGGGGATATTATTCAGAACAGGGAGGCTACGGGAAGGATTGCCAAGTGGGCTTTAGAGTTGGGTCCTCTTAACATCAGTTACACCCCTCGTACAGCAATTAAGTCTCAGGCCTTGGTGGATTTCATAAATGATTGGACAGAGTGCCAGGCGCCTGAAGAGAAGCCGGACAACACATACTGGACTATATAATTTGACGGGTCTAAACAGCTTGAGGGGTCTGGTGCCGGTGTGGTTCTCACCTCCCCGAAAGGCGATAAGTTTTGTTATGTGCTCCGGTTGATGTTCCCCTGTACTAATAATGCTGCTGAGTATGAAGCTTTGCTCCATGGTTTGAGAGTCGCTAAAGAGATGAATTTAGGCCGGGTTAGGCCGGGTTAGATGTGGGTGACTCAGACCTTGTGGCTCAGCAAGTTTCAGGTACTTGGGATTCTAAGGACCCACGGATGGCGGCTTATCGACGGGCGGTTGATGTTGTTGCAGGTTATTTCAAAGGGTATCAGGTGGATCATAATGATCGTCGGCGGAACGAGGCGGCTGATGCTTTATCATGACTCAGATCTCAGCGTAAGCCGGTGCCGCCTAATGTTTTTCTTGACGTGTTACATCATCCGACTGTCAAGATGCCTTCTGAGGAGGAGCTGGCAATTCCTGACCCGGAGGCGGCTATAGTGGCGGCTCTGCATGTTATTCCGGATTGGACTACTCCTTATTTAGCGTACTTGACGTGCGGCGAGTTGCAAGATGATGAGAGCCGGGCTCGGGAGATCATCTTCCGTTCTAAATCCATGACAATTACCAACGGCGAGTTACACAAATGCAGTGTGACTGGTGTCTTCCAACGCTGTGTGTTACCAGAAGAGGGCCAACAAATCTTAAATGAAATTCATGCTGACGACTGTGGACATCATGCATGGTCAAGATCTTTAGTGGCTAAAGCGTTTCGGCATGGATTTTTCTGGTTGACGGCTCACAAGGATGCAGAGGATCTGGTTCGTAAGTGTGACGCTTGTCAGAAATTTGGCCGACGTGCTCATGTCCCGGCTCAAGAGTTGAGGATGATACCTATCACTTGGCCGTTTGCAGTCTGGGGGCTTGATATGGTAGGACCCTTCAAGAGGTCCAAAGACAAGAAAACGCACCTCTTGGTGGCGGTTGATAAGTTTACCAAGTGGGTTGAGACTGAGCCAGTAAGTAAGTGTGATGCAGCTACAGCGGTTGAGTTTGTTAGGAAATTGATCTATCGTTTTGGCTATCCACACAATATTATCACTGATAATGGTACAAATTTGTCCAAGGGGGCTATGAAGGTGTTATGTGAGAAGGAGCATATCCGGCTTGATGTTTCAGCCGTGGCACATCCACAGTCCAATGGCCAGGCTGAGCGGGCTAATCAGGAAATCCTACGAGGGGTTAAACCCCGGCTCATGGTCCCTTTGAAACGGACAGCCGGGTGTGGGGTTGATGAGTTTCCTTCCGTCTTATGGAGCATCCGGACTACACCTAACAGGTCTACAGGTTTTACGCCTTTTTTCATGGTCTACGGGGCTGCGGCGGTTCTGCCCAGTGACATCCGGCATGATTCACCACGGGTGGCGGCTTATGTTGAGACAGACAATGAGCTGGCACGTCAAGATGCGTTAGATGCCTTGGACGAAGCACGAGAGTTAGCAGCGACCAGATCAGCAATTTACCAGCAAGACCTGCAACGCTATCATAGCCGCAGGGTGAAGACCCGGACGTTCCAGGAAGGTGACCTGGTGTTGCGGCTTATTCAAGACCAAACTGGGATGCATAAACTCTCTCCGTCGTGGGAAGGGCCCTTTGTGGTTAGCAGAAACCTTAACAACGGGTCATACTATCTCATTGATATTCATGATGAGTCGGACACGGCGAGTCAGGAGACTTTACGGCCATGGAACATGGCACACTTTCGGCCATACTATAGTTTAGAGATGATGCAAATCCATTATCATTATGCATGTCATAGAGTAGACTACTACCAAATATTGGAGACCCGGCTATTATGGGTATTTTTATGATCTCAGGATGAAATTCTTCACTACTAGCAAATTTGCGGTTCCTGCGGTTCTTTGACCCGCCAGGGTCTTGCCGGTTAATCTCCTTTGGAGACCCTGAACCAATTAAAGTGACCTGTTAAAAGTATTCTAGTCAATCTCGCTTTAGAGACCCTGAACTGATGTCAATACAATAAGTTCTTCTCAGTCAATCTTGCTTTAGAGACCCTGAGCCGGTTCACAAAGTGGACGGCCAATCTCGCCTTAGAGACCCTGAACTGATGTTACTCTTACCAGTCAATCTCGCTTTAGAGACCCTGAGCCGGTTAACAAAGTGGACGGCCAATCCCGCTTTAGAGACCCTGAACTGTTGTAAGTTAAAAGTTAAGCTCTTATCAGTCAATCTCGCCTTAGAGACCCTGAGCCGGCTCACAGAGTTGACGTCCAATCTTGCTTTAGAGACCCTGAACTGGTATGATGCGCAATTGGCTTTATGCCTAGTTTGAGTAGATTAAGCGTTGTTGTTGATGGAGGCTTCCTACCTTTGGTATAGCTTAAAAAATTCCCCTAAGGCAACAGCGTGTACATCAAATTCTAGTTGCTTATCAACTGCGGCCATCGAAGGGGGCTTCTTACCGACGGGTATCGCTTATCTCACCCTAATGGTCGGCTTTATGCCACTTCCAGTTACTTATTAACCGCGGTTGTTGAAGGGGGCTTCTTACTGACGGGTTCGCTTATCTCACCCGAACAACCGGCGTTTACGCCAAAAATAGTTGCCGAAGGAGGCTTGTTGCCCTCAGGTATAGCTTACATAAGCCCTTCACGCAGCCGGCTAGTACAATTACTAGTCGCGGCTGTCGAATGGATGCTTCTTACCATAAGGTATAGCTTACATAATACCATCGGCAGCCAGCCCTATTCAACATTGGCTGATTGGAGGAGGCTTCTTGCCTTCGGGTATAGCTTACATCACCCTCCAACAGCAGGCTTTCTTGAGCTGCGGTTCTCAGTAGAGGGTTCTTACCTTTGGTATAGCTTACATAAACCTATTGACAACCGGTGTTGGAATACAATGGATAAAGTATTTGCTGTTAAATGGAGGTTTTTACCATCATGGTACAGTTTACATCACCCCTCATGCAGCCGGCTGTAGGCCGCTTTATAGTTTTCAACAGTCGTCGTGGTCACATAGAGGCTTCCTACCGTCAGGTATAGCTTACTTTACCTTATGGCAGTCGGCTCTTCTATGGCATCTCATTATAAGAAAAGGGAAGTCATGCTGCTCCGGTTGATGGAGTAGATGTCCCGGGTCTAATAACTTCGGGTGAAGGACAGACGTCTCAGACAAATTACGCATTGGTTTATCAGCAGCCGCGTTTGTTCATGGAGGTTATTTGCCAATAGAGATGAAAGCAAAGAGCTAAGAAAGATGATTGACTATAAAGTAAACCACCGGCCAGTGTATTCAGATGTCAAAAGGCTGTTACAAAAGATGTTCTCAAAGGGAACAAATGATGTTTTTGACGAAGTTTCAAAACACCATGGGCGGATGATTACAAGAGCCAATACTTGCTCTAACTATTACAAGGTTTGGTCACTTGGCCGGCTCATCCTGCTCCGGATCTTCCGCGGTTCAGATCTGAAGATTGCCGAGTTCCCAGTTGCAGTTAGAGACGGCAGTAAATGACCCTTCAAAGAAAGGCGCGACTTTAAGCTCACCAGGGAAGAGATCTTTGCTTCGGGCGGGTGTTAGGTCTTTACACTCGTAAAGAGGCCTGCGGATCCGTTTATCTTCCTGGTCGTATGCTGCTTGGTAGTTCTTCAAGTCACCCTCCGCCTCATCAGCCATTACAGACGCCAGATAGCGAGAGTCCTTGACGACTTTGAAATAGTCTTCGTCGGAGAATTCTGAGCCGTCCACCTTCTTCGAAGGATATCCACCCATCATCTCATCTGGTGTAAGATCCGGCGCGAAGGCCATGGCTCGGCTCAAGCCCACGATGGCTCCAGAGAGGAAAGCCGACTTCAACTCTTGGATTTGCTTGGGCACCGTCGAGAACAGCTCTAATACCCCTTTCAGGGCCTTGGGAATCTTCTCCTTATACTGTATGCTTTCGATGTTGAACATTGCTCCACAATACAGCTGCTCTGTGAAGGTATATACGGCTTTCAGTGACAGGATGTTGTCGTCTGCAAGTTGCCGGCTCAAAGGTCCTTTATAAGCCGGAAGAGACATGTCAGTCGTCAGTTGTTTCATAAAAGGTATTAAGCAAGGAGTACAGGAACGATTGACTTACCAAATAGGGCGGCAGACATCTTCGCCATGTGCCTTTTGAGCCCTTGGAGCTCCTCAGCAACGGCAATGAGCCGCTGATCGGCATCATCTGCCCGTTTGATCAGTGCAACTTTCTCCGACTCAGCCGTTTCTTTCAATGTTGTTAGCTCGGCGGTGATCTTGGCTACTTCTTCGGCTAAGAGCCGGCATCTCTCGTCAGCAAGGCTTCGTCCTTCCCGTTGAGCTGCCAAGTTGATTTTCAGATCCGCCAGTTGAGAGCCGGCTGTGTTAAGAGCGTCCTGTGCATATCAAAGGCAAAGTATAAGCTATTGCAGCAACAAGAGTATTCATAGGCATAAGGGTTCACAGTTCAAGTTCTACAAGTCTCAAATAGATTGCAAGCAATATATTTGACACTTGGGGGCTAATGTATATTTGATCTGTTTACATCTACAGTTCCGGCTCATATTCCTAGAAATTGACCCGGAACTTGGGGGCTACACTATGGTTCTTTTCTAATCTCAAAAGTTCCAGTTCAAATAAATTTGAGCCGACCCTTGGGGGCTACAGCTGGCAGTATGCAAGTGTTGACAGTATTTAAAGCAAAGTGTTTTCTACATAACCTTCGAAAGAAGACCCGAATTCAACTCTATGTTAGATTAAATCCGGCCCTTGGGGGCTGGGGAAGGTTATGGCTGAAGAAGGGCAACATACCTCATATTTTGTCTTCATCATGCTGACCAGCCGGAGTTCCAAGTCTCGGTTGGTGGTGACTCGGTTCATATAGCCGGAGTGGAGTTCTTCGGCTGTCATTGTGTTGTACAACGAGTCAAACTCAAGTTTCCGCGAAGCTTCAGACGGCTCCGTATGCCGGGTTAAGACATGTGCTGGTGAAGGAGGTTTTTGAGCGGACCCGGTGATGATAACATCCGGAGTCGTCGGGGTCCTGGCGGGTGTAATCGGCCTTGAAGGGGCAGCTGGGGAGTTCTCCTTCATCACGTCATCTGCCGCCGGCTCAGTAGAAGCCGCTGGTGGAATTTCTTCTTCCGCTGGAGTTTCCTCCGGCTGTTCAATATTCGGTTGAGCCGGGGCCGGCTGTTCAGGCTCTTGATTGTCAACGACAGGGCAGGAGGAAGGTTGATGGGTCTTGCGGCGTTTCGCCTGAGCACTACAAAGTAAAGGGTTAGCATTTAAAGGAGATTGGTATTTCATCAAGACATCTAGATATTTTAACGCTTACAGAGGATTAATCTTTGGTGGAGGTATGACTGAGGCTGAAGAGTCGCCCGATGAGGGTGTTTTCTGGAAAAGACACGGAAATGATAAGACATTCGGACATGAAGAGAAACGAAAAAGGGAAGTATGGATATTAACCTCTGCAGGCCGCTTCTTAGGAGCTAGCGAATTTGGTAGTCCCGGTGCAAGCTCTGTAGAGCCAGCGCTCTGGGTTTGATGTCGTTCAGCTTGTTGTTTTTGAAAGGAAATCAGGAGCCGGATGAGCGAGAGGGTGAGATAGAGGAAACTTTCTAACAACCCGCCGCGGCTTTCGGAAGAAATATTCTGAGTCGGAATACATGCAAGTTACCTCAGGAGCGTTGGCGTGACTGGTTTCTACTTCGTCCTGTGAGACACGGAAAGATATTATTAAAGAGCCGGCAAGACAAAAAGTCAAGTAAGTAAAGTTCAAGGATCTTACCTCCGGCTCTGAATAAGTTGGGTGTTCGAACCAGTTCTCTTGAGGAGCTGCCTTCTTTGGTTTCTTGGTGGCAACTTTCTTCTTGGTTGTCTTCGGAAGAGGAACGTATTCCTTCTTCCAGAAGTCGGAGTCAGCCTGTACAAATTGAGTCGGAGGAAGAATATCAAGCTTTGAAAAGGAGTATATAAATATACAACAGGCGGAGGAAAGATAAAAAAATACTTACAAGAGGCGCCGGGTTTGTCGCGCAGAAGGGCGCTAGGCCGATGGTGCTGCATGAGCTGGAGGTCTCGTGCACAAGACTTCGGACGGTCATACAGATGTCGTCCTCAGGCAAAGTGGTGGCGCTGAAGCACAGTTCGCTATCGAAAAAAGCCTGGGTATTCATACATAAGCCGGTTACGGCGGCTCAGAGGCATGATCCGCCATTGTACCCAGCAGCGGATAAGGTCCGTTCCAATAAGGCCGTTGGCCAGGAGAGCCTTCACTCTGTCGTGGGGCTCCTCATATCTAGCTCGATCGGCAGCTGAGAGCCGGTCGGGCAGTGAAGTATCGGTTGAGAGCCGGGAAGGACGATAACCCGGCAGACAATGTTCCGAGTCCGGAGACGTGTCTTTGCAATAGAACCACGTCTTGTTCCAATCCTTTGGGTGGCAGGGCATTTTAATAGCCGGAAAGGTGATACCACTTCGGCGCTGGATGGTGATTCCCCCGAGTTCTAGACTTGGCCCGCTCTTGTATTTTGTCTGCCGGTTGGCGTAGAAGAACTCACGGAAGAATCCGACTGATGGTCTGGATTGAAGATACGCCTCGCAGAGGACTTGGAAATGGCAAATGTTGGACACTGAATTTGGTGCCAGGTCTTGGGGATGCAGCTTGTACAGATGGAGAATGTCACGGAAAAACTTTGACCCGGGTGGTACGAATCCCCGCTCGATGTGATCCGTAAAGACTATGAGCTCACCTTTCTTTGGTGCGGGGCGGGTCTCATCACCCGGAACCCACCACTTGATCACTTCCTTTGGAGGAAGGGTGCCAGCGGCTACGAGGCCAGACAGGTATTCTTCGGTCACGCAAGAGCCGACCCAATTGCAGGAATTGGTGGCGCGTGTCATATTGGTGGCTTAGAAGTACTGTGCAAAAAGAAAATGGTGACTAGTCAAACAAGAGTATATAGCTACAACAGCTTACAAATTACAGGGTTCTAAAAGATTAAGCCTTGGAAGGCCCGGCTGATAAAGAGCCGGAGGGAGTCTAGTGGCTCACTATGGACAGAAGAGCCGGAAGTCAGTCAAGACCCGGACAAACAGGTTTCACAAACAGTTACTAAAATTTTGGATCTACCGAAGCGGAAAAGGGAGTTCTACGTCAACCTAAGCCAAGAACAGTGAAGATGAAAAACCGACCTACCGCTTTAACCGACCGCACATTGCGCACGGGCGGGCCATGTACGGTGGCGGCGATGACACTTCAGCCTAAAAAGATGCGTGGCGGGCCCCGAGGCTTGGCCGTGCGGCCGTGCTAGAGAATGAAGCACGCGGCGGAGGTCCGCCGGCGGAAACCCTATTTGCTACCGATCTAAAGCTACGGGAAGAGGTACTTACCGGAGGCGGAGACGGCGGCGGGCGAGATTCTGGCGCAAACAGGTTGATGCAGCGGCCTGAGTTGGAGATGGACGAGCGGCGGCGCCGAAGCGGAGTGGACGAGCTCAAGCGACGGACGGGCGACAAGAAGAAGAAGAAGAGGCGCACGAGCGGGAATGCACT
Source organism: Hordeum marinum (assembly GCA_022496015.1). Taxonomy (NCBI): domain Eukaryota; kingdom Viridiplantae; phylum Streptophyta; class Magnoliopsida; order Poales; family Poaceae; genus Hordeum; species Hordeum marinum. The sequence goes on from CM039676.1 coordinate 446,206,940, forward strand.
GGTTTGACCCATGTGGGTCCTATTTAAAAAGGGAAACGGTGCGGGTTCCCAGGCATCAATGCCGTTTTTGCCGAACGGACGCCTCGATTTTCGGTAAACGGTTAAATACGAGAGATTTGGTGATACGTCAGCGTATCTGTGACGTCATGCCGAGTCATTTCTGGTGACTCTCAGACAATTGCAAGAGACGGATGAAATGAGCTGGTTCACTTCAGCCTGGGGGCTAATGTTGGGGATATAACCCCGTGATATGACCCGGCTGGAAGGTTCCGGTTGATAGCATTGGTTATGAGCCGGCCCACGAAGACATGTATCAGCTGGAGGCCCAAGATGATTGGCGGCTCTTGATACGGGCCGGACGACAGAGACCCGGATGCGCAAGACCTTCCAAAGGATGGTCTTGGCTAGTAAGATAGAGATGGATTCGGAGATGTAAACATGATCCGACTGTACAATTGTAAGACCCGACGGTTCTGACCTCTTATATAAAGGCAGAGTTGGGGCGGCTTAGAGGCAGGTGATCGAAAACTAGGTCAAGTTTCTAGCCCCTTGTAATCGATACAACAAGCAATAACATCACAAGTAGGACGTAGGCTTTTACCTCGACTTGAGGGGCCGAACCTGGGTAAACTCGTGTCCTTCGTCTCGATCAACCCCTTTGAGTCCACTACCATGGCGATGGCTCCGAACTCAAGTCTGGTAACCCGGACATCTGCCGTGACAAAATCACGACACACCCTAAGCCATATTCAAGGATACCAAAGAGCCTAAGCTTGGGGATGCCCCAGAAGGCATCCCGTCTTTTGTCTTCAATCCATCGGTAAATTTACTTGAGGCTATATTTTTATTCACCACATGATATGTGTTTTGCTTGGAGCGTCTTGTATGATATGAGTCTTTGCTTTTTAGTTTTCCATGATCATCCTTGCTGCACACATGTTTTGAGAGAGAGATGCGTTAATCGTGAATTTATTAGAATACTCTATGTGCTTCACTTATATCTTTTGGGCTAGGCAATGTTGCTCTAGTGCTTCACTTATATGTTTCTAGAGCATGGTGGTGTTTTATTTTATAGAAATAATTGAACTCTCATACCCCCCTTACATTATTTTTAGAGTCTTTACACAACATGGTAATTGGTTTAGGTTATGACTTTAGTCCTAATATAATGGGCATCCAAGAAGGATATAATAAAAACTTTCATATAAAGTGCATTGAATACTATGAGAAGTTCGATTCCTTGCATATAGTTTTGAGATAAAAAAATGGTGATATTAGAGTCATGCTATTGAGTAATTGTGGATTGGTAGCAATACTTGTGTTGAATTTTGTGATTCCCGTATCATGCACGTATGGTGAACCGTTATGTAACGAAGTTGGAGCATCATTTGTTTAATGATTTTCATCCTTTGTGTGAGGGTCGGGAGCGCGTGATGGTTAAATCCTACCAACCTCTCCCCTAGGAGCATGCGTCTAATACTTTGCTTCGATCACTAATAGAGTATTGGAATAAGTATGTGAGTTATTTATGACTAATGTTGAGTGCATGGATTATACGCACTCTCACCCTTCCACCTTTGCTAGCCTCTCTAGCACCGCGCAACTTTCGCCGGTGCGATAAACCCACCTTCCTCAAAACAGCCACCATGTACCTTTCCTCAAAACAGCCACCATAACTACCTATTATGGCATTTCCATAGCCATTTCGAGATATATTTCCATGCAAATTCCACCGTTCCGTTTTTCATGACACACACAATCACTTTCATATTGCTAGAGATATATTTTTTCCAGAGTCATATTTTTTTCTAGGTATCGAGTTGTAATTTTTTTATTTGTAAGTAAATAAAAGTATGATGATCATCATTATTAGAGCATTGTCCCATGATAGAAAAGGATGATGGAAGCTATAATTCCCTCACAAGTTGGGATGAGTCTCCGGACTTTACAAATAATAAAAGAGGCCAATGAAGCCCAAATAAAAAAGAGAGGCCAAAGATGCCCACCAAAATAAATAAATGGGAGAAAGAGAGAAGGGACAATGCTACTATATTTTTCTACACTTGTTCTGAAAAGTAGCATGTAACATCCCAAATTTTGGAATGTTATAATAAATATTAGAATGCATGTTTTCTTGTTTGAGTGATTGATTTGAGTGGAATTTGAAACTTTTAAAACTCTTCAATGAGTGGGAATGACATGACTTTCCCATATGCTTTTGGAATTCAAATTCCTACATTTCAAATCAGTGAGAGAAGATGACATGAGTTCTTCAATATAAAAAGATTTGAAAAGTGAATTTGAAAAACTATTTGAAATTTCCTGATATGGAGTTCCTTTTCATATTTGAATCTCCAATTTGAAGTTTGAAAGAATTGAAACCCCTTGACAAAACTTGAGAGGAGTAATATGACACTCCACACCAGGGTTATTTTTGTGAAGTTTTTGAACCATGAAACCGAGGGGGTTATTGGAAATTTACTGCAAAATAATTAAAACCAATTGAGGCATTTTTTGAAAATAAATTTATAAAATTAATTCATTTGGCCATGGAAAAATGTTCATTAAATAGCATTTATTCCCTTGATCAATTTGATATATATATATCTTTATTTGTTGGAAATATATTGATGGCCATAAATGATATTTTAATGCTCTAGAAAATAGAAAAGGAAACAAATTAACGTTTTAATAAATAAAATCGGCCGGCCCACAGCCTTAACTCCCCGAGATCCCTCCGGATCGGTCACCGACGCCGCTAACCCTGCCCTCTCTCTCACTGACACGCGGGCCCCACCGACCGACCATGCCATCCCCGTGCTCGTCTTCCTCCCCGTGCCCCCACCTCGTCGGAGATCTCTCCTGCCCTAGATCTCGCTCCCCTTTCCATCTCCCGACCCCGCGTCGTGCCTATAAGAAGCCCTGCCCTTGCCGTGCTCCATTCCACCCCCGAACGCCCCTGCCCTCGCCCAAAAAGACCACCGCACCACCTCGCCTTAGTTCGGCTATCAGCCGAAGCACTCCGAGCACGTGGTCGTCGCCTCTGTCGTCCCTAGCCCCAACCAACGCCACCAATTGTCGTCGGAGCTTTGCTGCCGTCGCTGGGACCCCTCGGACGCCACCCTCGACCACCTTGCCACCGTCCCCGACCACCTCCGACGTTCGGCCGCCGTCGACATCGCTGAAGACCTTGACCCCCTCCTCTGTAAGCCGCCACCCCCCTGGACCTTTAGATCTGGATCAACGATCCAGATTAGAACTTTTAAATGCCAAACTGTTTTCTTCTAGCGTCCGGTCGTTCGCTCGTTAGCACCCACGTGCACGCGCTTTCAACCAACCAGAAGCCGCCACATCACCCCCTATCCTTAGTTAGAATTTTTCTTTTTTCTGTTTTTGTTTTAAAAACAGAATAGTTTCTGATTTTTTTTCCAGTATATCTATTATGTATTTAATTATTTTAAATTTATTCTTTTTGAATCATGTCACAAATTTCCTCTAGTTTCTGGAGATATAAAGTTTGACCATATTTGAATAATTTAAAATTGAATTCAAACAGATTTGATTCAAATCTTATTTTCTGAATATCTTGAGTTTAAAATTTTATTTTGAGTTGATTCTTTCTGCTACTTATCACAAGTGACCTTAGTTATGAGAAGGTAAAACTTTAGAATTTTTATAAAGTTTAAATTAGTATTTTTAACAAAACAGATTCTGTTTTAATTCATTTTAGGTTTAATTATATTTCTTTTGTTTAAAATTGTTTTAATTTGTTTTCTTTTATATTAGTTAATTTCTTTTAACTTGTTTTCTGTTAGTTAGCAATAGTACTTCAGCCAAATTTATTTTTAGATTATTTATTATATTTTAACATGAAATCAATTCTAGTTTCATAGTAACTTGCATATTGATTTCATTGCTAGTTTGAATTCTTATTTGAAAATATTTTTATAATTTGTTTTACAAGTTTTAATTTCTATTAACTTAGTTGTTATGTATTTTGTTTTCTGTTATTCGTTTATTTGTTTTACTTTTTGTTAAGCTTATTAACTAGAAAACTCTTGTTGTTAGTGTGTTGTTTTCAAAGTCCATAGTTGTTCTTCAAAAGTAATTCATTTGCTAGTAAAATATTTACTAAAATACTTTTGTTATATTTTACTTTGTTTTGTGTTTTTACTTTTGAAAATAGGATTTACTTGTAGAGAAAACCAACCTTAGTTGTGTTGATGTAGTTTTGTTATTTTGAGTTTTATCTTAAGTATTTCCTTCATCACCACCTTGTTGCTTTTACTTTTGTGTTACTTTTTGATTGTTAGAATTGATTGCTAGTGTGATTGCTTATATGAATGCAACGTTTGCTTTATATAGATTTTCATCGAAGAGTGACGAATAGTTCTATCAAGTATTTCCTGAGAGCGATATTTTCTTCATCAACAGTACATGCAACTTCACTTTGACCATCTATTTCATACCTATGTTTTATTGCATGTAGTGACATCATTCAACAAATCCATCCAGTAGTGTTATTGAAATTCTTGTAGTTGAGTAGAATGCATGAGGCAGGAACCCACCACTTGTTACTAAAGCCTCGAGAACGTTTGTTATTTTAATGCTATGCTAAAGTAGACGGGGTCTGGTATGAGTGTTCGTGAGTGGTGTGAGAAGGAGGACTCTACGTCAAGACGACAAATTCATGAAGGCATCTTCAAGTCCTGCATCTTCAAGACCTCAAGACTTCGAGACTCGAGAAACAAGTTTTTCAATACACACTACTGGGTGAAGGATGGTTGATTGGGCATCCCTGGAGTAACCAGTGGATGGCCGGGATGCATGGAGAAGCGCCATGACATCTTGCGAAAAGCTTCACCCAGACTCAAAGAGACGGATGAATACTTCATGCCCGGAAGCTTACCTGTGTAGCCACAAGTCATTTTGGGCTCTGGCTTGGTTGATCTTTGTTGTGACTCTGGCTGGGCAGTGCTACGAGATGTAGTCGACGTTAGGAATGGATGGGCACTGACAGTAGTTAGGGAAACACTCTGAAAGACCATGTTTCGTTCATCCTGTTCTCAAACACCCGGCAGTGCGAGGACTTACCAAGAGGGAACGAATCTTGTGGGTAAAGTACACAACACTCTGTAGAGTTAAACCTAATCGATTAGCCGTGTCCCCGATTACGGACAATTTGAGCCTTTGGAATTGGATCTATCTCTGAAACACTCAACACCGGACTGATAATTAATTATGGGCAACTTATGATACTTGTGGGCATTTAGACATCGGTTGGTGGAACCATGTCATGTTAGGTAACTCTGTAGTGAAAAATCCATGATATTCCTTTATTGTAGGAAAAATAAAATAAAATTTGCTTTTATGCAAAAACTCAGACACAGAGCCACAAAGCCCTACTGCATATAGAATAGTTTTTATCTTCTGTTCTACTATGGTGATCTTGCCGGTACATTCAATGTACTGACCTACACGGCTGCAACGTCTTATGTTGCAGATAAGCTCTACGACGGGTAAGAGTACGATTCAGGGTTACGGTCTACACTCAACCTGCCATTGGTGTTTATTGGGACTCCACTCCCGTTGACTGTTTCCGCTGAGATTTTAAGGTCTATATCAGTTTTACGTTAATTACCTGTGATTGCACTTTGATATATACATTGATGTACTGTGTTTGCCAGCATACTGATCCAAGGATGGCACAAAACACACAGAGGCTTGACTCATTTTGAGTCGGGTCACTACATAGCACCATGATCTTTATGACAAAGAGTCTCCTATTTTGTCACTTTCATATAACTAGTGGAATGTTTCATCATGATGCACGTCCACTTAGTTTCTTTTGAGCTTTCATACACTTATAGCTCTAGTGCATCTATTGCATGGCAATCCCTACTCACTCACATTGATATCTATTGATGTGCATCTCCATAGCCCGTTGATACGCCTAGTTGATGTGAGACTATCTTCTCTTTTACCTCAAAACCTCCATCATATTCTATTCCACCTATAGTGCTATATCCATGGCTCACACTCATGTATTGCGTGAGAGTTGAAAAGGTTTGAGAACATAAAAAAGCGTGAAACAATTCCTTGACTTGTCATCGGGGTTGTGAATGATTTAAATACTCTGTATGGGGAAGATGGAGCATAGCCAGACCATATGATTTTGTAGGGATAACATTCCAAGGCCATGTTATTTTCAAAGGACACAATTGCCTTGTTAGTATGCTTGAAGTATTAGTGTTTTTATGTCAACATTAAACTTTTGTTTTGAGTCTTACAGATCTGAATATTCATGCCACAATAAAGAATATTACAATGATAAATATGTTAGGTCGAATTCCACATCAAAGATTATGTTTTTATCATTTACCTACTCGAGGACGAGCAGGAATTAACCTTGGGGATGCTGATACATCTCCAACGTATCTATAATTTTTTATTGTTCCATGCTATTATATTATCTCCTTTCGATGTTTAATATGCACTAATATGCCATTTTATATTATTTCTAGGACTAACCTATTAATATAAAGCCTAGTGTCAGTTTTTTTTCCTTGCTTTTGAGTATTGCATATAAGGAATATTAAACGGAGTCCAAATGGAATAAAATCTTCAGGACGATTTTTCTTGGACCAGAAGACATCTACCAGACTTCGAGGGGAAGGCAAGAGACCTGCCAGGACGTCACAAGCCAGGGGCACGGCCACCTCCCCTGGCTGCGCCTGGCAGGCTTGTGGCCCCCTAGCAAGTCTCCTAACCCTATTCTTTGGCCTATAAATTCCAAAATATCCCCCAATACCAAAGAGAGACAAAAAATACTTTTCTGCCACCGGAAGCCTCCATTCTCGAGAGATCCAATATTGGAACCTTTTCCGGTAATCTGCTGGAGGGGGATTCAATCACGGAGGACATCTACATCAACTCCGTTGCCCCTCCGATGATGCGTGAGTATTTTACCATAGACATTCGGGTCCCTAGATAGTAGCTAGATGACTTCTTCTCTCCGTTTGTGCTTCAATACCATGTTCTTCATGATCTTCATGGAGATCCATCCAATGTAATACTCTTTTGCGATGTGTTTGTCGAGATCCCATGAATTGTGGGTTTATGTTCAGATTATCCATGAATATTATTTGAGTCTTTTCTGAATTCTTATATGCGTGATTCATATCTTTGCAAGTCTCTTCGAGTTATTGGTTTGGTTTGGCCAACTAGATTGGTAATTCTTGCAATGGGAGAAGTGCTTAGTTTTGGGTTCAATCTTGCGATGGCCTCACCCAGTGACATAGTAGGGGTAGCGAGGCACATATTATATTGTTGCCATCAGGGATAAAAAGATGGGGTTTTCATCATATTTTTTGAGTTTATCCCTCTACATCATGTCATCTTACATAATGCATTACTCTCTTCTTCATGAACTTAATACTCTAGATGCATGCAGGAGTCGGTCGATGTGTGGAGTAATAGTAGTAGATGCAGAATCGTTTCGGTCTACTTGACACAGACGTGATTCCTATATGCATAATCATTGCCTTGGATATCTTCATAATTATTCACTTTTCTATCAATTGCTCAATAGTAATTTGTTCATCCACCGTATTATTTCCCTTCAAGAGAGAAGCCTCTAGTGAAACCTATGGCCCTCGGGTCTACTTTCCATATTATATTTTCAGATCTATAAAACAAAAATACCAAAAATACTTTGTTGCAATATTTTTACTTTTCGTTTTAGTAATATTCTAATCTATCGCTATCAGATCTCATCCTTGCAAATAACGGTGAAGGGATTGTCAACCCCTTTATATCGTTGGGTGCAAGTGTTTGATTGTTTGTGTAGGTTCCAAGATTGGGGACTTGCTTGTATCTCCTACTAGATTGATACCTTGGTTCTCAACAACTGAGGTAAATACTTATCTATTTACTCTTAAAGGGAAAACCAATGGAAGCTCAAGAAGTAGCAGGACCTAACTTAATCTCATGGTGTGCAAAGAAACATGCAATAGTATCATGATCAAGTACTAAAGCAGAGTACAAGGCATTGGCAAATGCAACAACAGAAATCATATGGGTTAAATCTATGCTTGGTGAACTTGGTATATATCATACACAAACTCCATATCTTTGGTGTGACAATTTGGGGGCTACGTATCTTTCTGCCAATCTGGTCTTTCATGCCAGAACCAAGTACATTAAGATTGATTATCACTTTGTCAGGGAAAGAGTTGCAAACAAAGAGTTGGAAGTGTGGTTTGTTCCATCTAAAGAATAAGTTGTTGATGGCTTTAACAAAGCCTTGCCTATAAAACTCTTTGAGGAATTCAAGCGTAATCTAAACTTGAGAAGTTCAGATTAAGGGGGAGTGTTAGACATGTAATACTAGAGATATTTCATGTACCGCCGTACCAGCAAGGAGATTAGAGTTGTTAGGATTCTATCCTATCTCTTATCTCATGTAACTTCTTGATCTCTATGTATTAGGTTAACATTGGCAACCGACTCCACTGTAATCTCCCCTCCAATCAATATATATAATGTCGGTCTCCAATGTATGGAGATTTGAGACACTTCATCAAACTTGAAATGTAGCACCATAACTATACGCATGTGTCTAAGATTATCCACTTATGTAGACAAGTGGAATTAATGGATCCAAAAACATAAAATGTTGAAATATGGGGTGGGCTTTAGGCCCATCTAGAAATTTCACGAAAAAATATATTAAGGGACCATGTATGTGTCATAACAAGGGGATGATGGAAAGTTTAGTACCACTCGTTAATGAAGAATGAGTTGGACCTCCTTATAAAGAATTCTCTTCCACATACTATTGAAGATTGAGAAGAGAAGTGGCCCTCACGCACTCCTCTGCCACCTGTCTCGGCACACCTCGACACGGGTTGTGGGATTGAGCCATCCCTAGACGCAACGAACACATCACATCTGCTCCACTGCACCGCCCTTATTGCTCCAACCACTCCATCCCGTTCACGGTGTACACGGAGAGTAAGCCTATGAAACCCCGGATCATATACGGTGGAGGGGCGATTAGGTTTTTGGGGAGCAATCCTACGCGACTGCTCGCTATCATTCGTCCACGTCCATTGCATTTTCTACGTTCGCGTAGTCTCCATCATCGCTATGTCCACCGACGCCGAACGTGCCACCGCCGAGAATGTTGCTTCTTATCAAAAGGTCGCCAAGGAGGCTCCCGCCACCGCTGCTGCTACTATACGTCCAACTGGCCTAATGTAGGGTATAAGTTGCTTATCCCGCTCCTGCTTATTACTGTGTTAGCCGTACTAGTGATCTGCGTAAATGTTTCTACTAGCTGTCTAGTACGCAATAATATTATTCAATATCATTATGTGCTTATACTGTTTACCTCCTGCTCATGATTTATTCTTGGATTAATTTAATTTACTCAACATAAACATCTAGAAAAGAGTATATTCAAGCAGGATGCAAACATTAGCTAACGCAAAATTAAAAAGTTTAATATAAATGCTCGATTTATCCCTTAATATTTGTTGGCGCGTGTGAAGTAAAAAGGCTTTCCCTGAACCAGATAAGCATAGTACTTTTAAGTAAAATAAATATTTAAACACAAGAACACTGGCAAAGTAACACGTAATATAACGGATAATGATGTCAGATATTAGTATTCAAAGGGAAAACATCGAATTATTTTGAGAAGGAATTAGCTCCACTGCTACTCGCAATACTGTTCTTTTCTAGGGTGACAATTGGACTCCCCAATTAAACACACTCCTTGCCACTAGCCATCTTATCTGCGGTTTTAGGCTCTCATGATCTCTTCGATCTCTTCCATATGCCCCTATCTTCTTAAGGCATTCTTGTAGCTTCTGTCCAAATGATGGCCTCAACACCAAGAAAATGCTTCAAATGAAAAATCTCCAAGTAGATGATGATGTTAATTTAATTCTTTGCAACATGGGGCTCGTTGAGACTAGAGAACATCTGTTTGGACCAGCAACTTCAGCAAGGAAAATTCGGAGCCTTTATTCATGTTATCGTTTGGGAACGGAGAACCTGATTTCTTTAGTCGAGGCATCCTTCAGCATACCTTTTTCATTGAGGTTCTCGTTGCCTCGGCATGGAACATTTGAAAGCAGTGACATTTGAAGATTGTTGACAATGTAAATCATAGACTAGGATCTTGGTTCTTCATCTTTAAGAGAAACATCTTCCATCTTTCTTACAGAATTAAGGATGATACCAGAATCTCTCTTACTAATTGCCTGGGTAGCCTCTCCCACCCCCCTTCTCTATGTACATGACACTCGCACCCTTCCCCTATACGCCCTCCATTCCCTTATACAACGCCACAAACTCATATTACAGGTACCAACCTAAAAATTTATGACTACTTTGTAAGCCAACTTTTTTTCGTTAACCGAGATCATTAATACACCGCATGCATGCAACAAAGGAATGACAAGGAAATAGCAAAGTGTCATTATGACTATATGCATGCAGCATTAAATAATTTGTTAATAGGAGAAAATATCATTAATTTTGCCTCAATTAGTGTTTGTGGCTTTATCTAGATGCAAAATGTATTTTTCATAGTGGCCTTGTATAAGGAATGGAGGTAGTAAATATTTTGTCCTTTAAGAGAAGTTTACTGTCGAGGCCTTCCCACGGTTTTAGTTACAAGTGAAAGGGAGCTCCTACAGGTAGTATTTTTATTAGATGTGGAGGCAGCACATCAGTTCTTGGTTGAAAGTTTCTAAAGAAAAAGAAATATTCCTGCATCCTTTAAGCATTGATCTTGTGTTTCTCCAGGAGCCTAAACACTTTCACCTCCTCTTCTAGGACCTCCAAAATGAAATAAACCAGGACGAATGAAATTGGACCAGACACCTTTGTTTAAGACATAGAACATTTGTGCTAAGAGGATCAACACAAAGAGCAACAGAACTAAATCTACACATTTTGACATATGGCACGCCTAAGTTGTTTGGTCGGCGAGCATGACATGAAGAGGCATGCCTAATAATGTTATATATAAACACACGGCACCCACACTCCAGCTAGCCTGGTCTCATGATCTCAGTATCATGTCTCCACAATTAGTCAATCACTAAACAATCATCACATGAAGAGACCGAAAAGAATACTAGTCCACTCTAAACATATAAACAAGCAAAAGAGAAGAAACAACAACACACAGGTGCACATCAGCAAAGCTCCTAACATCATCACCCTGGAGCAAGCCCCAGCCACGAGGCATAGACCCGCCATGTACTGATTGTGACCTCTAGATCATACCTAGGCAAGGTACGCCCCCCCCCCCCCCCCCGGGACGGATTAAGGGGGGGATGAGGGGGGCGAGCCCCCCCCCCCCCCCCCCCCCAAACGATCGCGTCGTACCACGTAAATCGATCAGGTATAGCTGTGTTTTGCTACGTTTGTACGTGGCCGCAGCCTGCTTCGCCCCCTCCATCCACTTAGGCCTTCGTATAATGCATGTAGTACAAATAGTCCATAGTCATTACTAATTAGTACAGGCCCATGCCGTGGTAGGCTAACTAGTCAATAGTCATTAGCTCGTACTCAGCCCATGGCCAAGGCACACACGAGCGAACAGGGATCTGCGTGCGAGCGGACGAGCCCATGACGCTGCCGCCTGCCGCACATAGCGTAATAATCGGATCGCTAATCTCTTCGGCAGACCAGACTGTATGTTTGTTGGACTCTTCGTCTCGAAGCAGGCAATCGCCGTTCGCCGATTGCGATCGGATCTCTGTCCAACTCCGAAGACTCCAACGCTCCGGCGCCGCCATGCCTTTCAAAAGTGGAGAAGGGAAGCTAGGAAGGGAACGCTGTGAGCCTGCCAGCGCCGACGCGCAGTTGCGGCGGACGGACATACAGTACACGAGGATGAGCGGCAATAACACAAAGGGAAAAGGTAAATTATTTTCACATGAGATTAAATTAGTACATGTCATTTAAAATTGTAGAACTATAATTACCTGTACTTGTGTAGACATGAAGAGGAAGAGAGAGTCAATTCATAAATTTTTCAAACCTGTTGGTTCAAGCTCTCAGCCATCAGAACATGATGCTACTACAAACAATGTATAACCTAGTGAACAGGACCAGCCTAATCATGTTGAAGGTGATGCTCAAACTGATCAAGATGTTCCCGTGTCAGAAGGTACCGAACAAGCTACAATTATAACCACAACTTATGATCGAGAGCCCGGGAGACGTCTTCAAATTTGGCAACTCCCTCCTGACGAGCATGATGCAGCTAGGCGTTTTTATACATCTCAGGGGGCTTATCAACCAACCTTACAATCACATGAGTATGAATTTAATGGGACAGGGGTGGCCATCGTCGATTTCAAAGTGATTGGTTCACAAACCATTTCTGGTTGGAATATTCTACTCTAACAAATCGTGCCTATTGCTTGCCTTGTTTTCTGTTTTCAAAGAAGCCAATTGGAAAGTGTGGTTCCGACACATTTACGGTCAAAGGATTTGATAAGTGGAAAAAGATTAACAATGGAAAAGAATGTGCTTTCCTCACACATATGGGCAGTAATCCCAACTCAGCTCACAATTTTGCAGTTCGGTGTTATGAAAACCTGAAAAATAAAATGAATCATGTTGATGAGGTTATTAGAAAGCAAACTAAGAAGATGGTTCTCGATGCAAGACTAAGGCTAAAGACTTCCATTGATGCCATGAGGTAAGCAAGAATGATTTAATTTGAAACATTAAATTTTTTGAATACTTGGTGTCTAATTTATTCTATGTTGATAGCATCAGGTGGTTAATGTTCCAAGCATGTCCCTTTAGAGGAAATGATGAATCTGAGGATTCCAAGACCCAAGGTAATTTCAAGGAAATGATTAAGCTTTTGGCTTCTTATAATAAGGATGTATATGAAGTTGTACGTAATGCTCCAAAAAACGCAAAGTACACCTCACCAACTATTCAAAAGGAAATTGCTAGCATATTTGCTGATAAAGTGAAGACCTCAATTAAAGAGGAACTTGGTAATAGCAAATTTTCTATCATGGTTGATGAATGTAGAGATGAGTCTAAAAACGAACAGATGGCAGTAGTTCTTCGATTTGCAAACATAGAAGGGGTGATAAGGGAACATTTTCTTGATCTTATTCATGTTAGAGATACCAGTGCTTTGACTCTCAAGAACACAATTATTGCTGTCCTAGTTGATAATGGCTTGAATGTGAAAGATATTAGAGGCCAAGGATATGACGGGGCTAGCAATATGAGGGGAGAGTGGTATGGGCTAAAAGCTCTAATTCTCAAAGAGTGCCCATATGCATACTATATTCATTGTCTAGCTCATCAACTCCAATTGGCTCTTGTTGCTGCTTCAAGGGAGGTACATGAGGTACATAATTTTTTTCAGCATGCCAATTTTATTGTAAATACAGTTAGTGCATCTCCCAAACGCAATGATGAGCTGCTAGAAAAACAGGCAGCTGAAATTGCTAGAGAGATTGAATTGGGAGAGCTTGACACAGGAAGAGGGGTCAATCAAATAGGATCTTTACAAAGGGCCGGGGACACGAGGTGGAGTTCCCACTACAAATCTATCAAAAGTTTGTTAAAGATGTTTGCCGCAACTGTTTCAGTGCTAAGAAGTGTAGCAACTGATCGTTCAGCTACAAGGAACTCAAGAGGAGATGCTGGAGGTTACTTGAAAATCCTAATCACATTTGATTTTGTGTTCATTCTGCACTTAATGGAAAAAATCATGAAAATGACAGATGTCTTGTGTGTCAAACTTCAAAATAAATCTTTGGACATTGCAAATGCATTAGATTGTGTTTCTAACACAAAGGAGTTGCTTGCCGGACTTAGAGACAATGGATGGGACAATCTTTTTGAAGATGTAAAATCCTTTTGTGTGAAACGTGATATTGACATCCCGGAGATGGATCAAAAGTATGTCTCTTTCCCTATCTCTCTATGACTATTTAAATTACAATGTAGATATTTAGTTACTCACATACTTAGTCATCAATATCTAGATCATGCAACTAATTCATGTTTTTCATATATATATTTCAATTTTAGGTATGTTGATGTGACAAAATCTCGAAATAAGCATGACAACACCACAGTTCTCCATCATTACAAAGTAGATGTGTTCAATGTTGCAATAGATCAACAAGTGATAGAGTTGAATGATCGATTCAGTTCTCAAGTAACTGAGCTTTTAGATCTTTGTTCATCGTTGGATCCGAGGCATGATGCTTTCGACAAGTCAAAGATATGCAGACTAGTGGACAAATTCTATCCAGCAGATTTTTCTAGTCAAGAAAGAGATAGGTTAGAGTGCGAGTTACCACATTTTCAGCTTGATACATTCAACCATCCAGAGATTAAGAACTGCAAATCACTTGCTGATCTCACAAAAGGAATAGTTAAGACTGGCAAGTCTTCTGACTATCCAATGGTTGAGAGGTTGTTACGATTGGTAATAACTCTCCCAGTGTCAACTGCAACAGCTGAGCGGGCCTTTTCTGCAATGAAACTAGTCAAGACACGGCTTCGAAGTAAAATGGGAGATGATTTTCTTCGTCATTGCACGCTAGTTTACATTGAGAAGGAACTAGCAGCCAAGTTTAGCTCTGAAGAAATAATAGATATATTTGATACTGGTGCTCGTAAAGCTGAATTCAAGTTGATAGATATGTAATTTTTTTTCTTGCTACAGAACATCAGACATATATTTACTATCTAGAAATCCTAATGTTTACAATGGTATCTTCTTATATATCCTATGATTTTTTGCACAAATATATTCTATGATTTTGATGCTTTGGTCCTTGCCCCCCCCCCCCCATCTTGATTTTCTGGCTTCGTCCCTGCCCCCCCCCCCCCGACCGAAACTCGCTAGGGACTCCAACCCATTGTTTTAAATTTCAGTGTCAGAAATATTTCAGCATCTATAGAATTTCAGTGAACTTTAGTAATTTCGGTTTGCATTTCGGACAAAGTACCAAAATTTTCACTTCAAATTCATTTTTTTGAAATTTCTGAAAATGTTACGAAAAATATTTTAAATCTTGTGCACAAGTGACATTATTGAAATATGTTGACCGAAACGTAAATATTTCAGTGCGTGCTGAAATTCAATGAAATTCATCGAACTCTCATTGAGTTCAACCGCCACCTCCCTTGCTCCTTGCTGGTAATCGGCTGTGTTCTGACTCTTGGTGCAATCTCGTCTTGCCATTTTGTCCCTCGTGCCGGCAGCGCTCTTGCCGGCCACATCCACTTCTTCCTCCGTCGACAACAACTCATCAAGCCTTCCGCTCCCAGATGACCATGACCATTGTTAGACCTAATCACGACTAGGTTAGTCATGTGCGGCTCGGACATGGTAGCACGTACTTCTTGTGCGTACGTGAGTGCTTCTCCCAGAGGGAATTGACCTTGCAGAGATTTCTTCGTATGTTTGTGTGTGTATTGTATCCGACGGAGCTCGTGTTCTATCCTTAAGGAAATTAAATGTGGTCCGCTAGCGATACTTCGTCTCTTCGCGCTTAATTCGGACGACGATGCCTTGCTCGTTGACGACCTAGTATGAGGAACCGCCATACTGGCCCCACAAGGCAAGGGCCGCTAGAGCCAGAACTTGCACCGGTTGGCAGGTTGCGCGTGCACCCTAGCATGGCTACTGTATTCACACAACATGAGTGTGACAATGCGCACACCGACAAGGATCCCGCAAAAGTTGGCACGGCATGCAAAGGGTGACGTGCACATTGGTATGTCACCAAATCAACTGCAAAACAGCAAAAGCAACTCTAATCAGTATTAGTGTGTGATTCACATGATTTAGGAAAGCATGGAGGTTAAGTACCTGGTTTTACACCTCAGGGGTAACCTAGATGGATTTTGAAACCCTAGCAGTTATGTCCACTTATTTATCCGTTCTTGTTGATCTAAAACATGATCGTGTTGGTAACAACATAAACAAAATAAAGTCAATCACAAGGCACGGGCAATGTCTTCAATCAACCGATTTCAACTAATTCTGAAGTAATTACAGAACCCCTCTGACAGCCTGAGAAATCAAGCATTTTCTTTATTCTTCCGCGTAACACCTACTGGTGTACACGTAAGGAAACAATTGCAAACTTTCTTGATTCAGATACACGTCATTACGGAAAAAGACTAAACTTTGGCAGCTACCCAGTGGTTTTTGCCCCTGTTGACCCACTTCTACATCAGATTACAAGTTTTTTTTTGTTAGCTCTACATCATATCTCTAGTTTTTTGCCCCCAACGCTCTTAAACAACATATGTCGACGAAGATTATATGTTTTTCACATTTCGGAGGCTGACACATTTCAATATGAGATTTTAAATTCAGTTGTTGCTTATTTCATCACCCATGTCATTAATTCAATGGTGGCTTCAAACCCGAGACGGGTCAAAATAAATATAAGTATTTATACTAAATTTTATTCTTATTTATGAAATAAAAATCGTAGCTAATGTATTGTGGTAACATTTAAAATATATTTTGTAGTGAAGATACCTTTTTTTCAATAAATTGTGGTCTAAAAACATATTTAACCAAATGTACTAAATGTGAGGAAAAATAATTAATGGAAAATGTTACTTTTTATGGGTTAATTTGTGACACTTGCATGAATATACAATATATGTATGTGTGGGTGTTCTTAGATATCTTATTCATATGTCTAAAGTGCATGATATAAGAAATATCTTTATAGCACGTCTTTGTAGTGACATCTACAAAAAAGGAAAAAGAATATAGAGTCATGCTACTTTGGCAAAAGTCATTGGGCTCTCAAATGAAAGGAATGATGTAGCCAACAAGCAAGTGTGTTTTTCAGCTGAGAACCAAGGTTATCAAATCCGCACTGATACTTGGATTACAACCATTGATCAATACTTGCACGAAACTAAAAAAAACTTCTTCTTGTCCCAGATAAGCTAGTGAGGTTGTCACTCTCACTAGTCTTGTTAGTTATAAGGATTCATGCATCGGTGGAATGGAATTGGTGGATGCAACAAAATAAAAAAATGGTTCCGATTGTAAACAATTATAAAAGAGGTTCCTTGAGGTCGAAATAATAAAGGATAATGAAGGGGATCCATAACTTCACTAGTGGCATATTTCCTAAAATTATAGCATAGGTGTGGTGAACAAATTACAATTGTGTATCGATTAAATTATAGTTTTTATAATTAAGATTATATACGGCATGATTTCATATTGGCATTATGTACATGTATCTATAAAACATTATCCAATGCAATTTAGAGCTAATACTCCATGCCAAGCGCTATACAACATGCATATTAAAGGTATTAAGTAAACTAGAGTACTATATTAAGCATGGTGAAATAATGTTTACTGTATATTCTTTTCTCTTCCTTATTTTGCATGGAAATATTATCTTCACTTTTGGCTCATCACCGAGACAACTTGTTTTTACATAAGAGGCCTACGCCTCAGCATAAATTAATAACTCCCTAACAGACAAGGACATGTCAATGCAAAACAACACTAAAAATAAACGGGAAAACACAAAGGAAAATAACTCTACATGGGTGCCCAGGAGCAGCAACAAAGCCCACAAAGAATGGAGTCTTCAGACATGATCGGAGAACCGACACCGAGAAGGAGGCCATCTTGCAAAGAAGGCCAACCGTCGACGGAGGTGATAACCCACAATTATAGGGGATCATTGTTGGTGTCAAAACTGGCGGATCTCGGGTGGGGGGTCCCGAACAGTGAGACTAGAACCGATGGTAACAGCAGGCGAGGGGGACACATATTTACCTAGGTTTGAGCCGTCCTTTGAAGGTAATACCCTATGTCCTGCTCGGATATATTGATGATATGGGGGGTTACAGAGTTGATCTACCTCGAGATCGCATAGCTAACCCTAGATGAGTTGTTCTGTCGCTACACCCTAAAACCCTCCGGCTTATATAGACACGGGGGTGCCTAGGGTTTACATATGGTCGGTTACATGCCAAAGAGGTAAACATGCCTATTCGCTATATTGAATGTAGAACACAAGACGTACTCTCCGAAGCCTCCTTCCTGGAGATAAGGTCTTCCATAAATCATGTGTTCGGTAAGCGTCCCATACAGTCCGGCCCATAGAGATAAGTCGACCTCCCGAGGATCCCTTCATCCAGGACTCGCTCAGTAGCCCCCGAACTTGCCTCCAACGCCAAGGGTCTTGACTTCAATTACTCCACACGATTAGAGTCTTCGGCTTGCGAGGTGAGTTCCTTCTGCCGAATAGAGTTTGGCCTCCGATGACAAATAGCTTCCGAATAGGGGCGCGCCCGAACACTGTGAATAGGCTGATCTTTGAAGACCAAACTTCAGGGGATAACGCAATGCCCCTTGATGACCTCTTTGAAGAAAAGCCACGGCCCACCACGACCGTAGGCCAGTTACAAAAACTCGATGCGTGGTTCTAGGCCGTTCCATCAACACGATTTGTCAATGTGCAGATCGTGCCCCGTTTCCCATGAGGTATGTTTAATCATGCACGTGCAATCATATGCACATCTCGGGAAGTAGAGCGATTCACGGTGCGGCAGAGGGAGCCCAGACGATAAGCCTCATAAAAGGGAAGAAAAACCTCCAAAGCTAACCACGCTCTCAATCTACCTCCTCTGCTTCCCATTCCTCTGAGCCTCCGATGCCCAGATCTAAACCTTCGCCACCCACCTCTGAGCTCACCAGTGGCGGGTTCCGACTCCAACGGCAAGTGGGAGGCCTCCACGGTGACCGACAAGGACATCCAGGACCTCAAGATGGTCGGATACCTCTCTGCCAACTTCACACACCGCACGGCGGAGAAGGGTCAAGTGATCCCCACCCCAAGCCAGGCGAAAGGGTGGTCTTCATCCCCCACTTCATACGGGGGCTGAGCTTTCCGCTCCACCCCTTTGTTAGGGGGTTGATGTTCTTATACGGTCTAGACTTCCATGAACTCCCACCGAATTTATTTATGCACATATCTGCTTTCATCCTCATCTGTGAGGCGTTCCTTCGGGTCGAGCCTCACTTCGGGCTCAGGCTCAAAGTATTTAATGTCAAGCCGAAGTGCGTCGGCGGCAAGCACGCTGATTGTGGTGGTGTCATCGGCAAACTCACCCGTGTCGTGTGGCCATCCAACACATTCATCGATACCATCAAGGTATGGCAGAAGGAGTGGTTCAACATCACCGAACCACAAGAAAAAGGTCGGATCCCCCGGCCCCATTCAGATCCGGTCCCCCCACCCGATTAGCCTCATGGCTCGAAAAGGGCCTCAGCTGGGGATCGAGTAAGGAGGTGGGCGACTTGTAGAAGCGTATCAGCGCTAAGGTTGAGAAGGGCCTCACCGTGACCTATGTGATTCAGGTCATTCTCCAAAGAGGCGTCCACCCTTGCCAATGTTGGGTGATACGTCTCCAACGTGTCTACTTTTCCAAACTCTTTTGCCCTTGTTTTGAACTCTAATTAGCACCCTTGTCGTGGCTTTGTCACGGCAGATGTCCGGGTCAACGGACTTAGGTTCGGGGCGAGACGCAGCTATGTGGCGGCTTGAAGGGCTTGATCGGAATCGAGAAGACACGGAGTTTTACCCAGGTTCAGCCCCTCCGATGGAGGTAAAATCCTACGTCCTGCTTGTCTGGTATTGATGATGATGAAGATCTCTCGGTTACAAGGGTGCTAATTGTTACCTCTAATCACCAGAGCCTCTAATCTGTCTATCTCTAATCTCTTGTGTTGTCTAAACTTGTGGACTTGTGTCTCTTCTGAACTTGTCCCTCTAGGGGTGCTCTACCCCTGCTTATATGAGAGAAGAGGGTAGGCTTACAAATAGAGTCCTACTAGGAGTAAGATTAGGACTCGTCTCTCACGAATCCTACTTCGGGTCTTATTTCCTTTAAGGGAATCCTTCTCTCTTCGGGTCTTCTCTTGTGGGCTTTCTCTTGTGAGCCGCCTAGCGCCGGCTCACCCGTCGGGTCTTGAGCTTGGTCATCCTGTGACTCGCCTGCCGGGTCTTTAATAAGAATGTCGTCTTCGTCCGGGTCTCCTGTGAGTCGCCAGGCCGGGTCATACCATGGGGTATATCCCCGTCATTAGCCCCCGGGTTAGCTTGAATTTATTCATGGTAAGCTCCTAAAATAAGAGTAACAAATATGTTAAGTGGCCAGCTTGCTCCTTTGGCCAGCTTATAAAATGGTTTCTTAGAAATCTGGGTCTTTTCTGCATATGAATGAGTCATATTGATAATCATCTTGCTTGTCAATGTCCTTTTGAAAAATATTAAGAATAGAACTCTCATATGCCATTGAGTTGGCTTCCAATACTCTTGGCGGGTCATCGCTTCCGGGTCATAATCATTGATGATGCCGGGTCATTATTGTTGGTGACTCCGGGTCAAATAACTAGAATCCAGCTGACTTGATAAAAATATTGGGATAAAAATCCATCTGATGTAAAACCGAACATCCATTGTTGTGAAGCAGGGCGGCTTATAAAATCTGGCGGGTTATGATCTTTTGAGAACACCGGGTCATAAGTGTTGGTGACGCCGGGTCTAACAACTGAACTCCGTATTTAATATCTTGAAAATTCTCCTGAAAGTTTTTGATATGTCCATATTACCTGTAGCCCCCAAGCTCCGAGATTATCCATGATAACTTGGTGCTTTGCAAATAACATTTTGGACTGTGTAGCAGTGTCGTTTGTCCTGCCTGCAGCAACCTGGGACTTATAATTGCTTTATATCTTAGAATGCTTCGACGAGTGTATCCCCCAAGCGTCGGCTCATCAGAATGCTTCGGCGGGTGTAGCCCATAAGGGCCGGCTCATCAGAGTGTGATGTGTTGGGTCTTCAATTTGAACCTCATAATCTGTTTAAACGGCCGACTACTGTAACCCCCAAGTGTCGGGTCGCACGTCTGCGACGACTTGGGACTTCAGAAAATTTGATCTGAGCGGTGTAGCCCCCAAGTACTGGGTCAGTAATAATTACTAGGCTGGAACTTAGAATAATATAGAAAGGCCGGATCATCTCCTTGAGACAATATGGTCTTGCTGACAATGTAATGATTTTGAAAACCGACTTGCATTAGCCCCTAAGTGTCGTGGTGCATGCTTGCAGCGACATGGGACTTGCATAATTGATATAAACTTGGACTTGAATAATATAGCCCCAAGTCCCGGGTCGTCTGCTTGTGGCGACTCGGGACTATGTGAGAATAATATGACTCATCATGATTTGTTGAATGAATCTTTGACCGTGGTTGTAATATAACCCGGAATGAATATCCTGGAATAATTCCTTTGTCTTTGACATGAAATCCCTGCTCGTAGTTGCGATGCAACCCGGCAAATATCTATTGGAGAAATCCATGAGTGTTGTAGATTACTACAGAGCACAATTTAAGAAATCCGAGAACCAGTCAATCAGATAGGGCGGCTCTTGAAAAATAATGAATTCTCCAAGTTGCCTTGAAAAAACCCAATCATTTAGTACTGGTTATGATAAACCATGAAGATCCGGCCAGGTTGGCTATTAAAGATCCATTTGCTTTTGCAGAATACTTAACAGCGGCTCATCTTAAGAGATACAACTTGCAAAAATAAACAAGACAGAATATATTCTGCATTGTTGTAAGGGCGGCTTGAAAAAGCACAACCCGAAGGTGTTGTAACATTGCTCCTTCTTTCATAATCTTGCTCTGGCCCGGCTTGATAAGCTGGCATGACATGTGAATATGATGCAATGTATGATGCAATGTATGATGCTATGTATGATGCAATGTATGAGGATCTTGCTTTTCCTCAAAAAACTCATAAGATGGTTCTTCTGGGTGGACTCGATGCTTGAACTCACACCAGTTCAGGGTCTCTTAACGAGATTGACCGTCAACTCCTTTGAGCGGTTCA
The DNA here is from genome assembly GCA_022496015.1 of Hordeum marinum. Lineage (NCBI taxonomy): Eukaryota > Viridiplantae > Streptophyta > Magnoliopsida > Poales > Poaceae > Hordeum > Hordeum marinum. The sequence continues at coordinate 446,228,913 of CM039676.1, forward strand.
GGGTCTCTAGGCGAGATTAACTGATAAGAGCGCAACGAACCAGAAAGAGACACATCCACCGGTTCTTCTGGGTGGACTCGCTGCTTGAAACTCAGAGCAACACTTGATTTTCAGGCAAGAATTGATGAGTGCAACGAACCAGAAAGAGACACGGATACTGGTTCTGCCGAGAGAACTCGCTGACTTCAAACTCAGAGCAACACTCGTTTTCCAGGCGAGAATTGATAAGCGCAGCGTCTCAACTAGAGACACGGCAGGGCATGAGTATCCCTAGCCGTTGTTTTAACTTTAACCAGTATAGGGTCTCTATCAAGATTGGCCGTCAACTCTTTGAACCGGCTCAGGGTCTCTAGGCGAGATTAACTGGTAAGAGTTCAGCGGGTCACCTCAATCTTAGCCGGTGCAGGGTCTCTAGGAGAGATTGGCCGTCAATTCCTTTTAACCGGCTCAGGGTCTCTTAGGCAAGATTAACCGGTAAGGCTTTTGGCGGGTCACATAGCGGATCAACATTAACTTGTAAGCCGCCATCTTGTAAAATGCTATCTTGTATGAAGAAACGGTAGAAGCTCCAAGCGACTTTATGATAATCCAGTAAATTCGGGCACCCATGTTTGAATGGTGCATCACAGAGGTCCGTCCTCTTGGGTAACTTTTAATCATCCGCCAATAATGTAGTAGCCTCCAGGATTGGTTCTTGCGAAGACCCGGGGTTCTCGTTAAAAACGACCAAATGTGTATCACCATGTCTGTAGCCCCCGAGTCTTAAGTTGACTCGAAGAGGCGGCTTGAGAATCTCCACTGGAAGTTTGAGGTTGGCCGTGGCGGGTTACAAATGATCTGTATGAATTGCTTCAATGATCCGGTCGATGGTTCGTTCCGGCTGTTTGTTGAAGTGAACCAAATTGTAGTGTTGGCGACTCGTGTGCCTGTCCGTCGGGCGGCTCATATCGATGAGCACTGCACCCATATATTGATGTAGATCAAATTGTGGGTGGTGTCTTGCACGCATCCGTTGGGCGGCTCATACAGGCGAGCACTGCACCGATATGTTGATGTAGATCACAGTGTGGGTGGCGTCTTGCACACGCCCGTTGGGCGGCTCGTACAGGCGAGCATCGCTCCAATATGTTGATGTAGACGTAGAAAACGGTCGCGGCATTGTAAACTGGTGATGCTGTAAAAGACGCCACAGCATTGTAAGCCGGCGCGGATGATGAAAGACGACCATGGCATTGTAAGCCAGCGCAGGAGGCGAGAATCAGCTGCGGCGTTGTGAGTCGGCATGACGGCGAGAGATGGCCACGGCGTTGTAAACTGGCGCGATGGCGAGAAACGGGCACGGCGTTGTAAGCCGGCATAGATAGGTGAGTCAGCAGTGGCGTTGAAAGCCGGCAAGAATGACGAGTCGGCCATGGCATGGTTGGTGAAGACCATATCGCGAATGCGGCGGCTTGCCACGTCCATTGGGCGGCTCCTACTGGCAGGTGAGAGCACGCAATACCGGCGAGTCGATGTAGACCATCCGCGGGGGCGGCGACTCACATGCGTCCAGCGAGTAACGCGCCTCCGATGAGCACCAGTACAAAACGATGTGGTTGTGTGCTCCATCTCCGTGGTACGGTGCCACTTGAATATCTGTCCTGTATATAAAAAATATTACAAAGACAAAGTAATTGTTCTTCGAAGGAAAAAATATATAGATAAAACAAATTGGGTGGATAGCACCTGTTTCAACTCGACGACGAGCTGAGTCATACACATCGTCCATGGATCACCTCCCGTAATTTCAACAGCAATTGAGGTATTGTCTCGAGGCCGCAGCAAAGGTGGCGATTCGTCCACGGCGGCTCCGAGATAGCGCCGAGTCGGGGCGGCTCGGAGGCAAGGTTCCCGGTTTTTTTTGTCGATGAATATGGACGTCGGTGTTAATAATACTAGACATAGTTGGATGGAAAAAAATTGCTTACACGGATAACAAACTGTTTTGGACGACAGATGATCCGTGTCCAGTAGACGGGTCCAATGCTAGTAAGACGTCCGATTGATGATATTGGGCCAGCAGTAATCCGGTAGATAATTATAGTTTGCAGATGATCTTGTAGTAATATGGAACAATACTTTGGGCGTACGAACTAATACTGGTAGTACTTATCCATCAAATCAAACCTATGAAACCGGCTCACATGCGCGGTAGCCCTTTTTTGATGTGATGCCTCATGTGTGGTGTAGCCTTTTTTTTCTGATGCATAAATACCAACGACCGGTCAACCGCCTAGAGGCTTGATCTCTCTTTTCCTTTTTTGTGAGGAGATCGTGCTAGATGTAGTGCTTCAGCAGCCGTTCGTGCATGTTGCCGAATCTTCCTTTTCTTCTTCTTTTTTTATAGCCCTTGTGTTGGCCTACGGAGTAGGAATCATATGAGACACCAAATTCAATTTTTACTCCTTGGTCACGTACTAGTGAAAGGGCTTGAGGAGTCTTTGGATTTTTCTTTACGTCAGAAAAAGGAGAAGCTGATCTGACCCATGCCAGTCGTGATTTGTTCTTGACAGAAATTATGATTGGACCGATTCCTCCTCGTACCGTAACCTCAACTCCTGTCGGACTGCGACGTGCGACAACGCAAAGACGGAAACTGACCTCCTGTCAGATTAGACGTATCGTCTAAAACAGCTATGGCCGGAAATTGATGACGGCAACCTCTATTTTGTACATGTTGGTCTGACTACTTTGCCGTAATATTCCCGTGATGCTGTTTACCCAAGTTGATGTGGATACTCTCGCTTCGGTGTAAACCGACCATCGTGAGCTTCTTGATCCTTGAAAGAGGTCCCTTCAAAAACACAACATCACTGTGCGTGGCCCCACGGTGGGCGCCAACTGTCGTGGATTTCTCACGACAGATGTCCGGGTCAACGGACTTAGGTTCGGGGCGAGACGCACCTACGTGGCGGCTTGAAGGGGTTGATCGGAATCGAGAAGACACGGAGTTTTACCCAGGTTCGGCCCCTCCGATGGAGGTAAAAGCCTACGTCCTGCTTGTCTGGTATTGATGATGATGAAGATCTCTCGGTTACAAGGGTGCTAATTGCTACCTCTAATCACGAGAGCCTCTAATCTGTCTATCTCTAATCTCTTGTGTTGTCTAAACTTGTGGACTTGTGTCTCTTCTGAACTTGTCCCTCTAGGGGTTCTCTACCCCTGCTTATATAAGAGAAGAGGGTAGGCTTACAAATAGAGTCCTACTAGGAGTAGGATTAGGACTCGTCTCTCACGAATCCTACTCCGGGTCTTATTTCCTTTAAGGGGATCCTTCTCTCTTCGGGTCTTCTCTTGTGGGCTTTCTCTTGTGAGCCGCTTGGCGCCGGCTCACCCGCCGGGTCGTGGGCTTGGTCATCCTGTGACTCGCCTGCCGGGTCTTTAATAAGAATGTCATGTCTTCGTCCGGGTCTCCTGTGAGTCGCCAGGCCGGGCGACTTGTAGAAGCGTATCAGCGCTAAGGTTGAGAAGGGCCTCACCATGACCGATGTGATTCAGGTCATGCTCCGAAGAGGCGTCCACCCTTGCCAACGCCGGGTGATATGTCTCCAACGTATCTACTTTTCCAAATTCTTTTGCCCGTGTTTTGAACTCTAATTTGCATGATTTGAATGAAACTAACCTGGACTGACGTTGTTTTCAGCAGAACTGCCATGGTGTTGTTTTTGTGCAGAAATAGAAGTTCTCGGAATTTTTGTGGAATTTTTGTGGAATACCGGAGAGAGAATCAACTTGAGAGGGGCTGCCAGTGGGCCGCGAGCCCAGGAGCCGCGCGCCCCCTAGGTCGCGCCTGGCAGGCTCGTGGGGCCCACGTGGCTCCTCCGACCTCCTCTCCAGCTCCATATAAGCTCTTTCGTCCAGGAAAAAATCAAGGTGAAGAAATCATCGCGTTTTACGATACGGAGCCGCCGCCACCACCTGTTCTTCCTCGGGAGGGCACATCTGGAGTCTGTTTCGGGCTCCGGAGAGTGGAAATCGAAGCCATCGTCATCATCAACCATCCTCCATCGCCAATTTCATGATGCTCTTCATCGTTCGTGAGTAATCTCATCATAGTCTTGCTGGACGGTGATGGGTTGGATGAGATCTATCATGTAATCGAGTTAGTTTTGATGGGGTTTGATCCCTAATATCCACTATGTTCTAAGATTGATGTTGCTACTACTTTGCTATGCTTAATGCTTGTCACTAGGGACCGAGTGCCATGATTTCAGATCTGAACCTATTATGTTTTCATCAATATATGTGTGTTCTTGATCCTATTTTGCAAGTTGTAGTCACCTACTATGTGTTATGACCCGACAACCTCGGAGTGACAATAACCGGAACCACTCCCGGAGATGACCATAGTATGAGGATCCCATGTATTCACCATGTGCTAATGCTTTGTTCCGGTACTCTATTAAAAGGAGACCTTAATATCCCTTAGTTTCCATTAGGACCCCGCTGCCACGGGAGGGATGGATAAAACATGTCATGCAAGTTCTTTTCCCTAAGCACGTATGACTATATACGGAATACATGCCTACATTACATTGACGAACTGCAGCTAGTTACATATCACTCTATGTTATAACTGTTACATGATGAATGCTATCCTACATAATCATCCATCACCGATCCAATGCCTATGAGCTTTTCCTATACTGGTCCTTTCTTAGTTACTTCTTCGCTACTGCTATCACACTTGCTACACAAATCACTACTGCTACTGTTACCGCTATCACTGTTACTACCATACTACTTTGCTACTAAAACTTTGCTGCAGATACTAAATCTTTCAGGTGTGAATGACTTGACAACTCAACTGCTAATATTCGAGGATATTATTTGGCTCCCCTTGTGTCGAATTAATAAATTTGGGTTGAATACTCTACCCTCGAAAACTGTTGTGATCCCCTATACTTGTGGTTATCAAGACCTTTTTCTGGCGTCGTTGCCGGGGAGCATAGCTCTATTCTCTCAGTCACTTGGGATTTATATCTATTGATCACTATGAAGAATTTGCAAGATCCAAAAACTAAAGTTCTGCCCTCAACTACGAGGATAGGTAAGGAACTGCCATCTAGCTCTGCACTTGATTCACCTTCTGTTATGAGTAAATTTGCGACACCGCCACCTGCTATTAATTCTGATATGTCGCATGTGCTTGATGATGCTACTTATGCTATACATGATAATTATGATGATGCTTTCCTTGGTAATGATATGCCACTTGGTGAATTTCTTGATGCACAAATTGCTAGAGTTACTACTGAATCAAATAATACTTCTGAAACTGATGAAATTCTTGAATGGAGCCTGTTGTTACACCTGTTAGACCTAGCCCTCCTAAATATGAATTTCCTAATATACCTAAGGGTTATGTTATGGAAGGAGAGGTAGCTGAAGACTTTCTTGCTTGTAAGGATAGCTATGATCTTGAGAATTTATTACGGAAGTGGAAAGAAAAATCTCTGAATGCTAGAATGAAATATGATCCTAAGTTTGCTCCTTCACCTATCTTTGTTACTGATAAGGATTATGAGTTCTCTGTCAATCCTGAGTTAATCACTTTGGTTGAATTTGAGCCTTTTCATGGTTATGAATCTGAAACTGTTGTGGCACATCTTACTAAACTGAATGATATTGCAACCCTATTCACTAATGAGGTAAAAAATCGCTATTACTATATACTTAAGTTGTTTCTTTCTCACTAAAGGGTGATGCTAAAACTTGGTTTGCTTCTCTTGCTCCTGGTTGTGTGCGTAGTCCCCAGGATATGGTATACTACTTCTCTGAGAAATATTTTCTTGCCCATAAGAAACAATCTGCCTTGCAGGATATATATAACTTTATGCAAATTGAAGAAGAGAGTCTCCCACAAGCTTGGGGGAGGCTTGTCCAGTTACTTAATGCTTTGCCTGATCACCCTCTTAAGAAAAATGAAATACTTGATATCTTTTATAATGGACTAACCAATGCTTCTAGGGACCACCTAGATAGTTGTGCTGGCTGTGTTCTCAGGGAACAAACTATGGAACAAGCTGAAATTCTATTGAATAATATCTTGAGCAATGATAATGCTTGGACTATTCCCGAACCACCTCCGAAGCCAACTCCGAAGAAAAGAGGTATTCTATTCCTCAGTCCTAAAGATATGCAAGAAGCAAAGAAATCTATGCGAGAGAAAGGTATTAAATCTGAAGATGTTAAGAATCTACCACCTATTGAAGAGATACATGGTCTTGATAACCCGACACAGGTAGTAGAGATAAATTCTCTTCATAGATTCAATGAGAGTGATATTCCTTATGATAAACCTGCTAGCTTATGCTTAGATGAATTTGATAACTTTGTTGCCAAACAACAAAGTTTTAACGATTATGTTAGTAAACAACTTGAACAAAATGCTAGTATGATTAATCATCTAAGTGCTTGTGTGGATAAAAATGAAAATGATCTTAAGCTTATTGGTAAACATGCTTCTATGGTCACTACTCAAGTAGAGCAAGTACTTAAGGCTGAAAATGACTTGCTTAATGAATTGAATGATAATTCTGTTAAAGTTGTTACTAGAGGTGGTAGAATGACTCAGGAACCTTTGTATCCTGAGGGCTATCCTAAGAGAATTGAGCAAGATTCTCAAGGAATTAATACTGATGCACCTAGTCATCCAAGTAATAGGAAGAAAAAGAAAGATGACAGGAACTTGCATGCTAGTAAACCTGTTGCTGTTACACCTGAGAATCCAAATGATATATCTATTTCTGATGCTGAGACACAATCTGGTGATGAACATGAGCCTAGTGATAATGTTGATAATGATGTTCATATTGATGCTCAACCTAGTAATGATAATGATGTGAAGATTGAACCTGTTGTTGAACCTGATAACCCACAACCTAGGAACAAAAGATATGATAAGAGTGATTTTATTGCTAGGAAGCACGGTAAAGAAAGAGAACCTTGGGTTCAGAAACCCATGCCCTTTCCTCCTAAGCCATCCAAGAGAAAGGATGATGCGGATTTTGAGCGCTTTTTTGAAATGATTAGACCTATCTTTTTGCAAATGCGTTTGACTGATATGCTTAAAATGTCTCCTTATGCTAAATACATGAAAGATATTGTGACTAATAAAAGAAACATACCTGATGTTGAGATTTCTACCATGCTTGCTAATTACACTTTTAAGGGTGGGACTCCTAAGAAACTAGGTGATCCCGGAGTACCCACTATACCTTGCTCCATTAAAGGAAATTATGTTAGAACTGCTTTATGTGATCTTGGAGCCAGTGTTAGTGTTATGCCTATCTCTTTATATCGTAGACTTGAATTAGATAAATTGACACCTACTGAAATTTCTTTCCAAATGGCCGATAAATCAACTGCTTTACCTATCGGCATTTGCGAAGATGTGCCTGTTGTGGTTGCGAACGTTACTATCTTAACGGACTTTGTTATTCTTGATATTCCCGAGGATGATGCCATGGCAATCATCCTTGGAAGATCCTTTTTAAACACTGCAGGGGCTGTTATTGATTGCAACAAAGGCAATGTCACTTTCCATGTTGATGGTAATGAGCACACGGTGCTCTTTCCGAAGAAACAATATCGGGTTCATTGCATAAATCCTATTGAGAAATCTTCATCCATTATTATTGGAGGCTTTGAATTTCCTGTACCTACTGTCAAGATGAGATATGATATACTTATTGTTGGGGATATGCATATCCCCATTGAGGTAACTTAGTGATTTTTTGAAAATTCTCCGGTTTCATGTGATTCGGAAAAATTTGTCAAGGAGACTTGATCAACCTCATTGATGGATTTCTTTTGATGACCGTGAGATGGAAGAATCTAGAAGTCACAATCTTCTGTTCCCAACTTTTACTTTCAGTTACTTAGTAGAAAAATAATAATAAATAGCATTATTTTCCTGTTTTCTGCATTATCCGTCCAATAAAAATGACCTGAAAATATAAGTTCTTCAAATGCCCTGAAATTCAAGTATAATTTTCTGGAATATTTAAGAATTTCTGAGATAGATAACTAGTCAAGGGGATGCACCAGTGGGCCACGAGCCCAGGAGGCGCGGCCACCCCCCCTGGCCGCGCCTGGCAGGCTCGTGGGTCCTACGTGCCCCCCATCCACTTATTCCAGCACTCATCTCCTTCTTCTACCTCCAGAAAAATCATCCCACAGCTCAAACCCGTGTTCTTGCTCATTTTGCTGCATTTTTCGATCTCCTTGTGCAAAGCTCCATTCACCAAACTGTTTTGGGGAATTGTTCCTTGGTATGTGACTCCCCCATTGGTCCAATTAGTTTTTGTTCTAGAGCTTTATTCATTGCATATTGTTGCTGCCTTGGTGACCCTATTCTTGAGCTTTGCATGTTAATTTTATTTAGTCCCAAGTAGTTTTGATGCAAGATATGGCCTCTAGGCTCTTGTAGGAGTAGTTACTATGAGTCTTGTTAAGTTTTCTTTAATTTTATTTTGATTCACTAAAAATTCCAGAATTATTTCAGAAAAAGGAAAATGTTTAGGAAGAACTATCATGGTGGTTCCTCAAGCAAGAGGGGTCCCCGTCCCGCGATTCGGGAGCCCGATCCTTATCAGCCGAGAGACGCATCGGTGCAACCATGTGAATGGCCTTCTGATGAATTCATGATTTATGCAGGTTTCAAAGACGAGTTTGATACATTTATTTGCAACGCCGGGCTCGAGGAATTCATCTCCAATAAATGTGAACAGTATACTTCACTCACTGCCTCTTTTGTTCGTAGATTCAAATTTTCAGTTGGCCGTGACACATCCATATTGTTTGATCTTTATGATAAATTGTACACTATGGATTTAGAGGATTTTAATAGAATATGCAAGATACCTGATTGGGGTAGTCCCAATGACCCTCCAAATCCTCGGTTAGAGATTTTATTTCCAGTATAACTGTTGGAGAGACTAGAGATATTACGCGGGCTACCATGGGGAGCATTCATTTTCCTGCCTTACATTATTTTGCCCTCTTCATTGGTAGATGCATTAATGGTAAGCATGATCATAGCCACCTCTGCACACCTGACCTCAATATACTTAAGAGTGCAGTAACAGGTGATAGAAGTTTTAACATGGGAGCTATAATTGCTAGGAGACTAAATAACAATGCTAATGAAGGAGATTTCTTTGGTGGGATCTATGCCACTCGCCTAGATAATTATCTTAAAATACCCATCCAGACTGGAGATCCCCTGATTCATAGTGCCTTCCTTGATCGTGTTGCTATGATACGCTTCCAGTTCCTTGAGAGGAGCAATGAGTCCCTCCTATACCGGTTACTATTTAACCGACAACGTGTTTTTCATATTACCCTTCCTACTCCTGCCTTCTTTGATTTTCAGAGTAAACAGAGGTATTACATAACTAGAGATGAGGCAGAGGAGTATGAGACAGAAGTGAAGGTTCCTCGCCTCCGTGAGGCAGCCATTCAGGCGGTAGCTGCCGCATCCCAGTACAACCCACATTATGATTTTGGATATCACCCGGAGTACCTAGGAGCTGGCTACTTTCCTCCTTGGGAGTAGACCAACTTAGGCCAAAAGCCTAAGCTTGGGGGAGTACGTGTTTCTCACCGACTTTATATGCATGTTCACACATTTACTTTGATAGTCGGTGTTCACACTTTTTCATTATATCATCCATGCTAGCCTACTTTCTTTTCTCGCATTCTTCTTGTGTGTTTGGTTAACTTGAGAAAATCCAAAAAAAATAAAAATGAAAACAACAAAAAAAGTTAGTTGTAACTTTACATTCTTGCATGCTTAGTAGTAACTAAAAAGAAAACCCAAGAAGATTTCCCATTCTTCTTTTGCTTGTTGGGAGCTTTCCGTGTAAATAGTTTTCTTTCTCTTTGGGTCGAGGTAGAAGACCATGATTAAAATGATTAGTGGCTCTCATATGCATTATTGTTCATCCATCAAAGAGCCATATTACCTTGTCTTCTCCTCTGAGATTGCTTGTAGATTCCAGCTTAGTCCAATGCACGAACACTCTTATTATTATTCACATCATTCGGTCATGCAAGTGAAAGGCAATAATGACAATATATGATGATGTGACTGAGCCTAGAAAAGCGGGTATGAACTCGACCTATTTTGTTTTTGTAAATATGACTAGCTCATCATTCTTAACTCAGCATTGTTATGAGAGAAACATGTTTGCAATGACAACTTAGAGATCATAGTTTCTTATGCCATGCTTAATTAGCTAGGAGCTTATAATGGTTTGTCTTGGATGCCAACATGAATTTTAAAATGATTGTGATGTAGTATGATAGGATGGTATCCTCCTTTGAATGATTCAAGTGGCTTGACATGCCACATGTTCACACATGTAGTTGAAACAAAATCAACATAGCCTCCATGATATTCATGTTCATGGTGATTTATATCCAACTCATGCTTGCACTCAATGTTGGTTAATCTCAATGCATGTTAATGACTATTGTTGCTCTCTAATTGGTCGCTTCCTAGTCTTTTGCTAGCCTTCACTTGTACTAAGCGTGAATACTGCTTGTGCCTCCACTTCCTAAACCCAAAGTTGTTCCATATGAGTCCACCATACCTACCTATATGCGGTATCTACCTGCCGTTCCAAGTAAATTTGCATGTGTCATTCTCTCAACCTTCAAATAATAATCTGTTTTGTATGCCCGAACCGCTCATGTTGTGACAAGGGGCGGTCAGTATCTTCCATGCTAGGCGTGTTATCCTCGATATGTGTTTATTCACTATCACTCACGAGAAAGGGGCCGGTAATTGGAATGCCCAGTTCCATGTTCAAATCAAATAAAAATATAATTGCAAACAAAACTCCCCCTGGATTGTTGTTGGTATGGATGGCACCCGAGGATTCGGCTAGTCATGGAGTGTGATTGATCGGTGGTGGGGGAGTCAAAACTTTACTATTCTGTTTGGGAACCGCCTATAATACGGGTAGCCTGGAAGATGGTGAAAACTCTTTGTCATCGCGTTGACAATTAAAGCATGCCACCCCAAAAATTATATATCTCTATTTTAAAAAGCTTGAGCTCTGGCACCTCTGCGAATCAATGCTTCCCTCTGCGAAGGGCCTATCTATTTACATTTCTGTTCAGTCATCCTCTTCTTATTAAAAGCATCAGCTAGAGAGCACCTCCGTCATTTGTATGCTTTGCTATTAATTGATATTGAGTATGACTACGACTGGATCTTCTTTGCCATGAATTACAATTTCTAGTCGGCCCTTAGTCTTTGAAGGTGCTCTGCATTTATGTTTTGCGATCTCAGAAAGGGCTAGCGAGATACCATCTATTCATATTGTATCATGATTGTTTTGATTGAAGTGTTGACGTTTGAAACTTATTATTATTGCTCGCTAGTTAATTATGCCATTGATATGAGTATACCATGAGACCATATTGTCATTGCTTATGTGCTTAGCTTATGATCTTGCTGAAAATCTTAATATGAGTTAGACATAATTACAACAACAAGATCAAACAGAGTTTGTAAAAGTTTTTCTTTTGTCTCTTTCAGTTTATCAACTGAATTGCTTCAGGACAAGCAAGGCTTTAAGCTTGGGGGAGTTGATACGTCTCCAATGTATCTACTTTTCCAAACTCTTTTGCCCTTGTTTTGAACTCTAATTTGCATGATTTGAATGAAACTAACCCAGACTGACGCTGTTTTCAGCAGAACTACCATGGTGTTGTTTTTGTGCAGAAATAAAAGTTCTCGGAATGACCTGAAAACTTACGAGGAATTTTTGTGGAATATATAAAAAATATCGGAGAAAGAATCAACCGGAGAGGGGCTACCAGTGGGCCACGAGCCCAGGAGCCCCCCCCTAGGTCACGCCTGGCAGGCTCGTGGGCCCACGTGGCTCCTCTGACCTCCTCTCTAGCTCCATATAAGCTCTTTCATCCAGGAAAAAATCAAGGAGAAGAAATCATCACGTTTTACAATACGGAGCCGCAGCCACCACCTGTTCTTCCTCGGGAGGGCACATCTGGAGTCTGTTTTGGGCTCCGGAGAGTGGAAATCGAAGCCATCGTCATCATCAACCATCCTCCATCGCCAATTTCATGATGCTCTTCATCGTTCATGAGTAATCTCATCGTAGGCTTGCTGGACGGTGATGGGTTGGATGAGATCCATCATGTAAACGAGTTAGTTTTGATGGGGTTTGATCCCTAGTATCCACTATGTTCTAAGATTGATGTTTCTACTACTTTGCTATGCTTAATGCTTGTCACTAGGGCCCGAGTGCCATGATTTCAGATCTGAACCTATTATGTTTTCATAAATATATGTGTGTTCTTGATCCTATTTTGCAAGTTGTAGTCACCTACTATGTGTTATGACCCGGCAACCCCGGGGTGACAATAACCGGAACCACTCCCGGAGATGACCATAATATGTGGATTCCATGTATTCACCATGTGCTAATGCTTTGTTCCGGTACTCTATTAAAAGGAAACCTTAATATCCCTTAGTTTCCATTAGGACCCCGCTGCCACGGGAGGGATGGATAAAAGATGTCATGCAAGTTCTTTTCCCTAAGCACGTATGACTATATTCGGAATACATGTCTACATTACATTGACGAACTGGAGCTAGTTACATATCACTCTATGTTATAACTGTTACATGATGAATGACATCCTACATAATCATCCATCACCGATCCAATGCTTACGAGCTTTTCCTATACTGGTCCTTGCTTAGTTACTTCTTCGCTACTGCTATCACACTTGCTACACAAATCACTACTGCTACTGTTACCGCTATCACTGTTACTACCATACTGCTTTGCTACTAAAACCTTGCTTCAGATACTAAATCTTTCAGGTGTGGTTGAATTGAAAACTCAACTGCTAATACTCGAGGATATTCTTTGGCTCCCCTTGTGTCGAATCAATAAATTTGGGTTGAATACTCTACCCTCGAAAATTGTTGCGATTCCCTATACTTGTGGGTTATCACCGGGATACTCACTTGTGGGCCCGTCAGTTCGACAACGCTCCCACGATCAAGAATCTCTTCCGCACTATGCGGGAGAGGCTGTGGAAGACGCTCTCCAAATCATAGAAGAGCTGGCCATCAGAAGAAGAAGAGAAAGGCCTTCACGCTAATAGGCCCGCGTCTGAGGTACGCCATTAACTTTGCTTGCCAGGCTTCATTCTCCATAAAGAAGAGTTCTAACACTCCCTCCGATCACCCTCTGCAGTCATGGCTGAAGAAGGCCATGACTATTAATAGTCCGGCACCCCATCTTGAAGATGCCAGGTCCGATCTGTTAGCGGCGATGTCCGTGGTGAAGCCATACAAGGCCCCCGAGAAGAAGGAGGAGAAGAAGAAACCAGGTCGGACCGGCCTTCGCATCAGGGACCAGTCAGAGACTGCATCCGGGAAGACGAACACCTCCTCAAATGAAGAGGAGCATGACGAGGAAGAGGAAGAGGAGGAGGAGGACTCCGAGAAGGCCGGAGTCGAGGGGGAAGGCAGTTCCCCTCTCGCAAGAAAAAGGGCAACGTCATCGGACGCCCCAAAGGAGGTACCGCCTCCTGCCCAGAAGAGAGCGCATCGGGCGTAGGTGATCGTGTCTGATGATAGCTTGGACTTGGACACTGAGGTTGAGGACCTCGAGGTGGCTCCGCAAAGGTGCCTCACGGTCAAGCCCCCCGCCCAAAGCTTAGGATTCGAAGACCCCTCGCTCATTTTTCACTAGGTTCAAAGTTCATTAATCATGCAGGTGCTTATTGATTTGTTAGCCCCCGCGCGTTCTTCCCGCCGACCCTATATCAGACGGGCAGACCCCACCCGTCGAGCCAATGGAAAGCGGGAATGGCACGCATCCCGCCACCCCTGGCACCACAAAGGACACCGCGGAGGTGTCATCCCGACATGCTCCTATGGAGCCTGGCACTAGTGGCGGGGGACGAAATAATGGTCGAGGCTAACACCTCGATCACCGAAGACCGGGGGGAGGTACCCTGCCCGGACACTAAGGAGGCCGGACGAGCGGCCGCTCAGTTCCCTCCAAGGGCATCCTCCGAGCGCGCCATGCCTCCGGAGGTACCGGTTCAAACCCCCGTCTATGATCAGGTTATCCGATCACCTCCGGCGCCACTGACCAATGGGTGGCCGGTGATGGAGGAGGCTTTGTCGAGCGCCTCCGTCTCCAAGGAGCACCGCACCCTTATGGGTGCGGTATTAAAGAGCATCATGTCCATTGACAACGGACTGAAGCAGGCCTTCAAAGGTCTCCTAACGGGTTTTCAAGTAAGGCACCAGATACTTTTATTTGCAAAGTTTTTATTTATTTCCATTGTACACACAGCAGCCCCCGAGCCCTAGGTGAGTTTGAAAAAACTTATTATTAGTGCTAAAAGTATATATGTGCCTATCTTGATGAAAAGAATATATATCATGTTATTATTAGTGCTAACTTTTTAGAGCATGAAGAATAGAGACTATTGAAAACTCTGAGGAAGCACCGTGCTGCTATTGGATATACTCTTGATGATCTTAAGGGCATTAGTCCCACTCTATGTCAGCATAAAATTAATATGGAGCTTGATGCCAAAACAGTTGACGATCACCAACGATGGTTAAATCCTAAAATGAAAGAAGTCGTAAGAAACGAAATACTAAAGCTTCTAGAGGTAGGTATAATTTATCCTTTTGCTAATAGTAGATGGGTTAGTCGCGTTCATTGTGTCCCTAAGAAGGGGGGGTATTACAGTTGTTCCTAATGATAAAAATGAATTGATCCCGCAAAGAATTGTTACAGGATATAGAATGGTAATTGATGTTAGGAAATTAAATAAAGCTACTAGGAAAGATCATTACCCTCTACCTTTTATCGATCAAATGCTAGAAAGACTATCCAAACACACACACTTTTGCTTTCTAGATGGTTATTCTGGTTTCTCTCAAATACCTGTGTTAAAAGAGGATCGAGAAATGAAAACTTTTACTTGCCCTTTAGGTACCTTTGGTTATAGATGTATGCCTTTTGGTTTATGTAATGCACCTGCTACCTTTCAAAGATTTTTGACAACTATATTCTCTGACTTTTGTGAAAAATTGTTGAGGTTTTCATGGATGTTTTTTCCGTTTACAAAACTTCTTTTGATGATTTCTTGAGCAACCTTGATCGAGTTTTGCAGAGATGTGAAGAAACTAATCTTGTCTTGAATTGGGAGAAGTGCCACTTTATGGTTAATGAGGGCATTTTTCTGGGACACAAAATCTCCGAAAGAGGTACTGAAGTTGATAAAGCTAAAGTTGATGATATTGAAAAAATGTAGTGTCCTCCGGATATCAGAGGTATAAGAAGTTTCCTTGGTCATGCTAATTTATATCGGAGGTTTATTAAAGACTTCTCTAAGATTTGTAGGGCACTGACCAATCTTTGGCAAAAAGATGTTCCTTTCGTTTTTGATGATGATTGTGTAGAAGCATTTGAAATTCTTAAGAAAGCCTTGATTTCTGCACCTATTTTTCAACCACTTGATTGGAACGTACCCTTTGAAAATATGTGTGATGCTAGTAATTATGCCGTTGGCATTGTTCTAGTACAAAGAGTTACTAAGAAATTAAATGTTATCCATTATGCTAGTAAAACTCTAGACGGTGCTCAAAGAAACTATGCTACCCCTGAAAAGGATTTTTTAGCAGTTGTGTTTGCTTGTGATAAGTTCAGACCTTATATTGTTGATTCCAAAGTAACTGTTCACACTGATCATGTTGTTATTAAATATCTTCTGGAAAAGAAAGATGCTAAACCTAGACTTACTAAATGGGTCCTTCTGCTACAAGAATTTGATTTGCATGTTATTGATAGAAAGGGTGCCGAGAACCCCGTGGCAGGCAACTTGTCTAGGTTAGAAAATGTTCTAGATAACTCAATGCCTATTGATGATATATTTGGTGACGAACTATTAGCTGTCATAAATGCTTCGCGTAATGCTCCACAGTATGCTGATTATGCTAATTACATTGTTGCTAAATTTATACCACCTAGTTTCACATACCAACAAAAGAAAAAATTCTTCTATAATTTAAGACATTACTTTTGGGATGATCCACACCTTTATAAAGAAGGATTATATGGTGTTATTAGACGTTGTGTACGTGAGCATGAACTGGAACAGATCCTACACAATTGTCATTCTAAGGCCTACGGAGGACACGACGCTGGAGATAGAACTGCACACAAGGTATTACAATCTAGTTTTTATTGGCCTACTCTCTTCAAGGATGCTCGTAAGTTTGTCTTGTCTTGTGATGAATGTCAAAGAATTGGTAATATTCGTAGACATCAGGAAATGCCTATGAATTACTCACTTGTTATTGAACAATTTGATTTTTGGGGTTTCGATTATATGGGGCATTTTCCAAAGTTTAACAGGTATACTCATATTCTAGTTGTTGTTGATTATGTTACTAAGTGGGTATAAGTTATTCCAACTAGTAGTGCTAATCATAACACTTCTATTAAAATGCTTAAAGAAGTTATTTTCCCTAGATTTGGAGTCCCTAGATATTTAATGACTGGCGGTGGTTCACACTTAATTCATGGTGCTTTCCATAAACTGCTTTCTAATTATGATGTTAATCATAGAATTGTATCTCCTTATAATCCTTAGTCTAGTGGTCAAGTAGAATTAAGCAATAGAGAAATTAAGTTGATCTTGCAGAAGACTGGTAACAAATCTAGAAAGAATTGGTCTAAGAAACTTGATGATGCATTATGGGCTTACAGAACTGCTTACAAAAACCCTATGGGTATGTCTCCTTATAAAATGGTTTATGGTAAAGCATGTCACTTACCTCTATAATTAGAACATAAAGCTTATTGGGCAGTCAAAGAGCTCAACTATGATTTCAATCTTGCTGATGAGAAGAGGTTATTTGACATTAGCTCTCTTGATGAATGGAGAACCCAGGCCTATGAGAATGCCAAGTTGTTTAAAGAAAAAGTTAAGAGATGGCATGATAAAAGGATATAAAAGTGTGAATTCAATGTAGGTGACCATGTTTGCTATACAATTCTCATTTAAGATATTTTGAAAGAAAACTTCTCTCTAAATGGGAAGGGCCTTACATTGTTGAGGAAGTATATCGTTCCGGTGCCATCAAGATCAACAGTGCCGAAGGCACTAACCCAAAGGTGGTAAACAGGCAAAAAATCAAACATTATATCTTTGGTACTCCCATAAATGTTGAAACCAATATTATCATGGGCCAATTCCATTTTCCCCCTAACTTTGTCCTGAGCTCATCTTTACCCCTATAAAAATAGTGCTCAGCTATACCCCTCTTCTGTTAGATGGCATTATGGAAATACCCCTCCACACCGTTTTTGTCCGGTCAAAGGAGTTTGACTGTCTTCGGGACTTTTTCTGGACAAGTATGCCCCTCCTTACAAATGGGACCTGGCCGAACCATTATCTCTCTCGCTCGTCTTCTTCAACCTCCCGACGGCAATAGGAGACACGAAGGCGGCAGAGCACAAGCGATTTGGACCTTCGGGAGCGGTGCAGGACTGGCCCCCGTCTATGTGTGCGTCTGCACCGTCGTGTGTAAGCTCCTCCGCAGACGGTGAGGTAAGTCGAATTGGATTTTGGGTTGACATTGGATTTGGGGATTTCTCATCTAGGGTTTCGATGGGCCATAATATGCAAGCCCTTTTGGCTCGTAGGTGGATGGATGTGGGATTGTGTAGTTCCAATCCAAGTTTTTCATTCACAATCCAACTTTCGACGGCCTTGAGGAGCGCTCGAAGCTTCGTTGCTTGGGGCACGGGCTAATTCCCGCTCGCCGGGTTTCTTGGGGTGGAGCAAGCACGGGAAGAAGGTTTTTCGATTTTCCACTCGATGTAATTGATCTGACCTCAAAGCATTATTTGATACTCTGTTTTTCGTCGATTTGTTGCAATGTTATGGATTTGACCTAATTATATGAATTCTTGATTTCACAGCTTCTAGATGAGTGTGAATGGGTTGTTTGGATTGACCCACCTCCCACTGAGCTAGTGGGGCAAGCTTTTGAGGAGCTCCATGGTGGCCTTGAACATAGTTGGATCAAAGCTGGTGGGATGGAGAGGAAGGTTATGGATATGAACAATGAAAACAAGAAAATGCAATTGAAGTTGAAGAAAAGGAATGAGATGATGGAAACAATGGGTTTTCTCTTTGTTCTTGGCATCAGCATTGTGGCTAGTTTAGTTTCTATTTGGTCTAAGCAAGCCAATTAAGTGGCAGTGTGTGTGCTATGTTTCTGCTAGTGTGTTGCACATGTAATGTTGTGAACTTGAGCTGATGTAATTTCTATCATTTGTGCACTGTTTGGTATGCAGAATTTGTGTTCACATTGCCAACAATCTTGTCTGGTAGTAACAAAACACGTGTGGTATAGTGTTCAGCATAGAATGATAGCAAATGGTGCAATTTTGAGAATCTGGCAAGATAGCTAGGGGAAAAAGTGAGTAATCAGAAGATAGCTAGGGACAAAATATGAGCACAAATCAGTAGTTCAGGGACCAAATACATGCAATTTTAAGAACACACAGACATTTTGCAGCACATGAAATTGGAGTAGGGGTAGTTCAAGGCAATTAATTACAAAACAAGCTGGTCTTATCTAACACACCATACATTAAACAACAATTCGACAACATTAAGACAACAGTTCACACTCCAGCATTACAAACCAACATTTGTTTGACAACGTCTAACATTAAACATAATAGTTTCCACAACATGATCAATTAAGTTTGCCCATCTTGCTCCTTGTGTTGGTTGTAGGATTAGCAGCCTTGCTCCTTGTGCTTATAGTTGGCTGCATGCCGCCTTTCGCCTTCTTCTGTGGTGAACCCCACTTTCCACCTCTTGTAGATGGCCTTTTGTAATTCTTCCTTGGGATCAAAAACAAGAACACAATCAAGATCATTCATCAAAAGAATAGCTACAGAATTAATGCAGGTACATGCAGTACAATATATTGCATACCTAGCAAGATCACTGTCAATGGCCTTAGAGGTAGTAGTAGCCGGAGCAGAGCTAGGAGCAGGAGGAGAGCTAGGATCAACAGGAGAGCTAGGAGCAGCAGGAGAACTAGTAGCAGTTGGAGGAGAGCCAGGAGCTTATGTTCCTTCTTCTGTAGCTTCATTACATGCAGTTTGTTCTGGAGCTTCATTTTGGGCAATTGCTTGAGCGGATTCTGGAGCTTCTGTTCCAGCAGTATCAGCACCCCAATGCTCATCTTCTCCAAAAGCAGGATCAATGGACTCTTTGCAGTTGGTTCGACGGTGTCCTAGTCTTCCACAGTGAGAGCACTTGTGTCTCCTGCCTCCTAGTCCTTTTCCTTTATACTTTGCCCTTATCCTAGTATTCCTTGATCTGCCAGGAGGCCTGTGCTGCACAGGTGCAGACAGTTTAAACCCAGGGTAAACAATGTCCCACTGTTGTTTTCCCTCCATTGCTGGCAAATTTTCAGCATAAGTGAGATTGAATCTTTTAATTGAGTAAAATTCATGCACATATTGATCTATCTCACTTATTGGACCTCTCATTGAAGTTATGTAATCGAGAGCATGTACGCAAGGTTGTCCAGTAATTTGCCACTTTCTACAACTACATGTCATTGCTTGCAGATCCACAGGATACCTCCACTCCCTCTTCTCTTTATCAATTGCATTTACTTCTGCCTAAAATGTACTTCTCTTCACAATGTTCATGTCCAAGCCCTTGGACTTTAGCAGCAACATTTTCATCACTTTAGGGATTATGATGTGCCCTACATAAGTAGCAGCAGCAATGCTTTGCCTCAGGTCAAATTTCTCCATCAAATATTGCCTGATCTGGTCAAACAGATCTACAATGTGCAATCATTTCCATTTTCTTATCTTAGAATTAAATGACTCTACAAGGTTATTATTCACATAATCTAACTTGCAGAACTCATCGAAAAGTGCCCTGGCCCATATCTTGGTGTGATGCTCATCTAAATACTCTTTCACATCAGGCTTGCTATACAACTGCCTCAGATGGTAGTTATGTTTTTTACTTCTATAAGTTAGGAGATAGGGCCACAAGTTCTCATCAAAAACATTCCCCTTAAACTTCTTGGAGAAGTTAGCAGCAAGGTGCCTAATTTCAACAGCATCATATAACCCCCATGGATATTTCTCTGAGATAGCACTTCTAATCTTGATAAAAGTTGATGTACAATCAACAACCAATGGGAAAGAAAAACCTGTGCCAGATCCTTTCGTGCCAAAACTGCCTAACACACTTGTTTCCATCCTATAGTTCAGATTAAATGCTCAAGTTGGGTCCATGCTATGGCAAATATCCAGAAGAAAGGGGCAGTTCATGAACAGAGCACAAGCAGTATTGACGAAATTAACCTAAACGAGCACGCATGCAAGCAAATGATGACTGTGCATAGAGACATACCCTCTTGGAACCTCCCTTGTCATCGTCGCCATGGTCTGCGAGCTGTTTGCTCTGCCACCCCCACTGCTACCACAAACAGCGACCATTCCGTATGGTTGACGATGAGTAGCGCAATTAGGTCCACTGCCGACACATATGGATCCACAAGCTCACCCACGAGAGCCACCGCAGATAGGGGAATTGACGAACTAGGGTTAGGGTTTGTCGCGAGAGTGAACAGAAGAGAAGAGAGGGGGGAAATGAGATGGGGTTGGAGAGATGCGTGTAGGACCCACATGTAAGAAGGAAGGGCAAGGATGTCCAGAATAACTAACTAACATCGTCAAAGCACTTTGACCAGACGCAAAGGGTACGGAGGGGTATTTTCATAAGCGTCATAGACGGAAGAGGGGCATAGTTACGCGCTGTTTTTTGTAAGGGGTAAATATGAGGTCGAGGCAAAGTTAGGGGGTAAAATGTAAATGTCCCTATTATCCATACCATAACTCCGGAGGAGTACATTAGGGAGACCTACCAGAACGTTTCAGACCCCGAAAAGGAATAGGTATGTGGTACAGTAAGCAAACCGACTCCAAAACTTTTCCAACCGCAATTTTTCTCCGTTTTCGAATATTTAATAAATTAAGAAAAAATAAAGTAGTCCAAAAAGTGCATGAGGAGGCGACAAGCTAGGGGCGCGCCCCTATAGCTTGTGGCCACCCCGTGTACCCTCCGGACTCCGTTTTCTTGTGGTATACTCCTTTAGGTCGGTAAAAATTCATTATATAATATCCCGAAGGTTTTGACCTTCATATCACGACAATACCTTTTGTTTTTGTTTTGAGTTGTTTCTGCAGCAGATTTAGAGCAAGATGGCTTCGCAAGAGTCGATTGGGGAGAGCCGTGCCTCTCACCTGACACCGGGGCCCGGAGCATATAGCGAATCCAACCACTTCGAGTAGGACACGGAGGAAGAGATGGAGTCCAACTTGAAAAGGATGGATGCCATGGAGGAAGACAAAGAAGTTACCTCTCATCTACAACCTGGAGCCATGATGGAGGAACTTCAGAGCTCAGCAATTCCGAATTCGGTCATCCCTCCCAATGCTAAATTTCTTACCTATGAAAATATGAAAAAGAGTGTTGCTTCTTCTTTCGCAGCAATGAAACATCCATGGGTGATGGCAGCTCTAACCGTCACTGGAAAACTTTGCAAGGAAATAATGGATCTCAGACAGCAAAATAACAAGCTTGAGGAGGAGAATCACATTCTCAGGGACATCATCGCCAAGAATATAACATCACCACCTCTGAAGAGAGACAACTAAACACATGGGTATGGGCACTCCCCTTGGCTTGTGCCAAGCTTGGGAGAGGTGCCCCGGTATCATATCACCATCACATCTTTTACTTTTATCGTTTTTCTCAGTTCGATCCTTTTGGTTATATCTTGATCTAAGAGAATAAAGTTTTTAGTGTGATCTAGTTTTGAATTCTGCTTTTTGTTCCCCTTATGTAAGCGAGTCCGAGAGTTATATAATAAAAGGTAGTTTGAGTTGAGGGCTCTGCTTGCTCTCTATGATCTTGAGAAAAAGAAATAGAAAGAAGTATAAAATAAAAGCAAAGGGTACATATCATGATCTTATGGGGAGTGATGGCTTCACATATAAGAAGTATGTCGGTTGAAATATGTTGTGAGTTGACAAACTTAGAGATTGGCCATTGTTGCAATTAAAAAGAAGTGATAAAGAAAGAGAGGTTCACCTATACATATATTATCTTGGACATCTTTTATGATTGTGAGCACTCATTAAAATATTATATGCTAAGAAGTTGATGTTGGACAAAGAAGACAACATAATAGGTTATGTTTTCTTATCTCTGAATAGAATTATATGGCTATAGATCCTTTAACATGTGACGCTTGCTTCCACCCCATATCAGCCAAAACTTCCGCACCAAGTAGAGATACTACTTGTGCATCCAAACACCCTTAACCTAGTTTTGCCATGAGAGTCCACCATACCTACCTATGGATTGAGTACGATCATTCAAGTAAGTTTTCATTGGTGCAAGCAATAAAACTTGATCTCTAAATATGTGTGACCTATTAGTGTGATGAAAACAAACTTTATACGAACTTGTGATATGGAAGAAATAAAAGCGACAGACTGCATTATAAAGTTCTTTATCACAAGAGGCAATATAAATGTTGGAAATATGCCCTAGAGTCAATAAATAAAGTGTTTATTATTATATTTCCTTGTTCATGATAATCGTTTATTATCCATGCTATAATTGTATTGATTGGAAACACATTACATGTGTGGGTAAATAGACAACCCTGTGTCCCTAGTATGCCTCTAGTGAACTAGCTCGTTGATCAAAGATGGTCAAGGTTTCCTAGCCATTGACATGTGATGTCATTTGATAACGGGAGCACATAATTAGGAGAATGATGTGATGGACAAGACCCAAACTACAAACGTAGCATATGATCTAGTCAGTTTATTGCTACTGTTTTCTACATGTCAAGTATATGTTCCTATGACCATGAGATCATGAATCTCACGGACATCGGAGGAGTGCCTTGTGTGTATCAAATGTTGCAGCATAAATGGGTGACTATAAAGGTGCTCTCCAGGTATCTCCGAGGGTGTCTGTTGAGTTGGCATGGATCAAGACTGGGATTTGTTACTCCGTGTGACGGACAGGTATCTCAGGGCCCACTCGGTAATACAACATCACAATAAGCCTTGCAAGCAATGTGTCTAAGTGTTAGTCACGGGATCTTGTATTACGGAATGAGTAAAGAGACTAGCCGATAACAATATTGAACTGGGTATGGAGATACCAGAAAAAGGTCTTGATAAACCACAAGTATAGGGGATCACAACAGTTTTCGAGGGTAAAGTATTCAACCCAAATTTATTGATTCGACACAAGGGGAGCCAAAGAATATTCTTGAGTATTAGCAGTTCAGTTGTCAATTCAACCACACCTAAAAGATTTAGTATCTGTAGCAAAGTTTTAGTAGCAAAGTAATATGATAGTAACAGTAACAGTAGTGACAGTAGCAGTAGTGATTGGTATAGCGAGTGTGACAGCAGTAGCGGAAAAGTAACAAAGCAAGAAACAGTATAGGAAAAGCTCGTGGGCATTGGATCGGTGATGGATGATTATGCCGGCTGATATTCATCATGTATAAGTTATAACATAGGGTAATATGTAACTAGCTCCAGTTCGTCAATGTAATGTAGGCATGTATTCCGTATATAGTCATACGTGCTTAGGGAAAAGAACTTGCATGACATCTTTCGTCCATCCCTCCCGTGGCAGTCGGGTCCTAATGGAAACTTAGGGATATTAAGGTCTCCTTTTAATAGAATACCGGAACAAAGCATTAACACATGGTGAATACATGGAATCCTCATACTATGGCCATCTCCAGGAGTGGTTCCGGTTATTGTCTCTCCGGGGTTGCCGGGTCATAACACATAGTAGGTGACTACAACTTGCAAAATAGGATCAAGAACTCACATATATTGATGAAAACATAATAGGTTCAGATCTGAAATCATGGCACTCGGGCCCTAGTGACAAGCATTAAACGTAGCAAAGTAGTAGCAACATCAATCTTAGAACATAGTGGATACTAGGGATCAAACCCCATCAAAACTAACTCGATTACATGATAGATCTCATCCAACTCATCACCGTGCAGCAAGCCTACGATAAGATTACTCACAAACGATGAAGAGCATCATGAAATTGGCGATGGAGGAAGGTCGATGATGATGATGGCTTCGATTTCCTCTCTCCGGAGCCCAAAACAGACTCCAGATCTGCCCTTCGGAGGAAGAACAGGTGGTGGCGGCGGCTCCGTATCGTAAAACATGAATATTTCTTCTCCTTGATTTTTTCTGGGACAAATAAGGTTATATGGAAGTGGAGAGGAGGTTGGAGGAGCCACGTGGGCCCCATGAGCCTGCCAGGCGTGGCCAGGGGGGCGCCCCTGGCTGCTCGTGGCCCACTGGCTGCTCCTCCTCCGTTGATTCTTTTGCCGGTATTTTTTATATATTCCACAAAAAATCCTCGTCAATTTTCAGGTCATTCCGAGAACTTTTATTTCTGCACAAAAATAACACCATGGCAGTTCTGCTGAAAACAACGTCAGTCCGGGTTAGTTCCATTCAAATCATGCAAATTAGAGTCCAAAACAAGGGGAAAAGATTTTGGAAAAGTAGATACGTTGGAGACATATCAACTCCCCCAAGCTTAAAGCCTTGCTTGTCCTCAAGCAATTCAGTTGATAAACTGAAAGAGACAAAAGAAAAACTTTTACGAACTCTGTTTGATCTTGTTGTTATAATTATGTCTAACTCATATTCAGATTTTCAACAAGATCATAGGCTAACCACATAAGCAATGGCATAAAGGTCTCACGGTATACTCATATCAATGGCATAGTCAACTAGCGAGCAATAATAATGAGTTTCAAATGTCAACACTTCAATCAAAACAATCATGATACAATATGAATAGATGGTATCTCGCTAGCCCTTTCTGAGACCACAAAACATAAATGCAGAGCACCTTCAAAGACCAAGGGCTGACTAGAAGTTGTAACTCATGGTAAAGAAGATCCAGTCATAATCATACTCAATATCAATTAATAGCAAAGCATACAAATGACGGAGGTGCTCTCTAGCTGGTGCTTTTAATAAGAAGAGGATGACTCAACAGAAATGTAAATAGATAGGCCCTTCGCAGAGGGAAGCATTGATTTGCAGAGGTGCCAGAGCTCAAGCTTTTTTTTAAAACAGAGATAAATGATTTTTAAGGTGGCATGCTTTCATTGTCAACATGATAACAAAGAGTTTTCACCATCTTCCATGCTACACGTATTATAGGTAGTTCCCAAACAGAATAGTAAAGTTTTGACTCCCCCACCAAAAATCAATCACACTCCACGACTAGCCGAATCCTCGGGTGCCGTCCATACCAACAACAATCCCAGGGGAGTTTTGTTTGCAATTATATTTTTATTTGATTTGAGCATGGAACTGGGCATTCCGATTACCGGCACCTTTCTCGTGAGTGATAGTGAATAAACACATATCAAGGATAACACGCCTAGCATGGAAGATACTAACCGCCCCTTGTCACAACATGAGCAGTTCAGGCATACAAAACAGATTATTATTCGAAGGTTTAGAGAATGGCACATGCAAATTTACTTGGAACGGCAGGTAGATACCGCATATAGGTAGGTATGGTGGACTCATATGGAACAACTTTGGGTTTATGGAAGTGGATGCACAAGCAGTATTCCCGCTTAGTACAAGTGAAGGCTAGCAAAAGACTGGGAAGCGAACAACTAGAGAGCGACAACAGTCATAAACATGCATTGAGATTAACCAACATTGAGTGCAAGCATGAGTAGGATAGAAATCACCATGAACATGAATATCTTGGAGGCTATGTTGATTTTGTTTCAACTACATGCGTGAACATGTGCCAAGTGAAGCCACTTGAATCATTCAAAGGAGGATACCATCCTATCATACTACATCACAATCATTTTAAAATTCATGTTGGCATCCAAGACAAACCACTATAAGCTCCTAGCTAATTAAGCATGGCATAAGAAACTATGATATCTAAGTAGTCATTGCAAACATGTTTCTCTCATAACAATGCTGAATTAGGAATGAGGAGCTTGTCATATTTACAAAAACAAAAATAGGTCGAGTTCATACCAGCTTTTCCAGACTCAGTCACTTCATCATATATCGTCATTATTGCCTTTCACTTGCACGACCGAATGGTGTGAATAATAATAAGAGTGTTCGTGCATTGGACTAAGCTGGAATCTGCAAGCAAACTCAGAGGAGAAGACAAGGTAATATGGCTCTTTGATGGGTAAACAATAATGCATACGAGAGCCACTAATCATTTTAATCATGGTCTTCTACCTCGACCCAAAGAAAAAGAAAACTATTTACACGGGAAAGCTCCCAACAAGCAAAAGAAGAACGGAAAAATCTTTTTTGGTTTTCTTTTTAGTTACTACCAAGCATGCAAGAATATAAAGCTATACTAATTTTTTTGTTTTTCTCATTTTTAATTTTCTTGGATTTTCTCAAGTTTAATCAAACACACAAGAAGAATGCGAGAAAAGAAAATAAACTAGCGTGGATGATATAATGAAAAAGTGTAAACACCGACTTTGAAAGTGAATGTGTGAACATGAATATAAAGTCGATGAGAAACACGTACTCCCCCAAGCTTAGGCTTTTGGCCTAAGTTGGTCTTCTCCCAAGGCTGGTCCGGGTAATATACAAAATCATAATGGGGGTTGTACTGGGACGCGACAGCTACCGCCTGAATAGCTGCCTCATGGAGGCGAGCAACCTTCTCTTCCCTCTCATACTCTTCTGCCTCTCTTCTAGTTATGTAATATCTTCGTTTTCCCAGAAAATCAAAGAAGGAAGGAGTAGGAAGATTAATATGGAAAACACGTTGTCGGTCAAATATTAGCCGGTATAGGAGGGACTCATTGCTCCTCTCAAGGAACTGGAAGCGTATCATGGCAGCACGATCAAGGAATGCATTGTGGAGCAGGGTATCTCCAGCCTGGATGGGTATTCTAAGATAATTAGCTAGGCGAGTGGCATAGATTCCACCAAAGAAATCTCCCTCATTAGCATTGTTATTTAATCTCCTAGCAATTATAGCTCCCATATTAAAACTTCTATCGTCTGTTACTGCACGCTTAAGTATACTGAGGTCAGGAGCGCAGAGGTGGCTATGATCACGCTTACCATTAATGCATCTACCTATGAAGAGAGCTAAATAATGTAATGCAGGAAAATGAATGATCCCCATGGAAGCCTGCGTAACATCTCTAGTCTCTCCAACAGTTATACCAGCGGTAAAATCTCTAACCGATGACTTAGGAGGATCATTGATACTACCCCAATCAGGTATCTTACATATTCTGTTAAAATCCTCTAAGTCCATGGTATACGATTTATCATAAAGATCAAACAATATGGATGTGTTACGGCCAGATGAAAATTTAAATCTACGGACAAAGGAGGCAGTGAGGGAAGTATACTGTTCACATTTGTCAGAGATGAATTCCTCGAGACTGGCGTTGCCGATGAGCGTATCAAACTCTTCCTTGAAGCCTTCATCAATCATGAATTCATCGGAAGGCCATTCACATGGTTGCACCGATGCGTCTCTCAGCTGATAAAAATCGGGCTCCCGAATCGTGGAACGGGGGGCCCTCTTGCTCGAGGAACCACCATGATAGCTCTTCCTAAACATTTTCCTTTTCCTGAAACAATTCTGAAATTTTTGGTGACACAAAATAAAAGTGAACAAAACCTAACAAAACTCATAGCAACTACTCCTACAAGTCCCTAGAGGTCATATCTTGCATCAAAACTACTTGGGACAAAATAAAATTAACATGCAAAACTCAAGAACAAGGTCACCAAGGCAGCAACAATATGCAATGAATAAAGCACTAGAACAAAAACTAATTGGACCAATGGAGGAGTCACATACCAAGGAACAATCCCCTAAAACAGTTCTGTGAATGGAGCTTTGCACAAGGAGATCGAAAAACGAAGCAAAATGAGCAAGAGCACGGGTTTGAGCTGTGGAATGATTTTTTCTCGAGGTGGAAGAAGGAGATGGGAGCAGGAATAAGTGGAGGGGGGCACGTGGGCTCCACGAGCCTGCCACGCGCGGCCAGGGGGGTGGCCGCACCTCCTGGGCTCGTGACCCACTGGTGCATCCCCTCAGGTTGTTATTTGTCTCAAAAATACTTATATATTCCAGAAAAAATTATACTTGAATTTCAGGGCATTTGAAGAACTTTTATTTTCAGGTCATTTTTAATTGGACGGATAATGCAGAAAATAGGAGAATAATGCTATTTTTATTATGTTTCTACTAAATAACAGAAAGTAAAAGTTGGGAACAGAAGGTTGTGACTTCTAGATTCATCCATCTCATGGTCATCAAAAGAAATCCATCAATAAGGTTGATCAAGTCTCCTTGACAAACTTTTTCAGAATCACATGAAACCGGAGAATTTTCGAAAAATCACTAAGTTACCTCAATGGGGATGTGCATATCCCCAACAATAAGTATATCATATCTCATCTTGACAGTAGGTATAGGGAATTCAAAGCTTCCAATAATAATAGATGAAGATTTTTCAATAGAATTTATGCAATGGGCCCGATATTGTTTCTTTGGAAAGTGCACCGTGTGTTCATTACCATTGACATGGAAAGTGACATTGCCTTTGTTGCAATCAATAACAGCTCATGCAGTATTTAAAAAGGGTCTTCCAAGGATGATTGCCATGGCATCATCCTCGGGAATATCAAGAATAACAAAGTCCGTTAAGATAGTAACGTTTGCAACCACAAGAGGCACATCCTCGCAAATGCTGATAGGTAAAGCAGTTGATTTATCGGCCATTTGCAAAGAAATTTCTGTAGGTGTTAACTTATCCAATTCGAGTCTACGATATAAAGAGAGAAGCATAACACTAACACCGGCTCCAAGATCACATAAAGCAGTTCTAACATAATTTCCTTTAATGGAGCAAGGTATAGTGGGTACTCCAGGATCACCTAGTTTCTTAGGAGTCCCACCCTTAAAAGTGTAACTAGAAAGCATGGTGGAAATATCAACATCAGGTATCTTTCTTTTATTAGTCACAATATCTTTCATGTATTTATCATAAGGAGACATTTTAAGCATATCAATCAAACGCATTTGCAAAAAGATAGGTCTAATCATTTCAACAAAGCGCTCAAAATCCTCATCATCCTTTTTCTTGGATGGCTTAGGAGGAAAGGGCATGGGTTTCTGAACCCATGGTTCTCTTTCTTTACCGTGCTTCCTAGCAATAAAATCACTCTTATCATATCTTTTGTTCCTAGGTTGTGGGTTATCAGGTTCAACAGCAGGTTCAATCTCCACATCATTATCAGTACTAGGTTGAGCATCAATATGAACATCATTATCAATATTATCACTAGGCTCATGTTCATCACCAGATTGTGTCTCAGCATCAGAAATAGA
Source organism: Hordeum marinum (assembly GCA_022496015.1). NCBI lineage: Eukaryota > Viridiplantae > Streptophyta > Magnoliopsida > Poales > Poaceae > Hordeum > Hordeum marinum. The sequence continues at coordinate 446,258,535 of CM039676.1, forward strand.
TATATCATTTGAATTCTCAAGTGTAACAGCAATAGGTTTACTAGCATGCAAGTTCCTATCATCTTTCTTTTTCTTCCTATTACCAGGATAACTAGGTGCATTAGTATTAATTCCTTGAGAATCTTGCTCAATTATCTTAGGATGGCCCTCAGGATATAAAGGTTCCTGAGTCATTCTACCACCTCTAGTAACAACTCTTACAGAATTATCATTCAATTCATTAAGCAAATCATTTTGAGCCTTGAGTACTTGCTCTACTTGTGTGGTGACCATAGAAGCATGTTTACTAATAAGCTTAAGATCATTAACATTTCTATCCACACAAGCACTTATATGATTAATCATACGAGCATTTTGTTCAAGTTGTCTGCTAACATAATCATTAAAACTTTGTTGTTTGGCAACAAAATTATCAAATTAATCTAAGCATAAGCTAGCAGGTTTATCATAAGGAATATCAGTCTCATTGAATCTACGAAGAGAATTTACCTCTACTACCTGTGTCGGGTTATCAAGACCATGTATCTCTTCTACTTTTGTTGGGTTATCAAGACCATGTATCTCTTCAATAGGTGGTAGATTCTTAACATCTTCAGATTTAATACCTTTCTCTCGCATAGATTTCTTTGCTTCTTGCATATCTTCAGGACTGAGGAATAGAATACCTCTTTTCTTCGGAGTTGGCTTCGGAGGTGGTTCGGGAATAGTCCAAGCATTATCATTTCTCAAGATATTATTTATTATAATTTCAGCTTGTTCCACAGTTCGTTCCCTGAAAACACAACCAGCACAACTATCTAGGTGGTCCCTAGAAGCATTGGTTGGTCCATTATAAAAGATATCAAGTATTTCATTTTTCTTAAGAGGGTGATCAGGCAAAGCATTTAGTAACTGGACAAGCCTCCCCCAAGCTTGTGGGAGACTCTCTTCTTCAATTTGCACAACGTTATATATATCCTGCAAGGCAGCTTCTTTCTTATGGGCAGGAAAATATTTCTCAGAGAAGTAGTATATCATATCCTAGGGACTACGCACGCAACCAGGAGCAAGAGAAGTAAACCAAGTTTTAGCATCACCCTTTAGTGAGAAAGGAAAAAAACTAAAGGATATAGTAATAGCGAATTTTTTCCTCATTAGTGAATAGGGTGGCAATATCATTCAGTTTAGTGCTACTTCTCGAGCTTGCGTTGGTTTTTCCCTTGAAGTTGAAAGGGTGGTGCAGCAAAGTAGACATCAGTATTTCCCTCAGTTTGAGAACCAAGGTATCAATCTAGTAGGAGTATCAAGATGAGGCATCAAGGAACCTGCACAAACACAAACAAACTTGCACCCAACGCGATAAAGATCTTGTCAATCCCTTTACGATTACTTGCAAGGTGAGATCTGATAGTGATATAGATAGTAAGTAAATAAAATTGCAGCAAGGTATTTTTGGTGTTTTTCTATTTAGATCTGAATATATAATATGTAAAATAGACCCGGGGGGCATAGTGTTCACTAGAGGCTTCTCTCATGATAGCAAGTATTACGGTGGGTGAACAAATTACTGTTGAGCAATTGATAGAATCGCGCAAAGTCATGACGATATCTAAGGCAATGATCATACATATAGGCATCATGTCCGAGACAAGTAGACCGATACTTTCTGCGTCTACTACTATTACTCCACACATCGACCGCTATCTAGCATGCATCTAGTGTATTAAGTTCATAACAAATGGAGTAACGCTTTAAGCAAGATGACATGATGTAGAGGTATAGATTCATGCAATATGATATAAACCCCATATTTTTACCCTTGATGCAACAACATGATGCGTGCCTCGCTACCTTTTCTGTCACTTGGTGAGAACACCGCACGGTATGAACCCAAAACCAAGCACTTCTCCCATTGCAAGAACTATAGATCAAGTTGGCCAAACGAAACCCATAACTCAAAGAGAATTACAAGGATACGAAATCATGCATATAAGAAATCAGAGGAGACTCAAATAATATTCATAGATAATCTGATCATAAATCCACAATTCGTCGGATCTCAACAAACACACCGCAATAGAGAATTACATCGGATAGATCACCATGAAGATCATGGAGAAATTTGTATTGAAGATCAAAGAGAGAGAAGAAGCCATCTAGATACTATCTATGGATCCGAAGGTCTGTGGTGAACTACTCACGCGTCATCGGAGAGGCAATGGTGTTGATGAAGATGGCCACCGAAGATGAATTCCCCTCCCGCTGGATGCCGGAACGGTCTCCTGATTGGTTTTTGGTGGCTACGGAGGCTTGCGGCGGTGGAACTTGCGATCTAGGTTTAGTTCTGGACGTTTCTCTATTTATAAGACCGTGTGGCGTCGGGAACAAGTCAATAGGGGCCACGAGGAGGTCACGAGCCCCCTAGCCGCGCCCTAGGGGGGTCGCGCCTCCCAGGCTCGTGACTCCCTCGGGCCTCCTCTCTGGTATCTTTTCCTTCTGGTATTTTTGATATTTTCCATAAAAAATCACGGCAAAAGTTTATTCCGTTTGGACTCCGTTTGATATTCCTATCTGAAAAAGGTCAAAAACACAGAAAAAACAGGAACTAACACTGGGCACTAAATTAATAAGTTAGTCCCAAAAATAATATAAAATAGCATATTCATGCATATAAAACATCCAAAGTTGATAATATAATAGCAAGGAACAATCAAAAATTATAGTTATGTTGGAGACGTATCAAGCATCCCCAAGCTTAACTCCTGCTCGTCCTCGAGTAGGGAAGTGATAAAGAACGAATTTTTGATGTGGAATGCTACCTAACATATTTGTTCTATGTAACTTCTTTATTGTGGCATGAATGTTCAGATCCATAAGACTCAAAACAATAGTTTAATATTGACATGAAAACAATAATACTTCGAGTATAATAGCAAAGTAATCATGAACTTTCGAAATAACAAAGCCAAATAAAGTTATCCCTACAAAATCATATAGTCTGCTATGCTCCATCATCCCCACACAACGAATTAAATCATGCACATCCCCGGTATTGATAAGGTAATTGTTTTCGCACTCTTATTTTTTCAAACTTTTTCAACTCTCACGCAATACATGAGCGTGAGCCATGGATATAGCACTATAAGTGGAATAGAGTGTGGTGGAGGTTGTGGGGCAAAAAAGGAGGAGATGGTCACATCGACTCGGCATATCAATAGGCTATGGAGATGCCCATCAATAGATATCAATGTGAATGAGTAGGGATTTCCATGGAACGGATGCACTAGAGCTATAAGTGTATGAAAGCTCAAAAATAGAAACTAGTGGGTGTGCACCCAACTTGCTTGCTCACGAAGACCTAGGGCAATTTGAGGAAGCCCATCATTGGAATATACAGGCCAAGTTATATAATAAAAATTACCACTATCATATGAAAGTGACAAAACAAGAGACTCTCTGTCATGAAGAACATGGTTCTATTTGAAGTACAAGTGTGGAAAAAGATAGTAGAATTGTCCCTTCTCTCTTTTTCTCTCATTTTTTTGTTTGGGCTCTTTGGCCTCTCTTTTTTTATTATTATTTTTTTATTTGGTGGGCATCTTTTGCCTCTTTTATTTCCTCACATGGGACAATGCTCTAATAATGATGATCATCACACTTTTATTTACTTACAACTCGATACTTAGAACAATAATGACTCTATATGAATGAAAGTGATGGCACATGTCATGATATGGAACGGTGGAAGTTGCATGGCAATATATCTCGAAATGGCTATGAAAATGCCATAATAGGTAGGTATGGTGGCTTTTTTGAGGAAGGTATATGGTGGGTTTGTGCACCGGCGAAGGTTGCGCGGTACTAGAGAGGGTAGCAATGATGGAAGGGTGAAAGTGCATCTATACCATGGACTCACATTAGTCATGAAGAACTCATATACTTATTGCAAAACTTTTATTAGTAATCGAAACAAAGTGCTAAACGCATATTCCTAGGGGAAGGGTTGGTAGGAGTTAACCATCGCGTGATCCCGACCGCCACACAAAGGATGAGAATCAATAAATCAATCATGCTTCGACTTCCTAACATAGCGGTTCACCATACGTGCATGCTACGGGAATCACTAACTTCAACACAAGTATTTCTAGATTCACAGCACCCCACTAACATAACTCTAATATTACCATATCAATATCTCAAAACTAATTGTGAGGAATCAAACTTCTCTTACTAATCAATGCACTTAAATATGAAAGTTTTTATTATATCCTCTTTGGATGCCTATCATATTTAGGACTAATTTCATAACACACGCCAATTACCAAGTTACTTAGAGAGAGCACTCTCAAAATGATATAAGTGAAGATTCGAGAGTTTTTATTTCTACAAAATATGACACCGCCGTGCTCTATAAAGATTTAAGTGAAGCACTAGTGCAAAATTATCTAGCTCAAAAGATATAAGTGAAGCACATGGGAGCAAAATTACCAATCTCAAAAGATATAAGTGAAGCACATGGGAGAAAAATTACTAAGCTCAAAAGATATAAGTGAAGAACATGTGAGAAAAAATTACCAAGCTCAAAAGATATAAGTGAAGCACATGTGAGCAAAATTACCAAGCTCAAAATATATAAGTGAAGCACATGTGAGCAAAATTACCAAGCTCAAAAGATATAAGTGAAGCTCATTGAGTATTCTAACAAATTCACGATGAGTGCATGTATCTCTCAAAAGGTGTGCAGCAAGGATTATTGTGATAAAACAAAAAGCAAAGACTCCTATAATACACGACGCTCCAAGCAGAACACATATCATGTGGTGAATAAAAATATAGCTCCAAGTAACGTTACGGATGGATTGAAGACGAAAGAGGGGATGCCTTCCCGGGGCATCCCCAAGTTTAGGCTTTTTGGTGTCCTTGAATTTGGCTTGGGATGACTTGGGAATCCCCAAGCTTAGGCTCTTTCCACTCTTTATTCCATTGTCCATAATAACATCACCCAAAACTTGAAAACTTCACAACACAAAACTTAAACAGAAACTCGTGATAGCATTAGCATAAGAAAACAAACCACCAACTTTTTAGGTACTATAGAAAACTTTAATTTCCATTTATATTGATGTTATATTAATGTATTATCCCTTTTCCATGGCTCGTACCCCCTGATACTAACCATAGTTTCATCAAAATAAGCAATCAACACGACAAAAACAGAATCTGTCGAAAGCAGAATAGTCTGTAGCAATCTGTCTATTTTGTATACCTATGCTAACCCAGAAACTATGAAACAATTATGGAAATTATGGAAATTTGCATATCAATCAGAAGAAAAAATAATCAACTCAAAATCTCTTTCTGGATAGGAATGAAAAATAATTTTGTGAGCACAAAGTTTCTGTCTTTTCTCAGCGTGATTAAACAACTATCACCAAAACTAATCGTAAAGGTTCTACTTGGCACAAACACTAATTAAAACATAAAAAACACAATAATAATATAATAATGATGGTGTGGACTCAACAAAACATAAAGTAAAAAGCAAAAATAAATCTATTCATTGGGTTGCCTCCCAACAAGCGCTATCGTTTAACGCCCCTAGCTAGGCATAACGATTTCAATGATGCTCACAATAAGAGTAGTAATTGAGATATGCAAAAGAGCATCATGAATAGCATGAAAAACACATTTAAGTCTAACCCACTTCCTATGCATAGGGATTTTGTGAGCAAACACTTTATGGGAACAAGAATCACTTAGCATAGGAAGGCAAAATAAGCATAACTTCAAAACTTTGAACACATAGAGAGGAAACTTGATATTATTGCAATTCCTACAAGCATATGTTCCTCCCTCATAATTATTTTAAATAGATTCATGAAGGAATCTCACAATATAACTATCACATAAAGGATTCTTTTCATGATCAATTATAGCATACGTGTCATCACCAAAACTTGGGGAACAAAAAATATCATCTTCATCAAGCATAGCATCCCCAAGCTTGTGGTCCTGAATATCATTAGCATCATGGATATTCAGAGAATACATACTAACAACATGGCAATCATGCTTTTCATTCAAGGAACTATCATAAATCTCCTTATAAATTTCTTCTATCAATACATCATCAAAAATTCCAGATTCATGATTTTCAAACAAAACTTCATAGAGATAATCAAGTGCACTCTACTCACTAGCAATTGGTTCATCATAATTTGGTATTTTGAAAAGATTAGCAAGTGGATGAGGATCCATATCAATAGATTTTTAGCAAGCGAAGACGCAAGCAAATAGAAGGCACATGGCAACACAAGCAAACATAGCAACGAAAAGGCGAACTGAAGAAAGGCGAATAAAAAGGCAAATCTTTTTGTAAATTTTTTTTTAGAAGTGGGGGAGAGGAAAACGATAGGAAAATGGCAAATAATGCAACTGCAAGAGATGAGTTTGTGATAGGTACTTGGTAGATATGCTTCAGTTGAATACTCCCTGGCAACGGCGCCAGAAATTCTTCCTGCTACTTCTCGAACTTGCGTTGGTTTTTCCATTGAAGAGGAAAGGGTGATGCAGCAAAGTAGAGATAAGTATTTCCCTCAGTTTTAGAACCAAGGTATGAATCCAGTAGGAGTATCAAGATGAGGCACCAAGGAACCTGCACAAACACAAACAAACTTGCACCCAACGCGATAAAGAGGTTGTTAATCCCTTTACGATTACTTGCAAGGTGAGATCTGATAGTGAGAGTAGATAAATATAAATAAGTAAATAAAATTGCAGCAAGGTATTTTTGGTGTTTTTCTATTTAGATCTGAATATATAATATGTAAAATAGACCCGGGGGCCATAGTGTTCACTAGAGGCTTCTCTCATGATAGCAAGTATTACGGTGGGTGAACAAATTACTGTTGAGCAATTGATAGAATCGCGCAAAGTCATGACGATATCTAAGGCAATGATCATACATATAGGCATCACGTCCAAGACAAGTAGACCGATACTTTCTGCGTCTACTACTATTACTCCACACATCGACCGCTATCCAGCATGCATCTAGTGTATTAAGTTCATAACAAACGGAGTAACGCTTTAAGCAAGATGACATGATGTAGAGGGATAGATTCATGCAATATGATATAAACCCCATCTTTTTACCCTTGATGGCAACAACATGATGCGTGCCTCGCTACCTTTTCTGTCACTAGGTGAGGACACCGCACGGTATGAACCCAAAACCAAGCACTTCTCCCATTGCAAGAACTATAGATCAAGTTGGCCAAACGAAACCCATAACTCGAAGAGAATTACAAGGATACGAAATCATGCATATAAGAAATCATAGGAGACTCAAATAATATTCATAGATAATCTGATCATAAATCCACAATCCATCGGATCTCAACAAACACACCGCAAAAGAGAATTACATCGGATAGATCACCATGAAGATCATGGAGAACTTTGTATTGAAGATCAAAGAGAGAGAAGAAGCCATCTAGCTACTAGCTATGGACCCGAAGGTCTGTGGTGAACTACTCACGCATCATCGGAGAGGCAATGGTGTTGATGAAGATGGCCACCGGAGATGAATTCCCCTCCGGCAGGATGCCGGGACGGTCTCCCGAATGGTATTTGGTGGCCACGGAGGCTTGCGGCAGCGGAACTTGCGATCTAGGTTTAGTTCTGGAGGTTTCTCTATTTATAAGACCGTGTGGCAATGGGAACAAGTCAAGAGGGGCCACGAGGAGGTCACGAGCCCCCTAGCCACACCCTAGGGGGGCCACCCCTCCCAGGCTCGTGACTCCCTCGGGCCTCCTCTCTGGTATCTTTTCCTTCTGGTATTTTTGATATTTTCCATAAAAAATCACGGCGAAAGTTTTATTCCGTTTGGACTCCGTTTGATATTCCTATCTGAAAAAGGTCAAAAACACCGAAAAACAGGAACTGGCACTGGGCACTGAATTAATAAGTTAGTCCCAAAAATAATATAAAATAGCATATTCATGCATATAAAACATCCAAAGTTGATAATATAATAGAATGGAACAATCAAAAATTATAGATATGTTGGAGACGTATCATTTAGTAAGAGGTGCTACAACAGTTTCAGATTCATAACCATGAAAAGGGTCAGATTTAACCAAAGTGATTAACTCAGGATCGAGAGAGAACTCATCATCCTTATCAGTTACAAAGATAGGTGAAGTAGCAAACTTAGGATCATATTTCATTCTAGCATTCAGAGATTTTTCTTTCCACTTGCATAATAAATTCTCAAGACCATAGCTATCCTTAAAAGCAAGAAAGTCTTCAGCTATCTCTCCTTCCATAACATAACCCTTAGGTATATAAGGCAATTCATATCTTGGAGGGCTAGGTCTAACAGGTGTAACAGCAGGTTCCATTTCAATAATTTCATCAGTTTCAGAAGTATCATTTGATTCAGTAGTAACTCTAGCAATTTGTGCATCAAGAAATTCACCAAGTGGCATATCATTACCAAGCAAAGCATCATCATAATTATCATGTATAGCAGAAGTAGCATCATCAAGCACAGGTGACATATCAGAATTAATAGCAGGTGGCGGTGTCGCAAATTTACTCATAACAGAAGGTGAATCAAGTGTAGAGCTAGATTGCAGTTCCTTACCTGTCCTCGTAGTTGAGGGCAGAACTTTAGTTTTAGGATCTCGCAAATTCTTCATAGTGATCAACAGATATAAATCCCAAGTGACTCGGAGAATAGAGCTATGCTCCCCGGCAACGGCGCTAGAAAAAGGTCTTGATAACCCACAAGTATAGGGGATCGCAATAGTTTTCGAGGGTAGAGTATTCAACCCAAATTTATTGATTCGACACAAGGGGAGCCAAATAATATCCTCGACTATTAGCAGTTGAGTTGTCAATTCAACCACACCGTAAAGATTTAGTATCTATAGAAAAGTTTTAGTAGCAAAGCAGTATGGTAGTAACAGTGATAGTGGTAATAGTAGCAGTAGTTATTTATGTAGCAAGTGTGACAGCAGTAGCGGTAAAGTAACTAAACAAGGACCAGTATAGGAAAAGTTCGTAGGCATTGGATCGGTGATGGATGATTATGTCGGATGGCATTCATCATGTAACAGTTATAGCATAGGGTGATATGTAACTAGCTCCAGTTCGTCAATGTAATGTAGGCATGTATTCCGTATATAGTCATACGTGCTTATGGAAAAGAACTTGCATGACATCTTTTGTCCATCCCTCCCGTGGCAGCGGGGTCCTATTGGAAACTAAGAGATATTAGGGTCTCCTTTTAATAGAGAACCAGAACAAAGCTTTAACATATGGTGAATACATGGAATCCTCATACTATGGTCATGTCCGGGAGTGGTTCCGGCTATTGTCACTCCAGGGTTGCCGGGTCATAACACATAGTAGGTGACTATAACTTGCAAGATAGGATCAAGAACACACATATATTGATGAAAACATAACAGGTTCAGGTTTGAAATCATGGCACTCGGGCCCTAGTGACAAGCATTAAGCATAGCAAAGTAGTAGCAACATCAATCTTAGAACATAGTGGATACTAGGGATCAAACCCCATAAAAACTAACTCGATTACATCATAGATCTCATCCAACCCATCACCGTCCAGCAAGCCTACGATGTGATTACTCACGAATGATGGAGAGCATCATGAAATTGGCGATGGAGGATGGTTGATGATGACGATGGCTTCGATTTCCACTCTCCGGAGCCCAGAACGGACTCTAGATCTGCCCTCCCGAGGAAGAACACGTGGTGGTGGCGGCTCCGTATCGTAAGACGCGATGATTTCTTCTCTCTGATTTTTTTCTGGGCGAAAGAGATTATATGGAGCTGGAGATGAGGTCGGAGGAGCCACGTGGGCCCCACGAGCCTGCCAGTCGCACCCTAGAGGGGCCGCGCCTCCTGGGCTCATGGCCCACTGGCAGCTCCTCTTCGGTTGATTCTTTCTCTGGTATTTTTTATATATTCCATAAAAAATCCTCGTAAGTTTCCAGGTCATTCCGAGAAATTTTATTTCTGCACAAAAACAACACCATGGTAGTTCTGCTGAAAACAGCGTCAGCCCGGGTTAGTTTCATTCAAATCATGCAAATTAGAGTCCAAAACAAGGGCAAAAGAGTTTGGAAAAGTAGATGCGTTGGAGACGTATCAATTACTCAATAGTTTAGTGTGCAATATTGTATGGCTTAGAACCGGGACTTCGAAGACGTTTTGAACGTCATGGAGCATATGAGATGTTCCAAGAGTTGAAGTTTATCTTTCAGAAGAATGCCCGGATCGAGAGGTATGAAACCTTCGATAAGTTCTATGCTTGCAAGATGGAGGAGAACGGGTCTATCAGTGAGCATATACTGAGAATGTCTGGGTATTCAAATCGTCTAGCAGAGTTGGGAATTACCCTTCCGCCAGAGGCGATCACTGACAGAGTTCTTCAATCACTGCCACCTAGTTACAAGAGCTTTGTGATGAACTATAACATGCACGGGATGAACAAGTCAGTCGTCGAGCTATTTGCGATTCTGAAAGTCGCTGAGTCTAAAATCCAGAAAGAACATCAACTGTTGATGGTCAATAAAACCACTAGTTTTAAGAAAAATGGCAAGGGCAAAGGCAAGAAGGGTAAAACCAAGAAGGATGGCAAAGCAGTTGCTACTCCTGTAAAGAAGCCTAAGCATGGACCTAAGCCAGAAACTGAGTGCTTTCATTGCAAGGGAACTGGTCACTGGAAGCGGAACTGCCCCAAGTACCTGGCTGACAAGAAGGCGGCCAACGACAAACAAGGTATATATGATATACATGTTATTGATGCGTACCTTACTAGCTCTCGTAGTAGTGCATGGGTATTTGATGCCGGTTCGGTTGTTCACATTTGCAACTCAAAGCAGGAACTACGGAATAAACGAAGGCTGGCAAAGGACGAAGTGACGATGCGCGTGGGAAATGGTTCCAAGGTTGATGTGATCGCTGTCGGCACGCCCTCTCTTCAATTACCATCGGGATTAGTGATGAACCTGAATAATTGTTATTTAGTGCCTACGTTAAGCATGAACATTATATCTCGATCTTGTTTATTGCGAGACGGTTACTCATTTAAATCAGAGAATAAAGGTTGTTCTATTTATATGAGTAATATCTTTTATGGTCATGCACCCAATGTGAGGGGTTTATTCATATTGAATCTTGATAGTGATGACACACATGTTCATAACATTGATGCCAAAAGATGTAGAGTTGATAATGATAGTACCACTTTCTTGTGGCACTGCCGTTTAGGTCATATTGGTGTAAAACGCATGAGGAAGCTCCATGCTGATGGACTTTTGGAGTCACTTGATTTTGAATCACTTGACACATGTGAACCATGCCTCATGGGCAACATGACTAAAACGCCGTTCTCTGGAACAATGGAACGAGCGAGTGACTTATTGGAAATCATACATACTGATGTGTGCGGTCCAATGAATGTTACAGCGCGTGGTGTATATCGTTATTTTCTCACCTTCACTGATGACTTAAGTAGATATGGGTATATTTACTTAATGAAACACAAGTCTGAAATGTTTGAAAAGTTCAAGCAATTTCAGAGTGAAGTTGAGAATCATCGTAACAAGAAGATTAAATTCCTGCGATCTGATCGAGGAGGTGAATATCTGAGTTATGAGTTTGGCAGTCACTTAAGACAGTGTGGAATTGTTTCACAGTTGACACCGTCCGGGACACCACAGCGTAATGGTGTGTCCGAACGTCGTAATTGAACCTTATTAGATATGGTGCGTTCTATGATGTCTCTTGCTGATTTGCCACTATCGTTTTGGGGTTATGCAGTAGAGACAACTACATTCACTTTAAATAGGGCACCATCGAAATCCATTGAGACGACGCTTATGACAATGGTTTGGCAAGAGGCCAAAGTTGTCGTTTCTTAAACTTTGGGGATGTGATGCTTATGTCAAAAGCTTCAGCCTGAAAAGCTGGAACCCAAAGCGGAGAAATGCGTCTTCATAGGATACCCGAAAGAGACAGTCGGGTATACCTTCTATCTCATATCCGAAGGCAAAGTGTTTGTCGCTAAGAACAGAACATTTATTAAGAAAGAGTTTCTCTCAAAAGAATTGAGTGGAGGAAAATAGAGCTTGATGAGGTTATTGAACCTTTACTTCAACCAAAAAGTAGCGTAGCGCAGAAAGATGTTTCTGTGGAACCTACGACGGTAGAAGAGGAAGTTAATGATGATGATCATGAAGCATCGGATCAAGCTACTATTGAACCTCGTAGGTCGACAAGGGTGCGTACTACTCCTGAGTGGTACGGCAACCCTATCTTGGAGGTCATGTTGTTAGACAACAATGAACCTACGAGCTATGGAGGAGCAGTGATGGGCCTGGATTCCGAGAAATGGTTGGAGGCCATGAAATCCGAGATGGGATCCATGTATGAAAACAAAGTATGGACTTTGGAAGTATTACCTGAAGGGCGAAAGGCCATTCAGAACAAATGGATCTTTAAGAAGAAGACAAACACGGACGGTAATGTCACTGTCTATAAAGCTCGACTTGTGGCAAAGGGTTTTTCACAAGTTCAAGGAGTTGACTACGATGAGATCTTCTCACCCGTAGCGATGCTTAAGTCTGTCAAAATCATCTTGGCAATAGCTTCTTATTTCGACTATGAAATTTGGCAAATGGATGTCAAAACAGGTTTCCTCAACGGTTTCCTTGAGGAAGAGTTGTATATGATGCAACCAGAAGGTTTTGTCAATCTAGAGAATGCTGACAAAGTTTGAAAACTCCAGCGATCCATTTATGGACTGGTGCAAGCATCTCGGAGTTGGAATAAGCATTTTGATGAGGTGATCAAAGTGTTTGAGTTTATACAACTTTATGGAGAAGCTCGTATTTACAAGAAAGTGAGTGGGAGCTCTATAGCGTTTCTAATATTATATGTGGATGACATATTGCTGATTGGAAACAATATAGAAATGCTGGAAAGCGTAAAGGAATATTTGAACAAGAGTTTTTCAATGAAGGACCTAGGAGAAGTTGCTTACATATTAGGCATTAAGATCTATAGAGATAGATCGAGATGATTGATAGCATTTCACGGAGCACATACCTTGATAAAATTTTGAAGAAGTTCAAAATGGATCAGTCCAAGAAGGGGTTCTTGCCTGTGTTACAAGGTGTGAAGTTGAGTAAGACTCAATGCCCAGTGACTGTAGAAGATAGAGAAAAGATGAGTGTCATCCCCTATGCTTCAGCCATAGGCTCTATCATGTATGCAATGTTGTGCACAAGACCCGATGTCAGCCTTGCCATAAGTATGGTCGAAAGGTTTCAAAGTGATCCTGGAATGGAGCACTGGGCAGCGGTCAAGAATATCCTTAAGTACCTGAAAAGGACTAAGGAAATGTTTCTTGTTTATGGAGGGGATGAAGAGCTCGTCGTAAAGGGTTACATTGATGCAAGCTTTGACACTGATCCGGGTGACTCTAAGTTGCAAACCGGATACGTATTTATTCTCAAAGGGGGGCGGTAAGCAGGTGCAGTTCCAAGCAAAGCGTGGTAGACGATTCTACGTGCGAAGCGGAGTACATCGCAACCTCGGAGGCGGCGAAGGAAGGTGTTTGGATGAAGCAGTTCATGACAGATCTTGGAGTAGTGCCCAGTGCACTGAATCCAATGAACATGTTCTGTGACAACACTGGTGCCACTGCTCTGGCCAAGGAACCAAGGGTTCACAAGAGGACCAGACACATAAAGCAACGCTTCAACTCCATACGCGATTACATCGAGGAGAAGGACATAAATATTTGCAAAGTGCACACGGATCTGAATATAGCAGACCCGTTGACTAAACCTCTTCCAAGGGCTAAACATGATCACCACCAGAACTGCATGGGTGTTCGATTCATTACAATGTAAATCACATAGTGATGTGAACTAGATTATTGACTCTAGTGCAACTGGGAGACTGTTGGAAATATGCCCTAGAGGCAATAAATAAAGTGTTTATTATTATATTTCCTTATTCATGGTAATCGTTTATTATCCATGCTATAATTGTATTGATTGGAAACACATTACATGTGTGGGTAAATAGACAACACTCTGTCCCTAGTATGCCACTAGTGAACTAGCTCGTTGATTAAAAATGGTCAAGGTTTCCTAGCCATTGACATGTGATGTCATTTGATAACGGGATCACATCATTAGGAGAATGATGTGATGGACAAGACCCAAACTACAAACGTAGCATATGATCGTGTTAGTTTATTGCTACTGTTTTCTGCATGTCAAGTATATGTTCCTATGACAATGAGATCATGCAACTCACGGACATCAGAGGAGTGCCTTGTGTGTATCGAACGTCTCAACATAACTGGGTGACTATAAAGGTGCTCTACAGGTATCTCTGAGGGTGTCTGTTGAGTTGGCATGGATCAAGACTGGGATTTGTTACTCCGTGTGATGGAGAGGTATCTCAGGGCCCACTCGGTAATACAACATCACAATAAGCCTTGCAAGCAATTTTTCTAAGTGTTAGTCATGGGATCTTGTATTACGGAACGAGTAAAGAGACTTGCCGGTAACGAGATTGAACTAGGTATGGAGATACCGACGATCGAATCTCGGGCAAGTAACATACGGAAGAACAAAGGGAACATCATACGGGATTAACTGAATCCTTGACATAGAGGTTCGACCGATAAAGATCTTCGTAGAATATGTAGGAACCAATATGGGCATCCAGGTCCCGCTATTGATTATTGACCGTAGAGGTGTCTCGGTCATGTCTACATAGTTCTCGAACCCGCAGGGTCTAGACACTGAAGGTTTGGTGACGTTTCTGTAGTATATGGTTATGTATGGTGGTGACCGAAGGTTGTTCGGAGTCCCGGATGAGATCCTGGACGTCACGAGGAGCTCCGGAGTGGTCCGGAGGTAAAGATTCATATATAGGAAGTCCTGTTTTGGTCGCCGGAAAAGTTTCGAGTTCATCGGTAGTGTACCGGGAGTGTCGGTAGTGTACCGGGAGGCCATTGGGAGGGGTATTTCGACCCAAGAGGCTCCATGGGATGTGGGAGAATGTTTACTAGCCCTTAATGGGCTGGTGGAAGTCCCACACAAGGCCCATGCGGTTTGGGAAAAAAGGCCCAAAGAGAAAAAGTGGAAAAAGGCAAAAATAGGGTGAATCCTAGTCCTACTAGGATTGAAGATGGAGTCCACCTCCTCCACCTGGTTCGGCCGACTCCTTGGAGGCTTGGCCCTTGGGCCAAGACTCCTCCTCTCTTCCTCCTATATATACTGGTGGTTTTTAGGGTTTTTGCACTAGATTTTCAGCCACATGCAACTCGTTCCTCCAGTGCATAGTTTCTCCTCTAGATCGGATTTCTGTAGTGCTTAGGAAAAGCCCTGCCAGAATAGCTCCATCACCATCGCTGAAGTGCCGTCACGCTGCCGGAGAACTCTTCTTCCTCTCTGCTCCCTCTTGCTGGATCAA
Source organism: Hordeum marinum (assembly GCA_022496015.1). Classification (NCBI taxonomy): domain Eukaryota; kingdom Viridiplantae; phylum Streptophyta; class Magnoliopsida; order Poales; family Poaceae; genus Hordeum; species Hordeum marinum. Next base: position 446,274,048 of record CM039676.1, read on the forward strand.
GAAGGCGGAGATCGTCATCAAGCTGTACGTGTGCTGAACGCGGAGGTGTCGTCCGTTCGGTGCTTGATCGGGACAGATCGTGAGGACGGATCGTGATTGGATCGCGGGACGCTCGGCGATTTGGATTGCGAAGACGTTCGACTACACCAACCTCATTTCTTAACGCTTCCCGCTTAGCGATCTACAAGGGTACATAGATCCACTCTCCCTCTCGTAGATGCTCATCACCATGGATAGATCTGCGTGTGCGTAGGAATTTTTTTGTTTCCCATGCAACGTTCCCCAACAATAAAGTGACGTTCTTTTGCATTAAGGGATTGCGCACCCAACTATAAAAGCGCATGACAACCTTTGCTTCCCTCTACGAAGGGCCTATCTGTTACTTTTACTTTCTAGTACTTACCTTTATGCAAGAGTCATGGTGATTTTCACCACTTCCTATATTTCGCCTTTCTCTCTTGGCAAGTGCCATATGTTGAGGAATGATCTAAACGCATATATCCACTCGGATGTGGGTGATCATGAGTTATTTCTGTTGACATTACCCTTGAGGTAAATAGTTGGGAGGCAAACCTATAAGCCCCTATCTTTCTCTGTGTCCAATTGAAACTTTGACCTCATGAGTACCGCGTGATTGTTAGCAATTATGAAAGACTAAAAGATGATTGAGTATGTGGATTGGCTTTACAAGCTCTTATATTGACTCTTTTTGATGTTATGATAAATTGCAATTGCTTTAGTGACTGAGATCATAGTTTATTGGTTCTCAACAGAGTTCTTGATTCATACTTTACCTTGTGAATGAATTGTTACTCTAGCATAAGAAATTATATATCAATAAGTATTGTTGTTCTAAAGATGATCATGATGCCCTCATGTCCGTATCTTATTTTATCGACACCTCTACCTCTAAAGATGTGGGCATATTTATTGATTTCGGCTTTCGCTTGAGGACAAGCAAGGTCTAAGCTTGGGGGAGTTGATACGTTCATTTTGCATCATGCTTTTATATTGATATTTAACGCATTTTGGGCTTATATTGCACATTATGGTACAATACTTATGGATTTTCTCTCTTATTTTACAAGGTTTACATGAAGAAGGAGAATGCCGGCAGCTAGAATTCTGGACCGGAAAAGGAGCGAATATGAGAGACTTATTCTGCACAACTCCAGAAGTCCTGAAAAGTTACAAAGAATTATTTTGGAATAAAAAATATTGGGCGAAAGAAATACCAAAGGGGACCCACCAGGAGGCCACAAGCCTAGGGGCGGGCCCTACCCCCCAGGGCACGCCCATGTGGCTTGTTGGCCCCCTAGCAGCCCTCTGGTGCCCATCTTCTGTTATATGGAGGGTTTTTACCTGAAAAAATCATAAGAGAGCTTTCAGGACGAAATGTCGTCGTCTCGAGGCGGAACTTGGGCAGAACCAATATAGGGCTCCAACGGAGCTGTTCTGTCGAGGAAACTTCCCTCCCAGATGGGGAAATTGAAGCCATCGTCATCACCAATGATCCTCTCATCGAGAGGGGGTCAATCTCCATGAACATCTTCACTAGCACCATCTCCTCTCCAAACCCTAATTCATCTCTTTATCCGATCTTTGTCTCAAAACCTCAGATTGGTACATGTGGGTTGCTAGTAGTGTTGATTACTCCTTGTAGTTGATGCTAGTTGGTTTACTTGGTGGAAGATCATATGTTCAGATCCTTAATGATAATTAATACTCCTCTGATTATGAACATGAATATGCTTTGTGAGTAGTTACGTTTGTTCCTGAGGACATGGGATAAGTCTTGTTATAAGTAATCATATGAATTTGGTATTCATTTGATATTTTGATGAGATGTATGTTGTCTCTCCCTAGTGGTGTTATGTGAACGTCGACTACATGACATTTCAGGCCTAGGGGAAGGCATTGGAAAGTAATAAGTAGATGATGTGTTGCTAGAGTGGCAGAAGCTCAAACCCTAGTTTATGTATTGCTTCGTAAGGGGCTGATTTGGATCCATATGTTTCATGCTATGGTTAGATTTATCTTAATTCTTCTTTCGTAGGTGCGGATGCTTGCGAGAGGGGTTAGTGATAGGGGGGAGGGTTGTCCAAGTAAGTACAGCACCCAAGCACCGGTCCACCCACATATCAAATTATCAAAGTAACGAACGCGAATCATATGAGCATGATGAAAACTAGCTTGACAGAAATTCACATGTGTCATCGGGAGCGCTTTACTTTATATAAGAGTTTGTCTAGGCTTGTCCTTTCCTACAAAAAGGATTGCGCCACCTTGCTGCACCATTTTTACACTCGTTACTTATTACCCATTACGAATTATCTTATCACACAACTATCTGTTACCGATAATTTCAGTGCTTGCAGAGAATACCTTGCTGAAAACCGCTTGTCATTTCCTTCTTCTCATCGTTGGGTTTGATACTCTTACTTATCAAAGGACTACGATAGATCCCTTATACTTGTGGGTCATGAGGGCGCGCCCGGGGGGTGGCCACGCCATGTTGGCTTGGCACCAACAGGTGCCCCCCTCTGGTGGTCTTCGCTCCACTAGTTCTCCAAAAAGTTTTGTCCAATTCCGTGAAGTTTTATTTCTGCACATAAAGTTAACACCATGGGTAGTTTTGTTGAAAACAACGCCAGTCCAGGTTAGTTTCATTCAAAACATGCATATTAGAGTTCAAAACAAGAGAAAAGGTGTTTGAAAAAGTAGATACGTTTGAGACATATCAACTCCCCTAACCTTAACTCATTGCTTTTCTCAAGCAATTCGTTTGATAAACTACTAGCAAATATGCCCGTGTATTCCAACGGAAGACAATAATATTATGTCGTAGTTAAATAAGTATAGCTCAATACACCGACGTATGAGCGTTCTCTATTTTTCTATTTTAACACGGCGGCCCATCATGTTGCCACTTAGTATCTTTTTTACCACCCCTATTAATGATGGTCGCGGTGTTCATGTGACCAAATTTTGTCAATTGATGTTCACTTTGTTTTTGCAATGCATGGATAATTTTTTACTCAGTGAATATTTTTCATGTCGATGAACTTTTTCTTGAAGTTGGGGAACAAATTTTGCAATTCGTGTTTTTCTGAGTTTTCTAAACATTTAAAAGAAATCATAGATATTTTGTTCGAATTAACGAATATGTTTTGAATACATGATCATTTTCCAAATCATGAACGTTTTATATTTCCTGAATATATTTTTTGACATCGTGAATTCTTTTATAATATGCTCACGGTTTTTTTAAATCATCAAAAGAATCCGTGAACATTTTATGATTTCTTGAACCTATTTCTGGAATTAATGAATATGTTTTGAATACATGATCATTTTCCAAATCATGGACGTTTTATATTTCCTGAATATATTTTTTGACATCGTGAATTCTTTTTTAATATCCTCACGGTTTTTTTAAATCATCAGCATTTTTTAAATCCGTGAACATTTTATGATTTCTTGAACCTATTTTTTTAGTTCCCAAACATTTTTTGTTTTCATGTACTTTTTTAAAAACTCGAATCTTATAAAATCCCAAATTAATTTCTGTTTGAGAGTTAGAAAATCATGAATTGATTTGACAAAGGAAAAAAGAAATTGAAATAATAAAACATGGGCACATGGGCCGACCCATGAACGAATGATGCTGCTATTGAAAGAGAGAAAAGGGGGATGTATAAAAGGTAGAGGAACTGGGGATCGAACCTAGCTCTCCTCCGTGGAAGATTGTCGCTCTAGCCACTAAGCCTCGTGCATGCTCGTGTTTCTTTAGAGTCTGACCTTATAAGAACCAACCCGATGGCGATTTCAACAGAAAAAAAGTTTGAATTGTTTTTTCTAACTATGGATGGCATAGTGGGTAATTTAGGACAACATTGTGGGCAATTTTAATGACGGATGGGCAGAAGCAATAGCCCCTTTAATAGTAGGTATAGAAAAGTGATAAAAAACTTTTACAAACTCTTTTGTTCTCGTTGCCATAACCATGCTTAGCTAATATTCGCTAATATTCAGGTTTCCAACATATATCATAAATAATCATATCGATGATAACAGTTAGCTATTATATTCCCTCATGACAATACATAATCAACTAGCAAGCAATAATAAAATATCTCACATGTGAACAATTTGGCAAAACAACCATGATATAATATGATGATATGGTATCTCGCTAGCGCTTTCTAAGACCGCAAAATATAAATGCAGAGCACCTTTGAGGTCCCAACAGCAACTAAACATTGTAAATCAGAGTGAAGAAGATCCAGCCATACTCACATCCAACATTAAATAGACTCGATGCATAAAGACGGTAATAGTACTCTCAGGTCTGGTGCTTTAGCGAGAGGTTGATGATTCGAGAGTAAAAAGTAAAATAACATGAAACTAAATAGAAAGGCCCTTCGTAGAGGGAAGCATTGATTTGGAGAGGTGGCAGAGCTTATGGTTTAAAACAGAGATGAAATTGTTATTTTGAGTGGTATACTTTTCCTCTAAACACCACGACAAAGTTTACAATATCTTCCATGATAAACACATTAATGACGGTTCCCAAGCAGAATTGTAAAGTTTACTCACATCCACCATACATACACAAGTCATGGCTGGCCGAATTCACGGGTGCCCTCCAACATGTCAACGGTCCCGAAAGTTTTGTTTCATTCATTTCTTGTTATGCAGGACTGGGCATCCTTTTTACTAGTCTCTCTCATGCAATGACAGACGAATAAATGTTGGCCATGTCCTTGTCCCCGGAGAGGCCAACCCAGGCATCAGACGCGGGGTCAAAGAGCGCGTGGCCTTTGAAAGACATCTTCCACTTGTCATGCTCCTTCCACATGGCGTCCTCGTCGCCGGTGTCGAGGGTGAAAGTAGCGGGTCGCCTTTGCTCACGGTGCTAATGAAGAGCGTCGGACCATCAGGGTGTGTCGCGTCGCAGGTGACGTCCGTTGGAACTAATCTTGTTATTAGTGTTAAGGACATGTACAATGGTTGATAAGATAGTATTATCTTAAGGTTTGCATGTAATTTAGAGATGACAAAATAACATGTCTACAATGGATTATCTCTTAGCATCCTCTACAGTAACTACATATTCCTAAAAACTTGGTGAGACATATTATGCTAAAAAAGGCAAATCTTTTATTATCCCTACATGACATTCCTAAGATAGTATTATTTTACATGCTCTAAGTGTATAGGATTAGATCATGTTTAATTTGTTGCATGGGGTCATAGAGATGTAGAGTTGCATTAGGGTTACTATGTTATGATTCATTGCATGCTCGGCAACATGGCGAAGCGGCCGGATCAGCAGCACAGAGATAGAGCGAGTGCAGGCGAGCAGATCGGCAAGCCAGGAGATGAGTGGCCGCGACATGCTTTATAGTTAACTTATTGATGTACATGCATATTAGTGTGGTCAAGTGTTTGTTAGAGGCAGGCTACATACATGGAGCAAAACGGCCGAGCTGTGCGGCCGTTGCGTGAGGTTCGGCTAGTTACTACTGAACGTACATGCATGAAGGTAGATAGTGTGGAGTCAAAAACGGATCAACCCATTCGTGTGTGCATGCTGGTGGTTAGTGGGTGCGTGATAGTACCGAGTCCGGCTATTAAAGCCCATGTATTTGCATCATGTGTTGGTGTGAGAGAGAAAATACAGAAAATGGCATAAGTTGTGTGCGTGCCAAAGCCCGTGTGTGATTTTTTTCTCCCTCTTGTGCATGTGTGTCCCTTCTTCTTCCTGGGGGCTGGGGCTGCTCCAACAACGTCGAGGCGCCTGAACGGCGGCTTGTCGGCCAGCTTATCCCACGACCACTGGAAGCTGCTGCGCTCCGGCGGGGGAGGATAGTCGTGTGAGGCTCCGCGAGTAGACGTCGAACACGGGGACGGCGTGCTCGGGCAAGCCGCAGTCCGTGACTAGGATCTTGGTGCCGCTGGCGACGAAGAACTCGCCCGTGTGAGCAGGAGCGACCGCACGACGCCCACCGTCTCGATCTCCCCATCCTCGTGCCGCGCGGCGTCGTCTCCCGAGTCGTAGTCCGACGACAGGTCCATCTTTCGGATAGCCTACCCGTCCCCCTCGTCGACAACGAAGTATAGGTGGCTGCGCTGCTCGTCGACGACGAAGTATAGGTGGCTGCGCTGGCGCTTGGCCTTCCGGCCGACGCCCAGCACGTCGGAGTGGCGCTTTGACGACATTGATACCCTTGTTGTTTCTCCTCTTCGACTTGTTTTCCTATCGAAATATAGATCCGAGTGGCGCCTTCTGTTATGCCTTCTTCTTATCTTATTATAGAACATCCGAATCTAATTGGAATCCGATCTAGATTGAAACCGCCATCCAGCAAACACGATCCATCGTTAAATAGATCCATCGATCGGCCGTAGGCAAGGCAAAGGGACGCACACGCCGCTGCTTGCTATCCCAGAAAGCAAAATCACGATGGCAATTTCACCGACCGACGTGAGAGCCCCCTCCCTCCCCGTCGTCCCCGACGATGTCATCATGGACATCTTCGCACGGTTGCCGGCCAAGTTCGTGGGCCGTTGCCGCTCCCTCTCCCGCGGCTGGGCCGCCACGCTCTCCTCGGACGACTTTGCCGATCGCCACTATCGCCTCGCCAACCACCGCCACAGCCCTAGGGTCTTCTTTTTGCATCACTCGTACCGCGATGGGCCGTTGATGCACGTCTGGTCGCAGCAGGACAACCCTAACGGTGCACCATCGACCTTGTATGTTTCAAAGGCTGTCAATGCCGGAAGGGCCTTGCGCATCGCCACACTTGTGTGTCGTGGCCTTGCCATTTTTCAGACACCCTGTACACACATCAACTATCTATGCAACCCGTCAACTGGTCAGATGGCGGCACTTCCAGAGCGCCAGAAGATGTCGTGGTACCGGGATGATGTTGTAAGTCGACATTACGCGAGTCTTGGGCTCGGTTATGATGCACATACAAAGAAACATAAAGTTGTGTGCGTCTACTATCGGGGCTCTGGATGTGATAGCGACGGACTCCCAAAGTCCGCGGGATGTGATCTCTATGTTGTCAATTCGAACGGGCACTGGCGGCCGATCCAAGAGAAACCGCCTGCTTGGGTAAAACCTAACCGGGCGAGTGTCTTTGCACAAGGGCAGGTGTATTGGTTAGCTGAATGGAAAATCAACCACAAACCTGGTGAGATGGTCATTGTATCATTCTCTATCGCTAATCATACGTTTGGGACTCTGTCACCACCACTTGGTATGGACAAGGATATACATAGTTTATCCACACACCATTTGACAAAGGTCGATGAGCACTTATGCTTCGTTTCGCATAAAGTTTCGAACTCATTTTATGACGTCTGGCTGCTACCCAAACATGGAGCACGCGTCTGGAATTTGCGTTGTCGACTGGACATGAGCAAGGTGTCACCAGATACAACAAACCGGTTCGTGAAATGGCCGAACCCACTCGTCACCATCAACAATGGCAGTCGCATCCTCCTCGTACGACCACGCTTGTTGGCCCACGAAAACAACTACTCCCGGATGTGTGCATACGATCCAACAAGGGGTGATGTTGAGGACATGTTTAGTGGAAGTTCCATGGTCTATGACTCCATCACAAGCACGACGGACGCCGCGGTGTATGAGGAAAGCATTATCTTCCTTGGGTGATGTGGCTCATTTGTGACCTGCGACGGATTAGCCAAGTTTCTTGAATCGCATGGTATGTGTGGTATTTGTTCTTAGCCAGTTTGTTTTGCTTCTAGAGTGTACAATGTGTATGTAACTGAGTTACTCACTTCATTATGGAAGGATCAAGGCATCTTCCACTTATATATAATATAGGGTCCGTCTAGAGCACATCTAGACATGACATAATTAGTGACATCTAAAGAAAATGTCATTTGTCTTTATGTTTTTGTTGTTACGGGTTGTCCTAGTTAATTGTTGTGGGTATAGGTTTTCCAGATTTTAGCTGGGCCTGCGCTATTTCCTTTTTTAGTTGTACTGTGTTCCATTTTTAGCATAATCTCTCCGAAAATTGCTTTTGAAGGACAAGCGCCATGGAGGCCTTCAAATGTAAAGTTCAAAAATTGTGAAATTCAGAGTTTTAAATTTTCAAAAAAAATTGAAAAAAAATACAGAGATAGATGAAGGCCTAGTGCACAAGTGTATAGTTTGTCAGAACGAAATACTTTAAAATGAGGGTGGTGCAAAAAATGTGTGGCTTTTTAAAACACGATACTATTCATCGTCTCGAACCATGAATTTGTATTTTTATACAGGTCACATTTTACCGTATTTCTTCCTAAAAAATTGTGTTTTTTTATACCAAAACTTTCAAAAAATTTTTATTTCGGCCTCCGTGGAGGCCGAGAGCAAAACGCTATTCTTCAAACTCTTTGCCTAGACTTGTAGATACGCTAGTTACAACATCACCTAAACCTTGTATAGACAAAAGCATGCACGGCGAAATCACTAACTAAATCAACCAGATGCTCCTCTAGACCTCGTGAAGCACACAGATCGCATATCCACACACCACTACCAGAATACAGTCCTATGCCGACGGCTCAGGCTGTCGGCATAGCACCGATTCCCGTCGGCATACACCTATACCGACGGCCCCCGTCGGCGTAGCACCGTCGGCACCATATATGTCGGCGTACCCCAGGTTGCCGTCGGCATAGATGCTATGTCGACGGTATCCGTACATCGATACTGTTGAAAATATGCCCTAGAGGCAATAATAAAATAGTTATTATTGTATTTCCTAGTTCATGATAATTGTCTATTGTTCATACTATAATTGTGTTAATCGAAAACCGTAATACATGTGTGAATACATAGACCATAACATGTCCCTAGTGAGCCTCTAGTTGACTAGCTCGTTGACCAATAGATGGTCATGGTTTCATGACCATGGACATTGGATGTCGTTGATAACGGGATCACATCATTAGGAGAATGATGTGATGGACAAGACCCAATCCTAAGTATAGCACAAGATCGTGTAGTTCGTTTGCTAAAGCTTTTCAATGTCAAGTATCGTTTCCTTAGACCATGAGATTGTGCAACTCCCGGATACCGTAGGAATGCTTTGGGTGTGCCAAACGTCACAACGTAACTGGGTAGCTATAAAGGTGCACTACGGGTATCTCTGAAAGTGTCTGTTGGTTTGGCACGAATCGACACTGGGATTTGTCACTCCGTGTGACGGAGAGGTATCTCTGGGCCCACTCGGTAAGACATCATCATAATAAGCTCAATGTGACTAAGGAGTTAGTCACGGGATGATGTATTACGGAACGAGTAAAGAGACTTGCCGGTAACAAGATTGAAGAAGGTATAGAGATACCGACGATCGAATCTCGGGCAAGTATCATACCGATAGACAAAGGGAATTGTATACAGGATTGATTGAATCCCCGACATCGTGGTTCATCTGATGAAATCATCGTGGAGCATGTGGGAGCCAACATGGGTATCTAGATCCCGCTGTTGGTTATTGACCGGAGAGGTGTCTCGGTCATGTCTACATGTCTCCTGAACCCGTAGGGTCTACACACTTAAGGTTCAATGACGCTAGGGTTATAGGGAAATGGTATACGTGATTACCGAAGGTTGTTCGGAGTTCCAGATGAGATCCCGGATGTCACAAGGAGCTCCGGAATGGTCCGGAGGTCCGGAGGTAAAGATTGATATATAGGAAGTCCAGTTTTGGTCACCGGAAAGTTTTCGGGCTCATCGGTAATGTATCGGGAGTGCCGGGAGGGTGCCGGAGGACCCCCGGGAGGTGTGTGACGAACATAGGACTTTTTGGTCCCTTAGAGAAGGTGTGCCAGCCCTTATTGGGTTGGCCAAGACCTTCTAGAAAGGCCCATGCGGCTGGGATCAAGAGATAAAGGGCAAAAGGGTTTTAAAAGAGGAGATCCACCTCCCTTGTGGCAAGTGGACTCTATCCCTGGTTCGGCCGAACCTCTCCTCCTTGGAGGAGAGGCCAAGGCAGACCTCCCTCTCCCTCCTCCTATATATATTCAAGGGTTTGGGCTGATTTGAGACACGACTTCTCTCTCTCTCGGTGCAGCCCTACCCTTCCTCTTCCTCGTTCTCCGTAGCGCTTGGTGAAGCCCTGCCGGAGTCCACGTAGCTCCACCGTCACCACGCCGTCGTGCTGCTGGAGCTCTCCCTCAACCTCTCCTTCCTCCTTGCTGGATCAAGGCGTAGGAGACGTCATCGGGCTGCACGTGTGTTGAACGCGGAGGCGCCGTTGTTCGGCGCTGAGATCGGAATCCAGCGCGATCTGAATCGCTGCGAGTACGACTCCACCAACCGCGTTCTTGTAACACTTCCGCTTAGTGATCTTCAAAGGTATGAATATACAATCTCTCCCCACTCGTTGCTGGTTTCTCCATAGATAGATCTTGGTGATACGTAGGAAAAATTTTGATTTACTACTATGTCTCCCAACAGTGGCATCATGAGCTAGGTCTATGCGTAGAATCTATGCACAAGTAGAACACAAAGCAGTTGTGGGCATCGATCTTGTTAATTTTCTTACCACTACTAGTCTTATCTTGATTCGGCGGTATTGTGGGATGAAGCGGCCTGGACCGACTTTACACGTACGCTTACGTGAGAATGGTTCCACCGCCTGACATGCACTTGTTGCATAAGGTGGCTAGCGGGTATCTGTCTCTCCCACCTTAGTCGGATTGGATTCAATGAAAAGGGTCCTTATGAAGGGTAAATAGCAATTGGCATATCACGTTGTGGTTTTGGCGTAGGTAAGAAACGTTCTTGCTAGAAACCTATAGCAGCCACGTAAAAACTTGCAACTACAAATTAGAGGACGTCTAACTTGTTTTTGCAGCATATGCCTTGTGATGTGATATGGCCAAAGAATGTGATGTGATGCATTGTGATGTATGAGATTGATCATGTTCTTGTAATAGGATTCACGAGTTGCATATTGATGAGTATGACAACCGGCAGGAGCCATAGGAGTTGTCTTATTTTATTGTATGACCTGCGTGTCAATCATAAATGTCATGTAATTATTTTACTTTATTGCTAAACGTTAGCCATAGTAGTAGAAGTAATAGTTGGCGAGACAACTTTATGAAGACACAATGATGGAGATCATGGTGTCGTGCCGGTGACAGTGATGATCATGGTGCCCCGAAGATGGAGATCAAAGGAGAAAGATGATATTGGCCATATCATGTCACTATATTGATTGCATGTGATGTTTATCATGTTTACATCTTATTTGCTTAGAACGACGGTAGTAAATAAGATGATCTCTCAATAAAATTTCAAGAGAAGTGTTCACCCTAACTGTGTATCGTTGCTAAGGATCGTCGTTCCGAAGCACCACGTGATGATCGGGTGTGATAGGTTCTAACGTTCGCATACAACGGGTGTAAGCCAGATTTACACATGCGATACACTTAGGTTGACTTGACGAGCCTAGCATCTACAGACATGGCCTCAGAACACGGAAGACCGAAAGGTCAAACATGAGTCATATAGAAGATACGATCAACATGGAGATGTTCACCATGGATGACTAGTCCGTCTCACGTGATGATCGGACATGGGCTAGTTGACATGGATCATGTGTAACTTAGATGACTAGAGAGATGTCTATCTAAGTGGGAGTTCGTTAAATAATTTGATTATGTGAACTTAATTATCATGAACTTAGTCTAAAAATATCTTTACAATCTATATTGTAGATCCAATGGCCAACGTGAATGTCACCCTCAATTTCAACGCGTTCCTAGAGAAAACCAAGCTGAAAGATGATGGAAGCAACTATGCGGACTAGGTCCGTGGTTTGAGGATCATCCTCATAGCTTCCAAGAAATTGTATGTCCTCGATGCACCGCTAGGTGACCCACCCCTTCTCCCAACAGAGCAAGACGTTGCGAACGCTTGGCATTCTCGCTGCGATGATTACTCCCTTGTTCAGTGCAGCATGCTTTACAGTTTAGAACCGGTGCTCCAAAAGCGTTTTGAGCAACACGGAGCATATTAGATGTTCCAAGAGCTGAAACTGTTTTTTCAAGCTCATACCCGGGTCGAGAGATATGACGTCTCCGACAAGTTCTTCAGCTATAAGATGGAGGAGAACAGTTCTGTCAGTGAGCACATCGTCAAGATGTCTGGGCTACACAACCGCTTGACTCAGCTGGGAGTTAATCTCCCGGATGACTCGGTCATTGACAGAATCCTCCAGTCGCTTCCACCTAGCTACAAGAGCTTTGTGATGAACTACAATATGCAAGGGATGGAGAAGTCCATTCCTGAGTTGTACTCGATGCTGAAATCAGCGGAGGTCGAGATCAAAAAGGAGCATCAAGTGTTGATGGTGAATAAGACCACTAGTTTCAAGAAAGGCAAGGGTAAGAAGAACTTCAAGAAGGACGGCAAAGCTGTTGCCGCGCCCGGTAAGCAATTTGCCGGGAAGAAGAAGAACAAGAATGGACCCAAGCCTGAGACTGAGTGTTTTTATTGCAAGGGTACCGGTCACTGGAAGCGGAACTGCCCCAAGTACTTAGCGGATAAGAAGGACGGCAACATTAAAGGTATATATGATACACTTGTTATTGATGTGTACCTAACCAGCGCTCGTAGTAGCTCCTGGGTATTTGATACCGATGCAGTTGCTCACATTTGTAACTCCAAGCAGGAGCTACGGAATAAGCGGAGGCTGGCAAAGGACGAGGTGACGATGCGCGTCGGGAATGGTTCCAAGGTCGATGTGATCGCGGTCGGCACGCTACCTCTACATCTACCTTTAGGATTAGTGTTAAACCTTACTAATTGTTATTTAGTACCAGCTTTGAGCATGAACATTGTATATGGATCTCGCTTGATCCGAGATGGCTACTCATTTAAATCTGAGAATAATGGTTGTTCTATTTATATGAGAGAAATGTTTTATGGTCATGCCCCGCTGGTCAATGGTTTATTTTTGATGAATCTCGAACGTGATGTTACACATGTCCATAGTGTGAGTACCAAAAAGTGTAAGGTTGATAACGATAGTCCCACTTACATGTGGCACTGCCGCCTTGGTCATATCGGTGTCAAACGCATGAAGAAGCTCCATACTGATGGACTTTTGGAGTCTCTTGATTTCGAATCATTTGACACGTGCAAACCATGCCTCGTGGGCAAGATGACCAAGACTTCGTTCTCCGGAACAATGGAGCGAGCAACTGACTTGTTGGAAATAATACATACCGATGTATGCGGTCCAATGAGTGTCGAGGCTCGTGGTGGCTACCGTTATGTTCTCACCCTCACTGATGACTTGAGTAGATATGGGTATGTCTACTTAATGAAACATAAGTCTGAAACTTTTGAAAGGTTCAAGGAATTTCAGAGTGAGGTAGAGAATCAACATGACAGGAAAATAAAGTGCCTACGATCTGATCGTGGCAGAGAATATTTAAGTCACGAGTTTGGCACGCACCTAAGGAAATGTGAAATTGTTTCACAACTCATGCCGCCTGGCACACCTCAGCGAAATGGTGTGTATGAACGTCGTAATCGCACTTTATTAGATATGGTGCGATCTATGATGTCTCTTACCGACTTACCGCTATCATTTTGGGGATACGCATTAGAGACTGCCGCATTCACTTTAAATAGGGCACCGTCAAAATCCGTTGAGACGACACCGTATGAATTATGGTTTGGAAAGAAACCTAAGATGTCGTTTCTAAAAGTTTGGGGATGCGATGCTTATGTGAAGAAACTTCAACCTGAGAAGCTCGAACCCAAAGCGGAAAAGTGTGTCTTCATAGGTTATCCCAAAGAGACTATTGGGTATACCTTCTACCTCAGATCCGAAGGCAAAGTGTTTGTTGCCAAGAATGGATCCTTTCTCGAGAAAGAGTTTCTCTCGAAAGAAGTAAGTGGGAGGAAAATAGAGCTTGATGAGGTAACTGTACCTCCACTCGAACCGAAGAGTAGCGCAGCACAGGAAGTTGTTTCTGTGGAGCCTACACCGGCTGGAGAGGAAGTTAATGATGATGATCATGAAACTTTAGATCAAGTTACTATTGAACGTCGAAGGTCCACTAGGACACGTTCCGCACCAGAGTGGTACGGCAACCCTGTCCTGGAGATCATGTTGTTGGACAACGGTGAACCTTCGAACTATGAATAAGCAATGGCGGGCCCGGATTCCAACAAATGGCTTGAGGCCATGAAATCCGAGATATGATCCATGTATGAGAACAAAGTATGGAATTTGGTGGACTTGCCTGATGATAAGCGAGCCATTGAAAATAAATGGATCTTTAAGAACAAGACTGACGTGGATGGTAATGTAACCGTCTATAAGGCTCGGCTTGTCGCTAACGGTTATTGACAAGTTCAAGGAATTGACTACGATGAGACTTTCTCACCCATAGCGATGCTGAAGTCTGTCCGAATCATGTTAGCAATTGCCGCATTTTATGATTATGAGATCTGGCAAATGGACGTCAAAACGGCATTCCTTCATGATTTCCTTAAGGAAGAACTGTATATGATGCAACCGGAAGGTTTTGTCGATCCTAAAGATGCTAACAAAGTATGCAAGCTCCAGCGCTCCATCTATGGGCTGGTGCAAGCATCTCGGAGTTGGAACATTCGCTTTAATGAGGTGATTAAAGCGTTTGGGTTTATACAGGTTTATGGAGAACCCTGTATTTACAAGAAAGTGAGTGGGAGCTCTGTAGCATTTCTCATATTATATGTGGATGACATACTGATAATGGGAAATGATATAGAACTCTTGGAAAGTATAAAGGCCTACTTGAATAAGTGTTTTTCAATGAAGGACCTTGGAGAAGCTGCTTACATATTAGGTATTAAAATCTATAGAGATAGATCGAGACGCCTCATAGGTCTTTCACAAAGCACATACCTTGAAAAGATATTGAAGAAGTTCAATATGGATCAGTCCAAGAAGGGGTTCTTGCCTGTGTTACAGGGTGTGAGATTGAGTACGACTCAATGCCCGACCACGGCAAAGGATAGAGAAGAGATGAGTGTCATCCCCTATGCTTCAGCCATAGGCTCTATTATGTATGCCATGCTGTGTACCAGACCTGATGTGAACCTTGCCATAAGTTTGGTAGGGAGGTACCAAAGTGATCCTGGAGCGGAACACTAGACAACGGTCAAGAATATCCTGAAGTACCTGAAAAGGACAAAGGACATGTTTCTCGTATATGGAGGTGTCGAAGAGCTCATCGTAAAGGGTTACGTCGATGCTAGCTTCGACACAGATCCGGACGACTCCAAGTCGCAAACCGGATATGTGTATGTTTTGAACGGAGGGGCAGTCAGCTGGTGCAGCAGCAAGCAAAGCGTCGTGGCGGCATCTACATGTGAAGCGGAGTACATAGCTACTTCGGAAGCAGCAAAGGAAGGAGTCTGGATGAAGGAGTTCATCACCGACCTAGGAATAATTCCAAGTGCGTCGGGCCCGATGACTCTATTCTGTGACAACACTAGAGCTATTGCCCTTGCGAAGGAGCCCAGATTTCACAAGAAGACAAGACACATCAAGCGCCGCTTCAACTCCATCCGTGATTACATTCAGGAGGGAGATATAGATATTTGTAAAGTGCATACGGATCTGAATGTCGCAGATCCGTTGACTAAACCTCTCTCACGAGCAAAACATGATCAACACCAGAATGCTATGGGTGTACGATTCATCACAATATAACTAGATTATTGACTCTAGTGCAAGTGGGAAACTATTGGAAATATGCCCTAGAGGCAATAATAAAATGGTTATTATTGTATTTCCTAGTTCATGATAATTGTCTATTGTTCATGCTATAATTGTGTTAACCGGAAACCGTAATACATGTGTGAATACATAGACCACAACATGTCCCTAGTGAGCCTCTAGTTGACTAGCTCGTTGATCAATAGATTGTCACGGTTTCATGACCATGGACATTGGATGTCGTTGATAAAGGGATCATATCATTAGGAGAATGATGTGATGGACAAGACCCAATCCTAAGCATAGCACAAGATCGTGTAGTTCGTTTGCTAAAGCTTTTCAATGTCAAGTATCGTTTCCTTAGACCATGAGATTGTGCAACTCCCGGATACCGTAGGAATGCTTTGGGTGTGCCAAACGTCACAACGTAACTTGGTGGCTATAAAGGTGCACTACGGGTATCTCCAAAAGTGTCTGTTGGGTTGGCACGAATCGAGACTGGGATTTGTCACTCCGTGTGACGGAGAGGTATCTCTGGGCCCACTCGGTAAGACATCATCATAATAAGCTCAATGTGACTAAGGAGTTAGTCACGGGATGATGTATTACGGAACGAGTAAAGAGACTTGCCGGTAACAAGATTGAAGAAGGTATAGAGATACCGACGATCGAATCTCGGGCAAGTATCATACCGATAGACAAAGGGAATTGTATACAGGATTGATTGAATCCCCGACATCGTGGTTCATCTGATGAAATCATCGTGGAGCATGTGGGAGCCAACATGGGTATCCAGATCCCGCTGTTGGTTATTGACCGGAGAGGTGTCTCGGTCATGTCTACATGTCTCCCGAACCCGTAGGGTCTACACACTTAAGGTTCGATGATGCTAGGGTTATAGGGAAATGGTATACGTGATTACCGAAGGTTATTCGAAATCCCAGATGAGATCCCGGACGTCACGAGGAGCTCCGGAATGGTCCGGAGGTCCGGAGGTAAAGATTGATATATAGAAAGTCCAGTTTTGGTCACCGGAAAGTTTTCGGGCTCATCGGTAGTGTACCGGGAGTGCTAGGAGGGTGCCGGAGGACCCCCGGGAGGGGTGTGACGACCATAGGACTTTGTGGTCCCTTAGAGAAGGTGTGCCAGCCCTTATTGGTCTGGCCAAGACCTTCTAGAAAGGCCCATGCGGCTGGGATCAAGAGATAAAGGGCAAAAGGGTTTTAAAAGAGGAGATCCACCTTCCTTGTGGGAGGTGGACTCTATCCCTGGTTCGGCCGAACCTCTCCTCCTTGGAGGAGATCCCAAGGCAGACCTCCCTCTCCCTCCTCCTATATATATGCAAGGGTTTGGGATGATTTGAGACACGACTTCTCTCTCTCGGCGCAGCCCTACCCTTCCTCTTCCTCGTTCTCCATAGCGCTTGGCAAAGCCCTGCCGGAATCCACGTAGCTCCATCGTCACCACGCCGTCGTGCTGCCGAAGCTCTCCCTCAACCTATCATTCCTCCTTGTTGGATCAAGGCGTAGGAGACGTCATCGGTCTGCACGTGTGTTGAACGCGGAGGCGCCATTGTTCGGCGCTGAGATCGGAATCCATCGCGATCTGAATCGCTGCGAGTACGACTCCACCAACCGTGTTCTTGTAACGCTTCCGCTTAGCGATCTTCAAATGTATGAAGATGCAATATCTCCCCACTCATTGCTGGTTTCTCCATAGATAGATCTTGGTGATACGTAGGAAAATTTTTGATTTACTACTACGTCTCCCAACAGATACCGACGGCCCCAGCCGTCGACATAGCTCCATGGCAAACGGCGTCCGACAGCGCTACCGTCAAGAGCGTCGCATCGCCGGCCGCCACGTGTCGCACTATGCCGACGGCCTTACCGTCGGCATAGACTGCCACGTGGCAGCCGGAGATGGTCCCTGGTGGCATACCTAAGCCGACGGCCGGGGCCGTCGGCATAGGTCCGAAACTATGCCAACGGCATAGCCGTCGGCATACCCTGACACGTGGCGGCCGCTGGTAGTTCCTAGGGCGTGCCTACGCCGACGGCTCTATGCCGACGACCTAGCCGTCGGCATATCTTACCACGTGGCAGCCGCTGGTAACTCGAACACCCTCTATGCCGATGGCTTAGCCATCGGCGTAGTTTTGTGCTGATTTTTTTTCTTTTTCCTGTTTCATATGAATTCATTTCAATTCAAAATATCAGGGTATATACAATGAAAAATAAATGCACAGCAGCACCATCAAGAGCATCATAAATATAAGTAGCGTAAACAGACGGACGTCATCAACACCACCACCATCACATCCTCACAACCAACAACATAAGGAGCTCCGAAATATAAGTAGCGAAATACAAGTCATCTAACAAGCATAAAAAAAGCACAAGTCATCTAAGGAGCGCCAGTACGTCCACCTCCAAGGTCGTCGACGCCAAGTCCGCCAAATCCCAGGTCTTCACTGCTAGCGGCAGCGCTACCGCCTCGATGGATTGGAGTGACCGGGCTCCGTAACTCGGTATTGATGTGAACACCGGCACCACCACCAACGGATGATCTACCGGTTCCCTGGATGTTTGAAAAGACATGTTGAGTGAATGATATTGTGTTGAATAAAAAGTAAGTGTTGGTTGAATAGTTTGGGGATGTACTAACCACCGTTGTCCCTGGTTGTTGTGCTAGAAATTCTTCAAAGGTAAGCAGCACTGGTTGTGGTCCTACAGCTGGTGGTGCTGGTTCCATTTCTGGAATCGTGCCATTCCTCATGCTCTCAAACACGAGCTGCATGTTAATTGACAAAGCAAACACCAATGTCAGAAGAAATGAAAGTGTCAATATGGAAATGAACTGAAAGGGGCTAAACTAACCATCATCATGCGAGTGTTGTGGTCTTGGACAGCTGCAACTCTCGCGCTCCACGCCATGGTCTCCTGTCGTGTGTACTCCATGTCGGCCTACAATATGACGTGATGGAACTCATTAAACATCTAAATGCGGGAAATAAAGTGAGCAACGAAGATAAGAGGGAAAAATACTTACAGAGTGCCGCTCGGCTAGGAGGGACCGTGACTGTGCAGTGGTCGTGGGCGTGCGCTGTCTCAGGCTTGGGTCGGTAGCTCGGAGATGTGTGTAGGAGATAGAAGGAGTGACCATAGCATCCAGAACCGGTTGCCGACCATGAGCCTTCGGCCCCATGCCAACCACCGTCATGTCGTCCAAAGGTGCCTTGATGGGGTCAGGTATGTCAGGATGTAGATTCAGATATGCCGCAGAGTAGTTCTTCTTCTTCTCCGTGGTCTTGCCGTAGTACTTGTCTTCCCTAGGCTTGGGCTTCCTCCGAGTATCGGCGATCTCCCACGCCTCCATGTGTGAGAGCGGACACTTGAGTTTCTCCTCCTGCACCAACAAACAGATGTTAGTCATACATAAAAAAGTGAAGGTAAATAGAAGAAGATTGTTTAATGAGGTTAGTCATACCTGAAGTGTCTTGTGGAGAAAGTGGTTCCGGTTTCCCTAAGCATTTACTCCCTCCTTCCCTCGGTTAGCTTTGTTTTTGCTGCTAGTAGCCGCCCAGGCTTCATCCTGACCACACCACAGGTCCACCAATGCCGCCCAGGGCTCGTCTTTTCCATAACACCAATTTGGACACACCTACATAATAGGAAGCATAATGGCATGCCTAACACGAAACGATGAAATTTACCACAAACTTTGGAATGAAAAATCGTTAATACTTACCGACAAGTACTCGTCCCTCTCCAAGGTAATGTGTCGCGCCTTCGCTCCTTCCTTGGTCATCTTCATACCAAGATAGTCGTGATAGTATTGTGTGATGGCCACCAACCGCACCTCGTACTGCATCTGGCGGGCCTTCTTCTTCACTTGGCGCAGCACGATCTCGTCGGCAGCGGCCTTGTGCTCCGGAAGAACTCGATAGTATTTCTATAATCATTCATGAAACCAGAATGGAAGAAGCCATGAGTTAAATCATTAATGAAACCAGAATGGACGTGTGCTTGTGAAGAGAACTCACCCAAAAATTAGTGATCACGGCCTTAGCATGGGTCACATACTCCGCGTGGGGGGCCGCTTCCCAGTGCTCCCAGGTCTTAGCCAAAACCCAAAGATTCGGGTGCCTGACTGGATCCGGACAGTATAGCCCCGGCCAGTATTCCTTCAGCAAGACGGTGATGATGTCGTTGGGAACACGGGCCCCTTCAGGATGTACCCAGTTACTACAAATGATTTAAAGAATGAAAATATTAGGATGTGACAAGCAAAAGAATTAAATTATGATTGAAATTATTTAGTGGAACTTACTCTATCCCCTTTGGCTCAGTGAGCCACTTCTGCTCCACGGTAGTAGGAATATGTTTTGGGACCTTTGCGTTACCACGCAGCCATCCCTTATTGTTGACATTCCCGCCACCACAAGCGTCCCCACCACCACCATCATCCCCGCCTGCCTCCTCCTCGTCCTCGTCCTCCTCGTCCCCCTCCCCAACCTCATCCTCCTCCTTGTCCTCCTCCTCCTCCTCCTCACCCCCTCCTCGCGAACCACCTCCTCCTTGTCGTCCTCCTCCTCCTCGGTAGAGGGTACCTCACTAGAGGAGGGCCTCGAAGACAACACCCCTAAGTCGGTGAGGGTGCGCTGTTTCTGGCCGCGACCCCCCTAGTGGCTCTCTCACCACCCGCTCGCCCTCCATGGGCTCTCCTCCTCCCCCTCCTCCTCTAGGGGTACCTCTCCCTATCTCTTCCTGTGAGGAGTCATCCTCAAGTAGTCGAGGGGTAACAGTACGTACTCGACCACTCCGACTAGCAATGCCGACAACCTTGAGTATGAAACCCGTGCCATTGGCCTTCCCCTTGCCCATGTTCCACGAACCTGCATTGAAAATAGAATAAACAATTGGTACATTAATAATGAAGGGAAAAAGCATAATAATAAACACATTACAAATAAGCATAAAAAGGCATATTCTCACATTAATTGGTACATTAATGATTTTTACGGTGACGTCTGCCACATCTCGCACATGGGCATGGTGGGATAATTCTCATTGGACTACGGAATATATCCTTCAAATACACATTGGTTTTCGCGATCCACTCTGATGTTACTCGATTCCGACGGATAAAACCACTGTACATCCACTGATTATCTGCCATCCTCTGTTTTATTGGGAGCCACACAACAAAATTAAGGATTCATTTGAATTAATCACATCAAATTTTTATTTTCTTCAACGGTGAATCCAACATCTCTAATAGGTAAAGATGGGTCCTAATCCCACCCGAGGATGTCTAAATTGAGTACGTTCTCCATGCTCTACCCCGTTCCGAGACAAAATTTCGGCAGCACCTCCCCGTTGTTCTCCAGATACACGTCTCGACAAATAGCCGAGAGAATGTGCTCCGGAGAATAACGGGGAGGCGCCACCGAAATCTTGTCTCGGAATGGGGTAGGGCATGGAGAACGTACCCAATCTACACATCCTCGGGCTGTCCATGGAAAACGCTGGACAATCCAAAAGAGTTGTGGTGATAAATATGCAATTGAATGCATATTTATCGATGCAACCCTTTCGGACGGGAGACGCCTAGGTTACGGGACTTGACGTGAAAATAAAATCTAGTGACATAAAAAAAGCACATGAGGAGGTGGTGGATTTGTAGCTCACCCTCGGCTGTAGAGGAAGTAGTCGAACAGCAGAGGGACGATCAGGGACCAACAGCTACGACGTCGACGATCACTCCACGGAGATGCACCACGACAAAGCCTGTAAATTTCATCGAGCAAAAAAGTTTAGGTCATCACATCACATACAACATTGACAATTCAGTTTTTAAACAAAACATACATCTAATTTATCTACATCCATCTATCTATTCATCCATCCATCTATCTACATTCATCTATCTACATCCATATATCTATCTACATTCATCTATCAAACATCCGTATATATATATATATATTTATCTATCTTTTCACCTATTTCTACTAAATATTGCACACAAATCATTGTAAAAAAACTAAAAATATTACCGGCCGGTGCGGGGGGAGGCTGCTGCGGGGAGGTGGTCGAGGGAGGCCGGACAGAGTGGGGATGAGGAGGCCGGAAGGGGGAGGCCGGCCGGTGCGGGGGAGGACGGGCAGGGTCGGGGAGGCCGGTCGGCGTCGTGGGCACGACGGGGGGAGCAGGCGAAGACGGGGTCGGGGCCGAGGACGGGGCTGGGCGAGGGCGGCGGCACTCGTCGAGGTCACGGTGGCGGCGGCGCGAGTGAGGAGAGGGCGGCGGCGGCGCGAGCGAGGAGAGGGCTGCGGTGGCACGGGCGATGAGAGGGTGGCGGCGGCGCGCGGGCGAGGAGAGGGCTGCGGCGGCGCGGGCGGGAGAGGGTGGCGGCAGCGCACGGGTGAGAGAGAGAGGGAGAGGATGGGTGGACCAGAGGCCACCGGGTGGATAAGGCATAGATATGCCAACGGCCTAGCCGTCGGCATATCTTACTCCAGCCACGTGGCAATGTATGCCGACGTCCTAGCCGTCGGCATACTATTTTTTTATTCTTTTCATTTTTTTTATTTTTTATCACTTTTACGGAGTTCTTTAAATTTTTTTAGGGGTGTTATTTCTGTTCTTTTTAATACATCTTAGCACAAGGTCGGGCCCAACCCACCACAAGATTCCCTCGGTGTCGACCCGATGCGACAGTTTCCGAACATAAGAGGGCCCAGGAAAAGACCTGGCGGCATTGCCACCCCTAGGTCCCCCGTCCCGTCTAACCCCTGACACTGTTGACCGAGCGGATCTACCCCTTTGACTTTCACCGGACGAGGTTTGACCGAGGGACATTTTCACCTGGCTGTGATAGGCCAGCCCATAGCAACATCTTAGCACAAGGTCCGGGCCCAACAAACCGCAAGATCCCCTCGGTGTCGAACCGATGCCACATTTTCCCAACGTAAGAGGGCCCAGGGCAAAACCTGGCGGCATTGCCACCCCCAGGTCCCCCGTCTCATCTAACCCTGACACCGTTGACCAAACGGATCTACCCCTTTAACTTTCACCGGACGGGGTTTGACCGAGGGACATTTTCACCTGGCTGTGATAGGCCAGCCCATAGCAACATCTTAGCACAAGGCCCAGGCCCAAGCCACTGCAAGATTCCCTCAGTACCGACTCGATGCGAAAGTTTCCCAACGTAAGAGGGGCCAGGGCAAGACCTAGCGGCATTGACACCCACTAGGTCCCCCATCCCGTCTAACCTAGACACTATTGACCGAACGGATCTACCCCTTCGACTTTCACGGGACGGGGTTTGATCGAGGGACATTTTCACCTGGCTGTGATAGGCCAGCCCATAGCAACATCTTAGCACAAGGTCGGGCCCAACCCACCACAAGATTCCCTTGGTGTCGACCCGATGCCACATTTTCCCAACGTAAGAGGGCCCAGGGCAAAACCTGGTGGCATTGCCACCCCCAGGCCCCCTGTCTCGTCTAACCCTGAAACTGTTGACCGAACGGATCTACCCCTTTGACTTTCACCGGACGGGGTTTGACCGAGGAACATTTTCACCTGGCTCTGATAGGCCAGCCCATAGCAACATCTTAGCACAAGGTCCGGGCCCAAGCCGCCGCAAGATTCCCTCGGTACAGACTCGATGCGAAAGTTTCCCAACGTAAGAGGGCCCAGGGCAAGACCTGGCGGCATTGACACCCACTAGGTCCCCCGTCCCGTCTAACCCTGACACTATTGACCGAACGGATCTACCCCTTCGAATTTCACAGGACGGGGTTTGACCGACGGACATTTTCACCTAGCTGTGATAGGCTAGCCCATAGCAACATCTTAGCACAAGGTCGGGTCCAACCCACCACAAGATTCCCTCGGTGTCGACCCGATGCGACAGTTTTCGAACGTAAGAGGGCCCAGGGAAAGACCTGGCAGCATTGCCACCCCTAGGTCCCCCGTCCTGTCTAACCCCTGATACTGTTGACCGAACGGATCTACCCCTTTGACTTTCACCAGACGGGGTTTGACCGAGGGAAATTTTCACCTGGCTGTGATAGGCCAGCCCATAGCAACATCTTAGCACAAGGTGCGGGCCCAACCCACCGCAAGATCCCCTCGGTATCGACCCGATGCGACAGTTTCCAAACGTAAGAGGCCCACGGCAAAACCTGGCGGCATTGCCACCCCAGGTCCCCCGTCTCATCTAACCCTGACACTGTTGATCGAACGGATCTACCCCTTTGACTTTCACCAGACGGGGTTTGACCGAGGGACATTTTCACCTGGCTCTGATTGGTCGTGGCATGGCCGTTGACACTGTTGATCGAACGGATCTACCCCTTTGACTTTCACCAGACGGGGTTTGACCGAGGGACATTTTCACCTGGCTCTGATTGGTAGCGACGTCCGTGAGGGGGGTCACACTACGGAGCCGCGTGTCGAGTGCTTGCACGTGCCACCATGCTTCCAGACATGTAAGAGGGCCCAGCGCAAGACCTGGTGGCGTAGCTACCCCCAAGTACACCGTCCTGTCTAACCCTAGCAAAGTTGATCGGCGGATCTACGCATTTGACTTTCGCCAGACGAGGTTTGACCGATGGACCTTTTCACCTGGTTGTGATAGTCCTACCCATTGCTACACTCCCGAACAAGGTCCGGGCCCAGCCCAAGACCCCCCAAGTACATCGTCCCGTCTAACCATGGCATAGTTGACCGGCGGATCTAACACTTTCAAGATGCTTATAAAAAACATATAGAACTTGTCAAACTAATTGTAATTAGCAATTGTTTGTGATTTTAATAAAGTATAGGAACCTATATGCAAAAAAAACATGTGGTCACATTACTAACATACTCGAAAACAAATACAAACTACATATACATAATATATGAAAAATTCAACACAAATCTATATATAATTTATTATGTATGTTTATGTTTAGATAAGGCACATTTAAGTTAATAAAATTTTAATTTAGAAAAAAACTAAAATACAAAAATAAGTAAAAAACAGATAAAACAAATCTATGCCGACGGCAAAGCCGTCAGCATAGGTTTGCCCACGGATCGACCGGCAGGCCTTGGATCGATGACGTGGACCACACCTACGCCGACGGCCTTGCCGTCGGCATAGCTATGCCGACGGCCGTCGGCATAGACATGACGACATCAGACTCCCGGTGGATGAAGACTCGTCGGTCCCACATATATGCCGACGACCCTTCTATGCCGACGTCCACTGTAGGCATATATTACGATATGCCGATGGCCAGGCTACGTCGACGACCACCGTAGGTATATCTCTAGGTACGTCGACGACTTTTCTGCACCGACGGCTTCGTCTAGGCCGTCGGCATACCTCTCTCTATGCCGATGGTGGCCATCGGCGTAGATTAGGCCGTCGACATAAGCAGTTATTCTGATAGTGCACAAACACTATAAAGCTAGTCATACTGGGGAGTAATTTAGATTAATGTCATGCATATGACACTAGTCTATGTTATTACCTTCATAGTGCGGATTAACATAGATATAGTATCATAGATGGTTGTATTTATTACTCTTTTCGTTCCTAAATATAAGTCTTTCTGTAAATTTCACTTGAACTATATACGGAGAAAAATGAGTGAGTTCATACTTTAAAAATATGTCTATATACATTTGTATATAGTCCGTAATGAGTTTTTTTAAAGACTTATATTTAGGAACGAAGGGAGTAGTTTGTAGACATACTTTATCTTGAAAAGTGTTATGTGAGGGTAACTATTATGTTATTCCAAACACCTCTCCTTTCCTTAACTACATGTGACATAAGCAAACTTATCTTGGGATGCATTATGACTAATATATGTTCTTTTGCTATGACTAATAAAAGCACAGCTGTGCTACCAAGAAAATCCCATCATCTATAAAAGCAGAAAAAATCGCCGTGGGTAATAAATATTTTTCTGTTTTGCACTTTGCAATGACCATCTATTTGTACATGGTGCCAAAAAATGTGTCGACTAAAATTGCCATCATTTGTACATACATGGCGGTATTTTAACGAAAAATGCCATGCTTTTATGTAAGATATTTGGCATGTATGTGAAAATTAACACAAAAAAGTGATCAAAATTGTCGTGGAATTATTATCAAATTTTCCATGTATATATAAAAAAATTGCCATCAATGTGAAGTAATACAAAAAATGATCAAAAATTGCCATGGCAAATGCATTTTCAAATTTCCCATGGTATTTTACTAAAAGTTGCCATCTTTTCATAATAAAATTGCCATGCATATGAAACAACACAATAAAAAGACCGAATTGCCATGGCAAAAGAATATTAAATTGTCGTGGAATTTCTATCAAATTTTCCATGCTTATATATAAAAAAATCCATCAATGTGAAATAATACATAAAGAAGATCAAAAATTGCCATGGCAAAAGCATGTTCAAACTTGCTATGATATTTTACCAAAACTTGCCATCTTTTGTGTAACTAAATTGCCGATCAAATTTGCCATGGCAAATGCATATTCAAAATTGTGATGGAATTTAAAAGAAATTTCCATGCGTACGTTAAAAAAGAAATTCATCGATGTGAAATAATACGAAAAAATGATCAAAAATTGGCATGGAAAATGCATGTTCAAATTCGACATGGTATTTTACCAAAAGTTGCCATCTTTTGCGTAATAAAATTGCCATGCATGGAAACAACAATAAAAAGATAAAGATTGTCATGGCAAATGCATATTCAAATTGGCCATGCTTATTTCTTTTTTGCCATCAATGTGAAATATACAAAAAAAAATCAAAAAATTGCCATGGCCCAAGCATGTTCAAATTTGCTATGATACTTGGCTAGGATCGATGGAGAGAGAGTAAGAGAGAGGGAGAGACACACAGAGAGAGAGATCGAGTAATGATGTGCGGTGATGTTTGGTGTGGTCATAGCCATTGAAAAAAAAGGTCGGGCAATGGCTACACCAGCGCGAACACCTCGAAGCATCTGACCTGGCGATGTGGAGGGCTTTAAGATCGGTGCTACCATCCAATGGTTAGAAGGTCGTTCGGATGGGGTTGCTTCATGGCACAGCGTGTGGCACTTATCATCTGGATAGGGATTTTGGCCCAGGTGGCAACGTTGAAGTAAAAGCTTAACTAAAATAATGACTCTATGGTGGTCAAACTAAATGGAGAGGAGAGTGATTGTTTTCTTACTAAAAAAGGGATGAGACATGATCCTTTGTCCCCTCTCCTGTTTAATTTGATGGTAGATGTTTTCTTTAGGATGTTAGTGAAAGGCTCACAAACAGGTTTAGCTAGGGGGCTTTGTCATGAGTTGGTAGGGGTGATGTTACATGTTTACACTGTACCAATGCACTAGTAGAAAACATGGCTCACTCACGAACCAGGACCTATGGGGGAATCGGTCCCGGTTTGTGAGGCCAGGGGCGCCGGCCAAGCCTCATGGGCCATTGGTCCCGGTTTGTCTGACCCTTTGGTCCCGGTTTCAGATATGAACCAAAACCAATGAGCCTCACTCCTAGCCCACAACCATTGGTTTCGGTTTGTGACTGAAACCGAGTCGAAATGTGGTCCTTTAGTCCCGGTTCCAATCACAAACTGGGACCAATGGTTAGCCTATATATATCCCTGCCCGCAATCAGAACAGTACATTGCTCTGTTTTTTTGGCCAGCCGTGGAAGAGCTTTATGATACTTTAGCTCACCTCCTAACGAACCGGAGAGAATGCTCAAGGACCAGTCAAATAGATGCGCGCAGGAGAGGGGGGAGGGGGTGGTTATTGAAGACAAAACCGACGCTCTGCCATGGAATAGCCCAAATGCCTATCCACACATACACAAAGGATTGAATGCAAGCCGGTACGTAAATCAAATGAAATCAGCACGCAAAGTATTGGCTGAGAGGGTGCTGGTATACAATGCTTCCTTACACATACTGGCCAAGCATAACCGGTGATGCGTCCTTCCACAAGGTTGTGCCACCGTAAGATGCAAGGAGCACAAAAGTGCGGAGTGCGGTGCAGCGACAGCATAGAAACTTCTCCGCGTTTTATTCTAGGCCCATCTGTGGTACTCACCCAGCTCTTGAGAAGACTATCACAAGGGACCTCACATACAAAACAGGGACCAGACCAGCTGCCATCGTCCATCCCTTCCTGGTCTCTTTTTCTGCACCTGACCAAATAGCAAAAATGTTGTCATTCACAGCCATAGAACAATAACAGCATCAGATGAATACACCAACTAAATTTACTTTAGGAAACTGATAATTATCTCTCTGGAAAAGAAAACATGTTTTCCAATAAGCAATATCCCATCAAACTTAGAAGGAAAAAATGCATTGGACTTCAGAAAGCTATAAGATGTAGCCATGAATTACAATAGACTATGTACCTCATCATCACCAACTGCTGTCAAGTCATACAATGCTTTCCCAGATTGAGGGTTCCCGGAACTCTTATCATCCTTATGGGACCAGATCCAGAACTTCGACCCCTACACCCCGCTAGGGGGTTTGTCAAACGACTTGCCCTTCTTCTGTAGGACAGATGTTGAATATGATGGTGCTTCTTCACGTATCTAAAACAAAACGCAAATGGATATCAGGAATAGTCTTCTCTAAACAAATGGCATCTGAAATCACAGGGTAGAAGCAGCAGGCAAAAGATACTACACTAACACAGCTATACATTTGAGGACATGCTTGCAGAAACTGGAAAAATGTAGTACTCTTTTAGATCACTAAAGTAGTGAACTTTTAGATCAAAAGATCACTAAAGTAGTGATCTAAAAGATCTTATATTAGTTTACAGAGGGAGTAGCTTTTAATATTCAAATACTGAAAGTTCGATTGTAATTAAATGTGATGTGATTTTGTTCTAACTCGTCTGCTCCAGTATTAGTTGAAGCTGGTCATAAATTATGATGTTCCAAGGATGAACACAGGAGCCACCTAACCAGTGGTGAGACCTCAATAGCATCCTAACAGTGAAGGGAACACAGGCAATATTAGGGACTAGGGAGGCAGAAAGTGGCTGACTTTTTGCATTCCTCTGGCACCTGTGTTTTCTGCAATTAAACGGTGTTTCAAACTGAGATGTATCTGGTGCACCAGGTCTTCTGGTGCACCCAGGTGCATCTGAGAGCCCTAGCATCTCCAAAAATATTCAAGTTACAAAAAATATAAATTCAAAACACTGCTCATGAAACAAAAAGAAAAAACATGTGTTGATATAATTCACAGCCCTATTTGGATTAGCTGCTATTTGCAGTGTGAATTATGTCTTTTGTTTCTCAACGATGTGCATTGTCAGATGCAGTAACAGAAACAATATAGATAACATTAGCAATAATATTATGGATGAAGCACAATACCGTTTGCTGCAAAGCCCCATAACTTGGTGGTTTTGAACTAAACAAGGACGGATAGTTCATGCCACAAAAATGGGACAATATGGGTCCACAGAACCAGTTGAGTCCGAAGAGGACCCAGCAGAAGACCTCCCATCATCTTCCTGCAACATATAAACAAAACGAATTATTTATCTTTAATTTTTAAATAAGTATATGGAGTCGAGTGGTTTAAGGAAATGTCATAAAACGTGCATCCACCTCTTCAAGAATTGTCTTGGCTCACATATCATCATAATCAACTGATGACCTAGAATTCATGTATTCCTCATCATCCACATCAGGAGCATCAGTCCAGCACCAGAAAGGAAATCCTTGACCTATTATATGATCAAAGGAAAAAGAAGCCAGTGTATCAAAATTCAAAAGCAACATTCTCAAATTAAGCACAAGCAATGAGGAAATGGGGGTGCTTGGTCTCAAAGTTTGTTAAACGGTGAGGGAGGGGCCATCTCTAGTGGCATGTCGGCATTCACTGCCTGACCCAGCCCTCCACCAGCCTCACCGCCGTTGACTCCCCGACAGCAGCCCACCTCCCAAGCCCCACCGCCGCTGAATCCTCGACGGTAGCCCACCTCCCAAGCTCCCAGCCCTCTCCGGCCATGACGCCCGCAAGCGCTGACCCTGCCGAGCCCCGAGCGACACTTTCCGGTGACCACGTGTCCTCCGGTGGCCGCTGGTCGGACTCGGGACGCGAGTCCTCGTCGCGCTCGTACAGCGACGTCGCGCGCGCTCCGCCAGACCTTCCCACCGCGCCACGCGCGCCCCTACGCCGTGGGCCGCCGACCCACCCCGAGCGCACGTATGGACCCGCATTGGCCCACACTTTGAGGTGCATCGGGTCTCCAACGGAGTCCAGGTCGATGCTGATGGGTACCAGCAACCTCGTCGCAGGAATCACTATCGCCGCCCGCGCCAGGAACCCGTGCCCAGCCCGCCACCCATGGCGACGCTGCAGCCCTTCCCCGGAGGAAATCGCTGGACTTTGCTTCCGCTGCGACCACCGTCATCGCTGAGGGATTGCACGAACGACATCAGGTGCAGAAAGTGCCTCGTCTCTGACCATGACTCGCGCTCCTGCACCACCGGCGGCACCGAACCCGCCGCTTGAGAGCGCGTCAGACCCGCTATTCGGGAGCGAGCCGGGCCGGCCGCTTAGGAGCGTGCTCCAGTCCAAGCCACCACGCCATCCCCGCCACCTCCGCCCACAGTCACCCAACTGCGTGACGCGCCGGCCACGCGCGAGCTGGAGCCGGTCAGGGTGATCATGGCACACTCTGTCGAGATGGAGGAGGCCAAGGAGGTCCTGAGCCATGCTATGGTGGCCTCCATCACAGGCCACAGGGCGCGAATGTCCTGCACCGAGGTTTCTGACATGCTCCGCAACACCTTCGACCTTGCCGATGGCGACGACACAGTGCATGCCCACCACCCCGAGGACTTTTTTGATCCTCTTCAGTACTCACACCATCAGGCACCGGCTTGACGGAGACCACTTCGTCAACTCGCCATGCTTCTCCCTCTCCATCCGGCCCTAGAGCAAGCTAGCCCACGCTGGCTCCGGGGAGTTCGAGTTCCACGTTGAGCTAGAGCTCTGTGGCATTCCAGCTCAGGCCTGGCATCTCTCCACCACCGAGCACGTCTTAAGAGATTCCTGCTGGATCGAGCGACTCCACCCCAACACACGTTCCAGGGCCGACCTAGCCACATTCCGGCTAGATGGGCGCACACAGTGCCCGGCCAACATCCGACGAGCTGCCATCTTGGAGATTGTTGAGCAAATCCCAGCTTGCCTGAGCTTCGAAGCGCCGACCATCAAGACGCTCACTAACACGATTTCCATCGCGGTGGCGCAAGTCGTGCTGAGTAGAGCACCACAGCTGGGTGGTCAGTCGGCCACGGGGCAAGGAGGAGATGGCATGTGCGAGGGGGAAGGGCAGGACCGCGCCATGGGCCAGGGGCGGACGCGCCCCCGCATGGAAGTGCCACCTCTGGGCCGTGCCGACGGCATGGCCCTAGATGCACCCCTATGGCGCGCCAGGAGCCGCGCCACTCATGGTCGTTGCCCGCCGACGCGGTTGCCCTGCCGCCCGTACTCCCTGTGCGCTGCAGCATGGCCCCATGGCCGGGTCAGCAAGGGCCCACGAGAGCTCGCCACATTGCCAGAAAAGGAAGGGGTAGAGGAAAGCAAAAGCGGGCCGCACCGGCGGACCAAACCACCAAAGCTGCACACGATGCAGAGGCTCTCAGGACCGTGACGAAGGAGGCAACCAGCGACCCACTTTTGACCACAGGGACACTGGTGGTCGTTGAAGGCTAGGGATCAGTCACGGCACCAGCTGGCAACCGACCATTGGTGGGGAACACAATGGAGCCATCCCCAGATTCAAACCAGCCAGAGAACTACGCGACCAAGGCTGATCGCGCGAGCCCCACGCCTGGCCCGTCTGATTCGATGGACTGTCAGGACCTGGCTGTTCTGAGCATTGTGCTGGACCGCTCATCCTGTCGGGGCAAAGCAATGTCCCATGGACGCCAGCAACCATAGCGGGGCCATCTGAACCCGACCAACTCATTAGGTCCGACAAAGACGCTAACAAGCGTGGGGTGGGGCACCCAACAACCGAGGCTAACCCCACTGCCAGCGAGACTATGACCTCCCCTGTCGCCTGTGAAGCTGAACCCCACACCCCAGTCAGAATCCTGCAGCCGCTCGAAGCCCAGCCCATGCCCAATCAGTAGAATGGGCCACCCGTGGACTCAGTTCCTAGGCCAACAGCAACCAGCGCGCGGCAAGGCCACTGCCAATCAGGATCCGGAAGATTCGCCTCACCACCGATCACGCTCCGTCAAAACCGACCCTGTGTTGTCCCTCCGCGCAGCTGGACTTTGGGCGAGTTCCTCACCGCTGCCACGAAGCACATTAACGTGGCCCTGCCAACCTCGGGGAGAAAACCGCGACGGCCGTTGAACTTCACTCTTTGACATGGCCGCTCGGCTACAACTGCTGCTCCCCAACCGGTGGCGCCACCCACGACCGAGAGAAGGGCGCGGGTCCAGCTTTTGCGCACCCTTGGGATTATTGGGACAAACCAGAGGATCACCTCCGCCGAGATGAAGGCGTACGACGACCTATTCGCTGTACCCATCCCGCTCACGGTGATCAAGGCCATCGCAGCATTGGTGGGTCGGGAGATTCCTGCATGCTTGGCTACCACAACGCAGGTCCCTGCATGCACTGAGGCTGCACGCATGCCATAGGCTGACCGTGCACCGTCCCGTCGATCATGTGTTCATGGATCACAACCCTAGGATCGTGGTTTGGAATGTGCGTGGCCTAAACGCACATGCCCATCGCACGGCCATTCGCTCGTTGATTGCTACAACCTCCGCCTCCATTGTTTGCTTCCAAGAAACAAATATGGCGTTGATTTGTTCGTCGGTTGTGCTTGATGCTCTCGGCTCGAAGTTTGACGACTACACGTACCTGTCGGCCCCAGGCACGCGAGGCAGCATCCTGCTTGCATGGAAGAGCAAGGCCGTGACCATCACGAACCCATTGTTCACCATGAATACCCTCACGGCCAAGGTCAACATGAACATGGGCACGCCCTGGTGGCTGACAATTGTCTACGGCCCACAAGAAGATGCGGACAAAATTGCATTCATGCAAAAGCTACGAGACGTGCGCGCGGACTGCCTTGGACCATGGATGGTGTGTGGTGACTTCAACCTAATCCTCCGTGACGAGGACAAGAACAGGGGCAGCCTGAACCGGCGCATGATGGGTAGATTCCGCCGCCTCGTCAATGACCTCGCTCGGAAGGAAATATACCTAAACTGATGGCCCTTCACGTGGTCAAACGAGCAATCCCCACCCATGCTTGTGCACTTGGACAGAGTGCTTTGCACTTCGGACCAGGAGGATGCGCATGTGGACTGCCATCTTCGTTGCCTTGCCTCCGTCGTGTCGGACCACAACCCGCTACTGCTCGACTGTTCGCCCACGCACAAGGCACGACGACGCTTCCACTTCAAAGACTACTGGCTTCGCTTGGCTGGGTTTCACGATACGATGGCTACGGCATGGGGCTAGGGATGAAAATGGAGCGGAAACGGATGGAAGTGAGTGCTATCACATTTTTTTTCATATATTTTTGTAGAAGCGAAAACGAATACAGAAACACCGGAAATGAATAAGGAAACAGATACTATCGGAAACAGACACAAAGCGAATACAAAGCGGAAATGGAAACAAAAGTTGGCGTTGACCAAAACTTCAAAACCCCTTGAATAATAGAGAATACACACGAAAACCAACAAATTTATTGAATTGTTAACATGGCTACAAAATAATATTATTATGTTAGCAATTTAGCATAGTATTCTAGTAGTACTCAACAGTTGCGTATACGGTCAAGCTTAGTACATATGTGGTAGTAGAAGTTGGGCCTCAAATGATCATTCTATTAATTGTGTCATTGTGTGTTGTTTCGTAGTTGGACTAGAAACCAGCCATAGGTCTATAGTAAAAACTGAAATTCCATATTCACGAAAACGGAAAGTTCCATTTCCATGCCTGTTCCACCGAAAAACACAGTTTTGTTTTTGTTCTCGTTTCCGCATAAAAAAATTCCACTTCCACTCCCATTTTGCAAATTTCCGTTTTCGTTTTCATATTTCCTCTTCGTTTCCATTTTTCCTCTGGAAAAATGAAAAGTTTCCATTCCATTTTCATCCCTACATGGGGCTCGGTGCACGACCCAGATCCCTTCCGCCGCTTGATGCTGCTCCTTCAGACAACAGCGCGTAAGCTTACCAGCTGGAGTGCCAAATCCATCGGCTGCATCCGGGACAAGATGACGATCTCCCGCGAGCTCATTTCGCGTTTTGACAAGGCCCAAGAAGAACGCATGATCTTGCCTTAGGAGGACTGGTTGCGGAAGGAGCTCAAGATCTTCTACCTTGGGTTGGCCTCCCTAGAGCGCACCATCGCTAGGCAGCGCTCCCGCATCACCATGCTCAAGGATGGCGACGCCAACACGACCGTTTTCCATAGGCAATGCTCTTAACGCCGCCAGAAAAACCATGTGCATGCCCTCACCGTTGACGGCCACACCATCACGTATCAGGAAGAGATGGCACAAGCTGCGTTTTCGCACTTCAACCAACTTTTCGGTCGTCCTGCTGACCGTGAATGCTCACTCAACCTAGAAAACCTCATCGAGTCGTGCGACCTAACAAGTCTAGATGCACCATTCAGCCATGAGGAAATATGGAATGCCGTCAAACTACTCCCGGAACAGAAAGCGCTTGGGCCGAACAGGTTCACAACCGAATTCCTGAGAGCATGCTGGAGCATTATTCGACAAGACATCCTGGACATCTTCCAGCAGCTATACGAGCTCCGAGGCCGTGGCTTCAGCAAGCTTAACCAGGCACTGCTGACCCTACTGCCAAAACGCGCCAACGCCAGCGAACTCCACAACTACCGTCCGATTTGTTTGATAGATCTCGTGGCCAAAATCTTCGAGAAGGTGCTATCGCTTCGGCTCGAATGCGTTCATCCCCAACCGGAGTCTCCATGACAACTTCGTCTTGGTTAGGCAATCGCTCAAGATGCTACACCAACTTAAGGCCCCGCGGATAATGCTGAAACTTGACCTCACGCGGGCCTTCGACTCTATATCATGGCCATTTCTCTTCAAAGTTCTCACCAGTACGGATTTGGGACTTGGTCCCGGGAGTGGCTGGCAA
The DNA here is from genome assembly GCA_022496015.1 of Hordeum marinum. Classification (NCBI taxonomy): domain Eukaryota; kingdom Viridiplantae; phylum Streptophyta; class Magnoliopsida; order Poales; family Poaceae; genus Hordeum; species Hordeum marinum. The sequence continues at coordinate 446,309,024 of CM039676.1, forward strand.
TCCTACTGGCAACTTCCAGCACCCGCGTCATGCTCGGCGGGGAGCCCGGACCACCCACCTGGCGCCGATGTGGCCTGCGCCAGGGAGACCCGATGTCCCCACAGCTCTTCATGCTTGCCGTGGACACTCTCAGCCGCCTCATTTGACGCGTCCATGACTGCAGCATACTACGCCCACTGCACCACCGACGCGACATCCCGGTGATTCCCCTTTACGCCGATGACGTCATGCTGTTCTGCCGCGCCACGCAGGACGATGTGGCTGCCATTCAGGGGATCCTCACCCTGTTTGGCAGAGCAACCGGGCTCAGGGTCAACTACGCCAAGAGCTTAGCTACCATCCTACATGGCAACCCCGACACTGCCAAGATGATCACTCAACTGGGATGCCCGGTGGTCAAGTTACCCATCACTTACCCAACATCCCGCTGACGCTTCACCGTCCCACGGCCGCCCAGCTACAACCCCTCGTTGATTCGGTGGCGGACAGGCTCCCAGCATGGAAAGAATGGCTCATGACCAAAGCGGGGCGACTCGCGCTAGTCGTCTGTACTGAGCGCAATCCCAATTCACCAGCTGCTCGCATTTGCCCCTCCCAAGAAGACCCTAAAGCAGCTTGAGAAAATACAACGTGGATTTCTCTGGGCCGTCCACGCCACCGCCAACGGAGGGCACTGCCATGTCAACTGGCGCCAAACCTGTCGCCCTGTAGAATATGGTGGCCTTGGGATCCGTGATCTTGAGTGCACTGGCCTAGCGCTTCGGCTGCGATGGATGTGGTTTGCCCGAACGGACGCTAACTGAGCATGGCAGGGACTGGACCTCCAGTTCTCCAAGGAGAGTGTGATCTTTGCATCAACCACTACCGTGCTCAAAGATGGACTGAATGCCCTTTTCTGGGAGGACCGCTGGATACACGGGCAGTCAGCAAGAGAACTCGCCCCCTATTATACCAGTGCATCCCTAAGCAGCGACGCAGGACGAGAAGAGTGGCAGAGGGCCTCCACGGGAACACCTGGGCCCGCGACATCCAAGCGACCCTTGGGATACAAGAGATTGGTCAGTACGTGATGTTGTGGCAGGCCATCCAACACTTCGACCTCTCGACTGAACCCGACCGGCTGCTATGGAGATTGACAGCCAGTGGCATATATACGGCGCAGTCTTGTTACGCCGCCACATTCCAAGGATCCACCCGTTGCCCCTCCTAGAAGCTCATTTGGAAGGGTTGGGCACCACCCCGTGTCAGATTCTTCCACTGGCTCACAAACAAAGACCGATGCTGGACGGCGGCACGACTTGCCCGACGCGGCCTGCAGCACCACCCCAAATGCCTCCTTTGCGACCAAGACCATGAGACCATCCATCACCTGCTGCTGGCATGCCCATTCACCAAGCAAATCTGGCGCACCATCCTGGACTGGACGCACATACTGGCGCAACCACCAGGTAACGAACCTACCATGCTGGACTGGTGGCAACGAGCGAAGGCACAAACCCCGCCCACACTCCACAAGGCGTTGCATTCCATCACAATGCTTGTCCCTTGGATGATTTGGAAACAACGGAATGAATGTGTCTTCGACAATGCAAGACCCTCGATAGATTCACTAGCTGATAGGATCAAAGTAGAGGCCAAATGTTGGGCACAAGTTGGGGCACAGGGGCTGAGGCTTGTGCTGCCCACCTCCTGGGATGTCCATTGATGGGGCATAGGCCTTGTAACCACCACCTCTTAGGAGGTTTGTACTCTTCCACCTTTTCAATGAAATGAAACACAAGTGCTCCTTGTGTTTTCCCGAAAAATGAGGAAAAGGGGAGCTGGTGTGGAAACGATTAAGTAACTAGGAACCTTTATGAATCATCACAAAAGATGCTTACTTTGTCCACATCTAGGGCATCGTTTGCCCAGACATCATCTTCCAAACTTGCTGCCCAGGCCATACCTAGATCAGGGTCAGTTCCAGAGTACTGGTCTCTTTATGTACTTCTTTTGACTCATACATGAGGTTAGATATTCTGGTAGCAACAGCAGGGTCACTTAGACTGATAGATGCACTGATGTTATGCCGATTGTGGTAGATCTCAATTAGCTTGGCACTGTACAGAAGATTCAATATTATACATGCATCCCAGCCAAAAAATAGGGGGGGGGGCATGCCATTTACACTCAACTCTCTCTATAGTTATGGAATGCTACTGTTAGGAATGAGCAACTATATTCTCAGGAGGGCCAAGGGCCAGTACATATACATGTGTACAATGGGGATAAACCGAAAAGAGAGACTATACACATCTAATACATCTAACACGCCCCCTCAAACTCATGGTGGATCAACCACACTGAGTTTGGAGAGAAAGAACCCATGCTGCGCTCGAGTTTGGGCCTTCGTGAAGAAATCAGCCAACTGTAACTCAGAGGGCACATAGTGGAGAGCAAGAACCTGATCTTGTACTGCAGCATGCACAAAGTGGGCATCCACACCGATGTGCTTGGTGAGCTCATGCTTCACCGGATCACGAGCAATACTGATAGCTCCGGCGCTGTCTGACGGTAAGGGAGTCGAGGTAGTAGTCGACACACCAAAATCCTCAAGTAGCCATCGTAACCAGATCACTTCAGCCATCAACATAGCCATTGCTCGCAACTCAGCCTCTGTACTCGAGCGAGAAACTGCAGTTTGTTTCTTTGTCTTCCAGGCAATCAAAGAGCCACCAAGAAAAACACAGTAAGCAGACAGTGAACGTCGATCAGAGGGATCACTAGCCCAGGTAGCATCCGAGTAGGCCTGGAGCTCGAGAGAGCTGGAGCGGGGAAAGAAGAGGCGTTGAGAGATCGTGCCACGAAGATATCATAGAACACGGAGGAGATGACTAGTGGACAGAGGTGGGGGCTAAAACAAACTGACTCAGGATGTGGACAGGATAGGAGATGTCAGGACACGTAACAGCAAGATAGATAAGACTGCCAACAAGGTGACGATAGCGAGTGGGATTAGGAAGAGGGTCACCATCAGAGGCACGAAGCTGAACGTTGAGCTCCATAGGAGTCACAACTGTGCGCTCATCACCGAGAGCAGCACGAGAGAGAAGATCCTGAATATATTTTTCTTGAGAGATGTAGAAGCCATCAGAGGTCAAGGAGATCTCAATCCCAAGAAAATAGCGAAGTGGGCCAAGATCAGTCATGAGGAACTGGTCACGAAGGCAAGCCTTAACAAAGGCAATGTAGGCAGAGTCGTCACCAGTGATGATCATGTCATCAACATAGAGAAGGAGAAGAGTCCGACCACGAGGAGACGTGTGAACGAACAAAGCGGGATCATGATTACTGGGCGAGAAGCCCGCAGCAGTCACGACAGAGGCGAACCACTCGAATCAGGCACGAGGGGCCTGCTTAAGACCATAGAGAGAGCGACGAAGTCGGCAGACCATACCATCAGGAACAGAGTACCCTGGGGGTGGCTACATATAAACCTCCTCACGCAACTCACCATTGAGAAAGGCATTCCGAACGTCAAGCTGAGACACAAACCAATGACGAACAGAAGCTACAGCAAGGAGAGTGCGAACAGTGGTCATGTGGGCCACAGGAGCGAATGTCTCGTCATAATCGCGTCCCTGTTCCTGCTAAAAACCACGAGCCACAAGACGAGCTTTGTAACGCTCAAGAGAACCATCAGAGCGAGTCTTAATCTTATAGACCCACTTGCATGTGATGGGACGAACACCAGAAGGAAGGGAAACCAGATCCCACGTGCCAGAACGCTCAAGGGCAGCAAGCTCCTGGGCCATCGCAAGCTGCCATTCAGGCCGAGTCAGGGCAGCCCGATAGAAAGTCGGCTCAGCAACAACAGAGAGGCCGTACTTGGCAGGAGAGTAGCGATCAAGAGGGGGTCGAGGTCGAGCACGGAGATTATGAACTGGTGGAGGCGTGGAAGGAGGAACATCGGAAGTGGAAGATGTGTCAGGAGAATCATCCTCAACACGAGGGCGGCGAGTGTAGTGGAGAGGAAAGGAAGAGAGAGGCCAACGGATCGGAGAGGATGGTGGAGAGGAGGATGGAGGGGATTGTGGTGTCGGTGGCATGTGAGGGAGAGTGAGACGGGTCGGAGGAAGGGGAGAGACCTGAGGCACAGAGGAGGATGTATCAGGAAGGAGAAGGAAAGAAATATCGTCCACAGAGAAACTCGAGGAGGACGGGTGGGGGTAGTAAGAGCGAGACTCATCAAAGGTCACATCACGCGAGATGCGCAAGCGACGACTAACAGGGTCCCAACAGCGATAGCCCTTGTGCTCATCACTGTAACCAAGGAAAACACACTCAACCGACTAAGCAGTCAGTTTGGTGCGTTCTCGCGGGGCAAGGACATAGCACACACATCCAAACATACGAAGAGCTGAGTAGTCAGGAGATCGACCAGTGAAACACTCCATAGGAATACCACCCTGCAGAGCAGTCGAGGGCTGAATGTTGATGAGATAGATGGATGCAGAAACAGCCTCAGCCCAAAAGTGGGGTGGAAGAGAAGCGGCAATCATCAGCGCACGAGTCGTCTCAAGCAGATGACGATGCTTACGTTCAGCAACGCCATTCTGAGCATGAGCACCAGGACATGAGAACTGGGCAAGAGTACACTGTTCCGCGAGAAAACCACACAACAGCTGGGAGATATACTCTCCAGCGGAGTCGGCACGAAAAGTACGAATGGGCATGGAAAACTGGGTGTGAACCATGGCAGCAAATCGTTTGTATATAGAGAGAACCTCGCTCCGAGATTTCATGAAGTAGAGCCAAGTGTAGCGAGAGAAATCATCAATAAACAAAACATAGTAGCGATGACCCCCTTTCGAATCAAAGGGAGGAGGACCCCAGACATCAGAATGAACTAAGTCAAAAGGATGCTGGGATACGGACTCACTGGTAGGATAAGGTAACTGGGTCTGTTTGCCAAGTCTGCAACCATTACAATGTAAGGAAACATCTCTAGATACAGACCCTAAGAGGCCCTGACGAACGAAAGAAGACAAGCGAGAGCCACAGATGTGACCAAGGCGATGATGCCACTGCTGGAAGGACACAGACGAAGAGGCAGCAAGAGCATGAGAGCTGGCAGAAGTGGTGGCAACGGAAAGAACACAAAGCTAGTCAACCTCCCAAAGGTCCTCTGACTCACGGCGCCGGGGGCCAGCACCAACCAAAGCCTTGGTGCGACGATCCTGAATGGAGCAAGAGTCGGTGTCAAGAATGACACGACAACCAGAATCAGTAAGTTGGACAGCGGAAAAAAGATTCATGGTAAGGCGAGGAACATGAGAAACACTAGGAACAGAAAAAGATGGAGTGGAAAGAATACCACGACTAGCAACAAGAAGAGGTGTGCCATCGGCGGTAAGAACATTAACAGGCAAATCGAGAGGTCAGAGAGAAGACAGCGCGAAAGAATCAGAAGACATATGAAAGGAGGCTCCAGAATCCAGAACCCACGTAGATGTACCTGACTGTGTAGATGTTGACGGTGGTGGAGAAGTGGATGCAGACACAGCAGCAGCGGAACCAGTCGAGGAGGAGCCGAAGGAAGCAAGTAGACGCTTGAGGCGTACAATGTCCTGGTCAGTGAGTGACGAAGTCGAGGGAGACGCATGAGTCCCACTAATAGAAGAGCGCCTCTGGTCTCGCTGTTTCTGGCGGCAATCAGACTCTGGGTGACCTTGCCTGGAGCAGTAGCCACAAAAAGTGTCACGGCACGACCGGCCCTTCTCAGCAGAAGGAGGGCAACCCACCCCCTGAAGGTGTGGGCAGAAGCGGTGGAGCAGTGAGACGAGCAGACGACACAGGAGCTCAAGCAGCCAACACAGATGGAACCGCAAGCAACCCAGCAGAACGAAGGCGGGTCTCCTCAGCACGAAGCTCAGCAAGCACCTCCGAGATAGGAACACGACCACGAGCAAGCAAGTGAGCACGTCGAGGTTCAAACTCGAAACGGAGGCGAGATAAGAACTCATGGACGCGCTGAAACTCCAAGTCGGACCTCATAGTCTGGCAGCAACGGCAAGTTCCACAAACAACTGTCCGAAGAGAGTCAAGCTGGCGCCAGATGGCAGAACTCTGTGTAGAACTCATCAACAGAAGAGTTACCCTGCTGAAGAGCGTGCTCCTGGCGCACCATAGATAAGTAGAGCGCATCATCAGAGGGTTGATAGCGCTGACAGAGGTAAGACCACATGGCTGCAACTGTGCCAAGTCCCATGAACTCTGAAGCAAACTGAGGGAGAACACTCGCTGTGAGAACAGCAGCAGCACGAGCATCATCATTGCACCACTGAGTGTAAGCAGACAGATCATCATGGTATACAGAGAGAACATCTGAATAAGCGGATACCTGCTGGTCATAAGCATCAACCGCAGCGTCATCGAGAGCCTTGGCTGCATCCCGGTCAGCCTGAGAAGCATCAGCAGCAAGGACCGGTGGCACCGGGGGTATTGGGGCCACGGGCGCAACAAGGCATGGCGGACAGGGGACCTCGCCAGAGAGAACACCCCACAGGAGAAGACCGCACATGTGGATACGCATGAAGCCCGCAAACTCAGCATAGTTGGTGCCATCGAAGATCACCGAGCACCGAGGAACAACGATGTAGTCCGAAGAAGACATGAGGAACTCTCTGTTTTTTTTGTCAACTGCTACGGTAGACCCCGATCTGGATCGGGATCGGGCTCGCCCAGACGCAGCGGCCGAGCGGGCGAGGCAACGCAGCGCCAGGCGGGGCAGGTGGCGGCCGTTGGCAGAGGCAGGCGGCGGCGGCAGGCAGCGGCAGGCGGCGGCAGGCGGCGGCCGGTCGAGGCAGTCGGCAGCGGCGACCTAGCGAGGCAAGCGGCGGCAGCTACCGGGTGAGGCAGGCAGCGGCGGCTGAAGCCGGACGAAGCGGGCGGCGGCGACAACGGCCGGACAAGGGGGAGGTGCATGGAGCTACGAGCGTGCGGGAGCGGGAGAGCAACCTAAGCATCTGATACCATGTTAGGAATGAGCTACTACATTCTCAGGAGGGCTAAGGGCCAGTACATATACATGTGTACAATGGGGATAGACCAAAAAGAGAGACTATACACATCTAATACATCTAACAGCTACAACATTTCTCTTCCTTGTGATACAAATACGATAGTCAAGCAGATTCCATGAACCGCACAAGCTAGCAACAAATAGCACTTAAACTACTACACCCTAAGCAACTCCAAATGAAAAAATACAGCTTATTCAACAGCAATTCAGAACTTCATCGTAAATATTGTATTTTCCAGGGTGAAAGACATTTGAGAATATAGGCCTTAGCATACACAGTTTAAATTACAAACTAGCAGTAGGTAAAGAATATAGGCCTCTTGTTCGCTAGGCAGGTTTGGGCACTTGCAGTTGCCGCTTGGGGCAAGCCAACATGGGTGCCATCCAAGGAAGACACGCTTGTTGAATGGTGTGGTCTATACCTACGATCACTACAAAAATATCATAACATGTGAGACCTCCCACTGTCTCCCGGAAGACACCAATGCTTGAATAAAAAGGTTACAAATAAAGGCGAATTGCTAAAACTGTCACTTAGCATTAAGAGAAAGAAAACTATGTTCCCTATGGTACAACAGTGAGGCACACATACAGTATGGACCATAACCAGCACATGGTGGTCGAACACTACACTTAATTGCGTAATGTGAAGGAAATAATCAAGATTGCCCCCCCCCCCCCCCCCCCAATATATTATATGGCTCAGACAACGGCAAAGATGTAACAGATGGTGAAGTTTACAATCCTTAGTGGTGAATTGTACAGCTCTAACTTCATAGATGACTTCCGCAATGAAGTAACATTTCAAATCAGGAGCAACTTAACTGCACTAGGAAATTAAAACCCCAAATATTACAAATGCATACCTGGAAGGGCCTAAAGGCAAGTATTTAATCCTTTGAACGAAACAGAATAATCAAACGAAATCAAGAAGCCTCTCATGGGTTTCATAAAGTTTCTTGAGTTCATCATCACTCCATTCTTGTTTGCTATTATCATCCTGACAGATCTCCCTGCAAAAATCCATACAGAGCAGCCATCTCATGGACAATTCCAGAGCCGGCAAGAGGATTTTATGGACAACATACCTAGCAAGGTCGTCTTGAGCTTTGTACATTCCATCCAAGACCATGAGCATTGGGCTTATAAAAGATCCAAGACCAGTACCACTAGCACATTGGTTTTCCCCATTACTTAGCTGCAATTCCGAAAAGTTTGACTGCACAACCCCCCATACTCAAAGCATGAAGAAACTCGTATATCTGTTGTCTATAAGGTTCACGAGAGGCCTGGACAGCAGCGCTACGGATCTACAAAAGTAAACCATAAGATAAGGAAAAAGGAAAGGCGCGTATAAGGATATGCAATACTATCTCAATCTCACCCAATCACATTGTCAAGCTAAAGGAAAGGAAACTAATTTTTTTCAGGCACATACCTCCCAGCCGCCACTAAATGCACACCTTTGGAGCTGCGTCAGAGCGCTAGCAAGTGTAGGGCTACGGGAGCTAGCTGCAGCAACCATTTTATCAGCATCAAGCATCATTGCATCAGTACCAGGCGGTGTTGCAGATTCCCATGCATACTCAGATGCGGCACAGTTTTCATTTCTCCCAGAAACCAAACCTGTTGATCATTTGAAGGGCCAAAATATCAACACATTTTGATTCCATACTCAATGAATAAACTAACCAAGTTGAAGTTTTGCTCTTACAGCAGCTTGTACTGATCTTTGCAGTGCCATTGCAGATTTTGGATCAGAGGCAGAAATCATATCAACAGATGTGAGTACAAACATTGAACCAGGCTGAGGTGGTGGCAGATCAAGGACGATTGTCACAGCTTCCAATGCTGTATGTTTCCCATCTTGTCCTGCTCCTACAAGGCATGTCTGGGAAGACAAGAATTGTTATTTTGCACTCAATTTATTATCCCCATTATACAAAAAAAATGTCATGTGAACCATTGCATAATAACATAGCACCAAAATGCTGTAGAAACCAGGGATTATATGATAGTAGAATACATTGCAGCTTTGCAAATGACATCAAACGGTAAGGACCCTTTTGTCAAGTAAAGCTGGTTGTTCAAAAAAACATTAGTAAATATTTTATGAAGAAATGCCTACCTTCCATAAGACTATAAGAGTAGTCAATCTTTCCAGGAACTTTAGTAGCAAACATTGTAGCAATCTCAAGCAGAGTGACAGCCATATCAGGGGTTGCCTATCATGTAAGAACGAACCAGATTAACAGATCACTCATCAAAAATCAAGTAAATGAGAACATATTACAACTAATTAATATAATAGCTGCAAAATGCATATACTCTTAACTATAACCATAAAACACGTAAACGAGGGGGCAAAACAAAAAAAAAAGTCCAGACCATATTATTGCAACAATAATCCTGTATAAACGAAGAAAAAGAAAATACCAAGATAAAAATAGGTGCCGTAATTCACTATTTTTGTAAATAGTGTTATTCTAAAATAATTGAAACATCAAAAACTCGAAGTGATTACAGAACAGTTGACATTGCTTCCAGTTTCAGGATGATTTCAGGCACATGGCTGATAAAAGTCATCAAATGAGGATGAAAGAGCACCTTCATAAAATAAAAAACAAGGCAATGTGTATAATATTAACAGTGAAAGGGATACAATCATACAATACCTTGAACCTAGCATGTAGGGTTGGCAGGACACCATTCAGTAGAGAAGAAGGCCAGGCTGGGTCAGACAGCTCACACTCAATTATGGATTTTAGTTCACCGAAGGACTCGTGTGGATTTTGCATCCATATCAAAGCTTTGATGGCCATTGCTCGAACATATACACACTCGCATGCTACAGTTATCCACACTACTTCCATTAGTGATGCCAATAAACCAGAACAGTTACATGATTTATTGCAAAATGAAATCAACATAAAACACAAGACACACAATTTTATGCCAGTCAAAATGAAATACAAATAAAACACTAGTGAACCTCTGTAGGCATGCCTGAATGCATTCAGGGTCATGCTTATATAAGAATTATTATAGCCAGGTTTGATTTTAAAAGGAGATGCCAAGACATAATATTTACCAATTTCCTAGTTGTCCAGTAAACTCGGCCCGGAACGAATTGACAGGACCAAGATGCATGACTCGGCATTACTTCTAATCAACATAAAGTGCATATGTAATTGAATTGCTCGACTCTGATAGAATCGTAGTACCTCCAGGTTGTGAGTTGTCATCAGAATCAAGAGACTCGACACTATCTGAATAACCTTGAAGATTTGCTCCCTCGTCATAAGCACCCAGAGAGTAAGCATCTGCCCTGCTTTTACCCACACACCGGCTAGCCTGAGCTCATGATCTCAGGATCATGTCTCCAGCGTCGCGCCCAGCCACCACAATCACTGAACATTCATTGCAGGAAGAGACCGACATAATACCATCCAGCCTACTTGAGCATATAACAGTACAAGCAGGACAGAAGGAACAGCAACACACAGGCAATGAACAAATCCCATCAGCAAGATGGCAACACCATCACCGCACAGCAGTGACACATCGGGCCGGGCTTTTGCTCAGCTCCACCGCCGTCCGGCGCCGAGGCACGCCGCCCCACAATCGACGACCGAAACTCGCCTGGAATACCCACCTTGCCGCCCCCACGGGGGCCGCCCGCGCGTCCGAAACCCTAAGCGGGAGATGCGCCAAGGAGGGCATTGCCGCCACCTTCGCGGGCTTCCCGTCGAGGGGGAAGGGTGGCGGCGGGCTAGGGTTGGGGTTGGGGTTGGGGACTTGGGGCCGCGCTCGAGCGACGCGAGATTTGGTCGATTTCCCCACACGGCCACACCAATGGATTTCGCCGCCTCCAATTTGACCGCCGCCCAGCGCGTCCGATCAGACTCGGTAGCTGCTCTGGCTACCTCCTCCAAGGCCGGAGCGCCGACGCTCCGTGGTCGCCGGCAATCGCACTACCCCCACCCCACCGCACCCAGCCGACCCCATCGCGTGTGGTGGGCGCCATCTGACTCAGCAAAATGTCAAAATGCCGCTGCACACATTACCGTCCGTACCACAGCACGCAACATATATACTAGTAAGTATTAATCTGAAGAAGAAGAAATGCAATGCCATGAAAACCACAGCAATCTGAAGAAATCCAACCACACCAATCTGAAGAAATGCAATGTTATCAAAGCCACACTGATCTGAAGAAACCCAGTGTTATCAAAACCACACTGGTCTGAAGAAACCCACTGTCATCAAAGACACACTAATCTGAAGAAACCCAGTGTCATCAAAGACACACTAATCTGAAGAAATCTAATGTTATCAAATCGAAACCACACCACTGGACATTACAGATTCGTGCCGGTCGACCTAGAATCGGATCGTGCGGGCGAAGAGCATCAACAGAATGAACGCAATGACTCCGACGAGTAGCGGTACAGGCAGTGCATCGGCTCGACCGATGTCGACTGATCGGGAGGGGATGGCATGGCCTCTGTGCCACCAGGTCCACGGCGAACAGCCAGGTGTCTCCGTCTGGGGCAGGCACCTCACTATGGCCTGCATCCCCTGCCCCTCGAAGCAACACTTGCCCGTGTGCGAGTGAGGAAACGGGTGCACGCCGTCCTGAGCTGGACGCGCGTCATCGAGGAAGAACACTGGGCCTGGGCGGCTGCTCAGCAAGGACCTCGAACAGCCTCGGGCAATGAACATCATCTGATTTTCGAGATTCCGGACCCTGACCCAGTTCGCCCCGTCGCGGTAACAGATCTGAAATTCAGGTCTTCCTTCTTCTGCCATCCGTCTGACCATGAGCAGCAGGAGTCCTGAGCTTGACAAGAGCAGGTACCGGGCAGCCACCGCCCCATTGTCATTGCCATTGCGGTTCCATTGATGACGCAGAGCATCCACGTGCAGTCGCATACACAGTGTGCCGTCTTCACCATTGACCGGAGTATACCACAGAATCTGCTCGTTTGATGTCAGCACACAGAACCTTCCCACGTTCGCAGAGTCTCGGTGGAAGAGGATGTCTTCGATTTGAATTCCGGGGACCATGTTCCTCCAGTCCGTGCGTTCTTGAACAGCTTCCGACTTGGGAGGCGTCCAGTGCTCCATACCACTCCGCCAAAACGCGAGACTCGTCTGACCGCCGGTGACAGCGGCGATGACGCACTGGGACTCCTCCGCTGGAGATGCAGACATGGCAGATCAGTGGATCTCCATCTGATGATCGCTGGAGTAATCCCCGTTCTCCAAGATCCTGAGCAGGTTTGGCAGCGGACGCACTTCGCCGGTTGCGAGGTTGGCCACGGCGTTCTGGGGTGGCTCGCGGGAGGAGATCACAAACCAGCCCCCCGGAAAGGATCCACAGAATTTGGCACCTCTGCAACGCTGCGCCGCCTCGGAGTGGTCTTCGGCAAAGAACTCCGTGTTTTGCTCCCATATCTGAAACACTGCTGTCCCCTCCGTCGATGGCATTACAACCCATGGCAGCTCTGCCGGATTTTGCATTGTCACAGCACGCCAGTGGCGGCACACGGCAGACACACAAGCTCGTTCATTCACCGAGAAGAGAAGCTGGAAAATCACCCCAAGAAGGTCCTTGTCGAGATCCTGCCAGCGAAGCTCTGTCTTCTTGTCCTTATTATTGACGTCACTGGCTCTGTTCTGCTCGCCGGAGCCGCGGTGCTCATCTCCCGCTGCACGGCCCAACTCATTGGCATCCGCCATGGGACCCTCCTCAGTTGGATCCTCCATGAGACCGACGGTCGACATCTTTAGCTCTGTAGGTTCTTGTTCTGAACGAACCTCGGTGATTCTTGACTGCTCGCCGGAGCCGGAGGTCCAATCTCCGGCTGCACGGCCGAACCCTGTAGCATCCACCATGGGATCCCCCTCAGTTGGATCCACCATGGGACCGACGGCCGACATCTTTCGCCCTGTAGATTCTTGCTCTGAACGAATCTTGGTGTTTCTTGACAGCTCGCCGGAGCCGCGGCTCACATCTCCCGCTCCACGGCCGAACCCTGTAGCATCCACCATGGGAACAGCCACAGTTGGATCATCAATACGATTGCCAGCCGAAATTTTGTGCCCTGTCGATTGTCGGTTCGATCGGTTTGTGTTTGTTTGGTTTGTCGCCGTCGCCGGACTTGTATGTTCTCGGGTCGGGTGGGAGCCGACGAAGAAGGAGACGGTGCTACTTTAAGATTCGTGCCGGAGGTGTATCTACGGTACAGACGGGGACGAGGTGAAGAACCTCCTGGTTTTCTTTAAGCCTTTCTTTAGGGTTGGGCTTTTTTTTCGCCTAGCTGGGTAAAGATACGCTCTCTTTGTAAAGAAATACTCTAATACAGTAGTTCTTTCTCTTATGAAACGGAGGGAATATTATTTAAATTTTAATAAGGTGTGCCACGAGTAAAAAAAGCACTGATGAAATGTATGCCACATCAATTATATTTATTAGGAGAACGCCCGTGCGTTGTCACGGGCTTTTGAAATATTTTGATGAAGTTGGATAAGCATAATGTATGTTAAATTTTACATGTAGAGAAAAGATAACATATGCACAATTGGTTTTATAATTGAAGTCCACTTTACTTACAATGTAAACTAATAACAAAAAGGCAATTTGACAATGTATACATCTAGATCGATTATCCAACTGAAAATCTGAAACAAATTAAGGTCTACTTGATGCGCTTAGGAAATTCTCGCACAATATCAGGAATGTTGTTTTTAGCTTCATTCGAACGATATTTGAGTAAGTACAATATAAACTTTTTCATCAACTCATGCCCATCGTGCCCAAGCAATATATGTAGTTAACACGAATATTTCATGTTGAAGGCCTCAAAAGTGTAACGAAGAATACCCATCGTGCAAACAGGACAAACCAATTTTTTACCGTTCCACGAGAGCATAAATTGCTCAACAAAATAGCCACACATGCCCCTGCAATTTTATAAATTAAATTATCTTGAATATAGTGATAAATAAAATAAATGTTTTATTTGAATGTTATGATAATGAAATATATAAATTTACCCGTCCATGTCCGTTGGAATAACTGGCGGAAATAAGTGTTGCCGTCTCGATATATCAAAATTCAAGTCGGGTTGCTTTATTTCGAGTGCGTTGTTAAATTCCTCCCAACTCAATTCCTATTCCTTGAGATTCATTGGTCTCAGGACAGAAAACCTCCAACCCAACATGTCCTCGATGGAGCGATTTCATATTGAAAGATGGAGATCTCATACGCTCACTCCCAAGGGGCGACATATCTTTGTTGTCTCTTTAAGATCTAAGGCATTTCCCTTGATATCATATTCCTTTTGATTTTGTTAACCAATTTCTCTATCAACATGAAATTCGTATTTCTGGACGATATTGTATTGACCTAACTTTGTGTTATTTAGATATTTGATGAAAAAATTGTCGTTGAGGATCTGGACATGAGATGTAGAAGGACTCACAAATCTGGTTGGAAAACCTTGGGAATAGTTGTGTAGCCTAGCAAGGAGGTGGGACAACACCCTCATCATCGGGCTTGATCTTCTACCTTAGCCAAGTCATGCCAAGGACAGTCGCGCTACCACGCCATCGATCCCATCCCGCCGAGGGCGACCAACACGGCGACGCGACCTGCTACACACCGTAGCGCCGCTACCTTCTCCGAGTGTGGCGGCCATCGGAGGATTAACACCATTGACTTTCACATTTGCCCCACTCATCCCACCTACCCTACTCGTTTGTTGTTACTGCCAGTATGGTTATCCCTCCTCTCGATTGCCTTTATGACCACAACAAGCACGACCTTCTCGTTTACTTCACCAGGGCGTGTGAGAGATAACTGGGGCGTGGGCTCCTTACATCGACATGGGTACACAGGGTTCGCACCTCAGAGCCAACGTCCCAAGAGGAAACCGAGGCACAATGAAACCTGGGATATTTAATGAACTAAAAACCATGAATGGGGTAATTCTAATCCCTTACTCCCTTAGACAAACATGTCCATGAGAGTGCCAGCTTCTTCCAGCACCCAAATCATACTAATTCTTTAGGATCTAACAAGAGTTGCAATGCAGCGTGACATCAAACTATGGGCATAGTTCTTGACGAAGCTTCCCTCCCCTTCCTTCCCTTCTGCAGTCCACATCAGTCCCTCGCATCCCTGCTTATCCTCTTCTCTGAGCCACCACTGCCATCTAGTTTTCTTCAAGATCATCAAGCTTTGGGTCTAGCATTTCACGGGTAAGCTTTCCAGTTTTTTTATTGTTTTCTTCTCTTTTTGTAACTGGAGCTCGAGTGATTGTACATATCAACCAGTTAAAAACACACTGTCTTTTACATGCTTTTCTTCATATTTTATATGTGACTATAAGTAGATATAGAATTATTGTGAACACATCAACAGAAGTTCCTAAAACTTCTATGCAGGATTTAAATTCGTAAACAATCAAAGAACAAATGGCAACTGCTGGGAAGCCCAAATAATATATGTATTCTCCTTTTGTTTCCCATGTGTTGTTTTAGAATGTAAAAATGGAAATTAGACCAGCTTTATGTCATTGGATAAGAAATGACCACGGTGATTGAAATCAAGATTCTAGAGTGAAAAGGTTAGTCCAAACAAAAGAACATAGACATGTTTGATTTTTTTAACTCACCTGCATAACAAGAAGATTATTTAGCACCATCGTCATGTTTGTCCGGCTCCCGTCTAAGCACCATCATTGCCTCCAGCGGCACATCTGATAATGCCACTGGCTCCGCTTCCCTCTATAATGGTCTCTTCATTCAAGCTAATAGAAAATATTCCTGGAAGAATAGTAGAATAGACAAACCATTGTCAATGCATCCGGGAAAACATAAAATCAGGATATTATCTTTTAAGAGAAGTTATATCAATCCAGCCGCCCAATCCACCCCGGTCCAGCTTCAGCAGAGATAAGTGACCCCTCCTCCTGCCCCCTCTCTTCTTCTCCTTGGCTCTTAATCCCCGTCTCCTTTTCCTGCCCTATACGTAGTCTGCAAATCAGTGAACAAAAAGCATAAAAGTAATGATGTAAGTAAAATCACTATAATCGTTTAAATGTAATATTATGATCAGGAACATGTGTGTTTCTAAATATCGCTTAAAGGCAAGTCAGTGGCCAGTTGGTACAACAGGAAAAAATCAACCTTTTCTATACACAATCCCAAAGCTTATTTACCTTTTAAGTTAGATTTATCTTTTGTCTTAATGAAGTAGCTCCCGACCAAAATCTGAAGCAGTGCTCCGTTACTATAGTTCATTGTAAATATTGTGAACAAAAAAATATGGTTGACACATCTTGTGTGGTAAACAATCGAAAAGGTGGCTTGCATCACTCCATGGTTTAGAGCACCTGCCATCAAGGTGGTACAACCGAAGATCTCCCCAATGTCCAGAGTGCTATCCACGGCCTCTAGCAGGCCCGCTATGAGGAACAGGGAGTGCTCGCAGCAATGTGGATGACTTCTGCTTGTAGAATCTGTTGAAAATATGCCCTAGAGGCAATAATAAATTAGTTATTATCATATTTCCTTGTTCATGATAATCGTTTATTATCCATGCTATAAATTGTATTGATCGGAGACTTAGATGCATGTGTGGATACATAGACAAAACCATGTCCCTAGTATGCCTCTAATGGACTAGCTCGTTGATCAAAGACCGTTAAGGTTTCCTAGCCATGGACATGAGATGTCATTTGATAACGGGATCACATCATTAGGAGAATGATGTGATGGACAAGACCCAAACTACAAACGTAGCATATGATCGTGTCAGTTTATTGCTACTGTTTTCTGCATGTCAAGTATATGTTCCTATGACCATGAGATCATGCAACTCATGGACATTGGAGGAGTGCCTTGTGTGTATCAAATGTCGTGACGTAACTGGGTGACTATAAAGGTGCTCTACAGGTATCTCCGAGTGTGTCTGTTGAGTTGGCATGGATCAAGACTGGGATTTGTTACTCCATGTGATGGAGAGGTATCTCGGGGCCCACTCGGTAATACAACATCACAATGAGCCTTGCAAGCAATGTGACTAATTGTTAATTGCGGGATCTTGTATTACGGAACGAGTAAAGATACTTGACGGTAACGAGGTTGAACTAGGTATGGAGATACCGACGATCGAATCTCGGGCAAGTAACATACCGAAGAACAAAGGGAACATCATACGGGATTAATTGAATCCTTGACATAGAGGTTCGACCGATAAAGATCTTCGTAGAATATGTAGGAACCAATGTGGACATCCAAGTACCGCCATTGGTTATTGATCGTAGAGGTGTCTCGGTCATGTCTACATAGTTCTCGAACCCGCAGGGTCTGCACACTTAAGGTTTGGTGACGTTTCAGTAGTATAGAGTTATGTATGATGGTGACCAAAGGTTGTTCGGAGTCCCGGATGAGATCCTGGACGTCACGAGGAGCTCCAGAATGGTCCGGAGGTAAAGATTCATATATAGGAAGTCCCAGTTTGGTCACCGGAAAAGTTTCGGGCTCATCGGTAGTGTACCGGGAGTGCCGGTAGTGTACCAGGAGACCACCGGGAGGGGTATTCCGACCCAAGAGGCTTCATGGGCTGTGGGAGAGTAAATACCAGCCTTTTGTGTGCTGGTGGAAGTCCCACACAAGGCCCATGCGGCTGGGAGAAAAAGCCCAAAGGGAAAAAGGTGGAAAAAGGCCAAAAAAAGGAGGAATCCTAGTCCTACTAGGATTGGAGGAGGAGTCCTCCTCTCCTCCCCACTTTGGTCAACGCAAGGGCTGGTTTTTTGGCATCCAAGACTCCTCCTCCTCTCCTCCTATATATACTAGAGGATTTTAGTGTTTTGGCACAGAATTTTCAGCCATGTGCTACCCGTTCCTCTAGTGCATAGTTTCTCCTCTAGATCGGTTTTCTGCAGTGCTTAGGCGAAGCCCTGCCGAAATTGCTCCACCACCATCGCCGGAGCACCGTCATGCTGCCGGTGAACTCTTCTTCCTCTCCACTTCCTCTTGCTGGATCAAGACGGTGGAGATCGTCATCAAGCTGCACGTGTGCTGAACGAGGAGGTGTCGTCCGTTTGGCGCTAGATCGGAAGGACCGTGATCAAGATCGCGAGACGGTTCGTGACAAGTTTGCGGGATGGATCGTGATGAGTTCACGGGAAGGATCGTGATCAAGATCACGAAACGGATCGTGATGAGTTTGCGGGATGGATCGTGATGAGTTCACGGGAAGGATCATGATGAGATCGTGGGACGCTCGGCGATTTGGATCGCGAAGACGTTCGACTACACCAACCGCGTTTCTTAACGCTTCCCGCTTAGCGATCTACAAGGGTATGTAGATCTAGTCTCCCTCTCGTAGATGCTCATCACCATGGATAGATCTTGCGTGTGTGTAGGAAATTTTTTGTTTCCCATGCAACGTTCCCCAATAGTGGCATCATGAGCTAGGTCTATGTGTAGATGAGATCTTGAGTAGAACACAAAGAGTTTGTGGGCGTTGATGCTTAGATTGCTTCCTCCCTTGGTAGGATTTTGGTTCAGTGGTATTGTGAGATGAAGCGGCCCGGACCAACATTACTCGTACGCTTACGAGATACCGGTTCCCTCGACCGCAACTTGTTGCATAGATGGCTTGCGGGTGCCAGTTTCTCTCACTTTAGTTGGATCGGATTCGACAAAGGCGGTCCTTGAGAAGGTTGAAAGCAAATTATGTGTCACCGTTGTGGTTTATGCGTAGGTGAGAATCGTTCTTGCTAGAAACCCGTAGCAGCCACGTAAAACATGCAACAACAATTAGAGGACGTCTAACTTGTTTTTGCAGGGTATGTTGTGATGTGATATGGCCAATTACATGACGTGATATATGTGATGTATGAGATGATCATGTGATGTATAGATTATCACGACTTGCATGTCGATGAGTACGGCGACCGGCAGGAGCCATAGGGTTGTCTTTAATTATTGTATGACCTGCGTGTCAATCATTAAGCGCTATGTAATGCTTTACTTTATCGCTAAACGGTAGCAATAGTAGTAGAAGCATGATGGGCGTGACAACCCCGATGGCGACACGTTGATGGAGATCATGGTGTCTTGCCGGTGACGATGGAGATCATGTCGGTGCTTTCAAGATGGAGATCAAAAGCACAAGTTCATGGCCATATCATGTCACTTGTGATTTGCATGTGATGTTAATCCTTTTATGCACCTTGTTTTGCTTAGGACGATGGTAGCATTATAAGGTGATCCCTCACTTAAATTTCAAGATGAATTGTGCTCTCCCCGAGTGTGCACCGTTGCGAAAGTTCGTCGTGTTGAGACACCACGTGATGATCGGGTGTGATAGACTCTACGTTCACATACAACGGGTGCAAGCCAGTGTTGCACATGCGGAATACTCGGGTTAAACTTGACAAGCCTAGCATGTACAGACATGGCCTCGGAACATAAGAGACCGAAAGGTCGAACATGAGTCATATAGTAGATATGATCAACATAATGATGTTCACCATTGTAACCACCTCAACTCACGTGATGATCGGACTTGAGTTGGTGAATTTGGATCATGTATCACTTGAATGACCGGAGGGATGTCAATTTGAGTGGGAGTTCTTAAGTAATATGATTAATTGAACTCATTATCATGAACATAGTCAGTAGTGTCTTTGCAAATTATGTTGTAGATTACTTGCTCGCGCTGTAGCTCCCTTGAATTTTTATATGTTCCTAGAGAAATAGAGTTGAAAGATGATGGTAGAAATATTGCGGATTGGATCCGTGATCTGAGGATTGTCCTCGTTGCTGCACAAAAGGCTTATGTCCTTAATGCACCGCTCGGTGCGCCAACCCCTCTAGCGTCGTCTATAGATGTTGTGAACATCTGACACGTACGCGCTGATGACTACTTGATAGTTTAGTGCGTCATGCATTACGGCTTAGAATGGAGGCTTTGAAACGTTTTGAACGTCATGGAACATATGAGATGTTGTAAGAGCTGAAATTAGGATCTCAGGCTCGTGCCCGTGTTGCGAGATATGAGATCTCCAACAAGATTCTTTGCCTGCAAGATGAACGAGAATAGCTCAATCATTGAGCAGGTGCTCAGATTGTCTGGGTGCTACAATCGCTTGAATCGAGTGGGAGTTCATCTTCCAGATAAGATAGTGATTGATATAGTTCTCCAAGTCACTTTCACTAAGCTACTAGAACTTGGTGATGAACTATTGAATGCCAGGGATAGAATTAATGATCCCTGAGCTGTTCGCGATGTTTGACACCGCGAAGGTAGAAATCAAGAAGGAGCATCAAGTGTTGATGGTTAGTATAGCCACTAGTTTCGAGAAGGGCAAGGGCAAGGAGGGAAACTTCATGGATGGCAAGTCAGTTGCTGCTCCAGTGAAGCAACCCAAAGTTGAACCCAAACCCGAGACTATGTGCTTCAATTATGAGGAGAAAGGTCGCTGAAGCGGAACAACCCTAAATACTTGGTAGATAAGAAGGCTGGCAACGTCGACAGAAGTATATTTGATATATGTGTTATTTATGTGTACCTTGCTAGTACTCCAAGTAGCACCTGGGTATTGGATACCGGTTCGGTTGTTAAATGTTAGTAACTCGAAATAAAAGCTACAGAATAAAATGGAGCACTAAGCTAAGGGTGAGGTGACGATGTGTGTTGGAAATGTTTCCAAGGTTAATGAGATCAACATCGCACACTCTTTCTACCTTCGGGATTAGTGACGAACCTAAATAAATGTCATTTGGTGTTTTGCGTTGAGCATGAACATGATTAGATCATGTTTATTGCAATACGGTTATTCATTTAAGTTAGAGAATAATGGTTATTCTGTTTACCTGAATAATACCTTCAATGATCATGCACCCAGTGAGAATGGTTTGTTGAAATCTTGATCGTAGTAATACACATGTTCATAACATTGATGTCAAAAGATACAAAGTTAATAATGATAGTACCACATACTTGTGGCACTACTGCTAAATGTCATATTGGAATAAAGCGCATGAAGAAACTCCATGCCGATGGATCTTTGGACTCATTCGATTTTGAATCGGTTGAGACATGCGAACCATGCCTCTTGGGCAAGATGACTAAAAAAACCCGTTGGATGGAGCGGGCAAGTGATTCATTGGAAATGATACATGTTGATGTATGCAATCCAGTGAGTCTTGTAGTATGAAGTGGATATCGTTATTTTCTTACCTTCACTGATGATTTAAGTAGATATAGTGTATATTTAATTAATGAAACACAAGTCTGAATCGTTTGAAAAGTTCAAGCAAATTCAGAGTGAAGTTTAAGATCATCGTGACAAGAAGATAAAAGTATCTGCGATATGATCGTGGAGGTGAATATCTGAGTTACGATTTTGGCATACAACTTTAGACAATGTGAAAGTTATTTCACAACACACGCCACCTGGAACACCATAGTGTGATGGTATGTCCGAACGTCATAGTCATGCTCTATTGGATATGGTGCATGTTATGATGTCTCTTATCATTTTGCTACTATAATTTTGGGGTTGTGCATTAGAGACAACTACATTCACTTTAAATAGGGCACCATCTAAAGCCGTTAAGATGACACCGTGTGAACTATGGTTTGATAGAAACCTAAGCTGTCATTTCTTAATGTTTGGGGCTGTGACGCTTGTGTGGAAAAAGTTTTCACCTAATGAGCTCGAACCCAAAGCGGACAAATGCATCTTCATAGAATACTCTAAGAACAGTTGGGTGAACCTTCTATCTCAGATCCAAGCATAAAATGTTTGTTGCTAAAACTGGGTCCTTTCTCGAGAAAGGGTTTCTCTTGAAAGAGTTGAGTGGGAGGAGGACAGAACTTGATGAGGTTGTTGAAACCTCTGCTTCAACCAGAAAGTAGCGCAGCACAGAAAGATGTTTCTGTGAAGCCTATGTCAGTTGAAGAGGAAGTTAATGATGATGATCATGAAAGCTTCGGATCAAGTTACTATCGACCTACGAGGAAATTAGAGCTTGATGAGGTTATTGAACCTTTACTTCAACCAGAGAGTAGTGCAGCGCAGGAAGTTGTTTCTGTGAAGCCTACGTTAGTTGAAGAGGAAGTTAATGATGATGATCATGAAGCTTCGGATCAAGTTACTATCAAACCTCATAGGGTGACAAGGATGTATACTGCTACTGAGCGGTACGACAACCTTGTCTTGGAGGTCATGTTGTTGGACAACGATGAGCCTACAAACTATGGAGAAGCGATGATGGGCCCGGAAACCAACAAATGGTTAGAGGCCATGAAATCCGAGAAAGGATCCATGTATGAAAACCAAGTATAGACTTTGGTGGACTTGCTCGTTGGACGGCAGGTCGTTAATTACAAATGGATATTTAAAATGAAGACAGACGCTGATGGTAAATGATACCATTTGTAAAGCTTGACTTGTTGCAAAGTAGTTTTCGACAAGTTCAAGGAGTTGACTGTGATGAGACTTTCTCACTTGTAGCGATGCTAAATCCTGTTGGAATTATGTTAGCAGTTGCTGCATTTTTCAATTATGAAATCTGGCAGATGGATGCCAAAACATCGTTTCCTTCCTTAAGGAAAAGTTTTATACGATGCAACCAGAAGGTTTTGTCAGTCCTAAGGATGCTAAAAGGTGTGTGAGCTTCAGTGATTCTTCTATGAACTAAAGCAAGCATCTCGGAGTTGGAATATACACTTTGATGAGGTGATCAAAGTTTTGAGTCTATACAAAGTTTATGAGAAACTTGTATTTACAATAAAGTGAGTGGGAGCACTATGGAGTTTCTGGTAAGCATATGTGGTTGACATATTGTTGATCAGAAATGATGTAGAATTTCTGGAGAGCATAAACGGTTGTTTGAAAAGAGTTTTTCAAAGGAAGACCTGGATAAAGCTACCTAATTGTTGAGCATCAAGATCTATATAGATAGATCAAGATACTTGATGAGACTTTCAATGAGTACATACCTTGACAAGATTTTGAAAGAGTTCAAAATGGATTAGTCAGAGAAAGAGTTTTCGCCTGATTTGTAAGGTATAAAGTTGAGTAAAACTCAATGCCCAGTGACTGCAGAAGATAGAGAAAAGATGAGTGTCATCACCTATGCTTCAGCCATAGGCTCTATCATGTATGCAATGTTGTGCACAAGACCCAATGTCAGCCTTGCCATAAGTATGGCCAGTAGGTTTCAAAGTGATCCTAGAATGGAGCACTGGACGGCGGTCAAGATTGTCCTTAGTAAGTAAAAGACTAAGGAGATGTTTCTCGATTATGGAGGTGATAAAGAGTTTGTCGTAAAGAGTTACGTTGATGCAAGCTTTAAACACCAATACAGATGACTCGTAGTAGCAATCTGGATACGTATAGCGGAGCAGCCATTTGGAATAGTACCAAGTGGAGTGTGGTAGCAGTGTTTACGGTTTGACATAGAAATTTGCAAAGTACACACGGATCTGAATGTCGCAGACCCGTTGACTATAAGACCTCTCTCACATGCAGAGCATGATCGAGCCCCAGAACTCATTGGGTGTTAGATTCATAACAATGCGAATCACATGGTGATGTGAACTAGATTATTGACTCTAGTGCAAGTGGGAGACTGTTGGAAATATGCCCTAAGAGGCAATAATAAATTAGTTATTATCATATTTCCTTGTTCATGATAATCGTTTATTATCCATGCTATAAATTGTATTGATCGGAGACTTAGATGCATGTGTGGATACATAGACAAAACCATGTCCCTAGTATGCCTCTAATGGACTAGCTCGTTGATCAAAGACCGTTAAGGTTTCCTAGCCATGGACATGAGATGTCATTTGATAACGGGATCACATCATTAGGAGAATGATGTGATGGACAAGACCCAAACTACAAACATAGCATATGATCGTGTCAGTTTATTGCTACTGTTTTCTGCATGTCAAGTATATGTTCCTATGACCATGAGATCATGCAACTCACGGACATCGGAGGAGTGCCTTGTGTGTATCAAACGTCGCGACGTAAATGGGTGACTATAAAGGTGCTCTACAGGTATCTCCGAGGGTGTCTGTTGAGTTGGCATGGATCAAGACTGGGATTTGTTACTCCGTGTGACGGAGAGGTATCTCGGGGCCCACTCGGTAATACAACATCACAATGAGCCTTGCAAGCAATGTGACTAATTGTTAGTTGCGTGATATTGTATTACGGAATGAGTAAAGAGACTTTCCGGTAACGAGGTTGAACTAGGTATGGAGATACCGACGATCGAATCTCGGGCAAGTAACATACCGAAGAACAAAGGGAACATCATACGGGATTAACTGAATCCTTGACATAGAGGTTCGACCGATAAAGATCTTCATAGAATATGTAGGAACCAATATGGACATCCAGGTCCCGCCATTGGTTATTGACCATAGAGGTGTCTCGGTCATGTCTACATAGTTCTCGAACCCGCAGGGTCTGCACACTTAAGGTTTGGTGACGTTTCGGTAGTATAGAGTTATGTATGGTGGTGACCGAAGGTTGTTCGGAGTCCCGGATGAGATCCCGGATGTCACGAGGAGCTCCGGAATGGTCCGGAGGTAAAGATTCATATATAGGAAGTCCTAGTTTGGTCACCGGAAAAGTTTCGGGCTCATCGGTAGTGTATCGGGAGTGCCGGTAGGGTACCGGGAGACCACCGGGAGGGGTATTTCGACCCAAGAGGCTTCATGGGCTGTGGGAGAGTAAATACCAGCCTTTTGTGGGATGGTGGAAGTCCCACACAAGGCCCATGCGGTTGGGAGAAAAAGCCCAAAGGGAAAAAGGTGGAAAAAGGCCAAAAAAAAGGAGGAACCCTAGTCCTACTAGGATTGGAGGAGGAGTCCTCCTCTCCTCCCCACTTTGGTCGACCCAAGGGCTGGTTTTTTGGCAGCAAAGACTCCTCCTCCTCTCCTCCTACATATACTAGAGGATTTTAGGGTTTTGGCACAGAATTTTCAGCCATGTGCTACCCGTTCCTCTAGTGCATAGTTTCTCCTCTAGATCGGTTTTTTGCACTGCTTAGGCGAAGCCCTGCCGGAATTGCTCCACCACCATCGCCGGAGCACCGTCACGCTGCCGGTGAACTCTTCTTCCTCTCCACTTCCTCTTGCTGGATCAAGACGGTGGAGATCGTCATCAAGCTGCACGTGTGCTGAACGCGGAGGTGCCGTCCGTTCAGCGCTAGATCGGAAGGACCGTGATCAAGATCGCGAGACGGTTCGTGACGAGTTCGCGGGACGGATGGTGATGAGTTCGTGGGACGGATCGTGATCAAGATCACGAAACGGATCATGATGAGTTCACAGGACGGATCGTGATGAGTTCACAGGACGGATCGTGATGAGATCGCGGGACGCTCGGCGATTTGGATCGCGAAGACGTTCGACTACACCAACCGCGTTTCTTAACGCTTCCCGCTTAGCGATCTACAAGGGTATGTAGATCCACTCTCCCTCTCGTAGATGCTCATCACCATGGATAGATCTTGTGTGTGCGTAGGAAATTTTTTGTTTCCCATGCAACGTTCCCCAACAGAATCCATACACAAGGATTAAGCTATAAGGTGCTCACAAACCTTGTTCAGGTTGCAATGGTGGCTCCTTAGTACTACGAATAAACCATCAAGGTCTGTACCCAAAGTTTTTTGCTACACCCAAAATAATCCACAATGAAACACATAACTAGCTGACCAAAGACAACTCGAACTAAGTAACAACAGAGTATAAATGAAGACGATAGATTTGTTATTAGAGCAAACAAAGTGTGGGAGATGAGAGCCTTTTGATCAGGAAAGGTACGATTATTGCATTCTTCTTAGCATCTAAAGCAAGGCGGCCACATAGGCTTGTTGCATCAATCTCTCTGTAACATCTTTGCACGTGAGCTCTTCCAAATAGCTTTAGATCACCACACCATAATTGTAGTTAAGAAATGAAAAAAGCATAAATCAATAAAACAATTGGCTGTACAGGGATGCAACATAGAAGCTCGCAAGACGTCTTGTTCTTCTCGAACTTCGTTACCTGCAAATAATGAAAAAAAGTAGTCTGGATTCTCCAGGAAATCAAGGCAGTAATTCCCTGGTCTACACTCACATTCCAATTTCATTCTAGTACATCACAGAAATAAACAATAGTCCCATATTTACAGACCATGAGTAAGAAACAATCATGCTACTTGAACTAACTGACAGGATCTGAAACACAACAAACATAACATATATGGTTCACTAATCAAAAATACTATACAGATTTGACCAAAGGAAAAATATATTTCAATTTACCATAAATGCGCACCTTCAGTTCTTTTTTGCATGGCCATGTCTGCATACAATTTGTCAAGCTTCTGAAGCCTGAGCTGAAACTTCTAAGTCAAGACAGAGAGAAAAATGTATCTACAAAAATAAAGTTATGTCGTGGAGAGAAAATAGAGATGAACTTTTACTGATGTATTTGAGAGGATAAGTTCGACGATGACAAATCGAGTAATCTAGAGTGAATATCCCTACCATAAATTTTTTAATACATCGCACTATGCCAGTTACCTAAAGATTGACAAATGAGAAGCCCTACCAACTCATCAAAGTCCCACATCAGTTCAAGTAACATGTTGTTTCCTCAAAAAATCATATAACACCAATGTTGGAACTAACATAAAGATCAGATAGGATAAAAACAGGAATGGGATCCTTTACCCTGGTGGGAAGTTGTCAATGTAACATACCAGAGTTATTGTTCCCTCTCCTGTAAGTTGGAAGTTGGAAGTACACCAAGGTAGGTCTAGTAGAATGCCAGCATGCGCACCAAGCACCATGTTGTCTCCTCCTCCCAGGCATATGTGCTCAAGATCCTCCTCCACTCGCTGCACCAGACCTCTCTACATATGCAATAGCAGTATAGCAGAACATCAAATTTAGCAAAGGGGCCATGGAAAACACACATGACACCTCACAAATCCTCGACAATTATCAACATAAATATACACATCCTCGGGTACCCACCCCGAGATGGTCACATGCGTTCACCCCGGGCATATGTGCTGGAGAGAAAATGGTGCATCGCTCCACCTCTACAGTTTTTATGGAGGGTAGTTTAACCAAAATTAAAGTTTGAGAAGTTGGATATGTTGGGGAACGTCGCATGGGAAACAAAAAATTTCCTACGCACACGCAGATCTATCCATGGTGATGAGCATCTACGAGAGGGAGAGTGGATCTATGTACCCTTGTAGATCGCTAAGCGGGAAGCGTTAAGAAACGCGGTTGGTGTAGTCGAACATCTTCACGATCCAAATCGCCGAGCGTCCCGCGATCACATCACGATCCGTCCCGCGATCACATCACGATCCGTCCCACGATCCAATCACGATCCGTCCCGCAAACTCATCACGATCCGTCCCGCGATCTCATCATGATCCGTTCCGCGATCTCATCACGATCCGTCCCGTGAACTCATCACGATCCGTTCCGTGAACTTGTTCACGGTCCTTCCGATCTAGCGCCGAACGGACGGCACCTCCGCGTTCAGCACACGTGCAGCTTGATGACGATCTCCACCGTCTTGATCCAGCAAGAGGAAGTGGAGAGGGAGAAGAGTTCACTGGCAGTGTGACGGTGCTCCGGTGATGGTGGTGGAGCAATTCCGGCAGGGCTTCGCCTAAGCACTGCAGAAAACCGATCTAGAGGAGAAACTATGCACTAGAGGAACGGGTACCACGTGGCTGAAAATTCTGTCCCAAAACCCTAAAATCCTCTAGTATATATAGGAGGATAGGAGGAGGAGTCTTGGCTGCCAAAAAGCCAGCCCTTGGGTCGACCAAAGTGGGGAGGAGAGGAGGACTCCTCCTCCAATCCTAGTAGGACTAGGATTCCTCCTTTTTTTTGGCCTTTTTCCACCTTTTTCCCTTTGGGCTTTTTCTCCCAGCCGCATGGGCCTTGTGTGAGACTTCCACCAGCCCAAAAAAGGCTGGTATTTACTCTTCCACAGCCCATGAAGCCTCTTGGGTCGAAATACCCCTCCCGGTGGTCTCCCGGTACACTACCGGCACTCCCGGTACATTACCGATTAGCCCGAAACTTTTCCGGCGACCAAAATGGGACTTCCTATATATCAATCTTTACCTCCGGACCATTCCGGAGCTCCTCGTGACGTCCGAGATCTCATCCGGGACTCCGAACAACCTTCGGTCACCACCATACATAACTCTATACTACCGAAACGTCATCGAACCTTAAGTGTGCAGACCCTGCGGGTTCGAGAACTATGTAGACATGACCGAGACACCTCTATCGTCAATAACCAATGGCGGGACCTGGATGTCCACATTGGTTCCTACATATTCTATGAAGATCTTTATCGGTCGAACCTCTATGTCAAGGATTTAGTTAATCCCGTATGATGTTCCCTTTGTTCTTCGGTATGTTACTTGCCCGAGATTCGATCGTCGGTATCTCCATACCTAGTTCAACCTCGTTACCGGCAAGTCTCTTTACTCGTTCCGTAATACAAGATCCCGTGACTAACACTTAGTCACATTGCTTGCAAGGCTTTATTGTGATGTTGTATTACCGAGTGGGCCCTGAGATACCTCTCCGTCACACGGAGTAACAAATCCCAGTCTTGATCCATGCCAACTCAACAGACACCCTTAGAGATACCTGTAGAGCACCTTTATAGTCACCCAATTACGTTGCGATGTTTGATACACACAAGGTACTCTTCCGATGTCAGTGAGTTGCATGATCTCATGGTTATAGGAACATATACTTGACATGCAGAAAACAGTAGCAATAAACTGACACGATCATATGCTATGTTTGTAGTTTGGGTCTTGTCCATCACATCATTCTCCTAATGATGTGATCCCGTTATCAAATGACATCTCATGTCCATGGCTAGGAAACCTTAACCATCTTTTGATCGACGAGCTAGTCTATTAGAGGCATATTAGGGACATGGTTTTGTCTATGTATCCACACATGTATCTAAGTCTCCGATCAATACAATTATAGCATGGATAATAAACGATTATCGTGAACAAGGAAGTATGATAATAACTAATTTATTATTGCCTCTAGGGCATATTTCCAATATGACATTTAGCGGCAGTGCCACAAGTATGTGGTACTATCATTATTGACTTTGTATCTTTTGACATTAGTGTTATGAACATGTGTATTACTACGATCAAGATTTCAACAAACCATTCTCACTGGGTGCATGACCATTGAAGGTATTATTCAGGTAAACAGAATAACCATTATTCTCTAACTTAGATGAATAACCGTATTGCAATAAACATGATCTGATCATGTTCATGCTCAACGCAAAACACCAAATAACATTTATTTAGGTTCGTCACTAATCCTGAAGGTAGAAAGAGCGTGCGATGTTGATCTCATCAACCTTGGAAACATTTCCAACACACATAGTCACCTCACCCTTAGCTTAGTGCTCCGTTTATTCCGTAGCTTTTATTTCGAGTTACTAACATTTAGCAACCGAACCGGTATCCAATACCCAGGTGCTACTTGGAGTACTAGCAAGGTACACATAAATAACACATATATCAAATATACTTCTGTCGACGTTGCCAGCCTTCTTATCTACCAAGTATTTAGGGTTGTTCCGCTTCAGCGACCCTTCTCCTCATAATTGAAGCACATAGTCTCGGGTTTGGGTTCAACTTTGGGTTGCTTCACTGGAGCAGCAACTGACTTGCCATCCATGAAGTTTCCCTCCTTGCCCTTGCCCTTCTCTAAACTAGTGATTATACTAACCATCAACACTTGATGCTCCTTGATTTCTACCTTCGCGGTGTCAAACATCGCGAACAGCTCAGGGATCATTAATTCTATCCCTGGCATTCAATAGTTCATCACCAAGTTCTAGTAGCTTAGTGAAAGTGACTTGGAGAACTATATCAACCACTATCTTATCTGGAAGATGAACTCCCACTCGATTCAAGCGATTGTAGCACCCAGACAATCTGAGCACATGCTCAACGATTGAGCTATTCTCGTTCATCTTGCAGGCAAAGAATCTTGTTGGAGATCTCATATCTCACAACACGGGCACGAGCCTGAGATCCTAATTTCAGCTCTTAGAACATCTCATATGTTCCATGACATTCAAAATGTTTCGGAGCCTCAATTCTAAGCTGTAATGCATGACGCACTAAACTATCAAGTAGTTATCAAAACGTGCCTGTCAGATGTTCACAACATCTACAAACAACGCTAGAGGGGTTGGTGCACCGAGCGGTGCATTAAGGACATAAGCCTTCTGTGCAGCAATGAGGACAATCCTCAGATCACGGAGCCCGTCCGCAATATTGCTACCATCATCTTTCAACTCTATTTCTCTAGGAACATATAAAATTCAAGGGAGCTACAGTGTGAGGTAGTAATCTACAACATAATTTTGCAAAGACACTACTGACTATGTTCATGATAATGAGTTCAATTAATCATATTACGTAAGAACTCCCACTCAAATTAACATCCCTCCGGTCATCCGAGTGATACATGATCCAAATTCATGAGCTCAAGTCCGATCATCACATGAGTTGAGGTGGTTACAATGGTGAACATCATCATGTTGATCATATCTACTATATGACTCATGTTCGACCTTTCGGTCTCTTGTGTTCCGAGGCCATGTATGTACATGCTAGGCTCGTCAAGTTTAACCCGAGTGTTCTGCATGTGCAACACTGGCTTGCACCCGTTGTATGTGAACCTAGAGTCTATCACACCCGATCATCACGTGGTGTCTCAACACGACGAACTTTCGCAACGGTGCACACTCGGGGAGAACACAAATTTATCTTTAAATTTAAGTGAGGGATCACCTTATAGTGTTACCGTCGTACTAAGCAAAACAAGGTGCATAAAAGGATTAACATCACATGCAATTCATAAGTGACATGATATGGCCATGAACTTGTGCTTTAGATCTCCATCTTGAAAGCACCGGCATGATCTCCATCGTCACCAGCACGACACCATGATCTCCATCATCTTGATCTCCATCAACGTGTCGCCATTGGGGTTGTCACGCCCTGCATGCTTCTACTACTATTGCTACCGTTTAGCGATAACGTAAAGCATTACATAGCGCTTAATGATTGACACGCAGGTCATACAATAATTAAAGACAACCCTATGGCTCCTGCCGGTTGCCGTACTCATCGACATGCAAGTCGTGAAATCTATACATCACATGATCATCTCATACATCACATATATCACATCATGTAATTGGCCATATCACATCACAACATACCCTGCAAAAACAAGTTAGATATCCTCTAATTGTTGTTGCATGTTTTACGTGGCTTCTACGGGTTTCTAGCAAGAATGATTCTCACCTACGCATAAACCACAACGGTGACGCATAATTTGCTTTTCAACCTTCTCAAGGACCGCCTTTGTCGAATCCGATCCAACTAAAGTGAGAGAAACTGGCACCCGCAAGCCATCTATGCAACAAGTTGTGGTCGAGGGAACCGGTCTCTCGTAAGCGTACGAGTAATGTTGGTCCGGGCCGCTTCATCTCACAATACCGCTGAACCAAAATCCTACCAAGGGAGGAAGCAATCTAAGCATCAACGCCCACAAACTCTTTGTGTTCTACTCGAGATCTCATCTACACATAGACCTAGCTCATGATGCCACTGTTGGGGAACGTCGCATGGGAAACAAAAATTTTCCTACGCACACGCAGATCTATCCATGGTGATGAGTTTCTACGAGAGGGAGAGTGGATCTACATACCCTTGTAGATCGCTAAGCGGGAAGCGTTAAGAAACGTGATTGGTGTAGTCGAACATCTTCGCGATCCAAATCGCCGAGCGTCCCGCAATCACATCACGATCCGTCCCGCGATCCAATCACGATCCGTCCCGCGAACTCATCACGATCCGTCCCGCGATCTCATCACGATCCGTTCCGCGATCTCATCACGATCCGTCCCGTGAACTCGTCACGATCCGTTCCGTGAACTTGTTCACGGTCCTTCCGATCTAGCGCCGAACGGACGGCACCTCCGCGTTCAGCACACGTGCAGCTTGATGACGATCTCCACCGTCTTGATCCAGAAAGAGAAATTGGAGAGGGAGAAGAGTTCACTGGCAGCGTGACGGCGCTCCGGGGATGGTGGTGGAGCAATTCCGGCAGGGCTTCGCCTAAGCACTGTAGAAAACCGATCTAGAGGAGAAACTATGCACTAGAGGAACGGGTAGCACGTGGCTGAAAATTCTGTCCCAAAACCCTAGAATCCTCTAGTATATATAGGAGGATAGGAGGAGGAGTCTTGGCTGCCAAAAAGCCAGCCCTTGGGTCGACCAAAGTGGGGAGGAGAGGAGGACTCCTCCTCCAATCCTAGTAGGACTAGGATTCCTCCTTTTTTTTGGCCCTTTTCCACCTTTTTCCCTTTGGGCTTTTTCTCCCAGCCGCATGGGCCTTGTGTGGGACTTCCACCAGCCCACAAAAGGCTGGTATTTACTCTCCCACAGCCCATGAAGCCTCTTGGGTCGAAATACCCCTCCCGGTGGTCTCTCGGTACACTACCGGCACTCCCGGTACATTACCGATTAGCCCGAAACTTTTCTGGCGACCAAAATGGGACTTACTATATATTAATCTTTACCTTCGGACCATTCCGGAGCTCCTCGTGACGTCCGGGATCTCATCCGGTACTCCGAACAACCTTCGGTCACCACCATACATAACTCTATACTACCGAAACGTCACCGAACCTTAAGTGTGCAGACCCTGCGGGTTCGAGAACTATGTAGACATGACCGAGACACCTCTACGGTCAATAACCAATGGGGGGACCTGGATGTCCACATTGGTTCCTACATATTCTATGAAGATCTTTATCGGTCGAACCTCTATGTCAAGGATTCAGTTAATCCCGTATGATGTTCCCTTTGTTCTTCGGTATGTTACTTGCCCGAGATTCGATCGTCGGTATCTCCATACCTAGTTCAACCTCGTTACCGGCAAGTCTCTTTACTCGTTCCGTAATACAAGATACCGTGACTAACACTTAGTCACATTGCTTGCAAGGCTTTATTGTGATGTTGTATTACCGAGTGGGCCCTGAGATACCTCTCCGTCACACGGAGTAACAGATACCAGTCTTGATCTATGCCAACTCAACAGACACCCTCGAAGATACCTATAGAGCACCTTTATAGTCACCCAGTTACGTTGCAACGTTTGATACACACAAGGTACTCTTCCGATGTCAGTGAGTTGCATGATCTCATGGTCATAGGAACATATACTTGACATGTAGAAAACAATAGCAATAAACTGACACGATCATAAGCTACGTTTGTAGTTTGGGTCTTGTCCATCACATCATTCTCCTAATGATGTGATCCCGTTATCAAATGACATATCATGTCCATGGCTAGGAAACCTTAACCATCTTTTGATCGATGAGCTAGTCTATTAGAGGCATACTAGGGACATGGTTTTGTCTATGTATCCACACATGTATCTAAGTCTTCGATTAATACAATTATAGCATGGATAATAAACGATTATCATGAACAAGGAAATATGATAATAACTAATTTATTATTGCCTCTAGGGCATATTTCCAACAGGATAGGCCATGAATGTACACTGACTGACCTATAAATCATTCATCTTGATGCCAACGACAATGGAGACCAGAAGCTTTTCTTCAGACAACAAGGGCTTGAGCTTAACCAGAACCTGCTTCACTGCAATTTCATATATGCATAATCTCATAAGCACACAAATCAAAAGGCCAAATTGTTAAGTTTGAGTCCTTAGTGACACATTAGTAACTGAGTGCCTTCACAGGCTAAAAATACTACCTGGTACACTTACCAATCTAGGGCTTGACGGAGATGACGATCACATCACTGTCATCAACAAGAAGGAAAAAACATCACATGAGACACGGAGTGTCTGTCAGGCATGAACGTGTGACTGACATACATAGATGCTTGGCTGCTTTGAGCGGTGGGAGGCAGGGTCAATCAGATGGGGAAGGAGAAACGGACCTGGGTGTTGGAGGCAAGGATGGTGGCACCGAGGGAGGCGAAGGCAGCGCCGCGCTCGGGGCGGCGGGGCATGGGGAGGACGACGGAGGCCGGGAGGACGCCCGATGATATGACGTCGCGCATGATGCTCTCGACCAGGTTCCCCGCGCCGACGAAACCTAGGCGAAATGCGTCATCGCCGCCGTTCACATCCACCCCTTCCTCCACCAGCGACTCCCCAACATCTAGGTCCGTGCACCTTCCCGTCACGTGGGAGTACTCCTCGCCCGTTTGGTGTGGCGGCGCAGACGGGATCAGGTGGCCGCCCGTGGTGGGGACAGAAGTTCTGCCAGAAGCTTTGGCGGCACGCATGGGGGAGTGGGGAGGTGGAGCTGTTCCTGCCGCCCTGACCAAACAAGAGGTCGGGCCGAGGGAGCAGTAGGGGCGGCGGCGGAGCGGGAGAAGGGGCTGGCGGTGGAGGGGGAGATGGGGGAAGAAAGTGGAGGGAACGGGTGGGTGGGGATGTGAGGATGGGTCTCGCTCCATGACTCCCTATTCGTGCGAGCGGGCGGTATGTCCGGTTTTTTTGGTTCGAGGGGCGTCGTTACAGTTTTCGTCCGCTTTTTTTGTGCGAGGGGCATGGCTAGGTGGTTTTGGTCTTTTTTCCGTGTTACATGCGTGGGTTTATAGATGGGATGGATGACAAAAAAACCAGATGGGAGGTGAGAGGGATGACGAAAAAAACCCGAGGCAAGAAACTACCAAGTGCCCCTTTAGGAGTAGAGTTATTTTCTCGAAAGGTGATCTCACATATATGGCATGATTTTGAAATTCTTAATTACCTATTATTATTGTGATTAAATCAAATCATCACCTGCCAAAACAAGTACAAAACAAAATCTTCCGCTTTAATGGTGGATTTGGTTTCTCGGAAGGTGATCTCACATATATGGTATGATTTTGGAATTCTTAATTACCTATTATTAATGTGATTAAATCGAATCATCACCTGCCAAAGCAAGCACAAAACAAAATCTTCCACTTTAATGATGGATTTTTTTCCGGAAGGTGATCTCACATATATGGTATGCTTTTGAAATTCTTAATTACCTATAATTAATGTGATTAAATCAAATCATCACCTGCCAAAGAAAGTACAAAACAAAATCTTTTGCTTTATTGGTAAATTTGGTTTTTTAATGAGAGGGAGAAAATAAACCAATGGGAGGAAACGGTGGGAGACGGGATGAAAAAACGGACGAAAAAAAAACAGACGAAAAAACCCGAGGCAAGAAGCTACCAACTGCACCTTTAGGAGTAGGGATTACAAAAAATATAAGTATTGAACATCAATTTTTTAGCGAGATGGTTTTCACCGCTCAAATGCAGTTTCACCAAGTTTTCTCACCTAGCCGGAGAAAACTTCATGTAGATCAATGAGGCGATCGCCCCTGCTGCCTAAGAGCATCTTCAACAACCGCGCTATATAAGCGTCGCGCTGAAAAATCAGTGCTTTTTGCACGCGCTATCATTCCGGGCGCTCCAGTGAAGGCGCAAAAATCACGCGCACGACATATTAGGTTCAGCGCGTGGGCAAAAACGCCATCGCGTGCTGGACTTTCGAGCACTCGCTCGCAACTCCACCTACCCCATCCATCCGCGGCACCGCCGCCGCCCTCACCGCCCGGCGACCGTTCCGGCGCTCCCCAACCTATCCCCGTGCCGCGGCGGCTTCCTTCTCCTCCCCCTAGTCACCGCCGCCCCTCTCACACGGCGGTCCTCCGACGAACAGCGCGCGGCCGCTCGGCGCCCGCAAGGTGTTCGACAAAACGCCCGCAAGGTATGTATTGATCAAACTTCATGAATTTGGTGCATGTTGATTGTAATTTGGTGCATGTTTATAGCCTAGTATTGAACATTGTAGATAAGTTCGTCGTATGAGTCTTCCAAAGAAGGATTTTATATGGAAGAGGAGGAGGATCTTGCAATGATCCTAGCTATGCACATCAATAGAAAACCGAAGCACGGTGGTTCGATTATGGGTCGGCAGAAAATTTGGAGGGATAGGATCGATGCCCATAACAGATTGATGAGGCACTATTTCGTGGAGAATCCCACATACCCGTAGTCGTACTTTCGTCGCCGGTTTAGGATGAGCACCGAGTTATTCAGGCGCATTGCAAAGAAACTAGCGAGCCATGACCTGTTTTTTCAGCAAAGGAGGAATGCCACCGGAGAGCTCGGGCATAGCACCTTTCAGAAGGTGACAGCCGCTTTGCGTATGTTGGCATACGGTATCTCGGCTGATCTAGTTGATGATCACTTGGCTATGGGTGAGAGCCAAGCCATCATGTGTGTCAAGCGCTTCGTAGTCGGAATTGTTCAAGTGTTTGGCCAGGAGTATTTGAGATGTCCCAATGCTGAAGACGCCGCAAGGCTATTGGAGATGAACAAATCTCGTGACTTCCCAGGTATGCTTGGCTCAATAGATTGCATGCATTGGAATTGGAAGAATTGTCCAAAGGCATGGCATGGGCAATTCCACGGCCAAAAAAGGGTGCCACTATAATCTTGAAGCGGTGGCTGATCAAGAGACTTGGATTCAACATGCTTTCTTTGGAATGCCTGGATCTTTGAATGACATCAATGTTGTCAATCGGTCACCACTGATGAATAAGATTGCAAATGGTGATTTGCCATCGGTGTAGTTTGTAGCAAATGGCCGTACATACAACTATGGTTATTATCTTGCGGATGACATCTACCCAAAGTGGCAAACGTTTGTGAAGCCATTCAAAAAAACGCAAGGTAAGAAAAATCTTGATTTCCACAATGCTCATGCGATGGCTAGAAAAGATGTGGAAAGAGCTTTTGGGATTTTGCAAGCCCAATTTGCTATTGTGAGAGGACCAGCGAGATTTTGGGATCAAAAAATGCTTTAGTACATCATGCATGCTTGTGTGATCATGCACAACATGATCATCGAGAATGAGCGTGGCCAAGATGTAGACTACTCTCAGTATGAGCTCTTGGGATATCTCGTGCGAGTGCGACGGAGGGCTGAAAGGGTGACCCGTTTTGTTGCCTCCTATCATGCCATTTGACGTCTCGCAACGCATAATGATCTTCAAAAGGATCTCATTGAGGAGTGGTGGACATGGAATGGGCTACAAAAAGCATCATGATTTGTGCGTTCGATATTGTATTGTTGAACTATTTGTTGTGTTATTGAACTATTTGTTGTATTGAACGATAAACTATTTGTTTGAGTTGTAATAACGAAATTGAACTATTTATTGTTGATTTATTTTGTTTGTGTTTGATCATTTTGCTTGTGTTTGGAATGCATATGTTCTTTGTGCGAGAGTCGCGCGCGCTGTATTTTTGCGCGCTGCTGGAGTTACGCGCGTGCTGCATTTTAGCGCGGCTGCTGGAGCCAGCGCTACCCGCCACGCCAAACCAGGCGCTGGGCGCGCGACAAAGTAGTTTTTAACGCGCGGCGCGTTCGGCGGTTGTTGGATATGCTCTAAAATGAATGGCGCATCGAAGATAAATCATTACAGGCTCATAAGTTTGATTCACTCCATCGCAAAGTTAATTGCCAAGGTTCTGCCAATAAGGCTTGCGTCTGCTATTCAGGATGTCATCTCCCAAGTGTAAACTACTTTTTAGAGGGAGAAAGAGAGAGTGGTTTTATGTAGCTCGTCCTACATGGTACCCCTTATCTAAACCATTCATTTCAGCATCAAGATCCATGCAGAAACATTTGTCTTTTTTGTTTCTCTCAAACGAAACAACATGTAAACTTCAACTTTTGTAGGACAACACAACATTTTAACAAGAATGTGGAAAAAATACATTCATATTTTTTCATACATTTTAAATGCTTAAAAATAGTTTTTAAATTAAAAAAATCTCATTTTATATATTTATGTCTAATCAAAAAATCTGAAAGTATTTTTCACACATTCTTGTTAGAATGATTGTCTTGTCCTGCGAAGTTTGAAGTCCATATGTTACTTCATTTGAGAGTAACAAAAAAGAGAAATTTTTGTGTAGTAAGTTAGATGGAGAGTACAGATTTCAAAGCAATATTGAAGGGTGAGGATAAGGGGTACCATGTAAGACGAGCTATAAAGGAACTTTTCTACATGATAGCTACCTCTACGTTAAGAGCTGCATCAAGGCGTTGTACCGTTAGAAGAAATCGACGCTCCTATTCAAGCTACACATAACACGAGCGTTTGATTCTATTTCCTCGGAATACATCCTGGAACTGCTATGAAGAATGGGTCTCAGCCCCAGATGGCGCGACTGGACTGCTCTACTCCCCTCCATAGCCTCGTCCATCTGTCTGTTGAATGACACCAAGGGTATGAAGATTTGGCATCACTGCGGCCTGTGGCAGGGCGACTCCCTATCGTCATTGCTTTTCATCTTGGCCATTGATTTGTTGTATCATTTGCTGGATGTCGTGATGGAGCAGGGCATCATACCTCCTCTCCCAGACAAGGGCACTGGTATGCGCATTAGCATGTACAAGGACGACGCAGCGATCTTTGCTAATCCGGTTAAGCAGAAGGTGGAAGTGAGAATCGGCATGCTGGAACAATTCAGCGAACACGTAAGGGCTCGATCTAAATCAGAGGAAATGGTCAATTGCGGCAATCAGATGTGAGGGGACACTGATTTAGCAACTAAGCTCTTGCATGCATTGGTGAGTTTCCTTCATTTAAGTGTTTTGCCAAGGTTCACGCGCTTGACATTGTTTCTTCCTCATGTAGTCACCAAACTCATATCTCTTCTCTTAATTAAATTTCCTCATCAGATTTTTTTACATACATGGAAACCTCGATAGTTAGCACCAGTACAAGGTGTAGCATCGGGAAGGGCGCATGGCTCATCATTCACAACTGTTTGCGATAACGCAATGAAAAAATTCCTTCGCGCCAGATTTTTGCTTGGCTTAGTAGGGAAGAAATAATTGCCCTCGGACTGCATACGGGTATTCAGTCTGAAACATCTTTGATGACTGTCAAAGGACAAGCCTCCCCGATGAGCATGCACAGGACATTGCTCGCACGTCACCCGTCTACTCAAACACCTGTCCGCACGCTACCTCCTTGCCAATACAGAGAGCGACACATGGCAACACGTAAATGGTCTATAGAACACCCATGAATTATAAATAATATGTCTGTTTGCAATGGTAACGTGACAGATTTTTGTTCTTTCTATCAAAGTGGACACTAAAAATAGCACAACATATTTATGCTTTATATGACGAGGCCCTGCCCAACATAGACCTTGTGACTGTAGTTCATATTTGAATTGTGTACATTAAATGCACATAAAACTCAATTAGTGTATAAAATAGTCATACGAACCCTTAATAATTTCATATTTTTGCAATACACACCTATTGCTTTATGTTGTTTCTGGAAAAAAATCAAGGGGAGAAGAGACATCGGATGTCGTTTCACCCGTAGATGTGGCATGCATATGTTCCCTATCTGAACCATTGGACGTAGCTTATTGTATGAGAACCTCCAGTATGTAAGAGGCTTGGGACAAAACATGTCCAAGTTGGTATTTTTTACCATGGCATATGTGTGCCTTGTCAGGACAAAATTCCAAGTTTCATGAATTTCTATGTTGTTTTGGATTTACGAGAATTTGGAAACCAAGTTTCTCGATGTTTGTGGTCGAGCCAACATGCTGAGATGTTTGAAATTCATTCTCATTTCTTGCATGTGACCTAGCACATGCATCCAAGGACCACATATATGACTTTTCAACCCATTTTGCTGCCGTGGACCTTGTGATTGTAGATCAAATTTGAATTATGCACATTAAATAATGCACCAAAAACTCAATTAATGTACTTAAAAACTAGATGATCCCTTAATTTATTCATATTTTTGCACTTCGCACCTACATGTCTACGTTATTTTTATAAAAAAAGAAACAAAGGAGAGAAGAGGCATCAGATGTCTCTTCGCCCGCATATGTGACATGCATATATAAAGTTCCCTATCGAAATAACAAAGCTTCTTGTGAGTGAGAGAGTCCAGACTAAGGGGTACTCGGGCCATCGGCTCATTCCTCGTGGGCCGATTTGTTGGTCTGATTTGCTGAAGATCGAACTACGAATGATCTTGTATCCAAGAAGGAAGGCTTTGTAGAATGGTGTGTCCTCCAAGTCCTGAAGATAGGATGTGTGTATCTATCCTATGAATAAGGTCGGTTATATATAACCCTAGGAATCCCTGGTATCTATATAAACTGGAGGGTACCCATTCATAGAGGACAGGTGAACTCATCTAGGGTTTAGCTTAGACGATCTCAAGGTAGATCAACTCTGTAATCTCTATATACATCAATACAATCAAGCAGGACATAGGGTTTTACCTCCTCACGAGGGCCCGGACCTGGGTAAACACCGTCTCCTTTGTCCCCTGTTACCCATCGATCTAAGGTCCACAGCTCGGGACCCCTACCCAAGATCTGTCGATTTTGACATTGCCATTGGTGCTTTCATTGAGAGTTCCGCTATGAGATCAATAGAAAGGTCGATGGCTCGCTTGGTCATCAGTGGTCAGCTTTGCAGCGGGGACGCCTTTGTCCTCAGGCAGGTTTTCACCTTCGGCAGCATCACGTTGCAAGTTGACCCGACTGGCCGTCTGGGCCAGATCGGAAACTTTTAAATCGATAGGGGAATAAACTACTAGCAGAAATTTAAAACTTAACCTTTTCCCAAGTTAATTGGTTGGCAGATTAACTATTTTAGCAAGTCTAACAGCCCTACACATGCATGTCTACAAATATGGCAGCGGAAAGTAAAGACATTGCACATGTAAGAAGAGATGGGGTAGGAAGATCAAATGCAATAGGAGACGCAAGGATTTTTCGCGTGGTTCCGATAGGTGGTGCTATCGTACGTCCATCTTCATGGAGTCTTCAACCCATGGAGGGTAACGGTCGCGAGAGTCCACGAAGGGCTCTACCCATGGAGGGTTCCACGAAGAAGCAACCTTGACTATTCCATGCGGCTTCCGTCCATGAAGGACTAGCCTCACTATGGGTAGATCTTCACGAAGTAGGCGATCTCCTAGCCCTTACAAACTTCTTGGTTCACTCCACAACACAAAGTAGGAGGCTCCCAAGCGACACCTAACCAATCTAGGAGGCACCACCCTCCAAAAGGTAATAGGCTCAGAATGACGATGAACTCCTTGCTCTTGTGCTTCAAGATGATAGACTCCTCAACACACAGTCACTCTCTCACAGTTTTGGCTTGGTAGAAGAGATGGGATTGGTGGAAAGAAACTTGGGGAGGCTAGAAATCAAGATCCATATGGTTGGAGTGGAAGATCTTGACCTCAACACAAGGGTAGGTGGTTCTCTCTCAGAAAACTGAGTAGGACAGGTATGGAATAGTTCTGAGTGCTTCTCTATCGAGTGGGTGGTGGTGAAGGGTTATATATAGGCATACCCAAAAATCCAACAGTTACACACAATAAGTCAGACTCGGTGACACCGATGTGTAAATCTCAGTGGTACCGAAGTGACCAAAAGTGACAACTTTTGAATCTCGGAGGGACCGATATACAATTCTCGGTTGCATTGACAAGGTGACCAACGGTCAGATTTACCAATCTCAGTGACGCTGATTCACCATTCTCGGTCGGACCAAAAATGTGAACTTGCATAACAGAATCTTGGCAACCCAACTCGGTGGCACCGAGTGAAGTGACGGCTGCACCGAAGTGTTAGGGTTTGGCTGAGTCTGTCTAGGGTTTAGAATCGGCGACACCGTGATAGGAATGTTGGTTGCACCAATTTTGCATAATTGGCTTAGGACAGATTTTGGTGGGAGAGTTTGTGGATGTTTTGGTGACTGTCACTTGTGCACATTTGAGCATATTGTTCACGATCAAAACTTTACCCCTTTTAATAGTATTGGCTTTCCTATGGACTCAAAGTGATTTCTCACAAATGTAAAATGTAGAGTCCTCTTGCTTAAAGCTTGGCCAACCTATTTCCTTGAATCTTGGGATAATTCCACAATATCGTCAATCCTTTTGCCAACTCAACTCTC
This sequence comes from Hordeum marinum, assembly GCA_022496015.1. Taxonomy (NCBI): domain Eukaryota; kingdom Viridiplantae; phylum Streptophyta; class Magnoliopsida; order Poales; family Poaceae; genus Hordeum; species Hordeum marinum. Next base: position 446,351,295 of record CM039676.1, read on the forward strand.
CATGGACTATTATCTGAAATACACTAGATAGAAATGTTAGTCCAAGAGACAATGTATGCTGTCATGAATTATCAAAACCACCAAGGGAGCATGTTGTGCTTTCAATCTCCCCCTTTTTGGTAATTGATGACAACATACAATCAACGCATCAATTAAAGATATGCATGGATGCAGTGAAGACTTTGAGAAACACATGACTTAGATTTTCTCCCCCTAAATGTATGTAGTCCTTTAAATGATAGTTGCTTTGAAATGCATGGACACACATATGAAAGAAAGGGATATAAGAGTCATGTGTATCTTGGCTATATGCATCAATATATGTGAATGAAATGTATATCCTTGATCAAGACTTCAATCTTGCAAACAATATGTGCAAGAAGCAAGAGATCATGTTGATCAAAGATATGATGCATATACTTACCTTGAGTTCTTGAGCATTCTAGTAGTAGAGACGCACTTGAGAAAACAATGTTAGGAAACACAAGAGTATACTACTAAACAAAAGCAATAGAACCCAAAGGATACCAAGATATGGAGAACATATAAAATATGATAGTCATTAAGATTGATATGTCTCCACCTTTAGCATTAATCTATTATATCTTTTCTCCCCTTTGATATGAAATGGTAGTACATCCTCTCCCCCTGAATCTTAGCAAGTAGATATTCGGATCGGATAGGGTGAGAAAAGTAATCCTTTGTTCACTTGAGACTTTTCTCCAAAAGTAGTTTTCTCCCCCTACATTGTTGTTCCTCTCCTTGATTATATAAGTGTGAACTTTTGATATTTTCCTCTCCCCCTTTGCATAAGCATGTAGCTCTCCCTTTAGCATGAAGCTTTGATATTCTCCCCCTTTGTCATAAAGTACCAAAAAGGTTAAACTTGGGAGTAGAGACAGGGATCACTGACAAGGAAGGGATCCTGGAGATCAAGGGTCATTGAAGGTAGGGTCCATTAAAAGACTAAGGGAATCATTGAATGTAACTTCTCTCCCTTTGGCAAATTAGAGTTTTATACTCCTTGGAGCTATGGATCCTTGAATAAAGAATTTCTCCCCAGAAGTGTTGTTTGGTCTTCTCCCCCTTAATATATATATAGTTTTTTTAAGAAGGGGTCATCGAAGGAATACGAGTATTTCAAGAAAAGAAGCAAATAATCAATATCAAAGAAGCTCAGATTTTGAAAGAAAAGAAAATCAGTGACTCCGGGATAAATAAATCGATGGTACCAAGATTGTGTGTTGCAGCTTATCTACAAATCGGTAGGACCGAGTTATCTATATCGGTGAAGCCGAAAGATAAACCAAGTTTCTATTTCAGAGAGACAAATGAAACTATTTCAAAAAGAAAAATGCGAAAGATTTATAAAAGATATCAAATATATAAGATTTGAGTGGTTATGAGAAATCATGCCAATAGAGAGCAAACCACGCAAGATTCTTAAGTAAATGATGGGCGGTGACTAGGTCACCTATATTTGAGTATATTGACTTAGGAGCCAAGCAAGAATGCTTGATGATAGGTCATACCCATCGTTTAAGCTCGAAATGGGGTTCCCATTTTTCAATTAATCATTTTGATGTCTCCATATCACTTGAGTTGCTTTAGCCCATGTCTTGGAGTAAAGCCTTTTCAAGGATATGAGTACATACCTTTGAGTGATGTTGATGACGTTGCTCGTAGGTGATCTTGTTAAGGATGCTCGAGGTTGATGAAGATCATCTTGAATTTGGAGCAATCCTTCTCGTTCTAGTATACTCCTAACCTACAAAGGTTAGTCATGCAAGGAAGAGCAATGGATATATCCAATTGACATGATACTACTTAATATTTTGCAACTAAGATCATGTATATGTCAAGGATATGTTTTTGTTGTCTTCTTCCTTCCATCATCAAGAGAGGTTGTGCATACTTGGTAATGACAAGATTGCTTATTATTGGAGTTGATGGAAATCTCGTTGAATGAAGTTCTTCCAAGTACCTACACAAGGTTAGATGCAATACAAGGGAGCATAGTATTCCATGGCATATGCTAATGAGTTACGAGATCATGTAGATAATAAGAAAGCTCATGCCCTTGCTTGCAACCGAGTGAGCCTAGCTCAAGTTTGAAGCATCAATGATGTTCAACTAACTCCTCAAATGACAAAATGTTTTCCCATCAAGTGGCTTGGTGAAGATATCGGCCAATTGTTTGTTAGTACGAACATGCTTAAGATCGATATCTCCTTTGGCAACATGATCACAAATGAAATGATGTCGAACTTGAATATGCTTGGTTCGAGAATGTTGCACATGATTATGTCCAATTTTAATACCACTTTCATTGTCGCAAAGTAATGGAACATTTTTAACATGAATACCATAATCCTTAAGCGTTTGTGTCATCCATAGTAATTGTGCACAACAAGATCGAGCAACAATATTCTCAGCTTTGGCAGTAGATAGAGATACTGAGTTTTGTTTCTTGGAGGACCAAGACACAAGAGATCTACCTAAAAATTGACAAGCACCCGAGGTGGATTTTCTATCAATCTTGTCTCCGGCATAGTCCGAATCGGAATAGCCAACAAGGTTAAAAGAAGATCCCTTGGGATATCAGATGCCAAAGTTTGGTGTTTGTATCAAGTATCTCACAATACGTTTCACAGCCAAAAGATGACACTCTTTAGGTGTAGCTTGATATCTAGCACACATGCAAACACTAAGCATAATATCGGGACGACATGCACATAGATATAACAATGAACCAATCATAGATCGATAAACCTTTTGATCAACTGGTTCATCCTCCCTGGTAATGTCAACATGTCCACTAGTGGGCATAGGAGTTTTCATACCTTTGCAATCCTGCATGTTGAACTTCTTGACCAAGTCCTTGGTATACTTGGTTTGAGAAATGAAAGTTCCTTCTCTTGATTACTTGATTTGCAATCCAAGAAAGAATTTCATAGACATCTCATACTTCTCAGACATCAAGCTTCCAAATCTTTCACTAAATTGAGGGTTAGTGGAACCAAAGATAATATCATCCACATAGATTTGGCATACAAATATTTCTCCATTAACTCTCCTAGTGAACAAGGTTGCATCAATTTTACCAATCTGAAAACCTTTTTTGATGAGAAACTTTGTTAAGCATTTATACCAAGTACGAGGGGCTTGCTTAAGACCATAAAGAGCTTTGCGAAGCTTGTAAACATGATTAGGTTTCTTAGGATTCACAAAACCTGGTGGTTACTTAACATAAACTTCTTCCTCAATTTCACCATTTAAAAATGCACTTTTGATGTCCATTTGATAAAGAGTGATATCATGGTGATTAGCATAAGCAAGAAGAATACGAATAGCTTCAAGTCTAGCAACAAGGGCGAGGTCTCACCATAGTCCATACCTTCGACTTGCGTATATCCTTGAGCTACAAGACGAGCCTTATTGCGTACGACTTGACCATCTTCGTCTTGTTTGTTCGGAAACACCCATTTGGTTCCGATGATGTTGTGCTCATCTTCGGGCTTCTCCACGAGTTTCCACACTTTGTTCCTCTTGAAGTTGTGTAGCTCTTCATGCATTGCATTCACCCAATCCACGTCTTCAAGAGCTTGTTCTACCTTTAAAGGCTCAATGCTAGAGATGAAGGAATAATGCTCACAAAAGTTAGCTAGACGGGTTTTAGAGAGAGTGATTCTCCTTGTTTGTATATCACCAAAGATTTGGTTTAGGGGATGGTTCTTGGTCACTTGAGCTCGAACTCGGGTCAACTTCCGATTGTTGGATGGTGGAGCTTCTTCTTCTTCATCATCATCTCGTTCATCCTCGTGGTTGTTGAAGGTGTCGTTCCCTTGAGGTGGTGGTGAAGGTGGTTGTGGTGGATCTTCATGATGCACATCCTCTTCTTCATCATCTTGTCATGTACCGCTTGTGGATGCCTCCATGTCGTGTTGAGGTTCACCTTGACGTGAGGTAGGGGCTTCCACTCGAGTTGATGAAGTACTCTCCTTCAACTCCATGGGACGAATCTTGCCAACAGGTAGATCTAGAATGTTGGCAATATGACCTAGAGGCAATAAATAAAGTGTTTATTATTATATTTCCTTGTTCATGATAATCGTTTATTATCCATGCTATAATTGTATTGATTGGAAACACATTACATGTGTGGGTAAATAGACAACACTTTGTCCCTAGTATGCCTCTAGTAAACTAGCTCGTTGATCGAAGATGGTCAAGGTTTCCTATCCATTGACATGTGATGTCATTTGATAACGGGATCACATCATTAGGAGAATGATGTGATGGACAAGACCCAAACTACAAACGTAGCATATGATCGTGTCAGTTTATTGCTATTGTTTTCTGCATGTCAAGTATATGTTTCTATGACCATGAGATCATGCAACTCACGGACACCGGAAGAGTGCCTTGTGTGTATCAAACGTCGCAACGTAACTGGGTGACTACAAAGGTGCTCTACAGGTATCTCCTAGGGTGTCTGTTGGGTTGGCATGGATCAAGACTGGGATTTGTTACTCCGTGTGATGGAGAGGTATCTCAGGGCCCACTCGGTAATACAACATCACAATAAGCCTTGCAAGCAATGTGACTAAGTGTTAGTCACGGGATCTTGTATTACGGAACGAGTAAAGAGACTTGCCAGTAACAAGGTTGAACTAGGTATGGAGATACCGACGATCGAATCTCGGGCAAGTAACATACCGAAGAACAAAGGGAACATCATACGGGATTAACTGAATCCTTGACATAGAGGTTCGACCGATAAATATGTTCGTAGAATATGTAGGAACCAATATGGACATCTAGGTCCTGCTATTGGTTATTGACCATAGAGGTGTCTCGGTCATGTCTACATAGTTCTCGAACCCGCAGGGTCTGCACACTTAAGGTTTGGTGACGTTTTGGTAGTATAGAGTTATGTATGGTGGTGACTGAAGGTTGTTCGGAGTCCCGGATGAGATCTCAGACGTCACAAGGAGCTATGGCATGGTCTGGAGGTAAAGATTGATATATAGGAAGTCCTATTTTGGTCGCCGGAAAGGTTTCGGGCTCATCGGTAGTGTACTAGGAGTATCGGTAGTGTACCGGGAGACCATCGGGAGGGGTATTTCGACCCAAGAGGCTACATGGGCTGTGGGAGGATGAATACCAGCCCTTTGTGGGCTGGTGGAAGTCCCACACAAGGCCCATGCGGCTGGAAAGAAAAGCCCAAAAGGAAAAAGGTGGAAAAAGGCAAAAAGGCTAAGATAGGGAAGGAGTCCTAATCCTACTAGGAGTGGACGAGGAGGACTCCTCCCTCTTGGTTTGGCCAAATCCTAGGGAAGGCTCCTTGAGGGCCAAGCCTCCTCCTCCTCTCCTCCTATATATACTAGAGGTTTTTAGGGTTTTGGCACAAGATTTTCAGCCACGTGCTACCCGTTCCTCCAATGCATAGTTTCTCCTCTAGATCGGATTTCTGTAGTGCTTAGGCGAAGCCCTGCCAGAATAGCTCCACCACCATCGCCGGAGCACCGTCACACTTGGAGAACTCTTCTACCTCTCCGCTCCCTCTTGCTGGATCAAGAAGGCGGAGATCGTCATCAAGCTATACGTGTGCTGAACACGGAGGTGCCGTCCGTTCGGTGCTTGATCGGGACGGATCGTGATTGGATCGCGGGACGCTTTTGGATCGCGAAGACGTTCGACTACACCAACCGCGTTTCTTAACGCTTCCCGCTTAGCGATCTACAAGGGTACGTAGATCCACTCTCCCTCTCGTAGATGCTCATCACCATGGATAGGTCTTGTGTGAACGTAGGAAATTTGTTTGTTTCCCATGCGACGTTCCCAACATAGAATGGCTTCCGAAGGATCCTTATCACCTACATCATTTGGCAATTGTTCGTCTTGCGAACCATTAGATTCATCAAACTTCACATCTACTGTCTCTTCAAGTTTTCGGGTGTAGTTTTTGTAGACACGGTAAGTGTGAGAGTTCGATCCGTAACCAAGTAGGAATCCTTCATGAGATTTAGGAGCGAATTTAGTACGATGATGCTTATAAAGAATGTAGCACTTTGAGCCAAATACCCGAAAGTATACGACTTGGGGTTTGTTACCGGTGAGTAGCTCGTATGCCGTTTTACCGAGAAGCTTGTGTAAGTAAAGTTGGTTTGTGGCATGACATGCTGTTTCAATGGTTTCTGCCCAAAAGTGTCGTGGTGTCTTGTATTCGTCAAGCATCATTCTTGCCATCTCAATGAGTGTCCGGTTTTTCCTTTCAACAACTCCATTTTGTTGAGGTGTGTACGTAGCCGAGAACTCATGTGAGACATCTTCTTCGTCAAGAAAGGTATCCACATGATTGTTCTTGAACTCCGATCCGTTATCGCTCCGAACCTTCTTGATCTTCACTTCAAACTGATTTTGGGCTTTGTGAGCAAAGTTCTTGAAGATATTTTGAACATGCGACTTATCATCAAGTAAGAATACCCATGTAAATCTGGAAAAATCATCAACTATAACTAGACCATAGGAATTTGCACCGAGACTCTTGTAAGCATTGGGACCAAAAAGATCCATGTGAAGTAACGCGAGTGGTCTCCTAGTAGTCATGACATTCTTAATGGAATGAATTCCACCTACTTTCTTTCCATCTTGACAAGCACTACAAAGTCTATCTTTGTCAAAGATAACATCTTTAACACCAAGTATATGATCACCTTTGATTAGCTTATCTAGATTTCGCATGCCTACATGTCCAAGTCTTCTATGCCAAAGCCAACCTTTAGAAGATTTTGCAATTAACAAGTGCGAGGCTTGGATATTTTAGTGAAATCAACAATGTATAGATCACTTCTAGAGAAACCGGTAAAGACCATTTTATGATTATCTTGACAAAACACTTGGCAATATACTTTCATGAATAGAACATTGAAACCGAAATCGGCAAGTCTAGATACGGAAAGAAGATTGTAACCAAGGGATTCAACAAGCATAACATTTTTAATAGAGCTATCATGGGATATAGCCACCTTACCAAGGCCAAGTACCTTACCCTTAGAGTTGTCTCCAAAGGTCACGTACCGTCGAGGACCTTTATTAGGCATGATCTCTTGGAACATGTGTTTATCACCAGTCATATGATCCGTACATCCGCTGTCAAGAATCCACTCTTTTCCTCCGGACATGTAATCCTTAAAGTTTTCCATAAGACTCATATTCTTCATGATCTTCTCATACTCGATGTCGAACAACTCATCTTATTCATAGTAGCCATGTTCCACATTGTCATCATCAAATGGGAAATCCTCGTCATAAAGAACAAGAGATTCATTAGAATAGTGATCATGACAATGTTCAAGTTTATGAATGCGAATAGCTTCAAAGATAATGTTGTTGATAGTAGTGACATCTCCTTTAGCATGCATAAGATCACGGAGCTTAAATAGGCATTTATCAAAGTTTGGACCACTAGGCTTCATTTTGTGAAAAGCAATGGTTTTATGAAGAATTTCATCTAGATTCCCTAAGGAAAGGTTTGGATATCGTTTCTCCAAATCAGTCCATAAGGTATAAGCACATGCAAATTTCTTCATTTGAGAAAGCACGAATCTTGGTAAACCTCTAACAGTGAGATTGACAGTCCTTAGGTTACCAAGCATGTTAATTTCCTCTTCGTGTGTGGGATGCAATTCATCACAAGGGAGAAAATAGGGGTTTTCAATATATTTTGTCAAATGGAATCTATTAAATAGATCAATCATGGCATTCTTCCATTGACTATAGTATTATCCATCAAGAATTGGCACTCTACAACTTAAACTCTCCATTCTAGACACATCTATCATCCTCCATGGTGATTAAACCGAAGCAATGGCGACCAAAGCTCTCATACCACTTGTAGGATCGAGAGAGGGGTGTCTAGAGGGGGGTGAATAGACTAATAGCAGAAATTCAAAACCTAACCTTTTCCCAAGTTAATTCGTTGGCAGATTTTAACTATTTTAGCAAGTCTAACAATTCTAACAGCCCTACACATGTATGTCTACAAATATGGCAACGAAAAGTACAGACATTGCACATGTAAGAATAGATGGGGTAGGAAGATCAAAAGCAATAGGAGATGTAAGGATTTTTCCCGTGGTTCCGATAGGTGGTGCTATCGTACGTCCACGTTCATGGAGTCTTCAACCCACGGAGGGTAACGGTCGCGAGAGTCCATGGAGGGCTCTATCCACAGAGGGTTCCACGAAGAAGCAACCTTGACTATTCCATGCGGCTTCCGTCCACGAAGGACTAGCCTCACTATGGGTAGATCTTCACGAAGTAGGCGATCTCCTAGCCCTTACAAACTTCTTGGTTCACTCCACAACACGAAGTAGGAGGCTCCCAAGTGACACCTAACCAATATAGGAGGCACCACCCTCCAAAAGGTAATAGGCTCGGTAATGACGATGAACTCCTTGCTCTTGTGCTTCAAGATGATAGACTCCTCAACACACAGTCACTCTCTCACAGTTTTGGCTTGGTAGAAGAGATGGGATTGGTGGAAAGAAACTTGGGGAGGCTAGAAATCAAGATCCATATGGTTGGAGTGGAAGATCTTGACCTCAACACAAGGGTAGGTGGTTCTCTCTCAGAAAACTGAGTAGGATAGGTATGGAATAGTTCTGAGTGCTTCTCTATCAAGTGGGTGGTGGTGAAGGGTATATATAGGCATCCCCAAAAATCCAACCGTTACACACAATAAGTCAGACTCGGTGACACCGATGTGTAAATCTTGGTGGTACCGAAGTGACCAAAAGTGACAACTTTTGAATCTCGGAGGGACCGATATACAATTCTCGGTTGCACTGACAAGGTGACCAACGGTCAGATTTACCAATCTCGATGACACCGATTCACCATTCTTGGTCGGACCGAAAATGTGAACTTGCGTAATAGAATCTTGGCAAACCAACTCGGTGGCACCGAGTGCAGTGACGGCTGCACCGAAGTGTTAGGGTTTGGCTGAGTCTGTCTAGGGTTTAGAATCGGCGGCACTGGGATAGGAATGTTGGTTGCACCGATTTTTCATATTTGGCTTAGGACAGACTTTGGTGGGAGAGTTTGTGGATGTTTTGGTGACTGTCACTTGTGCACGTTTGAGCATATTGTTCACCATCAAAACTTTACCCCCTTTTAATAGTATTGTCTTTCCTATGGACTCAAAGTGATTTCTCACAAATGTAAAATGTAGAGTCCTCTTGCTTGAAGCTTGGCCAACCTATTTCCTTGAACCTTGGAATAATTGCACAATCTCCTCAATCCTTTTGCCTACTCAACTCTCCATGGACTATTATCTGAAATACACTAGATAGAAGTGTTAGTCCAAGAGACAATGTATCTTGTCATGAATTGTCAAAACCACCAAGGGAGCATGTTGTGCTTTCAGAGCCAGGCCCGAGAACCTGGAACTCTCCGTCGATCTGACCCCCATCTGGCTCTTGGCCTCGCCCGACGAGTTTGGCAACTCCAAAGCCTCAACTTCGAGTTCCTTTCCCGGCTTCCGCTTCGTTGGGGAGCCGACCTCCGTTCGGATCTGGCCATTGCCGAAAACCCGTCCCTCGAGGACAGCCCGGACAACCTCTCAATTATAAATGAGATGCCGGACCGGATCCAGTCATTGGTAATCACGAACAACCGAATCCTGACACATGTTCAGTACGGGCTAAGGCCGGATCATGAAGAATTTCGTCGCCCACCCACCACCCACATGGTAGCCATTGTCAAAGACTTAACCGACATGCTAGATTATGCCTCTGATGGGATGGAGGACATATACAACAAGTTCGACAGCCCAACCCCTATCAATACGGGACGGTGGACTGCCAGTTCCTCTTACAACATCTACATGGTGGATACACCCGCCAATAAAGATGATATCACCCTCGAGAAAATGACGACATGCCTAAGGAGCCGTCGAAACGCCAGAGGCAACGCAGGCGGTCCAAGGCAAACAAAGGAAGGGGAGTCTCCATGGGCACCGGAGAAAATGATACACTGGCAGACGCCAAGGACCTCTAAGCCCTAGGGAAACCACATGAAAACATCGAGAAGCCTTGCGACCTCGAGGACCCTGATAACTCCGAGGATGATAACTATCTCTCCCCTGGGTCGATGAGGACGGTAGCCTCAAAGACGAAGATTTAAACACCCCGAAGGACCCGCAATACCAAGAACACTTCAGGCGACGACTTCTAGCCACTACCCGGAGCCTAAAGGCCAAGCAGCAACAAATTCAAGCTAAGCAAGACACCTTTAATGATAGATGGATGGAGGTCCTAACCGCCGAAGAAGGGTATGGCATTGAGCGTCCGGACCAAACCAGGAGCTACCTACGCTGACATTTGCTTCCCCAATTCGAGGATGAGGCTCTCGAGAACACACCTCCCAGGTACATAAAGCATGATCAGCTAGATCGGCCCCCTCGAGGAAGAGACAAAGCGCCTGAGGACCCCGAATACATACCGGGGTTTCCCCGTAGGAGGGGAAAAGATCCAATGCGGTATAGGGATTGGCACGACCTATGTCAAGACCTAAATAATAGAACAAGACACACTAGATCCATCTACGGATCCAGAGGATACTCCCCCGCTAGACAAAACAGAGAACAACCTTGGTTCGACCACAGCAACCGAGAATGGGAATGAAATCGAGAATCAAAAGCCGAATTCCGGCACAATGTGGCCCGAGTCAGAGGCGCTGCCCACCCATTGTGCTTCACAGACGAGGTCATGTAGCACTAGTTGCCCGAAGGGTTTAAACCTATAAATATCAAAAAGTATGATGGGACAATAGACCCCACCATGTGGATCGAAGATTTTCTTCTCCACATATATATGGCCAGGGAAGACGACCTCCATGCCATCAAGTACTTACCGCTCAAGCTCAAAGGACCAGCTAAACACGGGATAAATGATATGTCTCCAGCGTATCTATAATTTTTGCTTGTTCCATGCTGTTATATTATCATTCTTGGATGTTTTACAATCATTTTACTACAATTTTGTATTATTTTTGGGACTAATTTATTAACCCAGAGCCCAGTGCCAGTTTTTGTTTTTTCCTTGTTTTTGAGTTTTTCAGAAAAGGAATATCAAATGGAGTCCAAACGGAATAAAAATTTATGGTGATTTTTTATGGACGAGAAGAGACCCACGGAGCATCAGAGTTGGGACACAAGGTTCCCGAGGAGGCCACAAGCCCCAGGGGCGCGACCACCCCTCTGGTCGCGGCCACCAGGCTTGTGGACCCCTCGGGACTTCACCCACCTCCCTCTCAGCTCTATAAATCGTCAAATATTCCATAAACCCCAACGCAGAACCTAGATCGGGAGTTCCACCGCCACAAGCCTCCAGAGCCACGAAAAACCAATCAGGTGCCCGTTCCGGCACCCTGCCGAAGGGGGAAACCATCACCAGAGGCCATCTTCATCATCTCGACGCTCTTCATGATGAGGAGGGAGTAATTCACCCTCGGGGCTGAGGGTATGTACCAGTAGCTATGTGTTTGATCTCTCTCTCTCTATCGTGTTCTTGAGATGGCACGATCTTGAGGTACCGCGAGCTATATTGATATAGATTGAATCATATGGAGTTTTCCCCTCTCTATCTTCTTGTGATGAATTGAGTTTTCCCTTTCAAGTTTTCTTATCCGATTGAGTCTTTAAGGATTTGAGAAAACTTGATGTATGTCTTGCGATGGGATATCTGTGGTGACAATGGGATGTTCTATTGATCCACTTGATGTATGTTTTGGTGATCAACTTGCGGGTTCCGTGACCCTGGGAATCTATGCATAGGGGTTGGCACACGTTTTCGTCTTGACTTTCCAGTAGAAACTTTGGGGCACTCTTTGAAGTTCTTTGTGTTGGATTATTGAATCTGAAATTATGTGATGCATATCGTATAATTAAGCCCACGGGTACTTGTGGTGACATTGGAGTATCTAGGTGACAATAGGGTTTTGGTTGATGTGTATCTTAATGTGTTATCTTAGTATGAACTCTAGGGCTATTCGTGACACTTATAGGGATAGCTCATAAGATTGTTCAGAAAAGATAACTTTGAGGTGGTTTCGTACCCTACAATAATTTCTACGTTTGTTCTCCGGTATTTGTAACTTTGGAGTGAACTCTTTGTCGCATGAGAGGTATTTACATATGATTCAACTATGCCAATATTGTTGAGAGAACTTGCACTAGTGAAAGTATGGACCCCAGGCCTTGTTTCTAAGCATTGCAATACCGTTTGTGCTCACTTTTGTTACTTGTTACCTTACTGTTTTTATATTTTCAGATTACAAAAACCTATATCTGCCATCCTTATTACACTTGTATCACCATATCTTCGCCGAACTAGTGCACCTATACAATTTACCATTGTGTTGTGTGTTGGGGACACAAGAGACTCTTTGTTATTTGGTTACAAGGTTGCTTGAGAGAGACCATCTTCATCCTACACCTCTCACAGATTGATAAACCTTAGGTCATCCACTTGAGAGAAAATTGCTACTGTCCTACCAAACTCTGCGCTTGGAGGCCCAACACGAGTCTACAAGAAGAAGGTTGTGTGGTAGACATCAAGCTCTTTTCTAGCGCCGTTGCTGAGGAGGTGAGTGCTTGAAGGTATATCTTTAGATCTTGCAATCAAATCTTTTAGTTTCTTGTTTTTCACTAGTTTGGTTTTGTAAAATAAAACTACAAAAAATGGAATCGAGGTTGCCTCATATGCTTCATCTTTTTAATGTCTTTCGTGAAGATGATGGAAAGAAAATTGTGCTCAAGTGTTAGAAGAAGAAGTTATTAAAATGTTTGGCACTAAATATTTGAGTGATGAGCATGATAGTGATATTGTTAGTATGAATTCTCTGAATATTCATGATGCTAATGATATGCAAAGCCACAAGCTTGGGGATGCTATGTTGAAGATGATATTTTTAGCCCCCCAAGTTTTGATGAGCAAAACTATTATGATTATGACATGCCTCCTATCTATGATGATTATTGTGATGACACGTATGCTATACATAGTAATGGTAACCATGAAACTTGTCATCATGATTTAATATTCAAAGTGGTTATGTCAATCAAGTATGTCATGATAGTTATTTTGTTGACTTTGCTCCCACTATTTTGAATGAGAAGAAAATTGCTTATGTGGAGAGTGAAAAAATTTCTATGCTTGTGAATCATAAAAATAATGATTTATGTGCTGCTTATATTGTGGAATTTCTTCATGATGCTACTGAAAATTATTATGAGGGAGGAACATATGCTTGTAGGAATTGCAATAATATCAAGTTTCCTCTCTATGTGTTCAAAGTTTTGAAGTTATGCTTGTTTTGCCTTCCTATGCTAGATGATTCTTGTTCCGATAAATTGTTTGCTCACAAAACCCCTATGCATAGGAAGTGTGTTAGACTTAAATATGCTTGTCATGAGATTCATGATTCTCTTTTGCGTGTCTTAGTTACTATTCCTATGTGAGCATCATTGAAATCATCATGCGTAGCTAAAAGGCATTAAAGAAAAGCGCTTGTTGGGAGACAACCCAACACTTTTACCTTCTGTTTTGATGTGTTCACATGATTAAGCTACTGTAGTAATCATGTTTTGTGTCTTTTATTTCAATAAAGTGCCAAGTAAAGCCTTTGGGATAAAGTGCCAAGTAAGCTAGTGTAGTAATCATGAATAGTTTGCTTGTTTTACTGTTCCGATAGCTTATATTCAGTGGTATAAATTATGGGAATGGTAGAATACAATAGGTATCATATGGTAACAATTATGAACCTTGTCTTGACAGTACCAAAGTGAATGATCTTTGTTTATTATACTAACCCATCTCATGAAGTTCCGTTAAGTTTTGTGTGATTGAAGTTTTCAAGTTTTGTGTGAGACCGATATGAGAAGAATAAGGAGTGACAAGAACCTAAGCTTGGGGATTCCCAAGGCACCCCAAGGTAATATCAAAGGAAGACTCAAGCTCCTAAGCTTGGGGATGCCCCGGAAGGCATCCCCTCTTTCGTCTTCAACATTATCGGTATATCTTACTTGGAGCTATATTTTTATTCATCACATAATATGAGTTTTGCTTGGAGCATAATTTTATTTTGTTGTTCTATGTTAAGTGTTATTTAGAACCTTGTTTTTCGATAAAAAGTTCCAAGAATTGCCTTTAGGATGCTTGCATTGCATGTTTTGATGAGTGCTGTGTAAAAACATAAACTTTGGTTGTAGTGTTTGAATTTTCATATTTTAATAGAACATGGAAAGTTTATGAAATTTTTACACAGTATGGTCATATAAATTTTATAGAGTTTCCTAAAGTTTCATAATTGTTTGAGTTACATAAGTACACTATTTTCATAAATTTCTACAAACTGTTCTGTTTAGACAGATTGCTTGTTTAGTTTCATTATCTACTTATTCTATAGTTTCCGCAGCCTATATTGGTAGATATAAATTGTGGAAATGATATTATACAGTACCTAATGTTTGAAAATTATTATGCAACTTGTATTGGCAATACATAAAGAGTTGATTTATTATCATGTGTACTAACCTATCTCACGAGTTCCTTTTGAGTTTTGTGTGGATGATGTTTTTGAGAATAGGTGAAACCGTGGTATGAGAGGATTGAACGAGATACAAAATCTCAAGCTTGGGGATGCCCAAGGCACCCCAAGTAAATATTTCAAGAACTCTCAAGCATCTAAGCTTGGGGATGCTACGCATCCCACCTCTCTTCATCAACAATTATCGGTTAGCCTATGTTGAGCCTAAATTTTTATTTGTTCACATGATGCGTGCTATTCTTGGAGTGCTATTTTTTATTTTGCTTGCTGTTTGAATAAAGTTCTTAAGATATGAAAATATTTATTGAGGGAGAGAGAGTCCTCACATAGCTACTTAATTGTTTGACTACTCATTAATCTTCACTTATATCTTTTGAGAGTAGCTTGTCATTTGCTCATGTGCTTCATTTAAATTTGTTTGAGCTTGCCAAAAAACAATGGAAATACATGAAACTAGTCCCAAAGTGATAGATATCCAAGGAGGATATAATAAAAACTTTCATGAAGATCATGGGACAAATTAAACTTGATTCTTTGTAATAGTTTTGAAAGATGATGATAGTAATATGTGAGTCATGTTAGTGAGTAATTATGCTTAGTAAGAATATTTGTGTTAAGGTTTGTGATTCCCTATGCATGCACGAAAGTCAATAGTGATGCAATGAAGTTGCATCCTACTTGTGGTGCATTATTCGGTGTTAGTTATGACTCAATGCTCACTTATGTGATTTTTCGTTCCTCGGTTTGGTTGCTTCACAATCTATTTGCTAGCCTTCATTTGTACTAAGTAGAAATACTACTTGTGCATCCAAAACCCTTAAACCAAGTTTTGCCTTATGAGTCCACCACACCTACCTATATGCGGTATTTCCATGCCATTCCAAGAAAATTTGTATGTGCGATCTCTAAATCTTCAAAATAATTTTTCTCTTTTGTGTGCCCCTACCGCTCATGAAACGGTGGGGAGTATCCAATATTTTTCCATGCTAGGTGTGTTATTCTCATGAATGTGTTGATTCACTATCATTCACGAGAAAGTGGCTAGTATTCGGGATGCCCAGTCCCATGCTCAAAAATCAAATCAAAAAAATAATGAAACAAAACTCCCCTAGGAATGTTGTTGGTATGGACGGTACCCGTGCATTCGGCCCGCAGTGGAGTGTTATTAATTGGTGGAGGGGGAGCAAAAACTTTACCATTCTGTTTGGGAACTGCCTATAATGTATCTAGCATGGAAAGTATTGTGAGCTACTTTGTCGTTTTCGTTGACAGGAAAAGCATGTCACTCAAAATATTTTTCTCTCTCAATATAAACCTTGAGCTCTGGCACCTCTACAAATCCTTACTTCCATCTACGAGGGGCCTATCTATTTACTTTATGCAATTTTTATTTTTTGGTTTGAGTCTCCATCTTCTCTTATAAGCACCAACTTGGGGGCACTATGATCGTACTTGAGCATTGGACATAGCTAATATTTGAGTGTGTTTCATGAATGGATGAATGATTGAGCATGATGGGCTACAGATAACTTTCTTTAGTGTTGATATTTGAAAGACATGGTTGCTTGTTGACATGCTTGAGTATTGAAGTCATTATGTTAAAACTAGACTATTGCTTTGAATCATTTACAAGTCCAAATGTCCATGCTATATATAGAAGAAAAGGATATGATGAACATGTTAGGCAGCATTCCACATCAAAAATTATATTTTTTATCATTTACCTACTCAAGGACGAGCAGGAATTAAGCTTGGGGATGCTGATATTTCTCCAACGTATATATAATTTTTGTTTGTTCCATGCTGTTATATTATCATTCTTGGATGTTCTACAATAATTTTACTACAGCTTTATATTATTTTTGGGACTAATCTATTAACCCAAAGCTCAGTGCCAGTTTATGTTTTTCCTTGTTTTTGAGTTTTTCAGAAAAGGAATATCAAACGGAGTCCAAACGGAAAAAAAATTACGGTGATTTTTTATGGACCAGAAGAGACCCACGAAGCATCAGAGTTGGGCCAGAAGGTTCCCGAGGAGGCCACAAGTCCCAGGAGCGCGACCACCCCCTGGTCACGGCCACCAGGCTTGTGGGCCCCTTAGGACTCCACCGACCTCCCTCTCAGCTCTATAAATCGTCAAATATTCTAGAAACCCCAACACAGAACCTAGATCGGGAGTTCCGCCGCCGCAAGCCTCCAAAGCCACAAAAAACCAATCGGGAGCCGTTCCGGCACCCTGTCGGAGGGGGAAACCATCACCGGAGGCCATCTTCATCATCCCGGCGCTCTCCATGACGAGGAGGGAGTAGTTCACTCTCGAGGCCGAGGGTATGTACCAGTAGCTATGTGTTTGATCTCTCTCTCTCGTGTTCTTGAGATGGCACGATCTTGATGTATCATGAGCTTTATTGATATAGATTGAATCATATGGAGTTTTCCCCTCTCTATCTTCTTGTGATGAATTGAGTTTTCCATTTGAAGTTTTCTTATCGGATTGAGTCTTTAAGGATTTGAGAACACTTGATGTATGTCTTGTGATGGGACATCTGTGGTGACAATGGGATGTTCTACTGATCCATTTGATGTATGTTTTGGTGATCAACTTGCGGGTTCCGTGACCTTGGGAATCTATGCATAGGGGTTGGCACACGTTTTCGTCTTGACTTTCCGGTAGAAACTTTGGGGCACTCTTTGTGGTTCTTTGTGTTGGATTAATGAATTTGAAATTATGTGATGCATATCGTATAATTAAGCCCATAGGTACTTGTGGTGACATTGGAGTATCTAGGTGACATTAGGGTTTTGGTTGATGTGTATCTTAAGGTGTTATCTTAATACGAACTCTAGGGCTGTTCGTGGCACTTATAGGGATAGCTCATAAGATTGATCAGAAAGGATAACTTTGAGGTGGTTTCGTACCCTACAATAATTTCTATGTTTGTTCTCTAGTATTTGTAACTTTGGAGTGAACTCTTTATCGCACGAGAGGTATATGCATATGATTCAACTATGCCAATATTGTTGAGAGAACTTGCACTAGTGAAAGTATGGACCCTAGGCCTTGTTTCTAAGCATTGCAATACCGTTTGTGTTCACTTTTGTTACTTGTTACCTTGCTGTTTTTATATTTTCAGATTACAAAAACCTATATCTACCATCCATATTACACTTGTATCACCATCTCTTCGCCGAACTAGTGCACCTATACAATTTACCATTGTATTGGGTGTGTTGGGGACACAAGAGACTCTTTGTTATTTGGTTGTAGGGTTGCTTGAGAGATACCGTATTCATCCTACACCTCTCACAGATTGATAAACCTTAGGTCATCCACTTGAGGGAGAATTGCTACTGTCCTACAAAACTCTACGCTTGGAGGCCCAACACGAGTCTACAAGAAGAAGGTTGTGTAGTAGACATCAATAAACAGCCTCCCTGAAAACTCCATTGGAAGTTCGGAGGAGCTTGAGGATGCCTTTCGGTCTAACTTCCAAGGCACCTATGTCCGGCTGCCAGACTCCTCCGACCGAAGCAACATCGTCCAGAAGGAAGGTGAGTCGGCCTGACAGTTTTGGAACAGGTTCCTAACAAAGAAAAACAATATTGTCGATTGTCCAGATGCCGAAGCCATATCCTCCTTCAGGCATAGTATCCGAGACAAATGGCTGGTTAGACAGCTTGGCCAGGATAGGGCAAGGACAATGTTTTCCCTCACCGCACTCATGACTCGCTTTTGCACAGGTGAAGATATCTAGCTAACTCGTCGTAGACATAATCCTAAAGATCCGGGCACCTCGGAAGCGAGGGACGAAAACGGCAAGCCACGACGCAATAAAAACAAACGCCACCATAGCAATGGGGAGGCCAATGATACTGCTGTAAATGCCGGATTCCTCAGCTCAAATCCCGACCAACGAAGGAAGCCCTTTAAAGGGAAAGGGATGGACCTACTGCACTTGACAAAATAATGGAGAGACCCTGCCAGATCCATGGCACCCCGGACAAGCCTGCCACACAAACCAACCGTCAATATTGGGTGTTTCGATAGGCTGGCAAGTTAGTAGCTGAGGAACAAGGCAAAGGACCACGCAGCGACGACGATGACGAGCGCACAGTCCTAACAATGGATGCCAAACCTCGAGAGGTAAAAACTGTGAACATGATATATGTCACACACATACCGAAGAAGGAAAGGACAGGCGTCCTTCGGGAATTCTACGCCGTACAACCTGTAGCCCCGAAATTCAACCCATGGTCGGTTTGCCCGATCACCTTCGATATGAGGGACCATCCGAATAGTATCCGGCACGGAGGTTCGGAGGCCCTCATCTTAGATCCCATCATCGATGGATACCAGCTCACCAGAGTTCTCACAGACGGAGGAAACAGCTTCAATTTGATCTACTCAGATATGGTGAAAAAGATGGGCATAGATCTGTCCAGGATTAAACCCAGTAACACTACCTTCAAGCGAGTTATTCCGGACGTTGAAGCCCACTGGTCCGGCACTATAACACTCAAAGTTGTGTTTGTCTCTCCCGATAACTTCTGCAGCGAAGACTTGATCTTCGACATTGCACCATTCCACATCGGTTACCATGCGCTACTCGGCCGCACAACGTTCACTCGCTTTAACGCCGTCCCTCACTATGCCTACCTGAAGCTCAAGATGCATGGACCAAAGGGGTCATCACTGTCAATGGAAATACGGAGCGCTCCCTTCAAACAGAAGAACATACCGCAGCCCTAGCAGTCGAATGCCAATATGATAATGAAGCCCTAGGATCACAACCTGCCTCCAAGACGTGACATGTGGGCAAATAGGGATACGCTCCCCACAGCACGACCCGACTACCCATCAGGTATGTCCCTCGAAGACACAATTTCGCTCTTAAAATACCATGGGTAGTTGTGGGGATCTACTTTCGAGGACTGGATATCCGGCTTAACCAAACTACAGTCTGACTTCCTCTCTATCCAGAGGTGAGATACCATTAAGGATCTACAAAATGTCAGGCCAACTCTATCTATGGTGGCTTCTCGCGGCCCCCCTCAAGGTACGTCAGCCAAGCAGCAATCATCCCCAATAGGTTTCGTAGCTCCCCGCTCGAGGGCCAGCACGCAGTCGGGCTTAAGGAGGACATCAAGCCACCCATCAAGGGCCCTGAATAAAAATGCTATCCTGTAAAAGTTTGCCTTTTCTGTTTTCTGCAATGAATAATTACATCTAATAGCCGTCTCGACAGCGTGAATCATAAGATTGTTACATATGCGTCAATTTTTCTACTTGTTTTCCGCATACATCTACCTCACAGATCGTGCGATTATAGGACAGGCGCGACCCGCTGATAGACCAAGGGCTGGGGAATAACTAAAACACCCCAAGCATGACCCTGTCACTATGTCTTACCCATTCAGCGTCTCGGATAGCGCACTATATGCATCGGTTTTGAATTATGTCTTGGGTCAATAGTTGGATTGCCTCGCTCCTATGCTTGCCCATCTACGTTCTGCCAGTTCGGCTAAAGGGGAAATAGGGAGAACCGCTGCGATTGTATCCCCAGCTAGCCTGGTGAATACCTCAGTGGAGAAAGCGAAAAACTGACTGTCATAATAAGCGAGCTGGTCTGCGATCCGAGCTAAAGTGTCAAACTAAGAACCGGTAGAGGTTCTCCCGAGTCATATGAAGGGTTTGTACCTTTCCAAACCAGGTGGTCCTAGTCTTAAGCTTCGACCGAACAGACTGCCACAAAACACTAGGGGTTGGTTACCAACCCCCGCATTCGAGATCCTAAGGCTAAGTGAAAGCACTAAAGCTAATAGTTCGATTTCCTAGTTTCCCCCTTTATCGCCTACGGGCACCGATATATCGGTTAAAGACCCAACGCTGAGACCGAAAGACCCCTCGTAGTATCTACGCGAGGGCTGAAGCTGACGAGTCGCAACTTTCAGATTAAACCGGCCACGTAGGAGACAAAATAATACACAACATGATATATTCAGACAATCATAATTGTCTTCATGGTATAATAATAACACCCTCACTCATGCATTTCATTTTTCAGGCACTGGGTCTCTATAGACCGAGCACCCTCTAATGCGGCGCGGGGGTATAGCTTGGGGCATCTGTGCTCCTTCCGAGGAGGCGTGGGCATGGTGGCCATCCCAATCGGCTTGATCCGCGGCAGTTGCATCATGGTCCGCGCAAAGGCCATCCACGCCCCCTCGATGCAAACCGACCGCTTCACCGCCTCAATCTGTGTCACGGCGTCATGAAGCTTCTGTAACAGGCTGAAGTAGCTGCTCGGCAGTGCCTCCGTAGGCCACAGCTAGACGTAGAGGTCCTGCGAGGTCAGCTAAGCCATCCAGTGCAGCTGCATCAGCTGCTTCATCTAGTAGCTGGGGAGGGGATGTGCCTTGGGAGTTTCAAACTGTGCCCAGAACAATCTCTCCTCCACATCCCCATCTCGGACTGCATAGTGCTTCACTGCGTTCGTTGCACTCCTCAGGAGGTCCGTAAAGGCATCTGGGGAATGCCACAACCATGTAAGATAGGCGAACCTGTTTCTACAAAAGGCGCTTTGCAGTAAGTATGGCTTACCATCCGCAATCAGCTTGACTTGGCGAATCTCTTCTTCAAAGAACCGCCTCTCAACGCGCTTCGATTTTAAGTCGGAGGTAAGCGTGATTAGTTGGGTAGCCTGGTCTTTGAACTACTGCTTAGGGTCTCACACTTAGCACTAGCATCCTGAAGCTCATGTTGGACCTCGGCTACTCGAGCCTCATGCCTGTCGCTCTCCACCCTCAGCGACTTTAGCTTGGCGACCGCCTTATCGTCCGTCGCCTTCTGGTCGGCAGCCTATTGTTTGGCCCTCCTGAGCTTGGCCTTGAGGTCTTCGACCTCTACGCTTGAAGTTGAGGGAATAAAGAGACGCAAGATCGGGATCCAAAATCAAGAAATCCACATTAATGAGGAAAGCAATAGAGTAGGAAACTACAACTAAACACCGACCTCGTAGTTCGTCAAACCGTTTGTTCAAACGATCCAATCCCTTATCGGAGCTTTGAAGCTTCCGATTCAGTTCGACCGGTTCAAGAGCGTTGGATGCCCTGGCCGAAGATGAGGCCTGCAAAATATAAACTTATCCATAAGCAGGAGCTCGGGCTATTCGATGCCGAACTAAATGCCTACGTTTATAGGACCCCCGGGTGAGTTTTTCAAACTCACTCGTGGCTCGAGGGCTACTATACCCATAAGGAATTCATGACAATATAAACAAAATTCATCATTATGAACAAGAGCATGGCTTACCTTTAAGACCACCAGTAAAGCATTAAAGGTTTCCACCAGTCCGCTATCAACGGGCTGAATACTTTTTAGAACCACACCCATAAAGGTGCGGTGATCTTCGGAAATGGAGGAGTCAGATAGTGCCTCCTCCATCATGGCTGACCACCCGGCCATGGCCTACTCGGTTGGGAGCGGCACCGATGGTGGCACTTATCCCCCCCTCCTTGGGCAGGCAGGGTCGATGACGTGGGAGGCACTGAAGCCTCCGGAGTCAACTGCAAAGGGGGCTCGGGCGACCTATTGCCACCCTCCTTATCCGCCAGGAGGGTTTCGACCTCCTGGACCTGGGCGACCGAGGCAAAATCCTAGACCAGCACATCTCCGGTGGCCGAGGTGTGCGCATCGGCCATCATCGTCTCACCCCCTCTGTTCGGCACAATGGGGGTCCGACGGGACACTACCTCTGAGGCCTCATCGGTAGCCAGAGGGGGCGTGGTGCGGGGCGCCGTCTAGGTCTCCGCCAGTTCGGTCGGTGGAGACTCCCGTGAGAACTGTTTGGCTGGGAGGTCTCACGTCGGACTATGTCATGAAAGCAATTGGATAGGTCAGTTCGGCAAAACTAATGTGGATGAGACGGGTGGTATCTACATTCTATACCTCTGAGCTTCCTTCGGGGGACCCTCTCAAAAGCTACAGAATCCTCGTCGGAATTCGGGCTATTGTCCTCCAGAACCACCTTGGGCCTGCATACCCTCTTCGGGCTAGAGGAGGAAGATCCTTCTCGACATCCTCGGGCATGGCCCTCTTCCTTGTTCGGGGAGAGTCTACCTCTCCCCCATCTTCCTCGTACTCCTCCTCGTGTGCAGAGGACGTCTGGGTCTCTCCGGACTTGGTGTCCCGAGGGCCCCTAGGGCGGAGGCCCTCGCAGACCTCCTTCTATTTTTACTTCTCCTTCTTTTCTAGCGCCGCGTGCGGCACCACGAGAGCATCATCGTCAACACGGGCGACCTGGGGTTTTCGGGCCAGGGGCTTCCCCATTGTTGTGCACGGCTTTCTCCAGCCAGACCTACAAGAACAAGGAGAGGAAGGGCTAAATCTTTGCTGGGAATTACAATTCAGAATACAATGAGAAATCCTATCATACCTTTAGAGGCGGGGTGTCGGCATCCAACCTGATGTCTTCTTCTACAGTCGGACATTCCTTCTGGGGCTTGAAGAGTCCTTCCACAACTTCTTGTGAGCTGTGCGAAAGAATTTGCGCACGGTGATCGGATCCCCGAGCTTGTAGGCCCACATTGGGGTCGTCCGATGCTGGCAGGGTAGGACATGGAGGCGGAGCATAACCTAGACCACATTGGTCAGCTCGATGTTGGCCTCCACCATCTGGATGATGCCCTTTTGGAGCGCCTTCACCTACGAGGCGAATCCTCAGTCGGGGCCCCTCATTTTCCTCGAGGTTAGCCTCGTGGGGGGGGGGGTCCAAATCTAAATTTGGCTGGCGCCGACCAGCTCGCATCTCGTGGTTCGGTGATGTAGAACCGCTCCTTCTACCAGACCTTCACGGTGTCGATGAAGGTGCCATCCGGCCATCCGACCCACGGGAGCTTGCTGATCATAGCCCCACCGCAGTCAGCATGCTGACCACTGATTATCTTCGGCTTCAAATTGAAGACCTTGAGCCACAGGCCAAAGTGCGGCTGGACTCACAAGAAGGCCTCACAGACGGTGATGAAGGTCGAGATGTGCATAAAGGAATTTGGGGGAGGTCGTGGAAGTCTAAGCCGTAAAAGAACATCAACCCCCTTACAAAGGGGTGGAGAGGAAAACCCAATCCTTAGAGGAAATGTGGGATGAACACTACTCCATCGCCCGTCTTCGGTGTTGGCACCACTTGGCCCTCTTCTTGAGGGCGAGGAGGGATGTTGGGCGAGAGGTACTCGGCGATCTTGATCTTGCATATGTCCTTGTCGATGTCGCACGAAGCCTCTCACTTGCCTTGCGAGCCCGAGTCAGCCATGGGTGAACTCGGGAAGGATGGCTCGAAGGGAGAAGCAAGAAATGGATCTTGGCGTTTGAAGCTGGGATGCGAGATTGAGGCGAATCTGGAGGCGTGGTGAAACCTTGGTTTTTTCCCTTTTATGCAGGGCCGTAATGCCAAGGGTCCTCTTTTACTACCGCGAACTGTGGCACTTCCCGAAGCGATTGTGTCGTTATGTGCGCGTGTGGTTACCCAGATCATTACTCATATCCCATGAGATACGGGACACGATCTCCATGTTGATAAGACGTGCCAATAAAAGGGCGGCCTCGAGTCACGAATCGAGTTTCCATGACTAGCCATTGTGGCTTTTCGTCGAAAAGGTTGTCAGGTAGGGTTACTCTTCACACCTGGGCATTTAGCCTTCAGGATAAACAAAGCATATTCCGGAAGACAGGGTGTCGCCAACGGCCGAGTTGAGTTTTGCTGAACATAGAAGGAACTCCCCTTTCAAGCCGAATACCATGGACACGTGAAGCTGCCGAAGACTACATTCCTCGGTGTTGAAGGCTAGTTCGGGGGCTACTGAGGGAGTCCGGGACTAAGGGGTCCTCGGGCCGCCGGCTCATTCCTCGTGGGCCGACCTGTTGGGCTGATTTATTGAATATCCAACTACGAATGATCATGTATCCAAGAAGGAAAGCTTTTATAGAATGGCGTGGCCTCCAAGTCCCGAAGATAGGATCTGTGTATCTATCCTATGAACAAGGTCGGTTATGTGTAACCCTAGGGCCCCCCCCGTGTCTATATAAGCCGGAGGGTCCCCATTCGTAGAGGACATGTGAACTCATCTAGGGTTTAGCTTAGACGATCTCGAGGTAGATCAACTCTATATCAATACAATCAAAAAGGATGTATGGTTTTACCTCCTCACGAGGGCCTGGACATGGATAAATACCGTCTCCTTTGTCCCCTATTACCCATCTATCTAATGTCCACAACTCGGGACCCCCTACCCAAGATCTCCCTGTTTTGACACCGACAGTGAGGAGGTCCGATTTGTAAGGGGATTGTGCAAGATATGTCCAATTTGCACTATTTTTTACCACGACATATGTGTGCCCTTGTCACGACACCATGCCAAGTTTCATGAATTTATGACGAGTTTTGGATTTACAAGAATTTGAAAACCAAGTATCTCAATGTTTGCGGCTGGGCCAACAATCAATGAGATGTTAGAAATCCATCTCATTTCTTGCATGGGACCTAAACATGTATGAAGGGAAAGGCATATATTTTTTAAACCTATTTTACATGTCCTGGCCTCTGTGATTGTAGTTTAAATTTGTATTATGCACATTAAACTTCTAGAAACCTCAATTAATGCATTAAATAGGTCTCATGAACCCTGGAAAAAAAACATAGTTTAGCATGACTATCATGTTGCTCTATGGTGACTCCAAAAATAAATTCAAGGCGAGAAGAGAAGAGACAATGAATGTTGTTTTGCACATAAAATGTGAACTTTCCCTATCGGAACACACGATTTTCTTGTGAGAACCTCCGGTTTGTAAGAGCCTTTGTGCCAAAACTTGTCTAAAATTGGGCATTTTTACCACAACACACACAACAGACAAATTCATGATACCATGCGCCAATTTCATAAATTTCTATTGATGTTTGCATTTACATGAATTTAAAAACTAAGTTTCCCAATGTTTGCGGTCGAGCCAAGATGATGATATGTTTGAAATTCATTCCCATTTCTTGTGTGGGCCCTAAGCATGCAGCCAAGGAAACGTATATGATTTTTTGACCTATTTTCATGCATTGGACCATGTGATTGTAGTTCAAATTTCAATTATGCACATTGAATGCCTAGAAAAATCAATTAATGTACTAAAAAGGCCAAATGAACTCTGTAAGATTCCATTGTTTAGCACGACACAATCATGTTGTTCTGTGGAGACTCTAGAAATAAATTCAAGGCGAGAAGATACATCGAATGTTGTTCACACATAAAATGTGAACTTTCCCTATCAGAACCACATGACTTCTTGTGAGAATCTTTTTGTAAGAGGTTTGTGCCAAAACTTTTCCCGAACTAGGCATTGTTTTTACCACAACACACATGCGCCATTTCATGACATGACACCATGCAAAGTTTCATGAATTTTTGATGATATTTGGATTTACTGGAATTTGAAAACACGGCTTCTCAAAGTCTATGGCCGAGCCAAAATACCGAGAGGTTTAGAATTTGTTTAATTTCCATTTCTTGCATGGGACCAAAACATGTATCCAGTGACACATAGATGATTTTCAACTCATTCAAGTGCACTCTAGTATGTGCTTAAGTGTAGTTCAAATTTTAACTATGCACATGAAATGACTAAAAAACTCTTTAAATGTTTAAAAGAGCCTAAACAACCTTGAAAATTCCATATTTAATGGACAATCATATAGTTGCAAGTTCACCGCAGATAAATGTTATTGCCAGCCAAACACCTTCAATTGCCGATGTAACTTCATTTTTCGTTTCAAATCATTATGAAAATCAAATACATCGCAAACAGTTCTTGCTCATGAAACATGTCTGATGTGGTATAAAAATATCTTGGGCCAATCCTCATATGTGGCTTCGGCCGGAAGCTTCACTCCACCGCCGGCGAGTCAACCACACAGTCACATTTGTTCCCCAAGATCACTGTATTGTTCAAACGTCGCCAGTGAAAGATGAGGACATGGATCCGCGTCATGAGGGAAACTTCGGCAACCAACTCCGGCCCGAGCGAGGCCGCATCAGCCATGAACGTGCTCACAATATCCTTCAGCACGGCTGCACTCTCCGACAGGGCGGCTGCAACTGCTGAAAGGGAAGCTATTGCATCTGAGATGGCGGAAGCAATATTCGCGACCGTGATAGCAAATGGAAAGAATGACATAGCAGGTGTCCATTCCTCGACGGCCGTCGTAGCCCTGATGGTGGCTCCCCACGCCTATGCTGATGCCGCCCATGCTTAGCTCGTGTCGATCAAATAGCAGCGACCTTCTCCGAAAATGTTTGACAACCTACGTCCGAAGAGTTGGCAATCGCCGAGAGCACTCGGGCAGCTGTCCATTCGTCGGCAATATCTCTTGCCGAGATGGAGACCGTCAATGCCTGGACCACGACCGCCCACACTAGACTCGTGGCGGCCTTTTCCAATGAGATTGCGGACACAGACTACGAGATGCTTGCAGAGTATGTGGTGATGGATGCCATGGAGCCCCTTCCCTAGAGGCCATCGAGCGTGAGCTGGTCATGGAGGATGCGGTGTAGATCTGCGAGCATCACGCGGAACATTAGTATTTGTTTAGAGTGCTAGTCTTTTGATAGAGTAATGTTTAGGTCAACCAGCTCTGTTTAATTCGTCGATTATGTAAGTGTGGGCTGTGGTGTAGGCTCTTTTGTGTAGTACCAAATTAGCAATTGATGTTAAATTATGCTACGACGTGGATGACCACTGTAACCAGGGAAATTCTGACTAAAAATTTGCTGCCATATACCCATTCCATCTTCCAATTGAAAATGAAATTGAAGTTCATCACACATAACTTTTTTGGAATGAACCATGTGCAATGTAATACCCAATCTTACGTCGAAAGCTCCGAGACAAATATGTCCACATCCAAGTTCATCACACACGGGGTATAGCACAAACTTCGTTTGTGATGTGTTTATATCGAGAACTATTCTGCACCAAATGAAAATTTTGGGTTGCTGCACAAATATCTACCTCCCTCGCCCCCCGGTACCAATCAAAAGCAACATCCCCCCTTTTCCTCTACCTTTCCTACTTCAAACCTTTACTTCTTGCTTGCTGTGTCGCCTCCTCGCTGGTGCCGCTTGTTCCTACTGCTCGGTCTCCTCCATCTAGTCAGGTAATCGACACCTCCCCAATACCCCCTCACCCCCTCCTCCTCCATCCCACATGGCCCGACCGCCGGTGCGACACCTTCCACCCAAATCACCACCCAATCCTCCAAATAATCCTTGTTGAAAGCCATGGTGCACGCAGTATAGCCAGATCTCAAAGAGCATTTGGCTGTGGACAAGCAAATCACGGCTGCACGCGCAGATGAGGCATCTATGGCTTCTATGCGTGCCGACCCCCAGATCTTGGAGGAGCACCTCGCTGTCGAGATTACCGTCTACGTCGCGTGCGCTGACGCCGCCACACTATTGGCTTCTATAAACAATAGCTTGTGATCTTTTCTCGAGGGCACTACTAGTGCGTTCGATGAAGACTTCAATGTGTTTTCTTAGCGTTCCCATGCTTACCTCAACTCCAGAGTCGGCATGTTGGTTCCGGGGCAGGATCAAGCCACTCACCACTACGCGGGGTCCACCCACGGTATGAAGGCCTCGCCC
Source organism: Hordeum marinum (assembly GCA_022496015.1). Classification (NCBI taxonomy): domain Eukaryota; kingdom Viridiplantae; phylum Streptophyta; class Magnoliopsida; order Poales; family Poaceae; genus Hordeum; species Hordeum marinum. The sequence goes on from CM039676.1 coordinate 446,379,594, forward strand.
TCTTCCAAGTTGAAGGAGCCCATCATCATCCATATCTCTGGCGATGGGGAATAGCTTGTTTTTCTTAGCTTTATCACTAAGGACCTATGTTCACCTAGCTATGCCGGTTAAGCATGTTTCGTTTACCTGTTGCGTGTGCCGTCACTGTGTTTCATTTATAAATTCTAGTGAAATGTCCAACGTAATGCTACTACAACCTGACCTTCTAGTATGTTCTTTTGTGTAGTGTGGTGCTTAGTTAATTGTTTCAGTCATTTGTTGGGGTGATCATTTAACTATTTAATTCAATTCTACAATGTGATGTTTGATTTTTGTTGGTATAATTTTGTATTGTTATGCATGTGATGAACAAATTGAATTTAGATGTACTAAATACATGTGAAACATATAGAATTGCTATATTTCCTAGTTTTTAGCACACTTGGTTTAGATAATTGGCTTTTCCATGTGGCACGAATTAATCTGTTGGATCCGCACTGTGTTTATTTTCCATTAACATGTTTCACTGATAGTATGCCAAATATCACTTGTAACCTGATCAATATTTTTCTTAAATATGTTGCAGGGGGAAACAATGGGGGACACTGAATTTTACTATCGAGGTTTGCACATCCATGGTCGTTTGGCTAATATCACATTATTGTGCAACTGTAGGAACCATTCTAATATTAATGTTTTTAATCATTCGTTCTTGCACATGTAGGTCCTGATGTAATAGGATTAGACCCACTGTTCGGCCCTTTTTGCATGTAGGGAAATGAGGTGTCTTTGAATATCAGTCAAATCAAGACACTCGGAAATTTTGTTAAGATAAAGAAACTAGATACGAAAAACAACAAGATGTTTGTCTGCACAACGAAGAAGACATCGGTCAACCATAGGACGGTACCATCTCTTTCACCTTGCTATTTTCCCTTTCCTCCATTTCAAATTTTAGAAAAGATATTTATGTGTATGTTTGTTTTCAGTACTTCTCAGGGCAGTTCATCCATGGTTACGTCTCAAACAACCTGTATGATCAAGAGGCGATGAAAGTATTCATACAACACCCATAATATAATCTTGAAGTCTTCCTTAAGAGGACGAAGGATGGGCAGGCCATCATCCACATGCACTGGCCTAAAATTGTGAGGACCTTCAACATCATTGAAGGCTCAATATTCACCTTCCGCTTTAACAATTTTCTAGACGAGACTCATCTGTGTATTTATCGTCTATGATGACACTTAATTTCCAAAGGTTTTAGATGTTGCATTTGAAACTTTGTCCTATTGTGCAATTGGGTAGCTAGGCAGTATATGCATATACGATGTTGTACCCTAATGTAATTCGATTATGAAATCATGGTTGCCGTGCTACGAATAAGAAATATATTATGTGGTTGATATGGAACATTAATTTAATTACTAAAAGGATTTTAAATAATAGAGCAATCAGGCTGATTATTGGGGTTCCCATTGCACATGGTTTCTAAGATAACACCGTGAGCCATGACCTGAACCAACCACATGATTTCTAGAAAGTTGGCGTGTTGGATCGGTGAGCAATCACACACGAATTCTGGTCGATAACTGTGTGCGTTAGGACACCCAATCACAAACGTTTTCACATAGCTAGTGTGTGTGATGGATAGCCCAATGCCAAACAGTTCCTTCTAGACACCGTTAGTGATGTTTTAAATAACGCAAATGGCAAAATTATAACTATCTGTATGTCTATTTGTGATGGCCCTTTCAATCGCAAACGATATATTTTTGCCCATCGTGTGCGACCGGGTGTAGGCATCGCCGACGGGTTTTAATTTCCCTGTCATGCGGGATAGCCCCCCTATCGCCCACACATGCAAGGCGACGATTTAAGACTACGTCACTGAAAGGGGTTAAAAACCATTTGTATAGCACGCGACTGCACTAGTGTTACCATACCATGAGATCAATTGATCCCATTTGGTACATTTTCTATGCTTTGTGTGTTGATCAAACAGAATCACTCTTTGTATTTAGTCTTGACAACCTTGTATCTTATCTTCTCTCTTCATAAAGATGATGTCTTGAAGGTAACATGGATGTTCTGACAATCTTCTTCTTCAAGACATGCTTACAATAGGCTCAAATCTCACATGACCAAGTTTTGGATACTTTCTTGAATAGCACCTTGGTCACACATAATCTCCTTCTTATAGCCTTGAATCCAACGAATGATCTTCCAACAATGCATATGTACAAACCTTAAAGTATAACTCAAAGCAGTCATTTGTCCATAATTGTCATCAGTTACCAAAACCACACATGGGGGCACCATGCTCTTTCATAGAGGAAGAGGGTGAGGTGTCCTTTCCCAAAAGGAAGAGGACCGTGTTCGAAGACATCGAGGAAAACGACCCTCCTTGGTTCAAAAGACTTTAGAAAGCCTTTGCTGCCTAGACGACCCGGTCTTCGGCCCCTAGTGAGGCTGCACACTTCGGGTCCTCCAAGGACACACTCCCTTCACTGCATAGAGAAAAGCCGCAGTCGAGAAGGTGTCGTCTTTTGACATTGTTGTACATAGAAAATGTGACACCCTAGGATCTTGATACAGTAATCTCTGTAATCAAGCTACAATAGGATTATGCTAATCTATTTTGCTAATCCATGTGTGATCACTATTGCAATCAAACTCTCGTTCAAATCCTTATGCAATTCAAAATTATTGAAATGTGAAACTAAAGTTTTGCAAACTTCAAATTTAAAAATCATGCTTAGGTTGCCAATATTACCTAAGCTATTCTAAAATTGGAACCATAATTTTATCATCTGGTTAGGTGCCTCAATACTATTTTAACAAATGCCGAAACAATTATTAAATGCCTTTTTGGATTATAATATTTTTCAAAATGTTTTCAAAGGACCTTCAAAATTATTGTGGCTATGCCACATATTGCATTACAAATATTGGGCATGATCACTTATTTTTGTAAGGGTATTTTATTACTAAATCTAATTAAAAACAGAAAATAATAAATAAAAATAAAACCAATAAAAGAAATAAAAAACCTCCCCCTGGGCCAGCCTAACTGGGCCTTGGCCCATTCGGCCATCTAAGGGGGTCGGCCCACCCCTGGCCACTACTAGGGTTATAACCCCCCCCCCTCACACACACACATGACCCCCACTAACCCTAGCCCGATCCCCACTCGCCCCCGCACCCCACTCACTTCCCCCACCACTCCCTCCCGAACTGATTTGGATCGGGCGTCGACATCACCGCCCCGCCTCGTCCCCGGCAGCCCTCCCCACCGTCGCCGACTACCCGCCGCCGGACCGTGCCCCTTCCTCACCTCTCCCTTGACGGCTCCGTCGATCCTCGTCGCCCCTACCTCCCTACAATGGCGGTGAGCCCCCCTGGGGATCCTCCCTCCCCTCCCTCTTCCCCCTCTGGCCAGATCCAGCCGCCCGCTGCACCCTGGCCGCGGACCCCGTGTCACCCTCGTGTGCCGCTCGTCGCAGCCCCCCTCACAGGCCCCGCTCCGGCTCTGTCGCTGCCATGCCTCGCTCCCCTACTGCTGCTCGCGCCCACAACCTTGTGTGTGGGCTTTGCGCTGCCGCCGGTGGCTGTCGCGAGGCCCCTGCCACAGCTGTCACCACGTCACACCGTCCGTTCGAGGCTCGACCCCCCCACTAACATGATCTGGTTAGTGGGGATTGATCACCCACTAACCCCTCCCCTGGCGCAATGACAAAGGGGGCCCACCTCCTATCTAATTTTTAAATAAAAATATATTAATAAAAATGTTAATTAATTAATAAATCAGTCAATTAATTTATTAGGTATTAAAGATTAATTAGGTTAGTTAATTAACTCTCTTAGGATGACATGTGGGGCCTAGGCCCATTAACAACTAATTAAACTTGATTAATTAATTAACCTAATTAGTGAATGACAAGTGGGTCCCACCCCCTAATTAATTCTGATTAATGTTAATTAAACTTTAATTAAACTCTCAGAATGACATGTGGAACCCACTCGTCAGTTTGACGAGTCAAACATGGTTGTTGACTCCTGATGTCGGCATGACATCATGGTGATGTCATAATTCCATTTTTGAATTAAAATAATCTCTTCTAATTTCATAATTTTATTAAATCTTTTAAAATTAACATTAAATAATCTGTAACTCGGATGAAAATAATTTATACATGAAAGTTGATTAGAAAAATCTCACGAATCCGAATATGATGTCCGTTAGTCTGTGATACGTCTCCAACGTATCGATAATTTATGAAGTATTCATGCCATATTCATCTATGTTTACAATACTTTTATATGGTTTTGAGGCACTTTATATGATTTATTTAGAACCCGGACTGCCATTCTTTTCAGCAGAATTACCGTGGTGTTATTTTTTGTGCAGAAAATCAAAGTTCTTGGAATCGCCCAAAACTTTTTGGTGATTTTGTCTGGACCTAATAAGAAATATTGGAGCGAAGAACATCCTAAGAAGAGCCACGAGGTGGGCACAACCCACCAAGGTGTGCTAGAAGGCCCAAGCATGCCCTGGTGTCTTGTGCCCTCCTCGTGGCCCATCCTGGCGTGAAACCGACGCCCCAAAACCCTATAAATATAGAAACCATCAGAAATAACCCTAGACTCCTTGTTCCGACACAGAAACTCTCTATATCGATGCAAAACGAATCTGGAGGTGTTCTAGTACTTGCCGGAGGAGTAGATCATCTCCAGAGGCCATCTTCATCATCCCTATGGTCTCCATGATGAGGAGGGAGTAGTCCACCCTCGGGGATGACAGTTTGTACTGGTAGCTATGTGTTCAATATCTCTCTCTCATGTTCTTGAGATGGTACGATCTTGATGTGTCATGGGCTTTGTTAATATAGTTGGATCACATGGTGTTTTTCTCTCTCTATCTTTTTGTGATGAATTGAGTTTTCCCTTTGAGATTTTGTTATGTTGGATTGAATATTGGATTTGAGAACACTTGATATATGTCTTGCATGTGGATACTCGTGGTGACAATGGGGTGTTCTATTGATTCACTTGATCTATGACTTGGTACTCAACTTGCGGTTTCCAAAGGTGACATTGGGGTAATCTATGCATAGGGGTTGATACACGTTCTTGTCCTAGCTTCTCCGGTAGAAATCTTGGGGAACTCTTTGAATTTATTTGTGTTGCATTGAGTATTATGAAACTGAACTTGTTTGATGCGTATCGTATTATTAACTCATGGATACTTGTGGTGACATTGGAGTATCTAGGTGACATTAGAGTTGCTTTATGTGTATCATATGGTGTTATTCTTGTATGAACTCTTAGATAGATCGATCGGAAAGGATAACTTTAAGGTGGTTTCGTAAGCTACAAACAGTTTTTTATTATGTTCTCCGCTAGATAAGAACTTTGGAGTGATTCTTTGTTTCACGTTGAGGGATGGTTATGTGATCCTATTATATTAGCATTGTTGAGAGATTGCCCTAGCGAAAGTATGGACCGTAGGCCTTATTTCCAAGGATTTATACAACGTTTTGCTCACTGTTTACCAATTGTTACCTTGTTGTTTTTCTATTTTTAGATTACAAAAACCTATATATATCATCCATATTTTACTTGTATCACCATCTCTTCGCCGAACTAGTGCACCTATACAATTTGCCATTGTATTGAGTGTGTTGGGGACACAAGAGATTTCTTGTATTTGATTGTAGGGTTGCTTGAGAGATACCATCTTCCTCCTACACCTCCCATGGATTTATAAACCTTAGGTCATCCACTTGAGGGAAAATTGCTACCGTCCTACAAAACTGTATGCTCGGAGGCCCAACGCGAGTCTACAAGAACAAGTTATGTAGTAAACATCAAGCTCTTTTCTAGCGCCGTTGCCGGGGAGGTGAGTGCTTGAAGGTATATTTTAAAACTTGCAATAAAGTCTTTTAGTTTCTTGTTTTTCACTAGTTTGGTTTTATAAAAGAAAACTACAAAAGATGGAGTTTACGTTTCATCAATTGCTTCGTCTTTTTAATGTCTTTCGTGAAAATGATGGAAATGAAAATTATGCTCAATTGGTAGAGGAAGAATTTATGAAAATACATAATGAGAATTCCTTGAATGATGAGCATTATAGAAATAATGTTAGTATGAATTCTCTGAATATTCATGATGCTAATGATATGCATAGCCACAAGCTTGGGGATGCTATGTTTGATGAAGATGATATTTTTAGTCCCCCATGTTTTGATGAGCAAAACTATTATGATGATGACATGCCTCCTATATATGATGATTATGATGATGACATGTATGTTATAAATAGTGATAGTAACCATGAAAAGTTTCATCATGATTTTAATATTCAAAGTGGTTATGTCAATCAAGTACCTCATGATAGTTATTTTGTTGAGTTTTCTCTCACTATTATGAATAAGAAGAAGTTTGCTTATGTGGAGAGTGATACATTTTCTATGATTGTAGATCATGAAAAGATTGATGTATGTGATATTTATATTGTTAAATTCCTTCATGATGCTACTGAAAATTATTATGAAGGAGGAACATATGCTTGTAGGAATTGCAATAATATCAAGTTTCCTCCCTATGTGTTGAAATTTTTGAAGATATGCTAGTTTTGCCTGCCTATGCAAGTTGATTCTTGTTCCCATGAATTGTTTGATCACAAAATATCTATCAATAGGAAATGGGTTAGACTTAAATGTGCTTGTCATGTGATTCATGATGCTCTTTGGCATGTCTCAAATACTATTTCCTATAAGAGCACCATTGAAATCATTATGCCTAGCTAAAAGGTATTAAAGAAAAGCGCTTGTTGGGAGAAAACCCAAAACTTTTCCTTTCTGTTTTTATATGTTCACATGATTAAGCTACTATAGTAATCATGTTTTGTGTCTTTTATTTCAATAAAGTGCCAAGTAAAGCCTTTGGGATAGTGTGGAAACTTGTTTGTTTTATTCTGTTCAAAAACAGAAAGTTTTGCGTCTAGTATAAGAATTATATGATTTTACTGGAGCGTCAAAAATTCTGAAATGTTTTTTAAAAAATTCTATGAAAATTCTATGATTTTTCCTAATTTTTCAGAATTTTTAGAGTGAGGGAAATATGATGTTCATTCAGATCTTCACAAACTATTCTGTTTTTGACAGATTCTACTTTGCATGCATAGTTTGCTTGTTTTAGTGTTCCTATAACTTATATTGAGTAATATAAATTATGAGAATGGTATAATACAGTAGGTATCATGTGGGAATAATTTTTAATCTTTTCTTAACAGTACCTAAGTAATGATCTATCTTTATTATACTAACCCGTCTCACAAAGTTCTGTTATGTTTTGGGTGATTGAAGTTTTCAAGTTTTGGGTGAGATACCAATATGAGGTGAATAGGGAGCATAAAGGACCTAAGATTGGGGATTACCAAGGTACCCCCAAGATAATATAAAAGGAAGACTCAAGCGTCTAAGCTTGGAGATGCCCCGGAAGGCATCCCCTCTTTCGTCTCCAACATTATCGGTACATCATACTTGGAGCTATATTTTTATTCATCACATGATATGTGTTTTGCTTGGAGCGTCATTATAAATTTTTGTTATCTGTTAGATGTTATTTATAATCTTGTTTTTCTATAAAAGTTTCCAAGAATTGCATTAGGATGCTTGCATTGAATGTTTTGATGTGTGCTGTATAAAAACAGAAAGTTTTGCTATAGTGTTTGAATTTTCATATTTTACTGGAACATGGAAAGTTTCTGACATTTTTACACAGTGTCGTCATAAATATTTTTGATCATGTCCTAAATATATTGAATGGTTTGAGTTACATAAGTACATTGTTTCCATAAATTGCTACAGACTGTTTTGTTTGGATAGATTGCTGTCATAGTTTTGTTATCTACTTTTCCTATGGTTTCCATAGCCTATATGGGTAGATATAAATTGTGGAAATGATAGTAAACATTATATGATATTTTAAAATTATTAGGAAACTTGTCTTGGCAGTACATAAAGAGTTGATTTATTATTATGTGCACTGAACTATCTCACGAGTTCTTTTCAAGTTTTGTGTGGATGAAGTTTTTGAGAATAGGTGAAACCATGCTATGAGAGGATTGAACGAGATACAAAAGTGTTGGAAATATGCCCTAGAGGAAATAATAAATTAGTTATTATCACATTTCCTTGTTCATGATAATCATTTATTATCCATGCTATAATTGTATTGATCGGAGACTTAGATGCATGTGTGGATACATAGACAAAACCATGTCCCTAGTATGCCTCTAATAGACTAGCTTGTTGATCAAAGATGGTTAACGTTTCCAAGCCATGGACATGAGATGTCATTTTATAACGGGATGACATCATTAGGAGAATGGTGTGATGGACAAGACCCAAACTACAAATGTAGCATATGATCGTGTCAGTTTATTGTACTGTTTTCTGCATGTCAAGTATCTTTTCCTATGACCATGAGATCATGCAACTCACTGACACCGGAGGAGTAACTTGTGTGTATCAAATGTCGCAACGTAACTAGGTGACTATAAAGGTGCTCTATAGGTATCTCTGAGGGTGTTTGTTGGGTTAGCATGGATCAAGACTGGGATTTGTTACTCTGTGTAACGGAGAGGTATCTCAGGGCCCACTCGGTAATACAACATCACAATAAGCCTTGCAAGCAATGTGACTAAGTGTTAGTCACGAGATCTTGTATTACGGACCGAGTAAAGAGACTTTCCGGTAACGAGGTTGAACTAGGTATGGAGATACCGACGATCGAATCTCGGGCAAGTAACATACCGAAGAACAAAGGGAACATCATACAGGATTAACTGAATCCTTGACATAGAGGTTCGACCGATATAGATCTTCATAGAATATGTAGGAACCAATATGGGCATCCAGGTCCCACTATTGGTTATTGACCGTAGAGGTGTCTCAGTCATGTCTACATAGTTCTCAAACCCACAGGGTCTGCACACTTAAGGTTTGGTGACGTTTCGGTAGTATAGAGTTATGCATGGTGGTTACCGAAGGTTGTTAGGAGTCCCGGATGAGATACTGGACGTCACGAGAAGCTCCAGAATGGTCCAAAGGTAAATTTTCATATATAGGACGTCCTATTTTGGTCACCGGAAAAGTTTCGGGCTCATCGGTAGTGTACCGGGAGTGTCGGTAGTGTACCGGGAGACCATCGGGAGGGGTATTTCGACCCAAGAGGCTACATGGTCTGTGGGAGGATGAATAATAACCCTTAGTGGGCTGGAGGAAGTCCCACAAAGGGCCCATGCGGCTGCGAAGAAAAAAGCCCAAAAGGAAAAAGGTGGAAAAAGGCAAAAGGGCTAAATTAGGAAGGAGTCCCAATCCTACTAGGAGTGGAGGAGGAGGGACTCCTCCCTCCTGGTTCGGCCGACCCAAGGGCTGGCTCCTTGGGAGCCAAGACTCCTCCTCCTCTCCTCCTATATATACTAGAGGGTTTTAGGGTTTTACACAAGATTTCCAGCCACGTGCTACCCGTTCCTCTAGTGCATAGTTTCTCCTATAGATCAGTTTTCTGCACTGCTTAGGCGAAGCCCTGCCGGAATTGCTCCACCACCATTGTCGCGGCGCCATCACCCTGCCAGAGAACTCGTCTACCTCTCCGGTCCCTCTAGCTGGATCAAGAAGGCGGAGATCGTCATCGAGCTGTACGTGTGCTGAACGCGGAGGTGCCGTCCGTTCGGCGCTAGATCGGAAGGACCGTGATCAAGATCGCGAGACGGATCATGATGAGATCGTGGGACGGATCGTGATGAGTTTGCGGGACGGATCATGATTGGATCGTGGGATGGATCGTGATGAGATCACGGGATGCTCGGTGATTTGGATCGCGAAGAAGTTCGACTACACCAACTGCGTTTCTTAACGCTTCCCGCTTAGTGATCTACAAGGGTATGTAGATCCACTCTCCCTCTCGTACATGCTCATCACCATGGATAGATCTTGCATGTGCATAGGATTTTTTTCCATCCAACGTTCCCCAACAGTGGCATCATGAGCTAGGTCTATGTGTAGATGAGATCTCGAGTAGAACACAAAGAGTTTGTGGGCGTTGATGCTTAGATTGCTTCTTCCCTTGGTCGTGTTTTGGTTCAGAGGTATTGTGGGATGAAGCGGCCCGGACCAGCCTTACTCGTATGCTTACGAGAGACCGGTACCATCGACTGACGTGTAACCTCCTTGCACAAAGATGGCTGGCGGGTGTTTGTTTCTCCTACTTTAGTTGGATCGGATTCGACAAAGGCGGTCCTTGAGAAGGTTGAAAAGCAACTTATGTATCACCGTTGTGGTTTTTGCGTAGGTGAGAATTGTTCTTGCTAGATACCGGTAGCAGCCACGTAAAACATGCAACAACAATTAGAGGACGTCTAACTTGTTCTTGCAGGGTATGTTGTGATGTCATATGGCCAATTACATGATGAGATATATGGGATGTATGATATGATCATGTTTTGTATAGAATATCATGACTTGCATGTCGATGAGTATGACAACCGGCAGGAGCCATAGGGTTGTCTTTAATTATTGTATGACCTGCGTGTCAATCTTTAAGCGCTATGTAATCCTTTACTTTATCGCTAAACGGTAGCAATAGTAGTAGAAGCATGGTGGGCGCGACAACCCCGATGACAACACGTTGATGAAGATCATGGTGTCATGCCGGTGACGATGGAGATCATGCCGATGCTTTCAAGATGGAGATCAAAAGCACAAGTTCATGGCTATATCATGTCACTTATAATTTGCATGTGATGTTAATACTTTTTATGCGCCTTGTTTTGCTTAGGACGACGGTAGCATTATAAGGTGATCCCTCACTTAATTTCAAGATAAATTGTGTTCTCCCCGAGTGTGCACCGTTGCGAAAGTTCATCGTGTCGAGACACCACGTGATCATCGGGTGTGATAGACTCTACATTCACATACAACGGGTGCAAGCCAGTGTTGCACATGCAGAACACTCGAGTTAAACTTGATGAGCCTAGCATGTACAGGCATGGCCTCGGAACACAAGAGACCGAAAGGTCGAACATGAGTCATATAGTAGATATGATCAACATGATGATGTTCACCATTGAAACCACCTCAACTCACGTGATGATCGGACTTGAGTTGGTGAATTTGGATCATGTATCACTCGAATGACCGGAGGGATGTCAATTTGAGTGGGAGTTCTTAAGTAATATGATTAACTGAACTCATTATCATGAACATAGTCAGTAGTGTCTTTGCAAAATTATGTTGTAGATTACTAGCTCACACTCTAGCTCCCTTGAATTTTTATATGTTCCTAGAGAAATAGAGTTGAAAGATGATGGTAGAAATATTGCGGACTCGCTCCGTGATCCGAGGATTGTCCTCATTGCTGCACAGAAGGCTTATGTCCTTAATGCACCGCTCGGTGCGCCAACCCCTCTAGCGTCGTCTGTAGATGTTGTGAACATCTGACAGGCAAGTTTTGATGACTACTTGATAGTTTAGTGCGCCATGCATTACGGCTTAGAATTGAGGCTCCAAAAAGTTTTGAACGTCACGGAACATATGAGATGTTCTAAGAGCTTAAATTAGGATCTCAGGCTCATGCCTGTGTTGCGAGATATGAGATCTCCAACGAGATTCTTTGTATGCAAGATGAAGGAGAATAGCTCAATCGTTGAGCATGTGCTCAGATTGTCTGGGTGCAACAATCGCTTGAATCGAGTGGGATTTAATCTTCCAGATAAGATAGTGATTGATATAGTTCTCCAAGTCAATGTCACTAAGCTACTAGAACTTGGTGATGAACTATAAAATGCCAGGGATAGAAATAATGATCCCTGAGCTGTTCGCGATGTTTGACACCGCAAAGGTAGAAATCAAGAAGGAGCGTCAAGTGTTGATGGTTAGTAAAACCACTAGTTTCGAGAAGGGCAAGGGCAAGGAGGGAAACTTCATGGATGGCAAGTTAGTTGCTGCTCTAGTGAAGCAACCCAAAGTTGAACCCAAACCCGAGACTAAGTGCTTCGATTATGAGGAGAGCGGTCGTTGAAGCGGAACAACCCTAGATACTTGGTAGATAAGAAGGCTAGCAACATCGACAGAACTATATTTGATATACGTGTTAATGATGTGTACCTTGCGTGTACTCCTAGTAGCACCTGGGTATTGGATACCGGTTCGGTTGCTAAATGTTAGTAACTCAAAATAAAAGCTACGGAATAAACGGAGTACTAGCTAAGGGTGAGGTGACGATGTGTGTTGGAAATGTTTCCAAGGTTGATGTGATCAACATCACACTCTCTCTCTCTCTCTACCATTGGGATTAGTGACGAACCTAAATAAATGTTATTTGGTGTTGTGCATTGAGCATGAACATGATTAGATCGTGTTTATTGCAACACGGTTATTCATTTAAGTTAGAGAATAATGGTTATTCTGTTTACATGAATGATACCTTCAATGGTCATGCACCCAGTGAGAATGGTTTGTTGAATCTTGATCATAGTAATACACATGTTCATAACATTGATGCCAAAAGATACTAAGTTAATAATGATAGTACCACATACTTGTGGCACTGCCGCTAAATGTCATATTGGTATAAAGCGCATGAAGAAAATCCATCCTGATGGATCTTTGGATTCGATTTCGAATCGGTTGAGACATGCGAACCATGCCTCTTGGGCAAGATGACTAAGGACCCCGTTTTCCGGATTGATGGAGCGGGCAAGTGACAAATGATACATGTTGATGTATTCAATCCAATGAGTCTTGTAGCGTGCGGTGGATATCGTTATTTTCTTACCTTCACTGATGATTTGAGTAGATATAGTGTATATTTACTTAATGAAACACAAGTGTAAATCATTTGAAAGGTTCAAGCAAATTCAAAGTGAAGTTTAAAGATCATCGTGACAAGAAGATGTCTACGATATGATCGTGGAGGTGAATATCTGAGTTACGAGTTTGGCATACAACTTTAGACAGTGTGAAAGTTGTTTCACAACTCACGCCACCATGAAGACCATAGTGTGATGGTGTGTCCGAATATTAGAGTCGTGCTCTATAGGATATGGTGCGTGCTATGATGTCTCTTATCGTTTTTCTATTATAATTTTGGGGTTATGCATTAGAGACAACTACATTCACTTGAAATAGGGCACCATCTAAATCTGTTGAGATGACACCGTGTGAATTAGGGTTTGATAGAAACCCAAACTGTCATTTCTTAATGTTTGGGGTTGCGACGCTTGTGTGGAAAAATGTTTTCACCTAATGATCTTGAACCCGAAGTGGACAAATGCATCTTCATAGAATACCCTAATAACAGTTGGGTAAACCTTCTATCTCAGATCCGAGCATAAAGTGTTTGTTGCTAAAACGGATCCTTTCTCGAGAAAGAGTTACTCCCAAAAGAATTGAGTGGGAGGAAGATAGAACTTGATGAGGTCGTTGAACCTTTGTTCAACCAGAGAGTAGCGCATCGCAGGAAGATGTTCTTGTGAAGCCTACATTAGTTGAAGAGGAAGTTAATGCTGATGATCATGAAGCTTCGGATCAAGTTACTATCGAACCTCGTAGGTCGACGAGGATGTGTACTGCTCCCGAGCAGTATGACAACCCTGTCTTGGAGGTCATGTCGTTGGACAACGATGAACCTACAAGCTATGGAGAAGTGATGATGGGACCGGATTCTGACAAATGGTTAGAGGCCATGAAATCCGAGAAAGGATCCATGTATGAAAACCAAGTATAGACTTTGGTAGACTTTCTCGTTGGACGGCAGGTCGTTGAGTACAAATGGATCTTTAAAATGAAGACAGATGTTGATGGTGAATGCCACCATTTATAAAGTTCGACTTGTCGCAAAGAAGTTTCCGCCAAGTTCAAGGAGTTGACTGCAATGAGACTTTCTCACTCGTAGCGATGCTAAAGACTGCTGGAGTTATGTTAGCAGTTGTTGCATTTTTCAATTATGAAATCTGGCAGATGGATGCCAAAACATCGTTTCCTTCTTTAAGGAAAGGTTGTATGAGATACAACCAGAAGGTTTTGTCAGTCCTAAGGATGCTAAAAGGTGTGCAAGCTTTAGTGATCCTTCTATGAACTGAAGCAAGCATCTCAGAGTTGGAATATACACTTTTATGAGGTGAACAAAGTTTTTGAGTCTATACAAAGTTTACGAGAAACTTGTATTTACAATAAAGTGAGTGGGAGCACTATAGAATTTCTGATAAGTCTATTGGGATGACATATTGTTGATCGGAAATGATGTAGAATTTCTAGAAAGCATAAACGGTTGTTTGAAAAGAGTTTGTCAAAGGAAGACCTGGATAAAGCTACCGAATTGTTGAGCATCAATATCTATAGAGATAGATCAAGATGCTTGATGAGACTTTCAATGAGTACATACCTTGACAAGATTTTGAAAGAGTTCAAAATGGATCAGTTAGAGAAAGAGTTCTCACCTGATTTGTAAGGTGTGAAGTTGAGTGAGACTCAAAGCTCGACAACGGTAGAAGAAATAGAAAGGACGAACATCGTCCCCTATGCTTAGCCATAGGCTCTATATAGTATGCTATGCTGCATACTGCACCTATGTGTGCCTTGCCATGAGTCCATCAAGGGGTACAAGAGTGGTCCAGGAGTGGATCACTGGATAACGGTCAATATTATCCTTAGTGACTAAAATACTAAGGAAATGTTTCTCGATTATGGAATTGATAAAGGGTTCGTCATAAAGAGTTACGTCAATACAAGCTTTAACACTAATCCGGATGACTCTTAGTGGCAATCCAGATACGTATAGTGGAGCAGCCATTTGGAATAGTACCAAGTGGAGTGTGGTAGCAGTGTTTATAGTTTGACATAGAGATTTACAAAGTACACATGGATCTGAATGTCGCAGACCCGTTGACTATAAGACCTCTCTCACATGAAAAGCATGATCGAGCCCCAAAACTCATTGGGTGTTAGATTCATAACAATGCGAATCACATGGTGATGTGAACTTGATTACTGACTCTAGTGCAAGTGGGAGACTGTTGGAAATATTCCATAGAGGCAATACTAAATTAGTTATTATCATATTTCCTTGTTCATTATAATCATTTATTATCCATGCTATAATTGTATTGATCGAAGACTTAGATGCATGTGTGGATACATAAACAAAACCATGTCCCTAGTATGCCTCTAATAGACTAGCTCGTTGATTGAAGATGGTTAAGGTTTCCTAGCCATGGAAATGAGATGTCATTTGATAACGGGATGGCATCATTAGGAGAATAGTGTGATGGACAAGAACCAAACTACAAACGCAGCATATGATTGTGTCGGTTTATTGCTACTGTTTTCTGCATGTTAAGTATTTGTTCCTATGACCATGAGATCATGCAACTCACTGACACCGGAGGAGTACCTTGTGTGTATCAAACGTCGCAACGTAACTGGGTGACTATAAAGGTGCTCTACAGGTATCTCCGAGGGTGTTTGTTGGGTTGGCATGGATCAAGACTGGGATTTGTTACTCTGTGTAACGGAGAGGTATCTCAGGGCCCACTCTGTAATACAACATCACAATAAGCCTTGCAAGCAATGTGACTAAGTGTTGTTCATGGGATCTTGTATTATCGAACGAGTAAAGAGACTTGCCGGTAACGAGGTTGAACTAGGTATGGAGATACCAACGATCGAATCTCGGGCAAGTAACATACCGAAGAACAAAAGGGAACTTCATACGGGATTAACTGAATCCTTGACATAGAGGTTCGACCGATAAAGATCTTCATAGAATATGTAGGAACCAATATGGGCATCCAGGTCCTACTATTGGTTATTGACCGTAGAGGTGTCTCGGTCATGTCTACATAGTTCTCAAACCCGGAGGGTTTGCACACTTAAGGTTCGGTGACGTTTCGGTAGTATAGAGTTATGCATGGTGGTTACCGAAGGTTGTTCGGAGTCCCATATGAGATCCTGTACATCACGAGGAGCTCAAGAATGGTCCGGAGGTAAAGATTGATATATAGGAAGTCCTATTTTGGTCACCGGAAAAGTTTCGGGCTCATCGGTAGTGTACCGGGAGACCATCGGGAGGGGTATTTCGACCCAAGAGGCTACATGGGCTGTGGGAGGATGAATACCAGCCCTTAGTTGGATGGCGGAAGTCCCACAAAGGGCCCATGCAGCTGCGAAGAAAAAGCCCAAAAGGAAAAAGATGGAAAAAGGCAAAAGGGCTAAATTAGGAAGGAGTCCTAATCCTACTAGGAGTGGAGGAGGAGGACTCCTCCCTCCTGGTTCGGCCGACCCAAGGGCTGGCTCCTTGGGAGCCAAGCCTCCTCCTCCTATACTCCTATATATACTAGAGGGTTTTAGGGTTTTGGCACGAGATTTCCAGCCACGTGCTACCCGTTCCTCTAGTGCATAGTTTCTCCTCTAGATCAGTTTTCTGCACTGCTTAGGCGAAGCCCTGCTGGAATTGCTCCACCACCATCGCCGCGGAACCATCACGCTACCGGAGAACTCATCTACCTCTCCGCTCCCTCTTGCTGGATCAAGAAGGCGGAGATCATCATCGAGTTGTACGTGTGCTGAACGCGGAGGTGCCGTCCGTTCGACGCTAGATCGGAAGGACCGTGATCAAGATCGTGAGACGGATCGTGATAAGATCGTGGGACGGATCGTGATGAGTTTGTGGGACGGATCGTGATTGGATCGCGGGACGAATTGTGATGAGATCGCGGGATGCTCGGCGATTTGGATCGCGAAGACGTTCGACTACACCAACCGCGTTTCTTAACGCTTCCTGCTTAGCGATCCACAAGGGTATATAGATCCACTCTCCCTCTCGTACATGCTCATCACCATGGGTAGATCTTGCGTGTGCATAGGATTTTTTTCCATGCAACGTTCCCCAACAGTGGCATCATGAGCTAGGTCTATGTGTTGATGAGATCTCGAGTAGAACACAAAGAGTTTGTGGGCGTTGATGCTTAGATTGCTTCCTCCCTTGGTCGTGTTTTGGTTCAGCGGTATTGTGAGATGAAGCGGCCCGGACCAACCTTACTCGTACGCTTACAAGAGACCGGTTCCATCGACTGACGTGTAACATCCTTGCACAAAGATGGCTGGCGGGTGTTTGTTTCTCCTACTTTAGTTGGATCGGATTCGACAAAGGCGGTCCTTGAGAAGGTTGAAAAGCAACTTATGTATCACCGTTGTGGTTTTTGCGTATGTGAGAATTGTTCTTGCTAGATACCGGTAGCAACCACGTAAAACATGCAACAACAATTAGAGGACATCTAACTTGTTCTTGCAGGGTATGTTGTGATGTCATATGGCCAATTACATGATGAGATATATGTGATGTATGATATGATCATGTTTTGTAAAGAATATCATGACTTGCATGTCGATGAGTACGACAACCGGCAGGAGACATAGGGTTGTCTTTAATTATTTTATGACCTACGTGTCAATCTTTAAGCGCTATGTAATCCTTTACTTTATTGCTAAATGGTAGCAATAGTAGTAGAAGCATGGTGGGCGTGACAACCCCGATGACAACACGTTGATGGAGATCATGGTGTCATGCCGGTAACGATGGAGATCATTTCGGTGCTTTCAAGATGGAGATCAAAAGCACAAGTTCACGGCTATATCATGCCACTTATGATTTGCATGTGATGTTAATACTTTTTATGCGCCTTGTTTTACTTGGGGCGACGGTAGCATTATAAGGTGATCCCTCACTTAATTCCAAGATAAATTGTGTTCTCCTTGAGTGTGCACCATTGCGAAAGTTCGTCGTGTCGAGACACCACGTGATTATCGGGTGTGATAGACTCTACGTTCACATACAACGGGTGCAAGCCAGTGTTGCACATGCAGAACACTCGGGTTAAACTTGACGAGCCTAGCATGTACAGACATGGCCTCGGGACACAAGAGACCGAAAGGTCAAACATGAGTCATATAGTAGATATGATCAACATGATGATGTTCACCATTGAAACCACCTCAACTCACGTGATGATCGGACTTGAGTTGGTGAATTTGGATCATGTATCACTTGAATGACCGGAGGGATGTCAATTTGAGTGGAAGTTCTTAAGTAATATGATTAATTGAACTCATTATCATGAACATAGTCAGTAGTGTCTTTCAAAAATTATGTTGTAGATTACTAGCTCACACTGTAGCTCCCTTGAATTTTTATATGTTCCTAGAGAAATAGAGTTGAAAGATGATGGTAGAAATATTGCGGACTGGCTCCGTGATCTGAGGATTGTCCTCATTGCTGCACAGAAGGCTTATGTCCTTAATGCACCACTCGGTGCACCAACCCCTCTAGCGTCGTCTGTAGATGTTGTGAACATCTGACAGGCACGTTCTGATGACTACTTGATAGTTTAGTGCATCATGCATTACGGCTTAGAATTGAGGCTCCAAAACGTTTTGAACGTCACGGAACATATGAGATGTTCTAAGAGCTTAAATTAGGATCTCAGGCTCATGCCTGTGTTGCGAGATATGAGATCTCCAACGAGATTCTTTGTCTACAAGATGAAGGAGAATAGCTCAATCGTTGAGCATGTGCTCAGATTGTCTGGGTGCTACAATCGCTTGAATCGAGTGGGAGTTATTCTTCCAGATAAGATAGTGATTGATATAGTTCTCCAAGCAATGTCACCAAGCTACTAGAACATGGTGATGAACTATAAAATGCTAGGGATATAAATAATGATCCCTGAGCTGTTCGCGATGTTTGACACCGCAAAGGTAGAAATCAAGAAGGAGCGTCAAGTGTTGATGGTTAGTAAAACCACTAGTTTTGAGAAGGGCAAGGGCAAGGAGGGAAACTTCATGGATGGCAAGTCAGTTGCTGCTCCAGTGAAGCAACCAAAATTTGAACCCAAACCCGAGACTAAGTGCTTCGATTATGAGGAGAGCGGACGCTGAAGCGGAACATCCCTAGATACTTGGTAGATAAGAAGGCTGGCAACGTCGACAGAAGTATATTTGATATACGTGTTAATGATGTGTACCTTGCGAGTACTCCTAGTAGCATCTGGGTATTGGATACCGGTTCGGTTGCTAAATGTTAGTAACTCGAAATAAAAGCTACGGAATAAACGAAGTACTAGCTAAGGGTGAGGTGACGATGTGTGTTGGAAATGTTTCCAAGGTTGATGCGATCAACATTGCACTCTCTCTCTACCTTCGGGATTAGTGACGAACATAAATAAATGTTATTTGGTGTTTTGCGTTGAGCATGAACATGATTAGATCGTGTTTATTGCAACATGGTTATTCATTTAAGTTAGAGAATAATGGTTATTCTGTTTACATGAATGATACCTTCAATGGTCATGCACCCAGTGAGAATGGTTTGTTGAATCTTGATCGTAGTAATACACATGTTCATAACATTGATGCCAAAAGATACAAAGTTAATAATGATAGTACCACATACTTGTGGCACTGTCGCTAAATGTCATATTGGTATAAAGCGCATGAAGAAACTCCATCCTGATTGATCTTTGGATTCATTCGATTTCGAATCGGTTGAGACATGTGAACCATGCCTCTTGGGCAAGATGACTAAGGACCCCATTTTCCGGATTGATGGAGCGGGCAAGTGATTTATTGGAAATGATACATGTTGATGTATGCAATCCAATGATTCTTGTAGCATACGATGGATATCGTTATTTTCTTACCTTGACTGATGATTTGAGTAGATATAGTGTATATTTACTTAATGAAACACAATTCTAAATCATTTGAAAGGTTCAAGCAAATTCAAAGTGAAGTTTAAAGATCATCGTGACAAGAAGATGTCTGTGATATGATCGTGGAGGTGAATATCTGAGTTACGAGTTTGGCATACAACTTTAGACAATGTGAAAGTTGTTTCACAACTCACGCCACCTGGAACACCATAGTGTGATGGTGTGTCCGAATATCATAGTCGTGCTCTATTGGATATGGTGTGTGCTATGATGTCTCGTATCGTTTTGCTATTATAATTTTGGGGTTATGCATTAGAGACAACTACATTCACTTTAAATAGGGCACCATCTAAATCCGTTGAGATGACACCGTGTGAATTAGGGTTTGATAGAAACCCAAACTGTCATTTCTTAATGTTTGGGGCCGCAACACTTGCATGGATTTTTTTTTCACCTAATGAGCTCGAACCCAAAGTGGACAAATGCATCTTCATAGAATACCCTAAGAACAGTTGGGTAAACCTTCTATCTCAGATCCGAGCATAAAGTGTTTGTTGCTAAAACGAATCCTTTCTCGAGAAAGAGTTACTCTCGAAAGAATTGAGTGGGAGGAAGACAGAACTTGATAAGGTTGTTGAAACTTTGTTCAACCAGAGAGTAGCGCAGCGCATGAAGATGTTCCTGTGAAGCCTACGTTAGTTGAAGAGGAAGTTAATGATGATGATCATGAAGCTTCGGATCAAGTTACTATCGAACCTCGTAGGTCGATGAGGATGTGTACTACTCCCGAGCGGTACGACAACCCTGTCTTGGAGGTCATGTTGTTGGACAACGATGAACCTACGAGCTGTGGAGAAGCGATGATGGGCCTGGATTCTGAAAAATGGTTAGAGGCCATGAAATCCGAGAAAGGATCCATGTATGAAAACCAAGTATAGAATTTGGTAGACTTGCTCGTTGGACGGCAGGTCGTTGAGTACAAATGGATCTTTAAAATGAAGACAGACGCTCATGGTGAATGTCGCCATTTATAAAGCTCGACTTGTCGCAAAGAAGTTTCCCCCAAGTTCAAGTAGTTGACTGCGATGAGACTTTCTCACTCGTAGCGATGCTAAAGTCTGTTGGAGTTATGTTAGCAGTTGTTGCATTTTTCAATTATGAAATCTGTCAAATGGATGCCAAAACATCGTTTCCTTCCTTAAGGAAAGGTTGTATGAGATACAACCAGAAGGTTTTGTCAGTCCTAAGGATGCTAAGAGGTGTGCAAGCTTTAGTGATCCTTCTATGAACTGAAGCAAGCATCTCGGAGTTGGAATATACACTTTTATGCGGTGATCAAAGTTTTTGAGTCTATACAAAGTTTACGAGAAACTTGTATTTACAATAAAGTGAGTGGGAGCACTATAGAATTTCTGATAAGTCTATGTGGATGACATATTGTTGATCGGAAATGATGTAGAATTTCTGGAAAGCATAAACGGTTGTTTGAAAAGAGTTTGTCAAAGGAAGACCTGGATAAAGCTACCTAATTATTGAGCATCAAGATCTATAGAGATAGATCAAGATGCTTGATGAGACTTTCAATGAGTACATACCTTGACAAGATTTTGAAAGAGTTCAAAATGGATCAGTTAGAGAAAGAGTTCTCGCCTGATTTCTAAGGTGTGAAGTTGAGTGAGACTCAAAGCTCAACAACGGCAGAAGAAAGAGAAAGGACGAACGTCGTCCCCTGTGCCTTAGCCATAGGCTCTGTATAGTATGCTATGTTGTGTACCGCACCTGTGTGTGCGTTGCCATGAGTCCGTCAAGGGGTACAAGAGTGATCCAGGAGTGGATCACTGGACATTGGTCAATATTATCCTTAGTGACTAAAAAAATAAGGAAATGTTTCTTGATTATGGAGGTGATAAAGGGTTCGTCTTAAAGAGTTACGTCAATACAAGCTTTAACACTAATCCGGATGACTCTTAGTAGCAATCTAGATACGTATAGTGGAGCAGCCATTTGGAATAGTACCAAGTGGAGTGTGGTAGCAGTGTTTATAGTTTGACATAGAGATTTGCAAAGTACACACGGATCTGAATGTCACAGACCTGTTGACTATAAGACCTCTCTCACATGCAAAGCATGATTGAGCCCTAGAACTCATTGGGTGTTAGATTCATAACAATGCGAATCACATGCTGATGTGAACTAGATTATTGACTCTAGTGCAAGTGGGAGACTGGTGGAAATATGCCCTAGAGGCAATAATAAATTAGTTATTATCATATTTCCTTGTTCATGATAATCGTTTATTATCCATGCTATAAATGTATTGATCGGAGACTTAGATGCTTGTGTGGATACATAGACAAAACCATGTCCCTAGTATGCCTCTAATAGACTAGCTCGTTGATCGAAGATGGTTAAGGTTTCCTAGACATGGACATGAGATGTCATTTGATAACGGGATGACATCATTAGGAGAATAGTGTGATGGACAAGAACCAAACTACAAACGCAACATATGATTGTGTCAGTTTATTGCTACTGTTTTCTGCATGTTAAGTATCTGTTCCTATGACCATGAGATCATGCAACTCACTGACATCGGAGGAGTACCTTGTGTGTATCAAACGTCGCAACGTAACTGGGTGACTATAAAGGTGCTCTACAGGTATCTTCGAGGGTGTTTGTTGGGTTGGCATGGATCAAGACTGGGATTTGTTACTCTGTGTAACATAGAGGTATCTCAGGGCCCACTCGGTAATACAACATCACAATAAGCCTTGCAAGCAATGTGACTAAGTGTTAGTCACGGGATCTTGTATTATGGAACGAGTAAAGAGACTTGTCGGTAACGAGGTTGAACCAGGTATGGAGATACCGATGATCGAATCTCAGGCAAGTAACATACCGAAGAACAAAGGGAACATCATACGGGATTAACTGAATCCTTGACATAGAGGTTCGACCGATAAAGATCTTCATAGAATATGTAGGAACCAATATGGGCATCCATGTCCTGCCATTGGTTATTGACCATAGAGGTGTCTCGGTCATGTCTACATAGTTCTCGAACCCGGAGGGTCTGCACACTTAAGGTTCGGTGACGTTTCGGTAGTATAGAGTTATGCATGGTGGTTACCAATGGTTGTTTGGAGTCCCGGATGAGATCCCGAACATCACGAGGAGCTCCGAAATTGTCTGGAGGTAACGATTGATATATAGGAAGTCCTATTTTGGTCGCCGGAAAAGTTTCGGGCTCATCGGTAGTGTACCGGGAGACCATCGGGAGGGGTATTTCGACCCAAGAGGCTACATGGGCTGTGGGAGGATTAATACCAGCCCTTAGTGGGATGGAGGAAGTCCCACAAAGGTCCCATGCAGCTGGGAAGAAAAAGCCCAAAAGGAAAAAGGTGGAAAAAGGCAAAAGGGCTAAATTAGGAAGGAGTCCTAATCCTACTAGGAGTGGAGGAGGACTCCTCCCTCCTGGTTTGGCCCACCCAAGGGCTGGCTCCTTGGGAGCCAAGCCTCCTCCTCCTCTCCTACTATATATACTAGAGGGTTTTAGGGTTTTGGCACAAGATTTCCAGCCACGTGCTACCCGTTCCTCTAGTGCATAGTTTCTCCTCTAGATCGGTTTTTTGCACTGCTTAGGCAAAGCCCTACCGGAATTGCTCCACCACCATCGCCGCGGTGCCGTCATGCTGCCGGAGAACTCGTCTACCCCTCTGCTCCCTCTTGCTGGATCAAGAAGGCGGAGATCGTCATCGAGCTGTACGTGTGCTGAACGCGGAGGTGACGTCCGTTCGGCGCTAGATCGGAAGGACCGTTATCAAGACCGCGAGACGGATCATGATGAAATCACGGGACGGATCATGATGAGTTTGTGGGACAGATCGTGATTGGATCGCGGGACGAATCGTGATGAGATCGCGGGATGCTCGTCAACTTGGATCGCGAAAATGTTCGACTACACCAACCGCGTTTCTTAGCGCTTCCAGCTTAGCGATCTACAAGGGTATGTAGATCCACTCTCCCTCTCGTACATGCTCATCACCATGGATAGATCTTGTGTGTGCGTAGGAAATTTTTTGTTTCCCATGCAACGTTCCCCAACAAAAAGATCAAGCTTGCGGATGCCCAAGGCACCCCAGGTAAATATTTGAAGAAGTCTCAAGCATCTAAGCTTTGGGATGCTACGCATCCCACCTCTCTTCATTAACAACTATCAGTTAGCCTATGTTCAGCCTAAATTTTTCTTTGTCCACATGATATGTGCTATTCTTGGAGTGATATTTTTCTTTTTCTTGATGTTTAAATAAAATTATCAGATATGAAAATATTTATTGAGAGAGAGAGCCCTCACATAGCTACTTGATTGTTTACCTACTCATTGATCTTCACTTATATCTTTTGAGAGTAGTTTGATATTTACTCTTGTGCTTCAGTTATATCCTAAGAGTAAATTGTGAATGAATTGAATATCATAAATATGAAATTATCAATGTGATTTATTGTTAGTAGTATCTTCATATCTGGTTTAGAAAGTAAAATCTATTAAAGTTTGACAATCACAATATTGGTCATACAAGCAATTCGTGGCTGATTAGTATAAGGAAGAGAACTTTCACATACAAATATATTATCTTGGACAACTTATATGATTGTGAATACCCATTAATTATTATCAAACGTGAGCAAATTAGTTAAACTTGGACAAGGAAGACAACGTAATGAGTTATGGTTGAGTATATTTGCATAGAAGTTATATTGTTATGGATCCTCCAACATGGGGTGCTTGTTTAGAACCTTTTGCTAGCCAAAACTTCATACTAAGTAGAGATACTACTTGTGCATCCAAAAACCCTTAAACCCAGTTTCTTGCCATGAGATTCCAGTATATATACCTATATGCGGTAATACCCTGCCGTTCCAAGTAAATTTGCATGTGCCACCTCTAAAATTTCAAATAAGCATATGTTTTGTGTGCATGGACCGCTCATGGAGCGACAGGGGGCAGTCAGTATCTTTCATGTTAAGTGGGTTGTTCTCATGATGAGTGTTTATTCACTCGTCCTTGCACAATAGGGGCGGTAATTGGGATTCCTAGTCCCGAAATAAAAAATGCAAATAAATAAACAAAACTCCCCCAGGAATTTAGTTGGTATGGATGGTACCCTTGGATTCGGCTAGCCGTGGAGTGTGATTGTTGGTGGAGGGGGAGTAAACCTTTACTTTTACCACTTGGGAACCGCCGCTAATGTGTTTAACATCAAAGAAATTGATAACTCTTGGTCGGAACGTTGACAGGAAGGGTGCACCTCCCAAAATTATATTTATCTCTGTTTTAAACAATGAACTCTGGCACATATGCAAATCCATGCTTCTCTCTGCGAAGGGACAATCTATTTACTTTCATGTTACTTACTTTCATGTTGAGTCAACTTCTTATTCCGACCTCAATCTATTAGTTGGCAAGCATCATGTGGTGGGGAAAGATCTAGGCACATATGGCCAGTCAAATGATACGTCTACAATGTGTATATACTTTTTGCTTGCTCCATGCTGTTATATTATCATTCTTGGATGTTTTACCATCATTTTATTACCACTTTATATCATTTTTTTGGACTCACCTATTGACATAGTGCTAAAGTGCCACTTGTTGTTTTTGCTTGTTTTTTACTTCGCAGAAAACTAATACCAAACATATTCCAATCACGATGAAACTTTTTGGAGATTATATCTGGACCAGAAGACACCTAGGGGACCAAAGAAGTGTCGGAGGAGTGCGTCGAGGATACCACAACCCACCAGGCCACGCCAGGGGGCCCCGGCGTGCCCTGATGGGTTGTGCCCTCCTCGGGGTCCCTCTCCACCGCCTCTGATGCCTATAAATTCCCAAATATTCCAAAAACCCTAGAGGAGTCGATGAAACACAATTCCAACCACCGCAATTTCAATAACTACGAGATCCAATCTAAACACCATCATGGAGGGGTTCATCTTCATCATAGGTGCCTCTCCGATGATGTGTGAGTAGTCCACCATAGACCTTTGGGTCCGTAGGCAGTAGCTAGATGGCTTCCTCTCTCTCTCTCTTATGATTCTCAATACAATGGTATCTTGGAGATCTATTTGATGTAAAGTTTTACGGTGTGTTTGTTGGGATCCGATGAATTTTGAGTTCATGATCAGTTTCTATCCATGATTATTATTTGAGTCCTCTTTGATATCTTATATGCATGATTTCTTATAGCCTTGTATTTCTTCTTCGAATCTCTGGTTTAGTTAGGCCAACTAGATAGATTTTTCTTGCCATGGGAAGAGGTGCTTTGTGATGGGTTTGATCTTGCGGTGTTCTTTCCCAGTGACAGAAGGGGCAGCAAGACACACATGTATCATTTCTATTAAGGATAACAATATGGGATCTATTCCTACATGAATAGATCTTGTCTACATCATGTCATCGTTCTTATTGCATTGGTCCATTTTTCCATGAACTTAATACACTAGATGCATGCTGGATAGCGGTCAATGCGTGGAGTAATAGTGGTAGATGCAGGCAGGAGTCGGTCTACTTATCTTGGAAGTGATGCCTATATAATGATCATTGCCTTGGATATCGTCATGACTATTTGATTTTCTATCAATTGCCCAACAGTAATTTGTTCACCCATCGTGCACTATACTCATGAGAAAAGCCACTAGTGAACCCTACGGCCCCGGGGTCTACTTTTCTATCATATTGCTTTCCGATCTACGTTTTTGCACTCTTTGTTTTTGGATCTATAAATCCAAAAACCCAAAAATACCTCGCTGTGTTTTATATTTTCATCTTTTACTTTGCGTTCTTGCGAGATCTATTTAATATCACTATCATTACCGTGGAGAGATTGACAACCTCTCTTTCGTGTTGGGTTGCAAGTATTTGTTGTTTGTGTGCAAGTGCTTCTTATGGGGTGTTGGTGATCCTCCTACTGGTTCATTAACCTTGGTTTCATAACTGGGGAAATACTTACCATTACATAGTGCCAAAGTGCTAGTTGATGTTTTTCCTTGTTTTTTACTTCGCAGAAAATCAACACAAAATGGAGTCCAATCGCGACGAAACTTTTTGGAGATTTTTTCTGGACCAGAAGACACCCAGGGGACCAAAGAAGTGCCAGAGGAGTGGGCCGAAGAGACCAGAACGCACCAGGTTGTGCCAGGGGGCCCTGGCACACCCTGATGGGTTGTGCCCTCCTCGGGGTCCCTCTCCACCACCTCCGATGCCTATGAATTCCCAAATATTCCAAACACCCTAGAGGAGTTGATGAAACACAATTCCAGCCGCAGCAAGTTCCAGAACCGCGAGATTCAATCTAAACACCATCGCAGAGGGGTTCATCTTCATCATAGGTGCCTTTTCGATGATGCATGAGTAGTACGCCATATACCTTCAGGTCCGTAGGTAGTAGCCAGATGGCTTCCTCTCTCTCTCTTATCATTCTCAATACAATGGTCTCTTGGAGATCTATTTGATGTAAACTTTTGCGGTGTGTTTGTTGGGATCCAATGAATTTTGAGTTCATGATCAGTTTCTATCCATGATTGATATTTGAGTCTTCTTTGATCTCTTATATGCATGATTGCTTACAATCTCGTATTTCTTCTTCAAATCTTTGGTTTAGTTAGGCCAATTAGATCGATTTTTCTTGCCATGGGAAGAGGTGCTTTGTGATGGGTTCGATCTTGAGGTGTTCTTTCCCAGTCATAGAAGGGGTAGCAAGACACGCATGTATTGTTGCTATTAAGGATAACAAGATGGGATCTATTCCTACATGAATAGATCTTGTCTACATCATAACATCGTTCTTATTGCATTACTACATTTTCCATGAACTTCATACACTAGATGCATGTTGGATAGCGGTCGATTTGTGGAGTAATAGTGGTAGATGCAGGCAGGAGTCGGTCTACTTATCTTGGACATGATGCCTATATAATGATCATTTCCTTGGATATCGTCATGACTATTCGATTTTCTATCAATTGCCCAATAGTAATTTGTTCGCCTACCATGCGCTATACTCATGAGAGAAGCCACTAGTGAACCATACGGCCCCCCGGTCTACTTTTTAGATCTATAAGTCCAAAAACCCCAAAATGCCTCGCTGCATTTTATATTTGCCTCTTTTACTTTGCGTTCTTGCGAGATCTACTTTCCATCACTATCACTACCTAATATCATTACCGTGGAGAGATTGACAACCTCTCTTTCGCGTCGGGTTGCAAGTATTTCTTCTTTGTGTGTAGGTGTTGCTTATTGGGTGTTGGTGATCCTCCTACTGGTTCGATAACCTTGGTTTCATAACTGAGGGAAATACTTATCATCGTTGTGCTGCATCATCCCTTCCTCTTAGGGGAAATACCTATGCAATATCAAGCCACGTCATCAAATATATTTGATCATGACTTATTATTGTTGACAATTATCTCTATGTTAAATGAGTTGGGAGGCGAAACATTAAGCCCCTATCTTTCTATGTGTTTGATGGATGCCATTTGTTCTAAAAATATGCTTTGAGTACTAGCAATCATAGAAGACTATATGATGATCTAGTATGTGGAGCTGTTACTTAGACTTTGTTGATAATAAGTTGAAATGCAATTGTTTGGTGACTAAGAACATAAGTTGTTAAGTTTCAAGAGAATTCATTGTTTGAACCATAACATGTGAATTGGTTGCTACTTTATCATGATGATTTTTATGAGAAAGAGTTGCTATTATGATGCTAGGAAAAGTGATTGGAATTATCATTGATCAAACTTATGCACTATGCTAGCATTCACACTTCATAAATTATTTCTTTAATCATTTACCTACTCGAGGACGATTATGAATTAAGCTTGGGGATGTTGATACGTCTCCGACGTATCGATAATGAATATTCATGCCATACTCATCTATGTTTACAATACTTTTATAAGGTTTTGATGCACTTTATATAATTTATTTAGAACTAACCCGGACTGGCGTTGTTTTCAGTAGAATTACCATGGTGTTGTTTTGTGTGCAGAAAATGAAAGTTCTCAGAATCGCCCAAAACTTTTTGGTGATTTTTTCAGGACCAAATAAGCAACATTGGAGCAAACAACCATCGGAGAAGAGCCACGAGGTGGGCACAACCTACCAGTGCGCACTAGAAGGCTCAGCCGCGCCCTGGTGTCTTGTGCCCTCCTCATGGCCCATCCTAGCATGAAATCAACACCCAAAAATCCTATAAATATGGAAACCATCAGAAATAACCCTAGACTCCTCGTTACGCTGCCACAGCTCTCTGTATCGATGAAAATCCATTCTGAAGGTGTTCCAGTACCCTACCAGAGGGGTAGATCATCTCCGGTGGCCATCTTCATCATCCCTATGGTCTCCATGATGAGGAGGGAGTAGTCCACCCTCGGGGCTGACAATTTGTACTAGTAGCTATGTTTTCAATCTCTCTCTATCTCATTTTCTTGAGATGGTACGATCTTGATGTATCATGGGCTTTGTTAATATATTTGGATCACATGGTGTTTTCCCCTCTCTATCTTGTTGTGATGAATTGAGTTTTCCCTTTGAGATTTCGTTATGTTTGATTGAATATTGGATTTTAGAGCACTTGATATATGTCTTGCATGTGGATACCCATGGTGACAATGGGGTGCTCTACTGATTCACTTAATCTATGTCTTGGTACTCAACTTGCAGATTCCCGAGGTGACATTGGGGTAATCTATGCATACGGGTTGATACACGTTATTTTCCTAGCTTCTCCGAAAGAAATCTTGGGGCACTCTTTGAGGTTCTTTGTGTTGGATTGAGTATTATGAATCTGAATTTTTTTGATGCGTATCGTATAATTAACACATGGATACTTGGGGTGACATTGAAGTATCTATGTGACATTAGAGTTGGTTGATGTGTATCATATGGTGTTATTCTATTACGAACTCTTAGAAAGATCGACCGGAAAGGATAACTTTAAGATGGTTTCATACCCTACAAACAATTTCTTCTTATGTTCTCTGCTAGATAAGAACTTTGGAGTGATTCTTCATTTCACGTCGAGGGAGAGTTATGTGATCCAATTATATTAGCATTGTTGAGATATTGCACTAGCGAAAGTACGGACCGTAGACCTTATTTCCAAGCATTTATACAACATTTTGCTTGCTATTTACTAATTGTTACCTTGCTTTTTTTATTTTCAGATTACAAAAACCTATATCTATTATCCATATTGCACTTGTATCACCATCTCATCACCGAACTAGTGTAGCTATACAATTTGCCATTGTATCGGGTGTGTTGGGGACACAAGAGATTTCGTATATTTGATTGCAGGGTTTCTTGAGAGAGACCATATTCATCCTGCACCTCCTATGGATTGATAAACCTTAGGTCATCCACTTGAGGGAAAATTGCTACTGTCCTGCAAAACTCTACGCTTGGAGACCCAACACGAGTCTACAAGAACAAGTTGTGTAGTAGACATCAGTCTGTCACGTGCTCCTATCATAACGTTGATGTCTACTACACAACCTTCTTCTTGTAGACTCGGGTTGGGCCTCCAAGCCTAGAGTTTTGTAGGACAGCGACAATTTTCCCTGAAGTGGATGACCTAAGGTTTATCAATCCGTGGGGGGTGTAGGATGAAGATGGTCTCTCTCAGACAACCCTGCAACCAAATAACAAAGAGTCTCTTGTGTCCCCAACACATCCAATAGAATGGTAAATTGTATAGGTGCACTAGTTCGGCGAAGAGATGGTGTTCCAAGTGTAATATGGATGGTAGATATAGGTTTTGGTAATCTGAAAATATAAAAACAGCAAGGTAAAAAATAGTAAACAGCAAGCAAAACATTGCATAAATGCTTGGAAAGAAGGCCTAGGATCCATACTTTCACTAGTGCAATTTCTCTCAACAATACTAACATAGTTGAATCATATGTAAATACCTCTCGTGCGACAACGAGTTCACTCCAAAGTCATAAAGAGCGGAGAACTAACAAAGAAATTATTGTAGGAAACCACCTCAAAGTTATCCTTTCCGATTAATCTTATGAGCTATCCCTATAAGTGTCACAAACAACCCTAGAGTTCATACTAAAATAACACCTTAAGATACACATTAACCAAAACCCTAATGTCACCTAGATACTCCAATGTAACCACAAGTACCCATGGGCTTGATTATACGATATCCATCACATAATTTCAGATTCATCATGTTCAATCCAACACAAAGAACTTCAAAGAATGCCCCGAAGTTTCTACTGGAAAGTCAAGACAAAAACGTGTGCCAACCCTTAGGCATAGATTCCCAAGGTCACGGAACCCGCAAGTTGATCACAAAACATACATCCAGTGGATCAATAGAACATCCCATCGTCACCACGGATATCACATCGCAAGACATACATCAAGTGTTCTCAAATCCTTAAAGAATCAATCCGATAAGAAAACTTCAAAGGGAAAACTCAATTAATCACAACAACATAGAGAGGGGAAAACTCTATATGATTGATATATATCAATAATGCTCACGGTACATCAAGATCGTGCCATCTCAAGAACACGAGAGAGAGATCAAACACATAGCTACTGGTACATACCCTCAGTCCCGAGGGTGAAATACACCCTCCTCGTCGTGGAGAGCGCTGGGATGATGAAGATGGCCTCTAGTGATGGTTTCCCCCTTCGAAAGGGTGCCAGAACAGGCTCCCGATTGGTTTTTCATGGCTCTGGAGACTTGCGGCGGCGGAACTCCAGATCTAGGTTTTGCGTTGGGTTTTTTGGAATATTTGAGGATTTAGAGAGCTGAGAGGGAGGTCGGTGGACTCCCGAGGGTCCCACAAGCCTGGGGGTGCCCTAGGGGGTGGCCGTGCCCCTGAGGCTTGTGGACTCCTCGGGAACCTTCTGACTTCATCTCCAAGTTTCGTAGGTTCCTTTTGATCCAGAAAAAATCATTTCAAAGACTTTATTCCGTTGGGACTCCGTTCGATATTCCTTTTCTGTAAAACTCAAAAACAAGGAAAAAACAGAAACTGGCACTGGGCTCTGGGTTAATAGCTTAGTCCCAAAAATAATATAAAGTTGTGGTAAAATGATTGTAAAACATCCAAGAATGATAATATAACAACATGGAACAAGCAAAAATTATAGATACATTGGAGATGTATCGAACGTACATGGAACTTTTCCATCGAATTCGTGTGTCCGGTAGTAGCCAGAGACCCGGCAGATATCATCAGATATTCTTCCGACCCGCCTGTGACGTGTAATACTACGTTAGTGCATGCCTAGCTCTGCATATTGTCATGTCATGCATCGTGTTGCCTCTTTATGCTTTATATTTATTGTTTCTCCCCCCTCTTCTTACCAGTAGACCCCGAGACTCACGGTACTGCCGGGGATGACTAAACCACTGACGATCAGGCCTTGCAGCAGAGCAGCAAGGCAAGCAACCCCCCTTGATCATTCTGATATCACCCAGTTCTCTTCTCCCTCATGCTTGCATTAGTTTTGCTCTACTGTTATAGATAGCTCCTATTCTGATACATATCATGTTTTTTATGTGTGGAGTAATAGAAGTAGATGTGGAATTGTTTCGGTCTACTTGTCTTGGACGTGATGCCTATATAATGATCATTGCCTGATTATCGTCAGGATTATTTGATCTTCTATCAATTGCCCAACAGTAATTTGTTCACCCACTGTGTGCTATACTCATGAGAGAAGCCACTAGTGAAACCTACGGACCCCGGGTCTACTTTTCCAACATATTGCTTTCCGATCTACTATTTGCACCTTTTATTTTCTGGTCTATAAAACCCAAAACCCAAAAATACCTTGCTACACTTTTTGTTTATCTATTTTATTTTATGTTCTTGCGAGATCAATTTGCCAAAACTATCACTACCTAATATATCTTATTACTATGGAGAGCTTGACAACCTCTCTTTCGTGTTGTGTTGCAAGTATTTGTTATTTGTGTGCAGGTGTTGTTCACATGGGTGCGTGATCTTCCTCTTTGGATTGATACCTTGGTTTCATAGCTAAGGTAAATACTTAACATCGATGTGTTGCATCACCCCTTCCTATTTGGGGAAATACCGATGCAGTCTCAAGCCACGTCAAAGGAATTTCTAGCTCCGTTGCCGAGGAGGAAGCAATCTCATCTACGAGGTTCCTAATCACAAATCTCATCTCCTTGCAATTTACATTTTTTGTCATTTTTCTCTCATTTTCCTCTCCCCCACTTCACAAATTTTCCATTTTATTCGCCCTCTTTTTCACCAATTTTCCGTTGGATCTCTTGCTTGTTTATCACCATGAGTGATTTTGGTATGGCAGAAACAGATGATGGCAGGACTCCTAAAATTGAACGTTCTGGTAATCTAGATTCTAAAAATTTTGTTTGCGGGAAAGGGAACTTTATAGGAAAAGAAAATATCCAAGAATTTTCCAGTTGTGTTGGAAACTTGACCCTTGATGATGCTACTATACTTAAAAGAACTAAAACTTATGTGGAAGCTATCTCAGCTCTAGTTCTGAAACTTGAAAATAGGTTTATCCGCACACATCCTACCTTGCAAAGATTGTTTTATGAGCTAACCGTTTTAAAAGATCCTAAAGCTAAAAACTGAGCTACCCTTGTTCTCATGAATGAATTTGATCACATAGTACGAGAGCTAGGGAATTTTTTGATCATTTTGATAAAAGCCATATGAAACCGGTAATAGATGACATCATTTTGTGAAAGTGATTACCTTTTGAGACATTTTCTTGGTAATAATCATATTTGTCATGAAAATCTTAGTAAGGAAGTTCCCGTTTTAGATATGATCCAACAAACTTGTAATGATGTTAATCAACATTACTATTGGATCGTAGCCAGTAACCAAAGGGGATCTATAGATGGAAAACTTGATAATCCAAAAATTTCTATGGATAATGTATTTCAAGTTGTTTTTACAAAGACTCATGATTAAAGTACATCTATGAAGAAAAAGAAGAAGAGCGACAAAATTCTTGAATCTATGTGTTATGCCTAGCTAGGGGCATAAAATAATAGCGCTTGTTGGGAGGCAACCCAATGAATAATTCAATTTTTATATTTTACCTTCAGTTTTTTAGTCTTTGCACAATTATGTTTCTGTTATGATTGTGTTTTTATATTTTATTTAGTGTTTGTGCCAAGTAATGCCTTTAGGATGATCCATAAGATGAGTAGAAACAATGCTGAATCTCAAACAGAAACTTTGTTCCTAGTGCACAAATTTTAATTTTTTACTAGAGCGTTATTTATCTGAAACTTTAACACAGTATTGCTATACAATTATTTACGTTGTTCTAATTTTTCAGAATTTGTAGAGTTCCAAAAGTATGGGTAGAGTACAGATTACTACAGATTGTTCTGCCTGAAAAAGATTATGTTTCGTTGCATTGTGTGATTGTTTTGATGAATATATGGCTTGTATTGGGGGGGTATAAGTCATGTTAAAGTTAAAATACAGTAGGTATAATGCAATAATAAAATATGAATGGGTTTATAACAGTACCTAGAGTGGTGATTTGCTTTACTATACTAACGGATCTCACGAGAATTTTGTTAAGTTTTGTGTGATTGAAGTTTTCAAGTTTTGAGTGAGATCACGATGGATGAAGGAATAAAGAGTAAAAAGATCCTAAGCTTGGGGACGCTACATAAACCCAAGGTAATATAAAAATAGTAACAAACAACTAAGCTTGGGGATGCCCCGAGTGGCATCCCCTCTTTCTTCTAACAACCATCGGTATTTTGCTTGGAACTATATTTTTATTCGTCACATATCATGAGTTTTGCTTGGAGCGTCTTGTATCTTTGCTTTGTTTGATTTTTATCCTTTATGCACACACCTATTTTAGAGAGCCAAAATTATGCTATGATTTGCTAGAATCACTCTTGATGCTTCACTTAAATCTATTGAGCTATGGAATTTCTCTAGTGCTTCCCTTTATCTTTTTGAGCAC
Organism: Hordeum marinum; assembly: GCA_022496015.1. Lineage (NCBI taxonomy): Eukaryota > Viridiplantae > Streptophyta > Magnoliopsida > Poales > Poaceae > Hordeum > Hordeum marinum. Next base: position 446,414,381 of record CM039676.1, read on the forward strand.
AGCGTGCTTTTACAGATTTGAAGAAGTGATCTCATTCTTCACTTATATTAATTTGAGAATTAGTAATTTTTGAAGAAATCCTCTTATTCTTCACTTATACTATTTTGAGAAATGAAACTTGTATGCTCATGATCTTCACTTATATACATGTGAGCTTGTCAAAAGCAATTGCAATACATGAAACTAATCCCAAAGTGATAGATATTCAAGAGGTATATAATAAAAACTTGCATGAAGATCATTGGACAAATTAAACTTGATTCTTTGTAATAGTTTTGAGACATGATGATAGTAATATGTGAGTTAGGTTGATGAGTAATTATGCTTAGTAAGAATATTGATGTTAAGGTTTGTGATTCCCTACGCAAGCACAAAAGTCAATAGTTGTGGTATGAAAGTACATCCTACTTATGGTGCATTATTTGGTGTTAGTTATGATTAATGCTCGCTTATGTGATTTTTAGTTTCTTGGTTTAATGCTTCTCAATCTATTTGCTAGGCTTCATTTGTAATAAATACAAATACTACTTGTGCATCAAAAATCCTTAAACCAGTTTTGCCACATGAGTCCACCATACCTACCTATATACGGTATTTCCATGTCGTTCCAAGAAAATTTGTATGTGCCATCTCTAAATTTCAAAATAAATTTTCCTTCTTGTGTGCTCGTACCGCTCATGAAACGGTAGGGGTTGACAGATATTTTTCCATGGTAGATGTGTTATTCTCAAGATGAGTGTTGATTCACTTGTCATTGCACGAGAGTACGGCAGTAACAGGGATGCCCAGTCCTGAAATAAAAAGAAAAACATACTTTATGTTGTTAAATAATAAACTCCTTGGAAAGTGTTGGTATGGAAGGCAACCATGGATTCCACTAGTCATGAAAAATGAAAGTATGGTGGAAAAAGGAATACACTTTATTTCTTCTTTGGGAACCACTTATGATGTATCTAGCATGGAAAGATATTGAAATCTCTCAGCCGTTTTCGTTGACAGGAAAGGCATGCCACCCAAAATATTTTTCTCTATCAATTTATACACTTGAGCTCTGTCACCTTTACAAATACCTACTTCCCTCTGCGAAGGGCCTATCTATTTACTTTATGCAATTTTTATTTTTAACTTGAGTCTCCGTTTTCTCTTATGAAGCACCAACTAGGGGGCACTATGATCGTACTTGAGCATTAGGTGTAGCTAATATTCGAGTGTGTATCATGAATGGATCGGTGATTGAGCATGATGGTCTAGGGATAACTTGCTTTAGTGTTTATATTTTGAAAGACACGGTTACTTGTTGATATGCTTGGGTATTAAAGTTTTCATGTCAAAACTAGACTATTGCTTTGAACCATCTAAAAGTCCAAATGTCCATGCTACAAGAAAATATTGTATGATGAACATGTTTAGGCAACATTCTGCATCAAAAAATTTGTTTTTATCATTTACCTACTCGAGGACGAGTAGGAATTAAGCTTGGGGATGCTGATATGTCTCCAATGTATCTACAATTTTTGCTTGCTCCATGCTGTTAGAATACAATAGGTATAATGCAATAATAAAATATGAATGGGTTTACAATAGTACCTATAGTGGTAATTTGCTTTATTATACTAACGGATCTCATAGGAATTTTTTTGAGTTTTATGTGATTGAAGTTCTCAAGTTTTGGGTGAGATCACGACGGATGAAGGAATGAGGGGTTAGAAGAGCCAAATCATGGGGATGCTACAACACCCCAAGATAATATCCAAATAGTAACAAGCAACTAAGCTTGGGGATGCCCCAAGTGGCATCCCCTCTTTCTTCTAACAACCATCGATACACTACTTGGAACTATATTTTTATTCGTCACATATCATGAGTTTTGCTTGGAGCGTCTTATATTTTTGCTTGTTTGCTTTTTGCATTTTCATTAGTATCCTTGTTGGACACACCTATTTGAGAGAGCCAAAATATGCTATGACTTGTTAGAATTGCTCTTTTATGCTCCACTTCAATCTATTGAGCAAATGAATTGCTCTAGTGCGTCACTTATATCTTTTTGAGCACGGCGTGAATTTACATGTTTGAAGAAATACTCTCATGCTTCACTTATATTAATTTGAGAGTTGCTAATTTTGAAGAAATCCTATCAAGCTTCACTTATACTATTTTGAGAGATGAAACTTGTATGCTCTTGTTCTTCACTTAAATCCATGTGAGCTTGTCAAAAGCAATTGAAATATATGAAAATAGTCTGAAAGTGATAGATATTCGAGAGGCTGTAATAAAAACTTTCATGAAGATCATTGGACAAATTAAACTTGATTCTTTTTAATATTTTTGAGACATGACAATAGTGATATGTGAGTTATGTTGATGAGTAATTGTGCTTAGTAAGAATATTGGTGTTAAGGTTTGTGATTCCCTATGCAAGAACGAAAGTCAATAGTTGTGCTATGAAATTATATCCTACTTATGGTGCATTATTCAGTGTTAGTTATGCTTAATGCTCGCTTATGTGATTTTCGTTTCTTGGTTGGATGCTTCTCAATCTTTTGCTAGCCTTCACTTGTACTAAGTAGAAATACTACTTGTGCATCAAAAATCCTTAAAACTAGTTTTGCCATATGAATACACTATACCTACCTATATACGGTATTTCCATGTCGTTCCAAGCAAATTTGTATGTGCCATCTCTAATTTTAAAAATAAATTTTCCTTTTTGTGTGCTCGTAGCGCTCATGAAGCGATAGGGGGGGTGACCAATATTTTTTCATGCTAGATGTGTTGTTCTCAAGATGAGTGTTTATTCACTTGTCATTGCCCGAGATTATGGAGGTAATAGGGATGCCCAGTCCAGAAATGAAATGAAAAAAGAAAAGAAATTTACTTTATGTCAAATAATAAATTCCTTGGAAGGTGTTGGTATGGAAGGCAACCATGGATTCAGCTAACCATGGAAAGTGAAAGTATGGTGGAAAAAGGAATAGACTTTATTTTCTGTTTGGGAACCGCCTATGATGCATCTAGTGTGGAAAGATATGGAAATCTCTCGGTCGTTTTCGTTGACAGGAAAGGCATACCACCCAAAATCTTTTTCTCCATCAATTTAAACACTTGAGCTCTGGCACCTCTACAAATCCCTACTTCCCTCTACGAAGGGCCTATCTATTTACTTTATGCAATTTTTATTTTGCAATTTGAGTCTCCATCTTCTCTTATAAAGCACCAACTAGGGGGCACTATGATCGTACTTGAGCATTAGGTGTAGCTAATATTTGAATGTGTATTGTGAATGGATCAATGATTGAACATGATAGGCTAGGGATAACTAGCTTTAGCATTGATATTTTGAGAGACATGGTTGATATGCTTGAGTATTTAAGTTTTCATGTCAAAAGTAGACTATTGCGTTAAACCATATGAAAAGTCCAAATGTCCATGCTATAAAGAAAAGAATATGTGATGAACATGTTAGGAAACATGCCACATCAAAAATTCTGTTTTTATCATTTACCTACTCGAGGACGAGTAGGAATTATGCTTGGGGATGCTGATACCTCTCCAATGTATCTGCAATTGTTGCTTGTTCCATGCTTTATATTATCAATCTTGGATGTTTTACAATCATTTTATAGAAACTTTATATCATTTTTTGGGGACTAACCTTTTGACTTAGTGCCAAAGTGCCAGTTGTTGTTTTTGCTTGTTTTTTACTTCACAGAAAATCAGTACCAAACGGAGCCCAAACACTGCGGGAATTTTTGTGGATTTTTTATGGACGAGAAGAAAGTCAATGTTCCAAAGATCACCAGAGGAGGGGGCCTAGGGTGGCCACGCTCCACCAGGGCACGCCAAAGGCTCTTGGTACGGCTTGGTGGAACGTGGGCACCTCGGGTGCCCCACCCAACCGACTATCGTGCCTATAAATTCCCTGAAAATCCAAAAGCCTAGCGGAGTCGACGAAACACAATTCCAGTTGCCGCAAGTTCCAGAACCTCGAGATACAATCTAGACACCATTAGAGAGGGGTTCATCTTCATCATAGGTCCAATGATACGTGAATAGTCCACCATAGACCTACGGGTCTGTAGGCAGTAGGTAGATGGCTTCCTCTCTCTCTATGTTTCTCAATACAATGGTATCTTGGAGATCCACTTGATGTAATGACTTTTGCGGTGTGTTTGTTGGGATTCGATGAATTTTGAGTTCATGATCAGTTTCTATCCATGAATATGAGTTGAGTCTTCTTTGATCTCTTATTTGCATGATTACTTATAGCCTCGTATTTCTCCTTCTAATCTTTGGTTTATTTAGGCCAACTAGATCGATTTTTTTGCCATGGGAAGAGGTGCTTTGTGATGGGTTCGATCTTGCGGTGTTCTTTCCCAGTGACAGAAGGGGCAGCAAGACATGCATGTATCATTGCCATTAAGGATAACAAGATGGCATCCATTCCTACATGAATAGATCTTGTCTACATCATGTCACCATTCTTATTGCATTACTCCGTTTCTCCATGAACTTAATACACTAGATGCATGCTGGATACCGATTGATGTGTGGAGTAACAGAAGTAGATGCATAATCGTTTCAGTCTACTTGTCTTGGACATGATGCCTATATAATGATCAATTCCTGGATATCGTCATGATTATTTGATCTTCTATCAATTGCCCAACAGTAATTTGTTCACACACCGTGTGCTATACTCACGAGAGAAGCAACTAGTGAAACCTAAGGCCCTCGGGTCTACTTTTCCAACATATTGCTTTCCGATCTACTATTTGCACTTTTTATTTTCAGATCTATAAAACCAAAAACCCAAAAATACCTTGCTGCACTTTTTGTTTATCTATTTATTTTGTGTTCTCGCGAGATCTATTTGCCAAAACTATCACTACCTAATCTATCTTATTACTGTGGAGAGCTTGACAACCTCTCTTTCGTGTCGGGTTGCAAGTATTTGTTATTTCTGTGCAAGTATTTGTTTACTTGGGTGCGTGATATTCCTCTATGGATTGATATCTTGGTTTCACAACTAAGGGAAATACTTACCTTCGTTGTGCTACAACATCCCTTCCTCTTTGGGGAAATATCGACGCAGTCTGAAGCCACGTCATGGGCCCATGACCCCTGCGCGCTTAGGATTTAGACCAGCGGTCTGGCCCCTCTATTGAGTGTAGGTGGGGCGACGCCGTGTTGGTTATTGACCGTAGAGGTGTCTCGGTCATGTCTACATAGTTCTCGAACCCGCACGGTCTACACACTTAACGTTCGGTGACGTTTCAGTAGTATTGAGTTATCTATGTTCATGACCGAAGGTTGTTCGGAGTCCCGGATAATATCCTCAATGTCACGAGGATCTCCAAAATGGTCTGGAGGTAAAGATTGATATATATAAAAGTGGTGTTTGGACTCCACAAAAGTTCCAGGCATTTCCTGTGGTGTACCGGGAATGACGAATGGGTTCCGGGGGTCCAACAAGTGGGGCCCACCCACCCCAAGGGGCCACATGGGCCTAAGAGGTGGCGCACCATCCCCTGGTGGGCTGGGCGACTAGCCCCTATGGTCCTATGCGCAAGGAAAGAGGAGAGGGGGAGGAGTCCTAATAGGAGGAGGACTCCTCCCGCGCCCCAACTCCTAATTGGAGGGGGACTCCTCCTCCCCTGGTTCGGCCGACCCTAGGGGGAAAACACTAGGGCGCTAGCCCCTCCCCTCCCTCATATATATGTTGGAGGAGAGAGAGGGTAGCTGCACCCCAAAAGCCATAGTGTAGCCCTCTCACCCCGTCTATATCGTTTTTCCTCTAGATCGATTCGGCGGTGCTTGGTGAAGCCCTGCCGGATCCGCTCCACCACCACCGTCACCATGCTATGGTGCTGCCGGAGAACTCATATACCTATCCGCCCCCTCTTGCTGGATCAAGAAGGTGGAGATCGGCATCGAGATGTACGTGTGCTGAACGCGGAGGTGTCGTCCGTTCGGCACTAGATCGGGATGGATCGTGATTGGATCACGAAGACGTTCGACTACATCAACCGCGTTTCTTAACTCTTCCCGCTTAGCGATCTACAAGGGTATGTAGATCCACTCTCCCTCTCTTAGAGGCTCATCACCATGGATAGATCTTGCGTGTGCGGAAGAATTTTTTTATTTCCCATGCAACGTTCCCCAAGAGTGGCATCATGAGCTAGGTCTATGCGTACATGAGATCACGAGTAGAAAACAAAGGAGTTTGTGGGTGTTGATGATCAGATTGGTTCCTCCTTTGGTCTTTTCTTGATTCAGTGGTATTGTGGGATGAAGCATCCTGGACCAACCTTACTCGTCCACGTACGAGAGACCGGTTCCATCGACTGACATGTGACTTTGTGGCATAAAGATTGCTAGTGGGTGTCTGTCTCTCCCACCTTAGTTGGATCGGATTCGATAAAGGTGGTCCTTGGGAAGATTGAATAGAAATTTTTGTATCACCTTTGTGGTTTTGCGTAGGTAAGAATCATTCTTGCTAGATACCCATAGCAGCCATGTAGAACATGGAACAACAATTAGAGGACGTCTAAGTTGTTTTTGCAAGGTATGATGTGATATGATATGACCAAAGACATGATGTGATATATGTGATGTATGAGATGATCATGTTTTGTATATATTATCACTATTTGCATGTCGATGAGTACGACAACCGGCGGGAACCATAGGGTTGTCTTTAATATATATTTGCCTTTTTGCTTTACTTTATCGCTATGAGTTTGCAATAGTTGTAGAAGCAATAGTTGGCGCGACAACCTCATGGTGACACGTTGATGGAGATCAAGATGATGGAGATCATGGTGTTATGCCAGTGATGATGAAGATCATGCTGGTGCTTTGGATATGGAGATCAAAAGCATAAGATCAGAGCCATATCATGTCACTTGTGATTTGCATGTGATGTTAATCCTTTTATGCACCTTGTTTTTGCTTAGGACGACGGTAGCATTATAAGGTGATCCCTCACCAAAATTTCAAGATAAAATTGTGTTCTCCCCGAGTGTGCACCGTTGCAAAGGATCATCGTTTTGAAGCACCACATGATGATCGGGTGTGATAGACTCTACGTTCGCATACAACGGGTGCAAGACAGTGTTGCACATGCAGAACACTCGGGTTAAACTTGACGAACCTAGCATGTACTGACATGTGGCCTTGGAACACAAGAGACCGAAAGGTCGAACATGAGTCATATAGTAGATATGATCAACATAGATATGATCACCATTGAAACCACCTCATTTCACGTGATGATTGGACTTGGGTTGGTTAATTTGGATCATGTTCCACTCGAACGACCGGAGGGATATTAATTTGAGTGGGGGCTTTTAAGTAATACGATTAAATAAACTCATTATCCTGAACAATACTCTAAGTTGCCTTTGCAAATTTATGTTGTAGATCAATTGCTCGCGTAGTAGTTCCCCTGAATTTCAATGCGTTCCTAGAGAAAGCTAAGCTGAAAGATGATGGAAGTAACTTTGTAGACAGGGCATGTAATCTAAGGATTATCCTCACGGCTTCCCAAAAGGCTTATGTACTTGATGCACCGCTTGGTGACCCACCCTCTCCAGTGTTGTATGCAGACGTTTCGAATGCCTGGCAGGCGCGTTTTGATAATTACTCAATAGTTCAATGTGCTATGTTGTATGGCTTAGAATCGGGACTTCAAAGGCATTTTGAACATCATGGAGCATATGAGGTGGTCCAGGAGTTGAAGTTTATTTTTGAGAAAAATGCCTGGGTCGAGAGGTATGAGACCTCCGATAAGTTCTATGCTTGCAAGATGGAGGAGAACGGGTCTGTGAGTGAACACATACTCAAAATGGCCGGGTGCTCCAACCGTCTGGCTGAGTTGGGAATTGTTCTCCCGCCAGAGGCGATCACTGACAGAGTTCTTCAATCATTGCCACCTATCTACATAAGCTTCATGTTGAACTATAACATGCAAGGGATGAACAAGCCAGTCGCTGAGTTGTTTGTGATGCTGAAAGTCGCTGAGTCTGAAATCCAAAAGGAGCATCAAGTGTTGATGGTTAATAAAACCACTAGTTTCAAGAAAAATGGCAAGGGTAAGAAGGGTAACTCCAAGAAGAGTAGCAAAGCAGTTTCCCCTCCTATAAAGAAACCCAAGGCTGGGCCCAAGCCAGAAACTGAGTGCTTTCATTGCAAGGGAACTGGTCATTGGAAGCGGAAATGCCCTAAGTATCTGGCCGACAAGAAGGCGGCCAACACCAAACAAGGTATATATGATATACATGTTATTGATGTGTACCTTACCAACTCTCGTTGTAGTGGTTGGGTATTTGATACCGGTTCGGTTGCTCACATTTGCAACTCAAAGCAGGAACTACAGAATAGACAGAGTCTGGCAAAGGACAAAGTGAAGATGCGCGTGGGAAATGGTTCCAAGGTTGATGTGATCGCTGTCGGCACGCTCGCTCTTCGATTACCATCGGGATTAGTGATAAACCTGAATAATTGTTATTTAGTGCTTGCATTAAGCATGAACATTATATCTGGATCTTTTTATTGTGAGACGGTTACTCATTTAAATCAGAGAATAATGGTTGTTCCATTTATATGAGTAATATCTTTTATGGTCATGCACCCAATGTGAGGGGTTTATTCTTATTGAATCTCGATAGTGATGATACACATGGTCATAAAATTGATGCCAAAAGATGTAGAGTTGATAATGATAGTACCACTTTCTTGTAGCACTATCGCTTATGTCATATTGGTGTAAAACACATGAAGAAGTTCCATGCTGATGGACTTTTGGAGTCACTTGATTTCGAATCACTTGACACATGTGAACCATGCCTCATGGGTAAGATGACTAAAACCCCATTCTCTGGAACAATGGAACGAGCAAGTGACTTGTTGGAAATCATACATACTGATGTGTGTGGTCCGATGAGCATTGAGGCGCATGGTGGATATCGTTACTTTCTCACCTTCACCGATGACTTAAGTAGATATGGGTATATTTACTTAATGAAACACAAGTTTGAAACATTTGAAAAGATCAAGCAATTTTAGAGTGAAGTTGAGAATCATCACAACAAGAAGATTAAATTCCTATGATCTAATCAAGGAGGAGAATATTTGAGTTATGAGTTTGGCACTCACTTAAGACAATGTGGAATTGTTTCACAGTTAACACCGCCTGGAACACCACAGCATAATGGTGTGTCCGAACATCATAACCGAACCATTTTTTTAGATATGGTGCGTTCTATGATGTCTCTTGCCGATTTGCCACTATCATTTTGGGCTTATGCATTAGAAACAGCTGCATTCACTTTAAATAGGGCACCATCTTAATCCGTTGAGACAACGCCATATGAACTATGATTTGGCAAGAAACCAAAGTTGTCATTTCTTAAAGTTTGGGGATGTGATGCTTATGTCAAAAAGCTTTAGCCTGAAAAGCTGGAACCCAAAGCGGAGAAATGTGTCTTCGTAGGATACCCAAAAGAGACGGTTGGGTATACCTTCTTCTTGGGGAACGTCGCATGGGAAACAAAAAAATTCCTACGCACATGCAAACCTATCCATGGTGATGAGCATCTACGAGAGGGAGAGTTGATCTACGTACCCTTGTAGATCGCTAAGCGGGAAGCGGGAAGAAACGCGGTTGGTGTAGTCGTACTTCTTCGTGATCCAAATTGCCGAGCGTCCCGGGATCTAATCACGAACCATCCCTAGAACCAATCATGAACCGTCCTGCGATCTCGTCACGATCCGTCCCGCGATCCGATCACGAACGTACCGTGGCCTTGATCACGATCCTTCCGATCTAGTACCGAACGGACGGCACCTCCGCGTTCAGCACACGTGCAGCTTGATGATGATCTCCACTGTCTTGATCCAGCAAGAGGAGGTGGAGAGGAGAGAGTTCACCATCAGCGTGACGGCGCTCCGGTGATGGTGGTGGTGGAGCAATTCCGGCAAGGCTTCGCCTAAGCACTGCGGAAAACTAATCTAGAGGAGCACCGGTGGAACGGGTAGCACGTGGCCATAATTTCTGCTAAAACCCTAGCTATTCCACCAGTATATATAGGAGGAGAGGAGAGGAGAGGCATCCAAGGGCCTCTTGGTTCGGCCGAACTAGCGAGGGGTGGAATTCTATTCCACCTCCAATCCTACTTGGAGTAGGATTGCTCCCTATTGGCTGATTTTTGCTCTTTTTCCTTTTAGCCTTTTCTCCTGCGCCATGGGCCTTTCTAGGCTGATTTACCAGCCCACAAAGGTCTGGTTAATACTCTCCCACAGCCCATGGTCCCTCTAGGGTCGAAATACCCCTCCCAGAGGTCTCCCGGTACACTACCGGCACTCCCGGTACACTACCGATGAGCCCGAAACTTTTCCGGCGACCAAACTGGGACTTCCTATATATGAATCTTTACCTCCAAACCATTCCGGAGCTCCTCGTGACGTACGGGATATCATCTGGGACTCCGAACAACCTTCGGTCACCACCATACACAACTCTATACTACTGAAACGTCACCGAACCTTAAGTGTGCAGACCCTGCGGGTTTGAGAACTATGTAGACATGACCGAGACACATCTACGGCCAATAACCAATGGCGGGACCTGGACGTCCACATTGGTTCCTACATATTCTACAAAGATCTTTATCGGTCGAACCTCTATGTCAAGGATTCAGTTAATCCCGTATAACGTCCCCTTTGTTCTTCGGTATGTTACTTGCCCGATATTCGATCGTCAGTATCTCTATACCTAGCTCAACCGCGTTACCGGCAAGTCTCTTTACTCGTTCTGTAATACAAGATCCCGCAACTAACAATTAGTCACATTGCTTGCAAGGCTCATTGTGATGTTGTATTACCGAGTGGGCCCCGAGATACCTCTTCGTAACACGGAGTAACAAATCCTAGTCTCGATCCATGCCAACTCAACAAACACCATCGGAGATACCTGTAGAGCACCTTTATAGTCACCCAGTTACGTTGCGACATTTGATACACACAAGGCACTCCTCTGATATCCGTGAGTTGCATGATCTCATGGTCAAAGGAACATATACATTGACATGCAAAAAACAGTAGCAATAAACTGACACGATCATACGCTACGTTTGTAGTTTGGGTCTTGTCCATCACATCGTTCTCCTAATGATGTGATCCCGTTATCAAATGACATCTCATGTCCATGGCTAGGAAACCTTAACCATCCTTTGATCAACGAGCTAGTTCACTATAGGCATACTAGGGACATTGTGTTGTCTATTTACCCACACATGCAATGTGTTTCCAATCACTACAATTATAGCATGGATAATAAACGATTATCATGAACAAGGAAATATAATAGTAAACACTTTATATATTGCCTCTAGGGCATATTTCCAACAGTCTCCCACTTGCACTAGAGTCAATAATCTAGTTCACATCACTATGTGATTTACATGGTAATGAATCGAACACGTATACAGTTCTGGTGTTGATCATGTTTAGCCCTTGGAAGAGGTTTAGTCAACGGGTCTGCAACATTCAGATCCGTGTGCGCTTTGCAAATATTTATGTCCTTCTCCTCGATGTAGAACCGGATGGAGTTGAAGCGTCGCTTTATGTGTCTGGTCCTCTTGTGAAACCTTGGTTCCTTGGCTAGAGCAATGGCACCATTGTTGTCACAGAACAGGTTTATTGGATTCAGTACACTGGGCACTACTCCAAGATCTGTCATGAACTGCTTCATCCGGACACCTTCCTTCGCTGCCTCCGAGGCTGCGATGTACTCCGCTTCGCACGTAGAATCAGCTACCACGCTTTGCTTGGAACTGCACCAGCTTACTGCTCCCCCGTTAAGAATATATACGTATCCGGTTTGCGACTTAGAGTCGTCCGGATCAGTGTCAAAGCTTGCATCGACGTAACCCTTTACGATGAGCTCCTCATCACCTCCATAAACGAGAAACATGTCCTTAGTCTTGTTAAGGTACTTAAGGATATTCTTGGCCGCTTGCCAGTGCTCCATTCCAGGATCACTTTGAAACCTTCCAGCCATACTTATGCCAAGGCTGACATCGGGTCTTGTGCACAGCATTGCATACATGATAGAGCCTATGGCTGAAGCATAGGGGATGACGCTCATCTTTTCTTTATCTTCTGTAGTCACTGGGCATTGAGTCTTACTCAACTTCACACCTTGTAACACAGGCAAGAACCCCTTCTTGGCCTGTTCCATTTTGAACTTCTTCAAAACTTTATCAAGGTATGTGCTCTGTGAAAGTGCTATTAAGCGTCTCGATCTATCTCTATAGATCTTAATGCCTAATATGAAAGCAGCTTCTCCTAGGTCCTTCATTGAAAAACTCTTATTCAAATACTCCTTCACGCTTTCCAGCATTTCTATATTGTTTCCAATTAGTAATATGTCATCCACATATAATACTAGAAACGCTATAGAGCTCCCACTCACTTTCTTGTAAATACAAGCTTCTCCATAAACTTGTATAAACCCAAATGCTTTGATCACCTCATCAAAACGCTTATTCCAACTCCGAGATGCTTGCACCAGTCCATAAAAGGATCGCTGGAGTTTGCAAACTTTGTCAGCATTCTCTGGATCGACAAAACCTTCGGGTTGCATCATATACAACTCTTCCTCAAGGAAACCGTTGAGGAACGCCGTTTTGACATCCATCTGCCAAATTTCATAGTCGAAATAAGCAGCTATCGCCAACATGATTCTGACAGACTTAAGCATCGCTACGGGTGAGAAAGTCTCATCGTAGTCAACTCCTTGAACTTGTGAAAAACCCTTTGCCACAAGTCGAGCTTTATAGACGATGACATTACCGTCCGCGTATGTCTTCTTCTTATAGATCCATTTGTTCTGAATGGCCTTTCGCCCTTCAGGTAGTACTTCCAAAGTCCATACTTTGTTTTCGTACATGGATCCGATCTCGGATTTCATGGCCTCTAACCATTTCTCGGAATCCGGGCCCATCACTGCTCCTCCATAGCTCGTAGGTTCATTGTTGTCTAACAACATGACCTCTAAGACAGGGTTGCCGTACCACTCGGGAGTAGTACGTGTCCTTGTCGACCTACGAGGTTCAATAGCAGCTTGATCTGAAGCTTCATGATCACCATCATTAACTTCCTCTTCTACCGTCGTAGGTTCCACAGAAACATCTTTCTGCGCTACGCTACTTTCGATTGAAGTAAAGGTTCAATTACCTCCTCAAGCTCTATTTTCCTCCCACTCAATTCTTTCGAGAGAAACTCTTTCTCAAGAAATGTTCCGTTCTTAGCGACAAACACTTCGCCTTCGGATCTGAGATAGAAGGTATACCCGACTGTCTCTTTCGGGTATCCTATGAAGACGCATTTCTCCGCTTTGGGTTCCAGCTTTTCAGGCTGAAGCTTTTTGACATAAGCATCACATCCCCAAACTTTAAGAAACGACAACTTTGGCCTTTTGCCAAACCACAGTTCATATGGTGTCGTCTCAACGGATTTTGATGGCGCCCTATTTAAAGTGAATGCTGCTGTCTCTAATGCATAACCCCAAAACGATAGTGGCAAATCGGCAAGAGACATCATAGAACGCACCATATCTAATAAGGTTCGATTACGACGTTCAGACACACCATTACGCTGTGGTGTTCCGGGCGGTGTCAACTGTGAAACGATTCCACATTGTCTTAAGTGACTGCCAAACTCATAACTCAGATATTCACCTCCTTGATCAGATCACAGAAATTTAATCTTCTTGTTACGATGATTCTCAACTTCACTCTGAAATTGCTTGAACTTTTCAACAGTTTCAGACTTGTGTTTCATCAAGTAAATATACCCATATCTACTCAAGTCATCAGTGAAAGTGAGAAAGTAACGATATCCACCGCGCGCTGCAACATTCATTGGACCGCACACATCAGTATGTATGATTTCCAACAAGTCACTTGCCCATTCCATTGTTCCAGAGAACGGCGTTTTAGTCATCTTGCCCATCAGGCATGGTTCACATGTGTCAAGTGATTCAAAATCAAGTGACTCCAAAAGTCCATCATCATGGAGCTTCCTCATGCGTTTTATACCAATATGACCTCGACGGCAGTGCCACAAGAAAGTGGTACTATCATTATCAACTCTACATCTTTTGGCATCAATGTTATGAACATGTGTGTCTTCACAATCAAGATTCAATATGAATAAACCCCTAATATTGGGTGCATGACCATAAAAGATATTACTCATATAAATAGAACAACCTTTATTCTCTGATTTAAATGAGTAACCGTCTCGCAATAAACAAGATCCAGATATAATGTTCATGCTTAACGCAGGCACTAAATAACAATTATTCAGGTTCATCACTAATCCCGATGGTAATCGAAGAGAGAGCGTGCCGACGGCAATCACATCAACCTTGGAACCATTTCCCACGCGCATCGTCACTTCGTCCTTTGCCAGCCTCCGTTTATTCCGTAGTTCCTGCTTTGAGTTGCAAATGTGAGCAACCAAACCGGTATCAAATACCCAGGCACTACTATGAGAGCTAGTAAGGTACACATCAATAACATGTATATCATATATACCTTGTTTGTCGTTGGCTGCCTTCTTGTCAGCCAGGTACTTGGGGCAGTTCCGCTTCCAGTGACCAGTTCCTTCGCAATGAAAGCACTCAGTTTCTGGCTTAGGTCCATGCTTAGGCTTGTTTGTAGAAGTAGCAACTGCTTTGCCACCCTCCTTGGTTTTACCCTTCTTGCCTTTGCCTTTGCCATTTTTCTTGAAACTAGTGGTTTTATTGACCATCAACACTTGATGTTCTTTCTGGATTTCAGACTCAGCGACTTTTAGCATCACAAACAGCTCGGCGACTGACTTGTTCATCCCGTGCATGTTATAGTTCATCACAAAGATCTTGTAACTAGGTGGCAACGATTGAAGAACTCTATCAGTGATTGCCTCCGGTGGAAGGGTAATTCTCAACTCAGCTAGACGGTTTGAGTACCCACACATTCTGAGTATGTGCTCACTAATAGACCCGTTCTCCTCCATCTTGCAATCATAGAATTTATCGGAGGTCTCATACCTCTCGATCCGGGCATTCTTCTGAAAGATAAACTTCAACTCCTGGAACATCTCATATGCTCCATGATGTTCAAAACGTCTTTGAAGTCCCGGTTCTAAGCCATACAATATTGCACACTGAACTATTGAGTAGTCTCCAGCACGAGCCTCCCAAGCGTTCTTAACGTCTTCGGAGGTCATGTCTTCTGGTTGGTCACCAAGTGATGCATCAAGGACATATGACTTCTGGGAAGCCGTGAGGATAATCCATAGATTACGGGCCCACTCAACAAAGTTACTTCCATCATCTTTCAATTTAGCTTTCTCTAGGAACGCATTAAAATTCAGGGGTGCTACTGCGCGAGCCATTGATCTACAACATAAATATGCAAAGGTTACTTAGACTATTGTTCAAGATAATGAGTTTAGTTAATCAAATTACTAAAGCTCCCACTCAAATTGACATCCCTCAGGTCATCTGAGTATCACATGATCCAAATTCACCAACTCAAGTCCGATCATCACGTGAGTTAAGGTGGCTTCAATGGTGAACATCATCATGTTGATCATATCTACTATATGACTCATGCTTGACCTTTCGGTCTCTTGTGTTCCGAGGCCATGTCTGTACATGCTAGGCTCGTCAAGTTTAACCCGAGTGTTCTGCGCGTGCAAATCTGGCTTGCACCCGTTGTATGTGAACGTAGAGTCTATCACACCCAATCATCACGTGGTGTCTCAACACGACGAACTTTCGCAGCGGTGCACACTCGGGGAGAACACAATTTTATCTTGAAATTTAAGTGAGGGGTCACCTTATAATGCTACCGTCGTACTAAGCAAAACAAGGTGCATAAAAGGATTAACATCACATGCAATTCATAAGTGACATGATATGGCCATGAACGTGTGTTTAAGATCTCCATCTTCGAAACACCGGCATGATCTCCATCGTCACCGGCACAACACCATGATCTCCATCATCTTGATCTCCATCAATGTGCTACCATTGGGGTTGTGGCGCTAGCCCTGCTTCTACTTCTATTGCTACCGCTTAGCGATAAAGTAAAGCATTACATAGCGCGTAATGATTGACACGCAGGTCATACAATAATTAAAGACAACCCTATGGCTCCTGCCGGTTGCCGTATTCATAGACGTGCAAGTCGTGGAAATCTATACATCACATGATCATCTCATACATCACATATATCTCATCATGTAATTAGCCATATCATATCACAACATACCCTGCAAAAACAAGTTAGACGTCCTCTAATTGTTGTTGCATGTTTTACGTGGCTGCTACGGGTATCTAGCAAGAATGATTCTCACCTACGCATAAACCATAATGGTCATACATAGTTTGCTTTTCAACCTTCTCAAGGACCGCCTTTGTCGGATCCGATCCAACTAAAGTGAGAGAAACTGTCCTCCGCAAGCCATCTAAGCAACAAGTTGCGTCAAGGGAACCGGTCTCTCGTAAGCGCACGGGTAATGTTGGTCCGGGCCGCTTCATCTCACAATACCGCTGAACCAAAATACGACCAAGGGAGGAAGCAATGTAAGCATCAACGCCCACAAACCTTTTGTGTTCTACTCGAAATCTCATCGAACCATCAACCTAGCTCTGATACCACTGTTGGGGAACATCGCATGGGAAAAAAAAGTTTTCCTACGCACACGCAAACCTATCCATGGTGATGAGCACCTACGAGAGGGAGAGTGGATCTACGTACCCTTGTAGATCGCTAAGCAGGAAGCGTGAAGAAACGCGGTTGGTGTAGTCGTACTTCTTCGCGATCCAAATCGCCGAGCGTCCCGCGATCTAATCACGAACCTTCCCGTGAACCAATCACGAACCATCCTTCGATCTCGTCACGATCCGTCCCGCGATCCGATCACGAACGTATCGTGGCCTTGATCACGATCCTTCCGATCTAGTACCGAACGGACGGCACCTCCGCGTTCAGCACATGTGCAGCTTGATGACGATCTCCACCGTCTTGATCCAGCAAGAGGAGGTGGAGAGGAGAGAGAGTTCACCGGCAGCATGATGGCGCTCCGGTGATGGTGGTGGTGGAGCAATTCCGGCAGGGCTTCGCCTAAGCACTGCGGAAAACCAATCTAGAGGAGCACCGGTGGAACGGGTAGCACGTGGCCGTAATTTCTGCTAAAACCCTAGCTATTCCACCAGTATATATAGGAGGAGAGGAGAGGAGAGGCAGCCAAGGGCCTCTTGGTTCGGCCGAACTAGAGAGTTGTGGAATCCTATTCCACCTCCAATCCTACTTGGAGTAGGATTGCTCCCTATTGGCTGTTTTTTGCTCTTTTTCCTTTTAGCCTTTTCTCCTGCGCCATGGGACTTTCTAGGCTGATTTACCAGCCCACAAAGGGCTGGTTAATACTCTTCCACAGCCCATGGTCCCTCTAGGGTCGAAATACCCCTCCCGGAGGTCTCCCAGTACACTACCGGCACTCCCGGTACACTACCGATGAGCCTGAAACTTTTCCGGCGACCAAACTGGGACTTCCTATATATGAATCTTTACTCCGGACCATTCCGGAGCTCCTTGTGACATCTGGGATCTCATCCAGGACTCCGAACAGCCTTCGGTCACCACCATACACAACTCTATACTACCAAAACGTCACCGAACCTTAAGTGTGCAGACCCTGCGGGTTCGAGAACTATGTAGACATGACCGAGACACCTCTACGGCCAATAACCAATGAAGGGACCTGGACGTCCACATTGGTTCCTATATATTCTACGAAGATCTTTATCGGTCGAACCTCTATGTCAAGGATTCAGTTAATCCCGTATAACGTCCCCTTTGTTCTTCGGTATGTTACTTGCCCGAGATTCGATCATCAGTATCTCTATACCTAGTTCAACCTCGTTACCGGCAAGTCTCTTTACTCGTTCCGTAATACAAGATCCCGCAACTAACAATTAGTCACATTGCTTGCAAGGCTCATTGTGATGTTGTATTACCGAGTGGGCCCCGAGATACCTCTCCGTAACACGGAGTAACAAATCCCAGTCTTGATCCATGCCAACTCAACAAACACCATCGGAGATACCTATAGAGCACCTTTATAGTCACCCAGTTACGTTGCGACGTTTGATACACACAAGGCACTCCTCCGATATTCGTGAGTTGCATGATCTCATGGTCAAAGGAACATATACATTGACATGCAGAAAACAGTAGAAATAAACTGACACGATCATACGCTACGTTTGTAGTTTGGGTCTTGTCCATCACATCATTCTCCTAATGATGCGATCCCATTATCAAATGACATCTCATGTCCATGGCTAGGAAACCTTAACCATCCTTTGATCAACGAGCTAGTTCACTATAGGCATACTAGGGACATTGTGTTGTCTATTTACCCACACATGCAATGTGTTTCCAATCAATACAATTATAGCATGGATAATAAACGATTATCATGAACAAGGAAATATAATAATAAACACTTTATATATTGCCTCTAGGGCATATTTCCAACACTTCTATCTCAGATCCGAAGGCAAAGCTTTTGTCGCTAAGAATGGGTCATTTTTCGAGAAAGAGTTTCTCTCGAAAGAATTGAGTGGAGGAAGATAGAACTTGATGAGGTTGTTGAACCTTTGTTTCAACAAGAGAGTAGCGCAATGCAGAAAAATGTTTCTTTGGAGCCTACATCAGTTGAAGAGGAAGTTAATGATAGTGATCTTGAATCTTTGGATCAAGTTACTATCGAACCTCGTAGGTCTACGAGGGCACGTACTGCTCCTGAGTGGTACGGTAACCCTGTCTTAGAGGTCATGCTGTTGGACAACGATGAACCTACGAGCTAAGCGATGATGGACCCGGATGCCAACAAATGGTTAGAGGCCATGAAATCCGAGATAGGATCCATGTATGAAAACAAAGTGTGGACTTTGGAAGTATTACCTGAAGGCAATCTTTAAGAAGAAGACGGACGCGGAGGGTAATGTCACCGTCTATAAAGCTCGACTTGTGGCTAAGGTTTTTTCACAAGTTCAAGGAGTTGACTACAATGAGACCTTCTCACCCCTAGCGATGCTTAAGTCCTTCAGAATCCTGTTAGCCATAGCTGCATTTTTCGATTATGAAATTTGACAGATGGATGTCAAAACATCGTTCCTTAATGGTTTCCTTGAGGAAGAGTTGTATATGATGCAACGAGAAGGTTTTGTCGATCCAGAGAATGCTGACAAACTTTGCAAACTCCAGCGATCCATTTATGGACTGGTGCAAGAATCTCGGAGTTGGAATCTTCCCTTTGATGAGGTGACCAAAGTGTTCGAGTTTATACAAGTTTATGGAGAAGCTTGTATTTACAAGAAAGTGAGTGGGAGCTCTATCACGTTTCTAATATTACATGTGGATGACATATTGCTGATTGGAAACAATATAGAAATGTTGGAAAGTGTGAAGGAATATTTGAACAAGAGTTTTTTAATGAAGGACCTAGGAGAAACTCCTTTCATATTTGGCATCAAGATCTATAGAGATAGATCGAGACGCTTGATTGGACTTTCATAGAGCACATACCTTGACAAAGTTTTGAAGAAGTTCAAAATGGATCAGTCCAAGAAGGGGTTCTTGCCTGTATTGCAAGGTATGAAGTTGAGTAAGACTCAATGCCTAGCGACTACAGAGGATAGATAGAAGATGAGTGTCATCCCCTATGCTTCTTTCATAGGCTCTATCATGTATGCAATGCTATGCACAAGACCCGATGTCAGCCCTGCCATAAGTATGCCCGAAAGGTTTCAAAGTGATCCCGGAATGGAACATTGGACGGCGGTCAAGAATATCCTTAAGTACCTAAAAAGGACTAAGGAAATGTTTCTCGTTTATGGAGGTGATCAAGAGCTCATCGTAAGGGGTTACGTCGATCTAAGCTTTGACACTGATCCGGATGACTCTAAGTCTCAAACCGGATATGTATACATTCTTAATGGGGAGCGGTAAGCTGGTGCAGTTCCAAGCAGAGCGTGGTAGTTGATTCTACATGCGAAGCGGAGTACATTGCTGCCTCGGAGACGGCAAAGGAAGGTGTCTGGATGAAGGACTTCATGAAAGATCTTGGATTAGTGCCTAGTGCACTAGACCCAATTACTCTGTTCTATACTGGTGCCATTGCTCTAGCCAAGGAACCAAGGTTTCACAAGAGGACCAGACACATAAAGAAACACTTCAATTCCATCCGTGATTACACCAAGGAGGAGGACATAAATATTTACAAAGTGCACATGATTATGAATGTCGCAGACCCGTTGACTAAACCTATTCCAAGGGCTAAGCATGATCAACACCAAAATTGTATGGGTGTTAGATTCATTACAATGTAAATCACATAGTGATGTGATCTAGATTATTAACTCTAGCTAGTGCAAGTGGGAGACTGCTGGAAATATGCCCTAGAGGCAATAATAAAGTGGTTATTATTATATTTCCTTGTTCATGATAATCGTTTATTATCCATGCTATAATTGTATCGGTTGGAAACACAAATACATGTGTGGATACATACACAACACTGTGTACCCAGTATGCCTCTAGTAGACTAGCTCGTTGATCAAAGATGGTCAAGGTTTCGTAACCAAATACATGAGATGTCATTTGATAATGGGATCAAGTCATTAGGAGAATGATGTGATGGACAATACCCAAACTGTGAACGTAGCATATGATCGTGTCAATTTATTGCTATAGTTTTCTACATGTCAAGTATGTGTTCCTATGACCATGGGATCATGCAACTCACTGACACCTGAGGGGTACCTTGTGTGTATCAAACGTTGCAATTGGGTGACTATAAAGATGCTCTACAGATATCTCTGAGGGTGTCTATTGAGGGGGCATGGATCAAGACTGGGATTTGTTACTGCGTGTGATGGAGAGGTATCTTAGGGCCCACTCGGTAATACAACATCACAATAAGCCTTGCAAGCAAAGTGACCAAAGAGTTAGCCACGAGACCTTGTATTACGGAACGAGTAAAGAGACTTGCCGGTAACGAGATTGAGCTAGGTATAAACATACTGACGATCGAATCTCACGCAAGTAACATACCGAAGAACAAAGGGAACTACATACGGGATTAACTGAATCCTTGACATAGAGGTTCAACCGATAAAGATCTTTGTAGAATATGTAGGAACCAATATGGGCATCCAGGTCCCGCTATTGGTTGTTGACCGTAGAGGTCTCTCGGTCATGTCTACATAGTTCTCGAACCTGTAGGGTCTGCACAATTAACGTTCGGTGACGTTTCGGTAGTATTGAGTTATGTATGTTCATGACCGAAGGTTGTTCGGAGTCCCGAATGAGATCCCAGACGTCACGAGGAGCTCCGGAATGTTTTGAAAGTGGAGATTGGTATATAAGAAAGTACTGTTTGGACTCCAAAAAAGTTTTGAGCATTTCCGGTAGTGTACCGGGAATGACGAATGGGTTCCGGGGGTCCACCAAGTGGGGCCCACCCACCCCAAGGGTCGACATGGTCCTAAGAGGTGGCGCACCAGCCCCTATGGGCTGGGCGGCCAGCCCCTATGGGCCTATGCGCAATGAAAGAGGAGAGGGGGAGGAGTCCTAATAGAAGGAGGACTCCTCCTCCCCTGGTTCGGCCGACCCTAGGGGGAAACCCTAGGGAGCCAACCCCTCCCCTCCCTCCTATATATATATATATATTGGAGGTGAGAGAGAGAAGTCGCACCCCAAAAGCTATGGTGCAGCACTCTCTCCCGCGTCTATACCGTTTTTCCTCTAGATCGATTCGGCGGTGCTTGACGAAGCCCTGCCGGATCGGCTCCACCACCATCGTCACCACGCCATCTTGCTGCCGGAGTACTCATCTACCTCTATGCCCCTCTTGCTGGATCAACAAGGTGGATATTGTCATCGGGCTCTACTTGTGCTGAACATGGAGGTGTCGTCCGTTCGACGCTAGATCGGGACGGATCGTCATTGGATCGCAAAGACGTTCGACTACATAAACTACGTTTCTTAACTCTTCCCACTTAGCGATCTAAAAGGGTATGTAGAACCACTCTCCCTCTTGTATATGCTCATCACCATGGATAGATCTTGCGTGTGCATAGGAATTTTTTTTTGTTTCCCATGCAACGTTCCCCAACGACTGGATCGTACTGTTCGAGCTCTAACTTTTGAGTTATACGCCACCCGTACTCGTCTTCATGACATTATGGAGCAGTTGATGCCGACATTCAGTGCGAGGATGTATCCGAAGTACATACTTTACCTGTGTAGGACAGAGCTACCACCAGGTCTTGAGTGGCCTGCTGTTGGAGGTCGTACTCATGCACGTGGACCTGCTCTCCCCGCGGGGCACCAGTTGCTTCATGAGAGTCTTCATGGGATGAAGAATCCCATCCCCATGTTTAACATGCGTGATCATCGGCAGTTACCTGGCTTCAGTGGTTGTCCCCGATGTTGCTGTAGCATATCGCTATGCCTCGTTGTTGTATCCCTCTATCGCATGCTTGCGTGCCACCTAGTTGTCTAATTTAATTTTCATGTCGGGCCTATCGTCTATTTTGTAATAGACTTATGGTTTGTAATAGACCTATGTATGGATTTGTATGTTTAATTCGAACTACTATGTCATATCTATTGCACTTCCTTATTTGTGCAATTTACTTCATGAATGATTCATTGCCCTTGCAATTATCCAATGCTAAACTACCACTGTTATTTTTCGACAGAATGGTTAGGCTAGCTGGACGTGTTCGTGGTGTCGATCACCCACCACCACCTGAATACATGGCTGGCATGATGCAACAGTTTGAACTGAATTGCTAGTTTATGCAAGGGCTTATTGATCAGTTCCCAAGGCCGAACATGAATCAGCAGCCAGCCCCCATGACTCTACAGGACTTTATGCGCCAAAACCCTGCTACCTACCGTAGCTCAACTCAGCCGCTTGACGCAGATGACTGGCTTCGTGACATCACCTATGAACTGGATTCTGCAGGCGCCCCAATGGCTAGCTACATCACCTTTGCATCATACTTCCTGAAGGGTCCCGCTTCTCAATGGTGGGACAGTCATAAGCGCTCACAACCTGTTGGAACAATCATCACCTGGCCGGAGTTCCAAGCTGCATTTCGTGCTCGCCACATTCCTTAAGGAATTATGGACCGGAAGAAGCATGAGTTCCGCAATCTCGTCCAGGGCAACAAGACTATGGATGCTTATCACTGGGAGTTTCTGGACTTGTCCCACTATTTCGAAGAAGATGTTGCAACTGATGCTCGTAGACATGAAAAGTTCCGTGAAGGCCTCCGCCCGGATATCAAGCTGGCATTCCTTGTTCAGGACTTTGATAACTTTGCCACCTTGGTGAACAAGTCCCTTCAAGTGGAAACAAGTCTGCAAGACTACAAGGACAACAGCAAACGCAGCCGTGACATGGGATCATCTAGGGGCTCATCAACTCAGAAGCGCAAGATTTGGATTCCCCACAACATGTACCATGCACCTGCTCCTGCTCCAAGGCCGTCCTATGTTGCACCTCATCTGCCTCCTCCACCAACTAGGCAGCCGAGGCTTCCAGCTCCACCACCACGAGCTCATGTTCCCCCTTCCCATCCTGAGGATGGGTTGTGCTTCCAGTGTTGTCGTCCAGGACACCATGCCAGAGACTGCAGGCAGAATCCGAATCAACTTGCACTGCCTTCCAACCAGCCCCGCAACAACAATGTCAGGCCTAATAATGTTCGTGTTCAGGCTAATAACATTGAGATATTTGAAGCTCAAGATCAGCCTGCCACTATGATGGGTACTCTTCTTATGAACTCAGTACCAACTTCTATATTGTTCGATACAGGAGCATCGCATTCTTCTATGTCTGAAGATTTTGCATACATGCATGGCATTACGTACGAAGAGATGGACGTTGCAATAGTGGCAAACACCCCCGCGGGCCAATGTCGAACCTCCATGATTAGCCCCAATGTCAACCTTGAAATTGAAGGATTGGAATTCCATGCCTCTCCCATTATATTGAAGTCTTCCAATATTGACCTCATCCTGTTGATGGGCTGGTTGAAAGCTCACACGACTTCAATCATTTGTGCCACCAAAACCGTCCACCTCCTGCATCCTTCTAATGAGATAGTAAGCTATCATGCTCATCTTGTTCGGAATGCTGAAGCTCGGCTATATGCCTTGAATGCCTTAAATGAGTCACCTCTTGAGGGGATTGAAAACATTCCAGTTGTCCAGGATTTCTAAGATGTTTTTCCGGAAGAACTTCCAGGGATTCCCCCTACTATAGCCATCGAGGTTGTCATCAACTTGGTACCCAGTACCACTCCTATAGCCAAGTGTCTGTATAAGATGCCACCACATGAACTCCTTGAACTTAAGCAAGAAATTGACAATTCGCTTCGTCTAGGTTTCATTCGTCCAAGTTCCTCTGCTTGGGGAGCACCTTCTCTCTTTGTTAAGAAGAAGGATGGGACAAACTGTCTGGTCCACGATTATCGACCCGTCAACCAAGCTACAATTCAGAACAAGTATCCGCTTCCTTGGATCAATGATTTGTATGATCAACTGGGTGGTTCCTCGATATTCTCTAAACTCAACTTGAGGTTTGGTTACCATCAGACCCGTGTTTGTGAAGAAAATATTCCCAAGACCGCATTTGTTACTCGCTATGGTTCATACGAGTACACCGTCATGTCTTTCGGTTTAGAAAATTATCTAGCAACCTTCTCTCGTTTGATGAACTATATATTCATGGACTACCTCAACAAATTTGTCATGGTGTATCTGGACGATATTCTGCTATTCTCCAAGAATGACGAAGAACATGATGAACATATCCATCTAGTATTGGAGAGGCTTCGGGGACATCAGTTATATGCCAAGTATTCCAAGTGTGAGTTCTAAATGCCCGAAGTGACCTACCTTGGTCATGTGATCTCCAAGGATGCTATTGCGGTCAACCCTGAACGAGTTCATGCTATTCTTGACTGGACTCCCCCGAAGAATGTCAAGCAAGTCAGAAGTTTTCTCGGACTCCCCAGCTATTGCTGTCATTTTGTCGAGAACTTGTCCAAGATTGCCAACCCTTAACCAATCTGCTTCACAAAGGTGTTAAATATGAGTGGATAGAAAAATGTCAGGAGAGCTTTCAAGCACTTAAGGACAAGCTGACATCTGCTCCAGTGCTTGCTCCTCCGGACACTCGTAAGGACTTTGTCATTTATTGTGACGCTTCACATTAGGGAATGGGTTGTGTCCTAATGTAAGAACGCAAAGTGATTGCTTATGCCTCACGTCAATTGTGTCCTCATGAACAGAACTATCCAGTTCATGACCTCGAGCTTGCTGTAGTAATACATGCACTGAAAGAGTGGCGGCAATACCTTATTGGTAATCATTGCGAGATCTACACCGATCACCAAAGTCTGAAGTATGTGTTTACTCAGCCGGATTTGAACCTCCGCCAACAGAGATGGATGGAGTGCATAACAGATTACAACTGTGGAATTTCTTATACACCTGGCAAGGCTAATGTAATGGTTGATGCCTTGAGCCACAAGTCATACTACAACCACCTCTAGGTTCATAAGGTTCACCCCCTTCTTCAAAAGGAATTCTGCAAGCTGAACCTCCATATTGTTCCTTAGGGTTATCTCATTCCCCCTCCTGAAGAGGCCCGCAAGATGCACCTCCGTGTTGTTAACAAAGGTTCCCTTTGTAACTTGGTTGTTGTACCACATCTAGAGGATCGCATCAAGACTATACAACACTATGACAATGATGTCGAAAAGATTAGACGCTATGTCGTGGAACGTAAACCCTCTTGTTTCATTGTTGCTGATGATAGAGTCGTGTACTTCACGGGTCGATTATTCATTCCAACTAAGAGGAAAGACCTGAATATGACTGATATAATACTAAAAGAAGCTCATGATACACCTTGTCCATACATCCGGGCAGTACCAAGATGTACCAAGACATCCGTCAAAGGTTCTGGTGGTTGAACATGAAACAAGACATTGCATGCTATGTTGCAGAATGTGACATTTGCTGTAGGATCAAAGCAGAACATCAAAGGCCTGCTAGAACTCTACAACCTATTTCTATTCCTGAGTGGAAATGGGACCATGTTGAAATGGACTTCGTCACTGGTTTTCCTAGATCATGGAAGGGTAATGATGATATTCTTGTCGTCATTGACCGTCTATCCAAAGTTGCACACTTCCTGGCTGCAAAGGAAACTATCACTGCTAGTCAGCTGGCAGATCTTTATATGTCCTGAGTTGTTCCAGTTCACAGTATTCCATTGGTGATTAGTTCAGACCGTGGCAGTTTATTCATTTCAAGATTCTGGGCAAGTTTCCAGGAAGCTACGGGAATTCATTTGTCCTTTAGCACCGCTTTTCACCCCCAATCCCAGGGGCAAGTTGAAGAGTCAACTAGATTCTCAAAGACATGCTTCGAGCCTGTGTCATTTCTTTCGCCAAGAAATGGGAGGAATCTCTCCCTTATGCTGAGTTCTACAACAATAGCTATCAGGCTAGTTTGAAGATGGTCCCTTTAAATTGTTATATGGACGTAAGTGTCGGACTCCTCTGAATTGGTCAGAAACTGGGGAACGTTCACTTGTTGGTCCGGATAATATTCGACATGCTAAAGATCAAGTCCGCATTATTCATGCAAACCTGAAGGTTGCTTGGTGTCGTTAGAAGAGTCAGTATGACCGTCATCACAAAGAAATGATCTATCAACCTGGCGAAAAGGCTTATCTTCGAGTCATACCAATGAGAGGTGCACACCAATTTGGGATCAAGGGCAAGTTGGCTCCTCGATATATTGGTCCTTTCACTATTCTCGAAAGGCGTGGTAAAGTGGCATATCGATTAGAATTACCGTCGAACCTTTCTCAGGTTCATGATATCTTCCATGTGTCACAACTTTGTCGCTGCTTCAAGGACCCCATCCGAGTAGTGGATCATGATATGCTTGAGCTGCAATAAGACCTTTCTTATAAAGAGCATTCGGTACATATTCTTGATGAAACTAAACGTCGGATTCGTCAAAAGGTTACCAAGTTCTTCAAAGTGCAGTGGTCAAATCATTCTGAAAATGAAGCCACTTGGGAACGCGAAGATCATCTTCGTGCCGAATACCCCGGGCTCTTGCCTTCTACTTCTTAATTCACTAGACGAGAATTCTTTTTAGTAGGGCAGAGTTGTGACACCCTGGGATCTTGCTACAGTAATCTTTGTAATCAAGCTACAGTAACCTGAGGATTATGCTAATCTATTTTGCTAATACATGTGTGATCACTGTTGGAATCAAACTCTCGTTCAAATCCCTATGCAATTCAAAATTATTGAAATCTGAAATTAAAAGTTTTGCAAACTTCAAATTAAAAAAATCATGCTTAGGTTGCCAATATTACCTAAGCTATTCTAAAATTGGAGCCAACATTTTATCATGTGGTTAGGTGCCTCAAAACTATTTTAACAAATGCCGAAACAATTATTAAATGCCTTTTTGGATTATAATATATTTCTAGATGTTTTCGACGGACCTTCAAAATTATTGTGGCTATGCCACATATTGCATTACAAATATTGGGCATGATCACTTATTTTTGTAAGGGTATTTTATTACAAAATCTAATTAAAATAGAAAATAATAAATAAAAAGAAAACTAATAAAAGAAATAACCCCCCTTCCCCCCGGGCCAGCCCAACTCGGCCTTGACCCATTCGGAAATCTAAGGGGGCCGGCCCACCCCTAGCCACTACTGGTGTTATAACCCCCCGACCCCCACTAACCCTTAGCCCGATCCTCACTCGCCCCCGCACCCCACTCGCTTCCCCGCCCACTCCCTCCTGAGCCGATCTAGATCGGGCGGCGACGCCGCTGCCCTGCGCCGTCCCCGGCGGCCCTCCCCACCATAGCCGGTGACCCACCGCCAGACCGTGCCCCCTTCCTCACCTCTCCCTCGATGGCTTCGTCTAGCCTCCCTACAAAGCCAGTGAGCCCCCCGGGGATCCTCCCTCCCCTCCCTCTTCCCCCTCCGTCTGGATCCGGCCACCCGCAGCACCCTGGCCGCGACCCCCCAGTCACCCCCGTGTGCCACTCGTTGCAACTGCCCCCCCTCACCGGCCCCCACTCCTGACCCGTCGTTGTCGTGCCTCGCTCCCTTGCTGCTGCTCGCGCCCGCGGCCCTATGTGTGTGCTTTGCGTCGCCACCGTCGTCTTCCGCGAGGCCCCTGCCCACACCGGCCACCACCACGACTATCATCGTGTCACACCGTCCGTTCGGGACTCGACCCCCCCCCCCCCCACACACACACACTAACATGATCTAGTTAGTGGGGATTGATCAGCCACTAACCCCTCCCCTGGCCCAATGACAAAGGGGGCCCACCGCCCCCCAAAAGTTTATAATATGAATATATTAATAAAAATGTTAATTAATTAATTAATTAGGTATTAAATATTAATTAGGTTAGTTAATTAGCTCTGTTAGGATGACATGTGGGGGCCAGCCCCATTAATAACTAATTAAACTTGATTAATTAATTATGTTAATTAATCAACCTAATCAGTGAATGACAGGTGGGTCCCACCCCCTAATTAATTCTGATTACAGTTAATTAAACTGTGAGAATGACATGTGGGGCCCACTAGTCAGTTTGACCAGTCAAACATGGCTGTTGACTACTAATGCCAGCATGACATCATGGTGATATCATAATTCCATTTTTTAATTAAAATAATCTGTTTTAATTTCAGAATATTATTAAATCTTTTAAAATTAACATTAAATAATCCGTAACTCAGATGAAAATAATTTATACATGACAGTTGATCAGAAAAATCCCCCGAATCCAAATACGTTGTTCGTTAGTCTGTTACGTGTTCCTATCATAGCGAACATGGAACTTTTCAATCGAATTCGTCTGTCCGGTAGTAGCTAGAGACCTGGAAGATATCGTGAGATGTCCTTTCGACCCGCCTGTGACGTGTAATACTGCATTAGTACATGCCTAGCTCTGCATATTGTCGTTTCATGCACTGTGTTGCATCGGTATGCTTTATATTTATTGTTTCTCCCCCTCTTCTTACCGGTGGACCCTGAGATTGTTGCTGCCGCTGCCGGGTACGACTACACCATTGATGATCAGGCCCTTGCAGTAGAGCAGCAAGGCAAGCAACCCCCCTGATCATTCTGATATCACCCAGTTGTCTTCTCCCTCATGCTTGCATTAGTTTTGCTATATTGTTATAGATAGCTCATATTCTGATGCATAGCCTGTTTTTGATGAACTACTACTATACCTACTGCTTCATAAACTGCTTAGCATAGGTTGATTAGTGACCCCTGTGACCCCTTAGTCTCAGTTCCCCCCGCTTTAATTGTCAGTTACTCAATCATCTTGATCGACGAGCGAGGCCCGACACAACACCACACACCCCTTAGTTGTACGACTCTACAAAGCTACTATTGAGTACCGAGGGTGATACCTCATGAAGTACTCATGATGTTAGCTTTGTAGTATAGTTAGTTGGTCGTGGTAAACAAAGGGTGATACCTCTCTGCCACTCCCGATGTTGACTCTGCTGTGCAACCCCCTCAAGTGTGGAACCCCGATGGTTATTCCTCTAAATCCACCTTAACGGTTACATCGAGCGGATACCTTTCATGGTGATTCCTCAGGTCCCGCATTGATGTCTTATACACACAGTTACTATGACTTGTTTTCGGAAAGATATACATGATGGGTCAGCCCTGAGGGTTACCCATGGTTTGATGATGACGAGGCGTGGTCGGGCAAGTGAGGCCTTGCCACGAGACCTCGAGGCAAGGCGACGGGACCGCACATTGTGGGTCGCGCTCGACACCTCGAGGCAAGGTTTGGGTATTTGGTCTGAATTGGTCGTTTGAACTTCTTTTTCGCACTAAACCTTCATGTGGGATAAGTTATGTGTACTCAGCATCGTTGTATCAACCGAAGCTCTTCAGATGTCAACAATGGAGCGGCGCGTGCCCGAGTGGTCCGTAACGGCATTGTGCTTGTATAATAGGTGCTAGGACTGACCTCGATTGCCCTTGCATTGTGCATGAATGCAAAGGGTGAGTGGGCCCATGACCCCTGCGAGCTTAGGATTTAGACCGACGGGTTGGCCTCTCTGTTGAGTCTAGGTGGGGCGGCGACGTGTTGATATCCCGAGGCCAGGCATTACCCAGGAAAGTGTGTCCGTCCGGAGGTGATCAAATGCGTTGGAGATGTGGTGCACCCCTGTAGAGATGAATTCAATTATTTGAATAGTCATGCCCACGGTAACAGGACGACTTGGAGTTGTACCTTGATCTACTACAACTATAAATGTGACTTAATATTGAAATGGATGCAGGCAGTCGAGGAAGAATCTTTGGGTGTGGTTACTTAATAAAATTGTTACAATAAAATTTTCTATATATCTATTACCAGTCTACTCTCTTCTAATGCTGCAAGATGTTGAAGATGCTAGTCTTCGATAGGACTAGGTCTTTCCCCCATTCTCGCTTTCTGCAGTCAGTCCAGATATAACCCCCACCCCTTGATAATGTTGCATATTTAGCATAGTTATGATGTCAGTCTTGCGAGTACTTTGGATGAGTACTCACCGCTGATTTCCTTTCTTTTTCCTTCCTCGATACATTTGTTGTGTTCAGATGGCGGAGCCCCGGAGATGGAGTATGCCGGAGATGACTACTACACCACTACTCGAGCTTACTACTACGTGGAGAGTGTCGACGCTCACGAGTAGTTAGGAGGTTCCCAGGCAGGAGGCATCGCCTCTTTCAATCTGCTGCTTATGTTTGTGCTAGCCTTCTTACGGCAAAACTTGTTTAACTTATGTTTGTACTCAGATATTATTTGCTTCCACTGACTCGTGCTTGTCGAGCTTTGTATTCGAGCCTTCGAGGCCCTGGCTTGTAATATGAAGTTGTATGACTTTAATTTGTGTCTAGAGTTGTGTTGTGATATCGATCGATGAGTCTCTAATCTTGGTCGTACGCATTTGCATGTATAATTAGGGTACGGTCAAATTGGGAGTGTCACAACAAATTTGCATAAAGCAACATATAGTGATGGGGCATGAAGAACACTTGAAGCCGAGTAACCATGTATTGCAAAAAAAAAGATTTTGATATAATTTCAATCGCCTTTTAATTAGGTTTTTTTGAACAACTTTATCCACAAGTGTTACTGAGTCGATCTTACTAAACACTACGGGGTTCAGTATCTCTCATAGCATCTTCTACTACATTTTTTCTCAACATCCAAGTCTTTTAAGAGACATTCTTCTATGCACGGTTATTCTTTGTCATTGTCGCTTTCCTTTTAAAAAGTAGTTCCACATCAAGTCTTGGTTATTTGGATTAAACAGAACAATGACCACTTAATTATCTTATCTACAAGAATAAAACTTATGTTTTAACTATTAAGACTTGCTCTCGCTTGAGTACATCACACATGCTACTACTATAACTATTCCAAGAATCTCAAGTACAAAAGGTGGCAGTCGTAGGACATACCCGGGGCCAGCCTAGATGGTAGTACGAACTTGCCTGATGTTGCACATACTTCTACGTCATCAGGTGCCGACTCCTATTCCTTCTCTCTACCTTGTTTTTATCAGTAGATATCTCAGTTTCAGAAATAATGTATTTACTTATGAAATTTTACTACTCAACTACAAAAAGTTTGTTCTACCAGAACGCTTCCTCTACTTCTTTCACTTCACCGAATCCATGGCGTCATTGGCAGAACTCCTCACGCGTGAGATTCCAACAATGGAAGACTTGGATGCTCAACCGTAGGTACCAAAAGTTCAAACTACTCCCTCCATTTTCTTTTACTCCGCATATAACATTTGTCTGAAGTCAAACTACCCAAAGTTTAACTAAATTATATATAAAAATATCAACATCTACAATACTAAAGACATATAATATGAAAACTAATTTCATGGCATATCTAATAAAGTTAATCAAACTTTACAAAGTCTGACTTTGACCAAATTTTATATGCAAACTAAAAGGAAACGAAGGGAGTACGTAGCTGAAACTGCCTAAGAGCATCTCCAGTAGTTGCCCCCCCAGGGGCCGATTTTAGCGCCGTCTGGGGTCTAGCCGGCGCTAAAATCGGCTGGAAGCTCGGCTTCCCAGTCGCGCCCCCGAGTCGTCCCCCAACCGCCGCTTTCGGCCCAATATGGTCATAGAATCGGCCCAAAAGTTCGAGATTTTCATTAAAAATAAAATACAAAAACTAAAAAAACTACGTCGACAACGTCGTCGCCCGCCGCCGTCCCGTCGTCGTGCCGCCACATTCTACATGTCGAGGAGCATGTAGAAATTGGTGTAGTCGCCGCTGTCGTCCCCGACGCTGTCGTCGTCGTCCTGCGTGCCGCGGCCGCCGTCCCTGCTGCAGCCCTGCCCTGCGTCGCCGAAACTATGCAAGTCGGGGTTGGAGGGGCCGGGCGCCTCTCCGTCGCTGTCATCGTCGAGGATGATGATGTCGGCGATCTCCTCCTCGCGACCGGCACGCTGGCAAGCCTCGATATCCTCGAGGGCCCGGCGCTGTCGCTCCATCTCCCCCCGGACGTAATCGTCCCGCGCCCACTTCATGGCCGTCTCGTCGGCGGCGGCCATGGCGAGGTGCTTCTGTTTAACCACCGCCGTGCCAGGCTCCGTCTTCATCCTGACAAGGCGGAGGTGGCCACGGGGAGGTGAGGGCTCGCGGCAACGGCCCTCATTGATGATGATGCCCCCGCGGCCACTGCGACCGCTGCTCCGGAGCGGCGTCACCCTAGGCTCGGCCTTCATGGCGACAAGCGGTGTCCGCGCGGCGCCACAGGAGTGGGAGGAGTGCGAGGACAACGAGGACGGCGTGTCCAGGCGTCGTGGCTGCCATGATGAGCCACGCCGGTGGGAGATGGACGTCCGCTCCGTCGGGTACTCGGGGCTCGAGCATACGTCCGTGGACGCCCCACCAGAGATGGCGGACCTCGCTATTGAAGCGGCCGCACGCAGGTCTACCGTTGGTGGAGGTGAGCTACTCCTCACGACGGCGCTCGAAGTATGTCGTCCAAAGGTTGACGTTGTCTGGGGCGTACCTCGGCTGCCGGTGCACTTCCTCAGACACGGAGGACCGGATCCAGGTGATCTCCGCGTCCCGCTTGGCTCCAGTGGGCAACGGTGGCACAGGGACCCCGCCGGCACTAAGCCTCCATGCGCCCGGCACCCACATGTCATGCGGCGTCGGGTACTCCGCCTCGTACAGCAGGCGGGCCTTGTCCTCATGGAGGTGCCCGTGGCCAAAGCCGTTGCGGGCCACACCGTCGTCTGGGTAGCGCTCCGCCATTGTTCGGGGGAGAGGGGAGAGAAGATCTCCGTGCGAGGGAGAGAGAGGGGCGTCGACGGTGGGACTTGGCTAAGAGAGTGGGACGTCGACGGTGGCGATGTGTGGCAAACACCGGCAAGGGTGGATTTTATAGGGGCGATCGGGCGCGTGGGGAGATGAGGTGTGGACGCGTGTCGCCCCGTACTGGCTGTGTCGCCCCGTGAATGTCGGCTCATGAACACGCCGCATCAAGGCTAACCGGTGGTAGACTTGCATTGATTCCCCGCGGGAAACCTAGGCGATGAGGACAACGACTCCGCGCGGTCGCTGACTCGACGGACCCACACGTTTTCGCGCCAAAAGCGTTTCGCCTGGCGTGCCTAGGCGCCCCCAGCGTGTTGGGTTTGGACTGGCTACGCCGACACCAAATTAGGCCCTAACCGGCGAAAAATGGGCTCCTGGGGGTGCGACTGGAGCGATTTTCGCCCGCCGACGATAAAAAATGGCCTTGAGGGGACCTGTTGGGGGGGGGCTGGAGATGCTGTAAGGTGTCTCTGCGACTTCTTTCCTGCTTACTTCCCGATCACCACTATGGTGAAGACAGTGGCGGAGCCAGGATTGGAGCAAGCCCCGTGCCCAATTTCTTGTGGGAAAATAATGTCAGTAGAGTGTTTAGCCACCTCAAAAGATACACCATACAAAATATGACTAAATTACATGAAATTCTTAGAATTTAAACTCCATGCTTAACGATACAACAAAATAGATAAAAACATGACAGAAAACTATAAAGAACATGATAAAAAGGAGTACCAAAACAATTGTTTGCTTCATGAGTGCCTCACATAACCTCATCAATGGTGGAAGAAGAACAAACATCTTCAAGACATCAAAAGCAAAATTTAGTAAGAAAGGCATAAACATCAAGTGAAATAATTATCATTGACACAAATCTAACAACTTACCACTTCGATGAGGTAAAAGCCCTTTAGCATCCTATATGATTGGAAGCGATATACAATATCATCATCATCATCATCATCAATACTTTCTAATACAATCGTCGTGGACCAGTGAAAAAAATCTCTTCATCTTCTTTTTCTGCAATATGAAATGAAATTGGCAATTACATCAGTTTGAGTTCAACAAATACCATAGATATATGACTACACACGCACACTATTTCAATTAAATTTCAATTCAGGGCAGTTTATGTACTGATACAAGTAGAACATGGTATAAGTAGAAAGCATCAAGGGGAAACAAGGAAAGCATAAAAGAAAATTACAAGCTCCGGGAGCCAGCAGTGCAACAACGCCATGCGAGAAAACGACGAGTAGGGAGTGAATTGCAAAAAACCACCACATTTGAAGTTATGACATCTAATTGCCACCACATTCCAAGGGCGTCCCAAAAATCCACCACTTACCTTGTTAATTTTCGCAATAAACACAAATAACCGTTCGGAAGCAACTAACCCGATTTCTAACATGGTTGGCCCACCTGGTCAGGCGCCACATCGGACAAACCGAACGACGAGTGGGTTGACGGACGTTAGGTCTCGACGTCGCACTCTCCCACTTGTCTGCTTGCCCATTCCTCTTTCCCCCGTATCCCTCTCTCTCTGTCATGCAATGGCGACGGTGGCAGGTAAACCTAGCGGCGACGGCGGCGAGTCAGTCGGCGGCGGAGGGACCAGAGGCGAGGGTGATGGGTTCTCGAAGGTAGACAACTGTCTCGGAAGTCGTACTTTGCCAACTCAGCAAGCCCTCTTGCCGGAGCGATCCCCTTCGCAGCCTTCGATGCCGGAGTGGGACATTGAGCGGCGTGCGGCTGTGCCCTTAGCACGCAATATATGAGCTTCCGGCTTGGGAGGAGGCCATGAGTGGGCTTCAGGGTTCGGCACAGTGTGGTAAGCTTTGTTCCTCCTCCACCTCCCTCTGTCAGGGTTACTGTAATCATTGCATTTTGATTTTAGGGCTACAGATTGTGCATACAGTTGTTAGTTTTAGGTCAACCGGTAGTGCACATTGCTGTTAGTTTTAGTTTTTAGGAGAATTTAGAGCTGTTAGATTTTAGGATTTTTTTGCTAAAGATTATTGTTGGTTTACTCAATTGTTCTAGCTGATACAATTACTATGTGCAAGCTTTGATAGTGCATATGAGTGTTTGTTCATGAAGTGTGCAATCTGAAACAACTAATATCTTTTACGTATAACATGTTACATTATTAAAACTGAATCAATGAAGCACTGATTCTCCTCAATTTTGTGTAGTTTGGATGATGAGGTATGGGAAATAAGGTACTATTTTCAAGGTAGAGACAACTTGGAAAGGACTATAAATCTATCAAAAATTACTTATATTAACATGTTAGCACTGATGGAGACTGAAGAGGGATATACTAAAGCTGACTATATGTTGTATGTGAAAGAAGAGGGAAAGGGGGCAGCAGGAATGCAGGTTATTAGCAGTGAAGAGAGGGTGGAGGAGTTGCTAGACCAGTATGCTGAGCAGAAGGTGCTCAACATATCTGTAATTAAGGCTAGTGAGCCTAATCCAGGAGATTTTAATATGGCAAATATTGTGGAGGAAAAAGTACAAATAGGCCATGTGGGCGATTCCAACATTATTTCTATAGATCAGGCATGAGTATTGTTCCCCTTTGTCCAGTCTAGCAGTGAGGGGCTATATGATGTGCCTATTGTTGTTGTAGGTCCAGGTGAAGAGTCTACTTATATTAACACACAAGAGAGCATGAATTTGAAAAAAATCAAAGGGCAAAGAGAAAGTACAGGGTGATGTTGGCCCCTATGATGATCAATTGTTTGTAGATTTGAACAGCTGTGATTACAAAGAGGAGGAGCATGACATAAGCAATGAGGAGGAAGATGAAATCATTGAGAAGTTGAAGCAGAAAAGGAAACACAGAGAGGATCCTATGCATCACTTTGAAGAAGAAATAAAAGTGGAAGAGATGTGCCCAGATCTAGAGGAGTCAGACACAGAACCTGAGACACTACTTCCTCAATCATTCAATAAAGTAGGCAAACCAGGCCCCACTACAAGATCCCACTATGAAGCTGACATTGAGGTTATTACTGATTTCATTCCATTAGATGATTCTGCACGTTTCCCTAGGGACTATGGCATAAGTGAATCAGATGATGAGTCAAGTTTGCATTCTCTCCAACTGTCTTGTGGAAGGAAGAGGCAAGCCAAGAGGGCCAAGACTAGGATCTGGTATGATGAGAGCAAGCCATATGCTCATGAGCAACTTTGCTTGAGTTTGTGCTTCACAGATGTTTATCAGTTTAGAAGAGCAGTTAGGAATTATCATATCAGAATCCTTAGAAATTTCCATTACCATAGGAACTGCAAAGATAGGATCATTTTGCATTGCACAGAAAGGGAGAGTGGGTGTCCTTTTTTCATGACAGCATCACAAATAGCTCATGAGAAGACATTCTGCATCAAGAAGATGAAGTTGTTGCACACTTGTGGTGCACATGGAGAAAAAAACAAGTTATAGTTGACTGGATGGACAGAACCTGTGAGCAGCAACTGAGAAATAATCCAAGGGCTGGAGTTGATGCAATTTTAAAAAGAACAAAGACTAAATATGGTCTAGAAGTGCCAAAGACCAAGGCATACAGGGCAAGGTCACTGGCCATTGAAGTGGTGGAAGGTGACATGAAGGGACAATACACAAGGTTTAGGGATTATCTTCAAGCTGTGCTTGATACCAACCCTGGGAGCGGATGCATTGTCAATACCACACAGCTTCAGGATAATCCTAGTCCAAATCCTAGGTTCCACTATATGTTCTACTGTCTGAATGCTTCAAAAGAAGGTTTCTTGAATGGTTGTAGGCCCTTTATAGGTATTATATGCATTTTACATTACTTCAATTCATAATATTTTTGTTAATTATCTTACTTAATAATGTACTCATTTGAATACAGGTTTAGATGGTTGCTTTATCAAGCTGTCTACTGGGCAATAGATACTTACTGCCACTGGTAGGGATGGGAATAACAACATATTCCCTATTGCAATTGGTATTGCTGATAAGGAGGACAATCCTAGTTGGACTTGGTTTCTTATCCAGTTAAGAGCTTGCATTGGAGAGGGTAACAAGTGGGGCACATACACAATCATCTCTGATAGACAAAAGGTATATTTTTCATTTCACAATTGAAGGAGCAAGTTGTAGAAATAATAATGTGTATTATGCATGGAAGGAGCAATATATACCAATAACAATCTCTGTTATGACTTAAACAGGGGTTGTTGAATGCAATTCAAGTTGTGTTCCCACACTCACCTCAAAGATATTGTCTTAGAAATATCTATGCAAATTTCCAATCAGCTGGCTTCAGGAGTGAGGAACTGAAGAAGCATATGGACAATGCTGCATATTCATACACCAAGAATGGTTTTGAGGTTGCAATGAATGAACTGAAGAAGGAGGATGAAGATGCTTGGAAGTGGCTTTCAAAAATCCCTAAAGAGACTTGGGCAAGGCATGCTATGGATCACACATGCAAGCTAGACCTAGTAGTCAACAATCTTAGTGAAGTATTTAACAAGATGATACTAGATGTGAGGAACAAGCCAATCGGGAGTTGTGTAGATGGATTCAGAACTAAGTTGATGGTTAAGTACCAAGCAGTTAGAGAGAAGACCGAGAAGAGTAAGTGGAACATAACACCCACTTATATGGAGAAGTTGGAGGAGTCAAAGAAGTACTGTAGGCATTGCACTGCATACATGGCAGGTCCTGGTATTTGGCAAGTCACTAGTGGGGAGTCTACCTACAGTGTGAACCTTGATAAGTGGACATGTGACTGCAAGAAATGGGACCTATGTGGTTGGCCATGTAACCATGCAGTTTCTGCAATTACAAGAGTGAAGGGATAGCCAAAAGACTATGTGCATGAGTTCTTCAAAAAGCCATTGTATAAGGAAACATACAAGCACATCGTCTACCATGTACCAGGGCCCGACTATTGGCCTAGGACACCAACTGCAGACATAGATCCACCAGTGTTCAAGGATAAGAAGGGCAGGAAGCAAACAGCTAGGAGGAAGGGGCAATTTGAGGTCCCAACAAAGAAGGATACATCTAGAATGGCAACTATCACCTGCAGCAACTGCAACATGCAGAAATATAGGTACACTTACTGCCCTCACACCCTAAAGCCTCATCTTGAGGCAAGAAAGAACAAGCACAAGGTATGGAATATGCACATTTCTATGATTTTCTCTAGTAGTTAATAATTTGA
Organism: Hordeum marinum; assembly: GCA_022496015.1. Taxonomy (NCBI): domain Eukaryota; kingdom Viridiplantae; phylum Streptophyta; class Magnoliopsida; order Poales; family Poaceae; genus Hordeum; species Hordeum marinum. Next base: position 446,453,162 of record CM039676.1, read on the forward strand.
TGGCTTTATCCTAACTGTTGGGCTATGTTGTTTGCTATATTAGACAACAAGAACTCACTACCATGAAGCTGGGGGAAGTTCTTCAGCAACTACAAGGGTAACTGTTCCTTCTACTGCTCCTGCCCAGCCTGCTGCCAGTGCTCCACCTGGTGCATCTACCAGGGGAAGAAGAACAATTGCTGCTTGTACTGCTCCTACCCAGCCTACTGCATCTACTAGGGTAAGAAGAAAAATGGTTGCTTCTACTGCTCCTACCCAGCCTGCTGCTTCTGCAAGGCCAAGAAGAACAACTGCTGCTTCTACTACTCCCTCCCATGCTGCCACAAGAGCTTCAGGTTCAAGCAATGCACCCAGCAGGAGAGGTGAAAGGCCATACATGGCACCTAGGGCTGCAACTACAACGGAGGCAACAACAGTAGGGTCCAAAAGGAAGAGGTTCCAGAACACAAGGATGAGGGGTTACTTCTATGCCAGTGGCAACTAGTGAAATGCACAATTTGGCTGTTTTCTTCTGAACTATCTGCCTTAAGTATTTAGCTTCTGAACTTGTTTGTGTTAGCTTGCTTAGCATGAGAACATGTATGCCTGAGAACATGTATGCCTGAGAACATGTATGCTTGAGAACATGTATGCTTGAGGACATGTATGCCTGAGAACTAGTATGCTTGAGAACATGTTTCAGGAAGCTCTTGTTTCTTTGCCAATTTGGCTCTTGTTTCTTTTGCCCAGTCCAATATGTAAGCTAGCTCCAAATATAGAAAGCTAGCTCTAAATAAGCAGATTCATAATAGAATACAGTTAATATAGAAATCTTGATACAAATAAGCATATTCATAATACCATACACTTAATATAGAAAGCTAGCTCTTAATATAGAAAGCTAACAACATTACATAACTAGGGTAGTTTTGCAGCCACTAGTAGAAAACAGGGCATCGGTTCGGGCCGTCCAGCCCATTAGTCCCGGTTCAGTCATGAACCGGGACTAATGGGAGCAATAGTCCCGGTTCGGGAGGCCAGGGGGCGGGCGGGCCACGTGGGGCATTGGTCCCGGTTCGTAGGACACCTTTGGTCCCGGTTCCATACACGAACCAGGACCAATGTGCCTCGCTCCTGGCCCACAACCATTGGTCCCGGTTCGTGGCTAGAACTGGGAGCAAAGGGGGTGACTGTTCGCCTGGTGCGAGCCCCTTTAGTCCCGGTTGGTGGCTCAAACCGGGACTAAAGGTTCGAATGGTTCGCATCCCACGGTGTTTCGCGGTTCGAGGAAGAGGCAACTGTTCCGACCGCTTCGCCCATTTCTCTTCTTCTCCTCTCTTCTTCTCTTCCATTCTACTATCTTCTTCTCCTCCATTCTCCTCTCTTCTTCTCCTCCATTCTCCTCTCTTCTTCCCCATATCTTCTACCATGAATCCAATCACTTGCTACGGGGAGGTGCTCGCACATGGCATGACCAATCTTGATGTCGTCTACACGAACAACAGCGCCATGGTGCCGCGTTTTCTTTCCCTTTTGCAGAAATGGCTTGAAGTGGCGGATGAAAAAGACAAGTTCATAGGGCTTGATCTCGAGTACACGGCCAAACAAGACGATGTTGCTGTCATCTAGCTACGTTTCAAGAAACATGTGATTATCTTCCAATGGGCAAGGTGAGTTTTGAGGGTTTTCTTTGATCAATTAATAATTTATAGATTATTATGAAAATTGCATAGGATAGAAATATGTTGCATTTTGAATCCTATTGGAAAGATCAATATTTCTTTTAAGTTTGTAGTGAATAACAATTTTCCTTGTTGCAAAACGTGGGAGAACATATATGTCATATAGTTAATTTAGGGTCTCTTCATCAATTCATAGGATATGAAAATTGCATATATATATAGGATATAGCAATATATATGTTTTATTTTGAATCCTATGGCAAAGATCAATTTCTCTTAAGTTGTAGTGAAATAATTTTCAACTTTTTATTATATTAATTAACATTTGTTCCATTTTAATTTGTTGATGTTGCAGTAGTGACAAGCACTGCCCAGCACTCATGGACTTCCTACGCAGCGGCATACATTTTGCTAGCATTGATGTAAGGAATGACAAGCTGAAGATGAGGCGCAGCTTCGGTATTGAGATACCAGCTGGCTGCCTTATTGATATCCAAGACATATCAGGCTTCGGTATGAGAGGACTTCGATGGCTTCTATGGCAGTCGCCTTGATCAATGACTATTACGGAGATATGAAGACCAAATTTCCCCCGGTGCAGCACAAAGAGTGGGAGAGGACCCCACTTCAGCCTACGAACATTGAGTATGCAGCAAAAGATGCATACGTTGCATATGAGTTGTACCGCAAGATTCGAACCGTGAACTACGGGTAGCGTCACCTCGCACCATCACCACCATGGGCCGGATATTCTTCTAATTCAGACTAGATAGTAGTGTTCGCTTGGACGAGTACTTTCTGTAATGGATATCTGAACTATTATATATTACATATCTCTCTAGCTATTATATATTTGTAGTGCTTTTCAATTCAGGGTCATTTAGCTCAAAAAAATCATTAAATGCATGGAAAATATCAAATGAAGTCATAAATGGTTGAAAATTGATGATGTGGCTTTGAATGGTGCATTTTGAACACACAAAAAGCCTAGAGTTCAAATAAGTTCAAGAAAGTGAAATGCCTTTTGTAACCGATGAGTTTCCGTCCGAAACCCTGATACTTCGAAAGAGTATGTCCGTTTTGTACGCGAAGTGCATCCTGCTTTTGCCGTAACCCTCTCAACTTTTTAGCACATGCTATGTGGGTGAAATGATGATACCATGTCAACTTTCAACCTTTTCGGACATCATTTGAAGTACTTTTCAATTTCAGGGTCATTTAGCTCAAAAAAGTAAATGCATGAAAAATATCAAATGAAGTCAGAACGGGTTGAAAATTGATGATGTGGCTTTGAATGGTGCAATTTGAACACACAAAAAGCCTGGAGTTCAAATAAGTTCAAGAAAATGAAATGCCTTTTGTAACCGATGAGTTTCTGTCCGAAACCCCGATATTTCGAAAGAGACTGTCTGTTTTGTACGCGAAGTGCATCCTGCTTTTGCCGTAACCCTCCCAACTTTTTAGCACATGCTATGTGGGTGAAATTTTGATACCATGCCAACTTTCAACCTTTTCAGACATCATTTGAAGTGCTTTTCAATTTCAGGGTCATTTAGCTCAAAAAATCAGTAAATGCATGAAAAATATCAAATGAAGTCATAAATGGTTGAAAATTGATGATGTGGCTTTGAATGGTGCATTTTGAACACACAAAAAGCCTGGAGTTCAAATAAGTTCAAGAAAATGAAATGTCTTTTCTAACCGATGAGTTTTCGTCCGAAACCCCGATACTTCGAAAGAGTCTGTCCGTTTTGTACGCGAAGTGCATCCTGCTTTTGCCGTAACCCTCTCAACTTTTTAGCACATGCTATGTGGGTGAAATGTTGATACCATGCCAACTTTCAACCTTTTCAGACTTCATTTGAAGTGCTTTTCAATTTCAGGGTCATTTAGCTCAAAAAAAGTAAATGCATGAATATCAAATGAAGTCAGAAAGGGTTGAAAATTGATGATGTGGCTTTGAATGGTGCAATTTGAACACACGAAAAGCCTGGAGTTCAAATAAGTTCAAGAAAATGAAATGTCTTTTGTAACCGATGAGTTTTCGTCCGAAACCCCGATACTTCGAAAGAAACTGTCCATTTTGTCGAATGTTGTTGCTCCTTGTGTGACTTTCATGTGTGTTCTTGATGGAGGAAGGAATCCCGACTGTTGTCGTGGGGTGCTTCCTCTTTCTTCTCTTCCTCGCGATATACTCGTCGATATATTGCGCAAGAAGAGAAGAGGGGAGGCGTCCATCATGGACGGTCGAACTATTACTGTGAGAGAGTGTCCACCAACATATATACACCACCATATCAATGTGAGAGAGTGCGCACCAACACACCATGCGATATGAGAGTTATTTAAGGAAAGCCTCGACGGACCAAAAGTCACACACGCATTAATTAAGATCCAAAGCGTGTCGTAATTCTTGAACTGGATTATTCGGGATGATATATTAGTCATATTATATTCAAGTTCATTATAAATGTATTTGTGATTTGCAAGTCATTTCAATATTTTTTCTATGTCATTGCTCGATATATGGAACGGGTTGACTTTAGGTCTGTTTCAGCTCATTGTGTGTTTTTTAGTGAGGAAGAGTGTCCACCATATGTATATATATATATATATGAGAGAGGAAGAATCCTGACTGTTGTCGTGGGGGTCGCTTCTCCTTCGTTTCCATGTGCTAGACATTTTGGTGTAATGCACTCGGGGACGAATGGAGGAGCCACCATCACCAACGGTCACAATATCAGAGGGAGTGCCCACCATATACGTGAGATGAGAGTTTAGGAAGGAAAGACTCGACAGACCTAAAGTCAACCCGTTGCATATCGAGTAATAGTGATCTGTGTGTTGATCGGTTTTCTTGTAGTTTCCTTCGATCGATTTTAAATGTTTCAACTATGAGCCCGTGCCGTAATTCTTGAATCATGAACACAGGAAATGTCGTCGTCATCAGACGACGATGGGATCCAAGTGTGTGAATTTTGCAGTGAAGATAAAGGTCTTTGTGACCAGACTTGGCTGCGAGACGGCAGGTTCTTCACCATGAAGCTTTATGAGGACTTTGATATTTCTACGGTACGCAACGATGACAACTGTTTTTTCGTAATTAAGCATGACTTTTGTTTCTTTCCTTCAACGCGTAAATTTCTGTTTTATACAATTCGACTATTTCGTCCCCTGTCATGCAAGACGGTATTTCTTGGAGAGGCAAGGTTTCGAAGAGCACGAGAGTTTTGAGACGAGGATAGCCAACCTAAGGATTAAACATGGTCACACATTTCTTGTGAAAGTAATGAATGCACCTAATAACATAGAAATAGGATGCTCAAATTGGGAAGCTCTTTGCAAGGCATATGGATTTCAGGAAGATATGGAAATAAACTTGGATCTTCGTCCCGAAGATCATATTGAAGGAAACATCGACATTTGGGTGGATGTCGATATGTTTCCTGTTTTACCTCCATGTGAGTTTGTCAACCATGCATATATGTCAAGTAATTTGCATTATATATATAAATATTAGGTGTTCATGTGTACCAAATTTGTTAATTTTTAATTTACAGCTTATTTCGTTTCTTCGAGTGAAATACAGAACATAATCGATATGACACACTACACTTATGGATCACATCTAACTTGGGAGGAGAAGGATGATCTTATCTACTTTGTTATTGGTGTCATAGCTGGTAGAGACATCTTCCCGTATAATTTGGGAATTGGCCCAAATTATACATTGTAAAGGACACTAGTGCATAGGTTGAGGGCGGATGACATTCGCTGAAATATCTTGGTAAGAGTTGCTAATTAAGTACACTAGTATTGTTGAGTAAATGGTATTGATTACATTGCTAACTAGGCTACTATATATTATGTTCTTCAACATAAATTGCCAAATGAAGTTGTGCCATCGTTGATGCAACCCGAAGGTAATATGACAATAAAAAGCCCCTTCCATCCCGAGTTATCTTTTGCATACTCGACTGAGCGCAAACCACCAAGAAGGCTCCAAATTGAAGCATGGGGACAAATAAAGAAGGATCGCAAGCCACAAGTTGGAGACCGTTGGATCCCTTTGCTTCATCATGGAGACATTGGTGTGATTCTTTTTTATGCCATTTTACCTAAGAGGGAGGAGTAGGTCCTATAAGGGAGGACTATGTTATTTTATCTTTTTTGTTTTGTTTTATGAGACTTTAACTTTGTATGCTTAAGATGATGATGAGCTGTTAGATCTTGTGTAATTAATGGTTTTCCGTCATTTGCTTACTAGCTAGCGTCGAGTTCTCTATATGTATAGTAGCTAGCGTCGACCAAGCACAGAAAAAGAGAGATCACTTCTCTCTATTAGCTAGCTAACACAATATGAAACCCCTAAATTAACCCTTCAAAACCCCCTAAACCCCCACCCCCCCCTTTCAAAAAACCCCAGCTCATGTCAGATGCTGACGCATGGATGCCTTTTGGTCCCGGTTGGTGTTACAAACCGAGACTAAAGGTCCTCCTGCCTGGGCTCCCGTAGCGGCCACGTGGAGCCCTTTTGGTCCCGGTTCGTAAGAAAACCGGGACTAAAGGTTTAGGGATTTAGTCCCGACCCTTTAGTCCCGGTTCCAGAACCGGGACAAATGGGCCTCTGGAACCGGGACAAATGGGTTGTTTTCTACTAGTGAGCTAGTCATTACAGCCATTACATAACTCAAACTGGAGGTAGTTCCATAGATAATCATTACATAACTAGGGTATTCCCAAAATATACAACCCCAAGGCCAGCTATATTGTTCCAAGGCCACATATTAGCTTAACATAACTGCTAATTTAGGTGATGAACATTATTGTTCACTCATCAAGGATTGACTTTATCTTGGGCAGCTTGTCCTTGTTGCCAAGACCAGCTTTCATAAGACCACCCACTAGAAACTCCAGCTTCTTCTTCTCCTCTTTCAGCCAGTCCCTCTCTTTTTGCATCTCATCCCTCTCCTTCATGGTGTTCCTAATGATCTCTCCCTGAGATCTAAGAATGCACTTCAGCTCCTTTTGCTCCCCAGCCAGCTTCTCCATCTCCTGCATCTGGGCAAAGGCAGGACTCTCCTTATCTTTGCTGATAGAGAGCTTCTCCATGTCCTTGTCCATATCCATCTGCTTCTGCTTGAGCTCTTCATCGGTGAGGACCCTGTTGTTCTGATATGCCCAATCAAACATTTTGGTGACATCCTCAACCAGCTGACTATACTGATCCCCAATTGTATCCAACTGCTTGTTCACCTTAGCCAACTCTAACTTATACTTCTCATGGTCCATCACTCTGCCATAGTTCTCCTCATGATACATCTCCCATATCTTCACCAAACATCTTTGCAGAATAGAAGGCCATGGGGCATCAACCCACTCAGCAACTCCACGGTCAATACCATCCTGCATCAAGTATTAGAAAATAAATATGCTAAGTTAAAAAAGAGAAGTATAAGAGATTCAATGATTCAGTCAGACTTTCAGATACGGCAAAGATTCAGGCAACTAGCAGTTCAAGCTAAGCTTATATGACAGTACCTATGCTACGATTAATTCATACAAAATAGTTGTTAAAACCATACTACCATTACATACTATAATTCAAGCACATAATTGTTCAATCACAATAGCAAAGGTTGAATCACAGTACCAATTACATATCCAATCCACTTAACTGAATCTACTAAATACCCTGATTTTAACTAAATCTACTGAATCTACTGAATACCCTTATTTTAACTGAATCTACTGACAAAAAATGCAACCACTAACTACCATGACCACAAACCCTAGTTGGATAACACTAACCTGAGCAACAGCACATCCATGGAACCTCCTGCCAGTGTCCTTTCCTTCAAATGCAACATATTTCAGGCATGGGGCCAAGTGCAGTCTGCATTTGATGCTTGCATCTGTAGCTCTACCACACCATGATGCATCTATAGTGATGTCAGGGTTCGCCTGCATTGTAGCACACTAATTAACCGCAGAACAAAGAGCAACTACTCCAGATGGTCTCAAATCAAAGAACACTTGAACCCTAACCCTAACCCTAGGTGCATAGCATATCACTTACCCAATGCTGCTCCAGGTCCATGCCGACCAGATCCTCCTCCTCACTGCTCTTCTCTCCATCCTTCCACGACGACATCTTCTACGGCGGCGGCGAAGAGCTCCGGCGGCGACAAGAGGAGGGGGGAGAGCAAGAGCTGTGAGTGTGAGAGTGAGCGAGTGGAGTGTGAGCAGAGTGAGTGGTGGGAGAGCACGACTCTGTTATGTACGCGCGATCTAACGGTCGTCAACCCACTCGTCGTTCGGTTCGTTTGACGTGACGCCTGACCAGGTGGGCCAACCATGTCAGAAATTAGGTTAGTTGCCTCTAAACGGTCATTTGTGTTTATTGCGAAAATTAACAAGAAAAGTGATGGATTTTTAGGACGCCCTTAAAATGCGGTGGCAATTGGATGTCATAACGTTAAATGTGATGTTTTTTTTGCAATTCACTCACGAGTAGAAGTACACGACAGGAGGGCGGCGGCGGCGGAGCCACGGCGGACGGCGGCGCTGGCGTTGGAGTCCCTGCTGGAGAAGTTGAGATCGATCTTGCCGTCCTGCGTCCGTGCGACTTGTCGCGGCGGCTGCGCGAGCGTTTCATTTTTTATTTATTACCAGCAGCGCTGAGTCTCTGGTGCCTCGTGCATGCTAGATGGTGGGGTGGAGTTGCCTTGTGCGTGCGTGCCTTTCTGGTGAGACAGCCCATCAAGGCTTTGGGCCTTCTTTGTTTCGCTGCGCTGCACCCCGGGCCTGCAGAAAAACCTATATGATTACAGGCTATTAAATTTTCCACGCCCCGGGCCGGGCCCTGGGTGCCCGGGGCCAGCTCCACCCCTGGGTGAAGACGCACAGTACAAGACGCACAGTACATGGAGATTTACTGTTTCTTTCTGGTATACTAGACCTTAGATATATTGTACACCGCTAGTAATATTTGCATATCTTATCTGCAATACATGTTAGACAGCCACAGCCCTGTCCTTCTCAAACTTTTGGGAACTGCACATGCATTGTGTTTTCCTTCATGTGCTTCCAATTATGATTTCACCGCATGACTGCTATTTTCTGACGTTCAAGATCTGAAAATCTGGTATGTGTAGTTCTAATCATTTGCAATGTGACAAGGGTACTGGGAAAGTAGGAATTGCAATTATAAACCCTTATTTCTTTTTATTTTGTCGCTCTACAGAAGGTGAAATATGTAGTATATCGTAAGTCAGCAACACTTATTTTGGAACGGTGGGAGTACCCGAGAAGAATGAAAAACACTCAAGGGCCAGGATACAACAGGTGTATTGGAATCCAGAATCACACCTATGAGCATCTATGGACAATCTACAGAGGCATCTAAAATGTTGACAAAACACTCTTAATCAGAGAGTATCTGGCCAAACCAGAGAACCTCGACGCACAATTCATAAATGGAGTGCAGCATACGCCCTTGTTTTCGTGACACAAATCAAGCTGAATCCACAACAGGGACCATAGATACAATGTAGGATGTCATCGTGAAAATGCCACCAAGACACAATCGTTGCACTGATGCATCCCTCGGAGAACTTTTAGCAGTCTCCGAGGAGGAGGAGATGAGACGGACAAGAATTGCCTTGACCTTCTATAACACAATGAATCTGGTCAGTTTCAGAATCCACTAGCCACCATATAACTCATTCTGATCCATCATCACCGCCATTGGCATACCCACTGTAGTGGCAGAGCCATCAAAATGAACCGCTTCCTTGGATAAAGGTAAATTTGATTATGCTTGCTCATTGTAATCCCAAACCATTGCCACATCATACCAGCCAAGCATAAGACCAATAAACACCAGATTTATCTTGCAATAGGAGCAAAACGAACAGTTGCCCAAAACCTGCAACCAGAAGAAACTGGAGCTGAGATGAATCATTTCCCCACAATATGGTGCACAAATAACAACTTCATAGATTCTTTGTCTTGATGATATTTGTGGGCTAAAAATGGAAAATAATGGCACAAAATAACGGAAGTTACGGATAATAATGATCTACAGTAAATGGCAATGTGAAAGAAATGAGACCTCAGGATTGCTCGGAATAGATCAGCACTAACCAGATCTTTGTTAAAAAATCCCCGATCATCTTTTTAATTCGTAATTCTGAGAACTCAATGCATCACAGGGAAGTATCAATCCCATTTTCTGCATTAATGCGCTGAAGCTTAACCTCCAATAGTCTCAAGACAGTTCGGGCATTCTTGGCAAAGTGGACAAGTGGTATTATGATATGACCATTGAAACTATGGTTCATGCATAATCATCTTCTATCAACTTCATCCATGGGCCAACTTCATTAACAAGCCCCTCAGAATGTAAATAACAGACCAACTTCCTGACAGGTTGAAGGCTAGCAGAAGTGGAAAGAGAAGCCATGAGTTCATTCATTATATTCTGCAAAGCAGAGCTGCAGTAGCGTCTAATCCACTTTATGTGCTCAGAAGCCATTTCTATTTCCTCAACATCTGTTAGGCACTTCAACAGAATGACATGTGAATTTGAGCTCTCAATATTGGATGGAAGACTTGCCATAACACCCAATGCTGCTTTGAAGCCACCTGAAAAAATTCCAAGGACGGCATTTACAAGGAGATAAGAGAATAACTAAAACAGCAAGCGTACTAATAACGAGGACATGAATACCTTGTTTACAGAGTGCAATGATAAACACAGTTAACACTGAGCCAGCTAGTTTAGGATCCTGCACTACACATTTGTTGAAGATCTCCTCAGCCTGTTCATATTTGTTTTCTTGGCACAACATAGTGATGACTGATGTGTATGTTGTACTATCTGGGGTCACTCTTTTCTGGACCATGTGATCAAACAGATGTTGGACTTGTTCACTTTCACCAATTTCTGCAAATTTTGTTATAAGTATATTGTAGGTCTGCAGATTTGGACTAGACCCACTGGTGAACATCTCATCCCACAACTTCTTAGCAGGTCTAAGGAGGTCATTTCTGCAGAGTGCTACCATGAGAGAATTGTATGATGAAATGCCAGGATCTAGCTTCTTCCTTTTTATCCCCTTTATCACGTCATATGCCTCTCTGACCTTCCCAGCCTTGCCCAAGAATGACACTACCAAATGATACTCCCTCTCACTCTTGCAATAGCCCTTATCCAAAAGCACTCTAAACATCTCCCACATCTCATCGCCCTTGCCATTCTTGCAAAGGCTCTCGCAAAGTTGTACGAGCATCTCTATACTTGGCAATCTCTCCTTCCCAATCATGAACTTGCAGAACATAATGGCAGCATCAGCATCAACCTCAGACACCGAACAAACCAAGAGATTCAACACATCGTCATCGATTGGGAAATCGCCTAATACAATCGCCTCGGCCATCTCCTTCACGTCAGAAATCTGCCTGTCAGATACCAACGCAAGCAAAACCTCCCTGTAGTCCACCTTCCTTGGCGCAACACCGAGCTTCCTCTTCTGCTTCAAGATCCTCCCTTCCTCCTCTGCCCTTTCTGCTAACCTGAACCCCTCGGACACAATCCTGTACGCCACAAAATCCGGCTTCCATCCACGCAACCTCATATCCTCCAAAGCCCGCCAAGCATCTTCTATCCTCCGCTCCCGACACAAACCATCGACAACCATCGCCGCAACAACGGACTTGTTGATCAAGCCCTCCCGATGGTGCACCGCGTCCACCAGCCGCAGGACCTCGTCCAGCCCGTCCGTCCTGGCCACACTCTTCGCGAACACCCCGAAGCCGACGGTGTCCGGCTCGGCGGCGCCGGACAGCATTCTGCCGAACACCTTCCGCGCGGCAGCGAGGGACCCGGACGACGCAAGCGCGGCGAGCAGGGAGTTGCAGAGCGGCGCGGGCAGCGGGGCGGAGTCCGGGAGGAGGCCGAAGTGCGCGAGCGCGTCGGGTAGGCGGCCGTGGCGGAGGAGCGCGGAGGCCGCGAGCGCGCGGGTGGCCGGGAGGAGCGGCAGCCGCGCGGCGCGGGCGCGGGAGAGCGCGGCGAGGAGCGACGGGAGCGTGGCCGGGTGGCCCGCGCGGGAGGGCGCCGCGAGCGACGCCAGGTGCGCGTGGAAGGCCTCCGGGGTCGAGGTGGGCGCGGAGGGTGGCGGGTAGGCCCGGCCGGAGATGCCACGCGCGGCGGCGAGGCGGCGGAGGAGGAGCAGGCGCGGGGCGGACCGCGGTGGGGCCATGCTAGCAGCGACGGCCGGGTGGCGCGAACCGCGTGAGCCTCATGGACCCACACTAAGCGAGGGAAAACGTAAAGCAGATTACACTTTCATTGTGCGAACGCGTAATGTTGGAATACGTAACCGGCCTCTCGCCGCTCGCCAGTCACCCGCTCCGCCCTGCGGCCGCAGCAAGATCTTCTCTGCCGCGAGAGCTTCCTCCTCCCAACTCCTCCGCTAAATCCTCCAAAACCTCTCCATCCCTTTCCCGCGAGGCCGAAAAATTTCAAAAATCCTCGCCGCCGCCAAACCCTAGCGCCCCGCCTCTCCCCGCATCGCCGCCGACGAGTCGGAGCCGCCCGCCTGCACCCGCCGCCGGCCATGGAGGCGGTGGTCGTCGACGCGGGGTCGAAGCTGCTGAAGGCCGGCATCGCGCTGCCGGACCAGGCGCCCGGGCTGGTGAGTCGCCAGATCTCCTCTGCCCGCCCGTGGATTCGCTCGAGATTTCGCGGGGCGTTAGCTGTATGCGTGACCCCCCTGTTGGATGCGTGTGTGTGGCCAGGTGATGCCCTCGAAGATGAAGACGGAGGTGGAGGAGAGCGAGCAGGCCGACGGCGCGGCGGCGGTAGTGGAGGAGGTGGTGCACCCGGTGGTGCGCGGCTTCGTCAAGGACTGGGACGCCATGGAGGACCTGCTCAGCTACGTCCTCTACAGGAACATCGGCTGGGAGATGGGGGACGAGGGCCAGATCCTCTTCACCGAGCCGCTCTTCACGCCCAAGGTCGGTGCTGTTGCCCTCCCTGCTTGAGCTCAAACTCGTTTAAGTGCTGTGGTGCCTAATAGCCTTGTTACAAATTAGAACACTATTGGATCAGGTAAAAGTTCAGGGTTCAGTTTTACTAGGTTCCAGGATTAATTACTTCGTTCTTGTCCTCGTTATCAGGCATCAGTTTTACTAGGTCTGAGTTATGTGGTCTTGGATGTTGAGTGTTGACACACTAACTTAAAAATTCCAACAAGGGACTATGGATGGGCTATTCCTAAATGACATTAGCTATTCCTTTTGTGGGTCGGCTCAATTCCTCTAGAATATAGGTCGATATGATATACAATCCAAAGAAAATACTCCGTAGTCCACATTTAACCACTGAGCTCTTGCGGAAGTCCATTTCTTCGGACAAGGGACTATGTGAGGCAAAGGCCCACCCGAACACTACCGATGTCAAAAGGTGCATATGCACGATGATTGCAAATTTGAGACGGTCTGACAAAAATAAAGTGAAAAGAAGAAAATATAGATTATAAGCAAAGCAGCTTGCGCTAACCATGAGGTCCAATTTTCAACCATGACCTAAAAATCCTTCCTGTTACAACCTTGATATATTAAAATTATCTGCTACATCCTCAAGTGATATATTAAAATTTTCTATGGTTACTGTGAGCGACATGTCCAATTTGAGAGTTTTGTTGTGAAATCCTTGTGCTATTTCGATTTACTTTTGAATCTTACTGTACAATTCAAGCTTGGGGTCAATTTTGATGTGCATGTATAAATTCTATTGTATGTTATGTTTATGCCCAACCTTGCCATAAAAAGTTTGTCTGACAAAATGCTTTCTGCAAGTTCAGTAAAGTTACCCATGGAACCGAGTCTTTAACAAGTGGGCCAGTAAGCTAAGAAAAGGGCAGTAAGTCACATTCTTATTTGCGGCGATCAAGCAAATTCATGCCTAAACGACTGTTTCATGACTAGAGTTAGGCGCGGCTTGGTTAGGCATCAAACCGGACAAGCCCTAGACTTTAGTTTGAACAGGTTATCTGCAGCTGTATCAATTGGAAATTACCAACATATAGTGCCCAGTAGTCTTCCTGGTCCAGTGCTTTCCATATTGATATCATTGGAATTGAATGGAATTATAACAGTGGCAGATATTGCATGATGTAGCACTTAAAGTATAGTCTGAAGGCTAGGATACACCATTCCTTAATATAAGGCCGAAAGGAAAAAAGACTCAGGCCATAATAATACATACCCCTTTTTCCTCGATCGTTAAGGTTGTGGATTTGTTACGGATTTCATAAATTTTGAAGGACCAGCTTTTGGTTATTTTGCTGTGCTATATAATCTAGTTAATTGTGGAAGTCTTTTCCAGTTCCACTTCTGCTATGAAAAAGAATGCTCTCAAATGGTTAGTTTAGTAAAAGTAGAAAATGTATATGTATTTTTAAAAGCCTTTGCAATGCCACTTAAATATTTTTTCACAATTCTGAATCTGTAATACAATATATCTCTTGCTTGTTTGCTAAATCTTTTCCTGTTGACATTATCCATATTTTAGTACAGCTAATGCATTGCTCTTACCAATCGTTTTGGTCTTGCATTTGGTTCTAATTCTCCAATTCTGCCATCTTCTCTGCAGGCTCTCCGGGAGCAATTAGTGCAACTTATGTTTGAAAAATTCAACGTATCAGGATTTTATGACTCTGAACAGGCTGTCTTGTCCCTTTATGCTGTTGGTCGCATTTCGGGTTGTACAGTTGACATTGGACATGGGAAAATAGGTAATATCACCGAATCCAATTGTATCTTGAACTTGTATTGCGGCTCTGTTCATTTCACATGTGGCCTTTGTGTAATGTCTATATGTATGATATTTGTCTAAAGCTATTGACTTTTATATTTCTTTGGTTTGGTGATTTTATGTTTAATATTTCGTTCAGTATCTTTTACTTACTCACTCTAGAATAACCTTGGTGAAAACCAGCACATATCGAAGGCTTGCTGGGAAAACATGCATTCCCTTTTGAGCTCAAAGTTTGTGCAATATAATTGCCACCCAGTGATTGATGATCTGTAAGCAGATTGCATGAACATCATACGGGGATGACATAAATTCTTCTAAATGGTATTGCAATTATGCTTACTCCCTCCGTCCAGTGAAAAGTGTACATATAGAAATTTTAGGACAAATTATGGAGTGAAGTAAAAAATGCATTGAAAAGGTGCAAGCCATCATCTCTCTCCTCTTTAATTACCCAACCCCCAATGAGCTAAGTGCATGTAGAAATTAAGAAGACCATGTGTAGAATGTTATTGGTCTTGATTACCGTGTGATGAGAGAGAATCATTTTTTTCTACTTTAAAGTGCATTGGGAAGATATAAGTACACTCTTTTGTGGACAAATTTTAAAGCCAAATGTACACTTTTCACCGGACGGAGGGAGTATGTTAACCCTCTTCAGTTATAATATAGTATGCACACCATGATTTGTATTTCAACTGTTTCAGTTTTGTCCTCTGGTGTGTGTAATTTGTACATATTGTGTCACATTGTGACATTTCCTTCATCAGAAGAACATTTCTCTCTGCAGCTTTATTTTTTTTAGAAATCCTTGTTTACTCGAACGGGTTTGTTCATCTTCTTCTGTACTTTAACCCAAAATAGGGTTCCTCCCTCTTGGTCACAAGGTGTGGAGGAAATGTAACATTTGTTTATGTGGTTTGTCATCAATAAATATATTTGGTTTGTCATCAATAAATATATTTTTGTATTAACTTTATAATCCAGTATATCTGTACAGTTAACACAAGAAATCAGTAGGGATTGTTCATGGGCCTGTGAAGAAATACTAGTAGTCTGAATCTGCGAACAAGTTCCATTTATAGTTTATTTATTGAGTAGTTGAGATGTAAGTTGTAATTGTGCTTCACAACTGCTTTATAGTCGTATTGGTTCATGATTTGCATTTTGGTTCCTTTTTCCCCAGGAGCTTTTTTTTAAACTATGTTTAGATATGTTAATAAGTTGGTACTTGGCTACCCCTTTGTTACAATTAGAACATAATTACTTCAGTTGGACTAGTATAGATTCCTTCAGTTATCTAGATTCTGCAGCATGATACAGTAAAACCAAGCCAGCTAACTAAATTCTGCACCATGATACAGTAAAACCAAGCCACTTAACTAGATTCTGCAGCACAATACAGTAAAACCAAGCCAACTAACTAGGTTCTGTAGCACGATACAACGATATCAAGCCCGCCACTGTATAGATATATTGAGACCAGTCCTTAAAGAGGAATAATGCTGTTGAGCATTGGCTGGCCAGTGTGTGCTTACTAAATTAAATGGGATAAAGTTTTATAAGTGCCCTTCTATTGTGTTTTGACAAACATCATCTCTATCATAGCTTCAAGTGTATTGACAGTTTCTCTGTATGTTACCAGATATTGCTCCAGTTTGTGAAGGTGCTGTTCAACACGTAGCATCAAAGAGATTTGAGATTGGAGGAACTGACTTGACAAACCTATTTGCGCTAGAACTAAAGAAGTCCAACCCATCAGTAAACATTGATATTTCTGATGTTGAGAGGTTGAAAGAGCAGTATGCATGCTGCACAGAAGATCAGTTAGCCTTTGAAGCTATAGCGAGTACATGCCAGCCAGAAACTCACACTCTTCCAGATGGACAGGTTCGTTATTACTTATGTTACACTGCTTTGGTGCAAAAGCTGCGCTGTTCCTTTACATGTATGGAGAGCACTTAGTGTGCAATTTCTCTCTTTATAAAATGCATGATAGTTATCTGAATTATCATCCTTAGATTGATCAAGTGCTTTGGTGTTTATTTATCACCCTGAATGTATAGAACCACTGTTCTCTAAATACTTTTTTCCTCCAGGTTATAACAATTGAAAAAGAGCGATATATAGTTGGTGAAGCTTTGTTTCAACCAAGTATCTTGGGCTTAGAAGATTATGGTATTGTCCACCAGCTAATCACTAGTGTTTCAAACGTCGCATCGGAGTACCAAAAGCAACTGCTTGAGAACACTATGTTATGTGGTGGCACTGCATCTATGACTGGTTAGTTATTACTCCTCTGCAAGATGCTTTTTTCTTGGTTAGAACTCTTGGGTTTGTCAATCTTATATTCATGGAAAATGCATGCCAACTATTAGCTATAAATACTAGTAACCTGCTAGGCTTACTGTTTATGGATGATAATATATGTTTTCCCGTGGCACACGTCATCATTCAAAAAGAAAAGGTACATTCTGAAATCTGAATGCATGTGCATGATGTATGAATTGATTGTCTGAATGCTAGTGGCATATGACCTATGCAGCAACGGTCTAGTTTGTTTGTATACTACGTCCCCGAACGGAAGAAACAGGGCCAGTTTGGAGTTTCCCTCATTTGAGAACCCATGGCGTTGGGACCTGGGGATTCCATTTCGTAGGGAAGAAATCATAATCTTATGTAGGACTCAGGAATATCTTGTACTCCTGTTAGTGTCCGTGTGGATACGGAGATAGCACAATCAACATTATGCTGAAAATGTGTGGCAGAGCATTTTGGAAGAGCTGTTGGCTAGTAATGCTGGTTATAGCCATTGTTCCCAAGGCTCCCAGTCAGCGCCTTAGAATTTTTCTCGCCTTAGGCGCTTGGTGGTCACTTGGGAGGCCTTGCCGACATCAATAAGCAGATATTGTATTTCAGCAATTCAGGTCATTATTACTTGCAGGCTGCTTCACGCGAGCTTCGTTGCATGGCATGACTGGTGCCTTGCAGTTTTCTTTCCCATCGCTTCCTTTGCTTATGCTCATATTGATTTCGTCAATTTACACATCGTAACCCATTACAGACCTGAGAGTAATAACCTAGATATCTGACTGCTTTTGTGCTTACTTTTCTGAAGGTTTTGAGGACAGGTTTCAGAGAGAAGCGAATCTGTCTGCTTCAGCGATCCGCCCAACTCTTGTGAAGGTAATAACCCCCGTCCTCTCCTCTTCCTAAACCCTAAACCGCGGCGCTCTTACCCTCCGCGTGCCGTGTCACTAACCTGACTTGCATTCCCCCCTCCAGGCGCCGGAGTACATGCCGGAGGACCTGGCGCAGCACTCGGCGTGGCTGGGCGGCGCGATCCTGGCCAAGGTGGTGTTCCCCCAGAACCAGCACGTCACCAAGGGCGACTACGACGAGACCGGCCCGTCCATCGTCCACAAGAAGTGCTTCTGACCGAGAACCAGCCGCCGCAAGGTAGGTCAGGATGCTCGTGTGTCGCACCGTACACGTACGTGTTGGCAACTGATGAATGACGCGCTTCTTTTGCTGCATGCGTATGCAGGCGCGTACGTACGCTCGGACCAGCGTCTATTTACTGCGGGCGTAGGGGCCGGCGGCACTGGCACTGGTGCTGGTGTGATGTGGTGTCCTTCCTCGTCTGATGCTGGGCGGCTACGGCTACGGTTTAGATGTGTCGTTGCTAGCTAGCTTGCCTAGCTACCCATTCGCAGATTGGCGTCTATTATTTTTTATTTACTTTCTAGGAGTGTGCTAGCTAGCCCATTGTACCTGTGCCGCACCGTTGGAAAGATGTTCTCTCATGGTGCCTTCTGCTGGTTGTAGCACCCTTCAGCGAAGCGTACGAAAATGTTAGGAACGTTCTCCCGGAGGCGGAGGTGGATCATGGCGGCAACGAGGCCAAGGGCGTCTCAGGTCAGGTGGTTCTTGGTCCGGTCTCTGCGCCGCGCAGAGCACAAGTTGGCGCGAATTGATGTCGCTGCGTCGTCCTGCCTACGAGCTGGTAGAGAAATTGATGGTCTGATCTACTGTACGTACCGCCCGGACCCCGGACATCTCCTGCCTGCCACCTCCGAGCTCCAGTTAATGGTTCCTACAGTGCCCTGCGCAGACAGGCCCGGCCATCTCTCCTGCGACATCCATCCAACGGTAAGCCGACAAACCCCATGCACAGTGCGTGCCGTCGCCGTCGCCGGCTCGCCTCGTGTCGTGTCAGCACGCGATTCATTCACTCATTCGTCCCTCCATCCATTCAATCGACCGATTCCCCAGCCGTTGAATTGAAGGAAAAAGGGGAGAGGGTTCCTTCAGTTTTTACCGCCACCATGTACGTACGTACGGTAGGAGCTGGTAGCATGGCGTTGCGCCATGGCTGGCTTCACTTCACTCGTTCGGTTAGCTGGGCCCCCACCTGTGAGTGTGAGTGTGACTGTGAGTGAGCGAGCGACTGCGGGGCTGTCCAGCCATAGAAGGGAAAAAGTTAATACTGTGCTAACCTCCACAATGAGCAGCTCCTGATGATGGAGCTCCGACAGCGACATGACACGCCGCCATGTCTGTCCACCAGGATCTTGGTCTCGGACTCTCGGGGCTGCGTTGCGTGACCGATCTGGCGCCCAGCAAAAGCTGCTCGCGGTCGTCTGTATAATAACCCGAATAATTGGCCTTCGGATTAGGGGCCGTGTGGGTGTGGTGTGGTGTGTGGCCAATGCAAGTTGTCGATCTTGTCTCTGGTGGGAGCCGTGTGTTTATTAGCAGCGGGGCTGCTAAGCATGCCCGTCATGTGGCTGGGTTTTGTCCTGTCAAACAGACCCGTCTTAGACGTTGTCGGGCTAAGTTATACTCTCTACGTATCAAAATAAATGTCTTAAACATAGTATAACTTTTTACTAGAGCCGATACAAAGTTGAGACAGTTATTTGAAACGGACGGCTAATATTACTTAGCCCGAACGCACACTTATACAACACATTAGTGCATCTCCAACGTTGACCCTAGAAATACATTGTATTTGTCCGCGGACGTAGATACGGGAGCCGACCATCGAATACAATTCATTCATTATTTACATGCAAACATCACTGATACAACAATCATTCAAAATCTAGGATGTTCAATAGGGTTTTGAAATTCAAAGATAATGGAGTCAGAGCTGGCACATGCCGTCGCACATATAATTTCTGTTGAGCTTCACTCAACAATGCATGAGCATGAATGGCTTGTCCTCGGTCCTCTGGTAGAACGCGACAACGCGTCCAGACCATACAATGTGATGATTTTCAGAGTTGTAACGTTGAATGACAATGAACTGGCCAACATATAGAGCAATAAGAAGCAAAGCTTAAGATATCCATGGTTGATGAGCATGATGGCCACATTGTTTCCACCCGTGCAATCACACCGCAAAATTTCATGATGGGTTTGGAGTTGGCGTGCCACCGATGCGTTAGCGACTTCGCATTGCATTCATGGATGACGTGCATGTCGTAGGGCACAAAGTTCTTTCGGTCATGAAACGAGGCATGCATGTTTTGCCAAAACACCGGGCCCTTGTTCAAGCCTACAAAGTCTGCACGTATGACCAACCGCGTATGTTACAACAACTCATTCCTGATCACCGAGTACCCCGTCATCGTGCTTACTACAAAAAAAATAAGAAGTTTAACAAAAAAAGATCAATGGCATTTGATGAACACCTACCTGCGTTGGTGTCCGTCATGGAGGGTGTTGGGAGGCGGGCGGAGGGTACTTTGATACAGAGGGATTATGGGTGCATGGCGACGTAGTCCAAGGCAGACATGCCCGTGGGTGGGGACTGGGGATGTCCGAGAAATCCTGGCCAATGGCCTAAGAGGTGCAACGACGACGACAAACAAGGTGAGTGTGGACGAAAGCTAGGTCGCGGGGGGGGGGGGGGGCAAGGTCGGAGTGGGAAAAATGGACTTGGCATGGATTTGAGTGGGTCGGGATTGTCAGAGTCCTACGTGACGGCGGTTCGGACGCCCCCTCCCCTACACACGCTCACTTTCGGTTTGCAGGAAAATGGACATCCAGACACGTCGTCGGATCGAAATAGGACTGTGTTGGATGGCAAAATACGTCTCGATCCGGACGGTTTATGGGAGGTTTGAAGATCTGCCTTGAAAATGCCCTTAGCATCATCTCTAGATGAAACTGGAGCGTGCTCGTGGAGTTTAAAGATTGTCAAAGCCACACGCAGCAGTAGCTTGTCCACAATAAAAATCAAAGGAGCGGAAGTGTGCAAGCGAGGGTTGCAGAGGGCGACAAGCCGGAAACCGCCGCGGGCTCCTTGCCGTTGGGCGCGTTTGTTGCCTAGCGGCCACCGCGAATCTCCAGCGGAATCCACACCGGCCCGCGCTCGGACGCAACGCATGCACATGCACACGACGCCAGACCACTCCTCCCTCCATGGCCGTGCGCGCGCGCGGCCATGGTCCCCCGCCGCGCCCCGCCTCGGTGCGCGGCCGGCCGGCCGCACGCACATAGACCGGCCGGCCGGCGTGCGCGCGCGCGCGCGACCTGCGCATGCACGGGCGCGGCGAGAGCGAGCGAGCGAGCGAGCAAAACCCCCACGGCCGTAGCGTACGTACCACGACGCGGCGAGATGCCATGTGGCCGCTCTGCGGTGGTCACGGCGGCACGTGATGCGCATATGTCGCTGCCTCTGTCGGCTTGTGTTCGTCGCGCGCGCGTGCGTGCGTGCGCCGGGCGGCTGCGTTTCGTTTGTGCTCTCTCCCTGGAGTCTTGTGGTCGAGACGTTGTGTCCGTCGCGTGAATCTGTGCCACACCATGCTAGCTGGAGTGGTACGTACGAACGGTACGGTTCAAGTTTCAAAGACTGACGGTGTGGTCGAGACCGTTGGAGAAAATGTTTGGCCCACGTACGGTGACCGAGCAAACATATGTTAGGCATCTCCAACGCCGACCTAAGAGCATGGACAATAATGATATCTTAATGTGTTATCTACTATAAATGCTAAGGGAAAGAAAAGAAAATTCACAAGAAAAAGCTTGTCTTCTCTTATTTAAACGATCATCTCTTAGCATAAGTCACATTTTTAGGAATATCTAGTTATTGTAGAGGACGCTAAGAGATAACGAATTGTAGACATGTTTTTGTTATCATCTTTAAATCACATGCAAACCTTAAGATAAGACCGTCTTATCAACCATTGTGCATGTCGTAAGGGCATTTTAAAGCGGACCCTCAAATCGCCCGTAATCGTCCGAACTGTATGATTCAGACATGTTTAGTTATTTAACATGAGTCTGTATCAATCTGCCGACCGGTTGTGACGTAATTTTTTCGCAAGGCCGAAACAAACAAACTGGGGGCTTTCCGTGAGTCCGGACAACGGTCACATAGGATTCCGACAACCCATACATACCCAAAACCTCATCCAAAACCCCTTCCGGACCCCACGTCTCCATACTCGCATCTTTCTCTGCATCTGTTTTCTCCGTTCCACTCACCGCCGCTCCACCACCCTGGTCGTTCCGCCACACCCTTCCCAGAACTAGATGACTATGTCTCCTCTAGTGCTACACCCGGGCTCCACGTCGCTTTTCCTCCGCCGCCGCTCCACCATCTCGGCCGTCCTCCCACATCCTTGTCGGAACTCGACGACTCCGTCTCCTCCAAAGCTATAGTCGGGATCCACGTCGCTTTTCCTCCGCCACCGCTTCACCATCCCGGCCGTCCCGCCACACCCTTGTCAGGACTCGATGATTCCGTCTCCTCCAATGCTACACCCTGGCTCCACGTCGCTTTTCCTCCGCCGCCGCTCCACCACCCCGGCCGTCCCATAACACCCTTGTAGGAACTCGACGGCTCCGTCTCCTCCAACGCTACACCCGGGCTCCACATCGCTTTTCCTCCGCCTCCGTTCTACACATCTCCCTCGTCCATCGCAAAGGTACCATCCGGGCGCAACACCCCAATCCTCGGGTGATAAGATGGCGACTCCTACCTCCCACCCCCAATGGCGATTCTAGGGTTTCTGCGTAGATCCTCCCTTCAAGCGATCCCATGGAGGGTCTCCTCCATTGGGATTTCTTCCCCAGCCTCGCAGTGGAGGCTCAGGTGCGTTCACGCTTTCACTCGACGGTCCACTTCTCTTCCTTGGGTTCCTCGAAGGAGTTCTTCTTGGTGGTCAGTTTCTCAACTGCCTCGTTTACGGAGGAATTAGTGGGACTTTCTCTCCAATCTTGCATTGGTGGTCTTAGTCGTGGCTTTAAGGGTTCCCATTTGACTGATCGACGTTTTCGGTTCTCAGTGGCATCTAGCAAAGTTGGACATTTCATATGTGGCCTTAGAGATCGTATTTGTCCGGATTTCATCTGTCATTTTCACTTGTTTCGTGGTGATCATAATGGTATTACTGGTCTTCCTGATTTCTCCTGGCATGTAGACACTGATTTGACTGACACCAGCCATGGTAAGAGATCGGCCGTCCACTTGAAATGGTTAAAATCCCAAACAATGCTATGGTTCACCCGGATTCTCTTTCCACCTTAGCTAAAGTTGTTTTCTTGCAATTGTTGCCGGCGACGTTGACCGGAGAATAATATCTCTTTTGGTGGTTTTGAATTTCTGGTTCCTACGAGACGGATGGTATTGTTCGGTTTGGATCTCTTGCCTTCCGACGACCCGATTTTAGCTCAACGATCAAGCTCTCTTTTTGGGGTCCAAATTTCAGTCGGAATAATTGGTATTCTTTACCGGATGATAAACTATACCATATCCTAGATGGTTGGCAGGCTGGATACTCAGAGTCAGATATTAAAAGCATGGTTCAAATTTCGGATGTTTCAACCCAAGAGTGTATTGATCATAGACTTTTGAAGTGTTTTGCATGTTCCTGTTTAGGGCACCTAGAAATGAATTGTCTGGGGATTATTTGTCAGCGTTGTTTATCCTAAGTGGATAATTGTTTGTGTTATCACCAGTTTAACATGCAAAACCACCCACACATGCTGGATCTTAACAGTGTTAAATGTTGTTACATCTGCAATCGGGTTGACCATGACTCCAGTAGGTGTCCTGGGCTTTTGCGCTGTCAGCACTGCTGCTGTGTGAGCTAAAAGAAATGTTTTGGGCTTCATTATTAATAGGTGTATATTTGGAGGCCCAGTTCATATTGTCAACCAGATATTTTGGTCGATTCTCACATGCCTGGCTCTGGTACATGTGCCCCACCGTCCCCGATTTGGCAACCAACACAAAAAATCTTGGGGTCCCACGAGGTGGCGGCTTCCAATTGCACGACGGTACAACTCCCTCCTCGATCTCCTGTCAAGGCTATTATGGGACCCATACCAATCGCAACCTCCTATGTTTCGCCTCCAAACCCCCGCCACCCAGCTCTGCTTAGCGAATGACGAGATGGTGTGATCGAAACATGGCTAATTTCCCAATGCGCCCATTCTCTTTCGATCCCCTTGGCTCGACAGTCGAGTGTGAACCTCAGCACTGCGGGCAACACCGAGTCATGGTGGTTGATGACCCACCGCTAAAACATTCTAGGTATGCCATTGTCTCCATTAATCCCCCTGTTCCAGACCATCAAAAGAGATTCTGGCTCAGTGAGGTATGTCACATCATCACGAAGGATCTGCACTACCAACTATCGGAAGATTTTGTCCATCCGCTTGGTATTGGGGTAGTTGCTTTTGCAAATGTTGAGAGCCGAGATGAAGTGATTCGGGAAAGCTCGCATGCTCTAGATGAGGACTCCTATTTCTCGCTGGTGTAGTATGATGAGGTTATTAATATGAGGATGTCTGCTTTTGAGTATGAGGTCTAGATTATGATGTTGGCCTTCCCCATGGATTAGCAAGCTGAACATTAAATTATGTTAACAAGGAAGTATCCAATTTTGGAAAGCTGTTGGCCTGGCCTAACAGGGGGGAAACAAAGCCAGGGTACTGGTTAAATGCCACATCAAAGACACTGCTGAGCTGCCACACAGTTACTGGTTACTAGAGTGGGGATGCTGCCAGGTCTGGGCCATTCTTGGTCTGTTCCTATTTATGTTCTAAATGGCAGGAACACTATCCCCAGACTAGTTGGCAAAGCTGCCAATGCTCAATGCCTCCCCTCATCTATATCAGCTGCCCTACTACACAATTTTGCAGCAGGCCAGGCTGGATGAGCTTGCACAATAGCAAGCTGCAAATGAGGAAGCTTGGAATGTTGAACCACCGATTGCAGATCAAGTCCAGGAAAATGGCTGGTGAGCTTGGCCTGCAGACCCAGCTGTCGGTGTCAAATCCAGCATATCTCGTAGTAGGGGTCCTAAGCTAGGCGTCTTGGAGCGATGGTAACATGGACACATGATTTTACCCAGGCCCGGGCTCTCTCAAAGAGATAATACCCTACGTCCTGCTTTTGATTGTATTCATATGGGGTGTTGTACAGAGTACATGTATCTACCACGAGATTTTTCTAATGAATATAAGATGATCTATTGACTAGCCTGGCCTCGGTTTATATATGCATCGTAGGCCTAGGGTTTAGAGGAGTCCTTGTCTTGGGCGGCAAGTCTTGTGGAATCCTTCTTGTATTCGACATGGGCTGCCCGAAGTGGCCCATTAGTGAGTCGCCCTGGGGGTCCTCGACGTGACCCACTGATCGAGAGACGACGTGGTGAGTACCCCCTAGTCCAGGACACCGTTAGTAGCCCCCTGAATCGGTCCTCAAGTTGGGGACTCTCCTCGGTTCTTCTGAACTGTTCTTCGTCTTCGGTCGTCGGTCTTGAAAACTGGTTCAACAAATCTTCCCATCTCCGATCTCGAGAATTGCCGATGTGTATCCGAAGAGTTCATACGTCGGGCATCCAAGGAGCCCCTTTAAATTATCAGCTTTTATCAATTCCTTGTAATTTTTATGCCAGACCTCGGGTAATTTTTTCCCATGGGGCGATATCCTCTTGCATTCGAGCTCCAACGCCGAACTACATCCGAGGTGTATTTTTAGCTGAGCTCCAACGTTGGTCGGCATCTGAGGTGTCATAAATTACCTCGGTCTCTGAAAATTTGAAGGACTTCATCCGAGCTTAAATGTCGGAATAGTCTTTTATGGAGTCAACCATTCACATCCGAGCTTTTATGTCGGACTGCTTTTGAGGCGTCTCCGATCTTGAGCTTTTATGCCGGAATGATTCTGAGCTCCAACGTCGGACTGCATCCGACCTCCAATGATGATCAGCGTCCAAGGTATCATAAACTACCTTGGACCTTAAAAATTAAAGGAATTCATCCAAGCTTAATGTCAGAAATGCTCTCTATGGAGCCAGCCACTTGCGCCTGAGCTTTATGCTGGACCGCTTCCAAGGTGGTGCACCACCCCGACCACGGGCTGATTTTTTGTTGATATTTTTGATTGGTGCAATTTATTCTCTGCCGAGACACATAGCCAGTAGCCCTCAAGGTGTGTGTTGGTCTAAAACCCGAGATGCACCTGAAGGATGACATAAAACCGCTGATCCTAGTAGTCCCTGAGACTCAGGTTGATTCGCAGAATCAGCCTGAGGATCAACTCCTAGCTCGGCAGCATACTTCAGAACACAAAACGGTGTCCACGGACCTCCAGACTCGGGTTGGGTCCGGCCGACCAACCCAAGGATCATAATCTCCTCAGAAACTGTATTGCACTGAAATTTTCTGCATTGAATTGTCAATGCAGTAGCCCCCGAGACTTGGGTTGAGAAATATGGCCGGCCCTAGGATCGTATCTCCTCAGGAACTAGTTCAACTGTCATGTACGTTTTGACAACGCCGAGGTGGAGTTCGGCAGGAAAGATGCCGAACCGTAGTCCGGAAAAGAGTTTCTGAGAAAGACCATCACGTCGAACACCTCAACCAAGAGGATGATGCGCTTCCTAAAAGGAAAACATAAAATAGGTGAAAGATGTTATAAGCTCAAAAGACCAAAAAACGTGCGAAAAAACTTTACGTCTAGATTGAATCAAGTTTTTTGGTGCCAATACAAAATTGGTCTTAAAATTGTGCTTCCGCCGTGCTTTCTCATGACACATCCGATCTTCAGACTTCATGTGGGCCAGCCTTCGACTTCAACCTCCGTATCCCGAAGGCGGAGTGTTTCTCAGGCCAGTTTAGCAAACTAAATGCGAGCGGCTTTAGAGAGAAACCAGGCTACCCGGCTATTGATCATACACTTGAGTCGAGAAAGGAGTGGTAGAAAAAGACTTTGCAATGACTAAGAAGAAAATATCTATTATAAATCGGCTCATATTAATTTAAGAGCCCCTAAGTGACTTAGGTAAAAGAATTTTATGTATAATGTATGTATCGAAGTACTTATATAATATCTGTGTTTGTTCGAACTTTGAACGCGTCTTAACCGACCGTCGGCTTCTCCCTCTTCGGCCAAGGGCCGAAAAGTGTTATCTATTCCGCCTATCGAGAATATAGGCGGTGTTTCGGATAATCAGACAATCAGGCCATGAGGCTGTAACAGACAAAGCACGCCCAGGGAACTTATGTTATATTACTTATGTAACATAAGAAGCATCTTCAAAGAAAATAGTACCCCCAACGGTACCTTTCTTTGGTTGCTCATGATAACTATGAGACTTGTGCAATAGATTTGTGTATGTGTGAGTTCCATCATGTGCCGACCATAGTTGAAAACAATAAGAGCGCTAGCTTTCGACTTCACCCAGTCTGAGGTACGAGTTCGGATGACCCGATCGTAACAATCGCAGAGGTACTCCCTTTACTCCCTAGCCAAATAATCGGGAACGTAGGGGTAAGCACAGGAGCCAGGCAACCCAGCTTTGCGGAATACTTAAGTCAACATGATGCATATTTTGGCATAATACACGAGCAAGGAAAGAAGCTGTACAATAATAATCACATGCAAAGAGAAAAGGTTTCATAAAGGAAGCCCCAAAGTAAACGGGGTATTTGAATTTGTTTGTAACAAACAAAGTTTTGACAAAGAAAGTTTTTCACAAACAAGTTTTTGTCAAAAAAGTATAATGCTTGGTCGAACCGAACAAAATCAGAAAGATGAAAATATTTTAACATGAAAGCGACTTAGCTGGTTAATGTGCTCGGTGTCAATGACGCGGTCCGGGCTTGTGGCGGGACGAGGACACCCGTCGAACTTTTGACAGATCCGATATGGTGCATAGTCTTTGGCATGACCGAGGTCCGAGCCCCCAAGCCCGAGATAACTGAGCGAGGAGCTCGGCATTCCGAAGTAGTGACATGGCTCGGCCTATGTGGTGAGACCAAGCCCCCGGTCCAGCCGAGGTGGCGGAGTAGGTCGGCAAGGTGACGCCGAACTGACCGCGTGATGCAACCGAAGTCGATTACCTGCACACATAAAATAGTGCGAGCAAGCGATAATAATAACAAATAAAGGTAATAATATATTTTGTAAAAAATTCTTCTACTTAGTTAATTTAAGTGAAGCAAATAAGTAAAGGATTATGGCCTGGGCCCCGAGGTGCCTGAACGAAGAGTTCGGCTTGACGAAGTGGCGACGCTGCACGGTCGATGTGGCGAGATGAAGTCCTTGGTCCAGTTAGCATGGCGGAGCTGTGATCGGCGGACGCGGAAGTCTCGTGCAGGTCAGCTGGTGACGCCGAAGTCTCATGCCAGCCGAGGTGTTAAAGAAGGTCGGCTGATGACGCCGAAGTCCTCGAAGCAGGTTGATGAAGGGATGCCAAAGCCCCGGTCTAGCCAAGGTGACGAAGCAGGTCGGCCGGTGACGCCGAAGTCTCAGACCAGCCGAAGTATCGAAGTTGGTCAGCTGGTAACGCCGAAGTCTCATGCCAGCCGAGGTGTCAAAGAAAGTCGGCATGCTGGACGTCAGCTTGAAAAAGTAACGGCGCGGTGATGCCGACGCAGGTCAGAATTTGTGACGAGGTCAATGCTGGCTTGATGAAGCAACAGAGCACCCGACCCGTACAACCCGTGGATGACGAGGTTTGCTTGATGATTATTCTGCCCTTGCGATGGCGAACTCTTGGTCGGATGACCGAGATGATGAGAAAAATTCCTTCAAAAAGGACGTCCGACAACCCGTTCATGAAAAAGATGAACTCGGGTCAGATTCATTTTCACGCAGAAAATAGATCCAAAATTCGTTGTACTCATCAGACGTTTCCCGGTGTTTGAACAGTCGGATAGAGCTGAAATTTTGAGGGGTGCTCGATATAGGAATTACGCACCCGATGAACGGCAGGATTTTCCAACGGAAGTCCGAGTTAGATACTGGATACCTCACACTAAACTCATCCAGATTCCCGTCCAGATTCGAGAGGGCTCAATTATATTGCAGATCGCCGGAGATTCCTCCACCGAAACACGACGAAATTTTGCAGGTTTGTTCTAGACTCAATTCCGCACAATTCTACCAAAGCAATCGTCAGAACGACACTCGAGGAGGCGGGGATGACGAACACGAATCCGCTGTCCAGAAAAACTACATGATCGCGCGAGGGCAATGTTGACGTTGAGCCCCCGAGCACCATGGAGGATTCATCCATGATCTTGGTTGATATTGGAGTTGATGTTGATGAAGACCCCCATCCGATCTATATGATCCGACATGGAGCACAGTCTTCGGCATAGCCGATGTGACCAGTCAACCCGGCGACGAAGATGTTGACGTTGATGATGTAGCTCGGTTTCGACACGTAGTTCATCATCGTACCGCGGTGACTACCAAGCAGGCTCTTAATTAAAGCACCAATGTCGGTGTCAATCCGGCATATCTCGTAGTTGGGGTCCCAAGCTAGGCGTCTTGGAGCGATTGTAACATGAACACATGATTTTACCCAGGTTCGGGCTCTCTCAAGGGGATAATACCCTACGTCCTGCTTTTGATTTTATTCATATGGGGTGTTTTACAGAGTACATGTATGTACCACGAGATTTTTCTAATGAATATAAGATGATCTATCGACTAGCCTAGCCTTAGTTTATATATGCACCATAGGCCTAGGGTTTAGAGGAGTCCTTGTCTTGGGCGCGAAGTCTTGTGGAATCCTCCTTGTATTCGGCATGGGCTGCCCGAAGTGGCCCATTAGTGAGTCACCCTGGGGGTCCTCGGCCCGACCCACTGGTCGGGAGACGACGTGGTGAGCACCCCCTAGTCCAGGACACCGTCACCAGCCCCATAC
The DNA here is from genome assembly GCA_022496015.1 of Hordeum marinum. Lineage (NCBI taxonomy): Eukaryota > Viridiplantae > Streptophyta > Magnoliopsida > Poales > Poaceae > Hordeum > Hordeum marinum. The sequence goes on from CM039676.1 coordinate 446,482,828, forward strand.
ACTGGTTTTAGTTTCAGAAATTTCTTTGAGTATGATGGACCATCCCTAATGGATGGAGTGCCCTAGGAGCACAGTATTGTTGATAATCTTTCAGATGCCTAGTCTGAGGCCTCTTATGGACGCTCTTGCTGATGACTTCATCTCTGGAGTGCCCGAGGCAAAGATTTCTTTTAGTCGTTCTCGAGGAAGTTCTGTCCCAATAGTTTTGGAGGTAGACAGAGACTTTCTCTGTTGGGTTGGAGGAATGTTCAAAAGGATCTATACTCCTACTCTATTGCGCCCCAGAGTGTCTCTTATGAGCAATTCCCTTCAAACCCATTCAAGTCTATATAACAGTTCATAAATGAAGTTTGCCTGCAAGTTCTCATCTCGGTTGCACCTGAAGCTGATGTGTTTGGTACCTCCCTCAGAGCCACTCTTAGTGAAGGCCTACCTCTCATCTTCCCAAAAGAGCTACTAGATGTGGCTGGGTTGTTTCTAGACCCTTCTGCTTCACATGATCAAATCACATACAGTCAGGAGCAACTCGAGGAAGGCCAATTGTTTTAAGTTAGGTCTGATGTTGCTGCTATGATTACTGTTGGCGATAGTATTACTTAGATGATCGCTCATGAGGTGGCCCATGTCGACACAGTGATGTTGCGCCAGAGTACTCGCTCTACCAGTTATGATGGATTTTGTGTCCCTCAGCCATCTAACAACAGGAGAGGTGCTTCCAAGGTCAAAGATAGGGTTAAACCCTCGGTCAAGCTTGACATGAACACAACTACTCTGCTTGCTTAGCCCCCTGCTTCCAGTAGCTCAGGTGTTACGCCTGATATTCCTCCCTTCAAGCCAGCCAATTAGGATGGTGTAGAGCATTGGTACTAATCTCTGTGGGGTCCCTCCATACAACTTACTCCTGAAAAATTACTTGTTGATTTGCACCAGGAGGTCGATCTTCCAGATGCCCATGAGTAACATGATGCAGTGGTCCATCTTATGTTGGAATGTGCATGGTATCAATTCGGAGAAAAAACATTTGGCTATTCGTAATGCTATAGATCTTAGTGGTTGTTCGTGTTGGAAATATGCCCTAGAGGCAATAATAAATTGGTTATTATCATATTTCCTTGTTCATGATAATCGTTTATTATCCATGCTATAATTGTGTTGATCGGAAACTCAAATACATGTGTGGATACATAGACAACACCATGTCCCTAGTATGCCTCTAATAGACTAGCTCGTTGATCAAATATGGCCATATTTCCTAGTCATGCACATGAGATGTCATTTGGTAACGGGATCACATCATTAGGAGAATGATGTGATGGACAAGACCCAAACTACAAACGTAGCATATGCCCGTGTCAGTTTATTGCTACTGTTTTCTGCATGTCAAGTATATGTTCCTATGACCAAGAGATCATGCAACTCACTGACACCGGAGGAGTACCTTGTGTGTATCAAACGTCGCAACGTAACTGGGTGACTATAAAGGTGATCTATAGGTATCTTCGAGGGTGTCTGTTGGGTTGGCATGGATCAAGATTGGGATTTTTTACTCCGTGTGACGGAGAGGTATCTCAAGGCCCACTCGGTAATACAACATCACAATAAGCCTTGCAAGCAATGTGACTAAGTGTTAGTCACGGGATCTTGTATTACGAAACGAGTAAAGAGACTTGCCGGTAACGAGGTTGAACTAGGTATGGAGATACCGACGATCGAAATATTAGGCAAGTAACATACCGAAGAACAAAGGGAACATCATACGGGATTAGATGAATCCTTGACATAGAGGTTTGACCGATAAAGATCTTCGTAGAATATGTAGGAACCAATACGGGCATCTAGGTCCCGCTATTGGTTATTGACCGTAGAGGTGTCTCGGTCATGTCTACATAGTTCTCGAATCCGTAGGGTCTGCACACTTAAGGTTCGGTGACGTTTTGGTAGTATAGATTTATGTATGGTGGTGACCGAAGGTTGTTCGGAGTCCCGTATGAGATCCCGGACGTCACGAGGAGATCCGGAATGGTCCGAAGGTAAATATTGATATATAGGAAGTCCTGTTTTGGTCACCGGAAAAGATTGATATATAGGACGTACTGGGAGTGCCGATAGTGTACCGGGGGACCATCAGGAGGGGTATTTTGACCCAAGAGGCTACATGGGCTGTGGGAGGATAAATACCAGCCCATAGTGGGCTGGCCAAACTCCCACACAAGGCCCACGCGGCTAGGAAGAAATTCCAAAGTGGAAAAGGTGGAAAAAAGGCAAAAGGGTGGAAATAAGGAAGGAGTCCTAATCCTACTAGGAGTGGAGGAGAAGGACTCCTCCTCTCCACTTCGGCCGAACCAAAGAGGGTCTGGCCCTTGCGCCAAGCCTCATCCTCCTCTCCTTCTATATATACTAGAGGTTTTGAGGGCAGCCCTAACGCTAATTGCCACATGCTGCCCTCTTCTTCCTCTAGATCGTTTTCTCCTCTAGATCGGTTTTTAGCGGTGCTTAGGCGAAGCCCTGCTGGAATTCCTCCACCACCATCGCCCCAATGCCATCACGCTGTCGGAGAACTCGTCCACCTCTCCGCTCCCTCTTGCTGGATCAAGAAGGCGGAGATCGTCATCGAGCTGTACGTGTGCTGAACGCGGAGGTGCCGTCCGTTCGGCGCTAGATCGGAAGGACCGTGATCAAGATCACGAGACGATTCGTGATTGGATCGTGGGACGGATCGTGATGATATCGCGGGACGGATTGTGATGAGATCGCGAGACGCTCGGCGATTTGGATCGCGAAGACGTTTGACTACACCAACCGCGTTTCTTAACGCTTCCCACTTAGCGATCTACAAGGGTATATAGATCCACTCTCCCTCTCGTAGATACTCATCACCATGGATAGATCTTGCGTGTGCGTAGGAAATTTTTTGTTTCCCATGCAACGTTCCTCAATAGTGGCATCATGAGCTAGGTCTATGTGTAGATGAGATCTCAAGTAGAACACAAAGAGTTTGTTGGCGTTGATGCTTAGATTGCTTCCTCCCTTAGTCGTGTTTTGGTTCAGCGGTATTGTGGGATGAAGCGGCCCGGACCAACCTTACTCGTACGCTTACGAGAGACCGGTTCCATCGACTAACGTGTAACTTTGTTGCACAAAGATGGCTGGCGAGTGTCTGTTTCTCCTACTTTAGTTGGATCAGATTCGACTAAGGCGGTCCTTGAGAAGGTTGAAAAGCAACTTATGTATCACCGATATGGTTTATGCGTAGGTGAGAATTGTTCTTGCTAGATACCCGTAGCAGCCACGTAAAACATGCAACAGCAATTAGAGGACATCTAACTTGTTTTTCCAGGGTATGTTGTGATGTGATATGGCCAATTACATGATGAGATATATGTGATGTATGAGATGATCATGTTTTGTATAGAATATCGTGACTTCCATGTCGATGAGTACGACAACCGGCAGGATCCATAGGGTTGTGTTTAATTATTGTATGACCTGCGTGTCAATCATTAAGAGCTATGTAATGCTTTATTTTATCGATAAACGGTAGCAATAGTAGTAGAAGCATGGTGGGCGCGACAACCCCGATGACGACACGTTGATGGAGATCATGGTATCATGCCGGTGACGATGGAGATCATGCCGGTGCTTTCAAGATGGAGATCAAAAGAACAAGTTCATGGCCATATCATGTCACTTATGATTTGCATGTGATGTTAATCCTTTTATGCACCTTGTTTTGCTTAGGACGACGGTAGCATTATAAGGTGATCCCTCACTTAATTTCAAGATAAATTATGTTCTCCCCGAGTGTGCATCGTTGCGAAAGTTCGTCGTGTCAAGACAACACGTGATGATCGGGTGTGATAGACTCTACGTTCACATACAACGGGTGCAAGCCAGTGTTGCACACGCAAAACACTCGGGTTAAACTTGACGAGCCTAGCATGTAAATACATGGCCTCGGAACACAAGAGACCGAAAGGTCGAACATGAGTCATATAGTATATATGATCAACATGATGATGTTCACCATTGAAACCACCTCAACTCACGTGATGATCGGACTTGAGTTGGTGAATTTGGATCATGTATCACTCGAATGACCGGAGGGATGTCAATTTGAGTGGGAGTTCTTAAGTAATATGATTAATTGAACTCATTATCATGAACATAGTCAGTAGTGTCTATGCAAAATTATGTTGTAGATTACTAGCTCACGCTGTAGCTCCCTTGAATTTCTATATGTTCCTAGAGAAATAGAGTTGAAAGATAATGGTAGCAATATTGCGGACTAGATCCGTGATCTGAGGATTGTCCTCATTGCTGCACAAAAGGCTTATGTCCTTATGCACCGCTCGGTGCATCACCCCCTCTAGTGTCGTCTGTAGATGTTGTGAACATGTGACAGGTACGTTCCGATGACTACTTGATAGTTTAGTGCGTCATGCATTACGACTTAGAATGGAGGCTCCAAAATGTTTTGAACGTCACGGAACATATGAGATGTTCTAAGAGCTGAAATTGGGATCTCAGGCTTGTGCCCATGTTGTGAGATATGAGATCTCCAACAAGATTCTTTGCCTGCAAGATGAAGGAGAATAGCTCAATCGTTGAGTATGTGCTCAGATTGTGTGGGTGCTACAATCGCTTGAATCGAGTGGGAGTTGATCTTCCAGATAAGATAGTGATTGATATAGTTCTCTGAGTCACTATCACTAAGCTACTAGAACTTCGTGATGAACTATAATTATGCCAGGGATGGAAATGATGACCCCTGAGATGTTCGCGATGTTTGACACCGCGAAGGTAGAAATCAAGAAGGACCATCAAGTGTTGATGGTTAGTAAAATGACTAGTTTCGAGAAGGGCAAGGGCAAGGAGGGAATCTTCATGGATGGCAAGTCAGTTGCTGCTCCAGTGAAGCAACCCAAAGTTGAACCAAAACCTGAGACTAAGTGCTTCTATTATGAGGAGAGTGGTCACTAAAGTGGAACAACCCTAGATACTTGGTAGATAAGAAGGCTGGCAACGTCGACAGAAGTATATTTGATATACATGTTATTGATGTGTACCTTGCTAGTACTCCTAGTAGCACCTGGGTATTGGATACCGGTTTGGTTGCTAAATGTTAGTAACTCGAAGTAAAAGCTACGGAATAAACGGAGACTAGCTAAGTGTGAGGTGACGATGTGTGTTGGAAATGTTTCCAAGGTTGATGTGATCAACATCGCACGCTCTCTCTACCTTCGAGATTAGTGACAAACCTAAATAAATGTTATTTGGTGTTTGCGTTAAGCATGAACATGATTATATCGTTTTTATTGCAACACGGTTATTCATTTAAGATAGAGAATAATGATTATTCTGTTTACATGAATAATACCTTCAATGGTCATGCACCCAGTGAGACTGGTTTGTTGAATCTTGATAGTAGTAATACACATGTTCATAACATTGATGCCAAAAGATACAAAGTTAATAATGATAGTACCACATACTTGTGGCACTACCGCTAAATGTCATATTGGTATAAATCGCATGAAGAAACTCCATGCTGATGGATCTTTGGACTCATTCGATTTCAAATCGGTTGAGACATGTGAACCATGCCTCTTGGGAAAGATGACTGACGACCCCGTTTTCCGGTTTGATGGAGAGGGCAAGTGATTTATTGGAAATGATACATGTTGATGTATGCAATCCAATGAGTCTTGTAGCGTGCGGTGGATATTGTTATTTTCTTACCTTCACTGATGATTTGAGTAGATATAGTGTATATTTACTTAATGAAACACAAGTCTGAATCGTTTGAAAAGTTCAAGCAAATTCAGAGTGAAGATCATCGTGACAAGAAGATAAAAATGTCTGTGATATGATCGTGGAGGTGAATATCCGAGCTACGAGTTTGGCATACAACTTTAGACAATGTGAAAGTTGTTTCACAACTCACGCCACCTGGAACACCATAGTGTGAAGGTGTGTTTGAACGTCATAGTCGTGCTCTATTGGATATGGTGCATACTATGACGTCTCTTATCGTTTTGCCATTATCGTTTTGGGGTTATGCATTAGAGACAACAACATTCACTTTAAATGGGGCACCATCTAAATCCGTTGACATGACACCGTGTGAATTATGGCTTGATAGAAACCTAAGCAGTCATTTCTTAATGTTTGGGGCTGCGACGCTTGTGTGAAAAAATGTTTTCACCTAATGATCTCGAACCCAAAGCGGACAAATGCATCTTCATAGAATACCCTAAGAACAATTGGGTGAACCTTCTATCTCAGATCCAAGCATAAAAGTGTTTGTCGCTAAAACTGGTCCTTTCTCAAGAAAGAGTTTCTCTCGAAAGAATTGAGTGGGAGGAAGATAAAACTTGATGAGTTTGTTGATCCTTTGTTCAACCATAGAGTAGCGCAGCATAGAAAGATGTTTTTGTGGAGCCTACGCCAGTTGAAGAGGAAGTTAATGATGATGATCATGAAGCTTCGGATCAAGTTACTATCGAACCTCGTAGGCCGACAAGGACACGTACTGCTCCTGAGTGGTACGACAACCCTATCTTGGAGGTCATGTTGTTGGACAACAATGAACCTACAAGCTATGGAGAAGCGATGATGGGCACGAATTCCGACAAATGGTTAGAGGCCATGAAATCCGAGAAAGGATCCATGTATGAAAACCAAGTGTAGACTATGGTAGACTTGCTCGTTGGATGACAAGTCGTCGAGTACAAATGGACTTCCGAGATGAAGACAAACGCCGATGGTATATGTCACCATTTATAAAGCTCGACTTGTCGCCAAGTAGTTTCCGACAAGTTCAAGGAGTTGACTGCGATGAGATTTTCTCACTCGTAGCAATGCTAAAGTCTGTAGGAATTATGTTAGCAGTTGCTCAATTTTTGAATTATGAAATCTAGCAGATGGATGTCAAAACATAGTTTCCTTCCTTAAGGAAAGGTTGTATGAGATACAACCACAAGTTTTTTGTCAGTCCTAAGGATGCTAAAAGGTGTGCAAGCTTCAGTGATCCTTCTATGGACTGATGCGAGCATCTCGGAGTTGGAATATACACTTTGCAGAGGTGATCAAAGTTTTTTGAGTCTATACAAAGTTTATGAGAAACTTGTATTTACAATAAAGTGAGTGAGATCAGTATGGAGTTTCTGGTAAGCATATGTGGTTGACATATTGTTGATCGGAAATGATGTACAATTTCTGGAAAGCATAAGCGGTTGTTTGAAAAGAGTTTTTCAAAGGAAGACCTGGATAAAGCTACCTAATTGTTGAGCATCAAGATCTATAGAGATAGATCAAGATGCTTGATGAGACTTTCAATGAGTACATACCTTGACAAGATTTTGAAAGATCTCAAAATGGATCAATTAGAGAAAGAGTTCTCTCCTGATTTGTAAGGTGTAGAGTTGAGTGAGACTCAAAAGCTCGACAACGGTAGAAGAAAGAGAAAGGACGAACGTTGTCCCCTATGCCTTAGCCATAGGATCTGTATAGTATGCCATGCTGTGTACCGCACCTGTGTGTGACTTGCCATGAGTCCGTCAAGGGGTACAAGAGTGATCCAGGAGTGGATCACTGGACAGCGGTCAAGATCATCCTTAGTAACTAAAAGACTAAGGAAATGTTTCTCGATTATGGAGGTGAGAAAGAGTTCGTCGTAAAGAGTTACGTCGATGCAAGCTTTGACACCAATCCAGATGACTCTTAGTAGCAATCCGGATACGTATAGTAGAGCAGCCATTTGGAATAGCTCCAAGTGGAGTGTGGTAGCAGTGTTTATAGTTTGACATAGAGATTTTCAAAGTACACGGATCTGAATGTCGCAGACCCGTTGACTATAAGACCTCTCTCACATGCAAAGCATGATCGAGCCCCAGAACTCATTGGGAGTTAGATTAATAACAATGCAAATCACATGGTGATGTGAACTAGATTATTGACTCTAGTGCAAGTGGGAGACTGTTGGAAATATGCCCTAGAGGCAATAGTAAATTGGTTATTATCATATTTCCTTGTTCATGATAATCGTTTATTATCCATGCTATAATTGTGTTGATCGGAAACTCAGATACATGTGTGGATACATAGACAACACCATGTCCCTAGTATGCCTCTAATAGACTAGCTCGTTGATCAAAGATGGCTACGGTTTCCTAGTCATGGACATGAGATGTCATTTGGTAACGGGATCACATCATTAGGAGAATGACGTGATGGACAAGACCCAAACTACAAATGTAGCATATGATCATGTTAGTTTATTGCTACTGTTTTCTGCATGCCAAGTATATGTTCCTATGACCATGAGATCATGCAAATCACTAACACCGAAGGAGTACCTTGTGTGTATCAAACGTCGCAACGTAACTGGGTGACTATAAAGGTGCTCTACAGGTATCTCCGAGGGTGTCTGTTGGGTTGGCATGGATCAAGAATTGGATTTATTACTTCGTGTGACGGAGAGGTATCTCAGGGCCCACTCGGTAATACAACATCACAATAAGCCTTGCAAGCAATGTGACTAAGTGTTAGTCACGAGATCTTGTATTATGGAACGAGTAAAGAGACTTGCCGGTAATGAGGTTGAACTAGGTATGGAGTTACCGACGATCGAATCTTGGGCAAGTAACATACCGAAGAACAAAGGGAACATCATACGGGATTAACTGAATCCTTGACATAGAGGTTCGACCGATAAAGATCTTCGTAGAAAGGAGTCCTAATCCTACTAGGTGTGGAGGAGGTGGACTCCTCCTCTCCACTTCGGCCGAACCATAGAGGGGCTGGCCCTTGCGCCAAGCCTCCTCCTCCTCTCCTCCTATATATACTAGAGGTTTTGAGGGCAGCCCTAACGCTAATTGCCACGTGCTGCCCTCTTCTTCCTCTAGATCGTTTTCTCCTCTAGATCGGTTTTCAGCGGTGCTTAGGCGAAGCCCTGCTGGAATTCCTCCACCACCATCGCCGCAACGCCGTCACGCTGTCGGAGAACTCGTCTACCTCTCCGCTCCCTCTTGCTGGATCAAGAAGGCGGAGATCGTCATCAAGCTGTACGTGTGCTGAACGCGATGGTGCTGTCCGTTTGGCGCTAGATCGGAAGGACCTTGATCAAGATCGCGAGACGATTCGTGACTGGGTCGCGGGACGGATCATGATGAGATCGCAGGACGGATCGTGATGAGATCATGGGACGCTCAGCGATTTGGATCGCGAAGACGTTTGACTACACCAACCGCGTTTCTTAACGCTTCCTGCTTAGCACTCTACAAGGGTATGTAGATCCACTCTCCCTCTCGTAGATACTCATCACCATGGATAGATCTTGTGTGTGCATAGGATTTTTTTGTTTCCCATGCAATGTTCCTCAATAGTTCGGTCGTTTACTTGCAAGAAACTAAACGTGCGAATTTTGATGCTTCATTTGTGAAACTCTTTTGCCCTAACAAGTTTGAGAAATTTGCTTATGTTCCTTCCAATGGGAATTCTAGTGACATCATCACTATATCGAATAGTTCAGTATTCTCGGGTGTGGTTGATTTTATTGAACATTTCGTGCCTAATGTTAAATTCACTTCGCTTCACACAGCTAATGTCTAGTCATGTGTGAATATTTTATGGTCCTTGTGAGGTACAAGCTAGGGGGGGGGGGTTGTTAATTGTATGTTCAATCAACAAATCCCAATTAATGAGGACTGGCTCCTGATTGGAGACTATAATTTCATTCGAGCACCGGATAACAGGAACAAACTGGGAGGAATGCTAATGATATGTTGATTTTGAATGATTTCATTAGAGCCCAATCTCTAGTTGAATTACCCATCAAGGGTAGGTCTTTTACATGGACCAATATGAAAGACGATCCTCTACTTGGATAGCTCCATTGGCACTTCTCCTCTTTGCATTGGACTGCAACTTTCCCTAATACAGTAGTGCCAGCGTTTGGGCAAACCTGTTTCAGATCACACACCCTACTCCACCACCATTGAAACTTCCATCCCCAAAGCCAACATCTTCCGCTTTGAGAATTACTAGATTAGTCATCCTGGGTTCTTTGACACTATCCTATCTTCATGGTCAAAAAAATGCCATACCCCCAACTCTGCGGCCCTGCTTTGTAAGAAAATGAAAAACCTTCGCTATGATTTGAAAGCCTGGAGTAAGAAAATCTCAAATCTATCCATTCTAATTGAAAACACAAATAAACCGCTGCTTGAAATTGATGGTATCGAGGATAGGAGAGGCCTCTCAATGCCTAAAGCAAACTCCAGAAAGATTCTGAAGAAGCACCTTCTAACTTTGTTGGATTATAAGAGGATGTACTAGAAAAAAAGATGCACTGTCAGGTACTTCAAATATGGGGATGGGAACACTAAGTTCTTCCACTCCATAGCTAGCGAGCATTTCCGTAGGAACTCCATCGCTTCGCTCCACCTCCAAGATGACAGAGTGGTCAGAGATCATGTTGGGAAAGAGTATGTTTTATATAATTCCTACAAAGATCGCCTTGGCAAATTTGATCAAGTAAATATGAAGTTTTATCTCTATAGGATCATTAAAAGGATTGACGGCCTCGATGTTCTTAGTGTCCCATCCACGAAGGAGGAGATTGACCACATGGTTAAAGAAATGCCCTCTCACAGAGCTCTTTGACCGGATGGTTAAAGTGGATGCATTCTCAAGAGTTGTTGGCATATCATCAAACACGATCTCTATAAGCTCTGTGCTGATTTCTATGATGGGAAGCTAAATCTGGAAAGCATCAACTTGGGGTTTATCATTCTCGTGCCAAAGATTCAGTCACCAGAGAGTGCAAATGACTATCGCCCAATCACCCTCCTCAATTGCTGCCTGAAATTGCTGACAAAAATTCTACCCGGCAAATTACAGAAGGTGATGCTCAAAATCATACACCGCAACCAACATGGCTTTCTTAAAGGGAGATCGATCCAGGACTACGTGGCTTGGGCATTTGCATTCATTCACCAGTGTAAATCGTTAGGGAGGGAGATACTATTGTTTAATTTAGATTTTGCTAAAGCCTTCAATATGATTGAGCATGCTCCCATGTTGGAGATCATGAAGCACATGGGTTTGATGATAGATGGCTTGGGTGGATCAGCAATCTCTTTTCACCCGAGAAATCGCCTGTTCTGCTGAATGGGACCCCAGGCAGGCAGTTCCACTCTCTCTGTGGAGTTAGACAGGGAGATCCCCTGTCACCACTTATTTTTGTCCTAGCTGTTGACCTCTTGTAGGCCGACATCAATGATTCTTATAGGAATGGGCTCATCTCCAAACCTATCCCTTCGAGTGCTGAAGATTACCTTGTCATACAATACACGAATAACACCATTGTTATCATGCCCGCGGAGGATGACCAGGTATCCAAGATGAAAGAAATTCTCCGGATTATGTAGTATCTGTTGGTCCCAGGATTAACTTTCAGAAGTCCACCATGATCCCTCTGAATGTCCCTATGGACAGACTGTAGTCGCTGACAGCTATTTTACAGTGCTCGGTTCGTTCACTTCCTTTCATGTACCTGGGATTGCCGATGGGCACCACATGTCCAAGTGTTTTAGACATGATGCCACTAGTTGCATCACTTGAAAGGAAGCTCTCAACTATAGCGTCGCTGCCGTACTATGGAGCCAAACTAACCTTGGTCAACTCAGTGGTCACTTCCTTAGCGATTTATGCGATGTGCAACATCTGCATCCCGCCTAAAATCCTAGAACACCTGGACAAGATCCGAAGGCACTGTCTTTGGGACAAAAAAACTAAGGATGGGCTTAAGAATTACTCATTGGCAGCCTGGTATATTGTTTGTAGACCAAAACAAAATGAAGGACTAGGCATCATTGATCTGAGAGTGCAAAACCAGGGCCTACTCCTCAAACAGCTTCACAAGTTTTTATAAGAGACAAGATGTGCCTTGGGTTAGTTTGATATGGACCACCTATTACCAGACATGAAATGATGAACTGCATGTGACAAACCCGTGTGGATCCTTTTGATGGGGTGATCTCCTCCAACTCTCACCCATTTATAGCGGGGTCACCCGTGTGGAGGTGGGTGATGAGGTCACAACTCATTTTTGGAAGGACATGTGGACACCAGCTCTGCTATCAGAATGCCACCCGAGGGCCTTCTCCTTTGCCAGGTATGAGGATGTCTCGATCGGAAATCTTCTTTCTGTTGATACTATTGGAGAGAATTTTCACCCGCCGCTTTCGATCCAGGCCAGACAGGAGGTTTAGGCCATGCAGTCGGACTTGAACGTTGTGGCTCAACACCAGGATGAGACAGATAGGTGGTTATGTGTGTGGGGCGACGTAATGTTCAAATCAAGCAAGTACTATCATTTTGGCTTCACAGACATGATCGCCGATGCAACCTTTTCTTGGGTATGGAAATCCATGTGCACCATGAAATGGATTTTTTGCTTGGTTGTTGTTGGCAGACAGATTGAACACCAGAACCATGTTGCGCGGGAGAGAGATGACGGTACAAGGAAACAACTACTCGTGCTTGCTTTGCGCTCACCACCCAGAGGAAACGTTGGAGCATCTCTTCTTTGGTTGCCCTTTCAGTTTAGTGTCGTGTGTCAGACATAAGGGAATAGGTTGTAGGTAGTTCATGCCGCCAAGAGGGATTGGTCCTCTCCCATGTTCTTCAAAGTATCCACTATTTCATCCTGGGGCATTTGCAAGGAGATAAACAACAAGCTCTTCAGGGGGTTAGACCGACCCATACCTCCCGGGTATCCAGATTTAAGACTGACCTTGAGCTCATGAAACATAGAATTAAAGGACTCTGGCCCTTTGTAGACCAACTACTAGCCAACCGCCCTTGAGCACTCTCTACTCTGTATTTAGGTGGGTCATTTTCCTGGCTCACCCCCTCTCCCTCACCCTATGTAATTTGCTATTGTAATCTTGCTTTGGCCTTAATATAAAGTCAGTGGGGGTGCCCCACTGTGCTTAGTTCCTCAAAAAAAGGTACCATCCACCCATACGGTACTCACCATGCTAATGCCCATGCTATTTTTTTGTCCCTTCTTTGAAGCAATGGTTTCAAATATGAAGTACATTTATGAGCACTATCCTGAGTCATTTGACAGATTGTTTGACGAGGAGGACTACATGGATGAGATGACGATGATGCATGCAACCATTACAGATGTTGAGAATGCGGAAGAGCATGTTCTCAATTTAAAGGGATCTATTAAGGGTCATCGAGTGATCAACCACAATAGGGAGCATGCCCACTTGACGCTGATGGATGACTACTTTGCCCCCGGTTCTCTATTAGCTGCCAATTTTTTATGATGCTTTCGGATGCAAAAAATATCTTCATCATTGCTACCATGAAGTCTGGTCCTTTGCTGACTACTTCATCTTGAAGAAGTATGCCGTTGGAACGGTTGAGTTCTCTGTTTATCAGAAGTTCACGACCGCAATATAGATGATTACATAGGGCATGCCCGCTGATTCATGGGACAAATACCTACGTATGTGTGAGAGTACATGCGGAGATGTCATGGTAAAAATTACTACTGTTGTGGTCTTGATGTTTGGACATCAGCACCTAAGAGAACCAACTATCACAGACACCGAGAGGATCTTGGCAATATCTGAAGCTAGAGGGTGCCAAGTTTGTTCGGATCTACTGACTGCATGAATTGGAGATGGAAGTACTGCCCAAAAACTCTACAAGGGCAATATCAGGATAATGTTAAGAAGCCCACCATGATTCTTGAAGTAGTTGCATCACGTGACCTTTGATTTGGCATGCCCGGGTCTCACAATGATATAAATGTGTTGCAATGATCACCAATGTTTGCTAGGCTAACTAAAGGGAAAGCTCCTCCTTTTCACTATACTATTGATACGTCTGCAACGTATCTATTATTTCTTGCTTGTTCCATGCTATTATATTATCAATCTTGGATGTTTTACAATCATTTTATAGCAACTTTATATCATTTTTTGGGACTAACCTATTAACATAATGCCAAAGTGCTAGTTGCTGTTTTTGCTTGTTTTTTTACTTTGCAGAAAATCAGTACCAAATGAAGCCCAAACACCGTGAAACTTTCTGGAGATTTTTTGGGCCAGAAAACATCCAGTGGACCAAAGAAGTGCCAGAGGGGAGGTCCGAGGAGGTCACAACCCACCAGGGCAGGCTAGAGGCCCCTGGCGCGGCCTGGTGGGTTGTACCCTCCTCGGGACGCCTCTCCACCAACTATCACCTTTATAAATACCCAAATATTTAGAAAACCCTAGGGGAGTCGACGAAACACAATTCCAGCCGCCGTAAGTTCCAGAACCTCAAGATCCAATCTAACACCATCACGGAGGGTGCATCATCTTCATGGGTGCCTCTCCGATGATGTGTGAGTAGTCCACCATAGACCTACAAGCTCGTAGGCACTAGCTAGATGGCTTCCTCTCTCTTTTGATTCTCAATACAATGGTCTCTTGGAGATCTATTAGATGTAATGACTTTTTGTGGTGTGTTTGGTGGGATCCGATGAATTTTGAGTTCATGATCAGTTTCTATCCATGAATATGATTTGAGTCTTCTTTGATCTCTTATTTGCACGATTACTTATATGTTCTTATTTCTTCTTGGAATCTTTGGTTTAGTTAGGCCAACTAGATCGATTTTTCTTGCCATGGGAAGAGATGCTTTGTTATGGGTTCGAACTTGCGGTGTCCTTTCCTAGTGACAGAAGGGGCAACAACGCACACATGTATCGTTGCTATTATGGATAACAAGATGGGGTCTATTCTTACATGAATAGATCTTGTCTGCATCATGTCACCATTCTTATTGCATTACTTCGTTTTTCCATGAACTTAATACACTAGATGCATGATGGATAGCGATCGATGTGTGGAGTAATAGAAGTAGATGCATAATTGTTTCGGTCTACTTATATTGGATGTGATGCATATATAATGATCATTGCCTTGTATATCGTCATGACTATTCGATCTTCTATCAATTTCCCAACAGTAATTTGTCCACCCACCGCGTGCTATACTCATGAGAGAAGCCACTAGCGAAACCTACCTTTACAACATATTAATAGTAATCCAAAAACGCCCCCGGGTCTACTTTTACAACATATTGCTTTCCGATCTATCTTTTTGCCGTGTTTGTTTTGAGATCTATTAATCCAAAAACCAAAAACTACCTTGTTGCACTTTCTGTTTACCTATTTTATTTTGTGTTCTTGCGAGATCTATTTGCCAAAACTATCATTACCTAATCTATCTTTTTACCGTCGAGAGCTTGACAACCTTTCTTACGCGTCAGGTTGCAAGTATTTTTTATTTGTGTGCAGATGTTGTTTATGTTGGTGCATGATCTTTCTCCACGGATTGATACCTTTGTTTCTTAACCGAGGGAAATACTTACCGTTTCTGTGCTGCATCATCCTTTCCCCTTTGGGGAAATACCGATGCAGTCTCAAGCCACGTCAACGCCTTGTCCGTTTTAGGAGTTGGTGCTGGAGATTCCCTAAATCAGAAACCATATCCGTCTATTGACCGATCCACGAACAATGATGTGGGAGTCGGTCACTCAAAGTTGTCCCTTAAATGCACGCGCATGTCTAGTAAGTTTGCTATTCAAATGCATCTGATCACATAGCATGGGCCGATCACAACCAAAAAAAGTCAAGTATGCATAGTTTTTACATGCTCGATCACAAAAAATATCAATCCATCAATCCATACAAAAACATGGATTTTCTACCCTGTCAGACAGGCAATCCCAGCCTCCATGCTCACTCGGCTGCCTCCTTCTCTGGCCTCTCCAGCCGATCTTCATGCGTTTCAACATCCTAAGACAGATGGATTGCACAATCATCCTTGCATCATCATCCAAATACTCTATCCTCATGGTCAATATCTTCGCCTCCTCTGAAGTGGCTCCGATCAAGCCTTCTTCTCTTTGAGGAGGGCCTTCTTTTCTTCAAGATTGATCTTCAATTCTTCTCAGCCGTTGGCATCAACATGTTAAACCTCTCGTCCTTACATGCCTCTTTGACATCGGAGCGCTTTACACACACCTCGTCCTTCTTCACCAAGATGTCCTTGAATCTATTTGTCATCTTGGCCACCACCCCGTCTCGCTTCTCCTGCTCCTCCCCCACTTCTTTCCCAATAACCCTCTTCTAACCTTCTTGGGTTGGTTGGATCACCCATTTCTTCCTTGTCCAAGCCGACGGTATGTGCGAAGTTGGCAATGAATACATTACACTTGGTAATTGATACGTCCATTTTGCATCATGTTTTTCTACTGTTATTTATAATGTTTTTATGCATAGTAATGATTTGGGGAGTAATTCTAATGCCTTTTCTCTCACAATTTGCAAGGTTTACACCAAGAGGGAGAATACCGGCAACTGGAATTCAGTACCTGAAAAAGGCATGTCAGAGATACCTATTATGCACATCCCCAATGAAGCTGAAATTGTACGAAGATTTTTTATATAATAAATAAGAAATATTGGAGCTGAAAACTACCGGAGGGGGCCACTAGGTGGGGACGACCCACCAGGGCGCGCCAGGCCCCCAGTCGCGCCCTGGTGGAGTGCGCTCACCCTGGACCACCTCCGGAGCCCATCTTATAGTATAAATTCCCAAAAAACCTAAAACAATGAAGGAGAGGACTTTCGGGACGAAGCGCCGCCACCTCGAGGCGGGACTTGGGAAGGAGCACTTTTGCCCTCTGTCAAAGTGATTCCGCCAGGGAACTTCCCTCCCGAAGGGGGAAATCGAAGCCATCGTCATCAACAACAACCCTCTCATCTTGGGGAGGTCATTCTTCATCAACATGTTCAACAACACCATCTCCTCTCAAACCCTAGTTCATCTCTTGTGTTCAAGCTTTGTACCGGAACCTCAGATTCGTACCTGTGGGTGACTAGTAGTGTTGATTACATTGTGTAGTTGATTGCTATATGGTTTATTTGGTGGAAGATCGTATGTTCAGGTCCATTATGCTATTCAATACCCTTCTGAGCTTGAGCATTAATATTATTTGTGAGTAGTTACCTTCGTTCTTGAGGTCACGGGAGAAGTCATGTTGCAAGTAATCATGTGAATTTGATATGTGTTCGCTATTTTGATGATATGTATGTTGTCATTCCCTTAGTGGTGTCATGTGAACGTCGACTACATGACACTTCACCATCCTTGGGCATAAGGGAATGCATTGTGGAGTAGTTATTATATGATGGGTTGCTAGAGTGACAAAAGCTTAAACCCTAGCTTATGTGCTACTTTGTAAGGGGCTGATTTGGATCCACATGTTTAATGCTATGGTTAGACTTTGTCTTAATAATTTCCTCGTGGTTGCGGATGCTATCCACCTACATATCAAATTATCGAAGTAGCGAACACAAATCAAACCGACATGATGAAAGTGACTAGATGAAATACCCGTGTACCCTCAAGAACCCTTTGCTCATTATAATAAATAGTTTTGGCATGTCCTTTGCCACAAAAGGATTGTGCTACCTTGCTGCTCCTTACCTATTGTTACCGTTACTTGCTCGTTACAAATTACCTTGCTATCAAATTACTTGCTACTTACAATTTCAGTGCCTGCAAAAATTACCTTGCTAAAAATCGCTTATCATTTCCTTCTGCTCCTCATTGGGTTCGACACTCTTACTTATCAAAAGGACTATGATTGATCCCCTATACTTGTGGGTCATCAAGACTCTTTTCTAGCGCCGTTGCCGGGGTGTGAAGTGCTCTTGGTAAGTAAAAATTGTTAAGGAAAAATTTATACTAGGTGCTGAAATTTACTATCACTTGTTACTATGGAAAACAATCCTCTGAGGGGTTTGTTCGGGGTATCTTCACCTCGACCGGAACCACAATTAGTTGTCCCTCAACCTACAACACCTACTAAAAATATTGGTTATGAAATTCCTTCGGGTATGTTAGAACAACTGCTAGCTAGTCCTTATGCAGAACAAATAACTAAACATCCTGATATGCACCTAATACATGTGGAAGAAATTTGTGGTCTATTTAAGCTTGCAGGTTTATCCGGAGATGAAGTGAAGAAGAAGGTTTTCCCTTTATCTTTGAACGGAAAAGCATTGACACGTTATAGGCTATGTGATGATATTGGATCATGGAACTGGAATCGATGTAAATTGGAATTCCACCAAAAGTTTTATCCTATGCATCTAGTTCATCATGATTGGAATTATATATATAATTTTTTGCCTTGTGAAGGAGAAAGTATCGCTCTAGCTTGGGGGAGGCTTAAGTCAATGTTATATTCATGCCCCAATCATGATATCCCGAGAGAATTTATTATTCAGAATTTTTATGCTCGGCTTTCTCATAATTATCAAACCATGCTCTATACTTCTTGTACTGGTTCTTTTATGAAGAAGACTATTGAATTCAAGTGGGTTCTCTTGGAAAGAATTAAACGCAACTTTGAAGATTGGGAAATCGACAAAGGTAATGAGTCAGGCATTAAGCTTGAATTTGATTGTGTTAAATATTTTATGAATATCGATGCTTTTCACAAGTTTAGCACTAAACATGGACTTGACTCTAAGATAGCAGCCTCTTTTTGTGAATCATTTGCTGCTCATGTTGATCTCCCTAAGGAGAAGTGGTGTAACTATCATCACTATTAAAAAGGAAATTAAAGAAACGGTCATTGCTAAAGAAGAAGCTATCATTTATAATGTTGACCCAGTTGTGCCTACTGCTTAATTGAGAAACCACCTTTCCCTGTTAGGATAAAGGAACATGCTAAGGTATCAATTGTGGTTCGCGAAAGTAATATTAGAGAACCTAAGCCCTCTGAACAAATTAAGGTAGAACCTAATATTGCTATGATTAAAGATCTCTTGGTAGAGAATATTGATGGGCATGTCATTTACTTCTTGACGAAGCTGCTAGAATTTCTAAAGCTGATTAAAAAGATAAACATAGACCCGTAGTTGGCTTGCATGTTGTCTCAGTCCAAATAGGAGATCATTGTTATCATGGATTATGTGATTTGGGTGCTAGTGTGAGTACTATTCCTTTTACTTTATATTAAGAAATTATGAATGATATAGCACCTACTGAAATAAAGATATTGATGTTACTATTAAACTTGCTAATAGAGATACCATCACACCACTTGGGATTGTTAGAGATGTTGAAGTCTTGTGCGGGAAAATAAAATATCCTACTGATTTTCTAGTTCTTAGTTCCCCACAAGATGACTTTTGTCCCATTATCTTTGGTAGAACTTTCTTGAATACTGTTAATGCTAAGATTGATTGTCAAAAAGTATCCGTCAGTGTGGAGTTTGGTGATTTGTCTCATGAGTTTAATTTTTATAAGTTTAGTAGACAACCTCATGATAGAGAATTACCTAATAAGGATGAAATAATTGGTCTTGCTTCTGTTGTCATTCCTCCTACCGATCCAGTAAAACAATATTTGCTAGACCATGAAAATGATATGCACTTGCGGGAAAGAAATGAAATAGATAGAATTTTCTTTGAACAACAACCTCTACTGAAACACAGTTTGCCTATTGAAATTCTTGGAGCTCCTTGATGTCTACTACGCAACTTTATTCTTGTAGAGACGTGTTGGGCCTCCAAGCGTACAGTTTGGTAGGACAGTAGCAATTTTCCCTCAAGTGAATGACCTAAGGTTTATCAATCTGTGAGAGGTGTAGGATGAAGATGGTCTCTCTCAAATGACCCTGCAACCAAATACAAGAAATCTCTTGTGTCCCCAACACACCCAATACAATGGCAAATTGTATAGGTGCACTAGTTTGGCAAAGTGTAATATGGATGGTAGAAATATATTTTTATAATCTGAATAAATAAAAATAGCAAGGTAGCAAATAACAAAAGTGAGCACAAACGATATTGCAATGATTGAAAATGAGGCCTAGGGTCCGTACTTTCGCTAGTGCAATCTCTCAACAATGCTAACATAGTTGGATCATATAACCATCCCTCAACATGCAACGAAGAATCAATCCAAAGTTCCTATCTAGCGGAGAACATAAGAATAAATTGTTTGTAGGGTACGAAACCACCTCAAAGCTATTCTTTCTGTTCGATCTATCCTAGAGTTCGTACTAAAATAATAGAAGCTATTCTTTCTGATCGATCTAATCAAGAGATCGTACTAAAGCAACACCAAATAATTTCAGATTCATAATACTCGATCCAACACAAAGAACTTCAAGGAGTGCCCCAAGATTTCTACCAGAGAAACAAAGACAAGAACATGCATCAACCCTTATGCATAGATTACCCCAATGTCACCGCGGGAATCCGCAAGTTGAATGCCAAAATACATATCAAGTTAATCAATACGATACCCCATTGTCACCACGAGTATTCAATTGCAAGACATATATCAAGTATTCTCAAATCCATTAAAGTATTTAATCCGATAACAACGAAATCTCAAAGGGAAAACTCAATTCATCACAAGAAGAGTATAGAGCGGAGAAACATCATATGATCCATCTATGTTAACAAAGCCCATGATATATCAAGATCGTGACATCTCAAGATCACGAGAGAGAGAGAGATTAAACACATATCTACTGGTACAAACCCTCAACCCTGAGGGTGGACTACTCCCTCCTCATCATGGTGGCCGCTGAGATGATGAAGATGGCCAACAGTGATGATCTCCCCCTCCGACAGGGTGCCGGAATGGGCTCCCAATTGGTTTTTGGTGGCTATAGAGGCTTGCGGCGGCGGAACTTCCGATCTAGGGCTACCCCGAAGGGTTTCGGAATATTTGGGAATTTATAGTGCAAAGAGGGGGTGCAGGAGGCCACCGAGGTGGGCACAACCCACCTGGGCGCGCCAGGGGGCCTAGCACGCCCTATTGGGTGGTGCCCCCCTCGGGGCACCCCCCAAGTGCAATTCTGGCCCAATCCGTTCCTTTTGGTCCAAAAAAATCTCCAAAAAGTTTCATGGTGTTTGGACTCCGTTTGATATTGATTTCCTGCGATGTAAAAATCAAGCAAAAAACAACAACTGGCATTGGGCACTGGGTCAATAGGTTAGTCCCAAAAAATGATATAAAGTTGCTATAAAATTATTGTAAAACATGCAAGAATGATAAAATAACAACATGAATACTTCATAAATTATAGATACGTTGGAGATGTATCAGGATCCACAAGCTTAATTCCTACTCGTCCTCGAGTAGGTAAATGATAAAAGAAATAATTTGTGAAGTGTGAATGCTAGCAAAGTGCATAAGTTTGATCAATGATAATTTCAATCACTTTTCCTAGCATCATTATAGCAATTCTTTTCTCATAAAGTTTTCTCATGTTAAAGTAGAAACCAATTCACATGTTAAGGTTAAAACAATGAATTCTCTTGAAACCCAACAACCTATGTTCCGAGTGACCAAGCAATTGCAATTCAACTTAATCAACAGAGTTTAAGTAAGAGCTCCACATACTCAACCATCATATAGTCTTCTATGATTGCTAACACTCACCGCATAAACATGGGCAAAACATTTCAAACGGACACATAGAAAGATAGGGGCTTATTGCTTTGCCTCCCAACGTATTCACCTCAAGGGTGATGCCAACAATAATAACTCATGCTACCCATATTCAACTGGATATATGTGCCTAGATCTTTCCTCACCACATGATGCTTGCCAAAGGAGAAAAATAAAAAGGAATGGAGAGAAAAACTTTGACTCTTGCATAAAAGTAAATACATAAATTAAAAGAGAGTCCCTTTGTAGAGGGAAGCAGAGGTTGCCATGCGCTTATTTGTTTGTATGTCCAACCCCTTAGTGCAAAAGAATGTCACGTTATATTTCCCCTTATGATAGCAACCTTTATTATGCATTCCGTCGCTTTTATTACTTTTCCATCACAAGTTCGTACAACGCTCAATTTTCTCTTACACTAAATGATCTAACACTTTTAGAAGCAATTTTTATTGCCTTATTGCACCGATGACAACATACTTGAAGGATCTTGCTCAATCCTTAGGTAGCTATGGTGGACTCTTGAAAATAAGATTTGGGTTTAAGGGTTTTTGGATGCACAAGTAGTATCTCTACTTGGTGCGGAATTTTTGGCTAGCAAAGATGGGGGGCAAGCACCACATGTTGAAGGATCTATGACAATATAACTTCTATGTGTATATGTACAAACATAAATCATTACATTGTATTCCTTGTCCAACATCAAAAATTTTGGCATATAATATTTTGATGGGGGCTCACAACCACAAAAGATTTCCAGGATAGTGTATCTGCATATGAAAGTTCTCTTCCTTATACAAATTATTCGTGAATTGCTTGTATGACCAATATTGTGATTGTCAAGCCTCAAAAGATTTCACTTTCTAAACACAATGTGAAGCTACCACTACGCATCATATGGTTTCAACTTCATGACATTCAATTTATTCAACAATTTACTCATAGGATATAAGTGAAGCACAAGAGTAAATGACATAGAAAAGAGCTTCGTTGACAGGATGTGAATGCCGCTTACTTAGCCTCCCTGGCAATTACTTGAGGACGCCATTTTATTTAAAAAACTTTAATATCTAATTATTTTATTAAAACAGCGATTAAAAAAACAAAATAAAATTTCAGTAATAGCACACATCATGTGAATAAGCAAAAACTTAGGATCAACCGATACTAACCAATAATTGTTGATGAAGAAAGGTGGGATGCCTACTGGGGCATCCCCAAGCTTAGATGCTTGATACTTCTTGAAATATTACCTTTGATGCCTTGGGAATTCCCAAGCTTGAGATTTTGTGTCTCCTTAATTCCTTTCACGGTTTACCTAATACTGAAAACTTCATCCACACAAAATTCAACAAGAACTCGTGAGATTAGTTAGTCTAAACTAATGCAAAAATCTTATCATTCTCTATTGTAGAAAATCACTAAAATTATTATTCAACATTAATACTAAATGCCTCTGCATATTTAATACTCCTATCCTTAAATAGAAACATTAAACAAGCAAACATATGCAAACAATGCAAACATAACAACAATCTGCCAAAACAGTACAGTCTGTAAAGAATGCAAGAGTATCAATACTTCTTAAACTCCAAATTTTATGAAATTTACCACACTGTAGAAAATTTATCATAGCTTATTATGAAAAAGTTACAACATTTTATCACATTCTGACTTTTCTATGGAATTTTTGCAACAGCGGTAAACTTTCTGTTTTGAAACAACATGTATACTTGCAAAATAAGCATGGTGAGGGGCATCCTTGACATTTTTATTATAAATAACATCAAACAAATACTAACAAAATAATTTGACGCTCCAAGTAAAACACATATCATGTGATGAATGAAAACATAGCTCCAAGTAAGGTTACCGATAATGTTGGAGATGATAGAGGGGATGCCTTCCGGGGCATCCCCAAGATTAGTTGCTTGGGTATTCCTTGAATGTTACCATGGGGTTTGCTTGGGCATCCCCAAGCTTAGGTCCTTGTCACTCCTCATTCTCCTCATATCGACATCACCCAAAACTTGAAAACTTCAATCACACAAAACTTAACAGAACTTCGTGAGATGGGTTAGTATGATAAAGAGCAAACCATTTCACTTTGGTACAGTCAAGACAATATCCATAGTAGTTATCACATAATGAATATGGTAGAATATAATTTCCACAATTTATATTGAGTAATATAAGCCATAGAAACTAGATAACAAGCAAACTATGCATTGAAAACAGAATCTGTCAAAAACAGAACAATCTGTAAAGATCTGAATTGTTCTCATACTTCTGCAACTCTAAAAATTCTTAAAAATTAGGAAAGCATAGGTAATTTTTTTATCAATCATATGTGAAAATATCATATCAAAATCATGTTCCAGTGAATTATAGAAATTCCTGGACTAGGTGCAAAAGTTTCTGTTTTTTGACAGAATCAAGTCAACTATCATCCACACTATCCCAAAGGCTTTACTTGGCACTTTATTGAAACAAAAACTATAAAACATGATTACCATAGTAGACTAATCATGTGAACACACAAAAACAGTAGGTAAAAGTGTTGGGTTGTCTACCAAAAAGCGCTTTTCTTTAATGCCTTTTAGCTAGGCATGATCATTTCAATGATGCTCGCATAAAAGAAAAGAATTGAAACATGAAGAGAGCATCTGAAACACATGTCAAGCACATTTAATTTTAACCCACTTCCTATGCATAGGGATTTTATGAGCAGGCAACCCATGAAAAGAAGAACCAACTAGCATAGGAAGGCAAAACAAGTACAACTTCAAAACAATCAACTTGATATTATTGAGATATGTAAGAGCATAAGTTCCTCTCTCATAATAATTTTTAGAGGCATCATGAATGGATTAAACAATACAACTATCACATACATCACTCTTTTCATGATGCACAAGCATAGAAAATTTATTACTCTTTATGGCATACATGTCATCATAATAATCATCATAGATAGCAACTTTATTGTCATAGTCAATTGAAACCTCTTCCAAAATAGTGGATGTATCAATAAATAAATTCATGACCTCTCCAAATCCACTTTCATCAATATTGTATTAAGATTCAACATCCTCCAAAATAGTTGGATCACTACTACCTAGATTTGACACTCTTCCAAATCCACTTTCATCAATGTAATCATCATAAATAGGAGGCATGCTATCATCATAATAAATTTTCTTATCGAAAGTAGAAGGAATCAAAGGATCATATTCATTAAGAAAATCATCCACAATCTTAGTACAAGCATTATTTCCAGCAAATAAATCTTCAAACATATCATACTCATTAAACATAGCATCTCCAAGCTTGTGGTTTTGCTTATCGTCACAATCATTCTTATCAATAGTATGAATGGCACCAAAAGTATAGCAAAAATTATTATCATATTCTAACAATAAAGTGCAAAAAATATTCTCAAGATCATAAGGGACATCATTGCCTTCCCAATCATAATCATTACAACAAGTAGTAGGTATCACAAAATCATACTCAATATCATCATCCTCCATCAACATATTTGATTCACTTTCATGAGGCACAATGGTGATAGGAGCAACATTATTTGGGAGAGATGCATTTTTACCTCTATTCTTTCTTGTTTTATTCTTCACCACATCATGTGTGGGTTTAATTAATTTTTTCAAGTTTCTTGTTGAAGAGATTGATTGGATAGGAAGCTCCTCCTCATTACCCGATTCATCATAATAAACACTAGGAGGGTAAATATTTTCCATTTCATTAGTACTCTCTTCATATTCTATTTGTTTTCTTGTCTTTAGATAGTTGGCAATATAAGGATTCCCAATGCAATTTACTTCACAAAACATATAAATTTCCTCTAGATCAAAATTAAGAAATCTCTCGGGATTTGGAAAACCCTTAGTTATACGTTTCATTTCTTCATACCCCAAAAGAAGACTAAGCTCTTTATGATGCTCAAGGGTAATCAAGTTGTCACAATTTTTGGACCCGATTTGATCATGAAATAATTTGCATTGGAGATTTAAATGACCACGTTCATTGCAAAGTTCACAAGGATGGCAAAAGAAATTACATCTTTCAGCACAATCATCTAGCCTCTCTTGCAACTTTTTTGTTTCTAAATATTTATGCTTCTTACAAAATCTATCTTCCCTTTTTGGTGTGCATTTGCACTCCCAATTCACTCTGCAAAAATTGACATGCTTATAAGAAACATTTTTATCATGACTTGTGCAATCATCATTAACATTTTAGATAATCAAAGAATTCACACTAACAACATTGCAATCATGCTCATCATTCAAATATTTTGTGCCAAACATTTTATTGACTTCTTCTTCTAACAATTGAGCACAATTTTCTAATCCATCATTTTCAAGAAAGATATTATAAAGATGATCAATAATATGATGCAACCTCAATTCCATTTTTTTGTAGTTTTCTTTAATAAACCAAACTAGTTATAAAACAAGAAACTAAAAGATTCGATTGCAAGATCTAAAGATATACCTTCATGCACTCACCTCCCCGGCAACGGCACCAGTAAAGAGCTAGATGTCTACTATGCAACTTTATTCTTGTAGACACGTGTTGGGCCGCCAAGCGTAGAGTTTTGTAGGACAGTAGCAATTTTCCATCAAGTGGATGACCTAAGGTTTATCAATTCGTGAGAGGTGTAGGATGAATATGGTCTCTCTCAAACAACCCTGCAACCAAATACAAGAAATCTCTTGTGTCCCCAACACACCCAATACAATGGCAAATTGTATAGGTGCACTAGTTTGGCAAAGTGTAATATGGATGGTAGAAATATATTTTTGTAAGCTGAATAAATAAAAACAGCAAGGCAGCAAATAACAAAAGTGAGCACAAACTATATTGCAATGATTGAAAATGACGCCTAGGGTCCGTACTTTCGCTAGTGCAATCTCTCAACAATGCTAATATAGTTGGATCATATAACCATCCCTCAACGTGCAACGAAGAATCACTCCAAAGTTCCTATCTAGTGGAAAACATAAGAAGAAATTGTTTGTAGGGTACGAAACCACCTCAAAGCTATTCTTTCTTTTCGATCTATCCTAGAGTTTGTACTAAAATAAAAGAAGCTATTCTTTCCGATCGATCTAATCAAGAGTTCGTACTAAAACAACACTAAATAATTTCAGATTCATAATACTCAATCCAACACAAAGAACTTCAAGGAGTGCCACAAGATTTCTACCAGAGAAACAAAGACAAGAACATGCATCAACCCCTATGCATAGATTACCCCAATGTCACTGCGGGAATCCGCAAGTTGAATGCCAAACTACATATCAAGTGAATCAATACGATACCCCATTGTCACAACGAGTATGCAATTGCAAGACATATATCAAGTGTTCTCAAATCCATTAAAGTATTCAATCCGATAACAATGAAATCTCAAAGGAAAACTCAATTCATCCCAAGAAGAGTATAGAGGGGAGAAACATCATATGATCCATCTATGTTAACAGAACCCATGATATATCAAGATCATGACATCTCAAGATCACGAGAGAGAGAGAGAGAGAGAGATTAAACACGTAGCTACTGGTACAAACCCTCAGCCCTGAGGGTGGACTGCTCCCTCCTCATCGTGGTGGTCGCCGGGATGATGAAGATGGCCACCAATATGATCTCCCCCTCCGGCAGGGTGCTGGAACGGGCTCCCGATTGGTTTTCGGTGGCTATAGAGGCTTGCGGCGACGGAACTTCCGATCTAGGGCTACCCTAAAGGGTTTTAGAATATTTGGGAATTTATAGTGCTAAGAGGGGGTGCGGGAGGCCACCGAGGTGGGCACAACCCACCTGGGCACGCTAGGGGGCCCTAGCACGCCCTGGTGGGTTGTGCCCCCCTCGAGGCACCCGCCAAGTGCAGCTCTAGCCCATTGGGTTTCTTCTGGTCCAAAAAATCTCCAAAAAGTTTCGTGGTGTTTGGACTCCGTTTGGTATTGATTTCTTGCGATGTAAAAATCAAGCAAAAAACAACAACTGGCACTGGGCACTGGGTCAATAGGTTAGTCCCAAAAAATGATATAAAGTTTTTATAAAATGATTGTAAAACATCCAATAATGATAAAATAACAACATGAATACTTCATAAATTATAGATACATTGGAGATGTATCAATCCTCCTCCACCTAAAGGTGATCCTGCATTTGAACTAAAACAATTTCCTGACACTTTTAAGTATGCTTATCTTGATGAGAAAAAAGTATATCATGTTATTATTAGTGCTAACCTTTCAGAACATGAAGAAGAAATATTATTAAAAATTCTGAGTAAGCACCGGGCTGCTATTGGATATACTCTTGATGATCTTAAGGGCATTAGTCCCAGTCTATGTCAGCACAAGTTCAATATGGAACCTGATGCTAAACCCGCTTTTGATCATCAACGACGATTGAATCGCAAGATGAAAGAAGTGGTAAGAACTGCAATATGAAAGGTTCTAGAAGTAGGTATAATCTATCCCATAGCAGATAGTAGATGGGTGAGTCCCGTTCATTGTGTCCCTAAGAAAGGAGGTCTTACTGTTGTTCCTAATGATAAAAATGAACTTATCCCATAGAGAATTGCCACTGGCTATAGAATGGTAATTGATTTTACAAAATTAAATAAATCTACTAGAAAAGATCATTACTCGCTGCCTTTCATTGATCAAATGCTAGAAAGATTATCTAAGCACACACACTTTTCTTTTCTGGATGGATACTATGGTTTCTCTCATATACCTGTATCACAACCAGATTAAGAGAAAACCACCTTTACTTGTCCTTTTGGAACCTATGCTTATAGACGTATGCCTTTTGGTTTATGCAATGCAACTGCTACCTTTCAAAGATGTATGACTGCTATATTCTTTCATTTTTGTGAAAACATTGTGGAGGTTTTCATGGATGATTTTTCTGTTTACGGAACTTCTTTTGATGATTGCTTAAGAAATCTTGATTGAGTTTTGCAGAGATGTGAACAAACTAATATCGTCTTGAATTGGGATAAGTGCCACTTTATGGTTAATGAAGGTATTTTCTTGGGGCATAAAATCTCTGAACGAGGTATTGAGGTGGATCAAGCTAAAGTTGATGCAATTGAGAAAATGCCATGTCCTAAAGATATCAAAGGTATTGAAGTTTCCTTCGTCACGCTGGTTTCTATAGGAGGTTTATTAAAGACTTCTCAAAAATTTCTAGGACACTTACTAATCTTTTACAAAAGGATATTGCCTTTGTTTTTTATGATGATTGCATAGAAGCCTTTCAAACACTTAAGAAAGCCTTAACCACTGCACCTATTGTTCAACCACCTGATTGGAACTTGCCTTTTGAAATTATGTGTGATGCTAGTGATTATGCTGTTGGTGTTGTTTTAGGACAAAGAGTTGATAAGAAATTAAATGTTATACATTATGCTAGCAAAACTCTAGACAATGCCCAAAGAAATTATGCCACTAGTGAAAAATAATTTTTAGCAGTTGTGTTTTCTTGTGATAAATTTAGACCTTACATTATTGATTCCAAAAATTTTGTTCACACTGATCATGGTGCTATAAAATATCTTATGAAAAAGAAAGATGCTAAACCTAGACTCATTAGGTGGGTTCTCTTGCTTCAGGAATTTTATTGATAGGAAGGGAGTTGAGAACCCCGTAGCTGATAACTTGTCTAGGTTAGAAAACACCCTTGATGACCCACTACCTATTGATGATAGTTTGCCTGATGAACAATTAGCTGCAATGAATATTTCTCAAAACACTCCATGGTATGCTGATTATGCTAATTACATTGTTGCTAAATATATTTCACTTCTTCCCGATCCCATGCAAACGCAACCTCTCCAAAACCCTCATGTGCCAATGTACTCATTCGAGGCCGACGAATGATGTTGCCAAAAAACAACCAATGCGACCTCGTCACCATCATTCCATGCCGCCACGGTGCATACCTTTCTCCATGTCTCCGTAGCTGATCATTGTCACTAAGTTAGTGTACAAAGCTCTCAATTTTGAGTTTCTCACGATTAATTTGTTGGGGAACGTTGCATGGGAAACAAAAAGTTTCCTACGCACACGCAGATCTATCCATGGTGATGAACATCTACGAGAGGGAGAGTGAATCTACATACCCTTGTAGATCGCTAAGCGGGAAGCGTTAAGAAACGCGGTTGGTGTAGTCGAACGTCTTCGCGATCCAAATCGCCGTGCGTCCCGCGATCCAATCATGATCCATCCCGCGATCCAATCATGATCCGTCCCGCGATCTGATCACGATCCGTCCCACGAACTTGATCACGATCCGTCCCACGAACTTGATCACGATCCTTCCGATCTAGCACCGAACGGACGGCACCTCCGCGTTCAGCACAAGTGCAGCTTGATGGCGATCTCCACCGTCTTGATCCAGCAAGAAGGAGTGGAGAGGAAGAAGAGTTCTCCGGCAGCCTGACGGCACTCCGGCGATGATGGTGGAGCAATTCCGGCAGGGCTTCGCACTGGAGGAAACCGATCTAGAGGAGAAACTATGCACTGGAGGAACGGGTAGCACGTGGCTGAAAATCTAGTGCAAAAACCCTAAAACCTCTAGTATATATAAGAGGATAGGAGGAGAGGCCTTGGCACAAGGGCAGGGGCCTCCTTGCTTTGGCCGAAGGAGAGAGGGAGAGGTGGAGTCCACCTCCAATCCTAATAGGACTAGGATTCACCCTATTTTGCCTTTTCTCCACTTTTTCTCTTAGGCCTTTTTCCTCCAGCCGCATGGGCCTCTTGTGGATGTTCCACCAGCCCACTAAGGGCTGGTTTACACCCTCCTACAGCCCATGTAGCCTCTTTGGTCTAAATACCCCTCCCGATGGCCTCCCGGTACACTACCGGTACTCCCGGTACACTACCGATGAGCCCGAAACTTTTCCGGTAACCAAAACAGGACTTCCTATATATGAATCTTTACCTCCAGACCATTCCAGAGCTCCTCGTGACGTCCGGGATCTCATTTGGGACTCCGAACAAACTTCGGTCACCACCATACATAACTCTATACTACCGAAACGTCACCAAACTTTAAGTGTGCAGACCCTGCGGGTTCGAGAACTATGTAGACATGACCGAGACACCTCTATGGTAAATAACCAATGGCGGGACCTAGATGTCCACATTGGTTCCTACATATTCTACGAAGATAATTAGCGGTCGAACCTCTATGTCAAGGATTCAGTTAATCCCGTATGATGTTCCCTTTGTTCTTCGGTATGTTACTTGCCCGAGATTCGATCGTCGGTATCTCCATACCTAGTTCAACCTCGTTACTGGAAAGTCTCTTTACTCGTTCCGTAATACAAGATCTCCCAACTAACACTTAGTCACATTGCTTGCAAGGCTTATTGTGATGTTGTATTACCAAGTGGGCCCTGACATACCTCTCCGTCACACGGAGTAACAAATCCCAGGCTTGATTCATGCCAACTCAACAGACACCCTCGGAGATACCTGTAGAGCACCTTTATAGTCACCCAGTTACGTTGTGACATTTGATACACACAAGGTACTCCTCCGATATCTGTGAGTTGCATGATCTCATGGTCATAGGAACATATACTTGACATGCAGAAAACAGTAGCAATAAACTGACACGATCATAAGCTGTGTTTGTAGTTTGGGTCTTGTCCATCACATCATTCTCCTAATGATGTGATCCCGTTATCAAATGACATCTCATGTCCATGGCTAGGACACCTTAACCATCTTTCGATCAACGAGCTAGTTAACTAGAGGCATACTAGGGACATTGTGTTTGTCTATGTATCCACACATGTATCCATGTTTCCAATTAATACAATTATAGCATGGATAATAAACAATTATCATGAACAAGGAAATACAATAATAAACACTTTATTTATTGCCTCTAGGGCATATATCCAATAGTCTCCCACTTGCACTAGAGTCAATAATCTAGTTCACATCACTATGTGATTTACATTGTAATGAATCGAACACCCATGCAGTTCTGGTGTTGATCATGTTTAGCCCTTGGAAGAGGTTTAGTCAACGGGTCTGCAACATTCAGATCCGTGTGCACTTTGCAAATATTTATGTCTTTCTCCTCGATGTAATCGCGGATGGAGTTGAAGCGTCGCTTTATGTGTCTGGTCGTCTTGTGAAACCTTGGTTCCTTGGCCTGAGCAATGGCACCAGTGTTGTCACAGAACAGGTTCATAGGATTCAGTGCACTGGGCACTACTCCAAGATCTGTCATGAACTGCTTCATCCAGACACCTTCCTTTGCCGCCTTCGAGGCTGCGATGTATTCCGCTTCGCACGTAGAATTAGCTACCACGCTTTGCTTGGAACTGCACCAGCTTACCGCTCCCCCGTTAAGAATAAATACGTATCCGGTTTGCGACTTAGAGTCATCCGGATCAGTGTCAAAGCTTGCATCGACGTAACCCTTTACGAAGAGCTCTTCTTCACCTCTATAAACGAGAAACATTTCCTTAGTCCTTTTCAGGTACTTAAGCATATTCTTGACCGCTTGCCAGTGCTCCATTCCAGGATCACTTTGAAACCTTCCGGCCATACTTATGGCAAGGCTGACATCGGGTCTTGTGCACAACATTGCATGCATGATAGATCCTATGGCTGAATCATAGGGGATGACACTCATCTTTTCTCTATCTTCTGCAGTTACTGGGCATTGAGTCTTACTCAACTTTACACCTTGTAACACAGGCAAGAACCCCTTCGTGGACTGTTCCATTTTGAACTTCTTCAAAACTTTATCAAGGTATGTGCTCTGTGAAAGTGCTATTAAGCGTCTCGATCTATCTCTATAGATCTTAATGCCTAATATGAAAGCAGCTTCTCCTAGGTCCTTCATTGAAAAACTCTTGTTCAAATATTCCTTCATGCTTTCCAGCATTTCTATATTGTTTCCAATCAGCAATATGTCGTCCACATATAATACTAGAAACGCTATAGAGCTCCCACTCACTTTCTTGTAAATACAAGCTTCTCCGCAAATTTGTATAAACTCAAACGCTTTGATCACCTCATCAAAGGGCTTATTCCAACTTCGAGATGCTTGCACCAATCCATAAATGGATCGCTGGAGTTTGCAAACTTTTTCAGCATTCTCTGGATCGACAAAACCTTCGGGTTGCATCATATACAACTCTTCCTCAAGGAAATCGTTGAGGAATGTTGTTTTGACATCCATCTGCCAAATTTCATAGTCGAAATAAGTAGCTATTGCTAACATGATTCTGACAGACTTAAGCATCGCTACGGGTGAGAAAGTCTCATCGTAGTCAACTCCTTGAACTTGTGAAAAACCCTTTGCCACAAGTCGAGCTTTATAGACGGTGACATTACCGTCCGCGTTTGTCTTCTTCTTAAAGATCCATTTGTTCTGAATGGCCTTTCGCCCTTCAGGTAATACTTCCAAAGTCCATACTTTGTTTTCATACATGGATCCCATCTCGGATTTCATGGCCTCTAACCATTTCTCGTAATCCGGGCCCATCACTGCTCCTCCATAGCTCGTTGGTTCATTGTTGTCCAACAACATAACCTCCAAGACAGGGTTGTCGTACCACTCAGGGGTAGTACGCGGTCTTGTAGACCTACGAGGTTCAATAGCAGCTTGATCCGAAGCTTCATGATCATCATCATTAACTTCCTCTTCTAACGTCGTAGGTTCCACAGAAACATCTTTCTGCGCTGCACTACTTTCTGGTTGAAGTAAAGGTTCAATAACCTCATCAAGCTCTATTTTCCTCCCACTCAATTCTTTCGAGAGAAACTCTTTCTCAAGAAATGTTCTGTTCTTAGCGACAAACACTTTGCCTTCGGATCTGAGATAGAAGGTATACCCGACTGTCTCTTTCGGGTATCCTATGAAGACGGATTTCTCCGCTTTGGGTTCCAGCTTTTCAGGCTGAAGCTTTTTGACATAAGCATCACATCCCCAAACTCTAAGAAATGACAACTTTGGCTTCTTGTCAAACCATAGTTCATATGGCGTCGTCTCAACGGATTTTGATGGTGCCCTATTTAAAGTGAATGCAGCTGTCTCTAATGCATAACCCCAAAACGATAGTGGCAAATCAGCAAGAGACATCATAGAACGCACCATATCTAATAAGGTTTGATTATGACGTTCGGACACACCATTACGCTGTGGTGTTCCGGGCGGTGTCAACTGTGAGACAATTCCACATTGTCTTAAGTGACTGCCAAACTCATAACTCAGCTATTCACCTGTAACGACCCGACTCAAAACGACTCAAGCCTCTGTGTGTTCTGTGCCATCCCTGGATCAGTATACAGTACATCAATGTATATATCAAAGTGCAATCACATGTAATTAACGTAAAACTGATATATACCTTAAAATCTCAGCAGAAACAGTCAATGGGAGTGGAGTCCCAATAACACCAACGGCAGGTTGAGTGTAGACCGTAACCCTGAATCATACTCTTACCCGTCATAGAGCTTATCTGCAACATAAGACGTTGCAGCCGTGTAGGTCAGCATTTTGAATATGCCGGCAAGTCATAAAAGAGGGGGTGTAAAGTAATCATCTATTCTACATGCATATATGGCAAGTGGGGTAGTGGGTTTTGCATAAAGCCAAATTTTTCCTACAACAAGAGAGGGCAAAAGCATAATGACTACAATGTTGGTTGATTAATGAGATGGTTCCACCAACCAATTCTCATACCCACATTGACATTAATACCCACATCAATGTAATTAATTGTGTTGAGAGTTCCAGATAGTTTCAGTTCCTTTGGCTCAAACTGTCCATGACCGTGGACATGGCTAATCGATTAGGTTTGGGTACTCTGTAGAGTTTTGCACACGTTCCCCACAAGATTTGATCGCCTCCGTTTGATTTCTCGCACTTCAGGGTGTTTGAGAAACGGATGACCAAAACATGGTCTTCTAAAGGGTTTCCCCGAGACTCTGTCGGTGCCCATCCTTTCCTACCGTTCTTCTACATCTCGTAGCACCGCCTGTCCAGGGTCACCACGATATCCAACCAAGCCAGAGCCCATAATGGCTTGTGGCTATGCAGGTAAGCCTTGGGTCTTGAAGCATCCATCCATCTTTTTGTGCCTGGGTGGACCTTTCCGCGTGAATACTGGCACTTCCCCAACAACACCTAGGCTAACCATTGGTTTCTCCAGGGCGCTGTTCAACCATCATACACCCAGAGGTATGCTGAAAACTTGGAGTCTTGAAGTCTTGATCATCTTGTAGGTCTTGAAATTATTAACTCACAACTCTCATGAATCACACAACCAACCCCGTCTACTAATAGCATAGCAAAATTAAAACAACATTTCTCGGGGCCAATGTGTCAAAGGGTTGAGGGGTGCCTACCACATGATACTACATCAAGTAACCAAGTTTCCAAATTACCTACTTTGCATGCAATTGGGGAGATGGTAGAACTAATGCAATAAAAACATAGGTATACATGGTCAAAGTGACTTGCCTGTACTGTTGATGAAGAAAATATCGCTCTCAGAGATAACTGATAGACTATTCATCACTCTCCGATGAAAATCTATATAATCAAACATTATATTCTTATAAGCAATCATACTAGCAGTCAATACTAACAATAAAAAAAGCAACACAAAACCAAAAGCAACATGGTGGTGATGAAAGGAAATACTTAAGACAAAATCAAATGACAAAACTACATCAACACAACCAAGGGTTGGTTTTCTCTACAAATACATCCTAATTTCAAAAGTAAAAACTCAAAACAAAGTAAAATATAATCAAAAGTATTTTAGTAAATATTTTACTTAGCAAAAAGAATTACTTTTGAAGAACAACTAATAATTTAGAAATATATACTCTAGCAACATAAGTTTTTAACTACTAGAACATATTAGTAGAAAACACTAAGTTAACAAATGAAAAACAAATTTTTTAAAACAAATAATTAATAGAAAGTATTTTCTCATAAGTCTTTATTTTGCAAAAAGAACTAATTGACAAGCTTTTATAAAGATTCTTATTTTGATATAAAACAAGGTCATCCTTGGCTTAAACCACAAACAATCTCAACTATAATACAAATTGTTTCTGCTCTAAACTTAGACTAACAGCAAATCAAACTTATAAAACATTTTGTGGAAACTATTTTCAAATACAAGATCAACATAGCAATGAAAATCCAATTGCAAGTTATAGTTGAACTAGAATTGATTTTAATGCAACCAACTAATAAAATATTATTTGTTTTGAAGGGTTACTATTAACTAACAGAAAACTTTATAAAATCTATCAACTAATATAAAAATAAAAAATAAATTAAAACAATTTAAAAACAAAAGAAATATAGATAAGCTTAACAAGAACTAAACATAATCTGTTTTGGTTGAAAATACTATTTAAATTATCTAAAAAATTACCAAACTCTACATACTGATAACTAAGGTCACAAATGACAAGTAGAAAAAAGAATCAACTAAAAATATATTTTTAAACTCAAGATATTCAGAAAATAAGATTTGAATCAAATCTGTTCGAAATCAATTTTAAGTTACTCAAATTTGGTCAAACCTGATATTTACAGAAACTACATAAAATTTGTGACACAATGCAAAAAGAATCAAATTAAAACATCTAAAAACATAAAAGATATAACAAAAATAAAAACAGAACCTATTATGTTTTCTAAAACAAAAACAGAAAAGAAAAAAAAACTAAACTAACGGACAGGGTGACGTGGCAGGTTGTGGTTGGCCGAGGCCGTGTACATGCGGGTTTTGCGAGCGGACGACCGAACGCTAGGAGAAAACGGTTCGGGAATTAAAATAAAATATGCGATCTAATCTTGACCGTTGGAATGGGATCGAACGGAGGAGGAAGGAGAAGCTCACCGCGGTGGGGGTGGTCTCCGGCAAAGCGCCGGTGATGTCTGACAGTGGCGAGGTCGATGGGACGGCGTTTCGGTGGTCCTCCGGCGTTGGTGATGGCACCGGTCGATGCAGACGAGGACGGCGAGTACGACGGTGGTCCTGGCGTCGTCGCGGGCGGTCGGGGGCGTTGGCGACGAGCTCCGGGGCGGCGATGGCGTTCGATTGGTCGACGGGGAGGTCGCTCCGGAGGCTTTGGATTAATGGCGAGTTCATAGGTAGGTGCGGACAGGCGAGGCGAAGTGGTTGGTGGTGGCGATGGTGGTTGGGAAGGTCGGGAGCGAGAGGTGGTGCGGCAATGGCGCGGCGGCTCGGTCGAACTCCAGCGAGCGTTTTGGCGAGCACGAGGGCGTGAGAGTTGGGGGTCGGGCAAGAACAGAATGAGGCCGAGCTCCTCTATTTATAGGAGAGGTCAGGAGGGTCAGCGAAGCAAGAGAGAGGAGATTGCGCCTCCGGTGATCTCGCCGGCGAGGTTCGGGGCGAGAGGAGGGGGTTGACCGCGGTGTTTGTGGGATCGGTCGGTGGGTCCGGTTGTCAGCGAGAGAGAGAGAGAGAGGGTGCGGTTAGCGGTGGTCGGTGCGGAGGAGTTTCGGGGGAGAGGTTAGAGGCGGTGGGCCGGTGGGCTTTAACACACGTTTAATAGTTTCCTATTATTAATTTATAGAGCATTAAAATATCATTAAGGCATTCAAAACCTGTCCAAAAAATAAAGTCTTATATACCAAAATATCAGGGAAATAAATGCCATTTAATGAACATTTTTCCACGGCCAAAATAAATACTTTTAGAAAAATTATTTTCAGAAAATGCCTAAATGGCTTTATTTATTTTTGCAAATATTTTTCAAATAAACCCTTGGGTTTTATGGTTCAAGAACTTCACAAAAATACCCCTGGTTTGGAGTGTCATATTACTCCTCTCAAAATTTTTGTCAAGGGGTTTGAATGCTTACAAATTCAAATAGGGAATTCAAATATGGAAGGTGAAACTCCATATGAGAAATTTTCAAATGGTTTGCAAATTCCCTTTCCAAATCTTTTCATGTTGAAGAAGTCCTGTCATCTTCCCTCACTGATTTGAAAAGTAAGAATTTGAATTCAAAAGAAAATGGGAAAGTCATTTTATTCCCTGTCATTCAAAAGTTTTCAAAAGTTTCAAATTTCACTCAATTTCAATCACTCAAGCAAACAAGCATTCATTCTGATATTAATTATAACATTCCAAAATTTGGGATGTTACATCACCTCCTCGATCAGATTGCAGGAACTTAATCTTCTTGTTACGATGATTCTCAACTTCACTCTGAAATTGCTTGAACTTTTCAAACGTTTCAGACTTGTGTTTCATTAAGTAAATATACCCATATCTACTTAAGTCATCAGTGAAGGTGAGAAAATAACGATATCCACCACGCGCTGTAACATTCATTGGACCGCACACATCAGTATGTATGATTTCCAATAAGTCACTTGCCCGTTCCATTGTTCCAGAGAACGGCGTTTTAGTCATCTTGCCCATGAGGCATGGTTCACATGTGTCAAGTGATTCAAAATCAAGTGACTCCAAAAGTCCATCAGCATGGAGCTTCCTCATGCGTTTTACACCAATATGACCTAAACGGCAGTGTCACAAGAAAGTGGTACTATCATTATCAACTCTACATCTTTTGGCATCAATGTTATGAACATGTGTATCATCACTATCAAGATTCAATATGAATAAACCCCTCACATTGGGTGCATCACCATAAAAGATATTACTCATATAAATAGAACAACCTTTATTCTCTGATTTAAATGAGTAACCGTCTCGCAATAAACAAGATCCAGATATAATGTTCATGCTTAATGCAGGCACTAAATAACAATTATTCAGGATCATCACTAATCCCGATGGTAATCGAAGAGAGAGCGTGCCGTCGGCGGTCACATCAACTTTGGAACCATTCCCTACGCGCATCGTCACTTCGTCCTTTGCCAGCCTTCGTTTATTCCGCAGTTCCTGCTTTGAGTTGCAAATGTGAGCAACCGAACCGGTATCAAATACCCATGCACTACTACGAGAGCTAGTAAGGTACACATCAATAACATGTATATCATATGTACCTTATTTGTCGTTGGCCGCCTTCTTGTCAGCCAGGTACTTGGGGCAGTTCCGCTTCTAGTGACTAGTTCCCTTGCAATGAAAGCACTCAGTTTCTGGCTTGGGTCCATGCTTGGGCTTCTTTGTAGGAGTAGCAACTGCTTTGCCATCCTTCTTGGTTTTACCCTTCTTGCCCTTGCCCTTGACTTTGCCATTTTTCTTGAAACTAGTGGTTTTATTGACCATCAACAGTTGATGTTCTTTCTGGATTTCAGACTCAGCGACTTTTAGCATCGCAAACAGCTCGGCGACTGACTTGTTCATCCCGTGCATGTTATAGTTCATCACAAAGCTCTTGTAACTAGGTGGCAGTGATTGAAGAACTCTGTCAGTGATCGCCTCTGGTGGAAGGGCAATTCCCAACTCCGCTAGACGAGTTGAATACCCAGACATTCTGAGTATATGTTCACTGATAGACCCATTCTCCTCCACCTTGCAAGCATAGAACTTATCGGAGGTTTCATACCTCTCGATCCGGGCGTTCTTCTGAAAGATAAACTTCAACTCCTGGAACATCTCATATGCTCCATGACGTTCAAAACGTCTTTGAAGTCCCGGTTCTAAGCCATAAAATATTGCACACTGAACTATTGAGTAATCTCCAGTACGTGCCTCCCAAGCGTTCTTAACGTCTTTAGAGGTCATGTCTTCTAGTTGGTCACCAAGCGGTGCATCAAGGACATATGATTTCTGGGAAGCCGTGAGGATAATCCTCAGATTACGGGCCCAGTCAACAAAGTTACTTCCATCATCTTTCAACTTAGCTATCTCCACGAACGCATTAAAATTCAGGGGTGCTACTGCGCGAGCCATTGATCTACAACATAAATATGCAAAGTTTACTTAGACTATTGTTCAAGATAATGAGTTTAGTTAATCAAATTACTAAAGCTCCCACTCAAATTGACATCCCTCGGGTCATCTGAATGTCACATGATCCAAATCCACCAACTCAAGTCCGATCATCACGTGAGTTGAGGTGGATTCAATGGTGAACATCATTATGTTGATCATATCTACTATATGACTCATGTTCGACCTTTCGGTCTCTTGTGTTCCGAGGCCATGTCTGTACATGCTAGGCTCGTCAAGTTTAACCCGAGTGTTCTGTGTGTGCAACACTTGCTTGCACCCGTTGTATGTGAACGTAGAGTCTATCACACCCGATCATCACGTGGTGTCTCAACACGACGAACTTTCGCAATGGTGCACACTCGGGGAGAACACAATTTATCTTGAAATTTAAGTGAGGGATCACCTTATAATGCTACCGTCGTACTAAGCAAAACAAGGTGCATAAAAGGATTAACATCACATGCAATTCATAAGTGACATGATATGGCCATGAACTTGTGCTTTGGATCTCCATCTTGAAAGCACCGACATCATCTCCATCGTCACCGGCAAGACACCATGATCTCCATCATCTTGATCTCCATCAACGTATCGTCATCGGGGTTTTCGCGCCCAACATGCTTCTACTACTATTGCTACCATTTAGCGATAAAGTAAAGCATTACATAACGTTTAATGATTGACACGCAGGTCATACAATAATTAAAGACAACCCTATGGCTCCTGCCGGTTGCCGTACTCAGCGACATGCAAGTCGTGAAATTCTATACATCACATGATCATCTCATACATCACATATATCACATCATGTAATTGGCCACATCACATCACAACATACCCTGCAAAAACAAGTTAGACGTCCTTTAATTGTTGTTGCATGTTTTACGTGGCTGCTACAGGTTTCTAGCAAGAACGATTCTCACCTACGCATAAACCACAACGGTGATACATAATTTGCTTTTCAACCTTCTCAAGGACCGCCTTTGTCGAATCCGATCCAACTAAAGTGAGAGAAACTGCCACCCGCAAGCCATCTAGGCAACAAGTTGCGTCGAGGGAACCGGTCTCTTTTAAGTGTACGAGTAATGTTGGTTCGGGCCGCTTCATCTGACAATACCGCTGAACCAAAATTTGACCAAGGGAGCAAGCAATCTAAGCATCAACGCCCACAAACCTTTTGTGTTCTACTCGAGATCTCATCAACACATAGACCTAGCTCTGATACCACTGTTGGGGAACATTGCATGGGAAACAAAAAAATTCCTATGCACACGCAGATCTATCCATGGTGATGAACATCTACGAGAGGGAGAGTGAATCTACATGCCCTTGTAGATCGCTAAGTGGGAAGCGTTAAGAAACGCGGTTGGTGTAGTCGAACGTCTTCGCGATCCAAATTGCCGTGTGTCCCACAATCCATCACGATCCATCCCACGATCCAATCACGATCCGTCCCACGAACTTGATCACGATCCGTCCCACGAACTTGATCACGATCCGTCCCACAAACTTGATCACGATCCTTCCAGTCTAGCACCGAACGGACGACACCTCCGCGTTCAGCACACGTGCAGCTTGATGACGATCTCCACCGTCTTGATCCATCAAGAAGGAGTGGACAGGAAGAAGAATTCTCCGGCAGCCTGACGACGCTCCGGCGATGGTGGTGGAGCAATTCCGGCAAGGCTTTGTCTAAGCACTGTAGAAAACCGATCTAGAGGAGAAACTATGCACTGGAGGAACGGGTAGCACGTGGCTGAAAATCTAGTGCAAAAAACCCTAAAACCTCCTGTATATATAAGAGGACAGGAGGAGAGGCCTTGTCACAAGGGCCAAGGACTCCTTGCTTTGTCAAAGGAGAGAAGGAGAGGTGGAGTCCACCTCCAATCCTAGTAGGACTAGGATTCACCCTATTTTGCCTTTTTTCCACTTTTTCGCTTAGGCCTTTTTTCCTCCAGCCTCATGGGCCTCTTGTGGATGTTACACCGTCCCACTAAGGGATGGTTTACACCCTCCTACAGCCCATGTAGCCTCTTGGGTCGAAATACCCTCCCGATGGGCTCCCGCTACACTACCGGCACTCCCCGTACACTACCGATGAGCCTGAAACTTTTCCGGCGACCAAAACAGGACTTCCTATATATGAATCTTTACCTCCGAACCATTCCAGAGCTCCTCGTGCCTTCCGAGATCTCATCCGGGACTCCGAACAAACTTTGGTCACCACCATACATAACTCTATACTACCGAAATATCACCAAACTTTAAGTGTGCAGACCCTGCGGATTCGAGAACTATGTAGACATGACCGAGACACCTTTACGGTCAATAACCAATGGAAGGACCTAGATGTCCACATTGGTTCCTACATATTCTATGAAGATCTTTATCGGTCGAACCTCTATGTCAAGGATTCAGTTAATCCCGTATGATGTTCCCTTTGTTCTTCGGTATGTTACTTGCCCGAGATTCGATCATCGGTATCTCCATACTAGTTCAACCTCGTTAATGGCAAGTCTCTTTATTCATTCCGTAATACAAGATCTCACAAATAACACTTAGTCACATTGCTTGCAAGGCTTATTGTGATGTTATATTACCGAGTGGGCCCTGAGATACCTCTCCGTCACACGGAGTAACAAATCCCGGTCTTGATTCATGCCAACTCAACAGACACCCTCGGAGATACCTGTAGAGCACCTTT
This sequence comes from Hordeum marinum, assembly GCA_022496015.1. Lineage (NCBI taxonomy): Eukaryota > Viridiplantae > Streptophyta > Magnoliopsida > Poales > Poaceae > Hordeum > Hordeum marinum. Next base: position 446,525,054 of record CM039676.1, read on the forward strand.
ATAGTCACCAAGTTACGTTGCAATGTTTGATACACCCAAGGTACTCCTCCGATATCTGTGAGTTGCATGATCTCATGGTCATAGGAACATATACTTGACATGCAGAAAACAGTAGCAATAAACTGACACGATCATAAGCTATGTTTGTAGTTTGGGTCTTGTCCATCACATCATTCTCCTAATGATGTGATCCCGTTATCAAATGACATCTCATGTCCATGGCTAGGAAACCTTAACCATCTTTCGATCAACGAGCTAGTTCACTAGAGGCATACTAGGGACATTGTGTTTGTCTATGTATCCACACATGTATCCATGTTTCCAATTAATACATTTATAGCATGGATAATAAACGATTATCGTGAACAAGGAAATACAATAATAAACACTTTATTTATTGCCTCTAGGGCATATTTCCAACATAATTTCCTATAATTTTAAAATCTGGTGGATCTTTGGAATTTAAGAAATATTTTGTGCATGGTTTTAAATTTTTCGCTCGTGCACAACTAGTAGACACTAGTGGAAAACCCCCATTTGTCCCGGTTCGTAAGGCCCATTTATCCTAGTTCTGGAACCGGGACTAAAGGGTCGAGACTAAAGCCCACGTCCTTTTGTCCCGGTTTGCTTACGAACTGGGACAGATGGGGCTACACATGGCCGCTTCGTCGAGCCCAGGCAGGAGGGCCTTTGGTCCCGGTTGGTAACACCAACCGGGACCAAAGAGCGTCCATGTGTCAGCAGCTGAGGCGCTGTTTTTTTAAAGAGAGGGGGTTTCGAGGGTTTTGGAGGGTTAATTTAGGGGTTTCATATATTTTGTTAGATAGCTAATAGAGAGAAGTGATCTCTCTTATCACCGTGCTTGGTCACGACGCTACGTACTATACTTATAGATAGAACATACGACATAATTTAATCATCATTTTCGTCAATGAGACATCATATCACAAGTTGGTCACTGGTCATAATCACAACTCCTCCTCCTCCTCCTCCTCATCATCAACTCTAACACATTGTAGCACATAATAACACATTGTATCTAGGACCTACGTACTCCTATCTCATAGAACCTATTCTACCCTCTCTTAGGTACAATATCATAAAACAAGATAGGCCTTGACTCTCCATTATGGAGACGGAGATCATCCTGTCTCCTAGTATTGGCCTACGTACAATGTTGCTTCCAAGTAGCTCTCTACAATTGAGCATACATTTTTCCAATCGTTGATTGTCATGACTCCATCGGTTTTAGAAATCCGGAATGGACAGGAGTGATGCGTAGGCTGACCTGGCCGTGGTGGCCCTAAGTTCGTAACAACAACGCGACCTCTCGGAAACATCAGATGAGGCACACAATCCTCCGGGATTTTCTGTTGAAAAACATAGTAATAATTTTGTAGTTAGCAATGTAGTTTAGTTTTAGAAGAATTTATGCAAAAGATGCACGGATGTCGTAATAGTAGAATTAAAATCTTACCATGCAATCTCCATGGATGTTACCGTAGTTCACCACATGCACTAGTGGCACGTATTGACCATAATGTGCAGGAGTTTGATAATAGCTATTGTAATTCTCAAGATGACTAAGAAATGCGGTAAGATGATCTTTCTTCTTATAAATTAATTCTGCTTCATCATTGTAGTAGTAGGTTTTGTCTACCATCTTTCGTACATTTTTTGAAGAATGAAAATAAGCTGTCAATGCAAATAAGTTGTCAAATATTTTTAAATAAACAATATAAATTACTTAAAAATATGGTTGGGAAACTCACATAATGGTAGAACTGGAGGCGTCTGCACATCGACCCAGATGTCGATATTACCTTCTATTTCATCTTCCGGACGAATATCAAAGGTGAGAAGCATATTAGGCTCAAATGCATAAACCTAGCATAGTGCTTGCCAATTTTTGCATTCAAAATAGCAATAGGTGTATGCATGGTAAAATTTTACCGCAAAAGTAAAACCACGCTCGGTCTTCAAGTGAACTATCTTTACCTCCATATCTTTTTTAGTATTGAAACCAATCTTATCCAAGACAGCAATTATTGCATGGCAGGGGATACGCTAGTAGAACAGTAAAAAATTAAAATTAATTATAAGTTGAAGCAAAAGAGGCAGAAGTCATGCTTAATCACGAAAAAAGACTTGTCATTGTGACTTACTATATCCACTTCGAAGTTCTCATCGAGCATGATGCTGAAGCGCCTACCATCAACTAGGAAAGTCTTGTCACGTAGCCCGCACTCGTCTTCGCAGTATTCGCACATACCGAATTCACTTTCGTCGTCAGACATTTCCTATGTTCATAATTGAAACATTTAAAATCGATATTTATAGGAAACTACGAGAAAACTGATCAACACACAGATCACTATTACTCAATATGCAACAGGTTGACTTTAGGTCTGTCGAGTCTTTCCTTCCTAAACTCTCATCTGACGTATATGGTGGGCACTCCATTCGTCCTCGAGTGCATTACACCAAAATGTCTAGCACACGGGAACGAAGGAGAAGCGACCCCCACGACAACAGTCGAGATTCTTTCTCTCTCATATTTATATATGGTGGACACTCTCCCTCAGTGAAAGACACACAAGTAGCCGAAACAGATCTAAACTTAACCCATTCCATGTAACGAGCAATGCATATATCGGGCAATGACATACAAAAAATTCCCTATATTTTGCCGGAATGACTTGCAAATCACAAATACATTTATAATGAACTCCAATATAATATCACTAATACATCATCCCGAATAATCTAGTTCAAGAATTACGGCACGCTTTGGATCTTAATTAATGCATGTGTGTGACTTTCGGTCTATTGAGGCTTTCCTTAAATAACTCTCACATCTCATGGTGTGTTGGTGCGCACTCTCTCATATTGATACGGTGGTGTATATATGCTGGTGGACACTCTCTCACAGTAATAGTTTGACCGCCGGTGATGGATGCCTCCCGTCTTCTCTTCTTGCGCAATATAGCAACGAGTATATCGCAAAGAAGAGAAGAAAGAGGAGGCGCCCCCCACGACAACAGTCGGGATTCCTCCATCAAGAACACACATGAAAGTCACACAAGGAGCAACGACAGACCGAAAGTCACACATGCATTATACCGATAAAATATCACTAATACATTAATATTTATAATGACCTCGAATATAATATCACTAATACATCATCCTTAATAATCCAGTTCAAGAATTACCACACACTTTGGATCTTAATTAATGCGTGTGTGACTTTCGGTCTGTCGAGGCTTTCCTTAAATAACTCTCATATCTCATGGTGTGTTGGTGCGTACTCTCTCACATTGATACGGTGGTGTATATATGTTGGTGGATACTCTCTTACAATAATAGTTCGACCGGCGGTGATGGACGCCCCACCTCTTCTCTTCTTGCGTTCCAACAAATATATCGCAAAGAAGAGAAGAAAGATGAGGCGCCCCCCACGACAACAGTCGGGATTCCTTCATCAAGAACACACACGAAAGTCACACAAGGAGCAACGACAGACCAAATGTCACACACGTATTATACCGATAAAATATCACTAATACATTAATATTTATAATGACCTCGAATATAATATCACTAATACATCATCTCGAATAATCCAATTAATGCATCATCAAATATTAACTAATACTGATCGAATATCCTAGAATCCAAAATGGAGAACGGTGAACTCGGTTCACTAGCAGTCTCTGAGTCGCCGGCGATGGACACCCAAAGATAAGGAACCATCATGGGATCATAACTCAAGTGAGATCCCTGAAGGATCTGCCAGGTATTATCAAACTCGGCGTCCAACGCCGCCATGTAGCGACGGACATGATCGTCTTCCTCCCTGACACGGCGACGTACCACCTCCGCGGGTGCCGGCTCCCTCCGCACCAAAAGTGGCCCGCGTGACCGCCACCACAGAAGGTTCGGTTCGACGACGATACCTGCATTCCTCACCAACCTTCGAGCCCGGGAAAGTAGCACCTCCCAGTGCCAGCCCGGCGGAGCCCAGTCCCGGACATGACGCCTATCAAGCAGGCTCTCGTGGACTACTCGACGACGAGGATGCGGGCCGGGCATCATCGACTAACTTTTCATAAAACCCAAAATCAACATACACATACTAATCTAACATAAACATATTAATCTACTTTCAAAAAAGCATAAACATACTAATCTAACATACACATACTAATCTAACTAACATAAACATACTAAAAAAAGCATAAACATACTAATCTAACATACACATACTAATCTAGCTAACAAAAACATACTAATCTAACATGCATACACATACTAAAAAAGCATAAAAATCAACATATATTTAAAAAAATTGCAACGAGCCACGGCGGTGGCGGCTCACAACGGGGGCGGCGACGGGGCAACGATGGGGACGGGGCAGCGACGGCGACGAGGCGGGGCGGGGACGGGGCGAGGCGGCAACGAGGGCGGTGGGGGAGGCGACGGAGGAGGGACGGCGACGGGAGCGGGGCAGCGACGGGGAGGTGGGGAGGCGATGGGGGCGGCGACGGGGATGGCAGGGAAGGCAACGGGGAGGCGATGGGGGCGGCGACGGGGATGGCAGGGGAGGCGACGGGGGCGGCGGGGGAGGCGGGGGAGGCAACGGGGGCAGCGAGGGAAGCGACGGGGCGACGGGGCGGCGATGGCGGCGGCGGGGGAGGCGACGGGGCGGCGACGGGGGCGGCGATGGGGATGGGAACGGCGACGGTGGGCTCAGGGCGGCGACGAGGGCGAAGTGGAATGAAAACAGCGAATTTTGCTAAGTGCTTGTCATATAGAAGGAGCATTAGGACCGGTTGGTGGCCCCAACCGGGACAAATGCTCCCCTTTAGTCCCGGTTTGTCGCACCAACCGAGACCAAAGCCCTATTTTCCGCCGCCCAAAGGGCGGGAAACTGGGACCTTTGGTCTCGGTTGGTGCCACCAACCGGGACCAAAGCCCTGTTTTCAGAAGCCCAAAGGGCGGGAAACAGGCCCTTTGGTCCCGGTTGGTGGCACAAACTGGGATGAAAGGGTGGAATTGGTCCGGTTGGGGCCACCAACCGGGACCAATGGCCTTGCAAAGCGGTGTGGTGGGAGTTTAGCCCCACCTCGCTAAGCGAAGGTTGCCCGAACCTGCTTATAAGCCCCGTCATGGTTGTTATGTTGAGCACCTCTGATAGTGATAATAGATGCGTTTATACTGAAATTTGGCCTAAATTCAAAATGGTAGTTAGGCGCCTAACTAGCACTTTGAATTTAGGTTGAATTTCAGTGTAAGCGCATCTATTTTCACTGTTGCTATTTTTATGTCATTTGTTTTCATATTAAAAGTTGTTAACAAAAAATACTTTATGAATATTTTTTTGCTATTAAATTTTTTAACAAAAATAACTTTGATAATTTTAGTTGCATGAATTGTATATAATATCAAGTTTCTTTCGAAGTATCGTGTACAAAACGGACAGTCTCTTTCGAAGTATCGGGGTTTCGGACGGAAACTCATCGGTTACAAAAGGCATTTCATTTTCTTGAACTTATTTGAATTCCAGGCTTTCGTGTATTCAAAATTAACCATTGTAAGCCACATCATCAATTTTTCAACCCTCTCTGACTTCATTTGGTATTTTTCATGCATTTAATGATTTTTTTGAGCTAAATGACCCTGAAATTGAAAAGCACTACAAATAAACTCTGAAAATGTTGAAAGTTGGCATGGTATCAACATTTCACTCACATAGAATGTGCTAAAAAGTTGAGAGGGTTACGGCAAAAGCAGGATGAACTTCGCGTACAAAACGGACAGTCTCTTTTGAAGTATCGGGGTTTCGTACGGAATCTCATCGGTTACAAAAGGCATTTCATTTTCTTGAACTTATTTGAACTCCAGGCTTTTTGTGTGTTCAAAATGCACCATTCAAAGCCACATCATCAATTTTCAACCCTTTCTGACTTCATTTGATATTTTTCATGCATTTACTGTTTTTTTGAGCTAAATGACCCTGAAATTGAAAAGCACTTCAAATGAAGTCTGAAAAGGTTGAAAGTTGGCATGATATCATCATTTCACCCACATAGCATGTGCTAAAAAGTTGAGAAGGTTATGGCAAAAGCAGGATGCACTTCGCGTACAAAACGGACAGACTCTTTCGAAGTATCGGGGTTTCGGACGGAAAGTCATCGGTTAGAAAGGGCATTTAATTTTCTTGAACTTATTTGAACTCCAGGATTTTTGTGTGTTCAAAATGCACCATTAAAAGCCACATCATCAATTTTCAACCCTTTCTGACTTCATTTGATATTTTTCATGCATTTACTGATTTTTTTGAGCTAAATGACCCTGAAATTGAAAAGCAGTTCAAATGAAGTCTAAAAAGGTTGAAAGTTGGCATGGGATCATCATTTCACCCACATACCATGTGCTAAAAAGTTGAGAGTGTTATGGTAAAAGCAGGATGCACTTCGCATACAAAACGGACAGACTCTTTCGAAGTATCGGGGTTTCGGACGGAAAGTCATCGGTTAGAAAGGGCAATTAATTTTCTTGAACTTATTTGAACTCCAGGATTTTTGTGTGTTCAAAATGCACCATTCAAATCCACATCATCAATTTTCAACCCTTTCTGACTTCATTTGATATTTTTCATGCATTTACTGATTTTTTGAGCTAAATGACCCTGAAATTGAAAAGTAGTTCAAATGAAGCCTGAGAAGGTTGAAAGTTGGCATGGGATCATCATTTCACCCACATACCATGTGCTAAAAAGTTGAGAGGTTTATGGCAAAAGCAGAATGCACTTTGCATACAAAACGGACACACTCTTTCGAAGTATCGGGGTTTCGGACGGAAAATCATCGGTTAGAAAAGGCAGTTCATTTTCTTGAACTTATTTGAACTCCAGGCTTTTTGTGTGTTCAAAATGCACCATTCAAAGCCACATCATCAATTTTCAACCCTTTCTGACTTCATTTGATATTTTTCATGCATTTACTAATTTTTTGAGCTAAATGACCCTGAAATTGAAAAGCACTTCAAATGAAGTCTGAAAAGGTTGAAAGTTGGCATGGTATCATCATTTCACCCACATAGCATGTGCTAAAATGTTGAGAAGGTTACGGCAAAAGTAGGATGCACTTCCTTACAAAACAGACAGTCTCTTTCGAAGTATCGGGGTTTCAGACAGAAACTCATCGGTTACAAAAGGCATTTCATTTTCTTGAACTTATTTGAACTCCAGGCTTTTTGTGTGTTCAAAGTGCACCATTCAAAGCCACATCATCAATTTTCAACCCTTTCTGACTTCATTTGATATTTTTCATGCATTTATTGTTTTTTTGAGCTAAATGACCCTAAAATTGAAAAGCACTTCAAATGAAGTCTGAAAAGGTTGAAAGTTGGCATGGTATCATCATTTCACCCACATATCATGTGTTAAAAAGTTGAGAGGGTTATGGCAAAAGAAGGATGCACTTTCCGTACAAAATGGACAGATTCTTTCAAAGTATCGGGGTTTCGGACGGAAACTCATCGGTTAGAAAAGGCATTTTATTTTCTTGAACTTATTTGAACTCCAGGCTTTTTGTGTGTTCAAAATACACCATTGAAAGCCACATAATCAATTTCCAACCCTTTCTGACTTCATTTGATAGTTTTCATGCATTTACTATTTTTTGAGCTAAATGACTCTGAAATTGAAAACCACTTCAAATGAAGTCTGAAAAGGTTGAAAGTTGGCATGGTATCATCATTTCACCCACATAGCATGTGCTAAAAAGTTGAGAGGGTTACGGCAAAAGCAGGATGCACTTCGTGTACAAAACGAACAGTCTCTTTCGAGGTATCGGGGTTTCGGACGGAAACTCATCGGTTACAAAAGGCATTTCATTTTCTTGAACTTATTTGAACTCCAGGATTTTTGTGTGTTGAAAATGCACCATTCATATCCACATCATCAAGTTTCAACCCTATGTGACTTAATTTGATATTTTTCATGCATTTACTGATTTTTTTTACCTAAATGACCCTGAAATTGAAAAGCACTTCAAATGAAGTCTGAAAAGGTTGAAAGTTGGCATGGTGTCTGCGTGCTTGTTGCCAACGATGACAACCCACTTTTTTGTTGCATATTGTTCTCGGCCACAATTGGAATTTAAGAAAAACCTAAATTGAAAAGCACTACAAATATATAATAGCTAGAGAGATATGTAATATATAATAGTTCAGATATCCATTACAGAAAGTACTCGTCCAAGCGAACACTACTAGCTAGTCTGAATCAGAAGAATATCCGCCCCATGGTGGTGGTGGTGCGAGGTGACGCTGCCCATAGTTCACGGTTCGAATCTTGCGGTACAACTCATATGCAACGTATGCATCTTTTGCTGCATACTCAATGTTGATAGTCTGAAGTGGGGTCCTCTCCCACTCTTTGTGCTGCGCCCGGGGGAATTTGGTCTTCATATCTCCGTAATAGTCGTCGAACAAGGCGACTGCCATAGAAGCCATCGAAGTCCTCTCATACTGAAGCCTGAATATGTCTTGGATATCAATAAAGCAGCCAGCTGGTATCTCAATACCGAAGCTGCGCCTCATCTTCAGCTTGTCATTACTCACATCAACGCTAGCAAAATGTATGCCGCTGCGTAGGAAGTCCATGAGTGTTGAGCAGTGCTTGTCAATACTGCAACATCAACAGATTAAAATGGAACAAATGTTAAATACTGCTGCAACAAGTATATTTCGGCAGAATTATAATATGCAACTATATAAAGGAAAATTATTTTGCTGCAACAAAAGAGGAAGACGCAGAGTTTTTGCTCCCGGGCTCATTTGAGCCCGTTGAACAGTAATATCATAAAACATATGACATATATTGCTATATCCTATAGAACATATATATTGCTATATCCTATATATATATATATATGCAATTTTCATATCCTATGAATTGATGAAGAAACCCTAAATTAACTATATGACATATATGTTCTCCCACGTTTTGCAACAAGGAAAATTGTTATTCACTACAAACTTAAAAGAAATATTGATCTTTCCCATAGGATTCAAAATGGAACATATTTCTATCCTATGCAATTTTCATAATAATCTATAAAATATTAATTGATTAAAGAAAACCCTCAAAACTCACCTTGCCCATTGGAAGATCATGACATGTTTCTTGAAACATAGATGGATGATGGCAACATCTTCTTGCTTGGCCGTGTACTCGAGATCAAGCCCTATGAACTTGTCTTTCTCATCCGCCACTTCAAGCCATTTCTGCAAAAGGGAAAGAAAAAGCGGCACCATGGCGCTGTCATTCGTGTAGACAACATCGAGATGGGTCGTGCCATGTGCGAGCACCTCCCCGTAGCGAGTGATTGGATTCATGGTAGAAGATATGGGGAAGAAGAAGAGAGAAGAATGGAGGAGAAGAAGAGAGGAGAAGAAGAGAAATGGGCGAAGTTATTGTAGCCCTCGTCGAGGAACAGTTGCCTCTTTCTCGGAGCGCGAAACGTCGGGGATGCGAACTGTTCGAACCTTTAGTCCCGGTTTGGGCCACCAACCGGGACTAAAGGGGCTCGCACCAGGCGAACGGTTACCCCCTTTGGTCCCGGTTCCAGCCACGAACCGGGACCAATGGTTGTGGGCCAGGAGCGAGGCACATTGGCCCCGCTTCGTGTCTGGAACCGGGACCAAAGGTGTCCTGCGAACCGGGACCAATGCCCCACGTGGCCCGCCCGGCCCCCTGGCCTCACGAACTGGGACTGTTTCACCCATTGGTCCCGGTTCGTGACTGAACCGGGACTAATGGCATGGCCCTGCCCGAACCGATGCCCTATTTTCTACTAGTGAGATCTAGTCTTTGCGATTTCTCTCGTTCTATGAGAACGAGTAGATTACATATTAGTGAATTTATTCAATTTAAAATGAGTAGATTACAAACGTATATACAAATTTTTATTCTACCATACTATTATATTATCACTTTTATATACTTTTTAATACCAATTTACATAATTTTTTTTACTAACCTATTAATTTAGTGTCCAATGTGAGTTCCTATTTTCTACATGTTTTTGATTCCGCATGAAATCAATATCTAAGAATGTCTAAATATAGTGCCAATTTAACATGATTTCTTTCAGGCAACAAAGGACACATGAAGCTTCGGAAGGCATGAGAGGAGCCACATGGGCCCCACATGACTCGGTTACGTGCCCAGGCCCTAGGGCGTGCCACCAGGGAGTGTGGGGCCCACCCGCACTACCTTTCGGCCATTCCATTGCCATAAAATATTATAAATACCGAAACCCTTTGCTATGTTTTTAGAATATATTATCCGTCGCCGCAAGTTCCTGTTTTGCGAAGATCCAACCTAAAGGCTTGTTCTGAAGATTTGTCGGTGCTTCTTCATCAACATTGGTGCTTCCATGACCATGTGTTAGTAGTTCCGTCGAGACCTTATGGTCCATAGTAGTCTATTCTCTTTTACTGAATTCTTCTACACAATTGCTACTGTTATTTTTACTATCCTACCAATTATCTCTATCACTTGTGTTTAATCTTGTGACTAGCAAGATAAGGGGCTTGACAACCTTCTTATAATGTTGGGGGGAATTGTTTTGTGTTTTGTGTGCATGTTCTTCTTACTTTGTTCGTCGGGACAATCTCCTACTAGATTGATAACCTTTGATTCTCTAACTGTGGGAAATACTTGCCGCTTGCCTACTTCACCCTTAGACTTGAGGGAATCCCAACAACTCATGTGGGAGAAAGGAATATTGTATGCAAAACTCTTTGCCCAACAAAACTAGAATTCACAAGATTAATGGTGTTCTTCGAAACACTCTATATGCTCTCTCTCTCCCTCTCTCTCCCTCTCTCTCTCTCTCTCTAGTTTTCTACATTGAAGACCTTTTCATTCCAAAGTTGGTGGATTCTGCTGAAATGGTTCTGTCCCTGAAGATTTATGCTCCTTGGATTCATAAGGTTCTCAACTTTGAACATGGCCTAGGATACATATGTCGTCTTGGACCAGAGAAATTCATGACCCTTGTTCGTGATACTTTGAAAGTTTTGAAAGAGAATCGCAAGGGCAAAACTCTCGCTCAGAAGTTTGTGCAGAAATTTCCTACAAGTACTCACATGAAGGAGAGAAATGTTGTACTGAACAATCCCCCAAATCTTTCGCACTATGAAGTTAGTATTCAGACTCGATAGTTGCTTGAGAAGCATCTCCGTCTAAACAAGAAAGAAAAATAACATATTGCCTCTGAGATAAATCAAGTTGCAAATACGAAAAGGCTTATTCTTCCGGTCGTCAAGGAAAATACATCCTTCTTGGAAGTTGTTTCGCAAGTTCTTCACTAAATATCAATCTAAGAAGGCTGGAATTGTGAAGAAATATGATTTCTTTGATCTGTCACTCGATGAAAATAAATGCAAGCGAAGATCAACTCTTCCCCTTACGATGAAATCAAGTACAACTGAGATCACATATCTCAGTGAAGATGATATTATTGATGAATTTAAGAGGCTTCACCATGTTCAAGGAAGGAGAATAGGTTAACCATGAATATGTCCCAAGTGAATTGATAGAAATCTCTTCGCGCGATGTGGTTTTACTCGCTAGCTAGAGACAATCTTCTTCTGGGCTCTAAGAGAAATTCACAAGCACTGTAATTAGTTTACTTATTCCTCAAGTAAATTTTTTGTGTGAGCTTGAAATCCGATCGTTGGACATGTGTCAATTGACCGTAGCCCCTATTGATCGTTTCACCCTCGGGATTGTTCCATGTATAAATATCCACCCCGCCCAACCATTGATGGTTGACTGCTCTGCTTGATTTGACAAGTGTTTGTTTGAGCACCCTCTTTAAGAGATTTGAGTGTATTACTTTGGGAGAATAGCATAAAGCCTATACTTAGTTAGTGGTTGAGCATCACATAGTACTAAGTGTAGACGATTTGGCGTCGATCTTGAGCAACCAAGAGTCATTATGGTTTGCCAAAGAGAAAGTATGTGAAGGTTTGGAGATTGCCTTGAAGAATCTACCACGAGTGAATTGACTCAAGTTCAAGGAATTTGTAGTCAAGGAGAATCGGATGAAGAGAGATTTTCTCATGTGTTCAATTACATGTCCCTCCAGCGAGACATATCCCTCTTGCAGAAGAGTGAACTCACCAAGCAAATGTCTTGTGGCCGTCGAGCAACACTTGTTCTTTCTCAATTATGTATTTCCTTCTATAGCTACATTCTTTTGAGTTTTCTACAATTGTTTTGTTCATCTATGTTCTAATCCTCGCAATGGTAGACATTTTCATATGTATTGCATTTATGTTATCCTTCATGATCACTCTGGTTGTACTTAAAATGATTTCCTTCTATCTTTGAAAGCTTCTCATTCACTCCCTTTTGTTTTTCATCTAGCTTCAGTTTAGATAGATATCTTGTTATTGTTATATTTAGCTTTTCATCTAAATAATTTCTTTCAGTAGTTGTATCTTCTTAGGATTACCTTAGTTTGTGATTTTCCATTGTGCTTCTTCGAAGGAAATATCATTTCCCAAAGAATATTTAGTCGTCTATCCACCCTCCTTCTAGTCGATATATTTGGTCCTATAGTTCTCTTTTATGTTTTCTTTTTTACTTTTTGGATTTGATTCAAAGATCAAATTCAATCCAAATATTTTGGGAAAGTTCCACACAGGTTCTATTATTATTTGGGACTCAAAGAATACATTCCCAAACAAAATATTAGATACAAAATTTATCCCCCTATTTTGAGATATTATAAATATTCCTTTAAGTTATTTAGGGTTGGAATAAATTCCAGAAATTATTTCAGGCTTTCAAATAACGCCCAAAATATTTTTTGGCCTCACTAACAACAACATCTTGGTCATACTAGTTATGATCAAGTAATCATAATAAAATGCAAATAATAATAATTAACCCACCCAAAAGATGTGACATCTTGGGATTTTGGGATGTGATATCTTGGCTAAGATGTGTGGTGGCGGAAGTGATGGTGGAGCTAGCGGCGTGAGTGCATGAGTTCCATCTGAACTATGATGACTTTTTGTTCACCATGTGCTGTTGGGTTTTTGAATAAACTTATTAATTCAATGCCTTTTGGAACAAATTATGGTTATGATTGATGGATTCGATGAACTTTATTTATGTTTGTAGTTGAACTATTATTTGTTGCATTCAAATTCTGCATGTTTGCGTTGAAATGTGATGAAATTGTTTCAACTATTTCAACGATCATTTTTGAAGAGTTGGTAAAATTAAAATTATTGGATAGGTGATATATTAGCTGGGCAAAAGTCATTTACCTTTTTTTTTTAGAAAAATGAGACAAGGGGAAGTCTTTTTTTGATTTTTTTCGACATGGGATCTACTCGAGATGCCCTTACATCTCCTTATATTTACCGGTAATATCAATACGAGTTTTTTTTCCAACACAGAGAGCTCTTTGCCGTGAGTCAAGTTAGTGACAGATGACAAAATGTCCAGCCCATTTAGTGTTCGTCAAATGGACACGTGTCATCACTTTTGCTGTCAGCCTCACATAATGCAGTCGGCAAATATCCATCTTTGCCGTCAATTGGCAGATCCCATGACGGCAAAACATGCCGTCTGCTTTTGGCAATGTTTGCCTATAGTAAGTTTTTGCCATGAGCTCAACGACGGCAACATACTCTTTGCCCTCTGCCCCGACAATAAGCTGACGACAAAGCACTTAACTGTAGGCAAAATAGTTGATTTCTGTAATGAGATGCCCACTTACATTCACCCCTATAAGTGCACACACATAAACCCTATTCCCGTGAGCACCTAGATACTAAACCGGTATAACATTTTAAGATTAACAAGTCACAACAGGTGCCTTTGTAGTAGACGAGAACCTCTTTTATCACTAAACAAGCATCGTCGGAAAGAGCGAAATTCAAAAAGGTAACCCCGATGGACTGCTTCCACCACAAAGAACCTAACATCTGTACAAGTCGTAATATCAATACGAGTTAAAAAGTTACCGGACTAGAGTTGTTCTTGCTAGCTAAGTAAGCTCAACTTATTCTTCATACCGCCAGAGGCTAAATATTTGACCAGGAAGAAATGTCACTATGCCAGAGCGATGTGAGTGAAGTACACACACTTACATGCTAGCCGAATATTTGACCAGGCCACACTATGCCAGACCGATGTGAGTGAAGTACAGCCATATACACTTTACATGCCAGCCACATATTTGACCAGCTCACACGCTCTTCCACCGCTTGACATGTTAACGTTGGAATCCGAAACGAGCTAGCCGAGGATCGATGAAGAATATTTGGCCCTCGCGCCCATCACGTACGCACCCACCGATCGATTCGATCAATCGTATCAACTTTGGCCCGCAAGGCGACGCACGTAAAGGTAAAGAGAGAGAGAGAGGCGTCGTCGTGCTCGTGCATGCATGGTCACGGACACGGGTAGGGACGACTGGGCGCGGCAGAGAGAGAGAGGGGCACGCACACACAGTTGTTGAAAAGGCAGGGCTAGCAAGCACGGCTGCCCGGGAGCGAGCCCGCCCGAGAGAAGGAGGGAGGGCGGCCGGCCGGCCGGCCTGGTCCTGGTCCACCACGCGACGCCGCAGTCGCACAGGGGAATCCGGCTCCCCGCCAAGCGCTGCCCGCCAAACCCCCCCGTCTGTCTCAGTGAGAAAGCAACCCCGTCGCAAAGCCCCCCCCCCCCCCCCCCTCTCTCTCTCTCTCAGGAGCATACAATTACATATTTCTTGCTCCTTGCTGTGACCTGGCGTGCATGTCGCCACCCAACGGCGCACCTACAGCCAGAGAGATATTACTGTTGAGAGGAGGACAGAGGTGAGAGAGGAGGGGGTACCTGACGCTGTGCCAGGGCACCTAGGGCCGGGCCGTGTCCGACTAGCTAGGGTTTCTCGCGGCCCGCTTGGTGCGTAGCGCCGTGCACCTTTATTCCGCGCCTTGTAATCATGCTGCTTGTGCGTGTATATATGGATGGACTACGCCCTGGCCTGCCCTGCCCTGGAGGAGCGTGCAATGTGCGTGCATGTGTGCTCTCTCTTTGCCCGCGTTGTGTCATGTCATGCTCTATGTGACCATGTGAGAGGTGCTAAGCAGCTAGGGCGTGCGTGCGTGCATGAGAGGGGAGGGATTAGCTAGCTAGCTAGCTAGGGCTCTTTGAGTCTGAGGAGGAGGCGGAGCTGCCGCGGCTCCGAGCTATTTATAGGGGGCTGCGAACAGCGTACAGTCATGCTACCAACACCTACCACTTCCAAGCTCTCTCCAGTCTTCTTCTTCCTCCTTCCTCCATCCACACGCTCACCAACACCTGCCATTACCCAGCTCTCTCTCGATCTCGACACCTCTCTCTCCACTCCATGAGTAGCTAGCGTCATCCATCCATCCATCCGTCCATAAACACAATGTGGATGGAGTGTTTTGAGGTCAGCATTGAGAGGTGGGCTCGTTTGTGTGTGTGGAGGTGGACGCATGGCGGACGCCGTGCGTGCAATGCAGCTTCTGGGTGGGATGGGGAGGTAGGTGAAGTGAAGGTTCGGCAGGAAGAGGTGAAAAACTATGGGATATGCCTGGCTCCCTGTATGCCACTCGCGTAGCTGCCAACTCTCCAAACCTAGCGTTGGCTCTACCGCGGATGGCGTGCGAGGAGCCAAGCATGACCGTCTCTCTCTCTCTCTCTCTCTCTCTCTCTCTCTCTCTGTCTCTCTCTCGTGGTTTGTTGCATTAGATTCTTACAAACTAACTGCGTCATGCATGTGATGGTATGTACAAGCAGCTAGCAGCTAGCGATAATGGTAGAGGGTACTCCCAGATGTACAGTGCCTGTGTACGTTTTGGCATAATATTGACGCGTCCTTATATGAATGGTAAGTATATGTAGAGTAGATTTGATTCCCATCGTGTAAATAACGATCTGTGCGGCAATCAATCTAGGCCACCTTTACTGTAAAAGTAGAATATATGCAACTCCTTATCAATTCCAGCAACTGTTCATATTACTATGTATATGTTGACCTTGTTCTTTGTTTCATGAATCGATTATTTTGTTTTGCTTGTAGCTTGTACGGCACTGCAGGCCGGCAGATATATATGTACAAGTATCATTCAAGCACTTGCATGGCTTCATCTCATTAACCATCGAGAGGGGATCACGGTGCTGGTCGATCCCTGACCCGGCTGGCGTACAGGCTACGACAATGTCAGTGCATGTGCGCATCTAAATATCAGCAGAGAAGCTAGATGTATATATCTCTCGCTCTGTTGCTCGTCAGACCGTATGCACACATTGGTCTTACTTAGTCTTGTAATTTGCTCCTGATCCAGAATGTCAAACTCATACACACCTTGATATTTCACCTTTCCTGTAAGAACATGTACTATATCCTTTTGGTGTGTTCTTCCATTCTCGAATATTCAATCAATTAAGCCCAAACACTGCAGCGTTTCTCATCTGGAATGAAAAAAACTGTATGCTCGCCGAGTTGTTCTGACGTATATAATTCCTTCTTTTTCCTTGAGAGAAAGGCACATATCGTACACGGTATAGCTGACCACGAAGCATGTGTATAGTACATGGTTTGTAGCACTATCTTGTAAGTAACCTGATTACAGATTTGTCAATCAAATCAGTTAATTAGTATATTACTATAATTGACAAACTTGGGGTATATTAATTCCCCCCCCCCCCCCCCAAAAAAAGCTTGGGCTAATATAAGGTCATTTAGTTGGTGTCACCATCTTTTTTTAGAGCAACGCAGTGGCATCATAAACTTGTTTCTAAATAAGCACGGGTTTTTATCCTCTATTCTTAAATAGCTATAACTCATTACCTAATTTTTTTCTCCATACAACAATGTCACATCACCAAGCCATGCATGGAGTCATAAACTACTTTTTTCATAAATCTCTTCATGCAAAACATACCACCTTATGCATGATATTTTTTTCGAAATTAAGTCATGTAAGATACTTTTATATTTTTTGCATTAATTATAGTCTTATATCACTTAATCATACATTTCTTTAAGAAGATTTCCGCAGCAACGCACGAGGCACCGTCTAGTTAATTATACATCAATGTCAAGAATACAATGTCCAGGGCTTTTCATAACCCTAAGGCCAACTCTAACGCCGGACCCAAATCGTTCGGAGTAAATGGACACAAAACGCGGCCCAACACGCAGGAGTAAACAAATATTTATTTGTTTTCTGCCCGCTTTCAACCCATCCCGACCAAAATTTAGGCAGCGGCAGCATCGAAACGGACACGCGCAGACGTGCAGGGACGCATACCCTTGTCCTCCCCTGACCCACCCGTCGGGTACATAGTAGGCTCTTTTTCTTCTCCCCCTTCACTCCCCTCCCGCTGCACCCCGTGCCCCGTGCCCCGACCCCAGCCATAGCCGCCGCCAAATTCTAGCCAACCTTGCTGTCCAGCCCGACCGACGAAAGCATGACCATCGAATTTGTGCCTCTCTGGCCCCCCTCTCTTGCCCCTGTGTCGGCGGCTATCCGCTAGTCTGCGGCGACGGGATTTGGCACACCCGGCCGTCGAATTTGGCGCATCCGGCCGCTGGTGAGTGCGCTTTGCCATGGACTGGCCGGGTACCGGACCGTACAACCCCGGTAGCGCCTCCGTGCCGCATGCAGGTATATATTGAATCCACCTCTAGGCGCTCGGATCTATCCCGTCGGCGGTTCGCCGATAAAGACACGCCCGACCATCGTCCGGGCTCGGCGCTGGCCTAGTGGCTTGTCGACTCACCGTCGTCATTCATGAAGTGCGACGACTGCCCGCTGCAAACCGTGCGCCACGATTTCTACCACACCGGAACATCCGGGGTGGGTGTTCTTCAAGTGCAAAAAAGATGGGGCGTGTGCTTCTTTTGATTCGGTTGTTCATCGGATTCAACGCAATTTCAGTAGCTTATTGTTTGCTTAAATTTGTGTGTAGGCTGCATGCAAGTTTTAGTATTGGAAAAAAGAATACGTTGATCTATTGATAACACAAAAATTGATAGATATTCGTCCATTCCATGCTAGACTTGAGGCTAAAGATAAGACTAGTGAAGAGACTACAGGGAAAGGAACATCTACTTTAAAATCGAAGAAGAAAGAAGTGTACAAGCTTGAAAATCCGCAGATCAATAATGAAGACATAAAGACGATATTAATCCAACTAGTGGGAACAGTCATGAAAGTTGGATATCTTTTATAATGTTTAATTGTAGTTCGTGTTTTATTTGATCTTGCTTTTCTAGAGAAGAATTGATGAATGTATTAAAATGTTGTTGTTGAAATAAAAAAAAGCCAAAAAATGTATACATACAGACCAGCTGCGCTCGTTGGATGCATAGCAACACATTTAGAAAAACGACCAGATGCCGTTCCATTGTTATACCCAAACAAATAAAATCTGAGCAAAATGAATGTCCATTTGAGGTCGTGTGTTAGAGTTAGTCTAAATATCTCCTACCGGAAGTACAGACCCGGCATTTGCCACCCCATGAGCTTCGCTGTTGAATACCCCACGCTCGTGATTAAATGGTTGTACGACTCGAACCACCTCCTGACAATCAGTCGAGACGTGTACCTTCCGAAGATCAAGGCCTGAGGCAAGTAAAAGCATCACTAGCAGACTCTGCATCTCGTCCCGACCTGCAAAATAACTGTCAAAATATGGATCGATATGACAAACCTGCCCGATCAAAAACCGCATAAACGTCCGACCCGTAATTATTTTTGCGGGGTGCGACAAAAGATCTCCCCCGACCTCTAGATTCATGGGGTGGGAGGACGACCCGAGCTCGACCCCTATCCGCAGCGAGATTTGGCGGGAGGGACATTTCCACGCGGCCGTTCCCGCTCCCCGCACCCTTCGCCACCATTACCCCGCCACCTCCCGCTTCGGTACAACTTCCTCGCGAGTCCTTCGCCGTCATGGATGACTCCTTGCTGTCACCCGTCACCGTCGAGGTCGCACACGACGGGCAGATCTCGTCGCCGGCCATGTTGGCCCGGCCGTCGCCCAAGGCAGCACTGCGCCTGCCCGCAAGCGACAGGGCAAGATGGTTGTGCAGGGCGGGAATCCGGTTGCCCCCGCCGCGAAGGCCCGCGCTACGGACGCCAATGCCGCTGCGCGATCCCGGCCGGCAGCCGAGAAGGTCGGCAAGGTCTCCGGCATAAAGCGGAGGAAGATTCCGGCTACAAAGAAGCCGACTACTTCATCTACTCCCTTCGCCCCGGAAATGCGTTCCCGCCGATGCCTTTCAACGGTGCTGCTCCCACCGCAAGCGAGGTGTTCGACGAAATGGCCGGAAGGTATGCGTACGTCTTCAGTCATGGCAATTTTCTTTGCGTTTCGCCATTTGCGATAGTTCTTGACTTGCTCGTTCAATATAGCGGTGGTTCGAATAATGCAACTACCGGGTTCGTGAACTTGTCGTACACCAACGACGTTGACATCGATCAAGCCCCGTTTGCCGCATTTGATTACAATGAAACGGAGGGCGGCGTGGATGCTCATGCTGGTGAGGAAGAACTGGAGGAGATCGACGAGATGGCGTATGAGCAATCGCAAACAAAGCGCCAGAGGTGGATTCGGTGATGGCGATGAACTTCAAGATGGACTCGATGCCGCAGAGTGAAGATCGACCAAGATGATGCCGGACGTGTCGACACTTTTGCAAGACCCTCTTTTGCATTTGTCCTACTAAACGGAAGCTTTTATTTGCGCGTAAACTATGTTATGTTGTTTGAATTTGAACTTATTTGTCGGAACCTATGTAAAATTCGAGAAATGGGCATCTTCAGTTTGCGGATCAACGCGACGGTGCCCGAACAGACCCCGCAAAGCCGACCCATAAAAAGTATATTTCGCCAATATACTTTTATACGGGTCCTTTTGGGGGGTCTACATCTGCGACCGTCCGCGTTGACCCGCAAATACCGTTTTTCGCGAACTGCAAACGCATTTTGCGGGCCGGAAGGATGCGGGTTCTACTAGAGTTGCTCTAACAACCTCTCATTGCACATTGCTGCAGCTTCCAGCATTGCCAGTTCCGTCATACCATGATAAACAAGAGCATAAGGGAAAGTGCCCTTCTGCTCCGGGTTCAAATTGAGCCCGGTGAGCAGTAAAATTGGAAAATATTTGGAAAATGTTAAAAAAACGAATTTTTTGTGATCAAACATTGACAAAAGTACTAATGGCTTATAAAAATTTGGCCTGAAATAACATTCCTACAAGGCGTGACAAAAAAAATCGTTTTTTGTCACGCCTTGTAGGAATGTTATTTCAGCACGAATTTTTGCACACAGTTATAACATTTGTCAATGTTTGATCTAAAAAATATTAGAATTTTTTGAACTTTTTCGTTTTTTTTCGATTTTACTGTTCACCGGGCTCAAAATGAGCCCGGGAACAGAAACTCTGCATCCGAGCATAGGCTCCTACATATTTTCCTCATATAATCACGAGACACTGCTCCGATGGCTCATCGAGATAAATGCATGCGCGGTCCTATATATGAAATGCTAACTGAGTCTCAATTTTAAATCTTTTGTAAGTGATTCATCAGAGGTCCTGTTGACCCGGACCTGCGTTGACCGGCTTCTGTGGCACTTCGACTACCGCCACCTAGTCAGCAATTTGCACAAAGCCCCCATAAAATCATGTCTTCCAATTCTACGCCCCTGATTTCCCTTAAGGAACCGTGATCCTTGCTCATCTTCGTTGAGCCCGTGTTGTTCCTCAACAACAAACTACTGATAAATAGATCACCACTCTCACAAAATCTATCCCAGTGCCTCTTGTTCCCAACAACCCAAGCTATCTCATCAAGATGAGTTTCATCCACTACATCACCTAGATCAAACATTATGTGGTTAAACTAGCTACAAGTATATTCTTGCAGGTGGCTTGGAACAATACTTATATATAGGGGAACATGCCTGCTATATATCGTTAATTGAATGGTTGAGGAGATTGAGTCACTACATTAGGTAAGAAGTAAATGAGTTTCATAGCACAATAGCATACGCCAATCATATCCTGATGCTTATGCACGGACGCAGATTGTACACCTTTTCTTTATAACTATTGATATAGACACAACTATTTTAGAAAATGAATTTTGACATCCGTTTGATGCTGGAGTTAAGACTCTTGTACTGCTGTATCCAAAAGCGATGATAAGAGCAAATAAAAGCTTCACGAAGTATTTGTTTTTATTCTCTCTTCATATATTAATATTATTAAATTTTATCGTTTTCTACTATAGGTGAACTTCTCGTTGCGTTCATGTTCAACCTTTAGTTTGACCTTGATAATACGGACTATGTTTAATCCATCTTCGTTTTCTTAAAATGGAGTTCGTCACCCAACCTCGCGATTACTCTTCACACAACATTTCTTATAGAGACCCTTTGAATTGTTCATATAGTAGGCTAATTGTTCATACTTTTTTGAGTAAGTATCGTCAACCATTGTTTTTTCTAGTCAAAACACGCTCTATTTAGAAGAAACAATGTTTACATTAAATTAGATCATAGACACTAGCGCAGAACAGGCCTATAGTCGCGGGTCGTAAGGGCCTAGAACCGGCACTAAAGGATGGGGACTAAAGCCTACCCCTTTTTAGTGCCGGTTCAACACGGCCTGGCACCAAAGGCCGTCCACGTGGCATCCAACGGCGCCGAGGGATGGGGGCCTTTAGTGTCGGTTGGTAACACCAACCGGGACTAAAAGTATTGAGTTTTTTTAGTTTTATTTTATTTTTCCTTTTAATTCTGTAGGGGTTTATGAATTAATTATGGTTATACGCCGTTATATAAATTTTGATACAGTACCAATTAAGAGGTTATTATATCATTATGTTCATGATGAATTATTATATCATTGTAAAGAAGAAACATGGATTTTATTCATCCAAATGAATAAAAAGTGATCAAAAGTTGAATTAGTAGGACGACGATCATACTAATTCAACTTTTGGTCACTTTTGATCCATCCACATGAATCTAGTCCGCTTTCCTTCCCCCAATGATATAATAAATCATCATGATAACCATAATCAACATCATCATCATATTAATATAAAAACTCTTGCATCATATCATCACCAACAACACTATAGCTAATAATCATCATAGTCATTATCACCAACACTATTTAATCATCATTTTTGTCAATAAGACACACTGTAGCACATAATAACATATTGTACGTAGGACCTACTCCTCTCTCATAGGACCTACTCTACCCTTTCTTAGGTACAATATCATAAAACAAGATAGGCCCTGACTCTTCATTGTGGAGAATGGAGATCATCCTGTCTCCAATTCTTGACCTACGCACAATATTGCTTTCAAGTAGTTCTCTACGATTGACCATACATTTTTTTCCAATCTTTGATTGTCATGTCTTCATCGGTTTTAGAAATCCGGTATGGACAGGAGTGATGCGTAGGCTGACCTGGCTGTACTGGCCGTAAGCTCATAACAACAACGCGACCTCTCGGAAACATCAGATGAGGCACACAATCCTTCGGGATTTTCTGTTAAAAACATAGTAATAACTTTGTAGTTAGCAATGTAGTTTAGTTTTAGAAGAATTTATGCAAAAGATGCACGGATGTCGTAATAGTAAAAAATCTTACCATGCAATCTCCATGGATGTTACCGTAGTTCACCACGTGCACTGGTGGCACGTATTGACCATAATGTGGAGAAGTTTGATAATAGCTATTGTAATTCTCAAGATGATTAAGAAATGCGGTAAGATGATCTTTCTTCTTATAAGTTAATTCTGCTTCATCATTGTAGTAGTAGGTTCTGTCTACCATCTTCCGTATATTTTTTGAAGAATAAAAATAAGCTATCAATGGAAATAAGTTGTCAACTATTTTTAAATAAACAATATAAATTACTTAATAAATATGGTTGCTAAACTCACATAATGATAGAACTGGAGGCGTCTGCACATCAACCCAGATGTCGATATTACCTTCAATTTCACCTTCCGGACGAATATCAAAGGTGATAAGCATATTAGGCTCAAATGCATAAGCTTGACATAGTGCTCTTCACCTTTTGCATTCAAAATAGGAGTAGGTTTCTGCATTGTGCAATTTTACGGTAAAAGTATAACCATGCTCGGTCCTCAAGTGTACTATCTTTACCTTCATACTTTTTTTAGTATTGAAACCAATCTTATCCAAGACATAAATTCTTGCATGGCAGGGGATACGCTAGTAAAATAGTAAAAAATTAAAATTATAAGTTGAAGCAAAAGAAGCAGAAGTCATGCTTAATTACGAAAAAATATTTGTCATTGTGACTTACTGTATCCACTTCGAAGGTCTCATCCAGCATGATGCTGAAGTGCCTACCATCAACTAGGAAAGGCTTGTCACACATGCCGCGCTCGTCTTCGCAGTATTCGCACATAGCGATTTCCCTTTCGTCGTAAGACATTTCCTATGTTCATAGTTGAAACATTTAAAATCGATCGAAGGAAACTAATAGAAAACTGATCAACACACAGATCACTATTACTCAATATGCAATAGGTTAACTTTAGGTTTGTCGAGTCTTTCCTTCATAAACTCTCATCTCACGTATATGGTGGGCACTCCTTCTGATATTGCGACCGTCGATGATGGTGGCTCCCCTATTCAGCCCAGAGTGCATTACACCAAAATGTCTAGCACAATGGAACGAAGGAGAAGTGACCCCCACGACAACAGTCGGGATTCTTCCTATCTCTCATATATATTTGATGGACACTCTCCCTCGCTGAAAGACACATAAGGAGCCTAAACAAATGTAAAGTCAACCCGATCCATACATCGAGCAATGACATAGAAAAAATGCCCTATGTTTTGCCGGAATGACTGGCAAATCACAAGCAGTCGATATGTCCTACATTGTAGCACTAGAAAATATGCAACATTAAAAAATGCAACTTTTGCAAATACTAATTGCTATACATTAGATCAAATGTTAAAATTCATCAACTTTTTTCCATACATATATTGGATCAAAATGTAAAAATTCCTCAAATGTCAAAATTCCTTCACTTTTTTGTACACATCTAACTAATCATCTAGTGAAAAAAATGTCAAAATTCATGCATCTATGTCAATATTCGTCAAATGTCAAAATTCTTAACTTTTTTCTATACATCAAAATTCTTGCATCTAATCATATAATCATCTATACATCTAATTAATCATCTAATTATCAAAATTGTGTGTGTGTGTTCATCTAATCATGCAATCATTTATACATCTAATTGATCATCTAATCATCTATACATCTAATTAATCATCTAATTATCAAAATCCATGGCGGCAGGGGCTCACAGCGGGGCGACGGCCGGCGAGGCGAGTCGAGTCGTCGGCGATGGCGACTACGACGGCGACGGCAACAGCGACTACGACGGCGACGGCGATGGCGACGGCGCGCGAGCTCGAGGAGGGGGCGGCACGCGATGGGGGCGGCGATGGGGGGGCTTCGCGTCGGGGGCGGCAATGGCATGGGCGACGCATCAGGGCAGCGACGACATGGGCGGCGCGTTGTGGGCGGCGACGGCGTCGGGGCAGGCAGTTCGTCGGGGGCGCGCGGTGGCGATCTCTTTTGAGTGGTCGAAGAGACGAAGAAGCAGAGGGAAATGAAACAAATTTCAACTCCTGCTTATATAGTCGCGGTTGGAGCCACCAACCACGACTAAAGGTGAATTTCACTAGCCGAAGCGGCGGGAAGCGAAACCCTTTACTCGCGGTTGGTGGCTCCAACCGCGACTAAAGGGGTCTTTAGTCGCGGTTGGAGCCACCAACCGTGACTAATGGTGGTGCTCGTGCAGGCGTGGTGCAGGGAAACTTTAGTCTCACCTCGCCAAGCGAGGGGCAGCCGCACTGGTTTATAAGCCTCGCTGCGGCTGCTCCCTCGAGCTCCTCTCTAAGCAGGCCTATGTGGGCCTATTGAACCTGTGCGGCCCTATTGGGCCTACTGGGCCTTCCGGTCCTGCATCCTGGCCTAGGTTGGGTTTCTAGTCGTATGCAGGCCGTGGCGGTCCAGTAGGCGGCCTATTTTTTTTGCTTTATTTGTTTTCTTTTGTTTCTGAGTTTTTTATGCTTTATTAAGAGTTAATGAGTGAATCTTTTTTCGTTAGGTCAAAAAAATTATAAACTTTCTGTTAGTGGCAGTAGTTTTCAAATTCGAATAGTTTGAATTTGAATTACTTGATATTTGTGTGAATCACTAGTTTGTGAATAAATTTACTTTAAAAATAGATTTTCCAGTGATTCTTTTTTCTACTGTTTAATATTATCGTATTTTATCATTATATCCAATTTGGTAATTCTTAGGTTATTTAAAAAATGAAATGCCTTTTGTAACAGGCGAGTTTTCGTCTGAAACCCTGATACTTCTAAAGAGATTATCAATTTTGTACACGAAGTGCATCCAGTTTTTGTTGTAACCCTCTCAACTTTTTAGCACATGCTATGTGGGTGAAATGAGGATACCATGACAACTTTCAACCTTTTCAGAGTTTATTTGTAATGCTTATCAATTTCAGGGTCATTTTGCTCAAGAAAATGAGTAAATGCATGAAAAATAGCAAATGAAGTCAGAAAAGGTTAAAAATTGATGTCCTCCCTTAGAATGGTGCATACTGAACGCACCAAAAGTCTGGAGTTGAAACAAGTTTAAAAAAATTAATTGCCATTGTAATAGGCGAGTTTTCGTGTGAAACCCTCATACTTCGAAAGAGATTGTCCATTTTATACACGAAGTGCATCCAGTTTTCTCTGTAACCCTCTTAACTTTTTAGCACATGCTATGTGGGTGAAATGATGATACCATGCCAACTTATTTTCAGAGGTCATTTGTAGTGCTTATCAATTTCAGGGTCATTTAGCTCAAGAAAATCACTAAATGCATGAAAAATAGCAAATGAAGTCAGAAAGGGTTGAACATTGATGACCTCCCTTAGAATGGTGCATACTGAACGCACAAAATGTCTGGAGTTGAAATAAATTAAAAAATGAAATGCCTTTGTAACAGGCGAGTTTTCGTTTGAAACTCTGATACTTCGAAAGAGATTATCCATTTTGTACACGAAGTGCATCCAGTTTTTGCCGTAACCCTCTCAACTTTTAGCACATGCTGTGTGGGTGAAATGATGATACCATGCCAACTTTCAACCTTTTCAGAGTTTATTTGTAGTGCTTATCAATTTCAGGGTCATTTAGCTCAAAAAAATCAGTAAATGCATGAAAAATAGCAAATGAAGTCGGAAAAGGTTGAAAATTGATGGCCTCCCTTCGAATGGTGCATACTGAATGCACAAGACACATAAGTACACTACTATTACAAAGATTCCCTTCGGTTTGTCCGAAGTGGGACTTTCTAGATATATAAGTCTGGAAACTAACTAGAGAAGCCGATCACATACCAGAGTGGGATCTTTGGATGTAAAACTTTTTCTTGGCGTGTGTCATAACCATGGGCAATCTTCATCGTTTAACTTGATGCTCGGGTCAACATTCACTGTGAAGGGAGCAATTTCATGAAACTTTTCATAATCTTCTGACATGTCTGTCTTGTCCTCCACTCCCATGATGTTTCTTTTCCCTGAAAGAACTATGTGGCGCTTTGGCTCATCGCATGATGTATTTGCTTCCTTATCTTTTCTTTTTCTCGGCTTGGTAGACATGTCCTTCACATAAAAAACCTGTGTCACATCATTGGCTAGGACGACTGGTTCGTCTGCGTACCCAAGATTGTTGAGATCCACTATTGTCATTCCGTACTGCGGGTCTTCCTTTACCTCGCCTCCTGTCAGATTGACCCATTTGCACCTAAACAAAGGGACCTTCGAATCAAGTCCATAGTCAAGTTCCCATATCTCCTTTATGTAACCATAGTATGTGTTCTTTGGCCCATTGTTGTTTGATGCATCAAAGCGGAGACCACTATTTTGGCTGGCGCTCTTTTTATCTTGGGCGATCGTGTAAAATGTATTCCCATTTATCTCGTACCCTTTGAAAGTCAATATAATCGAAGATGGTAACTTGGACAGCAAGTATAGGTCATCTTCAACAGTGTCGTCATGCATGAGACGTGTCTGCAACCAACCGGCGAAAGTCACCATTTGTTCATGTGTAATCCAGTCGTCAGACTTCTCCGGGTGTATGGAGTGTAGAATATTCTTGTGTTGCTCGATATATGGAGCCATCAAGGAGGAACTTTGTAGAACTGTGTAGTGTGCTTGGGCCAAAGAATGCCCGTCCCAGCATATTAGTGAATTCTTTCCTAGCGTGCCTTTTCCACCAGTCTGCCCTCATGCCACAATTCAGGAACACCTATCGGCTTAATGTTAGGAATAAAGTCAACACAAAACTCAATGACCTCCTCTGTTTCATGGCCCTTGGAGATGCTTCCTTCTGGCCTAGCATGATTATGAACATATTTCTTTAAGACTCCCATGAACCTCTCAAAGGGGATCATATTGTGTAGAAATACAGGATCCAAAATGGCAATCTACTCGACTAGGTGAACTAGGACATGTGTCATGATATTGAAGAAGGATGGTGGGAACACCAACTCGAAACTGACAAGACATTGCACCAAACATTCTCTAACCTTGGTAGGTTTTCTGGATCGATTACCTTCTGAGAGATTGCATTCAGGAATGCACATAGCTTCACAATGGCTAATCGAACATTTTCCGGTAGAAGCCCCATCAATGCTACCGGAAGCAGTTGCGTCATAATCACGTGGCAGTCATGAGCCTTTAGGTTCTGGAACTTTTTCTATGCCATATTTATTATTCCCTTTATATTCGACGAGAAGCCATACGGGACCTTCATACTGAGCATGTATTCGAAGAAGATTTCCTTCTCTTCTTTGGTAAGAGCATAGCTGGCATGACCCTGAAACTGCTTTGGATCCATGCCATGTTTTCCGTGCATATGTTGCTAGTCCTCCCGTGCCTCCGGCGTATATTTTGTCTTCCCATACACGCCCAAGAAGCCTAGCAGGTTCACGCAAAGATTCTTCGTCACGTGCATCACATCGATTGCAGAGCGGACCTCGAGGTCTTTCCAATACGGTAGGTCCCAAAATATAGATTTCTTCTTCCACATGGGTGCACGTTTGTCAGCGTCATTCAAAACAGATTGTGCACCAGGACCCTTGCCAAAGATTACTTTTAAATCCTTGACCATATCAAGTATTTCATCACCCGTACGGTGGTGAGGCTTCTTACGGTGATCTGCCTCACCTTTGAAATGCTTGCCTTTCTTTCTTATGGGATGCCTGCTCTGAACAAATCGACGATGCCCCAGATACACATTCTTCTTACATTTATCCAAATATATATTGTCGGTATCATCTAAACAGTGAGTGCATGCAAGGTATCCCTTGTTTCTCTGTCCTAAAAGGTTACTGAGAGCAGGCCAATCATTGATGGTTACAAACAGCAACGCATGTAGGTCAAATTCCTCCTGATCTTTTGCATCCCACGCAGGTACACCTTTTCCATTCCATAGCTGTAAAAGTTCATCAACCAATGGCCTTAGGTACACATCAATGTCGTTTCTGGGTTGCTTGGGGCCTTGTATGAGCACTGGCATCATAATGAACTTCCGCTTCATGCACAACCAAGGAGGAAGGTTATAGATACATAGAGTCACAAGCCACGTGCTATGTTTGCTGTTCTGCTCCCCAAAAGGATTAATGCCATCTACACTTAAACCAAACCATACGCTCCTTGCATCCTTTGCAAAGTCCTTCCACTTTCTCTCGATTTTTCTCCACTATGACCCTTCAGCGGGCACTCTCAACTTCCAGTCTTTCTTACGGTCTTCGTTGTGCCATCGCATCAACTTGGCATGCTCTTTGTTTTGGAAGAAACGTTTCAACCATTGTATTATAGGAGCATACCACATCACCTTGGCAGGAATCTTCTGTCTGGGGCACTCGCCCTCAAGATCACCAGGGTCATCGTGGCCGATCTTATAGCGCAATGCACAACATATCGGGCATGCATTCAAATCCCCGTACTCACCGCGGTAGAGGATGCAGTCATTAGGGCATGCATGTATCTTCTCGACCTCTAATCCTAGATGGCAGACAACCTTGTTTGCTTCGTACATACTCTCTGGCAATTCGTTGTCCTTTGGTAGCTTCTTCTTTAATATCAGCAACTTTTCAAATGCCTTGTCAGATACACCACTCTCTGCCTTCCATTGCAGCAATTCCAGTGTGGTACCCAACTTTTTATTGTCATCTTCGCAATTTGGGTACAACCCTTTTTTATGATCCTCTAACATGCGCTGCAACTTCAGCTTCTCCTTTTCACTTGTGCAGTTTCTCTTTGCATCGGCAATGGCCCGAGCAAGATCATCAGCGGGCTCATTTGATGCCTCTTCTTCAGCTCCTTCCTACATTGTCGGCTCAACTTCTTCCCCCATTGTTGTACCATCGTATACATGGAACCCATGGTCAGGATAGCTGTCGTCATCCTCTTATTCTTCATTCTCTTCCATTAGGACCCCTCTTTCTCCGTGCTTGGTCCAACAGTTATAGTCGGACATGAAACCGGACTCAAACAGGCGGACGTGAATGGTTCTTGAGTTAGAGTAATTTCGATCATTCTTACAGCCCGCACATGGACAATACATAAAACCATCTGGCTGCTTGTTTGCCTCACCTACAACCAGAAAAGTATGCATGCCATTAATGAACTGGGGAGAGCATCGGTCCTCATACATCCATTGCTGGCTCATCTTCATTACACAACATCGAAAAGACCAAATTAATACAATTCGTACATAAAGTTCATACACACTTGTTCTCATAAAACAACATACAAACTCTCTAGCTAAAGCATTTAAATGCAACAACAAATGCGATCAACATCAAAACTAAGGTAACAATTGATCCAACGACATAGTGATACCAAGCCTCACTATCAATGGCATATCTTTTAAATTTTCTAATCTTCAAGCGCATTGCTCCCATCTTGATCTTGTGATCATCGACGACATCGGCAACATACAAGTCCAGTTTCATCTTCTCTTCTTCAACTCTTTTCAATTTTTCTTTCAAATACTCGTTTTCTTTTTCAACTAAATTTAACTTCTTGACAAAAATATCTATATCGGTTGGAATCACCGGTTCACATACCACCTAGATAAAAATATCTATGTCAACTTGATTGGCATAATTGTCATAAACACCAAATGCAACAAAAAGTTATAAAAGAGAGTATATACCACATCCGCATCATAAACCGGATGAGGGCCGACGGGGACGGATTTCAAAACCATGACACTATGTATAAGAAACAACCATATAGGTAAGGAAACTATACAAGTAACTAACTATATCTTACAAACATGTTTTTTTTATAAAAAGGATAAGAACAAGAAGCTCACCAAGGTGGTGCCGGCGACGGGACGGTGTGGGCGATCGATGATGGTTAGGAGGG
Source organism: Hordeum marinum (assembly GCA_022496015.1). Classification (NCBI taxonomy): domain Eukaryota; kingdom Viridiplantae; phylum Streptophyta; class Magnoliopsida; order Poales; family Poaceae; genus Hordeum; species Hordeum marinum. The sequence continues at coordinate 446,555,631 of CM039676.1, forward strand.
GGACGGGAAGGCACTAAGTAAACCACACCTACAAATGCAAAGTAAGAATTAAATTTGAGCTCAAATTGCATAAATCAAATAAACTACCACATACAAACTAAAACCCATAAATTACTATACTTATGGAGCATTGCAAGAGCTAATCTAACAATGAGAGATGAAAGGACAAAGTTGCTAACCTTTGTGAACACTTGGAAGCATGGGATGCCTCCAAATCTTAACAAATTTTGGAAAAAATGGAGGATGAGATCGAGGAAGAGAGGAAGAACAGAGAGGAGAGGAAAGGGGAAGAACGGAGGACTCTGCTCAGGCTGGCGCCGAAGGGTTTCAATATAGGGGGACCTTTAGTCCCGGTTGGTGGATCCAACCGCGACTAAAGGTTAGCCTATAGTCGCGGTTGGAGCCACCAACCGGGACTAAAGGTTCCCGTGGGGCCCCAGGCTGCCACCAGCCTGCCACCACACCTTTAGTGCCGGTTCGTGGCACAAACCAGGACTAAAGGTCCATAACAAACCGGCACTAATGTTCCCCGTCACGAACCGTCACTACTGATCACATTAGTGCCGGTTCAAAAGCCAACCGTGACTATTGAGGCAGACAAAAGGTCTGTTTTCTACTAGTGAGAGAGACCAAACCAGACACAACGTCCTACCCTTATAGTAGGGTGCTTTGCAAAACTATTAAATGGGCCTCAAAATTTAATTTTCTATGGTTATGAACAAAATTGCAAATGTCCAGAGCGACTTGAATTTTTCTGATGATGTCATTGTATCTTCCCCTTGTACCTTGACCATCAACCACGGTTTCGCAGCTAGAGTTGAACAATATTGCGGTGATATAGATCCTTTGCAAGGGCAAGCCCTTCACAATAGTCTAGGGCTTCCATTTGACATAGATATGGTGCGTTTCTAGGCGAGACCGAATGCGCCATCACCTGATGTCCCTCCCTAAATGGGCAGGATAATGAGCACGCACACCTATCACACGCTACACACATAAGCATGTACCTTAGGTATGGCGGAGGTTGGGTCGGGGTGAATGGCGGCCCCGCGGGATGGTGGTGGTGTCACACTTGTTCTGGTTGCGCACTGGCTAGAGCGTGGAGGCCCTTGGTGATGTGGCAGTTTGGCCCTAGCGATCTTCTTCTCACATGGTGTCTATTGTCGGCCGTCGACCTCTTTGATCTGGCCAGTGACAAGTTTCTGTCTTCACCGTCAGAGATGTATATGGATTGGCGTACGTCGCCCGTGAAATCTAGATCGGAAAGGCTCCGGTCGCGCGCAAGCTCATATTATCAGCCAACACGCCTTCAAGAGGGTGCAGTGCGAAGCTTTGCTTTCTTATCGGAGTCATGGGATATGTCTAAGTCGAGGTTCTTAGGGCATTGATAGAGGTGGAGAAATTCATGGTGGCTGCGATTGGAGGTCTTGAAGCGTTGGCAGAAAGGTGTACTTGATACGATGAAGACCGTGTGTTAGGTGTTTGGTGAGGGCCTTGGTAGGCAGGGGCGACAACACTGTAGGTCTACAATTTTTGTGGTGCTCCTTGACTACCGAGTCTCGATTCCCAGGGTGAAACTCAAGGTCTGGTCTTCATAGTTGTACCTGGTAATGGCCTTGTTGAAAGCATTTTTTTGGTGAGCTCGGACTTTCTCTAGAATGAAAATTTAAGATCTTCGATCGGGCAACGATAACGCTTGTGCGTTTCTTTCTTGGAGATGTTGCTTTCGGAGAACCTTTTTTGTATGCCAGGTGTTGTCTTTGGTGGTGGTAAGACTGTTATTGTTCACTAGTAGAAAACATGGCATTCGTCATAGCTCGATCTACACATTAGTCCCGGTTGCCTTACGAACCGGGACTAATGTGAGAATTAGTCCCGGTTCGAGCGGCTAGGACGTCGGTCGGGCATTAGTCCCGGTTCGAGTGGGACCTTTAGTCCCGGTTGGAGACACCAACTGGGACTAAAGCGGCCGATACCCTTTAGGCCCTATTCGTCTCTCCAACCGGGACTAAAGGTGAAGCCTTTAGTTCCGGTTGGAGACACGAACCGGGACTAAAGGGGTTGGGGCTTTAGTCCCGGTTCGTATCTCCAACCAGGACTAAAGGCTAGACCTTTAGTCCTGGTTAGAGATACCAACTGGTACTAAAGGGTTTTGAAAGTTTTTTTTGTTTGTTTTCTATTTTTAGTTTGTGTTTTAAATTGCTTATATCTTTTAGGATATTTGATGTTCTTGAGTGATTCTTTTTTGCATTAGATTCAAAATTTTGTCTAGTTTGTGTTTGTGCAACTAGTTTTCAAATTTGAATGGTTTAAATTTGAATTTGTTCAAATTTGCTTCAAACCCTAGATTGTGAATAACTTGAGTTTAAAAATAGTTTTTAATTTAATTCTTTTTGCTCCTAGGCACATGTTAGATGGTGCATGTTGAGCACACAAAAAGTATGGAGTTGGAATAAGTTCATTTGTAGTGAGTTTCAATTTCAGGGTCATTTAGCTCAAAAAAATCATTAAATGCATGAAAAATAGCAAATAAAGTTCGAAATGAGTTAACTCTAGCTTGGTTAACCTTAGTTGTGACTCTGGCTGGGATGATGCTAGCATATGTAGTCGACGGTATGATTGGATGGACACGAATCCGGACTAAAGGGGTTTTGAAATTTTCAAACTCTACCCCCCGAGTGGACCGCCTTTTTAAATTTTCCAGAAAATAAACAAAAATGATAAAATCTTCAAAAAATAAAATCCTTTGAGATGTAGTTAGGTTTTAGTTTCTAGTTGGTACAGAAATTTTGAAATATGAATTTTGACCGTTTCTGCAAAAAAATGAAAAAAAATGTAAAACGACCATAACTTTTGCATACGACGTCGGGAAAAAAGTTTAATATATCAAAAAGAACTAGAGAAAAATTGGGACTCGCTTTCACCAGGGTTTACCCGGTGAAGTTTTCTCAGATTCTCGAAATTCCAAAAGTAAAAAAAGTTATTTCAAAAAGAATTTTTTTCCTACAAAATAAAAAAATAATAATTTAAAAATAAATAAATGATGTCATATTTGGATTCCTCATATTTTTCTGATAATAATGGATCTATTATTTGTTGAATTTCGATTTATAGATTTAAAGATATTAATTATGACATATGAATTGAATATATGGCAAAAAATGAATAAAATAATAATAATACTTATTTTATTTTCATAGAAATTCAATATTATTATTACTTATTTTATTTATTTTAATAATTGTTTGGAATTCAAAAAATTAAATAATGTGACATCAAGACCTAAGGGTTAATAGGATTGATAGCTTACTACTGTCAAGAAAACAACAAGTGCAGACTTGGAAACAAAGGGTGATAGAACTCGAAAATTAAGCGTGCTCGGGTTAGAGCAGTGAGAGGATGGGTGACCGACTGGGAAGTTAGATGATTTGGAATGAGTGGTGATTACTTATAAAATTGTCAAATAATTTAAAAGCAGCGAGAAGGGGTGATTAGAGATTAGATTGTCAGATAATTCATAGATTTGAAAATAAAAAAAATTGAAAAACAAAAATAAAAAATTATTAAAAAAACCCTTTAGTCCCGGTTTGTAACACCAATCGAGACTAAAGGTCCCGCTCTAGAAAGCTGCCACGTGGAGGGCCTTTAGTCTCGGTTCGTAACACAACCAGGACTAAAGGATGGAGGCTTTAGTCCCGACCCTTTAGTTCCGGTTCCAGAACCGGGACTAAAGGTCAGTTTTCCACTAGTGGTTGCTAGGGACTGATCACCGTGGAAGTTTTTTTTTCTTCTGTTTTTGGCTATGTGCATCCTTGATTTCTTTAGACATCTTGTTGGTACAAAGGCCGGGTGTAATTGGTATCTTCGCGATATTAATATATTCCCTTTCTTGAAAAGGTACTATTTTATTTTATGCCTTTTTTTCATTTTTATTGAAAGGTTCTACAAATATATTAGGAAACTTTTAGAAGAATGTACCTATACTATCTAAAAAGTGGATTATATAAGGTTTACCATATGTTTGAAAAATGCTCATTGTGTGATTAAAATATGATTATCATGTATTTAATAAAAAATGTCAACCGTGTATTTTTTTTGAAACTTCATCATATTTTTAAAGACGTTCATCGTGTATTAAAAAATATTTTGCACTTAATAACATTCAAAAAAATTAAAGAAAATATTCACATGTTATATAAATGTTCATGAAAACATAATTTTGTTAATTTAATTTTTTAAAGAATGTTCATACCATTCGGAAGATTGTTCATGATATTTATAAAAATGTTCACCTATATAAAAAAAGCTTCAGGATACTTTACAAAATATTCATTATACGTAAATTTTGTTTGCAAAATTTTAGAAAAATATGCATAACATATAGAAAATGTTTGTGACTAATATAAAAATATTCTACCACTTCAAAAATGTCTGCACATTTAAAAGAAAAAATATGCTCAAAACGTGCACACTATATTTGTCCGGGCAAGATCGCTTCTCTTGAAACTCTATAAGAAGGACGATGTACGCCCCGCATCAATTCCTCACAATTAGTCAAGATGTGTACCTTCCAAAGATGCATGTGTGAGGCAAGTGACAGCTCCTCATTGCACACTGCCACTTGGTTCCTTATACCATGATAAACAACAACAAAGACTCCTAGATATTTTCCTAAATAATCATGGCACACTGCTCTCCAATAGCTAGTTCATGTATCGGCTACTCTAGCAAGTCTTCCATCCATGATGATTTTTGATTTTTTTTGTTTCTGTTTTTCTAGAGTGAAGACAGGCGAGAAGGCATGAACGCGCCGGAGGTCATCATGTTCATTTAGGTTGCATCCGCTACTCCAACTCTCCACCTAGGCTAACCTGACTGCTCCCTGCTCACCCACAAATACAACCTCTGAAAGAAACTCGCTCAACCTGCACTCAATAGCCCAACGATATGCCAAGTCCTCCCGTCCTCTAGGATCGTCCCAAGCACGGCCGTAGTTGATGGAGGTGCGTTGTGGAAGACGATGACATTTCTATGTTTTCAAAACATCCAACAAACCAGCAGCAACCATGCAAAAAAAAAAAACAAAAAACCCAGCAGCAGAAGTGTACGCCAATCCTTCGCACGGTGCAAACCGGTACACTCTGCGGTGAGCCAAGGCAATAGGTTGTCTCCGATCGCTGGTACCCACCGATGTCGCGACGAAGCCGATAGAACCGCATCCCATACCACCATCGCAAACACGCATCATTTCTATTGAAACTCCTTAAGGAGGACGTTGTACGGCCAGCACTACCCAAGAATCAGTCGAGATGTGTACCTTCCTAAGATGCATGTGCGGTCCTTTTTTCGCCAAAATGTCAATCGAGTCTCAAATCTTTGGAAGAATATCACTTCGGTATAACCCTGCTCCCCGCAAAATATATGAAGGGTAATATGAACTTTTCACATATCGTATCCACTTCGATATGTATGATGGGTCGCCCCCAGAACATATACATTGTACGTTCGTGCGCACCCCTCCCTTCTTCATGGGCTCGGCACAGTTACTTATTTTTGTTTTAAATTTCAAAATAACTAGTGCCGGTAGTGGGTCAGAAATTCCACCCTTGTATGTTTATTTCAAGCCCACCTAACCAACTAGACAACTTACTACCTATGCCACTTTCTTTCTTTGTCCAGCAATGCTACACTCACAGGGAAGTTTTTCACGGAGTAGCAAACGTGAAAGATAAGGATTGGTTTTAGGGAGTGGGAGGGGGCCCACCCACCTTGAAAATCAGGGGGGGAGGGGGCTAGTTTGATTAGTTGGAAAAAAGAAGCCCGTATTAGTGTCCGTAAGGGTCCGTGCGTGTAGCATTTTTGTTCTTTGTCAGTTCTTGTGTAGACAGGAGCGCGATAGCATCAGGCTAACATTGAAAAAACGGACCAACTAGGCCTGTGAGGAAGGATGTCAAACGGACCTAACCAACTCGAACTCCACTGGCCCCTCAAGAAAAACTAAATTCAAACTCCATCTTGTTTTTTTTCTTTCTGTTTGCCGGTTTTCTCCAGGTTTTTATGTTTTTTATACTTTTCTTTTCTTTTCTTAATTTAAATATTTTTCCAAATTCGTCGACTTTTTTCAGATCTGCGAACTTTTTTCCAAAGTCATGAATTTTGTAGCCGTGATTTTTTTAAAAAATGCACGAACTTTTAAATCATGAACTCTTTTCCAATTTTCATGCACTTTTCTGAGTTTGTGAACTGTTTTCAAACCTTTTTCAACTTTGTGAATTTTTTAGTCGTGAACTTTTTTTGACATCCTTGAATAACCTTAATTTGTTTCGACATCTCTCAAATGGCATCAATTGTTTTTCATGGCCTTGTATGACCAATTAAAACACTATATGAAGTTGTTTGAATTTTTTATAAGTTTTGTATCTTCTGGAGTTTTTCTCGGTGAAAAAAGATCGATAAATGACCGGATGTGATGCAACGTGCATACAGTGTCGGAATTCGTTCGAACCAGGCATGAATGTCTACCATAGGCATTCCCTCATGGTGCCAAAACTTGTGGTTATTTCATACATGTCCAACAATGGACCATCTTCAATGTAGGGTGTTCGATTAGGGCAAAAGGGTCCGTTTGAGAGGATGCTGTTTCTCTACAACCCTGAAATGACCCTAGTTTTTTCCATGGCCTTTTATGACCAATTCAATGCAAAATGCCAAGTTGTTTCGGTTTTTGACATTTTTTTCGTTTTTAAAGTTTTCTTCGTTAAAAAGACAGATAAATGGTCGAACGTGACACAACGTGCACATGGTACCGGAAGTCATTTATGAATTTTTATTGATAAAAAAGCCCATCACCAGTAGAAAACAGGGCTTTGGTTCAGGCCGGGCCAGCCCATTAGTCCCGGTTCAGTCACGAACCGGGACCAATGGGGGCAACGGTCTCGGTTCGTGAGGCCAGGGGGGCGGGCGGGCCACATGGGGCATCGGTCCCGGTTCGTCTGCAACCTTTGGTCCCGGTTCCAGACACGAACCGGGACTAATGTGCCTCGCTCCTAGCCCACGACCATTGGTCCCGGTTTGTGACTGGATCCGGGACCAAAGGGGGTCGTTTAGTCCCGGTTCTAGCCACAAACCAGGACCAATGAGATGCCAGAGCACTCCACATTGCTCTGTTTTTCAGGCCGGCGAGGGAAGAGCTTTGTGCTGCTCTAGCTCACCTCCTATGCACATGAGGTGTTTGATGAAATACCCAAGCCAAACTTAAGTTTTCTCCTCTCGAAGCTCCTTTTCCAATCTCCATTTTCGTCAAGATTTGTCTAGGTTTGGCGGTCCGTCCTGTCCTGTCCCCGTCCTGAAACCGCCATTGATCGCCCGCGCGTGGTGAGCCTCTTGATCTTATCTTCTTGCTAAAAGAAAATATACTTACTCGTATGATTTTCTTACTTTTATTATAGTTTGTTATTATATAGTGCCATGGTTATGGTATTCGCCCATGTCGGCCCTCGTGCAGTCTATGATTCAGATGTGCTATATTATATTTTATATAACTATTTCATACATCTAATGTCTATGATAATTAATTATGCCACCAACTTGACGTAGATGTTTTTATCTATAGGAAGTATTTGAACCAGAAATTCCAACGGACTATGCAATTCTGCTCGAGAAGTTAACACAAGCTGAAAAAGAAATCGATCATTTGAAAGAAAAATTGAAAAGAACTGAAGATGACAAGATGGGATTGGAGTTGCATGTTGCCGATATCTTCGACGATCAAAAGACCAAGACGGATGCAATGCGCTTGAAGCTTAGAAAGATTAGAAAATATGCCATTCATACTGAGGCTTGGTATCATTATGCCGTTGGATCAATTGGTACCTTAGTAGCGGTTATGATTGCATTTGTTGTTGCATTTAATTTCTTACGCAGTTTCCCTGTATGTTTTAATTAGATTCTCTAGAGAGCTATATGTTGTTCAATAATGACAACTATGTATCTACTTTGGTTTTAATGTGATGATGAACTTCTATTAATTTGGTCACTTCTGTATTCTTGATGTTATGTAATGGTTTTTGACATACTATTTTTTAGCACATGCTATGTGGGTGAAATGATGATACCATGCCAACTTTCAACCTTTTCAGAGTTTATTTGTAGTGCTTTTCAATTTCAGGGTCATTTAGCTCAAAAAAAATCAATAACTGCATGAAAAATATCAAATGAAGTCAGAAAGGGTTGAAAATTGATGATGTGGCTTTGAATGGTGCATTTTGAACATACAGAAAGCCTCGAGTTTAAATAAGTTCAAGAAAATGAAATGCCTTTTGTAACCGATGAGTTTCCGTCTGAAACCGTGATGCTTCGAAAGAGACTGTTCGTTTTGTACACGAAGTGCATCCAGCTTTTGCCGTAACCCTTTCAACTTTTTAGCACATACTATGTGGGTGAAATGATGATACCATGCCAACTTTCAACCTTTTCAGAGTTCATTTGTAGTGCTTTTCAATTTCAGAATCATTTAGCTCAAAAAATCAATAACTGCATGAGAAAAAACAAATGAAGTTAGAAAGGATTGAAAATTGATGTTGTGACGTTGAATGGTTCATTTTGAACACACAAAAAGCCTGGAGTTCAAATAAGTTCAAGAAAATGAAATACCTTTTGTAACCGATGAGTTTCCGTCCGAAACCCTGATACTTCGAAAGAGACTGTCCGTTTTGTACACGAAGTGCATTCAGCTTCTGCCGTAACCTTCTCAACTTTTTAACACATGCTATGTGGGTGAAATGATGATACCATGCGAACTTTCAACCTTTTCAGAGTTCATTTGTAGTGCTTTTCAATTTCAGGGTCATTTAGATCAAAAAAATCAATAACTAAAATTATAAACCTCCAGTATTTTTGAAACTAAAATTATATAAAACCTAAAAATTACCAAATTGAATATAATGTTAAAACAAAGTAATATTAGATAGCAGGAAAAATAGCAAAGAAATAACATAAAAAATAGCAAAAGTGAAAATAGATGCGCTTACATGGAAATTCAACCTAAATTCAAAGTGCTAGTTAGGCACCTAAGTAGCATTTTGAATTTAGGTCGAATTTCGTGTATAAGGACATCTATTTTCAGTATGAGACGAGCTTGACAGGTCAAGCACATCGGGGCTTATAAACAGGTGATGTCTCCCCTCGACTAGCGAGGTGGGCCTAAACATTTTCTGCGCCAGGCCTTTGGTCCCGGTTGGTGGCAGCAACCGGGACCAAAGGTCCCTGTTTCCCCGCCGACCGACGAAAAGGGACCAGTGGTCCCGGTTTGTGGCACCAACCGGGACCAATGCCCCCCTTTTGTCCCGGTTGGTGCCACCAACCGGGACCAAAGGTCCTTGTTTCCCGCCCTTTGGGCTGCTGAAAACAGGGCTTTGGTCCCGGTTGGTGGCACGAACCGGGACTAAAGGAGGGAATTGGTCCCGGTTGGTGGCACCAACTGGGACCAATGCTTCTTATACATAAGTAGCACTTAGGAAAATTCGTAGGTTTCATCGCCACTTCGCCGAGCCTGCCGTCCTCATCCCCGTCGTCGCTTGCCGCTCAGAGCCCGTCGTCCCCATCCCCGTCCCTGTTGCCGCCCCCGCCACCGTCATCCCCCTCCTCGTCGCCGCCACATCCCCGTCGCCTCCCCTGTCGCCCCCGTCGCCGCCCCGCCCTCGTCGTCGCCCTCGCCGCCCCCGTCGCCGCCCCTCCACCGTCGCCTCCCCCGCCGCCCCCGTCGCTACCCCGCCCCGTTGCCTCCCCCGTCGCCGCCCCGCTCCCGTCGCCGCCCCTCCCCCGTCGCCTCCCCCGTCGCCGCCCCGCTCCCGTTGCCGCCCCTCCCCCGTCGCCTCCCTCACCACCCCCGTCGCCACCCCGCCCCCGTCGCCGCCCCTTCGCCGCCCCGTCGCCACCCCTGCTGTGAGCCCCCGCCGCCCCCGCTGTGAGCCACCGCCGCCCCGGCTCTGTGCAATTTCTTTTTAAAATATATGTTGATTTTTTTATATGATGAATGTTTTTGTTCATATATAATGTACTCCAGATTAGTTTATTTTGTTTATGATGAATGTTTATGTTTTTGATGATATATAATGTACTCGAGATTAGTTGATTTTGTTTATAATGTACTCCAGTATATATGTATGTGGCTATATAATATATAATGTATATATATGTATGTGGCTATATAATATATAATGTATATATGTATGTGGCTATATGTTCTGCGAGATTAGTTGATTTTGTTTATGATGAATGTTTATGTTTTAGTTGTTTTATGATTTATTTAATTATTAGGAGTCCTAAGAAAAATTAGTATATGTGTATGTTAGATTACAGAATTTTTTTGGTTTTATTCAAAATTAGTGATTAAACGATAAGAAAACGTTCTCATAGGAATTTGTCGACGATGCCCGGCCCGCATCCTCGTCGTCGAGTAGTCCGCGAGAGCATGCTTGATAGGTGCCATGTCCGGGACTGGGCTCCGACGGGCTGGCACTAGGAGGTGCTACCTTCCTGGACTCGGAGGTTGGTGAGAAATCTAGGTATCGTCGTCGACCCGGACCTTTGGTGGTGGCGGTCACGCGGGCCACTTTCGGTGCGGAGGGAGCGGGCACCTGCGGAGGTGGTACGTCGCCGTGTTAGTGAGGAGGACAAGCACGTCCGTCGCTACATGGCGGCTTGGGATGCCCGGTTCGACAATACCTGTCAGATCCTTCAGGGATCTCACTTGAGTTATGATCCCGTGATGGTTCCTTATCTTTGGGTGTCCAACGCCGGCGACTCAAAGACTGCTAGTGAACCGAGTTTGTCGTCCTCCACTTTGGATTCTAGAATATTCGATCTGTATTAGTGATCTTATATGATAATATTCGAGATGTATTAGTTAATATTTGATAATGCATTAACTGGATTATTCGGGATGATGTATTAGTGATATTATATTCGAGGTCATTATAAATATTAATGTATTTGTGATATTTTATCGATATAACACGTGTGTGACTTTTGGTCTATCGTTGCTCTTTGTGTGACCTTCATGTGTGTTCTTGATGGAGGAATTCCAACTGTTGTCGTGGGGGGGCGCCTCCTCTTTTTTCTCTTCTTTGCGATATACTCGTTGATATATTGCGCAAGAAGAGAAGAGGGTAGGCGTCCATCACCGGCGGTCGATCAATTACTGTGAGAGAGTGCCCACCAACATATATACACCATCATATCAGTGTGAGAGAGAGCACACCAATACACCATGAGATATGACAGTTACTTAAGGAAAGCCTCAACGGACCGAAAGTCACACACGCATTAGGATCCAAAGCGTGCCGTAATTCTTGAACTAGCTTATTCGGGATAATGTATTAGTGATATTATATTCGAGTTCATTATAAATGTATTTGTGATTTGCAAGTCATTCCGGTAAAATATAGGGAATTTTTTCTATGTCATTGCTCGATATATGAAACGGGTTGACTTTAGGTCAGTTTCGGCTTCTTGTGTGTCTTTCAGTGAGTGAGAGAGAGAGGAAGAATCCCGACTGTTGTCGTGGGGATCGCTTCTCCTTCATTCCAGTGTGCTAGACATTTTGGTGTAATGCACTCTGAGACGAATGGAGGAGCCATCATCACCGATGGTCGTAATATCAGAGGGAGTGCTCACCATATACGTGAGACGAGTTTTTAGGAAGGAAACATTCGACAGACCTAAAGTCAACCCGTTGCATATTGAGTAATAGTGATCTGTGTGTTGATCAGTTTTCTCGTAGTTTCCTTCGATCGATTTTAAATGTTTCAACTATGAACATAGGAAATGTCTGACAATGAAAAGGAATTTGCTATGTGCGAATACTGCGAAGACGAGCGCGGCCTGTGTGACAACACTTTCTTAGTTGATGGTAGACGCTTCAGCATCATGCTGGATGAGACCTTCGAAGTGGATACAATAATTCACAATGACAAGTCTTGTTTCGTAATTAAGCATGACTTTTGCCTCTTTTGCTTCAACTTATAATTAATTTTAATTTTTTACTGTTCTACTAGCATATCCCCTGCCATGCAAGACTTGTTGTCTTGGATAAGATTGGTTTCAATACTAAAAAAGATATGGAGGTAAAGGTAGTTCATTTGAGGACCGAGTATGGTTTTACTTTTGCGGTAAAATTATACCATGCAGACACCTATTGCTATTTTGAATGCAAAATTGGCAAGCACTATGCAAGGCTTATGCATTTGAGCCTAATATGCTTATCACCTTTGATATTCGTCCGGAAGATGAAATTGAAGGTAATATCGACATCTGGGTCGATGTGCAAACGCCTCTAGTTCTACCATTATGTGAGTTTCTCAACCATATTTATTAAGTAATTTATATTGTTTATTTAAAAATAGTTGGCAACTTATTTGCATTGACAGCTTATTTTCATTCTTTAAAAAATGTACGGAAGATGGTAGACAGAACCTACTACGACAGTGATGAAGCCGAATTAACTTATAAGGAGAAAGATCAACTTACCGCATTTCTTAGTCATCTTGAGAATTACAATAGCTATTATCAAACTCCTGCACATTATGGTCAATACGTGCCACTAGTGCACGTGGTGAACTACGGTAACATCCATGAAGATTGCATGGTAAGATTTTAATTCTACGATTACGACATCCATGCATCTTTTGTATAAATTCTTCTAAAACTAAACTACATTGCTAACTACAAAGTTATTACTATGTTTTTCAACAGAAAATCCCGGAGGATTGTGTGTCTCATCTGATGTTTCCAAAAGGTCGCGTTGTTGTTACGAGCTTAGGGCCACCACGGCCAGGTCAGCCTACGCATCACTCCTGTCCATACCGGATTTCTAAAAACCAATGGAGTCATGACAATCAAAGATTGGAAAAAAATGTATGCTCAATCGTAGAAGGCTACTTGGAATCAACATTGTGCGTAGGCCAAGAATGGGAGACAGGATGGTCCCCATTCTCCATAATGGAGAGTCAGGGCCTATCTTGTTTTATGATATTATACCTAAAAGAGGGTAGAGTAGGTCCTACGAGATAGGAGTACGTAGGTCCTACATACAATGTGTTATTATGTGTTACAATGTGTTAGAGTTGATGATGATGACGAGGAGGAGAAGTTGTGATTATGACTAGTGACCAACTTGTTATATGATTCTCATTGACGAAAATGATGATTAAATAGTGTTATATGTTCTATCTATACGTATAGTACGTAGCGTCGTGGCCAAGCACGAAGATAAGAAAGATCATTTCTCTCTATTAGCTAGCTAACAAAATATATGAAACCCCTAAATTAACCCTCCAAAACCCTCAAACCCCCTCTCTTTCAAAAAAAACCCAGCTCCTCAGCTCCAGACACGTGGATGCTCTTTGGTCCCGGGACCAAAGGCTCTCCTGCCTGGGCTCGGCGGAGCGGCCACGTGTAGCCCCATCTGTCCCGGTTCGTAAGCGAATCGGGAATAAAGGTCATGGGCTTTAGTCCCGACACATTAGTCTCAGTTTCAAAACCGGGACAAAGGGCCTTACGAACCGGGACAAATGAGCCTTTTTCCACTAGTGCATAAATAGCCGGACATGTCGCATCATGTATACATTGTCGGTAATAGTTCAAACCTGACATGCATGCCTACCATGGGCATTCCTACATAGTTGCAAAAGTTAGGGTCATTTCAAAGATGTCCCAAACTATATCATGTTGAATGGAGGGTGTTTGGGTAAGCTAGTAGGCTCCATCTGAGTCCACGTTGTCTTTCTACATCCTTGAAATTGCCCCAAAATTATTTGCATGGCCTTTAATGACCAACCAAAGGCACCATGCCAAGTTGTTTTGGTTTTCAACAAATTTTGCATTTTCTTAAGTTTTCTTTGTCGAAAAAGGCCGATAAATGGCTGGATGTGCTACAACTTGCATACGGTATCATAAATCATTTAAACTTGAAATCGATGCCTACCACGCGCATGCCCACCTGCTTGTAAAAGTTGGAGGCATTTCAAGGATTTTAAAAATAGACCATGTTGAAAAGAGGGCAGGTAGGCTAGGAGGCTTCGTCTCAGAGAACATCGTTTCTTGACATTCCTGAAATGACCTTAATTTTTTTCATGGCCATGTGTGACTAATTCAAGGAACCATGCCAAGTTATTTATGTATTCGACAAGGATTGCATTTTCTGGAGTTTTCCGAGTGAAATAGGGCAAATAATGACAGGACATGTCGCAATGTGTGAACAATATCAGAAGTCATTCAAACTTGTAATGATCCCTCATATGTCCGTGCCATAATATGCAAGTAGTTTGGGGGCATTTATCCATAGTCTGAAAAAACTACCTGTTGAGAGGACTGTGTGAGAGTAGGCCAGATGGGTGCACGTGCGCATGTAGTTTTTTCTAATTTAAATTCTTCGGTTACTTGCAGGGTACGTTATTGTCAATCAACATGGCCGTTTCTTGAAATTTAAAAAAAAAATTGAATTTTAAATTGTGTATGAAAATTTTACAAACTCAAACACTCTTTCCAAAATTGTTGATAGATGAAAATTATGAACACAATTTGCAAACCACGTACTTTTTAAAAAATTGTCATTTTTTTTATAAATACAAACATTTTCTCAAATTTCTAGAGAAACAATTCGAAGACATGAACATGTTTTGAAATTCCAGATTTTTCGAAAACATTGTAGACAGTGTACAAAAACAAATTTTGTATTCCAAAAAATATTTAATTTTTTTAAACATGTTTCAAAAATAATAATAAATTTCAATAAAGTAAAAAAGGAATTAACTATAAAAAGAAGAAGAACCAAAATGTAGAAAATAAAATGAAACGGTTATGTCTCGGCCGAATTAGGCGACGTCACCGCTCCAGTTGGGCACTTCTTGGGCTGGCCAATTCGGTGGCCAGTGCGAGGTTTGTTCAATTTCTCAAGAAATGTTCTTTTGTTTTTCTAAGTTTTGGTTAGAAATTCCATACAATTTTGGTATTTCAGAAATTGTTACCGTGTTTTAACAAAAAATGTGAAACAATTTCAAAAAATAGAATTCAAAATATAAAATATTTTAAGGTTGTATTTAAAATTAAAAAATTTATTCAGGAAATTTCAAAATATGTCATGGTTCTGAAAACTTGTTTAAAATTCAAAAATGTCAGGTTTTGCAAATTTTGTTTGTAAATTCAATAAATGTCCAGGAAATTTCAAAAAAATTCCAATTTTCAGTAAATTTTGGAAATGTTTGCGTTTGCAATTTTGTTCCTGTTTGCTGAAAAATTGTACATAATTTAAAAAAATGTGCATGATTCCAATTTTGTTCCCTTTTTCCAAAAATATCAAAGATTTCCAGAAGATGTTCGCGCATTCAGATGTTTTAGAAAATGTTGGAAAATAATTCATTAATTGTTTTTATAAATCGGATCTGCCATTGCTTATATAAGTTGGCGCAACTCATTAGTCGCTTGGACTTGCTGGATTCACACGCTATCCACTCTCTTTAGTAGCGTGAGGCTTGTGGTTGAATTCCTAGGTGGGCCTGTTTTCAACGTTTTACTTCACACCAACCAGGTTTGTGCACATAGTCAATGGGCTGGCCTGGGCCGTGTACAACCGCTAACAAATACAGGTTGTGTATCGGCACACGTGATCTATTTTTTGAAAATACCATCCTATCCTTTATTACGAAGGGTATGTAGAAATCTGCTTTGTTGATGTGTTTAGAGTGTTGTATCGAAATAAAAGTGTCTTCCAAAATACGAACCCTAGTTTCAAATCTTTTGTAAGTGATTCATCGGAGGTCCTATTGATCCTGGTCCCACATTTGGCCGGCTAGCATGGCACTTTGGCTAGCGCCACATAGTCAATAATTTGCACAAAAGCCCCAGAAAATTATACCTCCAGTTCTTTGGTCCATACACTTCCTGATTAACGTTTTACTTCACACCAAGCAGGCTTTTAGAACGCCGCCAATAGGCTGGCCAGGCCATGTACAAGCGATACATACATGCCGTGTACCGACGCGGATGATGTATTTTTCGAAAATACCATCCTACCCATTATTATGAAGGGGTATGAAAAGATCTACTCCATTGATGTATTTAGAGGTTGTAAAAATATAGAAGTGTCTTTGAATATACACATACAATTTCAAATCTTTTGTAAGTGGATCATCGGAGGTCCTATTGACCCTGGCCCCGCGTTGGCCGGCTAGCATGGCACTTTGGCTGGTGCCACATAGTCAATAATTTGCACAAAAGCCCCCCAAAAAATAATATCTTCCAATTCTATGGTCCTTGCTCTTCCTGATGCATTCGGGCTCCTTGCTCATTCTCAACAAGCCTGTGTTGTTCTCCAACAACAAACTGCTGATAAATAGACCACCACTCTCACAAAATCTATCCTGTTGCCTCATGTTCCTAACAATCCAAACTATCTCCTTAAGATGAGTTTTATCCATTACATCGCCTAGATCGAACATTCTGTGGTTAAACAAGGTACAAGTGTATAGTTGCATGTGGCTAGGAACAATAAACATATATAGGGGGAACCTGCTTGCTGTCGCTAATTGAATGGTTGAGGAGATCGAGTCACTACAGTAGGTATAAAGTAAATGCGTTTCATATCTTAATAGCATAAGCCAATGATATCGTCATGCTCATCTTAAGGAGAGTGGTGGTTTATAACTATTGATACTACATACACACCTTTTTTAGACAATGTATTTTAGCATCCATTTGATGGTGGAGTTAAGACTTTTGTACTGCTGATGACAAGCTGATGACAAGAAATCACGCCACACTGATATTTGTCCTTGCTTGAATACCAAAGTTTACTTCCGCACACATTTTTTGTTCATGCACAGATACTAAAGTTGTTCTATTGGGTACATACAACAATTGTTTTACTATCTTCAGTTGCTGCGCGGTCGACAAAAGTAAATTACTTTAAGAGATGGGAGCAGATATGTGTTGATTGTAGTACAATTCGAAACAATTAGTACATACGAATTGCAATTTGTTCTTTTATTTCCATTCTGTATAAACAAGAGTCGTAGTCTCCTAGATGGTGCAGATTTTTGAATCAAAACTAATTGGGACCGCTCACCATTCTGTATCTTCTCGCAGCGGAGGAAAATTAATACCACACTGGCTGCAGGCGGTGCACATGCACCCCAATACATCTTGAACTTGGCTGCAATCGGCGTGCTCAAATCATCACCCTCCCATCGTAGACGCAAGGCAACTCGTGCGCACACACCCTACCCGATACGTCTTCAACTTGGCTGGGCTCTCTTCTGCACTATTGGATCTTCACTTGACGATGTGGCACGATCCATATGCGTGACAAGGTCCTGCCTCCTGCGTGGCTTCACCATGGCTAGCATGCTTAGGGGAAAAAACAGAGGGGTACACTAATCACTAATTGGATCTCTCACACCAATATTTTTAGCAATCATGTACTACTTGATACATAGGGGATGTCAAAATGAGCATAATTAATTTCTTACATGGTGGTGTGAGAGTCGGAGAATTTATCCTGATGCTTCCTACTCCCAAAACTCTTCATTTCATTGTTTCCCGTAGTGTAATCAAGCTATTTGTGCCATGAACACAACCGGGCATAGTTCTCTTCTTGTAACTTGTTTCTACCAAAAAGTCAAACTCTCAAAAGCTATATATAGAGAGAGGGCGAGCGAGTGACGGCACGGAATAGTACTATGCTAGAGAGGCGTTTCGTAATGTACGTACCAAAATTGCAAAGAAACACCGCACGGTGGTTAGGTCATTAATGATGACCTTATTCACATTGCTGGCCGTTTCCGTATGAAAAACCTTAATTCCTTTAATTCTAATGAACACTTCGGTTAATTCTAATAAATGCTCAAATTACTCCACACACATAGACCAGAGTCACTATTCTAAAATAAGATGGTGAAATTCATTTATACGGCATGCACGACCATGTATAGTTGACTATATATGTACAGTCCATTTAGGCACTCAGAGACTCCAACATTACCACTCGGTGTTTGTTGTAGCCCGAAGGGAGAACCTATAATCTCCTAACCTATCCCCATTTTTTTTTGAAAGGAACCTACCCCCATTTTCATGTAAATTGGGGAGACCATCCTCCATTCCAAGAGCCAATTCTTGATATAGGAGTATATGGCAGCTTGATTTCCTAACTTGCATTATGTGTGGGTCCTCCCTTTTATGTTTTTTTCTAAAAGGGATAACCCTAACCATCATAAGGTGCACACAACCCTTTTATTAAAGGAAAGAGCTCATAGTTAGCGAATAAAATTAAGTTTACAGCAAAACACGACAATGTTGGATGAAAACAAGATAACATAGTTCATCCACATAACCTGCTACTGGCACACAAGCTAAATCGGTTGAACAAGCAGCATGAAACTGTTTCTAGTCGGCCACACCCAAAGGTCATAGGCTCTTGTGTGCTCCCACGCTGCAGTGATGACCACGTATGGATTGACGAGATAGCTCTGAAGATAACCTGCAATTTTTTTGGAATAGATGATATGTTCAAAACACTCATTACGCCAATTCCAAATTGCCCAAAGATTGACACAAATCTCCCGCATGGATTTGACTGTTCAGACGTGTGAATGCGAGTTTCCCCTTGAAGTTTCCTGCGAACCCTATATATGTCTTTCGTATCCGTATGTAGGTGCCTCAAGTTTATTATCTAGTCTTGATGACATGACAATATTTTTAAACCACCCTCCAATTATCTACTTCCCCCGTGCAAAAATATTTATTATTTAATCAAAATTCAAGCTGAGTTGAATATGCTGCCATATTGAAATCTTTCAACGTGGATATATTGCTTGGAAGTTTGATTGTACATCAATCAGCATCTAACAACTACATATGCTAGTAGTTAGGTGCCATGATGCCAATGTCATCAATTTCTGTTGTTAGGCTAACAGAGGAGTACTACAGTCAAATGCTCATTTCGGTCCCCATTATATTTTGGGTCATATTTTGACTATATTTTTAACTAACAAAGTATAAGTTATACGTAATATAACAAAAATAATGTCAGTGAAGACTATATTCAAATCTGAAGCAAGGGGCGTGCATTAACATTTTTCTAATCAAATATGTGGTCAAACTATGATTTAAAGTACAACGGGACTAATAAACTTAGACGGAGGTACATCCACTGCTAAGTGCTGACATGCTCCCCGATCATCATCCCATGTTGTATATGTTATATAGTGTGATGATAAACAATTAGTATTATATTTTCTCTCTCATGGTGTCGTGGATGGTACTATCTTTGTCCTGGTTTATTGGTTTTCTTTGTATTTTGTGCCAAATTTTGACTTTAAATTTAACTAACAAAATGTAAATGCATGTCACCAAAAATAGCATCATTGAGAACTTTGTACAAATATGAATCCAAAGATGCAAGTTTTATTGACATGCGTTCATATTTTGTTAGTTAAATCTTTGGTCAAAATTTGACACGAAATACAAAGAGGATCAATAAAACAGGACGGAGGTAGTATCATGGCGTCTATACATATATACATACACATCATAGAACAACATATTGCCAAAGTTGTTAACAAACAAGCATTGCCGATGCCGAAGCTTTGTGGATGGTAGACATCAGGAAGATTTTTTTTCTTCGAAACGGAGGCAAAATATTTGCCTCATTCATTAAATTAGGAGAAAATAGAGTTTTAGAGTTTTAGAAACAATCACAACACGGTGTGGTAATTATGTTGGGGAACGTTGCATGGGAAACAAAATTTTTTCTACGCACACGCAAGATCTATCCATGGTGATGAGCATCTATGAGAGGGAGAGTGGATCTACGTACCCTTGTAGATCGCTAAGCGGGAAGCATTAAGAAACACGGTTGGTGTAGTCGAATGTCTTCGCGATCCAAATCGCCGTGCGTCCCGCGATCCAATCACGATCCGTCCCGCGATCCAATCACGATCCGTCCCGCGATCCGATCACGATCCGTCCCACGAACTTCATCACGATCCGTCCCACAAGCTTGATCACGATCCTTCCGATCTAGCACCGAACGGACGACACCTCCGCGTTCAGCACACGTACAGCTTGATGACGATCTCCACCGTCTTGATCCAGCAAGAAGGAGTGGAGAGGAAGAAGAGTTCTTTGGCAGCCTGACGGTGCTCCGGCGATGGTGGTGGAGCAATTCCAGCAGGGCTTCGCCTAAGCACTGCAGAAATCTGATCTAGAGGAGAAACTATGCACTGGAGGAACGGGTAGCACGTGGCTGAAATTCTAATGCAAAACCCTAAAACCCACCAGTATATATAGGAGGATAGGAGGAGAGGAGGCAGCCTTGGCTTCCAAGCCAAAGGCTTCGGCCGAACCTACTAGGAGAGGAGGAATCCTCCTCCAATCCTAGTAGGACTAGGATTGCTCCTTTTTTTTCCTTTTTCCACCTTTTTCTTATTGGGTTTTCTTCTCCAGGCACATGGGCCTTGTGTGGGAGTTTCCACCAGCCCACTAAGGATTGATATTCACTCTCCCACAGCCCATGAAGCCTCTTGGGTCGAAATACCCCTCCCGGAGGCCTCCCGGTACACTACCGGCACTCCCGGTACACTACCGATGAGCCCGAAACTTTTCCGGCGACCAAAACAGGACTTCCTATATATGAATCTTTACCTTCGGACCATTCCGGAGATCCTCGTGATGTCCGGGATCTCATCCGGGACTCTGAACAAACTTCAGTCACCACCATACATAACTCTATACTACATATCTACGAAGATCTTTATCGGTCGAACCTCTATGTCAAGGATTCAGTTAATCCCGTATGATGTTCCCTTTGTTCTTCGGTATGTTACTTGCCCGAGATTCGATCGTCGGTATCTACATACCTAGTTCAACCTTGTTACTGGCAAGTCTCTTTACTCGTTCCATAATACAAGATCTCGCAACTAACACTTAGTCACATTGCTTGCAAGGCTTATTGTGATGTTGTATTACCGAGTGGGCCCTGAGATACCTCTCCGTCACACGGTGTAACAAATCCTAGTCTTGATCCATGCCAACCCAACAGACACCCTCGGAGATACCTGTAGAGTACCTTTATAGTCACCCAGTTACGTTGCGATGTTTGATACACACAAGGCACTCCTCCGATATCTGTGAGTTGCATGATCTCATGGTCATAGGAACATATACTTGACATGCATAAAAACAGTAGCAATAAATTGACACGATCATAAGCTACGTTTATAGTTTGGGTCTTGTCCATCACATCATTCTCCTAATGATTTGATCCCGTTATCAAATGACTTCTCATGTCCATGGCTAGGAAACCTTAACCAACTTTCGATCAACGAGGTAGTTCACTAGAGGCACACTAGGGACATTGTGTTTGTCTATGTATCCACACATGTATCCATGTTTCCAATTAATACAATTATAGCATGGTTAATAAACGATTATCATGAACAAGGAAATACAATAATAAACACTTTATTTATTGCCTCTAGGGAATATTTCCAACAGTCTCCCACTTGCACTAGAGTCAATAATCTAGTTCACATCACTATGTGATTTACATTGTAATGAATCGAACACCCATGCAGTTCTGGTGTTGATCATGTTTAGCCCTTGGAAGAGGTTTAGTCAACGGGTCTGCAACATTTAGATCCGTGTGTACTTTGCAAATATTTATGTCTTTCTCCACGATGTATCGCGGATGGAGTTGAAGCGTCGCTTTATATGTCTGGTCCTCTTGTGAAACCTTGGTTCCTTGGCCAGAGCAATGACACCAGTGTTGTCACAGAACAAGTTCATTGGATTCAGTGCACTGGGCACTACTCCAAGATCTGTCATGAACTGCTTCATCCAGACACCTTCCTTCGCCGCCTCCGAGGCTGCGATGTATTTCGCTTCGCACATAGAATCAGCTACCACGCTTTGCTTGGAACTACACCAGCTTACCGCTCCCCCGTTAAGAATAAATACGTATCCGGTTTGCGACTTAGAGTCGTCCGGATCAGTGTCAAAGCTTGCATCGACGTAACCCTTACGACGAGCTCTTCATCACCTCCATAAACGAGAAACATTTCCTTAGTCCTTTTTAGGTACTTAAGGATATTCTTGACCGCTTGCCAGTGCTCCATTCCAGGATCACTTTGAAATCTTTCGGCCATACTTATGGCAAGGCTGACATCGGGTCTTGTGCAAAACATTGCATACATGATAGAGCCTATGGCTAAAGCATAGGGGATGACACTCATCTTTTCTCTATCTTCTGCAGTTACTGGGCATTGAGTCTTACTCAACTTCACACCTTGTAACACAAGCAAGAACCCCTTCTTGGACTGTTCCATTTTGAACTTCTTCAAAACTTTATCAAGGTATGTGCTCTGTGAAAGTGCTATTAAGCGTCTCGATCTATCTCTATAGATCTTAATGCCTAATATGAAAGCAGCTTCTCCTAGGTCCTTCATTGAAAAACTCTTGTTCAAATATTCCTTCATCTTTCCAGCATTTCTATATTGTTTCCGATCAGCAATATGTCATCCACATATAATACTAGAAACGCTATAGAGCTCCCACTTAATTTGTTGTAAATAAAAGCTTCTCCGTCAACTTGTATAAACTCAAATGCTTTGATCACCTCATCAAAGCGCTTATTCCAACTACGAGATGCTTGCACCAGTCCATAAATGGGTCGCTGGAGTTTGCAAACTTTTGTCAGCATTCTCTGGATCGACAAAACCTTCGGGTTGCATCATATACAACTCTTCCTCAAGCAAACCGTTGAGGAACACTGTTTTGACATCCATCTGCCAAATTTCATAGTCGAAATAAGAAGCTATTGCTAAGATGATTCTGACAAACTTAAGCATCGCTACGGGTGAGAAAGTCTCATCGTAGTCAACTCCTTGAACTTGTGAAAAACCCTTTGCCACAAGTCGAGCTTTATAGTCGGTGACATTACTGTCCGCGTCTGTCTTCTTCTTAAAGATCCATTTGTTCTCAATGGACTTTCGCCCTTCAGGTAATACTTCCAAACTCCATACATTGTTTTCATACATGGATCCCATCTCGGATTTCATGGCCTCTAACCATTTCTCGGAATCCGGTCCCATCACTGCTCCTCCATAGCTCGTAGGTTCATTGTTGTCCAACAACATAACCTACAAGACAGGGTTGCCGTACCACTCAGGGGTAGTACACGGTCTTGTTGACCTACGAGGTTCAATAGCAGCTTGATCTGAAGCTTCATGATCATCATCATTAACTTCCTCTTCTACCGTCGTAGGTTCCACAGAAACATCTTTCTGCGCTGCGCTACTTTCTGGTTGAAGTAAAGGTTCAATAACCTCATCAAGCTCTATTTTCCTCCCACTCAATTCTTTCGAGAGAAACTCTTTCTCAAGAAATGTTCTGTTCTTAGCGACAAACAGCTTGCCTTCGGATCTGAGATAGAAGGTATACCCGACTCTCTCTTTCGGGTATCCTATGAAGACACATTTCTCCGCTTTGGATTCCTGCTTTTCAGGCTGAAGCTTTTTGACATAAGCATCACATCCCCAAACTTTAAGAAACGACAACTTTGGCTTCTTGCCAAACCACTGTTCATATGGCGTCGTCTCAAAGGATTTTGATGGTGCCCTATTTAAAGTGAATGCAGCTGTCTCTAATGCATAACCCCAAAACGATAGTGGCAAATCAGCAAGAGACATCATAGAACGCACCATATCTAATAAGGTTCGATTACGACGTTCAGACACACCATTACGCTGTGGTGTTCTGGGCAGTGTCAACTGTGAAACAATTCCACACTGTCTTAAGTGACTGCCAAACTCATAACTCAGATATTCACCTCCTCGATCAGATCGCAGGAACTTAATTTTCTTGTTACGATGATTCTCAGCTTCACTCTGAAATTGCTTGAACTTTTCAAATGTTTCAGACTTGTGTTTCATTAAGTAAATATACCCATATCTACTTAAGTCATCAGTGAAGGTGAGAAAATAACGATATCCACCACGCACTGTAACATTCATTGGACCGCACAGATCAGTATGTATGATTTCCAATAAGTCACTCGCCCGTTCCATTGTTCCAGAGAACGGCGTTTTAGTCATCTTGCCCATGAGGCGTGGTTCACATGTGTCAAGTGATTCAAAATCAAGTGACTCCAAAAGTCCATCAGCATGGAGCTTCCTCATGCGTTTTACACCAATATGACCTAAACAGTAGTGCCACAAGAAAGTGATACTTCATTATCAACTCTACATCTTTTGGCATCAATGTTATGAACATGTGTGTCATCACTATCAAGATTCAATATGAATAAACCCCTAACGTTGGGTGCATGACCATAAAAGATATTACTCATACAAATAGAACAACCTTTATTCTCTGATTTAAATGAGTAACCGTCTCGCAATAAACAAGATCCAGATATAATGTTCATGCTTAACGCAGGCACTAAATAACAATTATTCAGGTTCATCACTAATCCCGATGGCAATCGAAGAGAGAGCGTGCCAATGGCGATCACATCAACCTTGGAACCATTTCCCATGTGCATCGTCACTTCGTCCTTTGCCAGCCTTCGTTTATTCCGTAGTTCCTGCTTTGAGTTGCAAATGTGAGCAACCGAACCGGTATCAAATACCCACGCACTACTACGAGAGATAATAAGGTACACATCAATAACATGTATATTATATATACCTTGTTTGTCGTTGGCCGCCTTCTTGTCAGCCAGGTACTTGGGGCAGTTCCGCTTCTAGTGACCAGTTCTCTTGCAATGAAAGCACTCAGTTTCTGGCTTGGGTCCATCCTTGGGCATCTTTGCAGGAGTAGCAACTGCTTTTCCATCCTTCTTGGTTTTACCCTTCTTGCCCTTGCCCTTGACTTTGCCATTTTTCTTGAAACTAGTGGTTTTATTGACCATCAACACTTGATGTTCTTTCTGGATTTCAGACTCAGCAACTTTTAGCATCGCAAACAGCTCGGCGACTGATTGGTTTATCACGTGCATGTTATAGTTCATCACAAAGCTCTTGTAACTAGGTGGCAGTGATTGAAGAACTCTGTCAGTGATCGCTTCTGGCGGAAGGGCAATTCCCAACTCCGCTAGACGAGTTGAATACCCAGACATTCTGAGTATATGTTCACTGATAGACCCGTTCTCTTCCATCTTGCAAGCATAGAACTTATCGGAGGTTTCATACCTCTCGATCCGGGTGTTCTTCTGAAAGATAAACTTCAACTCCTGGAACATCTCATATGCTCCATGATGTTCAAAACGTCTTTGAAGTCTCGATTCTAAGCCATACAATATTGCACACTGAACTATTGAGTAATCTCCAGTACGTGCCTCCCAAGCGTCCTTAACGTCTTCGGAGGTCATGTCTTCTGGTTGGTCACCAAGCAGTGCATCAAGGACATATAATTTCTCGGAAGCCGTGAGGATAATCCTCAGATTACGGGCCCAGTCAAGTAAATTACTTCCATCATCTTTCAACTTAGCTATCTCTACGAACGCATTAAAATTCAGGGGTGCTACTGCGCGAGCCATTGATCTACAACATAAATATGATAAGTTTACTTAGACTATTGTTCAAGATAATGAGTTTAGTTAATCAAATTACTAAAGCTCCCACTCAAATTGACATCCCTCAGGTCATCTGAATGTCACATGATCCAAATCCACCAACTCAAGTCCAATCATCACGTGAGTTGAGGTGGCTTCAATGGTGAACATCATTATGTTGATCATATCTACTATATGACTCATGTTCGACCTTTCAGTCTCTTGTGTTCCGAGGCCATGTCTGTACATGCTAGGCTCTTCAAGTTTAACCCGAGTGTTCTGCACGTGCAACACTGTCTTGCACTCGTTGTATGTGAACGTAGAGTCTATCACACCCAATCATCAGGTGGTGTCTCAACACGACGAACTTTCGCAACGGTGCACACTCGGGGAGAACACAATTTTATCTTGGAATTTAAGTGAGGGATCACCTTATAATGCTACCGTCGTACTAAGCAAAACAAGGTGCATAAAAGGATTAACATCACATGCAATTCATAAGTGACATGATATGGCCATGAACTTGTGCTTTAGATCTCCATCTTGAAAGCACCGACATGATCTCCATCGTCACCGGCACGACACCATGATCTCCATCATCTTGATCCCCATCAACGTGTCTCCATCGAGGTTGTCACGCCTTGCATGCTTATACTACTATTGCTACCGTTTAGCGATAAAGTAAAGCATTACATAGTGCTTAATGATTGACACGCAGGTCATACAATAATTAAAGAAAACCCTATGGCTCCTGCCGGTTTCCGTACTCATCGACATGGAAGTCGTGAAATTCTATACATCACATGATCATCTCATACATCACATATATCACATCATGTAATTGGTCTTATCACATCACAACATACCCTGCAAAAACAAGTTAGACGTCCTCTAATTGTTGTTGCATGTTTTACGTGGCTGCTACGGGTTTCTAGCAAGAACAATTCTCACCTACGCATAAACCACAACGGTGATACATAATTTTCTTTTCAACCTTCTCAAGGACCGCCTTTGTCGAATCCGATCCAACTAAAGTGAGTGAAACTGCCACCCGCAAGCCATCTAGGCAACAAGTTGCATCGAGGGAACCAGTCTCTCGTAAGCGTACGAGTAATGTTGGTCCGGGCCGCTTCATCTCACAATACCGCTGAACTAAAATCCTAACAAGGTAGGAAGCAATCTAAGCATCAACGCCCACAAACCTTTTGTGTTATACTCGAGATCTCATCAACACACAGACCTAGCTCATGATGCTACTGTTGGGGAACGTTGCATGGGAAACAAAATTTGTCCTACGCACACGCAAGATCTATCCATGGTGATGAGCATCTACGAGAGGGAGAGTGGATCTACGTACCCTTGTAGATCGCTAAGCGGGAAGCGTTAAGAAACGCGGTTGGTGTAGTCGAAACACTTCGCGATCCAAATCGCCGTGCGTCCCGCGATCCAATCACGATCCGTCATGCGATCCAATCACGATCCGTCCCGCGATCCGATCACGATCCGTCCCACGAACTTGATCATGATCCGTCCCATGAGCTTGATCACGATCCTTCCGATCTAGCACCGAACGGACGGCACCTCCGCGTTCAGCACATGTACATCTTGATGACGATCTCCACTGTCTTGATCCAGCAAGAAGGAGTGGAGAGGAAGAAGAGTTCTTTGGCAGCCTGATAGCGCTCCGACGATGGTGGTGGAGCAATTCCGGGAGGGCTTCGCCTAAGCACTGCAGGAATCCGATCTAGAGGAGAGACTATGCACTGGAGGAATGGGTAGCACGTGGCTTAAATTCTAGTGCAAAACCCTAAAACCCACCAGTATATATAGGAGGAGAGGAGGAGAGGAGGCAGCCTTGGCTTCCAAGCCAAAGGCTTCGGCCAAACCTACTAGGAGAGGAGGAATCCTCCTCCAATCCTAGTAGGACTAGGATTGCTCCCTTTTTTTTTTCCTTTTTCCACCTTTTTCTTATTGGGTTTTCTTCTCCAGCCACATGGCCCTTGTGTGGAAGTTTCCACCAGCCCACTAAGGGCTGATATTCACTCTCCCACAGCCCATGAAGCCTCTTGGGTCGAAATACCCCTCCCAGAGGCCTCCCGGTACACTACCGGCACTCTCGGTACACTACCGATGAGCCCGAAACTTTTCCGGCGACCAAAACAGGACTTCCTATATTTGAATTTTTACCTCCGGACCATTCCAGAGCTCCTCGTGACGTCCGAGATCTCATCTGGGACTCCGAACAAACTTCGGTCACCACCATACATAACTCTATACTACCGAAACGTCACCAAACCTTAAGTGTGCAGGCCCCACGGGTTCGAGAACTATGTAGACATGGCCGATACACCTCTACGGTGAAGAACCAATGGCGGGACCTGGATGTCCACATTGGTTCCTACATATTCTACGAAGATCTTTATCGGTGGAACCTCTATGTCAAGGATTCAGTTAATTCCGTATGATGTTCCCTTTGTTCTTCGGTATGTTACTTGCCCGAGATTCGATCGCCAGTATCTCCATACCTAGTTCAACCTCATTACTGGCAAGTCTCTTTACTCGTTCCGTAATACAAGATCTCGCAACTAACACTTAGTCACATTGCTTGCAAGGCTTATTGTGATGTTGTATTACCGAGTGGGCCCTGAGATACCTCTCCGTCACACCCATGACAGAGTTGTTGAAGAAAGAGTCTAAGTATATTTGGACTGAGAAATGTGAAGCCAGTTTCCAGGAATTGAAGAAACGTTTGGTCACAGCCCCAGTGTTGATTTTGCCCAATATTCGGAAGGACTTCCAGGTTTATTGTGATGCTTCACGTCAAGGACTTGGAGGAGTACTCATGCAAGATGGAAAGGTTGTAGCCTATGCATCCAGACAACTACGACCTCATGAGTTGAATTACGCCACCCATGATTTGGAACTAGCAGCCGTAGTGCACGCACTCAAGACCTGGAGACATTTCCTTATCGAAAATAGTTGTGATGTTTACATTGATCATAAGAGCCTGAAATATATCTTCACGCAGAAAGAGTTGAACCTCAGACAGAGGAGATGGTTAGAGTTAATCAAGGACTATGACATGAGATTACACTACCATCCAGGTAAGGCCAATGTGGTAGCAGATGCTTTGAGTCGGAAAAATTATGTGAACACACTCACAGCGGGAGGATTACCCCAGGAATTAGCCAATGATCTCAGAGAGCTCCGGCTAGAGATAGTTCCAAGAGGATATGTTGCTACACTGGAGATCCAGTCCACCTTGACCAAAAGAATTCGAGAAGCCCAGAAATCGGACAAGGAGATAGCTGAGATTAAGCAAAGAATGAAAGATGATAAAGCTAAACGTTTTCGTGAGGATGAACAAGGAACTCTGTGGTTTGAGAACCGCATCTATGTGCCCAATAACCCAGAGCTCAAGAAGTTGATACTTCAAGAAGCCCACGATTCCCCTTACTCAATACACCCAGGCAACACCAAGATGTACCTGGATTTGAAGGAAAGTTATTGGTGGACAGGTATGAAGAAGGATATTGCAGAACATGTGGCAATATGTGATGTTTGTCAGCGAGTAAAGGCAGAACATCAGAAACCAGCAGGGTTACTCCAACCTTTGCCGATACCCGAGTGGAAATGGGAAAAGCTTGGTATGGACTTCATCACAGGATTACCCAGGACCCGTTTAGGTTATGATTAAATCTGGGTAGTGGTCGATCGCTTGACCAAGGTGGCTCATTTCATTCCAGTGAAGACCACTTATACCAGCGCTAAGCTAGCCAAGATATATATGACCAGGATCGTATGTCTACATGGAGTTCCGAGGAGTATCGTGTCATATAGAGGAACACAATTTACCTCAAAGTTTTGGCATCAGTTACATGAAACTTTGGGTACAAGACTGGAGTTCAGTACAGCTTTTCATCCGCAGACCGATGGACAGACTGAAAGAGTCAACCAGATTCTGGAGGACATGTTGAGAGCTTGTGCGCTAGATTATGGATCTAGTTGGGATGACAACTTACCTTATGCAGAATTCTCGTACAACAACAGTTATCAGACCAGTCTGAAGATGGCCCCTTTCGAAGCCTTATGTGGAAGGAGGTGCAGAACACCATTGACGTGGGATGGTGTTGGAGACCGACAACTTTTTGGTCCCGACCTTATTCGAGATTTTGAAGAGAAAGTCAGGTTGATTCGTGACAGACTCAAGATAGCTCAATCTCGACAGAAGAGTTATGCTGACAACAAACGTAAAGAAGTAACGTATGAAGTGGGAGATCGGGCATATCTTCGTGTGTCCCCACTTCGAGGAATCAAGAGGTTTGGTGTTAAAGGAAAGTTAGCACCCAGATTCATAGGCCCCTACAAAATTCTTGAACGTAGGGGCAAAGTTGCATACAAGCTGGAATTGCCGGAAGGATTATCCGGAGTTCATGATGTTTTCCATGTTTCCCAGCTGAAGAAATGTCATTCTGAGATGACTGATATTCCTTTGAGAGACACAGTGCCCCTAGAGGCCATACAACTTGATAGTGATCTGACCTACGAAGAGAAGCCTGTCAGAATCCTCGAGACTGCCAACAGAGTTACCCGCAGTAGGATCATCAAGTTCTGTAAGGTTTTGTGGAGTCACCACACCGAGGAAGAAGCCACCTGGGAACGCGAAGAAGATGTTCGTAGAGACCACCCGCACCTATTTTCTAGCCAACCCGAATCTCGAGGGCGAGATTCATCTTAAGGTGGGTAGGTTTGTAATATCCCAAATTTCCATTTTGGAATGTTATGAAATATAGCTATGCATCTATCATCATCATTGCTTGAATGTATATATTAGTTGAAATGCCTTCTCTGAATTTCTGAAACCCCTTTCTACTTTCAATGTGTTGCTTTCACCTATTTGAAAATCTTGGTAAAATGTTCAAATATGAGGGGAGGAACATGACACTCCACACCAGGGACTATTTGGTGATTAATTTGAACAAAAACAACCAGGAGTTGTTTTGAAAATATTTGCAAAAAGGATTTAAAAACAATTAGGCAATTTCTGAAAATATTATTTTTTCAAAGTGTTCAAATGACAGAATAAAAATGTTCAATAAATGGCATTTATTATTCTGTTAATTTTGATATATAATACTCCTATATTTAGAAATGTTTTGAATGCTTTTAAAGAGATTTTACTCCTCTGACTATTAAAAACAGTAACGGTTTTGTAATTAAACGGGCCGGCCCACGGGCTTTTATTAGCGAAGTAATTACCGATCGGTCGACCGACGCGCAGTTGACGCACCCTCTCTCTCTGACACCGGGTCCCACCCCGACCGACCGTTCGCACCCGCGCGGTCATCCCTCTCCTCCCGCACGCGCCGACGACCTCGCCGGCAGTTTCTTCTCCTCCCTGGATCTCCCTTCTCTCTCCTTCCCGCACCCACCCGAGCATCCTATAAATAGCGCCCTTCCCCGCACTCCATTTCCCCCCCGAACCCCCTCTCTACTCGCCTGAGACGCCGCAAAACTCCTCGCCGGAGCCCTGCCCCGACCGAAGCTCCCCATCACCGTGCCCATCGCTCCACTCCTTCCCTTGCCCCTCCGACCCCACCATTCGACGCCGGACGTCAACCGCAGCCGCCCGGACCCCTTCAACGCCTCCCTCGACCACCGGAGCTCCTCGCCGACGACCTCGCCGCGTCGGAACCGCCGGAGATCCCCTCGCCGGCGACCCCTTAACACTGTGAGCACCCCACCCGTTCGATCTGGATCTGACGATCCAGATTATAACATATTAACTCCGCGAACCATTTTTCTCTTCGGTTCGGTCGACCGCCCTTAACCCCGATCGTACACCCCCCTTAGCCACTCACAGGCTGCCACGTAGCCCCTGGCCGTCCGATAGTTTTCTGTTTTTTTTCTGTTTTGTTTTAGTTAACATAAACTTTTCAAAAAATTATTTTAGCTATATCTTTTAATCTGTTTAATGTTTTGAACTAATTCTTTTTGCATTAGGTTCCTAATTTCATGTAGTTTCACCCTGTAGTTTTAGATTTCAAATTTGAACTCTAAAATTTGAATTGAATCAAATTTTCTCAAATCATTCAAATCTGAATAACTAGAGTTTAAAAATAGATTTTGATATGAATCTTTTTGTTACTGCTTTGTATTAGTTAGGACTATCAGATTGCTTAGTGTGAGGATTTTTAGGATATATTTGTTTAGTGTTTTAGCTATAAACAGATTCTGCCTATTAGTTAGTATAGTTTTATTTATTTAGTTTTAGTTAGTTTCAATTAGATTTAGTTTTATTTGTTTTAGTAGGTTCTATTGCTTGAACATTTAGTGTTTTACTTACTGTTAATAAAAATATTATTTGTCTAGTTTATTTTCTTAGTTAATATAGGCATCACAACTTCTTTTCAAATAGGTTTGATTTCACTAAAACAACTAGTTAGTAATAGTTTTTCTTTTAGCAAAGTTTTATATAATTTAATTTTGTTTTCTCAGACAAGTTTATTTGTAAATTCTTTCCTGTTAAGAACATGTTTTGTTAATAAATGATAAGTTTTGTTTTGCTCTTTTGTTAGTAAAACTATAGTTGTTTCATATAGTGTTTATCAAAACTTTTAAAAACTTTACTAAAGTTTTTCCCAACAAACTTTAATGAATTCAATTCTGTTATTAATAAAATATTTTATTGTTTTCTTGCTATCAACTATTGTTCTGTTATTACAAATAGGTTTCATTATGTTAGTAGTGTTTTATCAATCATCTTTTAGAAAACAAAACTTTGTGTGTTTTCTTGCTTGTGATTTTTATGCATTGTTTGTCTTGATGGTTTACTATTTCATTGTTGATGTTTGTGAGTTACATTATTTTTGTTGTATGTTTATTGGGTGCTCTTATTTGCTTCGTTAGATTATCCGGAGTGCGAGGCTTGTTACTTAGAGTCACTCACGTACGAAGATCATCAATCAGGTAAGTCACTTTGATCATCTTTACCCATGTTTTTATTGCATTAGTTCTACCATTTTCCCCCAGTTGCATGCAAAATAGGTAATTGGAAACTTGGTTACTGTTGTAGTATCATGTGGTAGGTACCCCCTCAACACTTTGACACATTGGCCCCGGGAAACGTTGTTTTACATTTTGCTATGCTACTAGTAGACGGGGTTGGATGTGTGATTCATGAGAGTTGTGAGGTAATATCTTCAAGACCTACATAATGATCAAGACTTCAAGACTCCGAGTTTTCAATATACCTCTGGGTGGATGATGGTTGAACGGCACCCTGGAGAAACCAGTGGATTTGCCTAGGTGTTGCTGGAGATGGCCAGTATTCACGTGGAAAGGTCCACCCAGGCACAAAGAGATGGATGGATGCTTCAAGACCCAAGGCTTACCTGCACAGCCACAAGTCATTATGGGCTCTGGCTTGGTTGGATATCGTGGTGACCCTGGACAGGCGGTGCTACGAGATGTAGAAGAACGGTAGGAAAGGATGGGCACCGACAGAGTCGCAGGGAAACCCTTTGGAAGACCATGTTTTGGTCATCCGTTTCTCAAACACCCTGAAGTGCGAGAAATCAAACGGAGGTGACCAAATCTTGTGGGGAACGTGTGCAAAACTCTGCAGAGTACTCAAACCTAATCGATTAGCCGTGTCCACGGTCATGGACGACTTGAGCCAAAGGAACTGAAACTTCCGGAATTCTCAACACAAGTAATATGATGATGTGGGTATTAATGACTTGGGTATGATAATTGGTTGGTGGAACCATCTCATTAATCAACCAACTTAGTAATATTTTTGCTTAGCCCTCTCTTAATGTAGGAAAAATTGGCTTTTTCGCAAAAACTTACGACCCCACCTGCCATATATGCATATAGATTAGATGATTATCTTTTCACCCCTCTCTTGTGACTTTGCCGACATATTCCATATACTGACCTACGCGGCTGCAACGTATCATGTTGCAGAGTACTTTTCCGACCAGGAGTGAGGACACGTTCTACGCTCGGTGAGATGCCCTTGGAGTCAGATGGACTCATCTACCTTCGACGCTTCCGCAAGATTTAGACATTCTCATGAGTTGGCCTTCAACCACTTTATTGTAATCTTTATTGTAACAAAGGACTCGATATGAGATTTCGATTAATATAATGCTGTGTGATTTCCCTTTGATATATACATTGATGTACCGTGTGTGTACCAACATGATCTTGGGATGGTACGGAAACACCGGAGATTCGACCTTTCAGGTCGGGTCACTACATACAATTATAGCATGGATAATAAACGATTAGCATGAACAAGGAAATACAATAATAAACACTTTATTTATTGCCTCTAGGGCATATTTCCAAAAAATTACTCGCGTACAACAAGTTGCCCTAGTTTTTTTGCACCGGCGATAACCCAAAGTTTGGCTTCGTCCACCACACACTTGAGGCGAATTGGCAGTGGAGCACTCTTGTGAGGAAAAATCCTGGCATTACGTTCATTCCAAAAGGTCCAGGATACTAGCATGGTGTGGAAAGCCATGGCACGTCTGTTGGGGTTCCGAAGATCGGTCCTCATCTCCCACCAATGCATAAGGGAATCCTCAAGATGCCAACTTGAGATGTTGATGTGAAAGAGCACAAACTTCGCAATGACCAGATGCCAAAGTAGAATGGAGAAGCGGAAGTTGAAGAGAAGGTGAACGCCCGATTCCGTTTCCCTCTGACAGAGAGGGCAAATGCCATAGTTTTCCCAACCACGCCGTTCCAGGCGATCTGCCGTCCAAAGAGAAGTTCTTATGCCAAAGGTCACATAGGTAGCTTTGCACTTCATATTTCCGGAGGTTTGCTGATCGGTGACATATGTTTATTGTTGTAATTCAGGGGATCTTGTGGGGTTTGATCATAGGGGTGGCGGTGCAAATGGTGGCTCTGATCGTCATCACGGCCAGGACCAACT
The DNA here is from genome assembly GCA_022496015.1 of Hordeum marinum. Classification (NCBI taxonomy): domain Eukaryota; kingdom Viridiplantae; phylum Streptophyta; class Magnoliopsida; order Poales; family Poaceae; genus Hordeum; species Hordeum marinum. The sequence continues at coordinate 446,590,190 of CM039676.1, forward strand.
GGAAGAGCGAGGTGAGCTCTCTCTTCTCCCATTTCATATTTCCATGCATGATTATTTTGGCTGAATCTTGTGCTATGTTTCTTGTCATGCTCATGGCGATGATATGGCCATGTAATGTATGTACGCATGTGGAGAAGGAGCGGCAATCGCTGCGGCGCACAATGGTGGACGAGGGTGGCATGGTGGTGATCGCCGCCATCGATGAGGACAATGACGTCTGATGACCGGGCGCGGGAGGCATCTAGGGGTTCTCTTTTTGGTGGCCATTGTTTGGTAGGAGCACTCCCCAAGAGGAAGGAAGTAGAAGCTAGGGTGCTATGTCAGTGGACATACTTCGGTGAGCCTTGAATCAGGCCGACTCCGGCAACGCCCGATAGAGGGCAAAGTGGGCCAAGTATCGATAGTACCGGCGTCCTCATGACCATCGTACATCAGTGTACTTCACCACAAACAGTGTGGTGGTGCCGTTGGATGAGTAATAAGAACCACCTATGGCTATGGAGGTGGAACAAGATGTGGCGCCAGGACACCGAAGCCTGATCATCGAGCTAGACTCCGAAGAGGAGGACGAGACGAACATGACCAATATCAAGACCAAGACCAAGGCCAAGGGCAAGGGCAAGGCCACCCGCCGCTCCAATTGCCTCTGGAATCCCCGAGGATAAGATCCATGCAGAGTAATAGGAATCCTAATCCCCATCCCCCATTGCACTCAATCCGGATCTAGTCATGACGATGTTATGATACCCCGATTGCCCATTCCCCTAACGCAGATTGATACGTATCTGTCGTATCTACTTTTCCTAATGCTTTTACTCTTGTTTTGGACTCTAATTTGCATGATTTGAATGAAACTAACCCGGATTGATGTTGTTTTCAGCAGAACTACCATGGTGTTGTTTTTGTGCAGAAATAAAAGTTCTCAAAATTGGATGAAAGTTTTTGGAGAATTATTTTATAAAAAATAAAAAATACTGGAGCCAAGATGTTGGGGAACGTTCCATGGGAAACAAATTTTATCCTACGCACATGCAAGATCTATCCATGGTGATGAGCATCTACGAGAGGGAGAGTGGATCTACATACCCTTGTAGATCGCTAAGCGGGAAGCGTTAAGAAACGCGGTTGGTGTAGTCGAACGTCTTCGCGATCCAAATCGCCGAGCGTCCCGCGATCTCATCACGATCCGTCCTGTGATCCAATCATGATCAGTCCCGCGAACTCATCACGATCTTTCCTGTGATCTCATCACGATCCGTCTCGCAATCTTGATCACGGTCCTTCCGATCTAGCGCCGAACGAACGGCACCTCCGCGTTCAGCATACGTACAGCTCGATGACGATCTTCGCCTTCTTGATCCAGCAAGAGGGAGCGGAGAATTAGAAGAGTTCTCCGGCAGCGTGATGACGCCACGGCGATGGTGGTGGAGCTATTCCGATAGGGCTTCGCCTAAGCACTGCAGAAAACCGATCTAGAGGAGAAACTATGCACTAGTGGAACGGGTAGCACGTGGATGAAAATCTAGTGCAAAACCCCTAAAACCTATAGGATATATAAGAGGAAGAGACGAGGAGGCTTTGCCCAAGGGCCAAGCCACCTAGGCTTCGTCCGAACCAAGAGGAGAGGAGGATTCCTCCTCCAATCCTAGTAGGACTAGGACTCCTCCTTATTTTTGCCTTTTTGCTTTTTTCCACCTTTTTCTCTTTGGGCTTTTCTTCCCAGCCGCATGGGCCTTATGTGGGACTTCCACCAGCCCACTAAGGGCTGGTATTCACTCTCCTACAGCCCATGTAGCCTCTTGGGTCGAAATACCCCTCCCGATGGTCTCTTGGTACACTACCGGCACTCCCGATACACTACCGATGAGCCTGAAACTTTTCCGGCGACCAAAATAGGACGTCCTATATATCAATCTTTACCTCCGGCCACTCCGAAGCTCCTCATGATGTCCGGGATCTCATACAGGACTCCGAACAACCTTCGGTCACCACCATACACAACTCTATACTACCGAAACGTTACCGAACCTTAAGTGTGCAGACCCTGCGGGTTCGAGAACTATGTAGACATGACCGAGACACCTCTACGGTCAATAACCAATAGCGGGACCTAGATGCCCATATTGGTTCCTACATATTCTACGAAGATCTTTATCGGTCGAACCTCTATGTCAAGGATTCATTTAATCCCGTATGATGTTCCCTTTGTTCTTCGGTAAGTTACTTACCCGAGATTCGATCGTCGGTATCTCCATACCTAGTTCAACCTCGTTACCGGAAAGTCTCTTTACTCGTTTCGTAATACAAGATCCCGTGACTAACACTTAGTCACATTGCTTGCAAGACTTATTGTGATATTGTATTACCGAGTGGGCCTTGAGATACCTCTCTGTCACACGGAGTAACAAATCCCAGTCTTGATCCATGCCAACCCAATAGACACCCTCAGAGATACCTGTAGAGCACGTTTATAGTTACCCAGTTACGTTGCGATGTTGATACACACAAGGTACTCCTCCGGTGTCAGTGAGTTGCATGATCTCATGGTCATAGGAACATATACTTGACATGTAGAAAACAATAGCAATAAACTGACACGATCTCATGTGTCTTGTCCATCACATCATTCTCCTAATGATGTGATCCCGTTACCAAATGACATCTCATGTCCATGACTAGGAAACCATGGCCATCTTTGATCAACGAGCTAGTCTATTAGAGGCATACTAGGGACATGGTGTTGTCTATGTATCCACACATGTATCTGAGTTTCCGATCAACACAATTATAGCATGGATAATAAACGATTATCATGAACAAGGAAATATGATAATAACTACTTTATTATAGCCTCTAGGGCGTATTACCAACAGTCTTCCACTTGCACTAGAGTGAATAATCTAGTTCACATCACCATGTGATTCGCATTGTTATGAATCTAACACCCAATGATTTCTTGGGCTCGATCATGCTTTGCATGAGGTCTTATAGTCAATGGGTCTGCGACATTCAGATCCGTGTGTACTTTGCAAATCTCTATGTCAAACTGTAAACACTGCTACCACACTCTCTTGGTACTATTCCAAATGGCTGCTCCACTATACGTATCTAGATTGCTACTACGAGTCATCTGGATTGGTGTTAAAGCTTGCATCGACGTAGCTCTTTATGACGAACTCTTTATCACCTCCATAATTGAGAACCTTCTCCTTAGTCTTTTAGTTACTAAGGATAATCTTGACCGCTGTCGAGTGATCCACTCCTGGATCACTCTTGTACCCCTTGATGGACTCATGACAAGGCAAACACAGGTGTGGTACACAGCATGGCATACTATACAAAGCCTATGGCTAAGGCATAGGGGACGACATTCGTCCTTTCTCTTTCTTCTGCCGTGGTCGAGCTTTGAGTCTCACTCAACTTCACACCTTACAAATTAGGCGCGAACTCTTTCTCCAACTGATCCATTTTGAACTCTTTCAAAATCTTGTCAAGGTATGTACTCATTGACAGTCTCATCAAAGATCTTGATCTATCTCTATAGATCTTGATGCTCAACAATTAGGTAGCTTTATCCAAGTCTTCCTTTGAAAATCACTTTTCAAACAACCATTTATGCTTTCCAGAAATTCTACATTATTTTCGAACAGCAATATGTCATCCACATATACTTATCAGAAACTCTATAGTGCTCCCACTCACTTTATTGCAAATACAAGTTTCTCATAAACTTTGTATAAACTCAAAAACTTTGAACACCTCATCAAAGTGTATATTCCAACTCCGAGATGCTTGCTTCAGTCCATAGAAGGATCACTAAAGCTTGCTCACCTTTTAGCATCCTTAGGATTGACAAAACCTTCTGGTTGTATAACATACAACCTTTCCTCAAGTAATCCGTTAAGGAAATGATGTTTTGACATCCATCTGCCAGATTTCATAATTGAAAAATGCAGCAACTGCTAACATAATTCTAACAGACTTTAGCATCGCCACGAGTGAGAAAGTCTCATCGCAGTCAACTCCTTGAACTTGGCGGAAACTTCTTTGTGACAAGTCGAGCTTTATTAATGGTGACATTCACCATCAGCGCCTGTCTTCATCTTAAAGGTCCATTTGTACTCAACGACCTGCCGTCCAATGAGCAAGTCTACCAAAGTCTATACTTGGTTTTAATACATGGATCCTTTCTCGGATTTCATGGCCTCTAACCATTTGTCGGAATCCGGGCCCATCATCGCTTCTCCACAGCTCGTAGGTTCACCGCTGTCCAACAACATGACCTCCAAGACAGGGTTGTCGTACCGCTCAGGAGCAGTACACATCCTTGTCGACCTACGGGGTACGATAGTAACTTGATCCAAAGCTTCATAATCATCATCATTTACTTCCTCTTCAACTGACGTAGGTTCCATAGAAACATCTTTTTGCGCTACGCTACTCTCTGGTTGAACAAAGGTTCAACAACCTCATCAAGTTCTATCTTCCTCACACTCAATTCTTTCGAGAGAAACTTTTTCTCGAGAAAGTACCTAGTTTTAGCAACAAACATTTTATGCTTGGATCTGAGATAGAAGGTTCACCCAACTGTTCTTAGGGTATTCTATGAAGATGCATTTGTCCGCTTTGGGTTCGAGCTCATTAGGTGAAAACATTTTCCACACAAGCGTCGCAACCCCAAATATTAAGAAATGACAGCTTAGGTTTCTATCAAACTATAATTCACATGGTGTCATCTCAACAGATTTAGATGGTGCCCTATTTAAAGTGAATGTAGTTGTCTCTAATGCATAACCCCAAAATTATAGTAGCAAAAAGATAAGAGACATCATAGCACGCACCATATCCAATGGAGTATGACTATGACGTTCGGACACACCATCACACTATGGTGTTTCAGGTGGCGTGAGCTGTGAAACAAATTTCACACTGCCTAAAGTTGTATGCCAAACTCATAACTCAGATATTCACCTCCATGATCATATCGTAGATATTTTTATCTTCTTGTCACGGTGATCTTAAAACTTCACTCTAAATTTGGTTGAACCTTTTAAACGATTCAGACTTGTGTTTCATTAAGTAAATATACACTATATCTACTCAAATCATGAGTGAAGCTAAGAAAATAACGACATCCACCGCACGCTACAAGACTCATTGGATTGCATACATCAACATGTATCATTTCCAATAAACCACTTGTCCGCTCCATCAATCCGGAAAACGGGGTCCTTAGTCATCTTGCCCAAGAGGCATGGTTCGCATGTCTCAACCGATTCGAAATCGAATGAGTCCAAAGATCCATGAGCATGGAGTTTCTTCATGCGCTTTATACCAATATGACATTTAGCGGCAGTGCCACAAGTATGTGGTACTATCATTATTAACTTTGTATCTTTTGGCATCAATGTTATGAACATGTGTATTACTATGATCAAGATTCAACAAATCATTCTCACTGGGTGCATGACCATTAAAGGTATTATTCATGTAAACAGAATAACCATTATTCTCTAACTTAAATGAATAACCGTGTTTCAATAAACACGATCTAATCACGGTCATGCTCAACGCAAAACACCAAATAAAATTTATTTAGGTTCGTCACTAATCCCGAAGGTAGAGAGAGTGTGCGATGTTTATCACATCAACCTTGGAAACATTTCCAACACACATCGTCACCTCACCCTTAGCTAGTTCTCCGTTCATTCCGTAGCTTTTATTTCGAGTTACTAACATTTAGCATCCGAACTGGTATCCAATACCCAGGTGCTACTAGGAGTACTAGCAAGGTACACATCAATAACATGTATATCAAATATACTTCTGTTGATGTTGCCAGCCTTCTTATCTACCAAGTATCTAGGGTTGTTCCACTTCAGCGACCGCTCTCCTCATGATCGAAGCACTTAGTCTCGGGTTTGGGTTCAACTTTGGGTTCTTTCACTGGAGGAGCAACTGACTTGCCATCCATGAAGTTTCCCTCCTTGCCCTTGCCCTTCTCGAAACTAGTGGTTTTTACTAACCATCAACACTTGACGCTCCTTCTTGATATCTACCTTCGCGGTGTCAAACATTGGGAATAGCTCAGGGATCATTATTTCTATCCCTGACATTTTATAGTTCATCACCAAGTTCTAAAAGGTTAGTGACAGTGACTTGGAGAACTATATCAATCACTATCTTATCTGGAAGATTAAATCCCACTCGATTCAAGCGATTGTAGCACCCAGACAATTTGAGCACATGCTCAACGATTGAGCTATTCTCCCCCATCTTGCAGACAAAGAATCTTGTTGGAGATCTCATATCTCACAACACGGGCATGAGCCTGAGATCCCAATTTCAGCTCTTAGAACATCTCAAAATTTCCGTGACGTTCAAAACGTTTTGGAGCCTCAATTCTAAGCTGTAATGCATGACACACTAAACTATCAAGTAGTCATCGGAACGTGCCTGTCAGATGTTCACAACATCTACAGACGACGCTAGATAATCTACAACATAATTTTATTTCTCTAGGAACATATAAAAATTCAAGGGAGCTACAACGTGATCTAGTAATCTACAACATAATTTTGCAAAGACACTACTGACTGTTCATGATAATGAGTTCAATTAATCATATTACTTAAGAACTCCCACTCAAATTGACATCCCTCCAGTCATCCGAGTGATACATGATCCAAATTCACCAACTCAAGTCCGATCATCACGTGAGTTGAGGTGGTTACAATGGTGAACATCATCATGTTGATCATATCTACTATATGACTCATGTTCCACCTTTCGGTCTCTTGTGTTCCAAGGCCATGCCTGTACATGCTAGGCTCGTCAAGTTTAACCCGAGTATTCTGCATGTGCAACACTGGCTTGCACCCGTTGTGTGTGAACGTAGATTCTATCACACCCGATCATCACGTGGTGTCTCGACACGACGAACTTTCACAACGGTGCACACTCGGGGAGAACACAATTTATCTTGAAATTAAGTGAGGGATCACCTTATAATGCTACCATCTTCCTAAGCAAAACAAGGTGCATAAAAGGATTAACATCACATGCAAATCATAAGTGACATGATATGGATATGAACTTGTGCTTTTGATCTCCATCTTGAAAACACCGGCATGATCTCCATCGTCACCGGCACGGCACCATGATCTCCATCATCTTTATCTCCATCAACTTGTCGCCATCGGGGTTGTCGCACCCATCATGCTTGTACTACTATTGCTACCATTTAGCGATAAAGTAAAGCATTACATAGCGCTTAATGATTGAAACACATGTCATACAATAATTAAAGACAACCCTATTTCTCCTGCCAGTTGCCGTACTCATCGACATGCAAGTCGTGATATTCTATACAACACATGATCATCTCATACATCACATATATCACATCATGTAATTGGCCATATCACATCACAACATACCCTGCAAAAACAAGTTAGACGTCCTCTAATTGTTGTTGCATGTTTTACGTGGCTGCTACGGGTATCTAGCAAGAACAATTCTCACCTACACATAAACCACAACGCTGATGCATAAGTTGCTTTTCAACCTTCTCAAGGACCGCCTTTGTCGAATCCGATCCAACTAAAGTAGGAGAAACTGCCACCCACCTGCCATCTTTTGCAACAAGTTGCAGTTGAGGGAACCGGTCTCTCGTAAGCGTATGAGTAATGTTGTTCCGGGCCGCTTCATCCCACAATACCGCTGAACCAAAACACGACCAAGGGAGGAAGCAATCTAAGCATCAACGCCCACAAACTCTTTGTGTTCTACTCGAGATCTCATCTACACATAGACTTAGCTCATGATGCCACTGTTGGGGAACATTGCATGGGAAACAAAACTTTTCCTACGCACACGCAAGATCTATCCATGGTGATGAGCATCTACGAGAGGGAGAGTGGATCTACATACCCTTGTAGATCGCTAAGCGGGAAGCGTTAAGAAACGCGGTTGGTGTAGTCGAATGCCTTCGCGATCCAAATCACCGAGCGTCCCGCGATCTCATCATGATCCGTCCCGCGATCCAATCACGATCCGTTCCGCGAACTCATCAAGATCCATCCCGCGATCTCATCACGATCCGTCTCGCAATCTTGATCACGGTCCTTCCGATCTAGCGCCAAACGGACGGCACCTCCGCGTTCAGCACACGTACAACTCGATGATGATCTCTGCCTTCTTGATCCAGCAACAGGCAGCGGAGAGGTAGACGAGTTCTCCGGCAGCGTGACGATTCCGTGGCGATGGTGGTGGAGCAATTCCGGCAGGGCTTCGCCTAAGCACTGCAGAAAACCGATCTAGAGGAGAAACTATGCAGTAGAGGAAGAGGTAGCACGTGACAGAAAATCTACTGCAAAACCCCTAAAACCTCTAGTATATATAAGAGGAAGAGAGGATGAGGCTTGGCCCAAGGGCCAAGCCACCTAGGCTTCGGCCGAACCAAGAGGAGAGGAGGATTCCTCCTCCAATCCTAGTAGGACTAGGACTCCTCCTTATTTTTGCCTTTTTGCCTTTTTCCACCTTTTTCTCTTTGGGCTTTACTTCCCAGCCACCTGGGCCTTATGTGGGAGTTCCACCAGCCCACTAAGGGCTGGTATTAACTCTCCCACAGCCCATGTAGCCTCTTGGGTCGAAATACCCCTCCCGATGGTCTCCCGGTACACTACCGGCAGTGCCATTACACTACCGATGAGCCCGAAACTTTTCCGGCGACAAAAATAGGACTTCCTATATATCAATCTTTACCTCCAGACCACTCCGGATCTCCTCATGGACTCCAGGATCTCATCCGGCACTCCAAACAACCTTCGGCCACCAACATACACAACTCTATACTACCGAAATGTCACCGAACCTTAACTGTGCAGACCCTGCGGGTTTGAGAACTATGTAGACATGACCGAGACACCTCTACGGTCAGTAACCAATAGTGGGACCTGGATGCCCATATTGGTTCCTACATATTCTATGAGGATCTTTACCGGTCGAACCTCTATGTCAAGGATTCAGTTAATCCCGTATATTGTTCCCTTCGTTCTTCGGTATGTTAGTTGCCCGAGATTCGATCGTTGGTATCTCCATACCTAGTTCAACCACGTTACCGGCAAGTCTCCTTACTCGTTCCATAATACAAGATCCCGTGACTAACACTTAGTCACATTGCTTGCAAGGCTTATTGTGATGTGTTATTATAGAGTGGGCCCTGAGATACCTCTCCGTCACACGGAGTAACAAATCCCAGTCTTGATCCATGCCAACCCAACAGACACCCTCGGAGATACCTGTAGAGCACCTTTATAGTTATCCAGTTATGTTGCGACATTTGATACACACAAGGTACTCCTCCGGTGTCAGTGAGTTGCATGATCTCATGGTCATAGGAACATGTACTTGACGTGTAGAAAACAGTAGCAATAAACTGACACGATCATATGCTACGTTTGTAGTTTGGGTCTTGTCCATCACATCATTCTCCTAATGATGTGATCCCGTTACGAAATGACATCTCATGTCCATGACTAGGAAAACATAGCCATCTTTGATCAACGAGCTAGTCTATTAGAGGCATACTGGGGACATGGTGTTGTCTATGTATCCACATATGTATCTGAGTTTCCGATCAACACAATTATAACATGGATAATAAATGATTATCATGAACAAGGAAATATGATAATAACTAATTTATTATTGCCTCTAGGGCATATTACCAACACAAGAACCACTAGAGGGGTGACCTGGCTGGGCATGATACACCAGGGCGTGCCACCCCCTCCAGATGTGCCCTGGTGGGTTGTGGTCACCTCGTGGCCCCGACTCTAATTCCAACATTATAAATTCCTATTTTTGGAGGAAAAAAATAGGATAGGAAGTTTTATCGCGTTTCACGAGATGGAGCCGCTGCTACCTCCCGTTTCGCTAGTGTTGGAAATATGCCCTAGAGGCAATAATAAATTAGTTATCATCATATTTCCTTGTTCATGATAATCGTTTATTATTCATGCTAGAATTGTATTGATCGGAAACTCAAATACATGTGTGGATACATAGACAACACCATGTCCCTAGTATGGCTTTAATAGACTAGCTCGTTGATCAAGGATGGTCAAGGTTTCCTACCCATAGACATGAGATGTCATTTGATAACAGGATCACATCATTAGGAAAATGATGTGATGGACAAGACCCAAACTATAAACATAGCATATGAGCGTGTTAGTTTATTGCTATAGTTTTCTGCATGCGAAGTATCTGTTCCTATGACCATGAGATCATGCAACTCACTGACACGTGAGGAGTACCTTGTGTGTATCAAATGTCGCAACGTAACTGGGTGACTATAAAGGTGCTCTATAGGTATCTCCAAGGGTGTCTATTGAGTGGGCATGGGTCGAGACTGGGATTTGTCACTCCGTACGACGGAGAGGTATCTTTGGGCCCACTCGGTAATACAACATCACAGGAAGCCCACAAGCAATGTGACTAAGGAGTTAGTCACAAGATCTTGTATTACAGAACGAGTAAAGAGACTTGTTGGTAACGAGATTGAACTAGGTATGGACATACCGAGGATCCAATCTCGGGCAAGTAACATACCGATGGACAAAGGGAACTATATACGGGATTGTTTGAATACTTGACATCATGGTTCGACCGATAAAGATCTTTGTAGAATATGTTGGAACCAATATGGGCATCCAGGTCCCTCTATTGGTTATTAAACATAGAGTTGTCTTAGTCATGTCTACATAGTTCTCGAACCCGCAGGGTCTGCCCACTTATTGTTCGGTGGTGATTTGGTATTGTTGAGTTTTGTATGTTGGTGACCGAAGGTTGTTCAGAGTCCCAGATGAGATCCCAGACATCATGAGGTGCTCCGGAATGGTCCGGAGGTAAATATGTATATATGGGAAGTCATATTTTGGCTACCGGAAAAGTTTTAAGTTTTTCCGGTATTGTACCAGGAATGTTCTAGCAGGTTCCAGAAAATTCAGGAGGAGTCCAGAAGTTCACCAAGGGTTGCACCACGTCCCAAGGGTTTGCATGGGCTGAGGGGAGGCACCCTGGCCTTATTGGGCCAGGCGCACAAGTCCCTCAAGGCCCATGTGGCTTGGGAGAGGTGGAAAGTCCACCTAGTTTTGGAAAGGGAGGGAATTGGACTAGGAGTCCAACTCCTCTCCCTTGGCTGCGCCCTAGGGATTCGAGGCGATGATCTCCATGCCCCTCCCCCTATATATAGAGGGGAGGGGGTGCCCCAAGAGGACACACGAAGTCCTTGGCGCCCCTCTCTCTTCGTAGATCGTTTAATCCTCCGTTCGCGGTTTCGATAGCGCTAGGCATAGCCCTGCTGGGATAGCACCACCACCACCGCCACCACGCCATCGTGTTGCTGGAGAACTCATCTACTACGCCGACCTCGCTCGCTGGATGGAGGAGGCGGAGACATCATCGAGCTGTATGTGTGCTGGACGCGAAGGCACCGTCCGTTAGGCGCTAGATCGGGATGGATCATGATTGGATCGCGGGACGGCTTGCGATTTAGATCGCGAAGACGTTTGACTACATCAACCGTCTTTCTTAACACTTCCCTCTTAGCGATCTACAAGCGTATGTATATCCACTCTCCCTCTCATATATGCTCATCACCATGGATAGATCTTGCGTGTGCGTAGGAATTTTTTTGTTTCCCATGTAACGTTCCCCAACAGTGGCATCATGAGCTAGGTCTATGCGTAGATGAGATCATGAGTAGAACACAAAGGAGTTTGTGGGCGTTGATGCTCAGATTGTTTGCCCCCTTGGTCTTTTCTTGATTCAACGGTATTGTGGAATGAAGCGGCCCAGACCAACCGTACTCGTCCATGTACGAGAGACCGGTTCCATGGACTGATATGTGAGTTTGTTGCATAAAGATGGCTGGCGGGTGTCTGTCTCTCCTACTCTAGTTGGATGGCATTCGACAAAGGCGGTCCTTGATAAGGTTGAATAGCAATTTGTGTATCACCTTGTGGTTTTGCGTAGGTAAGAATCGTTCTTGCTAGATACCCGTAGCAGCCACGTAAAACATGCAACAACAATTAGAGGATGTCTAACTTGTTTTTGCAGGGTATGTTGTGATATGATATGGACAATTACATGATGAGATATATGTGATGTATGAGATGATCATGTTTTGTATAGAATATCATGACTTGCATGTCAAGGAGTACGGCAATCGGCAGGAGCCATAGGGTTCTCTTTAATTATTGTATGACCCATGTGTTAATCGTTAAGCGCTATGTAATGCTTTACTTTATCGCTAAGCGGTAGCAACAATAGTAGAATCATGGTGGGCGCAACAATCTCGATGGAGACACAATGATGGAGATCATGGTGTTATGCCAGTGACGATGGAGATCATGCCAGTGCTTTGGAGATGGAGATCAGAAGCACAAGTTCATGGCCATATCATGTCACTTATGATTTGCATGTGATGTTAATCCTTTTTATGCATCTTATTATGCTTAGGATGCTGGTAGCATTTTAAGGTGATCCCCCACTAAAATTTCAAGATAAAATTGTGTTCTCCCCGAGTGTGCACCGTTGCAAAAGATCATCGTTTCGAAGCACCATGTGATGATCGGGTGTGATAGACTCTACGTTCACATATAAGGGGTGCAAGCCAGTGTTGCACATGCGAAACACTCGGGTTAAACTTGACAAGATTAGCATGTACAAACATAGCCTCAGAGCACAAGAGACCGAAAGGTTGAACGTGAGTCATATAATAGATATGATCAGCATGGAGATGTTAACCATTGAAATCACCTCATCTCATGTGATGATCGGACTTAAGTTCGTGGATTTGGATCATGTCACACTTAGACAAGCAAATGGATTTTGATTTGAGTGGGAGTTCTTAAGTAATATGATTAATTGAACTCATTATCATGAACATAGTCAAAGTGTCTTTCCAAATTATGTTGTAGATCACTAGCTCGCGTTGTAGCTCCCCTGAATTTTGATACGTTCCTAGAGAAAAAGTAAGTTGAAAGATGGTAGTAGCAATTATGCGGACTGGGTTCGTAAACTGAGGATTGTCCTCATTGCTGCATAGAAGTCTTATGTCCTTGATGCACCGCTCGAAGCACCACCCCCTCTAGCGTCGTCTGTGGATGTTGTGAACATCTGACATGTACGTTGTAATGACTACTTGATAGTTCACTGTGTCTTGCATTACGACTAAGAATTGAGGCTCCAAAGACGTTTTGAAGATCACGGAGCATATGAGATGTTCCAAGAGCTGGAATTGAGATTTCAGGCTCGTGTCCGTGTTGTGTGGTATGAGATCTCCAACAAGATTCTTTGCCTACAAGATGAAGGAGAATAGCTCAATCATTGAGCATGTGCTCAGATTGTCTGGGTGTTACAATCGCTTGAATCGAGTGGGAGTTGATCTTCTAGATAAGATAGTGATTGATATAGTTCTCCAAGTCACTACCACCAAGCTACTTGAGCTTCGTAATGAACTATAACATGCCAGGGATGAATAAGATGGTCCCTGAGATATGCGCGATGTTTGACACCGCGAAGGTAGATCTCAAGAAGGAGCACCAAGTGTTGATGGTTAGTAAAATCACTAGTTTCAAGAAGGGCAAGGGAAAGAAGGGAAAACTTCAAGAATGGCAAGCCAGTTACCGCTCCAGTGAAGAAACCCAGGGTTGAACCCAAACCCGAGACATAATGCTTCTATTATGAGGAGAACGGCCAGTGAAGCGGAACCATGCTAGATACTTGGTAGATAAGAAGGCTGACAACATCAACAGAAGTATATTTGATATACGTTTTATTCATGTGTACCTTGCTAGTAGTCCTAGTAGCACCTGGGTATTAGATACCATTCAGTTGCTAAATGTTGGTAACTCGAAATAAAAGCTATAGAATAAACGGAGACTAGCTAAGGGCGACGTGACTATGTGTGTTGGAAGTGTTTCCAAGGTTGATGTGATCACCATCGCACGCTCTCTCTACCTTCGGGATTAGTGATGAACCTAAATAAATGTTATTTGGTGTTTGCATTGAATATGAACGTGATTAGATCGTGTTTATAGCAATACAGTTATTCATTTAAGTTAGAGAATAATGGTTGTTTTGTTTACATGAATAATACCTTCAATGGTCATGCACCCAATGAGAATGGTTTATTGAAATCTTGATTGCAGTGATACACATGTTCATAATATTGATGCCAGAATATGCAAAGGTAATAATGATAGTATCACATACTTGTGGCACTGCCACTAAATGTCATATTGGTGTAAAGTGCATGAAGAAACTCCATGCTGATGGACCTTTGGACTCATTTGACTTTGAAGCGGTTGAGACATGCGGACCATGCCTCATGGGCAAGATGACTAAGACCCTATTTTCCGTTATGATGGAGCGGGCAAGTGACTTATTGGAAATAATACATGTTGATGTATGCGGTCCAATGAGTGTTGTAGCATGCGGTGGATGTCGTTATTTTCTTACCTTCACTCATGATTTGAGTAGATATGTGTATATTTACTTAATGAAACAAAAGTCTGAAACATTTGAAAAGTTCAAGAAAATTCAGAGTGAAGTTTGAGATCATCGTGACAAGAAGATGAAATGCCTACGATATGGTCGTGGAGGTGAATATCCGAGTTACGAGTTTGGTATACAACTTTAGACAATGTGGAAGTTTTTTCACAACTCACGCCTCCTGGAACACCATAGTGTGATGGTGTGTCCGAACATCGTAGTCGTGCTCTATTAGATATAGTGCATACTGATACGTCTCCAACATATCTACTTTTCCAAACTCTTTTGCCCTTGTTTTGGACTCTAATTTGCATGAGTTGAATGGAACTAACCCGGACTGACGTTGTTTCCAGCATAATTGCCTTGGTGTTATTTTTGTGCAGAAATAAAAGTTCTCGGATTGACCTGAAAATTTACGGAGAATATTTTTTGGAATTAATAAAAAATATTGGCGAAATAATCAATTGCAGGGGCCAACCACTTGGCCACAAGCCTAGTGGGCATGCCGACCCCCCTAGGGCGCGCCCGTGTGGCTTGTGGGCCCCCTGACGCTCCTCCGACCTCGTTTCCACTTCTATATATTCATATTCGGAGAGAAAAAAATCAAGAAGAAGAGTTCATCGCGTTTCACGATACGGAGCCGCCGCCACCTCCTGTTCTTCCTCGGGAGACCATATCTGGAGTCCGTTTTGGGCTCCGGAGAGGGGAAATCGACGCCTTCGTCATCACGGACCATCCTTCATCACCAATTCCATGATGCTCTCCACCGTTCGTGAGTAATATCATCGTAGGCTTGCTGGATGGTGATGGGTTGGATGAGATTTATCGTGTAATCGAGTTAGTTTTGTTGGGGTTTGATCCCTAGTATCCACTATGTTCTGAGATTGATGTTGCTACGACTTTGCTATGCTTAATGCTTGTCACTAGGGCCCGAGTGCCATGATTTCAGATCTGAACCTATTATGTTTTCATGAATATATATGTGTTCTCGATCCTATCTTGCAATTTGTATACACCTATTACGAGTTATGATCCGCATCCCCTAGGGTGACAATAACTGGGATTCTTTCCGGTGATTACTGTAGTTTGAGGAGTTCATGTATTCACTAAGTGCTAATGCTTTGGTCCGGTTCTCTATTAAAAGGAGGCATTAATATCCCTTAGTTTCCAATAGGACCCCGCTGCCACGGGAGGGTAGGACAAAAGTTGTCATGCAAGTTCTTTTCCATAAGCACGTATGACTATATGTGGAATACATGCCTACATTACATTGATGAATTGGAGCTAGTTCAGTGTCACCCTATATTATAACTGCTGCATGATGAATGCCATCCGACATAATTATCCATCACTGATCCATTGCCTACGAGCTTTCCATATATTAATCTTTGCTAAGTTACTTTTCCGTTGCTATTGTTATAAATGCTACAAAACTGCTACTATCACTTTTGCCGCTGTTACCGTTACTTCCATACTACTTTGCTACTACATACTTTGCTGCAGATATTAAGTCTTTCAGGTGTGGTTGAATCGACAACTCAGCTGCTAATACTCGAGAATATTCTTTGGCTCCCCTCGTGTCGAATCAATAAATTTGGGTTGAATACTGTACCCTCGAAAACTGTTGTGATCCCCTATACTTGTGGGTTATCAAGACCTTTTTCTGGCGCCGTTGCCGGGGAGCATAGCTCTATTCTCTGAGTCACTTGGGATATATATATCTGTTGATCACTATGAGGAATCTTAAAGATCCAAAAACCAAGATTTACCCCTCAACTACGAGGACTGGTAAGGAACTGCCATCTAGCTCTGCACTTGATTCACCTTCTGTTATGAGTAAATTTGCGACACCACCACCTGCTAGTAATTCCGATATGTTGCAAGTAATTGATGATGCTACTTCTGCTATGCATGATGCTTATGTTGATACTTTGCTTGATGATACTGTGCCATTGGGTGAATTTCTTGATGAACAAATTGCTAGAGCCAATGCTGAAACTGATAATATTTCTGAATCTGATGAAATTATTGAAAGTGAGCACTATTATACACCTTCTAGACCTATCTCTCCTAGATATGAATTGCGTGATATACCTGAGGGTTATGTTATGGAAGGAGAGGTAGCTAGGAACTTTCTTGCTTGTAAGGATGGAGATGATATTAAGAAATTTCTTCGCAAGTGGAAGGAAAATGTTTGAATGCTAGAATGCAATATGATCCTAAGTTTGCTACTTCACCTATCTTTGTTACTGATAAAGATTATCAATTCCTTGTCGATCATGAGTTATTTACTTTGGTTTAATCTGATCCTTTCCATGGTTATGAATCTGAAACTGTTGTGTCACATCTTACCAAATTGAATGATATAGCCACCCTATTTACTCATGAGGAAAAAATTCGCTATTACTATATTATCAAGTTGTTTCCTTTCTCATTAAAGGGTGATGCTAAGATATGGTTTAATTATCTTGCTCTTGGTTGTGTGCGTAGTCCCCAGGATATGATTTATTACTTCTTTGAAAAATATTTTCCTGCCCATAAGAAAGAAGCTACCTTGCAGGAAACATTTAACTTTGTGCAAATTGAAGAAGAGAGTCTCCCACAAGATTGGGGAGGCTCCTCCAATTACTTAATGCTTTGCCTGATCATCCTCCGAAGAAAAATGAAATACTTGATATCTTTTATAATGGACTAACCGATGCTTCCAGGGACCACCTAGATAGTTGTGCTGGTTGTGTTTTCAGGGAACGAACTATTGAACAAGCTGAATTACTATTGAAAATATATTGAGCAATGATAATGAGTGGACTATTCCCGAACCACCTTCAAAGCCAACTCCGAAGAAAAGAGGTATTCTATTCCTCAGTCCTGAAGATATGCAAGAGGCATATAAATCTATGAAAGAAAAGGGTATTACAGCTGAATATGTTAAGAATCTACCACCTATTGAACAAATGCATGGTCTTGATAACCCGACACAGGTAGTAGAGGTAAATTCTCTCCATAGATTTGATGAAAGAGATATCCCTTATAATAATTCTGCTAGCCATTGCTTGGATGAATTTGATAATTTTATAGTCAAGCAAGAAAATTTCAATGCTTATGTTAGTAGACAATTCAAACATAATGCTTACATGCTTGATTGCTTGGGTGATTATTTGAGTAGAACTATCAATGATCTTAAGCTTATTAGTAAAAATTCTTCCATGGAAACTACTCAAGTAGAACAAGTACTAAAGGCGTAGAATGATTTACTTAACGAGATGAATAGTAAGAACAATGATCATTCTGTTAAAGTTGTGACTAGAGGTGGTAGAATGACTCAGGAACCTTTGTATCCTGAGGGCCATCCTAGGAGAATTAAGCAAGATTCTCAGAGAGTTAATGCTGATGCACCTATTCATTCCAATAAGAGTAGGAAAAAGAATGATGTAGTACTTTGCATGCTGCTAGTGAACCTGTTATAGATACATCTAAGAATCCAAATGATATTTCGATTTCTGATGCTGAGACACAATCTAGTGATGAACATGAGTCTAGTGATAACATTAATAATGGTGTTCATGTTGATGCTCAACCCAATAATGACAAATATGTGGAGATTGAACCTGCTGATGATCTTGATAACCCACAACCTAAGAATAAAAGATACGATAAAAGAGACTTCATTTCTAGGAAACATGGTAGAGAAAGAGAACCATGGGTTCAGAAACCCATGCCCTTTCCTCCTAAACCATGCAAGAAAAAGGATGATGAGGATTTTGAGCGCTTTGCTGAAATGCTTAGACTTGTATTTTTGCGTATGCGCTTGACTGATATTTTGAAAATGTCTCCTTATGCTAAGTATATGAAAGATATTGTGACAAATGAAAGAAATTTGCCGAAAGCTGAGATTTCCACCATGCTTTCTAATTATACTTTTAAAGGTGGAATACCTAAGAAACTAGGAGATCCTGGAGTACCTACTATACCATGCTCTATTAAATGAAATTATGTTAAAACTGCTTTATGTGATCTTGGAGCTGGTGTTAGTGTTATGCCTTTCTCTTTATACCATAGACTTGATTTGAATAAGTTTACACCTACTGAAATCTCTTTGCAAATGGCTGACAAATCAACTGCTCTGCCTCTCGGTATCTGTGAGGATGTACCTATCATAGTTTCAAATGCTACTATCTTGACGGACTTTGTTATTCTTGACATTCCCGAGGACGACAGTATGTCGATCATCTTTGGTAGACCCTTTTTGAATACTGTAGGGGATGTTATTGATTGCAACAAGGGCAATGTCACTTTTCATATTAATGGTAATCAGCATATGGTACACTTTCTAAAGAAACAACCTCAAGTTCATAGTATCAACTCTATTGAAAAAATTCCAATGATTATTATTGGAGACTTTGAGTTCCCTCTTCCTACCTTTAAGAAGAAATATGATAAACTTATTGTTGGGGAAATGCTTATCCCCATTGAGGTAACTTAGTGTTATTTGAAAATTCTTTGATTTCATGTTATTCGAAAGAAGTTTGTTAATAAGACTTGATCAATCTTATTGATGGATTCCTTTTGATGAGCATGAGATGGATGAATTTAGAAAGCGCAACTTCCTGTACCTAACTTTTACTTTATGTTACCTAGATGAAATTAAGTAAAAATGCTATTATTTTTCTGTTTTTTGAGTTTCCCGTGCAATAAAAAAGTGACCTGAAAATAAAAGTTCTTCAAATGTCCTAAAAATGGAGTATGATTTTTTCTGGATTTTTTAAGAATTTTTGGCACTGTGTATGCATCAGGGGGCTGCACCAGTGGGCCACAAGCCTGCAGGGCATGCCCACCCCTGGGCGCGCCCTGGTGTCTTGTGGGTCCCACGTGGCCCTTCTCCACCTATTCCAGCACCCATTCACTTCATCTTCCTCCAGAAAAAATCCCACCATTGCTCAAACCCGTGTTCTAGCTCATCTTGCTGCCATTTTCAATCTCCTTGCGCAAAGCTCCATTTGTGAAACTGTTTTAGGGGATTACTCATCTGTATGTTGCTCCTCCAATGGTCCAATTAGTTTTTTTTCTAGTGCCTTATATATTGCAAATTTTTGCTGTTGTGGTGACCTTGTTTCTGAGCTTGCATGTCAAATTTGCATGGTCCCAAGTAGTTTTGATGCATGATATAGTCTCTAGGCACTTGAGGAAGTAGTTTCTATGAGTTTTGTTGAGTTTTTTTCACCTTTAATTTAGGTCACTAAAATTTCAGAATTTTTCAGAAATGTTGAGAAGATTATTAAGAGGTTCTTCAAGCAGGGGTTCTAAGAAAGATGAAAATGAAATGAAGGAGAAACCAAAATATAATCTTCCTCGCGTTGCAGAAGTTCGACCATGTGAATGGCCGTGTGACACATTCTTGAGGGCGGCCGAAATTTATGAAGATTTCTATTATTTGGCCGAGAATGCAGGCATCACCGATTTCCTCAACGATAAGTGTGACCGGTACCTCTTGCTCACAAATACCTTTGTGCAAAATTTTCACTTTCATCCTAGGGAAGACCCTCCTACAGTAGAATTTCACTTATATGATGTGCCTAAGAAAATGAACCTTTATGATTTTTGCAAAGTTTGCAAGATACCCTATGAGGGCAGCATCAGGGAACAACGTCTGCGAGACATGGAAGATTTCTTTGCCGCAGTCACTGTAGGGGAAGAGAGAGGCGTGTCAAAGGCAAGAGTAGCTAGTTTACATTTTCCTGTGCTATGCTATTATTCATTATTTGCGGGGAGATGTTTAGTTGGTCACTGGGAGAGTGGAAGCCTTATTGCCGCTGACCTCGCTATTTTACGCCATGCTCTATTTGCTGATAGAACCTTTAGTCTAGGCTCTATGGTGGCCCAACGGTTGAACACCAACCGTTCGAAGGGGCCCATATTCGTAGGTATCTATGCATCTCGTTTAGCTAAACACTTTGAGATACCCATTAGGATTCACGAGAAAGAAGAGAGCCTGCTACCCGCAAAGTTTTTAAATTATGACCGTATGGTAGCCCATGATGTTATTAAGAATGATGATAGGAGGCTGCTTTACAACTTAGTATTTAGTCAGGGTACTTGTGAGATTATTACTCTTTCTGCTTCTTCTCTGTTCGATATTCATTCAGGCAGGTACACTGCTATGCCCGATGACATCTACCGATATTGGGGTTTGTCGCAACCCCCAGCACCTGAGCCGGCACCGGCCCTTGATCCGTATCAAGCCCCGTTTTTTCTGTGGGAGCTACAGGAGGTCGCTAATCAGTGGACCCTCAGTGTCCTCCAGAGTATCCCGAAGAAGGTTATTTCCAACCATGGCCCTAGACCAACTTAGGCCAAAAGCCTAAGCTTGGGGGAGTATGTATTTCTCATCGACATTACATTCATGTTCACACACTCATTTCAGTTGTCGGTGTTCATACTTTTTCATTGTACTATCCATGGTAGTTTATTTCTTCTTGCATGTTTGATTAATCTTTAAGAAAATCCAAAAAACAAAGAATTGAGTTCTAGCTTTACCTTCTAGTTTGTTTTAGTTGTAGCATTAAAAGAAAACCCAAAAATATTTCTCGTTCTTCTTTTGCTTGTTGGGAGCTTTCCCGTGTAAGTAATTGTCCTTTCTTTTCTTTGGGTCGTAAGGAGAAGACCACGATGACATGTTGAGTTGATCTCATATGCATGATTGTTTATCTTATATAGAGCCCATATTTATTTGGCTCCCCTTGTGTCGAATCAATAAATTTGGATTGAATACTCTACCCTCGAAAACTGTTGCGATCCCCTATACTTGTGGGTTATCACATACTATGATGTCTTTTATCATTTTGCCACTATTGTTTTGGGGTTATGCATAAGAGACAAATAGATTCACTTTAAATAGGGCACCATCGAAGTCCATTGAGATGACATTGTATGAATTATGGTTTGGCAAGAAACCTAAGCTATCGTTTCTTACAGTTTGGGGCTGCGATGCTTATATGAAAAAAGTTTCAACCTAATGAGCTCAAACCCAAAGCGGACAAATTCATATTCATAGAATACCCTAAGGTAACAATTGGGTATGCCTTCTATGTCATATCCTACGACAAAGTGTTTGTTGGTGAAAACGGGTCCTTTCTCGAGAAAGAGTTTCCCTTGAAAGAATTGATTGGGAGGAAAGTAGAACTTGGTTGTTTAACGGTCACTTTAGTTGGATAATAGCACGACGCAGAAAGATGTTTCTGTGACGCCTACACAAATGAACAGGAAACAATTGATGATGATCATGCAGCTTTGGATCAAGTTACTACCAAACCTCGTAGGTCAACAAGGACTCGTACCTCCCCTGAGTGGTGTGTCAATCCTGTTCTGGAGGTCATGTTGTTAGACAACAATAAGCCTATGAGCTATGAAGAAGTGTTGGTGGGCCCGGATTCCAAAAAATGGCTAGGAGCCATGAAATCCTAGAAACGATCCATGTATGAAAACTAAGTATGGACTTTGGTAGACTTGCCCAGTTGAACGGCAGGTCATTGAGTACAACTGGACCTTTAAGAAGAAGACAAACGCTGATGGTGAATGTCACCATTTATAAAGCTCGACTTGTCGCAAAGAAGTTTCCGACAAGTTCAAGGAGTTAACTACGATGAGACTTTCTCACCCATAGGGATGCTAAAGTCTGTTGGAATTATGTTAGCAGTTGCTGCTTTTTTTTGTTATGAAATCTGGCAGGTGGATGTAAAAACATCATTTCCTTAAACGATTTCCTTGAGGAAAGGTTGTATGTGATACAACCAGATGGTTTTGTCGGTCCTAAGGATGCTAAAAGGTATGCAAGCTCCAGCGATCCGTCTATTGGCCAGAGCAAGCATCTCGAAGTTGGAATATACGCTTTGATGAGGCGATCAAAGTTTTGGGTTTATACAAAGTTTATGAGAAACTTGTATTTACAAGAAAGTGAGTGGGAGCGCTATAGAATTTCACATAAGTACATGTGCATGACATATTGTTGATCGAAAATGGTGTAGAATTTCTGGAAAGCATAAAGGGTTGCTTGAAATGATTTTTTCAAAGGAAGACCTTGATAAAGCTACTTGAATATGGAGCGTCAAGATCTATAGAGATAGATCAACTCGCCTGATAAGATTTTTTAATGAGCACATACCTTGACAAGATTTTGAAAGAGTTCAAAATGGATCAGTACAAGAAGGAGTTCTAGCCTGACTTGTAAGGTGTGAAATTGAGTGACACTCAAAGATCGACCACGGCAGAAGAAAGATATTGGACGAAGGTCGTCTCCTATGTCTTAGCCATAGGCTTTATATAGTATACTATGATGTGTACCGGACCTGGTGTGTGCCTTGCCATGAGTTTGTCAAGGGGTACAAGAATGATCCAGGAGTCGATCATTGGACAACGGTCAAAATTATCCTTAGTAACTAGAGGACTAAGGAAATGTTTCTCAATTATGGAGGTGATAAAGAGTTCGTCGTAAAGGGTTACGTCGATGCAAGCTTTGACACCAATCCGGATGACTATGAGTAGCAATCCGGGTACGTATAGTGGATCAATCATTTGGAATAGCTCCAAGTGGAGCGTGGTAGCACCATCCATAGTATGACATAGAGATTTGCAAAGTACACACGGATCTAATTGTTGAGAACCGTTGACTAAAACCTCTCTGACATGCAAAACATGACCGAACCCCAGAACTCATTGGGTGTGAGATTCATAACAATGTAAATCACATAGCGATGTGAGCTAGATTATTGACTATAGTACAAGTGGGAGACTGTTGGAAATATGCCCTAGAGGCAATAATAAATTAGTCATTATCATATTTTTGTGTTCATGATAATCGTTTATTATCCATGCCAGAATTGTATTGATCGGAAACTCAGATACATGTGTGGATACATAGACAACACCATGTCCCTAGTATGCCTCTAATAGACTAGCTCGTTGATCAAAGATGGTCAAGGTTTGCTAGCCGTAGACATAAGATGTCATTTGATCATGGGATCACATCATTAGGAGAATGATGTGATGGACAAGACCCAAACTATAAACATAGCATATGATTGTGTCAGTTCATTGCTATAGTTTGGTACATGTCAAGTATCTGGTCCTATGACCATGATATGATGCAACTCACAGACACCAGAGGAGTACCTTCTATGTATCAAACATCACAGCGTAACTAGGTGACTATAAAGGTGCTCTATAGGTATCTTTGAGGGTGTCTGTTGAGTGGGTGTGGATCGAGATTGGGATTTGTCACTCCGTATGATGGAGAGATATCTTTGGGGCCACTCAGTAATACAACATCACATGAAGCTTGCAACCAATGTGACTAAGGAGCTAGTCATGGGACCTTGTATTACGGAACAAGTAAAGAGACTTGTCGGTAACAAGATTGAACTAGGTATGGAAATACCACGATCGAATCTCGGGCAAGTAACATACCGATGGACAAAGGGAATTGCATACGGGATTTTCAGAATACTTACCATCGTGGTTAGACCGATAAAGATATTCCACTACGGGAATCAGACAATTTGCCGTCTGCCAGCTCTTTGCTGTCCGCTGGCGGACGGCAAAGAGGCTCTTTGCCGTCTATCTTTCCAAAGTAGACGACAAAGAACTAGCTGATGGCAAAGAGGGTCTTTGCCATCTGCACTTCTTTGTTGTCGGCTGGCAGACGACAAAGAGTTCTTTGCCGTCTGCTAGCGGACGACAAAGACCAAAGTGGGCCCCACGGGGCACGACACTGGCTAGGTCAAGCTCTTTGCCATCTGCCACTTCTTTGCCGTTTGCTGGTAGACCGCAAAGATTTCTTTGCCGTATGCTAGCGGACGGCAAAGAGGCGAGGAGGGCCCACAATGTCACGGCGGGGGGCGGACTAACGGTTACCCTCTTTGCCGTCTGCTAGCAGACGACAAAGAGTCTGCCAGCGGACGACAAAGAAATGAACTTTACTTTCGGCCCCGCCCCCCGCGCCTCTCTCTCTCTCACGTCTCTCTCCCTCTCTCTCTCAGCGCCGCCGCCCCGCCCTCCCGCTGCCGCCCCCTCCCTGGATCCCTCCTCCACCACCGCCCCCTCCCCACAGCCCTTCTCCACCACCGCCGGAGCCAGGCCGTGGCGCCGCCCGCCCGTTCCCACGGCCCTCCTCCACCACCTCGGCCCTCTCGCCCCTGCCGCCCCCTGCTCTGCCGCTCCGCCGCGTCGGGTCGCCGACGAGCAGGCACCCCCGATGACCCAGCTTTGACCCTCCCCCTCCGCCGTCCCGTGCCGCCGCCTCGACCCCACTCCGGTGAGATCCCCCTCCCCCCTTTTTATGTTTTTTTTCTGTTTTTATTAGTTCATATTAGTTAGTCATTAGTTCATATTAGTTAGTATATATTAGGTAGAAAAAACTTAGATAGAAAAGAAGAAAAGAAAAAAACCTAGAAGAAAAAAAGAAGAAAAGAAGAAGAAAAAAAGGAAAAATAAAAAAGGAAAAGAACAAATAATAATAATAATAATAATAATAATAATAATAATAAGAAACATAAGAAGAGGAGGAGAAGAAGAAAACGAAGAAGAAGAAGAAGAAGAAGAAGAAGAAGAAGAAAAGAGGAGAGGAGGAGAAGAAGAGGAAAAAAGGAAAGGAATACGAAGAGGAGGAGGAGGAGAAGAAAAAAGAAGAAGAGGAAGAAGAAGAAGAAAAAAGAGGAGAGGAGGAGAAGAAGAAGAGGAAAAAGGAAAGGAGGAAGAAGAAGAAGAAGAAGGAAAAAAGGATGAAAATGAAGAAAAGGAAGAAGAGGAAGAAGAAGAAAAGAAAAAAAGAGGAAAAACCCTAACCCATACTGCCTCGTATAAGAAGGCCAAGGCATTCTCTGAGGATGACCTTGATCATCCAGAGAGCTTCAGCAACATCTCCTCCCACAACAAGCTCGTGAGGTACAGAGATGAGGGGAAGGCGAGGAAAGGGGAGGACTTCAACCCGAGCTAGAGTCCTTTTGATCCAGAGCTCGTGATGATATCTGGTGGTGGGAGGCCTCATGGATCGATAGCCATTGGGGATGGACTGATACATTGTCCTAGAACTCTCCCAGAGATCAAGAAGCGCCAGAAGAGCTCTGCTCCTGAGATAAGGGCTTGTCCACGGCCAATGGAGCTTGCCATTGAGGCTAGGTCCCAGGAGCTTCTGGTAGAGGCAAACAGGCAGGCGGCACAGAGGGAGAGGGACATGGAGGAAAGGATGGCTAGGCTGTTGGAGGAGGAGAGGAACCGGAACGACGCGTCTCACCGGGCCCTATAGGAGCTCCTCGTGGTAAGTTTCTCCTGCATATTAGCCAAATCATGCACATAATGTTCGTTTCATCACTAACTAATATGAATGACTCGTGAAAAAAAATGTGCAGACCATGTGCCAGAACAATGGTCAGACCCCTCCGTCGATGCCCCCATATTGCTATAGCACCCATGGTGAGTTTCATTTAAATGGTCATTAGTTACTAGTATTCACATTTGAGTTGCATCATGCTAAGGAGACATAGCAAATGATCTTTGGTGCAGCGTGCCTCCCGACAAGCATCGACCGATCCTTCTGCGTGTGCCGCAACTCCAGCCGGTCCTTCTACGTCTCACCTTGGCCCAAACCCTACCGGTCCTTCACCTCCGTGTTGATGGTAAGTTTTTCCAAGTATTTTCATTAACAAATGCATACTTAGCTTAAGAAATGACCTACTTAGCTCCAAAATGACCTATACTTAGCTTATTTTCCTCAAAAATGACTTGATATGCTTAGTTAGCTAGAAAAGGGTATATTCTACCTAGGATAGATATAAAATGACCTATACTTAGCATTTTTTCCTCCAAAATGACTTGATATGCTTAGTTAGCTAGAAAATGGCATTAGCACCTAGTATAGCTCAATAATGATCTATAGCTAGCTTAGCTAGTTCATTTATGACATAATTAGCTCACTTAGGTACAAAATGGCATAACTACCTAGGATAGCTCAATAATGATCTATAATTAGCTTAGCTAGTTCATTTATGACATAATATTCTCACTTAGGTAAAAAAAATAGCAAAATAACCTTGGTTTAGCTCCAAAATGACCTATACTTAGCTTATTTTCCTCAAAAATACATAATAACCTTACTTAGCTCCAAAATGATATATTCTACCTAGGATAGCTCTAAAATGACCTATACTTAGCATTTTTTCCTCCAAAATGACTTGATATGCTTAGTTAGCTAGAAAATGACATTACTACCTTGGAGAAGAGGAGAGGAGAGGAGAAAAAGAAAGAGAAGATAAATTCTTCTTCTTTTTCTTCTTCTTTTTCTACCTAGTCTTCTTCTTCTTCTAACTCTCATCTTTCCTACTTTGCAGATTTGCTATAGATGAGGAAGCTTGCATTGATGGAGTGTACTCTTCTACTTCTGCTTCCTTTGTGTTTATTGGATATGTTGGAAACTTGTTTTGGATATGTATGTTGGGCACTTGTTTTTGATATGTATGTTGGATATGTTGTTCGAAACTTGTATATGTTGTTGGATCTTATTTGGTATGCTTGTTGGAACTTGTTGAATGATATGTATGTTGGATATGTATATGTTGCTTATATATGAATATTCTGCCAAATTGAATGATTTTAAGAAAAACACAAAAACAGGGGCTATATGGCCACTTTGTCGTCTGCTGGCGGACGGCAAAGGGCTTTGCCGTCTGCTAGCAAACGGCAAAGTGGCCACGTGGCAGCTACCTGTGCAAACTTGGTCTGGCTTAGGTGGGTTCTTTGCCGTCAGCTAGCAGACGGCAAAGAACCTAAGGTCTTTGTCGTCCGCCAGTAGACGGCAAAGAACCTACCTAGGCTAGCAAAAAAAAAGGTTCTTTGCCATCCGCTGGCGAGGTCTTTGCCGTCTGCCAGCTGATGGCAAAGCACTCCGTTAAGCCCCCTAACGGAGCTAAGTTGCCACGTGTGCCGTCCAGGCACTTTGCCGTCCGCTGGCGGACGACAAAGATTCAAAGGTCTTTGCCGTCCGCCAGCGGACAGCAAAGAGGAGTTTACCGTGGCTCATTCAGCCGGACGGTTTGTCGTCCGCTGGCGGACGGCAAAGCCTTTGCCGTCCCGGATTCATGCCTTTGCCGTTCGGAATGGCGGACGGCAAAGTATCTGTTTCCTGTAGTGTTTGTAGAATATGTAGGAACCAATATGGGAATCCTTGTCCCGCTATTTTTTAATGACGGTAGAGTTGTCTCGGTCATGTCTACATAGTTCTCGAACCCGCAGGGTGTGCACACTTAACGTTCACTAACAATTTGGTATTGTTGAGTTATGTATGTTGGTGACCGAACGTTGTTCGGATTCCCGAATGAGATCCCGGACTTCACGAGGAGCTCCGGAATGGTCCGGAGGTAAAGATTTATATATGGGAAGTCATATTTTGACTACCAGAAAAGTTGAGTTTTTCCAGTATTGTATCGAGAAGCTTCTAGAAGGTTCTAGAAACTTCCAGAGGAGTCCGGAAGTCCACCAAGGGTTCCACCACGTCCCAAGGTTTTGCATGGGCTGTGGTGAGGCGCCCTAGCCTTATTGGGCAAGGCGGACAAGTCCCTCAAGGCCCATGTGGCTTGGGAGAGGTGGAAAGTCCACCTAGTTTTGGAAAGGGAGGGAATTGGACTAGGAGTCCAACTCCCCCCTTGGCTGCGCCCTAGGCCTTGGGTGGGATGATCTCCACGCCCCTCCACCTATATATAGAGGGTAGGGGGCACCCCAAGAGGACACATGAAGCCCTTGGCGCCCCTCTCTCTCCCTAGATCGTTTTCTCCTTCGTTCGCTGTTTCGGTAGCGCTAGGCGTAGCCCTGCCGGGACAGAAACAACACCACCCACCACCACACCGTCGTGTTTCTGGAGAACTAATTTAGTACTCCGACCTTGCTCACTGGATCGAGGAGGCGGAGATGTCATCGAGTTGTACCTGTGCTGAACACGGAGGCGCCGTCCGTTCGGCGCTAGAACGGGATGAATCATGATTGGATCGCGGGACAGATCGCGATTTGGATCGTGAAGACGTTCGACTACATAAACCGCATTTCTTAATGCTTCCCTCTTAGTGACCTACAAGGGTATGTAGATCCACTCTCCCTCTCGTAGATGCTCGTCACCATGGATAGATCTTGTGTGTGGGTAGGAAATTTGTTGTTTCCCATGCAACGTTCCCCAACAACTCACTGGTCGATAAGGAGTTGGATGAAATTTATCAGGTAATCAAATTAGTTTTGTTAGGGCTTGATCCCTACTATCGACTATGTTCTAAGATTGATTTTGCTTTGACTTTTCCATGCTTAATGCTTGCCACTAGGGCCCGAGTGCTATGATTTCAGATCTGAACCGTTTATGTTATCACTATTATATCTATGTTCTTGATCCGATCTTGCTAGTCATATGTACCTTCTATGTGTTATGATCTGTAAACCCCGGGGTGACAATAACCGGGATACTTTCCGGTGATGACCGTTCTTCACTAGTAGAAAACATGCCATTAGTCCCAGTTGGGAAGGGCCTTTAGTCCCGGTTCCCTGACCGGGACTAAAGTATAGAGACTAAAGGGTCCAGACCTTTAGTTTCGGTTGGCTACGAACTGGGACTAAACCCTGGCCACGTGGTCGGCAGCCCGTGCCAGGGCATTGGGAGCTTTGATCCCGGTTGGTAACACCAACAGGTACTAAAGGTTTAGGGGTTTAGCGGTTTAGCGGATTAATGTTTATTGTTTATTTTTCCTTTTCCTTTTTTGTTTTCCATTTAATTGTTTTTCATTTCAAACATATTTTATGCTACTACATACTATACACGTTATGCATATATAATAGATTTTCTTGTAGAACCGATCATATATCATAAAATTTCTCGTACAAGCAATCATATATCATAGAATTTCTGGTACGACCACATGCATACACCCACCCACCCACCGCCCCACACACACACATACACACACAATTTGGTATATACAATTTCTCGTACAATTTGTAGATCACTCGGGGACGGGTAATGGTATTCTTCGTCCGGAGATATGACCTGCTGAAGTAAAAAATCCCACAATTTCCTTTTGAATTGCTCGTATGCGGTCCGTTGGTAGGAGCTAATCCCGCATCCACGTCATCTATATATAAAGGAGATCAATATGAATATGCATGTTAGTTTTGTGCATATTTATTAGATCATGATAAAAAATGTGAATGGTGTTTACGTACCCAAAGATCTCTTGCACTCTTGCTGCTTTCGGTCATAAATCGAATGTTCTCGCAAACGTAATATGCACATAGTTCAGTCCTCTGTGCCTGCCTCATGCACTTTACGAGAATAGAATTCAACCATATAATAATGAAGCATGACAATGGTATTGAAATTAGAATTAAAGAGATGCGCGTATGTAGCTAGTACTACTTAATTACCCTAGGCTTTCGCCATCTCAACTCTGGTTTCCATTCACCGGTGACCTCTTTGATGAAACGCTTCCAAACCCTACCCGACAAACAAAATGAATAAATGAGTTATTAATTACTTGATATTAGGAAATGAACTAATAAAGAAGCCGACATAGTGCGTCAATGATTGAAATTACCTTCTGAGCAACGAATGCAAGCTTATGTAATCTTCAGGGTATTTACTTAGCGAGTCGAGTACTTCAACAGTTCCATCGCCAACTCTAATGATTAGAAGGGTACAGTGGTAGATGTGCACATGATTTGTATAAGTGGGCATCCATAACTCATCAACTACACTTAACATCGAGTATATATAAGCAACATTAGATTTTGTAGTACAAGACAGTAACACTCAGTGGAAGTTCCAAAGTAAAAGTATTTCTGCATTGTACTTTAGGGCCTTGAAAAACCATAGAAGCATTTTATCCGTGTCTTTAGGGTCCCTTCTCAACACTTCTTCATTAATGGTATTTGGGTCAATGAACTCAATGCCATAGACTCCAACTCTTGTCAATTCAAAAATCGTCATTCTGCATTTTCCACACAAAAGAGTATAGTGAGTATAATAACAGTCAATGAACGAGCTAAGCTAGAGACTTAAATTACAGAAAGAAACCACTTATAGACAATAGCAATCGACGATAGACTTGTCGAGTGCTTTTTGATTGAATAACTAAAAAAATTCTGCATTTTCAATCCACAAAGCATTTTCATGGATGTAATGCTCTTTCTCGACTTTCACCATGAGGCTAGATCGCCCGACCTTTACTTCTCTCATGTACTAGTCATGCAAGTTGTGCATTTGCGTTGTTAGAAGCTTCTCGTCATCAGGAGTGACCAGAGGTTTCCCGGGGACATATTGCCACGCTATTTCCTTCCGATCCAATGGTTGAAATTCCTCGATCTTTAGGAGTTGTTCAATGGTGATACCGAGCAGTCTAGCATTCTCTCTATTAGTGTCGGTTATTACCACATTATTGGCACTCACCTTGAGCGGGCTGGTCGATTCGACTGGCTGTTCTCCGAGCTGGGAACAGTTTTCTGACATTTACTGCTACCGCTCGACTTCCATCTTTTGCAGGATTCAAAGGACTTGGTAATACAGTGTTCATAGTTTGATACCGGCCTTTTCTCCGCCAGTTTAGCTACATCAATAAAGTGTTGTACGACCTCGTCGGGTACTTTATTCTTTGGTGGCAGGGGCAGTTTTAGTCCAAAAGATGCCTGCAATTGGCTAGCCACTTGTTCATCGAGTTCCTTGTTAGTCGTATCGTAAGCTAACTTCTTTTTGGCAGGAGGTTCGGGTTTCTTCTTTTCTGTTCTCTTCCGCTTTGGAGACGGCGGATATCGATATCGTGGACGATTCGCGGTAGGCTCCATCTTGGGGTGGGATGGACTATGCTGACGTGGAGGAGCTTGATATCGCGGAATTGCCATGCGCTTCGTCTCGGGGTGGGATGGATTCGGCTGGCGTGGCGGAGATGGATATGGCGGACTCACCTTGCGCTCCGTCTCGGGGAGGGTTGGAGTCTGCTGACGCGGTGGACTTGGAGGAGGAGTCGGTGGCCTTGGCACCGAGTTTGCAAACACGATGCATTCCTTTTTCCACACAATGATACCATGTATGGCTTCTCCTAGTGTCATATCCCCTTGACCTCAAGTGTGATCAAGCTCTAGTGTATCATATCCCGACAGAACTTGATCCACTCCGACACGAGCATAGCAAGGTGGAATCGGATTGCCGTGGAGTAGTGCTTTAGGTGCATTCGGTAAAACAAAGCCGTGCGCCACCTTAATGGATATGTTCTTGAGTTTCATGTGTAGCTCACAAGGTGTCGGTTCTAGGATATCACCCAATGGGTAGCGAGCATCATCAGCCAGGACCACCATGGAACCCATGCTGCTTTTTAGCATAGATGATGGGATGGTACCATCCAATGCTGGATCTGGTTGCCGCTGCTACTGAGACGCGCCTTCCTGGCTAAGTTTGTTGATTTGCTCCTGTTGTAGCATGTATTTGCGTTCCAAGTCCCGGATCTGATCTACTTCATGCTTGTTCTTTATGTCACAACTTCTGTAGCTATCATTCCAACCAGCAAACCCCATAAACCACAGAACCATGCCTTTGCCTTGTGTTCGTCCTGGGCGTTTAGGATTCTCGAGGCCGTGCAAAAGCTCGTCGTTCTCTCTCTCCGGCTGGTACACACCCGCTCAAGCTTCTTCTATTGCTTTAATTATCTCGACCGTGGCACCTTTAAGACTTGCCTTTTCAAGAACCTGCCCTATCTTTGGGCCCAACTTTCCCCCATGTGCATAAAACCAAGTCCTGCACCTCTCGGGCCAAGTCTCTATTACTGGAGTGACCCATATAGCCTCCATGTTTCTCTCAGATTCATCCAACTTACGCAACCCAGAATTGTAGCCGCCTGGCCCCAGACGATGGTGCCACGTATTTTGTCAGCATTTTTCTTGTTTATTCTCGACTATTTCTTAGATTCTTCTGATTCCTTGAACTTCACAAATTCGTCCCAATCATCCACTAACTTCACATATTCTCCTTTGAATTCTGGAGTCTTCTTTTCCGCTTCCAAGTAATTGGTCCATAATCTTTTCTTCCAAGACTGTAATTGTGTGGCCATCTTCTTAAGATCACACAACTTGACTTTCTCCCATTGGAGATCTGTGAGACCCTCTGGTAGGGTGAAATGTTTCATCAGCTCCTCCCAAAGCAGATCTTTTGCTCTTTGGCTGACAAAAGGAACTGCACGATCTTTTGGTTGATTCCATTCTTGAGCAGTGATCGGGATTTGGTCCCTAACGATAACTCCGCATTGACATATAAATTTGTTTGCATTATCTTTAGGAGCAAACGTTTCGCCATCTGCTCTGATTTGATCGATGTTATACTTTAGGACTTGTTTCAACTTTTTTGTCGGGACACGTTTAATCCTTGTAGAAGATTTGCTCGATACAGAGGGCTAAAAGGAAGAAATATTTGTTAATATATACAAATAAATCAATACATATGATGATCACCATACCAGAGGGCAAATTAATACCTTGTCGGACTCTGTTAAATGGACAAAAAATTCTTCCCCATCGTCATTGTCAGTTGGTTCACCTTCGTCTCTTGGTTGTTCTTCCTCAAATCCCTCACCGGATGGGTTAAGGTATTGTGAGCCATCATCTACTTCATTCTCTTTGTTTCTGGAGCGTATTAGGTCATACATGGCATTCTCTTGATCACGATCTCTGTCTCTACCGTCCATAGCTTAACTAATCCAAAACAAATATAAAACAATTAGAATGCATTAAATAAGAACCGGGGATATGCAAATCAATACAAGGCGATGCAACAATAGAATCATATAATATCACTAATACATCATCGAATAATATTATCACTAATACACCACCGAATAGTATCACAAATGCATCATCGAATAATATAACTAATATATCATCGAATATTATCACTAATAAAGATATAGTTGACTTCTCGTGGCGCAGGCGGTGGACACCCAAAGATAAGGAACTATGACAAGATCATAGCTCACGTGAGATCCCTGAAGAACCTGCCAGGTATTGGAGAATGTGGCATCCAACACGGCCATGTAGCGTCGGATGTGCTCGTACTCCTCCCTGACACAACGATGTACCACCTCCACGGGGCCAGTGATACGTCTCCAATGTATGTATAATTTATGAAGTATTCATGCCATGTTTATAATAATTCTATATGATTTTGGTATGATTTTATTAGAACTAACCCGGACTAACGTTGTTTTCAGCAGAACTATCATGGTGTCTTTTTTGTGTAGAAATAAAAGTTCTTGGAATGGGCTGAAAATTTAGTATGATTTTTTCTGGACCAAAAGAGATACCCGAAGCATTGGAGTTTGGGCCAGATGAGCCACGAGGAGGTCACAAGCCTGCCAGGCACGAGCACCCCCCTTGGTCGCGCCTAGCAGGCTTGTCACCGCCTCGTGGCACCCCAAGACCTGAGATCGACGCCAAAAATTCCTATAAATATAGAAACCTCTAAAAAGAAACCTAGATCGGAAGTTCCGCCGCCACAAACCTCCAGATACACAAAAAACCAATAGGGATCCCGTTCCGGCACCCTGTTAGAGGGGAAACCATCACCGCAGGCCATCTTCATCATCCCGGTGCTCTCCATGACGAGAAGGGAGTAGTTCACCCTCGGGGCTAAGGGTATGTACCAGTAGATATGTGTTTGATCTCTCTCTCTCTCTCTCTCTCGTGTTCTTGAGATGACACGATCTTGATGTACCGCGAGCTTTATTGATATAGATGAATCATATGGAGTTTTCCCCTCTCTATCTTGTTGTGATGAATTGAGTTTTACCTTTGAAGTTTTCTTATCGGATTTAGCCTTTAAGGATTTGAGAACACTTGATGTATGTCTTG
Organism: Hordeum marinum; assembly: GCA_022496015.1. Classification (NCBI taxonomy): domain Eukaryota; kingdom Viridiplantae; phylum Streptophyta; class Magnoliopsida; order Poales; family Poaceae; genus Hordeum; species Hordeum marinum. The sequence continues at coordinate 446,624,663 of CM039676.1, forward strand.
CAATAGGATATCTGTGGTGATAATGGGCTGTTCTATTGATCCACTTGATGTATGTTTTGGTGATCAACTTGCGGGTTCCGTGACCTTGGGAATCTATGCATAGGGGTTGGCACACGTCTTTTTCTTGACTTTCTGGTAGAAACTTTGGGGCACTCTTTGAAGTTCTTTGTGTTGGATTGAATATGATGAATATGAAATTATGTGATGCATATCGTATAATCAAGCCCATGGGTACTTGTGGTGACATTGGAGTATCTAGGTGACATTACGGTTTTGGTTGATGTGCATCTTAAGGTATTATTTTAGTACGAACTCTAGGGCTGTTTGTGACGCTTATAGGGATAGCTCATAAGATTGATCAGAAAAGATAACTTTGTGGTGGTTTCATACCGTAAAATAATTTCTTCATTAGTTCTATGCTATTTGTGACTTTGTAGTGAACTCTTTGTCGCACGAGAGGTACTTACATATGATTCAACTATGTCAATATTGTTGAGCGAAATTGCACTAGTGAAAGTATGGACCCTAGGCCTTGTTTCCAAGAATTTATACAACATTTTGCTCACTGTTTTCTATTTGTTACCTTGCCGTTTTTATATTTTCGGATTACAAAAACCTATATCTACCATCCATATTACACTTGTATCTCCATCTCTTCTTCGAACTAGTGCACCTATACAATTTACCATTGTAGTGGGTGTGTTGGGGACACAAGAGACCCTTTGTTCTTTGGTTGCAGGGTTGTTTGAGAGAGATCATCTTCGTTCTACACCTCCCATGTATTGATAAACCTTAGGTCATACACTTAAGGGAAAATTGCCACCGTCCTAGAAAACTCTGCGCTTGGAGGCCCAACACGAGTCTACAAGAAGAAGGTTGTGTAGTAGACATCAAGCTCTTTTCTGGCGCCGTTACCGGGGAGGTGAGTGCTTGAAGGTATATCTTTAGAGCTTGCAATCAAATGTTTTAGTTTCTTGTTTTTCACTAGTTTCGTTTTATAAAATAAAACTACAAAAAATGGAATTGAGGTTGCCTCATATGCTCCATCTTTTTAATGTCTTTCCTAAAAATGATGGAAAGGAAATTGTGCTCAAGTGTTAGAAGAAGAAGTTATTAAAGTGTTTGGCACTAAATCTTTTATTGATGATCATGATAGAAATATTGTCAGTATGTATTCTCTGAATATTCATGATGCTAATGCAAAGACACAAGCTTGGGGATGCTATGTTTGATGAATATGATATTTTTTGTCCCCCAAGTTTTGATGAGCAAAACTATTATGATCATAGAATGCCTCATATATATGATGATTATTGTGATGACATGTATGCTATAAAGAGTAATGACAACCATGACTACTATTATCATGGTTTGAATATTCAATATGGTTATGTCAATCAAGTGTCTCATGATAGTTATTTTGTTGAGTTTGCTCCCACTACTATGAATGAGAAGAAGTTTGCTTATGTGGAGAGTGATAAATTTCTATGCTTGTAGATCATGAAAAGAATGCTGTATGTGATAGTTATATTGTGAAATTCCTTCATGATGCTACTTAAAATTATTATGATGGAGGAACATATGCTTGTAGCAATTGCAATAATATCAAGTTTCATCTCTATGTGTTCAAAGTTTTGTAGTTATATATGCTTGTTTTGCCTTCCTATACTAGATTCTTCTTCTTCCCATAAATTGTTTGCTCATAAAATCACTATGCATAGGAATTAGTATAGACTTAAATGTGCTTGTCATGTGATTCATCATGCTCTCTCGCATGTTTCAACTATTATTCCTATACGAGCCTCATTGAAATCATCATGCCTAGCTAAAAGGCATTAAGGAAAAGCGCTTGTTGGGAGACAAGCCAACACTTTTACTTTCTGTTTTTGATGTGTTCACATGATTAAGATATTGTATTAATAATGTTTTGTGTCTTTTATTTCAATAAAGTGCCAAGTAAAGCCTTTGGGATAGTGTGGATACTTGCTTGTTTGATTCTGTGCAAAAACAGAAAGTTTTGCGTCCATTATATGAATATCTGATTTTACGGGAGCGTCAAACAATTATGAAATTTTTACACAACATTTATATACAAATTCCTTGAGTTTTCCTAATGTTTCAGAATTTTTAGAGTGAGTTAAGGTTTGTGATCATTCAGATCTTTACAGACTGTTCTGTTTTTGACAGATTCTGTTTTGCATGCATAGTTTGCTTGTTTCAAGTGTTCCTATAGATTATATTGAGTAATATAAATTGTGGAAATTAAGGAATAAAGTATTTATCATGTGGGAATAATTATCAATCTTGCCTTGACAGTACCTAAGTGAATGATCTATCTTTATTACACTAACCCTTCTCACAAAGTTCCGTTAAGTTTTGTGTGATTGAACTTTTCAAGTTTTGGGTGAGACACCAATATGAGGAGAATAAGGAGTGACAAGAACCTAATATTAGGGATGCCCAAGGCACCCCAAGGTAATATTCAAGGAAGACTCAAGTGTCTAAGCTTGGGGATGCCCCGGAAGGCATCCCCTCTTTCGTCTTCAACACTATCAGTATATCTCACTTGGGGCTATATTTTTATTCGTCACATAATATGAATTTTGCTTGGAGCATCATTTTATTTTTTTGTTCCTACTTAGGTTTCATTTCTTATATTGTTTTTCAATAAAAGGTTCCAAGAATTGCCTTAGGATGCTTGCATTGCATGTTTTGATATGTGCTGGATAAAAACAGAAACCTCTTCTGTAGTGCTTGAATTTTCATATTTTACTGGAACGTGGAAAATTTCTGAAATGTTTACCTAATATTTTAGTACAAATTTTATATCATGTATTAAATGTTCATAATTTTTTGATTTACATAAGTACACTGTTTTCGTAAATTGCTCCAGACAGTTTTGTTTAGACACATTGCTGTCATAGTTTTGTTATCTACTTGTCCTATAGTCTCCATAGCCTATATTGGTAGATATAAATTGTGGAAATGATAGTATACAATACCTAATATTTTAAAATTACTATGCAACTTGTCTTGGCAGTACATGAAGTGTTTATTTTTTCTTATGTGTACTAACCTATCTCACGAGTTCCTTTTTGAGTTTTGTGTGGATGAAGTTTTTGAGAATAGGTAAAACCATGATATGAGAGGCCTGAACGAGATGCAAAAGCTCAATCTTGGGGATTCCCATGGCACCCCAAGTAAATATTTCAATAACTCTCAAGCATCTAAGCTTGGGGATGCTATGCATCCCACCTCTATTCGTCGACTATCGATTAGCCTATGTTGAGCCTAAATTTTATTCGTTCACATGATGTGTGCTATTCTTGGAGTGCTATTTTTGTTTTGCTTGCTGTTTAAATAAATACCCAGATATGAGAATCTTTATATAGAGAGATAGAGAAAGTCCCAAATAGCTACTTAATTTTTTGACTACTCATCGATCTTCACTTATATGTTTTGGATTAGTTTTGTTACTTACTCTCGTGCTTCAATTATATCCTATGAGTAAATGGTTGAATGAATTGAATATCATAGATCTGAAATTATATATTTTTATATGCTTATCCCATGGGGAGTAATTACTTCACATATAAGAATTATAGGTGGTAAAATTTATTGAAAATTAGCAAACACTGCATTGGTCACTTAAACCATTCATGAAAAAATATTGTAGGAAGAGAGATTTCACATATAAATATACTATCGTGGAAATATTATATGATTGTGATTACCCATTAATTATTTTCAAACTTGAGCAAATTAGTTGAAGTTGGACAAGGAAGACAACGTAATGAGTTATGGTTGCGTATATTTGCATAGAATTTATATTGTTATGGATCCTCCAACATGTGGTGCTTCCTTCCAACTCATAGTAGACAAAACTTCCGCACCAAGTAGAAATACTACTTGTGCATCCAAATACCCTTAAACCCAAAGTGGTTCCATATTGGTCCAGCATACCTACCTATATGCGGTATTTACCTGCCGTTCCAAGTAAATTTGTGTGTGCCAAACTCTAAACCTTCAAATAATATTCTGTTTTGTATGCCCGAATCGCTCATATAATGACTAGGGGCTGTCAGTATATTCCATGCTAGGTGGGTTATTCCCATGATATGTGTTGATTCACTATCATTCACGAGAAAGTGGCTGGTAATAGGGATTCCCAGTCCCGAAATCAAAGGAAAAAATTAAAATAATTACACAAAACTCCCCCATGAATGTTGTTGGTATGGACGATACCCGTGGATTTAGCTCACCATGGAGTTTGATTGATTGGTGGAGGTGGAGTAAAAAATGTACCATTATGTTTGGGAACCGCCTATAATGTATCTAGCATGGAAGATACAGAGATCTCTCAGTTGTTATGGTGACAATGAAAGCATACTGCCCAAAATTTATCCATCTCTGTTTTAAAATCTCGAGCTCTGGCACATATGCAAATCTTTGCTTCCCTCTGCGAAGGTCCTTTCTTTTACTTTCATGTATTTACTTTTATGCAAGAGTCAATAGTATTCCTTTTTAGTTCAACCTCAGTCATTCCTTAGGTGGAAAGCATCATGTGGTGGGGAAAGATCCAAGCATACATGGCCATTCAAATATATTTGATCATGAATTATTATTGTTGACAATTATCTATATGATAAATAAGTTGGGAGGCGAATCATTAAGCCCCTATCTTTCTCTATGTTCGATGGGTGCTATTTGTTCTAAAAATATGCTTTGAGTGCTAGCAATCATGGAAGACTCTATGATCGTTGAGTATGTGGACTTTGCTAAATCAAAGCTCTTACATAGACCCTTCCTGAAAATAAGATGAATTGCAATTGTTTGGTGACTGAAAGCATAGTTTGTTAGTCTATACTTTAACTTGTGAATAGCTTGTTACTTTATCATGAGAAGTTTTATGAGATGAGCCACTATTTATGATATAATGATGCTAGAAAAAGTGTTTGGGACTATCATTGATCAAACATATGCACTATGCTAGCATTCACACTTCATAAATTATTTCTTTTACCATTTACCTATTGGAGGATGAGCAGGATTAAGCTTGGGGATGCTGATACGTCTCCAATGTATCTATAATATATGAAGTATTCATGCCATATTTATAATAATTCTATATGATTTTGGTATGATTTTATTAGAACTAACCCGAACTAACGATGTTTTCAGCAGAACTGCCATGGTGTCGTTTTTTGTGCAGAAATAGAAGTTGTCAGAATGGGCTGAAAATTTGGTATGATTTTTTCTAGACCAAAAGGGACCCCTAAAGCATTGGAGTTGGGCCAGAAGAGCCACGAGGAGGTCACGGGCCTGCCAGGCGCGGCCACCCCCTGGCTGCGCCTAGCAGGCTTGTCACCGCCTCGGGGCACCCCTTGACGTGAGATCGATGCTAAAAATCCCTATAAATATAGAAACCTCCGAAAAGAAACCTAGATCAGGAGTTCCGCCGCTACAAACCTCCAGAGCCACGGAAAACCAATCAGGAGCCCGTTTCGGCACCCTGTCGGAGGGGAAAACCATCACCGGAGGCCATCTTCATCATCCCGACGCTCTCCATGACGAGGAGGGAGTAGTTCACCCTCGGGGCTGAGGATATGTACCAGCAACTATGTGTTTGATCTCTCTCTCTCTCATGTTCTTGAGATGACACGATCTTGATGTACCGCGAGCTTTATTGATATAGATGAATCATATCGAGTTTTCTCCTCTCAATCTTGTTGTGATGAATTGAGTTTTCCCTTTGAAGTTTTCTTATCAGATTGAGTCTTAAGGATTTGAGAACACTTGATGTATGTCTTGCGATGGGATATCCGTGGTGACCATGGGATGTTCTATTGATCCACTTTATGTATGTTTTGGTGATCAACTTGCGGGTTCCATGACCTTGGGAATCTATGCATAGTGGTTGGCACACGTTTTGTCTTCACTTTCCGGTAGAAACTTTGGGGCACTCTTTGAAGTTCTTTGTGTTGGATTGAATATGATGAATCTCAAATTATGTGATGCATATCATATAATCAAGCCCATGGGTACTTGTGGTGACATTGGAGTATCTAGGTGACATTAGGGTTTTGGTTGATGTGTATCTTCAGGTGTTATTTTAGTACGAACTCTAGGGCTGTTTGTGACACTTATAGGGATAGCTCATAATATTGATGAGAACAGATAACTTTGAGGTGGTTTCGTACCCTACAATAATTTCTTCGTTAGTTCTTTGCTATTTGTGACTTTGGAGTGAAATCTTTGTCGCACAAGAGGTACTTACTTATGATTCAACTATGTCAATATTGTTGAGAGAAATTGCACTAGTGAAAGTATGGACCCTAGGCCTTGTTTCCAAGCATGTATACAACGTTTTGCTCACTGTTTACAATTTTTGCCCTTGATGTTTTTATATTTTCAGATTATAAAAGGCTATATCAACCATCCATGTTGCACTTGTATCACCATCTCTTCGCCAAACTAGTGCACCAATACAATTTACCGGTGTATTGGGTGTGTTGGGGACACAAGAGACTCTTTGTTATTTGGTTGCAGGGTGTTTGAGAGATACCATCTTCATCCTACACCTCCCATGGATTGATAAACCTTAGGTCATCCAATTCAGGGAAAATTGCCGCTGTCCTACAAAACTTTACGCTTGGAGGCCCAACACGACTCTACAAGAAGAATGTTGTGTAGTAGACATCAGAAGGCTCCCTCTGTACCGATAGTGGTCCATGCAACTGCCACCAAAGAACCTCTGGGTCGACAATGGGACCCTAATTCCTCACCAAGCTACGTGCCCCAGAAGGCAGCACCTCCCAGTGCCAGCCCCACGGAGCCCAGTCCTGGACATGGCGCCTCTCAAGCAGGCTGTTGCCACCGAGTTTACGACGAGGATGCTGGCCCGACATCATTGCTCAACGGCTACGCTATGCAAATAAATATTTTAACATCTAAACATCATATATATGCCTAATATAAAATAGGTAATGCCTAATAAAAAGTCTCATTTACTAGAACATATTAACACCTAAAGCCTAAACATCTAAACATCATATATCATCCTCCCACGATCGTCGGGGACTCCTCCGGTGATCGTCCGGGACTCCTCACCGGCGATCGTTGGGGACTCCGGCGATCGAAGACGAGTATGTGGGTCGGGACTCCTCCGGCGATCATTGGGGGCTCCTCACCGGCGATCATTGGGGACTCCTCAAACGATCGACAACTAAATTAACAACCTAAAACAACTACAACTAAAACCACCTAATTAACAACTAAAACAACTACACCCTCCATTCCACAATATAGTGTGTCCTCATTTTCCATGATCTAAGTTTGACACTAAATTCGACCAACGAGACCGATTATTGCGGGTACAAAAATTATACCGCTGAAATCGTATCAAAAATATGAATCCAGCGGTATAATTTTTGCCCCCGCCTCAATCCGTCTTGTTGATTAAATATATGGTCAAACTTCGAACTCGAAAAGCGTGGGCACACTATATTGTGGAATGGAGGGAGTAAAACTAAAATAACCTAACTAAATTTAACAACCTAAAACAACGACAACTAAAACAACCTAACTAACAAGTAACTAACAACTAAAATAACCTAACAACTAAAACAGGCAACAATACTAAGTAAACAAGCAACAATACTAACAATTAAAAGACGAAAATTAATATGGAACGGTCGGCGGCTCCACGGCGAAAGTGGCTAGCAACGGCTGCTGCACGGTGATGGCGGCGCACGCATGAAGGGAACGTGAGGAGGAGCGTCTGGATGGTGCCAGAGGGGAAGAGGAGCTCACCACGCGGGGTGGAGCAGCCGGACGGTGCCGGGTGGCACGTGGGCCCGAGCGGCCGCCTGGAGGAACGACGGCGGCGCATGGAGGAGCGGCGATGGCGCGTGGACGAGGAGAGCGGCGGCGGCGCTTGGGCAGAGTGCCCGGACGGCGACTGTTGGGGATATAACCCCACGGTGAGACCCGCCTGTGAGGCACCGGGTCACACCTGGCGGCTCACACGCCAGCCCAAGGATGGGCCATGAAGATGTAAGCCCAAGATGTTGGGCGGCTTAACAAGATGGGCCGGGACGTGGCCCGAACGGAGAAAGCATGAAGACCCGGGCAGGTGAGCCGCCCAAAGACAACTTGCCCAGGAAGGCAAGACAATTTAGAGATAGAATCAGACACGATTATGAGAGTCGGTTATGACTTGTATGACCCACGGTCTTGACCTCCTATATAAAGGCGAGACCCGGGGCAACTTAGAGAGATCAACGATCGAGAACTAGGTCAAGCAATCAGCTCCCTTTTAATCGATACCCAAAGCAATACAAGCACAACCAGGATGTAGGCTGTTACCTCTACTTGAGGGACCAAACCTGGGTAAACCCGTGTCCTTTGTCCCAATCAACCCCTTTGAGTCCATCACAAAAACATGACAATTGGCGCCCACCGTGGGGCTTGCGCTTGCTGGTGTTGAGTTCTCAAAGGGCTATCTCCCAGGGCCCGAGGGATACATGGTCCAAAGGATGAACAAGAGTCACCGCGGCCGGCTCTACATCAACGACGCCGGCTGGGGTCCTGAGGCCGACTCTTTCAAATTTGGATTCCGGGTTCCCTTCGGCGGGGTCCATTTTTTCATCGGCAAGATCGACGGAGCTACACCCGGGTCGGACATCTGCACCAGCATCGTCGAGCCGGCCCGACGCACACAACCCGCCCAATATGTGCAAACCGCCTGTGTTAACCCGGGGCGGAAGCACGTCTTCGTGGGCTTTACTGAAGGTATGGAGCTGGAAACTTCTGCGTCGCAGGAGACGCTTGTCTATTCAGAGGATGGATCTTCGAGCGGAGAAGCAGAGTCGATCTACCAGCTTCATGAAGGCGGGCTCGGGGGCTACGACGAGTCTTACCCTGAGTCGGAGCGTTCTCAGCCGGACGATCTCGGGCTGCCGGCTCATGTGGCCATGTTCATGGCGGGGTCAGCCCCGGGCACGAGCAGTACAACCGCTGGAGCAGCAAATACGGGAGTTGATCCGCCGTCGCGAGCCTAGGTTCTTTTGGATCTGATGAATAAGCTTGCAACTATGATGGCCACCGAAGACACACTAGACAATCAGGTCGCCCGAAACTTGGAGATCGCAAGTCTCAAGGACCGGATGGTGGAGGAGCAACAGAGGGTAGCCGAATTAAAAGTTTAGATGGAGGCAGAGGCAGAACGTCTTAAGACCGATGCTTTCCGCCTTGAGCAAGAGCAGCAATCAGTGGCTGCGGTCCAGCGGATGAGACATTAGTCCTCCTTACCAGAACATTATGAGGCTAGGAATCACTTTAATAAACCAGGAATGGGACGAGCAGCGGATGCGCCCGGAAGTCGGCCGGCGGTTTGGCAGCAGCTTAACCCGCCTCGACGAAACCAGGCCTCACCAGTGGTCTTTCCAACGCCGGCGGGCCATTATTCCAACCCGGTAGAGAACATGGTGGCCGCAGCCGCATGGCTTGAAACAATCCCTATTCCAGATGAGGCGCCTTTTGTAGAAGAGGTACGGAACACCACTGGGTACCTTCAGACAGCGATGCCCCAGCAGGAGAAATATGCTTACAGTCGGAGCCGCATTCATTCAAACCCCCTTCCCATCCGCAGCTTTAGCCGACGCTATGAGTCATCGGCGGTTTCTAGCAGCGATCAGCACATTGGACCTCCAGGGAATGATCAGGCGGCTCTAGATGCACAAGCACTCATAACCAGGCAAGAAACCAGCAAGAGGCGGCAACTTTGGCCACAATAGCTCACCAGGTGCCCGCACCCTCCATTTCAGTAGGAGCGGGAGTGACCACCAGGGCCGTGGGAGTACCATGCTTAGCACCAGCTCTACGGAACGAGCGGTTGCCAAAGGATTTCAAAGGGCCACACAAGGTCCCGAATTACACTATCGACTTACCTCCGGAGGCCTGGATAGAAAGCAATGAACTGGCTATGGAGATGTTGGATGTTAATGATGTGATGTGTGCTAAATATTTCATCATGATGCTTGAAGGTCCGGCTCACACATGGTTAAAGGGTCTACCGCCCAATACCATCAATTCAGGGGCTGACTTGCAAGCAAGGTTCATCAAAAACTTTCAAGGGACTTGCAAACAGCCTATGACGATTGTGGATCTGGATCACTGTGTCCAGCAGGAGAATGAGTCAGCTCATCATTGGGTCCGACGGGTGTCGATCATCATCCACTCGGCTGAACAGATCACAGCGGCTCAAGCAGTGCTGATCCTAGAGAAGAACTGTCACTTCATCCCATCGAAGCAGAAGCTCGGCCGACTCAAGCGTATGTGTTAGGACATGGGAGAACTCATGGTGGCTCTCACAAAGTATGCCAATTCTGATAACACGAAGGATCCAAGTTCTGATGAGGAGAAGACCAGACAAGATAAAAAGAACAATCAGGGCAACAGTGCGGCAGGTAACGGTAGCCAGGGCAAGCGGAAAACCCGGATGGCGGGTCAGAACTTGTGGCCAATGCCAGCACCGGCCAGAATCATCCTAAGGACAATGGGAAGTTTAGACGGCCTTTTAACGGAAATAGGACTCCTTTCAATTTGGAGGAAATGCTCAATAAACCCTTTCTGGAGCTCAGCTGGCCCGATAGAACTGCGGGACACACATGGGGTAAGTGCCACATCATCCAAAAGTTCAAAAACTACAACATGCAGCAGCACAACAACAATGGTGCTGGCCCGCCCGGCGGCTCAGGCTCAGGCAGGCCAGGAGCCGGGTTTGGATCCGGTGGCTCAGGGTCCGGTCATCATGGCCAGGGCAGCCAAGGAGGACACCCTCAACACTGTGGTAACAAGATTCCGCAGCATCATAATCAGTCTGCGTATCAAAGTAATCCAAAGCAGCTCAGTTCGGGCCAATATCATGTTTTTACGACTAGCCTTAATAAGCGGGATCAGAAGTTGTGCAAGCGGGCGGTTAATGCAATCGCACCGGCTTTGCCGGAATACTTGAAGTGGTCTGAGTATGACATAATGTGGAGCCGGGAGGATCACCCGCCACGTGTTGATGACCCGGGGCGGTTAGCCCTGGTAGTTGCCCCCAAGTGGGAGGATATACGGTGAATAAGGTACTTATGGATGGTGGCAACAGCATCAATATCCTATATTATGATACCTTCCGCCGGATGAAGCTGCTTGATAAAGACCTTATGCCATCGTCAACCATTTTTCATGGTGTAGTACTAGGCAAGTCAGCTTACCCGGTGGGCAGGATTTCTTTGGAAGTCGCCTTTGGTGATGAGTTCAACTACAGGGTGGCGTCCTTGTGGTTTGAAGTAGTAAAGATCAAGAGCCTTTATCACACATTGTTTGGGCAGCCAGCTTATGCCAAGTTCATGGCTAGGCCCTGTTATGTCTATTTATAGCTCAAGATGCCCGGGTTAAAAGGCATGATTACTGTTCATGGTGATCGGAATACGGCTATTGAGTGCGAAGAAGGGGACGCGGCTTACGTGGAATCCAGTTGTGCCAAGGCAGAGCTCAAGTTCTATAAGGAGAATGTTGACCCGGAGGATATGACCCCACTGAAGAAGCCTACCATGGAGGTTGAGCCACCCCTCAAGTTTTTGGCGGATGATACCAAGGCGGTAGATTTCACTCCAGGCGACTCATCCAAGCAGTTGATTATTGGGGCCAACATGGATCCCAAATAGGAAAGCACGCTCATCGAATTCATCCGTGAGAATCGGGACATCTTTGCATGGAAACCTTCTGACATGCCGGGTGTACAGAGAGAGTTCACTGAGCATAACCTTAATGTGGATCCTAAATTTAAACCTGTCAAGCAGTTTCTACGGCGGTTCAACAAGGAGAGACGCAAGGCCATCGGGGAAGAGGTCGCCCGGCTCTTAGCGGCAGGTTTCATCGTCAAGGTCTTTCACCCGGAGTGGCTTGCTAACCCAGTGCTTGTGCTCAAGAAGAATGACACGTGGTGTATGTGTGTGGACTATACGGATCTTAACAAGGCCTGTCAAGCTAATTCTTTTGCTCTCCCTCGTATTGATCAAATCATTGATGCTACGGCAGGTTGCGAAAGTTTATGCTTCCTGGACGCTTATTTGGGATACCATCAGATCAAGATGGCGGTTAAGGATCAAGAGAAGACGACTTTCATCACGCCTATTGGAGCCTTCTGCTATGTGTCCATGCCTTTTGGGCTCAAGAGTGCCCAGGCGACTTATCAGCGTTGCATGCAGAATTGTCTTCACAATCAGATTGGACGCAACGTTCATGCTTATGTGGATGACATTGTGATCAAGTCAAGGAAGAAGGAGACCCTGCTAGACGACTTAAAGGAAACCTTTGACAATCTCCGGATCTATAAGATGATGCTTAACCCGACAAAGTGTGTCTTTGGTGTTCCGACTGGCAAGCTCTTGGGATTTCTAGTTTCTGAGCGTGGTATTGAAGCTAACCCGGATAAGATCAAGGCCATCACCTCCCTGGCTGAGCCGGCTTGTATCAATGATGTCCAATGCCTGGCAGGTCGGATTGCCATGTTGAGCTGGTTTATAAGCTACCTTGGTGAGAAGGTCATCCCTTTATATCAAATGATGAAGAAGACAGACAATTTTGTTTGGAGTACAGCGGTGGGTGAAGCATTTGAGGCACTCAAGAAGCACCTCACTGAGCCGCCGGTTTTAGCCGCTCGGGCTGAGAAAGAACCCTTACTCTTATACATGGCAAATAACAACAGGGCTGTCAGCGCTGCAATTGTGGTCGAGCGCAAGGAGACAGGGAAAGAATATCCAGTTTAGAGGCCGGTTTACTATATCAGTGAAGTCCCGACAGAGTCCAAGCAGAGATATGCGCATTGGTAGAAGCTAGTCTATGGGGTGTTCATGGCCAACTGCAAATTAAAACATTACTTCCTAGGGCACCAGATCACCATGGTAAGCTCTGCCCTGTTGGGGGACATAATTCAAAATAGAGAAGCCACTGGTAGGATTGCTAAGTGTGCATTGGAAGTCTTACATCACCCGACTGTCAAATTACCCTCAGAGGAAGATTTGACTGTTCCTGACTCGGAGGGACAATTGGTGGCAGCCCTACATGCTATTCCGGATTGGACTGTGCCTTACCTGGCGTATTTGACTCGGGGCGAGTTACCTGATGATGGAAATCAGGCCAGACAGAACACCGACGGTCTAAATCCATGACGATAGTCAATGCCTAGTCACACAAGTGCAGCATCACCAGAGTGTTTCAACGTTGTGTTTCACCAGAGGAGGGTAAGGAAATTTTGAATGAAATTCATGCTGGTGATTGCGGACATCACGCCGGCTCAAAATCTCTGGTGGCCAAGGCTTTCCGGCATGGTTTCTTCTGGTTGACGGCTCACAAGGATGTAGAGGATCTGGTCCGCAGGTGCGATGGGTGTCAAAAGTTTGGCCGGCATGCTCATGTTCCGGCGCAAGAATTACGCATGATACTAATTACCTGTCCGTTTGTAGTCTGGGGGCTCGATATGGTCAGGCCTTTCAAGAGATCGAAGGACAAGAAGACGCACCTCTTGGTGGCGGTCGATAAGTTTACCAAGTGGATAGAGGCCAAGCCGGTTAGCAAGTGTGATGCGGTTATGGTGGTTCAGTTTATCAAAAAGCTGATCTACCGTTTTGGTTACCCTCGCAGCAGCATCATGGACAATGGCACGAACCTGTCCAAGGGGCTATGTAAACGTTCTGCAACCTGGAACACATCTAGCTTGATGTTTCTACAGTTGCTCATCCACAGTCCAACGGTCAGGCGGAGTGGGCTAACCAAGAAATCCTGAGAAGTATCAAGCCCCGGCTTAAGGTTCCTTTACAGCGAACGCCGGGTTGTTGGGTGGAGGAATTGCCGTCCATCTTATGGAGCATCAGGACTACCCCAACAGATCAACAAGTTATACACCTTTCTTCATGGTTTATGGTGCAGAGGCCAAGTTACCAAGTGACAACGGCATGACTCGCCACGAGTGGTGGCTTACGTTGAGACGGACAATGAGACGGCGCGTCAAGACGCGTTCGATGCCTTGGAGGAGGAACGAGAACTGGCGGCTGCGCGTTTGGCGATTTATCAGCAAGACCTGCGCCGCTATCATAGCCATGGAATCAAGACCCAGACGTTTGAAGAAGGCGACTTAGTGTTGCGGCTGATTCAGGACCAGACAAATATGCATAAGTTGTCTCCTCCATGCGAAGGACCGTTCGTGGTCAGCAGAAATCTCAACAATGGGTCGTATTACCTCATTAACATCCGAGATGATTCAGATACCTTGGGTCAGGAGACCCGCCGGTCGTGGAACATAGCGCATCTACGGCCTTACTACACTTAAGTCATTGAGACTCGGCATTGTACACTATCATTGTACATATCATATTTATATATGAATAAAATTGGCATCCCTGCCAGCCGGGGCCTTTACCGTTTCGCATATCTTCGTCCATGCAAGAAAAATCCAAACATAGACATACAGGAGGCTTCCCACCCTCCGGGTGTAGCTTATCAGACCCTATCGGTCGTCTCTTAAGCCAAAAATGTTGACAAGTCAACATAGACGTACAAGAGGCTTCCCACCCTCCGGGTGTAGCTTATCAGACCCTATCGGTCATCCCTTAAGCCAAAAATGTTGAAAAGTCAACATAGCCATACAGGGGGCTTCCCACCCTCCGCATGTAGCTTATCAGACCCTATCGGTCGGCTCTTAAGCCAAAAATGTTGACAAGTCAACATAGCCATACAGGGGGCTTCCCACCCTCCGCGTGTAGCTTATCAGGCCCTATCGGTCGGCTCTTAAGCCAAAAATGTTGACAAGACAACATTGCCATACAGGGGGCTTCCCACCCTCCGGGTGTAGCCTATCAGACCCTATGAGTCGGCTCTTAAGCCAAAAAAGTTGACAAGTCAACATGGTCGTCCAGGGGGCTTCCCACCCTCCGGGTGTAGCTTATGAGACCCTATCGGCCGGTTCTTAAACCAAAAAGTTGACTCCGTCAACATGGTTGTCCAGGGGGTTCTCACCCTCCAGGTGTAGCTTATCAGACCCTATTAGTCGGCTCTTAAGCCAAAAATGTTGACAAGTCAACACATTAGGAAGATACAACATCTTTGGGTTATGCTTTTAAGCCGCCCTCCGAACAATGTCAAGATACGTCTATTCTTGCAGGTCAGTTAAGCTACCAAGAGCCGGTAAAGCTTCCAATGAGAAGTGCAAGGAAGATGACATATATATGTTAAGATGGACTATTTAATATGTGCACGATGGCACAATTCAGGAAAACAGTAAAGTTACTACCAGTCTATTACATATGCTCTCTGAAGGGCCCCAAAATAGCTTCAAGTGTTTTACACTGCTCATGGCGGGTGAGAAGAGACGGCTTATCAACGACGTTCACAATTCCTTTAGTTGGCCGGCAGGTCAACCTCCTTGATCTAAAGATTGTCCAAGTCCCAGTTGCAGTGGGTTAAAACTGCAAAGTTTCCTTCTTCAAAGAAGGGGGATGGGTCAAGTTCGGAAGCAAAAAGGTGCTTAATACGGGCAGGTGTCAGGTCCTTGGACTCAAAGAGAGGGCCACAGATTCCCTTCTGATCTGCGTTGTAAGTCGCCTGATATGTTGCCAAGTTGACTTCTTCTGCTAACACAGAGGCAAGCACTTTGGAATCCTTCACACACCGTGCATAGTCAGCGTCCGTAACTCGGAGCCATCATCTTTTTTGGAGGGAAACCCGTCCATCATGTCTGCAGGAGTAAACTCCGAAGCAAAGACCAGTGCTCGACTTATAGCTCCAATAGCCCCCTGTCGAGCGGCTGATTTCTTCAACTCTACGATTTGCTTCGGCAGCGTGGAAAGAAGCTCTAGGACCCCTTTCATAGTTGAGGGTGTGGTATCCTTGTAGAGCACAACCTTGATCATGCAAACAACCCACAGTAAAGCTGTTGCGTTAGAGTATAAATCGCCTTCAAGGGCAGCAAGCTGTCACAAGCAAGTTGGCGGCTCCTTGGACCTACATAAGACAGATTATTTGTCATAAGTCACCAGTATAAGAAGACATACACAATTTAAGTTAAGATGTCAAATACTTACCAAATATGGTGGCTGACATCTTTTTGATATGCCGCTTCAAAGATTGCAGCTCGTTTGACACAATCATCAGCCGCTGATCAGCATCATCCACCCGTTGAGTAAGGGCGGCTTGTTCAGTCTTAGCAGACTCTTTGAAAGCGGCAAAGTCGGCTTGGGTCTTGGTTAAGTCCTCAGCAAGGAGCCGGCACTTTTCATCCGCCTTGCTTCGGGCGGCTTGCTGCGTGGCAAGATTAATATTTAAGTCGGACACTGCTGACCCGGCTTCGTTTAAAGCTTCCTGTGACATAAATGTGGGAAAAGTCGTCAGGAGGAAATTGTTCAGATAAGGAAGATTAAGCAAGTCTCAAACAGATTGCAAGCAATATGTATGCCACTTGGGGGCTATTGTCTATTCGATCTTCAAGATTAAAATGCAATTTTGGATCATCTTTATCAACTTAACCCGAAACTTGGGGGCTACATGCTGGCTTTTCAAGCTATTTAGAATGAAAGTCCCGACTCAACTTTGACAAGATTGAGCCAGCCCTTGGGAGCTACAATCGGCTCTGTTACCTATCTTCAATACAGTCCTGACTCGACTTTGACAAGATTGAGCCGGTTTTGGGGGGCTACAATTGGCTCTATTACCTATCTTCTATAAAGCTCCGGTTCAATGTTATCAACTTTTGAGCCGGCCCTTGGGGGCTAACAACGATGATTTGCAATTACTTCTAAGTAAGTTGAGGCCTAAAGGCTAAATATTTCTACTTCTACCAAGTTATGAAGACCCGGATTATCATTAGCTAATGTTAACCCGGCTCTTGGGGGCTATGTAAGGGTATAAGGAGGATGGGAGTACCTCGTATTTCTTCTTCATCAAGTTGACAAGCTTGAGCTCCAGGTCCCGACTTGTGGACAGGCGGTTCAAATAACCAGCATGAAGTTCATCGGTTGTCAGCTTCTCTAGAGCGGGGGACTCAAACTCCAATTTCTTGGATGTTTTAGTTGGCTCACTATGCTTTGTTAGCACATGAGGTGGAGGAGAGTTGAAGCCGACGCTGATAATCAAGACGTCCGTAGTAGTTCTGTCATCAGCAACCTTGGCAGGGCTCGGTGGCTTGGAATGGTCCTTCAGAGGACTTTCAGGAATCATATCATCAGCTGCCGGCTCTGCAGAAGCCACCGAGGGATCTACATCCGGCATGGGAGCATCCGGCTTGGCAGGCTCCGGTTCTTGAGCATTAGGACCAGGGGAGGACTTGTTGGTCTTCCTTCGCTTGGCTTGAGCCCTGAATAAGCATAAAGGTTAGAGCCCAAGGTTTACAACCACCAAAGACTCAGATGAAAGGCTTGAAAAACACATACAACGCGTTAATCTTTGGAGGCGGCAGAGCAGTGGCCATAGAGTCGCCAGACGAAGGAGATGATCCCTGAAAAGCAGTTCAGGTAATGTGAGGCAATTTTGGAGTTACAAAGGAAGGATTAGTGTAATCAAGCAGAGAAGGAATATATACCTCTACTGGATGCTTCCTCTGAGCCGGAGAGTTAGGTAACCCAGACATGAGCACGGTAGAGCCGACGCTCTGGGTCTGGCATCGAGCGGCCTGCTGTTGCTTTTTCAAAAGAAATTGGGGGTATAAGTAAGCAAGAGGATGAGAAAGGGGAACTTTTCGAATGACCCGTCGTATCTTCTAGGGTACAAAGTAGTTTGACTCGGATAAAACATAAGTTACCTCAAAAGCGTTGGCGTGGCTGGTCTCTGTCTCGTCCTATGAATAGTTGTTGTCAGTAAGGTGAATAAAGAGGTGGCAAAAATAATCAAGTTATACCTTTGAGCCGTCGGATTCCGTCTGTTCTTCTAGTTCTTCCTGAGGAGTGGGTTTCTTATTCTTGACTACGGTGTTCTTCCTCGATTTCTTCAAAGGAGGAACATATTTCTTCTTCCAGAACTTGGAATTAGCCTAAAAATATCAGACAGTAAAAGATGAAGAGATTGCGAAGATATAGCTCACGCAGATAGGAGAGTGTAAAGAGTCGCCCCACATCTAGGGCCGGGTTAGCGGCACAAAAAGGCACCAGCCCAATGGCGCTGCAAGCTCCTGAAGATTCGTGGACAAGACTCCGGATGGCAGTTGTAATGTCATCCTCTGATAGTGTTGTCCGGCTAAAGCAGAGGGAATCATCATATTGGCCTGGATATTCGCACATAAGGCGACTGTGCCAGCTCAAAGGCATGATCCTCCAAGATATCCAGCAGCAGATCAAATCCAGTCCCGTCAGTCCATTGGACATAAGGGCTTCAATTCTGGTGTGAGCCGAAGCATGCTTAGCCCGTTTAGCAGTTGACAGCCGGCCAGGAAGCTCAGAGGTCGTCTTGAGCCGGGATGGGCGATAACCCGGCAGGGGATGCTCTCCATCAGGGGAGGTATCTTTACAGTAAAACCAAGTCTTGTTCCAATCTTTAGGATGACTCGGCATCTGAACAACCAGAAAGGTTATGTCCAAGTGCCTATGAATAGAAATCCCGCCAATAAAAAAACTCACGAAAGTGACCAATGGACGGCTCTGTTTGCAAGTAGACTTCACTGAGCACTTGGAAGTTGCAGATGTTGGAAACGGAGTAGGGAGCAAGGTCTTGAGGGTGCATCTTGTAAAAGTGAAGAATAGCCCGAAAGAATTTTGAGCCGGGGGGTACAAATCTACATTCGACATGATCTGAGAATACAACTACTTCGCCCTCCCGAGGAACGGGCTTTAGTTCATTACCCAGAACCCGCCAATGGATGACATCTTTGGCGAGAATGGTGCCCGCGTGTACAAAGTCCATCAGGAATTCTTCAGTGATGCAAGAGCCGACCCAATTGCACGAGTTGGATGCACGAGACATGGTAGTGGTTCAAAACTGCGCAAGGTAACAATGTACGACAAGTCAGGGAATGGCAGACATCTATGAGCGGTTAAAAGCCCAAGATTTTATAAGATTAAACCGCCAGGATCCAGTTGGTGAGAGCCGGAATTACATGGTGGGTCAAGTTTATTAGAAGACAAGGCAAAATTTGGCTAAGTGTGGAGAACAGGTTTCACAACATGTCTCTGAGATTACAGAGAAAAATGGTTTTATTTAAAACCTAGCGACGAACTGCCGAACCGGCGAAAGTTTGAAAACGGCAGGCAGAGCAATTGCAGATCGGCACGGTGCTGCTATCGGTTTTCTACAGAAGCCGCAATGGGGGAATCATATCGTCGAGTTTTTTATGGAGAAAGCATGGCTAGCATTGGAGAGAAGCTCGTGTTCTAAGCGGCGGAAGAACTCCGTGAAACCCTACAGAAATGGCTACGGATCTAGGGGAGGAAAGACTTACCGGAGATGGCGTGGTGGAAGCGGGCAGAACTTTGGAACAAGAAGGTTGATGCAGCGGCCTCGACGACGACAGTGTGAAGACGTCACTGGAGCGAGGTGCGCTGGAGCGGCGGCGGCGGAAGGAAGAAGACGAAGAGCGAGCAGGGAGGAAAACAAATGCCACCCTTCGCGGTCCTATTTAATAGGCAAAGGTGGAAACAGGCGTGAAAATCCAGGCGACGGATATTATTTGACCGAGGCGGATGCCTCGATTCTCGGACCGTCCATTTAATAAGGGAAGATTGTTTCGGATGTCAGAGGATCTTTCTAACAGATTTGACATGACGTCATGGCGGGTTATTATTTACTTTCAGGTGACATAAGTGAGTTTCGCCGCTGACTAAGAACGAGGCTGAAGTGAGCAAGCTCAAATCAACCTAGGGCCTAATGTTGGGGATATAACCCCACGGTGAGACCCGCCTCTGAGGCACTGGGTCACACCTGGCGGCTCATACGCCAGCCCAAGGATGGGCCATGAAGATGTAAGCCCAAGATGTTGGGCGGCTTAACAAGATAGGACGGGACGTGGCCCGGACGAAGAAAGCATGAAGACCCGGGCAGGTGAGCCGCCCGAAGACAACTTGCCCTAGAAGGCAAGACAATGTAGAGATAGAATCAGACACAATTGTGAGAGTCTGTTACGACTTGTATGACCCGTGGTCTTTACCTCCTATATAAAGGCGAGACCTGGGGTGACCTAGAGAGATCAACAATCGAGAACTAGTACAAGCAATCAGCTCCCTTGTAATCGATACCCAAAGCAATACAAGCACAAGGAGGACGTAGGCTATTACCTCTACTTGATGGGCCAAACCTGGGTAAACCCGTGTCCTTTGTCCCAATCAACCCCTTTGAGTCCATCACCTTAGCGATGGCCTCGAATCCAAGTTTGTTCACCTGGACATATGTCGTGACAAAACCATGACAGCGATGATGATCGAGGGTGGGGCATCCTAGCGGCGGCGTCGAAGCAGAGGCATACAGAGTGATTCGGGGGAGGAAGAAGGCGGGGTTATATAGAAAGGACCTTTAGTCCCGGTTGGTGGATCCAACCGGGACTAAAGACCCATTAGTCCCGGTTGGTGATACCAACCGGGCCTAAAGAGGCCTTTTCGGTGGCCCAAATTCGCGGGGGAAGGCACGTTTAGTTCGGGTTGGTTATACCAACCAGTACTAAAGGTCTATTTTTTTTAATATATATTTGGAATAATTATTTTTATATTTGCAATAAATATTAGAATATTTATAGTTTTTTTAAAGAATCTTTTTTGCTTTAGGTCAAAACAATTACAAACTTTTTGTTAGTGCGAGTAGTTTTCAAATTTCAATAGTTTAAATATGAATTCTTTTGAATTTTTTGTGAATCACTAGTGTGTGAATAACTTTAGTTTTAAAATAGATTTTTGAGTGATTGTTTTTGTTGTTGTTTAATATTAGTATGTTTTATCATTATGTTAAATTTTGGAATTTTAGGATATTTTAATCAAAACCAGATTCTATTTAACTCCTTTTAGTTTTATACCTTCATTTGTTTTAGTCAAAATCACTATTAATGAACTTTGAAAAGGTTGAAACTTGACATGGTATCATAATTTCACCCAAATAGCAAGTGGTAAAAATTTGAGAGGGTTACGGCAAAAACTGGATGCACTTCGTGTACAAACTAGACCATCTCCTTCGAAGTATGAAGGTTCAAGATGAAAACTCATATGTTACAAAGTGATTTCAATTTTTTAAACATGTTTCAACTCCAGACTTTTTGTGCATTCAATATGAACCATTCCAAGTCACATTCTAAAATTTCAACTCTTTCTAAATTCATTTGCTATTTTTCATCCATTTGATGAATTGTTTTCACCTAAACGACCCTGAAATTAAAAAGCACCATAAATGGACTCTGAAAAAGTTGAAACTTGGCATGGTATCATCATTTCACCTAGATAGCAAGTGGCAAAAAGTTGAGAGGGTTACGGGAAAAACTGGATGCACTTCATGTATAGACTGGACCATCTCCTTTAAAGTATGAGGGTTTCTGACGAAAACTCATATGTTACAAAGGGATTTAAATTTTTTAAAAATATTTCAACTCCAAACTTTTTTTGCATTCAATATGAACCATTCCAAGCCACATCCTCAAATTTCAATACTTTCTAACTTCATTTGCTATTTTTCATCCATTTAATGAATTGGTTTGAGCTAAATGACCCTGAAATTAAAAAGCATAACAAATGGACTCTAAAAAGATTGAAACTTGGCATGGTATCATCATTTCACCCACATAGCAAGTGGTAAAAAGTTGAGAGGGTTACGAAAGAAAATGGATGCTCTTCATGTACAACTGGACCATCTCCTTCGAAGTATGAGGGTTTCAGACGAAAACTCATATGTTACAAAGGGATTTCAATTTTTTAAACATATTTCGACTCTAGACTTTTTGTGCATTCAATACGAACCATTCTAAGCCACATCCTAAAATTTCAACGCTTTCTAACTTCATTTGCTATTTTTCATACATTTAATGAATTGTTTTGAGCTAAATGACCCTGAAATTTAAAAGCACCACAAATGAACTCTGGAAACTTTGAAACTTGGCATGGTATCATCATTTCACCCACATAGCAAGTGGTAAATAGTTGAGAGGGTTAGGAAAAAAACTAGACGCAATTCGTGTACAAAACTAGACCATCCCGGCTACTCACTTGAGAAGAAAAGCGATGATGGTGCAGCCAATCACATCCTAGAGTGGGATCTTGGGGTATAAAACTTTTTATTTGCGTGTGTCCCTTGATTATTGCACCGTAACCATGGACAATCTTCATCATTTAACATGATGATTGGGTCAGTCTTCACTATGAAGGAAGGAATTTCATGAAACTTTTCATAATCTTTTGACATGTCTGTTTTGTCCTCCACTCCCACGATGTTCCTTTTCCTAGAAAGAACTATATGGCGCTTTGGCTCATCGTATGATGTATCCGCTTTCTTATATTTCCCTTTTCTCTCTTTGATAGACATGTCCTTCACATAGAAAACTTGTACCACATCATTGGCTAGAATGAATGGTTCGTCTATGTGCCCAATATTGTTGAGATCCATTGTTGTCATTCCATATCGTGGGTCTACCATTACCCCTACTCCAGTCAGATTGACCCATTTGCATCGGAACAAAGGGACCTTCAAATCACCTCCATAGTCAACTTTCCATATCTCCTCTAAGTAACCATAATATGTGTCCTTTTCCTTGGTGTCTGCCGCATCGTCAAAGCGGACACCACTATTTTGGTCGGTTCTCTTTTTATCTTGGGAGATCGTGTAAAATGTATTCCCATTTATCTCGTACCCTTGGAAAGTCAATATAGTTGAAGATGGTCTCCTAGCCAACAAGTACAAGTCATCTGCAACATTGTCGTCATTCATGAGATGTGTTCGCAACCAACCGCCGAAAGCCTCAATGTGTGTATGTTGAATCCGGGGGTCATACTTCTCCGGGTTCTTCGAGCATATAATATCCATGTTTTTCTCGATATACGGGGTGAGCAAGGTAGTATTCTATAGAACTTTGTAGTGTGCTTGCGCCCAAGAATGCCCGTCCGTACATATTATTGATTTTGGTCCAAGCGTGCCCTTTCCACGGAGTCTCCCCTCATGCCACGATTGAGGAACACCAATCGGCTTAATGTTAGGAATAAAGTCCACACAAAACTCAATAACCTCCTCTGTTACATGGCCCTTGGAGATGCTTCCTTCTGGCCTAGCACGGTTGCAAACATATTTCTTTAAAACTCCCATGAACCTCTCAAAGGGGAACATATTGTGTAGAAATACAGGACCCAGAATGGCAATCTCTTCAACTAGGTGAACTAGGAAATGAGTCATAATATTGAAGAAGGATGGCCAGAACACCAACTCGAAACTGACAAGACATTGGACCAAATCATTTCGTAAGCCTGGTAGGATTTCCGGATCGATTACCTTCTGAGAAATTGCATTGAGGAATGTGTCGGAAATATGACCTAGAGGCAATAATAAATTGGTTATTCCTTGTTCATGATAATCGTTTATTATCCATGCTATAATTGTATTGATCGGAGACTTAGATGCATGTGTGGATACATAGACAAAACCATGTCCCTAGTATGCCTCTAATAGACTAGCTTGTTGATCAAAGATGGTTAAGGTTTCCTAGCCATGGACATGAGATTTCATTTGATAAAGGGATCAAATCATTAGGAGAATGGTGTGATGGACAAGACCCAAACTAAAAACATAGCATATGATCGTGTTAGTTTATTGCTACTGTTTTCTGCATGTCAAGTATCTGCTCCTATGACCATGAGATCATGCAACTCACTGACACTAGAGGAGTGCCTTGTGTGTATCAACCGTCGCAACGTAACTGGGTGACTATAAAGGTGCTCTAGAGGTATCTTCGAGGGTATCTGTTAAGTTGGCATGGATCAAGACTAGGATTTGTTACTCCGTGCGACGGAGAGGTATCTTAGGGCCCACTCGGTAATACAACATCACAATAAGCCTTGCAAGCAATGTGACTAAGTGTTAGTCACGAGATCTTGTATTATGGAACGAGTAAAGAGACTTGCCGGTAACGAGGTTGAACTAGGTATGGAGATACCGAGGATCGAATCTCGGGCAAGTAACATACTGAAGAACAAAGGGAACATCATACGAGATTAACTGAATCCTTGACATAGAGGTTCGACCGATAAGGATCTTCATAGAATATGTAGGAACCGATATGGGCATCCAGGTCCCGCTATTGGTTATTGACCGTAGAGGTGTCTCGATCATGTCTACATAGTTCTCGAACCCGCAGGGTCTGCACACTTAAGGTTCAGTGACGTTTCGGTAGTATAGAGTTAGGTATGGTGGTGACTGAAGGTTGTTCGGAGTCCCGGATGAGATCCTGGACATCATGAGGAGCTCCGGAATGGTCCGTAGGTAAAGATTGATATATAGGAAGTCCTATTTTGGTCACCTGAAAAGTTTCAGGCTAATCGGTAGTGTACCGGGAGTGCCGGTAGTGTACCAGGAGACCATCGGGAGGGGTATTTCGACCCAAGAGGCTACATGGTGTGTGGGAGAGTAAATAACAGCCCTTTATGGGCTGGTGGAAGTCCCACACAAGGCCCATGTGTCTGGGAAGAAAAGCCCAAAGGGAAAAAGGTGGAGAAGGCCAAAAAAGGGAGGAATCCTAGTCCTACTAGCATTGGAGGAGGAATCCTCCTCTCCTCCCAACTTCGGCTGAACCAAGGAGGCTTGGCCCTTGTGCCAAGTCCTCTCCTCCCTCCCTCTTATATATACAGGAGGTTTTAGGGTTTTGGCATAGAATTTTTAGCCACGTACTACCCGTTCCTCCACTGCATTGTTTCTCCTCTAGATCGGATTTCTGAAGTGCTTAGGCGAAGCCCTGCCGGAATTGCTCCACCACCATCGCGGCGGCGCCGTCACGCTGCTGGAGAACTCTTCTACCTCTCTGATCCCTCTTGTTGGATCAAGAAGGCAGAGATCATCATCGAGCTATACGTGTGATGAACGCGGAGGTGTCGTCCGTTCGGCGCTAGATCGGAAGGACTGTGATCAAGGTCACGAGACGGATCGTGATGAGATCGTGGGACGGATCGTGATGAGTTTGCGAGAATAATCGTGATGAGATCACGGGATAGATCATGATGAGTTCACGGGACGGATCGTGATTAGATCGCGGGACGTATCGTGATGAGCTCGCGGGATGATCGGTGATTTGGATCGCGAAGATGTTAGACTACACCAACCGCGTTTCTTAACGTTTCCCGCTTAGCGATCAAGAAGGGTATGTAGATCCACTCTCCCTCTCATAGATGCTCATCACCATGGATATATCTTGCGTGTGCATAGGAATTTTTTTGTTTCCCATGCAACGTTCCCCAACAGAATGAGCATAGCTTCATAATGGCTAATCAAACATTTTCTGTAGAAGCCCCATCAACGCAACAGGAAGCAATTGCGTCATGATCACACGGCAGAAATGAGACTTTAGGTTCTGGAATTTTTTCTCTTCCATGTTTATTATTCCCTTTATATTCGACGAGAACCAGACGGGACCTTCATACTGAGAAGGCATTCAAAGAAGATTTCCTTCTCTGCTTTGGTAAGAGCGTAGCTGGCAGAACCTTGATACTGCTTTGGATGGATGCCGTTATTTTCTTGCACACGTTCCTGGTCCTCCCATGCCTTCAATGTATATTTTGTCTTCCAATACACGCCCAGGAAGCCTAGCAGGTTCACGCAAAGATTCTTCGTCTCGTGCATCACGTTGATTGCATAGTGGACCTCTAGGACTTTTCCAATGTTCTAGCTCCCAAAATATAGTTTTCTTCTTCTTCAGCGGGCTCATCTGATGCATCAACTTCTTCTTCCTCATTCTCTTCCCCCATTGCAGTATCATCATATTCAGGACACCCGGGATAGTTGTTGTCATCCTCTTCTTCATTCTCTTCCATTAGAACCCTTCTTTCTCCGTGCTTGGTCCAACAATTATAGCCAGACATGAAACCGGACGTAAACAGGTGGACGTGAATCTGTTTTGAGCTAGGGTAAGTCTTATCATTCTTACACACACCACATGGACAACACATAAAACCATCCCGCTTGTTTGCCTTAGCCGCAGACAAAAAACTATGCACGCCATTAATGAACTGGGGAGAGCGTCGGTCAATGTACATCCATTGCCGATTTATCTTCATTACACAACACCAAAAAGACCAAATTAATACAAGTTCATATATAAAGTTCATACACACTTATTCTCATAAAACAACATAAAACTATCAAGCTAAAACATTTTAAATGCAACAACAAATGGGATCAAAATCGCAACTAAGGTAAAAATTGATCCAACAACATAATGATACCAAGCCTCTTTATTAATGGCATATTTTCTAATCTTTCTAATATTCAAGCACATTGCATCCATCTTGATCTTGTGATCAGCGATGACATCGACAACGTACAACTCCAATTTCATCTTCTCTTCTTCAACTCTTTTCAGTTTTCCTTTCAAATCCTCGTTTTCTTTTTCAACTAAATTTAACTTCTCAACAATATGGTCGGTTTGCATTTCTGGGTCAACTACCTCCTAGATAAAAATAACTATGTCAACTTGATGGGCATAATTGTCATTAATACGAAATTTAACAAATAGTTACAAAAGAGAATATACCACATTCGAATCCTAAACCCGATGAGGTCCGACAGGCAGGGATATCATAACCATGGCACTATATATAACAACAATCATACAAGTAAGAAAACTATGCATGTAACTATCTAAATCATACAAATACGATTTTTTTTATAAAAAGGATAAGAACACAAGAAGAGGCTCACCAAGGTGGTGCCGGCGATGGGACGGTGCGTGCGATCGACGGTGCTTAGGACTCGGACGGGAAGGCACACTAAGTAAACAACACTTACACATATCAAACTAAGGAGTTAATTTGAGCTCAAATTGCATATAAATCAAAAAAACTGTCACATAATTACACCCAAACTAAAACCCACAAATCACTATACTTATAAAGCATTGCATGAGCTGATCTAGCAATAAGAGATGAAAGGAAAACGTTGCTAACCTTTGTGAACACTTGGATGGATTGGGGTGCCTCAAATCTTGACAAATCTTGGCAAAAATAGAGGGATGAGCTCGATCTAGGGGAAGAATAGAGAGGGGAGTTCGAATGGAGAAAATAGAGAAATGGAGTCGGGCTGGACGAAGGGTTTATATAGGGAAAGCTTTAGCCCCAGTTGGTTAAACAAACTGGAACTAAAGGTCCATCTGAAGTCCCGTTTTGTATCACAAACTAGGATTAAAAGGGCTCGTGGGGGCCCTAGGCTGACACTAGCCTGCCACCACTCCTTTAGTGTCGGTTTGTGATACAAACCGGGACTATATGTTCCAAATGAACCTAGACTAATGGCTTGATCGGTACTAGCCGTTGGAACCGGGACTAATGTACACATTAGTCCCGGTCCAAAACCCAACCGGGACTAAAGGTACAAACGGAAGGCTTGTTTTCTACTAGTGGTTTGAGGAGTTCATATATTCACTATGTGTTGATGCTTTGTCCCGGTTCTCTATTAAAAGGAGGCCTTAATATCCCTAAGTTATCTTATTGGCCCCGCTGCCACAGGAGGGTAGGACAAAAGATGTCATGCAAGTTCTTTTCCATAAGCTGGTATGACTATTTACGAAATACATGCCAACATTATACGCCCTAGGTTATGACTATTATATGATGAATATCATCTAACCAATTCACCGATCTAATGCCTACGAGTTTTCCACATATTGTTTTTGTTAAGCTACTATTGCTGCTGTCACTATCACACTTGCTACCGAACATTTACTATCACCGATACCGTTACTACTACTGTTACCACTGCTATCAAACTATGAATTTACTGTGCTACTGATCACTTTGCTGCAGATATTTAATCTCCAGGTGTGGTTGAATTGACAACTAACCTACTAATACTTGCAAATATTCTTTGGCTCACCTTGTGTCGAATCTATAAATTTGGGTTGAATAATCTACTACCAAAAATTGTTGTGATCCCCTATACTTGTGGGTTATCAAGACCTTTTTCTAGCGCAGTTGACAGGGAACATAGCTATATTTGCTGAGTCCCTTGGGATTTATATCAATTTATCACTATGAAGAATCTGAAGGATAGACGAACCAGGATCATTCCCTCTAAGACGAGGGGAGGTACGGATTTGCCATCACACTCTACACTTGATTCACCTTCTGTTATGAGTAGACTTGCAACACCACCACATGCTCTTAGTCTTGATATGTCACAAGTTATTGATGATGCTACTTCTACTATGAAATATGATATTGATCATGCTAGTACCGCGCCTGATGATATTGTGCCATTAGGTGAATTTCTTGATGAACAAGTTGCTAGAGCTAAAGAGAATGAAATTATTGAAACTAATGAAAGTACCGAAATTGATGAAGTCCGTGAAACTGGGAATTATCAAACACCTATTGGACCTAGATCTCCTAGATTTGAATTGCCTAAGATACCCGAGGGTTATGTTATGGATGGAGAAGTAGCTAGAGACTTCCTTGCTTGTAAGGATAGAGATGATCTTAAGAAATTACTATGCAAGTATAAAGAAAAGACTGAATGCTAGGGTGAAATGTGATTCTAAGTTTGCTACTTCACCTATCTTTGTTATCGATAAGGGTTATGAATTCTCTGTCGATCCAGAGTTAATTACTTTCATTGAATCTGATCACTTTCATGGCTATGAAACTGAAACTATAGTGGCACATCTTACTAAGTTGAATACTATAGCCACTCTTTTTTCTCATGATGAGAAGATTGGGTACTACTATATTCTCAAATTATTTCCGTTCTCATTAAAGGGTGGTGCTAAGATTTGGTATAATACTCTTGCTCCTGGTTGTGTGCGTAGTCCCTAGGATATGATTTACTACTTCTCTGAAAAATATTTTCCGGCTCATAAGAAACAAGTTGCCTTACAGGAAATATTTAACTTTGTGCAAGAATAAGAGAGTCTCCCACAAGCTTGGGGTGGCTTCTCAAATTGCTTAATGCTTTGCCTGATCACCCTCTTAAGAAAAATGAAATACTTGATATCTTCTATAATGGAGTAACTGATGCTTCTAGGGACTTCCTAGATAGTTGTGCTTCTTGTATTTTCAGGGAACAAACTATTGAACAAGCTGAGGAACTATTGAATAATATACTGAAGAATTATGATGATTGGACTCTCCTTGAACCACCACCTAAACCCACTCCGAAGAAGAGGGCTATCTTATTTCCCAGTCCTCAAGATATGCAGGAGGCAAAGAAATGTATGAAGAAAAAAGGTATGAAGGATGAGGATGTTAGGAATTTACCACTTTTATTGAAGAAATACATGGCCTTAACACACCACCACCTCAACAGGTTGTAGAGGTAAATTCTTTATTAAAGTTTGATGAAGGTGACATCCCTTACAATAAACATCCTAGTCAATGATTATATGAGTTTGACAACTACATTAGGAAACAAGATCATTTGAATGCAAATGTTCTGAAACAATTGAAATATAATTCTAATATGATTGCTCGCTTTGGTGTCGTTATTTAGAATCAGTAATGATGTTATAGGTGTAGGAAATCATGCCACTATGGTTCAAACCTAGTTAGAACAAGTTGCTAAAACTCAAAGACAATTTCTTAAGGAAATGAATAATAATAAGAATAATTTGGATGTTAGAGTAGCAACTAGAGGAGGTAAAATGACTCAGGAACCACTTTAGCCTAAAGGACACCCTAAAAGAATTGAACAAGACTCGCAAAGAATTAGTGTTGATGCACCTAGTCCCTCTAAAAATTAAAATAAAATGAAAAATGATAGGACTCTGCATACCTCTAATGAACCTGAGATAGAACCCCCCCCGAATATAATAATGATGTCTCTATTTCTGATGCTGAAACTCAATCTGGTAATGAACATTCATCTAGTGATAATGAAAATGATAATGATGATACTCAACTGAACAATGATAAAGAACCAGATAATGATGTTGAAATAGAACCTGTTGTTGATCTTGATAACCCACAACATAAAAATAAATGATATGATAAAAGAGACTTTGTGGTTAGAAAACATGGTAAAGTAAGAGAGCCATGGGTTCAGAATCCCATGCCTTTTCCACCTAAACCATCTAAGAAAAATGGTTATGAATAATTTGGATGCTTTGTTGAAATGATTAGGGTAGTCTTTTTGCGTACCCGCTTAACTGATATCTTAAAGATGGCCCCTTATGTAAAATACATGAAAGACATCTTCACTCATAAAAGAAAGATACCTAAAGCTGAAATCTCCACCATGCTTGCTAATTATTATTTTAAGGATGGAGTGCCTAAAAAACATCGAGATCCTGGAATACCAACTATACATTGCTCCATTAAAAGAGATTATGTCAAAACTGCTTTGTGTGATTTGGGAGCTAGTGTTAGTGTTATGCCTTTCTCTTTATATAGAAGACTTGATTTGAATAAACTCACACCTATGGAAATATCTTTGCAAATGGCTGACAAATCAACTGACATACCTATCGGTATTTGTGAGGATGTTCCCATTGTTGTTGCAAATGTTACTATCGTTACAAACTTTGCTATTCTTGACGTTCCCGAGGATGACAACATGTTGGTTATCCTTGGTAGACCATTTTTGAATACTGCAGGGGCTATTATTGATTGAAATAAAAGCAAAGTCACTTTTCATATCAATGGTGATGAGCAT
This sequence comes from Hordeum marinum, assembly GCA_022496015.1. Taxonomy (NCBI): domain Eukaryota; kingdom Viridiplantae; phylum Streptophyta; class Magnoliopsida; order Poales; family Poaceae; genus Hordeum; species Hordeum marinum. The sequence continues at coordinate 446,655,500 of CM039676.1, forward strand.
ATGGTGCACTTTCTCAAGGAACAATTCCAAGTAAACAGTGTAAATGTTATTGAAAATTCGATGACACTCACTATTGGAAGTTTTCAACTACCTCTACCTACTGCCAAAAAGAAATACCATATACTTATGGTTGGGGATATGCGTATCCCCTTGAGGTAACTTAGTGATTTATGATAGTTCTTCGGTTTCATGCTAAACGAAAGTGGTTGTTAATAAGACTTGATCAACCTTATTAATGGATCATTTTTTTGAGAGGTATGAAGTTGATGAATCCAGTAGGCACCACCTCCTGTACCCACTTTTTGTTTTCTATTCTTCTTAGTCATATAAATTAAAATGCCATGTTTAACCTGCTTTATGATTTCTCCGTGCAATAAAAATGACCCAAAAATAAAAGTTCTCAGAATGTCCTGAAAATTTAACACGATTGTTTTCTGAATATTTCTGAATTTCTGGTGCAAATAACATCAGAGGGGTGGTGCACCTGGTGTCCACAAGACACCAGGGCGTGCCAACAACCCTATGCAGACAGCGGTGGGTTATGGTCCGCACCTGGGTCCACTCACTTATCCATTTAGCCCATGTCATCTCCTACCTTCCGAAAACAAATCACCTAGCTCTCTCTCTCTCTCTCTCGTGTTCTTGCTCTCAAACCCATGGATTTCGATCACTTTTCTCGAAGCTCCGTTTCCGAAACTGTTTTGGGGGATTGCTACTTGGTGTGTGACTCCTCCATTGCTCCAATTAGTTTTTGCTTTAGTGGTTAATTTTTAGAATAATTAGCTGCTCTTGGTGCTGCTGTAGATGGGCTTGCATGTTGAATTCTTAGAATTCTAAGTAGTTTGAATGCTTGTTATAGTCTCTAGGCAGCCATAGGAGTAGTTGCTATCAATCTTACAAAGTTTTATTGACAAAAAATTGTATACTAAGATTTTCAGAAATTTATTTATAGGAATAAGATGAGTTTCTTTAGGAAGTTTTCCTCCAAGAGGAATGCTAAAGGATTCATTAGGGAATCATCGGACAATGACCTTAACACTCCAAGAACGATAGAGGTGCGGCCGGGCAAATGGCCGCATAATGCCTTCATGGACGAGGCCGGGTTCCATCAAGAGTTTTCCCAATTCGTTGCAAATGATGGGCTGACCGACTTCCTCGCAGCAGAGTGTGACCAATACCACCTCCTTACAAATTATTTTGTGCAAATTTTTCATTTTCTGAGTAAGACTAATCCTCCTGACGTGCAATTTGATCTATATGCTGAAACCCGTTAGATACCACTCACTAACTTTAGTGACATATGTTTTATGCCTTCTGATGGGGAATTAAGAGAGCCTAGACCAGCGGAGGTTGAGGACTTTCCACTCACTTTGACAAAGTGATGAAAGAGGTGTGTCAAATGCCACTACCACCATTTTGCAATTTCCTTGTGTGCATTACTTTGCTTTATTCATCGTGGAGTGTTTAACAGCTAGGGATAAGGTCGGTGCACTCAGTGCCCACGACTTCGCGATTTTACGCCATGCACTGCACAATGATCACACCTTTAGCCTAGGGGATATTATTGCACGTCGCCTACACCTTAATAGGACTAAGGGCAATATACACGGTGGTATTTATGCTACTCTCTTAGCTAGTCATTTTAATGTTCAAATACACCAACATGACTATCCTTTGCCCTGGGTTTATCTAGATCACCAAGCGTTAGTGGATCACCAGTTTATTGACACTATCGATTCTTTTAATAACATTTATTATAACCTGGTCTTTAGTGTGGAAACTCGTGATGTTATCCGGTTTCCTCCACCTGCTTTGTTCGATTCTTTTGCTAGAAACGGATACAGGTTCATGCCAAAGGACATTATTGCCTACCGGAACAACTAGGCAGCGGCGGAGTAGGAGCCCCAGGAGTGGGACACTCAGGTGCCGTCGCCACACCACTTCTACATGGGATCGGATGGCTATTACAGATGGTGATTACCAAGCTAGGCCAAAAGCCTAAGCTTGGGGGAGTACGTATTTCCATCGACATTATATTCATGTTCACACATTTCATTCTAGTTGCCGTTGTCCACACTTTTTTATTGTATTATACATACTAGATTTATTTTCTCGCTTTCTTTTTTGTGTGTTTGAAAAACTTTGAGATAATCCAAAAATATTTCCCACTTTTTTCGGTTTTTCTTCCTAGTTTAATTAGTTGTAGTATTAAAATAAAACCCACAAAGATTTCTTATTTCTTCTTTTTCTTGTTGGGAATTCTCCCATGTAAATAGTTTTTCTCATTTTTATTTCTTCTTATTTAATTTGCTTTCTTCAAGAAAAAAATTAAAATCCAAAAATATTTCAGTATGCTTCTCTGAAGTTATCTTCCTTTTTTTTGAGTCATACCAAGGAGAAGACCACAATGAAAATGTTGAGTGGCTCTCGTATGCACTACTATTGATTTAATAAAAAACCCATATTATTTTATCTTCTCCTCTTGAATAAAATGCTTGCATATTCCAGCTTAGTCCACGACACTCTTGTACTATTATTATTTTCATATCGTTCGATCTGCAAGTGAAAAACAATGATAACGATGTCCTAAGAGATTCATCGCCACTAACCTAATTATCTAAAGATGAAAGCTATCCACGTGATCAACCATGTCATCTCGCAAAAACTGTTCCCACATCATCATGGAAATAATCGTACGCTTTACCATCGTACCGCTGCATTAGCTAATCTCCACCCACACTTGAACGTGTGCGCCGCTATTAATGCCCAATTTTCCATCGTTGTTATGTGTGTTCAGCGCAATCTTCTCAACTTCCGTCACATATTTTCTTTTTCCCCCTCCGGCCGCTACACATCTTCTACGAAGGCGGCAACCCATCGATCCTTTCTTCAGGAATCCAATCTCGTGTACAGTACGGCACGACGGCTGGGATCCCGTCTCCATGCCAAGTGCTCCTCTGGCACGACCACTGATTTAGCTCGCCTCCACATCATTCCGGACTCTCCAGGGCTAAGTTCCCCTTGCCGGTGTGGTTCGTGCATCGTCGAGATGATGGTGTCTTTGTCCTTTCCTCCCGTCAATGTCTCTGTTCCATCCAAGGTAGCTCTGGTGTTGCTCCTTCACTGGTCGTCTGCGCCGCTCAAGCCAGCCCCAATCCCTTCACTTGGGCACTCCTCCTATGGACGCCACTTGCGGCTGCCTCATCGCAACACTAGGCCACTGCACAGGTCTGGACACCGTGGAGATATGTTTCTACTACACACTCTAGCTAAGTTGTGGATTTTCCCCCTTCGATTATTTTGAGATAATTAAGTATTGCAAATGAAGAGTTCTTTGTGAGTAATCAAGATTGGTTCATTAGTGTTGCAATTCCTATAATATCTCCATTCATCTTCGCCATAGTGTCTGGATCCATCATATTTCCTTTCGGTTATTCTTTGGGATCGCTCCATGCACCTGTATGTCTTGATTTTACAGCAGGTCGCACATCATCAGAAATCTGTCGATTCCTACTTCTACTACTGGACAGAGGTACGCATTGATGTTTCGTCCTGTGTTTTATCTTTCAAGCCCTTATTGTGGCATTTTAACTTCCTGTGTTTGATCTTTCAAGCCCTTATTGTAGCATTTTAATTTATTCCCCTACTCTCACTGTTGTGCATTGGGATACTCCCATGTACCTTTCTCTTGATCTCTATTCAACCTTCTCACCGCCGGCAATCCTGCCCCATAGAGGTAGGCAGTGATGCTAGCTTCTTGCTACAATTTTATTCATGTACAGAGATTAACACTATGCATTGTATGGCTGATGACATCGTCTGTTCAAGATTTCTTACGGTTAATATTGTCACTCTTTGTGATTATCATCCATACTACAATCTGTATGTTCTGGCAATAAAATTGTTTGTCATTTTATTCTTGCAGGTATACAGTGCATTCTAGGCATTATCTTATATTTTACCCAAATTAATATGACCTCACCGACGATGGCCAACCTTCTCTACTCTTGAATCACTATCTCACATACGAATGACTGGTGAATATTTTCTCTACTCTTGAATCCGACTGATCTTAATTTTGCAAAACTTCCTTCACTTTCAGGTGTGATGCTTCAACTTCTTATGCATGTACTTTGTATAAAGATTAAATATTGCAAAACTTCCTTCACTTTTAGTCTCGGTGCAGCCCGCTAGATCCTCAGCATGCGTATGGATCGGGAGTAAAGGATGGCTAAGACTTGAAAAAAGAAGTGGCGATATCAACTTCGTATTAGGCAACATGGTCAGGTAGATATGCCATTGGTGTGGCGTCCCCTTGGTCAGGGGTGGAGGGATGTTGCGTCATATGTGAACTACACCATGATCTACTGCCATGAAGAGAGACACCCCAAATCCAAAAAAATAGTTTCAACTTGCACATTTGTTGTAGACTAAGCGATTTTCTCTAGCAGGCGGCATCAATCATATTATTGTACCCCTTTGAGATAGGCGATGCCTACCATCCAGTGAAGGTAACTCCTACTCCTCTTCTTTATTAGCCGGATGAATTATTATTTTTGTACATTGCTAAAGAAGCCCTCTAAATAACTAACCATACAAAAATGCTCAAATATTCTCCAATGGCATGCCTCAATAATCTTCTCTGTCATTAAACAATCCTTCTATTTGTAATCTCTGATGTGTGCTTCGCGTATCTCTGGATAATCGAAATATTTTGATGATTGCAGGTTACTTTTTTCTATATACGGCGATTGAGTCTCAATCATTCTAATGTTTTACTATCATGAGTTACTTCAAGATATATGCACACCCGAGAGTGTTGACAAGTATAGGCATGTGAACACTCGAAGGAAGATGATGAAAAAAGTATCTAATGCAATTATCTAGCAGTTCCTAATGGTTATGCTCTCATGCACTATTTTCCTAATATATAGACATAAGAACATCTCCTGCTTTAACGGTCGTAACATATTGTTCTTCTTTTATTGCTTTAGTGCTACACCTATAGTGTCACGTCCAAGATGCGCGCCTATCCATATTGAGACACGGGGGCCTCGACAGGAATAGAGGTGCATCTCATCGTTCGCAAGTACAGGATCATTACATCATACATTTAGGAAGAGATGAGTATATGAGTTGGCTTACACCCACCACATGCTAAATTACAATTCCACATCAAGAGTTCAAGCATCAAACCAAGACAGGGTCCGGCTACGGACGAAAACAAACGATAAAATGAAGATGCAATGACACTGGCTTGCTAGCTCCGAAGATCCACGGTCCGCTACTCGTCTGGATAAGTCACGTACATCCTGCCACGATCCTCGTCATACTCCCACTGGAGCTGCGACATATCATCTGGCACGATCTCATATGTACTTGCACCTGGATTGTTGTAAGAATCTGTGAGCCACGAGGACTCAGCAATCTCGCGCCCGGGTACCGAGACTATTCAAACTCATAGGTTGGGAAGAGGTATGTGTTTAGTTTGCAACAGCACTAAGCATTTATGGTGGCTAATCTTAAGAAACATGAAATTAAATATGTGGTCTACGATAAAATATCGAATCTAGAATGACCACTATGAGATCCTGAACACCTACTTACGTCAATCATCACCTCATCGTCTTCTCTCTCGGATCATGTTCACGAGTAGAGATGATCACGGTTACTCACACAGTTGGTGTATTTTATTAGAGTTTACTTCAAGTTAACTATAACCGGGTGTTAAACAAATATCCAAGTTGCCACATAACCGCGGGCACGGCTTTCCGAAAGTTTAAACCCTACAGGGATGCTCCAACTAGTCCATCATAAATTAACCACACTCCGCGGGAATAGCCTCAACCACGGATCTCATGACCATCCTAGGCAACTCCAAAGGAATTCTAACACGTCGAGATAGCCCGAAGAAAGTCATAGCCCCTCACGCAAGACACTCGATAAAGATAAAACAAATCCAGCAAGACCACCCGACGTGTCGGTGAACTCGATAAGAGCTGCATATCTCGTTCTCAGGACACGACGAATAAGCTACGCGTACGGAGGTCTGATAGAAATCTCCCGAGTTGCGCTGGGTTGGCCCCATATAGTGCTCTAATTTGGACCAACACTCATGAGGAGCACTGGCCTGGAGGTTGATTAATTGTCCACGGGGTTGCAAAGCCCTACGCAAATTTTATTAAGTTATTAAGCAAATGTAGTACCAAAGTTGGGTCTTGCCAGAAAAGTTTTAATCTTAACCGAATAAACAAGGGGGTCCCCATAACAACCCCGAGCATGTTAGGAGCGTAAAGTATGGAAACATAACACCGGTAACAAGAAACTATGGCGGTTACAGCGGAACAAAAGACCTAGCAAAAGGCCAAGCCTTCCACCTATACCAGATGTATATGTGCATTAAATTAAATAACAGATAATATTGTGATATGCCAGAAATCCATGTTATCACATGAAAACAACCTGCACCTGCAACTAGAACGCTATAAGAGGTGCTGAGCAGCGGTAACTTAGCCAAACAAAGGTTGCTAGGATGTGGAGGGGTTAGAGGCTATCATGGCAATGTAGGAGGCTTGACATTCAAGTGGTAGGTAGCGCAATAGTAACGAAAAGAGTGAGACAACTAGCAAGCAAAAATAGTATCGAGATCCGGGTACGATCATCTTGCTTATTGGTTCTTCAGAGGGACAAGTAGCGGGATCCTCATAGTGGTACTCTCCTGGATCTTCGTACTCAGGTTCAATGTTCGCGTCTACCCAAAATAAACAACAAGAATAAACAAGCAACCAAGGTGCAATGCACAACCAAGAATGATGCACGGTTTATGTGAAGAATTTAGCATGACAATCCTAACTAGTCATGTTTCACATGCAATGTATTAGTTATTTAAGAATCTGGACAGAACCTTATGTTAAGTTATTCAAACATGCATGACCATGGAAAATATGGATGCATCATGCAAAAATGATACAAATGCATATGTAGAACATAGGAAATGGAGTTACGGTTCTCACGCTACGCTCATGACAAGTTACGAAGGCCAAACACAAGACAAAGAAGGCCATGGGCTTTTATTTGGCCTTCCAAGGTATCCACTGGTTAGGCAATGAAAAACCAACCACAATAGAGCCAAATATCAAGCAATTACATGGAGTATAACTCCCACAAGTCACAAAACATTAAAACAAACAATCTGCCACAAAACAGCAACATAGCAACTTTCACAGCCCACAACTAGAGCTACAGGAAGCCTCTAACCACAAACAAGGCATTTACAAAAACTACATAACATGCTTATCAACTTATCCAACTACACAATCTGGAATGGAGGCACACATCAATAAGCATGAAGCCCACAAGTTGGCATGATGAAACAGATTTTCGGGACTTAGAGAAAATAACAGTTTCCTGGAATCTGAGTTAAGCTGATGGCAAGTTGACAGAACAAAACTAATGGTGATAGAGACCACCTCATGGCATGAAAATTAACAGGATGGTAGAGGGCAACCTCTACACCAAATCACTAGCACTGAGCTTGAGTTAATTCACAACATATCACAAGATAGCATCCACTCTTGATGGCATAAAAATATAAATAGATTCTCAGACTTAGAAATATTTAGCATGTTTGAAAACAACAACATTTTGGTGGTTACTTTAGAGCATGGTTCCCACTCATATGCAAGTGTGACATGACAAAGCTAAATACCATGGCATTCTACTCATCAAAGACTACCATATTCATGTTGGCACAAATATCATAGCATGCATGGATTCAATACAACAAAAATGACAAAATGGCACTTTGGAACAAAATGACATTTTTTCAAACTTACTCAAAAGATCAAACCAATTGCACGAATGGATTCCTGAGATTGTTCTACCCCAAATTCATGTATCATACTCATATGTTAATATGGAGCGTCAAGGCACAACACTAGATAGAAAATGACATTCATTCCTATAAGTGAAAACCTACTAAAAATGCACATGTCCAAAAATGCTCATACCAGTTTTAGTAATATTACCATAATAGAAATAGTCCAATTATCTCACATAAAACATTAACAACCATAAAAGAAAAAAAACAATAACAAGTAGGAGGGGCCCACCTGGCATAGCACCAAGGCCCCTCCAGGGGATGGCAAGTGGGGCCAGGCCCACTTGTCATGCACACACTACACCACACGCACACATATACTCTGCCACACACACACATACACTCAGACACACACATCACTGCACACATACACCACACTGGATCTGCTGGCCACAACAGATTCACACACATACATAACACACACTGGCACACACACACTCCAAGCACACAGTCACACAGGATCTGGCCACAGTCGCACCAGATCCGGGCGCACACACAACACACGCACGGGATCCGGTCATCACACCGGATCCGAACACCACACACTGGCATCCACCAATCGAAAAAAAGGAAGCAACAGGGGGAGCTGGGGATCGATCCCTCGACCTCGCGGTCTTTCCCCCCGCGCGCTACCACTGCGCTAGGCTACGTTTCTCGATAGAGAGGGGGAATACCTCCTTATGAGGTGTTCCCGTCATATAACTGACAAAACTGAACATATCGACACCTACGACAATGCACGCGACAGCGGCGGCAAGGCGAGAGCAGGGGAGGCCTCCGGCGAGGGAGAAGCACGACGGGGACGCGGGATGCTGAGCTCACCTAGGCCCGCGAGGACAGTCGAAGAAGGGCGCAGAACGAGGGCTTGGGGATGCGCGGACGGCTCGGAGCAGAGGAAGAAGCGCTGCCGAAGGGGGTTCCCGGAGCGTGATGGAGACGTCGACGGAGCCGACGGCGTCGAGGCGCTCTCCGCCCCGGACACCACGACCAGGGGAAGGGAAACCTCCATCAGGGTCGACGACGGCGAAGAAGGCCGACCCCTTTCTTTGAACTTACCTGCAGCTCCTCTGAATCTCACCGAGGGGGAAGAAGAAGGGGGAGGAGGAGATGGCGGCGGCAGAGGGGAAACGGAGGAACCCTAGGGCGCACGCACGTTGAGGAGGACTAAATAGCAGCAGGGCTGACGAACTTCTCGACGTCTGTGAGCCGGCGAATGCACTCTCTCTCACACGCGCACGCTGGCAGACGGAAAACGAAGACGGCGATGGCGGAGCAGGCGTCTGCGCGGGAATGGGCCACTACGCGCACTAGCTGGGCCGCCAGGGAAGGAAGGCCCAACTCCCTCCTACTCACACAGAGAGAAAAGCCAGCAGGTTTTTTCCATTTAAAATAAAACAGCCTCACACTAAAACCATCAGAGGAAAAAATAGAAGGTTTTTGATAAAACAAAATACTTTTGTCTAAAAGGAAAATGAGACCTGTTTAATAAAAATAACAAAGGGATTTTTAAAGCAAGTATTTTTTTATACTATTATGAAAACAACACCTTGTTATATAAAACCCCAATAACATAAGGCTCAAAACACCACAAGAACAACACGCATGAGCTCAAAATAATGTTGGCTACCTCATGAACATTTTTAATATTTTTTATCAGCAAGCTAATTCTGTTGATTAATGATAATAGGAATAAAAGGTTTTTAGGTTTGTTTGTTTTGAAAATAATAAGAGAGGGGAAGGAGTTGATGCCCACTCTAGCACACATATCCACATGACCACTCACATCACATTAAACATCACAAGGTCACAAGAAGCACACCACATTGCAATGCATGACATGATGATGAAATGATATGATGCATGATGCAAGAATGCATGAGACAAATACATGGCAAGGAGAAACTCAAATACATTCATCACATGACAAGGTTCACATAGGTTACATGCCATAAAAGGTAGGGGCAGCAGTTGGACTGTCACATGTAGTCTAGTTATGTCCGGCTTTGTGGAATTCATAAGATTCACTTTAATAATCTCTCTTCATTGTCGTGGTTGTTTGATACAACATACATACCATTCTTTTTGGAACACGTTAATTATCCTGGCTTCCCAAGCCATAAATCTTAAAATGTTAATTATAATAGTATAGACAGAATGCATAATATTCTTATGGAATGCTGTGTTCAATTATTGAACCAAAGTTAATCACTGTGCTAAGTTTAAGAGCTTTCTCGCTTGCATGCCATTGTCCTATGAAGTCAAATTGGCTCACTACTTTATTTCATTTTGAATCTTACTTCTCTCGTTAATTGTTGCATCATATTTTCCTTCACTAAATGCAGTAGAGGTTGAATAAATTTGCAGATTCATGGTACAAATTGAACTGGTATGTTTCTCTTCTTGCCATCATGCAAATCTTCTAGCACACTATTCTGTTTCTATGTTGCAAGTGCCAGCACTCTCCTCCCTATTAATGCAGATGACTACTCGCTATTTTCGCTGGATGAATATAAGTGAGATATGATGCAAGTGACTAAGAAGAAGCATTAACACCTCCCACGGAAATTTCCAATGCCTATTTGATTTGTAGTTTTTTTTCATTTGCTCTTTGTGTGTCAAATGTTTTGGTTGAGCAGATGAGTTAGTAGTCACTTGGAGTGGAAACACCTTCAAACAATGATACAAAAAAAAATCTTTGTATTCTAGCCAGTTGTGCATTGTTCAATTTTATGAAATGGTTTTATTTAAGCCGAGAGATTATTGGTTAATAAGCATATTCAAATGATCTATATTTCATTTGTCTAACATACCCAGTTTCTTGCTACAATTCCTGCAACAACGCGCAGGGTATCATGTAGTTTGACGAAGTGACTGTGGCAGAAAGAAGCGGATATGAACTCAACTTGTTTTTGTTTTTGTAAATATGTTTAACCTAGTATCCATGATTCAGCATATTATGATCAAACATGTTTGCAATCACAAATAGAGATTATAGTTTCTCATGTCATGCTTAAGTAGCTCAGAGTGGATAATGATTTATATTGGATGTCAATATGCACTAAAATGATTGTGATGTAGTATGATAATATAGTATCCTTCTCTGAATGTTTCATGTGGCTTGACTTCACACATGTTCATGCATTTAGTTGAATCAAAACCAACATAGCCTTCATGATATTTATGTTCATGGTGTCCATATCCTACTCATGATAGCATTCAATGTTTATTATTCAAAATGCATGTTCATGACCGTTTTCGTTCTCTAGCTGGCCTGTTCTCAACCTATTTGCTAGCCTTTTCCTATACTACGCGGCAATACTGCTTGTGAGTCAAAATCCTTAAACCAAAATTATTCCAGATGAGTCCACTATATCTACCTATATGCGGTATTATCCTGTCGTTCCAAGTAAATTTGAATGTGCCACCTCTAAAATTTCAAATGAACATCTGTTTTGTGTGCCTTGACCACTCATGGAGAGACAGGGGGTAATGAGTATCTTTCATGTCAAGCGGGTTATTCTCATGATGAGTGTTTATTCACTCGTATTGTACGAGAGGGACGGTAATAGGGATTCCTAGTCCCAAAATAACAAAAAAAATGCAAATAGTTAAACAAAAAATCCCCAGGAATGTTGTTGGTATGGGTGGTATCCGTGGATTCGTCTAGCCATGGAGTGTATTTGTTAGTGGAGGGAGGTAAACCTTTACCTTTAGCGCTTGGGAACCAAAGCTAATGTGTTTAACATGGAAGATATTGATAACTCTTGGTCGTAACGTTGACAGGAAGGGTGCACCTCCCAAAATTATATTTATCTCTGATTTAAGATTTGAGCTGTGACACCTCTGCAAATCTCTGCTTCCCTCTGCAAAGGGTCTGTCTATTTAATTTTATGTTGAGTCATCACCTTCTCAAACAAGCGCTAGATCTGAGAGCACTATTGTCATCCTCGTGCATTGTGTATAGTTAATGTTGGATGCATCATTATTGGATCTTTTCTACCATGAATTACAATATTTAGTCACTGCTTGAACTTAGGATGTCCTCTGCATTTATATTTTGCGATCTCAAAAAGGGCTAGCGAGATACCATTGTTGTCATATTATATCATGTTTGTTTTGACACGTGTTTGCATTTGAGATATTTTATTATTGCTCACTTGTTGCTTATGTCATTTATATGAGCTAATATAATTTGAAGAGTTATTGTGCACATGGTTAGTGCTAAAAACCTGAGTGCTAGTTAAGCATATTTATGTAAACAAGAACAAAAGAGTTCGTAAAAGTTTTTCTTTATCACTTATAGTTTATCAACTGAATTGCTTGAGGACAAGAAATGGGTTAAGCTTGAGGGAGTTGATACATCTCCTTCGTATCTACATTTTCTAACGCCTTTGCTCTTGTTTTGGACTCTAATTTGCATGAAACTAACCCGGATTGACGATGTTTTCAGCAGAACTACCATGGTGTTGTTTTTGTGCCGAAATAAAAGTTTTCGGAATTGGTTGAAACTTTTTGGAGAATTATTTTACATTAAATAAAAAATACCTGAGCAAAGAACCACCGTAGGGGGTGCCCTAGCTGGGCACGATACACCAGGGCGCGCCACCCCCTCCAGGCGCGCCTTGGTGGGTTGTGGTCACCTCGTGCCCCCCTGACCCTAATTCCAGCACTATAAATTCCTATTTTTGGAGAAAAGAAAGAGGAGAGGAAGTATTATCGCGTTTCACGAGATAGATTCGCCACCACCATTATGTTGTCACCATTATATCTATGTTCTGGATCCGATCTTGCTAGTCATATGCACTTGCTATGTGTTATGATCCGTAAACCTTGGGGTGAAAATAATCGGAATACATTCCGGTGATGACCGTACTTTGAAGAGTTCATGTATTCAGTATGTGTTAATGCTTTGTTCCGGTTCTCTATTAAAAGGAGGCCTTAATATCCCTTAGTTTCCTTATGGACCCCACTGCCACGGGAGGGTAGGATAGAAGATGTCATGCAAGTTATTTTTTCATAAGCACGTATGATTGTTTACGGAATACATGCCTACATTATATTTATGAACTGGAGCTAGTTTGTGTGGCCCTAGGTTATGACTGTTATATGATGAATATCATCAACCCAATTCACCGATTCAATGCCTACGAGTTTTCCACATATTGTTTTTGCTAAGTTACTATTGTTGTTGTGACTATCACACTTTCTACCAAACATTTACCATCACTATTACCGTTACTACTGCTGTTACCACTGCTATCAAACTATCATATTACTGTGCTACTGATCATTTTGCTGCAGATATATAATCTATAGGTGTGGTTGAATTGACAACTCAATTGCTAATACTTGCAAATATTCTTTGGCTCCCCTTGTGTCGAATCTATAAATTTGGGTTGAATACTCTACCCTCAAAAACTATTATGATCCCCTATGCTTGTCGGTTATCATGGATCGAACCTAAACTCAAATTGAATGCAAACTTGTAGGCGCAAAGGGGAAAATATTGCTTACCGCCATTGCCTTCGTTGAAGGTGGCCGGAGGTCGACTTCCTGTTCTCCGATCTGCTGCCGCCTGCCGGTGAAGGTGGCCGGAGGTCTTCTTGCTATTCTTCGATCTGCTACACGCCGCCGAGGTAGGTGAGTGGAAAAAGGGGAGAGGGAAGATAAAGTGGTGAGGGAGGTGAGGGTAATAACTGTCAGCACTTCGGGAAGCAACGCGGCTTCTCGAGGGTGACTCCTCGCGTGCAAACCCCACCGCCCACTTGCCTCGCGCGGGCATGGGTAGCGAGAAACTGGCGATTCGAGCGTAGCTCATGAGATATGCCCAAAGGTGCTTTAAAGTTCGTGTGATGTAGGCACAATAGTGTATGCAGGTAACCAATCAGGCGGTTTTCCTTCCGCAAGGGCCTGGTTGGGCCTAATGCAGGCAACCAAACGCGTCCCGTATGAAGGACTACATTGCACACAAGAAACAATACATACTTGCTATCCAAATTGATTGATTTATTTTCTGTGACAGCTTCGCAGTGTAACGTTCATGGCAGTCCTTCAACATTTTTCGTAAATCTACAACCAGGATAAAATATTGGTAAAGGATTTTTGGGTGTCTGATTTTGTTGAACCTGAATTAGGAAAATCTAGTGCGTCTGCGTCGGATACTAATTGATTGAAGTATAACCCACAGATGATTTCTGTCCATGGTAGGGACTAAAAGGGATGGACGCGCTTTGCTGCGTCGTTAGGTTAAAAAAATCTAATCACTTCGTTTTGTAATACAATATGTATTACTTTCTTGAAAAGTCAAATATTTCAATTTTGATCAAATTTGTAGATAAATATATCAAATCGGTATGATTAGATTCATTATGAAATGAATTTTCATATATTTTTGTTTAATATTGTGGATATCGATATTTTTGCTTTGAACTTGATCAAAAGTAGAAGAATTTGACTTTTCAAAAAGCAAAATACCCCTTATATTTTGGAAATAATGGAAGATGTTTGACGGTTGGGGGAGATGATAGAGTGTGTTTTATTTTTATTTATAATTTGAGATTTTATGGGTGGAGTTATTCTGTATTATATGCTAACCAACCTTATATATATGTGCAAAAACTTCTATATGTCTGTTGCTGCATGTACGTGATTGATATGTTTTTATAGGCCGATTGATGTTGATTGATTTGAAAAATCGTTAGTCCGGTCAAAATAGTAAATCAAATCCATTATAAAGCATAGTGTATTGTCTAAAGAATTGAATAAGAGAGCTTTGAGAAATTGTTGACCCGGTCAAAATCGAATTTCAATTGATGACCTCAAATAAATGTGGGCTCTTCAAACTAAGAAGCATAGTGTCATAGAGGAGTATAAAAGAATTAAATGAGAGAGCTTGAAAAATTGTTGACCCGGTCAAAATCGGATGTCTCAATATCAATTGAAGACCGAATTGAATGTGGGATCTTCTATTATAGGGAGATTTGTGTGATAAGATTGAATAAGAGAGCTTTGAAAAATATTCACCCTATCAAAATCAGGTGACCCAATTTTAATTGTTGACCTCAAATAAACGTTGACTCTTTAAACTAAGAAGCATAGCTTTATAGAGGAGCGGATATTGGGTAAGCGGTCTCTCCAATTATAGAAAGATTAGTGTTATAAAATATTGGGTAAGTGGCATCAGGCAAAACACCATGACGGACTAGAGTGACTGCATTTGAGAAAGCAATAAGGGGTTTCATGGGTAATCCCTGTGATAATATCATCATGCCAATAACAATTGGAACGAGCTTCGATACTTAAGCGATGCCTATGGTTTTTACAATCTGTCCTGGGTGAAAGGGTTTGGTATAAGATATGAAAAGAGCGTGTCAAATGTGGGGATGATAAAATTTATGCAGATCATGTGCGGATGTTCGATAGGTAATGTAGCTAATTTGTTAGGCCGACATACGACTAAATCAGTCTATTTGTGTCCATGATGGTTGTGCGGCTTAATGAAATGGTGGAGCGCTTCTTGCTAGCAGGGTGAAGAGTGGAGTACACCCAGGTTTAAAAAATCCAGTCTCTTAATGGTAAGCATTTCATCTCGCTTCTCACCTATTGCGCAACATATCACATTACGAGGTTGAATAATTTTGCGTTTCTGTGGACAAGGTACCTCAGCAGGCTATTTTGAATCATAAAACACAACATGAAGCATAGAACTTACCTAACACCTCGTCGAGGCCCGGTCGAAAGCGCCCGAGCTCCAAACAACGGCCTTAGGAGGACAACATTGCTAAGCGTCATCGCTTCCGAACCCGGGCAAACAAACAAGGGTTTTCATCTGAAGCCATGGTGAAAGGATGAGACTCACGACATCGTCTTCATGAAAAAAGTGGCACCGGCGCTGGCGCCATAGCACAAAGCTTTTGCTGAAAACGCGCGTACACCACTAGGGGGCACAGTCACATTAGATCTGGGCACCGCCACTTCGAAGGAAGAGGACAAGCCAGAGCCTCCCGTCACTTCACCCCTTGCCGTCCACATAACCAAGAGGTTAAGCCTCCAGTACCACCACGGAGCTGGCCCGAAAGCAAACTGTGTCACGAACCATCCGGGGCCACCACCCCAGCATCTTCAGACGAACTCAACACCGATGCTGTAACATGTGGACACCACCCCAACCAAGCCACAACTCTGCATGGACATGGACAGATGAGGTCCGGAGCATTGGCGAGGGGCAACTAATCTCCAACAAGGGGACCATGTCCAACACCTATGCCGACGGCAAGCTCACACCGTCGACCGTCTGCCAAGTAGCTATATCGAGAGTGATGAGTATCGATGCATCAGATCTGGCCGACGAGATCTTGACAGGTGGACCTTTGTAGCTTCCTAATAAATTATAATTCAGCGCAATAGAGGATTTACTTGTTCACAATTTTTTCCTAACAACGTAGGGTGAATGGATTAGCTCTTTAGCAAATTTCTACCATCAATTCATTCCTGGAGAAGGAAGCTGCAACATACTTTGTGCCTCCGTGCGCAAGCACATTCCCAATGCCAACAAATTTGATTACAGTTGTAGAGAAATTTTTGGATGGGATCGGTGTGGTCTGCATCTGAAATGAACAAAAAAAAATTAGTTTATAAGGGAACCCAGCACAACTGAGCGCAGGTTCCTGAACACTCAGGAGAAAAACCAAGTTTACAGGTTGGAGGCGTAATCGTCTTGGATGATCCACCTTACAAGTTACAACCATATGACACATAAGCTATGATCTCGCAACTTTCCACGGCAAAAAATCCGCCTTAATCCTAGCCGTAACAAGTGGTGGGAGCATAGTTATCTTATCGAAGATCCGCCTGTTCTGTTCTAGCCTAGCTCATGCTCTCCACATTTGTACAGTAACTGTCCGCATGTACATGGCTGCACTGGCTGGTCAGCAACGGCATCAAGTTCAACGTATGGTACTAGAGGGATTTCTGCTAGAGGGAGAACAAATAGGTCAGTCATCTCAGGCTTTGGTTTCCTCAGATACACATGTCATTCCGGCGCCTTCCATTCCTATTTTGCAACTCCAAGCCTAGTCGGTATATATTCTTGGGCTCCTTTTTTTCTTCTCAAAAGGAGGTTAAGACCCCGGTCTCTGCATCAATCGATGTATAAGGCCATCTTTATTACTTATTCAACAAAGATCAGACAAGAACATACATCAAGCCATTCGAAGCCATCACTCATACCTACAAACGCGATAATGTGAAGTGCTCTCACTCTTCATATCTAAAACCGGTGCCGACCGATCCATCCACATAACGAATCGGAACCAATAGCCGGTGCAGTAGACCTAAAGCGTATACTATATGCACACGTTTTAGAAGCCGTCATCATCATCGAACCACTCACCCATCTTCAAGAGAGGGATCCGCATCATCCTTACCAGTCCGGCCATCCGTCGACGACACCACGGCGCCCAACGACACCACCTCCCTGCGCTCGTCCATCCACATGCAAAGACTATGGAACAAAATAGACTTGGGCTCCTAAAAGGCATGTCGCCTTTCCTGAACCGTTTAAAGGTGGTCTAGAGTGTAGGAACAAATAGACCACGATACATAAAAGATGGGATTGTGTGGTTGAGAGTACACAAACACATCTGCCTTTTGGTTATTTATATACGGTTCATCACTCGGGATAGTACGAGTAATGGCCTGCCTTAATCCTTATCATGCCCCATGCTGATCGAGGTAGCTAGCTCTGTAGGAGTCACAATTTTGACTGCCCAATAGCCAATTTGATCCCATACCAGTACCTCAGTATGATATGTAAAGTTGTATTGAAACAATAATTAATAACGATATTGTGCCGGTTACAAGAGGTATATATGAGGAGCTAGCCGTACCGATCTAGCTCTATTACAAACCGAGTAGGACTCTAGAATCCTATTACAAATTGTATTCTAACATCCCCGCAGTGTTAACGGTAGGCTTGACGACGTTGAGATTGAAACGAATGTCTGGAAACGGAGTAGTAGCCAGGTCTTTAGTAAAGATATCAGCAAACTGAGCTGAAAAAGGCACGTGGAGAACACGAACTTGACCGAGAGCCACCTTCTCGCGAACAAAATGAATGTCGATCTGAATATGCTTGATGCGTCGGTGTTGAACTGGATTACCTGACATGTAGACAGCTGGAATATTATCATAGTAAACAATGGTGGCTTGCTCAATAGGACGATGCAGCTCCGGCAGCAACTGGCGCAACCAAACCATTTCAGCAACCGCATAAGCCACAACGCGGTACTGAGCTTCAGTAGACGAGCGGGAGACCGTAACCTGCCTTTTTGAAGACCTAGAAACCAAATTGTTATCAAGAAAAACACAAAATCCGGATGTGGACCTACGAGTATCTGGACACCAGCCCAGTCTGCATCAGAGTAAGCCGTCAAGGAGATGGGAGAGGATCTGTTGATATAGAGGCCTAAGTCTAGTGTGCCTTTGAGATACCGAAGAATACGTTTAACATGGTTATAGTGTGGAATGCGAGGATCATGCATGTATAAACAAGCTTGTTGAACAACAAAAGAAATTTCAGGACGAGTGAGAGTGAGATATTGAAGTGCACCGATGAGACTATGATAAAGAGAACGATAAAAAAAGATCACCGTCGACAGAGAGTTTGGAACCTGTATCAATAGGGGTACGGGAAGTTTGACAATCAAGCATACCTGCACGAGAAAGAAGATCGAGAGTATACTGACGTTGAGACAAGAAAAGACCAGAGGAGTCGCAGAGAGTAGCAATACCTAAGAATTGGTGAAGAAGACCTAAATCTGTCATAGAGAATTCATTGCGAAGAAGAGAGATAATATGATCCAAAGTGTGTTGTGAGGAAGCTGTGAGAATAATATCATCAACATATAGAAGAAGGTAAGCAGTGTCGTTGTTGTGATGATAGGTGAAGAGGGAAGTGTCTGAACGGGAAGGTGTAAAACCTATGGTTTGAGTATAAGTAGAAAAACGTTGGAACCAGGCACGTGGTGCTTGTTTGAGACCATAAAGAAATTTTTGAAGAAGACAAACATGATTAGGATAGGAGGAATTTTCGAAGCCAAGAGGTTGTTGGCAATAGACTGTTTCTTGAAGAGAGCCATGAAGAAAAGCATTCTTGACATCTAGTTCATGAATAGGCCAGGAGAGGAAGAGACAGCGATGCTAGGAACAGTGCGAATAGTACTGGGCTTGACAACTGGAGATAAAGTGTCATCATAATCGAGGCCGTGTTGCTGAGAGTAACCACGGCATACCCATCGAACCTTATAACGGGCAAGACTCCTATCAGAATTAAATTTATGGCGAAAAATCCGTTTGCCCGAGACGATATTTGTATTGGAAGGATGAGGAACCAACTGCCATGTGTCATTATGAAGAAGGGCATCATATTCATCTTTCATAGTTGTGGCCCAACTAGGATCTAAGGGAGATGATTTGTAAGATTTGGTTAAAGAGGAAGAAGATAGAGGTGCGTGAAGATCAAGATGATCTTTTGTAGGTAAACGAAACCCGGACTTGGCACGTGTGCGCATGGTATGATCATTAGTAGGAGCTGGAACAAGAATAGCATTAGTACGGGGGTGGGTGACGGGGTGGACGTGGGTGACAGGGTGGACGTGGGTGACGCGCATGGCACAGCTAAGGAAGCGGACGCAGGAGTTGACGACGGCAAAGATGGCGGCGGCGGGGACGATGGTGGTGGTAGGTCTACCGCGACGGAGGTGGGCACTACATGATCCATTGCCGTGGTAGAGAGTTGGGCCGGTTGCTTGGAAGGGGTCATCGGGTGAACGAAGGCAAGATGATTGCGACGAGAGGGACTAGGAGACGATGTGGGTGAGTGAGAATTTCGATGGGGACGCTCGGAAAAGAGAAAAATAGTTTCACCAAAGTTACATGACGAGACACATGAACGCGACCAGTAACAAGATCGAGACAACGATAACCCTTGTGCTCGTCAGACAAACCTAGATGGACACACGGTGTGGAGAGCGGGGACGGTTTGTTAGGAGAAGTGGCATAGGAGATTGGGAAACAAATACAACCGAAGACGCGAACATCGGAGTAATTGGGATGAGAGAGAAATAAGGAGAAGAAAGGTGTAGTTTTGGGGTTAACTGTGGATGGACGAATATTGAGTAACTATATGGCCGTGTGGAGGGTTTCAGCCCAGAACTTTGGAGGCATGGAAGATTGAACAAGGAGAGTGCGAGTGATGTCATTAAGAGTGTTAGAGTATTATATATAGTCACATAACCTTTTGTATTTACCCTATTATATAAGGGGTTTCCTGCATATTTTCCACACATGTACATGTATATATACTGGCCTTTGGCCTCCTAGAAATAAAAGTTGCATATTTCCTAACATGGTATTAGAGCTACACTAGTAGAAAACAGGTCATCGGTTCGGGCCGGCCAGCCCATTAGTCCCGGTTCAGTTACGAACCGGGACCAATGGGGGCAACGGTCCTGGTTCATGAGGCCAGGGGGCCGGGCGCACCACGTGGGGCATTGGTCCCGGTTCGTCTAGCCCCTTTGGTCCCGGTTCCAGACACGAACCAGTATCAATGGGCCTCGCTCCTGGCCCACAACCATTAGTCCCGGTCCGTGGCTGGAACCGGGACCAAATGGGGGTCCTTTAGTCCCGATTCCAACCACGAACCGGTACCAATGAGATGCCTATATATACCACCTCGCCGGTGAGCAGAGCACTCCACACACTGCTCTGTTTTTTTGCCGGCGAGGGAAGACCTTTGTGGTGCTCTAGCTCACCTCTTATGCACATGAGGTGTTTGATGAAATGCCCAAGCCAAACTTAAGCTTTCTCCTCTCGAAGCTCCTTGTCCAAACTCCATTTTCGTCAAGATTTGTCTAGTTTTCGTGGTCCGTCCTGTCCCGTCCCCGTCCTGAAACCGTCGTCGATCGCCCGTGCATGGTGAGCCTCTTGATC
This sequence comes from Hordeum marinum, assembly GCA_022496015.1. Classification (NCBI taxonomy): domain Eukaryota; kingdom Viridiplantae; phylum Streptophyta; class Magnoliopsida; order Poales; family Poaceae; genus Hordeum; species Hordeum marinum. Next base: position 446,676,369 of record CM039676.1, read on the forward strand.
TTATCTTCTTGCTAAAGAAAATATACTTATTCGTATGATTTTCTTACTTTTATTATTGTTTGTTATTATATAGTGCCATGGTTATGGTACCCGCCCACGTCGTCCCTCGTCCAGTCTATGATTCAGATGTGGTATATTATCTCTTATATAACGCTTTCACACATCTAATGTCTATGACAATTAATTATGTCACCAACTTGACGTAGATGTTTTAATCTATAGAAAGTAGTTGAACTAGAAATTCCAACCGACTATGCAATTTTGCTCGACAAGTTAACTAAAGCTAAAAAAGAAATCGATCATTTGAAAGAAAAATTGAAAAGAAGATGACAAGATGGGATTGGAGTTGCATGTTGCCGATGTCATCGCCGATCACAAGACCAAGATGGATGCAATGCACTTGAAGCTTAGAAAGATTAGAAAATATTTCATTCATACTGAGGCTTGGTATCATTATGCCGTTGGATCAATTGGGACCTTAGTAGAGGTTATGATTGCATTTGTTGTTGCATTTAAATTTTTTACATAGTTTCGGTGTATGTTTTGCTTAGATGCTCTAGAGACCTATATGTTGTTCAATAATGATAGCTATGTATGAACTGTACGTATTTATTTTGGTCATTATTGTATATTGGCTTTAATGTGATGATGGATTTCTAATAATTTGGTCACTTATGTATTCAAGATATGTTGTAATTGTTTTTAATACACTTTATTATATAACACAAGTAGATGAACCGGCAATGGACGTACGGTGACCGACGCACCTCCGAGTATATTAAGGGCCTGCATAATGATTTTATGCCTTGTCCATGTACTGTCTGTGAGAATACGAAGTATTTCTCCAACTCTAAAACCCTTCACTTCCACCTGCTTCAAAAGGGTTTTATGCCACACTATAATGTTTGGACCAAGCACGGAGAAAGAGGGGTTATGATGGAAGACAACGAAGAAGAAGAGGATGACGACAACTACCCTCCCCCTGAATATGGTGATGCTGCAATGGGGGAAGCTGAAGATCAAGAGGAACCAGATGATGTGCCCGATGATGATCTTCGCCGAGTCATTGTTGATGCACAGAGAGAATGCGAAAGTGAAAGGGAGAAGTTGAAGTTCGATCGCATGTTAGAGGATCACAAAAAAGGGTTGTACCCAAATTGCGAAGATGACAACAAAAAGCTCGGTACCACACTAGAATTGCTGCAATGGAAGGCAGACAATGGTTTATCTGACAAGGGATTTAGTTCGCTACTGAAAATAATGAAGAAGAAGCTTCCAAAGGATAACGAATTGCCCGACAGTACATATGCAGCAAAGAAGGTTCTATGCCCTCTAGGATTGGAAGTGCAGAAGATACATGCATGCCCTAATGACTGCATCCTCTACCGCGGTGAGTACGATGAACGGAACACATGCCCGGTATGCGGTGCATTGCGGTATAAGATCAGAAGAGATGACCCTGGTGATGTTGAGGGCCAGCACACCGGGAAGAGGGTTCCTGCCAAGGTGATGTGGTATGCTCCTATAATACCATGGTTTAAACGTCTGTTGAGAAACAAAAAGCATGTCGAGTTGATGCAATGGCACAAAAAAGACCGTAAGAAAGATGGGAAGTTGAGAGCGCCCGCTGACGGGTCGCAGTGGAGAAAGATCGAGAGAAAGTGGAGCGACTTTACAAGTGACCCAAGGAACGTATGGTTTGGTTTAGTGCAGATGGCGTTAATCCTTTTGGGGAGCAGAGCAGCCAGCATAGCACATGGCCTGTGACTCTATGTATGTATAACCTTCCTCCTTGGTTGTGCATGAAACGGAAGTTCATTATGATGCCAATGCTCATCCAAGGCCCTAAGCAACCCGGCAATGACATTGATGTGTTCCTAAGGCCATTAGTTGATGAACTTTTATAGCTATGGAATGGAAGAGGTGTACGTGTGTGGGATGAGAACGAACAGGAGGATTTTGACCTACATGCGTTCCTGTTTGTAACCATCAACAATTGGCCTGCTCTCAGTAACCTTTCAGGATAGACAAACAAGGGATACCACGCATGCACACACTGTTTAGATTACACCGACAGTATATATTTGGACAAATACAGGAAGAATGTGTACCTGGGGCATCGTTGACTCCTTCTGACCAACCATCAATGTCGAAAGAAAGGAAAGCATTTCAAAGGTGAGGCAGATCACCGGAACAAGCCCGCCCTCCGTACTGGTGATCACATACTTAATATGGTCAATGATTTACAAGTAATATTTGGAAAGGGTCCTAGCGGACTATCTGTTCCAAATGACGCTGACAAACGCGCACCCATATGGAAGAAGAAATCTATATTTTAGGACCTACCCTATTGGAAAGACCTAGAGGTCCGCTCTGCAATCGAAGTGATGCACGTCACGAAGAACCTTTGCGTGAACCTGCTAGGCTTCTTGGGAGTGTATGGGAAGACAAAAGATACACCGGAGGCACGGGAGGAATATCAACGTGTGCATGAAAAAGATGGCATGCATCCAAAGAAGTATGAAGGTCCTGCCAGCTATGCTCTTACCAAAGAAAAGAAGGAAATCTTCTTTGAATGCCTGCTCAGTATGAAGGTCCCGTATGGTTTCTCGTCGAATATAAAGGGAATAATAAATATGGCAGAGAAAAAGTACCAGAACCTAAAGTATCATGACTGCCGCGTGATTATGACGCAATTGCTGCCGGTTGCATTAAGGGGGCTTCTACCGAAAAACGTTTGATTAGCCATTGTGAAGCTATGTGCATTCCTCAATGCAATCTCTCAAAAGGTGATCAATCCAGAAATCCTACCAAGGTTAAGAAGTGATTTGGTGCAATGTCCTGTTAGTTTCAAGCTGGTGTTCCCACCGTCCTTCTTCAATATCATGATGCACGTCCTAGTTCATCTAGTCGACGAGATTGCCATTCTGGGCCCTGTATTTGTACACAATATGTTCTCCTTTGAGAGGTTCATGGGAGTCTTAAATAAATATGTTCATAACCGCGCTAGGCCAGAAGCAAGCATCTCCATGGGCCATCAAACAGAGGATATCATTGTGTTTTGTGTTGACTTCATTCCTGACCTTAAGAAGATTGGTCTCCCTCAATCGCGGTATGAGGGGAGACTGACTGGAAAAGGCACGCTAGGAGCGGACTCAATAATATGTAGGGACGAGCATTCTTGGTCTGAAGCACACTACATAGTTCTATAGAATTCCACCTTGGTGACCTCGTATGTCGATGAACACAAGAATATTCTGCGCTCCAAACACCCGAAGCAGTGTGACGACTGGATTACATATGAACACATCAGGACTTTCGGCAGTTGGTTGCAAACACGTCTCATGGGTGACAACACTGTTTCTGATGAGTTGTACTCGTTGGCCAGGGGACCATCGTCGACAGTATTGACTTACAAAGGGTACGAGATAAATGGGAATACATTTTACACGATCGCCCAAGATGAAAAGAGCACCAACCAAAACTGTGGTGTCCGTTTTGATGCGGCAACCAAGAGGGGAAAGGACACATATTATGGTTACATAGTGGACATATGGGAACTTGACTATGGACATGATTTCAAGGTCCCTTTGTTTCAGTGCAAATGGGTCAATCTGTCAAGAGGCGGGGTACAGGAAGACCCACAGTACGGAATGACAATAGTGGATCTGAACAAACTTGGGTACACAGACGAACCATTCGTCCTAGCCAATGATGTGGCACAGATTTTCTATGTGAAGGACATGTCTACCATACCGAGAAAAAGAAAAGATAAGGAAGCGAATACATCATACGATGAGCCAAAACGCCACATAGTTCTTTCAGGAAAAAGAGACATCGTGGGATTGGAGGGCAAGACAGACATGTCTGAAGATTATGAAAAGTTTCATGAAATTCCTCCCTTCAAAGCCAAGGCTGACCCAAGCACCCTGTTAAACGATGAAAATTGTCCATGGTTACGGCGCAATAAGCAAAGGACACACGCAAAGAAGAAGTGAATACTTTCGCTCCACAACTATATCATTGCAGTGACATGTGAAGAATTGAAATGCCTTTTGTAACACATGAGTTTTCGTCCGAAAACCTAATACTTCGAAAGAGATTCTCCGTTTTGTACACGAAGTGCATCCAGTTTTTGCCGTAACCCTCTCAACTTTTGATGACATGCTATGTGGGTGAAATGATGATACCATGTCAACTTTCAACCTTTTCAGAGTTTATTTGAAGTACTTTTCACTTTCAGGGTCATTTAGCTCAAAAAAATCAGTAAGTGCATGAAAAATACCAAATGAAGTCAGAAAGGGTTGAAAATAGATGATATGGCTTTGAATGGTGCATTTTGAACACACACAAATTCTGGAGTTCAAATGAGTTCAAAAAAATGAAATCCCTTTGTAACAGATGAGTTTTCGTTTGAAACCATGATATTTCGAAATAGATTGTTCATTTTGTACACGAAGTGCATTCAGTTTTTGTCGTACCCCACTCAACTTTTTAGCACATGCTATGTGGGTGAAATGATGATACCATGCCAACTTTCAACCTTTTCAGTTTGTTTGAAGTGCTTTTTAATTTCTTTCAAAACATCGTAGGAGTGGAGTTCAAAAAAGAATCAGCTAAAAAGCTTTTATAAACCTCTAGTATTTTTGAAACAATTATTATATAAAAATTATGCAACTAGAATTATCAAATTATTTTTTGTTCAAAACATTAATAGCAAAAATAATATAATGATAAAACACACTTGAAATAAATAAAGCAAAAAATAAATAAAGCAAGAAACAAAACAAAATAATGAAAATTATGCAACTAAAATTATCAAAGTATTTATTTGTTAAAAAGAATGAACTAAAATAACAGAAGAAAAATACTGGAAAAATTTAAAACAATAAATAAAGCAAAAAACAAAACAAAAAACATTTTTTAAATACAAAAATGCCGCCTACTGGGCCACCACGGCGTGAATACGACTAGAAACCCAATAGCTAGTTGGGCCAGGATTCGGGCCCGCAGAAGGACCAGTAGGCCCACAGGCAGAGGAGAGTGCAATTAGACCCGTAAGCCTGCAGTTGAGAGGAGCTCCAGAGGGTTGGCGTAGCAGCGCTTATAAACCACTCTCGAGCCCTCTCGGCTAGCAAGGTGGGACTAAACATTTGTCCCGGGACAACACCATCTTTTAGTCCCGGTTGGTGGCACCAACCGGGACCAATGACCCCTTTAGTCCCGGTTAGTGCCACCAACCGGGACCAATGCTTTGTGTATATAAGCGACAGTTTAATTTTTTTTCCGATTTCATCTACCACTTGCCCCCGATGACGCTGAGAACATCGACGCCGCCAGGCTGCCCGAGCTCGCCGTCGACGCCCTTTGCCCTAACGCCCCTGCCCCTACGCGCCGCCCTGCCCTAACGCGCCGCCCCGTGCCCCAGCGCACTGCCCTTCCCTGATGCGCCGCCCTGCCCCGACGCGTCACCTCTGCCCCCACGCCGACGCCGCTCCCCGACGCCGCCTCATGCCACAGCCCTGCCCCAACGACGCCGCCCCTCCTCCCAGTTCGGTCCGACCGCCCCCCTTTCCTCCACTGTCCGATTTTGCTGATTTAATTTGATGATATATAGATGATAGATGATATATGATAGTTAGATGATGATGTTGATGATAGCTGATGATGTTGATGATAGATGATGTATGCTTTTTTTGGTTCATATAATATTTTATAGCATTTTTGGTCCATGTATATATGTGTGTGTATATGGATGGATGGATGGATGGATGTATATATATAGAAAATTATCATATGATATAAAAAATATATTGTAGCTTCCTGTTTTTTTCCATGGGTGTATGCTAAAGAAAATTATGAAAGAGTTTATGGAAGGTTTCTGTCAAAAGGTTCAATGATTTGTCAACGCAAAAAATTGAACTAGTTAAGGTTTCCCATGTTTTTGTATATATGATATATATATTTTGTTGGCACCTAGAAGTGTTGTCGAGGCCACCCCAAACCCTAGAAGCGTTGTCGAGGCCACCCCAAACCCTAGAAGCGTTGTCGAGGCCACCCAAATTTACCAAGTTAAATGAAGAAAACTCTGGTAACATAGATTTATCAAGTTAATTGTCATGTTGTAATATTTGCAGAAACTATGGATCCAAGAGACGAAGAACAAGAACAGTTGTTGGGGGACATAATCCACGGCGGACGTGATGTCTTGTCGTATCTCAACGACACCGATGGTCTGGAAGGAGAGGGTTATGACGGCTCTGGTGATCGAACAATAGAGGAGGAAGGACATGATCATGATGGCTCCAATGATCGAATGCCGGAGGAAGAAGGAGACCATGATGACGGCCCCGGTGGCCGATCGGAGGAGGGACCTGTTGCAAAGTCCGGTGAGGTATATATATTAATTAAGCCTGTGCTGACTCTAGCTAATTGATGCATTAATTATTTTGGTATTTACATATATTAATTAACTCTTCTTTCTTCTATTATAGCCCTCCGGATCGAGCCAAACTTCGGTAACGAGACGAGGCCCGAAGAAGAGGTTGCGCAAGGATGAAAAGTTCATGATCATAGCACTCACGGACGATGGCCATACGATTGAACCCAAGTGGACCAAGAATGCATTTTTTGCTCAGTGCGGAGCTATTGTTAGGGACAACATCCCAATCAGCATCAAGCAATGGAATAAGCCTAAGGACGGCGCCCCTGATGGTGATTATGTCACCGATAGATAGAAAGAAGATCTTTGGACCGCGCTGAAGGCAAATTTCACCACCAGTTATAGAGCCATGGGTCAAGGCGTGTGCTCTTAAGAAGATGGCAGATCTATTCAGGAGGTGGAACAATGAATTGAAATCAAAGTTTGTCGACAAAGGGAAGACTCCAGCATTCGTCGCCCGATATGAGAAGATAGGAGATTATTGGCCCGCATTTGTGGCCTACAAGACATCGGAGAAGAGTAAGAATATGTCAGAGACAAACAAGAACAATGTTGCAAAGAAGCAGTTTCACCATCACACGGGATCAGGTGGCTACCTTAAAGCCCGGCCGTTGTGGGACAAAGCTAACAAAGACCTGCTTGCTAAAGGGGTCCGACCACAGACATATAACTGGCGAGACCGTTCAAGGACTTGGTTCTTCGGGGTTGGGGGAACTTTGGACCCTGAAACAGGGAAGTGCCATTGGAAGGACGAGCAACTTGCAATACCCGTGAACAAGCTTCAGAACTATATCACCGCAGCGCAGGAAGGGACATTCATTCCCGACAGAGAGAAGGACGAGCTGACTGAGGCCCTAGGGAATGCTGAGCACCCTGGACGAACACGAGGCACATGAGGCTCCGTTCCGTGGAAGGTTGGGTTTCCCGACGCAGGCGGTTACAAAAGCCGAGAGAGAAAGAGGAAAGCGGAATTGAGCAAAATTCAGAAGCTCAATGCAAGACTACAAAAGCTAGAGGAAGCTGAGAGCCAGCGAGCTACCGGCCAACCATATCAGCGACACGAAGCTACCCAGAAGCTACTACCCCACCATCTCAGCGGAGAAGCTGCGTCGCTTCCACGGAGCCAGTTCAGCCCGACTTCACATCTCCTAGCTACCCCGTGGATACTATCACGGAGGCTCAACATTGCGAGCTTATGACGAAATGACGAAACCTCACTTTCAAGGCGACTGTCGGCTCTGTTGCACCTCCTCAACCCAACGGAACTTTTCACTACCGTCCGATTCCACATGGTTATGTTGTTGTGATGGTGGATGAAGTAATGTCGGAATTTGAGGAGCTCGAGCTTGACCACTATACAGGTGAAGGAGAGAATAAGTTGGTTCGTGCCCTGAGGAGTACATGTCTATGGCAGAAGGAGTACATCAAGCTTCCAAAGTGGACGCCTCCGCCTCCTCCTTCTCCTCAAATGAATCAGGGAACACCGCCTCCTTCTCCGGCTCGTCCGGCGTGTGGGGGCACTCCGCCTCCTCCTTTGCCTACTCCGGCACATCGGAGTAGTACGCCTCCTCCTTAGCCTCGTCGGCAACGGCGGAAGATAGCCGCCGCCGATGTGGCTCCTCCGTCGCCTAGTAAGCAACGACGGAAGGGAGCCCCCGCCGCTCCGGCGGCTAGCAGTACAAGCATAGGCAGCGGGGGATACACATACGGTCCATCTCTCAAGCCTGTGGAAAAGTTACCATATGAGAGGACCGAGTCTGAAAACAAGGAGATAAGTCAGGCCGAAGTGAGGGACCATTTTGCAAAGAAAACTCCAGCTCTGAAGGAGAAGATAGATCCGGTGAAAGCGATGCGCACTATCGATGCCCTGAAGCGACCACCACCGCCTCCGCCGGATTCCAACTATGAACGCTGTATTAAAAAGGCATATCAAGATGCACGACGGTCAGGAAGTACTTCTAGTGATGCAAAGTTAGCAGAACAAAGAAGTGGGAAAAAAATTCCACAGCTCGGCGAACAGGCAAACCAATCGTGCCCCCCGCTCAAGGTTTCTAGCGATATCGTCGCTAATCATCCAGGGATGGTCCTTGGTACCAAACGTGGTGATTACCTGAGCGATGATGTACTGTTTGAGAATTTGGAGGTGGACGAATTCAAATACCGGTACGGGCGTCCTCTCGTCAAACCCGATCATCCTCCTCTAACAACGATGACGCGAAGATTCCATGAATGGTACATGCAAAGCTGCCACGAGTGTGTGATGGATTCTTTGGTACTGTCAGTTCAAGAGGAGCACGACCTCGTTGGAATTTATATGTTGAATATTGAATATGCGGAGATATGGCAGTTATACAATCAGAAGGCCATCGACAAAACAATCGTGACTTGCTACTGTCTGTAAGTACTACTTCTGTAATTAATTAGTCTCTCTATGTATATAGCTCGGGTCTTTCATTGCATGTATATATAATTATCCTCACTACTATATTATGCAGATTGAAGATCGTCGAATGTAGAAAAGCACAAATCTATGACATTGGGTTCGTTAACCCAAATGTCATACATGAGCATAATATAAAACATTGGCCCATAGAAACCGAGGAGAACTTGCTACAATCGTTGCTTAAAAATCAAAACAAAGGGACAATACTCTTTCCTTACAACTTCAAGTGAGTGTTACTATCTTGTGCATATTTGGTTTCCCTTATTACTCAAGGTTTATAGTAATGTAATTGAGGAGTTATGCATGCGTGCGTAGTTTCACTTTATTCTGCTAGAGATTCATCTTGAGTGGAAAGTAGTAATCGTCTTAGACTCGAAATGAAAAGATCCCTAGAATTATGCGGACATGACTAAAATTCTCCAGAAGTAAGTTTAATCGATCATTATCGCATCATATCGGCAACTTTAATTTGTTCATTTCCTGATATCAAGTAATTATTTTCTTTGTCTGGCAGGGTTTTGAAAGATTTCACAACAACTGTTCTGACACTGCCGAAAGTAAGTACTACTAGCTAGTTCCGCCCATCTCCCATTGATTCTAGTTTCATCAATACTATTTATCATGCTTGATTATCAGTTTGATTGAACTCTATTTCTCGTAAAGTGCTTGTGGCAGGAAGACGGGACTGATTTATGTGGATACTACGTTTGCGACTTCATCTACAATGCGACGACCCCTAAGCAGGGCTACTCTACAAAACAATTTGAAGTGCGTAAGCAATAATATTCACAATTTTATTTTATTACCATATATATCTATTGACCCCCTTCTTCAAATTAGATATGGAAGATGCGGGATGAACTCCTACCACATGATCACATACGAGCAATTCAAGAAGAATTGGCGGGATTCTTTCTTGACCACGTTATGAATAAAGCTGGAGAATACCATATGGAACTGGAGATTAGATGTTAGGAATTGTAAGAGATCTTATATTTTATATATGTAGCTAGTAGCATCGGATATATATATGAAAACTTGTTATACGACCAATCTCTCGGAGAAAGAGAGGTTGATCACTTCTATCTCTATATGTTCATGACAATCTTCTGTACTTAATGGTTTCTTCATTTGCTTACTAGCTAGCATGTCGAGTTCTCTCTATAGTAGCTAGCATCGACCAAGCATGAAGAAAGAGAGGACACTTCTCTCTATCAATTAGCTAGCTATAACAATATAAAACCCCTAAATTAACTCTCTAAACCCCCTAAACACCCCTTTCCTTTCAAAATAAAAAAACAAGCAACTGCCAGATGCTGACGCGTGGATGCCTGTTGGTCCCGGTTGGTGTGACCAACCGGGACTAAAGGTCCTCCTGCTTGGGCTCCCCGCAGAGGCCACGTGGAGCCCCTTCTGTCCCGGTTTGTAAGATAACCGGGACTAAAGATTTTGGGCTTTAGTCCCGACACTTTAGTCACGATTCCGAAACCGGGGCAAATGGGTCTTACGAACCGGGAAAAATTGGCCTTTTTCTATTAGTGCTAGGTCATTTTTGTTGAAATGTGAGAATGGGCCTTAGGCCCATAAGACAATTTCAGAAAAATCTCTAAGGGCCCATGTAGGTGGCATGACAAGTGGACTGGGAAGTTTAGTCCCACCTTGCTAGTGGAGAAGGAGTTGCACCTCTTTATAAGGGTCTTTCTTCCACATGCTATTGGAGCATGAGAAGAGAAGAGGCCCTCGCGTACTCCTCCTCCGTCGCCCGCCTCGCCACGCCTCGTCACAACGCGCTGCGGGTTGCGGGAATGAGCCGAGCCGAGCTCACACCTACGCGCTTATTTTTGCCGGTCGGGAACGGAGAATACGTAACGCCACGATCTGAGACGTTGGATCGTGGGCTACCGACTCGGACATGGGTCCAGCCCACGTCTCTCCACCCGGACGTCGCCTATATAAGCAGGGCCTCGGCCAACCCTAGCCGCCACGGAAACAGATCGCATCTGTCTCCACGCGCTCCGCCCACATCGTTCCTTTTGCTGCTGCTGCCACCGGCGACTCCGTCCCATTCACCGCGTACACGGTTGACGGGAGAGCAGGCCTCCGAAACCACGCCTCTCCAGGTCCTGTACGGGGAGAGGGGCAATTAGGTTTTTGGGGAGCGACTACGCGACTGCTCGCTTCCGTTCGTCTACCTCGTCTACGTCCGCGTCTACACCATGTCGTCCACAACCGCCGTCGATCGCGCTGCTGCCGAGAAGGCCGAAGCTGACAGGAAGGCGGCCGAGGACGCTGCCGCCGCCAACTCTGCTGCTACGGCCAACTGGCCTATTGGAGGGTATAACACGTTTAACCCGCTCCTGTTTATGTTAATTGTAGCACTTCTAGCGTTATGCGTAGATACATCTACTGTTACCATAGTACGTGCTTGCATGATTGAGTATCAGTATGTTTGCGCTTATGCCAATGCCATGATAGTTATTATTTCGTGGATTAATCTGATTGGAAAATTGCCTATATTCTCAACAATCCAAAAACCTAATTTGTGCAGGAATTTTTCGAGTAGCGGTTTTGCTGCTACACTGAAACCGGACAAGTTTACCGGTATATACTTTAAGCGTTGGCAGACCAAAACCACCTTATGGCTCACGGCTATGAACGTGTTCTGGGTAGCCGGTGTCACTCCCGCAGGAACGATCACTCCTGAAAAGGAGAAGGCGTTCAGGGAGGCCACTGTCTACTTTATTGGAGCAGTCCTTAGCGTGATCGGAGATAAGCTGGTTGATGCATATTTGCATGTGGGGGTCGCCAAGGACTTGTGGGAGGCGCTCGAATCTAAATTCGGGGCCACCGATGCTGGGAGCAAGATGTATGTTATGGAGCAGTTCCATGATTACAAAATGGTTGACAACCGTTCTGTGTTGGAACAAGCTCATGAGATAATATGCATTGCTAAGGAACTAGAGGTTCTTAAGTGCAATTTACCGGGCAAGTTTGTCGCGGGATGTATAATTGCTAAGCTCCCTAATTCCTGGAGGAACTTTGCTACCACTCTGAAACATCAGAGGCGTGAATTCTCAGTAGAGGATATCATCGGCCATCTGAGTGTTGAGCAGAACTCGAGAGCAAAGGACTCGCATGGAAAACCGGTTGAAGGTTCTTCGGTTGCCAATATGGTACAACGGAAGAACTTCAATTCCCACAAGCCCAAGGGAAAGAATTCTGTCCAACGGAATACCGACTTCAAGAAGAAGGGAAAGAAGACCTTCAAGAGAAATAAGAAGGATGATGGCTGCTTCAATTGTGGTTCAGAGGAACATTGGGCCAACAAGTGCCCAAACAGATACAAGAAGCCAGTGCAGGACAATAAGTCTGCCAATATGATTGTGAGCAACAATGAAAGTGGTGCATCTGGGTACGGTAATTTGTTTACTGTGTTTTTAGTTTGTCAGTCCACCGAATGGTGGGTAGACACAGGTGCAAATATTCATGTGTGTGCTGACATCTCATTGTTCTCTTCTTATCTGGCCACAGACCGAGGGTCCGTATTGATGGGGAATGGCGCGAGTGCTTCTGTTCTTGGTGTTGGCACGGTCGATTTGAAGTTTACTTCGGGAAGGATCGTGAAGTTGAAGAACGTGCAGCATGTCCCCACCATCAAGAAGAATCTCGTTAGTGGCTCCCCTCTGTGTAGAGAAGGGTTTAAGTTGGTTTTCGAGTCTAATAAAGTAGTTGTTACGAAATATGGAATTTTCGTTGGAAAAGGTTATGAATGCGGAGGTCTGTTCCACCTTTCCCTTGCAGATTTTTGTAATAAAGTCGTGAACAATATTCATTCGAATGTTAATGAATCTGAAGTTTGGCATTCACGTCTTTGTCACATTAGTTTCGGTGTTATGACACGACTAGCAAAACTGAACTTAATCCCGAGTTTCACTTTAGCCAAAGGTTCTAAGTGCCATTCGTGTGTGCAAGCAAAGCAACCTCGCAAGCCCCACAAGGCTGCTGAGGAGAGACACCTGGCGCCCCTAGAACTCATACATACAGATCTCTGTGAGATGAATGGTGTGTTGACTAAAGGTGGAAAGAAGTACTTCATGACATTGATAGATGATTCTACTAGATATTGCTATGTGTATCTGTTAAATACTAAAGATGAGGCTCTACACTACTTTAAATCTATAAGGCAGAAGTTGAGAACCAACTTGAAAAGAAAATTAAACGAGTCCGGTCTGATCGTGGTGGAGAGTACTTCTCAAATGAGTTTGATTCTTTCTGTGCAGAACATGGCATTATTCATGAGAGGACGCCTCCCTATTCGCCCCAGTCAAACGGGGTTGCTGAGCGGAAAAATCGTACTCTAACTGATTTGGTTAACGCCATGTTAGATACATCGGGTTTATCCAAGGCATGGTGGGGGGAGGCTATCTTGACTTCGTGTCATGTCCTGAATAAAGTTCCGACAAAAGACAATGAGGTTACTCCCTATGAGCAATGGTCGAAGAGAAGGACGACGCTCTCCTACTTACGTACTTGGGGCTGTTTGGCGAAACTCAACGTGCCGATACCCAAAAAGCGTAAGCTTGGACCAAAGACCGTGGACTGCGTTAACTTTGGCTACGCTAAGAATAGCGTTGGCTATAGATTTCTAGTAGTGAAATCTGAGGTACCTGACGTGAGGGTCGGTACAATTATGGAGTCTAAGGATGCTACATTCTTTGAGGATATATTCCCCATGAAAGATATGCAAAGCACTTCTAGACAGGAATCAGAGGAGACTCCTGAGCCAGCCATTCCTATGGAGTATTATGAACAAACACATGATGAAAATTCTGAGGAGGGTGACGAGGAAACCCTTGGTAGGGGCAAGAGACAAAGGACTGTAAAGACCTTTGGTGATGACTTCCTTATATACCTCGTGGATGATAACCCCACTTCTATTTCAGAAGCCTATGCATCTCCTGATGCTGACTACTGGAAAGAAGCGGTCCGTAGTGAGATGGATTCCATCATGGCTAACGGAACATGGGAGATAACTGAACGTCCCTATGGGTGCAAACCATTGCGATGTAAGTGGATGTTCAAAAGAAAGCTTAGGACCGATGGTACAATTGAAAAGTATAAGGCTAGGCTTGTGGCCAAGGGGTATGCGCAGAAAGAAGAAGAAGATTTCTTCGATACTTACTCACCTATGGCCAGACTGACCACCATTCGAGTACTACTCTCGTTGGCGGCCTCGCATGGTCTTCTCGTCCATCAAATGGACGTCAAGACGGCTTTCCTTAATGGAGAGCTAGAGGAGGAAATTTATATGCAACAGCCAGATGGCTTTGTGATAGATGGTCAGGAAGGAAAGGTGTGTAAGTTGCTGAATCTTTATATGGCCTGAGACAAGCACCTAAGCAATGGCATGAGAAGTTTAATACAACTCTGACATCTGTTGGCTTTGTTGTTAATGAAGCTGACAAATGTGTATACTATCGCCATGGTGGGGGCGAAGGAGTTATATTGTGCTTGTATGTTGATGACATACTGATATTCGGAACTAATCTCAAAGTGATTGAGGAGGTTAAGTCTTTTCTGTCTCGGAACTTTGAGATGAAGGACCTAGGAGTGGCTGATGTTATCTTGAACATCAAGCTATTGAGAGATGATAAGGGCGGGATTACACTTCTGCAATCCCATTATGTTGAGAAGATTTTGAGTCGTTTTGGATATTCAGACTGCAAAGTTTCTCAAACACCATATGATCCTAGTGTGCTGGTTCGAAAATTCAAAGGCACAGCTAAAGATCAATTGAGATACTCTCAAATCATTGGTTCACTGATGTATCTAGCTAGCGCAACGAGGCCTGATATCGTGTTTGCTATGAGCAAACTGAGCCGGTTTGTTGCCAATCCGCGTGATGTTCATTGGCGTGCTGTTGAGAGAGTTATGCGCTATTTGAAAGGTACCATGAATCACGGACTTCACTATAACGGATACCCGTCGGTACTTGAAGGGTATAGTGATGCAAATTGGATCTCTGATGCTGATGAGATGAAGGCTACTACTAGGTATATGTTTACCCTTGGAGGTGGCGCTACTTCCTGGAAGTCTTGCAAGCAAACGATCTTAACGAGATCGACAATGGAAGCAGAATTAACAGCATTAGACACCTTTGGTGTCGAAGCAGAATTTCTTCGGGATCTTTTGATGGACTTGCCTGTGGTTGAAAAGCCGGTTCCGGCTATCCTTATGAACTGCGATAACCAGACAGTCATTGTCAAAGTGAAGAGTTCAAAGGACAACATGAAGTCCAACAAACATATAAGAATGAGATTGAAATCTGTCAGACGTTTAAGAAACTCCGGAGTGATAGCGTTGGATTACATCCAAACGGCTAAGAATCTGGCAGACCCCTTTACTAAAGGGCTATCACGTGCTGTGATAGATAATGCGTCGTGGGAGATGGGTATGAGACCCACATGAGTTGCCATGGTAGTGACCCAACCTATGTGATCGGAGATCCCGTGAAGTAGGACCTGAGAAAACAAGCCAGTGGTGAACTGAGGAGAGTAACTTTACTAACCCACTCTGTTGAAGATGCAATACTCTCGGTTACTGTATGGTAGGATGACTACTGTCTTAATGTGTTCTTAAGCTTATGTGTAAGCAAGATGCTGTCCTACAGAGCGATCTTTGGAGGAACACGCCTATATGAGCCCGACTGCTGGTCACGGTCTATGAGATTGGGGTGATCTCTAGTAAGCTCACGAATAGGCCAGGAGTGTGACTAATATGCTCCATCCGAGGGGTCAGCCTTCGGCAGTCTAGTACTACTAGGACTTGTGGTGAAACTTCTTGACGCCAAACTGACAATTCAAGGCATAGTCAATTGTTCAGTTGTGAAGGGGTGTAACTACTTGTTCTAGGTGAAGCTCAACCTTAACAGGTCTTCACTGAAATACTGGTATATCAAAACAGTAATTGGAACAGAGGACGAAATGGGCCCTTGAGATCTGGTGGGGGATTGTTGAAATGTGAGAATGGGCCTTAGGCCCATAAGACAATTTCAGAAAAATCTCTAAGGGCCCATGTAGGTGGCATGACAAGTGGAGTGGGAAGTTTAGTCCCACCTTGCTAGTGGAGAAGGAGTTGCACCTCTTTATAAGGGTCTTTCTTCCGCCGCCCGCCTCGCCACGCCTCGTCACGACGCGCCGCGGGTTGCGGGAATGAGCCTAGCCGAGCTCACACCTACGCGCTTATTTTTGCCGGTCGGGAACGGAGAATACGTAACGCCACGATCTGAGACGTTGGATCGTGGGCTACCGACTCGGACATGGGTCCAGCCCACGTCTCTCCACCCGGACGCCGCCTATATAAGCAGGGCCTCGGCCAACCCTAGCCACCACGGAAACAGATCGCATCTGCCTCCACGCGCTCCGCCCACGTCGTTCCTTTTGCTGCTGCTGCCACCGGCGACTCCGTCCCGTTCACCGCGTACACGGTTGACGGGAGAGCAGGCCTCCGAAACCACGCCTCTCCAGGTCCTGTACGGGGAGAGGGGCAATTAGGTTTTTGGGGAGCGACTACGCGACTGCTCGCTTCCGTTCGTCTACCTCGTCTACGTCCGCGTCTACACCATGTCGTCCACAACCGCCGTCGATCGCGCTGCTGCCGAGAAGGCCGAAGCTGACAGGAAGGCGGCCGAGGACGCTGCCGCCGCCAACTCTGCTGCTACGGCCAACTGGCCTATTGGAGGGTATAACACGTTTAACCCGCTCCTGTTTATGTTAATTGTAGCACTTCTAGCGTTATGCGTACATACATCTACTTGTTACCATAGTACGTGCTTGCATGATTGAGTATCAGTATGTTTGCGCTTATGCCAATGCCATGATAGTTATTATTTCGTGGATTAATCTGATCGGAAAATTGCCTATATTCTCAACAATCCATGATAGATAACCGGGACTAAAGATTTTGGGCTTTAGTACCGACACTTTAGTCCCGATTTCGAAACCGGGGCAAATGGTTCTTACGAACCGGGAAAAATTGGCCTTTTTCTATTAGTGCTAGCTCATTTTTTACACGCCGCAACTCATGCGATTGATCCTCCGTCGCGCCTTGGCTGCTTCTCTCGCCGCCGCCGGTTCTCCACGTCTTCTCCCGCTCTGCTGTTTCCCTCCCGGATTGGTTTCCTCTCTGATCTACACGCAGCCGCCGGGCAGCTCGTCCGCTCCTCGCCCGCTTCTGTCAGGATCCGCTCGTCAGCTGCCCTCGGTTCCCGCTTGGAACAGGTCTCTCTCGATCGGATCCTCTCTGCCGATCGGCTCGGAAATCCGCCTGGTCTCTCGCTTGCCGGGTCTCTCGCTCCAGCGCCGCCAGCGTCGGATCAGCTCGGTTCCCACCAGCGAGCCCAACAGCTAGCGCCAGCCCACCAGCGAGCGCAGGTCTCTCTCGATCCCCACTCTAGCGAGCGCTGGTCTCCTGCAGGATCGATCTGGTCCTGCTGCCTGCCAAAAAAAAGAAAACACACACAAAAAAAGAAAAAAAATATTTTGTCGTCAGGCTACGTTGTTGTTCCTCGCTGTCCGCTGACCTTTGATGGTACCAACTACACTAAGTTTGTTGGCTTCATGCGCATTCACATGCGTGGTCTTCGTCTTTGGGGTGTTCTTTCTCGCGAGGTCCCTAGTATGTTGTGTCCGATTCCTCCTGTCGCTCCTACTCCGCCGACGCCACCGGTTCTTCCAGCACACGCTACTCAGGTTGCAAAGGATGCAGCTAAGCTTGCTGACGAGGCTGCTATTAGTGCTTATGATGAGCGACTTTCGACTTATGAGGAGGCTCTCTCTACTTATCATCACGCTTTGTCTGCTTACACCCTGTGGCTCGATGATGATGCTCGTGCTGCCACCGTTCTCACTGCCAGTGTTCTCCCTCAGTTTGCCTCTGAGTTTCTGGGCCTTCCTACTGTCTTTGATATGTGGACCCGTCTTCGTCAGCGCTATCGGCCCACTGGTGATGCCTTATATTTTTCTGTGGTTCGTCAGGAGCATGCTCTTCAGCAGGGAGACTCTATTGTTGATGATTTCTATGCACACAGTTCTGCTATTTGGCGTCAGCTTGATTCTCTTCGCACTGCTGGTTGTCGTACTTGCCAGTGCTACTAGGCTGTCCGGGCTGATTTGGAGTTTCATCGTGTCTATGAGTTCTTGTCTCGTCTCCGTAAGGTTTGAGCCCCGGCATGCTCAGCTATTTGCTCGTGGTCGCATCTCCCTCATGGAGACGCTTTCTGAGATTCGTGCAGAGGAGACTCGCCTACATGGCACTAGTTTACTTAAGGTTCCTTCTGTGCTCGCTGCCCGGTTTCCTGCTCAGCCGCATGCTCCACCGACTCCTTCCCGCTCTCGTCCTCACTGCGGCTACTACAATACGGATGGTCATGTTGAGTCTCAGTGCTTCCAGAAGAAGAAACACCTGCGTAAGGCACGATCATCAGCTTCAGGGACTTCTTCTTGTACTTCGACATCTTCAGCCACCGCGTTGACTGAGCAGGATATTTTGCAACTTAAGTGTCTGCTTGCCGCTTCAGGTTCTCCTTTGACGTGTACTGCAGGTTCTGTGACTGATGCTTCCCGCACTGAGCAACCACCCTCTACACAGTCAGGTACATCCTCGTGGGTTCTAGACTCCGGAGCTTCTTTTCATATGTCTTCTCATTCTTCCCCTTTGTCCTCTCTTAAAACTCTTGATTTTCCTGTTCATGTACTCACTGCTGATGGTACTCCTCTTTCTGTTGCTAGTCGAGGCAATCTTACCACAACTTCTTATATTGTTCCTGATGTTGCTCATGTTCCTCGACTTACCATGAATCTATTTTCTGCTGGTCAACTTACTGATTCTGGGTGTCACTTCATCCTTGACGTTGACTCTTGCTCTGTCCAGGATCGTCGAACGCACACTTTGGTTGGGGCTGGCCCTTGCCGCCGTGACTCTCAGGGTCTTTGGGAGCTTGACTCGCTTCATGTTCCTTCCGCTGCCACCACCATCGCCAGTCCATCCGCTTCTGTTGCTTCAGCTACCGGCTCCTTCCAACAGTGACATCATAGACTTGGTCATCTTTGTGGTTCTCGTTTGTCGTCTCTAGTTCGTCGAGGCCTTCTGGGGTCTGTCTCAGGAGATGTCTCTTTAAAGTGTTAGGGTTGTCGACTTGGTAAACAAATTTTGTTACCGTATCCTAACAGTGAGACAGTGTCCCAACGTCCTTTTGATTTAGTCCACTCTGATGTATGGGGTCCGTCTCCCTTCGCTTCGAAAGGGGGTATCGCTACTATATTATTTTTATAGATGATTTCTCTCATTACACTTGGTTATACTTTATGACTTCTCACCGTCAAATTTTCTCTATATATAAGTGTTTTGCTGTCATGGTTCACACTCAGTTCTCTTCGCCTATTCGCATGTTTCGTGCTCACTCCGCTGCCGAGTATATTTCCAAGATGTTGTGTGGTGTTCTTGCTGAGCAAGGAACTCTTTCTCAGTTCGCTTGCCCTGGTGCTCATGCTCAGAATGGCGTGGCTGAACGCAAGCATCGTCACCTTCTTGAGACGGCTCGTGCATTGATGATCGCCGCCTCTCCCCCCCCCCTCACTTTTGGGCGGAGGCCATCTCCACCTCCCACTATCTCATCAATCTCCAGCCATCCGCTGCCCTACAGGGTGGTGTTCCATTCGAGCGTCTTTTTGATCGTTCTCTTGATTATTCGACTCTTCGGTTGTTTGGTTGTGTTTGCTATGTTCTTCTTGCCCCTCGCGAACGCACCAAACTGACTATTCAGTCTGTTGAGTGTGTCTTCTTAGGCTATAGTGATGAACATAAGGGCTATCGTTGTTGTGATCCTGTTGGTCCTTGGATACGCATCTCTCGGGATGTGACTTTCGATGAGTCTCGTCCCTTCTATCCGCATCCATCTTCCTCTACTTTTTCAGTGGAGGATATCTCTTTCCTCATCTTTCATGACACACCTATCACCCCCACCAAGCCTTTATCTATCAGTCCTGCTAACCCTACTTCTCCACCTATTGCCGATGATTTGCTGCCACCATCTCCCATGGTTTCCTCATCTTGCATGTCACCGGATGCCACACCTTCATCCCCGGTGCCTTCTTCGTCTCCACCTCCTGATTCTACGTCGACGATTCCTCCTTGTATTCTTCCATCTTTTCCTCAGTATTATACTCGTCGATCACGTAATATGGATGCATCTACTGATGTGCCCTCCTCCTCGTGTCAGCCTACCTATGGCTTACGTTCTCGTCCGCTTCCGCCTATTGATCGCTATGGTTTTTCCACCGCTGTTGCTGCTATTCTTGAGCCGACTTCTTATCGCCAAGCTATTGTTCATCCTGAATGGCAGTTTGCGATGGCAGAGGGGATTGCTTCTCTTGAACGCACCGGTACATGGGATCTTGTTTCTCTTCCTCTAGGTGTTCGTCCCATCACTTGTAAGTGGGTCTACAAGGTTAAGACTCGCTTCGATGGTTCTCTTGAGCGTTACAAAGCTCGTCTTGTGGCTCTTGGCTTTCAGCAGGAGCATGGTTGTGATTATGACGAGACTTTTTCTCCTGTGGCCCATATGACCACTATTCGTACTCTGCTTGCAGTGGCCACTACATGCCACTGGTCTGTATCCCAGCTTCATGTTAAGAATGCCTTCCTTAATGGTGAGCTGCGTGAGGAGGTCTACATGCAACCACCACCTAGGTATTCTGTTCCTGATGGCATGGTATGTCATCTTTGTCGCTCTCTCTATGGCCTTAAGCAAGCCCATGCCTGGTTTGAGCGTTTTTCCTCCGTGGTGACGGCCGTTGGTTTTTCAGCGAGTGCTCATGATCCAGCGTTGTTTGTCCACCTTTCACCTCGTGGACGTACTCTTCTTCTTCTCTATGTTGATGACATGATCATCACTAGTGATGACCCCGAGTATATTGCCTTTGTAAAGGCCCGTCTTAGTGAGCAGTTTCTTATGTCTAATATTGGACCTCTTCGCTACTTTCTTGGGATTGAAGTCTCTTCTACCTCTGATGGATTTTTTATATCTCAGGAAAAGTATATACAGGGTCTTCTTGCTCGTGCTGCTCTTACTGATGAGCGCACTATTCAGACTCCCATGGAGCTCAATGTTCACCTTCATGATACTGATGGTGACCCCTTGCCTGACCCAACGCGTTATCGTCATCTTGTTGGGCGTCTTGTCTATCTAGCTGTCACTCGTCTAGATATCTCATATCCAGTTCATTTCTGAGTTAGTTTGTCTCTGCTCCCACTTCAGTTCACTATAGTCACTTCTTTCGTGTTCTCCGATATCTTTGGGGCATGATCTCTCACCGTCTATTCTTTCCTAGCTCTAGTTCTTTACAGCTTCAGGCCTATTCGGATGCTACGTGGGCTAGCAATCTTTTTGATTGTTGTTTCTGCTTACTGTGTTTTTCTTGGTGGTTCTCTCATTGCCTGGAAGACGAAGAAACAGACTGTAGTTTCCCGTTCGAGTGCAGAGACTGAGTTACAAGCTATGGCTCTTTTGATGGCAGAGGTGACTTGGTTACGGTGGTTACTTCGGGATTTTGGTGTTTCTGTCAGTACACCTACCCTGCTTTTATCCGACACTACAGGTGCTATTAGCATTGCGCGCGATCTAGTGGAGCATGAGCTCACCAAGCATATTGGTGTTGATGCTTTCTACGTGCGCGCTGGTATGCAGGATCAGGTTATTGCTCTTTAGTATGTGCCTTCCGAGTTATAGTTGGCGGATTTTCTGACGAAGGCCCAGACTAGAGCGCAGCATGACTTCTATCTCTCCAAACTCAGTGTTGTTCACCCACCATGAGTTTGAGGGGGGGTTAGAGTATTATATATAGTCATCTCACCTTTTGTATTTACCCTATTGTATAAGGGGTTTCCTACATATTTTCCACACCTGTACATGTATATATACTGGCCTTTGGCCTCCTGGAAATACAAGTTGCATATTTCCTAACAAAGAGTACGAAGAGCACGCTCGGCATAGCCATTTTGAGGGGAGGTGTAAGGACAAGGGAAATGCAAAAAAATTCCAAATTGAAGAAAGAAATTTTGATTTTGAAAGTTGTCAAATTCACAACCATTATCACATTGTACGAATCTTATAGGGAGGAAAAAGTGAACGAAGACATAGCACTGAAAGTTGAGGAAGATATTGTAAACGTCAGATTTGTGGCGTAAAGGAAAAGTCCAAACATAATGAGTGAAACCATCAAGAATCACGAGATAATACTTAAAACCAGATACACTTTCTATTGGTGATGCCCAGAAATCACAATGAAGTAATTCAAAGGGAAAAGTACTAGAGGATTGAGAGGAGCTAAAAGGAAGATGAACATGTTTTCCCAATTAACATGACTGACACATAAAAGAATTGTGAGAATCTCTATTACAAGGTATTGAAAATTCACTAAGAAGGGTGGATAACTCATTTTTATTGGGATGGCCGAGACGTTGGTGCCATAGATCAACAGAGGCCATCATGGATGTTGGAGGAGCAGCTGTCGGAACACCGTGGAGAGAGTATAAATCACCAGAGCTATTGAAGCGAGCGATCTTGGCCTTGGTCAGGTAGTCCTTCACAGACAAACCAAAGGTGTCAAACTCGACAGAAACATAATTATTAGTGGTGAATTGGCGAACAGAAATCAGATTTTTAATAAGAGCAGGAGCTACATGTGTTGGAAATATGCCCTAGAGGCAATAATAAATTAGTTATTATCATATTTCCTTGTTCATGATAATCGTTTATTATCCATGCTATAATTGTATTGATCGGAGACTTAAATGCATGTGTGGATACATAGACAAAACCATGTCCCTAGTATGCCTCTAGTAGACTAGATCGTTGATCAAAAGATGGTTAAGGTTTCCTAGCCATGGACATGAGATGTCATTTGATAACGGGATCACATCATTAGGAGAATGATGTGGTGGACAAGACCCAAACTACAAACATAGCATATGATCGTGTCAGTTTATTGCTAATGTTTTCTGCATGTCAAGTATATGTTCCTATGACCATGAGATCATGCAACTCACGGATATCGGAGGAGTGCCTTGTGTGTATCAAACGTCGCAACGTAACTAGGTGACTATAAAGGTGCTCTACAGGTATCTCCGAGGGTGTCTGTTGAGTTGGCATGGATCGAGACTGGGATTTGTTACTCCGTGTGACGGAGAGGTATCTCAGGGCCCACTCGGTAATACAACATCACAATGAGCCTTGCAAGCAATGTGACTAATTGTTAGTTGCGGGATCTTGTATTACGGAACGAGTAAAGAGACTTGCGAGTAATGAGGTTGAACTAGGTATGGAGATATCGACGATCGAATCTCGGGCAAGTAACATACCGAAGAACAAAGGGAATATCGTACGGGATTAACTGAATCCTTGACATAGAGGTTCGACCGATAAAGATCTTTGTAGAATATGTAGGAACCAATGTGGACGTCCAGGTCCCGCCATTGGTTATTGACCGTAGAGGTGTCTCGGTCATGTCTACATAGTTCTCGAACCCGCAGGGTCTGCACAGTTAAGGTTCGGTGACGTTTCGGTAATGTAGAGTTATGTATGGTGGTGACCGAAGTTTGTTCGGAGTCCCGGATGATATCCGGGACGTCACGAGGAGCTCCGGAATGGTCCGTAGGTAAAGATTCATATATAGGAAGTCCCAGTTTGGTTTCCGGAAAAGTTTCGGGCTCATCGGTAGTGTACCGGGAGTGCCGGTAGTGTACCAGGAGGCCTCCGGGAGGGGTATTTCGACCCCAAGAGGTCCATGGGCTGTGGGAGAATAATAACCAGCCCTTAGTGGTGTGGGAAAACAGTCACAAAGGCCCATGGCGCAGGAGAGGAAGTCCTAAAGCAAAAAGTGGAAAATCAGCCAATAGGAGGCAATCCTACTCCAACTAGGATTGGAGGTGAAGTAGGATTGCTTCCCACATCCTATTTCGGCCGACCCAAAGGCCTTGGCTGCCTCTCCTCTCCTCTCCTCCTATATATACTAGTGGATTGGGTGGTTTTTGGACAGAATTTCCGGCCACGTGCTACCCGTTCCACCGGTGCATAGTTTCAACTCTAGATCGTAGTTCCGCGGTGCTTAGGCGAAGCCCTGCCGGAATTGCTCCACCACCATCACCGGAGCGCCGTCATGCTGCCGGTGAACTCTCTCTCCTCTCCATCTCCTCTTGCTGGATCAAGACAGTGGAGATCGTCATCAAGCTGCACGTGTGCTGAACACGGAGGTGCCGTCCGTTCGGCACTAGATCGGAAGAACCGTGATCGAGATCGCGAGACGGTTCATGATGAGATCGCGGGACGGATCATGATGAGTTCGCGGGACAGATCGTGATCAAGATCGTGAGACGGATCGTGATGAGATCGCGGGACGGATCGTGATGGGATCGCGGGACGGATCGTGATGAGATCGCGGGACGCTCGGCGATTTGGATCGCGAAGATGTTCGACTACACCAACCGCGTTTCTTAATGCTTCCCGCTTAGCGATCTACAAGGGTACGTAGATCCACTCTCCCTCTCGTAGATGCTCATCACCATGGATAGGTTTGCGTGTGCGTAGGAAAACTTTTGTTTCCCATGCGACGTTCCCCAACAGTGGCATCATGAGCTAGGTTGATGGTTCGATGAGATCTTGAGTAGAACACAAAAGGTTTGTGGGCGTTGATGCTTAGATTGCTTCCTCCCTTGGTCGGATTTTGGTTCAGAGGGATTGTAAGATGAAGCGGCCCGGACCAACATTACTCGTATGCTTACGAGAGACTGGTTCCCTCGATGCAACTTGTTGCTTAGATGGCTTGCGGGTGACAGTTTCTCTTACTTTAGTTGGATCGGATCCGACAAAGGCGGTACTTGAGAAGGTTGAAAAGCAATCTATGTATCACCGTTGTGGTTTATGCATAGGTGAGAATCGTTCTTGCTAGATACCCGTAGCAGCCACGTAAAACTTGCAACAACAATTAGAGGACGTCTAACTTGTTTTTGCAGGGCATGTTGTGATATGATATGTTCAATTACATGATGTGATATATGTGATGTATGAGATGATCATGTGATGTATAGATTATCACGACTTGCATGTCGATGAGTACGGCAACCGGCACGAGCCATAGGGTTGTCTTTAATTATTGTATGACCTGCGTGTCAATCATTAAGCGCTATGTAATGCTTTACTTTATCGCTACGGTAGCAATAGTAGTAGAAGCATGCAGGGCGTGACAACCCCGATGGCGACACGTTGATGGAGATCAAGATGATGGAGATCATGGTGTCATGCCGGTGACGATGGAGATCATGCCGGTGCTTTCTAGATGGAGATCAAAAGCACAAGTTCATGGCCATATCATGTCACTTATGATTTGCATGTGATGTCAATCCTTTTCATACACCTTGTTTTTCTTAGGACGACGGTAGCATTATAAGGTGATCCTTCACTTAATTTCAAGATCAATTGTGTTCTCCCCGAGTATGCACCGTTGCGATAGTTCGTCGTGTTGAGACACCACGTGATGATCGGGTGTGATAGACTCTACGTTCACATAGAACGGGTGCAAGCCAGATTTGCACGTGCAGAACACTCGGGTTAAACTTGACGAGCCTAGCATGTATGGACATGGCCTCGGAACACAAGAGACCGAAAGGTCGAACATGAGTCATATAGTAGATATGATCAACATGATGATGTTCACCATTGTAGCCACCTCAACTCACGTGATGATCGGACTTGAGTTGGTGAATTTGGATCATGTATCACTCAAATGATCGGAGGGATGTCAACTTGAGTGGGAGTTCTTAAGTAATATGATTAATTGAACTCATTATCATGAACATAGTCAAAGTGTCTAGCTCACGCTGTAGCTCCCTTGTATTTTTTATATGTTCCTAGAGAAATAGAATTGAAAGATGATGGTAGTAATATTGCGGACTGGATCCGTGATCTGAGGATTGTCCTCATTGCTGCACAGAAAGCTTATGTCCTTAATGCACCGCTCGGTGCGCCAACCCCTCTAGCTTCGTCTGTAGATGTTGTGAACATCTGACAGGCACGTTCTGATGACTACTTGATAGTTTAGTGCGTCATGCGTTACGGCTTAGAATTGAGGCTCCAAAAACGTTTTGAATGTCACGGAACATATGAGATGTTCCTAAGAGCTGAAATTAGGATCTCAGGCTCGTGCCCGTGTTGCGAGATATGAGATCTCCAACAAGATTCTTTGCCTGCAAGATGAAAGAGAAGAGCTCAATCGTTGAGCATCTACTCAGATTGTCTGGGTGCTACAATCGCTTGAATCAAGTGGGAGTTGATCTTCCAGATAAGATAGTGATTGACATAGTTCTCCAAGTCACAGTCACTAAGCTACTAGAACTTAGTGATGAACTATAAATTGCCAGGAATAGAAATAATGATTCCTGAGCTGTTCGTGATGTTTTGACACCGCGAAGGTAGAAATCAAGAAGGAGCGTCAAGTGTTGATGGTTAACCAAACCACTAGTTTCGAGAAGGGCAAGAGCAAGGAGGGAAACTTCATGGATAGCAAGTCAGTTGCTGCTCAAGTGAAGCAACCCAAAGTTGAACTCAAACCCGAGACTAAGTGCTTCTGTTATGAAGTGAACGGTCGCTGAAGCGGAACAACCCTAGATACTTGGTAGATAAGAAGGCTGGCAACATCGACAGAAGTATATTTGATATACGAGTTATTGATGTGTACCTTGCTAGTACTCCTAGTAGCACCTGGGTATTGGATACCGGTTTGGTTGCTAAATGTTAGTAACTCGAAATAAAAGCTATAGAATAAACGGAGAACTAGCTAAGGGTGAGGTGACGATATGTGTTGGAAGTGTTTCCAAGGTTGATGTGATCAACATCGCACGCTCTCTCTACCTTCAGGATTAGCGATGAACCTGAATAAATGTTATTTGGTGTTTTGCGTTGAGCATGGACATGATTAGATCATGTTTGTTGCAATACAGTTATTCATTTGAATTAGAGAATAATGGTTATTCTGTTTGCATGAATAATACCTTCAATGGTCATGCACCCAGTGAGAATGGTTTGTTGAAATCTTGATTGTAGTAATACACATGTTCATAACATTGATGTCAAAAGATACAAAGTTAATAATCATAGTACCACATATTTGTGGCACTGCCGCAAAATGTCATATTGGTATAAAGAGCATGAAGAAACTCCATGCTGATGGATCTTTAGACTCATTCGATTTCGAATCGGTTGAGACATGCGAACCATGCCTATTGGGCAAGATGACTAAAGGACCCCGTTGGATGGAGCGGGCAAGTGATTCATTGGAAATGATACATGTTGATGTATGCAATCCAGTGAGTCTTGTAGCGTGCAGTGGATATCGTTATTTTCTTACCTTCACTGATGATTTGAGTAAATATAGTGTATATTTACTTAATGAAACACAAGTCTGAATCGTTTGAAAGGTTCAAGCAAATTCAGAGTGAAGTTTAAGATCATCGTGACAAGAAGATAAAAATAACTGCGATATGATCGTGAAGGTGAATATCTGAGTTACGAGTTTGGCATACAACTTGAGACAATGTGAAATTTGTTTCACAACTAACGCCACCTGGACCACCATAGTGTGATGGTGTGTCCGAACATCATAGTCATGCTCTATTGATATAGTGCATACTGTGATGTCTCTTATCGTTTTACTACTATAATTTTTGGGGTTATGCATTAGAGACAACTACATTCACTTTAAATAGGGCATCATCTAAATCCTTTGAGATGACACCGTGTGAATTATGGTTTGATAGAAACCTAAGCTGTCATTTCTTAATATTTGGGGCTGTGACACTTGTGTGGAAAATGTTTTCACCTAATGAGGTCGAACCCAAGGCGGACAAATGCATCTTCATAGAATACCCTAAGATCGGTTGGGTGAACCTTCAATCTCAGATCCTAGTGCAAAGTGTTTGTTGTTTAAACGGATCCTTTCTCGAGGAAATGTTTCTCGCGAAAGAATTGAGTGGGAGGAAGATAGAACTTGATGAGGTTGTTAAACCTTTGTTCAACCAGAGAGTAGCGCAGCGTAGAAAGATGTTTTTGTGAAGCCTACGTTAGTTGAAGAGGAAGTTAATGATGATGATCATGAAGCTTCAGGATCAAGTTACTATCGAACTTCGTAGGTCGACAAGGATGTGTACTGCTCCTAAGTGGTACGGCAACTTTGTCTTGGAGATCATGTTGTTGGACAACGATGAACCTACGAGCTATGGAGAAGCGATGATGGGCCCGGATTCCGACAAATGGTTGGAGGCCATGAAATCCGAGATAGGATCCATGTATGAAAACCAAGTGTAGACTTTGGTAGACTTGCTCGTTGGACGGTAGGTCGTTGAGTACAAATGGATCTTTAAAATGAAGACAGACACTGATGGTGAATGTCACTATTTGTAAAGCTCGACTTGTTGCAAAGATGTTTGTGACAAGTTCAAGGAGTCGACTACGATGAGACTTTCTCACTCGTAGTGGTGCTAAAGTCTGTTGGAATTATGTTAGCAGTTGCTGTGTTTTCAATTATGAATCTGGTAGATGGATGTCAAAACATCGTTTCCTTAACTGTTTACTTGAGGAAAGGTTGTATGTGATACAACCGGATGGTTTTGTTAGTCCTAAGGATGCTAAAAGGTGTGCAAGCTTTAATGATCCTTGTATGGACTGAAGCAAGCATCTCGGAGTTGGAATATACGCTTTGATGAGGTGATCAAAGTTTTAATGTTTATACAAGGTTTACGAGAAACTTGTATTTACAATAAAGTGAGTGGGAGCACTATAGAATTTCTGATAAGTATATGTGGATGACATATTGCTGATCAGAAATAATGTAGGATTTCTGGGAAGCATAAATGGTTGTTTGAAAAGTGATTTTTCAAAGGAAGACTTGGATAAAGCTACCTAATTGTTGAGCATCAATATCTATAGAGATAGGTCAAGATACTTGATGAGACTTTCAATGAGCACGTACCTTGACAAGATTTTGAAAGAGTTCAAAATGGATCAGTCAGAGAAAGTGTTCTCGCCTGATTTGTAAGGTATAAGATTGAGTATGACTTAATGCCCAGTGACTGCAGAAGATAGAAAAAAGATGAGTGTCATCACCTATGCTTCAGCCATAGGCTCTATCATGTATGCAATGCTATACACAAGACCCGATGTCAGCCTTGCCATAAGTATGGCTGGAAGGTTTCAAAGTGATCCTGGAATGGAGCACTGGACAGCGGTCAAGATTGTCCTTAGTAACTAAAAGACTAAGGAGATGTTTCACGATTATGGAGTTGATAAAGAGTTCGTCGTAAAGAGTTACGTCGATGCAAGCTTTAACACCAATCCGGATGACTCGTAGTAGCAATCTGGATACGTATAGTGGAGCAGCCATTTGGAATAGTACCAAGTGGAGTGTGGTAGCGGTGTTTTCGGTTTGACATAGAAATTTGCAAAGTACACACGGATCTGAATATTACAGACCCGTTGACTATAAGACCTCTCTCACATGCAAAGCATTATCGAGCCCCAGAACTCATTGGGTGTTAGATTCATAACAATGCGAATCACATGGTGATGTGAACTAGATTATTGACTCTAGGGCAAGTGGGAGACTGTTGGAAATATGCCCTAGAGGCAATAATAAATTAGTTATTATCATATTTCCTTATTCATGATAATCGTTTATTATCCATGATATAATTGTATTGACCGGAGACTTAAATGCATGTGTGGATACATAGACAAAACCATGTCCCTAGTATGCCTCTAGTAGACTAGCTCGTTGATCAAAAGATGGTTAAGGTTTCCTAGCCATGGACATGAGATGTCATTTGATAACGGGATCACATCATTAGGAGAATGATGTGGTGGACAAGATCCAAACTACAAACATAGCATATGATCGTGTCAGTTTATTGCTACTGTTTTCTGCATGTCAAGTATATGTTCCTATGACCATGAGATCATGCAACTCACGGATATCGGAGGAGTGCCTTGTGTGTATCAAACGTCGCAACGTAACTGGGTGACTATAAAGGTGCTCTACAGGTATCTCCGAGGGTGTCTGTTGAGTTGGCATGGATCGAGACTGGGATTTGTTACTCCGTGTGACGGAGAGGTATCTCAGGGCCCACTCGGTAATACAACATCACAATGAGCCTTGCAAGCAATGTGACTAATTGTTAGTTGCGGGATCTTGTATTACGGAATGAGTAAATAGACTTGCCAGTAACGAGGTTGAACTAGGTATGGAGATACCGACGATCGAATCTCGGGCAAGTAACATACCGAAGAACAAAGGGAATATCGTACGGGATTAACTGAATCCTTGACATAGAGGTTCGACCGATAAAGATCTTTGTAGAATATGTAGGAACCAATGTGGACGTCCAGGTCCCGCCATTGGTTATTGACCGTAGAGGTGTCTCGGTCATGTCTACATAGTTCTCGAACCCGCAGAGTCTGCACACTTAAGGTTCGGTGACGTTTCGGTAATGTAGAGTTATGTATGGTGGTGACTGAAGTTTTTTCGGAGTCCCGGATGAGATCCGGGACGTCACGAGGAGCTCCGGAATGGTCCGGAGGTAAAGATTCATATATAGGAAGTCCCAGTTTGGTTTCCGGAAAAGTTTCGGGCTCATCGGTAGTGTACCGGGAGTGCCGGTAGTGTATCGGGAGTGCCGGTAGTGTACCGGGAGGCCTCCGGGAGGGGTATTTCGACCCCAAGAGGTCCATGGGCTGTGGGAGAATAATAACCAGCCCTTATTTGGCTGGGAAAACAGTCACAAAGGCCCATGGCGCAGGAGAGAAAGTCCTAAAGCAAAAAGTGGAAAATCAGCCAATAGGAGGCAATCCTACTCCAACTAGGATTGGAGGTGAAGTAGGATTGCTTCCCACCTCCTATTTCAGCCGACCCAAAGGCCTTGGCTTCCTCTCCTCTTCTCTCCTCCTATATATACTAGTGGATTGGGTGGTTTTTGGACAGAATTTCCGGCCATGTGCTACCCGTTCCACCGGTGCATAGTTTCTCCTCTAATCGTAGTTCCGCAGTGCTTAGGCGAAGCCCTGCCGGAATTGCTCCACCACCATCACCGGAGCGCCGTCATGCTGCCGGTGAACTCTCTCTCCTCTCCATCTCCTCTTTCTGGATCAAGACGGTGGAGATCGTCATCAAGCTGCACGTGTGCTGAACGCGGAGGTGTCGTCCGTTCGGCACTAGATCGGAAGAACCGTGATTGAGATCGCGAGACGGTTCGTGATGAGATCGCGGGACGGATCGTGATGAGTTCGCGGGACAGATCGTGATCAAGATCGTGAGACAGATCGTGATGAGATCGCAGGACGGATCGTGATGGGATCGCGGGACGGATCGTGATGAGATCGCGGGACGCTCGGCGATTTGGATCGCGAAGATGTTCGACTACACCAACCGCGTTTCTTAACGCTTCCCGCTTAGAGATCTACAAGGGTACATAGATCCACTCTCCCTCTCGTAGATGCTCATCACCATGGATAGGTTTGCGTGTGCGTAGGAAATTTTTTGTTTCCCATGCGACGTTCCCCAACAACAAGAACATCACGAAGAAGCAAGGGTTTTAAGGGGATGGGATTTGAGCCTGACCGACACAGTAAATAGGAATAGAAGAACCATTACCGAGAGTAATGGAGGAAAAAGACGATGGTGTGCAAGACGAAAGTAAGTTACTTGATGCAGACATATGACTAGAAGCACGAGAGTCGAAAATCCAATCCGTACCTGAGGTACCTTTTGCAGAAAAGTTGTTCATGGCTTGTAGATAAGCAGCTTGGTCCCAGCTCGGAGTCAAAGTAGAGGTCGGTGTAGTCATGAAGGCTTGCGGGCGTGGTGGCGTCAACAGTAGGGTCGGCATCGGCATAAAGAGAGAGCCACCATCATTGTACTGCTGCATGTAAGGGGACGATGGAGCGCCATAGGATGCATAAGGTCTGACGTTGTAGATCGGTGACGCGAAGGAGGGAGAAGCATGGTACGAGGCCGTCGGCTGTCTGGGCGCGAGGACGGGCACGCCGATGTGAGGGCGGGCACCGGGCTGCCAGCCACCGGTATAGGCAGGCGGAGCACCATATGGCGTAGGAGCGTACCAAGGTATAGGCCATGCCTAGACGAGGCCTGTCCACAGATCAAGAGATGGACGCCATCCAGGCGGCAGCGGTGGTGCAGTTGGTGAAGACAGGGGCGATGGTGGTGCAGTTGGTGGAGCCGGGTGCGGAGCCGGGGCGGGCGCCGTGCGGAACGGAGGCGGCCGAGGGTTTTTACCCCGGTAGTTGGGACTTGGACGCCAGCCGGATGGTTCATGAGGTGCTGTTGGAGGAGGCGGTGCTGGCGTCGGCGCAGGCGGGCGAGGAGACAAAGTGAAGACCTAAGGACGAGACTCCTTTGTAGCGAATGCACGGTCGGCCCACTAGAGCATCAAGCGAACCTCGGCGAAGGAGGGATGCGGACGCATCATAGGGATGAAGGAGGCCTGCTTTTCGAACCGCTCGCTGAGGCTGACGAGGAGGGTGTTGATGAGCTGGTGATCGTTGATCGGATCACCGAGTTCGCGGAGTTCATCCGCAATCATCTTGAGGCGCTGGCAGTAGGCGCCGATGGGTGCATCACCTTGCACCGTGTTCTGAAGCTCGGTCTGGAGACTATTGGCGCGAGCGTCGACGTTGTCCTGGAAGAGCTGGCGATGGGCCGTCCAGAGATCGACGGCGAGGCACCGTCACAGTGGACGAAATTGAAGATCTCTATGGAGACTCGCATGTAGATCCACTGAATAATGGCGATATCATCCTTGACCCATTGTAGATCATAAGGTTGAGGATGAGAGGCGTCGACAACGTGTGATCGGAGGTTGCATCGCCCAACATGGACATCGAAAAGATGACGCCAATGGTAGTAGTTGTGAGCAGCGAGGTCTAGGGTTACGAGCATGTAAGGGCTAATGTCGGAGATGGTGTCGGCGAAAGAGATGGAAGGGGGTATTGATGGAGGGAGAGCTATAGTAGTGGTAGAGGCGGAGGAGGCCGCGGCCGTGGCGACCTTGGCAGCGACAATGGCGGTGCGCCGCTCGAAGTAGCCGGGCGGCGGCGGCAGCGGTGGGGTGGGCGGCGGAGCCATGCCCTAGGACCGAAAACTGATACCATGTAAAGTTGTATTGAACAGTAATTGATAACGATATTGTGCCGGATACAAGAGGTATATATGAGGAGCTAGCCGCACCGACCTAGCCGTATTACAAACCGAGTAGGACTCTATAATCTTATTACAAGTTGTATTCTAACATTTGCAATATTGTTAGAATCACGAGATAAACAATATGATAAAACACACTTTGTAAAGTTGTATTGAACAATAATTGATAACGATATTGTGCCGGTTACAAGAGGTATATATCAGGAGCTAGCCGTACCGACCTAGCCCTATTACAAACCGAGTAGGACTCTAGAATCCTATTACAAGTTGTATTCTAACATCCCCGCAGTGTCAACGGTAGGCTCGACGACGTTGAGATTGAAACGAATGTCTTGAACCGCAGTAGTAGCCAGGCCTTTAGTAAAGATATCAACAAACTGAGCAGAAGAAGGCATGTGAAGAACGAGAACTTGAGCGAGAGCCACCTTCTCGCGAACAAAATGAATGTCGATCTCAATATGCTTGGTGCGTCGGTGTTAAACTGGATTCCCTGACACGTAGACAGCTGAAATATTATTACAGTAAACAATGGTGGCTTGCTCAGTAGGACGGTGCAGCTCCGACAACAACTGGCGCAACCAAACCGTTCAGCAACCGCATGAGCCACAGCGCGGTACTCAGCTTCAGCAGACGAGCGGGAGACCGTAACCTGCCTTTTTGAAGACCAAGAAACCAAATTGTTACCAAAAAAACACAAAATCCGGATCTGGATCTACGAGTATCTGGATAACCAGTCCAGTCTGCATCAGAGTAAGCTGTCAAGGAGGTGGGAGAGGATCTGTTGATATGGAGGCCTAAGTCTAGTGTACCTTTGAGATACCGAAGAATACGTTTAACATGGTTATAGTGTGGAATGCGAGGATCATGCATGTATAAACAAGCTTGTTAAACAGCAAAAGAAATTTCAGGACGAGTGAGAGTGAGATATTGAAGTGTACCGGTGAGACTACGATAAAGAGAAGGATCAGAAAAAGGATCACCGTCGGCTGAGAGTTTGGAACCTGTATCAACAGGGGTACGGGAAGTTTGACAATCAAACATACCTGCACGAGAAAGAAGATCGAGAGTGTACTGATGTTGAGACAAGAAAAGACCAGAGGAGTCGCGGAGGACAGCAATACCTAAGAAGTGGTGAAGAAGACCTAAATTTGTCATAGAGAATTCATTGCTACCTCATTTGCATGATAAATTGGATTGTTTCATGATAAGAGGTAGGTACCTCATTTGCAATATTAGTTGCTCCTTTTGTCTGGCCACAAGCCCACCACGCATGCTCGTCTATATATAAGCACATCCACACCTTTTATCCACTTCTGAAGTAAGCTTACACTAAGTATATATGGTAGGGTTCATGCAGATTGGATGATATACAAGAACAGCATATGCAAAAAAGTCGTTAAGTGATATAAAATCGTAGCCTGATGCTTAAGGACAAGAAAAGATGATGGTAAGCTTGGAAATAGAAGGCATCGGGAAGAAAAATTAGAGCTCTCTGGCATATTCTAGTTGATAAGTACATGATCGGATCAAGTGGGCAATGCATTACAGTAATGGCGGAGCTAAAGCCGAGCAAAACTGCGCAACAATCCGCCCAGCCCCGTAGTAATTCACTAGTATATGAGAGCAAAATTCAGTTTGAACCTAGTAGAACAACCCAACAGCCAAACCACCTCGTGATTTAGCGTTCAGCGCCGTAGCCGGCATCGGATAGCAGATAGCGGCCTAGGTACTTTGCCGTCGTGTCGCCGAGTCAGGAAAAAAAACTTGGTCTGGTCCGGCATGGGTGATCGGCGACCTAGTGTGTGGAGCCCATGCACGAACTGACGTACGAAACGAAAAGGACAGACTCCGACGCTCGTCCCTAGAGGACTCCTCATTCAGTCGTCGTCCAAGGCAGCAGGAGGGAGGTTCTCCAACTCACTAATCAGAGGTACCCATCGTAAAGGTCACTCTCACCTCCTATCATGGTTACAAGTGGCGCATTGGTTGTACGATGTTTTTCACAATCAGAGTTTTGTGTGTTTTGTAGATTCATTTTCTTAAAATATTTTAAAAAGATGTTTTATCTCGGGAGGAGGAAAGAGGTAGCCGGAAAATACTCCCCCGCATCGCTCCCGCGAGCGACCGGGGTCACCCTAGCACCTGCCACCCTCTCGTCCTGTCCGACATCCCTCCCCAATCGTTGTCACGAGGTGTTGCCGGGAAAAGCCTAACCACCGTAGGCATCGGCGGCCCTGCTCCCTCTCTGCTCATTCAGTGGCTAGCGTGGGGCACCGTGGTAGTGGAGGCGTTGGGGTGCCATGGGGCCCAACGACGGGATGACGGGCGTGCAAGGCGGCCGTGCTCTTGGGCTCCGGCGAGGTGGGGCAGCTGCAAGCCTCCGCTCATCAGGTGGTGGCGTGCAGGACAACCCTTGCCAGATCCGGATGGATTTGGTGCTGATGGCACATCGTGCGGCGTGGGGTGCGGACGGCGTGTGCCACGAGTGACCGGTTGTGCCATGGTGCATAATTGGCGGTGGATGGTGCGGGTTGTGGGGCAGCTAGGGTTGCGATTGACACCTTCCTCCATGACCATCAGACGGAGGAAGCACTGGTGTGGTGGCCATGGTGCATAATTGGCGGTGCTTGGTTGGCCTGGCTATGACAATCTCATCCCCATGACTATACCTGGCCATGGGCCAGGCCGGACCAGGCCCGAAGAAGAAAACACAAGCCCGGGCCCGGCTCGGCCTGGACGTCGGGCCTGAAAAACAGGCCCAGGCCCGGCCCAAAAGTGTAAAAACCCGCCGGACCTCAGGCCTCGGGCCAGGCCTCTTCAGTAAAACGCAAAAACTATGGGCCCGGGCCCGGCCCGACCTGGCCATTGGGCTGAAAATCAAGGCCCGAGCCCGACCTGTGGGCAAGGTCAGGCCGGGCCGGGTCGGGTATTTTTGGGCTGGATAATAACACATAAGTATAGGGGATCGCAATAGTTTTCGAGGGTAGAGTTTTCAACCCAAATTTATAGATTCAACACAAGGGGAGCCAAAGAATATTTGAGAGTATTAGGAGTTGAGTTGTCAATTCAACCATACCTGGAGATAAATATCTGCAGCAAAGTGATCAGTAGCACAGTAATATGATAGTTTGGTAGCAATAGTAACAGTAACAGTAGTGGTAACAGTAGTAGTAGTTTTGTAGCAAGTGCAAAAGTAACAGCAGTAGTAATAACTTAGGAAGAACAATAAGTTAAGAGATCGTAGGCCCTGGATCGGTGTATTTGTTCGATGATATTCATCATATAACAGTCATAACCTAGGATGACACAGAACTAGCTCCAGTTCGTCAATGTAATATAGACATGTATTCCGTATAAAGTCATATGTGCTTATGGAAAAGAACTTGCATGACATATTTTGTCCTACCCTCCTGTGACAGCGGGGTCCATAAGGAAACTAAGGGATATGAAGGCCTCCTTTTAATAGAAAACCGGAACAAAGCATTAACACTTAGTGAATACATGAACTCCTCAAACTACGATCATCACCGTGAAGTATCCCAAATACTGTCACTATGGGGTTGACGGATCATAACATGTCATAGGTGCATATGAGTATGCAAGATCGGATCAAGAACATAGATATAATGATGATAACATAAACGGTTCAGATCTGAAATCATGGCACTCGGGCCCTAGTGACAAGCATTAAGCATGGCAAAGTTATAGCAACATCAATCTTAGAACATAGTGGATACTGGGGATCAAGCCCTAACAAAACTGACTCAATTACATGATAAATCTCATCCAACTCCTCACCGACCAGCAAGCCTACGAAGAAATTACTCACTCCCGGTGGGCAGCAGCATGGAAATTGCGATGGAGAAGGGTTGATGATGACGAAGACCAGAGATTCCCCTCTCCGAAACTCCAAACGGACTCCAGATATGGCCTCCTGATGGAGAACAGGAGGTGGCGACGGCTCCGTATCGTGAAATGCGACAATTCATTCTCTCTGATTTTTTTCGAAAAAATATGAATTTATAGCATCGGAATTAGGGTCGGGGGACCTACGAGGTGTCCATGCTCCACCAGGCCGTGCCAGGGGGGCCTGGCGTGCCCTGGTGAAGCGTGAGCCCCCTGGCCCCCCTCTAAGGTGGCTTTTGGCTCCATAATTCCTTAAATATTCTAAAATAAATCTCCAAAAAAATTCTTTCCATTCTGACAATTTTTATTTCTGCACAAAATCAACACCATGGTAGTTCTGCTAAAAACAACGTCAATCCGGATTAGTTCCATTCAAATCATGCAAATTAGAGTCCAAACAAGAGCAAAAGTGTTAGAAAAAGTAGATACGTTGGAGACGTATCATCGGGTCGGGCCGGGCCGACTGGGCCGGGTTTTTAATGGCCAGGACTACCCATGGCACATGGCAGGAGGACGATGCATATTTGTGAGACGACGCTCGACAATGGTGCAGTGGTGGTAGAGTGGGTCACGGAGAGCTGACGGAGATGGGTGCTTGGGAGATGAAGGTACTGGCTATGACGGGGTGTCTAAAGGTGTTGGCTGCCATGGGGTCCCTCGTTTGAATTTGTCGTAGTTGGTTGGGAACGTGTATTGTCTTCCGGTGCAGGGGTTCGACTTGGTCCCCTAGTTAGTGGTTTGTTGCTCCATGCATGGTTGGTCCTGAGATTTTGGGGTCAGGGACAAAACTAAAACTCAGGTCCCTTAATATAGACATCATAATAATAAAAATAAAAAATTTATATATGAAATATTACCAATAGCACTTAAACGAATTCAAAATCAGTATGTGAATAAAATAATTTATAAATATTACCTTCAAATTTTCTTCTAACTTTCCTCAATGCAAAGTCACTTATGATGAGGTCAATGTCAATCTCATCCAATATTTTCTTCTCGATGCATAATATAGCCAAGCAATTCAACCGCTCCGTGATGACATCATATAATTATTCAATAATTTCAACTTCAAAAAGCTTCTTTCGTCCGATACGGCCGCCACGGGCACAATAAATAAGATGCGGTAAGCAATAAAAATATTAGGATATCAATCAACTTCTCTGACATGCTTGAAAATGTCCATAGCAGACTCTAAGAGAGAAGACCTTACAATAAAAGCAAAACTCTTTGTCGACATCTTTTGAATAAACTAGCCACTTTCTATCATGTTGCTCTCCATTGCTTAATTTCCTATAGTAGTGAGCATATGAAAAATGACGTCCTGCTTCATCTACATGGTATTCCATTCTTTTCCCTCTCTCATATGACCTTTCTCAACTAAGATGTCTCTTGCTTTATTTTTAAGATTATCTTAATTTCTTGGATCATAAATATCAGGAGTATGAATAGATTATTCATCAACACTAGCAGATTGTGCATGTGCATCCAGTGAATTACCTATATTCTCGGAGTCACCTGCATTGCTATTGCCTATTACCGATGTTGGTGTCAACATTTTCTTCTCGCTGATCATATTCTGAATTCCCAATAGGTTACTGCTCTTCCTCTATGGCAGCCATCTCAACCTAATCATCTTGGTTTATCAAACCATTGTTACTCTTGAGAAATTTGTACATATCTCCGCGTTGTGATCGTACCGATTTCTCCACGACCATCTTACTATTCCGTTTGTCGACCCGACGCATACGTCCTGTTTCTGGACGACATGATAACACCCAATGCTAAAAACAAAAATTAATGTTGCATCCGTTGTTGAACGGTACCGGCTTATGCATCAAGGAACGACAATATGATATACCTGGTGATCGATTCGGTGATGAGTGTTAGTGTGTTTGCCTCCGCAAAAGTTACAGGTGGGGGTTCCTGGAATTGAAATCAGTGGAGAACTAGATTAGATGTGTTCCTAACTCCCTATACAAAATTACGGATGGAAGGCCTAGGAACTGAAACCAGTAGTTAATTAGGTAGGAAATTACCAGGACACAGAAGGGAGGAGGCGGCAGTAGTAGTACGAACGTCGGGCGTCGGCGGCTTAGGGATCGAATAGCTGCGCCTGCCTGATTACCGTGATGGATTTGGAAGGGCTCGCGTCGATCACTCCTTTTTCACGTGAAGGACTCGCTCCCGACTGATGTTGATGGAATAACAAACAACCGAGCGCTGGGCGGGCGATTGGCCTGTTCCGTTCTACTCTCTCGCGCCCAGCGCCAAGGACTTTAACTTTTTTTTTTCTGACGTACGCCCATAGCCTACCAGGCCTAGCTGTTGCATAGCTAAGTGGGGCCCCCTCCCCTCAGGGCCGGCCCGTCCACGCACGTGTTTCTGGTG
Source organism: Hordeum marinum (assembly GCA_022496015.1). Classification (NCBI taxonomy): domain Eukaryota; kingdom Viridiplantae; phylum Streptophyta; class Magnoliopsida; order Poales; family Poaceae; genus Hordeum; species Hordeum marinum. The sequence goes on from CM039676.1 coordinate 446,715,865, forward strand.
ACTCTATGCATGTCAATGCGGTTTCTCGTGGAGTGAGTGGTGTGGCGCCGCTGGCGAGTTTGTATGAATGTGTCGGGTGCCGACCACGAGAAAATTGCACGACGGTACCACATTTACCGTAGAGTCAAGTTTTGACCGTTAACTTTGATGAGTGGTGCCGACCGTTGGACCTGACTGGTAGGATCATGTCAAAGTGTCTTTCTTTGACCATTGCTTACTGACGTGTGGGGCTACAAAGAGACATGTCGGACCAAACTGAAACCAGATCGATCCACTCCGCCGTTGTCGGGTCGCCTCTGTCACCGTCGTGTGTTGCACCATCTAACCCTAGTCCACCCCCGCTGCCGTCATACCCTCCGCCACATCTAACCCCACCCCCCATCTGGATTAAGCAACGATGTCAGGGGAGTGCCCGCTCCGGCCCATCGATATAGGAGAGGATTGGGTTGAATAGGCAGCAGATAATTCATGGATTACTCCTGGGTAAGCATCATTTTCTCTCTAATTGATGCGCTGATTCGTTTGTTAGCTCGTATTTGACCGGTGGTTGCGTTAATCTTTCCAATTTTGTTGGCCTAACTCGAACCTTTATTTGCTAATGGAATAGGATTGATCCTGCTCTTGCTTTCCAGCTGGCGGTTAAAATGGAAGTTAGTGTGCTACGTGGTAGAAAACCATATTTGATGAGTAGATTTTTCTATCCAAAGGTGGTAGAAACAACATTTCGTTCAAAGCTTTACGGGATGCATCCAATTCTCCTCCATACGGGTGGACTGATGCCGATGTTGAACTAAAATATTTCAACAGTATCGAGCAACAATTTGTCCCACTAACTTGCGACGAGCATTTTCGATTGCTCTTCACTTTGTATGCTAAAAGGCGCTTCGGTAAAATTGTTGTTGAGGTGCTTCAGCCACGGGGCAATGAAGGGGATAGTGGGAAGGGTGTTGGGAAATCTTCTGTCTCTGCTAATAGCGAGCGCCTCAGCACTCCTTGTAGGTCGAGACCAAGCAGAGCTAGTGGCTCTGAAAGTCACAATATGACTGTTGCCTCCTCTTGTGCCAATTCTCATGTCGCTTCTGTAGCCAATGTGGAACAAGATGCAAAGCCAGACGAGGAAGTGCCTCATCTTGATGATGAGGATGAGAAGATGTACCCTGAACTGTAGATACTGTTAGCCAACAAGCAATGGAGGATGAATATCAGGAGGAACCTGTCACCGCTGCTAGATTTGATGACACTGACGATGAAGAGAGGGAGGAGAACATTGACATCTTAGTAGATGAATATGATGGTGATGACATGCCAACAATTGAGTGGAATAGGGAAAATCCTCAGCTTGCTGTCAGCACCGTATTCTAGTCGATGGTTGTCGTGGTTTATCTCGGCAGATGTCCGAGGACTTATGTTCGAGGCCATCGCTAAGGTGATGGACTCAAAGGGGTTGGTTGGGACGAAGGACACGAGTTTACCCAGGTTTGGCCCCTCGGGAGGAGGTAAATCCTATGTCCTGCTTGTGTTGTATTGATTGGAGTATCGATTAGAAGGGAGCGGATTCACTTGACCTAGTTCTCGATTGATCTGTTTCTGTCTAAGTCGCCCCGGGTCTCTGCCTTTATATAGGAGGCCAAGACCACGGGTTACAAGCCTCATACGGACTCTTACAACATATCCGACTCTATCTCTATGCCATCTTCCCTTCTCGGGCAAGCCGTCTCGGGCGGCTTCACTACCCGGGTCTTCATGCCTTCTTTGTCTGGGCTTCGCCTAAGCCCATCTTGGTAAACTGCCATATGTCTAGGCTTACCTCTCCAGGCCCCTCTGCTTTGGTCTGGCTTATGAGCCGCCAGGTTTAACCCGGCCCCATCTGGGCGGGTCTCACCACGGGGTTATATCCCCAACATTAGGCCCTAGGTTGATTTGACCTTGCTCATGTCAATCGTCCATTTTACTTGGCAGCGAGTCTCGCCCTTCATCATCTGAAAGTAAGAAATGTTACCCGTCATGACGTCATATTGGATATGCCAAAAAGATTCCCTGACGACCACAACGGATCTTTCATCATTTAACTGATGGCCCGAAAATCGAGGCGTCCGTTTTGGTCGGTCAGTTTCGGTCGCCTGGATTCCCGCGCTCGTTTCCTCTTCCCAGCCTCTTAAATAAGACCGCAAACAGTCCTTCTCATTTCCTACACCACTTTCACATCTTCTTCTTCCTCTCGACGCCATCGCCCCCGATCTCTCTCGCACCGGTGAATCTCATGCGCCGTAATCGCCCGAGGCAGCTGCATCGACCTGAACGGACCAGAGCATCATTCGCGCCCATCGCATCTCCTCCTGTACGTCCTTATTCGTCCCCTAGATATGTAGTTTAGGGTAGTAAATCCATGGAGCTCCTCAGTCCGCGTAGAACGCGAGTTCCTCATAATGCCCAACGACATAATACCCCATGAATCTTGTAATGAATCTCTCCCTGATGCGGTAAACCATAGGAAATCATGAATAATTCAAGTCAGATCGATAGTTGCTTCCTTTTTACCGTCCGCAAATATCACCAGTTCCTCCGTTCATCGTCAGGTTTACAATAAATATGTTTTTTCCTCTGTCCGTTGATCTATTACTGCAACGATAACATGTGAATCATGTTTTCCACACTTAACGGTATTTCGCTCCATTGCCCTCCAATGTAACCCGCCATTAAACTTCTGGCTTTCGCCCTGAACTGCATGGGCGGCTCGGCCTCGTAGAACTTAGATTTCATCAGACGCCTTTAGTTGTCTGTCACCTTCTAACTCTCCGCTCGTTGTTACTTTCCATAGCTTTTAAGATGCCATTGTGCCTCGTGCATCCAATTCCTGTAATTGGGTCGGCTCTGCCGTTACTGAAGAGTTTCTGAAGGATTTCGTAGACGCGGGGACCTTGCAGGCCAAAAACATCATTCATTGGCGGGTTCCAGGCAATGAAAAGAAACCCATCCCCCTAGAGGGCGAAGTGGTTGTATCCGCAGACCACCTCGTACGCGGTTTCAGCCCGCCCGGCTCACAATTCTTCCGAGACGTCCTTGACTTCTTCAAGCTGTGACCTCAAGACATTGCACCCAATTCTGTCTCAAACATGTGCAACTTCCAAATTCTCTGTCAAGTTTACTTACAAGAAGAGCCGTCGGTTGATCTCTTCCGTGAGTTCTTCTATGCCAACCACCAGACAGAAGTAGCAGCCGGCCCAAGCTTGGAACTCGGTGGTATCTCCATTCAAAGAAGAGGGGACATGGCCTTTCCGTCTGTTCGTATGCCAAGTCATCCTAAGGATTGGAACAAAACCTTGTTTTACTGCAAAGATACCTCTCTAGAAGGAGAGCATCCATTACCGGGTTATTGCCCGTCCCGACTCAAGACTACAATCGAACTCCCTGACCGAAATATGCTCCGGCTTACGCCAAAATCAAAGCCCTCATGGCCAACGGTCTGACAGGGATTGATGTGACCCGTTGCTGGGTCTCTTGGCGAGTCATGCCTCTAAGCCGATGAAGCCGCCTCATATGTGAATATACGGGTGGGGCCAACGACCCTTCTGCTTTAATCCTACCACGTTGTCAGAAGAGAACACCGTGGCCGCCGTCAAGAGCCTTATCCATGAATCTCAAGATTCTTGCCACACCATTGGGTTACCACCCTTCTGCACGGCCAAGCCGGGTCCAGAGGTTAGCCATACATGTATGTTTTGCAATCTGTTAACCTCTTTCGGCGGCTTTAATTCCAGGCTAACTCCAGCTTCTGAAAAAACAAATGCGTTCCTCCACCAAAGAAGTCGAAGGAAAAGGCCGTCGGTCGAAAGAAGAAGCCTTCACCTCAAGAGCAGCCTGAGGCTGATGACTCAGAGGTGGAACTTGACTCTCTTGGCCGTCTCTTCATGCACCTCATTGACCATAATAATTCACAGGACGAAACGGAGACAAGCCATGCCAACATTCCTGAGGTAACTTTTGTTTCATCTGACTCAGAACACCTTGCACCAAAAAAGATACGACGGGTCGTCCGGTTCAACGGAAACGGCCGGCTGAGGTATTTGTTTCACTTGGCTTAATTTTGTCAATCTTGCCTTACAACTTTACTCTGTCTATATAATGCTTTAATTGCTTTCAGGAATCACCCCCTTCATCAGGCGACTCTATGGTCACCAAGTTGCCGCCTCTGAAGATCAACCCAGAGTACATGCTTTCATATTTGCATCCAATATTTTGTCATCCTTTGACCTTTATATAATAACTCTCTGTGCTTTTAGGGCTTAAGCAAAATGAAGAAAAACCGGCGGGTCTACCCCTACCCCCACTGCCAAAGAACCGGAGGCTACGAAACCGGACTCTTCGGTTGCACATGTTGATCCTCGTGCTGCCTCAAAGGATGCGCCCGAAGACGCTCGTTGTTCTGCCGAGCCAGCGGCCCATGAGACGGCCACTAAGAGCCCTCCGAGGACCAATTCTAAGATACCAAGCCCTTCAACGACCACTGATGATTCAATTATTCGAGATGTCATCATCACCAGGACTAGCTTTCAAACTCCTGAACCTCGTGTCTTGACAAAGCACACTGAGAAAACTGAAGCCTCTGACAAGTTGGACCTTGAGCTCCCCGTGTTGGAGAAGTTAAGTGCTGACGAGCTGCACACCGGTTATCTGAACCGCCTCACCACGAGCCGAAACATGGAACTTAAGCTCGTCAACTTGATGAAGAAAAAAATATGATGTACTCTTTCCTTTCCTTATATCCTTACGTAGCCCCCAAGAGTCGGTTTAGTATTTGTTAATGGTAAACTGGGTCTTCCAAACCACGCCTTAAGTAAAACCACTTAACCTGTAGCCCCCCAGTATCGGCTTAATATGTAAATATTGAGCTGGTACACAGTTTTTAGTAGTTGATCAACTGTAGTCCCCTAAGTTCGGGTCAGTACAGAAATAATGGGCCAAACTTCCCTGTGGAAAGAGCCAAATGTAGCCCCCAAGTGCCGGCTTATCTTTGACAAATATGAGCCGGAACTTTATTGTAGATTTGAACGAAGAGCCGAATCTAGCCCCCAAGTGCCGGCTTAACTTGATAAAGGTGAGACGGAACTTACTTGTAGTCTTGGAGAGCAAATAGATATTAACCCCCAAATACCGGCTTAACTTGATAAAGATAAGCCGGAACTTACTTGTAGTCTTGGAGAGAAAATAGACATTAGCCCCCAAGTGTCAAGTATATTGCTTGCAATCTGCTTGAGACTTGCATTATATTTGTTAACTTAACCATCTGACGACATGCTACCCTCGCGACTTACCCTTGTTGTTCCTTTTGTCTGTCACAGGAAGCTTTAAATAATGTTGAGTCTGAACTGACCGGCTTGAAGAGCAATTTGGCCTCCCAGCAAGCCGCCAGGAGTGCAGCAGAAGAGAAGTGTCGGCTTGCGGCCAAAGAGCTTGTAAAAGCTAAAGCTGATTTCGCCGCTTTCAAGAAAATTGCTAAGACGGAGAAAACTGTCCTGTCTCAACGTGCAGATAATGCTGACTAGCGGCTCATGGAGGTATCCGATGAACTGCACGCCTTGAAGCACCATATTGCAAAGATGTCTGCTGCTATCTTTGGTAAGTACCAAAGACTTAGCCAATATCCTTTGTGTGAAGACTTACACAGGCGGCTTATAACCAAAATCCGTCTTATGCAGGTCCAAGGAGTCATCAACTCGCCGCTGATAGCTTGTTGTCGCTGAAAGCCGTCTACACACTATCAGAACAGCTGTATTGCAGAACGCTCTGCACCATCAAAGCGATGCTTAACAAAGAGAGTATCCCCCAGTCCATGAAGGGAGTCATAGAAATATTGTCCATCCTGCCCAAGCAACTCCAGGAGCTCAAGAAATCATCCGCTAGAAAGGGAGCCATTGCGGATATAAGCCAGGCTTTAGCCTTCACCCTAGAGCTGACTCCTGAAGAAATGATGGACGGTTTTCCATCAAAGAAGGACGACCACTCAGAGTTCACAAAAGCCGACTATGCTCGTTTCATGAAGGCCTCCAGAGTCCTTGCATCAGTATTAGCGGAAAAAGTGAACCTGTCAACATATGAGGGGGCTTACAATGCCAAGAACAAGTGAGTGCGCGACCCAACTTTCGAGGCCATGGACTTAATTCCTGCACGTCGTAAGCACTTCTTTGCTCCTGATCTTGACCCATCTCCCCTCTTTGAAGAGGCAAGCTTTGAAGCTTTAACCAACTGCAACTGGGACGTGGACAATCTCCAGATCGAGGAGGTCGAAGACCCGGCATAGGGTGACCCATCGTTCAGCTGATTAATTTGACAATGCCATGGATAATCCGGCTCTCATGACCCGCCAAACTTTAGGGCATGTAAAAAACTTTAAGTTATTGCTTTTGAGCTCTGCGGAGAGCATTGTAATAGGCCTTTTAGTAAAACTTTGTCTTGCCTGAACTGTGCCATCGTGCACATAGGAAATCGCACTGCTTTAACATATTGTGTCCGCCTTGTGCTTCAACTCATACCAGATGTCGTGGCGACTCTTCTTGAGATAACCAACCTATGGGAACAGATAATGTTCCATACTGTTTAGTAGGGCGGCTTAGAACAACACAACCCGAAGATATTATATCTTTCCTGATTTTTGAAAAAATAATTGAAATCATGTGCCGGTTCTTCTGGGTGGACTCGCTAATTAAAACTCCTAATCAGTACAGGGTCTCTATCAAGATTGGCCGTCAATTTCTTAGAATGGCTCAGGGTCTCTAAGCGAGATTAACTAATAGGAAGTGTAGCATCCCAGAGAGAGACACGGTAGGGCATGAGTACCCTTGTAGCTCAAAAAAAGCCTCTCACATGACATAAATCCGTCGTTTTAACCTTAAATAGTTCAGGGTCTTTAAAAAGATTGGCTGTCTAAGAGTACGAACATGCCACATAGCGGAGAGTCGGTAGTAGATGAGAGAGTTTATCTTCGCTTTCCGTAAGCCAGCCCTCATGTGACAAGAACTGCCGGTTTAACCTTAACCAGTACAGGGTCTCTAACAAGATTGGCCGTCAATTTCTTTGAACCAGCTCAGGGTCTCTAAACAAGATTAACTCGTAAGAGTTCGACGGGTCACCTGGTGGAGTAGCAAGTTGCAAACCGGTAGGTTTAACTTTGTTGGCTTAAGAGTCGATCAAGAGGATATGTAAGCTAAACCCGGTGGGTTGGAAGCCCCCAAATGACCTTTGTTAATGAAATCAACTGTTTGGCTGGAGAGCCGATCGATAGGGTGTGATAAGGTAAACCCGGCGGGTTGGAATCCCCTAGACGACCTTTGTTGACGAAATCAACTGTTTGGCTTAAGAGTCGATCGATAGGGTGTGATAAGCTAAACCCGGCGGGTTGGAAGCCCCCTAGACGACCTTTGTTGATGAAATCAACTGTTTGGCTTAAGAGCCGACCAATAGGGTGTGATAAGCTAAACCCGGCGGGTTGGAAGCCCCCTAGATGGCCTTTTTGCACAAATTTGAGATATGTGAAACGGTAGAGGCCCCGGCTTGCAGGGATGCCAACTTTATTCATATATATACATGATATGTACAATGATGGTGTACAATGTGAAGTCTCAACGACTCAGGTATAGTAAGCCCGTAGATGCGCTATGTGCCACGTCCGGCGGGTCTCCTGCCCAGAAGTGTTTGAGTCATCTCGGACGTCAATGAGGTAATATGACCCGTTGTTAAGATTTATGCTGACCACGAAAGGCCCTTCCCATGGAGGGGAAAACTTGTGTGCATCTATCTGATCTTGAATCAACCACAACACTAAGTCGCCTTCTTGAAACGTCCGGGTCTTAACTCTGCGGCTATGGTTGCGACGCAGGTCTTGTTGATAGATCGTCGATCGAGCCACCGCCAGATCGCATTCTTCCTCCAAGGCATCCAACGCGTCTTGACGTGTTGTTTCATTATCCTCTTCTACGTAAGGCACCACCCGTGGCGAGTCATGACGGATATCGCTTGGTAACATGGCCTCTGCACCATAAACCATGAAGAAAAGTGTATAACCTGTTGATCTATTGGGAGTGGTTCTAATGCTCCATAAGAGAGATGGCAACTCCTCTACCCAACAACCCGGCGTGCGCTGCAAAGGAACCATAAGCCGGGGTTTGATACCTCTCAAGATTTCCTGGTTAGCATGTTCTGCTTAACCATTTGAGTGTGGATGAGCCACCGCAGAAACATCAAGTCGGATGTGCTGACTTTCACAGAATGCACGCATAGCCCCCTTGGATAAGTTTGTACCATTATCTGTGATGATACTGTGAGGGTAAATGAAGCGGTAGATCAACTTCTTAATAAATTGAACCGCCGTAGCCGCGTCACACTTGCTGACCGGCTCAGCTTCTACCCACTTGGTAAATTTTTCCATCGCCACTAAGAGGTGGGTCTTCTTTTCCTTGGATCTCTTGAAAGGTCTGACCATATCAAACCCCCAGACTGCAAACGGCCAAGTAATTGGAATCATGCGCAACTATTGATCACGCTAGCCAAACTTTTGACATCACATTTGCGGACCAAATCCTCTGCATCCTTATGAGCCATTAGGCAGAAGAAGCCATGTCGAAAAGCCCTGGACACCAGAGATTTTGAGCCGGCGTGATGACCACAATCGCCAGCATGAATTTCATTCAGGATTTCCTTGCCTTCTTCAGGTGAGACACAACGCTAAAACACGCTAGTGACGCTGCACTTATGTAACTCACCATTGATTATTGTCATAGACTTAGACCGCCTGGTGATCTGTCTTGCCAGATTTTCATCATCAGGTAACTCGCCGCGAGTCAAGTATGCGAAGTAAGGCACGGTCCAATTAGGAACAACATGTAGAGCCGCCACTAGCTGCCCCTCCGGGTCAGGTACGGCCAAGTCTTCCTCTGAAGGTAACTTAACTGATGAGTGATGTAACACATCCAAGAAAACGTTAGGCGGTACCGGCTTACGCTGAGAACCCAGCCTGGACAGAGCATCAGCCACCTCATTCCTGCGGTGATCAATATGATACACCTGATAACCCTTGAAATGACCAGTGATGACATCCACCGCCTAACGATCAGCTGCCATCCGCGGGTCTTTGGAGTCATAGGTGCCTGAAACTTGCTGGGCCACAAGGTCTGAGTCACCAAGACACCTAACCCGGCTCAGGTTCATCTCCTTAGCCACCCGGAGGCCATGAAGCAGAGCTTCGTACTCAGCTGCATTATTAGTACAAGGAAACATCAACCTTAACACGTAACAAAACTTGTCACCTTTGGGGGAAGTTAAGACAACCCCTGCCCTGATCCTTCCACCTGCCTGGATCCATCAAAGTGAATTGTCCAATACGTATTATCCGGCTTTTCTTTGGGCTACTGACACTCTGTCCAATCGTTTATGAAATCCTCCAGGGCTTGAGACTTGACCGCCGTGCGAGGCACGTATTTTAGATTAAGAGGTCCAAGCTCCAATGCCCACTTAGCAATCCTGCCGGTGGCATCTCTGTTTTGAATTATGTCTCCCAACGGGGCAGAGCTAACCACTGTGATCTGGTGCCCTAGGAAGTAATGCTTCAGTTTACGATTGACCATGAACACACCATATACCAGCTTCTGCCAATGTGGATACCGCTGCTTGGACTCTGTCAGGACTTCACTAATATAATAAACCGGCCTTTGAACCGGATATTCCTTCCCTACCTCCTTACGCTCAACAACGGTCGTGGCGCTGACTACCCTGTTATTAGCCGCCACGTATAAGAGCAAAGGTTCCTTCTCAGCCGGAGCTGCTAAAACCGGTGGCTCTGTGAGCTGCCTCTTGAGGGCCCTCAAACGCTTCACCCGCCGCCGTACTCTAGACAAAGTGGTATGTTTTCTTCATCATCTAGTACAAAGGGGTGGCCTTCTCACCAAGGCGGCTTATGAACCGACTTAGCACAGAGATCCGTCCCGCCAGGCACTGCACGTCATTGATGCATGCCGGCTCAGACAGGGAAGTGACAGCCTTGATCTTATCTAGATTAGCGTCAATGCCACGATCAGAGACTAGGAATCCCAAGAGCTTGCTTGCAGGAACACGGAAAAAACACTTAGTCGGGTTAAGCATCATCTTGTAGACCCGTAAGTCATCAAAATTCTCCTTCAGGTCATCAAGCAGAGTCTCCTTCTTCCTGTACTTAATCACAATGTCATCTACGTATGCATGAATGTTGCACCCAATTTGGCTGTGAAGACAATTTTGCACACAACGCTGGTAAGTCGCCTAGGCACTCTTGAGCCCGAAGGGCATAGAAACATAGCAGAAGGCACCAAAAGGCGTGATGAATGCCGTCTTCTCTTGGTCCTTGACTGCCATCTTGATTTGTTGATAGCCAGAATAAGCATCCAGGAAACATAAACTCTCACAACCCGTCGTTGCATCGATGATCTGGTCAATGCGTGGGAGAGCAAACGGGTCACCCAGACAGGCCTTATTGAGATCCGTCTAATCCACACACATCCGCCACGTGCCATTCTTCTTAAGCACTAGCACCGGGTTAGCAAGCCACTCTGGGTGAAATACCTCAACGATGAAACCCGCCGCCAGGAGCCGGGCCACCTCTTCCCTGATGGCCTTGCGCCTATCTTCATCGAACCACCGTAGGAACTATTTAATCGGTTTAAATCTGGGATCCATATTAAGGTGGTGCTTAGCGAACTCTCTCGGTACACCTGGCATGTCAGACGGCTTCCATGCAAAGATGTCCCGATTCTCACGGATGAATTCGATGAGCGCGCTTTCCTTTTTGGGATCCATATGGGCCCCAATAGTAAACTGGTGAGATGAGTCACCCGAAGCAAAATCCACTAGCTTGGTGTCATCCGCCGAAAACTTGAGGGGCGGCTCAGACTGTGTGGTGGGCTATTTGAGCTGAGTCATGTCCTACGGGTCAACATTTTCCTTATAAAACTTGAGCTCTACTTCTGTGCAACTTGAATCTGCGTAAGCTGCATCTCCTTCCTCACACTCAATAGTCGTCTCTCGATCACCATGCACTGTAATCGTTCCTCTTAAAACCGGCATCTTGAGCTGCAAGTACACATAACAGGGCCTAGCCATGAACTTGGCATAAGCCGGACATCCAAATAGAGCATGATACGGAGTTTTGATCTTGACCACCTCAAAACACAAGGTCTGTACTCTGTAGTTGCATTCGTCACTGAAGGCGACTTCCAAAGAAATCCTCCCTAGTGGATAAGCTGACTTGCCAGGCACCACACCATGAAAGACTGTCGACGAAGGCTTAAGATCCTTATCAAGCAACTCGATCCGCCGGAAAGTGTCATAGTACAAGATGTTGATGCTACTGCCACCATCCATAAGCACTTTGGTAAACACATATCCTCCAACTTGGGGGGTCAACTACCAACGCCAGCCATCCCGGGTCATCAACACGCGGCGGGTGATCCTCTCTGCTCCAGGTTATGTCGTACTCTGACCACTTCAAGTACTGAGGGAGAGCCGGTGTGATGGCATTGACCGCCTGCTTGCACAACTTTTGGTCCCGCCTGTTAAGGCTGGTTGTAAAAACATGGTACTGACCCAAGCTGAGTTGCTTCGAATTACTCTGGTACCCAGACTAGTTATTTTGCTGCTGATTATTGCCATTGGTTTGCTGATGATGCCCTCCTTGGTTGCCCTAGCCCTGGTAGCCAGATCCTGAACCGCCGGACCCCAAGCCGGCACCTGACCCGCCTGGCCCTGAGCCGCCTGGCGGGCCTCCGCTATTGTTGTTATGCTGCCACACACTGTAATCCCGAAACTTTTGCATAATGTGGCAATTCCTCCATGAGTGATTCGCCACCTTATCGGGTCGGTTGTGCTCTGGAAATTTTTGATGAACCACGCATTTAACTCGGCCCAGGAATTAATGGTGTTGGGTGGCAAGCCCTTCAACCACGTGCGAGCTGGACCGTCCAGCATCATGATAAAATACTTGGCACACACTGTGTTGTTGACGTCTAACATCTCCATCGCCAGTTTATAGCTCTCAATCCACGCCTCCGGAGGCAGGTCAGTAGTATAGTTCCAAACCTTGCGAGGGCCCTTGAAATCCTTCGGCAAACGTCCGTTCTGTAAAGCCGGCGCCAAACACAGCACTCCCATGGCCCCGGTGGTTACTCCTGCTCCTATCGAGATAGAAGGTGCCGGTTCTTGATGAGCCACCACTGCCGCCAAAGCCACCGCCTCGCGTTGTACCCTTGCCCGGTCCACCAGAGCCTGAGCATCCAGAATCGCCTGATCGTCTCGTGGCGGGTTCTGGTGTCGGTCACTGCTAGAAACCGTCGGCGACTTATAACGCCGACTGAAGCTGTGGCTGGGGACGGGGGTTGAGTGCACACGACTCCGGCTGTAGGTGTACTTCTCCTGCTGGGCCATTGCCGTCTGTAGGTATCCAATAGCGTTCCCCACCTCTTCTGCAAAGGGCGCCTCGTGTGGGATAGGAATCATACCGAGCTGGGTTGCCGCCGCCACCATGTTCTCTGCTGGGTTTGAATAGTGACCCGCTAGCGTTGGGAAAGCCATTGGTGAGGGCTGGTTCCGTCGGGGCGGGTTAGGGCACTGTTGTCAAGCCGTCGGCTGACTCTTTGGTGCTTCCGCGGTTCGTCCTGCTCCCGGCGTGTTAAAAAGATTCCTGGCCTCGAACTGTTCCGGCAAGCGAGACTGATGTCTCATCCGCTGAACCGCCGACGCGGATTGCTGCTCCAGCTCAAGGTGGAAAGCACTTGCCTTAAGGCGTTCTGCCTCTGCGTCCATCTGGGCCATCAGCATGCTGATCCCTTGCTAGACTTTAGTCATCTAGTCCTTTATCCTTGCGATCTCTACGTTCTGGGCGGCATTTCTCTGGCGTGACCTTAGTTGCCATCAGGGTTGTGAGCTCATTCATCAGATCTAGGAGAATTTGAGCCGGCGGCGGGTCAGCCCCCGACTCGGCTGCCCTAGCGAATGTACTGCTCGTGCCTCGTGCTGAACCTGCCATGAAGACGGCCGCATGCATCGGCAGCCCATAGTCCTCTGACTCATGACACCCCGACTCGGGGTAAAGCTCATCATAGGCCCCGAGCCTGCCATTGTGATGCGGGTAAATTGATTCTGTCTCTCTGCTCGAAGATTCATCCTCCGAACAGATGAGAGTTTCCTGCGACATGGACCCCTCTAGATCCGCACGTTGAGTAAAACCGACGAAGACATGCTTCATGCCCGGGTTAACACGAGCGGGTTGCATGTGCCGAACGGGTTGTGTGCGCCGAGCCGGCTCGACGATGTTGGTGCAGACGTCCGGCCCGGGTGTAGATCCGCCGACCTTGCCGATGAAAACGTGGATCCCATCGAAGGGGACTCGAAAGCCATATTCGATAGAGCCGGCCGTGGAGACTCTTGTTCATCCTGCCGACAATGTATCCCTCGATCCCCGGAAGAGAGCCCTTTGAGAACTCAACACCACCAAGCGCTGGCCCCATGGTGGGCACCAACTGTCGTGGTTTTATCACGGCAGATGTCTGAGGACTTATGTTCGAGGCCATCGCTAAGGTGATGGACTCAAAGGGGTTGGTTGGGACGAAGGACACGAGTTTACCGAGGTTCGCCCCCTCGGGAGGAGGTAAAAGCCTACGTCCTACTTGTGTTGTATTTATTGGAGTATCGATTACAAGGGAGCGGATTCGCTTGACCTAGTTCTCGATTGATATGTTTCTGTCTAAGTCACCTCGGGTCTCTGCCTTTATATAGGAGGCCAAGACCACGGGTTACAAGTCTCATACCGACTCTTACAACGTATCTGACTCTATCTCTATGCCATCTTGCCTTCCCGGGCAAGCCGTCTCGGGCGGTTTAACCGCCCGGGTCTTCATGCCTTCTTTGTCTGGGCTTCGCTTAAGCCCATCTTGGTAAACCGTCATATGTCTAGGCTTACCTCTCCAGGCCCATCTGCCTTGGTTTCGCTTATGAGCCGCCAGGTTTAACCCGGCCCCACCTGGGCAGGTCTCACCATGGGGTTATATCCCCAACAATGGTAGACTATCGTAATGCAGTAAGAACATTCTGAATTCTCACTAAAAATGATTATGTGATTATCAGGAGTGAGCCAAGAAGGTTTACTGTTAAATGCATATACCCCAGGTGTAGATGGAAGTTGCATGCATCAAATATGTTGAGGAGCAAGATTATTCAGGTTTGTCTATATATTTTATTGATTGGTTCTATTTTTAGATAATTTTGTGCTGTTTTATTAAGTTGATATCATTTTCTAAAAAAATTCAGATAAAAAAGAATGAACATGAACACACTTGTCCACAGAGGGGGGAGGATAAAACAAAGCTAGCAAAGATGTAACATCCCAAAATTCCATTTTGGAATGTTATGAATATAGCTATGCATCTATCATCACCATTGCTTGATTGTATGTGTTAGTTGAAATGCCATTTCTGAACTTTCTGAAAGCTCTTTCTACTTTTCCCTAAGTTGCTTTCACCTATTTGAAATTTTGGTTAAAAGTTCAAATAAGAGAGGAGTAACATGACACTCCACACCAGGGTCTAATTGGTGAATTATTTGAACATAATAACCAGGGGTTATTTTGAAAATATTTGCAAAAAAGATTTAAAAAAACAATTAGGACATTTCTGAAAATAATATTTTTTTCAAAGTGTTCAAATGACAGAATAGAAATGTTCATTAAATAGCATTTATTATTCTGTTAATTTTGATATATAATACCCCTATATTTAGAGACGATTTGAATGTTTTAAAAGCTTTTGAATGTCTCTGGTAAATTATTAAAAAGAAAAACGGTAACGGCTTTTCGATTAAACGGGCCGGCCCACCTGTTTATTTCGCGCATTTACTACAGACCGGTCACCCGCCGCGCCGTTACTTCTTTTCCCTCACTGACAGGCGGACCCCACCCGACCGACCGTTGCCCCGAAACGGTCATCTCCTTTCTCTTCCCCGCGCGCGCCGGAGCCGCCGCCGACCGTTTCCCTCTCGCCGGATCTCTCTCTCCCTTTACTCCCCCGCACCCCGAGCGCCCCTATATAAACCGGACCACCCCCGCGTCCATTTCCCCCCCCCCCCGAGACCCTTCTCTCTCTCACCTAGACGCCGTCAATTTCTCGTCGGAGCTCCACCACCACCGGACGTCGCCGTCGAGCGTAGCCACCACACCCGACCACCGTTCGCCTCGCCGTCGCCACCAATCGACTCCGGAGGACCGTCCCCGTCGCCCGGACCACCTCCCCGTCCTCCCCGACCACCGGAACGCCTCGCCATCGTTCCTCGCCGTCTTCGGATCACCGGAGAAACCCCGACGCCGGCAACCTCCCCCGTGAGCATTCCCATCCCTCCGTTTCAGATCCAACGGTCCCGATTAGAAATCACTTAAAACCGAACCGGTATCCTCCTAGCATCGGTCGCCCGCTCTAAATCTTCTAACGCGCGCGCTAGCCAACCAATAGGATTGCGCCACGTAGCCCCCTGACCGACGCAATCTTTTTTTTTAATTTCTGTTTTGTTTTAATTAACAGAGTGTTTTCCAATTTTGTTTTGCTTATATCTTTTAATCTGTTTAGAGTTTTGAGTTGATTCTTTTTGCAATAGCTCACATTTTTCATGTAGTTTCACCTTGTACTTTCAAATTTCAAATTTGAACTATAAAATTTGAATGTAATCAAATTTGCTCAAAATCTTCAAATCTGAATAACTAGAGTTTAAAAATAGATTTTGATATGAATCTTTTTGCTACTGTTTGGTATTAGTTAGGACTACCTTCATGTTTAGTTTGAGGATTTTCATGATATATTTGATTAGTGTTCTAACCAAAAACAGAATCTGCTTATTATTATAATATAGTTTTATAAACTTAATTTTGATTAGTTTGATTTAGAATTTGGTTTTATTTGTTTATTAGGTTCTGTTAGTAAACATTTAGTGTTTTCACTTACTGTTAATAAAAATATAAATTTGCCTAGTTTAATTTCATTTAACATAGGAATCACAACTTCTTTTCAAATAGGCATAATTTGATTAAAACAACTAACTAGTAATAGTTTTGTTTTCAAATAAGTTTTGTATAATTAATTCTGGTTTCTAAGACAAATTTATTTGTAAGTTATTTTCTGTAAGAACATGTTTTGTTAACAAAATAATAAGTTTAGTTTTCATTCTTTTTGTTAATATAACTATAGTTGATTCATATAGTGTTTATCACAAACTAGTATAAACTCTACTAAAGTTTTCCCAACAAACTTAAATTGATTATATTCTGTTTATTAATAAAATATGCTATTGTTTCTTTGCTGACAACAATTGTCTTGTCATTTCAAAATAGTTTTATTATGTCAATAGTGTTTTCATCCCTCACCTTTTGGAAAACAAAACTTTATGTGTTTTCTTACTTATGACTTGTGCATTGTTTGTTTCAATTGTTTACTAGTTCCTTGTTGTGTGTGTGTGTTAGCTACAATATTTTGATTGTATGCTTATTTGAGTGCATTGTTTATTTCGTTAGATTATCCGGAGTGCGAAGCCTGTTACTTAGAGTCACTCACGTACGAAGATCATCAATCAGGCAAGTCACTTTGATCATGTTTTACCCATGTTTTATATGCATTAGTTCTACCATCTCCCCAGTTGCATGCAAGATAGGTTAGTTGGAAACTTGGTTACATTGTAGTAGTATCATGTGGTAGATACCTCTCTCAACCCCCTTTGACAACATTGGCCCCGGGAAACGTTGTTTTACCTTTTGCTATGCTATTAGTAGACGGGGTTGGTTGTGTGATTCATGAGAGTTGAGAGAGTTAATAATTTCAAGACCTACATAATGATCAAGATTTCAATACTCCAAGTTTTCAACATACCTCTGGGTGGATGATGGTTGAACGGCGCCCTGGAGAAACCAGTGGTTAGCCTAGGTGATGCTGGAGATGGCCAGTATTCACGCGGAAAGGTCCACCCAGGCACAAAGGGATGGATGGGTGCTTCAAGACCCAAGGCTTACCTGCACAGCCACAAGTCATTATGGGCTCTGGCTTGGTTGGATATCGTGGTAACTCTGGACAGGCGGTGCTACGAGAGGTAGAAGAACGGTAGGAAAGGATGGGCACCGTCAGAGTCGCAGGGAAACCCTTTGGAAGACCATGTTTTGGTCATCCGTTTCTCAAACACCCTGAAGTGCGAGAAATCAAACGGAGGCGACCAAATCTTGTGGGGAACGTGTGCAAAACTCTGCAGAGTATTTCAAACCTAATCGATTAGCCGTGTCCACGGTTATGGACGACTTGAGCCAAAGGAATTGGAACTTCCGGAACTCTCAACACAAATAATATGTTGATGTGGGTATTTAATAATTTTGGGTATGAGAATTGGTTGGTGGAACCATCTCATTAATCAACCAACTTAGTAATATTTTGCTTAACCCCCTTCGATGTAGGAAAAACTTGGCTTTACGCAAAACTTACCACCCCACCTGCCATATAAGCATATAGACTAGCTGATTATTTTCACACCTCTACTGTGACTTTGCCGGCATATTCCATATGCTGACCTACACGGCTGCAACGTATCATGTTGCAGAGTACTTTTCCGACCAGGAGTGAGGACACGTTCTATGCTCAGTGAGATGCCCTTGGAGTCAGATGGACTCATCTACCTTCGACGCTTCCGCAAGATTTAGATATTCTCATGAGTTGGCCTTTAGCCACTTTATTGTAATTTATATTGTAATAAAGGACTCTATATGAGATTGCGATTAATATAATGCTGTGTGATTTCCCTTTGATATATACATTGATGTACCGTGTGTGTACCAGCATGATCTTGGGATGGTACGGAAACACCGGAGACTTGGCCTTTCAGGTCGGGTCGTTACAGAAATGGTATCAGAGCACACGCTGACCGTAGGACGTAACCTCTAGGATTGGAAAGCCTTAGGATTGTTTCTCTTTGTCTTTAAATATCTTATACTCTCATCTATTCGTTTCTGACTCCTCTCCGATTATTTCAAAATTTATAGATGGCCACCTTCATCCCAGTGTTGATCACGGAGTTTTGCCAGCCTGACGCAACGATGCCCTTTGGTAAGGAGCTGATGAGGATCGTCAAGGACATAAGGATTGCTTTGCCGAGCATCACCGGGACTCCTATCATGTCATTTCCCCAAGATGGACGCTACAGGATCGAGGTGCATATTCCAGGGAAGACCTTTGGGAATCGGAAGGAACCCATAGATCTCAAGTTCGTGGCACCCAGTTGGATACTTGGAAGAGACATGGCCATTCATCGTGCCCTTGGACGTATTCAGCAGGAATACAGAGGTGGAACCATTTCACCAGGACTCAGCATGGTTTGCCGCAGAGATGCCCATGGCAACATCATCACCAATCCCACTGCAGACACCACTATCTCCTATATCCAGACCTTAGAGACTCACATCAGGACTCTGGAGCTTCGAGTTCGTGCTGACACGAAGACTATCAAGAATCTGATGAATCGCGAGCTGGACCTTGAAGCTGATCTGCGAGAGGCCAACTATGAACACGAGCATGAAGTGAAGGACTTCCTAGAGAGGATTGATGAGCAGAATGCACGCATTGCAACTCTGGAAGAGCAGCTAGACATGGGAGAAAACCTTCACCCCGAAGGAGACATGGCACCCTTCATCAGCGACGATGAAGACTATGAGGAAAGCACCACCGGAGGACCTACGACTATGCACTTCTGAGGAAAAACATTAGTTATGCCCTCCATGTATCTTTATTTTAGTCGTTAAAGCGTAGGTCGATGCTTAGTTGTTTGAGATTTGTATTTCCGATGTTTGACATTGATTGAATAAATGAATGAGTGTTTGGTGTGATATGTTTGTTGCATTGCATATGGGTAGTGAATTTCTTCTAGACCCTTGTTCTATTCTAATTCTCATCCCTCTGAAAACAGCAAGATGCCTCCACGACGTGAGACTGATTTCACTTTTCCGCCGGAACTCACTCAACTCCTTCAGCAGCAGAATGCACTGATGCAACTATTGATTCAGAATCAGACCAACAACCAGAACAACAATAATCATCACCATCCACCCCAGACTGACAATCTCACCCGTTTTCTGAGGTTGAACCCTCCAATTTTCTCCAGCAGCACTGAGCCCATTATGGCAGATGATTGGCTCCGCAAGATGGAGAGAGAACTTGTCACCGCTGGATGCACTGACGCTGAGAAAGTGCGATTTGCCGCACATCAACTGGAAGGACCAGCAGCATCATGGTGGGAGAATTACACCACCACTTATCCTATTGCAGATGTGACTTGGGAGCAATTCAAGCTTGCTTTCCGCACAGCTCATGTTTCAGCTGGAGCCATGAGTCTAAAGAAGCGCGAGTTTCGCAACTTGCGCCAGGGTAATCGTTCCGTGGCCCAATATGTGGACGACTTCAACACATTGTCACGTTATGCCCCAGGAGATGTGGCCGATGATGCGGCCAAGCAAGAAAAGTTTCTGGAAGGACTCAATGATGAGTTGAGCATACAGCTGGTAGTGGCTAATTTCAACAACTACCAAGAGCTGGTGGATAAGGCACTTATTCTGGAAGGTAAATAGCAGCAGATTGAGAACCGCAAGCGGAAGTACACTCAGGGGAAGTTCAACTCTGGAGCTCATCAGAAGCCTCGTTACTCCCCGTACTCCGGGAATACCGGATCAGGAAACAGTAAGTTTGGAAAGCACACTCATGCTGTGCACAACCATGGAGGTCACCATCATGGAGGAAATGGGAACAACCGTTCCAACCATGGTAACTTCAAGAGTGACAATGGGAATGGGAACAACAACCAGCACCGTCAAGTTCCTGCTCAGAAGGATCTGAGTCACATTACCTGTTTCAAGTGTCAGAAGACAGGGCACTATGCTACTGAGTGTCCCCAGAGCAAGCAAGGCAATGGAAACGGCACTAACAACGGCAACTCCGCAGCCAAGAAGCCCAATCCGTTTCCCCGTGCTCAAGTGAATCACATCGATGTGGAAGAAGTCTATGATCAGCCCGAGACTGTGGTTGGTAAGTTTTTATTGCATTCACGTCCTGTTACAGTACTTTTTGATTCTGGTGCAACTCATTCATTCATATCAAGGGTAGTTGTGGATAAGTATGGTTTGCCCACCAAAACCCTTAGTCAGCCCATTAAGGTTAGTTCTCCAGGAGGTATGATGATGGCAGGGATAGGATGCCATGCCTTGAAACTCAATATAGGGAACCATGTTTTTCCCACCGACCTCATCGTCTTAGAGTCACAAGGATTGGATGTAATCCTAGGCATGGATTGGATGACCAAGTATGAAGGAAATCTTGATTGCCCTAGCAAGTCTGTTTCACTCACCACCCCGGAGAACAAGAGGATTAAGTATGTATCCCGACGCACACGTATGAGTGCTCGGTTAAATTCTCTCACAGGAGTTGTTCAGGAGGAAGTACCTGTGGTAAAAGAATTTCCAGATGTATTTCCGGAAGAATTACCAGGAATGCCACCAGATAGGGAGATTGAGTTCTTAATAGAGCTACAGCCAGGGACAGCCCCAATTTCCAAGAGACCCTATCGGATGCCCGCAAATGATCTGTTGGAAATCAAGAAGCAAATCAAGGAGTTATTGGACAAGGGGTATATTCGCCCAAGTTCTTCACCTTGGGGAGCCCCAGTACTTTTGGTGGAGAAGAAGGATAAATCTTTGAGGATGGTAGTGGACTATCGTGCCTTGAACGAGGTGACTATCAAGAACAAGTACCCTCTACCGATGATTAATGATTTGTTTGATCAGCTCGTAGGAGCCAAAGTATTCTCCAAGATCGATCTTCGATCAGGGTATCACCAGTTGAAGATTCGTGAACAGGATATACCCAAAACAGCTTTCACCACGAGGTATGGCTTGTATGAGTATACGGTCATGTCTTTTGGATTGACTAATGCTCCTGCCTACTTCATGAATTTGATGAACAAAGTATTCATGGAATACCTAGACAAGTTTGTTGTGGTGTTCATCGATGACATTCTGATATTCTCCAAGAACGAGGAAGAGCATAAGCAACATTTGCGTTTAGTTCTGGAGAAGCTAAGAGAGCATCAGTTATATGCCAAGTTCAGCAAATGTGAATTTTGGTTGACGGAAGTCGGATTCCTTGGACATGTTATTTCCGGAGAAGGAATAGCAGTAGACCCCGCTAAGGTTGAAGCCGTCACAGAGTGGAAGTCACCCACCTCAGTTAAGGAGATCCGCAGTTTCCTTGGACTTGCCGGATATTACCGGAGATTCATTGAGAATTTCTCCAAGGTTGCCAAGCCCATGACAGAGTTGTTGAAGAAAGAATCCAAGTATGTTTGGACTGTGGAATGTGAAGCCAGTTTCCAGGAGTTGAAGGAACGTTTGGTCACAGCCCCAGTGTTGATCTTGCCCGATATTCGGAAGGATTTCCAGGTTTATTGTGATGCTTCACGTCAAGGACTTGGAGGAGTACTTATGCAGGATGGAAAAGTGGTAGCCTATGCTTCCAGACAGCTACGACCTCATGAGTTAAATTATGCCACTCATGACTTGGAGCTAGCAGCCGTAGTGCACGCACTCAAGACTTGGAGACATTTCCTTATCGGAAATAGTTGTGATGTTTACACCGACCATAAGAGCCTGAAGTATATCTTCACGCAGAAAGAGTTGAACCTCAGACAGAGGAGATGGTTAGAGTTAATCAAGGACTATGACATGAGATTACACTACCATCCAGGTAAGGCTAATGTTGTAGCCGATGCCTTGAGTCGGAAAACTTATGTGAACACACTCACAGCTGGAGGATTACCTCAAGAGTTAGTCGATGATCTCAGAGAGCTCAAGCTAGAGATAGTTCCAAGAGGATATGTTGGTACACTGGAAATTCAGTCCACCTTGACCGAAAGAATTCGAGAAGCCCAGAAATCGGACAAGGAGATAGCTGAGATTAAACAGAGAATGAAAGATGGTAAAGCTAAAGGTTTTCGTGAGGATGAACACGGAACTTTGTGGTTTGAGAACCGAATCTATGTGCCCAATGAACTAGAGCTCAAGAAGTTGATACTTCAGGAAGCCCACGATTCACCTTACTCGATACACCCAGGCAACACCAAGATGTATCTGGATTTAAAGGAAAGTTATTGGTGGACAGGTATGAAGAAAGATATTGCAGAGCATGTTGCGATATGTGATGTTTGTCAGCGAGTAAAGGCAGAACATCAGAAACCAGCAGGGTTACTCCAACCTTTGCCGATACCCGAGTGGAAATGGGAAAAGCTTGGTATGGATTTCATCACAGGATTGCCCAAGACCCGTTCAGGTTATGATTCCATCTGGGTAGTGGTAGATCGCTTGACCAAGGTAGCTCATTTCATTCCAGTGAAAACCACCTATACCAGTGCTAAGCTAGCCAAGATATATATGAACAGGATCGTATGTCTGCATGGAGTTCCGAGGAGTATCGTGTCAGATAGAGGAACACAGTTTACCTCAAAGTTTTGGCATCAGTTACATGAAACTTTGGGTACAAGGCTAGAGTTTAGTACAGCTTTTCATCCGCAGACAGATGGACAGACTGAGAGAGTCAACCAGATACTGGAAGACATGTTGAGAGCTTGTGCGCTAGATTATGGATCTAGTTGGGATGATAACTTGCCTTACGCAGAATTCTCATACAACAACAGTTATCAAACCAGTCTAAAGATGGCCCCTTTCGAAGCTTTATACGGAAGGAGGTGCAGAACACCACTGACGTGGGATGGTGTTGGAGACCGACAACTTTTTGGTCCCGACCTTATCCGAGATTCTGAAGAGAAAGTCAAGTTGATACGTGACAGACTCAAAATAGCTCAATCTCGACAGAAGAGCTATGCTGACAGCAAACGTAAAGAAGTGACATATGAAGTGGGAGACAGAGCATATCTTCGTGTATCCCCGCTTCGTGGAATCAAGAGATTTGGTGTTAAAGGAAAATTAGCACCCAGATTCATAGGCCCCTACAAAATTCTTGAACGCAGAGGCGAAGTTGCATACAAACTGGAATTGCCGGAAGGATTGTCCGAAGTTCATAATGTGTTCCATGTGTCCTAGCTGAAGAAATGTCATGCTGAGATGGCTGATATCCCTCTGAGAGATACAGTGCCCCTAGAGGCCATACAACTTGAAAGTGATCTGACTTATGAGGAGAAGCCTGTCAAGATCCTCGAGACATCCAACAGGGTTACCCGCAGCAAGATCATCAAGTTCTGCAAAGTTTTGTGGAGTCACCATACTGAGGAAGAAGCCACCTGGGAACGCGAAGAAGATCTTCGTAGAGACCATCCGCACCTATTTTCTAGCCAACCCGAATCTCGAGGGCGAGATTCATCTTAAGGTGGGTAGGTTTGTAACATCCCAAAATTCCATTTTGGAATGTTATGAATATAGCTATGCATCTATCATCACCATTGCTTGATTGTATGTGTTAGTTGAAATGCCATTTCTGAACTTTCTGAAAGCTCTTTCTACTTTTCCCTAAGTTGCTTTCACCTATTTGAAATTTTGGTTAAAAGTTCAAATAAGAGAGGAGTAACATGACACTCCACACCAGGGTCTAATTGGTGAATTATTTGAACATAATAACCAGGGGTTATTTTGAAAATATTTGCAAAAAAGATTTAAAAAAACAATTAGGACATTTCTGAAAATAATATTTTTTTCAAAGTGTTCAAATGACAGAATAGAAATGTTCATTAAATAGCATTTATTATTCTGTTAATTTTGATATATAATACCCCTATATGTAGAGACGATTTGAATGTTTTAAAAGCTTTTGAATGTCTCTGGTAAATTATTAAAAAGAAAAACGGTAACGGCTTTTCGATTAAACGGGCCGGCCCACCTGTTTATTTCGCGCATTTACTACAGACCGGTCACCCGCCGCGCCGTTACTTCTTTTCCCTCACTGACAGGCGGACCCCACCCGACCGACCGTTGCCCCGAAACGGTCATCTCCTTTCTCTTCCCCGCGCGCGCCGGAGCCGCCGCCGACCGTTTCCCTCTCGCCGGATCTCTCTCCCTTTACTCCCCCGCACCCCGAGCGCCCCTATATAAACCGGACCACCCCCGCGTCCATTTCCCCCCCCCCCCGAGCCCCTTCTCTCTCTCACCTAGACGCCGTCAATTTCTCGTCGGAGCTCCACCACCACCGGACGTCGCCGTCGAGCGTAGCCACCACACCCGACCACCGTTCGCCTCGCCGTCGCCACCAATCGACTCCGGAGGACCGTCCCCGTCGCCCGGACCACCTCCCCGTCCTCCCCGACCACCGGAACGCCTCGCCATCGTTCCTCGCCGTCTTCGGATCACCGGAGAAACCCCGACGCCGGCAACCTCCCCCGTGAGCATTCCCATCCCTCCGTTTCAGATCCAACAGTCCCGATTAGAAATCACTTAAAACCGAACCGGTATCCTCCTAGCATCGGTCGCCCGCTCTAAATCTTCTAACGCGCGCGCTAGCCAACCAATAGGATTGCGCCACGTAGCCCCCTGACCGACGCAATCTTTTTTTTTAATTTCTGTTTTGTTTTAATTAACAGAGTGTTTTCCAATTTTGTTTTGCTTATATCTTTTAATCTGTTTAGAGTTTTGAGTTGATTCTTTTTGCAATAGCTCACATTTTTCATGTAGTTTCACCTTGTACTTTCAAATTTCAAATTTGAACTATAAAATTTGAATGTAATCAAATTTGCTCAAAATCTTCAAATCTGAATAACTAGAGTTTAAAAATAGATTTTGATATGAATCTTTTTGCTACTGTTTGGTATTAGTTAGGACTACCTTCATGTTTAGTTTGAGGATTTTCATGATATATTTGATTAGTGTTCTAACCAAAAACAGAATCTGCTTATTATTATAATATAGTTTTATAAACTTAATTTTGATTAGTTTGATTTAGAATTTGGTTTTATTTGTTTATTAGGTTCTGTTAGTAAACATTTAGTGTTTTCACTTACTGTTAATAAAAATATAAATTTGCCTAGTTTAATTTCATTTAACATAGGAATCACAACTTCTTTTCAAATAGGCATAATTTGATTAAAACAACTAACTAGTAATAGTTTTGTTTTCAAATAAGTTTTGTATAATTAATTCTGGTTTCTAAGACAAATTTATTTGTAAGTTATTTTCTGTAAGAACATGTTTTGTTAACAAAATAATAAGTTTAGTTTTCATTCTTTTTGTTAATATAACTATAGTTGATTCATATAGTGTTTATCACAAACTAGTATAAACTCTACTAAAGTTTTCCCAACAAACTTAAATTGATTATATTCTGTTTATTAATAAAATATGCTATTGTTTCTTTGCTGACAACAATTGTCTTGTCATTTCAAAATAGTTTTATTATGTCAATAGTGTTTTCATCCCTCACCTTTTGGAAAACAAAACTTTATGTGTTTTCTTACTTATGACTTGTGCATTGTTTGTTTCAATTGTTTACTAGTTCCTTGTTGTGTGTGTGTGTTAGCTACAATATTTTGATTGTATGCTTATTTGAGTGCATTGTTTATTTCGTTAGATTATCCGGAGTGCGAAGCCTGTTACTTAGAGTCACTCACGTACGAAGATCATCAATCAGGCAAGTCACTTTGATCATGTTTTACCCATGTTTTATATGCATTAGTTCTACCATCTCCCCAGTTGCATGCAAGATAGGTTAGTTGGAAACTTGGTTACATTGTAGTAGTATCATGTGGTAGATACCTCTCTCAACCCCCTTTGACAACATTGGCCCCGGGAAACGTTGTTTTACCTTTTGCTATGCTATTAGTAGACGGGGTTGGTTGTGTGATTCATGAGAGTTGAGAGAGTTAATAATTTCAAGACCTACATAATGATCAAGATTTCAATACTCCAAGTTTTCAACATACCTCTGGGTGGATGATGGTTGAACGGCGCCCTGGAGAAACCAGTGGTTAGCCTAGGTGATGCTGGAGATGGCCAGTATTCACGCGGAAAGGTCCACCCAGGCACAAAGGGATGGATGGGTGCTTCAAGACCCAAGGCTTACCTGCACAGCCACAAGTCATTATGGGCTCTGGCTTGGTTGGATATCGTGGTAACTCTGGACAGGCGGTGCTACGAGAGGTAGAAGAACGGTAGGAAAGGATGGGCACCGTCAGAGTCGCAGGGAAACCCTTTGGAAGACCATGTTTTGGTCATCCGTTTCTCAAACACCCTGAAGTGCGAGAAATCAAACGGAGGCGACCAAATCTTGTGGGGAACGTGTGCAAAACTCTGCAGAGTATTTCAAACCTAATCGATTAGCCGTGTCCACGGTTATGGACGACTTGAGCCAAAGGAATTGGAACTTCCGGAACTCTCAACACAAATAATATGTTGATGTGGGTATTTAATAATTTTGGGTATGAGAATTGGTTGGTGGAACCATCTCATTAATCAACCAACTTAGTAATATTTTGCTTAACCCCCTTCGATGTAGGAAAAACTTGGCTTTACGCAAAACTTACCACCCCACCTGCCATATAAGCATATAGACTAGCTGATTATTTTCACACCTCTACTGTGACTTTGCCGGCATATTCCATATGCTGACCTACACGGCTGCAACGTATCATGTTGCAGAGTACTTTTCCGACCAGGAGTGAGGACACGTTCTATGCTCAGTGAGATGCCCTTGGAGTCAGATGGACTCATCTACCTTCGACGCTTCCGCAAGATTTAGATATTCTCATGAGTTGGCCTTTAGCCACTTTATTGTAATTTATATTGTAATAAAGGACTCTATATGAGATTGCGATTAATATAATGCTGTGTGATTTCCCTTTGATATATACATTGATGTACCGTGTGTGTACCAGCATGATCTTGGGATGGTACGGAAACACCGGAGACTTGGCCTTTCAGGTCGGGTCGTTACAAAAGACTAGGTGGGTGGCAGATGCAATCTTGGATTGGTTGAGACAAACACCAACACTTAGTCCAACAACACTCCATGGAAAGCTATTTGAGAAGTACAAGATTGATATTCCTTACATGAGGATTTTTTATGCTAAGGAAATAGCTCTTGACAGGATTAATGGTTCATGGAATAAGATCTTTCAGTTGCTTTATACATATAAAGCTGAAGTGGAAGCTGCTAGTCTAGGGAGTGTTGTAGAGATTGACAAGCATACAGTTAAATACAAAATAAAAGGAAAGTCATTTGAGAAGGAGTGCTTTAGGAGGGCTTTTGTTTGTTTCAAGGCTTGTTGGTAAGGGTTTCTGGATGGTTGCAGGGCCTATTTGGCCATTGATGCAACTTCTTTGAATGGAAGATGGAGAGGGAAGCTAGTGGCAGCTTCTGAAGTTGATGGACACAACTTGTTATTCCCAGTTGGTGTTGGTGTGGTGGAGGCAGAGTCGGAGGAAATTTGGGTCTGGTTTCTGCAACATTTGTGCAACATTATAGGTACACCCCCAGGTTTAGCTATACACACAAACGCTTGCAAGGGTTTGGAGAGTGAAGTGGAAATTGTATTCCTTGGAGTTGAGCATAGGGAATGTATGTGACACCTTGCTCAGAATTTCAAAAATAAGTTCAAAGGTAAAATTTATGATGAGAATCTATGGCCAGCATCATATATATGCAGTGAGAGGAAGCATGAGCACCATTTGAGAGTTTTGTATGCTCACAATCCTTTGGTGAAGGAGTACATGGACGCACATCATGGAAAGATGTGGTCTAGAAGCAAATTCAATGAAATCTACAAAGTAGACTATGTGACCAATAACTTGGCAGAGTGCTTCAATGCAAAGATCAAGTCACTAAAAGGGCTTATGTTGTGGCAAGCATTTGATAAGATTAGGCAGATGATCATGATAAAAATGGCTCTTCGCAAAAGAATTGCAGAAACACAATATGTTGGCCATTGGATGCTGCCATCTCTTATTAAGGCATTGCATGCCAAGGCAAGAGGACTCAGAATGAAATGCATTTGATCTTCCACATACGAGGCAAAGGTAACATATATTGACAGTAAAGATAGGGAATGAAGGTATCCAGTGAACCTAGCAACCAGGAAATGCAGTTGTAGGTAATTGCAGATCCATGGGAAGCCATGCATACATGCCCTACATCTCATGACTGTTATTGGGGGTGAAGAGGGTGAAGTTGATCAGTACATATCTGAATATTTCTCTGTTGCCAAATTTAGGGCTGCTTATGCTTCCAATGTGCCTGCACTCACGGGAAAAGACCAAGTGAACATAGTAGATCCACGGTTCAAGCTCAATTCTCATGTACTGACTAGACCACCAGGAAGACCAAGGAAAAACAGGTACAGAGCTGGTGAAGAGGGTCGTGTTCCAAAACAACGTAAGTGCAAAAAATGTGGAATCCTAGGGCATATTGCTAGGACTTGTACCAATGCAGTGGATGCATCATTTGGACAAGAGGAACAATGGGCAGAAGCAAATGCAGAGGAGAATGCAGAGGCAATTGAAGCAGCAGCTTGGTATGTGTGCATCCTTCTTTTTGTATTCATTTGTTCTCTTTCTTTGATGGCTTATAACATTATTTCTATTGTGATCTAGCTCTGAGTTAATGCAAAGGCCTAGAGAGGAAGAAGCTCCGGCTGAAACATCATCTGAATTTGAAGCCATGGCTTATGAAGGTTTTGTAGACTTACGGGATGAGGAAGAAGCTATGGTTCCTTTCACGATTGTTGAGCCTGCAGATGACCAACAAATGTTCATCACTTGCTTGGGCAGTGCTCCATCAGCATCTCCAGCCCCACCACCCCGAGTGAAGAGGAACAAGAAGTTGATTCAGCACCCTATCCCATTTAGGGAAACCAGGAGCAAGACGGTGAAGCCATCCGGGCACACAAGGAGCAAGTCAAAATTTTGAATTTGAACTTTGAAAACTTTAAGGTCTAAGTTTCTGTTGTCAATTTGGAGTACTATGAAAACTTGAATGTGTAATAATGCTATTTGTATGATGTAATAATGCTAGTACTGTGAAAACTTGAAGGTTTGTAAAATTCAAATTTCCGAAAAAAATTCAATCTGAACCAATATTTGAATTTGAACCAATACCCATATTTGAAGTCCATTGCTCTATGGTGTGATGCTGCTATGTTTCATTAACGAAAATTTGAGGTAAGGTTTCTTTTCCATAGTGAAACTCGTAGCAATGACAAATGTGTTAGAAATAAGCTCCAAAGCTAGGGTAAATGGCCCCATTTGTAATAAATATTTTTTTGACCTTGTCTAAACGAGCCAAATATTTTTCAAAAAGAGCTATTCAATCTATATAGTGTCAATTCGAAGTCTCAATATTTACTGAATTAAACTTCATATTTTTTTATTTTTTTTGTTTAAAAACATGCTTTAATAGAAAATCGTAAGAAAAACAGTTCAAATTTTGAAAAATGAAAACATAAGTTCATCTTCTTCTTATTCACACAGAGATGAAGCTTTGGTGATTTTTCTGATTTATTTGAATTTTTTGGAAACCTAAGCCTCTCTTACTCTCATCCTTGAGTTCTATACATCGTCGTACGTCATACCTCATTTGTGTGAAAGAGTTTTTACTCAAATGTTCTAAAATCAAGTTTCTTATTTTTGATCTAAGCCATGTCACATAAGATGACATTATGTGCAGGTTTTCCAATATTTTTTTCAATTACCACTCCCCATTTTAATTTGATTGTGACATAATATGACATTATTTTTTTAATTCAAAAAATGATTTTTGGTAAAATTATCCATATACAAGGTTTATATTTTTTTATTGTTACTATGTCTTATAAAACAACGAACCGCGAAGGTTTCATAATTTTTAGATTTTTTGAATTAGTTATTGTCATTTGAATGTTAGTTAAACCTAAGATAACCCAGTTGACCGGCTCTAAACCCCGCAACATCTCTCCAAACCCTAGCTCCAATTTACAGCCATCCGATCATACCCTAGCTCCAAATTATGGCCGTCGGATAGGTTCTTCTAGAAGGAATTCCCTTGGCACGCTCCTCGCCGTTGGATCGGTTGGCGATCCGCGTCGCTCGCTCGGGTGGCCATCCGCGTCGTTCGATCAGCTGGAGATCCGCAGCACTGTCCTTCTCCACGCGACGTCAGACAGAGGAGCCACGAGAGACAGAGCAGCCACTCTGCCCCCCTTTCCTCCGTTCCTTCCCTACCTCGACGAGACCACTACTTGTCTGTTTCTTCTTCTCCAGTGATGAGAGCCATGTCCAGGTCCACTTCAGCCTCCCAACCCTCATGGACCGTGTATGGTCCAGTGCCCATGGAGCCATGTCTTGAATGCCCACGCACTGCGCCATTGAGACGGTGGATCTCGAGGGAGATCAAGAATGGCAATTATGGGCGCGACTTCGTCAAATGTGAAAGCAAGCGAGAGGGAAATGTTAGATCTCATGATTCTGCTCTGATTTGCTTCATTCTCGATAGGAATTATTTTTATTTTTCCTCTAATTTCGTTCATGATTCCGTTTCAGATCGTGGAGAAATGCAATTATTTTGAATGGCTATATCACTACGTTACGAGGCTTCAACTCAAGGTCTTGCTTGATTTGAAGGATTTGAATGGGGCCGCAAGCCGGGAGCTCAATCCGCCACCAGTCGTGGAGAATTTGGTCTCTCATAGTGTTGCTCCGATAGTGGTGGATGCGGATCTGAAGGGGGAATTAAAGAAGATGAACAAGAATTTGAAGCGGGTGATTTAATTGAAGAAGCATGCCAATCTGATATCTTTAGGATTTTATTTTTTTGTAGTTGCTCTAGGACGTGCTTACTTGCTGGTCATCTCTCATAAGGAGATGTTATTACTGTGGTGTAAGCTTAATCTTAAATGCTCAATTTGTGGATCGTATGCTTAATGTGGTGTATGCTTAAACTCTGTCGCTGAATCTCTGAATCTATTTGGACTTGCTTACTTGACCTCTGAATCTCTATCTCTGAATATCTGAATCTCTGTCTCTGAATCTCCGAATCTATTTGGACAGTTTTAGTTTCTTCAGAACACACCACACAGCCTGCAAGAAAACAAAGGGTAACTTGAGTTGTTGGGCCCAAACCTAAACCAAGGTTTACGCTAGAAATTTAATCTCCAAAACAACATTTCAAATCTTAGCCACCAACATTTATTTGATTGCTCTTTCATGCAATATGGCCACCAACATTTTCAAATGTTGCAATATGTCCATGTGACATGGTTGCATGCTTCCTCTCCCACTTGTCACGCTCTATGGTGCATGTTGCATGCTAAGGGATGTAGAGGCAGCCTCCAAGCTTGTGATTGGATTAAAATAAAAATATCCCATAAAAATAATATCTGGTCCTACTTGTCACACTCTATGGTGCATGTTATATCCCTATATTATAGGGTTATTATATGTGCATGTTGCATGCCGTAGGGATCACCATAGAGGCAAAGGTGAGCTTTTTATACACTGTATGGTTTATACCAAGTTTATAGGCAGGGATAACCATGCTATAGTTCATATTTTTTTGGCTCTTTCTGCTCTAGATTTTGTATCTTTTTTGACAGATTTGATTATGTTGTCTCTAATAAAATCCAAATATAACAAAACACGAATAAAAGTTTCATAATTTTTTTGCTCTTTTTGCTCTATCTTTTATATCCTTTTTGACAAATTTGATTTTGTTGTTTCTAATAAATCCAAATATAACACAACATGAATAAAAGCCCTTACATTCTAGCCAAAAAATCCAAATATAAAACAAGCATAACATAGATATAAAAATAAAAGTTCTTACATATAACAAGATATAACACGAGGCAAGTTCACGATACAACTTTTAACAAACGATACAATAATAGTAGTAGAAATTAAAAGCCCTAACACGCAACAAACTAGGGCAACACTAGAGATCTTCAGCGCCATCTTCACGACAAACCGGCCTGCCTTCTGCGCCATCTTCAATAGTCCTCCTCCATGAGGTTCTCGCCGATGTAGTAGGGGAGGTTGTGCATAGCATTCGCGGTGGGCAAGATGCTATCGACGTCGGTGAAGATGTTGTAGGTTGTGAAAGCGATGATCTCATAGACACACCAAAACACCTGCTCGAGAAGATAGAACGCGTTGAAGCGGTTGGTGAAGTGCGCAAGCAGCCCGGTCACCAGAGAGGATGCATTCGGACGCATATCGACTAGGCGGAACATGACCGGCGAGCCTGCAAGGAGGTGGCCAAAGCCCAGCCAGAGTAACGCATGGGCCAACTACCTAGGAACCCTCCACCTTGAGATCGCCCACACACGAAGCGTGGTCTCCACGACGACGATGATGACGGGGTACCTCCTCTCTGGCACAGTGGGTGGGAAGTGGAAGGTGGGGCTATTGTACTGCATCTTCTCTACTCACCTCGCTTCGAAACTGCTTTGGAGTTGGATGAAGAAGAGAAGGAGCGGTGGAGATTGACGTTGTGGAGAAGAGACGGAGGGGTGGGTGGTTTAACTAGATGGCTGGGCTTGGTATGCCACGAGATTTAATTGGCAACTGACTCGATGCGAGCTACTGAATCGATGCCAGACATTGAATCAAGATGCCATTCATTGAATCAACATGGCCAGACCGAGAAAGCTGAAACCGGTGTGTTGCTAGCCAACGGCATCCCTCTGTGACATTGGCGTGGCTGAAACACGTGCTCCCTGGCGAGGAGAGCGAGGCGAGGATATGCTAGACGCATGCACCCTAGCTTGGTTGTGTGCGCCCTAGCACCCTGTGTTGCCGCTCTGAAACGCCGTCGCTCTGAATCGAGGATACGCGAGACATGTGTGCATGACAGTACGTGGTGCATGCCGAGCCGTGGCGAGGAAATGCCGGTTCGTGGTGGCGCATGCACCCTGGCGTCGCACGCGTGATAGAGAAAAGGTAGGCTACATCCCTGGCGGTGCGCGAGACGTGAGGCAAGGAGACGCGAGCGATGCGAGGCAAGGCTACGTCCACGGCGGTGCGCGCATGCATGTAGAAAAAAGCTACGTCACGCGCATGCATAACAGGGCCAGGCTGCATGGGCGGCATAACACAGGTGGCTGCAGCATGCAATTAAGAGCGGCCCAACAGTCATCAGAAGCCCAACGGTCCAACCAGTGCGAGGAGCCCAACGGTCCAACCAGTGCCACGAGCCCAATGGGCCACCAAACACATTCCACTGCCAACATGGCCCCACTCGTTAAAGTTAACAGTCAACGCTTGACTCGGCGACAAAAGTCTAGTTTGGGCTTTTGTGAGGGTTTTTGACAAGCGAGTGGGGAAAACTTAGTTAAATTTTAGCGCATGGGGTTCAGTGAGTAAGACTAAGGAACCAGGGGCACAGATATAAAAAACCCAATAATTAAAGACAACCCTATGGCTCCTGCCTGTTGTCGTACTCATTGACATGCAAGTCATGATATTCTATACAAAACATGATCATCTCATACATCACATATATCTCATCATGTAATTGGCCATATCACATCACAACATACCCTGCAAAAACAAGTTAGACGTCCTCTAATTGTTGTTGCATGTTTTATGTGGCTTCTATGGGTATCTAGCAAGAACGATTCTTACCTACGCAAAACCATAACGGTGATACACAAATTTCTATTCAACCTTCTCAAATACCGCCTTTGTCAAATCCGATCGAACTAGAGTAGGAGAGACAGACACCCACCAGCCATCTTTATGCAACAAAGTCACATGTCCATCGATGGAACCGGTCTCTCGTAAGCATACGAGTAAGGTTGGTCCGTGTCGCTTCACCCCACAATACCGCTGAATCAAGAAAAGACCAAGGGAGGAAGCAATCTGAGCATCAACGCCCACAAACTCCTTTGTGTTCTACTCTTGATCTCATCTACGAATAGACCTAGCTCATGATGCCACTGTTGGTGAATATTGCATGGGAAACAAAAATTTCCTATGCACACGCAAGATCTATCCATGGTGATGAGCATCTACGAGAGGGAGGTGGATCTATATACCCTTGTAGATCGCTAAGAGGGAAGCGTTAAGAAACGCACTTCATATAGTCAAACGCCTTCGCGATCTAAATTTCAAGCCATCCCGCGATCCAATCACGATCTGTCCCGCGATCCAATCATGATCCGTCCAGCGATCCAGTTGTAGTCCTTTGGATCTAGCGCTGAATGGGCGGCACCTCCGCGTTCAACACACGTACAGCTCGATGGCGATCTCCGTATTCTTGATCTAGCAAGAGGAAGCGGAGAGGTAGATGAGACCTTCGGCAGCACGACGGCGCGACGCGATGGTGATGAAACTATTCCGACAGGGCTTCGCCTAAGCATCATTGAAAACTAGGGGAGACGATCTAGTGGGGAGAGAGGGATGTACAATGGCTTATGGTTGGGTGTGTCTGCCCTCTCTCCCCTCCAATATATATAGGAGGGAGGGGAGGGGCCGATGCCTCTAGGGTTACCCCTACAAGTCGACCGAAGGAGAGGTGGAAGAGTCCACCTCTAATCCTACTCCAAGTAGGATTCCAGTCCTACTTGGTTTTTCTTCCCCCCACTTGTTTTTTCCTTTCCCACTCTCTAGACGCATGGGCCCTTAGGGGCCGGCTTGTCTAGCACACTAGGGCTGGTGCGCCACCCGTAAGGCCCATCTGGCCACCCGGCGTGGGTGGCTCCTCCCGATGCCCCCTGATACGTCTCCAACGTATCTATAATTTTTGATTGTTCAATGCTATTATATTATCTGTTTTGGATGTTTAATATGCTATTTATATTATTTTTGGGACTAATCTATAGCCTAGTGCCAGTTTCTGTTTTTTCCTTGTTTTTGAGTATTGCAGGTAAGGAATATTAAACGGAGTCCAAATGGAGTAAAATCTTCGCGATGACTTTTCTTGGACCAGAAGACATCTACCAGACTTGGAGGGCAAGGAAAAAGACCCACCAGGAGGTCACAAGCCAGGGGGCGTGGTCACCACCCCTGGTCGCGCCTCACAAGCTTGTGCCCCCCTAGCAGGTCTCCTAACCCTATTCTTCGTCCTATAAATTCCCAAATATACCCCCAATACCAAAAAGAGCCACGCAAATACTTTTTTGCCGCCAGAACCTTCCGTTCCCAAGAGATCCAATCTTGGAGCCTTTTTCAGTAATCTACGGGAGGGGTATTCGATCACGAAAGGCATCTACATCAACTCCATTGCCCCTCCGATGATGCGTGAGTACTCCACCACAGACCTACGGGTCCATAGCTAGTAGCTAGATCGCTTGTTCTCTCTCTTTGTGCTTCAATACCATGTTCTTCATGATCTTCATGGAGATCTATCTGATGTAATACTCTTTTGTGGTGTGTTTGTCAAGATCCGACGAATTATGGGTTTATGTTCAGATTATCTATGAATATTATTTGAGTCTTTTCTGAATTCTTATATGCATGATTTCATATCTTTGCAAGTCTCTTCGAGTTATTGGTTTGGTTTGGCCAACTAGATTGGTAATTCTTGCAATGGGAGAAGTGCTTAGTTTTGGGTTCAATCTTGTGGTGTCCTCACCTAGTGACATATTAGGGGTAGCGAGGCACGTATTGTATTGTTGCCATCAAGGATAAAAAGATGTGTTTTCATCATATTGCTTGAGTTTATCCCTCTACATCATGTCATCTTACCTAATGCGTTACTCTGTTCTTCATGAACTTAATACTCTAGATGAAGGCATGAGTCGGTCGATGTGTGGAGTAATAGTAGTAGATGCAGAATCGTTTTGGTCTACTTGACATGGACATGATGCCTATATGCATAATCATTGCCTTGGATATCTTCATAATTATTCGCTTTTCTATCAATTGCTCGACAGTAATTTGTTCACCCACCATATTATTTTCCTTTACGAGAGAAGCCTCTAGTGAAACCTATGGCCCCCGGGTCTACTTTCCATATTCTATTTTTAGATCTATAAACCAAAAATACCTTGCTGCAATTTATTTACCTTTTTTACTTTCCGCAATCATTCCTATCTATCTCTATCAGATCTCATCCTTGCAAATAATCGTGAAGGGATTGACAACCCCTTTATAGCGTTGGGTGCAAGAGTTTGATTGTTTGTGTAGGTGCATCCATTGGTGACTTGCTTGTATCATCTACTGGATTGATACCTTGGTTCTTAGCAATTGAGGGAAATACTTATCTACTTTTCTACATCACCCTTTCCTCTTCAAGGGAAAACCAATGCAAGCTCAAGAAGTAGCACCCCCCGGAACCCTCCCGGCTCCCGATACATTACCAGAAATACCCCAACCTTTTCCGGTGAGCAAAACAGGGCATCCTATATATCAATATTTACCTCCGGATCATTCCGGAGCTCCTCGTGACGTCCGGGATCTCATCCGGGACTTCGAACAACCTTCGGTCACCACCACACATAACTCAATACTACCGCAACTTTCACTGAACGTTAAGTGTGTAGACCCTGCGGGTTCGAGAACTATGTAGACATGATCAAGACACTTCTATGGTGAATAACCAATAGCGGGACCTGGATGCCCATATTGGTTCCTACATATTATACGAGGATCATTATCGATTGAACCTCTATGTCAAGGATTCAATTAATCCCGTATGATGTTCCCTTTGTTCTTCGCTATGTTACTTGCCCGAGATTCGATCATCGGTATCTCTATACCTAGTTCAATCTCGTTACCAGAAAGTCTCTTTACTCGTTTCGTAATACAAGATCATGTGGCTAAATCTTTAGTCACTTTGCTTGCAAGACTCATTATGATGTTGTATTACCAAGTGGGCCCTGAGATACTTCTCCATCACATAGAGTAACAAATCCCAGTCTTGATCCATGCCCACTCAACAGACACCCTCAGAGATACCTGTAGAGCATCTTTATAGTCACCCAGTTATGTTGCGACATTTGATACACACATGGTACTCCTCCGGTGTCAGTGAGTTGCATGATCTTGTGGTCATAGGAACATATACTTGACATGGAGAAAACACTAGCAATAAACTGACACGATTATATGCTACGTTTATAGTTTGGGTCTTGTCCATCACATCATTCTCCTAATGATGTGATCCTGTTATCAAATGACATCTCATGTCTATGGCTAGGAAACCTTGACCATCTTTGATCAACGAGCTAGTCTACTAGAGGCATACTTGGGACACGGTGTTGTCTATGTATCCATAATGCATTTGAGTTTCCAATCAATACGATTATAGCATGGATAATAAACGATTATCATGAACAAGGAAATATAATAATAACCACTTTATTATTGCCTCTAGGGCAGATTTCCAACACAGCTAGCATAACTACTAGATACATACATAGCGAGAGTTCAAACTTACTACAACCATACAATGCAGCACCATAATTCAAAGCTACTAGGTCATTACACAACCATCCTACCCAAAAGGTCAGCAATGCCCACTTCTCCCCTATTCATATTGTTCATTTCGCCAGGATGGCCTGGATCTCCTTGATCTTCTACATGAGCTTCTCCTCTCCTTCCTTGAGCTCAGCAATTGGAAGCTTTAGTTGACCCTTCTCTTCAACATCCCTTTCCTTTCCCTTAAGAACATCAACAACCTGAAACTGCAACTCTAGCTTCTCTTGGGTTAGCTTATCCTTAGACTTTCTCAGCTCTCCATTGTGAGACTCAAATTTCATCCTAGCTTCACTCAGCAATTCCATCTCTTTCATATGCTTCAAATTCAGGTTCTGGATAACAATTGCTTGAGCTCTTATGAGGTTAACCACGAGTTAATACTTGTCATTAAGATGATGGTGATCTGCATCTTTCTTTGCCATCTCTCCCTTCATATCAACCAAAAGTTCACTTCTGCATTGCTGCTGATATGTTAGGTTAGACTGAAGATAAGTGAAATCAAGCACCATTTCCTCCTGGAAATTCGTAAGTTCATGCACATATTTAACTAACTTGCCATAGTTGGCCTCCAAATTGTTCTTCTGTGTTGTCAGGTGGTGAATAGTTAAAGCACTTTCAAGATTATCAGTCACCCTAGAACTCTTGCTATCTTCAAACATTGCGCACAACTTCAACAATGCATTCTCCATTGTTGGGGGCCACTCCTAGTCAACCCATTCAACAAAACCACAATCATCACCTTCCTGCAAAAACAGCAAGCAGAGCAAGTGAGTGCACTGCAAAGAGCAAGAGCAAGAGCACTGCAAAGTAGTGCCTGACATGGTTGTTTACAGTGGCTTACAAATGATTGTACGTACCCACAAAATAACAGCATCCCAAATTACAATAGAATTCAGCTCAAGATTTTAACTACAATTTGGTACTAATGGTGGAAAACAAAAGCAAACTCCAAGTGCAACACTACAAGTGTATCACTGAAAATGAGATCACTACAACTGGATCACTACAAGTGCATCACTACATTAGCATATTCTGCATCACAAAATGGACCATTTGCACTACCTACATTGGTACAACTGCATAACTACAACCGCATGAACACATGATCCTATTATGCATCACTACAAAGGTGTGAAACAAAGAATGGATCATACCGGCTCTGCACATGCTAAGAACCTTATGCCTATGTATGTTCCTTCAAAGGCAACAAGCATCTCTGATGCCTTGCCGTGCTTCTCACAAAAGACCATGGCATCGAGCTCTAGCCCCTTGTAATCGGGATCTTCAAGGCTAAAAGGGACCTACACAAGCTCGTACAAACACAATGCCCTAATCAAAATGAAGAAAAATCACCCAAATAAAAAAAACAAATCTGAAGCCCTAAACCTAAACTAGCTCAAGTGAAGAGAACTGACCTAGTAAGCCCGTCGTTGGAACCGGTGGAGTGCATGTACGGCAAGCTAGATGTGTTGTCACTGCTTTCGTCTTCGAAAACCATGGCGGTGGCGGTCCGGAGTGGTGGTGCCGCGGGCGGCGACGGCGGCAGCGGACAGGGAGACAGGAGCGAGGAGACGGCGTGCGGAGAGGGAGACAAGTGAGAAAGCAGGTCGGGTCGGCCTACTTAAACTGGCCGGCCGATTCGAGCCAGACCGATCCTCGTCAGCGGGGGCGCGTGCCGTTTGGCCAGCGTGTCGCTTGACGCGCGGGGCCCGGTTGTCAGTTTCAGCGTCAATACGTCAAAATATGACTTTTAGTCCAATTTGAAATGTATGGCCCGAAACTTGGTACTGACTTGTAAAAATTACCAATCTTGGTACCAATCCACCACCACTGCCCCAAATATGGTACAATCGTGCAATTTTCTCGCCGACCACGGATGGCAGGCTACAATGTTGGTTGTCCGATAGGTTTCGTGGTGGCGGTGGTGGATGCACTTCTTGGTCGTTTGGCAGCAAGGGTTATTATGGCGGACGCAACAGGCCTGCTGTAATAGTTCCTGAATCTGGTGTTGCTACGTTGACCCACATAGCGGATAGGAGCTTCTGGGTGTTGCAAGCGAGTTTCCGAGTGAAAGATGTGTGCTTGGTGCCGACACTAACGGCGCTCGTGGCTATCATTCTCTTCTTGTAAACATCTTCGTGGATATCGTCCTTGTGCGAGGGCTCCGGGAGAAATTCCTTGTATTCTTGTTAGGATTCGGCAGTGTTAATGCTCGTTTCATGTCGTCGCCCCTCGGGGGCGTTGTTGTAGAGCCTAGGCATCCCCGGTTGTGTCTCGGTGAGGTGTTAGGCTATTTCTAGGCTTCTTATGTATCTTTTGACCTGCTTTTATAGAGGGCCTCCTAACCACATTGTATAGTTCGACCGCCTACTTTGGTGTGTTGATTTATATGTAAAACGGGCTGCAAGGCTGATTCGAGAAATGTTTTATCTTTTGAACCGTGTGCTCATATCACAAGCCCTTTTCACTGTTGCATTACTCGCGTTGGGTTCTTAGAAATTAGATATCATGTTAACATGTAGTTTTCCATGTGTCACGAGTTGGGCTCACTCGTGAGAACGTTTTTTTCAATATATTTTTTACATGTCCGGCCGCTGTCACGGGCCTAGAGCCTTAGACGTGGTCGTGAGGGCCTCATAAGTATACACAACATGCGAGGTCAGCCCATGGAGCACTCTGTGGGGACCAGGTGTCCTAGTATCTTCCTGTGTGGTTGTTGCGGGTCTCATCCAATGCATTGATGGTCCATCCAAAAAATGATTAAGAGCTTGTGGCCTATGGGTTATGCTGAAGAAATAAGAATTTGGGGCCCTGAAAACTGATTCCTTGTTCCATGCCACCGTCCGTACGTATGTAAGGTGCGGGCTTTCTTTGAGGTTGTTCATGGCCATCTGTCCCGGTTATATTCTGTATGCATTGACTTCATACGTAGTGTATGTTGGGAGGTCCTATGTGACGCATACTGTGGCAAATAAATACCCCATCGCACAGGGTACGCCTGACTGGCCCGGCCCATTCCTGTGCGCCATGGGTGTGATGGTTAAAAATCACAAAAAAAGTTGTTTGCGGGTATCTGGGATTCAAACCCACGACTGGCAATTCATGTGCACTCGCTACTAGCAACTACGCCCGATGAGATCTAGTGGAAGATTTACATCGCAAGAATTGAAAACTACTAGCAGTAGACGACTTAACACTATTTGAAAGAATCCTGAACGATATTCCGAAATTTGAGTTATTTTCTGAAATGGCGAACACACATTGGAATTTCCAAACATTTTTCATAAACATGAACATTTTTGTAATTTGCACACAAAATATCAAAACAGGAAAAAAATCACAAACATATTTTGAATCTTTAGAACCAATTTCAAAATGGAAAACAATTTTTGAATACATGAACACAAGTTTGACCAAATTTTGAAAACAAGAATATTTTTTGAAATCCCGGTCATTATCTGAAAATTTTGACCTAAAACATGCTGAACAATTTTTGGAAAACAGAATATTTTTTGAAATCCCAGAAGAATTTTTTAACAATGCAAACACATGTTCATAAAATTTAAGTGAGAACAATGGGAAAATATATAACACTTTTTGAAGTTGTGAACAAATTTTGGAAAAAAGGAACATTTCTGAAATTCCGACTAATTTAGATAAATACGAAGACGTTTTCAAAAAATGTGAACAATTTAATAATTTAACAATCCAAATCAGTATTTTTGAATATTTGTGAAGAAATTTTGAAACATGGGAACCTGTTTTACAATTATGAACAATTTTGGGTAATTACAGAAAGTTTTTTAAAAATGTGACTAATTTTTGAATTTTTGTATTGCAAAAAATAAACTTTTTCTACATTCGGGAATAAATCTTGAAAACGGAGCATCTTTTGAAATTTCATACAATATTTGACAATCATGAACAAGTTAAAAAAACTGAACACTTTTCGAATTTGTGAACAAATTTTGAGAACAGGGATTTTTTAAAAATTTCTAAACACATTTTTGGAAAAGATTTTTTAATAATTTTTCATTTTATCTGTGAATCTGAAACAAAATATTCAGAAATCGTAATATATTTTTGAAATTTCAATCATTTTTCCAAATTAGCAAACATTTTAAAAAATTGTGAACATAATGTGAAAATAGGAACAACTTTTTGAATTCCGAACAATATTATCAATTTCGAAAATATTTTTTAGAAAAATGAAAATACACTTGAAAACAGAAAAAAGGAAATGAAAACGGAACAGAAGGAAAAGGAAACGAGACAAACCGGAACGAACGAACTGGTCAAATGGACCGACCCCATGGCTTCGCTAGTGTGTATCCCGGTGCGAAGCGGCGACAATTTGCCGCCGCACGCCGCAAATTGGGATTTCCGTGTTTGTTATTTCCTTCGTTCTTGAATATAAGTCTTTTTACAGATTTTACTACGGGCTACATGTGGATGTATATAGACATGCTTTAGAGTATAGATTCATTCATTTTGCTTCGTATGTAGTCCGTTGTGAAAACTTGAAAAAACTTATATTTAAGAACGAAGGGAGTAGATCACATGGAGTATCAGCCACTGTTCAAGACGGTATGTATGTGGTTGGAATATGTGGCCAAAGATGGCTTTACCCAACGTGGGTAGCAATATAATGTCAGGATCGGTTCATCTCTTCCTTCAACGTAGGCATAGTATTGATCTTCTATGACTTTACTGTCACCAACATGTCCTTTTAATTATTTTAGTCAGGCTTGTTGTTTTAGACTGTGTGCATCCTATTCATGTAGTGACCAGCATGTCCCTCCGAATGCTTTGCATCCGATTGGTGTTATATTTTGAGTTAAAAAACCACTTAATTTTTTTTAGAGAAACATTAAGACCCTGCTGCATATTTTTATTGAATTTTAATTAAATGGTACAAAGTTCCAAAGAAGAAAAAAAGATAAACTAAAGAAAGAACTATACAACCAGCCTTGGTGAAAACCCATTGTGGCATGCCGCAAAGGATTTTGAGTTATCTGAAGTCATTTACCCATTGTGGCATAGCCGCAAAGGATTTTCTAGTAGCTCGATGAACCAGCCATTTTGTAGTAAAATCACTCAATATTGGGTGGAGAAGATAAATCTGATTGTACATGTGAGGGAAAAGAATAGCGGCTGGCAAGGAGCCTACTGTTTCTTCCAACATTTAATTAACCGCCCTCAAACCGAGTGGAATTTCCTCCCTAAGAAAAACTTAGTTGAATTTCATGTACCATAGCTAACTTTTCACGTACATTTGTTGCACCGTACTTTGTCTTGCCAATGCCATCAAAAGGTCTGAAGTTAGAACGAGAATAGAGCAGCAGCACCGTTGCGTGGGCACCTACTACTTACTCTGTAAAAATACCAGTGAAAGTATTTGACACTCGAACCCCACAATTAGTGTTTTTACACCTCTGAAAGGCGCATGCATCGTCTCCCCCTATTGATGCTATCATACGTACAGTTTAATGATACTTTCTCCGATTCCTAAATATAAGTATTTTTTAGAAATTTTACTAGGTAACTATATACGAAATAAAATAAATGAACCTACGTTTTAAAGTATGTCTATATACATCCATATGTAGTTTTTTAGTGAAACATCTAAAAAAATTATATTTAGAAACGGAGGTAATAGATAATTAATGTAGCCTGTTTTTGCCAGCCCACCGTGCATGGTTTTCTATATATACGCATGCACAACTTTTTTTTAGAAAAGGAGTAAGACTCTCGGCCTCTGCATCTGGGCGATGCATGCAGCCACTTTATAATTATTCTTAAAAGACCTTACAAGGAAATACAACAGCAAGTCTGAAACCATCGTCTAGGCAACATATGTCGCTACTCCTATCCGGTTGATGTAGGGATGCTGATAGTCCAGGCCTAATGTCACAAACCTCGTAGCCAAGCCTAACATCTAAGACGACCTGGGGCCCTAACCAAGCCACTTGCCGGGTCTGGGGCACACACCGGTCCGGTGCGCTCTCAGAGGCCGCCACCACCAGCTGCCACCACTCGATCTTTAGAGTTGTACTCACGCATCAACTTTGTCCGGTCTAGCTGTCGTCGATATCACCACGACAACCAACGGCACCACCTCCCTGCGTGCGAACAGCTGAGCACGTCGTTGTTATGCCCTAGAGGCAATAATAAATTAGTTATTATCATATTTCCTTGTGCATGATAAATCGTTTATTATCCATGTTATAATTGTATTGAATGGAAACACATTACATGTGTGGGTAAATAGACAACACTCTGTCCCTAGTATGCCTCTAGTGAACTAGCTCGTTGATCAAAGATGGTCAAAGTTTCCTAGCCATTGACTTATGATGTCATTTGATAACGGGATCACATCATTAGGAGAATGATGTGATGGACAAGACCCAAACTACAAACGTAGCATATGATCATGTCAGTTTATTGCTACTGTTTTCTGCATGTCAAAGTATGTGTTCCTATGACCATGAGATCATGCAACTCACTGACATCGGAGGAGTACCTTGTGTGTATCAAACATCGCAACGTAACTGGGTGACTATAAAGGTGCTCTACAGGTATCTCCGAGGGTGTCTGTTGAGTTGGCATGGATCAAGACTGGGATTTGTTACTCCGTGTGACAGAAAGGTATCTCAGGGCCCACTCGCTAATACAACATCACAATAAGCCTTGCAAGCAATGTAACTAAGTGTTAGTCACGGGATCTTGTATTATGGAACGAGTAAAGAGACTTGCCGGTAACGAGGTTGAACTAGGTATGGAGATACCGACGATCGAATCTCGGGCAAGTAACATACCGAAGAACAAAGGGAACATCATACGGGATTAACTGAATCCTTGACATAGAGGTTCGACCGATAAAGATCTTCATAGAATATGTAGGAACCAATGTGGACATCCAGGTCCCGCCATTGGCTATTGACCGTAGAGGTGTCTCGGTCATGTCTACATAGTTCTCGAACCCGCAGGGTCTGCACACTTAAGGTTTGGTGACGTTTCGGTAGTATAGAGTTATGTATGGTGGTGACCGAAGGTTGTTCGGAGTCCC
This sequence comes from Hordeum marinum, assembly GCA_022496015.1. Lineage (NCBI taxonomy): Eukaryota > Viridiplantae > Streptophyta > Magnoliopsida > Poales > Poaceae > Hordeum > Hordeum marinum. Next base: position 446,760,396 of record CM039676.1, read on the forward strand.
GGATGAGATCCCGGACGTCACGTGGAGCTCCGGAATGGTCCAGAGGTAAAGATTCATATATAGGAAGTCCTATTTTGGTCGCCGAAAAAGTTTTGGGCTCATCGGTAGTGTACCGGGAGTGCCGGTGGTGTACCGGAGGACCATCAGGAGAGGTATTTCGACCCAAGAGGCTACATGGGCCGTGGGAGGGTAGAAACCAGCCCTTAGTGGGCTGGTGTAAGTCCTCTAAGAGGCCCATGCGGCTGGACTTGGGAAAGAGAGAAAAAAGGCCAAGGTGGAAAGAGATTCCAATTAGGAAAGGAGGAATCCTAGTCCTAATAGGATTGGAGGAGGATTCCTCCTCTCCTCCTTGCGCAAGAGGCAAGGCAGGGCTGCCTTGTGCGCCAGCCCTCCTCCTCCCTCCCTCTTATATATACTAGAGGTATTGGGTGTTTTGCACTTGATTTTACGGCCACGTGCTACCCGTTCCATCGATGCTCCTCTAGATCGGATTTCCGTAGTGCTTAGGCGAAGCCCTGCCGGAATTGCTCCACCACCATCACCGGAGCGTCGTCACGCTGCCAATGAACTTTTCTCCCTCTCCACTTCCTCTTGCTGGATCAAGACGGTGGAGATCGTCATCAAGCCGCACGTGTGCTGAACGCGGAGGTGCCGTCCGTTCGGCGCTAGATCGGAAGGACCGGGAACAAGATCGCGAGACGGTTCGTGATGAGTTCACGGGACGGATCGTGATGAGATCGCGGGACGGATCGTGATTAGATCGTGGGACGAATCGTGATGTGATCGCGGGACGCTCGGCGATTTGGATCGCGAAGATGTTCGACTACACCAACCGCGTTTCTTAACGCTTCCCGCTTAGCGGTCTACAAGGGTATGTAGATCCACTATCCCTCTCGTAGATGCTCATCACCATGGATAGATCTTGCGTGTGCGTAGGAATTTTTTTGCTTCCCATGCAACGTTCCCCAACAGTGGCATCATGAGCTAGGTCTATGTGTTGATGAGATCTCGAGTAGAACACAAAAGGTTTGTGGGCGTTGATGCTTAGATTGCTTCCTCCCTTGGTCAGATTTTGGTTTAGCGGTATTGTGAGATGAAGCGGCCTGGACCAACATTACTCGTACACTTACGAGAGACCGGTTCCCTCGACGCAACTTGTTGCCTAGATGGCTTGCGGGTGGCAGTTTCTCTCACTTTAGTTGGATCGGATTCGACAAAGGCGGTCCTTGAGAAGGTTGAAAAGCAAATTATGTATCACCGTTGTGGTTTATGCGTAGGTGAGAATCGTTCTTGCTAGAAACCCGTAGCATCCACGTAAAACATGCAACAACAATTAGAGGATGTCTAACTTGTTTTTGCAGGGTATGTTTTGATATGATATGGCCAATTACATGATGTGATATATGTGATGTATGAGATGATCATGTGATGTATAGAATTTCACGACTTGCATGTCGATGAGTACGGCGACCGGCAGGAGCCATAGGGTTGTCTTTAATTGTTGTATGACCTACGTGTCAATCATTAAGCGCTATGGAATGCTTTACTTTATCTCTAAACGGTAGCAATAGTAGTAGAAGCATGTTGGGAACGACAACCCCGATGGCGAAACATTGATGGATATCAAGATGATGGAGATCATGGTGTCTTGCCGGTGATGATGCATATCATGCCGGTGCTTTCGAGATGGAGATCGAAAGCACAAGTTCATGGCCATATCATGTCACTTATGAATTGCATGTGATGTTAATCCTTTTATGCACCTTGTTTTGCTTAGTACGATGGTAGCATTATAAGGTGATCCCTCACTTAAATTTCAAGATAAATTGTGTTCTCCCTGAGTGTGCACCGTTGCGAAAGTTAGTCGTGTTGAGACACCACGTGATGATCTGGTGTGATAGACTCTACGTTCACATACAATGGGTGCAAGCCAGTGTTGCACGCGCAGAACACTCGGGTTAAACTTGACAAGCCTAGCATGTACAGACATGGCCTTGGAACACAAGAGACCGAAAGGTCAAACATGAGTCATGTAGTAGATATGATCAACATGATGATGTTCACCATTGTAACCACCTCAACTCACGTGATGACCGGACTTGAGTTGGTGAATTTGGATCATGTATCACTCGGATGACTGGAGGGATGTCAATTTGAGTGGGAGTTCTTAAGTAATATGATTAATTGAACTCATTATCATGAACATAGTCAGTAGTGTCTTTGCAAATTATGTTGTAGATTACTTGCTCGCGCTGTAGCTCCCTTGAATTTTTATATGTTCCTAGAGAAATAGAGTTGAAAGATGATGGTAGCAATATTACGGATTGGCTCCGTGATCTGAAGATTGTCCTCGTTGCTGCACAGAAGGCTTATGTCCTTAATGCACCGCTCGGTGCGCCAACCCCTCTAGCATCGTATGTAGATGTTGTGAACATCTGACAGGTACGTGCTGATGACTACTTGATAGTTTAGTGTGTCATGCATTACGGCTTAGAATTGAGGCTTCGAAACGTTTTGAACGTCATGGAACATATGAGATGTTCTAAGAGCTGAAATTAGGATCTCAGGCTCGTGCCCGTGTTGCGAGATATGAGATCTCCAACAAGATCCTTCGCCTGCAAGATGAACGAGAATAGCTCAATCGTTGAGCATGTGCTCAGATTGTCTGGGTGCTACAATCGCTTGAATCGAGTGGGAGTTCATCTTCCAGATAAGATAGTGATTGATATAGTTCTCCAAGTCACTTTCACTAAGCTACTAGAACTTGGTGATGAACTATAAAATGCCAGGGATAGAATTAATGATCCCTGAGCTGTTCGCAATGTTTGACACCGCGAAGGTAGAAATCAAGAAGAAGCATCAAGTTTTGATGGTTAGTATAACCACTAGTTTCGAGAAGGGCAAGGGCAAGGTGGGAAACTTCATGGATGGCAAGTTAGTTGTTGCTCCAGTGAAGCAACCCAAAGTTGAACCCAAAACCCGAGATTAAGTGCTTCAATTATGAGGAGAGAGGTCGCTGAAGCGGAATAACCCTAGATACTTGGTAGATAAGAAGGCTGGCTACGTCGAGAGAAGTATATTTAATATACGTCTTATTTATGTGTACCTTGCTTGTACTCATAGTAGCACCTGGGTATTGGATACCGGTTCGGTTGCTAAATGTTAGTAACTCGAAATAAAAGCTATGGAATAAACGGAGAACTAGCTAAGTGTGAGGTGACGATGTTTGTTGGAAATGTTTCCAAGGTTGATGTGATCGCACGCTCTCTCTACCTTCGGGATTAGTAACAAACCTAAATAAGTGTTATTTGGTGTTTTGCGTTGAGCATGAACGTGATTAGATCGTGTTTATTGCAACACGGTTATTCATTTAAGTTAGAGAATAATGGTTATTCTATTTACATGAATAATACCTTCAATGGTCATGCACCCAGTGAGAATGGTTTGTTGAATCTTGATCGTAGTAATACACATGTTCATAACATTGATGCCAAAAGATAAAAAGTTAATAATGATAGTACCACATACTTGTGGCACTGCCGCTAAATGTCATATTGGTATAAAACGCATGAAGAAACTCCATGCTGATGGATCTTTGGACTCTTTTGATTTCGAATCGGTTGAGACATGCGAACCATGCCTCTGGGTCAAAGATGACTAAGGACCCCGTTTTCTGGTTTGACGGAGTGGGCAAGTGATTTATTGGAAATGATACATGTTGATGTACGCAATCCAATGAGTCTTGTAGCGTGCGGTGGATATCGTTACTTTTTTACCTTCACTGATGATTTGGGTAGATATAGTGTATGTTTACTTTATGAAACACAACTCTGAATCGTTTGAAAAGTTCAAGCAAATTCAGAGTGAAGTTTAAGATCATCATGACAAGAAGATAAAAGTATCTGCGATATGATTGTGGAGGTGAATATCTGAGTTATGAATTTGGCATACAACTTTAGACAATGTGAAAGTTGTTTCACAACACACGCCACCTGGAACACCATAGTGTGATGGTATGTACGAACATCATAGTCATGCTCTATTGGATATGGTGCATGTTATGATGTCTCTTATCATTTTGCTACTATAATTTTGGGGTTGTGCATTAAAGACAACTACATTAACTTTAAATAGGGCACCATCTAAATCCGTTGAGATGACACTGTGTGAACTATGGTTTGATAGAAACCTAAGCTGTCATTTCTTAATGTTTGGGGCTGTGACGCTTGTGTGGAAAATGTTTTCACCTAATGAGATCGAACCCAAAGCAGACAAATGGATCTTCATAGAATACCCTAAGAACAGTTGGGTGAACCTTCTATCTCAGATCCAAGCATAAAATGTTTGTTGCTAAAACTGGGTCCTTTCTCGAGAATGGGTTTCTCTTGAAAGAACTGAGCGGGAGGAGGATAGAACTTGATGAGGTTATTGAACCTCTGCTTCAACCAGAAAGTAGCGCAGCGCAGAAAGATGTTTTGTGAAGCCTACGTCAGTTGAAGAGGAAGTTAATGATGATGATCATGAAGCTTCGGATCAAGTTACTATCGACCTACAAGGAAAATAGAACTTGATGAGGTTATTGAACCTTTACTTCAACCAGAAAGTGGCGTAGAGAAGAAAGATGTTTCTGTGAAGTCTACGTCAGTTGAAGAGGAAGTTAATGATGATGATCTTGAAGCTTCGAATCAAGTTACTATCGAACTTCGTAGGTCGACAAGGACGTGTACTGCTACTGAGCGGTACGACAACCCTGTCTTGGAGGTCATATCGTTGGACAACGATGAACCTACGAACTATGGAGAAGCGATGATGGGCCCGGAAACCAACAAATGGTTAGAGGCCATGAAATCCGAGAAAGGATCCATGTATGAAAACCAAGTATAGACTTTGGTGGACTTGCTCGTTGGACGGCAGGTCATTAAGTACAAATGGATCTTTAAAATGAAGACAGACACTGATGGTAAATGTTACCATTTGTAAAGCTTGACTTGTTGCAAAGTAGTTTATGACAAGTTCAAGGAGTTGACTGCGATGAGACTTTCTCACTCGTAGCAATGCTAAAGTCTGTTGGAATTATGTTAGCAGTTGCTGCATTTTTCAATTATGAAATCTAGCAGATGGATGCCGAAACATCGTTTCCTTCCTTAAGGAAAGGTTGTATGAGATACAACCAGAAGGTTTTGTCAGTCCTAAGGATGCTAAAAGGTGTGCGAGTTTCAGTGATTCTTCTATGGGCTGAAGCAAGCATCTCGGAGTTGGAATATACACTTTGATGAGGTGATCAAAGTTTTTGAGTCTATACAAAGTTTACGAGAAACTTGTATTTACAATAAAGTGAGTGGGAGCACTATATAGTTTTTGATAAGTATATGTGGATGACATATTGCTATTCGGAAATGATGTAGAATTTCTGGAGAGCATCAAGATCTATAAAGATAGATCAAGATGTTTGATAAGACTTTCAATGAGTACATACCTTGACAAGATTTTGAAAGAGTTCAAAATGGATTAATCAGAGAGAAGTGTTCTCGCCTGCTTTGTAAAGTATGAAGTTGAGTGAGACTCAAAGCTCGACCACGGCAGAAGAAAGAGAAAAGACGAATGTCGTCCCCTATGCCTTAGCCATAGGCTTTGTATAGTATGCCATGCTGTGTACCGCACCTGTGTGTGCCTTGCCATGAGTCCGTCAAGGGATACAAGAGTAATCCAGGAGTGGATCACTGGACAGCGGTCAGGAATATCCTTAGTAACTAAAGGACTAAGGAGATGTTTCTCGATTATGGAGGTGATAAAGAGTTCATCATAAAGAGTTACGTCGATGCAAGCTTTAAACACCAATCCGGATAACCCGTAGTAGCAATCTGGATACGTATAGTAGGAGCAACCATTTGGAATAGTATCAAGTGGAGTGTGGTAGCAGTGTTTACAGTTTGGCATAGAGATTTGCAAAGTACACACGGATCTGAATGTCGCAGACTCGTTGACTATAGGACCTCTCTCACATGCAAAGCATGATCGATCCCCAGAACTCATTGGGTGTCAGATTCATTACAGTGCGTATCACATGGTGATGTGAACTAGATTATTGACTCTAGTGCAAGTGGGAGACTGTTGGAAATATGCCCTAGAGGCAATAATAAATTAGTTATTATCATATTTCCTTGTGGATGATAAATCATTTATTATCCATGCTATAATTGTATTGAATGGAAACACATTACATGTGTGGGTAAATAGACAACACTCTGTGCCTAGTGTGCCTCTAGTGAACTAGCTCGTTGATCAAAGATGGTCAAGGTTTCCTAGCCATTGACATATATGTCATTTGATAACGGGATCACATCATTAGGAGAATGATGTGATGGACAAGACCCAAACTACAAACGTAGCATATGATCGTGTCAGTTTATTGCTACTGTTTTCTGCATGTCAAAGTATGTGTTCCTATGACCATGAGATCATGCAACTCACTGACATCGGAGGAGTACCTTGTGTGTATCAAACATCGCAACGTAACTGGGTGACTATAAAGGTGCTCTACAGGTATCTCCGAGGGTGTCTGTTGAGTTGGCATGGATCAAGACTGGGATTTGTTACTCCGTGTAACGGAGAGGTATCTCAGGGCCCACTCGGTAATACAACATCACAATAAGCCTTGCAAGCAATGTGACTAAGTGTTAGTCACAGGATCTTGTATTACGGAATGAGTAAAGAGACTTGCCGGTAACGAGGTTGAACTAGGTATGGAGATACCGACGATCGAATCTCAGGCAAGTAACATACCGAAGAACAAAGGGAACATCATACGGGATTAACTGAATCCTTGACATAGAGGTTCGACCGATAAAGATCTTCGTAGAATATGTAGGAACCAATGTGGACATCCAGGTCCCGCCATTGGTTATTGACTGTAGAGGTGTCTCGGTCATGTCTACATAGTTCTCGAACCCGCAGGGTCTGCACACTTAAGGTTTGGTGACGTTTCGGTAGTATAGAGTTATGTATGGTGGTGACCGAAGGTTGTTCGGAGTCCCAGATGAGATCCCGGACATCACGAGGAGCTCCGGAATGGTCCGAAGGTAAACATTCATATATATGAAGTCCTATTTTGGTCGCCGGAAAAGTTTCGGGCTCATAGGTAGTGTACCGGGAGTGCCGGTAGTGTACCGGGGGACCATCAGGAGAGGTATTTCGACCCAAGAGGCTATATGGGCTGTGGGAGGGTGGAAACCAGCCCTTAGTGGGCTGGTGGAAGTCCTCTAAGAGGCCCATGCGACTGGACTTGGGAAAGAGAGAAAAAAGGCCAAGGTGGAAAGAGATTCCAATTAGGAAAGGAGGAATCCTAGTCCTAATAGGATTGGAGGAGGATTCCTCCTCTCCTCCTTACGCAAGAGGCAAGGCAGGACTGCCTTGTGCGCCAGCCCTCCTCCTCCCTCCCTCTTATATATACTGGAGGTATTGGGTGTTTTGCACTTGATTTTACGGCCACGCGCTACCCGTTCCACCGGTGCTCCTCTAGATCGGATTTCCACAGTGCTTAGGCGAAGCCCTGTTGGAATTGCTCCACCACCATCACCGGAGCGCCGTCACGCTGCCGGTGAACTCTTCTCCCTCTCCACTTCCTCTTGCTGGATCAAGACGGTGGAGATCGTCATCAAGTTGCACGTGTGAAGAACGCGGAGGTGTCGTCCGTTCGGTGCTAGATCGGAAGGACTGTGAACAAGATCGCGAGACGGTTCGTGATGAGTTCACGGGACGGATCGCGATGAGATCGCGGGACGGATCGTGATGAGATCGCGGGACGGATCGTGATGAGTTCGCGGGACGGATCGTGATGAGTTCGCGGGACGGATCGTGATTGAATCGCGGGACGAATCGTGATGTGATCGCGGGACGCTCGGCGATTTGGATCGCGAAGATGTTCGACTACACCAACCGCGTTTCTTAATGCTTCCCGCTTAGCGATCTACAAGGGTATGTAGATCCACTCTCCCTCTCGTAGATGCTCATCACCATGGATAGATCTTGCGTGTGCGTAGGAAATTTTTTGTTTCCATGCAACGTTCCCCAAAGTCGCAATCGCCACCGATTTGGATCACGAAGTCTCTGGAAGATCTGTCGTGCGTAGCACCTGCCGACCAGGCATGACAAAACGTCGCACCTGTCGGTCAGGCATGACTTGACATCTCCACCGAAGCTATGTGCAAGATGAAGCCGCTCCTCCTCCTGCCTCTGACTTCCAGCGCCGCTGGTGCCCAAACAATGCTCCCAAGAGAGGAACAACACCGCAGTATCGCCATCGTCCGATCTGGATTGCTAGATCTTAGGGTTTCCCCCGAAGCAGCACGAGTGAGTCGATAGAAGTTACACGACGATGCCTTCATGAAGGTAACGACGCAAAACGCCGCCATCGCCCGCCATCGGCTCGGTTTTCATCGGCAACTCTGTTTCCCCAACTCGCAGCCGGGATTAGATGACGGATCTGGAGATCCGACCACCCAGCCTCAGGCCGACCATCTCAGGCGGAGGAGGTGGCCACCACCGCCACGCCTAGGGCCGCAGCCCCTGACGTCCTCGAGTTGCAAGTCGATCTAAGGGACGGCAAGCCATTGACGGAAAGGTACAGGTTGCGGCCCGCAGAAGCCCATCTGGAGCCAGTAGCGCCGCCGCTGGACCTGCCGCCGTACGTCGCCGCTGACCTGGCTGCCGCCGCCCCGCACACACTGCCGTAGATCCGGCATCACGGGCCGCCGCTGTCCTGGCCGAAGCGCGGGCTGAGGAGAAATGCCGCCCCCGCCGCTGCAGCACATAGGCTTTGCCTGCGGCGCTTCCGGCGGCGGCGACGGGGGAGAAGACCCTGGAGTGAACGGGAGAAAGCGGCCGGCGGGGGCGCTCCGGTGCGTCGCGGCGGCGCCGCACGGGAGCGGGATCCCACGCATGCACAACTCTGGTTTACTCTTTACTAGTTCTCAACTTCAATTGATTCTTGATTCCGCTAATTCAGCAAGGACTATAGGCCACACTCACAGATCAACCTATATTGCCAACGTCGTTGACAAATAAGTCAACAAGCATTGCCAGTGCTTAAGCTTTCTGAATGGAAGTCATCAGGAAATTTCTATCGTACGATCAGAGTGTTCTTACAGCGAACTGGCATCTTGCGGCCGCGGCTATCCAAGGTGGCGCGTCGCTGCGTTTGCCCTTACTTCGGCAACCACATGTTGACCGGAGAAAGCTAGCTGAACATATTGAATCATTTCTCTGCGACCTTGGAAATCCACACAATGTTAAGGAGTGATATCTGACAGTGAACCATCACCCCTACAGAATTCAGATGGTTATTCACAAGTTACGTGATTTTGATGGAAAGTAGAGAAAAATCACCGAGAAGCGCCCCTTGGTTGAGTAGATGCTAGTGGAATATAGGTCACACGTATAGGAGAGGTGTGGGGAGCCCGACTCTGGGTGCTCTTACCCCCCTGAATGAAAGGCTCATGTATCGTCTTCCCCTATGGATGCTATCGTACACCTAAGCATTCATGATTAGTAATTAATTTTGCCTGCTTTTCGAGGCCACAGTGCATGATGTTTTATATACACGCTTGCATAACTCTGTTTCACTCTGTAGTTCTCAGCTTCAACTTGATTCTTGACTCCACTAATTCATTCAACACTATATTAGGCCCTCTCATAGAACAACCTGTTGCCAAAGTCGTCGACAAACAACTGACACGCATCGTTGGTGCTTAAGCATTGTGAATGGAACTATGGAACTACGGAAGGCATTTCCGCACAATACGGTGACACCAAGTAATTCAACGGTGCTCTTTTACGGTACCTGATACTCCAATGGAATTAATCGGAGTGCCAAACGGATCTGGCCATCCATGATGAAGGGTAACTTAGACATTTTACGGAGGGTATTTTGGGATTTTCCACAATAGAGGTCGATCGTTCTGTTTCATAGAAAAAAAAGCTGTGGACCGATCCTGCATCCAGCCGTGAGGCCGTTAAAAAAAGGCGGCGCCGCCGCCAGCCAGATTCAAGATTTCTCTTCGCTGCATCAGAATTGTTGTCGTCGCACGTGTCAATATGCACGCTCAGCTCTTGCCCTCGATGTATCCGTTCATTCTTCACTGGTGCATCGTCTAGTGAAAAGCCAGGGACAGTCTATCCATCCGTTGCATTCCTTCAGGTCCAAGATGCACTATTGGGCTTCACAAATCCGTCCATTATGTTCAGAGATTAGAACGTGCCAGCGTCCGACCTGATTGTGGAGGACACAAGCAATGGCGGCAGCGGCAGGCGGCGGCGCGGACGGAAACGAGTGCAGCGCGGCGTTCTTACGAACCAGAGGTTACAGGGGGAAATATCAAAATACCATCAAGAGAAATAACCATAAAATGATTGATACGATTACTGTTTTGCCCCTGAGATCAAGGTACTCCGTGACTCATCGACCCGGTACTCCGTGACTCATCGACCCAGTACTCCGTGGAACAAAAGATGGAGTACCAGATCATACTGCCCACTGGATTGCCAGAAATAGACGACTTATATTGATTTAAGGGTACTGTAAAAGTGTGTTTTGAATTTCGGCCACAAAAATTGCATTTCGGCCAAATTTCGGCCATCTCGGCCTGGGGCGAGAAATACCTTTCAGCGAAATAATAGATTTTGGCCAAATTTTGGTCAAATTTCAACCAAAATTTTGTCCGAAATTTTTGAAAATGGCCGAAATTCGGCCATCTCGGCCTGGGGCGAAAAATTCCACAAACCGAAAATCAAAACGCTATGCGTATGGTTAGGTATGCCGTGCTATGCGTATGCGGTCTACTGCTGATACATGTTCTACTCGATGACGCCTTACTGTGCAGTCTGTAGTTGCAAGGAGAACTGAACAACACTGTCGCTTGGGCATTCGCAGTCGCACTATTTTAAGTGTAGGCATCGAGCTGCTTTCATTTAATTAGGAGAGAGCACATTCAAAGTCTAAGAACATAAAACCCTGGAAGGATCAATTATAATGTACAAACTACAACTGAAGATCACTATCCTAAGGTATTAGAGCATCTTCAGACGATCCCTACAAAATAGAAGAGTAAACGGTCGAGTAAACCAGCCTTCATACTTTTGAACTCATCCCTCTCGTACTTCAGTTGTTTCCCCTCCTTCTTTAGCTTATCCTTCTCATGGATCAACTCATTCCTCTCCTCCTACAGCTCATTCCTCTCATCGATGAGATCAGCTTTCTCGTGAAGCAACTAATCTGTTTCCTGTTGCAATTGACTATTCACCTCTTTCAGAGCCTTGATGATATCTTCATGAGCATTCAAAAGCTTCTGGTTGAGCATGTACACATCATAGACTTTTTCTTCAACTTTCCCAAGCAGCCGGTTGAATCCCTATGTATCTCTACAAAGAAATGTTTCCAATCATCATGCATGAGTTTGTTGAATCTATAAGAAGGTGGTTTTTTCTTCATTGTATAGTTATGAGATGTTCTTATTCGGTTGTTGCTCACGTTGGCAGCATGGCCTTACATATCGGCGTCTTTGCCAGATTTGACGCCGTCGAAGGATTCCATCGGCGCAAACTTTTGCAACTTTAAAAAAGAGCCATTAAACATGGCACCGCCAAAGTTTCCACCAAAGCATATTCTGATCATGAATTTGCATATTACACTTAAGCGTACTCTAACATTTCTCTCGACCAAAGATTACAGTTAGCATGCACTCATTACACTTAAGAGTACTCTAACATTTGTTCAGAAAGTGTTCCCATTGCTGGTGGAGACTCAATGGTAGTAGAATCTCCTACTGAAACAAAGTGGCCTTGAAAAGGTGTTTGCATCTTGGCATCCTAAATTTGTGTTCAAACTTCTTCCATATTCGTCTCCACATTAATATAACTTTGCTCCTAAGTTGTTAAATATTTAATTACAACCTCGACTAGTCGGTAATTGATGTATGTATTTATTACATTCATCGGTATCTTTTCACATGTACAATTGTGGCAAATCACTCTAATTAGGTGGATCATAAACTAAGAATTGGATTCTTCACGCACTAGCATTTGTTTGGGGAATTTTTGTAGTTGGTTTTGTCTTGCTATTGTGCCGATTCTTCACAGATTAACATTAACATTTGTTAAGAATTAGACTTCACAACTAAGATCTTCAAATTTCTTAAAAAAAAATACACTATTTTTACTTCAGACGATTTAGACAGGTAGATATCGGTGACCCAGGATGGGTGCCAATGATAGCGACGACCGACGGGAAGGGATGTGGACGGGTATGGGAGAGGATGACATCGTCGGCCGGCTGGCTATGGGGATCGAGATAGGTGTGGGATAGAGGTGGTGGATCGAGAGAGTTGGGGAGGGAGGCGACGATGGTTGACTTGGGCGCGTTGGGTTAGGTTGAGGAGTAGCTGAGTGGTGGCCTGGGCTGGTCAAGCCCACGCAATCTGTATTGTTTTTTATTTAGTTCAATTTTTTTAGGTTATTTAGTTTGATTTTTTATTCAATTCATTTTAGTTTTAGGTTTTATTTAGTTCAATTTCGTGAGTTACTCTTACATTTACATTTTATTTATATTTATGTTTTATTAAACACATTTTTATTTTTGGTTTTAATTGGCAAAACAAAATGGGTTACTTCTTCATTTATTTATTTATATTAATTCATTTAATTTTGTGTTTTATTTAGCCATATTAAGTTTTAAAAATTATTTAATTAAATAAATATAATTTTAGGTTTTATTTAGTTCATTTTTTGAGTTACTTTCTTATATATTTATTTTTTATTTACTTCATTTTATTTTTAGCTTTAATTTAGTTCAGTTGTTTGTTTTACTTTTCTATTTACATTTTACTGAATTTTTTTTCTAATTCATATTAATTTTAGGTTTTATTTATCTCAAGTTGCTTGTTACTTTCTTATTTATATCTTATTTAGGTCAATTTTTTGGCTTAATTAACTACGACATGCACAAAAGTCAAACACCACCGCTAACTTGTGAATGGTTAGAACATCTGGTCCCACAAACTTGTGGCGTGTTGTAAAAGCACCACGCCACAACTAACATTACATTACAAAGGTGACTTAACGAATATGACAAGGCCACCACTATTTGGAAAAATAGTGATGGCGTGGATGGCAAGAGATGCATCATCAATTAAAATTATGGCTAACATTTCTCTACTATTACCACCCATTCCGGCACATTGGACGAAGAGCACTCACCGAAATCACAAGGTGGAGAAGGACAACCCACACTGACGACACCAAGGAGCGGGGCAAACGGTGTTTGCTGCTACTGGCACCGATCTTGTCAGGAAGAGCTTTCACCCGAGACGGAACACCTAACACCTACAGTCAACCAGCCACAAAACCTCGACCACAACCCAGGGCCGGTGGAGAGGCGAGCTCAATGCAACAATTTCCAGGATTGCGAGAGCATCATGACGACTACACCCACACCACGAGTGCCTCCCACGTAAGCCGCCATATCATGCCCACAACAAAGGAAACACACTTGCATGGAGGAAGCTTCCAGAATGGTGCCGCCATGCCAACCTTCCGTGACGGGGTGAAGATACGATTAGGGCATAGGGGGGCGACGGGCGAAGATGCAGTGGTCAAGTGTCACATACCAAAACATAGCTCCATATGTTTCCCAATAGCGTTCAATGTTCCTGCTTCATGCAGGCGAGTTGCAGCATGCAATCCGAACCGATGTTCCCGCTTCATACAAGCGAGTTGCATCATGCAATCCGAACCGAGGACGAGTTTTTGGACTTAGCCTAGAAGACTCCCATGATCCGAAAGGCGCAGAAGGTATTCGTCGTAGGATTGATCTGAGCTAGGTATGTCACATCACATAGCTTGCAAGCCGAGGTGATTTCCGCATTTTGCAAGTTTGTTATTACGGGTGGAGAAGGGTAAGAGCATATCTAGCAGACCCCGTATAGTGCCCCAACCTGTAAAATAACCGCGAAAATACGGGTCCGCGCAAGAAAAGCCTCCCGATCATACCCCGCAACCCTGTATATTTTCCAAGTTCTTTTCCTTCCAATGATCTAGTTTCTATTCTTTTCTTCTGGAGGCGTTGTCATGTTGCTCTCTTTCAACCATCATCTCGTTTGATTAAGATCATGTTCTTCCCTTGCTTGTCCATTAACTGGAGTGATGTGATATCTTTTCATGATCCTTTCATGTTATGAAGTTTTGATTCTAATCCAACCGAAGTTTGGTGTCTCTCTTTTAATTTCTTTCCTTCATGTCAATTTTGTTCCTCTATCCTACCGAAGTGCTGCCAAAATTTCTTGTGAAGTCTTGTTTGTTTCTCATATCATTCCTCATCTCTTGCAATCCTTCAAGTTCATGTGATTTCACTCGTTTGTCAAAGGAACAACTAAGTTTTACCTCTTGCTCTTTCTCTTCCCCTTATCATTCTAGATCTCGGGATGAGATCCTCGTGTAGTGGAGGAGAGTTGTAACAGCCCGGAACCGACGCTTCGAAAGATTCCCCTTTATTTCCATTCTCGTCTATGTTTCGTTTGATTGTTGCATTCATCGCCGCATCATTTGCATCATCCGCATAGCATCGTCACTTGTTTTCAAAAACTTGCATCCGTTCGTAGTCGCCGGTTCTCTCCATTCTTGCCATTGCCCGTTTCGAGACCAACCACACACGCACGTGCCCGCGACATCGTTTAAAAAAACCGTTTTTAAAGCGCGCGAAAAATATTTTTGGATTGGGTCGAAACTTGGCGTGCAGTCTTATTATAGTGTAGGTAGACCGTCTGTCAAATTTCGTCGCGTTCCGAGTTCGTTTGATACCCGAACGGTCAGTCATAGCAGTGCGTCATCCGTTTATTATCGGACGTTTTTCGATGTTTTAAACCTTGTGTCACGGGTCACAAACCTCCCTCTCATCTCCCCATAGCCCAGCTGCACAGCCACCGCAGCCCAGCTAACCCCTCCGCTTTCGGACCGTCGGATCGAGATCCGAGGCTCCGAAAACGGGGAAAACCTCCCTAACTATTTAATCAGTCCAACCCGTGCCTTGTCCCATCCATCGCATTTTTGCGCCGCCACTCTTATCTCTCTCGAGATCCACCCCCCAACCAGCAGCCTCTAACCACCTCCCGCAATTTGAGCGCCGGCCAACCCGAAGCCTCCACCTTCTCGATTTTTCCGGCGGCCATGGTCTCAACTCCGCCATCGACCTCGTTTTGCCTCGCCCCCGCGTGGATCGGGAACGGATGGACCCAGCCATCCCCGACCTCTTGCGCCCCCTGCCCTCGCCAAATTTGTCTATGGAGCGCCGCAGCCGAGCCATGCCCTGGACGCAAGCCATGCCATGGATGCCCGAAGCCTCGCAGCCACGCCGGAGCTCGCCTCCGCAGCTGCCCGCAGCAGCAGCCAACGCATGGGAGCGGGAGCTCCGCAACCACGCCATGGCCGTGGAGCCGCGCGCCCCGAAGCAGCAGGTCCAGCGCCATGCCTCGCCCTTCTCTTCTCCTTCCTCCCGTTTCCCTCCCCTGCTATCTCTCTCTCCCTCTGACCATCTCTCTCTGAATTAGGAGCAACAGCGCCAGGTAGGCTGCATCAGCCATGGGTAGCCTCTGTAGCCTTGGAGCGCAGCAGTTCTCCACCGCCAAGATCCCCTGAATCCGACCGGAGCGAGCCACGCCACCGCTCCAGTAACCAGCGTCCCCAAGCATCGCAGCAGAGCAAGCTATCGCTGATTCGTTTTCAGTTTCGTCAGGTTAACGGCAGAGTTTGGTACATCCGTTTTGTGACAAACTTCCACCGTAGCCTACTGGTCAACCGGGCATGCATCTACCCAGGAGATTCAGGGATCAAATCCTGGCTTGCCCCATTTATTTTCCTGGATGTTCTGTTTTTCTTATTCCAATGTCGAGATATTTATTGTGTCCTGCTCTTATTTGGCATGAGCACACAGCTAGACCGACCGGTTGAACCTGTGCCCAACAGAGAGAGGGACCTGGGATCAAATCCCATGATGCCCAAATAGGCTTCTGCGTTTTTATTTATTTATTTATGTATTTTCCATCTGGTTTTTTTACAGTCCGCTGCAATTTAGCATTTATTCAGTGCATGCATATTTTCAGTAAATACGATGTTTTAAGATGCTAATAACTAAATAACCGTAGATTCATTTCTAATGATCTACATATGTAATTTGACTAGAAAAATGTGTAGGATAACATGGTGACATTTATTTTGCTGTGTAACACTCTAAAATATGTTTATTACAGATCTGGACCAAAATCATAATATGCATATGAGGTTGTTTCGGAAATGCTATATATTGTTTTCGTCCTTATTTAAAATGCCTAGATGTTGTAGTTGGTTGTGCTTCACCGTTTGCCATTAAACAACATTTAATATTGATGAGTACCTAAACGAGAGTGAACTAAATAATTCGAACGTGAAGTTTCGTCAATATGCAACTCGTTGCATATTGAGCTTTACTTTAATGTCTAGTAGTTGTTTGATATGAATTGTCATGCCTTGCATAATTAAACCGGACATGCATCATATTTGTTTGCGCATCATATCATGCATATGTTGTGGTGTTCTGTGTGTTGATTGTTGTTTCCTTCTCGATAGAGTTCTGAAAGCGTTCGGAGTGTGAGGATTCATTCGACTACGTTGGCTCGTCTTCTTCATGGACTCGTTCTTCTTCCGAGCGAGACCTGAGGCGAGATGACACATTTCTCTGGATATCACTACTATCATTGCCATGCTAGATATCTCGTTTTTTTATTGTTATGTCTCGCTACCTACCACTTGTTTGTCAAGCCTCCCAACATTGACATGATAAGCCTCTAACCCTCCACCTTCCCAGCAAACCTTTGTTTGGCTATGTTACGGCTTGCTCAACCCTTCTTATAGCGTTTCTAGCTGCAGGTGCAATTGCTTCCATGTGTCAATATGTACATTATTTTATTATATCACAATATTATTGCTTTTTAATTTAATGCACTTATACACTTGGTAAAGGCTGGAAGGTCTGGCCTTTTGCTCGGTGTTTTGTTCCACTCTTGTCGCCCTAGTTACTTGTGAACCGGTGTTACGTTTCATAATTGAGCACTCCTAACATGCTCGGGGTTGGTATGGTCACCCCGTGGATTAATCAACAACCCGGGCCAGTGCTCCTCATGAGTGTTGGTCCAAACTAGAACACTGTGCGGGGCCAACCCAGGGCAACTCGGGAGATTTCTATCAGGCCACTGTACGCGTCGCTTATCCACCGTGTCCTGAGAACGAGATACGCGGCTCCTATCGGGATCGTCGACACGTCGGGAGGCCTCGCTGGACTTGTTTTACCTTTCTCGAATGTCTTGCGTGAGGAACTCTGATCTTCTTCGGGCTATCTCGAGGTGTCGGAATTCCTTTGGAATTGCCTAGGATGATCACCAGATCCGTGGTCGAGGTTATTCCCGCGACGTGTGGTTAATTTGTCATGGATGAGTTGGAGCACCCGTGCAGGGTTAAATCTTTTCGAGAAGCCGTGCCCGCGGTTATGTGGCCAACTTGGATATTTTGTTTAACACCCGGTCATAGCAAACTTAAAGTAAATTCAAATAAAATACACCAACTGTGTGCGTAACCGTGACTGTCTCTTCTCGTGAGTCCTTATCCGAGAGAGAACACGATGGGGTTATGTTTGACGTAAGTAGGTGTTCAGGATCAATTAGTGATCATTACTAGTTCGCGTCCGTTATGTGTAGACCACCCACTTTACTTTCGGTATTCGTAAGTTAGCCACTCAAATAAATGCTTAGTCGCTTGCTGCAGCCTCACCACTTACCCATACCTCACCTATTAAGCTTTAATAGTCTTGATACCCTTGGAAATGAGATTGCTGACTCCCCCGTGGCTCACAGATTACTACAACAACAGTTGCAGGTACATGTAATGCGATGATTGAACGTGAGCGCGTGCTTGTTTGATTTGGAGTTCTTCTTCTTCTTCACCAATCTTGGATGGGTTCCAGGCGGCAACCTGGGATAGCAAGGATGGATGTCATTTTGTCGTTTGTTTTTGTATGTAGCCGGACCCTGCTATTCTGTATGATGTTTGAGTATGCTGTTGTATTGATGTGTTATTGATGTAGCTTGTGGCGAGTGTAAGCTAATTCCATATACTCATCACTTTTGTACATGTACTTGTAATGATATCCATTCTTGCAACACGACGAGATGCGCTCCTATCCCTGTCGAGGACGTCGTGCCAAAATAAGGATAGGGTCGCATCTTGGGCGTGACATCGAACCAACGCAATCACGAAAGGTGGTCCAACTTGAGGGAGTCAAGATCGTCATCATCTAGATGAAGTGGAATTCGTGCAAGGCAAAGGTTTTCCCTTGATAGGTTTTCTATTTTACCGGTCTCATGGTGATAGTTTGGAGACCCGGTTATAGGATCGATAGTCGTACTATCCAGGGGGCTGTCAAGTGAGTAGCTTGGTCGTATCGTTCAAAGAAGAGCTCAAAAAATTGCATCCTTGCATCATCTTTCTTCAATCTCATTTGTATTTTATCCTTTTGAGGTTTTAGAGCTTGTGGTTAGCTTCGTGACAAGCTCTAGTACATTGAAAACAGATTTCATATGCTTCTTCTATTGCGTTTACGGTGTTGGAGGTTTTACCAGTCTTATCCGAGGAAGGGTTCTCACCATTTTCTTATGGACCTTTTCTCATTTGTTTCTTATTTATATTTCTATCAACATTGTGTTAGCCCATGTCGTTAGCAATCCAACAAACTTGGTTTCATTGAATTCAGAGTCCATTTGCAGAAGCTGTAACGGTACTACCGCGGCTAGAGCGGATGTAATTTTTTACTACCGCTCTAGAGCGGTACTACCACGGCTCCAGAGCGGTACTACCACTGCTCCAGAGCGGTACTACCGCTCCGGACCAAAATCTAGTGTTAAGTCCAGCGGTGGTAGGCACAGATGTATTTTTTTAGTACCGTTGGAAACTAGTAGTATCGCTAACCTTAGCGGTAGTACCGCTATCCGTAACGGTAGTACCGTGAGGACGAGCGGTAGTACCGCTCCGGTGGTTCTACTGGCCTTTTGCCTCCTCGCTGTTGTTTTTCAAAGGGCTTCCACTGCCATAGCGGTAGTACTGCTCCCATGAGCGGTAGTTGATAACCCAAAAGTGTAGGGGGTCAATTGTAACCTTTATCGATAAGTAAGAGTGTCGAACCCAAGAAGGAGCTAAAGGTAGAACAAATATTCCCTCAATTTCGATCGACCACCGATACAACTCTATGCACTCTTAACGTTCGCTTTACCTAGAACAATTATGAAACTAGAAATACATTGTAACTGTGATAGGATAGGCTAGCAAGATAATAAAGAGCACGTAAATAAAAACTAGGGCTGCTAAGGTAATAAAGAAACAACTAAGTAGTTTACTGAGTGTGGAAAAGTGGTGGTAGGAGTTGAGGAATTTTCCCTAGGAAATTGATAACTAGACCAGTAATCATTATTGCAATTTTATATGAGGGAGACGCATAAGCTAACATACTTTCTCTACCTGGATCATATGCACTTATGATTGGAACTCTAGCAAGAATCTGCAGCTACTAAAGATCATTAAGGTAAAACCCAACCATAGCATTATAAGGTAATAAGTCCTCTTTACTCCAATATGCAACAACCCACCTACTCGGGTTTATGCTTCTATCACTCATGCAACCCACCATAGGCGAATCATGAACACATTGCAACACCCTATAGTGAGGATCCCTCATGCTTGCGTGGCACGAAGAGCACCATAGGATAGCACCAATAATAAAACATGCAACTCAAACCAATCATGATCATCAATCAACCAATAGGACAACAAAAATCTACTCAGACATCATAGGATGGCAACACATCATTGGATAATAATATGAAGCATAAAGCACGATGTTCAAGTAGAGGGTACAATGGGTTGCGGGAGAGTGGACCTCTATAGATAGATGGGGGAAGGTGATGGATGTGTTGGTGAAGATGAAGGAGTTGTTAGAGTAGATCGCCGTCACGATAATGGCCCCGACGCTGTTCCGGTGGCACCGGGAGAGAGGGGGAGAGAGCCCCCCTCCTTCTTCTTCCTCCTTGATCTCCTCCCTAGATGGGAGGAGGGTTTCCCCTCTGGTCCTTGGCCTCCATGGCAGCGGAGGGGCGGGAGCCCCTCCGAGATTGGATCTCTCTCTCTGTTTCCTTCTGTTTCTGCGCTCTCAGATTCTGGCCTTTCACCGTTTCTTAAATATCCGGACATCCGTAACTCTGATCGGGCTGAAGTTTTTAGGGGATCTTTATCCATAAATTAGCTTTCTTGCGGCCAAAGGACAGCTCCAACTGACCTAAGGGGTGGCCACAAGCCCTCAGGGCGCGCCCTACCCCCGAGGGTGCGCCCTAGTGGCTTGTGGGCCCCTCAGGAACCGCCTTCTGTTGATTCCACTTCCCAAAATTCACATATATTAGAAAAAAAATCTCCATAAGTTTTTACCCTGCTGGGACTTCGTTTGGTATGGATATTCTACGAAACAAAAATCATGTAACAAACAGGAACTGGCACTGGGCACTGGATCAATATGTTAGTCCCAAAAGTAGTATAAAAAGTTGCCAAAGGTATATGAAAGTTGTAGAATATTGGCATGAAACAATCAAAAATTATAGATACGATAGAGACGTATCAGCATCCCCAAGCTTAATTCCTGCTCTTCCTCGAGTAGGTAAATGATAAATTTTTTTTTTGATGTGGAATGCTAGCTAGCATAATCTTGATCATATAATCTAATCATTGCATGAATATTAAGACACGAGTGATTCAAAGCAATAGTCCATATTGACATAAAAACATTAATACTTTGAGCACACCAACAAGGCAATTGTGTCCTTTTGAAATAACATGGCCTTAGAAAGTTATCCCTGCAAAATCATATGGTCTGACTATACTCCATCTTCCCCACACAAAGTATCTAAATCATGCACAACCCCAATGACAAGTCAAGAAATTGTTTCACACTTTTTATGTTCTCAAACCTTTTCAACTCTCACGCAAATACATGGGCGTGAGCCATGGATATAGCACTATAGGTGGAATACAATATGGTGGAGGTGATGAGGAAAAAGGAGAAGATAGTCTCACATCAACTAGGCGTATCAACAGGCTATGGAGATGCCCATCAATAGATATCAATGTGGGTGAGTAGGGATCGCCATGCAACGGGTGCACTAGAGCTATAAGTGTACGAAAGCTCAAAAAGAAAACTAAGTGGTCGTGCAAATGATGAAAATTCCACTAGCTATATGAAAGTGACAAAATAGGAGACTCTCTATCATGAAGATCATGGTGCTACTTTGAAGCATAAGTGTGGAAAAAGATAGTAGCATTGTCCCTTCTCATTTTCTCTCATTTTTTTGTTTTTCTTCCTTTTTATATTTTTTGGTGGGCATCTTTGGCTTCTTCTTTTTATGTGGGCTTCGCTGGCCTCTTTTATTTTTTGTAAAGTCCGAAGACTCATCCCAACTTGTGAGGGAATCATAGCTTCCATCATCCTTTTCTCACATGGGACAAATGATCTAGTAATGGAAACCATCACACTTTTATTTACTTACAACTCGATACCTAGAACAAAATATGACTCTATATGCAATATGAAAGTGGTGATGCATGTCATGAAAAACGAAACGGTGGAAGTTGCATGGCAATATATCTCGGAATGGATATGGAAATGCCATAATAGGTAGGTATGGTGGCTGTTTTCAGGAAAAATATATTGTGGCTGTTTTGAGGAAGGTGGATTTGATGCGCCGGCGAAAGTTGCGCGGTACTAGAGAGGCTAACAAAGGTGGAAGGGTGAGAGTGCGTATAATCCATGGACTCAACATTAGTTATAAGGACTCACATACTTATTGCAAAAGTCTATTAGTTATCAAACAAAGCATTAGACGCATGCTCCTAGGGGAGAGGTTGGTAGGAGTTAACCATCGCGCTCTCTCGACCCTCACACAAAGGTTGACAATCATTAAACAAATCATGCTCCGACTTCATTACATAGCGGTTCACCATACGTGCATGCTACGGGAATCACAAACTTCAACACATGTATTTCTCCAATTCACAACCACACTAGCATGACTCTCATATTACCATCTTCATATCTCAAAACTATATGCAAGGAATCAAGCATATCATATTCACAGATCTACAAGTTTTATCTAGGATTTTATGACTAACCATGTGAATGACCAACTCCTGTTAACTCCCTAAATAGATATAAGTGAAGCATGAGAGTTTAATTGTTTGTACAAAAGATATGCCCACTCTCTAACAAATATAAGTGAAGCAAAAGAGAATTCTATAAAATGGCGGTTTTCTATGTGTAGAGAAACAGGCAATCCAAACTTAAAATGATATAAGTGAAGCACATGAAGCATTCTATAAAGCCATACTCAAAAGATATAAGTGAGTTGCATGAATCATTCTATAAATCGACCAAGGAATATCTCATACCAGCATGGTGCATTATTGAAAGAAAAATAATAATAAAAAGCACACGACGCTTCAAGATTTACGCATATCATGTGACGAATAAAAATATAGATCCAAGTAAAATTATTGATGGTTGTTAGAAGAAAGACGGGACGACTTCCGGGGCATCCCCAAGCTTTGTTTCTTGGGAGTCCTTGAATATTACCTTGGGGTGCCTCGAGCATCCCCAAGCTTAGTCTCTTTCCACTCCTTATTCCTTCATCCATCGTGATCTCACTCAAAAATTGAAAACTTCAATCACACAAAACTTAACAAAACCCTCGAGAGATCCGTTAGTATAACAAAGAAAATTACCACTTTAAGTACTGTTTACAACCAGTTCATATCTGTTTTTGCATTGTAGCTACTGTAATATAATTTTTCCATGGCTTATACCACCGATACAATCGATAGTTTCATCAAAACGAGCAAAACAATTCATCAAAAATAGGACAGTCTGTAGTAATCTGAACATTCACCATACTTCTGTAAATTTAAAAATTCTGAAAAAATAGGAAGTGGTCAAGAATTTTTATAAAAGTATTTTGTAAAAATTTCAGAATTTTGCATGCTCCAGTAAAATATAGATATTCAAATACTGCAGAAAAAGTTTCTGTTTTTACACAATACATATCAAACAAGCAATTTAAACATCCTAAAGGTAATTCTTGGCATATTATTATTATAATACAATGTATTTATTCAAGGGGATAATTATTTTTTTGGAAAGTTTCTGTAATCAAGATTCACAAAGTTTCCATGGGCATGAACAAAGTTGAAGGAGCTCCCTCACTTCAACGGTGCTCGTCCTTCTTACTTTCACTTCTCTTTTTGAAAAGGTTTTAAGTTCTCCTCTTTATTTTTTTTTGAACTATATAAAAGCACACAAAAGAATAAAATGACTCTCTAAAACTTCCGGGTTGTCTCCTTGGCAGCGCTTTCTTTAAAGCCATTAAGCTAGGCATAAATTGCTCAAGTAATGGATCCACCCGGATCCCAAGGTATTTCAAAGACAATTTTAATTAACAATGATTTTTAATTTAGTAGTGAGCACAAAGTAACATATATCATGCAACAAAGAATTCTAACTCTCTTCCTATGCATCGGCATGTCATAAAAGAACAATTCATGCACGTAAAGTAAAGGCCAATACATAGCGTAAGCAGTTTCTTGCAATTTTATCATATTGGAAACATAGAGAGGCGGAGATTTAGTTTCTTTCTCATAATAATTACAAGTAGGAGCAGCAAGAACATGCATATTATATCTATCAAAATCACCGAGTGTAATAGTAAAAGGCAACCCATATATATAATCTTTAATAAGTGCAAACTTCTCCAATATAGTGTAGTTAGGAGAATTCAAAAGGATAATAGCACTATCATGTGTGGGTGCAATAGCAACAATTTCATGTTTAACATAAGGAACTATAGCAAGTTCATATCCATAAGCATCATTCATATTGGCATCGTGGCCACAAGCATAGCAAGCATCAAGTTCATCAAAAAGGGGTATTTCAAACGAATCCAAGGGATCATAGCAATTATCATAGCATTCATCCTTCGGTAAGAACAAAGGGAAATTAAATAATGTATGAATTGAAGAGTTACTCTCATTAGAAGGTCTGCACGGGTAGCTAATCCGCTCTTCCTCCTTTTGTTCTTCGCTCTCCTCCTCATCTTTTTCATCCAATGAGCTCATAGTGTCATCAATTTTTTCTTCCATAGATTCCTGGAAAATATCAGTCTCTTCCAAGGCAGAAGGCATTCTCTCAATAAATGCATCAATATCGGACTTATATTCATAATTCTCATAGCAATATTTAAGTATAGCAAAATTTTCAGGTCTATAAACAACATCATCACAATTTTCACACTTCTCAAACAAAGATTCAATTTCATAAGCACCCTTAAAAGCAACGAATTCCTCTATTCGTTCCACATCATAATAATCATAAATACCTTTAGCATAAGAAGCCAATGTTTCATTATCATTAAATTTACATGAAAAAGGAAGGTGTTGAGCCTTCATCCTAGAGCAACAAGTACAATCATATCTCTAGCATAGATTCCAAGCATACCATTTCAACATATAAATCTGATGCCATAACAATTTCCCTTTTTGAGTCGAATGATAACCCTAAAGTATTCACATTGATCCAACGTGTCTTCCATTATATAATTGAATGGGGTTTTCTCAGGATTATTAAAGTACTGCACAATATCTTTCACATAACGAGCATCGAGGGTTTTAGGAGGTTCCCCATCTCCATAAGTAGCAAGTACACCTATTTTTTTTGGTATTTCGTGTTCCATATCCATAGCTAAAGATAGATAAGAACTTAGAACAGAAAATCAAATTTACCTAGTGATAAAGCAAACAAGCACACATGAGAATATTCACCCCACGCTATTGCTCCCCGGCAAAGGCGCCAGAAAAAGGTCTTGATAACCCACAAGTGTAGGAGATCAATTGTAGCCTTTCTCAATAAGTAAGAGTGTCGAATCCAACGAGGATCCAAAGGTAGAACAAATATTCCCTCAAGTTCTATCGACCACCGATACAACTCGATGCACGCTTAATGTTCGCTTTACCCAGAACAAGTATGAAACTAGAAGTACTTTGTAGGTGTGATAGGATAGGCAAGCAAGATAATAAAGAGCACGCAAATAAAAACTAGGGGCTACTAAGGTAATAAAGAAACAACTAAGTTAGTTTAACGAGTGTGTAAAAGTGGTGGTAGGAGTTGCGGAATTTTCCCTAGGCAATCGATAACTAGACCAGTAATCATTATTGCAATTTTATATGAGGGAGAGGCATAAGCTAACATACTTTCTCTACGTGGATCATATGCACTTATGATTGGAACTCTAGCAAGCATCCGCAAATACTAAAGATCCTTAAGGTAAAACCCAACCATAGCATTATAAGGTATCAACTCCTATTTACTCCCATATGCAACAACCCACCTACTGGGGTTTATGCTTCTGTCACTCAAGCAACCCACCATAGGCGAATCATGAACACATTGCAACACCCTACAGCGAGGATCCATCATGCTTGTGCGACACGGAGAGCACCATAGGATATCACCAATAATAGAACATGCAACTCAAACCAATCATGATCATCAATCAACCAATAGGACAACAAAAATCTACTCGGGCATCATAGGATGGCAACACATCATTGGATAATTATATGAAGCATAAATCACCATGTTCAAGTAGAGAGTACAACGGGTTGCAGGAGACTGGACCCCTATAGATAGATGGGGGAAGGTGATGGATGTGTTGGTGAAGATGACGGTGTTGTTGGAGTAGATCGCCATCACGATGATGGCCCCGGCGGCGTTCCGGTGCCACCGGGAGAGAGGGGGAGAGAGCCCCTCTGAGATTGGATCTCTCTCTCTCTCTCTGTGTTTCCTTCTGTTTGTGCGCCCTCAGATTCTGGCCTTGCACCATTTATTAAATATCTGGAGATCCGTAACACCGATCGGGCTGAAATTTTGAGGGGATCTTTATCCATAAATTAGCTTTCTTGCGGCCAAAGGACAGTTCCAACCAACCTAAGGGGTGGCCACAAGCCCTCAGGGCATTCCCTAGTGGCTTGTGGGCCCCTAGGGCACCGCATTCTGTTGATTCCACTTCCCAAAATTCACATGTATTCGAAAAAAAATATCCGTAAGTTTTTATCCCGTTTGGACTTCGTTTGGTATGGATTTTTTGCGAAACAAAAATCATGCAATATACAGGAACTGGCACTGGGCACTCAATCAATATGTTAGTCCCAAAAATAGTATAAAAAGTTGCCAAAAGTATATGAAAGTTGTAGAATAGGCATGAAACAATAAAAAATTATAGATACGATGGAGACGTATGAGTAGTACCGCTCTATGCGGGCTGTGAGCATAACAATTGGATTTTTCCCCACCTATAAAAGGGGGTCTTCTTCCCCATTGAACCTTATCCTTTGAGTTCATGTTCTTCCCCCATTGTTGACCTTATTTGAGCTTTCCAACTCTCAATCCCTCCAATGATTCTTAGTAGTTCTTGAGGAAAAAGAGAGAGGAGATCTAGATCCACATTTCCACCGATCACTTTCTCCTCTAAGTGAGGGGAACCCCTTGGATCTAGATCTTTGAGTTCTTCGTGTTCTTCTTCGTTCCTCCTCTCATTTCCTCTCTAGAATTAGTTGCTTTGGTGAGATTTGGGAGAGAAGGACTTGGGCACTCCGTGTGCCCTTGCCATTGCATTTGGTGCATAGGTCTGAGTTCTCCACGGTGATACGTGGAAGTGAGAAGTTGAGAAGCTTATTACTCTTGGGTGTTTGAGAACCCTAGATCTTGTTCCTCTTGGGTGCTTTGGCGCCCTAGACGGTTGGTGGTGCCTCGGAGCTCAATCATTGTGGTGCAAAGCTCCGGGCATGCGTCGGGGTCTCCAATTAAGTTGTGGGGATTGCCCCGAGCATTTGAGGTCACCGCGGAAGCCATAGTCCATTGTGGTGAAGCTTCACGATGTTGTTTGAATCCTCCAATTAAGTTGTGGGGTTTGCCCCAACCTTGTTTCTACGGGTTCGGTGACCACCCTCAAGGGTCCGTTAGTGGAATCACGACATCTTGCATTGTGTGAGGGCGTGAAGAGATTACGATGGACCGAGTGGCTTCTTGGGGAGCATTGTGCCTCCACACCGCTCCGAACGGAGATTAGCATCCACAAGGGTGTGAACTTCGAGATACATTGTCGTCGTCGTGTGCCTCAGTTATCTCTTACCCGAGACCCTTTACTTATGCACTTTACTTTGTGATAGCCATATTGTTTCTTGCTATATATCTTGCTATCACTTAGTTGTTTATCTTGCTTAGCATAAGTTGTTGGTGCACATAGGTGAGCCTAGTTGTTTTAGGTTTTGTGCTTGACTTATTAAACGTTAGTTTATTTCGCATTTGTTCAAGCCTAAACCGTAATTATTTTAAAGCGCCTATTCACCCCCTCCCTCTAGGGGACACCCACGTCCTTTCAATTGGTATCAGAGCTAGATCTCTCAATATTAGATTTAACAACCTAGAGAGTAAGGATGTCGACTAGGGGATTAGGATTCTCTGACACTTAGTTTAAATGGCACAAATTTTAATATTTGGGTAATTCGCATGCTTAATCTCTTGAGGGTCATGGACACATCTTTATAGCAAATTGTAGATATGGCTTTTCTCCTCTAGAGGATTCTCAACACCTATCTTTGGAGGATGAGAAAAAAATCTTATCTCAATGCTCAAGCTTCTAATGTGCTTTTTGATGCTTTGAGCAGTGTAGTTATATTTGAACTCATGCCGTTCCGGGATGCTCATGAGTTGTGGACAAAGCTTCAAGATAAATTTGGTGAGTCCAAGATTTGTAGGGATGATTGTTCTCCCTCCACCTCCGGTCGTGTTGTCTTCTCAACCTCATCTATTTCACCTACATGTGGATTGCTAAAAGGTAATTATATGGTGAGTAGTGATGATCATTGTAATGATGATAGTGGGCTTATTGTTGATAATTCTTCTTCACTATCTTATTGAAATGCTTCATCTTTGGACTTTAACACCTCGAGCACTTTAAATGTTTCACATGCTTGTGTTGATAGTCCTTGCATATCATGTACAAGTTGCTTGACTAAATCTCATGATGATATGCTTGCTATATCTTGTTGCCATGATAAAAATGTATCTATTTCCTTGAGTTGTTGTGCTAACAATGCAGAGGAAAACCAACACTCGATGGAACAAGATGTGGTCATGAATGGTGCTTCAAGGGATCCTCATCATCACCTATTGTTTCTCACTTTTGCCTTATGGCTAAGGCTTCAAAGGTATCTCCTACTTTCATCCAAATATATCTCACGATGATGATGTTGATGATAAAGATGAAGAGAGTGATAATATTGCTTCCTTAAAAAATAAGAGAGAAATAGTTTTTAAAGCTCTTCATAAGAATAAAATTGCTCGTTCCAACTTCATGGAAATCATGTCTAGTGCCATTGAGGGCAAGAAATATATTGAAGAGTTGGAAGCTCATCTCGAGGAGCATGAGACCACCATTGACAAAATGGAAGGTCATGAACATGATTACGCTAATGATACCGCGGATTTATCTCAAGCTCTTGAAAATGAACAAACCACCAAGAAATATCTTGAGGAGACCTTTGATCTAGAATTATCTAGATTAAAGGAATCCCGTGAAAGAGCTCTCAAGGTGGCTAATGATTTTAGAACTAAAAATGATAAGCTTACAGTTGCACATGCTAAACTCCTTGAGGACTTTGAGCACCTTGAAAATGGCTCAAGGGTCGTTAAGAGTTCTATCATCGAACTGACCGAGTCTCATGCTCAACTTAAAGTTTCATATGCTAAAGAGCTTGCCAAGTTGCCTTCTCCTCTTGTTGTTAATATTGATGCTTGTGCTACTAACTCTATTTCTTGTGAAGAATTCATATTAAAGGAGAATGTTGAGCTAAGGGCTCAACTTGAGTTGCTATCTAGCAATTATGGGAAATTGGAAGAAAGTCATGAAAAGCTTTGTAGCTCTCATGGCGATCTTCTAGTATTGCATAATGTGCTAAAGATAGCTCATGAGGCTAGTTCAACTAAGGTAACATCTAGTGAGCCTCATGTGGACATTAGCACTACAGCTAGTAGAAATGTTTACTGCCATGTGCTAGTCCTCGTAGTTCATCTACTCATAATGTTGGTACATCTTGTAATGAATTACTTTCCTTGCCTTGTTGCTCTAACGATGAATCTTATACTTCCTCTAGCACTTGTGTTGATTCTAACCATGTAGAGGAAATCAATGAGCTCAAGGCCCAAGTCACTTATTTGAAGAAATAGTTGTAAAATAGTCATGAATGGAAGTCCACACTCAACAATATCTTGAGTGTGCAAAAATTCCCAAATGACAAAGGTGGAGTTGGATTCAACTCCAAGAAGAAGAAGATGTCCACAAAGTACAAGAAGAAGGGCCAAGAAGAAGTCAAGAATTTGGCCAAGATTATTTGCTTCAAGTGCAAAATAGAAGGGTGATGACCCACAAGTATAGGGGATCTATCGTAGTCCTTTCGATAAGTAAGAGTGTCGAACCCAACGAGGAGCAGAAGGAAATGATAAGCGGTTTTCAGTAAGGTATTCTCTGTAAGCACTGAAATAGTCGGTAACAGATAGTTGTATGATAAGATAATTTTAACGGGTAGCAAGTAACAATAGTAACAAGGGAGCAGCAATATGGCGCAATCCCTTTTTTATCAAGGTACAAGCCTGAACGAACTCTTATATAAAGTAAAGCGCTCCCGAGGACACATGGGAATTACTGTCAAGCTAGTTTTCATCATGTTCATATGATTCGCGTTCGCTACTTTGGTAGTTTGATATGTGGGTAGACTGGTGCTTGGGTGCTGTCCTTACATGGAAAAACATCCCACTTATGATTAACCCCTCTCGCAAGCATCCGCAACTACGAAAGAAGAATTAAGACAAAGTCTAACCATAGCATTAAACTAGTGGATCCAAATCAGCCCCTTGCGACGCAACGCATAAACTAGGGTTTAAGCTTCTGTCACTCTAGCAACCCATCATCTACTTATTACTTCCCAATGCCTTCCTCTAGGCCCAAGTAATGGTGAAGTGTCATGTAGTCAACATTCACATAACACTACTAGAGGAGAGACAACATACAACGCATCAAAATATCGAACGAATACCAAATTCACATGACTACTATTAGCAAGACTTATCCTATGTCCTCAGGAACAAACGTAACTACTCACAAAGCATGATTATGTTCTAATCATAGAGGTATTGAATAACATTAAGGATCTGAACATATGATCTTCCACCAAGTAAACCAACTAGCATCAACTACAATAAGCAATTAACACTACTAGCAACCTTACAAGTACCAATCAGAGTCGCGAGACGGAGATTGGTTACAAGAGATGAACTAGGGTTTGGAGATGAGATGGTGCTGATGAAGATGTTGATGGAGATGAGTCCCCTCCGATGAGAGGAGTGTTGGTGATGACGATGGGGACGATTTCCCTCTTCGGGAGAGAAGTTTCCCTGGCAGAACAGCCTTGCCGGAGCTCTAGATTGGTTCTGCTCAAGTTCTGCCTCGTGGGGGCGGCGTCTTCTCCCGAAATCTCTATATTGATTTTTTCTCGGATGAAACCCTTCATATAGGAGAAGATGGGGGGTAGAGGAGCTGCAGGGGGGCCATGAGCCCCCCAGGCACGGCCAGGGGGGTAGGCCGCGCCTGGCAGGCTCATGGCCTCCTGGTGGCTCCTCTCTGGTATATCTCTGGCCCAGTATTTTTATATATTCCAAAATAATTCCTCGTTGATTTTCATGGCTTTTGGAGTTGTGCAGAATAGACATCTCAAACTTGCTCCTTTTCCAGCCCAGAATTCCAGCTGCCGGCATTCTCCCTCTTTAGTTAAACCTTGTAAGATAAGAGAGAAAAGGCATGAGTATTGTACCATAATGTGTAATAACAACACATAATGCAGTAAATATCAATATAAAAGCATGATGCAAAATGGACGTATCAACTCCCCCAAGCTTAGACCTCGCTTGTCCTCAAGCGGAAACCGAGATCGATAAATATGCCCACATGTTTAGATAAAGAGGTGTCGATAAAATAAAATACGGACATGCAGGCATCATGATCATATTTAGAACAGCAATATCGTCATATAATCCCTTATGCTAAAGTGACAATTCATTCACAATGTAAAGCATGCATCAAGAATCCATTGAGAATTAACAACCAATAGTCTTTAGTCATTGAAGCAATTGCAATTTATCATAACATCGGAAACAGTGAAATAAGAGCTTGTAAAGCAAATCCACATACTCAATCATCTTTTAGTCTTCTACAATTGCTAAAACTCATGCGGTACTCACGAGATCAAAGTTTTAGTTGGACACAGAGAAAGATAGGGGCTTATAGTTTCGCCTCCCAACTATTTACCTCAAGGGTAATGTCAACCATAATAATTCATGATTACTTAATTCCAAGTTGATATATGAATATAGATCTTTCTCTAGCACATGACGCTTGCCAAGATGATGGCAAAATGAGGAATTGGTGAAGATCACCATGACTCTTTTAAAGATAAAAAGTAAAGGTACAAGATAGGCCCTTCGTAGAGGGAAGCAGAGGTTGTCATGCGCTTTTGTGGTTTGGATGTGTGATCTCTTAGTTTGAAGAAACGTCACTTTATATTGCCTCCTGTGATAAAGAATTTTATTATGCAGTCTGTCGCTTTTATGTCTTCCTCATCACAGGTTCGTACAAAGCTTATTTTCCACATACTAATAGATCATACATATTTAGGGAGCAATTTTTATTGCTTGCACCGATGACAACTTACTTGAAGGATCTTATTCAATCCATAGGTAGGTATGGTGGACTCTCATGGCCAAACTGGGTTGAGGGTTTTAATGATGCACAAGTAGTATCTCTACTTAGTGCGGAAATTTTGGCTAATATGAGGTGGAAGC
The DNA here is from genome assembly GCA_022496015.1 of Hordeum marinum. Taxonomy (NCBI): domain Eukaryota; kingdom Viridiplantae; phylum Streptophyta; class Magnoliopsida; order Poales; family Poaceae; genus Hordeum; species Hordeum marinum. The sequence continues at coordinate 446,792,503 of CM039676.1, forward strand.
AAGCGTCACATGCTAAAGGATCCATAATCATATAACATTGTTCCGAACCAGGCAAACATAATTCATTATGTTGTCTTCCTTGTCCAACATCTACTTCTTAGCATGTAATAGTTTAATGAGTGTTCACAATCATAGATGGTGTCAAATATGATATATTTATATGTGAACCTCTCTTTCCTTATTACTCCTATTAATTGCAACAATGACCAAGGTCTACGTTTGTCTACCCACAACAAGTTTCAGTCAACATTCTTTTTATATGTGAAGTCATCACTTCTCATAAGATCATCACATGATCTTTCATGCTTTTGTTCTCTTATTATTATTTTCTTTAGATCATGGCAAGAAGCAAAGCCCTTAACTAAAACACTCTTTATTATATAACTCACGAACTCGATTACATTGGGGGTAACACAAAGCTAAACTCAAACCTAGATCATACTAGAAACTTTATTCTACTAGATAGAGATATTGCCAAAAGGATTGAACTAATATAAAAGGTAAAGACAAAAGATGTGATGGTGATACGATACCGGGGCAACTCCCCCAAGCTTGGCACAAGCCAAGGGGAGTGCCCATACCCGTGTGTTTAATTGTCTTCCTTCGGAGGTGATGGTGGTGGAGTCGTTGGAATCCGGGGTTGATCCTCCGTCTTCCAAGGCATAGGTTCTCCATCATGGAAAGATGATCGAGTCTCCGGGATCCTCAAATCTGCACCTAACCGCATTGCTTTAAATCTATACTCATACTCACAGTTCTGGTTTTGCAGGTCGTAGATCTGGGCTTGGAGATGATCGATTTATTATAGAGCTTGAGGAGGTGTTCCCCGATGTCCTTGGCGTCGATCTTGTGCTTATTGGTGAACTCCGTAATCATCATGTGGTTGGCGCTAAGTCCGCGTTCCACCATCCCTTGGCACTTGAAGACTTGCTGCTCCATTGATTCGAGCCTTGTCTTCACGCTTCCGAACTTCTTGGGCCCCTCAACATCACGGATGTGCAGCACCCCCTCACGCATCTCAATGGTTAGAGGGTGTTGCACCACCTCCATGAGGTAGGGGTTGATGACCTTCTCAAAGAACTTGTCCTTCGAGACCTTGGTGGACGTCGTAGCGATCTAAATCTGTTTGCACAACAGCTCGAAACGAAAACAGGGGATATTTGCGTGATACGAGGGTCAGACCTTCCAGGAGATTATATAATGAATTTTTTCTGACCATAAGGAGTGTTCCACCAGAAAACGGAGTCCGGGAGGCACACAAGGAGCTCACGAGCCCCCTAGGCGCGGCCAGGGGGTGGGCCCGCGCCTGGCAGGCTCGTGGCCTCCTGGTGCACTTTCCGGACGACCTTAAATTTTTGTATTTTTCTAAATATTCCAAAACTGAGAAAAATTGCTATTGGAAAAGTTTTGGAGTCGGTTTGCTTACCGTACCACATACCTCTTCATTTTCGGAGTCTGAAACAGACTGGTAAACATCCCTTATGTACTCCTCCGGGGTTATGGTATTAATTATATTGCTTTCTACATTTATGGGAGTACCTGAGATATAATACTTGATTCTTTGCCCATTCACAACTCTCAGAAAAGTGCCTTCTGCGTTGTTGATTTGGATGGCACCGAAATGATATACTTCCTTGACAATGTAAGGACCTTCCATTTAGAGAGAAGTTTGCCTGCAAAAAATCTTAAACGAGAATTGTATAGCAAGACATAATCACCTACATTGAACTCACGTTTTTGTATCCTTTTATCATGCCACCTCTTAACTTTCTCTTTAAACAACTTGGCATTTTCATATGCCTGAGTTCTCCATTCATCAAGTGAGCTAATATCAAATAACCTCTTCTCACTAGCAAGTTTGAAATCAAAGTTGAGCTCTTTGATTGCCCAATAAGCCTGATGCTCTAGCTCAAGAGGTAAATGACATGCTTTACCGTAAACCATTTTATACGGGGACATGCCCATGGGATTCTTATAAGCAGTTCTATAAGCCCACAGTGCATCATCAAGTTTCTTAGACCAATTATTTCTAGACCTATTAACAGTCTTTTGCAAAATTAGTTTAATTTCTCTATTACGTAACTCTACTTGACCACTAGACTGAGGATGATAAGGAGATGCAATTCTATGGTTGACATCATACTTAGCAAGCATTTTACGGAAAGCACCATGAATAAAATGTGAACCACCATTAGTCATCAAATATCTAGGGACTCCAAATCTAGGGAAAATAACTTCTTTAAGCATCTTAATAGAGGTGTTATGATCAGCACTACTAGTTGGAATAGCTTCTACCCACTTAGTAACGTAATCAACATCAACTAAAATATGAGTATACCCATTGGACTTTGGAAAAGGTCCCAAAGAATCAAAACCCCAAACATCAAATGGTTCAATAACAAGTGAATAATTCATAGGCATTTCCTGACGTTTACTAATATTACCTATTCTTTGACATTCATTGCAAGACAAGACAAACTTACGAGCATCCTTAAAGAGAGTAGGCCAAAAAAACGGATTGCAATACCTTGTGTGCAGTTCTATCTCCAGCATGGTGTCCTCCGTAAGCCTCGGAGTGGCACTTCTGAAGGATCTGTCCCTGTTCATGCTCAGGTACACAACGTCTAATAACACCATCTACTCCTTCCTTATACATGTGAGGATCATCCCAAAAGTAATGTCTCAAATCATAAAATAACTTTTTCTTTTGTTGGTACGTGAAACTAGGTGGTATATATTTAGCAAAAATATAATTAGCATAATCAGCATACCATGGTGTACTGTGTGAAGCATTGATAACATTCAATTGTTCATCAGGAAAGCTATCATCAATAGGTTGTGGGTCATCAAGAACATTCTGTAACCTAGACAAGTTATCTGCTACGGGGTTCTCAGCACCCTTCCTATCAACGATATGCAAATCAAATTCTTGTAGCAGGAGAACCCATCTAATAAGTCTAGGTTTAGCATCTCTATTTTCCATGAGATATTTAATAGCAGCATGATCAGTGTGAATAGTAACTTTAGAATCAACAATATACGGTCTGAACTTATCACATGCAAACACAACTGCTAAAAATTCTTTTTCAGTAGTAGCATAATTTCTTTGGGCACTGTCTAGAGTTTTACTAGCATAATGAATAACATTTAATTTCTTATCAACTCTTTGTCCTAGGACAGCACCAACAGCATAATCACTAGCATCACACATAATTTCAAAAGGTAAGTTCCAATCAGGTGGTTGAACAATAGGTGCAGTTATCAAGGCCTTCTTGAGTATCTCAAATGCTTCTTCACAATCATCATCAAAAACAAATGGAATATCTTTTTGCAAGAGATTAGTGAGAGGCCTAGAAATCTTAGAGAAGTCTTTAATGAACCTTCTATAGAAACCAACATGAACATGGAAACTTCTTATACCTTTAACGTTTGTAGGTCATGCCATTTTCTCAATGGCATCAACTTTAGCCTTATCAACTTCAATACCTCTTTCAGAAATTTTATGTCCCAAGACAATGCCTTCCTTAACCATAAAGTGGCACTTTTCCCAATTCAAGACAAGGTTAGTATCTTCACATCTCTGCAAAACTCACTCAAGGTTGCTCAAACAATCATCAAAAGAAGATCCGTAAACGGAGAAATCATCCATGAAAACCTCAACAATCTTCTCACAAAAATCAGAGTGGGACTCCTGACGTACGTCTATAAGCAAAGGTATCGAAAGGGCAAGTAAAATTGGTTTTCTCCTGATCAGATTGTGAAAGAGGTATTTGGGAGAAACCAAAACAACCATCTAGAAAGAAAAAGTGTGTATGTTTAGACAATCTTTCTAGCATTTGATCAATGAAAGGTAGAGGGTAATGATCTTTCTTGGTAGCTTTATTTAATTTCCTAAAATCGATTACCAGCCTATAGCCGGTAACAGTTCTTTGAGGGATCAATTCATCTTTATCATTAGGAACAACGGTAATGCCTCCCTTCTTAGGGACACAATGCACCGGACTTACCCAATCACTGCCACAGGGTAAATAATACCTGCTTCTAGGAGCTTTAGTATTTCTTTTCTTACCACCTCTTTCATCTTAGGTTTCAGTATTCATTGGGGACCGACAACTAGTTTGGAATCAGGATCAGTTTTAATTTTATGCTGGCACAGAGTGGGACTAATGCCTTTAAGATCATCAAGAGTATATCCAACAGCAGCACGGTGCTTCCTTCGAGTTTTCAATAATTTCTTTTCTTCATGCTCTGACAGGTTAGCATTAATAACAATAGGATATATCTCTTTTTCATCAATATAAGCATACTTAAGAGTATCAGGTAATTGTTTAAGCTCAAACACAGGATCACCCTTTGGTGGAGGTGGGTCTCCAAGTAATTCAACTGGAAAATTATTCTTAAGGATAGGACGTTGTTCAAAGATAACTCTATCTATCTCATTCCTCTCATCCATATGCATATCATTTTCATGTTCAACCAAGTATTGCTCTAAAGGATCAATAGGAGGTACAACAATAGAAGTAAGAGCAATAATTTCATCCTTACTAGACAATTCTTTTTCATGAGGTTGTTTACTAAACTTAGAAAAATTAAATTCATGCGACACACCTCCAAAGCCAACAGTAACAGTTTGTTTCTCACAATAAATATGAGCGTTAACAGTATTGAGGAAAGGTCTACCAAATATGATGGGACAAAAGCTATCATGTGTGGTACCAAGAATGAGAAAATCAGTAGGATACTTAGTTTTACCACACAAGACTTCAACATCTCTAACAATTCCCACAGGGTAGATAGTATCTCTATTAGCAAGTTTAATAGTAACATCAATAAATTCCATCTCGACAGGTGCAATCTCATCTTTAATTTCATTATATAAAGATTGAGGTATTGCACTAACACTAGCACCCACGTCACATAAACCACGATAACAATGATCTCCTATCTTAACAGAAACAACAGGCATACCAACTACAAGTTTATGTTTATCTCCAGTATGAGGTTTAGCAATTCTAGCAGAAGCTTCACAGAATTGAATAACATGCCCTTCAACATTGTCGGTCAAGAGATCTTTAATAATAGCAATACTAGGTTCAACTTTAATTTGCTCAGGGGGTGTAGGTGTTCTAATGTAACCCTTACGTATCACAGTTGAAGCTTTAGCATGATCCTTTATTCTAACAGGGAAAGGTGGTTTCTCAATGTAAGAAGTAGGAACAATAGAATCATTATAAGAAATTACTTTCTCTTCAATTGGAACAGGTTTAGTTACATTAACTTCTATAGGAGGATAATATTTAAATGACTTCTCCTTAGGGAGGTTGACATGAGTAGCAAATGATTCGCATAAAGAAGCTACTATCTCAGAGTCAAGTCCATGTTTAGCGCTAAAATCACGAAAGGTATTTGTTTCTATGAAAGATTTAACACAATCGAACTTAAGATTCATACCTGACTCATTACCTTCCTCAAACTCCCAATCATCAGAATTACATTTAATTCTTTCCAATAAATCCCATCTGAAGTCAATATCTCTCTTCATGAAAGAACCGGTACAAGAAGTGTCGAGCATGGTGCGATTGGCATGAGAAAGCCGAGCATAAAAGTTCATAATAATAACTTCTCTAGGGAGCTCATGGTTGGGGCATGAATATAACATTGACTTAAGCCTCCCCCAAGCTTGAGCGATACTTTCTCTATCACGAGGCCAAAAATTATAGATATAATTCCGATCACGATGTACCAAATGCATAGGATAAAACTTTTGATGAAATTCCAATTTCAATCGTTTGTAGTTCCACAATCTAGTATCATCACATAGCCTATACCATGTCAATGCTTTATCCCTCAAAGATAAGGGAAAGACCTTCTTCTTGACCTCATCCTTGGGCAAACCTGCAAGCTTAAATAAACCACAAACTTCATGTACATAGATTAGATGCAAGTCAGGATGTGATGTTCCATCTCCTATAAAATGATTAGCCGATAGTTTCTCTAGCATACCCGAAGGAATCTCATAATAAATATTTTCAGTAGGTGTAGTAGGTTGAGGAGCAACTCTTTGTGCTTCCGGTCGAGGTGAAGATACCCCGAACAAGCTCCTCACAGGATTAGTTTCCATAGTGACAAGTGACAATAAATTTCAGCACACTAAATAAATGTTTCCTTACCAAATTCCACTTACCAAAGGCGCTTCACTCCCCGGAAACGACGCCAGAAAAGAGTCTTGATGACCCACAAGTATAGCAGATCTATCATAGTCCTTTTGATAAGTAAGATTGTCGAACCCAACGAGGAGCAGAAGGAAATGATAAGCGGTTTTCAGTAAGGTATTCTCTGCAAGCACTCAAATAGTCGGTAACAGATAGTTGTATGATAAGATAATTTGTAATGGGTAGCAAGTAACAATAGTAACAAAAGTGCAGCAATATGGCCCAATCCCTTTTGTAGCAAGGGACAAGCCTGAACGAACTCTTATATAAAGTAAAGCGCTCCCGAGTACACATGGGAATTACTGTCAAGCTAGTTTTCATCATGTTCATATGATTCGCGTTCGCTACTTTGATAGTTTGATATGTGGGTGGACCGGTGCTTGGGTGCTGTCCTTACTTGGAAAAACATCCCACTTATGATTAACCCCTCTCGCAAGCATCCGCAACTAAGAAAGAAGAATTAAGACAAAGTCTAACCATAGCATTAAACTAGTGGATCCAAATCAGCCCCTTGCGATGCAACGCATAAACTAGGGTTTAAGCTTCTGTCACTCTAGCAACCCATCATCTACTTATTACTTCCCAATGCCTTCCTATAGGCCCAAATAAGGGTGAAGTGTCATGTAGTCGACGTTCACATAACACCACTAGAGGAGAGACAACATACAACGCATCAAAATATCGAACGAATACCAAATTCACATGACTACTATTAGCAAGTCTTATCCCGTGTCCTCAGGAACAAACGTAACTACTCACAAAGCATGATTATGTTCATGATCAGAGAGGTATTGAATATCATTAAGGATCTGAACATATGATCTTCCACCAAGTAAACCAACTAGCATCAACTACAGTAAGCAATTAACACTACTAGCAACCTTACAAGTACCAATCGGAGTCGCGAGACGGAGATTGGTTACAAGAGATGAACTAGGGTTTGGAGATGAGATGGTGCTGATGAAGATGTTGATGGAGATGAGTCCCCTCCAATGAGAGGAGTGTTGGTGATGACGATGGCGACGATTTCCCTCTTCGGGAGAGAAGTTTCCCCGGCAGAACAGCCCTGCCGGAGCTCTAGATTGGTTCTGCTCAAGTTCCGCCTCGTGGCGGCGGCGTCTCCTCCTGAAAGCTGTATATTGATTTTTTTTCTCAGACGAAACCCTTCATATAGGAGAAGATGGGGGCCAGAGGAGCTGCAGGGGGCCCACGAGCCCCCTAGGCGCGGCCAGGGGGGTAGGCCACGCCTGGCAGGCTCGTGGCCTCTTGGTGGCTCCTCTCTGGTATATCTCCGGCCGAGTATTTTTTATATATTCCAAAATAATTCCTCGTTGATTTTCACGACTTTTGGAGTTGTGCAGAATAGACATCTCAAACTTGCTCCTTTTCTAGCCCAGAATTCCAGCTGCCGGCATTCTCCCTCTTCAGGTAAACCTTGTAAAATAAGAGAGAAAAGGCATGAGTATTCTACCATAATGTGTAATAGCAACTCATAATGCGGTAAATATCAATATAAAAGCATGATGCAAAATGGACGTATCAGAGGGCACCATGTAAGATCTTTCCCATTGAAGAAGAAGTCTCAAAGTAGCAAGCAACAAGGGAAGCGACCACAAGTTCAATCGCATGCTCAACCACAAGTCGAAGAAAGGCCTCTTCGCAAGAAGACCCAAGTCAATGGTCCTCAAGTAGAGAAATCAAGTGAGAAGAAAGTAAAGGGTAGATGTTGCTACTTATGTCGTGAGAAGGGTCACTTCGCTTCTTCTTGCTCGAAAGGTAACATATCCAACCCAATCATTATTGATGATATATATTCTCTTGGGAAGGATAAGCTTGGCAATGTGTTTGCCAAATGTGTTGGTACTCAAAGTGGTGTCAATAAAAGAACCATTTGGGTAGCCAAGCCTATTGTGACTAACCTCTTAGGACCCAACTTGGTAGGGGACCAACAAGCTCAAACTTGATCAATAGGTGTTGATGGAGGACATTGGTGACTTGGCTACATTACGAAGAATTAAGTGTTCTTCTTCATTCATATTGTCTCAAGCCAAGTCATGTAGATCATCAAGTGTCTATCATATACCAATGTTCCTCCTTGTGGTAACTTGTACTTAAATTGAATACATTATTAGTTACTTGACCCTTTGCATGTTGTGGTTTTGTACCTTGCATGTGTTTGTATATGTTATGCTTCCTATTTGTTTATCTTGAGAAATCAAGTATGTATGATGGGTTGCACATCATGTATGTGTGAGTCTTGTGTAGAGACTTTTTACATTATGTTTGTATCTTAGTTGGCACTATGTGAGAGATTAATGGATTATCCCATTTTGGGGGAGTGATGTGCTTTATGGACTTCACGACCCTAAAAATGTGTGTTGATGAGGAATACCACTTAGAATTGATATTACAAGATTATCTAGCTTCTGTTTGGTATGTCTTCTCACGAGAAATTCAAATTCTAAATGGTCCATTAATCATCTCTTGTTGGATCTCATTTTCCACTTGTTAATAACATTGGGTTACCACATTATGGGAGAGTAATATAATATGTGCATATTACAAGCCCAGAGAATGTGTACATTTGAGATATTGCCACGTAGAGTTGATATTATAATTTATTTTGTTCCTAGGTGGCATGCTAGCTCTACAAGTGTCATTTGCTTGTGATTTAGGAGTAAAGATGATGTTGGATCTATTTGCAATCTACCAATAGGAATTATTTCCAAATACGTCTTTTCCTTTGACAATTGGTATTCCTTTTAAGTGGTAGAATTTTCTAATCATCTTTACATAGGTTTTTGTTTATCCTTTGTCTTCCTTGCCTCTTGTGGATATTTTTGAGCATGTCTAGTGTTTCTATAGATATAGGGAAAGTGATGATCCCATCATGTGCATTTTGTATTCATATGCAAATTCTATATAATGCACATCTCTTGGGGGATCTATCCTATTTTCTTTAGAACACTCTCGTTTTGTATTTATCATAAAATCCTTTTATCTTCATCAAGTGTGTGTTGGTGGGAGGCAAGCCTTTTCTCTATGGTGCTTTGTGCCATCATGAAAATCTGCGGAGGGTTTGGTTGTTTGGAACCTGGCTCTCTTTTGGGAACTTGATACCTCTTGTTTTCCTTCATTTGGTATCTTGTTTCCTTCTATTTGGCATGTGTCATTGGATATCTCATTCCTTGATGTATCTTTTAGTTGGTATCCATCAAGTGATATTTTTTTGTTTGGTATCTTATTTTCACTTGATACCTTATCTTTCGGTACCTTATCAACTATGGGTTGATTTGATTGTTGAAAGCCTTGAGCATGCATATTTTCTACATGTACTTTCGTTGGCATGTTCTCTCTCCTTGTCCCAATATATAGGGGAGACTCCACTATGACATAAATGTTGAAATATGCCCTAGAGGCAACAATAAATTGGTTATTATCATATTTCCTTCTTCATGATAATCGTTTATTATCCATGCTATAATTGTATTAATCTGAAACTCAGATACATGTGTGGATACATAGACAACACCATGTCCCTAGTATGCCTCTAATAGAATAGCACGTTGATCAAAGATCGCTATGGTTTCCTAGTCATGGACATGAGATGTCATTTGATAACGGGATCACATCATTAGGAGAATGATGTGATGGACAAGACCCAAACTACAAATGTAGCATATGATCGTGTCAGTTTATTTCTACTGTTTTCTGCATGTCAAGTATTTGTTCCTATGACCAAGAGATCATGGAACTCACAGACATCGGAGGAGTACCTTGTTTGTATCAAATGTTGCAACATAACTAGGTGACTATAAAGGTGCTCTACAGGTATCTCCGAGGGTCTCTGTCGGGTTGGCATGGATCAAGACTGGGATTTGTTACTCCGTGTGACGGAGAGGTATCTTAGGTCCCACTCGATAATACAACATCACAATAAGCCTTGCAAGCAATGTGACTAAGTGTTAGCCACGGGATCTTGTATTACGGAACGAGTAAAGAGACTTGCTGGTAACGAGGTTGAACAAGGTATGGAGATGCCGACGATCGAATCTCAGGCAAGTAACCTACCGAAGAACAAAGGGAACAACATACATGATTAATTGAATCCTAGACATAGAGGTTTGACCAATAAAGATATTCGTAGAATATGTAGGAACCAATAAGGGCATCCAGGTCCCTCTATTGGTTATTTACCGTACAGGTGTCTCGGTCATGTCTACATAGTTCTCGAACCCGTAGGGTCTGCACACTTAAGGTTCGGTGAAGTTTCAATAGTATAGAGTTATGTATGGTGGGGACCGAAGGTTGTTCGGAGTCCCAGATAAGATCCCGAACGTCATGAGGAGCTCCAGAATGGTCCGGTGGTAAAGATGGATATATAGGAAGTCCTGTTTTGGTCACCAGAAAAGTTTCGGGCTCATCGGTAGTGTACCGGAGTGCCGGGAGGATATCGGGGGACCATAGGGATGGGTGTCTCGACCCAAGAGGCTACATGGGCTGTGGGAGGAGGTAAACCATCCCCTGGTGGGGTGGCCGAAGCCTCCTCTAAGGACCCATGTGGCTGGAGTGGTTTGAGTAGGAAAAAATCCAAAGATGGAGAGGTGGAAAGAGTTTCCAAGTGAAAAGGAGGAATCCTATTCCTAATATGATTGGAGTAGGACTCCTCCACCTCCAATTTCGACCAAACCTTGAGGTTTTCAGGCGGCCTCCTCCCCTCCCTCCCTCCTATATATACTAGAGGATTTAGAGGGAAAAGCTAACCCTAATAGCCACGTGCTATCTCTCCTCTAGATTGCAGTTTCTCCTCTACATCGGTTTTCAGCGGTGCTTAGGCAAAGCCCTACTGGAATAGCTCCACCACTATTTCCACAATGCCGTCGCGCTCCGGAGAACTCATCTACCTCTCTGCCCCTCTTGCTGGATCAAGAAAGTGGAGATCTTCATCGAGCTATACGTTTGCGGAACGCAGAGGTGTCGTCCGTTCGGCGCTAGATCGGAAGGACCGTGATCAAGATCGCGAGGCAATTCATGATTGGATCGCGAGACGGATCGTGATGATATCGCGGGACGGATCATGTTTGGATTGCGAGATGAATCGTGATGGGATTGCGGGACTCTCGGCGATTTGGATCACAAAGACGTTCGACTACATCAAGCGCGTTTCTTAACGCTTCCCGCTTAGCGATCTACAAGGGTATGTAGATCCACTCTGCCTCTCATAGATGCTCATCACCATGGATAGATCTTGTGTGTGCGTAGGAATTTTTTTTGTTTCCCATGCAACTTTCGCCAACAGTCGCATCATGAGCTAGGTCTATGTGTAGATGAGATCTTGAGTAGAACACAAAGAGTTTGTGGGCGTTGATTTTTAGTTTGCTTCCTCCCTTGGTCGTGTTTTGGTTTTGCGGTATTGTGGGATGAAGCGTCCTGGACCAACCTTACTCGTACGATTATGAGAGACCGGTTCCGTCAACTGACGTGTAACTTCATTGCAGAAAGATGGCTGGCGGGTGTCTGCTTCTCCTACTTTAGTTGGATCGGATTCGACTAAGGCGGTCCTTGAGAAGGTTGAAAAGAAACTTATGTATCACCGTTTTGGTTTATGCGTAGGTAAGAATTATTCTTGCTAGATACCCGTAGCAGCCACGTAAAACATGCAACAACAATTAGAGAACGTCTAACGTGTTTTTGTAGGGTATGTTGTGATGTGATATGGCCAATTACATGATGAGATATATGTGGTGTATGAGATGATCATGTGTTGTATAGAATATCACGACTTGCATGTCGATGAGTACGACAACTGGCAGGAGCTATAGGGTTTTCTTTAATTATTGTATGACCTACGTGTCAATCATTGAGCGCTATGTAATGCTTTACTTTATCGCTAAACGGTAGCAATAGTAGAAGCATGGTGGGCGCGACAACCATGATGGAGACACATTGATGGAGATCATGGTGTCATGCCGGTGACGATGGAGATCATGCCGATGCTTTCAAGATGGAGATCAAAAGCACAAGTCCATGGCCATATCATATCAATTATGATTTGCATGTGATGTTAATCCTTTTATGCACCTTGTTTTGCTTGGGATGATGGTAGCATTGTAAGGTGATCCCTCACTTAATTTCAAGATAAATTGTGTTCTCCCCGAGTGTGCACCGTTGCAAAAGTTCGTTTTGTCGAGACACCATGTGATGATCGGGTGTGATAGACTCTACGTTCACATACAACGGGTGCAAGCCAGTGTTGCACATGCAGAACACTTGGGTTAAACTTGACGAGCCTAGCATGTACAGACATGGCCTCGGAACACAAGAGACCGAAAGGTCGTACATGAGTCATATAGTAGATATAATCAACATGATGATGTTCACCATTGAAACCACCTCAACTCACGTGATGATCGGACTTGAGTTGGTGAATTTGGATCATGAATCACTCGAATGACCGGAGGGATGTCAATTTGAGTGGGAGTTCTTAAGTAATATGATTAATTGAACTCATTAACATGAACATAGTCAGTAGTGTCTTTGCAAATTATGTTGTATCTCACGCTGTAGCTCCCTTGAATTTTTATATGTTCCTAGAGAAATAGAGTTGAAAGATGATGGTAGCAATATTGCAGACAGGGTCTCTGATCTGAGGATTGGCCTCATTGCTGCACAGAAGGCTTATGTCCTTAATGCACCGCTCGGTGTGCCAACCCATCTAGCGTCGTCTGTAGATATTGTGAACATCTGATAGGCACGTTATGATGACTACTTGTAGTTTAGTGCGTCATGCATTATGGCTTAGAAATGAGGCTCCAAAATGTTTTGAACGTCACAGAACATATGAGATTTTCTAACAGCTGAAATTCGGATCTCAGGCTCGTGCCCGTGTTGTGATATATGAGATCTCAAACAAGATTTTTTGCCTGCAAGATAAAGGAGAATAGCTCAATCGTTGAGCATGTGCTCAGATTGTCTGGGTGCTAAAATCGCTTGAATCGAGTGGGAGTTGATCTTCCAGATAAGAAAGTGATTGATATCGTTTTCCAAGTCACTGTCACTAAGATACTAGAGCTTCGTGATGAACTATAAAATGCCAGGGATGGAAATGATGATCCCTGAGCTGTTCGCGATATTTTACACCACGAAGGTAGAAATCAAGAAGGAGCAGCAAGTGTTGATGGTTAGTAAAACCACTAGTTTCAAGAAGGGCAAGGGCAAGGAGGGAATATTCATGGATGGCAAGTCAGGTGCTGCTCGAGTGAAGCAACCAAAGTTGAACCCAAACCCGAGACTAAGTGCTTCTATTATGAGGAGAGTGGTCGCTGAAGCGGAACAACCCTAGATACTTTGTAGATAAGAAGGCTGGCAACGTCGACAGAAGTATATTTGATAAACATGTTACTGATGTGTACCTTACTAGTATTCCTAGTAGCACCTAGGTATTAGATACCGGTTCGGCTGCTAAATGTTAGTAACTCGAAATAAAAGCTATGGAATAAACGGAGATGAGCTAAGGGTGAGGTGATGATGTGTGTTGGAAATGTTTCCAAGGTTCATGTGATCAACATCGCATGATCTCTCTACCTTCGGGATTAGTGATGAACCTAAATAAATGTTATTTGGTGTTTGCGTTAAGCATGAACATGATTAGATCGTGTTTATTGCAACACGATTATTCATTTAAGTTAGATAATAATGGTTATTCTGTTTACATGAATAATACCTTCAATGGTCATGCACCCAATGAATGGTCTGTTGAATCTTGATCGTAGTAGTACACATGTTCATAACATTAATGCCAAAAGATTTAAAGTTAGTAATGATAGTACCACATACTTGTGGCACTGCCACTAAATGTCATATTGGTACAAATCGCATGAAGAAACTCCATGCCGATGGATCTTTGGACTCATTCGATTTTGAATCGATTGAGACATGCAGACCATGCCTTTTGGGCAAGATGACTAAAACCCTATTTTCTGGCTTGATGGAACAGGCAAGTGACTTATTGGAAATGATACATGTTGATGTATGCGGTCCAATGAGTGTTGTAGCATGTGGTGGATATCATTATTTTGTTACCTTCACTGATGATTTGAGTAGATATAGTGTATATTTACTTAATGAAACACAAGTCTGAATCGTTTGAAAAGTTCAAGCAGAATCTGAGTGAAGTTTGAGATCATCGTGACGAGAAGATAAAATGTCTACGATATGATCATAGAGGTGAATATCTAAGTTACGAGTTTGGTATACAACTTAAGACAATGTGAAAAGTTGTTTCGCAACTCACGCCACCTGGAACACTATATTGTGATGGTGTGTCCGAACGTCTTAGTCGTGCTCTATTGGATATGGTGCGAATTATGATGTCTCTTATCGTTTTACCACTATAGTTTTGGGGTTATGCATTAGAGACAACTACATTCACTTTAAATGGGGCACCATCTAAATCCATTGAGATGACATCATGTGAATTATGGTTTCATGGAAACCTAAGATGTCATTTCTTAATGTTTGGGGCTGCGACGCTTGTGTGAAAAGTTGTTTTCACCTAATGAGCTCGAACTCAAAGCGGACAAATGCATCTTCATATAATACCCAAAGAACAGTTGGGTAAACCTTCTATCTTAGATCCAAGCATAAAGTGTTTGTTGCTAAAACTGGGTCCTTTCTCGAGAAAAAGTTTCACTCGAAAGAATTGAGTGGTTGGAAGATAGAACTTGATGAGGTTGTTGAACCTTTGTTCAACCAGAGAGTAGCGCAGCGCAGGAAGATGTTTCCGTGGAGCCTACATCAGTTGAAGAGGAAGTTAATGATGATGATCATGAAGCTTCAGATCAAGTTACTATCGAACCTCGTAGGTCAACAAGGATACATACTGCTTCTGAGTGGTACGGCAACCCTGTCTTGGAGGTCATGTTGTTGGATAACGATGAACCTACGAGATATGGAGAAGCGATGATGGGCTCGGATTCCAACAAATGGTTAGAGGCCATGAAATCCGAGAAACGATCCATGTATGAAAACCAAGTATAGACTTTGGTAGATTTGCTCGTTGGACGATAGGTCGTTGAGTACAAATGGATCTTTAAAATGAAGACAGACGCTGATGGTGAATGTCACCATTTATAAAGCTCGACTTGTCGTAAACAAGTTCAAGGAGTTGACTGCGATGAGACTTTCTCACTCGTAGCGATGCTAAAATCTGTTGGAATTATGTTAGCAGTTGCTACATTTTTCAATTATGAAATCTGGCAGATGGATGTCAAAACATCATTTCCTTAATGGTTTACTTGAGGAAAGGTTGTATGTGATACAACCAGAAGGTTTTGTCTGTCCTAAGGATGCTAAAAGGCGTGCAAGCTCCAGTGATCCTTCTATGGACTGGAGCAAGCATCTTGGAGTTGGAATATATGCTTTGATGAGGTGATCAAAGTTTTTGAGTCTATACAAATATTATGAGAAACTTGTATTTACAATAAAGTGAGTGGGAGCACTTTAGAGTTTCCGATAAGCATATGTGGATGACATGTTGTTGATCAAAAATGATGTAGAATTTCTAGAAAGCATAAAGGGTTGTTTGAAAAGAGTTTTTCAAAGGAAGACCTCGGTAAAGCTACCTAATTTTTGAGCATCAAGATCTATAGAGATAGATCAATATGCTTGGTGAGACTTTCAATGAGTACATATGTTGGGGATATAACCCCACGGTGTGACCCGCCCAATGGGCTCCGGGTTACACCAGACGGCTAGTAAGCTGACCCAAGGATAAGCTATGTGGACGACGACCCAAAAAGATAGGCGGCTCAGTATGGTGGGCCGCAAGATAACCCGGACCAGAAGACCCGGGCACGTAAGCCGCCCGGAGGTTACTTGGCAAGGGAGATCGTGGAAGACTCGGATATGTAGAGAGAGTCAGTGCATAATTGTATGACCCGGGGTCCTGACCTCCTATATAAAGGCAGGCCCGGGGCGGCTTAGAGGACAGAGAATCGTGAGCTAGGTCAAGGTTTTGGCTCCCTTGTAATCGATACAATAAGCAATAACAACACAAGCAGGACGTAGGCTATTACCTCGACTTGAGGGGCCGAACCTGGGTAAACCCGTGTCCTTTGTCCCCATCAACCCCTTTGAGTCCACCGCAATGGAGACAGCCTCGAACCTAAGTTCGGTAACCCGGACATCTGCCGTGATAAATCCACGATAGTTGGCGCCCACCGTGGGGCCAGCGCTTGGTGGTGTTGATTTCTCAAAGGGCCCCCTTCTAGGGCTCGAAGGATACGTTGTCGGAAGGATGAGCAAGAGTCGCTGCGGCTGGCTCTACATCGACGATGCCGGCTGGGGGCTTGATGCTGCATTTGTGAAGTATGGATTCCTGGTTCCATTCGGTGGGATCCATGCTTTCATTGGAAAGGTTGACGGATCTACACCCGGGCCAGACATCTACACCAACATCGTCGAGCTGGCTCGACGCCTGCAACCTACGCGGGATGTGTGCCCAACCCGTGCTAATACGGGTCAGAGGCATGTCTTCATGGGCTTTACTCAAGGTATGGATCTGGAAGCTTCCAGGTCATAGGAAACTCTCGTTTGCTTGGAAGATGAGTCCTCAAGCGGGGAAACAGAATCAGTGTATCGGCTCAGCAATGGTGGCCTTGGGGGCTACGGCGACGTCTGCCCTGAGTCGGATCGTTCTGAGTCAGGTGATCTTGGGCCACCGGTTCATGTTGCGGTGTTCATGGTGGGGTCAGGGGCCGCCACTGCAGGCGATAACCCGCCGCCGCCGGCTCAAGTTCTTGTGGAGCTGATGGATGAGCTCGAAGCTTTGATGGCCACGAAGGTAACACCAGACAATCAAGCGGCTCGTAACATGGAGATCGCAAGGATCAAGGGCCGGATGGCAGAGGAACGACAAAGGATGGCTGGGCTAAAGACCCAGATGGAAGAAGAGGCGGCACGTATCAAGACCGATGCATTCCATTTAGGGTTGGAACAGGTATCAGCGGCGGCTGTGCAACGTAGGAGGCACTAGTCCCATCTGTCGGAGCGCTATGAAGCGAGGAATCTTTTTAACACTCCCGGCTCGGGGAGAGAAGTAGCCACGCCCGAGTTAGGACGAACGGCAGCTCACACGGCCCGGCGTGATCAAGCTCCACCCGGAGGTTTCTCAATACCGGCGGGTCATTATTCTAATCCGGCCGAGAATATGGTGGCGGCGGCTACCCGACTCGGGAAAATTCCTATTCCTTATGAGGCGCCCTTAGCGGAAGAGGTGCATAATGCTATTGGATACCTACAGACGACTGTGGCACAGTAGGAAAAGTATACTCACAGCCGGAGCTGAGTTCACTCTACCCCTCTCCCTAGTCGAAGTTTCAGCCGGCGCTACGAGTCGCCAGCAGTTTCCAGCAGTGGTCCGCGTCATGGACCGCCGGAAGGTGAGCAAGCAGCTCTGGACGCACAAGCCCTCGTGGACCGGGCATGGAACAGGCAAGAGGCAAAGGCGTCAACGATTCATTCGGTGCCTGCACTCTCCGTCTCGGTGGGAGCCGGAACAACAGCTAGTGCTAGAGCCGTGGGGGTGCCATGCTTAACTCCAGCTCTGAGAAGTGAACGGCTACCGAAAGACTTCAAGGGACCTCGGAAAGTTTCGAATTACACGGCTGATCTGCCCCTTGAGGCTTGGGTTGAGAGTTACGAGCTGGCCATGGAGATGTTGGACGTTAGTGAAGCAGTGTGCGCAAAGTACTTTATCATGATGCTTAAGGGTCCGGCTCGCACGTGGTTGAAGGGCCTACCGCCTAACATGATAAGTTCATGGGCAGAGTTGAGAGCGAAGTTTATTAAGAATTTTTAGGGGACCTGCATGCAGCCTATGACCATCGTAGACTTGGATCATTGTGTTCAACAAGAGAATGAGTCGGCTCATCATTGGGTCCGGCGGGTGTCGACCATTATTCACTCTTCGGAGCAGATCACGGCGGCTAAAGCGGTGCTTATTCTGGATAAGAACTGTCATTTTGTCCCATTGAAGCAGAAACTCGGCCGGCTCAAACTTACATATCAGGATATGGGAGAGCTTATCACAGCCCTGACGAAATATGCCGACTCAGATAATACCAAGGATCCCGGTTCGGACGATGAAAAGGTCAAGCAAGGGAATAAGAATAGTCAAGGCAAGGGCTTTGCGAACAACAGAAATCAGAATAAACGGAAAAACTCTGATGGCGGGTCAGAGCTAGTGGCGAATACCGACACAGGGCAGAACCATCCCAAGGGGAACGGGAAGTTCAGACCGTTTCATAACAGGAACAGGGCCCCTTTCAATTTTGAAGAGGCGCTTAAGAAACCTTGTCCGGAGCACAGCACGCCTAAGAAACCTGCGACACATGCATGGGGCGATTGTTTTGTCATGCAAAGGTTCAAAAACCAATATTCATAGCAACACAACAACCAGGGCGGCGGCCCACCAGGCGGCCCTGGGCACGGCGGATCAAGAGCTAGGTTCGGCTCTGGTGGCTCAGGATCCAGACATCCGGGACAGAGTATCCAAGGGGGACACCAACAGCATCCTGGCAACAACAAAAACAATAATCAACAGCAACAACACAATCAATCCGGGTATCAGAGCAACCCGAAACAGCTCAGTTCCGGGCAGTATCACGTCTTCACGACCGATTTCAATAAACGAGACCAGAAGTTGCGGAAGCAAGCGGTCTACGCGGTTGTGCCGGTTCTCCCGCAGTACTTGCAGTGGTCTGAATATGACATAACGTGGAGCCGAGAGGATCACCCGCTGCGGGTGGATGACCCGGGCCGGATGGCTTTGGTTGTGGCCCCCCAGGTGAATGGTTATATGGTGAACAAGGTGCTCATGGATGGAGGCAGCAGTATCAACATCCTCTATTATGACACCTTCCGGCGGATGAAGTTGCTTGACAAGGATCTTAAGCCTTCTTCCATCGTCTTTCATGGTGTGGTCCCGGGTAAATTGGCGTATCCGGTAGGCAAGATTTCTTTGGAAGTGGCCTTTGGCGATGAGTATAACTACAGGATGGAATCTTTGTGGTTTGAGGTGGTTAAGATCAAGAGTCCCTATCATGCACTGTTTGGGAGGCCGGTTTACGCCAAATTTATGGCTAGGCCTTGCTATGTTTACTTACAGCTTAAAATGCCCGGTTTAAAGGGTACAATTACCGTTCATGGTAATCGGAATACGGCTATTGAGTGTGAGGAAGGAGATGCGGCTTATGCAGAGTCTAGTTGCGCCCAGTAGAAGCTTAAGTTCTACAAGGAGAACGTTGACCCGGAGGATATGACCCCGCTGAAGAAGCCTACTACGGAGATGGAGCCGCCCCTTAAGTTTTCGGTGGATGATAATAAGGCAGTAGATTTCACTCCGGGCGACTCATCCAAGCAGTTCATCATTGGAGCTCATATGGATCCCAAATAGGAAAGCAAGCTCATCGAATTCATCCGTGAGAATCGGGACATCTTCGCATGGAAACCTTCTGACATGTCGGGTGTATCGAGAGAGTTCGCTTAGCACAACCTTAATGTGGATCCGAAGTTCAAACCGATCAAACAGTTTCTACGGCGGTTCAATGAAGAGAGGCGCAAGGCCCTTGGAGAGGAGGTTGCCCGGCTCTTTGCGGCGGGTTTCATCGTTGAAGTCTTTCACCCGGAGTGGCTGGCTAACCCGGTGCTAGTGCTTAAAAAGAACGACACATGGCGTATGTGTGTGGATTACACGGACTTTAACAAGTCTTGTCCGACTGGTCCGTTTGCACTCCCTCATATTGATCAAATCATTGACGCGACGGTAGGGTGTGAAAGTTTGTGTTTTCTAGATGCTTATTCGGGTTATCATCAGATCAAGATGGCGGTTAAGGACCAGGAGATTGAAGACGGCTTTCATTACGCCCTTTGGGGCCTTTTGTTATGTTTCTATGCCTTTTGGGCTCAAGAGTGCCCAGACGACTTACCAGCGGCGTGTGCAGAATTGCCTTCACAGTCAGATCAGCCGTAATGTTCATGCTTATGTAGATGACATCGTGATCAAGTCCAGAAAGAATGAGACTCTCTTGGAGGATTTGAGAGAGACCTTTGACAATCTCCGGGTATACAAGATGATGCTTAACCCAGCCAAATGTGTCTTTGGGGTCCCGATAGGCAAGCTATTGGGTTTCTTAGTCTCTAAGCGGGGCATCGAGACTAACCCAGATAAAATCAAGGCTATTACATCCCTGGGAGAGCCGGCTTGTGTTAGTGACGTTCAGCGGTTGGCAAGGTGAATTGCGGCGTTGAGCCGGTTCATAAGCCGTCTCGGAGAGAAGGCCATCCCTTTGTATCAAATGATGAAGAAGATAGACAAATTCGTTTGGAGCAAGGCAGCGGGTGAAGCACTTGAGGCACTTAAAAAGCAACTTACTGAGCCGCCAGTTTTAGCTGCTCCAGTTGAGAAGGAACCTTTACTCCTTTATGTGGCGGCTAACCGGTTGAGCGTAAGGAGGCTGGAAAGGAATATCTAGTGCAAATACCAGTTTATTATATCAGCGAAGTTTTAACAGAGTCTAAGCAAAGATATCCGCATTGCCAGAAGCTGGTATATGGAGTTTTTATGGCCAACCGCAAACTAAAGCAGTACATCTTAGGGCACCAGATAACGGTAGTCAGCTCTGCTCCATTGGGGGATATCATTCAGAATAGAGAAGCCATGGGAAGGATTGCTAAGTGGGCATTGGAGCTGGGACATCTCAATTTAACCTATGTTCCTCGCACAGCTATCAAGTGCCAAGCCCTTGTGGATTTCATAAATGATTGGACAGAATGTCAAGCTCCTGAGGAAAAGCCGAATAATACTTAGCGGACCATACACTTCGATGGGTCTAAACAGTTAGAGGGGTCAGGAGCAGGAGTCATTCTGACATCTCCAAGGGGTTACAAGTTTTGTTATGTGCTCCGGCTGATGTTTCCTTGCACTAATAATGCGGCTGAATATGAGGCTCTGCTTCATGGTCCCAGAGTCGCTAAGGAGATGAATTTAAGCCAGGTCAGATGTCTGGGCGACTCAGATCTTGTGGCTCAACAAGTTTCAGGTACCTGGGACTCTAAGGATCCGCGGATGGCGTCTTATTGACGGGCGGTTGATATTATTGTAGGTCACTTCAAGGGATATCAGGTGTATCATATTGATCATTGTAGGAACAAGGCAGCTGACGCCTTATCACGGTTAGGTTCTCAACGAAAACTGGTACCACCTAATGTTTTTCTGGACGTCTTGCATCACCCGACTGTCAAGATACCTTCAGAGGAGGAGTTAGCTATTACTGACCCAGAGGCGGAGTTGGTAGCGGCTCTACACGCTATCCCAGACTGGACTATTCCTTATTTGGCGTACTTAACACGCGGCGAGTTACCTGAAGATGAGGATCTGCCCAGGAAGATCACCCGGCGTTCTAAGTCTATGACGATTATCAATGGTGAGTTACATAAATGCAGTGTGATAGGTGTCTTTCAGCGTTGCGTCTCACCAGAGGAGGGCCGATAGATCTTGAGTGAAATTCATGCTGGTGATTGTGGACACCATGCCGGGTCAAAATCTTTGGTGGCCAAGGCTTTCAGACATGTGTTTTTCTGGTTGACGGCTCACAAAGATGCAGAGGACTTAGTCCGCAAGTGTGATGGCTGTCAGAAGTTCGGCCGGCGTGCTCACGTTCCGGCTCAAGAGTTGAGGATGATACCAATCACTTGCCCATTTGCGGTCTGGGGGCTCGACATGGTAGGGCCTTTCAAGAGATCTAAGGACAAGAAAACACACCTATTGGTAGCGGTTGACAAGTTTACTAAGTGGGTAGAGGCAGAGCCGGTCAGCAAGTGTGATGTGGCTACGGCGGTTCTATTCATTAAGAAGATGATTTACCGCTTTGGTTACTTGCATAGTATCATTACTGATAATGGAACAAATCTATCCAAGGGGGCTATGAAAGCATTCTGTGAGAAGGAGCATATTCGGCTTGATGTTTCAGCCGTGGCACATCCATAGTTCAATGGTCAGGCGGAGCGCGCTAACCAGGAAATTTTATGAGGGTTTAAACCTCGGCTTATGGTTCCTTTGAAGAGGACACCCGGATGTTGGGTCGACGAGCTACCCTCCGTCTTATGGAGCATTAGAACCACCCCTAACAGGTCTACGGGTTTCACGCCTTTCTTCATGGTGTACGGTGCTGAGGCGGTTTTGCCCAGTGACATCCGACATGACTCACCAAGGGTGCCGGCTTATGTTGAGATGGACAATGAGACGACACGTCAAGATGCGTCGGATGCTTTGGAAGAGGCACGAGAGTTGGCAGCGGCTCGATCAACAATTTATCAACAGGACCTGCGACGCTACCATAGCCGCAGGGTGAAGACCCAGACATTCTAGGAAGGTGACTTAGTGCTCCGGTTGATACAAGACCAGTCGGGCATGCATAAGTTTTCTCTGCCATGGGAGGGGCCTTTTGTGGTCAGCAGAAACCTCAACAATGGGTCGTATTACCTCATTGACATCTGGGATAAGTCAGACACGGCGGGTCAGGAAACCCAGCGGCCATGGAATATCGCACACCTGCGACCTTATTTCACTTAATAGAGGTTGAAAGCCGCAATCATTATACATATCATATTTATGTGAATAAAAGTTAGCATCCCTGCAAGGACTGGGGCTTCTGCTCTCATATACATCCTTGCCCAAGCAAGATGAGTTCTTTCCGGATCAAGTTTTGAGCTGAGACGGTCTTAACAACCGATTACTGAGCCGTCATCCGGTTCAATATAAGTTAAATCATGGTTTCAGGGGGCTTCTTACCTTTGGGTATAGCTTTATCTCACCCGAAACAACCGGTGTTCGCGCCACGCTGTTGCAAGGAGGCTTCTTACCTTCGGGTATAGCTTACATTACCCTTCAAACAGCCGGCTTTATGCCGCTTCCGGCTCATCATTAGCCGTGATTGTCGATGGCGCCTTCTTACCTTCAGGTGTAGCTTACATTACACTAAGACAACTGGCTCTCGAATGGGTTCATCTTACAAGAGCCGGAGTCATGCTACTCCGATTGACAAATTTTAAGTTTCAAAGTTATTGGCCGGCTCTAATTTTCTGGAGTAGGCGTGGCATCTTCAAGGACAAGCACCTCTCATCATAAAAGCTCAAGACACATTTGTACAAAGGAGTGATCAGTCAATGGTGAGCCGACAAAGCATGAGACTAAGCACAAAAAGACGGAAAGTATTTACATCAAGAAAGGCAGAGTTATCCTTAAGCTATTACAAAGATGCTCTCAGGAGGAGCCAAAAGCATTGCCAAGTTTTACCGCCCACGGCGGATTATTACATGAGCCGCTGCTCCGAAGATTAAAAGTAAAAGTTCAGTTAGCAGCCGGCTCATCCCGCTCCGGCTCTTCTGCTGGCTTGATCTGGAGATTTTCCAAATCCCAATTGCAATCAGCCAGAGCGGCGAAGGCCCCTTCCTCAAGAAAGGGAGACGTGTCAAGATCACAAGGGAAGAGATCCTTACTGCGGGCTGGTGTCAGAGCTTTCCACTCGTAGAGAGACCCGCGGATCCTATTCTGCTCAGAGTCATAAGCCGCCTGGTAGGTTCCCAAGTCGACTTCTTTTGCTAAAATAGAGGCCAAGTAACGAGAGTCCTTGACACACCGGATGTAGTCGGCTTCCGTGAACTCTGAGCCGTCATCCTTCTTCGAGGGGTAACCGTCCATCATATCAGCCGGCACGAGCTCAAAGGCAAAGGCCAGAGCCCAGCTTAGACCTACAACTGCTCCTTGACGGAAGGCGGATTTCTTCAACTCTTCTATTTGTTTGGGCATTGTTGAGAAGAGCTCCAAGACCCGTTTCAGAGCTGAAGGAATCTTCTCTTTGTATTGAATGGTCTTGATGATAAAATTGGTGCCACAGTAGAGTTGCTCCGCAAAGGTATAAATGGCCTTCAAAGGCAGGAGACTCTTAGAGGCCAGTTGCTGGCTCCTGGGACCTGTATAGGCTGGAGATATTCATAATGAGTCGCCAAGATTGTAAGTCATGCAGAAAGTAAGAGGAGAAGATCAAGGGTTACCAAATAGGGCGGCTGCCATCTTAGAAATGTGCTGCTTGAGGGTTTGCAGTTCTTCAGACGTAGCTTTCAGCCCTTGTTCAGCGTCATCCGCCCACTTGGTCAGTTCTGCCTTTTCAGACAGGGCAAATTCCTTGAGAGAGGCGAGCTCCGCCTTAATTTTGACCAGCTCTTCAGACAGAAGCCGGTACTTTTCGTCAGAGATGCCACG
Organism: Hordeum marinum; assembly: GCA_022496015.1. NCBI lineage: Eukaryota > Viridiplantae > Streptophyta > Magnoliopsida > Poales > Poaceae > Hordeum > Hordeum marinum. Next base: position 446,817,037 of record CM039676.1, read on the forward strand.
GGCCTCTTGTTGAGCCACTAAATTTGTCTTCAGGTCCATCAGTTGCGACCCGGCATCATTTAAAGCTTCCCGTGACACATCAAAATACAGGATAAGTCGCACAAATACAAATCATATGCAAGTTTCAAGCAGATTGCAAGCAATATGTTTGACACTTGGGGGCTAATGTATGTTTGCTCTTTGAGTATGCAATGCAGTTCCGGTTCATCTTTATTAAAGTTAATCCGAAACTTGGGGGATACACTATGGCTCTTCAAATTACTTATAATGGAAGCCCTCACTCAAACTTTGTCTAGTTCGAGTCGGCCCTTGGGGGCTACAAGTGGTTCTTCAAGATATCTACACTAAAAGCTCCGACTCAACTTGATCGAGTTTGAGCCGGCCCTTGGGGGCTACGATTGGCTATTTACGCTATTTACATGGAAGATCCGACTCAATTTGGGCAAATTGAGCCGAATCTAAGGGACAATAGCTATGGATTTTTCTAAACAGAAGATCAGCAAAGACCCAGTTCAATGCTTGAGTACATTGAACCGGCCCTTGGGGGCTAGGTAAGGTTATGGTGACAAGAGGAGTACCTCATATTTTGTCTTCATTAATGAGACCAGACGAAGCTCCAGGTCCTGGTTGGTGTTAAGCCAGTTCGTATACCCGGCATGGAGCTCTTCGGCTGTCATCTTTTCGTACGAAGAATCGAAGTCTAGCTTCTTGGAGGCTTCGGCCAGCTCTTTATGCCTGGTCAGCACATGAGCCGGAGAAGATTGATGGGCAGAGCCCATGATAGCAACATTTGGAGTCGCAATGGCCTTAACAGGAGTTGGCGGCTTCGAAGGGCCCTTTGGAGGGCTCTCCAGGATAGTATTTTCCGCCGCCAGCTCAGTGGAGGCATTGGGTGGATCCACCTCTGGTTGGACCTCCTCCGGTTGTTCCAGTTCCAGTTCCTGAACGATAGGACCGGGGGAGGGCTTGTTGGTCTTTCGGCATTTGGCTTGAGCACTGTAAAATAGAAGGATCAACATTTGAAGATGTTACTATCGTACTAAGAGCCGGATGTCTGGATGTCATAGTAAGAAATACTTACAGCGGATTGATCTTCGGCAGTGGTAGAACCAACGCCGAAGAGTTGCCGGAGGAAGGGGATTTCTAAAAGAATAAAACAGGAAAGATGAGAAAGCGTCAAGTTTGTAAAGGAAAGTTAAAGAAAAAGTGGAGACATAAACCTCTGCGGGGCGCTTCTTTGGAGCCAGAGAATTCGGTAAGCCGGACATAAGATCAGTGGAGCCTACGCTCCGGGTCGAGCGACGTTCAGCCTGCTGTTGCTTTTTCGAAAGAAAGTCAGGAGCTAGGGAAGCGAGAGGATGAGAAAGAGGAACTTTTCTAACAACCCGCGGCGGCTCTCGGGGGACAAAACATTCTGAGCCGGAAGAAATATAGTTTACCTCAGGAGCATTGGCACGGCTAGTCTCCACTTCATCCTGCGAGTAAAACAAACATCAGTAAAACAAGAAGGCAAAGGATCAAGCAAAGCAATTAAAGTATTACCTCTGAGCCGGATGATGGTGGCGGGTCAAACAAGTTCTCTTGCGGGGCGTCTTTTTTAGCCTTCTTGGTTGCGCCCTTCTTCCTGGATTTCTTCGGAGGAGGAACATATTGCTTCTTCCAGAAGTCAGAGTCGGCCTGCGGAAGTAACCCGGAGAAGAGTAATAGATCAACAAAGGCATAAACAAAATCCAAGAGACGGACAAGAAGAAAATGGCTTACATCTAGGCCTGGGTTGTTGACGCAGAAAGGTGCCAGGCCGATGGCACTACATGAGCTGAGGCTTCATGAACAAGGCTCCGGATGACGGTAGTAATGTCATCCTCTGTCAGAGTTGACTTGCTGAAGCACAAGGAGCTGTCGTCCTTGCCTTCGTACTCACACATAAGCCGACCTCTGCGGCTTAAGGGCATGATCCGCCAGGAAATCCAGCAGTGGATCAATTCTAATCCTATTAAACCATTGGCCATGAGCGCCTTGATCTTGGCATGGAACGGCTCATACCTGGCATGCTCTGAGGCTGAGAGCCGACCAGGAAGCTCTTTATTTGTCCTGAGCCGGGAGGGACGATAACCTGCCAATGGGTGCTCTTTCTCAGGAGAGGTGTCCCGGCAGTAGAACCATGTCTTATTCCAGTCCTTTGGATGACTCGTCATTGGAGTAGCCGGAAACATGATGTCTCGGCGACGTTGAATAGAAATGCCGCCTAGCTCCAGACTCGGACCACCCTTCATTTCAGTTTGGCGGTTGGCATAGAAGAACTCTTGGAAAACCCCCACAAATGGCTTGGTCTGCAGGTTAGCTTCGCAAAGCACTTGGAAGTTGCAGATGTTTGAAACGGAATTTGGGGCCAAGTCTTGACGATGCAGCTTGTAAAAATGAAGAATGTCCCAGAAGAATTTTGAGCCGGGCGGCACGAACCCCTGCTCGATGTGATCAGTGAAGACTACTATCTCTCCTTCCTTGGGAGAAGGTCAGGTCTCATTACCCGGGACCCGCCAGTGAAGAACATCTTTGGAAGGGAGAGTACCCGCTTCGACAAAATCTGCTAGATACTCTTCCGTAACACAAGATCCAACCCAATTGCAAGAGTTGGAGGCACGAGACATAGTGGCGGCTTAAATACTATGCAAGGTAAAAGGTATGACGAGTCAAGCGCAGGCAAATATTTATGATGGCTTACAAGTTTAAGGGTTCTGCAGATAATGTGGAAAGACCCGGCTGATGAGAGCCGGAGAGGCCTGGTGGGTCAGCAAGGAAAAGAGGAGTGAAAAATCGGCTAAGTCCTAGGAAAACTGATTTCACAAGACTCAGCTACTATTACGGATCTACAAAAGCAGGAAAATGATTATATTCTCGGACCTAAACGCCGAACTGGAGGAGCGGACGGAGTTCAAATGCCAGGCCACGGCAAAACCAATCTGTGTACGGCTGGTTACTATCTATTGCAGAGCGGCGCCGCGGAGTCGAAGCGACGGCCTAGAGCTGGTGTTCTAAAGGCACGGCCGGTGGCGACGGAGGTCGAACTCCGACGCAACGGCGACGGCGAAAATACCGTGAAGCCCTACCGTAAAGACAGGCGCGGATCTAAAGGAGAAAAACTCACCGGAGATATCGCGATAGAGGCGCAGGAGTCTCTAGAACAATTAGGGTGATGCAACGGCCTGGTTGGTGACGACGTGCGGACGACACCGGAGTGGAGCATGCTAGAGCAGAGTGGTCGACGGGAGGAATACGAAGAGTGAAGTGGGAGAAGTGGAAAGTGCCAGCTGTCGCGGTCCTATTTAAAAGGATAGTGGGGCAGGCGCGAGAATCAAGGCGATAGAAACCATTTGACCGAGATGGACGCCTCGGTTTTCAGGCTGACCATTCAATAACAGATTTTGTGGTACGTCAGCCGATCTTTCTTGCAAGGGTCACGTGACGTCATGGCGGGTCACCACCGGGCGACTCTCAGAGAAGTAAAAGAAGAGGATGACATGAGCGAGCTCAAATCAACATGGGGCCTAATGTTGGGGATATAACCCCACGGTGTGACCCGCCCAATGGGCTCCGGGTTACACCAGACGGCTAGTAAGCCGACCCAAGGATAAGCTATGAGGACAACGTCCCAAGAAGATAGGCGGCTCAGTATGGTGGGCCGCAAGATAACCCAAACCAAAAGAAACGGGCGCGTAAGCCGCCCGGAGGTTACTTGGCAAGGGAGATCGTCAGTGCGTAATTGTATATGTAGAGAGAGTCAGTGCGTAAGACTCGGATATGTAGAGAGAGTCAGTGCGTAATTGTATGACCCGGGGTCCTGACCTCCTATATAAAGGCAGTCCCGGGGCAACTTAGAGGACAGAGAATCGTGAGCTAGGTCAAACTTTCGGCTCCCTTGTAAACGATACAACAAGCAATAACAACACAAGCAGGACGTAGGCTATTACCTCGACTTGAGGGGCCGAACCTGGGGAAACCCGTGTCCTTTGTCCCCATCAACCCCTTTGAGTCCACCGCAATGGCGACGGCCTCGAACCTAAGTTCGATAACCCGGACATCTGTCGTGATAAATCCACGACAACATACCTTTACAAGATTTTGAAAGAGTTCAAAATGGATCAGTCAGAGAAAGAGTTCTTGCCTAATTTGTAAGGTGTGAAGTTGAGTAAGACTCAAAGCTCGACCACAACAGAAGAAAGGGAAAGGACGAAGGTCGTCCGCTATACTTTAGCCATAGGCTCTATATAGTATGCCATGCTGTGTACCGCACCTGTGTGTGCCTTGCCATGAGTCCGTCAAGGGGTACAAGAGTGATCCAGGAGTGCATCACTGGACAGCGGTCAAGACTATCCTTAGTAACTAAAGGACTAAGGAAATGTTTCTCGATTATGGAGGTGATAAAGAGTTTGTCGTAAAAAGTTACGTCGATGCAATCTTTAACACAAATCCGGATGACTCTTAGTAGCAATCCGGATACGTATAGTGGAGCAGCCATTTGGAATAGCTCCAAGTGGAGTGTGGTAGCGGTGTCTACAATATGACATAGATATTTGCAAAGTACACACGGATCTGAATGTCGTGGACCCATTAACTAAAAGACCTCTCTCACAGGCAAAGCATGATCGAGCCCTAGAACTCATTGGGTGTTAGATTCATAACAATGCGAACCACATGGTGATGTAAACTAGATTATTGACTCTAGTGCAAGTGGGATAGTGTTGGAAATATTCCCTAGAGGCAATAATAAATTGGTTATTATCATATTTCCTTGTTCATGATAATCGTTTATTATCCATGCTATAATTGTATTAATCGGAAACTCACATACTTGTGTGGATACATAGACAACACCATGTCCCTAGTATGCCTCTAATAGACTAGCACGTTGATCCAACATGGCTATGATTTCCTAGTCATGGAAATGAGATGTCATTTGATAACGGGATCACATCATTAGGAGAATGATGTGATGGGCAAGACCCAAACTACAAACATAGCATATGATCGTGTCAGTTTATTGCTATTGTTTTCTACATGTCAAGTATTTGTTCCTATGACCATGAGATCATGCAACTCACTGAAACCGGAGGAGTACCTTGTGTGTATCAAATGTCACAACGTAACTGGGTGACTATAAAGGTGCTCTACAGGTATTTTCGATGTGTCTGTCGGGTTGGCATGGATCAAGACCGGGATTTGTTACTCCGTGTGACGGAGAGGTATCTCAGGGCCCACTTGATAATACAACATCATAATAAGGCTTTCAAGCAATGTGACTAAGTGTTAGCCACGGAATCTTGTATTATGGAACGAGTAAAGAGACTTGCTAGTAACGAGGTTGAACTAGGTATGGAGATGCCGACGATCGAATCTCGAGCAAGTAACATACGGAAGAACAAAGGGAACAACATACAGGATTAATTGAATCCTTGACATAGAGGTTTGACCGATAAAGATCTTCGTAGAATATGCAGGAACCAATATGGGCATCCAGGTCTCTCTATTGGTTATTGACCGTAGAGGTGTCTCGAGCATGTCTACATAGTTCTCGAACCCGCAGGGTCTGCACACCTAAGGTTCAATAACGTTTTGGTAGTATAGAGTTATGTATGGTGGTGACCGAAGGTTGTTCGGAGTCCAGGATGAGATCGAAGACGTCACTAGGAGCTCCGTAATGGTTCGGAGGTGAAGAGTGATATATATGAAGACCTGTTTTGGTCACCGGAAAAGTTCTGGGCTCTTCGGTAGTGTATCGGGAGTGCCCGAAGGGTACCGAGGCACCATCGGGAGGGGTGTCTCGACCCAAGAGGCTATATGGGCTGAGGGAGGAGGTAAACCAGCCCCTGGTGGGCTGGCCAAAGCCTCCTCTAAGGGCCCATGTGGCTGGAGTGGTTTGAGAAGGAAAAATCCAAAGATGGAGAGGTGGAAAGAGCTTGCATGTGGAAAGGAGGAATCCTACTCCTAATAGGATTGGAGTAGGACTCCTCCACCTCCAATTTCGACCAAAACTTGAGGGTTTGAGGCTGCCTCCTCCCCTCCCTCCCTCCTATATATACTAGAGGATTTAGAGGGAAAAGCTAACCCTAATAGCCACGTGCTACCTCTCCTCTAGATCGCAGTTTCTCCTCTAGATAGGTTTTCAGCGGTGCTTAGGCAAAGCCCTGCTAGAATAGCTCCACCACCATCGTCGCAACGCTATCGCGCTGCCAGCAAACTCATCTACCTCTCCGCTCCCTCTTACCGGATCAAGAAGGCGGAGATCATCATCGAGCTATACGTGTGCTGAACACGGAGGTGCCGTCCGTTCGGAGCTAGATCAGAAGGACCTTGATCAAGATCACGAGACGATTCATGATTGGATCGCGGGAGAGATCATGATGATATCGCGGTATGGATCATGATTGGATCACGAGATGGATTGTAATGGGATCGCGGGACGCTCGGCAATTTGGATCGCGAAGACGTTCGACTACATCAACCGTGTGTCTTAACGCTTCCCGCTTAGCGATCTACAAGGGTATGTAGATCCACTCTGCCTCTCGTAGATGCTCATCACCATGGATAGATCTTGCATGTGTGTAGGAAATTTTTTGTTTCCCATGCAACGTTCCCCAACAATAAATTGTCCAAAGTGTGCATGAAATTCAATTTCATATCTATATGCACATATTTATGTGGAGTTTTGTCCTATGTATTGTTGGTCCACTAACTTTTTGGTCCCAATGAGTTTGGTTACCACTTTGTTTGTGGTTTTGTTCTAGGAACAATTGGAGATACATTGGACACTCGGCTCACATACAAGGAAGGTGTTGACACCATGTGCTTATTGGAGCCATACAAGGATGATCGATGAACCATTGTCTACTACATCATTCATTGCTATCTTGGTAAGAAGTATCTACTTCATGCATACATTTCTTGCATTGAACCTTTTGTAGGTTTTATCATGGCATGAAGTTATTGATTCATTCTTGTGATACTTGTTTCCTTTCTCAAAGCATCCCAACGATGATCTCTTGTTGCTAGTCGTGATGTCTTTGATGATCGTATGATGGGAGTTCATTTATGTACAATAAGAAAATACTAGGCCATGTGCTATGCTTTCAAGCAAATATCTTATTGGTATATTTATGACTTCCTTTTGGATATCTTTTCCGTTCCTTCTTGTAACTATTTTGTGTGTACATCATTCTTTATGGATATATCATCATGGTTGTCCTCTACCTAGAATCTTATACACATGTGAGAAGTTACATCTCTAGTTGATATCCTCTTTTCTTTCATGTCCACCGTTGCATTCCCTTTTTTATTTCCTTGGTGGTTTCGTGAAAGAATTTGTGTTGAGTGCGGATCTTATATCCTTGCATCTTGATGCATTCTTTGGTGGTGAAGATTATTTTCCTCATGCTTGTCTTTGTATTTGGATATGTGTATTTCATTGCACTCATATTTTGAGAAATAAAAACCTTTTGGGGGAACACCTATTATATTGGCTTTCTAAGCTTTTCTCCCATTTTAGCAATCGATGCCAATGGGGGAGAAGTTTAGAGAGTTTAGTTTTGAAAGGTTAGAGAGTTTTTCTTTTATTGCTTAAGCAGTTGCATCTCACACCCACGCATTGCTCTGCATGTGTGTGTCCTTGGTTGTTCTTCTTCCCATATATAAACTCTCTTTAAAATGGGTGTCATCAATTACCAAAATGGGGGATATTGTAAGAGCACATTTCTCCATGTATGGTTTTGGTAATTGATGACACCCCTATGGACTAATGGTTGCCTTGAGTTATATTCGAAGGACTTGTTCGTAGGTACTTCTTGAAGTCCATCTATTGATTTCAAGGAGTTTATATGGTGACCAAGGTGGTATTCAAGATGTTATTCAAAGATCGGTCATGTAAGAGTTGAGATTACTACAAGCATGTCTTGAAGAAGAAGACTGTGTGAGCATTCATGTTTACCTTCAAGACATGATCTTTATGAAGAGAGAAGATAAGATACAAGGTTGATCAAGACTAAGTCAAAGAGTGAACCAAGTTGATCAACACACAAAGCGTACAAGATGTACCGAGAAGGATCAAGTGATCCAATGGTATGGTAAGCATTATCCATTACGCTTTGTGTACTAACCCATGGTCTACGTGAGTCTTCTTTGTAGGGTTAGGTATATTTCCATGGGATTGCATCGAGAGGAAGATCCCATACAACCCATGGAAAATGACATGAAGTGGTGATCGTCATCAAGGTTGCAGTGTGCAAGTTCAAGTGAAGCATCATGAAGAAATCATGCTTTTAGCTTGCCGTCCATTGTGGTGAACATGGAATTGTGAAGGTGTGCCGAAGAGTGACGTACCCATAGTGGAGTATGGGGGAGCAATCAACTAGCCTTCATCGAGCCAACACAATCACGAAAGGTGGTCCAACTTGAGGGAGTCAATATCATCATCATCTAGATCATGTGGACTTCGTGCAAGGCAAAGGCTTTCCCTTGATAGGTTTTCTATTTTACCGGTCTCATGGTGATAGTTTGGAGACCGGATTATATGATCGATAGGCGTACTATCAAGGGGGCTCTCAAGTGAGTAGCTTGATCGTATCATTCATAGAGAGCTCAAACCATTGCATCCTTGCATCATATTTATTGATTCTTATTTTTATTTTCTCCTTTTTAGGCTTTAGATATTGTGGTTATCTTCGTGACAACCTCTAGTACATCTAAAACGGATTTCATATGCTTCTTCTATTGCGTTTTCGGTGTTGGAGGTTTTACCGGTCTTATCCGATGAAGGGTTCTCACCATTTTCTTATGGTCCTTTTCTCATTTTATTATTATTGATATTTCTGTCAATATTGTGTTAGCCCATGTCATTATCTTTCCAACAAACTTGATTTTGTCGAATTCGGAGTCCGTTTGCAGAAGTTGTGGCAGTTTTGGTATTCTTAAAAGGCTGCAGCGGTACTACCGCGGCTAGAGCGGATGTAATTTTCTACTACCGCTCCAGAGTGGTACTACTGCGGCTCCAAAGGGGTAGTACCATTCCGAACCAAAATCTCGTGTTATGTCAAGCGGTGGTAGGCACATATGTATTTTTTTAGTACCGCTCGCAAGCAGTAGTACCGCTAACCTTAGCTGTAGTACCATGAGGACGAGCGGTAGTACCGCTCCGATGGTTCTACTGGCCTTTTGCCTCCTCGATGTTGTTTTTCAAAGGGCTTCCACCGCCATAGCGGTAGTACCGCTCCCATGAGCGGTAGTACTGCTGTATGCGGGCTGTGAGCATAACGGTTGGATTTTTCCCCACCTATAAAAGGGGGTCTTCTTCCCCGTGGAACCTTATCCTTTGAGCTCATTTTCTTCCCCCATTATTGACCTTCTTCGAGATTCCTAACTATCAATCCCTCCTATGATTCTTGGTAGTTCTTGAGGGCAAAGAGAGAGGAGATCTAGATCCACATTTCCACCAATCACTTTCTCCTCTAAGTGAGGGGAACCCCTTGGATCTACATCCTGGAGTTCGTCATGTTGTTACTTCCTCCTCTCATTTTCCTCCCTAGCATTAGTTTCTTTGGTGGGATTTGGGAGAGGAGGAGTTGGGCACTCTGTGTGCCCTTGCCATTGCATTTGGTGGATAGGTTTGAGTTCTCCATGGTGATAAGTGGAAATGAGAAGTTGAGAAGCTTATTACTCTTGGGTGTTTGAGAACCCTAGAGCTTGCTCCTCTTGGGTGCTTTGGCGCCCTAGACGGTTGGTGGTGCCTCGGATCTCAATCGTTGTGGTGCAAAGCTCCGGGCATGCGTCGGGGTCTCCAATTAAGTTGTGGAGATTTCCCCGAGCATTTGAGGTCACCGAGGAAGCCATAGTCCATTGTGGTGAAGCTTCACAGTGTTGTTGGGAGCCTCCAATTAAGTTCTGGAGTTTCCCGAACCTTGTTTTCTGGGTTCGCTGACCACCCTCAGGGGTCCCTTAGTGGAATCATGACATCTTGCATTGTGCGAGGGCGTGAGGAGATTATGGTGGCCCAAGTGGCTTCTTGGGGAGCATTGTGCCTCCACACCGCTCCGAACACAGATTAGCATCCGCAAGGGTGTGAACTTTGGGATACATCACCGTCTCCGCGTGACTCGGTTATCTCTTACCCGAGCCCCTTTACTTATGCACTTTACTTTGTGATAGCCATATTGATTCTTGCGATATATCTTGCTATCACTTAGTTGTTTATCTTGCTTAGCATAAGTTGTTGGTGCACATAGGTGAGCCTAGTTGTTTTAGGTTTTGTGCTTGACTTATTAAACATTAGTTTTATTCCGCATTTGTTCAAACATAAACCGTAAGTATTTTAAAGGACATATTCACCCCCTCTAGGCGACATCCACGTCCTTTCAATTGCGACATAAGGTCGGTCGCAATGACCCTGGTGATGATGTTGAGGGCGAGCGCCCCAGGAAGAGGATTCCTGCCAAGGTGATGTGGTGTGCTCCTATAATACCACGGTTGAAATGTTTGTTCCAAAACAAAGAGCATGCCAAGTCGTTGCGATGGCACAAACAAGACCATAAGAAAGACGGGAAATTGAGAGTACCCGCTGATGGGTCACAATGCAGAAAAATTGAGAGAGAGTGGCCGGACTTTGCAGATGACCCAAGGAACTTATGGTTTTCTTTAAGTGTAGATGGCATTAATCCTTTTGGGGAGCAGAGCAGCAAGCATAGCACATGGAACCTTGCTCCTTGGTTGTGCATGAAGCGGAAGTTCATTATGATGCTAGTGCTCATCCATGGCCCTAAGCAACCCAGCAACGACATTGGCGTGTACCTAAGGCCATTAGTTGATGAACTTTTATAGTTCTGGAATAAAAAAGGTGTACGTGTGTGGGATGAGCACAAACAACATGAATTTTGACCTGCGAGCGTTGCTGTTTGTAACCATCAATGATTGGCCTACTCTTAGTAACCTTTCAAGAAAGACACACAAGGGATATCATGCATGCACGGACTATTTATATGAGACTGAAAGTATATATTTGGACAAATGCAAGAAGAATGAAGACCTAGGACATCGTCGATTTCTTCCGACCAAGCATGCCTTAAGAAAGGAAGGCAAGAATTTCAAAGGTGAGGCACATCATCGAAAGAAGCGTGTCCTCCGTACCGGTGATGATATACTTGATATGGTCAAGGATTCACAAGTAATATTTGGAAAGGGTCTTGGCGGACAATCTATTCTGATTAACACTAACGAACATGCGCCCATGTGGAAGAAGAAATCTATATTTTGGGAGCTAGAATATTGGAAACTCCTAGAGGTCCGCTCTGCAATCGACGTGATACACGTCACGAAGTATCTTTGCATGAACTTACTAGGCTTCCTGGGCGTGTACGGGAAGACAAAAGATACACCAGAGGCATGGCAGGACCAGTAACGTATGAATGCAAGAGACGACATGCATCCAAAGCAGTATGAAGTTCCTACCAGCTATGTTGTTACCAAAGCAGAGAAGGAAATATTTTGTGAATGCATGCTCAGTATGAAGGTCCCGTCTAGCTTCTCGTTGAATATAAAGCGAATAATAAATATGTCAAAAAAATTCCAGAACCTGTTCATGATGCAATTGCTTCCGGTTGCGTTGAGGGGGCTTCTACAAGAAAATGTTTGATTAGCCCTTGTGAAGCTATGTTCATTTTTCAATGCGATTTATCGGAAGGTAATCAATCCATAAATCTTACCAAGCTTATAGAATGATTTGGTCCAATGTCTTGTCAGTTTCGAGTTGGTGTTCCCACTATCCTTCTTCAATATTATGACGCACGTCCTAGTTCACCTAGTGAAAGAGATTGCCATTATAGGTCCTATATTTCTACACAATATGTTCCCCTTTGAGAGATTCATGGGAGTCTCAGAGAAATATGTTCGTAACCGTGCTAGGCCAGAAGGAAGCATCTCCAAGGGCCGTGAAATAGAGGAGGTTATTGAGTGTTGTGTTGACTTTATTCCTGACCTTAAGCCGATTGGTGTTCCTCTATCGTGGCATGAGGGGACACTGCATGGAAAAGGCACGCTTGGACCAAAATCAATAATATGTAGGGACGGGCATTCTTGGGTGCAAGCACACTATAGTTCTACAAAATTCCACCTTGGTGACCCCATATATCGAGAAACACATGGATATTATACGCTCCAAGCACCCAGAGCAGTGTGACCCCTGGATTAAATATACACACATTGAGGCTTTCGGTGGTTGGTTGCGATCACATCTCCTGAATGATGACATTGTTGAAGATGACATGTACTTGTCGGCCAAGAGACCATCTTCGACTATATTGACTTTCCAAGTGTACGAGATAAATGACAATATATTTTAAACGATCGCCCAAGATAAAAAGAGCAGCAACCAAAAACGTGGTGTCTGCTTTAACGATGTGGCGAACACCAATATGGAAAATGACACAAATTATGGTTACATAGAGGATATACGGGAACTTGACTATGGAGGTGATTTGACGGTCCCTTTATTCTGGTGCAAATCGGTCAATCTTATTGGAGAACGGAATGACAATAGTGTATCTCAACAATCTTGGGTACCCAGAGGAACCATTCATCCTACCCAATGATGTGGCACAAGTTTTCTATGAGAAGGACATGTCTACCAAACCAAGAAAAAGAAAAGATAAGAAAGCGGATATATCATATGATGATCCAAAGCACCACATAGTTCTTTCAAGGAAAAGAAACATCGTGGGAGTGGAGGACAAGACAGACATGTCAAAACATTATGAAAAGTTTGATGAAATTCGTCCCTTCACAAGTAAGACTGGCCAAAGTATCCTATTAAATGATGAAGATTATCCATGGTTACTACGCAATAATCACGGGACACACCCAAAGAAAAAGTTTTATACCCCAAGATCCCACTCTGGGATGTGATTGGCTTCATCGTCATCACTTTTCTTGTCTAGTGAGTAGTCGGGATGATCCAATTTTGTACACGAAGTGCATCCATTTTTTGTTGTAACCATCTCCACTCTTTAGCACATGCTATGTGGGTGAAATGATGATACCTTGCCAAGTTTGTACCTTTTTAGAGTTCATTTGTAGTGCTTTTTAGTTTCAGTGTCATTTAGCTCAAAAAATCATTAAATGCATGAAAAATAGCAAATGAAGTTAGAAAGGGATCAAATTTGAAGATGTGGCTTATAATGGTGCATATTGAATGCACAAAAATTCTGGAGTTGGAATTAGTTAAAAAAATGAAATATTTTTTTAAGAGATGAAATTTCGTCTCTAACCCTCATACTTCGAAGGAGATGGTCCAGTTTGTACACGAAGTGCATCCAGTTTTTTCGGTAACCCTCTCAACTTTTTAGCACATGCTATGTGGGTGAAATTATTATACCATGGCAAGTTTCAACCCTTTCAGAGTTCATTTGTAGTACTTTTTAAATTCAGGGTCATTAATCTCCAAAAAACATTAAATGCATGAAAAATAGCAAATGAAGTTAGAAAGGGTTGAAATTTGAAGATGTGGCTTAGAATGGTGCATATTGAATGCACAAAAATTCTGGAGTTGAAATAAGTTAAAAATTCAATGACTTTGTAACACATGATTTTTCGTCCGAAACCATCATACTTCGAAGGAGATGGTCCAGTTTGTACATGAAGTGCATCCAGTTTTTTCCGTAACCCTCTCAACTTTTAAACACATGCTATGTGGGTGAAATGAGGATACCATGCCATGTTTCAACCTTTTCAGAGTTCAATTATAGTGATTTTGAGTAAATGAATGTACAATACTAAAGAGTTAATCAGAATCTAGTTTTGATTATAACACCTAATTAAAATATCCTAAAAATTCCCAAATTTAACATAATGATAAAACATATTAGTATTAAACAACAACAAAAACAATCACACAAATATCTATTTTTAAACTAAATTTATTCACAAACTAGTGATTCACACAAATTTCAAAAGAATTCAAATTTAAACTATATAAATTGGAAAACTACTGGCACTAACAGAAAGTTTGTAATTGTTTTGATCTAAAGCAAAATAGATTCATTAAACAACTATAAATATTTTAACAGTTATTACAAATATAAAAAACAAAATTAGAAACGCAAAAACAAAAAATTAGACCTTTAGTCCCATTTGGATCCACCAACCGGGACTAAAGGTCCTTTCCCACGCGGAATTTGGGCCACCGAAAATGCCTCTTTAGTCCCGGTTGATATCACCAACCAGGACTAAAGAGAGGACCTTTAGTCCTGGTTGGTAGCACCAACCGGGACTAAACCAACTGGGACTAAAGGTATTGTACTATATAACCCCCTTATCCTTCCTCTCCTCACTTTCTCCCCGATCGAACAGCATATGCCGCCAGGTTGCCAGAGCGAACACCGCACTACGCTATCAGGATGTCGGCTCCTGTCGTCGGCCGACCGGCCCCATCAAGTCCGGCGCCATCCCTGATCAACTCTTCCTTCGCGCGCGCGCCCGCCTTGATCCCCGGCCGCCCGCTCCTCCAAGCGCCATCGTAGCAAGAGCCCTCGTCAGTGCCGCTCCTCCCTGCATCTGGCGTCCTCTTCCGTATCCAGTGCTCCTCCGTCTCCAGCTCTCCTCCGTCTCCGGCACCGCTCCTACAAAAAAGTATGCTAATTTGTGTGTGTGTGTGTGTGTTTGTGTGTATGTGTATGCTAATTTTTGTTTTTATATTTGTGTATGTATGCTAATTTCTGTATATATGCTAATTTGTGTATCTATATTTATGTATGTATGCTAATTTGTGTATATATATTCTAATTTTTGTATGTATATATATTAGATGCATGTTAAATTGGATGTATATATGTGTATGCTAATTGACCAAATTTTTGTATGCTAATTGGCCAAAATTAGAAGGCGCGGTTAAATTTTGCTTAGAAGTAATGTTTTTCTTAGAAGGGAGTCCCGCAACGATTGTCGGAGGAGTCTGCGACGATCGCCAATGAGGAGTCCCAAACGATCGCCGGAGGAGTCCTCGACGATCGCCAGTGAGGAGTCCCCGATGATTGCCGGCGAGGAGTCCTAGACAATTGCCGGAGGAGTCCCCAACTATCGCCAGAGGATGATATATGATGTTTAGATGTTTAGGGTTTAGATGTTAATATGTTCTAGTAAATGAGACTTTTTATTAGGCATTGCGTATTTTATATTAGGCAGATATATGATGTTTAGATGTTTAAATGTTTAGTTGCTTAGCATAGCCATTGAGTTGATGATGCCCGACTAGCATCCTTGTCGTCGACACGGTGGCAACAACCTGCTTGAGAGGCGCCATGTCCGAGACTGGGCTCCACCAGACTGGCATTGGGAAGTGCTGCCTTCCGCGGCGCGCAACTTGTTGAGGAATAAGGGTCCCGTCGTTGACCCGGAGGTTCTTTGGTGCCGGTCGTGTGGACAATTGTCGGTGTAGTGGAAGACGGCCCCCGTGAAGCTGGTACGTCGCCATGTCAGGGAGGAGGACGAGCATGTACGATGCTACATGGCTGCGTTGGGCGCCAGGTTCTCCAATACCTAGCAGGTTCTTCAGGGATCTCACCCGAGCTATGATCCTGTGATGATTCCTTCTCTTTCGGTGTCCACCGCCTGCGCGGCGAGAAGTCAACTGGATCTGTAGTAGTTTTATTTTATAATAATATTCGAGATGTAGTATTGATAATATTCAATGATGTATTAGTGATATTATACAATAATATTCGAGATGTATTAGTGACACTATTCGATGATGTATTAGTGATACTATATGATCATATTGTTGCATTGCCTTGTATTAATTTGCATATCGCCGGTTCTGCTTATTGAATGCATTCTAATTGTTTTATATTTTTTCTGGATTAGTTAAGCTATGGAAGGTAGAGACAGAGACCGTGACCAAGAGAAAGCCATGTACGACCTGATATGCTCCAAAAACGAAGAGAATCTCCAGTTTTGCTTATTGAATGCATTCTAATTGTTTTATACTTGTTCTGGATTAATTAAGCTATGGACATTAGAGATAGAGATCGTGATCAAGAGAATGCCATGTATGACCAGATATGCTCCGAAAACGAAGAGAAACAAGTAGATGATGGCTCACAATACCTTTACCCATCCGGTGAGGGAATTGAGGAAGAACAACCAAGAGACAAAGGGGAACTAGTTGACAATGATGGCGAATAATTTTTTCTCCATTTAACAAAGTCTGGCGAGGTATTAATTTGCCGTCTGGTGATGATCAGATGTATTGATTGATTTGTATATATTAACGAATCTTTCTTCTTTTAGCCCTTCAGATCGAGCAAATCTTCTACAAGGGTTCAACGTGACCGACAAAAAAGTTGAAAGAAGGCATAATGTACAACATCGATCAAATCAGAGCAAATGGCGAACCGATTGCTCCTAAACAGATTGCAAACAAATTTATACGTGAATGTAGATTTATCGTTAGGGACCAAATCCCGATCACCGTTCAATAATGGAATCAACCAAAATATCCCGAAGTTTCTTTTGTCAGTGAAAGAGCAAAAAATCTGTTTGGAAGGTGCTCATTAAACATTTCACCCTACCAGAGGGTCTCACGGATCTCCAACGGGAGAAAGTCAAGAAGGGTGCTCTTAAGAAGATGGCCACACAATTCCAGTCTTTGAAGAAAAGATTATGGAACAATTACGTGAAAGACAGAAAGAAGACTCCAGAATTCAAAGGAGGACATGTGAAGTTAGAAGATGACTGGGACGGATTTGTGAAGTTCAAGGAATCATAAGCAGCTAAGGAACGGTCGAGAGTAAACAAGATAAATGCCGACACAAAAACGTGGCACCATCGTCTGGGCCTAGGTGGCTACAAGTCTGGGTTGCCTAAGTGGGATGAATCCGAAAGAAACATGAAGGCTGCAGGGGTCACTCCACAAACAGAGACTTGGCCCGAGATGTGCAGGACTTGGTTTTATGCACATAGGGGAAAGTTGGACCCAAATAGAGGGGAGGTTCTTGAATGGGCAGGTCTTAAACAAGCCACAAATGAGTTACTTAAAGCAATAGTAGAAGCTCGAACGGGTGTGTACCAGACCGAGAGAGAGAGAACGATGAGCTTTCATGCGCCCTCAAGAATATTGAACACCCGGGACGAACACGAGGCAAAGGCATGGTTCCGTGGCTTCTGGGGTTTGTGGATTGGAACGACAGTTACATAAGAGAGAACACTACAGGAATCAGGCACTTTGCCGTCAGCCATCCCGGACGGCAAAGGCATGCATCCTGGACGGCAAAGTCTTTGCTGTCCGCCAGCAAACGGCCAATCGTCTGACTGAATAAGCCATAGTAAAAGGCGCTTTGCCGTCTGCTGGCAGGCGACAAAGACCTTTGCATCTTTGTCGTCTGCCCGCAAACGGCAAAGGGCCTGGACGGCACACGTGGCAACTTAGCTCCGTTAAGGGCTTAACGGCATGCTTTGCCGTTTGCTGGCAGACGGCAAAGACCTTAGTTCTTTGCCATCTGCCAGCGGACGGCAAATCACCTGTTTTTTTGCTGGCCTAGGTGGGTTCTTTGCCATCCGCTGGCAGACGGCAAAGAACCCACCTAGGCCATCCCCAGATTGCATAGGCAGCTGCCACGTGGCATCTTTGCCGTCTGCTGGCTGACGGCAAACCTCTGTCGTCTGCCAGCAGACGACAAAGTGGCTATATAGCCCCTGTTTTTTCTGTTTTTTCTTAAAATCATTCAATTTGACAGAATATCACATATATATCCAACATATCAACAATACACGTTTCCAACAAGCATACCAATAATAAGTTTCAACAAGCATAATAACAATAAGTTCCAACAAGCATACCAACAATAAGTTCCAACAACATATCCAACATATACAAGTTTCGAACAACATATCCAACATACATATCCAAAACAAGTTTCCAACAAGTTTCCATAAACAACAAGTTTCCATAAACAAACAAGTTTCCAACAAGACTCCATAAATGCAAGCTTCCTCATCTATAGCAAATCTGCAAAGTAGGAAAGATGAAAGTTAGAAGAAGAAAAAGACTAGCTAGAAGAAAAAGAAGAAAAAGATGAAGAAAAAGAAAAGAAGAATTTATCTTCTCTTTGTTTTTCTCCTCTCCTCTCCTCTTCTCCAAGGTAGTAATGCCATTTTCTAGCTAACTAAGCATATCAAGTCATTTTGGACGAAAAAATGCTAAGTATAGGTCATTTTATAGCTATCCTAGGTAGAATATATCATTTAGGAGGTAAGTAAGGTTATTATGTCATTTTTGAGGAAAATAAGCTAAGTATAGGTCATTTTGGAGCTAAACCAAGGTTATTATGCCATTTTTTACCTAAGTGAGCTAATTATGTCATACATGAACTAGCTAAGCTAATTATAGATCATTATTGAGCTATCCTAGGTAGTTATGCCATTTTGTACCTAAGTGAGCTAATTATGTCATAAATGAACTAGCTAAGCTAGCTATAGATCATTATTGAGCTATACTAGGTATTAATGCCATTTTCTAGCTAACTAAGCATATCAAGTCATTTTGGAGGAAAAATGCTAAGTATAGGTCATTTTATAGCTATCCTAGGTAGAATATACCATTTTCTAGCTAACTAAGCATATCAAGTCATTCTTGAGGAAAATAAGCTAAGTATAAGCCATTTTGGAGCTAAGTAGGTCATTTATTAAGCTAAGTATGCATTTGTTAATGAAAACACTTGGGAAAACTTACCATCAACATGAAGGTGAAGGACCGGTAGGGTTTGCGCCAGGGTGAGATGTAGAAGGACCGGTTGGGGTTGCAGTAGACGCAGAAGGATCGGTCGATGCTTGTCAGGAGGCACGCTGCACCAAAGATTATTTGCAATGTCTCCTTAGCATGATGCAACTCAAATGTGAATACTAGTAACTAATGACCATTTAAATGAAACTGACCATGGGTCTTATAGCAATAATGGGCATCGATGGAGGGGTCTGACCATTGTTCTGGCACACGGTCTGCACATTTTGTTTTCACGAGTCATTCATATTAGTTAGTGATGAAATGAACATTACGTGCATGATTTGGCTAATATGTAGGAGAAACTTACCATGAGGAGCTCCTATAGGGCCCTGTGAGACGCGTTGTAACGACCCGACCTGAAAGGCCAAGTCTCCGGTGTTTCCGTACCATCCCAAGATCATGCTGGTACACACACGGTACATCAATGTATATATCAAAGGGAAATCACACAGAATTATATTAATCGCAATCTCATATAGAGTCCTTTATTACAATATAAATTACAATAAAGTGGCTAAAGGCCAACTCATGAGAATATCTAAATCTTGCGGAAGCGTCGAAGGTAGATGAGTCCATCTGACTCCAAGGGCATCTCACTGAGCATAGAACGTGTCCTCACTCCTGGTCGGAAAAGTACTCTGCAACATGATACGTTGCAGCCGTGTAGGTCAGCATATGGAATATGCCGGCAAAGTCACAGTAGAGGTGTGAAAATAATCAGCTAGTCTATATGCTTATATGGCAGGTGGGGTGGTAAGTTTTGCGTAAAGCCAAGTTTTTCCTACATCGAAGGGGGTTAAGCAAAATATTACTAAGTTGGTTGATTAATGAGATGGTTCCACCAACCAATTCTCATACCCAAAATTATTAAATACCCACATCAACATATTATTTGTGTTGAGAGTTCCGGAAGTTCCAATTCCTTTGGCTCAAGTCGTCCATAACCG
The DNA here is from genome assembly GCA_022496015.1 of Hordeum marinum. Classification (NCBI taxonomy): domain Eukaryota; kingdom Viridiplantae; phylum Streptophyta; class Magnoliopsida; order Poales; family Poaceae; genus Hordeum; species Hordeum marinum. Next base: position 446,836,792 of record CM039676.1, read on the forward strand.
TGGACACGGCTAATCGATTAGGTTTGAAATACTCTGCAGAGTTTTGCACACGTTCCCCACAAGATTTGGTCGCCTCCGTTTGATTTCTCGCACTTCAGGGTGTTTGAGAAACGGATGACCAAAACATGGTCTTCCAAAGGGTTTCCCTGCGACTCTGACGGTGCCCATCCTTTCCTACCGTTCTTCTACCTCTCGTAGCACCGCCTGTCCAGAGTTACCACGATATCCAACCAAGCCAGAGCCCATAATGACTTGTGGCTGTGCAGGTAAGCCTTGGGTCTTGAAGCACCCATCCATCCCTTTGTGCCTGGGTGGACCTTTCCGCGTGAATACTGGCCATCTCCAGCATCACCTAGGCTAACCACTGGTTTCTCCAGGGTGCCGTTCAACCATCATCCACCCAGAGGTATGTTGAAAACTTGGAGTCTTGAAATCTTGCTCATTATGTAGGTCTTGAAATTATTAACTCTCTCAACTCCCATGAATCACACAACCAACCCCGTCTACTATTAGCATAGCAAAAGTAAAACAACGTTTCCCGGGGCCAATGTTGTCAAAGAGGGTTGAGAGGGGTATCTACCACATGATACTACTACAATGTAACCAAGTTTCCAACTAACCTATCTTGCATGCAACTGGGGAGATGGTAGAACTAATGCATATAAAACATGGGTAAAACATGATCAAAGTGACTTGCCTGATTGATGATCTTCGTACGTGAGTGACTCTAAGTAACAGGCTTCGCACTCCGGATAATCTAACGAAACAAACAATGCACTCCAATAAGCATACAATCAAAATATTGTAGCTAACACACACACACAACAAGGAACTAGTAAACAATTGAAACAAACAATGCACAAGTCATAAGTAAGAAAACACATAAAGTTTTGTTTTCCAAAGGAGATGATGAAAACACTACTACATAATAAAACTATTTTGAAATAGCAAAACAATTGTTGACAGCAAGGAAAACAATAGAATATTTTATTATTAAACAAAGAAAATCAATTTAAGTTTGTTGGGAAAACTTTAGTAAAGTTTATAAAAGGTTTTGATAAACACTATATGAATCAACTATGGTTATACTAACAAGGGGAATGAAAACTAAACTTATTAATTTGTTAACAAAACATGTTCTTACAGAAAATAACTTACAAATAAATTTGTCTTAGAAAACAGAATTAATTATACAAAACTTTATTTGAAAACAAAACTATTACTAGTTAGTTGTTTTAATCAAATTATGCCTATTTGAAAAGAAGTTGTGATTCCTATGTTAAATGAAATTAAACTAGGCAAATTTATATTTTTATTAACAGTAAGTGAAAACACTAAATGTTTACTAACAGAACCTAATAAACAAATAAAACCAAATTCTAAATCAAACTAATCAAAATTAAGTTTATAAAACTATATTATAATAATAAGCAGATTCTGTTTTTGGTTAAAACAGTAATTAAATAGATCATGAAAATCCTCAAACTATACATGAAGATAGTCCTAACTAATACCAAACAGTAGCAAAAAGAATCATGTCAAAATCTATTTTCAAACTCTAGTTATTCAGATTTGAAGATTTTGAGCAAATTTGATTAAATTCAAATTTTATAGTTCAAATTTGAAATTTGAAAGTACAGGGTGAAACTACATGAAAAATGTGAGCTATTGCAAAAAGAATCAACTCAAAACTCTAAACAGATTAAAAGATATAAGCAAAACAAAATTGGAAAACACTCTGTTAATTAAAACAAAACAGAAATAAAAAAAAAGATTGCGTCGGTCAGGGGGCTACGTGGCGCAATCCTATTGGTTGGCTAGCGCGCGCGTTAGAATATTTAGAGCGGGCGACCGATGCTAGGAGGATACCGGTTCGGTTTTAAGTGATTTCTAATCGGGACCGTTGGATCTGAAACGGAGGGAGGAGGTGTGACGACGGCGAGTTACCGGTGGGGAGGAGGAACTCCGGCGATGGAGGCGGCGGCCGGAAGCTGAGGTCGTCGACGGAGATGGCTCCGGTGGTCGAAATGGAGCGCGGAGAGGTTCAAACGGAGGCGGTGGTCGTCCTGCGCCGATTGGTGATGTCGGAGTGGGGAGGGAAAGTCGAAATCGACGGCAACGGTGATGGGAAGATCCGGTGATGGTGGCAACTCCGGCGAGTGATGCCGCGACGGTCTGGTGACGGGACGAGGTGCTCGGGGGTGAAATGGATTGCGGGGAGTGGCGCGCTTATATAGTCCAGGGAGGGGGCGAGGGGAGTGATGGGGAGGCGGGATTCTCGGGGGGTGTTTATCGCCGGCGACGGTCGTGGGAGAGAGAGGAAAGAGATGACCGCGCGGGAGGAATGGTCGGTCGGGGTGGGGTCCGCCTGTCGGTGAGGGAAAAAAAGTAACGGCGCGGCGGGTGACCGGTCTGTAGTAAATGCGCGAAATAAACAGGTGGGCCGGCCCGTTTAATCGAAAAGCCGTTACCGTTTTTCTTTTTAATAATTTACCAGAGACATTCAAAAGCTTTTAAAACATTCAAATCGTCTCTAAATATAGGGGTATTATATATCAAAATTAACAGAATAATAAATTCTATTTAATGAACATTTCTATTCTGTCATTTGAACACTTTGAAAAAAATATTATTTTCAGAAATGTCCTAATTGTTTTTTTAAATCTTTTTTGCAAATATTTTCAAAATAACCCCTGGTTATTATGTTCAAATAATTCACCAATTAGACCCTGGTGTGGAGTGTCATGTTACTCCTCTCTTATTTGAACTTTTAACCAAAATTTCAAATAGGTGAAAGCAACTTAGGGAAAAGTAGAAAGAGCTTTCAGAAAGTTCAGAAATGGCATTTCAACTAACACATACAATCAAGCAATGGTGATGATAGATGCATAGCTATATTCATAACATTCCAAAATGGAATTTTGGGAGGTTACAAACCTACCCACCTTAAGATGAATCTCGCCCTCGAGATTCGGGTTGGCTAGAAAATAGGTGCGGATGGTCTCTACGAAGATCTTCTTCGCGTTCCCAGGTGGCTTCTTCCTCAGTATGGTGACTCCACAAAACTTTGCAGAACTTGATGATCTTGCTGCGGGTAACCCTGTTGGATGTCTCGAGGATCTTGACAGGCTTCTCCTCATAAGTCAGATCACTTTCAAGTTGTATGGCCTCTAGGGGCACTGTATCTCTCAGAGGGATATCAGCCATCTCAGCATGACATTTCTTCAGCTGGGACACATGGAACACATTATGAACTTCGGACAATCCTTCCGGCAATTCCAGTTTGTATGCAACTTCGCCTCTGCGTTCAAGAATTTTGTAGGGGCCTATGAATCTGGGTGCTAATTTTCCTTTAACACCAAATCTCTTGATTCCACGAAGCGGGGATACACGAAGATATGCTCTGTCTCCCACTTCATATGTCACTTCTTTACGTTTGCTGTCAGCATAGCTCTTCTGTCGAGATTGAGCTATTTTGAGTCTGTCACGTATCAACTTGACTTTCTCTTCAGAATCTCGGATAAGGTCGGGACCAAAAAGTTGTCGGTCTCCAACACCATCCCACGTCAGTGGTGTTCTGCACCTCCTTCCGTATAAAGCTTCGAAAGGGGCCATCTTTAGACTGGTTTGATAACTGTTGTTGTATGAGAATTCTGCGTAAGGCAAGTTATCATCCCAACTAGATCCATAATCTAGCGCACAAGCTCTCAACATGTCTTCCAGTATCTGGTTGACTCTCTCAGTCTGTCCATCTGTCTGCGGATGAAAAGCTGTACTAAACTCTAGCCTTGTACCCAAAGTTTCATGTAACTGATGCCAAAACTTTGAGGTAAACTGTGTTCCTCTATCTGACACGATACTCCTCGGAACTCCATGCAGACATACGATCCTGGTCATATATATCTTGGCTAGCTTAGCACTGGTATAGGTGGTTTTCACTGGAATGAAATGAGCTACCTTGGTCAAGCGATCTACCACTACCCAGATGGAATCATAACCTGAACGGGTCTTGGGCAATCCTGTGATGAAATCCATACCAAGCTTTTCCCATTTCCACTCGGGTATCGGCAAAGGTTGGAGTAACCCTGCTGGTTTCTGATGTTCTGCCTTTACTCGCTGACAAACATCACATATCGCAACATGCTCTGCAATATCTTTCTTCATACCTGTCCACCAATAACTTTCCTTTAAATCCAAATACATCTTGGTGTTGCCTGGGTGTATCGAGTAAGGTGAATCGTGGGCTTCCTGAAGTATCAACTTCTTGAGCTCTGGTTCATTGGGCACATAGATTCGGTTCTCAAACCACAAAGTTCCGTGTTCATCCTCACGAAAACCATTAGCTTTACCATCTTTCATTCTCTGTTTAATCTCAGCTATCTCCTTGTCCGATTTCTGGGCTTCTCGAATTCTTTCGGTCAAGGTGGACTGAATTTCCAGTGTACCAACATATCCTCTTGGAACTATCTCTAGCTTGAGCTCTCTGAGATCATCGACTAACTCTTGAGGTAATCCTCCAGCTGTGAGTGTGTTCACATAAGTTTTCCGACTCAAGGCATCGGCTACAACATTAGCCTTACCTGGATGGTAGTGTAATCTCATGTCATAGTCCTTGATTAACTCTAACCATCTCCTCTGTCTGAGGTTCAACTCTTTCTGCGTGAAGATATACTTCAGGCTCTTATGGTCGGTGTAAACATCACAACTATTTCCGATAAGGAAATGTCTCCAAGTCTTGAGTGCGTGCACTACGGCTGCTAGCTCCAAGTCATGAGTGGCATAATTTAACTCATGAGGTCGTAGCTGTCTGGAAGCATAGGCTACCACTTTTCCATCCTGCATAAGTACTCCTCCAAGTCCTTGACGTGAAGCATCACAATAAACCTGGAAATCCTTCCGAATATCGGGCAAGATCAACACTGGGGCTGTGACCAAACGTTCCTTCAACTCCTGGAAACTGGCTTCACATTCCACAGTCCAAACATACTTGGATTCTTTCTTCAACAACTCTGTCATGGGCTTGGCAACCTTGGAGAAATTCTCAATGAATCTCCGGTAATATCCGGCAAGTCCAAGGAAACTGCGGATCTCCTTAACTGAGGTGGGTGACTTCCACTCTGTGACGGCTTCAACCTTAGCGGGGTCTACGGCTATTCCTTCTCCGGAAATAACATGTCCAAGGAATCCGACTTCCGTCAACCAAAATTCACATTTGCTGAACTTGGCATATAACTGATGCTCTCTTAGCTTCTCCAGAACTAAACGCAAATGTTGCTTATGCTCTTCCTCGTTCTTGGAGAATATCAGAATGTCATCGATGAACACCACAACAAACTTGTCTAGGTATTCCATGAATACTTTGTTCATCAAATTCATGAAGTAGGCAGGAGCATTAGTCAATCCAAAAGACATGACCGTATACTCATACAAGCCATACCTCGTGGTGAAAGCTGTTTTGGGTATATCCTGTTCACGAATCTTCAACTGGTGATACCCTGATCGAAGATCGATCTTGGAGAATACTTTGGCTCCTACGAGCTGATCAAACAAATCATTAATCATCGGTAGAGGGTACTTGTTCTTGATAGTCACCTCGTTCAAGGCACGATAGTCCACTACCATTCTCAAAGATTTATCCTTCTTCTCCACCAAAAGAACTGGGGCTCCCCAAGGTGAAGAACTTGGGCGAATATACCCCTTGTCCAATAACTCCTTGATTTGCTTCTTGATTTCCAACAGATCATTTGCGGGCATCCGATAGGGTCTCTTGGAAATTGGGGCTGTCCCTGGCTGTAGCTCTATTAGGAACTCAATCTCCCTATCTGGTGGCATTCCTGGTAATTCTTCCGGAAATACATCCAGATAATCTTTTACCATAGGTACTTCCTCCTGAACAACTCCTGTGAGGGCATTTAACCTAGCACTCATAGGTGTGCCTCGGGATACATACTTAATCCTCTTGTTCTCCGGGGTGGTGAGTGAAACAGACTTGCTAGGGCAATCAAGATTTCCCTCATACTTGGTCATCCAATCCATGCCTAGGATTACATTCAATCCTTGTGACTCTAAGACGATGAGGTCGGTGGGAAAAACATGGTTTCCTATATTGAGTTTCAAGGCATGGCATCCTATCCCTGCCATCATCATACCTCCTGGGGAACTGACCTGAATGGGCTGACTAAGGGTTTTGGTGGGCAAACCATACTTATCCACAACTACCCTTGATATGAATGAATGAGTTGCACCCGAATCAAAAAGTACTGTAACAGGACGTGAATGCAATAAAAACTTACCAACCACAGTCTCAGGCTGATCATAGACTTCTTCCATATCGATGTGATTCACTTGAGCACGGGGAAACGGATTGGGCTTCTTGGCTGCGGAGTTGCCGTTGTTAGTGCCGTTTCCATTGCCTTGCTTGCTCTGGGGACACTCAGTAGCATAGTGCCCTGTCTTCTGACACTTGAAACAGGTAATGTGACTCAGATCCTTCTGAGCAGGAACTTGACGATGCTGGTTGTTGTTCCCATTCCCATTGTCACTCTTGAAGTTACCATGGTTGGAACGGTTGTTCCCATTTCCTCCATGATGGTGACCTCCATGGTTATGCACAGTATGAGTGTGCTTTCCAAACTTACTGTTTCCTGATCCGGTATTCCCGGAGTACGGGGAGTAACGAGGCTTCTGATGAGCTCCAGAGTTGAACTTCCCCTGAGTGTACTTCCGCTTGCGGTTCTCAATCTGCTGTTGTTTACCTTCCAGAATAAGTGCCTTATCCACCAGCTCTTGGTAGTTGTTGAAATTAGCCACTACCAGCTGTATGCTCAACTCATCATTGAGTCCTTCCAGAAACTTTTCTTGCTTGGCCGCATCATCGGCCACATCTCCTGGGGCATAACGTGACAATGTGTTGAAGTCGTCCACATATTGGGCCACAGAGCGATTACCCTGGCGCAAGTTGCGAAACTCGCGCTTCTTTAGACTCATGGCTCCAGCTGAAACATGAGTTGTGCGGAAAGCAAGCTTGAACTGCTCCCAAGTCACATCTGCAATAGGATAAGTGGTGGTGTAATTCTCCCACCATGATGCTGCTGGTCCTTCCAGTTGATGTGCGGCAAATCGCACTTTCTCAGCGTCAGTGCATCCAGCGGTGACAAGTTCTCTCTCCATCTTACGGAGCCAATCATCTGCCATAATGGGCTCAGTGCTGCTGGAGAAAATTGGAGGGTTCAACCTCAGAAAACGGGTGAGATTGTCAGTCTGGGGTGGATGGTGATGATTATTGTTGTTCTGATTGTTGGTCTGATTCTGAATCAATAGTTGCATCAGTGCATTCTGCTGCTGAAGGAGTTGAGTGAGTTCCGGCAGAAAAGTGAAGTCGGTCTCACGTCGTGGAGGCATCTTGCTGTTTTCAGAGGGATGAGAATTAGAATAGAACAAGGGTCTAGAAGAAATTCACTACCCATATGCAATGCAACAAACATATCACACCAAACACTCATTCATTTATTCAATCAATGTCAAACAATGGAAATACAAATCTCAGACAACTAAGCATCGACCTACGCTTTAACGAATAAAAGATACATGGAGGGCATAACTAACGTTCTCCTCAAAAGTGCATAGTCGTAGGTCCTCCGGTGGTGCTTTCCTCATAGTCTTCATCGTCGCTGATGAAGGGTGCCATGTCTCCTTCGGGGTGAAGGTTTTCTCCCATGTCTAGATGCTCCTCCAGAGTGGCGATGCGTGCATTCTGCTCATCAATCCTCTCTAAGAAGTCCTTCACTTCATGCTCGTGTTCATAGTTGGCCTCTCGCAGATCAGCTTCAAGGTCCAGCTCGCGATTCATCAGATTCTTGATAGTCTTCGTGTCAGCACGAACTCGAAGCTCCAGAGTCCTGATGTGAGTCTCCAAGGTCTGGATATAGGAGATAGTGGTGTCTGCAGTGGGATTGGTGATGATGTTGCCATGGGAATCTCTGCGGCAAACCATGCTGAGTCCTGGTGAAATGGTTCCACCTCTGTATTCCTGCTGAATACGTCCAAGGGCACGATGAATGGCCATGTCTCTTCCAAGTATCCAACTGGGTGCCACGAACTTGAGATCTATGGGTTCCTTCCGATTCCCAAAGGTCTTCCCTGGAATATGCACCTCGATCCTGTAGCGTCCATCTTGGGGAAATGACATGATAGGAATCCCGGTGATGCTCGGCAAAGCAATCCTTATGTCCTTGACGATCCTCATCAGCTCCTTACCAAAGGGCATCGTTGCGTCAGGCTGGCAAAACTCCGTGATCAACACTGGGATGAAGGTGGCCATCTATAAATTTTGAAATAATCGGAGAGGAGTCAGAAACGAATAGATGAGAGTATAAGATATTTAAAGACAAAGAGAAACAATCCTAAGGCTTTCCAATCCTAGAGGTTACGTCCTACGGTCAACGTGTGCTCTGATACCATTTCTGTAACGACCCGACCTGAAAGGCCAAGTCTCCGGTGTTTCCGTACCATCCCAAGATCATGCTGGTACACACACGGTACATCAATGTATATATCAAAGGGAAATCACACAGCATTATATTAATCGCAATCTCATATAGAGTCCTTTATTACAATATAAATTACAATAAAGTGGCTAAAGGCCAACTCATGAGAATATCTAAATCTTGCGGAAGCGTCGAAGGTAGATGAGTCCATCTGACTCCAAGGGCATCTCACTGAGCATAGAACGTGTCCTCACTCCTGGTCGGAAAAGTACTCTGCAACATGATACGTTGCAGCCGTGTAGGTCAGCATATGGAATATGCCGGCAAAGTCACAGTAGAGGTGTGAAAATAATCAGCTAGTCTATATGCTTATATGGCAGGTGGGGTGGTAAGTTTTGCGTAAAGCCAAGTTTTTCCTACATCGAAGGGGGTTAAGCAAAATATTACTAAGTTGGTTGATTAATGAGATGGTTCCACCAACCAATTCTCATACCCAAAATTATTAAATACCCACATCAACATATTATTTGTGTTGAGAGTTCCGGAAGTTCCAATTCCTTTGGCTCAAGTCGTCCATAACCGTGGACACGGCTAATCGATTAGGTTTGAAATACTCTGCAGAGTTTTGCACACGTTCCCCACAAGATTTGGTCGCCTCCGTTTGATTTCTCGCACTTCAGGGTGTTTGAGAAACGGATGACCAAAACATGGTCTTCCAAAGGGTTTCCCTGCGACTCTGACGGTGCCCATCCTTTCCTACCGTTCTTCTACCTCTCGTAGCACCGCCTGTCCAGAGTTACCACGATATCCAACCAAGCCAGAGCCCATAATGACTTGTGGCTGTGCAGGTAAGCCTTGGGTCTTGAAGCACCCATCCATCCCTTTGTGCCTGGGTGGACCTTTCCGCGTGAATACTGGCCATCTCCAGCATCACCTAGGCTAACCACTGGTTTCTCCAGGGTGCCGTTCAACCATCATCCACCCAGAGGTATGTTGAAAACTTGGAGTCTTGAAATCTTGCTCATTATGTAGGTCTTGAAATTATTAACTCTCTCAACTCCCATGAATCACACAACCAACCCCGTCTACTATTAGCATAGCAAAAGTAAAACAACGTTTCCCGGGGCCAATGTTGTCAAAGAGGGTTGAGAGGGGTATCTACCACATGATACTACTACAATGTAACCAAGTTTCCAACTAACCTATCTTGCATGCAACTGGGGAGATGGTAGAACTAATGCATATAAAACATGGGTAAAACATGATCAAAGTGACTTGCCTGATTGATGATCTTCGTACGTGAGTGACTCTAAGTAACAGGCTTCGCACTCCGGATAATCTAACGAAACAAACAATGCACTCCAATAAGCATACAATCAAAATATTGTAGCTAACACACACACACAACAAGGAACTAGTAAACAATTGAAACAAACAATGCACAAGTCATAAGTAAGAAAACACATAAAGTTTTGTTTTCCAAAGGAGATGATGAAAACACTACTACATAATAAAACTATTTTGAAATAGCAAAACAATTGTTGACAGCAAGGAAAACAATAGAATATTTTATTATTAAACAAAGAAAATCAATTTAAGTTTGTTGGGAAAACTTTAGTAAAGTTTATAAAAGGTTTTGCTAAACACTATATGAATCAACTATGGTTATACTAACAAGGGGAATGAAAACTAAACTTATTAATTTGTTAACAAAACATGTTCTTACAGAAAATAACTTACAAATAAATTTGTCTTAGAAAACAGAATTAATTATACAAAACTTTATTTGAAAACAAAACTATTACTAGTTAGTTGTTTTAATCAAATTATGCCTATTTGAAAAGAAGTTGTGATTCCTATGTTAAATGAAATTAAACTAGGCAAATTTATATTTTTATTAACAGTAAGTGAAAACACTAAATGTTTACTAACAGAACCTAATAAACAAATAAAACCAAATTCTAAATCAAACTAATCAAAATTAAGTTTATAAAACTATATTATAATAATAAGCAGATTCTGTTTTTGGTTAAAACAGTAATTAAATAGATCATGAAAATCCTCAAACTATACATGAAGATAGTCCTAACTAATACCAAACAGTAGCAAAAAGAATCATGTCAAAATCTATTTTCAAACTCTAGTTATTCAGATTTGAAGATTTTGAGAAAATTTGATTAAATTCAAATTTTATAGTTCAAATTTGAAATTTGAAAGTACAGGGTGAAACTACATGAAAAATGTGAGCTATTGCAAAAAGAATCAACTCAAAACTCTAAACAGATTAAAAGATATAAGCAAAACAAAATTGGAAAACACTCTGTTAATTAAAACAAAACAGAAATAAAAAAAAAGATTGCGTCGGTCAGGGGGCTACGTGGCGCAATCCTATTGGTTGGCTAGCGCGCGCGTTAGAATATTTAGAGCGGGCGACCGATGCTAGGAGGATACCGGTTCGGTTTTAAGTGATTTCTAATCGGGACCGTTGGATCTGAAACGGAGGGAGGAGGTGTGACGACGGCGAGTTACCGGTGGGGAGGAGGAACTCCGGCGATGGAGGCGGCGGCCGGAAGCTGAGGTCGTCGACGGAGATGGCTCCGGTGGTCGAAATGGAGCGCGGAGAGGTTCAAACGGAGGCGGTGGTCGTCCTGCGCCGATTGGTGATGTCGGAGTGGGGAGGGAAAGTCGAAATCGACGACAACGGTGATGGGAAGATCCGGTGATGGTGGCAACTCCGGCGAGTGATGCCGCGACGGTCTGGTGACGGGACGAGGTGCTCGGGGGTGAAATGGATTGCGGGGAGTGGCGCGCTTATATAGTCCAGGGAGGGGGCGAGGGGAGTGATGGGGAGGCGGGATTCTCGGGGGGTGTTTATCGCCGGCGACGGTCGTGGGAGAGAGAGGAAAGAGATGACCGCGCGGGAGGAATGGTCGGTCGGGGTGGGGTCCGCCTGTCGGTGAGGGAAAAAAAGTAACGGCGCGGCGGGTGACCGGTCTGTAGTAAATGCGCGAAATAAACAGGTGGGCCGGCCCGTTTAATCGAAAAGCCGTTACCGTTTTTCTTTTTAATAATTTACCAGAGACATTCAAAAGCTTTTAAAACATTCAAATCGTCTCTAAATATAGGGGTATTATATATCAGAATTAACAGAATAATAAATGCTATTTAATGAACATTTCTATTCTGTCATTTGAACACTTTGAAAAAAATATTATTTTCAAAAATGTCCTAATTGTTTTTTTAAATCTTTTTTGCAAATATTTTCAAAATAACCCCTGGTTATTATGTTCAAATAATTCACCAATTAGACCCTGGTGTGGAGTGTCATGTTACTCCTCTCTTATTTGAACTTTTAACCAAAATTTCAAATAGGTGAAAGCAACTTAGGGAAAAGTAGAAAGAGCTTTCAGAAAGTTCAGAAATGGCATTTCAACTAACACATACAATCAAGCAATGGTGATGATAGATGCATAGCTATATTCATAACATTCCAAAATGGAATTTTGGGATGTTACACGCGTTGTTCCGGTTCCTCTCCTCCTCCAATAGCCTAGCCGTCCTCTCCTCCATGTCCCTCTCCCTCTGCATCGCCTGCCTGTTTGCCTCCGCCAGAAGCTCCTGGGCCCTAGCCTCAATGGCGAGCTCCATTGGCCGTGGACGAGGCCTTATCTGAGGATTAGAGCTCGTCTGGCGCTTCTTGATCTCCGGGAGAGTTCTAGGACAACGTATCAGTCCATCGCCAATGGCTATCGAGCCATGGGGCCTCCCGCCACCAGATATCATCACGAGCTCTGGATCAAAAGGACTCTGGCTCAGGTTGAAGTCCTCCCCTTTCCTCGCCTTCCCCTCATCCCTATACGTCACGAGCTTGTTGTGTGAGGATATGTTGCTGAAGCTCTGTGGATGATCGAGGTCATCCTCAAAGAATGCCTTGGCCTTCTTGTACGAGGCAGTATGGGCCATGGCATAGAGGTCAAAGAGAGGTGGCACCTCCTTCTCGTTGCGTCACGCCAAAAAGAGAGGAACAAAATATTAGTTAAGGGCTCAAGCTAGCATGAAGAATTAAATTGCATGAATCATGAAGCAAACCACATACCCAGTTATCCCCGAACTCAAATAGGTTGGAGCTCCCTTGATGGTGTGGCACACCTCTCATTTGGGCACACTTATCCTTGGCCTTCTTGTGTTCGGCTAGCCATTCAGGAGAGCACCACTCATCCACCAATGCCTCCCAACAAGCCATCCTATCCGCACACCACCTTGGGGGCACCTAAGTTAGACAAGAGAAATTTCAGCGCTACGCCTACGAATCAAATCAAAGAAACTAAGTACAAGGCCTTAAGAATAGATAATTACCTTCATTAACTTCTCCTTACTCATACAATTTTTGTGGCACTTCTTCTTGGCCCTCTTAATGTTACTCGAGGCGTAGTAGTCTCGAATAGCCTCCACCCGAGCCTTGTGACATAAGTTCTAAAGTAGGCGCTTGCACTCGGCTTCGAGAACAACATCCGATTTCGCCTCGTCTTCCTTAAGGCACCTGTAGATGGTCTGCAATCAAACAAGACAACACTGATTATTACAATCACTAGGTGTTGTTAATTTTTAATTCTGTAAAGGAGAAATTACCCAAAAGCGACGGATCTCAATATCAGCCACCGTCTCGCACAAGACACCGTCGACCATGTCCTCCGGCGGGGCCGGGGCAGCCTTGTATAGCTCCCAAGTCAGTGCTACCTATGGAGACTCACCCTCACCGGGCAACTGGACCTTCCCCGGGATGTGGTGCCGGAGAAGCACACCAAGGACACCACGCTCGTATTTCCAACCCCTGCAGTAGGACAAGACCAACACATTAGATATTAATTTGAAGAAACATGAAGGCAAACCGTTAAAAAAGAGTAAATGCACTTACTTCTCCACATTAGGTGCAATCAACCACCTCTACTCGCGGGTCGTCGGCACGGGCGGCAGCTTTGTACAACCACGCTTGTAGACCTTCTTGCCCTCCTCAACCAGCTCGCCCTCGCTATAGGTGTCCTCAAACAAGTTGTCCTCGCCACCATCACCATGACCACTAGCCTCCGGAGTCACGTGGGATAAAGACTCTGGGACCCGAGTCTCCTGGGATGAAGACTCTGGGACCGGAGTCTCCTGGGACGAAGGCTCGGTGACCGGAAGCTCGTCGACCCGAGGCTCGTGGACCGGAGTGCGAGATGGGTCCAAGTCAGCCGGGTACACCTGAGAAGGAGCACTCCTGTGGTCGGGAGAATCAGCTGGGGGTGGCAGCGAGGAAGGCGCAACAGCCTTCCTACCTCTAGCACCTCTCTTCGGCTTCCCCCGACCTCTCCCAGTTGAAGAAGAAGCGCTCGCTGATGTCTACATGCTGTGTACGAGTGCTCTCTGGAGTTGCTGGATTGGAATAAGATCACCCCTCCCAGCACGCACCGAGGAAGGAGGCTCAGAGCACTGTCGACCCCCGCCCAACATCTATCAACAACTGCAATGACAAAGAGTGAACAGTTCAACATAAAAAAAGTGAATACCTAATGACATAAACTAATTAATAATATATATGTACATAATAATAATTGAATACCTCACGTTACTAATATTAATCTTCATCGTCTATATATGCTCCGGGATCAATAAATGCATAATCAATAAATGCATCATCAATAAATGCATAATAGTAATGATGTGCTCATTAGCATCATCAATAAATGCATCAACATGTGGAAGGCCTCTATGTAATCGGTCAAGCATTGTTAGGTCATCTGCAACAGTAACCTCTTCTTCTTCCATCTCTTCTTCCTGCTTAGGGGTGAAGTCGGGTTCACTGTCCCTATCGACCTCAATGTTCTAGGGTGAAGTAGAACGGTTCTTGAAACATTTTTTGGAAACACATGTTTCTTGGAAGAATTCTGCTTCATATGTGTCTGGGTTAATGTGAAGTTCATAATCATCTTCATTGAGGGGAGGTGGTCTAAAATGTGGCGGCACATCATAAACGACATCCCAACCTTTCAAATTTGGATCCATTTGGCAGGCCCACGGTAGATAGAAAACTTGGGTCGCCTATTGAGCCTAATATAGAAATCGGGAACATCTAAATCGGTGCTTTGTTTGATTTTGACTAGCCCTATGTGCCAATGCAACATCACCGGCATTACCCGCTCAAGCCATATGTGCCAATCATGACTCTTGAGACCAAATATTTTCAATTTGTCAAGACTCGCTCCCCTCTTTAGATTCGCTGCATACCCATTGGGGAACATCAACTACATTTTCACCCACAAGATCATTTCCCTCATAGCTGGCCTTCCAAGATTGAACCATGCCTTTGGCTTTCTCGAGTTCTTCTTTCCTTTCGGTTGCTGTGTCGGGGTCGGGGTGTTGGGCATGCCTTGTCGGGGTTGGGTTGTCGGGGTGTCGTGTTAGGGTCGGGGTGTCGGGGGTGTCGTGTCGGGGTCCGGGTGCCGTGTCGTGGTGTCGGGGTGTCATGTCAGGGGTCGGGGTGTCGATGGTGTCATGTCGGCGATCCTCGACCGGGTTACGTCGGCGCCGACGCACCCCTCCTCCACCTCCTCCTCCTCCTCTTCTTCTTCTTCTTATTCTCTTTCTTCTTTTTCTTCTTTTCTTCTTCTCCTCCTCCTCCTCCTTTTCTTCTTCTTTTTCTTCTTCTACTTCCTCTTCTTCTTCTTCTTCATCTCCTTCTCCTCCTCTTCTTCTTCTCTTTGCTTCTAATTAACTACAACTAATTAACCTAACTACAACTAAACTAGATTTAACTACATTACTAACTACAACTATATTACTAACTAAATTACTAACTTAAACTATTAAAAAAACTAAATTACTAACTAAATTACTAACTACAACTAAATTACTAACTAAATTACTAACTACAACTAAACT
The DNA here is from genome assembly GCA_022496015.1 of Hordeum marinum. Lineage (NCBI taxonomy): Eukaryota > Viridiplantae > Streptophyta > Magnoliopsida > Poales > Poaceae > Hordeum > Hordeum marinum. Next base: position 446,852,196 of record CM039676.1, read on the forward strand.
ACATTTAACTAAATTACTAACTAAATTGCTAACTAAACTATTAAAAAATGAAAAAATAGAGAGGGGGAGGGGGCTCACCGGAGTGGGGGAGGTGGAGGCCGCCGTTGGTGGAGGTGGAGGAGGCCGATGCCGGTGGAGGGGCAGCGGGGGCGGCGGGTGGCGCAGCGAGGGCAGGGCGGTGGGGGGCGCGCGGCAGCGGGGGCAGGGGCGCATGGTGGCAGGGGCGATGCAGCGGTGGGGGGCCCGTGGCGGCGAGGGCGCGCAGCGACGGGGGCGAAGGGGCGGCGGTGGCGTCGGGGGTGGTGGGCGCGGGCGGCGGGGTCGTGGGGCGACGTGGAGGAGAGAGGGATAGAGAGAGAGGCGGCCCGGGGGGGCATTAGCCGTTAGTTAACCCCCCCTCTTTGTCGTCCGCTAGCGGACGGCAAAGGAAGTTTGACGTCCACTAGTGGATGGCTAAGAGGGGCGCGTTAGGTCAAGTTGCAGGCTGGGTCATCTGTGGGCCACCTCCATCTTTGCCGACTGTTAGCGGACGACAAACCTCCTTTGCCGTCCGCTAGCAGACGGCGAAGAAGTGGCAGATGGCAAAGCCACCTTTTGTCGTCTGCTAGCTCTTTGCCCTCTACTTTCTGCTAGCTGATGGCAGAGCCACTCTTTGCCGTCCGCTAGCAGACGACAAAGAGGTGGCAGACGGCAAATCTTCTGATTCTAGTAGTGGAAGGAGCATGAAGTAGACCAGACTCAGGACATGGAACGCAGATATAACATGCAGTAGGAGCAAACCAACAAACTTGGCCAGCAAGGCGCATCTCACCAGGAGGAGCAACCAGATCCAACATTGGATGGTACCATTCCATCATCTATGCCAAAAAGAAGTGTGGGTTCCACGAGGGTCCTGGCCAATCATACATTGATGGCTCGCTACCCCGTGGATGATATCCTAGAGTCGACACCTTGTCAGCTACACATGAAACTCACAAACATATCCATGAAGGTGGCACATGGCTTTGCTTTACCGAATGCACCTGAAGCACTCCTCCACGACAATCTGATTCCACCTGGCTATGCTCGTGTCGGGGTGGATGAAGTTCTGTCGGGATATGAATCACTAGATCTTGACTACCATGGAGGTCAAGGGGAGCAAACATTGGGAGAACCCATACGTTGTATCATTGTGTGGAAAAAGTAGTGCATCGTATTTCCAAACCCGGTGCCAAGGCCACCGACTCCTTCTCCAAGTCTGTCACATCAGCAGACTCCAACCCACCCCGGGACGGAGCGCAGGGTGAGTTCGCCATATCGATCCCCGCCATGCTAGCAGAATCCATCCCACCCGAGACGGAGCCTAGTGCGAGTCCGCAATATCGATCTCCGCCGAGTCCAAAGCACATGAGAGCACAAAAGAAGAAACCCGAGCCTCCTGTCAAAAAGAAGTTAGCTTACGAGAAGACTGATGAGGAAACCGATGAACAAGTGGCCACCGATTTGCAGGCCCATTTTGGACCGAAACCGCCCCCGCCGCAAAACGAGAAAGTACCTCAGAAAGTCGTACAACATTTTCTGGATGCAGCTAAACCGGTGAAGAAAAGGTCGGTATCAGACTATGAACATTGTTTTAGCAAGTCCTATCATTCCCCTCAAGAAACAGAAGTCGAGCAGTAGTAGTAAATGCAGGAAACTATTCCATAGCTTGAAGAACATGAAGTGCAATCGATCACCCTGCTCAAGGTGAGTACTGATAGGGAGGTAAAATAACCGACGATGATAGAGAGAATGGTAGAGAGTTGGGTATCACTATTGAAACACTCCTAGGCTGGGAGGAATCCCCACGGTGGATGAGAAGGACCTAGCATGGAAATTTGTCCCCGGTAAGCCTTTGGTGAGTCCTGAGGATGAGAAGCTTCTATCAACACAAATGCGCAAGTTGCATGAATGGTACGTGAAAGAAGTAAAGCGCGGGAGACAGAGCCTCATGGTGAAAGTCAATCGAGAGCATTACATCCATGAAAATGATTTGTGGATTGAAAATGAAGAATTTTTTCAGTTAATCAATCAAAAAGCACTCGACAAATCTCTCATGAGTTGCTATTATCTATAAGTGATTTCTTTCTGTAATTTAAGTCTCTAGCTCAGCTCGTTCATTGCATGTAATTATCCTCACTATATTCTTTTGTGTGGTATTGTGCTGAATGAAGATTTTTGAATCAAAAAGATATGGAGTCTATGGCATTGGGTTCATTCACCCAAATACCGTTAATGACAACGTATTAACTACTTTCTCCAAAGACACAGAGAAAATGTTGCTAAAGTTTTTGAAGGACCTAAATACCAAACCAGAAATACTTTTACCTTACAACTTCAGGTGAGTGTTATTGTCTTGTACTACAAATTCTCATTTTTATTATATATATTGTCGATGTTAAGTGTATAGTTGATGAGTTATGCATGCCCGCTAATATACAAATGGTTTCTGCAGCTACCACTGGATCCTGCTAATCATTAGAGTTGACGAGGGAAGTGTTGAAGTACTGGACTCACTAAGTAAAGACCCTGAAGAATACAGAAGCATGTATTAGATTTTTGATAGGTAATTTCAATCACACTATGTCGGCCTCTTTAATTCGTTTCCTGATACCAAGTAATTACTAACGCATTTATTCATTTTCTTTGACGAGAAGGGTTTGGAAAAGGTTCAGCAAAGAGATTCCATGTGAATGGAAATCAGAGCTGAGATGGCGAAAGTCCAAGATGGCGAAAGTCCAAGGTATTCAATACCATTATCATGCTTGATTATTATCTGATTGAATTCTATTCTTGTAAAGTGCATGAAGCAGGAATAGGGGACTAATTTATGTGCGTACTTCATTTGCAAGAACATCCACTTTATGACCAAAAAGACGAAAACTACAAGAGATCTTTGAGTATGTAAACACCATTCATATTTTTTTATCATGATAAAATATATATACACACAACTGAAATATATTTATATTGATCTCCTTCTTTAAAGATGCAAGAGATGCGGGATCAACTCCTACCAAAGGACCGCATACGAGCAATTCAAGAGGAACTGGCGGGATTTTGGCTTGAGAAGGTCATATCACCCAAAGGAGAATACCATTACACCTAATGACTGCATGTAATGATCTGCAAATTGTAGGAGAAATTGTATATACCAAATTGTACATATGTGTGTATGCATGGTCATCGTATCATAAGTTGTATGATATATATATATATGATTGGTTCTACGAGAAATTCTATCATATATGTATAACATGTATAGTATGTAGTAGCATAAAATATGTTTTAAATGAAACGAATTAAATGGAAAACACAAAATGAAAAGGATAAATAAAAAATAAAACCTAAACCCATAAACCCCAAAGCCCCTAAATCTTTAGTGCCGGTTGGTGTTACCAACCGGGACTAAAGATCCCCATCCCCCGAGCATGCTGCCGACCACGTCGCAGGATTTAGTCCCGGGTCGTAGCCAACCGGGACTAAAGGCTTGAACCCTTTATTCTCTATACATTAGTTCCGGTTGGGGAACCGGGACTAAAGGCCCTTCCCAACCGGGACTAATGCCATCTTTTCTACTAGTATACTATGCTGATGAGTACCTTCACGTTGGTGAAGATAGTACAATTGAGTCACTGCATAGGTTTGCCGAAGTGATCATCCGTGTCTTTGATCCCAAATATCTTCGGGCACCCAATGAGGAAAACATAAAAAAGTTGACGGCATCAAATGAGAGAATAGGTTAGCCAGACATGCTAGGAAGCATTGATTGTATGCATTGGAATTGGGAAACTGCCCGAAGGCATGGCAAGGAATGTATTGTGGCAAGTCTCATGATGCAACAATTGTGCTAGAGGCCATAGCATCCGAGGATTTATGGATTTGTCATTGTTTTTTTGGGTATGCCTGGTACTCTCAGTGATATCAATGTGTTGCAACTGTCCATTTGTTTGCTAGGCTGGCTAGTGGTGATGCTCCTGATTGCAACTACGCTATCAATGGGCATGAATAGACTAAGGGTTACTATCTTGGAGATGGTATCTACCCTAAATTAACCGAGGCAGGAGAACCTTTAGTCCCGGTTGGTAATACCATCCAGGACTAAAAGGCATGCACGCGTCAGCATTTAGCAGGAGCTAGGGTTTTGTTTTTTAAAGGGGGGTTGGTGGGGGTTTTGGACGGTTAATTTAGGGGTTTCATATTGTGTTAGCTAGCTAATAGAGAGAAGTGACCTCTCTTTCTCCATGCTTGGTCGATGTTGCTAGCTACTATACATATAGAGAGAACTCGACGCAAGCTAATAAGCAAATGAAGGAAACCATTAATTACACAAGATCTAACAACTCATCATCAGCATCTTATTCATACAAAGTTAAAGTCTCATAAAACAAAAAAAGATAAAATGACATAGTCCTCCCTCATAGGACCTACTCCTCCCTCCTAGGTAAAATGAAATAAAAAAGAATAACACCTATGTCTCCATGATGAAGCAACGAGATCCAACGATCTTCAACTTGTGGCTTGTGATCCTTCTTTATTTGTCCCCATGCTTCAATTTGGAGCCGTCTTGGTGGTTTGCCCTTAGTCGAGTATGCAAAAGAGAACTCGGGATGGAAGGTGCTTTTAATTGTCATATTACCTTCGGGTTGCATCAACGGTGGCACAACTTCATATGGCAATTTATGTTGAAGAACATTATAGTAGCCTAGTTAGCAATGTAATCAATACAATTTACGCAACAGTACTAGTGTACTTTATTAGCAACTCTTACAAGGTTATTTTGGCAAATTTCATCCGCTCTCAACCTATGCACTAGTGTCCTGTACAATGTATAATTTGGGACAATTCCAAAATTATACGGGAAGATGTTCCTACCAGCTAGGACACCAATAACAAAGTAGATAAGATCAAATGTAGTGTGTCATGTCGATTATGTTATGTGTTTCACTCGAAGAAACGAAATAAGCTGTAAATAAAAAATTAACAAATTTAGTATGGATGAACACCAAATATTTTTATATATAGAATGCAAATTACTTGACAAATATGCATGGTTGTCAAACTCACATGGAGGTAAAACAGGAAGCATATCGACATCCACCCAAATGTCGATGTTTCCTTCAATATGATCTTCAGGACGAAGATCGAAGGTTATTTCCATATCCTCCCGAAATCCATATGCCTGGCAAAGAGCCTCCCAATTTGAGCACCCTAATTATGTGTTATTAGGTGCATTCATTACTTTCACAGGAAATGTGTGACCATGTTTAGTCCTCAGGTTGGTTGTCCTCGTCTCAAAACTCTCGTGCTCTTCGAACCCGAGCCTCTCCAAGAAATACCGTCTTGCATGACAGGGGGCGAACTAGTCGAATTGTATAAAACAGAAATTGCGCGTTGAAGGAAAGAAATAGAAGTCATGCTTAATTACAAGAAAACAGTTGTCCTCATTGCATAGCATAGAAATATCAAAGTCTTTGTAAAGCTTCATGGTGAAGAACATGTCATCTCGCAGCCCAGGCTGGTCACAAAAATCACCACAAAATTCACACGCTTGGATCCTATCGTCGTCTGATGACGATGACATTTCCTGTGTTCATGATTCAAGAATTACGACACGCTTTGGATCCTAATGCGTGTGTGACTTTTGGTCCGTCGAGGCTTTCCTTAAATAACTCTCATATCTCATGGTGTGTTGGTGCTCAGTCTCTCACATTGATACGATGGTGTATATATGTTGGTGGACACTATCTCACAGTAATAGTTTGACCGTCGGTGATGGACGCCCCACCTCTTCTCTTCTTGTGCATTATACCGATGAGTATATTGAAAAGAAGAGAAGAAAGATGAGGCGTCCCACGACAACAGTCGGGATTCACCAATCAAGAACACACATGAAAGTCACACAAGGAGCAATGACAGACCGAAAGTCACACATGCATTATACCGATAAAATATCACTAATAAATTTATAATGAACTCAAATATAACATCACTAATACATCATCTCGAATAATCCAGTTATTAATGCATCATCAAATATTAACTAATACATCTCGAATATTATCATATAAGATCACTAATACAGATCGAATACTATTGAATAATCTAAGTCACTAGCAGTCCTTGAGTCGCGGGTAGTGGACACCCAAAGATAAGGAACCATCACGGGATCATAACTCGGGTGAGATCCCTGAACTCGAAGGTAGCACCTCCCAATGCCAGCCCGGCGGAGCCCAGTCCCGGACATGGCGCCTATCAAGCAGGCTCTCGCGCACCACTCAACGATGAGGATGCGGGCCGGGAATTGTCGATGTCGAGAAAAATTCCTATGAGAACATTTTCTTATCGTTTAATCACTATTTTTTTCCAACAACTAAGAATTTTTCTCTAATCTAACATACACATACTAATTTTTCCTAGCACATACTCCCAATTAACTAAAATATAAAACAACTAAAACATAAAAAACATCATAAACAAAAAAATCTATGGCTCGAGATGGGCTTGGCGTGCTGGCTCAAAATATACATATATACATACATCTACATATACATCAACATACATCTACATATATACACACATCTACATATACATTTACATACATGAACAAAAAAATCTTTTAAAAAAAGTAAAGTTGGGGCGGCTGCTCACAACGGGTGTAGCGAGGGCTCGGGGAGGAGGGACAGCGTGCGGGCTCGGGGGTGTCGACGGCAACGGCGATGGTGATGGCAGGGCAGGGGCGCGGCGATGGATCGGGGTGGAGCGACAGCACGCGAGCTCGGGAGCGGTGACGGAAACGACGATGGCATGGCAGGGGCATGGCGAAGTCGGGGCAGGGGCACGTCGATGGCATTGGGGTAGGGGCGCAGCAACGGCGTCGGGGCAACCTGGCGGCGTCTTCATTGTCGGGGGCGAGATGAAGAATGCTGAAAATCTCAAAGTGTCGGCTTATATAGCCAGAGCATTGGCCTCGGTTGGTGGTACAAACCAGGACCAATGCCACCTTTAGTCCCGGTTGGTGCTATCAACCGGGACCAATGTTCAGTTTTCAGCAGCCCAAAGGGCGGGAAACAGGGACGTTTGGTCCCGGATAGTGGCACCAACCGGGAATAAAGGGGTGCATTGGTCTCGGTTTGTGCCACCAACCGGGACCAAAGGTCGGTTTCAGCAGCCCAAAGGGCGGGAAACAGGGACCAAAGGGGCATTGGTCCCTGTTTGTGCCACCAAGCAGGACCAAAGGGTGGTGCTGCCTGATACGTCTCCACATATCTATAATTTTTGATTGTTCCATGCTATTATATTATCAACTTTGGATGTTTTATATGCATGAATATGCTATTTTATATTATTTTTGGGACTAACTTATTAATTCAGTGCCCAGTGCCAGTTCCTGTTTTTCCCGTGTTTTTGACCTTTTTCAGATAGGAATATCAAACGGAGTCCAAACGGAATAAAACTTTCGCCATGATTTTTATGGAAAATATCAAAAAATAGCAGAAGGAAAAAATACTAGAGAGGCTGCCCAAGGGAGCCACGAGCCTCGAAGGCGCGGGCCCCCTGGCCGCGGCTAGGGGGCTCGTGACCTCCTCGTCGTGCCTCTTGACTTGTTCCTGACGCCATGTGGTCTTATCAATACGGAAACCCTCAGAAATAAACCTAGATCGCAAGTTCCGCCGCCACACACCTCCAGAGCCACCAAAAACCAATCCGGAGACCGTTCCGGCATACTGCCGGAGGGGAATTGATCGCCGGTGGCCATCTTCATCAACACCATTGCCTCTCCGATGATGCGTGAGTAGTTCCCCTTAGACCTACAGGTCCATAGCTAGTAGCTAGATGGCTTCTTCTCTCTCTTTGATCTTCAATACAAAGTTCTCCATGATCTTCATGGTGATCTATCCGATGTAATCTTCTTTTGCGGTGTGTTTGTTGAGATCCGATGAATTGTGGATTTATGATTAGATTATCTATGAATATTATTTGAGTCTCCTCTGATTTCTTATACGCATGATTTCATATCCTTGTAATTCTTTTCAAGTTATGGTTTTCGTTTGGCCAACTTGATCTATAGTTCTTGCAATGGGAGAAGTGCTTGGTTTTGGGTTCATACCGTGCGGTGTCCTCACCTTGTGACACAAGGGGAAGCGAGGCACGCATCGTGTTGTTGCCATCAAGGGTAAAAAGATGGGGTTTATATCATATTGCATGAATCTACCCCTCTACATCTTGTCATCTTGCTTAAAGCGTTACTCCGTTTATCATGAACTTAATACACTAGATGCATGCTGGATAGCGGTCGATGTGTGGAGTAATAGTAGTAGATCCAGAAAGTATCGGTCTACTTGTCTCGAACGTGATGCCTATATGTATGATCATTGCCTTAGATATCGTCATGAGTTTGCGCTATTCTATCAATTTCTCAACAGTAATTTGTTCACCCACCGTAATACTTGCTTTCATGAGAGAAGCCTCTAGTGAACACTATGGCCCTCGGGTCTATTTTACACATAATATATTCAGATCTAAACATAAAAGCACTTAAAATACTTTGCTGCAATTTTATTTACTTATTTACATTTATCTATTACCATTATCAGATCTCACCTTGCAAGAAATCGTGAAGGGATTGACAACCCCTTTATCGCGTTGGGTGCAAGTTTGTTTGTGTTTGTGCAGGTTCCTTGTGGCTTCATCTTGTTACTCCTACTGGATTGATACCTTGGTTCTCAAACTAAGGGAAATACTTACTGCTACCTTGCTGCATCACCCTTTCCTCTTCAAGGGAAAAACCAACGCAAGACAAGAATTCTCCTATCAACTTGCCAATTTCCAGTGACGTTGTAGAGAAGTAGTAGGAAGAATTTCTGGCGCCGTTGCCGAGGAGTATTCAAGTGAAACATATCTACAAGTACCTATCACAAACCTATCTCTTGCATTTACATTATTTGCTATTTTCCTCTCATTTTCCTCTCCCCCACTTCTAAAAAAATTACAAAAATGTTTGCCTTTCTTTATTTGCCCTTTTTTGTTTGCTTGTGTGCTTGTCTGCTTGCTAAGCCACCATGTCTGAAACCAATAAATTGTGTGAATTCTCTAATACTAATAACAATGATTTTATTAGTACTCCAATTGCTCCCGCCACTAGTACGGAATCATATGAAATTAATGCTGCCTTGTTGAATCTTGTTATGAAAGAGCAATTTTCCGGCCTTCCGAGTGAAGATGCCGCATCCCATCTTAGTACCTTTATTGAGTTATGTGATATGCAAAAGAAGAGAGATGTGGATAATGATATGATTAAATTGAAGCTATTTCCATTCTCACTACGATATCGAGCAAAAACTTGGTTTTCATCTTTACCTAAAAATAGTATTGATTCATGGAACAAGTGTAAAGATGCCTTTATTTCCAAGTATTTTCCACCTGCTAAGATTATCTTCTCCGTAATGATATTACGAATTTTAAGAAACTAGATCATGAACATGTTTCACAATCTTGGGAGAAAATGAAATTGATGATTAGAAATTGTCCCGCTCATGGTCTAAGTCTTTGGATGATTATACAAATTTTCTATGCTAGTTTGAATTTTGCTTCTAGAAATATCTTGGATTCCGCCTCTGGTGGAACTTTTATGGAAATCACATTAGGAGAATCTACAAAACTCTTTGTAATATCATGAAAAATTATTCTCAATGGCACACTCAAAGGTCACCTACTAGTAAAAAGGTGCATGCTATAGATGAAATTAACTCTTTGAGTGCTAAGATGGATGAGTTAATGAAATTGGTTGCTAGTAAGAGTGTTCCTCTACATCCTAATGATATTCCTTTATCTTCCTTAATTGAGAATAGAAATGAAAATTTGGATGTTAATTTTGTTGGTAGAAATAATTTTGGTAACAACAATGCTTATAGAGGTAACTTTAATCCTAGGCCTTTTCCTAGTACTCCCTCTAATAATTTTGGAAATTCCTACAACCATGATCATGGAAATTATAATAAAATACCCTCTGATCTTGAGAGTAATATTAAGGAGTTTATTAATTCGCAAAAGATTTTCAATGCTTCCATAGAAGAAAAACTGCTTAAAATTGATGACTTGGCTAGGACTGTTGATAGAATGTCTCTTGATATTGATGCTTTGAAATTGAGATGTGTTCCTCCCAAGATTAATATGGACGAAACTTTGAAATCTATGCGTATTTCTATGAATTATAGTAAATAAAGAACCGCACAAATTCATGCTAGACATGAATGGCTCAAAAAGGCATGTTCTCGTGATGAGAATCACGAAGATCAGAAAGTGCTTGGTGTGACTCCTATTGAATCCTAGTTTTCTAATGTCAATCTTAATTATGATGGGGCTAGATGTGAATCCACTTTGGTTGAGAAACACCCCAATGATTCTGAGTCTATTTATCTTGATGCTAAAAATACTAAAAGGGGAGTAGAAGATATCAAAACTTTGAATAGTGATGAAATTACTACTTTGGATCTCAAGGAATTTAATTATGATAGTTTCTATTTGATTTAATGTATTTCCTTGATGCAATCCATGTTAAACTCTCCACATTCTTATAGCCAAAATAAGGCTTTTACTAAACATATCGTTGATGCTATGATGAAATCTCTTGAAGAGAAACTTGAGTTAGAAATATCTATTCCTAGAAAACTTCATGATGAGTGGGAACCTACTATAAAAATCAAGATTAAAAATTATGAATGCCATGCTTTGTGTGATTTGGGTGCTAGTGTTTCCACAATTCCAAAATCTTTATGTGATGTTGTAGGTTTCAATGAGATTGATGAGTGCTCTCTTAATTTGCGTCTTGCGGATTCTACTATTAAGAAACCTATGGGAAGGATTAATGATGTTATTATTATTGCAAATAGGAATTGTGTGCCCATAGATTTCATTGTGCTTGATATTGATTGCAATCCTACATGTCCCATTATTCTTGGTAGACCTTTCCTTAGGACTATTGGTGCGGTGATTGATATGAAGGAAGGGAATATTAAATTTGACTTTCCATTGAAGAAGGGAATGGAACATTTTCCTAGAAATATAATAAAATTGCCTTATGAAAAGATTATAATAAAATTGCCTTAATCTATTATGAGAGATACTTATGGTTTGAGCACTAAAGATTATAATACTTGATTCTATTGCCTTATGCCTAGCTAAGGGGGTTAAACAATAGCGCTTGTTGGGAGGCAACCCAATGAATAGGTTTATTTTTGCTCTTTTAATTTCTGATTTGTTGATTTAACACCATCATGATTCTGTTATTAATGTGTTTTTTATGTTTTAATTAGTGTTTGTGCCAAGTAGAACCTTTATGATTAGTTTTGGTGATAGTTGTTTAATCATGCTGGAAAAAGACAGAAACTTTGTGCTCACGAAATTAATTTTTAATTTCTAGCCAGAAATAGATTTTGAGTTGATTATTTTTTATTATGATTTATATGCAAATTTAACTAATTTTCATAATTGTTTCAGAATTTTTGAGTGAACAGACGTATACGAAATATATAGATTGCTACAGACTGTTCTGTTTTTGACAGATTCTGTTTTTGTTGTGTTGATTGCTTATATTGATGAAACTATGGGTAGTATCGGGGGGTACGAGCCATGGAGAAGTGAGAATACAGTAATATAACATCAAGCTAAATGGAAATTAAAGTTTACTACAGTACCTAAAAAGTTGGTGGTTTGTTTTCTTATGCTAATGCTATGACGAGTTTCTGTTTAAGTTTTGTGTTGTGAAGTTTTCAAGTTTTGGGTGATGTTCTTATGGACAATGGAATAAAGAGTGGCAAGAGCCTAAGCTTGGGGATGACCAAGGCATCCCAAGACAAATTCAAGGACACCAAAAAGCCTAAGCTTGGGGATTCCCCGGGAAGGCATCCCCTCTTTCGTCTTCAATCCATCGGTAACGTTACTTGGAGCTATATTTTTATTCACCACATGATATGTGTTTTGCTTGGAGCGTCGTGTATTATAAGAGTCTTTGCTTTATATTTTGTCACAATCATCCATGCTGCACACCTTTTGAGAGAGACATGCACTCATCGTGAATTTGTTAGAATACTCAATGAGCTTCACTTATATCTTTTGAGCTTGGAAATTATTCCTAAATATGATAGGCATCCAAAGATGATATAATAAAAACTTTCATATTCAAGTGCATTGATTAAGTAAGATAAGTTTAATTCCTTGCATCTAGTTTTGAGATATGGATATGGTAATATTAGAGTTATGTTAGTAGGGTTTTGTGAATCGAGAAATACTTGTGTTGAAGTTAGTGATCCCCGTAGCATGCACGTATGGTGAACCGCTATGTTAGGAAGTCGGAGCATAATTGATTTATTGATTGTCATCCTTTGTGTAGAGGTCGGGATCGCGCGATGGTTAACTCCTACCAACCCTTCCCCTAGGAGTATGCATTTAGCACTTTGTTTCGATTACTAATAAAACTTTTGCAATAAGTATATGAGTTCTTCATGACTAATGTGAGTCCATGGTATAGATGCACTTTCACCTTCCACCATTGCTACCCTCTCTAGTGCCCCGCAACTTTCGCCGGTGCACAAACCCACCATATGCCTTCCTCAAAGCAGCCACCATACCTACCTATTATGGCATTTTCATAGTCATTCCGAGATATATTGCCATGCAACTTTCACCATTCCGTCTCATGACATATGCCATCACTTTCATTTATATAGAAGTCATCATTGCTCTAAGTATCGAGTTGTAAGTAAATAAAAGTGTGATGATCATCATTATTAGAGCATTATCCCATGTGAGGAAATAAAATAGGCCAAAGATGCCCGCCAGATAAAAAGAGGCCAAAGAGCCCAAACAAAAAAAATGAGAGAAAAGTGAGAAGGGACAATGCTACTATCTTTTTCCACACTTGTACTTCAAATAGCACCATGTTCTTCATGACAGAGAGTCTCTTGTGTTATCACTTCCATATGCTAGTGGAAATTTTCACTATATAACTTGGCTTGTATATTCCAATGATGGGCTTCCTCAAATTGCCCTAGGTCTTCGTGAGCAAGCAAGTTGGGTGCACACCCACTAGTTTTTATTTTTGAGCTTTCATACACTTATAGCTCTAGTCCATCCCTTCCATGGCAATCCCAACTCATTCACATTGATATCTATTGATGGGAATCTCCATAGCCCATTGATACGCCGAGTCGATGTGACCAGCTCCTCCTTTTTGCCTCACAGCCTCCACCACACTCTATTCCACCTATAGTGCTATATCCATGGCTCACGCTCATGTATTGCTTGAGAGTTGAAAAAGATTGAGAAAGTAAGAGTGCGAAAACAATTACTTGATCAATACCGAGGTTGTGCATGATTTAAATTCGTTGTGTGGGGATGATGGAGCATAGCCAGACTATATGATTTTGTAGGGATAACTTTCTTTGGCATTGTTATTTCCAAAGTTCATGATTACTTTGCTATTATGCTTGAAGTATTATTGTTTTCATGTCAATATTAAACTATTGTTTTGAATCTTACGGATCTGAACATTCATGCCACAATAAATATATTACATAAAACAAATATGTTAGGTAGCATTCCACATCAAAAATTCGTTCTTTATCACTTCCCTACTCGAGGACGAGCAAGAGTTAAGCTTGGGGGTGCTTGATACGTCTCCAACATATCTATAATTTTTATCATTCCATACTATTATATTATCAACTTTGGATGTTTTATACGAATGAATATGCTATTTTATATTATTTTTGGGACTAACTTATTAATTCAGTGTCGAGTGCCAGTTCCTGTTTTTTCCGTGTTTTTGACCTTTTTCAGATAGGAATATCAACGGAGTCCAAACGGAATAAAACTTTCGCCATGATTTTTTATGGAAAATATGAAAAATAGCAGAAGGAAAAAATACCGAAGAGGCTGCCCGAGGGAGCCACGAGCCTGGGAGGCGCGCCCCCTGGCCGTGGCTAGGGGGCTCGTGACCTCCTCGTGGCGCCTCTCGACTTGTTCCCAATGCCATATGGTAATATAAATACGGAAACCCTCAGAAATAAACCTAGACCACAAGTTCAGCCGCCGCAGACCTCCAGAGCCACCAAAAACCAATCGGGAGACCGTTCCGGCATCCTGCTGGAGGGGAATTCATCGCCGGTGGTCATCTTCATCAACACCATTGCCTCTCCGCTGATGCGTGAGTAGTTCACCTCAGACCTACGGGTCCATAGCTAGTAGCTAGACGGCTTCTTCTCTCTCTTTGATCTTCAATACAAAGTTCTCCATGATCTTCATGGTGATCTATCCGATGTAATCTTCTTTTGTGGTGTGTTTTTGAGATCCGATGAATTGTGGATTTATGATCAGATTATCTATGAATATTATTTGAGTCTCCTCTGATTTCTTATATGCATGATTTCATATCCTCGTAATTCTCTTCGAGTTATGGGTTTTGTTTGGCCAACTTGATCTATAGTTCTTGCAATGGGAGAAGTGCTTGGTTTTGGGTTCATACCGTGCGGTGTCCTCACCTAGTGATAGAAGGGGTAGCGAGGCACACATCGTGTTGTTGCCATCAAGGGTAAAAAGATGGGGTTTATATCATATTGCATGAATCTATCCCTCTACATCATGTCATCTTGCTTAAAGCGTTACTCCGTTTATCATGAACTTAATACACTAGATGCATGCTGGATAGCGGTCGATGTGTGGAGTAATAGTAGTAGATGCAGAAAGTATCGGTCTACTTGTCTCGAACGTGATGCCTATATGTATGATCATTGCCTTAGATATCGTCATGACTTTGCACTATTCTATCAATTGCTCAACAGTAATTTGTTCACCCACTGTAATACTTGCTTTCATGAGAGAAGCCTCTAGTGAACACTATGGCCCCCTGGTCTATTTTACACATAATATATTCAGATCTAAACATAAAAACACTAAAAATACTTTGCTTCAATTTTATTTACTTATTTACATTCATCTATTACCATTATAAGATCTCACCTTGCAAGCAATCGTGAAGGGATTGACAACCCCTTTATCGCGTTGGGTGCAAGTTTGTTTGTGTTTGTGCAGGTTCCTTGTGGCGTCATCTTGTTACTCCTACAGGATTGATACCTTGGTTCTCAAACTGAGGGAAATACTTACCGCTACCTTGCTGCATCACCCTTTCCTCTTCAAGGGAAAAACCAACGCAAGACAAGAATTCTCCTACCAACTTGCCAATTTCCGATGATGTTGTAGAGAAGTAGCACTGTCCGGGGCCAAATTTGTAGTCCCACCTCGCTAGCCGAGGGGCAGTGTTTTATAAGCGTTGATGCGCACACCCTCCCGAGCTCCTCTCAACTGCAGGCTTTCGGGCCTAAGCTGTCACTACCTGTGGGCCTACTAGGCTTTCTGTGGGCCTAAATCCTGGCCCAACAAGATGGTGAGGTTTCTAGTCGTATTCATGACGTGGTGGCCCAGTTGGTGGCATTTTAAAAAAATCCATTTTTTGTTTTGTTTTTTTGCTTTATTTATTTTATTTTTTTCCTAGTTACTTTTTTTAGTGAGTCTTTTTGGTTTTAGGTTACAAAAATTATAAACTTTCTGTTAGTGCCATTCATTTTCAAATTTTAATAGTTTAAATTTCAATTTTTTGAAATTTGTGTGAATAACTAGTTTGTGAATAACTTTACTAAAAAATAGATTTTTGAGTGATTCTTTTTCCTTCTATTTGGTAAGTTTTAGGTTATTTTAAATGTCTATTTTAATCAAAAACAGATTTGGTTATTTTAGTTTGCTATTAAAGTTTCTTAAAAAAACTTTATGAAAATTCTTTTTGCTATTAATGTTTCGAACAAAATATACTTTGATAATTTTAGATGCATAAATTTTATATAATTTTATTTTCAAAAATACTAGAGGTTTATAAAAGCTTTTTAGTTGATTCCTTTTGCTATTAGAGTTTTATTAAAGCTTTTTAGTTCATTCTTTGAGCTAAGTGACCCTGAAATTGAAAAGCACTACAAATGAACTTTGAAAAGGTTGAAAGTTGGCATGGTATTATCATTTCACCCATATAACATGTGCTAAAAAGTTGAGAGGGTTGCGGCAAAAACTGGATGCACTTCGTGTACAAAACGGACAATCTCCTTCGAAGTATTAGGGTTTCGGACGAAAACTCATCTGTTACAAAGGGATTTTATTTTTTTGAACCTATTTGTACTCCAGACTTTTTGTGTTCTCAAAATGCACCATTCGAAGCCACATCATCAATTTTTAACCCTTTTTGGCGTCATTTGGTATTTTTCAGGCATTTACTGATTTCTTTGAGCTAAATGATCCTGAAATTGAAAAGCACTACAAATGGACTCTGAAAATTTTGAAAGTTGGCATGGTATCATCATTTCACCCACATAGCATGTACTAAAATGTTTAGAGGGTTACGGCAAAAATTGGATACACTTCGTGTACAAAACGGACAATCTCTTTCGAAGTATCAGGGTTTCGGACGAAAACTCATCTTTTACAAAGGTATTTCATTTCTTCACATGTAACTGCAGTGATATTCTCGATAAAAGACATTATCATAATAGTTTTGGAGAGAAAGTCTTCACTTTTTCTTCATTTGTGTCCTTTGCTTATTGCGTCGTGATCATGGATAATCTTCATTGTTTAACAGGGTACTTGGGTCAACCTTGACTCTCAAGGGAGGAATTTCATGAAACTTTTCATAATCTTCACACATGTCTGTCTTGCCCTCCAATCCCATGATGTCTCTTTTTCCTGAAAGAAGTATGTGGCATTTTGGCTCATCGTATGATGTATTTGCTTCCTTATCTTTTCTTTTTCTCGGTTTGGTAGACATGTCCTTCACACAAAAAACCTGCGCCACATCATTGGCTAGGACGAATGGTTAGTGTGTGTACCCAAGATTGTTTAGATCCACTGCTATCATTCCGTACTATGGGTCTACCTGTACCCCGCCTCCTGAGAGCTTGACCCATTCGCACTGAAACAAAGGGACCTTAAAATCATGTCCATAGTCAAGTTCCCATATGTCCACTATATAACCATAATATGTGTCATTTCCCCTCTTGGTTGCTGCATCAAAGCAGAGACCGCTGTTTTGGTTGGTGCTCTTTTGATCTTGGGCGATCGTGTAAAATGTATTCCAATTTATCTCCTACCCTTTGTAAGTCATTACAGTCGAACATGGTCCAATGGCCAAGGAGTATAGCTCATCAAAAATAGTGTTGTCATGCATAAGACTTGTTTGCAACCAACTGCCGAAAGTCCTGATGTGTTCACATGTAATCCAATCATCACACTGCTCCGGTTGTTTGGAGCACAGAATATTCTTGTGTTCATCGACATACGAGGTCAACAAGGTAGAATTCTGTAGAACTGTGTATTGTGCTTGAGATCAAGAATGCCCGTCCCTACATATTATTGTGTCAGCTCCTAGCGTGCCTTTTCTGGTCAGTCTCCCCTCATACCGCGATTGAGGGCGACCATTCTTCTTAAGGTCAGGAATGAAGTCCACACAAAACCCAGTGACATCCTCCGTTTGATGGCCCATTGAGATGCTTCCTTCTGGCCTAGCGCGGTTACAAACATATTTGTTTAAGACTCCCATGAACCTATCAAAAGGGAACATATTGTGCAAAAATACAGGGCCCAGAACGATAATCTCGCCGACTAGATGAACTAGGACATGCGTCATGACATAGAAGAAGGATGGTGGGAACACTAGCTCGAAACTAACAAGACATTGCACCAAATCATTCATTAACCTAGGCAGGATCTATGGATCGATCACCTTCTGAGAGATTGCATTGAGGAATGCACATAGCTTCACAATGGCTAATCGAACATTTTCTGGTAGAAGCCCCCTGCAACCGGAAGCAGTTGCATCATAATCACATGGCAGTCATGAGACTTTAGGTTCTAGAAGTTTTTCTTTGCCATACTAATTATTCCCTTTATATTCGACGAGAAGCCAGACGGGACCTTCATACTGAGCAGGCATTCGAAGAAGATTTCCTTCTCTTCTTTGGTAAGAGCATAGCTGGCATGACCCTAAAAGTGCTTTTGATCCATGACGTCTTCTTCATGCATGCGTTCCTATTCCTCCTATGCCTCCGGTGTATCTTTTGTCTTCCCATAAACACCCAAGAGTCCTAGCAGGTTCACGCAAAGATTCTTCATCACGTGCATCACGTCGATTGCAGAGCGGACCTCTAGGTCTTTCCAATAGGGTAGGTCCCAAAATAAAGATTTCTTCTTCACATGGGTGCACGTCTTGCATCGTCAGTCGGAACAGATAGTCCGCCATGACTCTTTCCAAAGATTACATGCAAATCATTGACCATTCAAGTATGTGATCACCAGTATGGAGCGAAGGCTTCTTCCGGTGATCTGCCTCACCTTTGAAATGCTTTCCTTTATTTCTACATTGATGGTTGGTTGGAAGAAATTGACGATGCCCCAGGTACACATTCTTCATCCATTTGTCCAAATATATAATGTCGGTGTCATCTAAGCAGTGTGTGCATGCGTGGTATCCCTTGTTTGTCTGTCCTGAAATGTTACTAAGAGCAGGCCAAATTCCTCCCGTTATTTCTCATCCCACACACGTACACCTCTTCCATTCCATAGCTGTAAAAGTTCATCAACTAATGGCCTTAGGTACACATCAATGTCATTGCCGGGTTGCCTAGGTCCTTGGATGAGCACTGGCATCATAATGAACTTCCAATTCATGCACAACCAAGGAGGAAGGTTATACATACATAGTCACAAGCCATGTGCTATGCTTGCTGCTCTGATCCCCAAAACGATTAACGCCATCTTCACTTAAACCAAACCATATGTTCCTTGGGTTAACTGTAAAGTCGCTCCACTTTCTCTCGATCTTTCTCTACTGCGACCCGTCAGCAAGTGCTCTCAACTTCCCGTCTTTCTTACGGTCCTCTTTGTGCTATCGCATCGACTTGGCATGCTCTTTGTTTCTGAACAGATGTTTCAACCGTGGTATTATAGGAGCATACCACATCAGCTAGGCAGGAACTCTCTTCCTGGGGCGCTCGCTGTCAACATCACCAGGGTCATCTCGTCTGATCTTATACCGCAATGCATTCCATACCGGGCATGCGTTCAAATCCTCGTACGCACCGCGGTAGAGGATCCAGTCATTAGTGCATGCGTGTATCTTTTGAACCTCCAATCCTAGAGGGCATACAACCTTCTTTGATGCGTACGTACTGTCGGGCAATTCGTTATCCTTTGGAAGCTTCTTCCTCAATATTTTCAGTAGCTTCTGAAATCCTTTGTCAGATACACCATTCTCTGCCTTCCACTGCTGCAATTCCAGTGTGGTACCGAGCTTTGTGTTGCCATCTTCACAATTGGGGTACAACCCTTTTTTGTGATCCTCTAACATGCGATCGAACTTCAACTTCTCCTTTTCACTTTTGCATTGTCTCTTTGCATCAACAATGACCCAGAGAAGATCATAATCGGGCACATCGTGTGGTTCCTCTTGATCTTCATCTTCCCCCGTTGCAGCATCACCGTATTCAGGAGGCACATAGTTGTCATCATCCTCTTCTTCTTCGTTGTCTTCCATCATAACCCCTCTTTGTCCGTGCTTGTTCCAAACATTATAGTGTAGCAAAAAACCCTTCTCAAGCAGGTAGAAGTGTAGGGTTTTAGAGTTGGAGAAAGGCTTCGTATTCTAACAGACAGTACATGGACAATGCATAATGCCTCAGCCGCTTTGAGAAAATTATGCAGGCCCTTAATATACTCGGAGGTGCGTCGGTCACCGTACATCCATTGCCGGTTCATCTACGTGCCTTATATAATAAAGTGTATTAAAAACCATTACAGCATATCAAGAATAGAGAAGTGACCAAATTAATAGAAATTCATCATCACATTAAAGCCAAAGTACAATAGTGACAAAAATAAATACATAGTTCTCATTATCTTAAAAAGAATATACAAGTAAGAACATTTTTCTTTTAGAAAGAAGATAAGAAGAAGAGGCTAGCCACGGTGGTGCCGGCGTCGAGATGGGCACGGGCGATCAACGGCGGTGAGGACGGGGACGGGCCAGGACGGACCGCCAAACCTAGACAATTCTCAATGAAAATGGACCTTGTACAAGGAGCTTCGAGAGGAGAAAGCTTAAGTGTGGCTCAGGCATTTCATCGAACACCTCATATGCATGGGAGGTGAGCTAGAGCACAAAAAAGCTGTCCCAAATCGGCCAAACAAATAGAGCAGTGCGCGGGTAGGGGGTATATATAGGCCAACCTTTGGTCCCGGTTTTTGGCTGGAACCGGGGCTAAAGGACCCCATTTGGTCCCGGTTCCTGCCACGAACCGGGGCCAATGATTGTTGGCCACGAGCGAGGACCATTGGTCCGGGTTCGTGGATGGAACCGGGACCACAGGGTTCAAACAAATCGGGACCAATGGCCCACGAAGCCACGCCGACGCCTTGGCCTCGAGAACCAGGATCGATGCCGCCATGGGTCCCGGTTCGTGAGTGAACCGGGATTAATGGTTTTTGAGGCCTGGACCGAAGCCTACTTTTCTACTAGTGATTAGAGTATTTCTTCAGACCTACCAAGAGATTGAACATTCAAACCCCCACTATTCGCTTCAAGAGGATCTCGTTGAGCACCATTGGCAAAGGGTTGGACAGCAACACATTCCATTCTTGCATTCATTTTATTTAGTTCATGTGTGATTTGTATCCAGGACAAGTTTTGTATTGAATTATTCAGTTTGCTTTGGTGATTTCAATAATTATTGTAATTTGGATAACTGCTGTATTATAATATTAATATTTTATGTTATATTGTATTAATAATTCTAAATATGTGTCATATGTCAAAATCAGATAAAGCACCACCTGATTTGTGGGCTGGCGGGCCTGCGACTGAGCAGACCCCGCATATTCCTTGATATTCCTTTTTTATGGTATGGCTTTGCGGGGTCTGCTCGGCCGCACGCTGTGCTGACCCACAAAACCGTTTTCTCGCGAACTATAAACGAGTTTTACGGATCGACAATATACAGATTTTGCTGGATATGCTCAAAGTGTCTCCATGTCGTAGGGGTGGGTAGGCCAATGGAAGATTGAGGAACTTAGCCTAGCCACTCAGTTCTGCCCTGAGCCAAGTCTATTTAGTATCAGCAAACACATTTCTTGAGGCTTGCATTTACATACACTACTGGAATCAGAAGATTTGCCGTCTGCCACTTCCTTGCCGTCTGCTAGCGGAGGACAAAGAGAGGCTTTGCCATCAGCTAGCAGAAAGCACACGGCAAAGTAGTGGCACCCGGCAAAGGGTGGCTTTGCCAACAGCCACTACTTTGCCGTTTGCTAGCGAACGGCAAAGGAGGTTTGCCGTCCGCTAGCGGACGGCAAAGAGGGAAGGGGCCCACCCTAAACCTAGCCCGCAAGTTGACCTAACGGCCCCCCTCTTTGCCATCCACTAGAGGACGGCAAACCTCCTTTGCCGTCCGCTAGCAGACGACAAAGAGGGGGTTTAGCTAACGGCTAACGCCCCCGGCCTGCCTCTCTCTCTCTTTCTCTCGATCCCTCTCTCCTCCCCGTCACCCGTCGCCCCCACCGCCCCCGCCCACCGCCGCCCCGTAGCCCCCACCGCCGCCCCCCCCCCCCCCGCCCCCCCGCCCACGCTGCCGTGCGCCCCCACCCCACCGCCGGAGCCGCGCCGCCCCGCTCCGCCACCATTGCCGCGCCGCCCCGCCTCGCCACCGGCATCACGCCGCCTAGCCCCGCCCTGCCGCCGGAGCAGCGCCGCCCTAAGGTGATTTTTTTCCTGTTTTTTGTTTTTTGTGTTTATTTGGATTTAGTTTAGCTAGGTTTAGTTTAGGTTTATTTAGGTTTAGTTCAGGTTTATCTAGGTTTACTTTAGGTTTAGCTAGGTTTAGCACCGTCGCCACACGACACCGCCGACACCCCCGAGACCCCGACACCCCTAGATTTAGTTTAGGTTTATTTAGATTTTCCGGGGTCGAGGATCGAGGGGAAAAGGAGTCGAGGATCGACCCCGACACGACACCACCGACACCCTGGCCCTCGACACGACACCCCGACACGGCACCCCCGACACCCCGACCCCGACACGACACCCCTCGACACCCCGACCCCGACACGACACACCGACACCCCGACATGGGACCCCCGACCACGACACAACACCCCTACCCCGACACGACACCCCCGACACCCCGACCCCGACACGACAACCCTACACCCCGACCCCGACACGGCACCCCCGACACCCCGACCCCGAC
Source organism: Hordeum marinum (assembly GCA_022496015.1). Taxonomy (NCBI): domain Eukaryota; kingdom Viridiplantae; phylum Streptophyta; class Magnoliopsida; order Poales; family Poaceae; genus Hordeum; species Hordeum marinum. The sequence continues at coordinate 446,874,548 of CM039676.1, forward strand.
ACGGCACCCCCGATACCCCGACACGACACCTCTGACACCCCGACCCCGACACGACACCCCCGACACCCCGACCCCGACACGACACCCCCGACACCCCGAACCCGACACGACACCCCGACCCCGACACGACACCCCCGAAACCCCGACCCCGACACGACACGGGTCATATATTTGTGAATTATGAGTTAGGTCATATATTTTTCGATTTTGTTATACAAAACATCATATTTATGTTGATCAGGTGGATTTAAATGTGTAGTTGTTTCGTCGCTGCGAGGTACTGTGCGTTCGACGAGCTCCGCCCCTGCATTCGTGTGTGAGCACAAATGACATCTCCTCCTGCCCCCTTCATTTCCTCTGTTCCGGTCTTCGTGCCGATGAAACTTGCTAGCTATAGGTGTCTTCAATCATCAGTATGCGTGACCACTATGGGTCTCCCGTTCGAAAGGGTTACATCTATAAATATGCGTTCATTAGCATATTTATAACCGTGATTCTTTTGAATTGTCCAACGTTATCCATGGACAGCCCGAGTATGTGTAGATTGGGTTCATTTTCCCTTATGCTTTGCTCCGGATCCGATGCAGTATTTCCCTTATGCTTTGCTCCGGATCCGATGTCAGTATTTCGTCTTTGCTTATTGCCGAGACGTGTATCAGGAGAACAGCGGGGAGGTGCTACCGAAATTGTGCGTCAGATCCGGAACGGAGCATGGGAAAACGAACCCAATCTACACATACTCGGGTGGGATTAGGACCTATCTTTACCTACTAGCGTCTAGGTTGCATCGATGTAATGAAACTGACAAACTCTATTAACTGATGAATATGGTTTGCTGAATTATGTATATATTTCGTGTGTGTCCAGTAGCTCGGCAAGATGAGTGATCGTGGGTGGGTGTACACCGGTCACACTAGTCAGAAAGACATGACCCGTGAATGGTTAACAAAAACCAAGGAGTTTGTGAGAGTCGCATTTGCAAATGGACAGAAAACAACCTGGTGCCCTTGTGTCGATTGCGACAACTGTAAGAAGAAGTCAAAGTTTGAAATGATCAAACACCTACATAAGTGGGGTTTTACGCCTAATTATACGGTCTGGACATTTCATGGTGAGTCTGCCCAACGTGCCAGAGCTGAGGTGGTTCGCCGTTGCACCGCGGGCATGGTACCGGGATCAAAGACATGGTGCAAGACTTTGATGATGCTCGGGATTCGGACAATGAGATGGAGGAATCTGCAAAGGCCTTTTATGAAATGTTGGAGTCTTCAAAATGTCCTCTCCATGAGCACATTGAGCTTTGTCAGCTGGATGCCATCGCGCAAGTAATGGCTCTAAAGGCTCAGTTCAACCTGGGAAGAGAATGCTACGATGCGATGATGGCGATATTTGGATGCTTTCTACCCAAAGGCCATGTATTGCCACCAAACCTGTACCAGTTGGACAAAATCCTACGTGCGCTTAAGATGCCCTATGAGAAGATAGATGCCTGTGAGAATGGATGTGCCTTACTTAGGCTTGAGTATGCGGGCTTGAACTATTGCCCCATTTGCAATGCTTCCAGGTATGTTCTGGTAGACAACGGTCGGGGTGAGAAGAGTCAGACCAAAATCCCCAATAATGTTCTTTGGTATCTACCAATCATACCAAGACTTCAACATCTTTTCATGGTCGAAGAGAGGGCTAGACAGATGACGTGGCATAAATTGGGCAAAAGAACAGAACTGGATGCAGATGGGAATCCGATGTTGGGACACACTTCAGACGCTTTTGCGTGGAAGCACTTCAATGCATTACATAAGGATAAAGCGGCAGATCCAAGGCATCCTCGAGTTGCCATCAGCACGGATGGGTTCAATGTGTATGGTATGACGATAGCACAATATAGTTGTTCGCCTGTATTTGTCATTCCACTCAATCTCCCCCCCCTCGGAGAGATTATGAAAACAAAGAACATTTTCCTAACGTTGATAATTCCAGGGCCCAAATATCCGAGGAAGAATATGAATGTGTACATGCAACCGCTTAAGGATGAATTGCAAGAAGCCTAGGATAATGGGATAAAGACATACGACGCGGCTACAAAAAAGAACTTCAAAATGCATGTGTGGTACATGTACTCGATGCATGACTTGCTGGCATATGAGCTATTCGTTGGCTGGTGTGTGCATGGAAGGTTTCCGTGCCCCACATGCAAGGCAGCTCTTCAGTTCCGTTGGCTGGAGGCGGGTCGCAAGTTTTCTTGCTTCGACATGCATAGACAGTTCCTCGATCCTGACCATAAGTTTAGAAAAAGACAAGAAGAATTTCATCAAAGGTAGAGTTGTCAAAAACACTACACCACCTGCGTTGACAGGCCCACAGATCCTAGATCAGATAAACGCTCTCGAGCCGAATCCAAATCGTCCAAGGTATTTCAAGGGGTATAATATGGAACACGCCTGGACTCACAAGATATGTTTGTGGGATCTGCCTTACTTTAAAGATCTCCTTTGCCCACACAACATCGACGTGATGCACACTGAAAAGAATATCGCGGAGGCCCTTTTTGGTACATTGTTCGGCATAGAGGGGAAGTCGAAGGATAATCCTAAGGCTAGAGTCAACTAGGAGGCTCTATGTGATAGACCGTTACAAAACATTCGACAACCGAAAGGAAAGAAGAACTGGAGGAAGCCAAAGGCATGGTTCAGTCTTGGAAGGCCAGCTTTGAGGGAAATGATCTTGTGGATGAAAATGCAGTTGATGTTCCCCGATGGGTATGCAGCAAATCTAAAGAGGGGAACGAGTCTTGACAAATTGAAAATATTTGATCTCAAGAGTCATGATTGGCACATATGGCTTGAACGGGTAATGCCGGTGATGTTGCATGGCTTTATCCCTGAGGATGAATGGCTAGTACTGGCAGAGCTGAGCTATTTCTTCCTTGCTCTTTGTGCGAAAAAACTATCGCCTGGCGTGCTAGACGAACTGGAAGAGTTGGCGCCAGAGTTGATCTGCAAGTTAGAAAAGATCTTTCCACCGGGCTTCTTTAATCCAATGCAGCATTTGATTTTGCATCTCCCGACCGAGGCAAGATTGGGCGGCCCGTGCAAAATCGTTGGTGCTTCTCAACTGAGAGGATGCAGATGATGCTTCGAGCAAAATGTAAAAATAAACGTAGAGTTGAAGCATCGATGGCCGAGGCATTCATTACTGAGGAGGCGACAAACTTCATGACTGCACACTACACATCCCAGAATCGTCATTTGGATAATCCAAAGCCTCGGTACAATGATGGCGACCGTGAAAAAGGTCGATCCAACCTTAGCCTATTGAAAGAGAAGCTCGCACCAGCCGGTGCTTCGAAATCAATAGGGTTGGATGTCGAAGAATGGCATACCATTTCGTTGTATATCTTCAACAACCTAACAGAAGTGTGGTCGTACATCGAGTAAGTTCTCGGTACATTGTTTCGCAGCTTGTAATTCCTTTGAAATGCTCTTATTCCTAGATATGTGATATAGTCGATACGTCGCCAAATTCTCGGATGGAGCGGTGATCCAAAAGGATTCCATCGAAGAGTATGAGCTTCTGGCACAGCATGGAGGCGGCTATACCGGTTCCATCTCTTGGTTCAAGCAAATAGTAATTTCCATTAATTAGACGATTTCATATCTTCGCCTAGTTTGCGGCTAATGCAACAATCCTTTGGTATTAAAATTGTAGGCCAATGCAGAGTCTATGGACTCCGAATTGAGACAAGTCGTTAATGGTTTTGACTTTAAGGTCCGTTCATTTGACAAATACGACATCAACGGGTATCGCTTTCGTACTTTTGGCAAAGAGCTATCTATGGCCGACCGAAAGTCTACAGATTGTTGTGTCTCCGCTGTCGGCGAAGGAGGGGTCGAGTATTATGGAAGAGTTGAAGCAATTTATGAACTTACATTCGGTCATGGGAACAAGTCTGACAGTAGAAGGTATGGGTACGAATGGAGAGGGCAGAGTCCTAGCTGCGGCGAGGGTGTACACACAGATGTATGAGTGTAGGCCCCACTCATGGAGGTAAAAGCCCTACGTATCAGCGCTCGGAAGCCTATGTCGTGTGGAATATGGAGATCACAACAGTATCGTTAACCCTTGTATAGGAGGGGGAGGGGTGGCTTATATAGAGTCCGCTACCCCTCATAATTGTCCTGCAGTCAAGAGCTGATCATGGGGTATAAAGATGGCCGTTACACGTAACGTATGCTATAAAGGCTTATAATGACCATTAAACCGTCGTCTGCCCGTTGGGCTCTTTGTAACGGCTTCCGATCTCCTGGCGTCGAGTGCAACGAAGCATGTCGAGTGTCACGCGACCGCCGAGTGGGAAGAGGGCTTCCGAGTGACGTACTGTCGAGTGACCTTTAGGCGCTTCCAAGTACACACTCGGAAGTACATGCTTGATCTTCATCTCCTCTATGGTAGTGTCCTTGGGAAGGGTATGTGGGCCCTGTTTAGGACCCTACCCTAGGTACATATACTTGTCATTAGCCCCCGAATGGATTGGGGTGTGAATGGGAAAAGAAGATTTCGAAGTCGACCTTGAGCTGGAGCGTCTAATCCTCGAAGAAGTGTCTTGAGCTTCCGTGAACTTTATGTCGATTGAATCTTGATCTTCGAAGTCTAATTGGATTTGTCCTGAACAACATTCCGAATGATATTCGAGGTATCAGAGAAATTTGCGCCGACTGGATTCTTCTCCGTTCGCCCGGATCCATTCAGCCTCAAAAGTGTTCGAGTGACTATTTGGGATCTGCCCTGTACCGAGTGAACCGAAGGCATCTTGAGAAAGGACGGGTCGGTCTGTCACACCCGGATTCTTCGGGATACGAAAATCTGGGCAGCGCGCGCGAGCGTGCGAAGATGACGGCACGATTTGGCCAAGCGGGTGCACAACGCCTCGATTTTTGCGCCAGACATTTCGCACAACGCCTCGATCTTTGCACCAGATATTTCAGCACGTATCGGGCGTTGCCCACGGTTGGCGTGTGCAGTTATCTCGTGGGGCCTCTTGGCAGTGACTCGCTCGACGGTGAACAAAGCCTCCTCTGGCTCGGTCCGCACGACATCCGCCGCAGTCTTCCGCCCTTTTCTTCCTCCGCCTCCTACATCCGCCATTACCTCTCGCTCTATGCCGACGACAGCCGCCGCCCGAAGATGACGCAGAACGCCACCAAGAAGCTAGAGCGGGCGAAGAGGGGCGCCTCGACATGCAAGGGGAGGAAGCCCTTGACCGCTCGGTTCACGGTGCCGGTGGGCTGGATACAGGGGGACTTTCTCCCTTCTGTCATTACCGCCGAGGATCTCGAGGGCCTCGTCGCTGACGGGCTCGTAGCCCACGGAACATGGAGGCGCCCCAAGGGCGAGATCGAGCCTGCGCCCCGCGACGGAGAGCGGGTACTTCTTTTGTCCCACGTAGAAAGGGGTTTCTCTCTTCCTCCCCATCCGTTCTTTCGTGGGTTCTTGAACTTCTTTTGGGCATAGCTGCATCACGTGCCGCCAAACACCATTACATATCTGTCCCCGTTTGTTACCCTATGCGACTATTTCCTTGGTGTCTCGCCCCATTGGGGGTTGTTCAAGCACCTCTTCACAGTCAGATCTCCGACCGTGAAGAAGGCCAACTCGAACAACGGGAAGACTCAAGTTATCCAGACGTGCGGGGGTCTTGGCATGCAGAAAAGAGTACGAAGTTCCTTTCCTACCATCACCTTGCCCGAGTCAGTTCGGGGGTGGCAGTCGACCTGGTTCCAGTGCCAGGATGCAGCGTCGCCGAATATGTCGACTGGTCTCCCCCCTTTCACGCTGGATCGCCCTGCCAACCCCAAGACCCTGAAGACAGTAGCCGCAGAGGCCGTCCAGGTTGGAATCTTGGTCGAGGCGGTGGTGCAGTTGATCCGAGGCGGGGTGACGGGGTTGGATCTGCTGGAGAGGTTTCTAAGTCGACGCATACAGCCCCTCCATGCCAGGGACCACACCATGTGGCATTACACCGGCACAGACGATACGACCAGGGCGCACCCCAAGGAGGTTCCTCAGGGGGTTGTCGAGCAGTGGCTCCAGAGCATCACCGGAACCTGCGACAACCCTGCGGGGGTGAAAAGGATCGAACCGTATTCCGCCAGCAATCCTCCCAGAACCTGGTGAGTGACATTATGCCGACTCATTCGGAAATATCGTCGAGTATAACACTGTCTTGTAGATTGACGCCCATTTGAACCTTGCAGGAGTGGACGAACATGCACTTGCCCATTCCCAACGGGGACCACGTAGAGGAAGGCGTGGTGAACGACGGCGGGAGCGTGGATGGTGACGGCTCCTCCAATTCCGAGAGCGAGTCAGAGGAGTCTGGCGAAGAGAAAGAAGTCGAGGTACGCCCTCGGCGTGAAGCTTGAATCAAGGCCCGTCACGAGCCCACGGCCGCGGAGCAGCTGGCTCCAGGCCCCAGCGACAAGAACCCCAAGCGGAGCCGCCCTTCGACGACTGAACCGAGTGGGAAGCCGACCAAACAGGCCAAGACGACTGTCGCCAAACCCCGCAAGGCCTTGCCTCGGATGAGGATGGCTGTTCCGGTCGTCTCCGCGTAAGCGCTTGTCTCTGGAGGTTTTTGTTGACTGAAGTCTCGTAGTGCTTATTGAATGTTGCATTGTTTTTCAAAGCTGCGACGTCCGTGACCTCACCTCAGAGGGACGGCGGGGACGCCATGGATATTGACACCGCGGACGCGGCCACCTCTCACCGTGGTAAGTGAACTGTTGGCTTGTCTGTACGTGACTTGTTATATATGGTTGTTCACATTTGTTGATTGTAGCTGCAGAAGTTATCCAGTTGGAAGACGACGAGGAGCAGCAGGCCGCTCCACGTGCTCGTGTGCAGAGCTTCTTTGGCACAGGCTCCACAGTGCCCGGCGGGGGAGTCTTCCCTAGGGGCGAGCGGTTCGACCCGGCATCAGGTCGAACCTGCTGTGCTCCCGACGCATGCTCCTCCCACCATCTCGACGGTAGTGACGGCGACTCCCACGGGACCCGTCGAGGCTTCCCCGACTGCTCCAATGACTGTGTCGACTTCCCCCGTGACAACTTTCACTCTGCATCGCACCCCAGAAGATCAAACTGGGGCTGCAAAGAAAGCTCTGATTCAGGCGGAGCAGCTGATGCAGAAGTCGAAGGAAGCGTTCGAAGCGAGCGAGCTGGCGTTTGGCGTCAGCTCGGTGCTCCACACCAACGTCCGAGTAAGTTCTATCGTAAGTCTGCTGTCGAGTAAATTTGCATCCTCTCTTTGTTGCTTTGCACCCACTGGGTGACTGCTGTAGAGAGTGTACTCTTCCTCCAATAGATCCTATTGCTGTGCATTTTACTTTTCTTGACAAGTTGCTCGACGGATCGAGAGTCAACTGCCTCAGTGGGGGCGCTCTTAGCGCACCCACTTGGTGTAGTCCCCGAGTCCACTGTCGAGTGCTTGCACTAGCAGTGGTCTTAATGACGAAGACGTTTGAAGTGTAGCCACTCGACATGTCGGGTGGACTTTTATTTTCGGTGGCACTCGATAGGTCGAGTGTACTGACAGGGCAGACCTTGTCGAATGTTTCCATAACCAGTGGGGGCGCTCTTAGCGCACCCACTGGGTGTAGTCCCCGAGGCCACTATCGAGTGCTTGCACTGGCGGTGGTCTTAATGACGAAGACATTGAAGTGTAGCCACTCGACATGTGGAGTGGACTTTTATTTTCTCAACTTTCTTTAACATGCTCAGTCGATTGACTGCCTTATCAATTGCTAACTGCAACTCCATCTTGTGTCGACCGCAGCGGGCTTGCGAACTGGGAGTGAAATACAAGGATGTGGAGGATGAGCGGAACGGGTTGAAGGTGGATCCGGCGGTCGCCAATAACGCCTTGGAGCGAGCTCGTGAGGAGGTGAAGACTCTGGGAGGTAATGATCGCTATTATTCCAAACCTCTTTCCTCACTCGACTCATTTTGAACCGAGGATCTTCACTCGAGCAGACGTGCGCGATGAGAACCGCCGACTCCAAGCGCGAATCAACAATGTTGTTTCTTTAGATTCCATGAAGAAGGCACTGGAGGAGAACGACAAGGCGCTTGCGGACGCTCAGTGGGCGGCCAACGAGAAGGCCGAAGCCGCGGACCGGAAAATGGAGGCCGTGAAGAAACTTGAAGACGCTAGTGCGAAGCTGAAGCAGGAGAACACCGACCTCGCCAAGACGGTTGACAAGCTGACAAAAAAGAGCGCTGGCCTAGAAAGGCATTTAGGCGAGTTCTCCAGGAAGATGTATCTGATGCTTGACGGTGAGTTTTTCTACCGACTGCCTTGTGTAAGTTCTTTCGTTGTCGACTGAATTTTTCCCCCCATCCCTTCTTCCAGACTTCTGCCGCGACATCGAAAAAGAGACCGAAGAGGTTGAGCCCAACCTTGACCCCACCAAGTCGCCCATGGCTGATGCGGTGGCGTTGAACATGTTGCGGCTCAACTTTAAGCTCCAAGGCATCCAGGCTCATATCAGTCGGCTCAAGTCCGTTATGGAGAGGATTGACAAGGAGCTCTGGTCGGAAGACACTTTGCAGCTGGACCTCGACGCCATCATGGCTCGACTGAACGAACTTCCTGGTCGAGTCGGAGCGTGGAAGAAATCAGCGGCTCGTTGTGGAGCGGACGTGGCTTTGTCCCTTGCCAGGGTGCACTGCCGGGAGGTGCGGGAGGAGAAGCTGAAGGAGCTCCAGGTGGTGAACATGAAGAAACTGCAATTTGAGGACTTCATGGAGACCTTCATTGAAGCAGCCACCAGGATTGCCGATGGCATCGAACTGGACACCTTCGTCAAGCCCTCCAGCCCTTCGTCCGCTTGAGAACTTAATCTCTGAGAGAGAGAAAGAAACAATTAAATTTGCCTCGGTATGCTGAGTGGATCTGTATCCTTGAGACTTCATTCTGGCCTTAGGCCTGAGCACTTTTGCTTGAACATCTGCCGTGGTTTCAACTTTTTTAATTCGATCTGAATTCGCTTTTCAACCTTTCGTTCGACTGATGCTTGATCCTGTCGAGTGTTTGGACTTTCGTCCGCTCGACGTATTTGGCTTGGGCAAAACATGTTTGCCGAGAGTGAGTTTTTCACATCACTCGGAGTGTTATGAACTTAGGCGAATATCAATTCGCAGCTAAGGTGTCGAGTAGGTGGACTGTTGTTCGCTCGACGTGTTTGAACTTAGGCGAAGCATGTTCGTAGCTAAGCCCCCGAGAGTGAGGTTTGCTCATCACTCGGAGTGTTTCTTAGAACTTAGGCGAATATCGGTTCGCAGCTAAGCCCCCGAGTGTCAGGCTTGCTCATCACTCGGAGTGTTTTTTAGAACATAGGCGAATTTCGGTTCGCAGCTAAGCCCCCGAGAGTGAGGTTTGCTCATCACTCGGAGGTTTTTTTAGAACTTAGGCGAACATCGCTTCGCAGCTAAGCCCCCGAGAGTGTGGTTTGCTCATCGCTCGGAGTGTTTTTTAGGACTTAGGCGAATATCGGTTCGCAGCTAAGCCCCCGAGTGTGAGGTTTGCTCATCACTCGGAGTGTTTTTTTAGAACTTAGGCGAATATCTATTCGCAGCTAAGCCCCCGAGTGTGAGGTTTGCTCATCACTCGGAGTGTTTTTTAGAACTTAGGCGAATATCGGTTCGGAGCTAAGCCCCCCGAGTGTGAGGTTTTCTCATCACTCGGAGTGTTTTTAGACTTAGGCGAATGTCGATTCGCAGCTAAGTTGTCGAGTGGATGGACTGCTACCCACCCGACAGGAATTTTAACTCAGGCGAAACATGTTTGCAGCTAAGCCCCCGAGCGTGAGGATTGCTCATCACTCGGAGGATTCCCAAGACGTTTCTGTATGACTTGAGTCGACAAACTTGTTGCGAGAACATGCATTGGATTGGCAAAGATAATCTTATTGCATCAGCAAACTCTTGTCTCAGGTGAAAAAACGTCTAAGTAAATCCGCATTCCAGGGTCATGGCTCGTCCATCCGCTTCATGAGGTTGTACAAGTGATAAGCCCCGTTGTTCAGCACCTTGGTGACTATGAAAGGGCCTTCCCATGCAGGGGCAAGCTTGTGCAGACGATGCTGATTCACTTGGAGCACCAGGTCTCCTTCGTGGAATGCTTTACTCTTGACATTTCTTGCGTGGAAGCGTCACAGGTCTTGCTGATAAGCAGTAGTTATGATTAGAGCCATCTCGCGCTCCTCCTCCAAAAGATCTACTCCATCTTGCCTTGCCTTCTCAGCTTCAGCTTCATTGTAAAGTTCCACCCGAGGAGCATTGTGCGCCAGGTCACTCGGCAATATGGCTTCTGCTCCATACACAAGGAAGAAAGGAGTTCGTCCAGTCGACCGATTTGGCGTTGTCCTTAGCCCCCACAAGACAGATGGCAATTCGGTCACCCAGGCACCAACAGCGTGGTCCAGGTCACGCATCAGACGGGGCTTCAATCCTTGCAGAATGAGTCCATTGGCCCGCTCAACTTGCCTGTTGGTCTAAGGATGAGCAACGGAGGCGTAGTCCACTCGGGTGCCCTTGGAGTTGCAAAAGCTCCTGAACTCATCTGAATCGAAGTTTGTGCCATTGTCCATGATGATGATGTGCGGGATGCCGTACCGGATAATGATCTCTCTCATAAAGGTAACAGCAGTCCGAGCATTCAACTTCTTGATGGGTTTGGCCTCAATCCATTTGGTGAATTTGTCGACTGCAACCAACAAGTGAGTGAATCCTCCTTTTCTAGGCCGGAACGGTCCAACCATGTCGAGTCCCCAAACTGCAAACGGCCAAGCAAGGGGGATAGTCTTCAGGGCAGATGCTGGCTTGTGCGAGAGGTTTGCATAGAATTGGCACCCATCGCAGTGATCCACGATGTCTTTGGCCATCTCATTAGCTCGAGGCCAATAAAACCTAGCTCGGTACACCTTGGCGACTATTGCCCTTGAAGAAGCACGATGACCACAAGTGCCCGAGTGAATGTCCTCCAAGATCATTCGACCTTCTTCGGGGGAAATGCAGCGTTGGGTGACGCCAGTCACACTCTCTCGGAACAACTAATCTCCCATGACAGTGTAAGCTTTGGACCTACGCACGATCTATCGAGCCTCGGCCTCATCATCTGGGAGCTCCTGTCTAACAATGTACGCGATGTACGGCACAGTCCAGTTGGGGATGATAACCAGGATCTCCATGACGAGGTCGATCACGGCAGGAACATCAACTTCAGTCGAGTTAGTGGAACTCAGAGCCTGTGGAGGTTCTTTAGTGAAGGGGTCCTCCTAAACGGAAGGAGTATCCAAATTCTCTAACAACATACCACTGGGAACAACCCGTCGAGTGGAACCAATCTTGGACAACTCGTCAGCTGCTTGGTTTTTCAGTCGGGGAACATGGTGGAGTTCCAGGCCTTCGAGTTTCTTCTCGAGTTTCCGGACTGCGCTACAATACCCAGTCATTGAGGGGTTCCTGACGTCCCACTCCTTCATAACTTGATTTACTACCAGATCTGAATCGCCATAAATCATCAAGCGCTTTACGCCGAGTGATATGGCCATGCGCAACCCATACAGTAGTTCTTCGTATTCAACCTCGATGTTGGAGGAGTCAAAGTGAATCTGCAAGACGTAGCTGAGCTTGTCACCTTTAGGAGAGATCAGCACGACTCCAGTGCCGGATCCATTCAGCATCTTAGATCCGTCAAAGAACATAGTCCAATGCGCCGAATGAGCTGGGATAGGCTGCTGCTGCTCGATCCACTCGGCCATGAAATCTGCTAATGCTTGGGACTTGATAGCTTTCTTGGCCTCGAATCTGATATCAAAATGAGCAAGCTCTATAGCCCATTTGGCCACTCGACCTGAAGCGTCGCGATTGTTGAAGATTTCTGACAAGGGAGCATCGCTGACGACTGTAATCTGATGATCTTGGAAGTAATGAGCCACCTTCTTCGCTGATAGGTAAATACCGTACACCAACTTCTGATAATGTGGATATGTTTGTTTTGAGGGGGACAGTACTTCCGAGACATAATACACTGGCCACTGAACTTTGAGCGGCTTTCCTTCCTCCTCTCGCTCGACAGTCAGCACAGTACTGACGACCCGATTTGTGGCCGCGATGTACAAGAGCAAGGGCTCTTTGCTGGCAGGAGCGGCCAATACCGATTGGGTGGAAAGCAGTGCTGTGAGCTCTGCAAACGCTGCCTCGGCTTCATCAGTCCAGTCAAAAGTGTCAGACTTCTTCATCAATTGATATAAGGGCAGAGCCTTCTCTCCAAGACGGGAAATGAATCGACTCAGTGTCGCCAAGCAGCCAGTGAGCTTTTGCACGTCGTGCACTCGCACGGGGGTCTTCATCCGGGTGATAGCGCCGATCTTCTCTGGATTAACATCAATTCCCTTCTCGGAAACAAGAAAACCGAGCAACTTGCCACCGGGGACGCCAAAGGTGCACTTAGCTGGATTCAGCTTTATGTCGAATCGCCTCAGATTGGTTAATGTCTCGGCTAGGTCAGTCAGCAGGTCGGAACCTTTGTGTGACTTGACCACTATGTCATCCATGTATGCCTCGACATTCCGAGGGATTTGATCGATCAGGCATTTCTGAATCATGCGCATGAAAGTAGCCCTAGCGTTCTTGAGACCAAAAGGCATGGTGATGTAACAAAAGCACCCGAAGGGGGTGATGAAGGTTGTTTTTATTTCTTCGGGGCCAAACAGATGGATCTGATGGTACCCGGAGTATGCATCTAAAAACGATAACCGCTCGCACCCCGCTGTCGAGTCAACAATTTGATCTATGCAAGGGAGCGGGAAATGGTCTTTAGGGCACACCTTGTTGATATTCTTGAAGTCATTGCACATGTGCAATGACTTATCTTTTTTCGGCACCATCACTACATTCGAGAGCCACTCGGAGTGGTGGATCTCCCGAATGAACTTGGCTTGCAAGAGACAGGCCACTTCTTCTCCGATCGCCTTGCGCTTCTCGGTCACGGATCGACGCAAGCGCTCCCAAACTAGCTTGGCTTTTGGATCCACTCGCAAACGATGCTCAGCCAGCTCTCTGGGAATCCCCGGTATGTCAGCAGGCTTCCATGCGAAGATATCCTAGTTCTCATGGAGGAACTGGATGAGCTCGCCTTCCTATTTGCTGTCGAGTGTTGTGGAAATGTTCGTCGGGGCCACATCGGGATCCGCCGGGTGAATGTGCACCTTCTTCACTTCTCCCGCCGACTGAAATGCCGACTCGGAAGCCGGTTTCTTCGGGCGGAGCAAGTCGGCAGGATCAGCGGTCTTCTTGTACTCCTCAAGCTCCACCATGGCCATCTGATGGTTGGCAATTCTGGAGCCCTGCTGGAGGCACTCCTCCGCCCGCTGCCGATTCCCGGTGATCGTGATCACGCCCTTGGGGCCTGGCATCTTCAGCTTAAGATACACGTAACATGGTTGTGCCATGAAATGTGCATAAGCGGGTCGCCCCAGAATGGCGTGGTAAGCGCTCTTGAAATTAACGACTTCAAAAGTTAATTTTTCTTTTCGGAAATTCTTGCTATCTTCGAATGTCACATCCAAGGCTATTTGGCCGAGTGACTTGGCCTTCTTTCTAGGGATGACCCCGTGGAACTGCATGCTGCTCTCGCTCAGACGAGACATCGGAATGCCCATCCCTTTCGGAGTGTCCGCGTACAGGATATTCAAGCCACTACCACCGTCCATCAAGACTTTTCTGAGTCGAGTCCTGTCGTGGTTTTGTCACGGTAGATGTCCGGATCAACGGACTTAGCTTCGGGGTGAGACGCAACTACGTGGCGGCTTGAAGGGGTTGGTCGGAATCGAGAAGACGCAGAGTTTTACCCAGGTTCGGCCCCTCCGATGAAGGTAAAAGCCTACGTCCTGCTTGTCTGGTATTGATGGTGATGAAGATCTCTCGGTTACAAGGGTGCTAATTGCTACCTCTAATCACGAGAGCCTCTAATCTCTTGTGTTGTCTAAACTTGTGGACTTATGTCTCTTGAGAACTTGTCCCTCTAGGGGTGCTCTACCCCTCCCTATATAAGTGGAGAGGGGAGGCTTTACAAATAAAGTACTACTAGGAGTAGGATTAGGACTTGTCTCTCACGAATCCTACTCCGGGTCTTGTTTCCTTTAAGGGAATCCTTCTCTCTTCGGGCCTTCTCTTGTGGGCTTTCTCTTGTGAGCCGCCTGGCGCCGGCTCACCCGCCGGGTCTTGGGTTTGGTCATCCTGTGACTCGCCTGTCGGGTTTTTAATAAGAATGTCACGTCTTCGGCCGGGTCTCCTGTGAGTCATACCATGGGGTATATCCCCGTCAAGTCCCGTGCACCACTGGGTTGACTACCAGAGCCTGGCGACCAGGAGTGGCCACACGCGCAGGATGGTCTTTCTGTTCGAATGTGATGGCATACTGAGACCACTTGAGGTAAGTTGGAGTGTCGGGCACGGCCATATTAATCTCCTGATTTATGACCTTCAACTTGCTCTTGCTCTCGACATCAGCAAAAATCACCAGTGTTGCGGTGACATACGGGAATGTTTCCTTTTCTTCTTCTTCGTCTGCCTTTTCAGGAGACTTCTCTCTCGACTGATCGCCCTTGAATTGCTGGATTAGGGTCCGACACTGCCGAGTGGTATGCTTAGGCAAAATCAAATTGCCTTCGGCATCTTTCTTCGTGTGAATCACACGTGGCTGATCCAAAATGTCAGCCCTTGGGTGACCTTTCCCCTTCTTAGGGGTGTACTGCACCTTGGCCTTGCCCTTGTTCTTCGGCTGATTCGACAGCACTACTGCCTCTGCCGGTGTTGGGTCTTCGGCCTTCCGCTTCTGCTTGCGATTATTATCGTTGCCTTCATTAGCGATGGCTTTTCCTTTGCCGCTCCGGAGGCGGTCTTCTTCCTCGCCATTGGCGTACCGAGTGGCGATTTCTGTCATTTTGCCGAGTGAAATATCACCCGTCCGCCCGAACTTCAGGTACAGCTCCCTGTATCTCATACCGGCCTTGAAAGCACAAACGGCCTGGTGTTCCGACACGTTCTCCACAGTGTGATGCAGAGTGGACCATCGCCGTATGTAATCTCTGAGGGTTTCGTTGGGCTTCTAGACGCAGTGCTATAAGTCGACTAGACCTGCAGGGTGCTTGCACGTGCCCTCGAAGGTCCGGACAAACACTTGAGTGAGATCCTCCCAACAATGTATGCTGGAAAGAGCCAAACGGTTCAGCCACGCACGGGCCGGACCATCTAGCATCAAGGGAAGGTGCTTCATCGCGACGTTGTCGTTCCCGCCGCCGATCTGCACCGCCACTCAGTAGTCATCTAACCAGGTCTCCGGCTTTATTTCGCCGGAAAACTTTCCAATCCCCGCCGCCATCCTGAAATTGGGGGGGAATCTCTGCAGAACGTATATCTCTGCTGAAGCACTCGGGACCTGACACCATGGCCGAGCTTACACTCGGAATATCTCGGTCAGGTCCATCTCTGTGTGCTCTGCTCCTGTCGATCCTCTTCTGGAGAAGGTACGTGCGGGCGTCAAAACCCGCATCTCGCTCGCCACTGAAAGAGCACCCGTCGTCCTGGTGCCGGGGCACGTACGGACCACTCCACGGAGGAGAAGGCACTCAACGGTGACCATCGTGGCAATCGTCACTTTGACGCCGCAAGGGTGGACCAGGGCTGTGCGCCGACTGAACAGTTTCCTCCCTGGCTGAATTGCTAACCTTTTAGAACACTTGTGTAGTTGGTGCACCGCCAAACCTAGACAAATCTTGAAGAAAATGTAGCTCGAAGATCAAGCTTGGAGAGGAGAAATCTTAAGTGTGGATCGGGAATTTCATCAAACACCTGATGTGCATAGGAGGTGAAAACAGAGTAGCACACACACCTCCCACACTTTCATGGCCAAAAAACAAAGGAGTTGGGGGAGGGGCAAGGATATATATAGGCAAAACATTAGTCCCGGTTTGTGTCTAAAACCGGTACTAATGGGCACACCTTTATCCCCGGTTCCAGACATCAACCGGGACTAATGGACAACTACCCCTTTAGTCCCGGTTTGTTGCTGGAACCGGGACTATAGGTCCCAGTTGAACCGGGATTGATGTCTGCCAAGGCCCAGTCGGCGTCCTAGCCTCTCTAACCGGGACTGATGCTGCCAGTAGTCCCGGTTTGTAACACGACCGGGACTAATGCTCTGATCTGACCAGGATCAAAGCCCTTTTTTCTACTAGGGTATCTTTTCTTGTAGTGATGCATCTAGGATCTATCAAACTCAACAAACAAGCAATTGCATGCACCGACACTCTTGTACCAATCTGCCAACTATCCAAACTGAATAAAACACACTACCGACAAATAGATTACCCCACTCGTAGTATATGTGTCGGTGCCTCTTGTTCCCCAACATCCAAAATCTCTCATGAGAAAATGAGTTTCCCCCATTACCACAACTAGGTATTACCCATCTAAGCTGTTTCTGCCAAAAGGTGAACACAATATATTTTTCTCGAGAACATGTTTATATCAGCCATAATTCATCATTATATCCCACTTGAACAAGATATATGTGTTCATGAAGATAGACGAGTTGTATGTGGGGTGGATTGCACAACAGTATATATGATTTCAAGTAGAGGTTGTTGGAAAACCATGAGCCTTATCACCAACCTGACATCTTATCATTATCTTCACTAGTACATGTCTTATCTTTACTTCCCATGTTTCCAAGAAATGAAGAGATTTCCATTGATCAAATGAAACATAAAACAGAACTAAAGTGGAAGATATATTTCTCCGTGTGACTTAGAAAGACTCCTACAAAACTAACCCCTCAAATCTGACACACGTCTTAGATCTTAAAGAGCAAGTGTGTGCACACACACACATGCACGCATGCATGCATTGCTAAGTGATTCGCCAATCACATACCATGACACCATTCTAAATATAGCACCTAAGATCTGCTTGTTGCCACGTTAAAAGCCTGTCGTGAAAGGCATTAGTATGAAATTGGTGAAGACCATTTTGTTAACATGTGTATTGCAATTAAACTCTTGTGCTATTTTACCAGACCATGGCAATGATAGGAATAAAATCTTCCCTCGGCATGTTTTTATTTTCCCCTTAATGTTTTAACATTGGTTTACCGAACAGAATATATATTACACTAGGAAACTCTAATTTTCATCGATCTATAAACACATTTATTTGCGAAAGAAACTGTAAGCACATTGGAAACAATGAAGAATATTAATAATGTGCTAATTGGTCTTAGGGAATTTTCCTTTCTTAATTTTCATGGCCACCTAGCAATAGCATTGCCATCAAAAAATTTTGTAAGAGAATAGATTGGTGTAGCTAGGGAACATGGGCTTCACAAACAGACACACAATCATGTTTTTCCAAAAAAATGGATAATTTTATTCTTTACCGGAGGAGACGAATGTGTGTTCAGTGTTCTCATCTCCCCTCATCAATTAGTTCTGGTCCAGCGTTGGGGAATGGGGCTATGGCATGTTGGCCATTGGCGGATAATAGGGAGGGAGTAAGCCCCAAGCAGCAGGGAGGGCCTTCGGCTTAGGAAGGTGTTCCTATTTGCTCAATAGCTCATGCCCAACACATTTCGTGGGAATTGGAAGTAGGGCGATGTACTTGCCAAAAATAGCTCGTGTGCGCCGTCTTACATGGCAATAATAGCCCCAATATGACCAGGTGGCTAAAACACGGGTCTGATCGTCAACGGAACTGTGGTTAAGGTAAAAATAGGGGATCAAACTAATCAGAGCGTTTGGTGGTGGGTCCCACTTGGCAGTGCATTGATTCCCAGTCTGACTAAACACGCGCTTCTCTCCGCTTCTCCCTGCTTCTGGTTGCTGCTCTATACTTCGTTCTCCTCGGCAGCGGCGACGTCGACGGCGGAGCTTTCGTTCACGCTCGTGGCTGCGCATGTGATGTGTATTCGGCACCATTCCCCTCCGTCTTGAGTTATATCTAACCAAGTGAGGCTCTGTTTGCCCCCATTTTTCCACGGGATCCAGATTGTGGAGTGCTAGTTCTCGAGCATGTGTTGGTTTTCGTGAAGATGAATGGTTGATGCAGAAAAGTAGATAAGTATTTCCCTCAGTTGTTGAGAACCAAGGTATCAATCCAGTAGGAGATACAAGCAAGTCCCCAATAGATGTACCTACACAAAGAATCAAACACTTTCACCCAACGCTATAAAGGGGTTGTCAATCCCTTCACGGTTACTTGCAAGGATGAGATATGATAAAGATAGATAGGATAGATTGCTTGAACGGAAAATAAAACAAAAGGTAAAAATAATGCAGCAAAGTATTTTTGGTATTTTGGTTGTAGATCTGAAAGTATAAGATGGAAAATAGACCCGGGGGGCATAGGTTTCACTAGAGGCTTCTCTCATGATGGCAAGTATTATGGTGGGTGAACAAATTACTATCGAGCAATTGATAGAAAAGCAAATAATTATGAAGATATCCAAGGAAATGATTATGCATATAGGCATCACGTCCGTGTCAAGTAGACCGAAATGATTCTGCATCTACTACTATTACTCAACACATCGACCGACTCCTGCCTTCATATAGAGTATTAAGTTCATGAAGAACAGAGTAATGCATTAGGTAAGATGACATAATGTAGAGGGATAAACTCAAGAAATATGATGAAAACCCCATATTTTTATCCTCGATGGCAACAATACAATACGTGCCTCGCTACCCCTACATTGTCACTGGGAGAGGGCACCGCAAGACTGAACCCAAAACTAAGCACTTCTCCTATTGCAAGAATTACCAATCTAGTTGGCCAAACGAAACCAATAACTCTAAGAGACTTGCAAAGATATGAAATCATGCATATAAGAATTCAGAAAAGACTCAAATAATATTCATAGATAATCTGAACATAAACCACAATTCATCGGATCTCGACAAACACACCGCAAAAGAGTATTGCATTGGATAGATCTCCATGAAGATCGTGAAGAACATGGTATTGAAGAGCAAAGAGACAAAACAACCCATCTAGCTACTAGCTATGGACCCGAAGGTCTGTGGTGAACTACTCACGCATCATCAGAGGGGCAATGGAGTTGATGTAGATGCCCTCCGTGATCGAATCCCCCTCCGGCAGATTACCGGAAAAGGCTCCAAGATTGGATCTCTCGGGAAAGGAGGCTTCTGGCGGCGGAAAAGTGTTTTTGTGGCTCGTTCTAATATACAGGGATTATTTGAGAATTTATAGGCTGAAGATTAGGGTTAGGAGAGGTTCCATGGGCCCACAAGCCTGGGGGCGCGCCCTACCCCCTGGGCACGCCCCTAGGGCTTATGACCCCACGATGGCTCTCCCGACTCCATCTACAAGTCTCCTGGTTTGCTTCTGGTCCAAGAAAAATCATTCCAAAGATTTTATTCCATTTGGACTCCGTTTAATATTCCTTATCTGTAATTCTCAATAATAAGGAAAAAACAGAAACTAGCACTAGGCTCTAGATTAATAGGTTAGTTCCAAAAATTATATAAAATAGCATATTAATGCATATAAAACATCCAAAACAGATAATATAATAGCATGGAACAATCAAAAATTATTGATATGCTAGAGATGTATCATGGAGGTGGGTGGGACTGGGGAGCGAGGCAGGGCGGTGTTGGGCTGAATGAGATGGTGCCACGAGAGACAACATCGACCAGGTAATCACCTTTTCTAACCTCTTCAACCCTGGGATGGGTGCCTCGTCTTGTTTCTCTGCCTCACAGTGCCCGTCATTGATAAACAGGGGCAATGTTGCTTGGACCTTCGATTTCAGTGTTGAATTCTTACCATGTAAAGCAAAGCTAGTTGATGGTAGCATGCGAGACATAGAGAGCGATACAATTATGAAATGGGAAGTTGAATTTGAAGAGATTGATCCATAGGAAATACAGAGCATGGAAGAGAGGGTCATGACGAATGTTGTGGAGAAAATTGGGGAAATAATTTTTTGGGATCCGGAGCAAGAGGTAGCAGTCTTACGGTTTGATAATTGGAAGGGTGAGTATGTAAGAACTGAGAATGGTGAAGAGATGGTTGATGAAATCGATCGGCAAGACGGTTAGGAAAGCAAACATACTACCTTTCAGGTAGAGCTTGTTGATCTGAAATCAGATTCTAAGGTTGGATATGTGCCCTCAAAGTTGGCTTCGCAGATGGTAGATGATGATTGGGCTTCATAGAGACAGATAACGCCCATGTGTACAGGTGAAGTGACAGTAATAGAGGGGGATGATCAAGATGCAGAAGAGGGATGTGATGGTGCTGTAGGGGTTGTTTGTGTTGATTGGAATTCAGTACAATTAGAAGACACTACTGATTTGGTCATTGCACCAATTGCTGACAATAAGATGGCCAAATTTTTTGGCATTCCAGTAGATCCAGTAGATGATCAAGATGAGGAAGACAGGGGTGAATCGATTTTTCTTAATGATGCTAACATAGATGCTTGTGAAGACGTGGATGGACAACTAATGAAAGATGATGCAGATAATGTAGATGATGCACATAAAGATGGGCTTGTAAGTCTGTATGACAAAGAAAATCTTGTTATTAAAGAAGGCAAGTTGTTCCCAAGCATGAAGGAGTTTAGGATGTGTTTCAAGACTTATGCGGTCAAACATGAGTTTGATGCTAAGACTATGTGGGTTGATAGATAGAAATTTTATGAGAGGTGTAGAGGTTTTGATGGAAGCGTCAGGCCTTGCAAGTGGTACATATCTACTAGAGTTCAACATGATGGAAGTTCCATCTGGGTTAATCAAATCCCAAATCCACATACTTCTATTACAAGTTCATAAAGAGTATCAACCATGACATCACAACTTTGGATTGCTGAAAAGATTACTCCAATTTTAGCCAAGAAACCAGACACCACAACAAAGAAACTTAAAGTGGACTTGGAAAAGCATTACCCCATTAAGGTGAAGTATACCACGGTGTGGAAAGTAAAACATAGGGTAATGAAAGAATTATATGGTCATTGGGCAAATACTTTTAGGATGCTTTATAACTTCAAAGCAGTGATGGAGAAGAGGTGACCTGGCAGTGTTCTGGAGATAGATACTGAGGTAACAAAGGATGATAGAGTTCTTTTATCCAAATTCTTTTTGGATTTAAAGCCTTGCATAGATGGCTTCAAAGCAGGGTGTCGTCTATATTTGAGCATAGACTCATCTTTTTTGACTAGCAAATGGAATGGTCAATTGGAAGCATGCAATGCTTTAGATGGACACAACTGGATGTTCCCTATTGCTATTGGTTTGTTTCTGTCAGAGACAGAGGTTTCAAGGACATGGTTCATGATGTAGTTGAAAAGATGCATAGGGCCAATTTCACCGTTGGCAGTACAGAGAGATGCATGTCAAGAGCTAGAAAACGCAGTGAAGAATGTTTTTCCTCATTGTGAGCATAGGGAGTGCTTCAGCCATATGTGGATGAATTTGATAAAAAAATCAAAGGAGAAAAATTTGGGAGAATGTGGCCAGTAGCAAGAGCTTACACCAAACAGAAACATTCATATCATCTTGATAAGTGATACATCTCCAACGTATCTATAATTTTTGATTGTTCCATGCTATTATATTATCAACTTGGGATGTTTTATATGCATTTATATGCTATTTTATATCATTTTTGGTACTAACTTATTAACTCAGTGCCTAGTCCCAGTTTCTGTTTTTTCCGTGTTTTTGACCTTTTTCAGATAAGAATATTAAACAGAGTCCAAACGGAATAAAACCTTTGGAATGATTTTTTCCACGACAAAAGAGATCCAGAAGACTTGAGAACCAAGGCAGAGGTCCACGGAGGAGTCCACGAGCCCCCTAAGCGCGCCGTAGGGGGAGGGACGGCGCGCCTGGCAGGATCGTGGGCCCCTAGTGCCTCCTTTGCCCTACCTCTTTTGCCTATAAATTCCCGAAAAATCCCAGAACCGAGAGATAGAGCCACGAAAATACTTTTCCGCTGCCGCAAGCTCCTGTTTCCATCTGGAGACCGTTCTGGTGCCCTGTCGGAGCGGGATCTAGCGACCCGACTCAAAACGAGTCAAGCCTGTTTGTGTTTTGTGCCATCCCTGGATAAGTATGCTGGCACACACAGTACATCAATGTATATATAAAAGTGCAATCACATGTAATTAACGTAAAACTGATATATACCTTAAAATTTCAGCGGAAGCGGTCAACGGGAGTGGAGTCCCAATAACACCAACGGCAAGTTGAGTGCGGACCGTAACCCTAAATCATACTCTTAATCGTCGTGGAAGAGTATCTGCAACATAAGACGTTGCAGCCGTGTAGGTCAGTACATTGAATGTACTGGCAAGATCACCATAGCAGAACAGAAGACAAAAACTATTCTATATGCAAAAGGCTTTGTGGCTCTATGTCTGAGTTTTTGCATAAAAGCTGATTTTGTTTTCCTACAACAAAGGATTATCAGGAATTTCACTATAGAGTTACCTATCATGACATGGTTCCGCCAACCGATGTCTAAATGCCCACAAGTATCATAAGTTGCCCACAATTAATTATCAGTCAAGTGTTGAGTGTTCAGAGATAGATCCAAGTCTAGAAGCTCAATTTGTCCGTAACCGAGGATACGGCTAATCGATTAGGTTTAACTTTGCAGAGTGTTGTGTACTTTACCCACAAGATTCGTTCCCTCCTGGTAAATCCTTGCACTCCATGGTGTTTGAGAACAGGATGAACGAAACATGGTCTTTCAGAGTGTTTCCCTGACTACTGTCAATGCCCATCCAATCCTAACGTCGACTACATCTCGTAGCACTGTCCAGCCAGAGTCACAACAAGGATCAACCAAGCCAGAGCCCATAATGACTTGTGGCTACACAGGTAAGCTTCTGGGCATGAAGTATTCATCCGTCTCTTTGAGTCTGGGTGAAGCTTTCCGCGTGAATACTGGCACTTCCCTAGCAACACCTAGGCTAACCACTGGCTTCCCCAGGGCGCCGTTCCAACCATCCTTCACCCAGTAATGTGTATTGAAAACTTGTTTCTCAAGTCTCGAAGTCTTAAGGTCTTGAAGATGCAGCACTTGAAGATGCCTTCCAGAAGTTGTCGTCTTGACGTAGAGTCCTCCTTCTCACACCACTCACGATCACTCATACCAGACCCCGTCTACTTTAGCATAGCATTGAAATAACTAACATTCCCGGGGCTTTAGTAACAAGTGGTGGGTTCCTACCTCATGCATTCTACTCAACTACAAGAATTTCAATAACCCTACTGGAGCGATTTGTTGAATGATGTCACTACATGCAATAAAACATAGGTATGAAATGGATGGTCAAAGTGAACTTGCCTGTACTGTTGATGAAGAATAATATCGCTCTCAGAAGTAACTTGATAGACTATTCGTCACTCTCCGATAAAATCTAAAATCAAACATTGCATTCTTATAAGCAATCATACTAGTAGTCAATACTAACCATCAAAAAGGCAACACCAAACCAAAAGCAACATGGTGGTGTTGAAGGAAATACTTAAGACAAAACTCAAAGTAACAAAACTACATCAACACAACTAAGGTGGTGATGAAGGAAATACTTAAGACAAAACTCAAATAAACAAAACTACATCAACACAACTAAGGTTGCGATGAAGGAAATACTTAAGACAAAACTCAAATCAACAAAACTTCATCAACACAACCAAGGGTTGGTTTTCTCTACAAATGATCCTATGTTCAGAAGTAACTAAACAAAAACAAAGTAGAATATAACCGTAGTATTTTGGTAAATATTTTACTAGCAAAAAGAATTACTTTTGAAGAACAACTAAGAATTAAGAAAACTATACTCTAGCAACATAGGTTTTAGCCTAATAAACTTAACAACAAGAAAACAAATAAAACAATTAAATTATTAAAATAACAGAAAACAAAATATTTTCAAATAAGAGATCAACTAGCAATACTTTAGGAATACAACAAAGAAAAACAAAACAAAGTAATGGGCTCTAAACTTTTGGTGGCTAAACTACTACTAATATAAAACAAAACAAAACTATTTTTAGTAACAAAAGATCCTTAACAGAGAAGAATACTAATTTTTTTTTAGCAAAACTGAATCAAATCCTCTAAAACATTTGTGAAAAGAATTACTACTAAAACTAAATTGTTTTATAGAACATTTCCAAATGAAGAATGATATAGTTTCTTATATCATTAGGATATAAAACAAAGCAAAAACTATTTTTATTAACAGAAAATAAGTCACCTAATATTGTACAACAGAACTAAATAAAACTAAAACAAAAGTTAAACTAATTTCAGATTTCAAAATAAACTAAAGAAAAATTAAACTAACTAAATCCTATTAGGAGCTAAACTGATACTGTTTTAGTTGAAAATACTACTTTAAAATATTCTAAAAATTTCCAAACTCTACCTAGTGATAACTAAGGGCACTAGTGACAAGTAGAAAAAAGAATCAACTAAAAATATATTTTTAAACTCAAGATATTCAGAAAATGAGATTTGAATCAAATCTGTTTGAATCAAATTTTAAATTATTCAAATATGGCCAAACTTGATATCAACAGAAACTACATAAAATTTGCGACCTAATGCAAAAATAATCAATGAAAAACACTAATTATTTTCAAAGATTTAACAAAAAAAATTAGAAATCATTCTGTTTTCTAAAATAGAATGAGAAAAAGGAAAAATGGATCTTATCGGACAGGGGCTACGTGGCGCGTTGTGGTTGGCCGAGGCCGTGTACGTGCGGGCATTTGTGGGCGGGTGACCGAAGCCTAGCGCATGCTGATTCTCTTTATAACACTTCTAATCTGATACGTTGACTACGGATCCGACGGCTATGGGAGGGGATGGGGCTTACAGAGGAGGGAGGTCGAAGCTCCGGTGATGTCGACGGTGGCCGAAAGTCTGAGATGCTTGGAGACGGTGCTGCGGTGGTCGGGGGCGGCGTCCGAGGGCTTCAAACGGCGGCATTGAGTCTCCGGCATTCGTAGGTGGCGTCGGAGGGGAGTGGAGGTGAGGGAGGAGTCGGCCACGAGCTCCGGTGGCTTCGGTTGAGAACCGAACTCCGGCGAGGTCGTGCGGGGTGGTTCTGGCAAGGGGAGTGGGGTTTCAGGGTTGGAATGAGGCGCGGAGGGACCGGGGCTTACTTATAGGGGCAGCGCGGGGTCGGGGAAAGGAAAGGGAGCGAGATCCGGGGCGATGAACTCGCTGGCGTTGTCAGGGGCGCGATGGAGGGGACGACCGCGGGGATGGCTCGGTCGGTCGGTCGTCCCATGTGTCAGAGAGAGAGAGAGAGATCAGCGCTTCGGTGACCGTTGCGGAGGGTTTTCGGGGAGGGATTAAGGCAGGTGGGCCGGTGGGCTTTAATTCACGTTAACTCTTTTCCTATTATTATTTGCCAGAGCATTGAAATCTCTTTTATGGCCATCAAAACATTTCAAAAAATAAAGTATTATATACCAAAATGATCAGGGAAATAAATGACATTTAATGAACATTTTTCCACGGCCAAATTAAATGATTTTTTTTCAAAAATGGCCTAAATGGCTTTATTTATTTTTTTCAAATATTTTTCAAATAACCCCTTGGGTTTTATGGTTCAAATACTTCAAAAAATACCCCTAGTTTGGAGTGTCATATTACTCTTCTCAAAAACTTGTAAGGGGTTTGAATGCTTACAAATTTCAAATAGGAAATTCAAATATGAAAGTGATCTCCATATCACATATTTTCAAATAGTTTTCAAATTCACTTTTCAAATCTTTTTATATTGAAGTAGTCATGTCATCTTCTCTCATTGATTTGAAATGTAGGAGTTTGAATTCAAACACAAAGGGGAAAGTCATTTTATTCCCTCTCATTCAAAAGTTTCAAATTTTCACTCAATTTCAATCACTCAATCAATCAAACAATCATTCTAATATTTAATATAACATTCCAAAGTTTGGGATGTTACAGGGGATTTGGACACGGAGGGCTGCTTCATCAACACCATTGCCTCTTCGATGATGCGTGAGTAGCTCACCACAGACCTTTGGGTCCATAGTAGTAGCTAGATGGCTTCTTCTCTCTCTCTTTGATCTTCACTACAAAGTTCTCCATGATCTTCATGGAGATTTATCCGATGTAACTTTCTTTTGCGGTGTGTTTGTCGAGATCCGATGAATTGTGGATTTATGATCAGATTATCTATGAATATTATTTGAGTCTCCTCTGATTTCTTATATGCATGATTTCATATCCTTGTAAGTCTCTTAGAGTTATGGGTTTCGTTTGGCCAACTTTATCTATAATTCTTGCAATGGAGAAGTGCTTGGTTTTGGGTTCATACCGTGCGGTGTCCTCACCTAGTGACAGAAGGGGTAGCGAGGCACGCATCGTATTGCTGCCATCAAGGGTAAAAAGATGGGTTTTATATCATATTGCATGAATTTATCCCTCTACATCATGTCATCCTGCTTAAGGCGTTACTCTGTTTGTTATGAACTTAATACACTAGATGCATGCTGGATAGCGGTCGATGTGTGGAGTAATAGTAGTAGATGCAGAAAGTATCGGTCTACTTGTCTCAGACGTGATGCCTATATGTATGATCGTTGCCTTACATATTTTCATGACTTTGCGCGATTCTATCAATTGCTCGATAGTAATTTGTTCACCCACCGTAATACTTGCTATCATGAGAGAAGCCTCTAGTGAACACTATGGCCCCCGGGTCTATTTTACACATTATATATTCAGATTTACATACAAAAATACCAAAAGCATCTTGCTGCACTTTTATTTATTTATTTATTTATATTTACCTATTATCACTATCAGATCTCACCTTGCAAGTAATCGTAAAGGGATTGACAACCCCTTTATCGCGTTGGGTGCAAGTTTGTTTGTTTTTGCGCAGGTGCTTTCGTGCCTCATCTTGATACTCCTACCGGATTGATACCTTGGTTCTCAAACTGAGGGAAATACTTATCTCTACTTTGCTGCATCACCCTTTCCTCTTCAAGGGAAAAACCAACGCAAGCTCAAGAAGTAGCAGGAAGAATTTCTGGCGCCGTTGCCCGGGAGTATTCAAGTGAAGCATATCTACCAAGTACCTATCGCAAAATCATCTCTTGCATTTACATTATTTGCCATTTGCCTCTCATTTTCCTCTCCCCCACTTCTAAAACAAAATTTACAAAAATATTTTCCTTTCTTTGTTTACCTTTTTCGTTCGCATTTTTCTTTCGCTTGCTTTTTGTTTGCTTGTGTGGGTTAGTCTACTTATCCTTATGGCTAGTCCTATCGCTATAATCTTTACTCCCGAGAGCGAGGTTCTTAACTTTAAACAAAATGTGGGAGAAAACTTAAAAGATGGTTGGTATAGAATTTGCAATGCTCAGAATAGATCTACTCGTAAGCAATCTACTACCGTTCTACTTCGCAATTTTTATGTTGGTATTTCCACTTGCAATAGGTATGTTCTTGACACCATCGTAGGCGGAAATTTCTTGGGTAGCCATATCGTTGATTCTTATGGTGCTTTATTAAATTTGGTAGGCTCACCCCCACTCATGGTTAAAGGAACTACTTTAACTTTGGAACATGTGATGCGTAGGCTTGATATTATTGAAAATAAAGTTGCTATGATAGAACTCATTGAAAATTTGGATAAAAAGATCAACAATCAAATCACTAAATATGGATCCAAGGTGGGAATGACTTTGAAAAATTTAAAGGAGAAGGAACCCATAGTTAACGAAAAGCTAGATCATGATATCGCAAGAATTGGCAAACTAGAGGATGTTATAACCAAATTGGGTTCCGCTTTTCAGAACACTCCAAATTTTGCCCACAATAAGGACACTAAGCTTGTTTATGTTCCTAAAAATAATGGTGAACCATCTAGTAAGAGAGATGAAGATCTTAAAATGTTGAGTGTTCACCCTAATTATCTTGATATCCTAAGAAAACCTATCATCACTAAAGATTGTCTTTGTTGCCTATCTAGGAGTATAATTATTGATAAAATTAAAGAACTCCCTAGTAATGATGATGGCATGAGTGGTTTGAGCTCTAAAGATTACAATACTTGGTTCTATTGCCTTACGCCTAACTAAGGGCGTTAAACGATAGCGCTTGTTGGGAGGCAACCCAATGAATAAATTTAGTTTTGCTTTTTACTTTCTGTTTTGTTGAGTCCACACCATCATGATTCTGTTATGATTGTGTTTTTTATGTTTTAATTAGTGTTTGTGCCAAGTAGAACCTTTATGATTAGTTTTGGTGATAGTTGTTTAATCATGCTGGAAAAAGACAGAAACTTTGTGCTCACAAAATTATTTTTAATTCTTATCCAGAAAGAGATTTTGAGTTGATTATCCACAAAATTGCCCTAAGTTTCATAATTATTTCAGAATTGTTGGGTTAGCAGAGGTATACGAAATATACAGATTGCTACAAACTGTTCTGTTTTTGACAGATTCTGTTTTTTGTTGTGTTGATTGCTTATTTTGATGAAACTATGGTTAGTATCAGGGGGTACGAGCCATGGAAACGTGACAATACAGTAATATAACATCAATCTAAATGGAAATTAAGTTTACTACAGTACCTAAAAATTTGGTGGTTTGTTTTCTTATGCTAATGCTATCACAAGTATCTGTTTAAGTTTTGTGTTGTGAAGTTTTCAAGTTTTGTGTGATGTTCTTATGGACAATAGAATAAAGAGTGGAAATAGCCTAATCTTGGGGATGCCCAAGTCATCCCAAGCCAAATTCAAGGACACCAAAAATCCTAAGCTTGGGGATGCCCCGGGAAGGCATCCCCTCTTTCGTCTTCAATCCATCGGTAACGTTACTTGGAGCTATATTTTTATTTACCACATGATATGTGTTTTGCTTGGAGCATCGTGTATTATAGGAGTCTTTGCTTTTTGTTTTATCACAATCATCCTTGCTACACACCATTTGAGAGGGACATGCACTCATCGTGAATTTGTTAGAATACTCAATGAGCTTCACTTATATCTTTTGAGTTAGGCAATTTAGCTCACATGTGCTTCACTTATATCTTTTGAGCATGGTAATTTTGCTCCCATGAGCTTCACTTATATCTTTTGAGCTTGGTAATTTTGCTCTAGTGCTTCACTTAATTCTTTGTAGAGCACGACGGTGTCATATTTTGTAGAAATAAAAACTCTCAATCTTCACTTGCATGATTTTGAGTGTGCTCTCTAAGTAACTTGGTAATTGGCGTGTGCTATGAAATTAGTCCTAAATATGATAGGCGTCCAAAGAGGACATAACAAAAACTTTCATATTCAAGTGCATTGATTAGTAAGAGAAGTTTGATTCCTCATGATTAGTTTTGAGATATGGAGGTGATAATATTAGAGTTATGGTAGTTGGGTGTTGTGAATCTAGAAATACTTGTGTTGAGGTTAGTGATTCCCATAGCATGCACATATGGTGAACCGCTATGTTAGGAAGTCGGAGCATAATTGATTTATTGATTGTCATCCTTTGTGTGGTGGTCGAGATCGCGCGGTTGTTAACTCCTACCAACCCTTCCCCTAGGAGTATGCGTTTAGCACTTTGTTTCGATTACTAATAAAATTTTCGCAATAAGTATATGAGTTCTTCATGACTAATGTGATTCCATGGTATAGATGCACTCTCACCCTTCCACCATTGCTAGCCTCTCTAGTGTCGCGCAAGTTTCACCGGTGCACAAACCGACCATATACTTTCCTCAAAACAGCCACCATACCTACCTATTATGGCATTTTCATAGCCATTCCGACATATATTGCCATGCAACTTCCACCGTTCCGTCTCATGACATGTGCCATCACTTTCATTCTTATAGAGTCATTATTGTTCTAAGTATCGAGGTGTAAGTAAATAAAAGTGTGATGATCATCATTATTAGAGCATTGTCCCATGTGAGGAAATAAAAAAAGAGGCCAAAGATGCCCACCAAAAAAAGATGAAAAAAGAGTCCAAGGAGCCCAAACAAAAAATGAGAGAAAAAGAGAGAAGGGACAATGCTACTATCTTTTTCCACACTTGTTCTTCAAAATAGCACCATGTTCTTCATGATAGAGAGTCTCTTGTTTTGTCACGTTCATATGCTTGTGGGAATTTTCATTATATAACTTGGCTTGTATATTCCAATGATGGGCTTCCTCAAATTGCCCTAGGTCTTCGTGAGCAAGCAAGTTGGGTGCACACCCACTAGTTTTTATTTTTGAGCTTTCATACACTTATAGCTCTAGTCCATCCGTTCCATGGCAATTCCAACTCATTCACATTGATATCTATTGATGGGCATCTCCATAGCCCATTGATACGCCGAGTCGATGTGACCATCTCCTCCTTTTTGCCTCACAACCTCCACCACACTCTATTCCACCTATAGTGCTATATCCATGGCTCACGCTCATGTATTGCGTGAGAGTTGAAAAAGTTTGAGAAAGTAAGAGTGCGAAAACAATTACTTGGCCAATACCGGGGTTGTGCATGATTTAACTTTGTTGTTTGGGGATGATGGAGCATAGCCAGACTATATGGTTTTGTAGGGATAACTTTCTTTGGCCTTGTTATTTCAAAAGTTCATGATTACTTTGCTATTATACTTGAAGTATTATTGTTTTCATGTCAATATTAAACTATTGTTTTGAATCTTATGGATCTGAACGTTCATGCCACAATAAAGAAGTTACAAAGAACAAATATGTTAGGTAGCATTCCACATCAAAAATTCGGTCTTTATCACTTCCCTACTCGAGGACGAGCAGGAGTTAAGCTTCGGGATGCTTGATACGTCTCCAACGTATCTATAATTTTTGATTGTTCCATGCTATTATATTATTAACTTGGGATGTTTTATATGCATTTATATGCTATTTTATATCATTTTTAGGACTAACTTATTAACTCAGTGCCCAGTGCCAGTTTCTGTTTTCCCCGTGTTTTTGACCTTTTTCAGATAAGAATATTAAACGGAGTCCAAACGGAATAAAACATTCGGAATGATTTTTTCCACGACAGAAGAGATCCAGAAGACTTGAGAACCAAGGCAGAGGGCCACGGAGGAGGCCATGAGCCCCCTAGGCGCACCCTAGGGGGGAGGGCGCGCCTAGCAGGCTCGTGGGACCCTCGTGCCTCCTTTGCCCTACCTCTTTCGCCTATAAATTCCCTAAAATCCTAGAACTGATAGAGAGAGCCACGAAAATACTTTTCTGCCGCCGCAAGCTTCTGTTTCCGCGAGATCCCATTCGGAGACCGTTCTGGTGCCCTGTCAGAGGGGGATTTGGACACGGAGGGCTTGTTCATCAACACCATTGCCTCTCCGATGATGCGTGAGTAGTTCACCACATACCTTCGGGTCCATAGCTAGTAGCTAGATGGCTTCTTATCTCTCTTTGATCTTCAATACAAAGTTTTCCATGATCTTCATGGAGATCTATCCGATGTAACTTTCTTTTGCGGTGTGTTTGTCGAGATCCGATGAATTGAGGATTTATGATCAGATGATCTATGAATGTTATTTGAGTCTCCTTTGATTTCTTATATGCATGATTTCCTATCCATGTAAGTCTCTTCGGGTTATGGGTTTCGTTTGGCCAACTTGATCTATAATTCTTGCAATGGGAGAAGTGCTTGGTTTTGGGTTCATACTGTGCGGTGTCCTCACCTAGTGACATAAGGGGTAGCAAGGCACGCATCGTGTTGTTGCCATCAAGGGTAAAAAGATGGGGTTTATATCATATTGCATGAATTTATCCCTCTACATCATGTCATCTTGCTTAAGGCGTTACTCTGTTTGTTATGAACTTAATACACTAGATGCATGCTGGATAGCGGTTGATGTGTAGACTAATAGTAGTAGATGCAGAAAGTATCGATCTACTTGTCTCAGACGTGATGCCTATATGTATGATCATTGCCTTAGATATCGTCATGACTTTGTGCAATTCTATCAATTGCTCGACAGTAATTTGTTCACCCACCGTAATACTTGCTATCATGAGAGAACCGTCGAGTGAACACTATGACCCCCGGGTCTATTTTACACATTATATATTCAGATCTACATACAAAAATACCAAAAATACCTTGCTGCACTTTTATTTATTTATTTATATTTACCTATTATCACTATCAGATCTCACCTTGCAAGTAATCGTAAAGGGATTGGCAACCCCTTTATCGCGTTGGGTCCAAGTTTGTTTGTTTTTGCGCAGGTGCCTTGGTGCCTCATCTTGATACTCGTACTGGATTGATACCTTGGTTCTCAAACTGACGGAAATACTTATCTCTACTTTGCTACATCACCCTTTCCTCTTCAAGGGAAAAACCAATGCAAGCTCAAGAAGTAGCAATAAGATAAAAGCAACATGCAGTGAGTTTGGTCCATGGTTGAACACAGATCATTTTGTATTGTGGTACAGGTCAGGATTTAACAACGCCATCAAGTGTGATCATCTTAACAACAACTTGGCAGAAAGTTTTAACAACAAGATGAAGCAGTTACAGAAATTGCCTGTGCATGACATGGTTGACCAAGTCAGGATCATTATCATGCGCATGTGGTAATTGAGAAGAAGGATTAGTGATTTTCTGCAAGGGGCTAAGCTTCCTGCAGTGGTACAACAGGTGATGAACAGGAGCAGAAATCTTACACATTTGTCTGTTGGAAAATATTCATTGTGGGGTGCTGACGTTAGAGATACCAAGACTGGAAGGAGGCATGTTGTTAACACTGAGTTGCATGACAGCACTTGCATCGAGTGGCAACACACCGGGAAACCATATGACCATGCCATACTTTTCTTGGCCTCCCAACCGAAGATAAACATGCACCCATATTTGCATGAGTATTACTCGGTGCCAGGATTTGAAGATTGCTGGGCAATCACAAAGGCAAGAATCAGTGGTTGTTGAAAAAAGAGAAGTTTTGGTGAAAGTGTGCAAGATGAGGCAAACTTGGATGGTGTTGTGGTGCAAGATGAGCCAAACTTGGATGATGTTGTGTGGCAAGATGAGCAAAATTTGGATGATGTTGTGGTGCAAGATGAGCAAAATGAGCAGAATGTGGTGCAAACTAGAACTGAAGTTGATGCAGTTTGTGTGCAAACTGAACCTATATTGGAAGTTCTGTTACAAATTGAAGCCGTTGTAGATGATGTTGTGCAAACTAAGCCTCATTCAGATGTTGTGGTGCCAACTAAAGCTGTCCTAGATGGTCCAGTGAAGAAAACCAAGAGCTTGAGTCAACTGGGTGTCATACCCGTCGTAGGATCAACAAGTGCCAAGAAATGGAAGAAGAAACCGAGTGGTAATAAGAAGTAGAAGTGAAGTATTTTTCTTGTCTGAATACAAAAACTTGCCTGGATTTGTGTAAAATAAATTGTAATGCAATTTTTACTTTAATGGGTATTTGTGTAACTCTATTCAAATTTTGTCCGAATTTCAAATTTGAAGTTGTTTAGTTTGGACATTCATGTTACAATGCTTTCTCAAATATTATGCATGTTAGGTGATCAATCCGATGACTTCTTGTTGACTGAAACACTAGTCATGAAATTTTTTCTCTAAATGAGCTCCAAAGCTAGGATAAACACACCATTTGCAAGCAATTTTTTTCTGACTTTTTCTAAATGAGCCAAAAACCCAAAACTTGACCTCAAGTGTGTAAATATAGGGTCCATGGCCAATACTGAATCATCTGGATAAGCTATGACATGCTTAACCCTAAACCCTAATATGAAACCCGCATGACCTCGTTCATGATAGCTAGGTTTTGTGAAGGGTTTTCATGAATATACCCATTGTCATGGGAACGATTCCGACATTTGAGAGGGGTAGGATAACGGATCATGATCTATCGAGATGCAACCCTACGGTGGAGATCATGATCTATTAAGGTGGTTTTAGCGAGTTCGGGCCTCTCACGGTGGAGATAACAACCCTATGTCTCGTGCTCCGGAGAGGCTTTGCTTATTTGTCATGAACACAGAGTTACATGGTGTCTTTGAGATAGAGAGAGGGAAGGGAGAAGAAGGAGCCCCCATGGCTATGTGGTGGGGGTGGCTTATATAGAGTGTCCCACCCCCTCACCTCCTATGTTACAAGATGAGGCATTGATGTCATAATGTCATCCCACTATGAAACCTCCAATGATGCTCCGACTGCCCTGTTGACTGTTAGTCTTCGCATATCCGAGTGGGTCATACGTCCAAGTGGTCGACTGTAATCCGAGTGGATTGTACGATGCTTGTCCGAGTAAATAATATGTATGTATTTGTCTGGACCTACCTTACGTGTGAACCCATGCTTCTATGATATTTTGACCCATCATGGGCCTACCTATTTTGTGTATCCCCGACACCCGTAGACCAGGTTTCTTATTTTTTCCAGCAACCTGGTAACATAAAACGATGATGGGTGAAAGTTTCATATTTTTCTGATTTTTCAATTAGTTATGGTCAACCCTAGCCCTAAGAACCCGTTCAAAACCCCTCATAACCTCTTCAAAACCCCTCAAACCCTAGCTAAAACCCCGCATCCTTCTGGTCCGTTGGATATCTGCGAATGGACGGCGTGGATCAGATGCTAGGGCAACGTTAGTGATACGAGTGAGGCGCTTTGATTGGCTGTATTCGAAAATACTGGATCACTCCCCCTAAACATTTCTCACCGTTGGATCGCTGCGCGTCGAACGGTATGGATCAGCCTGCAGTGCCACGTCAGTGATCTGCGAGATTCTAGATCGGTGTTGTGGTTGGATGGATTTGAAAATGCCCTTTTTTGCGCTTGGTTTGTTCTGTTCTCGAGGTTGGGTTGCTACCATGCATGCGCACCATTGGGCTATGGTAAAGAAGCCCACCTGTTGGACCTTTGGACCAAACGTTGCCACGCCTCCCTCTAGCCAAGACCTAGCCAACAGGCTACATTACCATGCGTGTGAGCGAGCAGCCATGGATGCATGCATGCACGAGTGGCACATGCACAGAACGAGCAAGCGTGAACCCTGACCAACGGCATAGAGCGTGCAGCGCTGAAACGTTGCAGCCTGGATATTGATGCAGCCTTTGGTTTCCTATGCGTGTACACACACCCCTCCCCCATTGCCACCCAACGTTGCCCGCTCATTACTTCCACCCGGTGTAAACACGTTGCACTAGGGCTATTTAAGCCACCTATCATCTTCCTCCTCACCCATCCTCTCCCACCTGCATCTGTCCTTCTTCTTCTCACCACCACAAACAACCCCAAAACCAGGCCACCACAGCCATGCAGTATACCGGGCTATCCTTCCGCTTTGCTCCCACCGTGCCGGAGATGCTCTACCCCACTGATGTGTACGTCGAGAACACACTCCGTGTCTGGGTGATGTCAAGATGGAGGGGCACAAGGGAGTTCACCAACGCCTTCCCTGCACTCGGCTTCCGGCACCTCCCCCGGGGATCTCCAAGCATGTATCGAGTCAAGGAGGTCATCGACAACAGGGTTGTGGTTGCTATCCTTGCCCACTTCACCAACTCCTTCGAGGTGTTCTACCTCCCCGGCCGCATGTTCTGGTGTGGCTGCGAGTTCATCGTTTCTAACACCCACAACATCTTCACGAAATACAACAACATCTTCTGCACCATGGAGTGCATGCACACTTTGTCGTACCCCATCGACAACACTCCAGAGGATCAGTGAACGGCGCTCGGAGGAGGAGTGAGGTGGAGGAGGAACGAGGAGGAACAAGGAAGGCAGCGGCCAGGGTTTAGAAGATTATCTACCCATATATCTATCATTTTTAGCTTAATCTATATATTTTTGCTTGTGTTATGTTATTTAAGTTGTAAGCGTATTATGCGTACCTGTTGTGGGCTTGGTTGCCCCGAACTATCTATATTATGTGTCTTTCTATTATTAAGTTCTTGCTACTTATCTAAGTTGCACAATGTTTTGGCTTGTATGTCTAGATAAACCCATTATTAAAAATTGCATCTCAAAACATCAAGAAAAGGCATTTTTGTGGAATGTAAAAAGTACAAAAAATGACTCGTGAAAACTCATTTTGTAGCAATGAAATTTCTCTTTTCTACGCAATCAGAAAACAATGGTGGACAAGCAACAAATATGTAAACCAAAAAAATTATTACAATACATACATGTGTAGCATGAATGGATCTATCTTTCCTCCTTAAAAATGATTCAATTTATTTAATGTATCACATAATGTTTTATTGATTTACATATGTGTATCAAAAAATGATCCATCACAAAATTTAGTGAACGACCTTTTTTTGTTGAAGCAACATGGGTGCACCAAGCGGGTGGACCTGTTTTCTATTTGGGCCTGCTTTTTCACACAGTCCTCATCAGCCCACGGCCCAATATTTTTTTTGTTTGACTAAGAACTCTACACCTGCACTCTGTTAACTGAAGAAATGCTGCATTTTATGAACTGCTGCATTCTATTCATGAATTATTGCATTTTATTCATCAGGGGGACTAAAATAATCCATGAAATAAAGAGAACTGTAATTGAAAATATCATTACAATAATTCAGGCATGTTTTGCTTCACACAAATTCAAATTCAGCTAACAAATGACCCCTAGCTAACTGAAACTACTAGCTAGACACAATAACTAAAACTAGGGACCCCAGAAACTATCTTGACACACTAACTGAAGCTCTAACAATTTCTAGCGATTGATGAACATCTGGTAAAAGAAACCCATTGCAATGACACAACAATAAAATGCTCTAGCCATCTTATGTGCTTGCTGCTTTAAATCGATCAGTTGCTTTAGTTGCTTTTCGATTTTCTTCAATTCACACTTCAGTTCAGGAGTGTCCATCATCGAAACGGCTCTATCCGCCAAATGGGGGGCGTGTCCCACGGGAAGCACCGCCCACCCAAAAAAAGTTGTGATGTTGGGTTGATGCCTCCAAATTCAACCTCTCAACGTACTCATTGAGCCACTCGAAATGCCAACATTTCTTCAGATCCTGAAAAACGGGGATCGGCGGCACATGAACCCAAGATCCACCGCCTTATCAAGTACGAGCCGCGAGCTCCCAATACTATCAAAGTGAGTGCAATAGGAACGGGTCAATAGCTCCTGTGCGACACCTTCGAGGTGAATTGGAAGGATTACTACGTAGTTGATGAAAATAGTTCTCGTGCGGCATCTTGGAAGCCAACTATAGTTGCAATGCGACATGGCCCTGTTTAACCATGAAATGCAAAACACAAGTGGTTAGCGGAAAAAAGAAAGAAATGGGGAGAAATTAGACCATACGATTGGTGAAGTACACAAATCTAAGCTGCCCCGGTTGTGGCCTGCTCAAGCATTTCACGAACTCGCACCCACGGTTGCCATTTTCCTCCATCACACAATTCAAACGCTTCAGAGGCTCCATGCGTGGGCAACCAGGGCATCTTATCAACGGCACTGGACCATAATGGGTCCAATGGCAAGAGGCCGAAGTCGAGCTAGACATCACTCGCCGGCAGCACACTTTTTTGCCGGAGAAGAGGAATAAGAAGGTGGGGAACAGGAAAGCGGAAGGGCAAGCAATGTGGGGTGGGCTGGCTCGGGCTCGTGGCTGTCTCGGGTCGGCGCACGCTGATGAACATGGGCATGCTTATGTGGATAAGTTGTGGGTCCCGCATACATGTGAGTAAATGGTCGGTCCCATGTTGTTGTGGATAACTGGTGGGTCCCGCGTGTCATAACTCAAACCGCTAACCCCTTGTGTTTTGCATTTCATGGTTAAACAGGGCCATGTCGCATTGCAGCTATAGTTGGCTTCCAAGATGCCGCACGAGACCTATTTTCATCAACTATGTAGTAATCCTTCCAATTCACCTCGAAGGTGTCGCACAGGAGCTATTGACCCGGTCCTATTGCACTCACTTTGATAGTATTGGGAGCTCACGGCTCGTACTTGATTAGCCACAAGTATAGGGGATCGCAACAGTTTTCGAGGGTAAAGTATTCAACCCAAATTTATTGATTCGACATAAGGGGAGCCAAAGAATATTCTCGAGTATTAGCAAATGAGTTGTCAATTCAACCACACCTGAAAGATTTAGTATCTGTAGCAAAGTTTCAGTAGCAAAGCAGTATGGTAGTAACAGGAATAGCGGTAACAGTAGTAGTAGTGATTTGTGTAGCAAGTGTGACAGCAGTAGCGGAAAAGTAACAAAGCAAGGACCAGTATAGGAAAATCTCATAGGCATTGGATCGGTGATGGATAATTATGTCGGATGGCATTCATCATGTAACAGTTATAACATAGGGTGATATGTAACTAGCTCCAGTTCGTCAATGTAATGTAGGCATGTATTCCGTATATAGTCATACGTGCTTATGGAAAAGAACTTGCATAACATCTTTCGTCCATCCATCCCGTGGCAGCGGTGTCCTAATGGAAACTAAGGGATATTAAGGTCTCCTTTTAATAGAGTACTGGAACAAAGCATTAACACATGGTGAATACATGGAATCCTCATACTATGGTCATCTCCGGGAGTGGTTCCGGCTTTTGTCACTCCAGGGTTGCCGGGTCATAACACATAGTAGGTGACTACAACTTGCAAAATAGGATCAAGAACACACATCTATTGATGAAAACATAATAGGTTCAGATCTGAAATCATGGCACTCGGGCCCTAGTGACAAGCATTAAGCATAGCAAAGTAGTAGCAACATCAATCTTAGAACATAGTGGATACTAGGGATCAAACCCCATCAAAACTAACTCGATTACATGATAGATCTCATCCAACCCATCACCGTCCAGCAAGCCTACGATGAGATTACTCACGAACGATGAAGAGCATCATGAAATTGGCGATGGAGGATGGTTGATGATGACGATGGCTTCGATTTCCACTCTCCGGAGCCCAGAATGGATTCCAGATCTGCCCTCCGAAGGAAGAACAGGTGGTGGCGGCGGCTCCGTATCGTAAAACGCGATGATTTCTTCTCCTCTTATTTTTTCTGGGCAAAAGAGAATATATGGAGCTGGAGATGAGGTCGGAGGGGCCACGTGGGCCCGACGAGCCTACCAGGCGTGGCCTAGGGGACGCGGCTCCTGGGCTCATGGCCCACTGGCAGCCCCTCTCTGGTTGAATCTTCTTCTGGTACTTTTTATATATTCCACAAAAATTCCTTGTAAGTTTTCAGGTCATTCTGAGAACTTTTATTTCTACACAAAAACAACACCATGGCAGTTCTGCTGAAAACAACGTCAGTCCGGGTTAGTTTCATTCAAATCATGCAAATTAGAGTCTAAAACAAGGGCAAAAGAGTTTGGAAAAGAAGATAGTTGGAGACGTATCAACTCCCCCAAGCTTAAAGCCTTGCTTGTCCTCAAGCAATTCAGTTGATAAACTGAAAGAGACAAAAGAAAAACTTTTACGAACTTTGTTTGATCTTGTTGTTATAATTATGTCTAACTCATATTCAGATTGTCAGCAAGATCATAAGCTAACCACATAAGCAATGACATTCAGGTATGACGGTATACTCATATCAATGGCATAATTAACTAGCGAGGAATAATAATAAGTTTCAAACGTCAACACTTCAATCAAAACAAACATGATACAATATGAATAGATGGTATCTCGCTAGCCCTTTTTGAGATCGCAAAACATAAATGCAGAGCACCTCCAAAGACCAAGGACCGACTAGAAATTGTAATTCATGGCAAAGAAGATCCAGTCATAGTCATACTCAATATAAATTAATAGCAAAGCATACAAATGACGGAGGTGCTCTCTAGCTGGTGCTTTTAATAAGAAGAGGATGACTCAACAGGAATGTAAATAGATAGGCCCTTCGCAGAGGGAAGCATTGATTCACAGCGGTGCCAGAGCTCATGCTTTTTAAGACACAGATAGATAGTTTTTGGGGTGGCATGCTTTCATTGGCAACGCGATAACAATGAGTTTTCACCATCTTCCATGCTACATGTATTATAGGCGGTTCCCAAATAGAATAGTAAAGTTTTGATTCCCCCACCACCAATCAATCACACTCCACGACTAGCCGAATCCTCAGGTGCCGTCCATACCAACAACAATCCAGGGGGAGTTTTGTTTGCAATTATATTTTTATTTGATTTGAGCATGGAACTGAGCATTCCGATTACCAGCCCCTTTCTCGTGAGTGATAGTGAATAAACACATATCGAGGATAACACGCCTAGCATGGAAGATACTGACCGCCCCTTGTCACGACATGAGCGGTTCGGGCATACAAAACATATTATTATTTG
Source organism: Hordeum marinum (assembly GCA_022496015.1). Taxonomy (NCBI): domain Eukaryota; kingdom Viridiplantae; phylum Streptophyta; class Magnoliopsida; order Poales; family Poaceae; genus Hordeum; species Hordeum marinum. The sequence goes on from CM039676.1 coordinate 446,914,958, forward strand.
AAGGTTTAGAGAATGGCACATGCAAATTTACTTGTAACGGCAGGTAAATACCGCATATAGGTAGGTATGGTGGACTCATATGGAACAACTTTGGTTTAGGAAGTGGATGCACAAGCAGTAATCCCGCTTAATACAAGTGAAGGATAACAAAAGACTGGGAATCGACCAACTAGAGAGCGACAATAGTCATTAACATGGATTGAGATTAACCAACATTGAGTGCAAGCATGAGTAGGATATAAATCACCATGAACATGAATATCGTGGAGGCTATGTTGATTTTGTTTCAACTACATGCGTGAACATGTGCCAAGTCAAGCCACTTGAATCATTCAAAGGAGGATACCATCCTATCACACTACATCACAATCATTTTAAAATTCATGTTGGCATCCAAGACAAACCATTATAAGCTCCTAGCCAATTAAGCATGGCATAAGAAACTATGATCTCTAAGTTGTCATTGCAAACATGTTTCTCTCATAACAGTGCTGAATTAGGAACGATGAGCTAGTCATATTTACAAAAACAAAATAGGTCGAGTTCATACCAGCTTTTCCAGACTCAGTCACTTCATCATATATCGTCATTATTGCCTTTCACTTGCATGACCGAATGATGTGAATAGTAATAAGAGTGTTCGTGCATTGGACTCAGATGGAATCTGCAAGCAAACTTAGAAGAGAAGACAAAGCAATATGGCTCTTTGACGGATAAACAATAATGCATATGAGAGCCACTAATCATTTTAATCATGGTCTTCTACCGCGACCCAAAGAAAAAGAAAACTATTTACATGGGAAAGCTCCCAACAAGCAAAAGAAGAACGGGAAAATCTTTTTGGGTTTTCTTTTTAGTTACTACTAAGCATGCAAGAATATAAGGTTACAACTAAAATTTTTTGTTTGTCTCATTTTTAAATTTTTTTTGGATTTTCTCAAGTTAACCAAACACACAAGAAGAATGCAAGAAAAGAAAATAAGCTAGCATGGATGATATAATAAAAAAGTGTGAACACCGACTATCAAAGTGAATCTGTGAACATGAATATAAATTCGGTGAGAAACACGTACTCCCCCAATCTTAGGCTTTTGGCCTAAGTTGGTCTACTCCCAAGGAGGAAAGTAATCAGCTCCTGGGTACTCCAGAGTGTACTGAGGGTGCCACTGTTGGGTGAGCTCCTCCGGCTCCCACTGATAAACTGGTGTCTGGTACTCGACTGGTGGCTCGGCCACGGGTGCCGGAGGTGGCGCCATGCCCCAGTGTGCGTAGATGTTCGAGGGCATAATAATGTACCTGCCTAGATGAAGGTTGAACAAAGAAGGAGCAGGCAGGGTAATGACCTCACGAGTACCCTGGCTAAATACCAAGTTATAAATTAACCTCCCATTATCATTTTTATCAATAAAGTCATGGCGAACCATGCTATCATAATCTAAATATCTCTCTGGAAGAAGCATCTCTCCCTCCTCATGCAGCCTAGCAGGTATCCCAAAATGATTAGCTAGATGAGTAGCATAGATACCTCCATATACAGTGCCCTTGGAACGGTTCGTGTTCAACCATTGGGCAACAATAGTGCCCAAACTATAAGTTCTATCATTATGTAAAGCTGAGCGTAGGACTACAAGATCTGGGGAACTAAGACCCCCAGCCTTTCCATGGCCAATCAAACATTTTCCCACAAATAAAGAGAAATAACGAAGCACAGGAAAATGCACGCTGGCAATTCTGGCACCAGACACCCCTCTTTCCTATCCTACGGCAATAGTATCAATGAAAGCCTCCAAGTCCCGTGGACGAGGTTCATGAATATCCCCAACATAAGGTAACTTGCAAACATTGCAAAAATCCTGAAGTGACATGCGCTGGGGGATATCATATAACTTGAACTCGACCATTTGAGGACTCTTCCTCGGATAGAAATTAAAGCTTTGCACGAAAGTATTAGTGAGAAGGAGGTATTGTGGACACTTATCTTCGACAAATGCGGTAAGGCCGGCGTTCTCCACCAAGTAATAAAAATCCTTATGAATACCGGCAGCGTGCAAGAACATATCGCATGGCCACTCGCATGCTCGAACTTCTGCAACTCGGGGGACCGGATACTTGGGTTACTTCTTCTCATTTTCATCTTCCTTGGGGTTACGGATTGAAGAGGCCCTTAGAAACCTCCTCATAATCCCCTTTTCTTCCTCTGAAAAATTCTGAAATTTTAAGTGACTCAAAATAATAGTGAACAAGACATAACAAAACTCATAGCAACTACTCCTACAAGTGCCTAGAGGCCATATCTTGCATCAAAACTACTTGGGACCAAATAAAATTAACATGCAAAGCTCAAGAACAGGGTCACCAAGGCAGCAATAATATGCAATGAATAAAGCACTAGAACAAAAACTAATTGGACCAATGGAGGAGTCACATACCAAGGAACAATTCCCCAAAACAGTTTGGTGAATGGGGCCTTGCACAAGGAGCTCGAAAAATGCAGAAAAATGAGCAAGAACACGGGTTTGAGCTGTGGGATGATTTTTTCTGGAGGTAGAAGAAGGAGATGGGGGTTGGAATAAGTGGAGGGGGGCCACATGGGACCCACGAGCCTGCCAGGCGTGGCCAGGGGGTTGGCCGCGCCTCCTGGGCTTGTGGCCCACTGGTGCATCCCCCTCGGTAGTTATTTACCTCAAAAATTCTTAAATATTCCAGAAAAACACATACTTGAACTTCAGGGCACTTGAAGAACTTTTATTTTCAGGTCATTTTTATTGGACGGATAATGCAGAAAACAGGAAAATAATGTTATTTTTATTATTTTTCTACTAAGTAACTAAAGGTAAAAGTTGGGAGCAGAAGATTGTGACTTCTAGATTCATCCATCTCATGGTCATCGAAATAAATCCATCAATGAGGTTGATCAAGTCTCCTTGACAAACTTTTCCCGAATCACATGAAACCGGAGAATTTTCGAAAAATCACTAAGTTACCTCAATGGGAATGTGCATATCCCCAACAATAAGTATATCATATCTCATCTTGACAGTGGGTATAGGAAATTCAAAGCTTCCAATAATAATTGATGAAGGTTTTTCAATAGAATTTATGCAATGAACCCGGTATTGTTTCTTCGGAAAGTGCACTGTGTGCTCATTACCATCAACATGGAAAGTGACATTGCCTTTGTTGCAATCAATATCAGCTCCTGCAGTGTTTAAAAAGGGTCTTCCAAGGATAATTGCCATGGCATCATCCTCAGGAATATCAAGAATATAAAAGTCTGTTAAGATAGTAACGTTTGCAACCACAACAGGCACATCCTCTCAAATGCCGATAGGTAAAGAAGTTGATTTATCGGCCATTTGCAAAGAAATTTCAGTAGGTGTCAACTTATCCAATTCAAGTCTACGATATAAATAGAGAGGCATAACACTAACACCGGCTCCAAGATCACATAAAGCAGTTCTAACATAATTTCCTTTAATGGAGCAAGGTATAGTGGGTATTCCAGGATCACCTAGTTTCTTAGGAGTCCCACCCTTAAAAGTGTAATTAGCAAGCATGTTGGAAATCTCAATATCAGGTATCTTTCTGTTATTTGTCACAATATCTTTCATGTATTTAGCATAAGGAGACATTTTAAGCATATCAGTCAAACGCATTTGCAAAAACATAGGTCTAATCATTTCAACAAAGCGCTCAAAATCCTCATCATCCTTTTTCTTGGATGGCTTAGGAGGAAAGGGCATGGGTTTCTGAACCCAAGGTTCTCTTTCTTTACCGTGCTTCCTAGCAATAAAATCACTCTTATCATATCTTTTGTTCCTTGGTTGTGGGTTATCACGTTCAATACCAGGTTCAGTCTCCACATCATTATCATTACTAGGTTGAGCATCAATATGAACATAATTATCAACATTATCACTAGGCTCATGTTCAGCACCAGATTGTGTCTTAGCATCAGAAATAGATATATCATTTGGATTCTCAAGTGTAACAGCAACAGGTTTAGTAGCATGCAAGTTCCTATCATCTTTCTTTTTCTTCCTATTACCAGGATGACTAGGTGCATCAGTATTAATTCCTTGAGAATCTTGCTCAATTCTCTTAGGATGGCCCTCAGGATACAAAGGTTCCTGAGTCATTCTACCACCTCTAGTAACAACTTTAACAGAATTATCATTCAATTCATTAAGCAAGTCATTTTGAGCCTTAAGTACTTGCTCTACTTGAGTAGCGACCATAGAAGCATGTTTACCAGTAAGCTGAAGATCATTAATATTTTTATCCACACAAGCACTTATATGATTAATCATACGAGCATTTTTTTCTTATTTTCTGCTAACATAATCATTAAAACTTTGTTGTTTGGCAACAAAATTATCAAATTCATCTAAGCATAAGCTAGTAGGTTTATCATAAGGGATATCACTCTCATTGAATCTACGAAGAGAATTTACCTCTACTACCTATGTTGGGTTATCAAGACCATGTATCTCTTCAATAGGTGGTAGATTCTTAACATCTTCAGATTTAATACCTTTCTCTCGCATAGATTTCTTTCCTTCTTGCATATCTTCAGGATTGAGGAATAGAATACCTCTTTTCTTTGGAGTTGGCTTCGCAGGTGGTTCGGGAATAGTCCAAGCATTATCATTGCTCAAGATATTATTTAATAGAATGTCAGCTTGTTCCACAGTTCGTTCCCTGAAAACACAGCCAGCACAACTATCTAGGTGGTCCCTAGAAGCATTAGTTAGTCCATTATAAAAGATATCAAGTATTTCATTTTTCTTAAGAGGGTGATCAGGCAAAGCATTAAGTAACTAGACAAGCCTCCCCCAAGCTTGTGGGAGACTCTCTTCTACAATTTGCACAAAGTTATATATATCCTGCAAGGCAGCTTGTTTCTTATGGGCAAGAAAATATTTCATAGAGAAGTAGTATACCATATCCTGGGGACTACGCACACAACCAGGAGCAAGAGAAGTAAACCAAGTTTTAGCATCACCCTTTAGTGAGAAAGGAAACAACTTAAGGATATAGTAATAGTGAATTTTTTCCTCATTAGTGAATAGGGTGGCAATATCGTTCAGTTTAGTAAGATGTGCTACAACAGTTTCAGATTCATAATCATGAAAATGACCAGATTCAACAAAAGTTATTAACTCGAGATCGACAGAGAACTCATAATCCTTATCAGTAACAAAGATAGGTGAAGTAGAAAACTTAGGATCATATTTCATTCTAGCATTCAGAGATTTTTCTTTCCACTTGCGTAATAAATTCTCAAGATCATCGCTACCCTTACAAGCAAGAAAGTCTTCAGCTACCTCTTCTTCCATAACATAACCCTTAGGTATATTAGGCAATTCATATCTAGGAGGGCTAGGTCTAACAGGTGTAATAGCAGGTTCCATTTCAATAATTTCATCAGTTTCAGAAGTATCATTTGATTCAGTAGTAACTCTAGCAATTTGTGCATCAAGAAATTCACCAAGTGGCATATCATTACCAAGCAAAGCATCATCATAATTATCATGTATAGCAGAAGTAGCATCATCAAGCACATGCGACATAACAGAATTAATAGCAGGTGGTGGTCTCGCAAATTTACTCATAACAGAAGGTGAATCAAGTGCAGAGCTAGCTGGCAGTTCCTTACCTGTCCTCGTAGTTGAGGGTAGAACTTTAGTTTTTGGATCTCGCAAATTCTTCATAGTGATCAATAGATATAAATCCCAAGTGACTCGGAGAATAGAGCTATGCTCCCCGGCAACAGCGCCAGAAAAAGGTCTTGATAACCCACAAGTATAGGGGATCGCAACAGTTTTTGAGGGTGAAGTATTCAACCCAAATTTATTCATTCGACACAAGGGGAGCCAAAGAATATTCTTGAGTATTAGCAGTTGAGTTGTCAATTCAACCACACCTGAAAGATTTAGTATCTGCAGCAAAGTTTCAGTAGCAAAGCAGTATGGTAGTAACAGGAATAGCGGTAACAGTAGCAGTAGTGATTTGTGTAGCAAGTGTGACAGCAGTAGCGGAAAAGTAACAAAGCAAGGACCAGTATAGGAAAATCTCGTAGGCATTGGATCGGTGATGGATAATTATGTCGGATGGCATTCATCATGTAACAGTTATAATATAGGGTGATATGTAACTAGCTCCAGTTCGTCAATGTAATGTAGGCATGTATTCCGTATATAGTCATACGTGCTTATGGAAAAGAACTTGCATAACATCTTTCGTCCATCCATCCCGTGGCAGCGGGGTCCTAATGGAAACTAAGGGATATTAAGGTCTCCTTTTAATAGAGTACCGGAACAAAGCATTAACACATGGTGAATACATGGAATCCTCATACTATGGTCATCTCTGGGAGTGGTTCTGGCTATTGTCACTCCGGGGTTGCCGGGTCATAACACATAGTAGGTGACTACAACTTGCAAAATAGGATCAAGAACACACACACATATTGATGAAAACATAATAGGTTCAGATTTGAAATCATGGCACTTGGTCCCTAGTGACAAGCATTAAGCATAGCAAAGTAGTAGCAACATCAATCTTAGAACATAGTGGATACTAGGGATCAAACCCCATCAAAACTAACTCGATTACATGATAGATCTCATCCAACCCATCACCGTCCAGCAAGCCTATGATGATATTACTCACGAACGATGAAGAGCATCATGAAATTGGTGATGGAGGATGGTTGATGATGACGATGGTTTCGATTTCCACTCTCCGGAGCCCAGAACGGACTCTAGATCTGCCCTTCGGAGGAAGAACAGGTGGTGGCGGCGGCTTCATATCATAAAATGCGATGATTTCTTCTCCTCTTATTTTTTCTGGGCGAAAGAGAATATATGGAGCTGGAGATGAGGTCGGAGGGGCCACGTGGGCCCCACGAGCCTGCCAGGCGCGGCCTAGGGGGCACGGCTCCTGGGCTCATGGCCCATTGGCAGCCCCTCTCTGGTTGATTCTTCTTCTTGTATTTTTTTTATATATTCCACAAAAATTCCTTGTAAGTTTTCAGGTCATTCCGAGAACTTTTATTTCTGCACAAAAACAACACCATGGCAGTTCTGCTGAAAACAACGTCAGTCCGAGTTAGTTTCATTCAAATCATGCAAATTAGAGTCCAAAACAAGGGCAAAAGAGTTTCGAAAAGTAGATACGTTGGAGACGTATCAGTACTTTACCAGCAAATCGTGGTATGGTGGGTACATGTATAGTAAATGGAGCCATGACTGGGAAGAGCTATTCTCCTGATATCTTGTGCTTGTGAGTCCCTGATAGTAGATCAAGACTTCTTTGGTCCAAACAACAAGTTACTATTTGACCATCAAATCATAGTGACGCTAAGAGACTTCCTCCCGATGCCTTTCATTCGTAAGACATGTTACAATAAGTGATAGGTTGTGAACTGGGCAATCTATTCTCGTGGCCTTTCTATTCCCCAGTATCACTTAGCAGCCTATACCCTTCCTATCAAAACCTGCTAACTAGGAGATACATATATAGGTTGGATTGCCTAACTAGTACACGTGGGTTTGATTTGAGGTTGGTTGGAAACTAGTGAGGCTCGACAAGATCCTTACATCATCTTTCTATAATATCTTTGTTTGTACGTATGTTTACTCCTTTATGAAGCATTTCTCACTGGAATTTAGTGATGGGACGTGAATTTATTTGTATGCCTTCCCTCCCCATTGTATGTTGGTTGCATTCCCATGGTTGTGGCGGGTCAGATCAGATCTGACCCCGACAGCGGAGGCTTTGACCCTGGTCTCCGGTCATATCCAATCCGGCCAGTATGACCTCCATGCGCAGTAGCAATGATCGGTGATGGTCTCGTGCACACGATGCTCGATGGAGGGTTATAGAGTGCATCTGGGTGAAAACCCTACTATTGGCATGTTGCCAAGGTCAGCGATGGCAACGTTTTTTTGTGTCCTCCCCTTCTTGGAGGCAACATCATGGAGAAGCTCTAGACCCTTACCTTCTACCTCTTGGGGAAACCCTCGATTAGTTGATTTAATGAACACCGACACTCATGTGTCGTCCCCCTCTTGAGAGCATCATTCTTGGAGGTGTGCATAGGCTCGAGGGACGAGTGGATAGCATCTACGATGGAGTGATATGTCCATTTTGCAGCATGATTTATTATTAATATTTTTGTCATTCTTGTCCATTATTCCCTATTCTCATACAATTCTTATGTCAGTTCTCTCTAAATATGCAAGGTAACTCACAAAGAGGGAAATATCTGGAAACTCGAATTCTGGACAGAAAAGCCAAGAAAAGGCAGAAGAATCACCAGAATGCAAATGGCATGAAACTTCATGGAGAATTTCTATGGAGTATTTAAGAATCATTGGGCCAGAAGTATACTAGAGGGTGGCCACCTGCTGGCCACAAGCCAACAGGGCACGACCACACCCCCCCTGGTGATACGTCTCCAACATATCTATAATTTTTGATTGTTCATGCTATTATATTATCAACTTTGGATGTTTCCTATGCATGAATATGCTATTTTATATTTTTTTTGGGACTAAATTATTAACTCACTGCCCAGTGACATTCTTGTTTTTTCATGTTTTGACCTTTTTCAGATAGGAATATCAAACGGAGTCCAAACGGAATAAACTTTTGCCATGATTTTTTATGGAAAATATCAAAAATAGCAGAAGGAAAAGATACCGGAGAGGCGGCCCGAGGGAGTCACGAGTCTGGGAGGCATGGGCCCCCCTGGCCGCGGCTAGGGGGCTCGTGACCTCCTCGTGGCCCCCTCTCGACTTGCTCCCGATCCTACCTGGTCTTATAAATACTAAAACCCACAGAAATAAACCTAGATCGCAAGTTTCGCCACCGCAAACCTCCAGAGCCACCAAAAACCAATCGGGAGACCGTTCCAGCATCCTGTCGAAGGGGAATTCATCTACGGTGGCCATCTTCATCAACACCATTGCCTCTCCGATGATGCGTGAGTAGTTCACCATAGACCTTCGGGTCCATAGCTAGTAGCTAGATGGCTTCTTCTCTCTCTTTGATCTTCAATACAAAGTTCTCCATGATCTTCATGGTGATCTATCTGATGTAATCTTCATGGTGATCTTCATGGTAATATATCATTGAATATGGCTTGGGATGCCTTGGGAATCCCCAAGCTTAGACTCTTGCCAATCTTTATTCCATATTCCATCAACTCTTAACCCAAAACTTGAAAACTTCACAACACAAAACTCAACAGAAAACTCATGAGATCCGTCAGTATAAGAAAAATAAAGCACCACTTTAGGTACTATTGTGAACTCATTATTTATTTATATTTGTGTAAAACCTATTGTATGCCAACTTCTCCATGGTTAATATCCCCGATACGACCCATAGATACATCAAAATAAGCAAACAGTACAAAGAAAACAGAATCTGTCAAAAACAGAACAGGTTGTAGCAATCTGTAGACTTCGAATACTTCTGAAACTCTAAAAAATCTGAAAAAATAGAAAAATAGGGAAAATGTGTATATGAATCTTGTGTAAAAATTTAAAATTAATTGTACTCTCTTAAAAATATATAAAATTTCTGGACTGAGCGTAAAAGTTTTTGGTTTTCAGCAAGATCACATCAACAACTATCATAGATCCCCCCAAAGGTTTTACTTGGATCAAACACTAATTAAAACACCAAAACACAATTACTACAGAAGTAATAATATGCAAAACTCACCAAAACAGAAGCAATAACAAAACACAAAAATAAAATTGGGTTGCCTCCCAACAAGCGCTATTGTTTAACGCCCCTAGCTAGGCAAAATGCACTAGATTTATGTATTGTCATCTTTGGTATGCAATACATAAGTAGATCTCATGATAGATTCATAAGGTAATTTTATTTTATTTATAGGAAAGTGTTTCATTCCTTTCCTTATTGAAATTGGAATCTAATATTCCCTTCCTTCATATCAATAATTGCACCAATTGTTCTAAGGAAAGGTCTACCAAGAATAATAGGACATGTAGGATTGCAATCTATATCAAGAACAATGAAATCTACAAGCAAATAATTCCTATTTTAAATAATAAGAACATCATTAATCCTTCCCATAGGTTTCTTTATAGTGGAATCTGCAAGATGCAAATTTAAGAACAATCATCAAATTCACGGAAACCTAGCACATCACATAAAGCTTTTGGAATCGTGGAAACGCTAGCACCCAAATCACACAAAGCATGGCACTCATTATCTTAAATATTAATATTAATAGTAGGCTCCCACTCATCATATAGATTTCTAGGTATAGAAACTTCCAACTCGGGTTTTTCTTCAAAAGCTTTCATCATAGCATCAACAATATGTTTAGTAAAAGCTTTGTTTTGATTATAAGCATGAGGAGAATTCAACATGGATTGCAACAAGGAAATACAATCAATAATAGAGCATCCATCATGATTAAAGTCCTTGAAATCCAAAAGAGTGGGTTCATTGCTATTTAAAGTTTTGACCTCTTCAATCCCACTTTTATCAATCTTAGCAAGATCTATAAACTCCGAATCATTGGGATGCCTTTTAACTAAAGTTGACTCATCTCCAGTCCCATATTTATCAAGATTAACATTTGAAAACAAAGATTCAATAGGAGTCACGTCAATAACTTTAAGATCTTCGTCAATATTATCACGAGAACATACTTTTTCAAGCCATTCACGCTTAGCACATATTCTAGCGGTTCTTTCCTTACACTAATCAATAGAAATTCTCATAGCTTGTAAAGACTCATTAATCTCATGCTTGGGTGGAATAGATCTAATTTTTAAATAATCAATCTCAAGAGAAATTCTATCAATGTTCCTAGCCAAATCATCAATCACTACTACAAAATAGGCTGTTAGTGGCGCACCCGTTTTTGCCATTAATGGCGCACTATAGGTGCGCCACTATAACCACGCCACTAGTAACAAATACTAATGGCGCACCTGTAGGTAACAGTAGCGCACCTTGTAGTGCGCCATTACTATTGCTACAGGTGCGCCAAAGATAACTTTTTTTGGAATTTTTTTGTTTTTTTTTGAATTTTGAAGGCGGGAAAATAGTAGTGGCGCACCATCTAACCCCCACCGTGCGCCATTGCTATTTTTGAATTTTGAATTTGGATCTGGATCTAGATCTGGCTAATTTTTTTGGCTTGTTTTTTTCTCGTTTTTTTTTTGCTTGAAGTTTTTTCAAATTTTGTTCTCGACCTGGATCTGGTACGTTGTTTGTGTCGGGGGAGCTTCACATGTGGCCGGAAGTAGCAAAGGAGGGAGGACAGACCATGAGGAGGATAGGAGGGAGGAGAGACCGTGAGGATCAGGAGAGGAGGGAGGAGGAGGTCGCCGGAGAGTAGGAGGAGGACCGTGAGCAGGAGAGGAAGGAGGAGCACCGTGATAAGGAGAGGAGGGAGGAGGAGGTCACCAGAGGAGGAGGTCACCGGAGGAGGAGCACCGTGAGGAGGAGGAGGTCGCCGGAGAGTTGCAGATGGAGTGGAGGAGAGGAGGAGAGGAGGAGATGGAGTGGAGGAGAGGAGGAGAAGAATGAAGGGTGCTGGCCGACCCTTTTAAACTTCTGTCCCAACTTAGCAATGGCGCACCATGCACTGGTGCGCCATTGCTATTTTTTTGAATTGTGAAGGCGGGAAAATAGTAGTGGCGCACCATGCACTAGTGCGCCATTGCTAATGTATTTCATTTTTGCATTTTTTCGAATTTTTTTGCCTCCAGATCTTAAAAGCATCGTAACTTTTTTTTTGTGAGGTGTTTGAGGATTCTAGAAAATCGATAACGGGCATAGACGGTTGAATTTGGATGTAACTTTTCGAGTAGATGATTTTTCATATAAAATTTTTTTCATAGGAGGTCGTATGCAAAAGTTACGGCCATTTTACCGAACCTAGGTGTGGTGCGCCATTGCTATATCTGGTGGGGGGGATGGACCAACAAAATAGAAATGGCGCACTGCTCATGTGGTGCGCTATTAGTAAAAAATAGCAATGGCGCACCTGATTCTGGTGCGCCACTGATATATAGCTGTGGCGCACCACCATCATGTGCGCCACTAGTAGAGATATTGGGGATAAGCCTTTTCTAGTAGTGAATCTTGAGCAATTTTTCTTCAATCATAGCACTGAAACCTTTTTGCGTACTAATTAATTTCTTAATATTATTCTCAAGATCAGAGGGCTTTCCATAAGAATTGTTGTAGGAATTACCATAATTATTAGAGGAATTACTAGGAAACGGCCTAGCATTGAAATTACCTCTATAAGCGTTATTACCAAAATTATTCCTACCAACAAAATTCACATCCATAGATTCATTATTATGTCTTATCAAAGAAAAAAAGGCATATCATTGGGATCAATAGGAGCACTCTTACTAGCAAACAATTTCAGCAATTCATCCATCTTTTCACTCAAAATATTAATCTCTTCAATAGCGTGCACATTTTTACTAGTAGGAGATCATTCGGTGTGTCATTGAGAGTAATTTGCCATAATATTATCTAGGAGTTTAATAGATTCTGCTAATGTGATTTCCATAAAAGTACCACCCGCAGCGGAATCTAAGAGATTCCTAGAAGCAAAATTCAATCCAGCATAGAAAATTTGTATAATCATCCATAAACTCAAACCATGCCTCTTGTTTTCTTCTTTTGCATATCAGACAACTCAACGAAAGTATTTAGATGGGATGCAGCATCTTCATTAGCAAGGCCGGAAAATTATTCTTTCATAACAAGATTGAGCAAAGCAGCATTAATTTCATAATATTCTGCACTAGTGGCGGGAGCAATCGGAGTACTAATAAAAGCATTATTATTAGTATTGGAAAAGTCACACAACTTGGTATTCTCTTGAGTCATCGTGACAAAGCAAGCAATCTAGCACACAAGCAAGCAAAAAAGCAAATGAAAAGACAAACGAAAAAGGGTAACGAAAAGGCAAATATTTTTGGTATTTTTTGAAAATCGTTTTAGAAGTGGGAGAGAGGAAAACAAGAGGCAAATGGCAAAAAATTTAAATGCAAGAGATGAATTTGTCATGGGTACTTGGTAGGCTTGATGTAGATCTCCCCGGCAACAGTGCCAGAAATTGGCAAGTTGACGGGAGAGTTCTTATCCTGACTTGCTATGTATCTCCCGACAACAGCGCCAGAAATCCTTCTTGCTACTTCTCGAGCATGCGTTGGTTTCCGTGAAGAGGAACGGTTGATGTAGCAAGGTAGATAAGTATTTCCCTTAGTTGTTGAGAACCAAGGTATCAATCTAGTAGGAGATACAAGCAAGTCCCCAATAGATGTACCTACACAAAGAATCAAACACTTGCACACAACGCTATAAAGGGGTTGTCAATCCCTTCACGGTTACTTGCAAGGATGAGATCTGATAAAGATAGATAGGATAGATTCCTTGAACGGAAAGTAAAACAAAAGGTAAAAATAATGTAGCAAAGTATTTTTGGTATTTTTGGTATTAGATCTGAAAGTATAAGATGGAAAATAGACCCTGGGTCCATAGGTTTCACTAGAGGCTTCTCTCATGATCGCAAGTATTACGGTGGGTGAACAAATTACTGTCGAGCAATTGATAGAAAAGCGAATAATTATAAAGATATCCAAGGCAATGATTATGCATATAGGCATCACGTCTGTGGCAAGTAGACCGAAACGATTCTGCATCTACTACTATTACTCCACACATCGACCGACTCCTGCCTGCATCTAGAGTATTAAGTTCATGAAGAATAGAGTAATGCATTAGGTAAGATGACATGATGTAGAGGGATAAACTCAATCAATATGATGAAAAATCCATCTTTTTATCCTTGATGTCAACAATACAATATGTGCCTCGCTACCCCTACTTTGTCACTGGGTGAGGACACCGCAAGATTGAACCCAAAACTAAGCACTTTTCCTATTGCAAGAATTATCAATCTAGTTGGCCAAATCAAGCCAATAACTCGTAGAGACTTGCAAAAATATGAAATCATGCTTATAAGAATTCAGAAAAGACTCAACTAATATTCATAGATAATCTGAACATGAACCACAATTCATCAGATCTCGACAAACACACCGCAAAAGAGTATTACATCAGATAGATCTCCATGAAGATCATGAAGAACATGGTATTGAAGAGCAAAGAGAGAGAAGAAGCCATCTAGATACTAGCTATGGACCCGAAGGTCTGTGGTGAACTACTCATGCATCATCGGAGGGGCGATGGAGTTGATGTAGATGCCCTCCCTGATCGAATCCCCTTCCCGCAGATTACTGGAAAAGGCTCCAAGATTGGATCTCTCGGGAATGGAGGCTTCTAGCGGCAGAAAAGTGTTTTTGTGGCTTGTTCTGATATACACGGAATATTTGGGAATTTATGGGCTGAAGATTAAGGTTAGGAGAGCTACCGTGGGCCCACAAGCCTGGGGGGCGCGCCCTACCCCCTGGGCACGCCCCTAGGGCTTGTGGCCCCACGGTGGCTCTCCCGACTTCATCTCCAAGTCTCCTGGTTTGCCTCTGGTCCAAGAAAAATTATTCCAAAGATTTTATTCCGTTTGGACTCCGTCTGATATTCCTTATCTGCAATTCTCAAAAACAAGGAAAGAACAGAAACTGGCACTACGCTCTAGATTAATAGGTTAGTCCCAAAAATAATATAAAGTAGCATATTAATGTATATAAAACATCCCAAACAGATAATATAATAGCATGGAACAATCAAAAATTGTAGATACATTGGAGACGTATCATGGAGGTGGGTGGGACTAGGGAGCGGCGGCGGGGCGGCGTTGGGCTGAATGAGATGGAGCCACGAGAGACAACATCGACCAGGTAATCACCCTGTCTAACCTCTTAAACCCTAGGATGGGTGCCTTGTCTTCTTTCTCTACCTCATAGTGCCCGCCATTGATAAACAGGGGCAATGTTGCTCGGACCTTCGAATTCAGTGTTGAATTCTTACCATGTAAAGCAAAGCTAGATGATGGTAGCGTGCGAGACAAAGTGAGAGATACAATGAAATTGGAGGTTGAATTTGTAGAGATTGATCCACAGGAAATACAGAGCATGGAAGAGAGGGTCGTGACGAATGTTGTGGAGAAAATTAGGGAAATAATTTTTTGGGGTCCGGAGCAAGAGGTAGCATTGTTACGGTTTGATAATTGGAAGGGAGAGTATGTAAGAATTGAGAATGGTGAAGAGATGGTTGATGAAATCGATCGGCAAGACGGCTAGGCAAGCAAACAGACTACCTTTCATGTAGAGCTTGTTGATCTGAAATCAGATTCTAAGGTTGGATATGTGCCCTCAAAGTTGGCTTCGCAAATGGTAGATGATGCTTGGGCTTCACAGAGATAGATAACGCCCATGCGTACGGATGAAGTGACACTAATAGAGCGGGCTGATCAAGATGCAGAAGAGGGATGTGATGGTGCTGCAGGGGTTGCTTGTGTTGATTGGAATTCAATATAATTAGAAGACACTACTGATTTGGTCATTGCACCAATTGCTGACACTGACATGGCCAAAAAATTTGGCATTCCGTTAGAGCCAGTAGATGATCAAGATGAGGAAGTGAGGGGTGAATCGATTTTTCCTAATGATGCTAACATTGATGCTTGTGAAGATGTGGATGGACAACTGATGAAAGATGATGCAGATAATGTAGATGATGCACATAATGAGGGCTTGTAAGTGTGTATAACAAAAAAAATCTTGTTATTGAAGTAGGCAAGTTGTTCCCAAGCATGAAGGAGTTTAGGATGTGTTTCAAGACTTATGCGGTCAAACATGAGTTTGATGCTAAGACTATATGGACTGATAGAAAGAAATTGTATGCAAGGTGCAGAGGTTTCGATGGAAGCGTCAGGCCTTGCAAGTGGTACATATCTGCTAGAATTCAACATGATGGAAGTTCCATTAGGGTTAATCAAATCCCAAATCCACATACTTATATTACAAGTTCACAAAGTGTATCAACCATGACATCACAACTTTGGATTGCTGAAAAGATCACTCCAATTTTAGCCAAGAAACCAAACACCACAGCAAAGAAACTGAAAGTGGACTTGGAAAAGAATTACCCCATTAAGGTGAAGTATACCAAAGTGTGGAAAGCAAAACATATGGCAATGAAAGAATTATATGGTGATTGGGCAAATACTTTTAGGATGCTTTATAACTTCAAAGCAGTGGTGGAGAAGAGGTCACCTGGCATTGTTGTGGAGATAGATACTGAGGTAACAGAGGATGATAGAGTTCTTTTCTCCAAATTCTTTATGGATTTACAGCCTTGCATAGATGGCTTCAAAGAAGGGTGTCGTCCATATTTGAGCATAGACTCGTCTTTTTTGACTGGCAAATGGAATGGTCAATTGGCAGCATGCTGTAGTTGAAAAGATGCATAGGGCCAGTGTCACCGTTGGCAGTACACAGAGATGCATGTCAAGGGCTAGAAAACAAAGTGAAGAATGTTTTTCCTCATTGTGAGCAAAGGGAGTGCTTCGGCCATATGTGGATAAATTTGATCAAAAAATTCAGAGGAGGAGAATTTGGGAGAATGTGGCCAGTAGGAAGAGCTTACACCAAACAGACACATTCATATCATCTTGATAAGATAAAAGCAGCATGCAGTGAGTTTGGTCCATTATTGAACACATATCATTCTATATTGTGGTACAGGTCAGGATTTAACAATGCCATCAAGTGTGATCATCTTAACAATAACTTGGCAGAAAGTTTTATAAACAAGATGAAGTAGTTACAGAACTTTCCTGTGCAGGACATGGTTGACCAAATCAGGATCATGATCATGCGCATGTGGTAATTGAGAAGAAGGATTAGTGATTGTCTGCAAGGGGATAAGCTTCCTACAGTGGTACAACAGGTGGTTAACAGGAGCAGAAATCTTACAAATTTGTCTGTTGAAAATTCTTCATTGTGGGGTGCTGAAGTTAAAGATACCAAGACTGGAAGGAGGCATGTTGTTAACACTGTGTTGCATGACTGCACTTTCCTCGACTGGCAACACATTGGGAAACCATGTGACCATGACATACTTTTCTTGCCCTCCCAACCCAAGATAAACATGCACCCATATTTGCATGAGTATTACTCGGTGCCAGGATTTGAAGATCGTTGTCAATCAAAAAGGCAAGAATCAATGGTTGTTGAAAAAAGAGAAGTTTATGTGAAAGTGTGCAAGATGAGGCAAACTTGGATGATGTTGTGGTGCAAGATGAGCCAAACATGGATGATGTTGTGGTGCAAGATGAGCTAAATTTGGATGATGTTGTGGTGCAAGATGAGCAAAACGAGCAGAATGTGGTGCAAACTAGAACTGAACTTGATGTGGTTGATGTGCAAACTGAACCTATATTGGAAGTTGTGTTACAAGTTGAAGCTGCTATAGCTGATGTTGTGCAAACTATGACTCATTTAGATGTTGTGTTGCCAGCTAAAGTTGTCCTAGATGGTCCAGTGAAGCAAACCAAGAGCTTGAGTCAACTGGGTGTCGTACCCGTCGTAGGATCAACAAGTGCCAAGAAAAAGAAGAAGAAACCGAGTGGTAATAAGAAGTAGAAGTGAAGTATTGTTATTGTCTGGATAAAAAAACTTGCCTGGATTTGTGTAAAAAATTGTGTAATGCTATTTTTACTTTGATGGGTATTTGTGTAACTCTATTCAAATTATGTCCGGATTTCAAATTTGAAGTTGTTTACTTTGGATTATTGATGTTACAATGCTTTCTCAAATATTATGCATGTTAGGTGATCAATCCGATGACTTTTTGTTGACTGAAACACTAGTCATAAAAAATGTGCTCCAAATGAGCTCCAAAGCTAGGATAAACACCCCATTTGCCAGCAATTTTTTACGACCTTTTCTAAATGAGCCCAAAACTCAAAACTTGACTTCCAGTGTGTAAATATAGGGTCCATGGCCAATACTGAATCGTTTGGATAAGCTATGACATGCTTAACCCTAAACCCTAACATGAAACCCGCACAACCTCGTTCGTGATAGCTAGGTTTTGTGAAGGGTTTTTCATGAATATACCCATTGTCGTGGGAATGATTCCGACATTAGAGAGGGGTAGGATAATGGAGCATGATCTATCGAGATGCACATGGGTGAGACGGTGGCTTTAGCGAGTCCTGGCCTTTCACGGTGGAGCTACGTCTCATGCTCTGGAGAGGCTTTGCTTACTTGTCATGAACACGGAGTTACATGGTGTCTTTGAGAGACAGAGAGGGAAGGGAGAAGATGGAGCCCCCCAGGGCTATGTGGTGGGGGTGGCTTATATAGAGTGCGCCCCCCTCACCTCCTATGTTACCAGATGAGGCATTGATGCCATAATGTCATCCCACTATGAAACCTCCGATGGTGCTCCGACTGCCCTGTTGACTGTTAGTCTTCGCATATCCGAGTGGGTCATACGTCCGAGTGGTCGAATGTCATCCGAGTGGATGGGACATTGCTTGTCCGAGTAAATAGTATGTATGTATTTTTATGGACCTACCTTACGTGTGGACTCATGCCTCTATGATATTTCGACCCTTCATGGGCCTACCTATTTTGTGTATCCCCAACACCCGTAGACTAGGTTTCTTATTTATTTTTTCCAGCAACCTAGTAACATAAAACGAGGATGGGTGAAAGTTTCATATTTTTCATATTTTTTTATTTATTTATGGTCAACCCTAGCCCTAATAACACCTTCAAAACCCCTCATAACTTCTTCAAAACCCCTCAAACCCTAGCCAAAACCCCGCATCCTTCTGGCCCGTTGGATATCTGCGAATGGACGGTGTGGATCAGATGCTAGGGAAACGTCAACGATACGAGTGAGGGCTTTGATTGGCCATATTCGAGAATGTTGGATCACTCCCCCAAACATTTCTAATCGGTGGATCGCTGCGTGTCGAACTGTGTGGATCAGCCTGCAGTGCCACGTCATCGATCCGCGTGATTCTAGTTCGGTGTTGTGGTTGGCTGGATTTGAAAACGCCTATTTTTTGTGCTTGGTTTGTTCTATGCTCGAGGGTGGGCTACTGCCATGCATACGCACCGTTAGGCTATGGTAAAGAAGCCCACCCGTTGGACCTTTGGACCGAACGTTGCCACGCCTCCCTCTAGCCAGGCCCTAGCCAGCAGGCTACATTACCATGCATGCGAGCGAGCAGCCATTGATGCATGCATGCACAAGCGGCACACGAGCAAAACGAGCAGGCGTGAACCCCAACCAATGGCACAAAGCGTGTAGCGCTGAAATGTTGCAGCCTGGCTATTGATGCAACCTTCGGTTTCCCATGCATGTACACACACCCCTCCCTCGATGCCACCCAATGTTGCCCTCTCATTACTTCGACCTGGTGTAAACACGTCGCACTAGGTCTATTTAATCCACCTATCATCTTCCTCCTCACCCATCCTCTCCCATTAGCATATGTCCTTCTTCTTATCACCACCACAAATAACCCCAAAACTAGGTTGCCATAGCCATGTAGTACACCAGGCTATCCTTCCGCTTTCCTCCCACCGTGTCGGAGATGCTCTATCCCACTGATGTGTACGTCGAGAACACACTCCGTGTGTTGGAGATGTCAAGATGGAGGGGGGCAAGGGAGTTCACTAACGCCTTCCTTGCGCTCGGCTTCGGCCACCTCCCCCATGGATCTCCAAGGATGTACCAAGTCGAGGAGGTCATCGGCAACGGGGTTGTGGTTGCTATCCTTGCCCACTTCACCAACTCCTTCAAGGTGTTCTACCTCCTTGGCCGCGTGTTCTGGTGTGGTTGTGAGTTCATCGCTTTCAACACCCACAACATCTTCACGAAATACTACAACATCTTCCCCACCGCAGAGTGCATGCACACTCTTTCGTACCCCATCGACAACACCCCGGAGGAGCAGTGAACGGCGCCCGGAGGAGGAGTGAGGTGGAGGAGGAACGAGGAGGAACAAGGAAGGCAGCCGCCATGGTTTAGAATATGATCAACCCATCTATCTATCTTTTTTAGCTAAATCTATATATTTGTATTTGTTTTATGTTCTTTAAGTTGTAAGCGTACTATGGGTACCCGTTGTGGGCTTGGTTAGCCCGAACTATCTATATTATGTGTCTTTCTATTATTAAGTTCTTGCTACTTATCTAAGTTGCACAGTGTTTTGGCTTGTTGGTCTAGATAAACCCATTATTAAAAATTGCATCTCAAAACGTCAAGAAAAGACATTTTTTGTGGACTGTAAAACGGACAAAAAATGACTCATGAAAAGTCATTTTGTAGCAATGAAATTTGTCTTTTCTACACAATCAGAAAACAATGGTGGACAAGCAACAAATATGTAAACCAAAAAAATAATTACAATACATACATGTGTTGCATGAATGGATCTATCTATCCTCCTTAAAAATGATTCAATTTATTTAATGTATCACAGAATGTTTTATTGATTTACATATGTGTATTAAAAAATAATCCATCACAAAATTTAGTGCACGACCTTTTTTTGTCGAAGCAACATGGGTGCACCAAGCGGGTGGACCTGTTTTCTATTTGGGTCTGCTTTTTCGCACAGTCCTCATCAGCCCATAGCCCAATAAGTTTTTTTGTTTGACTATGAACTCTGCATTTTATGAAGAAATGCTGCATTTTATGAACTGCTGCATTCTATTCATGAATTGTTGCATTTTATTCATCAGGGGGCGAAAATAATCCATGAAATAAAGAGAACTGTAATTGAGAACATGATTACAATAATTCAGGCATGTTTTGCTTCACACAAATTCAAATTCAGCTAACAAATGATCCCTAACTAACTGAAACTACTAGCTAGACACAATAACTGAAACTAGGGACCCCTAAAACTCGCTTGACACACTAACTGAAACTCTAACAATTTCTAGCGATTGATGAACATCTAGTAAAAGAAACCCATAGCAATGACACAACAATAAAATGCTCTAGCCATCATATCTGCTTGCTGCTTTAAATCGATCAGTTGCTTTAGTCGCTTGCTGATTTTCTTCAATTCACACTTCAGTTCAACAGTGTCCATCATTGAACCGGCTATGTCCGTCAAATGGGGGGCGTGTCCCACAACAAGCGCCCCCCCCCCCAAAAAAAATTGAGCTGTTGGGTTGATGCCTCCAATTTCAACCTCTCAACATACTCATCAAGCCACTCGAAATGCCAACATTTCTTCAGATCCTGAAAAACGGGGGTCGACGGCGCATGAACCCTGGATCCACCGCCCAAATTCAATGAAAAAAGAATGAAACGGGGAGAAATTGGACAATACGATTGGTGAAGTATACAGATCTAACCTGCCCCGGCTGTGGCCTGCTCAAGCATTTCACGAACTCGCGCCCACGGTTGTCATTTTCTTCCGTCACACAAATCAAACGCCTAAGAGGCTCCATGCGCGGGCAATCGGGGCATCTTGTTAACGGCACTGGACCATAATGGGTCCAATGGTGAGAGGCCGAAGTCGAGCTAGACATCACTTGCCGGCGGCGCGCTTCGTTGCCTAAGGAGAGGAAGAAGAAGGTGAGGGAAAGGAAAGGGGAAGGGGAAGCAATGTGGGGTGGGCTAGCTCGGGCTCGTGGCTGGCTCGGGTCAGGGCATGCTGATGAGCACGGGCATTCTTATGTGAATAAGTTATTTGTCCCGTACACATGTGAGTAAGTGGTGGGTCCCATGTTGATGTGGATAACTGGTTGGTCTCGCGTGTCATAACTCAAACCGCTAACCCCTTGTGTTTTGCATTTCATGGTTAAACAGGGCCATGTCGCATTTCAGCTATAGTTGTCTTCAAAGATGTCGCACGAGAGATATTTTCATCAACTATGTAGTACTCCATCCAATTTACCTTGAAGGAGTCGCACAGGAGCTATTGACTTGTTCTTATTGCACTCACTTTGATAGTCTTGGGAGCTCGCGGATCGTACTTTACCAGCAAATCGCGGTATGTAGGGTACTTTTATAGTAAATGGAGCCATGACTGGGAAGAGCTATTCTCCTAATATCTTGTGCTTGTGAGTCCCTGATAGCAGATCAAGACTTGTTTGGTCCAAACAACAAGTTAGTATTTGACCATCAAATCATAGTGAAGCTAAGAGACTTCCTCTCGATGCCTTTCATTCCTAAGACATGTTACAATCAGTGATAGGTTGTGAACTAGACAACCTATTCTTGTGGCCTTTCTATTTCCCAGTATCACTTAGCAGCTTATACTCTTCCTGTCAAAACCTGCTAACTAGGAGATACATGTATAGGTTGGATTGCCTAACTAATACACGTGGGTTTGATTAGAGGTTGGTTGGAAATCAATAAGCCTCAACAAGATCCTTACATCTTCTTTCTATAATATGTTTGATTCTACATATGTTTATTCCTTTATGAAACATTTCTAACTGGAATTTAGTCATGGGATGTGATGTTATTTGTATGCCTTCCCTCCCCATTGTACGTTGGTTGCATTCCCATGGCGGTGGCGGGTCAGACCAGACCTGACCCTGGCGGCGGAGGCTTTGAGCCTGGTCTCTTTTCATAGCCGATCATACCGATATGACCTCCATGCATAGCAGTAATGATCGATGACGGTCTCGTGCACACGATGCTGGATGGAGGGTTATCGAGTGCATCCGGGTGAAAACCCTACTATTGGCATACTCCCAAGGTCAGCGATGGCAGTGTTTTTCTGCGTCCTCCCCTTCTTGGAGGCAACATCATGGAGAAGCTTTGGACCCTTACCTACTACCTCTGGGGGAAACCCTGGATTAGCTGATCTGATGACAACGACACTCATGTGACGTCCCCCTCTTGAGGGCATCATTCTTGGAGGTGTGCATAGGCTCGAGGGACCAATGGATGGCATCTACGATGGAGTGATACGTCCATTTTGCATCATGATTTCTTATTAATGTTTGTGTCATTCTTGTCCATTATTCCCTATTATCATACAATTCTTATGTTAGTTCTCTCTAAATATGCAAGGTAAATCACAAAGAGGGAAATATCTGGAAACTCGAATTCTGGATCGAAAAACCAAGAAAAGGCAGAAGAATCACCAGACTCCAAATGGCCTGAAACTTCATGGAGAATTTCTATGGAGTATTTAAGAATTATTGGGCCAAAAGTATACTAGATGGTGGCCACCTGCTGACAACAAACCAACAGGGTGTGACCACACACACCCCCTGGCCGCACCCTGATGGCTTGAGGGGCAGCAGGTCTCCGGACCCCCTCTTGTCCTATATGATGTGTTTTACCCTAGAAATAAATTATAAGAAATCTTTCAGAACGAAGCATCTCCGTCTTGTGGCAGAAACCTAGGCAGAGGCCCTTTTGCACTCCGATAGTCAGATTCTGTCGGGAAAATTCCTTGCTACTTCTTGAGCTTGCGTTGGTTATCCCTTGAAGAGCAAATTGTGATGCAGAAAAGTAGATAAGTATTTCCCTTAGTTGTTGAGAACCAAGGTATAAATCTAGTAGGACGAACAAGCAAGGCTCCAATTTATGCACCTACACAAACAATCAAACACTTGCACCCAACGCTATAAAGGGGTTGTCAATCCCTTCAAGGTTACTTGCAAGGACGAGATCTGATAAACATAGATATGAAAGAGTGCTAGAAGTAAAAGTAAATAAAATTTTAGCAAGGTATTTTTGGTATTTTTGGTTTATAGATATGAAAATAAAATGTGGAAAATAGACACGGGGGCCATAGGTTTCACTAGAGGCTTATCTCTTGAAGGAAAATAATACGATGGGTGAACAAATTATTGTCGAGCAATTGATAGAAAAGCGCATTGTTATGACGATATCCAAGGAAATGATTATGCATATAGGCATCACGTCTATGTCAAGTAGACCGAAATGATTCTGCATCTACTGCTATTACTCCTCACATTGACTGTCTCCTGCCTGCATCTAGAGTATTAAGTTCATAAAGAACAAAGTAGCACATTAAGTATGACGACATATTGTAGAGGGATAAACTCAAGCAATATGATGAAAACCCCATATTTTTATCCTCAATGGAAACAATACAAATATGTGCCTCGCTACCCCTACTATGTCACTGGGTGAGGACCCCGCAAGATTGAACCCAAAACTAAGCACTTCTCGCATTGCAAGAATTACCAATGTTGTTGGCCAAACCAAACCAATAACTCGAAGAGACTTGCAGAGATATGAAATCATGCATATAAGAATTCACAGAAGATTAAAATAATATTCATAGATAATCTGGTCATAAACCCACAATTCATTGGATCTCCACAAACACACCGCAAAAGAGTATTACATCGGATAGATCTCCATAAAAATCATGGAGAACATGGTATGGAAGAACATAGAGAGAGAAGAAGCCATATAGCTACTAGCTATGGACTCGTAGGTCTGAGGTGAACTACTCACGCATCATCGGAGGGGCAATGGAGTTGATGTAGATGCCCTCCGTGATCGAATCCCCCTCCGGCAGATTACCGGAAAAGGCTCCCAGATTGGATCTCTCGGGAACAGAGGCTTCCGGCTGCGGAAAATTATTATCGTGGCTGTTTTTTGGTCTTGGGGGAATATTTCTTAATGTATAGATCGAAGATTAGGTTTAGATGAGCTACCGAGGGCCCACAAGCGAGGGGCACCCCCTGGCCGTGCTGGGGTGGCTTTTGGCCCACCCGTAGACCTTCTGGCCTCTTCTCCAAGTCTCCTAGGTTTCTTCTGGTCCAAGAAAAATCATCGTAGAATTTTATTCCATTTGTACTCCGTTTAATATTCCTTTTCTTCAATACTCAAAAACAAGGAAAAAACAGAAACTGGCACTGGGCACTAGGTTAATAGATTAGTCCAAAAAATAATATAAATAGCATATTAATGAATATAAAACATCCAAACAGATAATATAATAGCATGGAACAATCAAAAATTATAGATACATTGGAGACGTATCATCATCCCCAAGCTTAATTCCTGCTCATCCTCGATTAGGTAAATGATTAAAAATAGAATTTTTGATGTGGAATGCTGCCATATTTATCCATGTACTATTATTTATTGTGGCATGAATGTTCAGATCCATCAGACTCAAAACAAAATCTTAATATTGACATAAAAACAGTAATATTTCAAGCATACTAACAAAGCAATTGTGTCTCTTCAAAATATCATGGCAAAAGAAAGTTATCCCTACAAAATCATATAGTCTGTCTATGCTCCATCTTCCCCACACACAGTATTTATATCATGCACAACTCCGATGACAAGTCAAGCAATTGTTTCACACCTTTTATGTTCTCAAACATTTTCAACTCTCACGCAATACATGAGTGTGAGCCATGGATATAGCACTATAGGTGGAATACAATATGGTGGCGGTTGTGAAGAAAAAAGGAGAAGATAGTCTAACATCAACTAGGCATATCAACGGGCTATGGAGATGCCCATTAATAGATATCAATGTGAGTGAGTAAGGATTGCTATGCAATGGATGCACTACAGCTATAAGTGTATGAAAGCTCAAAAAGAAACTAAGCGGGTGTGCATCCAACTTGCTTGCTCACGAAGACCTAGGGAAATTTGAGGAAGCACGTCATTGCAATATACAAGCCTAGTTATATAATGAAAAATTTCCACTAGTGTATGAAAGTGACAAAATAGGAGATTCTCTATCATGAAGATCGTGGTGCTACTTTGAAGAACAGGTGTGGAAAAAAGATAGTAGTGTTTTCCCTTCTCTCGTTTTTTTATTATTTTGGTGGGCATCTTTGGCCTCTCTTTTTTATTTGGGCTTCATTGGCATATTTTATTTTTCATAAAGTCTGGAGTCTCATCCCAACTTGTGAAGGAATCATAGCTTCCAGCATCCTTTCCTCACATGGGACAATGCTCTAATAATGATGATCATCACACTTTTATTTACATACAACTCAAGAATTACAACTCGATACCTAGAACCAAATATGACTCTATATGAATGTCTCTGGAGGTGTATGAGGGTGTGCAATGATTCAGCATAGCAAATGACATCAAAAAATGGACAGGCATGAAAACATCATGCTATCTATCTTACGATCATGCAAAGCAATATGAAAATGATGGTGCGTGTCATAATAAATAGAACGGTGGAAGTTGCATGGAAATATATCTCCGAATGGCTATGGAAATGCCATAATAGGTAGGTATGGTGGCTGTTTTGGGGAAGGGTATATGGTGAGTTTCATGCACCGGCGAAAGTTGTGCGATACTAGAGAGGCTAGAAAAGGTGGAAGGGTGAGAGTGCGTATAATCCATGGACTCAACATAGTCATAAATAACTCACATACTTATTGCAAAAATCTATTAGTTATCGAAGCAAAGTATTAGACGCATGCTCCTAGGGGAGAGGTTGGTAGGAGTTAACCATCGCACGCTCCCGACCCTCACACAAAGGATGACAATCAATAAACAAATCATGCTACGACTTCGTTACATAACGGTTCACCATACGTGCATGCTACGGGAATCACAAACATTTAACACAAGTATTTCTACCAATTCACAATTACTGACTAGCATGACTCTATTATCACCATATTTATATCTCAAAACTTTATGCAAGGAATCAAACTTCTCATAATATTCAATGCACTTTATATGAAAGTTTTTATTATATCCCTCTTGGATGCCCATTATATTAGGACTTAATTCATAACCTAAAGTAATTCCCATGCTGTTTAAAGACTCTCAAAATAATATAAGTGAGGTACGAGAGTTCAATTATTTCTATAAAATAAAACACCACCGTTCTCTAAAAAAGATATAAGTGAAGCACTAGAGCAAAATTGCCTATCTCAAAAGATATAAGTGAAGCATAAAGAGTATTCTAATAAATTCACGATTCGTGCGTGTCTCTCTCAAAATATGTGCGCAGCAAGGATCATTGTAGAAAACTAAAATGCAAAGACTCATATCATACAAGATGCTCCAAGCAAAACACATATGTGAATAAAAATATAGCCTCAAGTAAATTTACCGATGGATTGAAGACGAACGAGGGGATGCCTTTCAGGGCATCCTCAAGCTTAGGCTCTTTGGCATCCTTGATTCTTTGGGGTTCCTTGGGCATCCGCAATCTTAGGCTCTTGGCACTCCTTATTCCATAGTCCATCAAATCTTTACCCGAAAATTGAAAACTTCACACACAAAACTCAACAGAAAACTTATAAGATCCGTTAGTATAAGAATAATAAATCACCATTTAGTTACTGTTGTGAACTCATTCTTTATTTATATTTGTGTAATATATACTGTATTCAAAATTTTCCATGCTTCATACCCCCGATACAACCATAGATACATCAAAATCAGTAAACAACACAAAGAAAACAGAATCTGTCAAAAACAGAATAGTGTGTAGAAATCTGTAAACTTTGAATACTTCTGTAACTCCAGAAATTATGAACAATGAGGAAAACCTGCGAAATTTTGGTATCAATCTTGTGTAAAAATTCCAGACTCATTCGGCGCTCTGATAAATATATAAAATTCCTGGACTGAGCGTAAAAGTTTCTGTTTTTCAGCAAGACCAAATCAACAATCACCATAGATCATCACAAAGGTCTTACTTGGCTCAAACACTAATTAAAACACCAAAACAAAATTACTACATAGGTAATAATGTGTGCAACACTAAAAAATAGAAGCAAAAAAATAAAACATAAAAATAAAATTGGGTTGCCTCCTAACAAGCGCTATTGCTTAACTTCGCTAGCTAGGCATAACGCAATAGATCTAGGTATTGCCATCTTTGGTATTAGAAACTTTTGTGAGGGCCTTCTCGAATCCGGGGGTCTCTTTCTGCTTCCTCGAATTTTCGGGCGAAGGAACCATCTTAAGATCCAAAATATTCAAACGCTTATTGCAAAGGGTAATCAACGTGTTCAAGCAACTGAGGTTCCCATTAATATGTTTGAGGGGTTCGTGATATTTTCGTAACTCGACTAAGTGCGTATGTAAGTCACCCAATTTGTCGAGAATTTGAACTCCCTCTTGTTAAAAGGGAAGTCCCCTTTTTTGTGGGGGAACCCCCAAAATCCCTTCCAAAACTTTATAAGTGGCACTTGCATCAAGTTTGATAAAACTTTCCTCTAAGGCAAAAATCCAAAAGCTTTCTATGATGCAAACCCAATCCAATGTAAAACATTCTAAGCAGAACTTTTGTGTCTCCTTTTAGATTGGAAATAACATAGGATTCCATTAGCCTATACTAGGCATCTTTCTGATTTTCCCTTTGTTTTTGCTTGAAGTATAGAACTTCAAAGTCTGGTGACAAAGGGGAGGTTGTAATCCTAGTCATAGCAATAAGCAAGAGATCTGGCAAGAAAAAGGGGAAATGGAAAAGACAAGGTGAATGAAACGGCAAATTGCTGAAGTGGTGAGAGGAAAATGAGAGCCAAATGGCAAATAATGTAAATGCAAGAGATGATTTTTTTGATGAGTACTTGGTAGGCTTGATGTGTATCCTCCCCGGCAATGGCGCCAGAAATCCTTCTTGCTACTTGTTGAGCTTGCGTTGGTTTTCCCTTGAAGAGGAAAGGGTGATGCAGCAAAGTAGATAAGTATTTACCTTAGTTGTCACTAAGAGGAACAAGCAAGGCCCCAATTTAAGCACCTACACAAACAATCAAACACTTGCACCCAACGCTATAAAGGGGTTGTCAATCCCTTCACGACTACTTTCAAGGATGAGATCTGATAGAGGTAGATATGAAAGAGACCTAGAAGTAAAAGTAAATAAAATTTCAGCAAGGTATTTTTGGTTTATAGATCTGAAAATTATAATATCGAAAGTAGACCCGGGGGTCATAGGTTTCACTAGAGACTTCTCTCTTGAAAGAAAATAATATGGTGGGTGCACAAATTAATGTCGAGCAATTGATAGAAAAGCTCATGGTTATGAAGATATCCAAGGAAATGATTATGCATATAGGCATCATGTCCGTGTCAAGTAGACCGAAACGATTCTGCATCTACTACTATTACTCCACACATCGACCGACTCCTGCCTTCATCTACAGTATTATGTTCATGAAGAACATAGTAATGCACTAAGTAAGATGACATGATGTAGAGGGATAAAATCAAGCAATATGATGAAACCCCCATCTTTTTATCCTTTATGGCAACAATAGAAATACGTGCCTCACTAGACCTACCATGTCACTAGGTTAGTGTTGGAAATATGCCCTAGAGGCAATAATAAATTAGTTATTATCATATTTCCTTGTTCATGATAATCGTTTATTATCCATGCTATAATTGTATTGATCGGAGACTTAAATGCATGAGTGGATACATAGACAAAACCATGTCCCTAGTATGCCTCTAATGGACTAGCTCATTGATCAAAGGATGGTTAAGGTTTTCTAGCCATGGACATGAGATGTCATTTGATAACGGGATCACATCATTAGGAGAATGATGTGATGGATAAGACCCAAACTACAAACATAGCATATGATCGTGTCAGTTTATTGCTACTGTTTTCTGCATGTCAAGTATATGTTCCTATGACCATGAGATCATGCAACTCACGGATATCAGAGGATTGCCTTGTGTGTATCAAACGTCGCATTGTAACTGGGTGACTATAAAGGTGCTCTACAGGTATCTCCGATGGTGTCTGTTGAGTTGGCATGGATCGAGACTGGGATTTGTTACTCCGTGTGACGGAGAGGTATCTCAGGGCCCACTCGGTAATACAACATCACAACAAGCCTTGCAAGCAATGTGTCTAAGTGTTAGTCACGGGATCTTGTATTACGGAACGAGTAAAGAGACTTGCGAGTAACGAGGTTGAACTAGGTATGGAGATACCGACGATCGAATCTCGGGCAAGTAACATACCGAAGAACAAAGGGAACGTTATACGGGATTAACTGAATCCTTGACATAGAGGTTCGACTGTTAAAGATCTTCGTAGAATATGTAGGAACCAATGTGGACATCCAGGTCCCTCCATTGGTTATTGACCGTAGAGGTGTCTCGGTCATGTCTACATAGTTCTCAAACCCACAGGGTCTGCACACTTAAGGTTCGGTGACGTTTCGGTAGTGTAGAGTTATGTATGGTGGTGACCGAAGTTTGTTTAGAGTCCCGGATGAGATCCTGGACGTCACGAGGAGCTCCGGAATGGTCCGGAGGTAAAGATTCATATATAGGAAGTCCCAGTTTGGTTTCCGGAAAAGTTTCGGGCTCATCGGTAGTGTACCGGGAGTGCTGGTAGTGTACCGGGAGTGCCGGTAGTGTACCGGGAGGCCTCCGGGAGGGGTATTTCGACCCCAAGAGGTCCATGGGCTGTGGGAGAATAATAACCAGCCCTTAGTGGGCTGGGCAAACAGCCACAAAGGCCCATGGCGCAGGAGAGAAAGTCCTAAAGCAAAAAGTGGAAAATCAGCCAATAGGAGGCAATCCTACTCCAACTAGGATTGGAGGTGAAGTAGGATTGCTTCCCACCTCCTATTTCGGCCGACCCAAAGGCCTTGGATGCCTCTCCTCTCCTCTCCTCCTATATATACTAGTGGATTGGGTGGTTTTTGGACAGAATTTCCGGCCACGTGCTACACGTTACACCGGTGCATAGTTTCTCCTCTAGATCGGTTTTCTGCAGCGCTTAGACGAAGCCCTGCCGGAATTGCTCCACCACCATCACTGGAGCGCCGTCACGCTGCCGGTGAACTCTCTCTCCTCTCCACCTCCTCTTGCTGGATCGAGACGGTGGAGATCGTCATCAAGCTGCACGTGTGCTAAACGCGGAGGTGCCGTCCGTTCGGCGCTAGATCGGAAGGACCGTGATCGAGATCGCGAGACGGTTCGTGATGTGATCACGGAACGGATCGTGATGAGTTCGCGTGACAGATCGTGATCAAGATTGTGAGACGGATCGTGATGAGTTCGCGGGACGGATCATGATGTGTTCGCGGGATGGTTCGTGATTGGATCGCGGGACGCTCGGCGATTTGGATCGCGAAGAAGTTCGACTACACCAACCGCGTTTCTTAACGCTTCCCGATTAGCGATCTACAAGGGTACGTGGATCCAATCTCCCTCTCGTAGATGCTCATCACCATGGATAGGTTTGCGTGTGCATAGGAAAAATTTTGTTTCCCATGTGACGTTCCCCAACACTGGCATCATGAGCTAGGTTGATGGTTCGATGAGATCTCGAGTAGAAC
Source organism: Hordeum marinum (assembly GCA_022496015.1). Taxonomy (NCBI): domain Eukaryota; kingdom Viridiplantae; phylum Streptophyta; class Magnoliopsida; order Poales; family Poaceae; genus Hordeum; species Hordeum marinum. The sequence goes on from CM039676.1 coordinate 446,946,223, forward strand.
ACAAAAGGTTTGTGGGCGTTGATGCTTAGATTGCTTTCTCCCTTGGTCGGATTTTGGTTCAGCAGGATTGTGAGATGAAGCGGCCCGGACCAACATTACTCGTACGCTTACGAGAGACCGGTTCCCTCGACGCAACTTGTTGCTTAGATGGCTTGCGGGTGACAGTTTCTCTCACTTTAGTTGGATCAGATCTGACAAAGGCGGTCCTTGAGAAGGTTGAAAATCAATCTATGTATCACCGTTGTGGTTTATGCGCAGGTGAGAATCATTCTTGCTAGATACCCGTAGCAGCCACGTAAAACATGCAACAACAATTAGAGGACGTCTAACTTGTTTTTGCAGGGTATGTTGTGATGTGATATGGCCAATTACATGATGAGATATATGTGATGTATGAGATGATCATGTGATGTATAGAATTTCACGACTTGCATGTCATTGCGTACGGCAACCGGCAGGAGCCATAGGGTTGTCTTTAATTATTGTATGACCTGCGTGTCAATCATTAAGCGCTATGTAATGCTTTACTTTATCGCTAAGCGGTAGCAATAGAAGTAGAAGCAGGGCTAGCGCCACAACCCCAATGGCAACACATTGATGGAGATCAAGATGATGGAGATCATGGTGTTGTGCCGGTGACGATGGAGATCATGCCGGTGTTTCGAAGATGGAGATCTTAAACACAAGTTCATGGCCATATCATGTCACTTATGAATTGCATGAGATGTTAATCCTTTTATGCACCTTGTTTTGCTTAGTACGGCAGTAGCATTATAAGGTGATCTCTCACTTGAATTTCAAGATGAACTATGTTCTCCCCGAGTGTGCACCGTTGCGAAAGTTCGTCGTGTTGAGACACCACGTGATGATCGGGTGTGATAGACTCTACGTTCACATACAACGGGTGCAAGCCAGATTTGCACGCGCAGAACACTCGGGTTAAACTTGATGAGTCTAGCATGTACAGACATGGCCTCGGAACACAAGAGACCGAAAGGTCGAGCATGAGTCATATAGTGGATATGATCAACATAATGATGTTCACCATTGAAGCCACCTTAACTCACGTGATGATCGGACTTGAGTTGGTGAATTTGGATCATGTATCACTCGAATGACCCGAGGGATGTCAATTTGAGTGGGAGTTCTTAAGTAATATGATTAATTGAACTCATTATCATGAACATAGTCAAAGTGTCTTTGCAAATTATGTTGTAGATTACTAGCTCGCGCTGTAGCTCCCTTGTATTTTTATATGTTCCTAGAGAAATAGAATTGAAAGATGTTGGTAGCAAAATTGCGGACTGGGTCCGTGATCTGAGGATTGTCCTCACTGCTGCACAGAAGGCTTATGTCCTTAATGCACCTCTCGGTGCGCCACCCCATCTAGCGTCGTCTGTAGATGTTGTGAACATCTGACAGGCACGTTTCGATGACTACTTGATAGTTTAGTGCGTCATGCATTACGGCTTAGAATTGAGGCTCCGAAACGTTTTGAACGTCACGGAACATATGAGATGTTCTAAGAGCTGAGATTGTGATCTCAGGCTCGTGCCCGAGTTGCGAGATATAGGATCTCCAATGAGATTCTTTGCCTGCAAGATGAAAGAGAATAGCTCAATCGTTGAGCATGTGCTCAAACTGTCTGGGTACTACAATCGCTTGAATCGAGTGGGAGTTGATCTTCCAGATAAGATAGTGATTGATGTAGTTCTCCAAGTCACTGTCACTGAGCTACTAGAACTTGCTGATGAACTATAAAATGCCATGGAAAGAAATGTTGATCCCTGAGCTGTTCGCGATGTTTGACACCGCGAAGGTAGAAATCAAGAAGGAGCGTCAAGTGTTGATGGTTAATCAAACCACTAGTTTCGAGAAGGGCAAGAGCAAGGAGGGAAACTTCATGGATAGCAAGTCAGTTGCTGCTCCAGTGAAGCAACCCAAAGTTGAACTCAAACCCGAGACTAAGTGCTTCTGTTATGAGGTGAGCGGTTGCTGAAGCGGAACAACCCTAGATACTTGGTAGATAAGAAGGCTGGCAACATTGATAGAAGTATATTTGATATACGAGTTACTAATGTGTACCTTGCTAGTACTCTTAGTAGCACCTGGGTATTGGATACCGGTTTGGTTGCTAAATGTTAGTAACTCGAAATAAAAGCTACGGAATAAACGGAGAACTAGCTAAGGGTGAGGTGACGATATGTGTTGGAAGTGTTTCCAAGGTTGATGTGATCAACATCGCACGCTCTCTCTACCTTCAGGATTAGTGACGAACCTAAATAAATGTTATTTGGTGTTTTGCGTTGAGCATGAACATGATTAGATCATGTTTATTGCAATACGGTTATTCATTTAAGTTAGAGTATAATGGTTATTCTGTTTACATGAATAATACCTTCAATGGTCATGCACCCAGTGAGAATGGTTTGTTGAAATCTTGATCGTAGTATTACACATGTTCATAACATTGATGTCAAAAGATACAAAGTTAATAGTGATAGTACCACATACTTGTGGCACTGCTGCTAAATGTCATATTGGTATAAAGCGCATGTAGAAACTCCATGCTGATGGATATTTGGACTCATTCGATTTCGAATCGGTTGAGACATGCGAACCATGCCTCTTGGACAAGATGACTAAAGGACCCCGTTGGATGGAGCGGGCAAGTGATTCATTGGAAATGATACATGTTGATGTATGCAATCTAGTGAGTCTTGTAGCGTGTAGTGGATATCGTTATTTTCTTACCTTCACTGATGATTTGAGTAGATATAGTGTATATTTACTTAATGAAACACAAGTCTGAATCCTTTGAAAGGTTCAAGCAAATTCAGAGTGAAGTTTAAAGATCATCGTGAAAAGAAGATAAAAATGATTGCTATATGATCGTGGAGGTGAATATCTGAGTCACGAGTTTGGCATACAACAAAGACAATGTGAAAGTTGTTTCACAACTAAACGCCACCTGGAACACCATAGTGTGATGGTGTGTCCGAACATCATAGTTATGCTCTATTGGACATGGTGCGTGCTATGATGTCTCTTGTCGTTTTACTACTATAATTTTGGGGTTATGCATTAGAGACAACTACATTCACTTTAAATAGGGCACCATCTAAATCCGTTGAGATGACACCATGTGAATTATGGTTTGATAGAAACCTAAGCTGTCATTTCTTAATATTTGGGGATGTGACACTTGTGTGGAAAATGTTTTCACCTAATGAGGTCGAACCCAAGGCGGACAAATTGCATGTTCATATAATACCCTAAGATTAGTTGGGTGAACCTTCAATCTCTGATCCTAGTGCAAAGTGTTTGTTGCTTAAACGGATCCTTTCTCGAGGAAATGTTTCTCTCGAAAGAATTCAGTGGGAGGAAGATAGAACTTGATGAGGTTGTTAAACCTTTGTTCAACCAGAGAGTAGCGCAGCGCAGAAAGATGTTTCTGTGAAGCCTACGTTAGTTGAAGAGGAAGTTAATGATGATGATCATGAAGCTTCAGGATCAAGTTACTATCGAACTTCGTAGGTCGACAAGGATGTGTAATGCTCCTAAGTGGTACGACAACTCTGTCTTGGAGATCATGTTGTTGGACAACGATGAACCTACGAGCTATGGAGAAGCGATGATGGGCCCGGATTCCGACAAATGGTTAGAGGCCATGAAATCCGAGATAGGATCCATGTATGAAAACCAAGTGTAGACTTTGGTAGACTTGCTCGTTGGACGGCAGGTCGTTGAGTAAAAATGGATCTTTAAAATGAAGACAGACACTGATGGTGAATGTCACTATTTGTAAAGCTCGACTTGTTGCAAACATGTTTGTGACAAGTTCAAGGAGTTGACTACGATGAGACTTTGTCACTCGTAGTGGTGCTAAAGTCTATTGGAATTATGTTAGCAGTTGCTGTGTTTTCAATTATGAAATCTGGCAGATGGATGTCAAAACATCGTTTCCTTAACGGTTTACTTGAGGAAAGGTTGTATGTGATACAACCAGAAGGTTTTGTCAGGCCTAAGGATGCTAAAAGGTGTGCAAGCTTCGGTGATCCTTCCATGGACTGAAGCAAGCATCTCGGAGTTGGAATATACGCTTTGATGAGGTGATCAAAGTTTTGATGTTCATACAAAATTTACGAGAAACTTGTATTTGCAATAAAGTGAGTGGGAGCACTATAGAATTTCTGATAAGTATATGTGGAAGACATATTGTTGATCAGAAATAATGTAGAGTTTCTGGAAAGCATAAAACGGTCATTTCGAAAGTGATTTTCAAAGGAAGACCTAGATGAAGCAACCTAATTGTTGAGCATCAAAATCTATGGAGATAGATCAAGATGCTCGATGAGACTTTCAATGAGTGCATACCTTGACAAGATTTTGAAAGAGTTCAAAATGGATCAGTCAGAGAAAGAGTTCTCGCCTGATTTGTAAGGTGTGAAAGTTGAGTGAGACTCAAAGCTCGACAACGGCAGAAGAAAGAGAAAGGACAAACGTCGTCCCCTATGCCTTAGCCATAGGCTCTATATTATGCCATGTTGTGTATCGCACCTGTGTGTGCCTTGCCATGAGTCCGTCAGGGGGTACAAGAGTGAACCAGGAGTGGATCACTGGACAGCGGTCAAGATTATCCTCAATAACAAAGAGACTGAGGAGATGTTTCTCGATTATGGAGGTGATAAAGAGTTCGTCGTAAGGAGTTACGTCGATACAAGCTTTAACACTGATCCGGATGACTCGTAGTAGCAATCTGGATACGTATAGTGGAGCAGCCATTTGGAAATAGTACCAAGTGGAGTGTGGTAGCAGTGTTTACGGTTTGACATAGAGATTTGCAAAGTACACACGGATCTGAATATCGCAGACCCGTTGACTATAAGACCTCTCTCACATGCAAAGCATGATCGAGCCCCAGAACTCATTGGGTGTTAGATTCATAACAATGCGAATCACATGGTGATGTGAACTAGATTACTGACTCAAGTGCAAGTGGGAGACTGTTGGAAATATGCCCTAGAGGCAATAATAAATTAGTTATTATCATATTTCCTTGTTCATGATAATCGTTTATTATCCATGCTATAATTGTATTGATCGGAGACTTAAATGCATGAGTGGATACATAGACAAAACCATGTCCCTAGTATGCCTCTAATGGACTAGCTCATTGATCAAAGGATGGTTAAGGTTTCCTAGCCATGGACATGAGATGTCATTTGATAACGGGATCACATCATTAGGAGAATGATGTGATGGATAAGACCCAAACTACAAACATAGCATATGATCGTGTCAGTTTATTGCTACTGTTTTCTGCATGTCAAGTATATGTTCCTATGACCATGAGATCATGCAACTCACGGATATCAGAGGAGTGCCTTGTGTGTATCAAACGTTGCAACGTAACTAGGTGACTATAAAGGTGCTCTACAGGTATCTCCGATGGTGTCTGTTGAGTTGGCATGGATCGAGACTGGGATGTGTTACTCCGTGTGATGGAGAGGTATCTCAGGGCCCACTCGGTAATACAACATCACAACAAGCCTTGCAAGCAATGTGGCTAAGTGTTAGTCACGGGATCTTGTATTACAGAACGAGTAAAGAGACTTGCCAGTAACGAGGTTGAACTAGGTATGGAGATACCGACGATCGAATCTTGGGCAAGTAACATACCGAAGAACAAAGGGAACGTTATACGGAATTAACTGAATCCTTGACATAAAGGTTCGACTGATAAAGATCTTCGTAGAATATGTAGGAACCAATGTGGACGTCCAGGTCCCGCCATTGGTTATTGACCGTAGAGCTGTCTCGGTCATGTCTACATAATTCTCGAACCCGAAGGGTCTGCACACTTAAGGTTCGGTGACGTTTCGGTAGTGTAGAGTTATGTATGGTGGTGACCGAAGTTTATTCGGAGTCCCGGATGAGATCCCGGACGTCACGAGGAGCTCCGGAATGGTCCGGAGGTAAAGATTCATATATAGGAAGTCCCAGTTTGGTTTTCGGAAAAGTTTCGGGCTCATCGGTAGTGTACCGGGAGTGCCGGTAGTGTACCGGGAGTGCCGGGAGTGTACCGGGAGGCCTCCGGGAGGGGTATTTCGACCCCAAGAGGTCCATGTGCTGTGGGAGAATAATAACCAGCCCTTAGTGGGCTGGGAAAACAGCCACGAAGGCCCATGGCGCAGGAGAGAAAGTCCTAAAGCAAAAAGTGGAAAATCAGCCAATAGGAGGCAATCCTACTCCAACTAGGATTGGAGGTGAAGTAGGATTGCTTCCCACCTCCTATTTCGGCCGACCCAAAGGCCTTGGCTGCCTCTCCTCTCCTCTCCTCCTATATATACTAGTGGATTGGGTGGTTTTTGGACAGAATTTCCGGCCACGTGCTACCCGTTACACCGGTGCATAGTTTCTCCTCTAGATCGGTTTTCTGCAGCGCTTAGGCGAAGCCCTGCCGGAATTGCTCCACCACCATCACCGGAGAGCCATCACGCTGCTGGTGAACTCTCTCTCCTCTCCAGCTCCTCTCGCTGGATCGAGACGGTGGAGATCGTCATCAAGCTGCACGTGTGCTAAACGCGGAGGTGTCGTCCGTTCGGCGCTAGATCGGAAGGACCGTGATCGAGATCGCGAAACGGTTCGTGATGTGATCACGGAACGGATCGTGATGAGTTCGCGGGACAGATCGTGATCAAGATCGTGAGACGGATCGTGATGAGTTCGCGGGACGGATCATGATGTGTTCGCGGGACGGTTCGTGATTGGATCGCGGGACGCTCGGCGATTTGGATCGCGAAGAAGTTCGACTACACCAACCGCGTTTCTTAACGCTCCCGCTTAGCAATCTACAAGGGTACGTAGATCCACTCTCCCTCTCGTAGATTCTCATCACCATGGATAGGTTTGCGTGTGCGTAGGAAAATTTTTGTTTCCCATGCGACGTTCCCCAACACTGGCATCATGAGCTAGGTTGATGGTTCGATGAGATCTCGAGTAGAACACAAAAGGTTTGTGGGCGTTGATGCTTAGATTGCTTCCTCCCTTGGTCGGATTTTGGTTCAGCGGTATTGTGAGATGAAGCGGCCCGGACCAACATTACTCGTACGCTTACGAGAGACCGGTTCCCTCGACGCAACTTGTTGCTTAGATGGCTTGCGGGTGACAGTTTCTCTCACTTTAGTTGGATCAGATCTGACAAAGGCGGTCCTTGAGAAGGTTGAAAATCAATATATGTATCACCGTTGTGGTTTATGCGTAGGTGAGAATCGTTGTTCGCGGGACGGTTCATGATTGGATCGTGGGACGCTCGGCGATTTGGATCGCGAAGAAGTTCGACTACACCAACCGCGTTTCTTAACGCTTCCCGCTTAGCGATCTACAAGGGTACGTAGATCCACTCTCCCTCTCATAGATGATCATCACCATGGATAGGTTTGCGTGTGCGTAGGAAATTTTTTGTTTCCCATGCGACGTTCCCCAACAGTTAGGACACCGCAAGATTGAACCCAAAACAAAGCACTTCTCCCATTGCAAGGATTACCAATCTAGTTGGCCAAACCAAACCAATAACTCAAAGAGACTTGCAAAGATATGAAATCATGCATATAAGAATTCAGAGAAGATACAAATAATATTCATAGATAATCTTATTATAAATCCACATTTCATCGGATCTCGACAAACACACTGCAAAAGAGTATTACATCGGATAGATCCCCATGAAGATCATGGAGAACATGGTATTGAAGAACATAGAGAGAGAAGAAGCCATCTAGCTACTAGCTATGGACCTGTAGGTCTGAGGTGAATTACTCACGCATCATCGGAGGGGCAATGGAGTTGATGTATATGCCCTCCATGATCGAATCCCCCTCCAGCAGATTACCGGAAAAGATTCCAAGATTGGATCTCTCGGGAGCGGAGGCTTCAGGCGGCAGAAAAGTATTATCGTGGTTATCCTTGGTATTGGGGGAATATTTCTGAATTTATATGCCAAAGCTTACGGTTAGAGGAGCTACGGGTGGGCACAAGCCAGGGGTGGCTTGTGGCCCACCTGTAGACCTTCTGGTCCAAGAAAAATCATCGTAGAAAATATTCTGTTTGGACTCCATTTGATATACCTTTTCTGCAATACTCAAAAAAAGGGAAAACTGAAACTGGCACTGGGCACCAGGTTAATAGATTAGTCCCAAAAATAATATAAAGTATCATATTAATGCATATAAAACATCCAAAACAGATAATATAATAGCATGGAACAATCAAAAATTATAGATACGTTAGAGACATATCATTCCTCTCCGAGAGGGGGAGATCGAAGCCGTCGACGTCATCAATGCTTCCTCCTTCATGGGAGGACCAATCTTCATCAACATATTGACCAACACCATCTCAGCTCCAATCCTAGTTCATCTCTTGTATTCAATCTTTGCCCCAAAACCTCAGATTGGTACCTGTGGGTTACTAGTTGTGTTGATTATATCTTGTAGTTGATGCTTGTTGGATTACTTGGTGTAATACATTATGTTCAGATCCTTAATCATTATTTCCCTACCTCTGATATTGAACATGTTGATGAGGTGTGAGTAGTTACTATTGTTCCCGGGGACATGGAAAAGTCTTGTTATAAGTAATCTTGTGAAGTTGGTATTGATTCGATATTTTGATGATATGTATGTTGTTACTTCTCTTAGTTGTGTCATGTGAACGTCGACTACATGACACTTCACAATGTGATGGGCCTAAGGGAATTCATTCTGGAGTAACAAGTAGATGATGAGTTGCTAGAGTGACAGAATCTTAGACCCTAGTTTATGTGTTGCGTCATAAGGGGCTGATTTGGATCCACATGTTTCATGATATTTAGATTTATGTTAATTCTTCTCTCGTAGTTGCGGATGTTTGTGAGAGGGGGTAATCATAAGTTGGTTGTTAGTTCAAGTAAGAACAGCACATTAGCACCGGTCCACCACATATCAATTTATCAAAGTAGTGAACGCGAATCAATATGAGAAATCATCCTTTTCATTTTCATCATGTAATAAACATATATACCTGATGTTGGGGATATAACCCCATGGTAAGACCCTCCTAGGAGGGGCTGGATTAGAAGCTGGCGGCTTGGACAGTGAGGCCTTGAGTAGGCTGGAAGACCAAAGTAAGCCCATGAGCCGTTACCAGACGGGTCGGGCGGAGGCCCAGAGCTGGAAGACAACGTATGACCCAGAGGCGTAAGCTGCCGGTGATACATCTCAAACGTATGTATAATTTATGAAGTATTCATGCCATGTTTACAATAATTCTATATGATTTTGGTATGATTCTATTAGAACTAACCCGGACTGACGCGGTTTCAGCAGAACTACCGTGGTGTTGTTTTTGTGCAGACATAAAAGTTCTCATAATGAGCTGAAAATTTACGGGAATATTTTTGGAAAATATTAAAAATACTAGAGCGAAGAGTCGTTGGAGAGGAAGGTCGAGGAAGCCACAAGCCACACAGGGGAGCCCCCTGGCTTGTGACTTCCTCGTGGACCCCCTGGACTTGTTTCCACCGCCACAAACTCTTATAAATACAGAAACCCCCGAAAAGAAACCTAGATCGGGAGTTCCACCGCCGCACACCTCCAGAGCCACGAAAAACCAATCTTGTCCCTCTCCGGCACTCTGCCGAAGGGGGTCACCATCACCGGAGGCCATCTTCATCGTCTCGGAGGATCCATCAACACCATGGAGGCCAAGGACCAGAGGAAGAACCTCTCCCCACAGAGGGAGGAGGCCATGAAGGAGGAAGCACAAGGGGGAGAACCTCTCCCCCTCTCTACCGGTGGTGCCGGAGTGCCATCGGGGGAACCTTCGCTGCGATGATCGTCTTCATCCACATCACCTTATTCATCACCATCCTCATCTCCTTTTAGCGGTCCACTCTCCCGCACCCCGCTGTAATCACCTACTTGAACATGGTGCTTTATGCTACATATTATGATCCAATGATGTGTTGCCATCCTTTCATGTATTGATTAGATTACTTTTGTCCTTTGGGTTGGTTGATAATCTAGATTGGTTTGAGTTGTATGTTTATTTTGGTGTTGTCCTATGGTGCCTTTCATGCCGTGCACACGTGAAGGATTCCTGTTGTAGGGAGTTGCAATACGTTCGTGATTCGCTTATAGTGGGTTGCTTGAGTGACAGAAGCATAAACCCGAGTCAGGGGGTTGTTGCGTATGGGATAAAGGGGACTTCATGCTTTAATGCTATGGTTGGGTTTTACCTTAATGATCTTTAATAGTTGTGGATGCTTGCTAGGGTTCCAATCATAAGTGCATATGATCCAAGTAGAGAATGTATGTTAGCTTATGCCTCTCCCTCATATAAAATTGCAATGATGACTTTCGATCTTGTTAACAATTGCCTAGGGTAATTCCGCACACTGACCCATCATTATTCCACACTCGCTATTTGTAATATATTGTAGCATTATGTTAACAACACCTATTTTTATATTTTAGTTCTCCGATATCATGCAAAGCTATCCTCTTCATAACCACAATGTAGTTTTATTTCTCGTTTCTAGATGGAAGCAAACGTTCTGTGTACGTAGAGTTATATCGGTGGCAGATAGCACTTGAGAGAATATTTATCTTACCTTTAGCTCCTTGTGGGTTCGACACTACATACTTATCACTTCCATCTTTAGAAATTCCTATGATGATTCCTTGCACTTGGGCATTGTCAGCCAGCTATGACTTGCCCAATAAGGAAAGGCGAGTTAGAGATGAGGCCGGTTACTAGATGTAACCCGGCCCGGACTCTTGTAAGCCTAGGGCCCCGACCTTTGTATATAAAGGTGGGTTCCTTGGGCGGCTTAGGGTACGAAACAATCTGTCGAGAACTAGGTCAATCGAATCTGCTCCCCTGTAATCGATACCCAATGAATACTACACAAAGCAGGACGTAGGCTTTTACCTCTTTCTGGGGGTCCGAACCTGGGTAAACCCAAGTCTCTCGTCCCGATCAACTCCTTCGATCTCACCATCGTAGCGATGGCCACGAACCTAAGTCCTCTTGCTAGGACATCTGCCGTGACAAAACCACGATAGTTGGCGCCCACCATGGGGCCAGTACGCGGTGGTGTGGAGTTCTCGAAGGGCTCTCTCCCAGGAGTCGAGGGATACGCCATCGGCAAGATGAATAAGAGTCATCATGGCAAGACCTGCATCGATGATGCTTGTTGCGGCCCTGAGGCTGACTCAATCAAGTACGGGTATTGGGTCCCCTTCGGCAGAATTCACGTTTTCATTGGAAAGATCGACGGATCTAAGCCCGGGCCAAACATCTGCACCAAGCTCGTTGAGCCGGCCCGACGTACGCAACCCGCCCGTGTTCAACACGGGAAAAGGAGCGTCTTCATCGTCACGCAAGGCATGGAAGACTCTGTGTTAGGAGGGGTTGATCTACCAGCTTCATGACGGTGGTATTGGGGCCTATGCCGATGGTGATAGTATTCCGGAGCCCTATAATCCGCCAAGTCGAGCAACCATCTTTATGGCAGGCACGGCACCGACTCTCAATAGCACGACGTCCGAAGCGGCGGCGGTAGCCGCTCCACTAGGTGCCAGGTCATCCAGGCCGCCAGCTCAAGTTTAGCTGGATCTGATGGAGGAAATGACAACCTTGATGGGAACCGAGGTCACAGATGGAAATCAGGCAGAGCGTAATGCAGAGCTTACTAGGCTAAAAGGGTTGATGACCAAGGCCCAAGAGGATATCAACACGTTGGAATATCAGATGAATGTTGAGTCGGGGTGTTTGAGGGCGGAAGCTTTCCACTTTAACCTAGACCAACACACCTCGGAGGCAGTCCTTCGAAGGAGATCTCAGGCCCGCTCGTGACACAGGTTGACCACAGAACCTTTTTAACACCCCCATGGCGGGACCGGGTGCGTCTCTAACCGTAAGATGGTCCATGGAAGCACCACGGCAGCCAGACCCTCCCATCAGGAATCAGACCCCGCCACGACACCTTTTACCGCCACCTAGCCATTATTATAACCTGGTGGATAATTTGATAGCGGTGGCTACCAGGCTCAACGCACTCCCTCTTGCGAAGGGGACGTCGTTCGCTGAGCAGGCGCGAAACGCCATCGAGTTATTACAGACGATAGTGGCTCAGCAGGAGAAATATACTTACAACCAGAGTCGTGTGATGATGCACTCCCTCTCCCAAGGCATAGTTGCAGCCGACGCATGGAATCACCGTCGGTCTCTAGCAGCGAGTGACGACGCAACCTGCCCTATGATGACCCGCCCAATACCAATGCCCAGGAGATCATGGACATAGGCAGAGCCCATCGGGGAGGGACGCCCGTGACAAATTACCCAGAGGTTCATGAGCCATCTCCCGTAACCCCTTCAACCTCGGTGGGAGCCGGGGTCTCATCCAAGGGTGTTAGTGTGCCCTGCTTAACAATAGCACTACGTAATGATCACTTGCCTAAGGACTTTAAAGGGTCGTTCAAAGTGCCTAATTATACAACTGATTTACCCCAAGAGGCCTAGATCGAGAACTATGAGCTCGCCATGGAGATGTTGGATGTCAGTGAGGCGGTCTGTACAAAATACTTCATCATGATGTTGGAAGGGCCAGCCCATACATGGTTAAAGGGTCTACCTCCCAATACCATTGCGTCCTGGGCCGAGTTGAAGCCACGATTTATCAAAAAATTCTGAGGGACGTGTAAGCAACATATGGCGATAGTTGACCTTGATCATTGTGTGCAACATGAGGATGAGTCGACCCATCATTGGGTTCGGTAGGTTTCGACCGTCATTCATTCATCAGATAACATCTCAGCAGCTCGAGCAGTCCTCACCCTGGAGAAAAATTGTCATTTCTTACCCCTTAAGCAGAAGCTTGGACGGCTCAAGTGTTCCTCTCAGGACATGGGTGAGCTCATGTCGGCTCTCACCAAGTACGGAGACTCTGATACCACTAAGGATCTGGGTTCTCATGTGGACAAGTCGGCAAAGGGTAAGAAGAATGGCGGCGGCAAGGGCCAGCAACAAAACGGGGCAGGAAATAACAATCCGGGCAATGCCGGAAAGAGGAACAACCCGGATGGCGGGTCAGATCTTGTAGCCAACACTAGTACTGGGAACAATTGTGCTAAGGGCAACGGTAAGCCGCCTTTTGGTAAGGCTAAGACCCACTTTAATATAGAGGCAATGCTCAATAAACCTTGCCCAGAGCACAGTCAACCCGGTAAGCCATTTGCTCATGCTTGGAGGGATTATTATATCATGCGGGAGTTCCGGAACTACAACCTTAATCAGCATCATGGTAACAACAATGGACCGTCTGGGGGTCAAGATCCGACTCTCATGGGTCAGGCTTCGGTGGTGGCGGCTCAAGTTCATGTTATCAGGGGCAAGGTAATCAAGGTGGTCACCATCAGCAGTCTGGCAATGGTGGTCAATAGCAAAACAACCAATCAGGGTATCAAAGTAACCCGAAGCAGCTTAATGGAGGCTATTATCACGTTTTCACCACAACTCTGGATAAATGGGACCAGAAGTTACACAAGAGGGCGGTTCACATCGCAACACTGGATCTTCCACGATATTTGAAGTGGTCTGAGCATACAATATCATGGAGTAGGGAGGATGACCCGCCACAAGTTGATAACTCAGAACACTTAGCGCTTGTGGTAGCCCCTCAAGGGGGAGGCTATAAATTCACCAAGGTACTGATGGACAGTGGCAGCAACATCAACATCTTATACTATGACACCTTTCGCCGGATGGAGCTGACTAACAAAGCTCATAAGCCGTCTTCTATAGTATTCCATGGTGCCGTGTCGGGAAAGTCTGCTTATCCAGTAGGAAAGAATGCTCTCGAGGTGGCATTTGGTGATGACAACAATTACAGGGTGGAAACTTTGTGGTTCAAAGTAGTCAAAATTAAGAACCCATATCATGTCCTATTTGGGTGGCCTGCTTTCGCTACATTTATGGCCAGGCCCTTTTATGTATACTTGCAGCTCAAGATGCCGGCCCTGAAAGGGATGATCATGGTGCACGGTGATCGGAAGATTGCTCTTGAGTGTGAGGAAGGCGATGCTGCATATGCGGAGACAAGTTGTGTCGAGGAAAAGCTCAAGTTTTATATAGATAATGTTGACCCGACAGAAGATACTAGGTTGGTGGATTTTTCTCCCGGTGACTCATCGAAGCATTTCACTATCAGGGCTAATATGGACCCTGCATAGGAAGGCACGCTCATCGAATTCATTCGTGTGAATTGGGACATCTTTGCATGGTAAACTTCTGACATGTCGGGTGTACCGAGAGAATTCGCTGACCACCACCTTAATGTGGATCCTAAGTTTAAGCCCGTCAAGAAATTTCTCTGTCGTTTCAATGCGGAGCGGCGTAAAGCTATTGGGGAAGAGATAGCCCGGCTCTTAGCAGCAGGGTTCATCGTGGAGGTGTTTCACTCGGAGTGGTTGGCTAATCCCGCGCTTGTACTTAAAAAGAATGGCACGTGGCGCATGTGTGTGGATTACATAGATCTCAACAAGGCCTGTCTGGTTGATCCGTTTGCTCTCCCTCGCATTAACCAGATCATTGACGCCATGGCGGGTTGTGAGAGTTTATATTTCCTGGTTGCTTATTCGGGTTACCATCACATCAAGATGGCAGTTAAAGACCAAGAGAAGACATCTTTCATCACGCCTTTTGGATCTTTCTGCTATGTGTCCATGCCCTTTGGACTTAAAAGTGCGCACACGACTTATCAATGCTGTGTACAGAACTGTCTTCATAATCAAATTTAGCGCAATGTTCATGCTTATGCGGGTGATACTGTGGTCAAGTCAAAGAAGAAGGAGACTCTGCTTGACGATTTGAAGGAGACTTTTAATAATCTACGGGTTTACAAGATGATGCTTAATCTGGCTAAATGTGTCTTTGGTGTCCCTGTAGGTAAGCTCCTGGGTTTTCTGGTCTCAGAAAGGGGGATCTAAGCTAACACGGATAAAATAAGGGCCATCACCTCATTTTCTAAATCGGCGTGTGTTAATGATGTCCAGCGCTTGGCGGGTCGTATCGCCGCCTTAAGCCGATTCATAAGCCGCCTAGGCGAGAAGGCTATCCCTTTATATCAGACGATGAAAAAGAGAGATGATTTTGTCTGGAGTGATGCTTTCAATGATGCTTTTGAAGCGCTCAAAAACACTTGGTTGAGCCGCCGGTTTTGGCTGCTCCCATGGAGAAAGAACCACTGCTCCTGTATGTGGTGGCTAATAACAGGGCCGTCGGTGTTGCAGTTGTTGTGGAGTGCAAGGAGGCATGGAAAGAGTATCCAGTCTAGAGGTCGGTTTACTATGTCAGCGAGGTTTTAATAGAATCCAAGCAAAGGTACCCGCATTGGCAAAAGCTGATATATGGAGTGTTCATGGCAAATTGCAAACTGAAGCATTATTTCCTTGGACATACGATCACAGTGGTTAGTTCTACTCCTTTGGGAGATATCATTCAAAATAGATAAACGAGCGACGGAATTGCTAAGTGGGCACTAGAGCTTGGGCATATCAATTTGAAGTATGTGCCTCGAACGACTGTCAAGTCTCAAGCCTTGGTGGGTTTTATAAACGACTAGACGGAGTAATAAGCGCCTGAGGAGAAGACGGATAATACATACTCTACAATTCACTTTGATAGATCCAGACAGTTGGAAGGATCGGGGGATGGAGTTGTTTTAACTTCCCCTATAGGTGATAAGTTCTGTTATGTGTTAAAGCTAATGTTTCTGTTTACTAACAATGCAGTTGAGTATGAGGCTTTACTCCATGGTCTCCATGTGGCCAAGGAGATGAATCTAAGACGGGTCAGGTGCCTGGGCAACAAAGACCTTGTGGCTCAACAGTTTCAGGAATGTGGGATTCTAAGGACCCTCGCATGTCCGCTTATCGCCAGGAAGTTGACATCATTGCCAGTCACTTCAAGGGTTATCAGGTGGATCATATTGATCGTCAGAAGAACGAGGCAGCTGATGCATTATCAGGACTCGGTCTCAGCGCAAGCCAGTGCCGCCTAATGTGTTTCTGGGCGTCTTGGGTCACCCGTGAGTCAAATTACCCTCTGAGGAGGATCCTGTTGTGCCTGACCCGGAAGGACAGTTGGTGGCGGCTCTTCGTGCTATCCCAGATTGGACGATGCCTTATCTGACGTATCTGACTCGTGACGAGTTACTCGAGGACGAGACCATGGCACGGCAAATTTTGAGTCAGTCCAAGTCCATGACCATCGCAATGGCGAATTGCACAGATGCAGTGTGACTAGTGGTTTTCAGCATTGCGTTTCCTGGGAGGAGGGCCAGGAAATTTTACATGAGAAACACGCGAGTGACTATGGTCATCACGCCTGCTCAAAATCCTTGGTGACCAAGGCTTACCGACATGGTTTCTTCTGGTTAACGGCTCATAAAGACATAGAGGACATAGTTACCAAGTGCGGCGAGTGTCAAAAGTTTGGACGACGAGCCCATGTGTCGGCTCAAGAGCTACGAAATATTCCAATCACCTGGCTGTTTATGGTTTGGGGGCTTTATATGGTTGGGCCTTTTAAAAGGTCTAACGATAAGAAGGCCCACCTTTTGGCGGCGGTTGATAAATTTGCCAAGTGGATTGAGGAAGAGCCAATCAGCAAGTGCGATGCAGCCATGGCAGTTTAGTTTGTCAAGAAGTTGATCTTTCGTTTTGGTTACCCTCACAATATCATTAAAAATCTAGCCAAGGAGGCTATGAAAGCAATTTGTGAAAGTGAACACATCCACCTTGATGTCTCCTCCGTGGCTCATCTGTAGTCCAATGGTCACGCAGAACGTGCTAACCAAGAGATCTTGAGAGAGATAAAACCTCGGCCTATGGTTCCTTTGGAGCAAACGCCGGGTTGTTAGGCGGAGGATCTACCTTCAGTTCTTTGGAGTATTAGAACCATCCCCAACTTTCTTCATGGTTTATGGTGCGGAAGCTGTCCTCTCAAGTGATTTCCGCCATGACTCGCCCAAGGTGGCGGCTTATGTTGAAGCTGATAACGAGACAGCGCGTCAGCACGCACTAGATGCTTTGGATGAGGAGCGGGATCTTGCAGCAGCACGATCGACGATTTATCAGCAAGATTTGCGTCGCTATCATAGTCGCAGAGTCAAGACCCGGATCTTCCAAGAAGGCGACTTAGTGCTACGTCTAATTCAAGACCAGACAAATATGCATAAGTTATCTCCCCCTTGGGAAGGACCTTTCATGGTCAGCAAGAATCTCAAAAATGGGTCATATTACCTCATTGATATACGGGAGAGCGATGAGTCACACATTTCCGGACAAGAGACCAGCAGGTCGTGGAATATTTCTCATCTTCGGCCTTAGTATACTTGAGTAATTGACTCTCATCAATGTACATACATTTGTCATTTTATATACCTTTTAAATATAATAAGGTTGGCATCCCTACAATTAAGGGCCTCTGTCGTTTTTCATGCAACAAGTTTTGTGCAAAAGAGTTGATCATTCAACAGGTCACATGGGGGCTTCCAACCCACTGGGTTTAGCTTTCATACCCTCTTGACCGGCCTCCATGCCATATTTGGGTTAAACCTGCTTGTTTGCAACTTGCCACTTGACCATGTGACCCACCGAACTCTGACCAGTTAATCTCGAAATAAAGACTCTAAACTTGTCATGATTCTTGACAGTCAATCTTGCAATGAGACCTTGTACTTGTTAAGGTTAAAACAGCGGCTTATGTCATGAGAGGGCTAGCTTACAGAAATCTAGGATAAACTCGCCCATCTGCTATAGTCTCTCCGTTATGTGGCCTATTCGTACTCTTAACAGTCAATTTTTTAAGACCCTGAACTGTTTATGGCTAAAACGACGGATTTATGTCATGTGTGATCTGGCTTATGGGTTTTGGGGGTACCCATGCCCTGCCGTAGTCTCTCCGCTATATGGCTCTTCGTACCCTTAACAGTCAATCTTTTAAAGACCGTGAACTAGTTAAGGTTAAAATGACGAATCTATGTCATGTGAGAGCCGGCCTATTGTAACACCCCAAAAGTCAGGTTATCGATTTTTGTGTTGTTAATCCTTCCTAGCTTTTCTCTCCCGAATTTTTCCTCTGGAATCTGGTAAGTAACCAGGTGAATCCAGACAACCCCCAACTTCTCGGTACCTTGCCCATCCTATTGTGCCAGCCAACCCATCATCAGTAAACCCTAAACCTCATTGAAACCCTAATTCCGAAATATTGGAATGGGGAATCCTGCCTTTGTGTTTACAAAGGAGCTATCATTTTCCTTGCTCTGAAAATTCCCCCAAAATTTCCAGAGATACTCCTTCATCCATAAACCCTAGATGTGCAAAAATATTGCCAAGTCATATGCAATATTTCTCATCTAGAATTAATTCCTTTTTCTATCAATTAAGGGAATTAAATCCAGGGAAATATCTATCCATCTCCAGAGTTCATGAAAACTTTTAGATATATTCTTTATGATCATATTGAGCTCTCATAAAAATATTGGCTATACGTAAATTGGGGAAATTGCTTTTTCCTATTTATAGTCAATACTCCAATTTGGGGGCTTTCCAAAGAAACTACCATTTTAGTAGCTAGGAAATATCCCAAATAATTTGTGGAGCTTCTCATATCGATATCTTCACCATTTCCATCAAGATATCAAGTTCCACAACTCAAATTTTGAGCACCACATCCTTTTGAAAATTCTGTACAGTTTTCCTATTTGCAAAGGAAGTGCTTGATTCCTTGATCTCCTTGGGATGAACCTTTGCAGGGTGATTTATTATAATATATTACCCATGGACACCAAAAAACAGCCCATTACCTCTAGCCAATCTTCCCGAGCAAATTATCCAAGTTCCTGTCTAAATTGGAGCACTGTGAAGGAAGTACCATTTCGACTTAGTACAATGGTATGCAATCTTTACAGTGCCTTCATTTGCCTAAATAATTGATCTCCTCCAAATTTGGGTCATGTTCATCTAGCCATTTTTTCCCAACATCCTCATCTTCATTTCTGTCCAGTCGGGCACTTTGCGAAGGAGGTACTATCTAGAGTCGTCCAAGGGAGCTGAAACTTTTCCAAGATGATGACCTTAGTATATGATCAACCTCTTCCCAATGTCAAGAAAATAGGTGCACTGTGGTAGTCACCCCAAAGCACAAACACTATGATGTTGGCTTCTTGTTGAGCAAGGAGAAGTCACACCACAGCTCCAGTGACCTTCTTGCGGGGTCAAGTCAACCTAGGGAAGTGTAGAGAAGCCCCTAGACATGGTTTGGCGTCGAGCAGGGTGTGGGAACTCCGTGTCCACGCGGTGACCACGGCAGAGCGTGCCAACACTGCGCCCTGTGCATTGGAGTTGTTGGGAGCGCGTCTATAGCGAGCTCCAGCTTGTCCAGGAACGTCTTAGAGCTTTCCATTGCGTGCGCGCACCGTCTAGAGCCCTCTCCCCCTCGTCCAGTAGCTTCTGGACGCCTCTGCCGTCGTCCCAAAGCTCCGGCCGGTGTCCCAAAGCTCCGACCACCGTCCATCCCCTTCTCGAGCCTTCACCGCGGCTATATAAGCGTCCCCGAGCTCTTCCCAGACCAGCAACCGCAGCCCCTCCTCCAATCGAGCTCACGGATCTCCCCCCCCATCCAATGGCCGAAGGCCACTCCTTCCTCTCCCCTTCTGCGCTCGTGCACTACCTGGGAGTTCCTCGAGCCGCCTCTGTCCTGAGATCCGGCGAGGCAGCCCTGTCGCCGTCCCCCACCTACGGCCATCTCCGGCCGGAGCGCCGAGCCGCGGCACCACCGAGGTAGCCTACCTCGCTCCGCCCTGAGGCCACCCCCGGGAACGGCTGGGACGGCGAATCCTGTGCGCCCTCCGGCTGGCCCCCTTGGGCAGTGAGGCGACGGCCGGGCCGGTGGCCGGAGCTCGCCCTTGCCTCTCTGTCGCGGTGGAGAAGAAGGCAGGAGGAGGAGCAAGGAGATGCGGTGGGCCCTGCCCGTTAGCTGCTGTTGACCCGGGCCGAACCGGTTTAAGTGAAGGCGCAGTTATGGTAAGGCATTTTCCTTTAAGGAAAGCGTACTGTGACGCAGCCTCTCGTGGTCTTTATTTATTTATTTTCTGCCTAAACAACGAACGCCCATATCTTCACGGCCGTAGCCTTGACTGAGGTAAAACCAACGTCCACGTCTTCGTCTGGTCGACCCGTTCAGATGACATTAATTTCATAAATGTGTTCACATTGTCAATATAACCATTTTGCCCTTGCCCTATATTGGTCCCCTTTGTGAGAGATCCCTTTCCGGCGAATCCTTCCGCGAGGTGATCGCACTTCTTCCTAGGCAAGCCAACCTCTTACCATGATCTCCGGACTTGCGTGATGACTTTGCTTGCACCCGATGTGTTTGTCGTAGTACATTGGGATCATCTGCTAGTCTGCACTTGCATACACCTGTTATGACATTGGTATTAGATGCTAGCATTACTTTTCATCGGATGCCATGACTTGTCAGATTTTGTCATGCTAGTAATAATATTGTTAATGATATTATCATGCTAGTGCTATGGTTTGATCTCATGACATGATTATCAGTACTATGATCTTGATATGCTACTGTTAAGTGATTGTTAGCACCTATAGTTGTCGACGTAATGGTATGATGATGGATATGTTGAGTTGAATAAATAAATGCAATTTAGTGGTTGATCTTGTGTCACCTGTCCGGGCTTACCCGTGCAACCATGATACGTCTCCAACGTATCTACTTTTCCTAATGTTTTTCTCTTGTTTTGGACTCTATTTTGCATGATTTGAATGAAACTAACCCCGGACTGACGTTGTTTTCAACAGAACTACCATGGTGTTGTTTTGTGTAGAAATAAAAGTTCTTGGAATGGAACGAAACTTTACGAGGATTTTTTATATCAATAATAAGAATTTCTGGCAGGGGCACCTGGGTGGGCACAACCCACCAGGGCGCGCTCCCTCTCCTGGCGTGCCCAGGTGGGTTGTACCCACCTGGTGGCCCCGTAGACCCTTATCCGATGCTATAAAATCACATTATTCTAGAAAAAAACATGGAGAAAGAATTATCGCAATCCACGAGACGGAGCGGCCGCCACCTCTTGTTCTTCATCGGGAGGCCAAATCTGGAGGCCGTTTGGGGCTCCGGAGAGGGGGATCTTCGTTCTTCGTCATCACCAACCCTTCTCCATTGCCAATTCCATGATGCTCCCCACTGGAAGTGAGTAATTCCTTTGTAGGCTCGCTGGTCGGTGAGGAGTTGGATGAGAGTCATCATGTAATCGAGTTAGTTTTGATAGGGCTTGATCCCTAGTATCCACTATGTTCTTATAATGATGTTGCTATGACTTTTCCATGCTTAATGCTTGTCACTTTGGGCCCGGGTGCCATGAACTCAGATCTGAACTGTTTATGTTATCATCATTATATCCATGTTTTAGATCCGAACTTCCAAGTTATAGTCACCTACTATGTGTTATGATCCGGTAACCCCGGAGTGACAATAACCGGGACTTCTTCTGGTGATTACCGTAGTTTGAGGAGTTCATGTATTCACTATGTGTTAATGCTTTGTTCCGGTTCTCTATTAAAAGGAGGCCTTAATATCCCTTAGTTTCCAGTATGGACCCCGCTGCCACGGGAGGGTAGGACAAAAGATGTCATGCAAGTTCTTTTAATAAAGCGCGTATGACTATTTACGGAATACATGCCTACATTATATCGATGAACTGGAGGTAGTGTCGTATCGCCCTAGGTTATAATTGTCTCATGATGAATATCATCCAACAAGTCACCGATCCAATGCCTACGAATTTTATCTTATATTGTTTCTACTAAGTTACTACTGTTATCAACGCTATTGCACTTGCTACAAAATTGCTGCTATCACTGTTACCGTTACTGTTACTGATGTCACTACTATCAAAACTATCATATTACTTTGCCATTGATTACTTGCTGCAGATAATTAATCTCCATGTGTGGTTGAATTGACAACTCAGCTGCTAATACCTTCAAATATTCTTTGGCTTCCCTTGTGTCGAATCTATAAATTTTTGTTGAATACTCTACCCTCGAAAACTGTTGCGATCCCCTATGCTTGTGGGTTATCAAACCACATTTTACGGTATGGGACGGCCTTGACTTGGTCTTATCGCGTGCTCTTTCACCGGTACCTCCAAAGAGGGAGGGTTATGCGCACGTGCTACCCTGATCAGGTAGGCGGCGATAACCCTGTGAGCCCAGTTGAGTGTTTAGCCCGGGAGTCCCCATTTGGGACAGTTTAGTAGTCCCCATTTGGGACAGTCTGATCCCCGTTCAGGATAGATAGTTTGGCCACAACGGTGGCAGGTGTCACGAGGACACAGGGGCCACCCAAGGCAGACCTCCGTGGGAGGATGAGTGCCGGTGGTACGATGAAAGAGTCACGGGTCAAGCAGGTTTTGTTGAAGCAATGCTAGTCCACCCGAGTGGAGATCACGAGGCCAGGTGCTTCATGGTTTGGGTAAAGTGCACAACCTTTGCAAAGTGAAAAATCTATTCGAATAGACGAGTCCACGGTATTAGACAGCCCGTCCAGACCTAACTAGGTGGTCAACCCCGGTAATGGTAATAATGATGGAAGAACCCATCTTGGGTAGACATTAGATGATGTCAGAAATATGATATGTTAGCCAAGAGATGGCTATATGAGATGTGTGGTCGGATAACCACATGATGGTATGTTAGCCATGGGATGGCTATGAGATGAGTGGTCGGATGACCACATGTTTTGGTGTAACATCCCAAACTTTGGAATGTTATAATAATTATTAGAATGATTGTTTATTTGTTTGAGTGATTGAAAGTGACTGAAATTTGAAACTTTTTGAAACTTTTGAAAGTTTGATGAGAGGGAATGAAATGACTTTCCCAAAACTTTCAATCTGCATTTTGATCAGCAGGAATTCAAATTCATTTCATCACAAAACCCCAGAGTGAAGATGACATGACTTCTTCCATTTTAAGAAATGAAACAGGATTTGAAACTAGTTTGACTTCCATTTGAAAATATTTCAATTTCAGAAAACTTTATGCAACTCAATGATTTTCATGAGAGAGGATAATATGACTTCTTCAAATCATATGAAATATGAGTTGGAAGTTTAAATTTTTGAAGTTGAAAATTATTTGACATAATTCTCGTATGGAGTTTCACTTTCATTTAAATTCCCTATTTTGAATTTGCAAGCATCCAAACCCCTTGCAAAGATATTTGAGAGGAGTAATATGAAACTTCAAAGCCAGGGGTAATTTGTGAAGATTTTGAATCATCAAACCCAAAAAGTTATTTGAAAAATATTTGCAAAAGTAAATAAAGCCAATTAAGGCATTTTCTGAAAAAAATGATTTTTTTGAAATTTTAATTTGGCCAGGAAAAAATGTCCATTAAATGGCATTTATTCTTCTGATAATTTCGGTATAAAACATTTTATTTTCTTAGGCAAGTATTTATGGTCAATAAATGGTTTTGGTTTGCTGTAAAAATAAAATAGGAAATCTTTAAAAGGCTTTAAAAGCCGCCGGCCCAGCCCCCCTAATCTCGCCCGAAACCACTCCCGACCGGTCGCCCGCTGTCTACGCTCCCTCTCCCCTCTTGCTGACGTGTGGGGCCTGCTGTCCGATCCGGAGATCCCGCGGTCGCCTCCTTCCTTGCCCCCCCCCCCCCCGAGCAAACATCGCCGGCGACCCTCGCCGTGATCCTCTCCCCTACCATTTCGGCCGCCCCGACCCCTCCTATAAGAAGCCCTTCCACCCCTCGACCCATCCCCCATCTTTGCCCCAACCCCCGTGCCTTTCCCTCGCCGGAGCTCTCTGTCGCCGCCGCACCCCTCCTATCCTAGCGCTCCTCCCTGCCCTCCCCGCCGCCACCCGAGCCCACCACCGAGCTCCCCTCGCTCGCCCGCACCTTCCCATCCCCCTGCCCGAGCCCTGACCTCCTCCAAAGCCCCACACCACAACCTCGCCGGAGCTCCACCTCCACCGAACCGCCCCCGAGCTCGTGCCGCTTGCCTCCATCGCCCCGAGGCCTCGCTGACGCCGCCACCGCCATCGCCGTGCTCTCCTGCGTCGAACGGAGCCAACGCCGTCGCCGGAGACCCCCTCGAGCCATCGGACGCTTCGATCCCGAGCCGCCGCCGTCGCCGGAACTTTGCCGGAGCCGTCAAACCCACGGTGAGCCTCTCCACCCTCTCCCCACCGTCCGATCTTAATCAACGGCGTAGATTAGAAATTTTAAATCCCCGAACCATTATCTGCTAAACTTCGGCCACCCGCTCCTATTCGCCCGCACACACACGGCCCCAGCCAACCAGAGCGTGCCACGTCACCCCCCCTGTCCGATAGTTACAACGTTTTTATTTTTCTGTTTTGTTTAAAAACAGATTTAGTTCTATTTTTGTTTTTAGCATATCTTTTATGTTTTTATGTGTTTTAAATTGATTCTTTTTGCATTAGGTCACAAATTTATTCTAGTTTCTGTAGATATAAAGTTTGGCTATGTTTGAAAATTTAAATTTGAATTTAAACAGATTTGATTTAATTTTTTTCTGAATAACTTGAGTTTTATAATATATTTTTGATTGATTCTTTTTGCTACTTGTCACTAGTGATCTTAGTTATCATTAGGTAAAGTTTGAGAATTATTTGGATAAATTTGATTAGTGTTCTTAACCAAAACATAATCTGTTTTAGTTTCCTATTAGTTTAATTAGTTTGATTTCTTTTGGTTTAAATTAAAATCTGATTTGATTTAACTAATGTTTTAGATTTCATTTAGTTCTGTTGTTCTAAACTTAGTAATTTACTTGTTGTTAACAAAATATATTTGTTTAGTTTATAAAATTTTATTGTAGGGACCTATACCCTTTTTCAAATAGGTATAGTTGATTTCAAGCAAATTAGTTAGTAATAACTCTTTTAACAAAAGTTTTAAGTAATTAGATTCTGTTTTCAAATAAAGTTTTAATAAATCTTTTTTTTGTTTAGAAATGTTTTGTTAATAAAAATAGTTTAGTTTTACTCTAGTACTATAGGAATCTATATCCCTCTTCACTAGGTAATGTCTTATAAAACAACTTAGTTTAGTAGAGATTATTTTCACATAAGTTTTAAATGATTTAATTCTGTTTTAAAATAAATAATTTTATTAATTCTTTTCTGATAAATTAAATGTTTTATACTTTGTTTTTCTCTTATTTTCATATTTTATTGTTTTACTTGTTGTTAAGCTTAGTGGTCAAACACTTATGTTGTTTAGAGTTTTGTTTTCATAAGTAATAATTGTTCTTCAAAAGTAATTCTTTTACTAAAATACTTTTGTTATATTTTACTTTGTTTTTGTTTTGTTACTAGTAGTTGTAGAGGAAAACTACCTTAGTTGTTTTATGAAAACTTTCTTGACTTCGAGTTTTGTCTTAAGTGTTTCCTTCATCAACCTTGTTGCTTTTGTTCTTGTGTTACATAGTGATTGTTAGTTTTGATTGCTAGAGGTGTTTGCTTATGTATGCAATGTTTAATTATATAGATTTTCATCGGAGAGTGACGAATAGTTCTATCAAGTTACTTCTGAGAGCAATATTATTTCTTCATCAACAGTACAGGCAAGTTCACTTTGACCATTTTGTTCATACCTATGTTTTATTGCATGTAGTGACATCACTCAAACAAATCCCTCCCGTAGTGTTATTGAAATTCTTGTAGTTGAGTAGAATGCATGAGGTAGAAACCCACCACTTGTTACTAAAGCCCCGGGAACGCTAGTTAGTGCAATGCTATGCTAAAGTAGACTGGGTCTGGTATGAGTGTTCGTGAGTGGTGTGAAGAAGGACTCCACGTCAAAACGACGACTTCATGAAGGCTTCTTCAAGACCTGCATATTCAAGACCTCAAGACTTCGAGACTCGAGAAACAAGTTTTTCAATACACACTATTGGGTGAGGGATGGTTGGAACGGTACCCTGGAGAAGCCAGTGGATTTGCCTAGGTGTTGCTGGAGATGGCCAGTATTCACGCGGAAAGCCTCACCCAGACTCAAAGGGAAGGATGAATACTTCATGCCCGAAAGCTTACCTGCACAGCCACAAGTCATTATGGGCTCTGGCTTGGTTGGATATTGTGGTGACCCTGGACAGGCGGTGCTACGAGATGTAGAAGAACGGTAGGAAAGGATGGGCACCGACAGAGTCGCAGGGAAACCCTTTGGAAGACCATGTTTTGGTCATCCGTTTCTCAAACACCCTGAAGTGCGAGAAATCAAACGGAGGCGACCAAATCTTGTGGGGAACGTGTGCAACACTCTACAGAGTTAAAACCTAATCGATTAGCCATGTCCCCGGTTACGGACAATTTGAGCTTCTAGACTTGGATCTATCTCTGAACTCCCAACACTGGACTGATAACTAATTGTGGGCAACTTATGATACTTATGGGCATTGAGACACTGGTTGGCGGAACAATGTCATGATAGGTAACTCCATAGTGAAATTCCTGATATTCCTTTGTTGTAGGAAAATAAAATCAGCTTTTACGCAAAAACTCAGACACAGAGACACAAAGCCTTTGCATATAGAATAGTCTTTATTCTTCTTTTCTACTATGGTGATCTTGCCAGTACATTCAATGTACTGACCTACACGGCTGCAACGTCTTATGTTGCAGATACTCTTCTACAACGTGTAAGAGTACGATTCCGGGTTACGGTCCGCACTCAACTTGTCGTTGGTGTTATTGGGACTCCACTCCCGTTGACTGTATCCGCTGCTATTTTAAGGTATATATCAGTTTTACGTTAATTACATGTGATTGCACTTTGATATACACATTGATGTACTATGTGTGCCAGCATACTGATCCAGGGATGGCACAGAAAACACAGAGGCTTGACTCGTTTTGAGTCGGGTCGCTACATTTGGATTGGATTTGGATCCGTTCAGGCTGAATATTGAGTTCGTCGAGGGTTGTGGGACAACCCAGAAGAGAGTAAGTTGGTATTCGGTAACAGTAAGTTCTTTAAGTACCTAGTGTGATCATTGCCATGCTATGTTATGTGGATTATAGGTCTGATCCATGCTATGCTATGCTTGATGTGTGTTTTACAATTAAATCCATGCCATGTTTGGCATACATTCTTATATACGCATAGGGCTTGCTTTATTATCTGCTTGTATGGATGCTATGTATTTGGTTGTATTGCGAGTATATTCAAAGTACTCACCTGGCCTTGCACGTGGCCAGTTGCAGGAGAAGGTCCGTCGTGCTAGATCGTAACCCAGCCAGTCCTGTGAGTTATGTAGCCCAGCCAGAGAAGCCAATGCCACTAAACCAAGACCTGAGTCGCCATCTAGATAGCCTTGGATCTATGTAATATTGTTGTAAGCAACAATATTTTAATATTCCATTATAATTAATAAAGCCATTTTGTGCCTGGAATTGCTCGATCATGTCTTTGACGTGCACCAGGTCTTATCCTGGGGCTAGCGTGCGTCGGCCCTCTATCAGGGTGCCACACCTATGAGGCTTTGGGCGGTCATGCCTAAGTTTTTTAAAACAACAAAACTTGAGTTTTTTCTCAAGAGTATAAAACAAGAGTTAACCTCTTCGGGGTGTGCCTTCAAAGCCGCCGAAACAATGATAGAGTATATATGCATATATCTTCTGTCTTGTTATTTTGCAGGTCTTGTCTTTCATGATAAGCCGCCACCAGGCATCGGGAAATATGATCATAGCAGAATAAATAAAGGATGGATAAGTGTAAAGGCTGTTCAAACTCCAAACTTGCACGAACGCACGACCAAGGCAGTCAGTTTTTACTACTGCTATTACAAGGCTATCTAAGAGCCCAACATCTGCGGATTTCATTTTTTCGCAAAAGTTATAACCTGGCAAATCAACAGGGCCTAGTTATCTTCATATGGGGCCAACTCTTTATTTAACTCGTTGTCGGGTCATCCTACGTTGGGTCTTCAGTCTCCTAGACCTGAAGATTTTCCACATCCCAGTTGCAGTTCGTTAAGGCCTCAAATTCGGCTTCGTCATGCAAGATTGGAGTTGGGTCAATATCAGGGGCAAAGAGGTGCTTACTTACAGCATTGAGGAATCAAGTTCTTCACTTCAAAGTTGGGCCCTTGAACTCGCTTGTTATTCTCAGTATAAGCTCGCTAGTATTTGGGATGCCTTCATACAACGGGTGTAGTCTTCTTGAGTAAACTCCAAGCCATCATCCTTCAGCTGAGGAAAGCCATCCATGAATACTGTCGGGTTAAGCTTGGGAGCATAAGCCAGTGACCGACTTAAAGAAGCCATTTCACCTTTACGGGCGGCTGATTTCTTCAGTATGGTGGAGAGGCACTCCATCGCACCTTTGATAAACTTCGGCACACCCTTTTCACCCATAACAGCCCTGATAGTGAAAAGGCTTCCAGCATACAACAGCTCAGTGAGTGAATATAAAGCTTTCCGCTTTACAAGGCTATCGTCTGAAAGCTGACGAGTTTGTTGACCTACACACAGTCAAATCATATAAGCCGCCTGGAGAAAAAAAATTAAAGACTATTTGCAAGGAGTATTAATAGTCAACAACACTTACCAAAGACAGCTTTAGTCATCTGAGCTATATGGCATCTCAGATTGTTAAGATCTTCAGCGAGGGGTTGCACTTTACCCTCGTTGTCTTCTGCGTGTTTGGTTAAGGCGGCTTGTTCGGCTTGGGCAGATGTTTGTAGGCTTTGAAGTCCACCTTGTCCTTTTCAAGCTCTATGGAGGAGAACCACCATTTTTCCTCAACTTCAGCCCATGCGTCTTGTTGCAAAGCCAGATCCTTCTTCAGATCGGTCAAGCTAGACTCGGCCGCATTTAAGGATTCCTGCATAGTACAAATAGATAAGAAAAAGATTACTTTCATTTTTAAGCCGCCAGAGCAATGTACGATAGCACTTGGAGGCAATGAAGAAGGATACTACAAGTCTTAAGCAGATTGCAGGCAATATACTTGACACTTGGAGGCTAATGTGTATCAGTTCTTTCAAGGTTTACAATTCAAATAAGACCCAGATCATATTCAGGAAGATGACACGACCCTTGGGGGCTACACTTGGCTGTTACTTTATGTTAAGTGTCGGCTCATTATTTACATAATGACCCGACCCTTGGGGGCTACACTTGGCTCTTACTCTATGTTAAGTGCCAGCTCGCTATTTATATAATGACCTGACCCTTGGGGGCTACATGCCAAGCTATTGACAAATGCAAAGAGCTGAAGACCCGTCTTACCTTTTGCAAAATAAACCGGCTCTTGGGGGCTAAGTAAGGATATATCGAAGGCAAGGGAAGTGGGGTACCTCGTATTTTCTCTTCATCATACCAACTAAGTTAGCCTCCATGTCTCGGCTTGTAGAGAGGTGATACGTCTCCAACATATCTATAATTTTTTGTTGTTCCATTCTATTATATTATCAACTTCAAATGTTTTATATGCATGAATATGCTATTTTATATTATTTTTGGGACTAACTTATTAATTCAGTGCCCAGTGCCAGTTCCTGTTTTTTCCGTGTTTTTGAACTTTTCCAGATAGGAATATCAAACGGAGTCCAAACGGAATGAAACTTTTGTCGTGATTTTTTATGGAAAATATCAAAAATAGCAGAAGGAAAAGATATCGAAGAGGCGGCCCGAGGGAGTCACAAGCCTGGGAGGTGCGGCCTCCCCCCTGGGCACGCCTAGGGGGCTCGTGACCTCCTCGTGGCTCCTCTCGAATTGTTCCCGACACCACCTGGTCTTATAAATACGGAAACCACCAGAACTAAACCTAGATCTCAAGTTCCGCCGCCGCAAGCCTCCGTAGCCACCAAAAACCAATCGGGAGACCGTTCCGGCATCCTGTTGGAGGGGAATTCATCTCCGGTGGCCATCTTCAGCAACACCATTGCCTCTCCGATGATGCGTGAGTAGTTCACCACAGACCTTCGGGTCCATAGCTAGTATCAAGATGGCTTCTTCTCTCTCTTTGATCTTCACTACAAAGTTCTCCATGATCTTCATGGTGATCTATCCGATGTAGTTCTCTTTTGCGGTGTGTTTGTTGAGATCCGATGAATTGCGGATTTATGATCAGATTATCTATGAATATTATTTGAGTCTCCTCTGATTTCTTATATGCATGATTTCATATCCTTGTAAGTCTCTTCGAGTTATGGGTTTCGTTTGGCCAACTTGATCTATAGCTGTTGCAATGGGAGAATTGCTTGGTTTTGGGTTCATACCGTGCGGTGTCCTCACCTAGTGACAGAAGAGGTAGCGAGGCACGCATCGTGTTGTTGCCATCAAGGGTAAAGAGATGGGGTTTATATCATATTGCATGAACTATCCCTCTACATCATGTCATCTTGCTTAAAGCGTTACTCTGTTTGTTATGAACTTAATACACTAGATGCATGCTGGATAATGGTCGATGTGTGGAATAATAGTAGTAGATGCAGAAAGTATCGATCTACTTGTCTCGGACGTGATGCCTATATGTATGATCATTGCCTTAGATATCGTCATGACTTTGCGTGATTCTATCAATTGCTCAACAGTAATTTGTTTACCCACCGTAATACTTGCTATCATGAGAGAAGCCTCTAATGAACACTATGGCCCCCGGGTCTATTTTACATATTATATATTCAGATCTAAATACCAAAAACACCAAAAACACCAAAAACGTGCCATGTAAAAGTGAGAATACAGTAATATAACATCAATATAAATGGAAATTAAAGTTTAATACAGTACCTAAAAAGCTGGTGGTTTGTTTTCTTATGCTAATGCTATCACGAGTTTCTGTTTAAGTTTTGTGTTGTGAAGTTTTCAAGTTTTGGGTGATGTTCTTATGGAAAATGGAATAAAGAGTGGAAAGAGCCTAAGCTTGGGGATGCCCAAGTCATCCCAATCCAAATTCAAGGACACCAAAAAGCCTAAGCTTGGGGATGCCCCGGGAAGGCATTCCCTCTTTCGTCTTCAATCCATCGGTAACGTTACTTGGAGCTACATTTTTATTCACCACATGATATGTGTTTTCCTGGAGCGTCGTGTATTATCGGAGTCTTAGCTTTTTGTTTTCTCACAATCATCCTTGCTTCACACCTTTTTAGAGAGACGTGCACTCATCGTGAATTTGTTAGAATACTCAATGAGCTTCACTTATATCTTTTTGACTTAGGCAATTTAGCTCACATGTGCTTCACTTATATCTTTTGAGCTTAGTAACTTTGCTCCCATGTGCTTCACTTATATCTTTTGAACTTATTAATTTTTCTCCCATGCGCTTCACTTATATCTTTTGAGCTTAGTAATTTTGCTCCCATGTGCTTCACTTATATCTTTTGAGATTGGTAATTTTGCTCCCATGTGCTTCACTTATATCTTTTGAGATTGGTAATTTTGCTCCCATGTGCTTCACTTATATCTTTTGAGCTGGATAATTTTGCTCTAGTGCTTCACTTAAATCTTTGTAGAGCACGGCGGTGTCATATTTTGTAGAAATAAAAACTCTCGAATCTTCACTTATATCATTTTGAGAGTGCTCTCTCTAAGTAACTCGGTAATTGGCATGTGTTATGAAATTAGTCCTAAATATGATAGGCATCCAAAGAGGATATAATAAAAACTTTCATATTCAACTGCATTGATTAGTAACAGAAGTTTGATTCCTCGCAATTAGTTTTGAGATATGGATATGGTAATATTAGAGTTATGTTAGTAGGGTGTTGTGAATCTAGAAATACTTGTGTTGAAGTTAGTGATTCCCGTAGCATGCACGTATGGTGAACTGCTGTGTTAGGAAGTCGGAGCATAATTGATTTATTGATTGTCATCCTTTGTGTGGCGGTCAGGATCGCGCGATGGTTAACTCCTACCAACCCTTCCCCTAGAACTATGCGTTTAGCACTTTGTTTCGATTACTAATAAAACTTTTGCAATAAGTATATGAGTTCTTCATGACTAACGTGAGTCCATGGTATAGATGCACTTTCACCTTCCACCATTGCTACCCTCTCTAGTGCCGCGCAACTTTCGCCGGTGCACAAACCCACCATATGCCTTCCTCAAAACAGCCACCATACCTACCTATTATGGCATTTTCATAGCCATTCCAAGATATATTTCCATGCAACTCTCACCGTTCCGTCTCATGACATGTGCCATCACTTTCATTCATATAGAGTCATTATTGTTCTAAGTATCAAGTTGTAAGTAAATAAAAGTGTGATGATCATCATTATTAGAGCATTGTCCCATGTGAGGATATAAAAAAGAGGCCAAAGAGCCCAAACAAAAAAAGAGGCCAAAGAGCCCAAACAAAAAAATGAGAGAAAAAGAGAGAAACAACAATGCTACTATCTTTTTCCACACGTGTGCTTCAAATTAGCACCATGTTCTTCATGATAGAGAGTCTCTTGTTTTGTCACTTTCATATGCTAGTGGTAATTTTCATTATGTAACTTGGCTTGTATATTCCAATGATGGGCTTCCTCAAATTGCCCTAGGTCTTCGTGAGCAAGAAAGTTGGGTGCACACCCACTAGTTTCTATTTTTGAGCTTTGATACACTTATAGCTCCAGTGCATCCGTTCCATGGTGATCCCTACTCATTCACATTGATATCTATTGATGGTCATCTCCATAGCCCATTGATATGCCGAGTCGATGTGACCATCTCCTCCTTTTTTTCCTCACAACCTCCACCACACTCTATTCCACTTATAGTGCTATATCCATGGCTCACGCTCATGTATTGCGTGAGTTGAAAAAGTTTGAGAAAGTAAGAGTGCGAAAACAATTACTTGACCAATACCGGGGTTTTGCATGATTTAAAATTGTTGTGTGGGGATGATGGAGCATAGCCAGACTATATGATTTTGTAGGGATAACTTTCTTTGGCCTTGTTATTTCGAAAGTTCATGATTACTTTGCTATTACACTTGAAGTATTATTGTTTTCATGTCAACATTAAACTATTGTTTTGAATCTTATGGATCTGAACATTCATGCCACAATAAAGAAGTTACATAGAACAAATATGTTAGGTGGCATTCCACATCAAAAATTCGTTCTTTCTCACTTCCCTACTCGAGGAAGAGCAGGAGTTAAGCTTGGGGATGCTTGATACGTATCCAACATATCTATAATTTTTGATTGTTCCATGCTATTATATTATCAACTTTGGATGTTTTATATGCATGAATATGCTATTTTATATTATTTTTGGGACTAACTTATTAATTCAATGCCCAGTGCCAGTTCCTGTTTTTTCCGTGTTTTTGACCTTTTTCAGATAGGAATATCAAACGGAGTCCAAACGGAATAAAACTTTCGCCATGATTTTTTATGGAAAATATCAAAAATAGCAGAAGGAAAAGATATCGGAGAGGAGGCCCGAGGGAGTCACGAGCCTAGGAGGCGCGACCTCCCCCCTGGGCGCGCCTTGGGGGCTCGTGACCTACTCGTGGCTCCTCTCGACTTGTTCCCGACACCACCTGGTCTTATAAATACGGAAACCACCAGAACTAAACCTAGATCGCAAGTTCCGCCGCTGCAAGCCTCCGTAGCCACCAAAAACCAATCAGGAGACCGTTCCGGCATCCTGCCGGAGGGGAATTCATCTCCGGTGGCCATTTTCATCAACATCGTTGCCTCTCCGATGATGGGTGAGTAGTTCACCATAGACCTTCGGGTCCATAGCTAGTAGCTAGATGGCTTCTTCTCTCTCTTTGATCTTCAATACAAAGTTCTCCATGATCTTCGTGGTGATCTATCCGATGTAATTCTCTTTTGCGGTGTGTTTGTTGAGATCTGATGAATTGCGGATTTATGATCAGATTATCTATGAATATTATTTGAGTCTCCTCTGATTTCTTATATGCATGATTTCATATCCTTGTAAGTCTCTTTGAGTTATGGGTTTCGTTTGGCCAACTTGATCTATAGTTCTTGCAATGTGAGAAGTGCTTGGTTTTGGGTTCATATCGTGCGGTGTCCTCACCTAGTGACAGAAGAGGTAGCGAGGCACGCATCGTGTTGTTGCCATCAAGGGTAAAGAGATGGGGTTCATATCATATTGCATGAACTATCCCTCTACATCATGTCATCTTGCTTAAAGCGTTACTCCGTTTGTTATCAACTTAATACACTAGATGCATGCTGGATAACGGTTGATGTGTGGAGTAATAGTAGTAGATGCAGAAAGTATCGGTCTACTTATCTTGGACGTGATGCCTATATGTATGATCATTTCCTTAGATATCGTCATGACTTTGCGCGATTCTATCAATTGCTCAATAGTAATTTGTTCACCCACCGTAATACTTGCTATCATGAGAGAAGGCTCTAGTTAACACTATGGACCCCGGGTCTATTTTACATATTATATATTCAGATCTAAATACAAAAACACGAAAAATACCTTGCTGCAATTTTATTTACTTATTTATATTTATCTACTATCACTATCAGATCTCACCTTGCAAGTAATCGTAAAGGGATTTACAACCTCTTTATCGCGTTGGGTGCAAGTTTGTTTGTGTTTGTGCAGGTTCCTTGGTGCCTCATCTTGATACTCCTACTGGATTGATACCTTGGTTCTCAAACTGAGGGAAATATTTATCTCTACTTTGCTGCATCACGCTTTCCTCTTCAAGGGAAAAACCAACGCAAGCTCGAGAAGTAGCAAGAGGCGGCTCAGATAGCCAGTGTGTAACCTGTCAGCAGTAAGCTTTCCTAGATGGGAAACGTTTCCCTTCGATGTGTCGGCCGAACGTTTTGGCTGGTCGCCCCTCGCTCGCTCGCTCTTTTCAGGCAAGAAACATGCCACGTACGCTAGGTGGGCCTAAAGCAAAACATTTTTTCTGGTGCTTCTCCTTCCTCTCACGAGCACTTTCTCCCCCTCTCGCGAGCGCCCCTGTAACTATCTCCGCTCCCCACGCACACCTTAAAATGCTTTTCCATGGATGATACAACCGTAGAGATTTTTTGTTGCAACCGACATTTTTTTTGCTTCACGGCATTTCTTTTTGCTGTGTGGATGCTACAAGAAGTTTCTATGCAACCGCAAAGCTGTAAGCGGCATCTGAAAAAGCTACAACCGGCCATGAAAAAGCTTCAATTGGAGATGCGCGGAAGCTGGGGGCTGGCTACTGCTGCAACCGTCGCAGCTCCGCCACCATGGATGTAGCAAATTCCCTCGTCGGTAGTAGAAAAATCCGATGACGGTTGCAGCAAAATTGTCACCGTCGTTGTTGGGGTCGCAGTTGCGTCGTGATGTATGCAGCAAAATCTTTTGCTGGTTGCAGCTTTTTTCACCGCTGGTTCCAGCATTTTGCATTGCTGGTTCCAACATTGACAACGATAACATGGTTGCAGCTCGCTGGTCATCTATTTGTACGTCCCCGTGCAGGTTGCAGCTCCCCGACCACCGGACGGTTGCGACGAGGACGGTGGCTGGCGATGACAAGGGCGAATGGCTACGACAAGGATGGTGGCCTTTGAGGCAAGGGCCGACGACTATGACGAGGACGGCGGCGGCGGGGATGATGATGGGCGGCTGGGATGAGGACGATGGCCTTTGGGGCGAGGGCCGGCGGTTGCGACAAGGACAGTGGCTGTGGGGATGACGGCAGATGGCTACGACGAGGACGAGGGTTGGCGGCTGCGACGAGGACAGTGGTGGCCGGGACGACGGCGGATGGCTACGATGAGGACGAGGGCTAGCGGGACGAGGGCAGCCGGCTGCAACGAGGACAGCGGCGGCGGGGACGAGCGAAGGTGAGCCGCCGATGCTTCGAGTCTGGACACGGACGGATCTGGTAGTCAAACCGGTGGTGTTTCTTTTTTTGCCGGACAAGGGACATATCTGGCTTGTTGGAATCGCCAGATCTGATGGCTGTCTGGCGTCCGGCCCAAAGTTGGGCCGGTGCGCCGGCGCCTATCACTCGCCCTTCTAGATTAGGAAGATCAAATTGAATCTTCTCTTCCTCAAGTGAAGTTGCCTCATCCTTACTGGTATGTTTGGTCAGCACATTGGGAGGAGCTGGAGATTTATAAGCCGCCCCCTATGACGGTAACTGAGGGAGTCCTGGATTAAGGGGTCCTCGAATAGCCGACCTATTTCTTATTGGCTGGACTATGTTGGCTGCAAGGTGAGCATTGGATGATCAAGGGCCCCGTTGCCAAGGTGAAAGCTTCAAGGCCCTGTGGCGTATCCTCCAAGGTGTCGATCGTAGATAGGCATATTTATCTTTTCAGCATGTAACCGACCATGTGTAAACCCTAGATAGCCCCGGCGTCTATATAAGTCGGAGGTTTTTAGGCTGTAGGAGGAGGACAACTCATCTAGGGTTTAACTCTTTGATCTCGAGGTAGATCGACTTTGTAACCTATACATCGTCAATACAATCAAACAGGACGTAGAGTATTACCTCCATAGAAGGGCTCAAAACTGGGTAAAACCATGTCCCCTTCATCTCCTGTTACCATCGATTCTAGTCTCACAGCTCGGGACTCCCTACCCGAAATCCGCCGGTTTTGACACCGACATTGGTGCTTTCATTGAGAGTTCCGCTGTGATCAACGAAGTAATCGATGGCTCACCTCATCATGAGCAACGAGGTCTGCATCCAGGGGGTTCTTACCCCCGATCAGACTCTCCGAGGCGGCGACATCTTGTCGCATGCCAACCCGATCAGCCACCTTGGCCAAATCAGAAAGTTTCCCCCCGATCAAAGAATCAAGTTCGGAACCTTAGAGTTCATCTCTGATTCATGGGGAGTACTCGTCCTGATGGAACCTTTGACCCTTTAGGAGGAGCATGTAAGTCTTGACACCTTGACGCCGAAGACATGGGGTCTCACCCCCAATGGAGTCGCCTCTTACGGGCGGTCTAGAACGCCCAATCCGGCCGATGTGACCGGATCCACCATGGCTAAACGGAACACGGATCTGCTTTCGTGCACCTCCGGAACCACCATGTCGCATATTGACCCTGCTCGCTTCAGCGACACGCATCCCACCATCGCCTCGTTCTTAAACGAGTTGTTCAATCGGATGGAAACCATGCATATGGAGGATGACCAGATTCCGGCCTATGACCGGCTCGGGATTAAGCCCGACGATAGGGAGATTTACGTCCCCACGATCACCCACCTTATCGCTACCATCGAGTGTCCAGCAAAGGACTCATCCCAACAACCGGAATTGAAAATAGTCTACACCCCAGTCTCTGATCACCGAGACTTCATTGGCAAACCATATGCCGGAATTCATTCTAAAACCGGACCATCTTCGGTCCGAGACCTATCACACAGTTCAGAATATGTGATTGTGAACACCCAACGTGGCGTGGAGATGGATTTTCCCCCACCCACCACCCAAAACGATCATTCCAGTATCGCACCAAAACCTACGTCTTCGGACTTTCAGGATATTAAACAACTACCAGGAGAATTAGTCCATCACTTTTGGGCCACACTTCTACTCACTCGAAGAAGAGAAAAAGTTCTTAGTGACCAAGAGATAATGGCAATTTTAGTCGCAGTTGCCATGACGAAGGGATTCTTAACACCCTGGCTCGCCGACAGATTCATGACTTCTCTGAGCTATCCGATTTGGTACAAAAATGTTGTGCCATGGAAAGCGCTTGGCATTCCGAATGGTTATTTTTGGAGCTAACTTTCCCCCGAACACCATAGTGGAGATCGGAAAAATAGGATACTCCAAAACAGCCAGCCGGATTTGAACCAGCCGAAAAAGAAACAGGCCCATTACAAGGGTCAATAGTGTCCTTGACGGACTATTGGATAAACCTTGCCACATACATTTTGTATTGCTGAACACAAGCCCGACTCACAACCTTACAGCCTGCTGGGTCATTAGGTAGGTTGCAAAAAGCGGCGAGGCCATCCTTGAGGCGCTTCTGAATAGGCACTCACCATCGTTGCCCGAATACAATGCCAAAGTCCTGACGGTCTACGAAATGTTCTTCGAGCAACAGGAGGAAAAGAGCTCTTAGAGAACTCGAACAGGTCTTCCATGTGGTAGTAACAAGTGCATGGGCAGACATACCCATCACCTTCGGAGATACTGACCAACCGACCATTCTTCCCGATCATTCACCAACCGCACTAGTCCTGAACCCCATTATCGATGGCTACATGCTACATAAGGTGCTAATGGACGACGATATTGGTTTAAATCTAATCTACAAAGGCACCATAGAAAAAATGCAGTTCGACCGGTCTCGCATCGAACACAGCAACACAACTTTCCGGGGAATTATTCCAGGGAAAGAAGTGCATTGTTCAGGATGTATCATCCTAGAAGTAGTGTTCGACACTCCCAAAAACTACCGATCCGAAGAATTCCTCTTCCACATCGTTCCTTTCCCAAGCGGCTACCACGCCCTATTGGGATGTGACGTCTTCATAAAATTCTAGGTTGTACCCCATTATGGTTACATGAAACTTAAAATGCCAGGACCAAACGGAGTGATCAAAACCTTCAGTGACCCGAATATAGCCCTTTGGGCTGAAAACAAAACGGCAGCGCTCGCCCTCGAGGCATTGGCTGAGACCTTCATTGCTGAAGAAAAAACCACACTGCGGTTAACAGTCAACAAGGACGATGTGATCCTTAGGAAAAGGCCCAAGCACACGTTCTTCAAACCCGCAGATGAAATTTTCAAGTTCCAAGTGTATCCGACGGACCCCAATAAGACAACGTCCATAGGAGCGCAGCTCGATCCCATAGTCGATGAGGCACTGCGGGCCTTTCTACGAGAAAATTGGGACATTTTCACCTGACATCCTTCTGATATGCCCGAGATCCCATGACGGCTTGCAGAACATAGTCTGAACATTATTGCAGGGTTCAAGCCTGTCAAGCAGACTCTGTGCCACTTCTCCGAACCCAAACGGCAAGCTATGG
This sequence comes from Hordeum marinum, assembly GCA_022496015.1. NCBI lineage: Eukaryota > Viridiplantae > Streptophyta > Magnoliopsida > Poales > Poaceae > Hordeum > Hordeum marinum. The sequence continues at coordinate 446,985,323 of CM039676.1, forward strand.
GTGAAGAACTAGCTAAACTGCTAGAGGCCGGATTCATTCGGGAGATCAATCACCCCGAATGGTTGGCAAACCTGGTGATGGTACCAAAGAAAGATAAGTCCTAGCGGCTGTGCGTCGATTTTAAAGACCTTAACAAAGTCTGCCCTAAGGACCCTTTCCGCTTACCGCGCATAGACCAGATCATTGACGCCACAACCGGACATGATTTGTTGTGTTTCCTCGATGCCTATTCCGGATACCATCAAATTAAAATGAAGGAATTCGACAAAGCGGCAAGCGCATTCATCACCCCCTACGGACCATTCTACTTCAACACGATGCCTTTTTCGGGCTAACAAATGTTGGGGCCACATACCAGCGCATGATCCAGACTTGTCTTGCAACACAGGTCGGTAAGATAGTCGAGGCATACGTGGACAACGTGGTAACAAAAACCAAACACGTCAGCCAGTTGATCGACTACCTATGGCAAACCTTTGCCAGCCTACGCGAGTATGACATACGACTCAACCCACAGAAATGTGTATTTGATGACCCACAAGTATATGGGATCTATCGTAGTCCTTTCGATAAGTAAGAGTGTCGAACCCAACGAGGAGCAGAAGGAAATGACAAGAGGTTTTCAGTAAGGTATTCTCTACAAGCACTGAAATTATAGGTAACAGATAGTTTTGTGATAAGATAATTCGTAACGGGTAGCAAGTAACAATTGTAACAAAGGTGCAGCAAGGTGGCCCAATCCTTTTTATATCAAAGGACAAGCCTAGACAAACTTTTATATAAAGCAAGGCGCTCCCTGATACGTCTCCAACGTATCTATAATTTTTGATTGTTCTATGCTATTATATTATCTGTTTTCGATGTTTTATATGCATCAATATGGTATTTTATATTATTTTTGGGACTAACCTATTAATCTAGAGCATAGTGCCAGTTTCTGTTTTTTCCTTGTTTTTGAGATCTGCAGATAAGGAATATTAAACGGAGTCCAACCAGAATAAAACCTTCGGAAGTAATTTTTCTGGAACAAAAGGAATCTACGAGACTTGAGAACTAAGGAAGAGGAGCCACCGTGGGGCCACAAGCCATAGGCGCACGACCAGGGGGGTATGCCGCGCCGGGAAGGCTTGTGGGCCCACGGAAGCTCCCCTAACCCTAATCTTCGGCCTATAAATTCCCAAATATTCCATCATTATCAGAACGAGCCACGAAACCACTTTTCCGCCGCCAGAAGCCTCCGTTCCCGAGAGATCCAATCTTGGAGACTTTTTTGGTAATCTGTCGGAGGGGGATTCGATCACAGAGGGCATCTACATCAACTCCATTGCCCCTCCGATGATGCGTGAGTAGTTCACCACAGACCTACGGGTCCATAGCTAGTAGCTAGATGGCTTCTTCCCTCTCTTTTCTTCTCAATACCATGTTCTTCATGATCTTCATACAGACCTATCCGATGTAATACTCTTTTGCGGTGTGTTTGTCGAGATCCGATGAATTGTGGGTTTATGTTCAGATTTTCCATAAATATTATTTGAGACTTTCCTGCATTCTTATATGCATGATTTCATATCTTTGCAAGTCTCTTCTAGTTATTGGTTTGGTTTGGCCAATTAGATTGGTAATTCTTGCAGTGGGAGAAGTGCTTAGTTTTTGGTTCAGTCTTGCGGTATCCTCACCTAGTGACAAAGTAGGGGTAGCTTTGCACATGTTGTATTGTTGCCATCAAGGGTTAAAAGATGGGGTTTTCATCATATTGCTTGAGTTTATCCCTCTACATGATGTCATCTTATTTAATGCGTTACTCTGTTCTTCATGAACTTAATACGCTAGATGCAGGCAGGAGTCGGTTGATGTGTGGAGTAATAGTAGTAGATGCAGAATCATTTCGGTCTACTTGTCACGGACGTGATGCCTATATGCATAATCATTGCCTTGGATATCTTTATATTTATTCGCTTTTCTATCAATTGCTTGACAGTAATTTGTTCACTGACCGTAATACTTGCCATTACGAGAGAAGCCATCTACTGAAACATATGCCCCCCGGGTCTATTTTCCATATTATACTTTAAGATCTAAAAGAAAAAATACCAAAAATACTTGCTGCATTATTTTTACTTACCATTCAAGCATCCTATTATATCTATCTCTATTAGATCTCATCCTTGCAAGTAACCGTGAAGGGATTGACAACCCCTTTATAGCGTTGGGTGCAAGAGTTTGATTCTTTGTGCATGCATATCTGTGGTGACTCGCTTGTATCTCCTACTGGATCGATACCTTAGTTCTCAAAAACTAAGGGAAATACTTATCTAATTTTCTGCATCAAACCATTCCTCTTCACGGGAAACCAACGCATGCTCGAGAACTAGCACTCCTGAGGACACATGGGAATTTCTATCAAGCTATTTTTCATCATGTTCATATGATTCACGTTCGTTACTTTGATAATTTGATATGTGGGTGTACCGGTGCTTGGGTGCTGCCCTTACTTGGACAAGCCTCCCACTTATGATTAACCCCTCTCGCAAGCATCCGCAACTACGAAAGAAGAATTAAGATAAATTTAACCATAGCATGAAACATGTGGGTCCAAATTAGCCCCTTACGAAGCAACGCATAAACTAGGGTTTAAGCTTCTGTCACTCTAGCAACCCATCATCTACTTATTAATTCCCAATGCCTTCCTCTAGGCCCAAACAATGTTCATCATCTACTTATTAACTCCCAATGCCTTCCTCTAGGCCCAAACAATGTTTAAGTGTCATGTAGTCGACGTTCACATAACACCACTAGAGGAGAGACAACATACATCTCATCAAAATATCAAATGGGTACCAAATTCACATGATTACTTATAACAAGACTTATACCATGTCCTCAGGAACAAACATAACTACTCACAAAGCATATTCATGTTCATAATCAGAGGAGTATTAATGATGATCAAGGATCTGAACATATGATCTTCCACCAAGTAAACCAACCATCATCAACTACAAGGAGTAATCAACACTACTAGCAACCCACACGTACCAATCTGAGGTTTTGAGACAAAGATCAGATACAAGAGATGAACTAGGGTTTGGAGAGGAGATGGTGCTTATGAAGATGTTGATGGAGATTGACACCCTCTCAGCGAGAGGATCGTTGGTGATGACGATGGCTTCGATTTCACCCTCCGGGAGGGAAGTTTCCCCGGCAGAACAGCTCCGCCGAAACCCTAGATTGGTTCTGCCCAAGTTTCGCCTCAAGACGGCGGCACTTAACCCCGAAAGCTCTGTTATGATTTTTTCTAGGTCAAAACCCTCCATATAGCAGAAGATGGGCACCGGAGGGCAGCCAGGTGGGCCACAAGCCACATGGGCGCGCCCAGGGGGTAGGGCACGCCCCCAGGCTTGTGACTACTTGGTGGGCCCCCTGATGTATTTCTTCTGCCCAATATTTTTTATATATTCCAAAATAATTCTCCGTAGATTTTTAGGCCTTTTGGAGTTGTGCAGAATATGTATCTTAGATTTGCTCCTTTTCTAGTCCAGAATTCCAGCTATCGGCATTCTCCCTCTTCATGTAAACATTGTAAAATAAGAGAGAAAAGACATAAATATTGTACCAAAATGTGTAGTAACAGCCCATAATGCAATGAATATCAACATAAAAGTATGATGCAAAATGTACGTATCAACTCCCCCAAGCTTAGACCTCGCTTGTCCTCAAGCGAAGGCCGAAATCGATAAATATGCCCACATGTTTAGAGATAGAGGTGTCGATAAAATAAAATACGGACATGAAAGCATCATAATCATCTTTATAACAGCAGCATATATTGACATATAATTTCTTATGCTAAAGTAACAATTCATTCACAATGTTAAAGTACGAATCAAGAACTCTATTGAGAACCGACAAAATACGATCTCACGCATTGAAGCAATTCCAATTTATCATAACGTAGGAAAGAGTCAATATAAGAGCTTGTAAAGCAAATCCACATACTCAATCATCTTTTAGTCTTTCACAATGGCTAACACTCATGACGTACCTATGAGGTCAAAGCTTCAATCAGACATAGAGAAAGATAGGGGCTTATAGTATTACCTCCCAACTATTTACCTCAAGGGTAATGTCAACAATACTCATGCTCGTTCACTTCCGAATGGATATATGTGTCTAGATCATTCCCCAACACATGACGCTTGCCAGAAGATAAAGGCAAAGAAAAGAAAGTGATGGAGATCACCACGACTCTTGCATAAAGGTAAGTACTAGAAAATAAAAGTAACAGATAGGCCCTTCGCAGAGGGAAGCACAGGTTGTCATGTGCTTTCATAGTTGGCGCACAATCCCTTAATGCAAAAGAACGACACTTTATATTGCCCCTTGTGATAGAGGACTTTATTATGGAGTCTGTTGCTTTTATTTCTTCCCTATCACAAGTTCGTATAAAGTTTATTTTCCTCACACTAATGGATCACACATATTTAGAGAGAAATTTTTATTGCTTGCACCGATGACAACTTACTTGAAGGATCTTACTCAATCCATAAGTAGGTATTGTGAACTCTCATGGCAAAACTGGGTTAAGGGTGTTTGGCTGCACAAGTAGTATCTCTACTTGGTGCGGAAGTTTTGGCTGATATGAGGTGGACAAGCGACACATGTTGAGGGATCTATAACAATATAACTTCTATTTAGAAATAAGCAAACATAAACCATTATGTTGTCTTCCTTGTCCCACATCAACTTCTTAACATATAATATTTTAATGAGTGCTCACAATCATAAAAGATGTCCAAGATAATATATTTATATGTGAACCTCTCTTTCTTTATTACTTCCTTTTAATTGCCCCAATGACCAACAACTATGTTTGTTAACCCACAACAGGTTTCAATCGACATACTTCTTATATGTGAAGTCATCACTCCCCATAAGATCATCATATATACTCTTTGCCTTTATTCTATACTTCTTTCTACTACATATTTCTCAAGATCAAGATCATACCAAACAAGAAAAGCCCTCACATCAAAACTAATTTTTATTATATAACTCTCAGACTTGCTTACATAAGGGGAGCAAAAATAAAAACTCAAAGCTAGATCATACTAAAACTTTATCCTGCTAGATCAACATATAACCAAAAGCATTGAACTAAGAAAAATTATAAAAAATATATAAAAAAAGATGAGATGGTGATACGATACCGGGGCACCTCCCCCAAGCTTGGCGCAAGCCAAGGGGAGTGTCCATACCCATGTGTTTAGTTGACTTGCTTCGGAGGTGGTGATTTGGGAGTTGTTGATGAGGTTGGAGGCTTGTCTAGTTTCCTCCTAAGCATAAAATTTTGTTCCCTCAGATCATCCACTTCTTGCTCGAGCTTCAATGTCCTTTGGCATAATTCTTCCTTGCTCTCCTGCAAGAAACAAGAAGAGATAAATATAACCTTGGGTTTTTGCCTTGTGTTCAGGAGGCTTGATTTCTTGAACTCCACTTGCATATCTCCTGGCTGAGGTAGGGGAGCCTCTTCTTCATCCGAGCTTTCTTCCTCGCACTTGCCTTCTTTTTCCTCCTCCGAGAACAATCCATAATAATCCAAGTCCCCGTAGAGCTTGGGATTGGAAAAATAATGCGATATATAGCTCTCCCCATCAGAATCTTGGGACGAGATATTGCTCTAAATCTGTTGCGGAAACAACTTAAAAGGAAAATAGAAGGTATTGGCATGTACGAGAGTCAAAACCTTTGGGAGATTATATAATGAATTTTTACCCACCCGAAGGAGTATACCACAAGAAAACGGAGTCCGGATGGTACATGAGGTGGCCACAAGCCTGAGGGGCATGCCCAGGGGGGTAGGGCGCGCCCCCTGGCTTGTCGCCTCCTCGTGCACTATTCAGATTACTTTAAATTTTCTTTATTTGTTCCTTCGGCGTTGTTAATCTTGATGGCACCGGAACGGTATACCTCCTCAATAACGTAAGGACCTTCCCATTTAGAGAGAAGTTTTCCTGCAAAAAGTCTTAAACAAGAATTGTATAGCAAGACATGATCACCTACATTAAATTCACACTTTTGTATCCTTCTATGATGCCATCTCTTAAGCTTTTCTTTAAACAACTTGGCATTCTCATAGGCTTGGGTTCTTCATTCGTCAAGTGAGCTAATGTCAAATAACCTCTTCTCACCTGAAAGTTTGAAATCATAATTGAGCTCTTTGATTGCCCAATAAGCTTTATGTTCTAGCTCAAGAGGTAAATGACATGCTTTACCATAAACCATCTTATACGGAGACATGCCCATAGGGTTTTTGTAGGCAGTTCTATAAGCCCACAATGCATCATCAAGTTTCTTAGACCAATTCTTCCTAGATCTATTAACAGTCTTCTGCAAAATCAATTTAATTTCTCTGTTGCTCAATTCTACTTGACCACTATACTGAGGATGATAAGGAGACGCAATTCTATGATTAACATCATATTTAGCGAGCAATTTACGAAAAGCGCCACGAATAAAGTGTGAACCACCATCAGGCATCAAATATCTAGGAACTCCAAATCTAGGGAAAATAACTTATTTAAGCATTTTAATAGAAGTGTTATGATCAGCGCTACTAGTTGGAATAGCTTCTACCCACTTAGTAACATAAAAAACAGCAACTAGAATATGAGTATACCCGTTAGATTGTGGAAAAGGCCCCATATAATCAAAACCCCAAACAACAAATGGTTCAATAACAAGAGAGTAATTCATAGGCATTTCCTGACGTCTACTAATATTACTAATTCTTTGACATTCATCACAAGACAAGATAAACTTACGAGCATCCTTGAAGAGAGTAGGCCAATAAAACCCAGATTGTAGTAACTTATGTGCAGTTCTATCTCTAGCGTGGTGTCCTCCATAGGCTTTGGAATGACACTTGTGTAAGAGTTGTTCCCGTTCATGCTCAGGTACACAACATCTAATAATACCATCTACTCCTTCTTTATAAAAGTGTGGATCATCCCAAAAGTAATGCCTTAAATCACAGAAGAACCTTTTCTTTTGTTGGTATGTGAAAGTAGGCGGTATAAATTTAGCAACAATGTAATTGGCATATCAGCATACCATGGAGCATTGTGTGAAGAATTTACGACAGCTAATTGTTCATCAGGAAAGCTATCATCAATAGGTAGTGGGTCATCAAGAACATTTTCTAACCTAGACAAGTTATCTGCCACAGGGTTATCAGCACCCTTTCTATCAATAATATGCAAATCAAATTCTTGTAGCAGTAGGACCCACCTAATAAGTGTAGGTTTAGCATCTTTCTTTTCAATAAGGTACTTAATAGCAGCATAATCGACGTGAACAATTACTTTGGAATCAACAAATATAAGGTCTAAACTTATCACAAGCAAGCACGACTGCTAGAAATTCCTTTTCAGTAGTAGCATAGTTTCTTTGAGCATTGTCTAGAGTTTTACTAGCATAACGGATAACATTTAATTTCTTATCGACTATTTGTCCTAGAACAGCACCAATAGCATAATCACTAGCATCACACATAATTCAAAGGGTAGGTTCCAGTCGGGTGGTTGAACAACAGGTGCGGTAATCAAGGCATTCTTAAGAATTTCAAATGCTTCTATACAATCATCATCAAAAACGAATGGAACATCTTTTTGCAAAAGATTTATGAGAGGCCTAGAAATCTTAGAGAAATCTTTGATAAACCTCCTATATAAACCAGCATGACCAAGGAAACTTCTTATACCTTTGATATCCGTAGGGCACGACATTTTTTTAATAGCATCAACTTTAGCTTTATCAACTTCAATACCTCTTTTGGAGATCTTGTGCCCAAGACAATAACTTCATTAACCATAAAGTGGCACTTTTCCCAATTCAAGACAAGATTAGTTTCTTCACATCTCTGCAAAACTCGGTCAAGGGTGCTCAAACAATCATCAAATGAAGTTCTATAAACGGAAAAATCATCCATGAAAACCTCAAGAATCTTTTCCAAAAAGTCTGAGAATGTAGCCATCATACATCCTTCAAAGGTAGAAGGTGCATTGTATAAACCAAAAGGCATACGTCTATAAGCAAAGGTACCGAAAGGGCAAGTAAAGGTGGTTTTTTCTTGATCCTCTCTTGATACAGGTATTTGAGAGAAACCAGAGTGACCATCTAGAAAGCAAAAAATGAGTATGCTTGGATAGTATTTCTAGCATTTGATCAATCAAAGGTAAAGGGTAATGATCTTTCTTAGTAGCTTTATTTCTTTGTGGGATAATTTAATTTTTAACATTAGGAACAACGGTAATACCTCCCTTCTTAGGGACACAATGAATGGGACTAACCCATCTACTATAAGCAACATGATAAATTATACCTGCCTCCAGAAGCTTTAGTATTTCTTTTCTTACCACTTCATTCATCTTAGGGTTCAATCGTCGTTGGTGATCAATAACTGGTTTGGCATTAGTCTCCATATTAATTTTATGCTGACATAGAGTGGGACTAATGCCCTTAAGATCATCAATAGTATAACCAATAGCAGCACGGTGCTTCCTTGGAGTTTTCAATAATCTCTTTTCTCCATGCTCTGAAAGGTTAGCACTAATAATAACAGGATATATCTCCTTTTCATCAAGATAAGCATATTTCAGCGTATCGGGTAATTGTTTGAGCTCAAACACGGGATCACCCTTGGGTGGAGGAGGATCCCAAGTATTTCAACAGGTAAGTTGTGTTTCAAAATAGGCTGCTGATCAAAGAAATTTTTATCTATTTCATTCCTCTCATTCATATGCATATCCTTTTCATGGTCTAGCAAATATTGTTCTAAAGGATCAGTAGGAGGCATAACAATACAAGCAACACCAATAATTTCATATTTACTAGGCAATTCTTTGTCATGGGGTTGTCTACAAAATTAAGAGAAATTGAACTCATGAGACACATCCCCAAAACTCACAATAACTTTTCTTTCTCACAATCAATCCTAGCATTAACAGTATTCAAGAAGGGTCTACCAAATATAATGGGACAAAACTCATCTAGTGGGGAACCAAGAACAATAAAATTAGTAGGGTATTTTATTTTCCCACACAAGACTTCAACATCTCTAACAATCCCCATCAGTGCAATAGTGTCTCTATTAGCAAGCTTAATAGTAACATCAATTTCCTCTAGTTCAACTCGTGGAATATCATGCATGATTTATTTGTATAAGGGAAAGGGAATTGCACTTATGCTAGCACCCATATCACACAAGCCATGATAACAACTGGTCTATGTTTACTCTTAGTATCAGGTCTAACAATTCTAGTCGCTTCATCACAGAAATGAATAACATGCCCATCAATATTATCAACCAACAGATCTTTAACCATAGCAATACTACGTTCAACTTTAATTTGTTTAGGGGGTGGAGGTGTTCTAATACAACTCTTATGAACCACAGTTGAAGCTATAGCATGTTCCTTTATCCTAACAGAGAAGGGTGGTTTCTCAATGTAAGCAGTAGGAATAATAGGATCAACATCATAAGTAATAGTTTCCTCTCCAACTTTAATAGGTTCAACTACTTTCACTTCAATGGGAGGATGATATTTAAACCACTTCTCCTTAGGGATATCAACATGAGTAGCAAAATATTCATAGAAAGAAGCTACTATCTCAGAGTCAAGTCCATACTTAGTGCTAAACTCACGAAAAGCATCGGTGTCTATAAAGGATTTAACACAATCAAACTTAAGGTTTATACCTGAATCCTTACCTTTGTTGAGTTCCCAATCTTCAGAGTTGCGTTTAATTCTTTCCAATAAGTCCCATTTGAATTCAATATCTTTCTTCATAAAAGAACCGGAGCAAGAAGTATCGAGCATGGATCGATCATTATGAGAAAGTCGAGCATAAAAATTCTGAATAATAATTTCTCTAGAGAGCTCATGGTTGGAGCATGAATATAACATTGACTTAAGCCTCCCCCAAGCTTGAGCGATATTTTCTACTTCACGATGCCAAAAATTGTAAATATAATTCCGATCACGATGAACCAGATGCATGGGATAAAACTTCTGATGAAATTCCAATTTCAATTGATTGTAGTTCCATGATCCAATATCATCACATAGCCTGTACCATGCCAATGCTTTCTCCTTCAAAGATAAAGGAAAGACCTTCTTCTTGACAACATCCTCGGGCAAACCTGCAAGCTTAAATAATCCACAAACTTCATCCACATAGATTAGATGCAAATCAGGATGTAGTGTTCCATCTCCTGCATAAGGATTAGCTAGAATTTTCTCTATCATACCCAAAGCAATTTCATAATAAATATTTTCACTAGGTGCAGCAGGTTGAGGAGTGACTCTTTGTGCTTCCAGTTGAGGTAAAGATACCCTGAACAAGCCCCTCAAAGGATTATTTTCCATAGTAACAAGTGACAGTAAATTTCAGCACACTATATAAATTTTTCCTTACCAAGTTCCACTCACCAGAGGCGCTTCACTCCCCGGCAACGATGCCAGAAAAGAGTCTTGATGACCCACAAGTATAGGATATCTATCTTATTCCTTTCGATAAGTAAGAGTGTCGAACCCAACGAGGAGCAGAAGGAAACGACAAGCGGTTTTCAGTAAGGTATTCTCTGCCAGCACTGAAATCATAGGTAACAGCTAGTTTTGTGATAAAATAATTCATAACGGGTAGCAAGTAAAAATTGTAAAAAAGGTGTAGCAAGGTGTCCCAATCCTTTTTATAGCAAAGTACAAGCCTGGACAAACTCTTATATAAAGCAAGGCGCTCCCGAGGACACATGGGAATTTCTATCAAGCTAGTTTTCATCATGCTCATATGATTCGCGTTCGTTACTTTGATAATTTGATATGTGGGTGTACCGGTGCTTGGGTGCTGCCCTTACTTGGATAAGCCTCCCATTTATGATTAACCCCTCTCGCAAGCATCTGCAACTACGAAAGAAGAATTAAGATAAATCTAACCATAGCATGAAACATGTGGATCCAAATCAGCCCCTTACGAAGCAACGCATAAACTAGGGTTTTAGCTTCTGTCACTCTAGCAACCCATCATCTACTGATTACTTCCCAATGCCTTCCTCTAGGCCCAAACAATGGTGAAGTGTCATGTAGTCGATGTTCACATAAGACCACTAGAGGAGAGACAACATACATCTCATCAAAATATCGAACGAATACCAAATTCACATGATTACTTATAACAAGACTTATCCCATGTCCTCAGGAACAAACATAACTACTCACAAAGCATATTCCTGTTCATAATCAGAGGAGTATTAACGAAGACCAAGGATCTGAACATATGATCTTCCACCAAGTAAACCAACTAGCATCAACTACAAGGAGTAATCAACACTACTAGCAACCCACAGGTACCAATCTGAGGTTTTGAGACAAATATCGGATACAAGAGATGAACTAGGGTTTGGAGAGGAGATGGTGCTGATGAAGATGTTGATGGAGATTGACCCCCTCTCGATGAGAGGATCGTTGTTGATGACGATGGCTTTGATTTCCCCCTCCGAGAGGGAAGTTTCCCCGGCAGAACAGCTCCGGCGGAGCCCTAGATTGGTTCTACCCAAGTTCCGCCTCGAGACGGCGGCGCTTCGCCCCGAAAGCTCTGTTATGATTTTTTTCCAGGTCAAAACTCTCCATATAGCAGAAGATGGGCACCAGAGGGCAGCCAGGTGGGCCACAAGCCACAGGGGCGCGCCCAGGGGGGTACGGCGCGCCCCCAAGACATGTGACTGCCTGGTGGCCCCCTGATGTATTTCTTCTGCCCAATAATTTTATATATTCCAAAATAATTCTCCGTAGATTTTCAGTCCTTTTGGAGTTGTGGAGAATAGGTATCTCAGATTTTTCTCCTTTTCCAGTCCAGAATTCCAGCTGCCGACATTCTTCCTCTTCATGTAAACCTTGTAAAATAAGAGAGAAAAGACATAAATATTGTACCAAAATGTGTAGTAACAGCCCAAAATGCAATAGATATCAATATAAAAGCATGATGCAAAACGGATGTATCAGTATTCGGAGTTCCTTCTAGTAAACTGCTTGGATTCATCGTCACCCATAGAGGAATAGAAGCGAATCTAGCTAAAATCCGCACTCTATCGGACCTTGCAATCCCCACAAAAGTAAAGCATGTCCAAAGGCTAGCTGGGTGTGTAGCAGCGTTAAGCCGCTTTATATCCCGCCTCGGGTAGAAAGCTTTGCCCCTCTATAAGATGCTGAAACAGACAAACAATTTCGAATGGACCAATAAAGCAGCGGCTGCGTTAGAGGAAATTAAAACAATACTGGCAACCAATCCCATACTCACAGCACCAGACACCGGTGAGCCCATGTTATTATACATATCGGCTACCAACCAAGTCGTTACGCAGTGCTCGTCGTTGAACGAGATGAGGAGGGACACAAATTCCGAACTCAAAAGCCGGTCTATTACGTGTCAGAAGTACTAATGCAGTGCAAGTCTAGATACCCGCATTACCAGAAGATAGCCTACACAGTATTAATGGCATCACGTAAACTCGGACAATACTTCCAAGAGTGCGCGGTAAAGGTAGCATCCGAAGTAACCCTGAATGATATAATCAGCAACAGGGACACCACCGGCCACATAGCCAAGTGGGCCATTGAGCTCCTTCCTTTTGAAATAACCTACAAGCCATGTCGTGCCATAAAATCATAGGTATTGGCAGACTTCTTGGCTGAATGGACAGAGGCCGAGCTCCCCAAAGAATATAGTGCATACTCCCATTGGATAATGTACTTTGATGGATCCAAAACCTTGGACGGGCTGGGGGCTGGAGTTATCCTCGCATCCCCCATAGGCGACAACGTGCAATATGTGTTGCAGATCATGTATGCCGACTCCAACAATGATACCGAATACGAAGCTCTCTTACATGGTCTTCGGATGGCAGTATTAATGGGCATACGACGACTGGAGGTATGGGGAGACTCCAACTTGGCCGTCTCCCAAATCAATGGCGAATTCGATGCCAAAAACCCTAAGATGGCAGCATACAGAAACGTTGTCTTAAAAATATACGCATGGTTCGAGGGGTTGGAATTTCCCCACGTCGCTCGCGACAACAACCAAGCCGCCGACGTACTGGCCCGCATGGGGGCTAAGCGCAACCCTGTCCCAAGAAACACCTCCTTGGAGCGGCTCTTTAAACCATTTGTTGTTTGGCAGGACTATCACAAGGGCGCCGGTCTAGATACGACGGAAGAGGTTATTCACCCTATAAATGAACCAGACGACCAAATCATCGGCGGCTTCATAATGGATGAAACGCCTTCGTCCCATGAAGTCATGGCAGTAATCGCACCATGGACACAGGCCTTCCTCGCCTACCTTCTCTGCAAGGAACTCCCCGACGACCAGACAGAGGCGCGATGCATAGTTCGGAGATCCAAGGACTACAAAGTACACGAGGGTGAGTTATACAAGAAAAGCACCACCGGGATATTCCAGCTGTGCATATCCGAGGAACAAGGATGGGGAGATCCTCGCCGAAATCCACGCAGGCATGGGCAGCCATCACACTGCGGCAAGAGCCTTAGTTAGCAAGGCATTCCGAGCTGGTTTCTTCTGGCCCACAGGTCGGGCGGACGCCCAGTCGCCTGTAAACACTGTGTGGGGTGTCAACTTTTCGCAAATCAAAGCCACATGCCCCCGACTGCTCTCCGAAATATTCCAATCACCTGGCCTTTCACGGTCTGGGGGCTATACATGGTCGGACCCCTTAAAGAGCGGACCGAGAATAATAAATTCCTGCTGGTCATGGTTGACAAGTTCACCAAATGGATAGAGGCAAAACCTATCAAATCGGCCAAGTCCAGAACGGTGATCGACTTTATCTCCGGTGTGGTACACCGTTACGGTGTCCCGCACAGTCTAATAACGTACAATGGATCCAACTTCATGGCCCAAGAGGTCAAAGGCTGGTGCGCAAAAATGGGCATAAAGCTCCATTACGCATCGGTCTATCATTCCCAGACCAATGGACAAGTCAAACGAGCAAACGGTCTCATTATGAGCGGCATTAAGCCACGTTTGGTCCGATCTCTTCATCAGTCCGACTGTCATTGGGTAGAGGAACTCGACTCCATTTTATGGGGCCTGCACACCACCCCGAATAGATCAACGGGATACACACCGTTCTTTTTGGTCTATGGGGCAGAAGAAGTCCTCCCCTGTGACATTATTCATGACGCACCAAGGGTGCGCATGTACGAAGAAAAGGAGGCCGAGTTAGATCGGCAGGACGACCTGGACGCCTTAGAAGGAGAGGGCAACATAGATCGGGCTCGCTCTACTTTTTATCTACAACAGGCCCGGCGTTACCAAAGCAGGGAGGTCAGGGCAAAAGCGTACAATGTAGGCGAACTCGTCTTACGGCTCCCGGAGAAGCAGAAGCATAAACTCAACCCCAAATGGGAAGGCCCCTTCATAATTAACGAAGTACTTGCGGGAGGAGCTTACCGCCTTCGGAGCTCGTCGGACAACCGCCTTGAACCGAACCCATGGAACGTAGCTCGTCTTTGGCGCTTCTACGGATAAACCGGTGCCGTCATATTCCTCAGCCCTTTTCCCTTTTTCATTTTTATTCTTTTTTTCCTTCCCCTCCCACTCTGTTATTTGGTAGGATTGATTTTTTTCCTTTTTCTTCCCATGATCGGTTCAACCGGTCTTGTACTAAGGTTATCAGTTTACACCTTAAAGGGTTAAATCCGAACACACCACCTAGGGGCTTCTTCCCGAAGCCAACATTTTTATTTACCCACACTTATTGTGTACACACGTTTCCGTTGTCGCGTTCAAGCCATCATATGCATCAATTGGAACTAAAACTTTGCCAAGCTGGGTTGCTTCGGTCGTGTGTTTACCCTCTACGTTCCCGGTTGTTCGGCTAGAGGTTAAAGGGAGCACCTTTGCGATATACATAGATGGTTATATCGATAGGGATACACCAACGAACGAGCATATATATTTTTTTTGACGGGAACGAACGAGCATATATGTATGAGAGAACAGCCAGAAAGATTTAGCCAAGAAAAACGACGGCCCAGTCGTCACAATCGACGCAGCAATAGATGGGCTCTCAGCCCTTTTTCTCAGTGGAAACAATTAAAACCAGATCTCAAGAAAAAAAGATCGAGAAATCACAAATACCAACTACGAGAGATAGAGAAAACGCGGCGAACGGGAATACAAGACCCCATCTATTTCTCAAAAACCCCCAAAAAATACAAGACCAGCAAGAAACGAGGAATTGGAGCCCTTGTCGTGACGAGAGAAGAGCGAAAAAACGAGGTGACGAACACAGCTGCAGAGAGAAACAAAAACTAGCCGAGACCAGATAAGAACAATGGACGACCTTGCTGAGACCGGAGGGGGGACTGCGCGCTGGGATGGGGGAAGGGAAAAGAAGGTGTTGAAAGGCTGAGCGGCGAGCAGGGAGAGCCCCGGAGGGTTTATAAAGGCTAAAGCAGGCGGCATTGTTCATGCTGCTACAGTACTCGCTTTCTCCCTAGGGTTTTTTCACCAACCCCATCTACGGTGTGCCCTGCCTTTGTAAGGATAATTGTTCTTCATCTGTTTGCACCACCCAAAGTGATAAAAATGATTTTTTCCCCTTTGTTCCTGTCTTTTCAAAATTTCCTTGTCATTGCATGTGGTTTCATCTTTTTCTGGTAAAGACCAACATTACACATGGATCGTCTTTTATTCATATGGTCCGGTTTTTTCAAACCGTGTCGCTACCACTACAACTAAGGGGAATGTTATAATACAAACTATGTTTAACGCTAGAATTGTGAATTACAAATAGTTCTATATTGAGGTCTCTAACACCCATCCCTCTCCATGTATTACCTCATCCACTCTCACCTTGATCCTTGGCCGTTGTGTGAATCAATGACATCAGCCCAACGAAACCGCTCCCTCAACATTGTACATGACAATGCTACCCTACTTCCAAGGATTAGGCTTTGGTGTGGGGTAGAAGGGCTAGTCGGTGACAGCGAGTTGACGGCTTTGGTGTGGGGTAGAAGGGCTAGTCGGTGACAGCGAGTTGACGGCTTTGGTGTGGGGTAGAAGGGCTAGTCGGTGACAGCGAGTTGACGTTGGCCATCATCCGCGACAGCTTGAGGCAATCCAAGGTTCGCCATCATTTCCCTTGACCTTAGGGACATTGGACAAATGCATAGAATCTATGACCACGATAGTAGCTCATCCACCTTCTCACTTGATACACGACTACAATGTAGGATATGCGCCGGTAACCTCGTTTCCTAGCAGTGGTGACTCCTTTACCTCCAAAGAACTCGAACTCATCGGAATTTTTATGACAACCGCGAAAAATTTATCTCAAGCTCACCGAATCTATGACATGATCATCGCCATGTGTTTTCCCATGTGTTTATTTTTTGGGGCACTCCTTTTGTTTAAACTGTGTGGGATTGCCTACCAATTGAACGACGGCTAGATTAGTGTATGATTGACCTCGAACATCGCCGACAATCGCATGCACAAAGGGAGAGAAATTGTGTGCAATCGCCATGGTGGCGAGACGACCCTGAATGTTTATAACATTTTGCGTAATAGACTTAGATCTAGTAAGTACAAAACACTCCAAACATAACAAAATATACACTGAGATCTATACACCACCATACTACCATTGTTGCCACAAGAATGAGCCGCCGCGCACCATTGTCGTTGATGAAAGTCGGCAAGTCTCCGTAAACATGCCTCTAAGGGCCAGCGCTCTGAAGCGACAGTCATCAATGTTGAACCATTGAATCGATGAAAAACCTGACACTGAATCTTGTCGTTGCTTACGCACAAGGAGAAACTCTAATCACGCCACCCCGAGGAGGTCCGTCTTATCCATCCCGACAAACGAACTTAAGAAGAATTGGAGCTTGAAAGACTAAAATCCGATGTGTCATCCCTGCGACTTAAGATGACTTAAGAAGAAGCATCGCAATCCATACGGTCATCCCTACGAGGACTAAATCCTAATTTATTTATTTTTGAATGACTGAAATCATAACTCTCGGACATGCATATATAACATGCGGCGGCTAGGGAAGCGTGACACGTATTAGAACATAGTTATTGATCTAGTGCATCACTAATTAAGTAATTAATTAAAATCCTGTGAGTGACGGTCGTTAAATGTAATACCTAGTAGCATCAAAGCACGTACTTGCATGCATGCATGCCTGAACAATCAGCGTAGGCTAAACATGACACGTTGACATGCAGGGTAGTTAAGTACGCTAATCATGTTTAGGAGAAAGCGATTGTCAAGGTGGGGTGGTATTAGTTGGCTAGGACAAATGTGGGGCCAAATATACTCGTTCCGTCCGGAAATATTTTCTAAAAATAAATAAAATGAATATAACTAAAATAAACCTAGGTACATCCACTTATAGAAAAATATTTCCGGACGGAGGGAGTACTACTCCACTTGGAAACATCCAGTTCGGCTGTCTCCGCTATTTATGATTTGTAGTCTAGCTGTCTCTTCCATGCCGTTTTGAAGGTAGCCATCCAGTGGTATTCAGATTTCGGATATTCTGTGTTTGGATGTAAATATCAAACTGCAAAAACAATAAGGCACACCATGATAACCGAGGGATACTGTCCAGTTGTCATCTATTTCAGTTCACTCGACTAAAAGAATCAATAGTCGGACTCAATAAATCAGTCTTCCTAAATGTTCATGGACGCGCCCAAATGCCACCCGGACAGCGCCGGACGACCTCTCAAATGTCCTCCATTGCAATCACGTCTTCCACTTTCAAATCCTCAAATTCGTGCAAACATATGCACATCAATCATATACATGAATATCACACATGAACAGAAACTTTTTGATCCAATTTATAAGGGAAATCAGATTGAAAATTCGAACAAGTTTACCCCCTTTATGAGGGAAACCATCCCAAAAGTGTATAGCTAAAAAGGTTAAAAGAAGAAGAGAATAGATTGGTGCCCATAACAAGGTACAACCTAGCTAACAGACCAAATGACCATCGCCACAAGAGACAGAAGTGGATGTGGGTGTCATCAAGGAATCACAATATCAATACTTTGCAAACAAGCTTTAGCACCGGTGTGCATATCAAACCCACGATGCAACACAGGAGCATTCAGAGTGAACGAGCACCATTGCATGACCACATACCCCGCTAGAATAATTGGAGCAATGAAAGAAAAGAGATAGCCAATGAACACACATCTTGACTGGGGGGCTCCGCTACACGATTCAAAATGATTAGCAAGTTGAGGAGGCATCTTGTGCCATCAATGAGCAAAGATGAAATGAGACAACATGAAGTGTGCCAAGCTCACACAACACAATGACTGCCATGAGAGGGTCTTGAGCAAGCATAAGCACGAACGGTGCAACACACAATGGGCAGGGGTGGATGGATGGCAGCGAAGGCCTCAGAAGTGATGCCTTACCACATGATGTTGTGGGGGTGGATGGCATGGAGGCTTCACATGACACCCAATTGTCTCTGGCCACCGACCACAAGGTCCCACGACAATGGAAAATGTAGGTGTTCTCAAGCGACTCCTTCAAGAAGGGGCACTTCATCATCGAAGCTTTCACACGAAAACCCATCAAGGGGAAATGCATCTCCCAGACTACGGCCTCCGAGGAGGATTACAACAGAAGGGACATCATGGTAGTCGCTCATACATAAGGTCTCTAAATCGATTAGTAAATCATGTAACCTTAAGTTTAGCCCCCCCCCCCCCCCCCCCGCCTATATAAGGCAAGACCATGGGTAGTTCCAGGCATCTGACATCATAGTCATAGTCTCGATAACATCATCTCGACAGGAAACCATCGTCTCCACATACATTGTCACCCCCTCACACAAGGCGTTTCCACCATTAATCAAATGCAAAGGAGGAGTAGGGTATTACCTCCTTTGCAGCAATAGGATTAATGGTGGCATGGCGGCGGACAGGTGGCCTTCCGGTCGTATTTGTTTTGAGCGGCATGAATGCGGGTGGAGGGTTTTGGAGCGGACGCCTCGGCGAGGGTTTAGGGTGCGTCTGTGTTGTTGGAGTCCAAAGTGTCAGACTCCCCCAATTTGATGTCGGTTTGAAGGATTCAGGCACCCGAACCATTCCAAATAATTCTGGTGTCGTTGGATGGTGGTACGATTACGCAGGAGCAATTTGGTGATCCGCGTTGGAGTTGTCCTAAGAAAGCACGGAGGGGTAACATAGCATTGTAACTTGTAACCCAGCAGGAGGTGAACTATGTCGCACAGCAATGGCGATCAAAGGAGCCGGGAAATCATTGTTTTCCCCTTTCGCCAAAGTTTAGCACGATTTGACCCTCTTTCGAAATTTAGCACAATTTGACCCTTTTTTATGACGCTATGGTCCATGGCGTTTACCCCCTTGCCCAAACGGCGTCTTCTGTAGCATTTTGTCCCCCGCCAACTCCATGTCCATTAGTATCAATCCGTTTCAGGGCACGGAGCAAAGGAGCACGGCATTTAAAACGGAATGAAAATGCTGAATAATTACATAATCTGAAGATTAACCAACTTGATTGGCACGGTAGCACGCACGGCTATTAGGTTAGGAGGCGGTGGACTAAGGAAAGTAAATAAGTTTGCAAGCATCGTGATAGTAGTATCGATATAGTAATTTGTTCTGAAGGGAATGGAGATGCTCAAGTGAGAAATAATCGAATCGAACTTAATGATCGAAGTGACCTTAAGTATATCACTAGGACCGGAGCTGTCACATTTTGCCAGGTTACTAGACTGGAGAACTTTGGGTCTAGCTTCAGTTGTAGGCATTGACTTATGACTTATCACCTAGCATGTCGTTATTTGGTAAAGTAAATAAATTGAGTTGGGTTATTCCGTAATTGGGAGTTGAGATTCTCATGTTGGCCACATCTGATATTCAGAATCAAGTCCGTATAAAACGACTAGACCGTGCAGTTTGAAGTTTGTTTTGCAGGACACTCATCAAGACATAAGGGCAGGATCACAGGAAAAACAACAACTCAAGTAGTAGTCTTGATGACCTCGGGATCCAAAAATAGAAGAAAATGCTGAAGAACTAGCGTGCCATTCACTGGCACGGAATATACCAGCTCGGCAACCACAAATAGGAGTACTTATTACTCCAAACCCTTAATACAATTGTGTATGTATGTATGTATGTTATATATGTTGGAAAAGATGCATAAAAATGAATAGGTCGATCCATTTATACATATTGTGTATGTATGTACTCCTATGTCATATATTGTGTGATTTTGTTTTCTTCCATAACCTAGGTCAAAACAGAGAGACAATTGGCAATGTACACTCGCAACCCAGCAGCGGGTGCAGTTTGACGCACAGTACCGACGACCAGGGCGACGCTCGTGTCGTTGGGCTCGCCGCTGGTGGATGGGATCGGCGAGACGTTGCGTCGCACCACCACCACCACCACCCACCCACTGTGGCATCCTCGCCCCTCCAACGTTGCGTCGTAATCGAAAGCAGTATGCACATCGCCTGACGTTATTGCAGGGAGAGTACTCCCTGCAGTACGCACATCGCCTCACGCCCAGACCATATGCCTCCAAGACTTGCCTGCTCCGCGGCCGGGGAAAAAGCAAAGCCTGTATGGATGCATGGGATGCCGCGCGCACAGGGTGACGTAGGTGTGCTCTCGTCCGGCGCGGCCGCGCTGTGGCGTTGGTTGTACGCGGACTGCTTTCGCACGGGCATGGTAGTGCACGGGCGGGCGGGCGCGTTTGCTGACAGTGGGCCCACCGAGGCCGGTGTCCGACGCTAGTGGTCTGATCGTATGCATGAGTGGTGGGATGTGACGGCCGGCACGCACAAGTCGTAACATACAGCGGCTGCGAAACGGGAGTAATAGTGGACATCACGCACAAATTAAACGATTCAAAACAACTCTATGTTAGGAAACAATTCAAAACAACTTTAGAAGGTACAAAGAGAAAGAAAACAAGGGAGAAAATGGAAGGGCAGTTTATTCTTCGCGGCCAATAAAATCCCACCACAACCGAGGAGGTAGCAGTAGCACGAATCCCCCGAGGGAGTGGTAAAACGGCATCTATGCGCTGCGTCCTTCCCTTCCTCCCTTCACAGTTCCCACTTTTCACTTTCCTACCTTTTCCTGGGATTGGAAAACACACATACGCAGAGGAGACAATATTTCAGAAGTTCAATGAGATCTGATCCCGCTTTCAAGTTTTTTCGGCAATTGACCCGTTTCCTGACGGTAGGGTTAGACAGCCTATCGTCGAGCCCTCCGACGATAGACGACTAATCCGCATCAACAGAACTTAACGGTTGCCGTGATCTCCGTTCGACCCTACCGTCGCCGGGCCTGGCGGTAAGCTATGAACCCCTGCCTCCAAGGACCCTGGTGGTGGAGTTGGGAACTTATAAGCCACGGGGCGTCGGTTCGCCCTCCCCACTTCATCCTCACCCAGCCGCAAGAACAGAGGGAGAACCCTCTCTCATCTCCTCCACTCCTTCCCTTAGATCTCTTTCGATTCTCGACGGTTTTTGTGGATCGATATGGTTCCGAAAAGAGAAAAATAAACTCCTCCAATCCTTTCAATTAGTTTTAGTCAAATAGCTTTCGATTCAACGCATTATTTGCTTCAAATCAACCCTATTTTTGAACTAGATTTAATTTTTTATCCTAGGTTTGTTTTAGGTTGATTCTTGATGTTCTATAGGGTTGAATATTAACTATAGTCACTAGTTGGAATGGTTGTATGTAGTATGAAGATGAACCCCAGTTCATGATTTTTTAAATGGCGATATAATGCATGTTGGAGGAATTAACTCCCATTTTTGTTTTGATGTGATGCATGTTGGTGATATGAATGAATTATGTTAGTGATATGCATATAGTGGATGTTGGAGGAATTATGTTTAAGCTATTTTATTTTATTTTTACAAATTGAATAAATGAATTAATCATGTTAAAAAATATGCTTATGCAAAATGAATGAATGAATCATGCTTATGAACCATGTTTAAAAATGAATGAATGATTTTTTACAAATGTTTGCTGAATTATGCTTATGCAAAAAAATAGGAGGCCCCCTCTTGCGGACAACATCGGCACTAAGTACACGTTGCTTGATCCTGCGTTCGACAAGGGTCATCGTGAATGTTTCATAGAATGGAGTAATAATTACCACGCTTGAACCAAAGCTTTCGAATTGATGAAAATAAGTTACTAATTATTTGCGTCTACATATTGACAGATGCTCCCTCCATTGCGGATGAGGGGTCTCACCAAGGCCGTTGAGATGCAATACAACGAGAGCTACCGGTCGTACTTCACGAGAGCCTCACTGTTGGGTTTTGTCCTACAGTTCAAGCGTTTGCCGCTGAAGCTCATCCACTCAGCTCTCACAACTTTGGTGACCAGTGGCGGCCCGAGACGCACAATTTCCATCTCCCATGTGGTAAGATGATGACGACCTTTGAGGATTGGGGGATGATCACTGCCCTACTAATCGAGGGCCATGCTCTCACTTGGCGAGTGGAGAGGAAGAACTGGCATGACAGGGTTATCTCCCTCATCGGTGACTGCACCCCCCCTCCCTGGGTAACCGGACATCCGATGTACTGCTGCCCTGGCTCCTGAAGAACCGGAACAAATGCCCGGAAGGTGTCGATGGTCGAACCGTAGAGTGGTACGCGAGGGCCTACCTGTGGTATCTTCACACCGAGGTCATGTTTCCAGACTGTTCAGGGAGACTGCCCTATGGATGTATCTCGACTTCCTAAAGGACTGGGATGCTACATACAGCTGGGGGTCTGTCGTCCTCGCCTACATATACCTTCGGTTAAGAGAAATATCTCATTGTTCTTTTATAGCTTAAAATTGTCACCATCTTATCACCAATTGGTGATTGTGTAGCTTGACACAACAACGCAGTAGACGGAAACAACGTCCGGTATATGTGGATTTATGTGGGCCATCTCCATTTGAATGCGGGAGCGAATCTCGGTGGGCCGTCCTGAGAGAATGGAACAACTTGAATGAACGGGTTATGGCGAAGATGGCGATGCTACGCGATACCTGACCGCCGCGTACGCTTGGTACAGGGTGAAGGTGTACACGGGTAAATCTACAACATTGTACAAGGTCTTCACCAATGAGCTCGACACTTTGTTAGCCTACCAGGTATATAAACTAGCTTGCCAATCTTTATGATGCCACTTTCACAGAAGCTTACCAATTTTTTTTGTACTAGGTTAACTGGTGGTCGTATCATGAATGACAGTGGGGGTTTGAGCGTAACGTGATATGCGAGCAGGACATGCTTACTTGGCGATGCATGGTGCCCATGATTTGTGTGTGCGTCGTCGAGTATCACTTCCCACAACGCGTGGCCTCGCAAATTCGTAAGTTGCAACATACCCCACCGGCAATGCCCAATGACACCGATGGATCCGACCTGCACTGGTGAGTACATTGTTCCTTATTGTCGTTTTTCGTTTCACTTGACGTTCTTCTGATGTTTTACATTGTTTCTTATGCCTTGTAGGAAGAGCAGGCAAAAATGTTAGTCGATCACAGACTGGGGAGAGGAGCATAAATAATACATGAAGGAGTGGAACGAAAGGAGGTATTGCAAAGGTGAGGAGAGGAGAGTGCTTGACTGGTATGAGTATGCGCAACACATGCGGTGGTACGACGATGGAGTGAAGCACTGTCTGCACGTGAGGCCACAGTGGACGATAGGAGATGCCGAATCACTGCACGAGGATGACCCCGATTGAGGATGAAGCCTACCATGACAGCATGAGAGGGATAGAAGGTAGATTTAGGGAGTATGGGCCCTTGATGCACAGAGTGGTAGGTTGTGTTATTTTGTTTTGAACCGGCAGTTGGATGAAATCAACCTTGGTCAGTGTGACTCACTTATTTGTTTGCAGTCTTGGAAGCTGAACAAAGGATTTTATGGCTCGGATGCGCTAAGTGGTGTCCTCGGGACCCATGATTCTGAGAACAAGTTGAGGGAAACGGTGAAGGTAACATCGAGCCTCCTAGACTTACCTTTTTGTTTTGTTCTTGTTTATTTGTAATCATAAACTTGATTACATTATTGTTAAATTCTTATTGCAGAAGTTTGTGAATCGTTGTCACAAGCTGGTAGGTCTTCTTGGGTGCACTAGCTTTGCTAATGCTCATGCTCTTGGAGGCCCAATGCGTACCCTCACTTCATCGAGTCATGCTGCCTCGTCGTCTAGCATGGTTGAGGAGGACATGGTGGAGGACTATGGGGAGCAAGCAGAAGATGAATGGGAAGAAGAGGAAGAGGAAGGAGATGAGGAGTAGTATGATGACGATGATGCACCTCCACCAACTCAGACAACTCAGGACAAGAAGAGGGTGTAGCAGCCAAAGAAGGATTGGGCAAGTCCATACCTATTTCAAAATTTGTGTCCTCATCTCCGCAAGAAGAAGGCTGATGAGACCCGTTTAAAGAACAGCGCGAACTGTACCTCCAAGAGGGGAAGGAGGAGCAAGTGAAGTGGTTAGCGTTATACTACTTGCTTTTACTTAAACTATTTACTATTCACGTTGGCTATGTCGAACTACTTGGTATTGTTGAACTACTTCTTATTTCCTATGTGTCACATGTAAACCATCATGATATATTAAGTGTTGAACTATCATTCATATCGAGGTTGATTGTCATGTTCCTGGGCCTGAGATATGGTATTTTTTCATTTTGCAAGCTATATTGTTGTTGTTCAAACTATTTTTTAACTGAAAGAGAGTCTTACAAAAAACCAATGGTAGGGTTATACACCCTACCGCCACACCCTATCGCCGAGGACCTTGGCGGTAGTGTTTGTAACCCTATCGTTTTTAGCAAATCCAGGTTCTAGTACTTTGCACAGCACAACCAGCCACCCTACCACCGGGGGACTCGGCGGTAGGGGCCTCCGACGGTAGGTTCTCACGCCCTACCGCCAAATGTCCTGGCGGTAGGTGCCTATGCCACGTTATCCGTGGGTCGTTAGTTGACAGTTGATGCCGTTCAACCTACCGCTAGGGCCACTGGTGGTAGGATGTGTACGGCTACCTCTAGCCCTCCACAGTGATAGGAAAAGGGTCAAATCCCAAAAAAAGATCAAACCAGGGTGAGATCTCATTGAACTTCTTCAAAAGGGTCAAAACAAGAAAATTTCCTGACAGAGGATGGGTCGAGTAGGGCTCCGCTGATCTGCTAGTTGGCCTCACATGTAGAGGGTTCCGCTGATTTGTAAGAGCAACTCCAACGCGCTGACCCAAATGGACGTGCGCTTTGTCCGCTTTTTGTCCGTTTGGGTCGGCATGTTCACCCCCTTTTGCATTTGGTAGGTTGTACACCCAATGTGCAGACGCATTTTCGTTGATGCGGCTGGCCGACGTCCGAATTCATAGTCCACATCAATTCATAGATGTTATTAAAATTGTCTCAAATAAAAATATGTCATTACAACCGATTAAAAATGTCTCATAGTTTACAAGCCAAATAGAAATTAACTTGTCTCGCATGAAATAGACCAATACATCTAACGGTTGCGAACATGAACCCACATATGCTCAACCAAATCATCTTGCAGCTGAACGTGAGTTTCCCAGTCACGCATTTGATGATGAAATTTGGTGAACTGCCAAAACATTGTCACTCCTCCATACTTGGGCGCAACATTGTCACCCTAAAACCGATACCCTTGGTCGTAGATACATTCCAGGGCACTCAACCCCAACGAACATGTTGTGCATGATCAAATAAGTTGTCATCACCTCCCATACCTTCTTGGTGCTCCAAGTTTGAGCAGGATACCAAATCATGCCCTATCAATATTTAAGAACACCAAAGGCACACTCCACATCTTTTCTAACACTCTCCTGTTCATGGGCAAATATCTTCCTTTTCTCTCTTACTGGGTCGGGAATTGTCTTGATGAGAGTAGTCCACCGAGGTGAAATTCCACCAGCTAGTAGTATCCATTTTCATGCATATGGCTATTGATCTCAACATTGACCTTCGAACTGTTGCCTTCCGCAAGTCTTTCAAACACCAAAAATCGTTGCTATCATTGTGAGATTCGTCCATGCCCAAGAAAGAGTGCCACATCTAGAGAACTTATGATGCCACGACCTCGAGTATGACAGTGCAAGCTTTGACATGGCCCCATATAGTGGCCCTACCAAGCAGAAGGGCAATTCTTCCACTGCTAGTGCATACAATCTATGCTAGCAAGCATCCCCGGAAAGCCTCTGTTGGCATTCATCACCAATAGCCGGCCAGTATCCTCAGCTTTTGGCTCTCTCAAGTACTCAGGTCCAAACACTCTCATACGTATCCAATGTATCTATAATTTATGAAGTATTCATGCCATGTTTACAATAATTTTATATGATTATGGTATGATTTTATTAGAAATAACCCGGAGTGACGCTGTTTTCAGCAGAACTACTATGGTGTCGTCTTTTGTGCAGAAAAAAGTTCTCAGAATGGGCTGAAAATTTACGCTAACTTTTTATGGACCAAAAGAGACCCTCGAAGCACAAGAGCTGGTCCAGGAAGTGGACGAGGAGGCCACATGCCTGCTGGGTGTCCCCCTAGGCCGCGCCCCTGTGGCTTGTGGACTCCTCGAGCACCCCCTTGACGTGAGACCGACGCCAAAAATTCCTATAAATACTAAAACCACCAGAAAGAAACCTAGATCGGGAGTTCCGCCGCCGCAAGCCTCTGTAGCCACGAAAAACCAACCGAGAGCCCGTTCTGGCACCCTGTCGGAGGAGGAAACCATCACTGGAGGCCATCTTCATCATCTCGGCGATCTCCATGACTAGGAGGGAGTAGTTAACCCTTGGGGCTGGGGGTATGTACTAGTAGCTATGTGTTTGATCTCTCTCTTTCTCTCTCGTGTTCTTGAGATGGCACGATCTTGATGTACCGCGAGATTTATTGATATAGATAAATCATATGGAGTTTTCCCCTCTCGGTCTTCTTGTGATGAATTGAGTTTTCCCTTTGAAGTTTTCTTATCAGATTGAGTCTTTAAGGATTTGAGAACACTTGATGTATGCCTTGCGATGGGATATCGTGGTGACAATGGGATGTTCTATTGATCCACTTGATGTATGTTTTGGTGATCAACTTGCGGGTTCCGTGACCTTGGGAAACTATGCATAGGGGTTGGCACACGACTTTGTCTTGACTCTCCGATAGAAACTTTGGGGCACTCTTTGAAGTTCTTTGTGTTGGATTGAACATGATGAATCTGAAACTGTGTGATGCATATCGTATAATCAAGCCCATGGGTACTCGTGGTGACACTGGAGTATCTAGGTGACATTAGGGTTTTGGTTGATGTGTATCTTAAGATATTATTTTAGTACGAACTCTAGGGCTGTTCATGACACTTATAGGGATAGATCATAAGATTGATTGGAAAAGATAACTTTGAGGTGCTTTCATACCCTACAATAATTTCTTCATTTGTTCTCCACTATTTTTGACTTTGGAGTGAACTCTTTGTCGCACGTGAGATATTTACATATGATTCAACTATGTTAGTATTGTTGAGAGAAATTGCACTAGTGAAAGTATGAACCCTAGGCCTTGTTTCTAAGCATTGCAATACCGTTTGTGCTCACTTTATCATTAGTTACCTTGCTGTTTTTATATTTTCAGCTTAAAAAAACCTATATCTACCATCCATGTTACACTTGCATCACCATCTCTTCGCCGAACTAGTGCACCTATACAATTTACCATTGTATTGGGTGTGTTGGGGACACAAGAGACTCTTTGTTATTTGGTTGCAAGGTTGTTAGAGAGAGATCTTCACCCTACGTCTCCCACGGATTTATAAACCTTAGGTCATCCACTTGAGGGAAAATTGCTACTGTCCTACAAAACTCTGCGCTTGGAGGCTCAACACGAGTCTACAAGAAGAAGGTTGCGTAGTAGACATCACACTCCTATCACAGCCTTGTAGAACCTATACACAGATTCTAAGCATGTGGACTCACTCATACGGACATACCCATCAATGAGATCACCGGGGACTTGATACGTCCCCAACGTATCTATAATTTTTGCTTGTTCGATGCTATTATATTATCAATCTTGAAGGTTTTACAATCATTTTATAACAACTTTATATCATTTTTCGGGACTAACCTATTGACATAGTGCCAAAGTGCCAGTTACTATTTTGCTTGTTTTTTACTTCATAGAAAATCAGTACCAACGAAGCCCAAACGTCCTGAAAATTTTTGGAGATTTTTTTGCACCAGAAGACATCAGATGGGTCAAACAAGAGCCAGCGAGGCGACCTAAGGTGGGGAACACCCACCAGTATGTGCCAGAGGCCCCTAGGGCGGCCTGGTGGGTGGTGCCCATGTTGGGACCCCCTCCACTGACTATCGACCCTATAAATTCACAAATATTCGAAAAACCCTAGGGGAGTCGACGAAACACAACTCCAACCACCGCAAGTTCCAGAACCTCGAGATCCAATCTAACACCATCACAGAGGGATTCATCTTCATCATAGGTGCCTCTCCGATGATGCGTGAGTATTCTACCATAGATCTACGGGTCCATAGGTAGTAGATAGATGGCTTCCTCTCTCTCTCTCTCTTATGATTCTCAATACAATGGTCTCTTGGAGATCTATTTGATGTAATGACTTTTTGCGGTGTGTTTGTTGGGATCCAATGAATTTTGAGTTCATGGTCAATTTCTATCCATGAATATGACTTGAGTCTTCTTTGATCTCTTATTTGCATGATTACTTATAGCCTCGTATTTCTTCTTTGGATCTTTGGTTTAGTTAGGCCAACTAGTGAAAGCACATTTGCTCCCTTGGTGGTTTTGGTAATTATTAACAACATATATGTCATTGAACTAATGTTTCCACTAAGCACATTTCAGGAAAAGTTCAATGATAGGTATGGAAAAAGGATTGTGGAATACCCCAAGATGCAAGGAAATGGATTGGCAAAGCTTCAAGCAAGAGGACTCTACATTTTACTTTGTGAGAAACCACTTTGAGTCCATAGGAAAGCCAATACTATTAATAGGGGGTAAGGTGCCGTTGGTGAACAAAATGCTCCACGTGTACAAGTGATAGTCACCGAAGACACCCACAAGCTCTTCCACAAAAGTATGTCCAAAGACAAATATCCAAAATTGGTGCAACCAACAATTCACACCCGGTGCCATCGATTCCTACACTCAAACAGACCCATGCCAAACCCTAGCCCTTCGGTGCAACCGATTCTGCTTCGGTGCCACCGAGATTGGGTTGCCAACTTTTTGTTACCTTGATTCACAAAATTGGTACCATCGATTTTGTTGGATCGACGTCACCGAGTTGCGCAATCTGGCCGTTGGTCACCTAATCGGTACAATCGAGATTTATATATCGGTCTCACCGAGATTCAAAAGTTGTCACTTTTTGGTCACTTTGGTACCACCGAGATTCACAGATCGGTGTCACCGAGTTAGTCACTTAAGGTGTAATAGTTGGATTTTTGGAGATGCCTATATATACCCCACCACCACCACCTACTTGAAATAGAAGCACTCATAACAAATCCCCACTCATACCAACTGATTTTGTGAGAGAAAGCCACCTACTCATGCGATGAGATCACGCCATTCCATTCCAACCTTATGAATCTTGATCTCTAGCCTCCCCATGTTGCTTTCCACCCAATCAATATCTTCCACCAAAGCCAAATCTGTGAGAGAATGATTGTGTGTTGAGGAGTCTATCATCTTGAAGCACAAGAGCAAGGAGTTCATCGACATTATCGAGCCTATTACCTTTTGGGGGGTGGTGCCTCCTGCATTGGTTAGGTGTCGCTTGGGATCCTCCTACTTCGTGTTGTATAGTTGAACCAAGAAGTTTGTAAGGGAAAGGAGATCGCCAACTTCGTGAAGGTCTACCCCAAGTTAGCCTAGTGCTGCATGGACGTAGGTCATCATGGTATAGTCAAGGTTGCTTCTTTGTGGAACCCTCCGTGGACTCTCGCGACTGTTACCCTCTGTGGGTTGAAGACTTCATAAACGTGGACGTACGATAGAACCACCTATCGGAACCACGGGAAAAATCATCGTGTCTCCAAATTGCGTTTGATATTCCTACCTTTCCTTTACTACTCATGATTGTCTTTTCTTTCCGCTGCTATACTCGTAGACATGCATGTGTAGGGTGTGCTTGACTTGCCATGAATGCTAAAATCTACCAACTCTTAAAATTGGAAAAAAGTATATTTTTATTTGGTCAAGTAGTCTAATCCCCCCCCCCGTCTAGACCTACTTTTGATCGTACAAGTGGTATCAGAGCTTTGGTCTCTATTGCATTGCTTTCACAACCTAGGAGAGTATGGCGTCTAGTGAGGGAAATTATCACCATAGAGGTCCGTACTTTGATGACATTAATTTTTCTATTTGAAAGCAAAAAATGAAAATGCATATCCTTGGTCATAATCCTGTCGTTTGGGCTTTTGTTCGTGTTGGATTGCAAGGTGAATTCTTTGCGGGTGGAAGGGAACTCGATCGTGAAGCGACCATAGATGAACTGAAGATGTTGCAATTCAATGCTCAAGCATGTGACATTCTCTTCAACTGCCCATGCCCCGAAGAATTCAACAAAATTAGCTGTCTTGAGAATGCAAAGAGATTTGGGATGCTTTGGTTTATATGCATGAAGGTACCGAATTTGTGAGAGAATCCAAGTTGCATGTTCTTCAAAGTCAGCTTGACAAGTTCAAGATGAAGGACGGTGAAGGAGTCGCTGAGATGTACTCCCTCCGTCCGAAATTACTTGTCGTCAAAATTGAAATTAATGGATGTATCTAGAACTAAAATATGTCTAGATACATCCATTTCTATGACAAGTAATTCCGGACAGAGGGAGTACTCTAGGCTAGCTCTCATCACCAATGATATTGCCGTCTTAGGAAGCGAAGAAATGACCGACAAATTCATCATCAAGAAGATACTCCGAGCTTTGGATGATAGATATGACACCATGTGCACATTGATCCAAATGATGCCCAACTACAAAGATATCAAGCCTACATAAGTGATTGCAAGGATTGTTGCTCATGAGATGACACTCAAGGACAAGGAAGAGCTTCACAACAAGTCTAGTGGTGCTTACAAAGCCACAAGTGATGCTCCCGCAACTTCATGTGACAACCTTGTCACAAGTGAAGAGATAAGTCTCATGGTCAAGAAATTCAACAAGTTCTACAAGAATATAGGCAAATATCGAAGCTCAAACTCAAGATATGAAGAGAAGCGTTAGACAAGTTGTGATCGAAACTACTACAATTGTGGGAAGCCCGGGCACTACTCCAATGAGTGCAAGACTCCTTACAAAAGGAAAGAAGAGTCGCCAAGAAGACGAAGCTCAAGAGACGAGTCACCTCGAAGAGAGAGAAGGAGTAGAGATGATCGTTATGAACGAAGAACCTCAAGGATAAGTAGGGACTCGAAGAAGAAGGACAAGTACACCAAGAGATACTAAAGAAGAAGACATCGAGATCATGTTGGTGAATGGGTTTCTGGCTCTGAATCACAACCACTCCGAGAGAATCGATCACTCCAACTCCGACTATAGTCAAGATGAAGGTATTGCCGGACTAGCAATAGTGACAACCGACTCCTACTACATATTTGATTCACCAAATGAAGGGAGTCGATGTTGCTTCATGGTTAAAGGCCCCAAGGTATCACACCCCGAGTATCTTGATTTCAATAGTGATGAGGATGACTTGTTAGTAGATGATGACTTGCTATTTGACAAATCTATTAATGTTAGTCAAGATGAACTTGCTAGTAATCACTCTAGTCAAGATAAGTCGTGTGATGATAATAAGTTCAAAATAGAATGACGAACTCGACAACTAAACACTCTTAAGTTAGCTCATGAGTCTACTCTACAAGATCATAGAGATATTGATAGGACACATGAGAAGCTCCGCTTCGAGAAGCTCCGCTTCGAGAAGCTCCACTTCGAGAAGCTCAACTTAGAGCAAGAGCATGAGTTGCTTAAAGCTATCAGTGACGATCTTTGAAAGAAGACTTCCTCTTGTCTAGCCAAACGACTTCTCTTGTCTATGTTCATTCCACAAGTTAAGGCTAAGCAAACTAGTAACAAAGGCAAGAAAGGTTCTTTAACTAGTAGCAATAAAAATGATAAATCCAATGATATTGCTTCTAGTAGTTCTATTGATCCCACTAACACTTCTCTTATCCAAGTTACACTTGAGTAAGAAAATGAACTTTTGAAAGGGAATATAGATAAAGGTATTTACAAGAGTCTTGCCGGATGTAAGCAATTTGAGGAAATTGTACGCAAGCATGGAGGATACCGGAAGAACCATGCCATTGGCTACTTCAACGCTAATGGAGTTGAATGGAAAGAAGGTCAATACCCCAAGCCCAAGTTTGTTCCTCAACAGGAGAAGTATGAAAATAGTCTCACCAAGGGAAAAAATTCTCAAAATTACCTTCCACCACAATACCCCAAGCTCAAGGGCAAGAACAAGCTTCAAGACGACATTGACTCATATGAAGATGAATCCCGAGCTTTGGTGAAGTGGGTTCCCAAGGCTACTACAAGATCAACTTCTACAAGTGCCGCTTCAACACCAAGGACCCCCATCAACTTGATGTGGGTCCCCAAGAAGAAGAACTAGAGTAGTTCTTGAGGGGTGACTCCGCCAATGAAATTCACTCATATTCATGTTGGCAAGAACTAGTAGAGATCAACATCAACATTATGCAATAGTTCAAGGAGTCACACATTCCCTCAAAAGGTAATCAAGGGACAAGGTAATCAACAAATCAATGGACATCATCATGTATGCTTTGCACTCAATGTACATACATATCCTTGTATTTGTCTCTTGTGTGTTGGCACTAACCCATGTAGCTGAGAAGAGTAAGGAAACAACAAGGATGCTCTTAACTCATGGTGATCTTCATCAACATTGAGAACCCACCACTACTTCACCTACATGATCGACAAAACCCAAGGTTAGTTTATCCCTCCTATGGGGGGATGTCACATCAACAGGGAGCTTTACTCTCAGACTTGAGTCAAAGCATCTCATAGTATGTGACAACATTAATTGATTTATGTAAAAGTGGTAAACCCACTTGTGCTTAAACGATGAGTATGACCTATGATCATGTATTATTACTTGGCTCCTAAGTCAATATACTCATATATAGATGACTCTGTCATCACCAAAGTACTTGATAGATGCTAGTATGTATGTGCATGTTTGCCATGATTTCATTTGACATCTTATTGTCTGAGCATGTTGGTCTGCATTTATTTACCCATTCGAGGACATCCAATTGTTGCTATTTGCCTTTTGATTTTTATTTTGCCAATTGGGTGAACAAGAATGCCTAGGACCCTTATCTAGCTATCTATGCTTTCTCATCTCAAATTCTATTCATGTTGCATCACAAAATTTGAACAAGTACTTTTCAATCTCTGTGTGTGAGGAGCACTCGGAGTTCTGTACAACAAAGGACTGACCATTAAAACCTCCCAAGTGCATCTCGGTGGAACCAACACAAGAATCTTGATCTCACTGAATGCCTAGGGTTGATCTGGTTTTCAATATCGGTGCCACTGATTCCATCTTCTCGGTTACACCGAGTTTCCCTATCAACTGACAGTTTAGGAACTCGGTGACACCGAAAAGCTAGAATCGGTGTCACCGATAGCTACGGGTATATATAGAGGCGGACCCGACCTTTGAAATTTTTCTTCAACTGTTGCCCCCTCCAAAACCCTAAGCTACCGAATCAAGGCCCCTGATCGTCGCCCTTGCCTCCCCATGCGTCTCCATCGTTGGGAATCGGTGCCGCCGATGGAATCTTCAGCCCCGTCGCCACCATAGCAGATCCTTCCCAAGCTAGGGTGTGGATCCGACCCTCCTTGCGCTCGCCATCCGACTCTTGTTCATTGGAGTTACTTTCATTGATAATCCACCGATTGCAAACCAACCTACCACTAGCAAGCTCATTAGATTAGTGAACAAATGATTTTTAGGTTTAGTTGTCCGCAAGACCGAATCTCGGTGACACCGTGTCAGAAAAATCGGTTCTACCAATTTTGTTTTTGTGCTACTGAGGATAGTCTCGGTGAAACCAAGTGGCAATTTTCGGTTTGATCGAAATTGCTGCCAAGTTTCTATTAAGAGCACCGTGTGTCTCGGTAGCACCGAAAGTTTTGACCCGGTGACACCAAAATCCCTTTTTGCCGAGGACTATATCTAAGGATTTCTCTGTTCAAACTTTTGAAAAATTGTGTGTATTTTTTGATGACTTATCCCCTTCTACTCTTCTACACTCTATTCACAGGGTCAGATATGTCAGCTTCAGAGGATAGTCAAAATTTGCAGGAGCAGAATGTGGACATGAGCTGTGACACTAGTCGAGACAATGGCTCATCCTCTTCATATGTTGGTATTCCCAGCTCACCTGATCTTCCCAGAGCTGCCACTAGGGCAAGGGGGAAACTTAATTCTGATGAGGAAGACGAGGAGTTCATACCTCATGAAGTGCCTCCCAAGACTAAGCAAGACAAGTCTATCAAGAAGGCACCTAAGAAGACTGTTAGGAAAGAGTATGCACCCTTAGATACTATGAGAGAACCTAAGAGCTCTAGAGGCACCATGATTGTTGAGCCTCCTAGGAAGTCTATGCCTAAGAAGGCTGGTGAGAAGAAAGCCAGGAAGAGAATTGTCTATGTTACTGGCAGGGCTACCTCCATGTATGAGGACCTAGAAGAGACTACTGGTGCTGCTGCTGAGGATGAGGAGGAAGAGCCAGCTGCTAAGGCTCCTCCCAAGAAAAAGAAGAAAATAAGCTTTTGGCTGATGTTATGCCAAAGCAAGCTCCATCTAAGAGCACCAAGTCTGCACCCAAGAAGGTTGCTACTGAGAAGTCCAAGAGGTTCTCAAGAGAGATTCCAACTTCTGAGAAGAACAAGGGATCTACCTCCAGAGATATAGATGAGGATGCCATGTCTGCATTGATGAAGCTTAGACCGCACCCTCCAGAGCACAATACCAGTCATTTGGTTGCTGAGGACATGAAGAAGAAGAAGGATTCAGGTATGAGAGAGTGAAGAGCGATTGATACTTACTCTCAGAGGAAGAAAACAGCCGTGGACTGTAGGTTTTATACCAAAGAACATCAAGATTTCTATGAGACTGTATTGCTTGACAAGAGCCCAGCTGTCAGTGAAATGAAGTATGTGGATTGGAAGTACATCAAGGACAATAAAGTCTACATCCCAAGTGTGCAAGACAACTTCGACTGCATTGGCCTAGATGAATTTATTAGCAAAGAGTTCACTACATGGAACGATGAGATGATCATGCAATTCTACTACGCTGCTCACTTGTATGGAGATGGCAGGATTGTGTGGATGACTAAAGGAGCAAGATATGAGTCCACTATTGATGAATGGGCTGCCATCTTAGGATTCCCAGAGGTGGAAGATGGATATGTTTGTGTGTACTCTGAGTCTAAGGCAAGCCACAATGCCATGAAGGACATGTACCATGCTATCCTTGTTGCACATCTTCAGTCTCATAAGCTAGGATCCATCTATTACCTCCAGGCAGGTCTCCGCACCATCAACACCATTCTAAGGCACACCTTGATGCCCAAGTCAGGAGATGAGAAGATGATCCGAGGCTAATCCATCAACTTGCTGCTTCTTATTGACTAGCATCAGAGATTGAGAGTGATGGATCTGATTGTGGAGACTGTGAAGAGGGTTTCTACTGATCATAAGCGCTCATGCTGCTATGCACCCTACATTCAGATGCTCATCAACTCCAAGCCGGAGAAGCACATTTTTGCTCTTGACAGGCCCCATTTGCTCCTACAGCCAGATTTTGAGGACAACATTGTGGTGATGGACCCATATCATCCCACATCAGCTGCAACATAGGCAAAGGTAGAGGCAGCTAGAGCCACTAGTGCTCAAGTCCCTAGATCCAGGAACGAGCAAATGGATCTTTCGATCACTACCATTCAGGGCATGCAGAAGGACATCAAGGGCATATTGGAGAATCAGCATAGTTTTGTGAGGATCATAGACAATAGGATCAGAACCCTCAATGACAAGGTGGATGGGCTGACCAAGACCGTGAACAAGCTCAAGAAGGAAGTTGATGTTCTACCTCTTCTTCATTCTACATATGATGATGATGATGATGATGATGATGATGATGAGGAGGAGGAGGAGGAGGAGGATGACTCTTCTCTTAGGCCAGACACTCACTTCACTACCTAGGACAAATCAGCCATAGTGCCAACTCCAGAGTTGAAAACTTCCTCATCAAGACCTGCTACAGGCTCTTCAGCTCCATCAGCTCCAGTACCTCTCGTTGATACTCCAAATCCATCCATGACATCAACGGAGGTCTTTGCCGATGCAGTTCTCTCGACTCCAACATGGACCACCGGAGGAGATCAGCCCCAGAACAACGATTAGCTATATCTCTTTGAACTTTTTGGTAACTTGTTGCCAAAGGGGGAGAAGGTGTACATAGATCTTTAGGCTTCGAGTGAGAGAGCTTTGGTATTTATTGCTTTTTCAAAAACATTTGGTCTTTTGGTTTGCTTGTGTTAAACTTGGTTGGTGTTTGATCATACGCTTAATGTGTGTTGCTACCATTTCCTATCCTTTTGATGCTTATGAGATGATCATTCACTTTGCTTGATTGTGTTGTGCTATGATAGGCATTCTTATCACTCTCGCACACCACCAAGATGTATGTGACACAGAAGAAGTGGCCCCATGTACCTAATTGATTGAGAATTTGCATTCAAACGCAAATTTAAAATAATGCACAAATTTAGGGGGGAGCTCTAGCTTATCACATACTTCTCAAAGAAACGATTACATTCATTAATTATATCATATGTCGAAGCTTTGATCTATATGTTGTCATCAACTACCAAAAAGGTGGAGATTGAAAGCACATTTTCTCCCTTGGTGGTTTTGGTAATTAATAACAACATATATGTCATTGAACTAATGTTTCCACTAAGCACATTTCAGGAAAAGTTCAATGATAGGTATGGCAAAAAGATTGTGGAATACCCCAAGATGCAAGGAAATGGATTGGCAAAGCTTCAAGCAAAAGGACTCTACATTTTACTTTGTGATAAATCACTTTGAGTCCATAGGAAAGCCAATACTATTAAAAGGGGGTAAGGTACTATCGGTGAACAAAATGCTCCACGTGCACAAGTGATAGTCACCAAAGACACCCACAAGCTCTTCCACAAAAGTCTGTCCAAAACCAAATATCCAAAATCGGTGCAACCAACAATTCCCACTCGGTGCCACCGATTCCTACACTCAGATAGACCCATGCCAAACCCTAGCCATTCAGTGCAACTGATTCTGCTTTGGTGCCACCGAGTTTGGGTTGCCAACTTTCTCTTACCTCGATTCACAAAATCGGTACCAATGAGTTTGTTGGATCGGCGTCACCGAGTTGCGCAATCTGATCATTAGTCACCTAATCGGTTCAACCGAGATTTATATCGGTCTCACCGAGATTCAAAAGTTGTCACATTTTGGTCACTTCGGTACCACCGAGATTCACACATCGGTTTCACCGAGTTGGTCACTTAAGGTGTAACAGTTGGAATTTTGGAGATGCCTATATATACCCCTCCACCACCACCTACTCGAAAGAGAAGCACTCAAAATAGATCCCTACTCATACCAACTGGTTTTGTGAGAGAGAGAGAGAGACACCTACTCATGTGGTGAGATCATGCCATTCCATTCCAACCATATGAATCTTGATCTCTAGCCTCCCCAAGTTGCTTTCCACCCAATCAATCTCTTCCACCAAAGAAAAATCTATGAGAGGGTGATCGTGTGTTGAGGAGTCTATCATCTTGAAGCACAAGAGCAAGGAGTTCATTGACATTACCGAGCCTATTACTTTTGGAGGGTGGTGTCTCCTAGATTGGTTAGGTGTCGGTTGGCAGCCTCCTACTTCGTGTTGTGGAGTTGAACCAAGAAGTTTGTAAGGGCAAGGAGATCACCAACTTCTTGAAGATCTACCCCGAGTTAGGCTAGTCCTTCATGGACGTAGGCCATCATGGTATAGTCATGGTTGCTTCTTCGTGGAAACCTTCGTGGGTAGAGCCCTCCGTGGACTCTCACCACTGTTACCCTCCGTAGGTTGAAGACTCCATAAACATGGACGTACGATAGCACCACCTATCAGAACCATGCGAAAAATCATCGTGTCTCCAAATTGCATTTTCTTACCCTTCCTTTACTACTCATGCTTGTCTTTATGTTCCGCTGCTATACCCGTAGACATGCATGTATAGGGTGTGCTTGACTTGCCATGAATGCTAAATCTGCCAACACTTAAAATTGGAGAAAAGGTAGATTTTTATTTGGTCAAGTAGTCTAATCACCTGCAAAAAAAAGTAGTCTAATCACCCCCCCTCTAGACCTACTTTCGATCCTACAACTAGATCATTTTTTCTTTCCATGGGAAGCGGTGCTTTGTGATGGGTTCGATCTTGCGGTGTTCTTTCCCAATGACAGAAGTGGCAGCAAGGCACGCATGTATCGTTGCGATTAAGGATAACAAAATGGGGTCTATTCCTACATGAATAGATCTTGTCTACATCATGTCACCATTCTTATTGCATTACTCCCTTTTCCCATGAACTTAATACACTTGATCCATGCTGGATAGCGGTCAATGTGTGGAGTAATAGAAGTAGATGCATAATCGTTTTGGTCTACTTATCTTGGACGTGATGCCTATATAATGATCATTGCATGTATATCGTCATGATTATTTGATCTTCTATCAATCGCCCAACGGTAATTTGTTCACCCACCATACATTATACGCATCAGAGAAGCCACTAGTGCAAGCTTTGGCCCCGGGTCAACTTTTCCAACATATTGCTTTCTGATCTACTATTTTTCCTTTTTGTTTTCAGATATATTACTCCAAATAACCCAAAATTACCTTGCTGCACTTTTTGTTTACTTATTATATTTTGTGTTCTTGTGATCTCTATTTGCCAAAACTATCACTACCTAATCTATCTTTTTTATCGTTGAGAGCTTGACAACCTCTCTTACGCGTCGGGTTGCAAATATTTGTTATTTGTGTGTAGGTGATGTTTACATAGGTGCTTGATCTTCCTCTACGGATTGATAACTTGGTTTGATAACTGAGGGAAATACTTACCGTCTCTGTGCTAGATCATCCCTTCCTCTTTGGGGAAATACCGACGCAGTCTCAAGCCACGTCAGTGTGAGATACGAATTTCCCTATCGTCGGGTAAAGCCCGATTAGATCATAGATCGAGGGTTGAATGTTGGCTATACCCATGGCTTGGATCCTGCTGAGTGACTCATCTAATGACGAGACGTCTGTGGGGCCCATGCTCTTGGAGTACATGGGGTCAATTCATAGTATTGCTGATTCGCGGGTGCTCAACACCACGTCTGGGCAATGCTCGGTCAGAGCCGATCTGGGTGTCTCGACTGGATTGGGGTTTGTGGCTAGACCCAATGCGGAAGGCGCCTTGCCGGCGGGTGATACGTCTCCAACGTATCTATAACTTTTGATGATGACATGCTATTATATTATCTGTTTTGGATGTCTTATATGTATTAATATGTTATTTTATATTATTTTTGGGACTAACCTATTAATCTAGAGCCAAGTGTCAGTTTCTATTTTTTCCTTCTTTTTGAGTTTTGCTGATATGGGATATTAAACGGAGTCCAAATGGAATAAAACCTTCGGAAGGATTTTTTCTAGAAGGAAACAAGTCAATCAAGGTTGGAGTGCACGTCAGGGGAGGTGCCAGGGAGCGACAAGCCTGCTAGGCGCAGCCAGGGCTAACCCTATTATTTGGCCTATAAATACCCAAATATTCCCCCAATATCAGAACAAGCCACACAAATACTTTTCTACTGCCGGAAGACTCTATTCCTGAGAGATCCAATCTTGGGGCCTTCTCCGGTAATCTGCCAGAGGGGGCATCTATATCAACTCCTTGCCCCTCCGATGATGCATGAGTAGTCCGACACAGACCTACGGGTCCATAGCTAGTAGCTAGATGGCTTCTTCTCTCTCTTTGATCTTCAATACCATGTTCTTCATGATCTTCATGGAGATATATCCGATGTAGTCCTCTTTGTGGTGTGTTTGTCAAGATCCGATGAATTGTGAGTTTCTGTTCAGATTATCCATGAATCTTATTTGAATCTCCTCTGAATTCTTATTTGCATGATTTCATATCCTTGCAAGTCTCTTCGAGTTATTGATTTGGTTTGGCCAACTAGATTGGTAATTCTTGCAATGGGAGAAGTGCTTGGTTTTGGGTTCAATCTTGCGGTGTCCTCACCCGGTGACATAGTAGGGGTAGCGAGGCACGTATTGTATTGTTGCCATCAAGGGTAACAAGATCAGGTTTTTATCATATTTCTTGAGTTTATCCCTCTACATCATGTCATCTTTCTTAGTGCGTTACTCTGTTCTTCATGAACTTAATACTCTAGATGCAGGCAGGAGTCGGTCGATGTGTGGAGTAATAGTAGTAGCTGTAGAATCATTTTGGTCTACTTGACACGGACGTGATGCCTATATGCATGATCATTGCCTTGGATAACTACATGATTATTCGCTTTTCTATCAATTGCTTGACAGTAATTTGTTTACCCACCATGATATTTGCCTTCAAGAGAGAAGCCTCTAGTGAAACCTATGGCCGCCGGGTCTACTTTCCATCATATACTTTCAGATCTATAAATAAAAAATACCAAAAATACCTTGCTGCAATTTATCTAACTTTTATATTCCACACTCATTTACATCTATCTCTTTCAGATCTAATCCTTGCAAATAACCGTGAAGGGATTGACAACCCCTTTATAGCGTTGGGTGCAAGAGTTTGATTGTTTGTGTAGGTGCATCGATTGGTGGCTTGCTTGTTCCTCCTATTGGATCGATACCTTGGTTCTCAACGACTGAAGGAAATACTTATCTACTTCGCTGCATGACCCTTTCCTCTTCAAGGGAAAACCAACGCAAGCTCAAGAGGTAGCAAGAAGGATTTTTCGCGCCGTTGCCGGGAGGATACACATCAAGCCTACCAAGTACCCATCACAAAATCATCTCTTGCATTTACATTATTTGCCATTTGCCCCTCATTTTCCTGTCCCCCACTTCTAAAATGATTTTCAGAAAATACCAAAAAGACTCGCCTTTTTGTTCGCGCCTTTTCCGTTTGCCTTTTGTTTGCCTGTGTGTTAGTTTGTTTGTTCGTCTTTATGGCTCCACCCAATGATTTTAATCCTTATCTCAGGAAGTTGGATGATACTGAGGATAATGCAAAAAAATTCATGTCGCTTCAATTTGACCATAATAACTTCTTTAGAAATGAGCTTAAAGAACAAAAGAGTATGTTTGAATACATGAACAAGGAACTTGATGATATGTCTAAAGAGTTTTTGGGATTGAAATCTCAGTTTTCCCATCTTGAAGATTTAGTAGGCCAAATTTCTGATAAACAAGCTACCTTAGTCAATAAGATGGCTGCTAAGCCATAATCTTTTAACAATGATGAAGATATTAAAGTGATTGATATGACTCCTATTGAATCTTTGTTTTTCAATATAAATCTTCATAATGATGGGACTGAAGATAAGTCAACTTTAGTTAAAAGGCGTCCCAATGATTCAGAGTCTATAGATATTAATGCTAAGATTGATAAAAGTGGGATTGAAGAGGTCAAAACTTTAAATAGAAATGAACCCACTCTTTTGGATTTCAAGGACTTTAATTATGATAGTTCTCATTGATTGATTGTATTTCCTTGTTGCAATCCATGATGAATTCGCCTCATGCTTATAGTCAAAATAAGGCTTTTACTAAACATATAGTTGATGCTATGATGAAATCTTTTGAAGAAAAACTTGAGTTAGAAGTTTCTATACCTAGTAATCTTCATGATGAGTGGGAACCTACTATCAAGATTAAAATCAAAGATTATGAGTGTCATGCTTTGTGTGATTTGGGTGCTAGCGTTTCCACGATTCCGAAAACTTTATGTGATGTGCTAGGTTACCATGATCTTGATGATTGCTCTCTAAATTTTCATCTTGTGGATTCCACTATTAAGGAACCTATGGGAAGGATTAATGATGTTATTATTGTTTCAAATATGAATTATTTGCCCATATATTTCATTGTTCTTGATATAGATTGCAATCCTACATGTCTTATTATTCTTGGTAGACCTTTCCTTTGAACGATTGGTGCACTTATTGACATGAAAGAAGGAAACATTAGATTCCAATTTCCATTAAGGAAAGGCATGGAAAAATTTCCTAGAAATAAAATAATATTGCCTTATGAATCTATTATGAGAGCTACTTTTGGATTTCATACCAAAGATGACAATACCTAGATCTATTGCTTTTTGCCTAGCTAGGGGCGTTAAACAATAGCGCTTGCAGGGAGGCAACCCAATTTTATTTTTATGTTCTGTATTTGCTTCTGTTTTTGAGTGTTTACCACATTATTACTTCTGTAGTAATGGTTTTTTGGTGTTTTAATTAGTGTTTGAGACAAGTAAAACCTTTAGGGTGATCTATGGTAGTTGTTGATTTGATCTTGCTGAAAAACAGAAACTTTTGTGCCCAGTCCAGGAATTTTCTATTTTTTTTGCAGCGTCTAATTGATCTGAAATTTTAACACAAGATTGATATATAAATTTCCCAGGTTGTACTAATTTCTCAGAATTGGTTAATTTACAGAAGTATATGAAGTTTTCAGTTTGCTACAAACTGTTATGTTTTTGACAGATCCTATTTTCTTTGAGTTGTTTGCCTATTTTGATGAATCTATGGGTTGTAACATGTGGTATGAGCCATGGAGAAGTTATATTACCATAGGTATAACAAAAATATAAAGAAATAATGAGTTCACAACATTACCTAAATTGGTGATTTATATTCTTATACTAACGGATCTCACGAGTTTTCTGTTAAGTATTGTGTTGTGAAGTTATCAAGTTTTGGGTAAAGATTTGATGGACTATGGAATAAGGAGTGGAAAGAGCCTAAGCTTGGGGATACCCAAGGCACCCCAAGTCATATTCAAGGATGCCAAAGAACCTAAGCGTGGGGATGCCCCGGAAGGCATCCCCTCTTCCGTCTTTAATCCATCGGTAAATTTACTTGAGGCTATATTTTTATTCACTACATGATATGTGTTTCGCTTGGAGCGGCTTGTATGATATGAGTCTTTGCTTGTTAGTTTGAGACAATCATCCTTTCTGCACACATATTTTGAGAGAGACACGCTGAATCGTGAATTTATTAGAATACTCTATGTGCTTCACTTATATCTTTTGAGTTAGGCAATTTTGCTCTTTTTGCTTCACTTATATCTTTTAGAGCACGGTGGTGTTTGCGTTTTATAGAAATAATTGAACTCTCGTACCTCACTTATATTATTTTGAGCATTTCTAAAAAAACATGGTAATTGGTGTGGGTTACGAATTTAGTCCTAATATTATAGGCATCCAAAAGGGATATAATTAAAACTTCCATATTAAGCGCATTGAGTATTTATGTGAAGTTTGATTCCTTGCATAAAGTTGTGAGATATAAAGATGGTAATGTTAAGATACATGTTAGGAAGTAATTGTGATTTGGTAAAAATACTTGTGTAAAGGTTTGTGATTCCCATAGCATGCACGTATGG
Source organism: Hordeum marinum (assembly GCA_022496015.1). NCBI lineage: Eukaryota > Viridiplantae > Streptophyta > Magnoliopsida > Poales > Poaceae > Hordeum > Hordeum marinum. The sequence goes on from CM039676.1 coordinate 447,029,258, forward strand.
TGAACCGTTATGTAAGGAAGTCGGAGCATGACTTGTTTATAGATTGTCGACCTTTGTGTGAGGATCGGGGGCGCGCGGTGGTTAAATCCTACCAACCTCCCCCCTAGGAGCATGCGTTTAATTCTTTGCTTCATTACTAATAGACTTTTGCAATAAGTATGTGAGTTCTTTATGACTAATGTTGAGTCCATGTATTATACGCACTCTCACCCTTCCATCCTTCTAGCCTCTCTATTACCTTGAAACTTTTGACGGTATATCATATACCTTCCTCAAAACAGCCACCATATACCTTCTCAAAACAACCACCATATACTTTCCTCAAAACAGCCACCATACCTATCTATTATGGCATTTTCATAGCCATTCCGAGATATATTGCCATGCAACTTCCACCGTTTCCTTTTATGACATGCACCATCACTTCCATATTATATATAGAGTCATATTTTGTCATAGGTATCAATTTGTAAATTTCTTTTCAGTTGTAAGTAAATAAAAGTGTGATGATTATCATTATTAGAACATGTCCCATGTGAGGAAAGGATGATGGAAGTTATGATTCCCTCACAAGTGGGGATGCGATTCTGGACTAAAAAATGAATAAAAGAGGCCTTAGATGCCCACAATAAAAATACAAAGAAAAAATGAGAGAAAAGAGAGAAGCGACATTGCTACTACCTTTTTTCCACACTTGTGCTTCAAAGTAGCACCATGATCTTCATGTTAGAGAGTCTTCTATTTTGTCACTTTCATATAGCTAGTGGAATTTTTCTTGATGATGCACGCCCACTTAGTTCCTTTTTGAGCTTTCATACACTTATATCTCTAATGCATCCGTTGAATGGCAATCCCTACTCACTCACAGTCATATATATTAATGGGCATCTCCATAGCCCGTTGATACGCCTAGTTGATGTGAGACTATCTTCTCCCTTTCCTTGACAACCTCCACCATATTCTATTCCAACTATAGTGCTATATCCATGGCTCACGGTCATGTGTTGCATGAGATTTGAAAAAGTTTGAGAACATAAAGGTGTGAAAACAATTGCTTGACTTTTCATTGGGGTTGTGCATGATATAAATACTTTGTGTGGGGAAGATGGAGCATAGCCAGACCATATGATATTGTAGGGATAACTTTCTTTTGCCATTATATGTTGAAGAGATACAATTGCTTTCCTAGTATGCTTGAAATGCTATTGTTTCTGTATCAATATTAAGCTTTTGTTCTCAGTCTTACGGATCTGAATATTCATGCCACAATAAATAATATTACATGAATAAATATGTTAGGTAGCACTCCACATCAAAAAAATTGTTTTTATCATTTACCTACTTGAGGACAAGAAGGAATTAAGCTTGGGGATGCTGGTACGTCTCCAACGTATCTATAATATTTGATGTTGGCATGCAATTATATTATCTGTTTTGGATGTTTTATAAGCATTAATATATTATTTTATATTATTTTTGGGACTAACCTATTAATCTAGAGCGAAGTGCGAGTTTCTGTTTATCCCTTGTTTTTGAGTTTTGCAGATATGGAATAAAACCTTCGGAAGGAATTTTTCTGGAAGGAAATAAGTCGATCAAGCTTGGAATGCACATCGGGGGAGGTGCCAGGGGGCCACAAGCCTGCTAGGTGTGGCCAGGGCCTACTAGGCGCGGGCCCCCTAGCCACGCCTAGCAGGCTTGTCGTTCACTGGCAGGTCTCCTAACCCTATTATTTAGCCTATAAATACCCAAATATTCCCCCAACATCATAACAAGCCACACAAATACTTTTCCGCCACCGGAAGCCTATGTTCCCGAGAAATCCAATCTTCGGGCCTTCTCCGGTAATCTGCCAGAGGGGGAATCGATCACCGAGGGCTTCTACATCAACTCCATTTCCCCTCTGATGATACGTGAGTAGTCCACCATAGACCTACGGGTCCATAGCTAGTAGCTAGATGGCTTCTTCTCTCTCTTTGATCTTCAATACCATGTTCTACATGATCTTCATGGAGATCTATCCGATATAATCCTCTTTTGTGGTGTGTTTGTCAAGATCCGATGAATTGTGAGTTTATGTTCAGATTATCCATGAATCTTGTTTGAATCTCCTTTGAAGTCTCTTCGAGTTATTGGTTTGGTTGGCGAACTAGATTGGTAATTCTTGCAATGGGAGAAGTGCTTGGTTTTGGATTCAATCTTACAGTGTCCTCACCCGGTGACATAGTAGGGGTAGCGAGGCACGTATTGTATTGTTTCCATCAAGGGTAACAAGAACGGGTTTTCATCATATTGCTTGAGTTTATCCCTCTACATCATGTCATCTTTCTTATTGCGTTACTCCATTCTTCATGAACTTAATACTCTAGATGCAGGCAGGAGTCGGTCGATGTGTGGAGTAATAGTAGTAGCTGCAGAATCGTTTTGGTCTACTTGATACGGACGTGATGCCTATATGCATGATCATTGCATTGGATAACTACATGATTATTTGGGTTTCTATCAATTGCTTGACCATAATTTGTTTACCCACCATGATATTTGCCTTCAAGAGAGAAGCCTCTAGTGAAACCAATGCCCCCGGGGTTTACTTTCCATCATATACTTTCAGATCTATAAATCAAAAATACCAAAAATACCTTGCTGCAATTTATTTATCTTTTCCTTTCCACACTCGATACATCTATCTCTTTTAGATCTAATCCTTGCAAATAATCGTGAAGGGATTGACAACCCCTTTATAGCGTTCGGTGCAAGAGTTCGATTGTTTGTGTAGGTGCACCCATTAGTGACTTGCTTGTTCCTCTTACTGGATTGCTACCTTGGTTCTCAACAACTGAGGGAAATACTTATCTACTTCGCTGCATGACCCTATCCTCTTCAAGGGAAAACCAACGCAAGCTCAAGAGGTAGCAGCGGGGTTCCCAGCTTTTGACGTCAAGGCGTCGGGGCTTGCGGGCTCCTCGTAGAGGGGCATGAGCTTAGCCAGAAGAGATCTCCCCGAGAGTCAGCAACAAACTCGTGGATTCTGAACCAGATCTCCTGATCACGGGCCAAACTTTCAATCCGACCTAGATGGTCGGTCGAACCAGCATGCAGATGACATTGCCGAACGCAAAAATTTGTCCAGGGACGAAGACGACCCTGTTATAGATGTCGTTGTTGATGAATAGGTGCGTCATCAGTCCTTTTGGACAGCGGAACTCTCAATGAAAGCACAAATGTCGGTGTCAAAACCGACAAATCTCGGGTAGGGGGTCCAGAGCTGTGGATCTTGGATCGATGGGGAATAGGAAACTGGGAGACGGTGTTTACCCTAGTTCGGGCCCTCATGAAGAGGTAAAACCTTATGTCATTCTTTGATTGTATTGATTGTGTATATGTCGATTACAAAGTCGATCTTCCACGAGATCATATGAACTAAACCCTAGGTCATGGTTCTCCCTCATGAGCTAAGACCCTTCGGTTTATAGAGACACTGGGGGTACCTAGTGTTACATACAGTCAGTTACATCAAGGATAAACGCACCGACCTTGCCATCTTGCATTGGAGGACACACCAAGGCACTAGAGGTTTCCTTCCCAACCACGAGGTTGGCTTGTAGTTCAGCTTAATATGACGATCATAGTCCGGTCCACCTATCCGGTGTACATGAGATAGGTCAGTGGCCTAATCACCCCTTAATCCTGGACTCCCCCCCCCCCACACGCCTTCATGATTGCGGGTGGCAGTTCATCCTTTATAGGGCAGAAGTATTTGTCTTTTGCGGCTACCGGTCGTTTTCGTGGTGGTGACGAAGCGGTGAGGGGCCCATGTGACGGCTAGGTACAGGTCATTGTTGATCCATTCCGGCACCGCGTCAGACTTGGCGAATGCGAAGCGACAAGTGATGTTGCGCGGATGATATGTCTCCAACGTATTTGTAGTTTTTGGTTGTTCCATGTTGTTATATTATCATTTTTGGATGTTTTACCATCATTTTATAACCACTTTATATCATTTTTTGGGACTAACCTATTGACATAGTGCCAAAGTACCGGTTGTTGTTTTTGCTTGTTTTTTCACTTCGTAGAAAATCAATATCAAACAGAGTCCAATCGCGCCGAAACTTTTTGGAGATGTTTTCTAGACCAGAAGACACCCAATGGACCAAAGAAGTGTCGGGGGAGTGGGCTGAGGAGACCACAACTCACCAAGCCGCGCTAGGGGGACCTATCCGCGTACTGGTTGGTTGTGCCCTCCTCGGTACCCCTCTCCGCCGCCTCTGATGCCTATAAATTCCCAGATATTCCAAAAAACCATAAGGGAGTGGATGAAACATAATTCAGCCACCGCAAGTTCCAGAACCTCGAGATCCAATCTAGACACCATCACGGAGGGGTTCATCTTCCTCATAGGTGCCTCTCCGATGATGCGTGAGTTGTCCACCATAGACCTACGCGTTCGTAGGTAGTAGCTAGATGGCTTCATCTCTCTCTCTCTCTCTTATGATTCTCAATACAATGGTCTCTTGGAGATCTATTTGATGTAAATTTTTGCGGCGTGTTTGTTGTGATCCGATGAATTTTGAGTTCATGATCAGTTTCTATCCATGAATATTATTTGAGTCTTCTTTGATCTCTTATATGCATGATTGCTTATAGCCTCGTATTTCTTCTTCGAATCTTTGGTTTAGTTAGGCCAACTAAATCGATTTTCTTGCCAGGGGAGGAGGTGCTTTGTGATGGGTTCAATCTTGCGGTGTTCTTTACCAGTGACAGAAGGAGCAGCAAGACACGCATGTATCGTTGCTATTAAGGATAACAAGACGGGGTCTATTCCTACATGTATAGATCTTGTCTACATCATGTCAGCGTTCTTATTGCATTACTCCGTTTTCCCATGAACTTAATGCACTAGATGCATGCTGGATAGCGGTCGATGTGTGAAGTAATAGTGGTAGATGCAGGCAGGCATCGGTCTACTTATCTTGGACGTGATGCCTATATAATGATCATTGCCTTGGATATTGTCATGACTATTCAATTTTCTATCAATTGCCCAACAGTAATTTGTTCACCCATCGTGAGCTATGCTTATTAGAGAATCCACTTGTGAACCCTACGCCCCCCGGGTCTACTTTTCCATCATATTGCTTTCCGATCTATGTTTTTGCAATGTTTGTTTTTAGATCTAAAAAATCAAAAACCCACAAATATATTGCTGCATATTTACTATTTTTATTTTGTGTTCTTGCGAGAACTATCTCTCCTATCTATCATTACCTAATCTATCTTATTACCGTAGAGAGCGTGACAACCTCTGTTTCGCGTTGGGTTGCAAGTATTTGTTGTTTGTGTGCATGTGATGTTTACGTGGGTGCGTGGTCTTCCTCTACGGATTGATTCCTTGGTTTCATAACTGAGGGAAATACTTACCGTCGCTGTGCTGCATCATCCCTTCCTCTTTGGGGAAATACCGACGCGGTCTCAAGCTACATCAGCGGGTCATCCCACACCTGTTGCCTCGCTGCATGCTCCTCCTTGGGTACGACGACCCTCATGCCAGAGGCACCGCCGTAATCGCCTCCTCCAAGCTAGTGGAGTATGCGTCCACACGCTTTCGTGGTCGCGGGCGGCAGTTCCTCCTTTATAGGGCAGTGGTATTTGTGGTGTGGTGGCGACAAAGGTCCGTCAATGCGGGCGTACCGGTTGTGCGGCGGGGGTGGCTTTGGGTCAGATAGCGTAGCGAGAACGCGAGTTCGGCCTTGACCCACCAGAGTGGGGACGCCGACTCCTGCTTCACGCGGACGTGTGTCGAGGACGGTGGCTCCTCCTTGCGCACCAGCGATGGTGGCACTGGGGCCATCTCACGGAGCAAGCACTCCATCATGATCTCCATCCGACGGATGAATATTTCGTCCATTAGAGCGACGGGAGATGGGGCCGCTGAAGCGGCTGATAGTCCTCCTTGTCGCCGGAGGAGCCCGCCGCCATGGATGCCGAGGGCCAAGAGAGCGAGGGCGGCATCACGATCCGCTTGATGAGGAAATCCATCGCTTTCTGTTGTCGGCGCGAATAAACACTACTTTGACATCGCCATTGGGCTCGGAAAGGAGGAAGGGCTCGGGATGGGAGGGGGAGAGGGGGAGTGTGGATCTATGTGTCTCCAATGCACGACTTAAATAGATGTGCGCAGGCCAGGCGAAGGGGCGGTCAGCCCGCTTCAATGCAGTGCAGCGGCAAGAGTTGGTTTCTTGGGATGCGGCATTCACATTGAAGCGACGACGTCCGAGAGGTCGAGTATGTCAACGTCGCCCTCCCATTCGGTCCCAACACGCGCCACCAAAGTTGAGGCTGCATGCTCTGGGCCGGTATGAATACAGCGCAACAAGTGGCACGAATGTTCGATGAAAAACGCGAGAGAAGCGGGTGAGATATTTGGGTGATCCTGTGTAGTCAGCAGCGGACGTTGCAATGGTCCGGATGCCTGCAGCTTCCCATTTTGTCTTCAGTTTGCAGGAAAAAATTTATCCGGACCGGCATGCGTATCAATGCAGGACCACGCTGAATGACAAAACATACACTTCCGGACCACACGGTCCGAACAGTTGCGGGCGGTATTGGAGATGTCCTAAGAAGTTGTTTGGTATGCTAAAAAAAAGAGGTTGTTTGGATACCTAGATTATTGGAGAACTAATTTCCCTTAAACCTGATTTCTGGTGTAACAAACTAAAACATTGTTTAGACTATGTAACAAACTCGTGGATATATAAAACTGAGTTTTCGAAAAGTTTAAAAGACCAGTTTATACAAAAACAACGAATAGCCGTTTTTATACAAACACCTCTTCTGTATGCATCAGGAGATCAACGAAGTCCGACGTGCTCGTCATGGCAAACTGCGCCGGTCGTGACATCAGCTTGACAAAGCCAAAAGGCGCCGTCGCCGATCTCGGCCGGGCACACGGGAGCATGTTGCTCACTTGCTGTACCTAACCCAGCGCATCCATGCCGGACGCGGACTTCGGCCGGCTGCCGCGGTGCTCGTCGGCCGCTTCAGTCCTCCAGCTTGTACGTCGTCGTCGCGCCTCCCTAGCGTGTGCGTTGTGCTCTGCTGTCACTCGCGGATCAATCCCAGCTACACTGCATGCGTGCCCGACCTGAGAATCAATCAAGGTGCTTTACGCCGTGTACTTGTATCTGTCTTGCCAAGTTGCCATAGGCGAGCTGCATGTACGTGCATCTTCATGGCGGAAAGAATTCGTCACCGGAGCGACGTTCGATCGGGACCTGCGCCAACATGCATGACACCAGCGAACGAAGCAGAGCACGATCAAGCGAGCAGCGCGACCACCCCGGCGCCCACGGCGATGGTTGCACACCGCCACCGCTCACCGGAGAGCCGTTTACTGTGCCAAGAGCTGGTTGTCTGCCGCTGTGCGTGTAGCTGCCTAGAGCGAGCCGTAGCATGGCATCTCCGTGAACTGTTTTTCTCCCCGAAACAAAGAACTCAAAATAGTTTATTTCTGTTTTCTCATCCAAATGAATAACAACTGTGGAACTTACCAATACATTTAATGTATTAACCCTAGTGGTTGTATAATATTGCAGGTGACTATCATGAGAAGTGATCATACTTATAGGCCTCGTGTCTGCACTCGACATGATTCCCAGTGATATTTATGGAGCCCTATCAAGAACTACAATCTTATGATTTGCTTTCGTTTCCGCTATCATGATCTCTGTGTGATCGTAAGACTATCTATTTTGGCTAGCCTTGACTACTGATTTGTAATATACATATACATATATACATACACATACACACATAATAAGAGAGAAGAGTTTTCGAGAGTTATAACTGACCCCAAACCGCGGCATGGCAATTACTCACGCATCACAATGATCTTAGACGTGGCAATGGAAGCAAGAGAACTGAATCTGGCAGAGCTTGAGCTGCGTAAGCTTCTCAAAAAGAAGCTTCTGGACCTCTCCACCCTTGAGAGATCTATTGCGAGACAACAATCAAGGCTCCTACACTTGAAGGAGGGGGATGCTAATACAAAGTTCTTTCACAGGCATGCTAAACGCGGACAGCGGAAAAGTATCATTATGTCACTACGTCATGGCAATGAGATGATTACCGGACAAGAGAGAATTGCGGATGTGGTGGACGATTACTATGGGGCCCTGCTCGGATCTACCACAACCCGAGAGCATGCTCTAAACCTTGAGGCCCACAATCTGCCCTTATTGGACCTGCAACACCTCGAGTTACCATTCACACAAGAGGAGGTTCTGAAAGTGATCAAATCTATGCCCCTGGATAAGGCGCCTGGGCCGGATGGCTTCACGACGAGATTCTATGTGGTGTGCTGGAGCATAATTAAAGAAGACTTCATGGAGGCTTTTGCCTCCTTCTACCACTCCTATATACGAGAGTTGGCCTTCATCAACAAGGCACTTGTCACCCTCCTGCCCAAACACGATGGGGCCGAGGAGTTGAGGGACTTTCGACCGGTTAGTCTGGTACATGGAGAGGTCAAGATCTTTGACAAGGTTCTGGCTTGCCACCTAATGACGGGTCTCCCACGCTTGGTGGGGCAACATCAGAGTTCTTTCGTGAAAGGGAGATCTCTCCATGATAATTTGATGTTGGCCCAATGCACGGCCCGACGCCTACACGCTCTCAAGCCGCCATCGGTAATGCTAAAACTCGACATCTCTAAGGCATTTTATACGGTAAAGTGGCCTTTCCTCTTGGAGGTTCTCCGGACTATAGGCTTCAGAACTAGGTGGCTGAGCTGGATCTCGGGTCTCCTGGTTACAACGGCCACTAGGATTATGGTCAATGGGGTGTCGGGGGCTCCAATTCACAACTGTTGTGGCCTCCGGCAAGGTGGACCACAATCGCCGCTGCTATTTATTCCCATCATGGAGCCTCTACAACGCATGTTCCAGTTGGCATCAGAGATGGGAATCTTACAACCACTGGCCTGTGTGGGCCTCCGCCACCGGATGTCAGTCTTTACGGATGACGTGATTTTCTTCATCAAGCCAGTGGAGATCGAGCTGAGAGACTCATCGAGGATCATGGAGATGTATGGTACGACCTTTGGACTCCGTGTAAACCATCGGAAGACCTCGGCCATGCCAATTAGATGCTCGCACATGGAGGTGACACGTACGGAGAGCATCTTGGGCTGCTAGATTGGGACTTTCCCATGCAACTACATGGGACTGCCACTATGTCTCAACAAACCCTCAGCTGCTCAGTTACGCGGATTGATGGATCATCTGGCGAATTACCTTCCCACTTGGAAGGCTGCCACATTACCTAAGAGTGGGCGTTTGGTCCTGGTTCTGTCTGTCCTTTGCTCACTGCCTTTGCATGCAATGTTGGCATAGGCTAACCCATGAAGACGATTTCAGATATGAACAAGATAATAAGAGGCTTCCTATGGTGTGGCAAGGCCCAAGCAAATGGTGGAAACTATTATGTGGCCTGGGATGAGGTGTGTGTATCGAAGTGGGCAGGAGGCCTAGGGATTCCCTGTCTTAGATGGCTGAATATCGCCATGCAGACGTGTTGGGCCTGGCTACGACGAGTGGACCACGAACGGACTTGGCAGGAGTTCCATATTAAGGTACCCAGCGACTCTTTGGCACTATTTGCTGCTGCAACCAGGGTGACATTAGGAGATGGTAAAGACACTTTGTTCTGGGAGGATCGTTGGCGGAATGGGGCACGACTTCAGGAGCTCGCACCAGCACTCTATGCTTGTGTCTCGCCTCGTGCCAAGGCGACACGTTCGGTCCACGACGCAGTCACCCTCAGGAGCTGGGTGCAGGACGTTACACCAAACTTGGCTTTTCACGCACTCTTGGAATACTAAGAGCTCTGGCAGAGGTTGGGGCAGGTCCAGCTCCATGAGGATACCGTGGACACCATTGCATGGTCTTGGGAAGCAGGTGGACAGTTCTCTGTCCGCTCGGCATATGCGGCAAAGTTCGTCGGAAGGGAGGTGGTTCAAACATCAAACTTTACGTGGAAATCTCGAGCCCCGTTGCATTGTCGTTTTTTTCACCTGGCTAGCATTGAGGAATATATGTTGGACGTCAGACCGTATCGCGTGGCGTGGGCTCCCCCATCAAGACACTTGCCCTTTCTGTGATCAGAAAGTTGAGACTATCGAACACATACTCCTCACATTTGTATTTGCGAGAACGATATGGAGAGTGCTTTGCACGGCCGTGGGAAAGTAGGAATGGACACCCACGACAGAAGGCACTTTGAAGGATTGGTATGTGCGGAGATCGGAACCGGCGGATTGCCCGTAGCTTCCAGAATACAGCACCCGCGACGACCCAAAGCTTGGCGGCGTCGATGATATTTCTCAAAAGAACCGACGGGGGCGCACTCTTGTGATGAAAGACGCGAGCGTTGCGCTATTCCAGATTGTCCAAGAGGCAAGCATTGTCAGGGAGGCAAGAGCATGTCGGTTCTGGTTCGTCAAGCTGGTCTGCTTATCCCACCATTCTAAGACGGGGCCATCCTGATGCCAATAGGAGGTGTCCATGTGCGCTAGCGAGAAACTTTGGATGACCGAGTTCCAAAGGCGAATGGTGTACCGACATTTGAAGAAGAGGTGTGCATCCGTTTCATTCTACCTCATGTAGAGAGTGCAAAGCCCATAGTTCTCCCAACCGCGCTGCTCCAATCTATCGGCGGTCCAAATCTGGTCTTCAATAGCCAAGCGGAAAACTTGATCTTGGGAGGGGCCCAAGCTTTCCAAATTATGAAGTCCATGGGTGAGAGAGTCAACCCAAGAAACCGGGCCTTATAGGTGATACGTCTCCAACGTATCTATAATTTATGAAGTATTCATGCCATGTTTACAATAATTCTATATGATTTTGGTATGATTTTATTAGAACTAACCCGGACTGACACTGTTTTCAGCAAAACTACCATGGTGTCGTTTTTTTGTAGAAATAAAAGTTTTCGAAATGGGCTGAAAATTTACGGAGAATATTTTTGGAAAATATAAAAAATAATGGACAAAAAAGACACCGAAGAGGAGTCCCTAGGCATCCACAAGCCACCAGGGTGCCCCCCTAGGGCGCGCCCCCTGGCTTGTTGGCCCCTCAGGACGCTCCTTGACGTGATTCCAATGCCAAGTACTCCTATAAATCCAGAAACCCCAGCAAGAAACCTAGCTGGGGAGTTCCACCGCTGCAAGCCTCTGTAGCCACGAAAAACCAATCGGGGGCCCGTTCCGGCACCCTGCCGGAGGGGGAAACCATCACTGGAGGCCATCTTCATCATCCTGGCGGTCTCCATGACGAGGAGGGAGTAGTTCACCCTCGGGGCTGAGGGTATGTACCAGTAGTTATGTGTTGGATCTCTCTCTCTCTCCTCTCGTGTTCTTGAGATGGCACAGTCTTGATGTACCGCGAGCTTTACTTATATAGATGAATCATATGGAGTTTTCCCCTCTCTATCTTCTTGTGATGAATTGAGTTTTCCCTTTGAAGTTTTCTTATCAGATTGAGTCTTTAAGGATTTGAGAACACTTGATGTATGTCTTGCGCTGGGATATCTGTGGTGACAATGGGATGTTCTATTGATCCACTTGATGTATGTTTTGGTGATTAACTTGAGGGTTCCGTCACCTTGGGAATCTATGCATAGGGGTTGGCACATGTTTTCGTCTTGAATCTCCAGTAGAAACTTTGGGGCACTCTTTGAAGTTTTTTGTGTTGGATTGAACATGATGATTCTGAGATTGTGTGATGCATATTGTATAATCATGCCCACGGATACTTGAGGTGACAATGGAGTATCTAGGTGACATTAGGGTTTTGGTTGATGTGTATCTTAAGGTGTTATTTTAGTACGAACTCTAGGGTTGTTCGTGACACTTATAGGGATAGCTCATACGATTGATAAAAAATATAACTTTGAGGTGGTTTCGTACCCTACAATAATTTCTTCGCTTGTTCTCCACTATTTGTGACTATGGAGTAAACTCTTTGTCACACGTGAGGGATTTACATATGATTAAACTATGTTAGTATTGTTGAGACAACTTCCACTAGTGAAAGTATGAACCCTAGGCCTTGTTTTCAAGCATTGCAATATCGTTTGTGCTCACTTTTATCATTAATTACCTTGTTTTTTTTGTATTTTCAGTTTACAAATACATATATCTGTTGGGGAACATTGCATGGGAAACAAAAAATTTCCTACGCACACGCAGATCTATCCATGGTGATGAGCATCTACGAGAGGGAGAGTGGATCTACATACCCTTGTAGATCTCTAAGCGGGAAGCGTTAAGTAAAGCGGTTGGTGTAGTCGAACGTCTTCGCGACCCAAACCGCCGTGCGTCCCGCGATCCAATCACGATCTGTCCCACGATCTAATCACGATCCGTCCCGCGAACTTGATCACGATCCGCCCCACGAACTTGGTCACGATCCTTCCGATCTAGCGCCGAACGGACGGCACCTCCGCGTTCAGCACACGTACAGCTTGATGACGATCTCCACCGTCTTGATCCAGCAAGAGAGAGCGGAGAGGTAGAAGAGTTCGCCGGCAGCGTCACGGCGCTCCGGCGATGGTGGTGGAGCAATTCCAGCAGGGCTTCGCCTAAGCACTGCAGAAATTTGATCTAGAGGAGAAACTATGCACTTGAGGGTAGGGTTGCACGTGGCTGAAAAACTAGTGCAAAACCCTAGAAATCCATCAGTATATATAGGAGGGAGGGAGTAGGAGAGGCAGCCTTAGCCTCCAAGCCTAGGAGGCTTCGGCCGAAGGAGGTGGAGGAGGTGGAGTCCACCTCCAATCCTAGTAGGACTAGGATTCACCTTTTTTTTGCCTTTTTCCCACCTTTTCCTATTGGATTTTCTTCTCTAGCCACATGGGCCTTGTGTGGGAGTTTCCACCAGCCAACTAAGGGATGATATTCACTCTCCCACAGCCCATGAAGCCTCTTGGGTCGAAATACCCCTCCCGGAGGTCTCCCGGTACACTACCGGCACTCCCGGTACACTACCGATAAGCCCAGAATTTTTCCGACGACCAAAACAGGACTTCCTATATATGAATCTTTACCTCCGGACCATGCCTGAGCTCCTCGTGACATCCGGGATCTCATCCGGGACTTCAAACAAACTTCGTTCACCACCATACATAACTCTATACTACCGAAACGTCACCAAACCTTAAGTGTGCAGACCCTGCGGGTTCGAGAACTATGTAGACATGACCGAGACACCTCTACGTTCAATAACCAATGGCGGGACCTAGATGTCCACATTGGTTCCTACATATTCTACGAAGATCTTTATCAGTCGAACCGCTATGTCAAGGATTCAGTTAATCCCGTATGATGTTCCCTTTGTTCTTCGGTATGTTACTTGCCCGAGATTCGATAGTCGGTATCTCCATACCTAGTTCAACCTCGTTACCGGAAAATCTCTTAACTCGTTCCGTAATACAAGATCCCGGAACTAACAATTAGTCACATTGCTTGCAAGGCTCATTGTGATGTTGTATTACCGAGTGGGCCCCGAGATACGTCTCCATCACACGGAGTAACAAATCCCAGTCTTGATCCATGCCAACTCAACAGACACCATCGGAGATACCTGTAGAGCACCTTTATAGTCACCCAGTTACGTTGAGACGTTTGATACACACAAGGCACTCCTCTGATGTCCGTGAGTTGCATGATCTCATGGTCATAGGAACATATACTTGACATGCAGAAAATAGTAGCAATAAACTGACACGATCATATGCTACGTTTGTAGTTTGGGTCTTGTCCATCACATCATTCTCCTAATTATGTGATCCCGTTATCAAATGACATCACATGTCAATGACTAGGAAACCTTGACCATCTTTGATTAACGAGCAAGTTCACTAGAGGCATACTAGGGACATAGTGTTGTCTATTTACCCACACATGCAATGTGTTTCGAATCAATGCAATTATAGCATGGATAATAAACGATTATCATGAACAAGGAAATATAATAATAAACACTTTATTTATTGCCTCTAGGGCATATTTCCAATAGTCTCCCACTTGCACTAGAGTCAATAATCTAGTTCACATCACTATGTGATTTACATGGTAATGAATCTAACACCCATGCAGTTCTGGTGTTGATCATGTTTAGCCCTTGGAAGAGGTTTAGTCAACGGATCTGCAACATTCAGATCCATGTACACTTTGCAAATATTTATGTCCTTCTCCTCGATGTAATACCGGATGGAGCTGAAGCGTCAGCTTTATGTGTCTGGTCCTCTTGTGAAACCTTGGTTCCTTGGCTAGAGCAATGGCACCAGTGTTGTCACAGAACAGGTTCATTGGATTCAGTGCACTAGGCACTACTCCAAGATCTTTCATGAACTCCTTCATCCAGACACCTTCCTTCGCCGCCTCCGAGGTCGCGATGTACTCCGCTTCGCACGTAGAATCAGCTACCACGCTTTGCTTGGAACTGCACCAGCTTACCGCTACCCCGTTAAGAATAAATACATATCCGGTTTGCGACTTAGAGTCGTACAGATCAGTGTCAAAGCTTGCATCGACGTAACCCTTTATGACGAGCTCTTCATCACCTCCATAAACGAGAAACATTTCCTTAGTCGTTTTCAGGCACTTAAGGATATTCTCGACCGCTTGCCAGTGCTCCATTCCAGGATCACTTTGAAACCTTCCGGCCATACTTATGGCAAGGCTGACATCGGGTCTTGTGCACAGTATTGCATACATGATAGAGCCTATGGCTGAAGCATAGGGGATGAAACTCATCTTTTCTCTATCTTCTGCAGTCATTGGGCATTGAGTCTCACTCAATTTCACACCTTGTAACACAGGCAAGAACCCCTTCTTGGACTGATCCATTTTGAACTTCTTCAACACTTTATCAAGGTATGTGCTCTGTGAAAGTGCTATTAAGCGTTTTGATTTGTCTCTATAGATCTTAATGCCTAATATGTAAGCAGCTTCTCCTAGGTCCTTCATTGAATAATTCTTGTTCAAATATTCCTTCACGCTTTCCAGCATTTTTATATTGTTTCCAATCAGCAATATGTCATCCACATATAATATTAGAAATGCTATAGAGCTCCCACTCACTTTCTTGTAAATACAAGCTTCTCCATCAACTTGTATAAACTCAAACGCTTTGATCACCTCATCAAAGCGCTTATTCCAACTCCGAGATGCTTGCATTGGTCCATAAATGGATCGCTGGAGTTTGCAAACTTTGTCAGCATTCTCTGGATCGACAAAACCTTCGGGTTGCATCATATACAACTCTTCCTCAAGGAAACCATTGAGGAATGTCGTTTTGACATCCATCTGCCAAATTTCATAGTCGAAATAAGCAGCTATTGCCAACATGATTCTGACAGACTTAAGCATCGCTACGGGTGAGAATGTCTCATCGTAGTCAACTCCTTGAACTGGTGAAAAACCCTTTGCCACAAGTCGAGCTTTATAGACAATGATATTACCGTCCGCGTCTATCTTCTTCTTAAAGATCCATTTGTTCTGAATGTCCTTTCGCCCTTTAGGTAATACTTCCAAAGTCCATACTTTGTTTTCACCCATGGATCCTATCTCGGATTTCATGGCCTCTAACCATTTCTCGGAATCCAGGCCCATCACTACTCCTCCATAGCTCGTAGGTTCATTGTTGTCCAACAACATGACCTCTAAGACAGGGTTGCCGTACCACTCAGGAGTAGTACGCGCCCTTGTCGACCTACGAGGTTCAATAGTAGCTTGATCCGAAGCTTCATGATCATCATCATTAACTTCCTCTTCTACCGTCGTAGGTTCCACAAAAACAACTTTCTGCGCTGCGCTACTTTCTGGTTGAAGTAAAGGTTCAATAGCCTCATCAAGCTCTATCTTCCTCCCACTCAATTCTTTCGAGAGAAACTCTTTCTCAAGAAATGTTCCGTTCTTAGCGACAAACACTTTGCCTTCGGATCTGAGATAGAAGGTATACCCGACTGTCTCTTTCGGGTATCCTATGAAGACGCATTTCTCCGCTTTGGGTTCCAGCTTTTCAGGCTGAAGCTTTTTGACATAAGCATCACATCCCAAACTTTAAGAAACGACAACTTTGGCCTTTTGCCAAACCATAGTTCATATGGCGTCGTCTCAACGGATTTGATGGTGCCCTATTTAAAGTGAATGAAGCTGTCTCTAATGCATAACCCTAAAACGACAGTGGAAAATCAGCAAGAGACATCATAGAACGCACCATATCTAATAAGGTTCAATTACGACGTTCGGACACACCATTACGATGTGGTGTTCCGGGCGGTGTCAACTGTGAAACAATTCCACATTGTCTTAAGTGACTGCCAAACTCATAACTCAGATATTCACCTCCTCGATCAGATCGCAGGAACTTAATCTTCCTGTTATGATGATTCTCGACTTCACTCTGAAATTGCTTGAACTTTTCAAATGTTTCAGACTTGTGTTTCATTAAGTAAATATACCCATATCTACTTAAGTCATCAGTGAAGGTTAGAAAATAACGATATCCACCGCGTGCTGCAACATTCATTGGACCGCACACATCAGTATGTATGATTTCCAATAAGTCACTTGTCGTTCCATTGTTCGAGAGAAGGCGTTTTACTCAGCTTGCCCATGAGGCATGGTTCACATGTGTCAAGTGATTCAAAATCAAGTGACTCCAAAATCCCATCAGCATGGAGCTTCCTCATGCGTTTTACACCAATATGACCTAAACGGCGATGCCACAAGAAAGTGGTACTATCATTATCAACTCTACATCTTTTGGCATCAATGTTATGAACATGTGTGTCATCACTATCCAGATTCAATATGAATAAACCCCTAACATTGGGTGCATGACCATAAAAGATATTACTCATATAAATAGTGTTGGGGAACGTCGCATGGGAAACAAAAAAAATTCCTACGCACACGCAAACCTATCCATGGTGATGAGCATCTACGAGAGGGAGAGTGGATCTACGTACTCTTGTAGATCGCTAAGCGGGAAGCGTTAAGAAACGCGGTTGGTGTAGTCGAACTTCTTCGCGATCCAAATCGCCGAGCGTCCCGCGATCCAATCGCGAACCGTCCCGCGAACACATCATGATCCGTCCCGCGAACTCATCACGATCCGTCTCACGATCTTGATCACGATCTGTCCCGCGAAATCATCACGATCCATTCCGTGATCACATCACGAACCGTCTCACGATCTCGATCACGGTCCTTCCGATCTAGCGCCGAACGGACGGCACCTCCGCGTACAGCACACGTGCAGCTTGATGACGATCTCCACCGTCTCAATCCAACGAGAGGAGGTGGAGAGGAGAGAGAGTTCACCGGCAGCGTGACGGCGCTCCGGTGATGGTGGTGGAGCAATTCCGGCAGGGCTTCGCCTAAGCGCTGCAGAAAACCGATCTAGAGGAGAAACTATGCACCGGTGGAACGGGTAGCACGTGGCCGGAAATTCTGTCCAAAAACCACCCAATCCACTAGTATATATAGGAGGAGAGGAGAGGCATCCAAGGCCTTTGGGTCGGCCGAAATAGGAGGTGGGAAGCAATCCTACTTCACCTCCAATCCTAGTTGGAGTAGGATTGCCTCCTATTGGCTGATTTTCCACTTTTTGCTTTAGGACTTTCTCTCCTGCGCCATGGGCCTTTGTGGCTGTTTTCCCAGCCCACTAAGGGCTGGTTATTATTCTCCCACAGCCCATGGACCTCTTGGGGTCGAAATACCCCTCCCGGAGGCCTCCCGATACACTACCGGCACTCCCGGTACACTACCGGCACTCCCGGTACACTACCGATGAGCCCGAAACTTTTTCGGAAACCAAACTGGGACTTCCTATATATGAATCTTTACCTCCGGACCATTCCGGAGCTCCTCGTGACTTCCGGGATCTCATCCGGGACTCTGAACAAACTTTGGTCACCACCATACATAACTCTACACTACCGAAACGTCACCGAACCTTAAGTGTGCAGACCCTGCGGGTTCGAGAACTATGTAGACATGACCGAGACACGTCTAAGGTCAATAACCAATGGCGGGACCCGGACGTACACATTGGTTCCTACATATTCTACGAAGATCTTTATCGGTCGAACCTCTATGTCAAGGATTCAGTTAATCCCGTATAACGTTCCCTTTGTTCTTCGGTATGTTACTTGCCCGAGATTCGATCGTCGGTATCTCCATACCTAGTTCAACCTCGTTACCGGCAAGTCTCTTTACTCGTTCCGTAATACAAGATCCCGCAACTAACAATTAGTCACATTGCCTGCAAGGCTTATTGTGATGTTGCATTACCGAGTGGGCCCCGAGATACCTCTCCGTCACACGGAGTAACAAATCCCAGTCTCGATCCATGCCAACTCAACAGAAACAATCGGAGATACCTGTAGAGCACCTTTATAGTCACCCAGTTACGTTGTGACGTTTGATACACACAAGGCACTCCTCCTATATCTGTGAGTTGCATGATCTCATGGCCATAGGAACACATACTTGACATGCGGAAAACAGTAGCAATAAACTGACATGATCATGTGCTACGTTTGCAGTTTGGGTCTTGTCCATCACATCATTCTCCTAATGATGTGACCCCGTTATCAAATGACATCTCATGTCCATGTCTAGGAAACTTTAACCATCTTTTGATCAACGAGCTAGTCTATTAGAGGCATACTAGGGACATGGTTTTGTATCCACACATGCATCTAAGTCTCCGATCAATACAATTATAGCATGGATAATAAACGATTATCATGAACAAGGAAATATGATAATAACTAATTTATTGTTGCCTCTAGGGCATATTTCCAACAGATAGAACAACCTTTATTCTCTGACTTAAATGAGTAACCATCTCGCAATAAACAAGATCCAAAAATAATGTTCATGCTTAACGCAGGCACTAAATAACAATTATTTAGGTTCATCACTAATCCCGATGGTAATCGAAGAGAGAGCGTGCCGACGGTGATCACATCAACCTTGGAACCATTTCCCATGCGCATCGTCACTTCGTCCTTCGCCAGCCTTCGTTTATTCCGTAGTTCCTGCTTTGAGTTGCAAATGTGAGCAACCGAACCAGTATCAAATACCCACGCACTACTACAAGAGCTAGTAAGGTACACATCAATAACATGTATATCATATATACCTTGCTTGTCGTTGGCCTCCTTCTTGTCAGCCAGGTACTTGGGGCAGTTCCGCTACTAGTGACCAGTTCCTTTGCAATGAAAGCACTCAGTTTCTGGCTTAGGTCCATGCTTAGGCTTCTTTGTAGGAGTAGCAACTGCTTTGCCATCCTTCTTGGTTTTAACCTTCTTGCCTTTGCCCTTGCCATTTTTCTTGAAACTAGTGGTTTTATTGACCATCAACACTTGATGTTCTTTCTAGATTTCAGACTCAGCGACTTTCAGCATCGCAAACAGCTCGGCGACAGACTTGTTCATCCCGTGCATGTTATAGTTCATCACAAAGCTCTTGAAGGACTCTTGTTATAGTTCATCTCCATCAACGTGTCGCCATCGGGGTTGTCACGCCCAACATGCTTCTACTACTATTTCTACCATAGCAATAAAGTAAAGCATTACATAGTGCTTAATGATTGACATGCGGGTCATACAATAATTAAAGACAACCCTATGGCTCCTTCCGGTTGCCATACTCATCGACATGCAAGTCATGATAATCTATACATCACATGATCATCTCATACATCACATATATCACATCATGTAATTGGCCATATCATATCACAACATACTCTGCAAAAACAAGTTAGACATCCTCTAATTGTTGTTGCATGTTTTACGTGGCTGCTACGGGTATTTAGCAAGAACATTCTCATCTACGCAAAAACCACAACGGTGATAAACTAGTTTGCTTTCAATCTTCTCAAGGACCGCCTTTGTCGAATCCGATCCAACTAAAGTGAGAGAAACTATCACCCGCAAGCCATCTATGCAACAAGTTGCAGTTAAGGGAACCGGTCTCTCATAAGCGTACGAGTCATGTTCGTCCAGGCCGGTTCATCTCGCAATACCGCTGAACAAAAATCCGACCAAGGGAGGAAGCAATCTAAGCATCAACGCCCACAAACCATTTGTGTTCTACTCGAGATCTCATCTACACATAGACCTAGCTCTGATACCACTGTTGGGGAACATTGCATGGGAAACAAAAAAATTCCTACTCACACGCAGATCTATCCATGGTGATGAGCATCTATGAGAGGGAGAGTGGATCTACATACCCTTGTAGATCGCTAAGCGGGAAGCGTTAAGTAACGCGGTTGGTGTAGTTGAACGTCTTTGCGATCCAAATTGCCGTGCGTCTCGTGATGCAATCACGATCCGTCCCGCGATCTAATCACAATCCGTCCTGCGAACTTGACCACGATCCGTCCCACGAACTTGATCATGATCCTTCCTATCTAGCGCCGAACGAACGGAACCTCCGCGTTCAATACACGTACGGCTTGATGATGATCTCCGCCATCTTGATCCAACAAGAGAGAGAAGAGAGGTAGAAGAGTTCGCCGACAGCGTGACGGCGCTCCGGCGATGGTGGTGGAGCAATTCCGGCAGGGCTTCGCCTAAGCACTGCAGAAATCCGATCTAGAGGAGAAACTATGCACTAGAGGGTAGGGTTGCACGTGGCTGAAAAAACTAGTGCAAAACCCAAGAAATCCACCAGTATATATAGGAGGGAGGGAGGAGGATAGACAGCCTTGGCCTACAAGCCTAGGAGGCTTCGGCCGAAGGAGGTGGAGGAGGTGGAGTCCACCTCCAATCCTAGTAGGACTAGGATTCACCTTTTTTTTGCCTTTTTCCACCTTTTCCTATTGGGTTTTCTTCTCTAGCCACATGGGCCTTGTGTGGGAGTTTCCACCAGCCCACTAAGGGATGATATTCACTCTCTCACAGCCCATGAAGCCTTTTGGGTCGAAATACCCCTCCCGGAGGTCTCTCGGTACACTACCGGCACTCCCGGTACACTACCGATAAGCCTGGAACTTTTCCGGCGACCAAAACAGGACTTCCTATATATGAATCTTTACCTCCAGACCATTCCGGAGCTCCACGTGACTTTCGGGATCTCATTCGGGACTCCGAACACACTTTGGTCACCACCATACATAACTCTATACTACCGAAACGTCACCAAACCTTAAGTGTGCAGACCCTACGGGTTCGAGAACTATGTAGACATGACCGAGACACCTCTACGGTCAATAACCAATGGCAAGACCTGGATGTCCACATTGGTTCCTACATATTCTACAAATATATTTATCGGTCAAACCGCTATGTCAAGGATTCAGTTAATCCCGTATGATGTTCCCTTTGTTCTTCGGTATGTTACTTGCCCGAGATTCGATCGTCGATATCTCCATACCTAGTTCAACCTTGTTACCGGCAAGTCTCTTTACTCGTTCCATAATACAAGATCCCGCAACTAACAATGAGTCACATTGCTTGCAAGGCTCATTGTGATGTTGTACTACGAAGTGGGCCCCAAGATACCTCTCCGTCACACGGGTAACAAATCCCAGTCTCGATCCATGCCAACTCAATAGACACCATCGGAGATACCTGTAGAGCACCTTTATAGTCACCCAGTTACGTTGCGATGTTTTATACACACAAGGCAGTCCTCTGATGTCCGTGAGTTGCATGATCTCATGGTCATAGGAACATATACTTGACATGCAGAAAACAGTAGCAATAAACTAACACGATCATATGCTACGTTTGTAGTTTGGGTCTTGTCTATCACATCATTCTCCTAATGATGTGATCCCTTTATCAAATGACATCACATGTCAATGGATAGGAAACCTTGACCATCTTTGATTAACGAGCTAGTTCACTAGAGGCATACTAGGGACATAGTGTTGTCTATTTACCCACACATGCAATGTGTTTCCAATCAATACAATTATAGCATGGATAATAAACGATTATCATGAACAAGGAAATATAATAATAAACACTTTATTTATTGCCTCTAGGGCATATTTCCAATAATATCTACCATCCATCTTACACTTGTATCACCATCTCTTCGCCGAACTAGTGCACCTATACAATTTACCATTGTATTGGGTGTGTTGGGGACTGGTGTCTACTACGCAACCTTCTTCTTTTAGACTCGTGTTGGGCCTCCAAGCGCAGAGTTTTTTAGGACAGTGGCAATTTTCCCTCAAGTTGATGACCTAAGGTTTATCAATCCGTGGGAGGTGTAGGATGAAGATGGTCTCTCTCAAACAACCCTGCAATCAAATACAAGAAATCTCTTCTGTCCCCAACACACCCAATACAATGGAAAATTGTATAGGTGCACTAGTTCGGCGAAGAGATGGTGATACACGTGCAATATGGATGGTAGATATAGGATTTGTAATCTGTAAATATAAAAACATCAAGGTAATAAGAAACAAAAGTGAGCACAAACGTTATTGCAATGCTTGAAAACAAGGCCTAGGGTTAATACTTTCACTAGTGCAATCTCTCAACATTACTAACATAGTTCAATCGTATGTAAATCTCTCCCACACGACAAAGAGTTCACTCCAAAGTCAGAAATAGCGGAGAACAAACGAAGACATTATTGTAGGGTACGAAACCAC
The DNA here is from genome assembly GCA_022496015.1 of Hordeum marinum. NCBI lineage: Eukaryota > Viridiplantae > Streptophyta > Magnoliopsida > Poales > Poaceae > Hordeum > Hordeum marinum. The sequence goes on from CM039676.1 coordinate 447,051,949, forward strand.
CTCAAAGTTATCTTCTCTTATCAATCTTATGAGCTATCCTTATAAGTGTCACGAACAGCCCTAGAGTTTGTACTAAAATGACACCTTAAGATACACATCAACCAAAACCCTAATGTCACCTAGATACTCCAATGTCACCACAAGTGCCCATGGGCTTGATTATACGATATGCATCACACTATTTCAGATTCATCATATTCAATCCAACACAAAGAACTTCAAAGAATGCCGCAAAGTTTCTACCGAAGAGTTAAGACGAAAATGTGTGCCAACCCCTATGCATAGATTCCCAAGGTCACGGAATCCGCAAGTTGATCACCAAAACATACATCAAGTAGATCAATAGAACATCCCATTGTCACCACAGATATCCCATCGCAAGACATACATCAAGTGTTCTCAAATCCTTTAAAGACTCAATCTGATAAGAAAACTTAAATGGGAAGACTCAATTCATCACAAGAACATAGGGAGGGGAAAACTCTATATGATTCATCTATATTAATAAAGCTCGCAGTACATCAAGATCGTGCCATCCTAAGAACACGAGAGAGAGAGAGAGATCAAACACATAGCTACTGGTACATACCCTCAGCCCCAAGGGTGAACTACTCCCTCCTCATCATGGAGACCGCATGGATGATGAAGATGGCCTCCGTTGATGGTTTCCCCCTCCGACAGCGTGCCGAAACGGGCTCCTGGTTGGTTTTTCGTGGCTACAGAGGCTTGCGGCAGCGGAACTCCTGATCTAGATTTCTTTCTGGGGGCTTCTTGATTTATAGGAGCACCTGGCATTGGAATCACGTCATGGGGACTCCCGAGGGGCCCACAAGCCAGGGGCGCGGCCTAGGGGGCGCCCTGGTGGCTTGTGGCCTCCTCGAGACTCCTCTCCGGTATCTTTTTGCTGCAGTAATTTTATATTTTCCAAAAATATTCTTCGTAAATTTTCTGCCCATTACGAGAACTTTTATTTCTGCACAAAAACGACAGCATGGTAGTTCTGCTGAAAACAGCGTCAGTTCGGGTTAGTTCTAATAAAATCATACCAAAATCATGTAGAATTATTGTAAACATGGCATGAATACTTCATAAATTATAGATACATTGGAGACGTATCAGGGACACAAGATACTCTTTTTATTTGGTTGCAGGGTTGCTTGAGAGAGACCATCTTCATCCTATGCCTCCCACGGATTGATAAACCTTAGGTCCTCCACTTGAGGGAAATTTGCTACTTTCCTACAAAATTCTACGCTTGGAGGCACAACACGAGTCTACAAAAATCTGCAGCTTACCTATTGTTACCGTTATTTGCTCGTTACAAACTACATTACTATTAAACTACTTGCTACTTACAATTTCAGTGCCTACACAGATTACCATGCTGAAAACCGCTTATTATTTCCTTCTGCTCCTCGTTGGGTTCGACACTCTTACTTATCGACAGGACTACGATTCATCCCCTATAGTTTTGGGTCATCAAGACTATTTTCTGACGCCGTTTCCGGGGAGTGAAGCGCTCTTGGTAAGTGCAAATCGATAAGGAAAAGCTTATACTGCATGCTGAAATTTACTATCACTTGTTACTATGGAAGGCAATCCTTTGAGGGGTTTGTTCGGAGTATCTTAACCTTGACCAGAACCACAATTAGTTGCCCCTCAACCTACGTCACCTACGGAAAAATATTGGTTATGAAATTCCTTCAGGTATGTTAGAACAACTGCTAGCTAATCCTTATGCAGGAGATGGAACTGAACATCCTGATATGCACCTAATACATGTGGATGAAATTTGTGGATTATTTAAGCTTGCAGGTTTATCCGGAGATGAAGGTAATAAGAAGGGAAAAGCATTGACATGTTATAGGCTATGTGATGATATTGCATCATGGAACTAGAATTGATTGAAATTGGAATTCCACCAAAAGTTTTACCCTATGCATCTAGTTCATCGTGATCGGAATTATATATATAATTTTTTAGTCTCGTGAAGGATAAAGCATTGCTCTAGCTTGGGGAGGCTTAATTCAATTTTATATTCATGCCCCAATTATGATATCCCGAGAGAAATTATTATTCAGAATTTTTATGCTCGGCTTTCTCAGAATGATCAAAACGATGCTTGATAATTCTTGTACTGGTTCTTTTATGAAGAAGACTATTGAATTCAAGTGGGATCTCTTGGAAAGAATTAAACACATATTTGAAGATTGGGAACTCGACGAAGGTAATGAGGCAGGTATTAAGCTTGAATTTAAATATGTTAAATCTTTTATGGATACCGATGCTTTTCACAAGTTTAGGACTAAATATGGACTTGACTATGAGATAGTAGCCTTTTTTGTGAATCACTTGCTGTTCATGTTGATGTCGCTAAGGATAAGCAGTTCAAATATCATCCCCTTATTAAAAAGAAATTAAATAACCGGTCATAGCTAAAGAAGAAACTATCATTTACAATGTTGATCCAGTTGTGCCTACTGCTTATATTGAGAAACCTCCTTTCCTATTACGATAAACGAACATGCTAAGGTATCAAGTGTGGTTCACAGGAGTACTATTAGAGCACCTATGCCCTCTGAACAAATTAAAATAGAACCTAGTGTTGCTATGGTTAAAGATCTCTTGGTAGAAACTATTGATGGGCATGTTATTTACTTCTTTAATGAATCTGCTAGAATTACTAAACCCGATGAAAAAGATAAACATAGACCCGTAGTTGGCATGCCTGTTGTCTCAGTTAAAATAGGAGATCATTGTTATCATGGCTTATGTGATTTGGTTGCTAGTGTGACTACTATTCCTTTATACCAAGAAATTATGAATGACATAGCACATGCTGAAATAGAAGATATTGATGTTACTATTAAACTTGCTAAAAGAGACACCATCACACCACTTTGGATTGTTAGAGATGTTGAAGTCTTGTGTGGGAAAATAAGATATCCTACTTATTTTCTAGTTCTTGGTTCCCCAGAAGATGACTTTTTCCCATTATCTTTGGTAGACTTTCTTGAACATTGTTAATGCTAAGATAGATTGTCAAAAGGAAACCGTCAGTGTTAAGTTTGGTGATGTGTCTCATGAATTTAATTTTTACAAGTTTAGTAGACAACCCCGTGATAAAGAATTACCTAGTAAGGATGAAATAATTGGTCTTGCTTCTATTTTCATTCCTCCTACTGATCCACTGGAACAATATTTGCTTGACCATGAAAATGATATTCACTTGTGTGAAAGAAATGAAATAGATAAAAATTTCTTTGAACAACAACGTCTACTAAAGCACAATTTACCTATTGAAACTCGCGGAGGTCTTCCTCCACCTAAAGGTGATCATGTGTTTGAATTAAAACAATTGCATGACACTCTGAAGTATGCTCATCTTGATGAGAAAAAGATATGTCCTGTTATTATTAGTGCTAACCTTTCAGAACATGAAGAAAGATTATTGAAAATTCTGAGGAAGCACTGAGCTACTATTGGATATACTATTAATGATCTTAAGGGCATTAGCTCCACTCTATGTCAGCACAAGATCAATATGGAACCTTATGTTAAACCCGTTGTTGATCACCAACGACGATTTAATTCCGAGATGAAAGAAGTGGTAAGAACTGAAATATTAAAGCTTCTAGAAGCAAGTATAATCTATCCCATAGCTGATAGTAGATGGGCAAGTCTCGTTCATTATGTCCCTAAGGAAGGAGGTATTACTGTTGTTCCTAATGATAAGAATGAACTTATCCCATGGAGAATCGTTACTGGCTAAACAATGATAATTGATTTTAGAAAATTAAATAAAGCTACTAGAAAAGATCATTACCCTCTGCCTTTTATTTATCAAATGCTTGAAGGGTTATCTAAGCACACATACTTTTGTTTCCTGGATGGATATTCTGGTCTCAAATACTTGTGTCACAATCTGATCAAGAGAAAACCACCTTTACTTGTCCTTTTGGAACCTATGCTTATAGACGCATGCCTTTTGGTTTATGTAATGCACCTTCTACCTTTCAAAGATGTATGACTGCTATATTCTCTGATTTTTGTGAAAAGATTATGGAGGTTTTCATGGATGATTTTTCCGTTTACGAAACTTCTTTTGATGATTGCTTAAGCAACCTTGATCGAGTTTTGCAGAGATGTGAACAAACTAATCTCATCTTGAATTGGGAGAAGTGCCACTTTATGCTTAATGAAGGTAATGTCTTGGGGCATAAAATTTCCGAGCAAGGTATTGAGGTGGATCAAGCTAAAGTTGATGCAATTGAGAAAATGCCATGTCCTAAAGATGTTAAAGGTATTCGAAGTTTCCTTGGTCATGCTGGTTTCTATAGGAGGTTTATTGAAGACTTCTCAAAAATCTCTAGGCCTCTTACTAATATTTTACAGAAGGATATTCCCTTTGTTTTTGATGATGTGTGGAAGCCTTTGAAGCACTTAAGAAAACCTTAACCACTGCACCTATTGTTCAACCACCTGATTGGAACTTGCCTTTTGAAATTACTTGTGATGCTAGTGATTATGTTGTTGGTGCTGTTCTAGGACAACAAGTTGATAAGAAATTAAATGTTATCCATTATGCTAGAAAAACTCTAATATGTCCAAATGAAGTATGCTACTACTGAAAAAGAATTTTTAACATTTGTGTTTGCTTGTGATAAATTCAGATCTTATATTGTTGATTACAAGGTTATTGTTCACATTGATCATGCTGCTATAAAATATCTTATGGAAAAGAAAGATGTTAAACCTAGACTCATTAGGTGGGTTCTCTTACTTCACGAATTTGATTTACATATCACTGATAAGGTCTCTTACTTCAAGAATTTGATTTACATATCACTGGTAGGAAAGGAGCTGAGAACCCCGTAGCTGATAACTTGTCTAGGTTAGGAAATATTCTTGATGACCCACTACCTATTGATGATAGTCACTAGTGCAGAACAGGCCTATAGTCCCGGTCCGGATGGTCCTTTAGTACCGGTTCCCCAACTGGTACTAAAGGGTCGGGACTAAAGGTCCAGACCTTTAGCACCGGTTGGACCACGGACCGGTACTAAAGGCCCTCCACGTGGCTGCCTGCGTGGACTGGTGGTGGAAGACCTTTAGTACCGGTTGGTGATACCAACCGGTACTAAGTGTTCTGTTTTTTTGTTTTAGCTTTTAATTAGGTTTTAATTTTCCTCTCTATTTTTTGTGTTTTCCATTCATTTCAAATTTATTTTACGGTGCTACATACTGAACAGTACACAAGTTCATGCATATATATATGTAATATAATATACAATATCTCGTACACAATATATAATATATACAAATGGAATTACACATCCATATAAATTCGGAACTTATAATTAACTTAAGGCCCCAAACCCGGCCGGGACTAGCTAGCTAGTGCTCCGGATGAAATCTCAGTTCTCTACTACTGATTTGCTGGCATTATTGAGGCGGTGATAAGGAATAGTGCTCTCCGTTTACATCAATGACATGTCGAAGAAGAAATGCCGCAAATTCCTCTTGAAGTGCTACGAAGCGTTTCTGGGGTGAGAGCTTCGACGACATCTGCCAAAGCTGGAGTTGTCTTTCACGTGCTTCTCTGCGACGTATACGACCTTCGGTCTGGATGCAAATGTTCTCGCAGAGGAAATATCCACATAAATTTGTCCCCTGTGGCTGCTTCGCGCACTTTGCAAAAGAATAGAATTGAATAAGATAATTAATAATCGAGCATGATAATGGTATTGAAAATAGAATTAATGAGATGCGCGGACCTAGTAGTACTACTTAATTACATGCATCTTTTTCCACTTCAGCTTCGGTTTCCATTGACGACTGTGATGGTTTTTTTCTATCATCTTTTTCCAAATACTACCCGGCAAAGAAAAGAACGAAAGAGTTATTATAATTACTTTTGATATCAGGAAATAATGAAAGAAAGCGAGGTCGATAAAGATTGAAATTACCGTTCTATCATAAAATACAAGTCCACGTATGATTGTTCTGGTGTATCTAGTGAGTCGTACACTTGAACAAGTCCATCCGCGAGGATAATATATAGGAGGATATAGTGGTCTCTGCACAGAAGTTTATATAATTAAGCAGGCATGCGCATATAACTCATCAACTACACTTGACAGCGAGCCAGTAAGCAAAAATAGAATTTGTAGCATACAAGAGAGTAAACAGTCACCCCATGTTGTAAGGAAATATTATAGTAGATTTGGTATTCATTAGTGCCTCTAGAAAATTTTCCAACAGTTCTTCTGTGTCCTTGGCATAATGTTTTACCACATGACCATTAACGGTACTTGCGTCGATGAACCCAATGTCATTGATTCCCTCTTGTTTCAATTCCCACATCTTCAATCGCATAATAGTGTAAAAAAGAACATATATATATAGTGAGGATAAAGCCAATGAACGATATATTAGCTAGAGACTTAAATTATTAAATATATAAATCACTTACAGACAATAGCAACTGATGAGAGATTTGTCGATAGAGTCCATGTGGTATAACCGGAAAAGTTCTGAGAATTCAAGACGTATGTCACATTCATTGACGTAATGCTCTTTCCTTACTTTGACCATGACCGCCTTTTCCCCTCGCTTTGATTCACGCATGTACCAATCATGCAACCGTTGCATCACAGTTGGTAGTTCTTTGTACTGCTCGGTTGTGACAAGGGGTTTTCCAACGGCATATTGCATTGTGTGCTTAGTTTTATCGAACCCACAGATTTCCTCGGTGCCAAGTATTTGGTCAAGAGTGAGACCTGCAGCCTCTACTTCTCCGAGGTCGATTGGGTTGCCTTGCACCTCGACTGGTTGGATCGATTGCTTGCTTGTATTGGTACTCACCTTGAGCGGAGAGATCGATTGCTTGGATTGTTCTCCGAGCTAAGGAACTGTTTTCCCGCTAGTTGATGTCGTACTTCTAGACTTCTTCCTTGGGCTGAGCCGACTTCTCTGCTCACTTGCCTTCTGAATCTGTCGCTCATAGTCTGTCGGCATACGCTCGACACATGCCGGGGGTCGATCAATAAAGTGTTCCATAAAGTGCTCTTGGACTTCCTTCGGTATTACCTCCTTTGGCGGCACGGTCTTCTTCGCAAAAAAGGCTTTAACTTGGTGATCGCATTCAATTTTGTTATCCTCTGGTGTCATGTCATAAGGCAGCTTCCTTTTGGCCGGAGGCTCGGGTTTCTTCTTTGCTTTCTTCCGAAGAGGACTGCTGGTGGCCTTCCTCTTTTGGGAGCCCTGCTGGTAGGACCGCTGCCGAGGTGGAGTCGGCTCACGCGGCGGAGATCGATATCGATGATGATATGGACTCGCGTCGTGATCCGTCCCGAGGTTGGGACGACTACTCATGGCGAGGTGGGGAGGACTGCTGGCAAGGTGGGACGCCTCTCGAGGTGGGGACGACTATGGGGGAGCTCGAGGTGGGGAGGACTGCTGGCGAGGTGACTGCTGCCGAGGTGACTGCTGGCGAGGTGGGGAGGACTGCTGGCGCTGCGATGCCTTTGGCTGGGATCCCTCGCGCTGGACATCGGTACTTGGAGGAGTCGGTGGCCTTAGCGCCGAGTGTGGAAAGACGATGCAGTCCTTACTCCATAGAATGAGACCACGGACGGCTTCTGCCAATGTGGACTCCCCCTCACCTCCAGGGATGTCAAGCAATAGTTCATCATATCCCGGCTCTATTGCGTCCACCGCGACACGAGCATACCCAGCTGGAACTGGATTGCAATGCCAGAGAACATCAGGTGTATTTTGCAAAGCATAGCCCGTCGTGACCCGCACGGGTATGTTCTTCATTTTTTGGATTAGCTCACAAGATGTCTTCTCGGTGATATCATCCACGGGGGTGTGACCCAGCGGTGCCCCCGTGGAACCCACGCTGCTTTTCGGCATTGTAGATGGGACGGGTTCTTCCCCTGCCTCCTGCTGCGGAGTTTCCCTTTGCTGGGTCAGTACCTGTATCTGCAGCTGCTGCTGCTCGTACTTCTATTCCAACTACGAAAGTCGGTCTGCTTCCACCTTCTTTTTTCTCGAAGGCTTTTATAACTATCCTGCCATCCCGCAAACCCCTCGTACCACGGAACAACGCCCATGCCTCATGTTCGTCCTCCGTGTTCGGCATTCCTGAGGGCGCGTGTAAGCTCGTCGTTCTCTCTATCGGGGTGAAACCGTCCTTCTTGGGCATCTTTTATTGCTTGAATCAACTCATCCGATGCATGCTTCAGACTGGCCAGTGCAATAATCTTCCCTGTGGCTGGGTCCAACTTTCCCCCATGCGCAAAAAACCAATTCATGCACCTCTTGGGCCAGTTGAAGGTTACTGGAGTGATCCCTTCAGCAAGCATCTTATTCTCTAATGCATCCCACTTAGGAATGGCTGACTTGTATCCACCTGTCCCTACACTACAACAAAACAGACTTTGAGTAACACAATCATGTAACACATACAAAAATGTGTTACACGAAAACTACAGTAACACATTATTTTGTGTTGAACGACGGGCAGTAACACATACCATATAAGGCCCCAAACTGTGTTACGGGAATATTGTGATGGTAACATATAAATATGTGTTGGTGAAATGTGTTACATGTATTTTCGCAAAGTAACATATAAATATGTGTTGGCGAGAATGTGTTACGGAATTTAGTGTTAGTAAAACAGAATCATGTGTCGAAGTGTTACAAGTTCTATCATATGGGGAAATAGAAGAACTAAAATCGATTGCATATAAAGATCATCAATACCTTCACACATAGAGCCCACATGTCAGCGTGGTTTTTCTATAAATATGTTTTTGTTTTGGTAAATAAAGTTTTCATTCCTTGGTCAATATGGTACAAAAAATCAATACAATTGTGTTAATACTTGTACCGAACTATTTTGGCATGGTTGCAGGGAATATCATATTAACCATACTTTTACGTGAATTTTGGGACGACTCGACGACCATAAATGCCAAATACACACTTCAAAAAGATCATATAAAATTAAGTATTTGACGTGAGTACTCACAAAGGAGTGGAAGATCAACAACAAATGAGAGCTCAACTTTTGAACATAATTTTAGAAACCGGACCTTCGGTCCGACCTGAAAAACCCGGAGCAAAGGCCTCGTTCTATTTTATTAGGTGTGTTGGTCTTTTAGCAAAAAATATCGAGTGTAAACTTGGAAGTGAAACATTGACTTTGAGCCACTGCACCCCCAACGGCCCAGTACCAACTGGGCTAGCTGCAATTTGTTATCTCGTAATGTATTACAACCAATAATAAGTGACTCATTTGGCTAGAGTTCAATTTTCTAGAAAAATAACTTAAATATTCCAGATCATTTTTTCCGCTATTGAACGAGTTGAACCGGCGTTCCGACCAGTAAAAACTTAAACTGGTAGCCTCAACGATTCAGTTGTCAGTCCAATCTTTTAAACTATGCTTTTGAATTGTATGCCTCAACAATTCAATTGTCAGTCCAATCTTTTAAGCTATGCTTTTGAGTTGTACGGTCGTACAGCCATAGCATCAATCAAGCACTAAACGACAGTCTAGTAGACAAGTGTTGTACTAGCACGAAACCTAGAAAAGAAAGTTCATGTGCTAGTAATATTGTTTCCAGAAGAACACCCGCACACCCCAGCTCTTTTTTCAGAAGAAAACCCACACACTCCAGCCAGTATAACACAAGAATGGTCCGTAGCGGTAAGCAAACAAGCACTAGTTAGGCAGCGTACATAGCCTAGCTAACTGGGCGGCAAGATGGCTAGCAACCAGCTGCAAGTGCAAGCAACAAAAGTCACACACGCAAGTGCAAGCCACAGAAGTCACACACGCAAAGGCTGATTCACAACAACAAAGCATTAAATCACACGTCCATGTTTTGACACCAAACAAAAATCCCACATTAGTCAAAACGTCAATTTGAAACAAACGTAAACTTAGTTTACGTTTACAAGACGGTAAATCTACCATGATACTTCTTTGACAAAAGTTTATCTATTTCCAATGACAATCTGTCCTACATGAAGCTTAAATTTGAAGAGCAAAAACCATGCAAAATATAAAAGTCCACTAAAAGAACGCATAGCTTCATCGGTCAATTTAGAACAATCCTTCATCTCCACTTGCAAAATTTCCTGCAACATAAGATTCACTAAAGCGCATGAGCATAAGTTCATTACAAATCAGAAGAGTCAAATTCAATTCAATAGATATATGGACTGTAATTATAATATACTGTTAAATTAGTGATTTACGGTAGAACATGAGATTTCTTGGTTGGCGCTAAGTTTATATTTGTCAAGTACAGATAACATGTATGATCCAGCACAGATACACTTAACTGTACAAACTAGACAGAAACACAAGAGGGCCAGCAAAAATATCATCGTGCATCAAATATACCAAGAAAACAACATGTATCTCTAGGGAAAGGAAGTTCCAGGAAAACATTATAGTATAATAATGCAAAGAAAGAATGAACTGAGACTGAGAGTGACATATATCGACCATCCAAACATCCAATAATCTAGTTGGTTCCCCTATAAACTGAAAATCAAATCATGTTGATATTGATAAATCATCGATCACTGTGAGCTGAGTTGACTGGACACCGTGAGCCATGTAATGCATGGAACATGAATTGGCAAAAAGGAACATACCATTTGGGACGAAATAATCCTTATGTGGCCTCTTTCTCTCCTTCAGCTGCTTCTGGTACTAGACTACTTGATGAAGGAAAGGACATGACCATTGTCCATGCCTAGGCAAGAGAGGAAAACTTGGCTCGGTTTGGTCAATTGATCGAACACCTCATGGGGGAGCTGGGCACCGGCGACGGAGGAGGCAGTAGGCGAGGTGGTGAGGTCGCTAAAGGAGCCCGGAGCAGGAGCGGGGTGAAGAGAGGCTGCTGGAGGAGGCCAGCGTTATCAACGCTGCCCCTGTTCACGTACCTGCAACAGAACAGCCCTCTCCGGCGTCGACGACATCCACCAGCAGTAGCCAGAAGCACCTCAGGTGCAGCCATCTAAGAATGTGCAGAACGCTTAATAACCAGTAAAAAAAACACATACAAGAATAACCCATGACACGTCCAGGTAAGTTTCAGGACAGTAAGGATGAAGTACCAACAGTTATCATAATCCACAATGGCAACATCAATGGATAATATAGGACGAGAAAGTGAAAAGCAATAAAGAAAAACAAAAGTTGGGTTTATATGTTGAATGGCAGACCTCATTCCTTCGAATAGATAAACAAACTGTAACAAAATGACAGAGTAATAACCAGCAACTACAAATATACTAGCAATTAGCAAGAAGAAGATCCAAATATACGCAACTAGCAAACATCAGCTCCAAGGGGGGAATCAAGAGAGTGTGAACAGCAGCATCATTTATCATATACACTAATAATCTCTAGTTCTCTATCACAAAATGGAGGACATGAGATATACATCGAGAAAGTATCCAGTGCAACAAGCCAACTCGTGCACGGATGCACCAGCTGCACATGAGCCGTCAGATGGGAATGGGAGGGACAGGATACATCTAAGAGGTGGGCTGCTGGTACATTTACAAAGGGGACCTTGTAGTATTATTGAATGCTATGAATCGTCATGCCATATCTTGTATCGGATGTACCAGTAGAGTTATGCTGGAGGTTGAGGAGATGTGATCAAATCAAACTTTTTTAAGTTCAATCATTTTTTACAAGACATTTTCTTTCTGTAGACTTGGTCATGGTGACCAAGCCATTAGCATTTCTGTATATACAAGAGTAAACACTTCTACGCATCCGGACACTTGCTGCACACTAAGTAGCAATGATCAGTACAAACCGAACACAAAAGTGAACAAACGACAACTGCAAACTAAGATACACCTAGCTTATGTGGTAACCAGTTACAAACATACATTAACATAGCTAACTGTATCCATCAGGAGTGATTGTCAGATAACATCATCTCAAGCGTTAATACTAATCTAAACGAGTAAGAAGTATCCAAGATATCCGGACCACACAAACCGACCCCAGTGAACCAACCCCAGTTACATCAACTCACGGCTTAACACTAGTCTAGGACTGCTATGGCGTCACCATCTCTCCTTCCAGTTGCACTTCACTGAATATGTACTGGCTCTGAAACTCCAAGTACAAACAATCTATCTGCTGTCCAAACAAAAATTCAGGAAAAAAACAGAACTTGGGCAATCCGGGCAAGGCCATGCTAAGATCAAAGTTGGTATGGTCTCATGAGCACACAATATAGCAGGTTTGGCTGCAAATCGGAAGCAACATATAAAGTCAAACCAAATCTTGAAATCTATGTGAAGCTAGGCTTAGCAATTTCCTTTCCAGGTCATACAATCAACTTCCTGAAGCTAACAGTAAGGCTCATTCAGAGTTACTCAAACAAGACACTTTCAAATGTGAGCTCGTAGGTAAACATTCTTCACATAAAAACTATTGCCGAGTATGAGTCACTGAAAAAAAATGATAATTAACATCACAGAAACTAGTAAATAAAAACCTCTTGCCGTGTACACGGCTCACAGGTAATCATATTTCACATACATGTCGACTCGTTCATGTACAACTTTACCAGAATAAATTTAGCAAAGTAGTACAAGTTAACTGTATACAGCTGATTTCCTTAAAACAAACTGTAGGATCAGAGCACACATAGCACATCTCCTCGTCTATTTCCATTGTAATTAGCGGCAATAGTTCACCATTATGGCAGCATCTCAGCACTGGAGGGAAAGGGAGAAGCTTGGCTTACCTTGGGGCAGCAATGGAGGGACGGCTGGAGTAGCTGGACCTGCAGCGGCTAGACGGCTGGACGCTGGAGACCAGGCGGCGGCGATGGCGTCCCCTGGACGGCTGGGGTCGCAGGACCAGCACGCAGCACAGCGGTGGCGCGCCCGCACGGGGAGGCGCCAGAGTGTCCGTCCTGGGATCCTAGCGGCGTCGCCATGCCGTGCAAGGGCGGTGGCACCAGATGGTGGAAGGGGTGGCGGCGGCAAAAGGGTCGAAAGTGTCCACCGATTTGGGGAAACCCCTAGCTTATCCACACGAAAAAAAAAATGGACAGATGCCTTTTCCACGGGTTTGCTGGCGACCCATTTTTTTCAGTTTGATTGCATGGAACGGTCTATGAAGATTAGCCAATTGCCAAGGTCATCGATTTTGGTTTTTTTCTGCTCCGGTCATTTTCTTAAAACTATGATCTAAGATAATGAAGGTGCCTCTGTGATGTTTTCATACTTTCCACGGGTGTTTGTCTTTGACTAGTAATTCGATTGACTGGCGTAAAGTCAATCAGCTCCCTCATGGGTCATACGATCGCGTAGAAACATAGCTCAATGGTCACCACAAACATCGCCGCGCCCATCATCGCCATTGCGGCAACCGGCCGTCGCCCTCTCGCCTCACTGCCGTTGCAGCACCGTTGACTCTCGGTCGCAACTCATGCATCCCATTGTCACCGTAGCACCACCGCATGCATTCGCGGCACCCATTCAAAGTTGATGACCTCGTTGGCCACAACATCCTTCCAGGCCAATCTCTACTTGCTTTCTCCCATGCCGGTCCCAACTCACATGGGCAGTTGCATGGGAATGAAACGATCTTGGTCAAGGCGACCGATCAGGAGTGAGATCGAATGGCCGATTTATAATGTTTTCCTTCAACCAACCATCAAGGTCACAAGTTTTCCTTTTCTGGTGTGATTGTCGGCACGGTAGTTTTTTTAAACTATGGACGTAGCTGATCTCCTCTCCCCTTATTATTTGTCGGCATGTCTCCATGGAGGTGGAAGGAAGGAGGAAGCTAGATCGATGTGCCAACCTCTCAGATCTATGGTTCCAAGGGATTTGAAGGTTGCTCTCAATGTTCATTGTTTGACCCTATGCGCTTCTACATTGTTCTTCATGAGTGACAAATTAGTTCCTTTTGTTGGGAGTTGGTGTGTTTTCATGTTGTCCATCATTAGCGACAGCTATGACGACAACACAACGAGGAGTCCGTCTATGAAAACTTTGTCAAGTTTTTTTTCGACCACCGCTACTAATGTTCATGAGTATTTATGTCTAGTATTTTGCAAATGATTATCGCGAGTCATCGTCAATCTCAATGTTTATTTATATTAACTAGATCGTGACCTCAAGCTTAAAGTAAATTCACCTTGACCAGACTACATCACAATTAAACTTATAGTTTGATCTCTTGCGAGGCAGGGAATGCAAGTACATCCTCTTTTCGCTCAAATTAAGATTCGTCACCTAAATATCTTAATTTTGCTTTCATTAATTTTTATCACAACATGACTGGATGAATATGAAATAAAATATTGACTCTGAATCACAGTCTCCAATTGGGACAATGACAATGCTCCCCAAGGACGTGGCAAAACCACGACAACAACATCGCACAGATCATCGTCATTGCAGCAATTGATCGTCGCTGATCATGACAACACCGTCGCGCCATTGTCTTGCATCGGAATATCCCGGTCACAATAGCAGCACCCATGGCAGCCCCTCGAAGCCATTTGTCTGTGCTATAGGTTATTTAGCTATTTCATAAAGTCATAACTATATTTATAAATTTCCCTCTCTATAGTTAATAAAATATAAAGTAGGCTCGTTTTTTCCATGCCAAAACACGGTTCAGCTAATTTTCATGCCAAACAAAAAATATCTTAAACACATTCTATTCTCAAGAAAAAAAAGATTCATTCAAAAACATTTTCCTCCGGTTCTCCATGGATAAAGAATATATCCAACTTTCTCTCCAGGTTACGATGGAGAAAAAATGTCCTCATTTTTCTTCTGGCGCGAATGCTTTAATACTCCCGCTTAATTTCCATCTAATATTCTGTTCCAATTAAGGTAAATAAATTAGATCTCAGATCCCATCTACATCCACACCCAGGCGCTACCTCGACGCCCTTCATCGTCCAGCCCGGCCGTCGCCTGCAACTCCTCTCCCCACCGACCCCTGCTCCCACCCCACCCCCACCCTCAAACCTCGGATCGATCTGTCGCTTTCTCGACATGCCTCGGTGCAGTTTGGATCGTTGCGGCGGCAAGATCGGTGGTCTTCGGCTCCGCCGCCCGAGCACGTACATCCTAAAGGAGTCCGTCATTCTCATGTTTGGTATATATATATATCTATCTGAACGCCCACCCCTTTTCTGATCTACCAGCTACTAATTCCTAATTTGCGTTGTGAACGAGCTGTAATGTCAGTTCTAGTATTTTCATCCATCTGATGGTTTTACCTCAGTACTAGTTCTTGTTCATGCATCACATTGTTTTAGTTTAATTTAATTTCACACATGCCAAGACAACTCTTTTTGGAGAAGAGACATAGTAATTTGTAGTAGAATCCTTTACAGTATAGTTCGTAGCTAGTAGTATATATATGAGGAACAGAAACAGTAATTTAGTTTGAAACATGCTAAAGACAACACCTTTTCAATCTAATTTAATTTCACACATCTATCTGATGGTTAATGGAATTTTATGAGCACCAAGATTGACCTGGCGTCTTTCTTTTTCAGTAACAATAGCATGGATGTGTGCTGTACAATACGTAGCTAGTAGTATATATATGCAGTAGCTTGTAGCTAATTTCCTTTCAGCTGCAGATATTCGTGGGATTGCAGGCTAATTGTTTGATGTTTTTTCACATATCCAGACATGTTAGATGTCAATTAACCCACTAACACTTGGATATTGCTGGAGCTCATATTTCCATTGCATAGGTTAGAGCTTAGTTAGGGGACTCATTGTTCAAGAACTTACTTATTCACATGTTTCTTGTTGGTAGGATTGCTCGGTTCTGCGACCCAAATTGCAGAGGGGATGTCCGTAAAGTACTACTTGATTTCCCTGTCCGAGACTACAATCTTGCCTAGGTTGATTCTCCTTTCTCTTTCCCTCATTTATCTGCTACATATCCACGTCTATTGGCAATTTAAATTGTCTCCGTGATGTCATTAGTTAATATGTATTTATCTGTGATGGTCTGATTGCCATTTTATATATAATCTAGGATGGTGATGGACATGTTGACCATATACCTGGACCATGAAGATACAAATCAAGAAGTCAAAAATTTACAAAGATTCATGATAAGGCATGATAAGGCGTCATGTCTCATATTATGGTTTAATCATGATGATCAAGGAGTCGGCTTTCAAGCAATTGATTTCTTATACTATGAGAAAAAAGACCCGCTAGAATATAAAATAATTACTTGCTTACCAGTGTTGTGTCATGGAACTAGGATGGCGAGCATGATAATGTTAATTGTTAATTAATTGCAAATTCAATAGAATCCAACATTGCCACAAGACCTCGTTATTGATTCTGTGCTAGAGGTAATGTTTGTGTGCTTTTGAGTGTTGAAATTGTAGCTTTATGTAGCTCCAGGATAAGAATATCATTCTGTGTACTATTATTGTCTCTTTGTAGGTGAGGTGAATGAGGGATCAGACAGGTCAATCCTTCACAAGACTAGACGAGCAGGGGAATAGAAATGAACACCCACACCCAGTTCACTCCAAAAAAGGAGTACTTCAATGAAGGTAAAGATCCGTGAAGGGGCATGGGTGTACTGCACCTAAATTCCCAACCTAAACCACGTTATCATGTCTGCTTGCAAAATGAGTTTTGTTACAATTTCTGCCCAACCTGCTATCTACAAGTAAATGGTAACTGCAACCAACCGTGAGCAAGCGAGGTGGATGTAGGCTGTAGGCATTAGACTTCGATGTCTAGTCCAGTTTTATTTAGTTTTTGGGTTGTCTATTCTGCGCTGACATTAAAACAGAGCTCAATGTCTGATGATAACAGTAAGGTTTGTTTCATTCCAAGTTCCATGACCAGTCTAAGTTTACCGGAGTGCATGATTGGTAGGGAGCTATGATAAGTCCTCATATCAGAGCAAGTACTCGGTGATACTTGCAGGATACATCATAATATGCTGGTATTAGAAAATTTAGAATCCGAGATAGACATAACACATAAGCATGAAAAACAGTAAAAAATTATGTGGCTTCCATTATCACCAACTGAAGATTGGTTTCCTATAGATGCAATGCCGATATCGACTCCCTGTCTAGCCCTTGCAAATGAAAGTGTTAGCAGGTAGCAGCAGCCAGCAAATAAGCACACATCACATCCCATAGCCCAGCATCAAGCAAGTACACAAACATGCCGAGCACAGCAACAAGCAAGCGCGCACGGCGCGCACACACTGACACGCACGTATGAACACGACATAGAAACCCTGCTCCCGATGTCAGTAGTATGTGGATACTTTGCTCTGCTCTGCCACTCTGTTGCACTGGAGGTCACTTACTTTGCATGTGCTTGCTCATGTAGTGTCCTGATTGTAGTTGTCTGTGTGGCTGTGTTCGACTAATGTCCAGATACAACAGCTAGTTAGTGTTGGTTGGTACAGGAGCTAAGAAGAATTGTCCGAACTATTTTTTTATGGTTGCTTACCACACCTGTCACGTGGTGATTGTCATAACTCATGTTTATTCCTTGACATACTGTTCATGGAAATTATATTATCATTGTCATTGAATGCTAATACTGATCATAATATAAGTTGCTTTCAAAGCAGTTTCAAAATCATCAACATATCCAAACAATCGGAATGTTGCATATGCTACTATTCGGAGTACTCACCAAACAACTAAGGCTGGAGGTATTGATTTAGGTGCCGACTTGTGCGCATAGATGAACCTATTCTGCATAATGAGTTAGTAAGGGAAGTTTCTCATTGCAAGAAATTTGGTGATGATTTTGCTTCAGGATATGTACTTGTGTGGCCTTCACCTTTTACAAGTTAAAGTCTCTTCTTCTATATTCTAAAATCATATTTGTGTACATTTAATCACATAACTATAAGGTCCAATTTTCTTTTACAGATTCGAAAGAAGGATAATTGAGTTGTAGCTGAATTCTACGTTTAGTACCATGGTGTAATATTCTTCATGGATGTGTTGTCTATAGTAAAATCAATATGAAGGGTATGTCGTTGCACAAGTAATATTGGTATTTATTTATTGTAATGCATATGTATCCTGACACTCTTGTATATTTGTAATAAATATCTTAATATTTTTTATTTGTGCTTCATTTTCTCTTATCATTTAAATCATGCCAAGTATCAAATAAACCAATTAACTATCTAAGAAATTGCAGTGATTTCATTAAATAAATATATAAATGGGTACATATTTTTTTGTTAATAATTAATAAATTAATTAATTAGTTATGTTGCCATACAAATATAGTGGTGTTACTATAGTTACAATATGTGTTACTAGGTTAGTGACAACTATAAATCACAGTGTTACGATATTTGGATATTCTGTTACTAATTATGTTTTCAAGCTAAAAACTGTGTTACCAATTGTGTTGCCATAGTTCCAAAAGCATGTTACCACCAATGCTTTATGTCTATGAAAATGTGTTACTATCGGTGTTACTATAGGTACAAAAATGTGTTACCGGCTCGTTTGGTAACACATAATATGCATGTTACTATAATGTAATTGTAACACAATTTTTAATATATGGTAACATTAATTATGTGTGACAGTGGACATCACTTAGTAACACGGTCTAATGGAACACATTTCAAAATGTGTTACTACTCGGCCTAGTAACACAATTTTGGGCCTGTAGTAACATAAGACTATGTTACCAAAGCTCTGTCCTGGTGTAGTGCTAGTTTATGGTGATACTTTTTTTTTCTCAGCATTTATCTTATTCTTTGCCGACTACTTCATAGCAGCTATCGATGTCTTGTACTCGATAAATGCGTCCCAGTGATCCCTTATCTTCTCGTATATTCCTTTGAATTCGGGCGCCTTCTTGCCTCTAGCGTTATACTCGGTCCATAATCTTTTCTTCCAAGTCTGGAACGCGTCGGCCATCTTATGGAGAGCAAACTCCTTGACTTTGTTCCTTTGATGCTCCGAGAGAGAATCTGGTAGGGTGAAATGCTCCATGAGCTCTCGCCAAAGGGCATCTTTAATTCTTGTATCGACATAATTCACTCTTGGTTTTGGTTCGTTTGGCTGAATCCAATGATGCATTGTGATCGGGACTCCGTCCCTAACAACCACTCCGCATTGACGCAGAAAAGTCTTGGCATTGGCTTCAGAGTGAGTCGGTTCGTCATTATGTTTGAAAGCATCAAGATTGAGCTTTACGTTGTCGTCCAATATTTTGGCAGCGCCTCGTACATTTCTACTAGATTGGCTCGATCCGGAGGGCTGATAATTAAAATAAGAAAGATTTCTTAATATATATATATATATATATATATATATATATATACAAATCAATTAATACACATGTAATGATCACTAGAGGCTAATATGTGTGTATATACCTCGTCGAACATTGTTGGTTGTTCCGGATTTTGAAACATAAGTTGTTCTTCCTCGGTCTCACATCCATCACCGTGATCGTTCAGATATTGTGAGCCATCATCATGATCATGTGATTCACCTCAAAGGTCCGCTGGGTTTTTGGAGGAGCGTATCATGTCGAAGATGTTCTCTTCATGAGCTCTACCAATATTGTCCATAGCTTAATAACTAGTCCATAATAATATAGATAAAATAAATTAGTATGCATTCAAGAAGCAAAATAACTGATAGTTAATTAATAATGCATCATCGAATACATATATAGTAGTTCTTAGAAAAGATCTCATTTGCATAATCTTGGATAATTTTCAATACATCGGCTAATCTCCATCGATCTAGCCAATACATCATAATAATACATCATAATAGTAGCTAGCTAATATATCGATCTAGCTAGAACCCTAGCGCCCGGCGGATATCAGGGAAGGCGATGGACACCCAAAGAGAAGGAACCATCACAGGAACATAGCTCCAGTGAGATCCCTGAAGAATTTGCCAGGTATTGTCGGACCTAGCCTACAAAGCTGCCATGTAGCGTCGGACGTGCTTGTTCTCCTTGCTGACATGGTACTGTACCACCTCCGTGGGGGACTCAAGCCTCTCGATCATCTGTGGCCCATGCGGCCGCCACCACAGAACCTCCGGGTCGACGACGGGCTAGCTCTTCACCAAGCTGCGCCGCCCGGAAGGCAGCACCTCCCAGTACCAGCCCGGCGGAGCCTAGTCCCTGACAGGGCCCCTCGGCTCAAGCAAGTGACCTCCTCCGGCCACTCGACGACGAGGATGCGGGATCGGCATCGTCGACGTCGAGAAGAAACACTTAATTATGAAAACAAATTAAATAAAAACTTAGCAAAATTAACACTTAACAAAATTAACACTTAGAAAAATTAACACTTAGCATCTAGCAAAATCAAGAATTACGGCACGCTTTGGATCCTAATGCGTGTGTGACTATCAGTCTGTCGAGACTTTCCTTAAATAACTCTCATATCTCATGGTGTGTTGGTGCGCACTCTCTCACATTGATACGGTGGTGTATATATGTTGGTGGACACTCTCTCACAGTAATAGGTTCGACCGCCGGTGATGGACGCTTCCCCTCTCCTCTTCTTGCACAATATATCGATGAGTATATCGCAAGAAGAGGAGAAAGAGGAAGCGCCCCCCACGACAACAGTCGGGATTCCTCCATCAAGAACACACATGAAAGTCACACAAGGAGCAACGACGGACCGAAAGTCGCACACGCATTAGGATCCAAACTAAATTAAACCTAAAACTAAACTATACATAAACTAAATTAAACCTAAACTAAACCTAAACTAACACATACCCTAATAACCTGATAACCTATCTATCTAAGTAACTAAATAGGGGTGTTGTGTCGTGGTCGGGGTCGGGTGTCGGGGGTGTCATGTCGGGGTGTCGGGGTTCGACGTCGAGGGACCCAAGATACCTTAGAATCATTTTGTGGTGGTTTTCGACGTCGAGTGACCATAGAAATAACTAACTAATTAACAATCCATCTCTACACTTAGCAAAATTAGCATCTACACACTAGCTAGTCCGGCGATCATTGGAGCGATCGTCGGGGAGAGGGGTCGGCCGGGAGATCTCACCTAGCCTCCTGACCCGGAGGTGGCGTCGGCGACGGGCTCGGGGCGGGGACAACGGGCTCGCGAAGCAGCGGCCGGAGTGAGCGGGCTGGCGGCAACGGGGCCGGCGACGAGGGGCGGCGTCAGGGGAGGCGAGGGCGAAGGCGGCAAGGGCGACGGCGGCGGTGGTGAGGGCGACGGCAAGGGCGCGGTGGTGGTGCGACGGCGGCGAGGGCTACGGCGGCGAGGGCGATGACGACGAGACTGACGGCGGCGAGGGCAACGGCGGTGGTGGTGGGACGGCGGCGGTGGTGAGGGCGACGGCAATGGCGCGGTGGTGGTGCGACGGCGGCGAGGGCGATTTTGGCAGCCTGGCGGCGCAAGTTAGAGCTCTCCCGGTGCGTTGCTCGGCCCGGGACGACGAAGTCCTCTATTTATACCAGGGGCCCTTTAGTACCGGTGTGTGGCTCGCACCGGTACTAAAGGGTCTTTAGTACCGTTGCAAGCCACGCACCGGTACTAAAGGTCCTCCCAACAGAGCGCGGGGGCGGTGGACCTTTAGTACCGGTATGTGGCTCGCGCCGTATTAAAGACCCTTTAGTACCGGTGCGAGCCATGCACCGGTACTAAAGGTCCTGCCAAAATAGCGTGGGGGTGGTGGACCTTTACTACCGGTGCGTGGCTCGCACCTGTACTAAAAGTTTTTTTAATTAAATATTAGATATTATTTTCAGAAAAACCCCGTAAACTTTGGAAAATCATAGATAAAAACGTAGAACTCCAATGGAAATAAATAATATATGAAAAAATATCAGAAAAATATAAAGAATCTGTTTATGGCAATTCCATGCATGTTTGAACAACTTCAACTGTTGTATAAGATAATTTGATTAAATGGCATTTGAAATGTCATATCTCGAGTTTGAAAAGCAGTACAAATGAACTCTGAAAAGGTTGTAACTTGGCATGACATCATAATTTCACCCACATAGCAACTTCTAGAGAGTTGAGAGGGTTACGGCAAAAACTGGATGCACTTCGTGTACAAATTGGACAATCTCATAAGAAGTATGAGGGTTTTGGACGAAAACTCATCTATTACAAAGGGATTTCATTTTAATAACTTATTTTAACTCCATACTCTTTGTGTGTTCAATATGCACCATTCAAAGGCACATCATCAATTTTCAACCCTTTCTGACTTCATTTGATATGTTTCAGGCATTTAATTATTTATTTTGAGCTAAATGACCCTGAATTTGAAAAGCAGTACAAATGAAGTCTGAAAAGGTTGTAACTTGGCATGATATCATAATTTCACCCACATAGCAACTTCTAGAGAGTTGAAAGGGTTACGGCAAAAACTGGATGCACTTCGTGTACAAATTAGACAATCTCATAAGAAGTATGAGGGTTTCAGACGAAAACTCATCTATTACAAAGGGATTTCATTTTTAATAACTTATTTTAACTCCATACTTTTTGTTTGTTCAATATGCACCATTCAAAGGCACATCATCAATTTTCAACCCTTTCTGACTTCATTTGATATTTTTCAAGCATTTAATGATTTATTTTGAGCTAAATGACCCTGAATTTGAAAAGCAGTAAAAATGAACTCTGAAAAGGTTGTAACTTGGCATGACATCATAATTTCACCCACATAGCAACTTTTAGAGAGTTGAAAGGGTTACGGCAAAAACTGGATGCACTTCGTGTACAAATTGGACAATCTCATAAGAAGTATGAGGGTTTCGGACGAAAACTCATCTATTACAAAGGGATTTCATTTTTAATAACTTATTTGAACTCCATACTTTTTGTGTGTTAAATATGCACCATTCAAAGGCACATCATCTATTTTCAACCCTTTCTGACTTCATTTGATATGTTTCAGGCATTTAATTATTTATTTTGAGCTAAATGACCCTGAATTTGAAAAGCAGTACAAATGAAGTCTGAAAAGGTTGTAACTTGGCATGATATCATAATTTCACCCACATAGCAACTTTTAGAGAGTTGAGAGGGTTACGGCAAAAACTGGATGCACTTCGTGTACAAATTAGACAATCTCATAAGAAGTATGAGGGTTTCGGACGAAAACTCATCTATTACAAAGGGATTTCATTTTTAATAACTTATTTTAACTCCATACTTTTTGTTTGTTCAATATGCACAATTCAAAGGCACATCATCAATTTTCAACCCTTTCTGACTTCATTTGATATTTTTCAGGCATTTAATGATTTATTTTGAGCTAAATGACCCTGAATTTGAAAAGCAGTACAAATGAACTCTGAAAAGGTTGTAACTTGGCATGACATCATAATTTCACTCACATAGCAACTTCGAGATAGTTGAGTATCTGTACAAACTGGATGCACTTCGTGTACAAACTATTACAAAGATACCATGCTAGGAAATGCATGCATGTCCTTCACATATATAGAAAGTGATGACGGTGAAGCCGATCACATCCCAGAGTGGGATCTCGCGGTGTAAGACTTTTTCTGTGTGTTTGTCCCTTTCTTATGATTGCGCCGTAACCATGGATAATCTTCATCATTTAATAGGATGCTTGGGTCAGTCTTCACTCTGAAGGGAGGGATTTCATGAAACTTTTCATAATCTTCGGACATGTCTGTCTTGTCCTCCACTCCCACAATGTTTCTTTTCCCTAAAAGAACTATGTGGCACTTTGGCTCATCGTATGATGTATTCGCTTCCTTATCTTTTTTCTCCTCGGTTTGCTAGACATGTCCTTCACATAGAAAACCCGAGCCACATCATTGGCTAGGACGAATGAGTCGTCTGTGTATCCAAGATTGTTGAGATCCACTGTTGTCATTCCGTACTGCGGGTCTACATGTACCCCGCCTCCAGTATATTTGACCCATTTGCACCGAAACAAAGGGACCTTAAGATCAGGTCCATAGTCAATTTCCCATATCTCCTCTATGTAACCATAATATGTGTCTTCAAAGTTGGTTGCATCATAGCGGACACCACTGTTTTGGTTGGTGCTCTTCTTATCTTGGGCGATCGTGTAAAATGTATTCCCATTTATCTTGTACCCTTTGAAATCGTTACAGTCGAACTTGGTGTCTTGGCCAACCAGTACAGTTCATCTGGAACATCGTTGTCATTGATGAGCTTTGTGTGCAACCAAGTTGCAAAAGTCTCCATGTGTTTACGTTCAATCCAGAGGTCAGACTGCTCTGGGTTCTTGGACCGTACAATATCCTTGTGTTCCTCCATATATGGAGTCACCAAGGTGGAATTTTGTAGAACCGTGTAGTGTGCTTGAGTGAAAGAATGCCCGTCCATATTTATTGCTTCTTTCTTTCCGAATGTGCCTTTTCCACCCAGTCTCCCCTCATGCCGCGATTCAGGAAGACCAATTGGCTTAATGTCAGGAAAAAGGTCAACACAAAACTCAATAACCTCCTCTGTTCCATATCCCTTGGCGATGCTTCCATCTGGCCTAGCACGGTTATGAGCATATTTCTTTAAGACTCCCATGAACCTCTCGAAGGGGAACATATTGTGTAGAAATACAGGACCCAGAATGTTAATCTCTTCGACTAGGTGAACTAGAACGTGCGTCATAATATTGAAGAAGGATGGAGGGAACACCAACTCGAAACTGACAAGAGATTGGACCAGGTCATTCTGTAACCTTGGTAGGATTTCTGGATCGATTACCTTCTGAGAAATTGCATTGAGGAATGCGCATAGCTTCACAATGGCTAATCGAACATTTCCGGTAGAAGCCCCCTAAGTGCAACCGGAAGTAATTGTGTCATAATCACGTGGCAGTCATGAGACTTTAGATTTTGAATTTTTTTTCTCTGCCATATTTATTATTCCCTTTATATTCGACGAGAAGCCAGACTGGACCTTCATACCGAGCAGGCATTCAAAAAAGATTTCCTTCTCTTCTTTCGTAAGAGCGTAGCTGGCAGGACCTTGATACTGCTTTGGAGGCATGCCGTCTTTTTCATTAATTCTTTGCTTGTCCTCCTGTGCCTCCGGTGTATCTTTTGTCTTTCCATACACGCCCAAGAAGCCTAGCAGGTTCACACAAAGATTCTTCGTCACATGCATCACGTCGATTGCATTTCGGACCTCTAGGGGTTTCCAATATTCAAGTTCCCAAAATATAGATTTCTTCTTCCACATGGGTGCGTGTCCGTTGGCATCATTCGGAACAGATTGTCTGTCAGGACCCTTTCCAAAGATTACCTGTAAATCCTTGACCATTTCAAATATATATTCACCAGTTCGGAGGCCAGGATTCTTTTGGTTATCTGGCTCACCTTTTAAATGGTTGCCTTCCTTTCTTAAGATATGCTTGATCGGTACAAATCGACGATGTACCAGGTACACATTCTTCTTACATTTATCCAAATATATACTTTCAGTATCATCTAAACAGTGTGTGCATGCATTGTATCCCTTGTTTGTATGTCCTGAAAGGTTACTAAGAGTAGGCAAATCATTGATGGTTACAAACAGCAACGCTCGTAGGTCAATTTCCTTCTGTGTGTGCGCATCCCACACACGCTCACCTGGTTTTTTCCACAACTGTAGAAGTTCATCAACTAGTGGCCTTAGGTAGACATCAATGTCGTTGCCGGGTTGCTTAGGGCCTTGAATGAGCATTGGCATCATAATGAACTTCCACTTCATGCACAACCAAGGAGGAAGGTTGTAGATACATAGAGTCACGGGCCAAGTGCTGTGATTGGAGCTCTGCTCACCAAAAGGATTCATGTCGTCTGTACTAAGACCAAATCATAAGTTCATTGCGTCAGCTGCAAAGTCCTCGAACTCCCTCTCGATTTTTCTCCACTGCGACCCATCAGCGGGTGCTCTCAACATCTCGTCTTTCTTACGTTCTTCTTTGTGCCATCGCAACAACTTGGCATGCTCTTTGTTTTGGAACAAACGTTTCAACCGTGGTATTATAGGAGCATACCACATCACCTTGGTAGGAACCCTCTTCCTGTGGCGTTCGCCCTCCACATCACCAGGGTCATCGCGGGGGATCTTATAGCGCAGTGCACCGCATACCGGGCATGCATCCAAATTCTCGTACTCCTCACCGTGGTAGAGGATGCAGTCATTAGGGCATGCATGTATCTTTTGCACCTCTAATCCTAGAGGGCAGACAACCTTCTTTGATTCGTATGTACTTTCAGGCAATTCGTTATCCTTTGGAAGTACCCAGCTTTTTCTGGTCATCTTCACAATTTGGATACAATAATTTCTTGTGATCCTCTAACATGCGTTTCAACTTCAACCTCTCCTTATCATTTTTGCAGTTTCTCTTTGCATCAGCAATGACCTGACCCAAATCATCAGCGGGCTCATCTGATGCCTCTTCTTCAGCTTCCCCCATTGTTGTATCAGCAAAATGATAGTTGTCATCATACTCTTCTTCTTCATTGTCTTCCATTATAACCCCTCTTTCTCCGTGCTTGGTCCAATAGCTATAGGAGGTGGTAGTGGAGGGTTTTTGAGTTAGAGTAATTCCTATCATTCTTACAGTCACGACATGGACAACACATGAAACCATTATGCTTGTTTTTCTCATCCACACGAATAAAATCATGCAGGCCATTAAGAAACCCTGGACTTAGTCGGTCATCGTACATCCATTGCCGGCTCATGTTCACTACACAACATCGAAGTGACCAAATTAATACCACTTCATCATCACATTACAACCAAAAGTAGAGCTACCAGTGACCAAATGTTATTACTGCAAATAATGGATACTTATAGTTCATACATACATCTCATAAAACAACACCAACTATCTAAAACATGTGAATACAACAGCAAAAGTGATCATAATCGCAACTAAAGTAACAATTGAGCCAACAGCATAATGATACCAAGCCTCTTTATCAATGGCCTATTTTGTAATCTTTCTAAGCTTCAAGCGCATTCCAGCCATCTTGTTCTTGTGATCATCGACGATATCGGCAACATGCAACTCCAATCCCATCTACTCATCTTCAGTTCTTTTCAATTTTTCTTTCAAATGATCAATTTCTTTTTCAGCTTGTGTTAATTTCTCGAGCAGAATTGCATAGTCGGTTGGAATTTCTGGTTCAACTACTTCCTATAGATAAAAATATCTATGTCAATTTGGTGGCATAATTAATTGTCATAGACATTAGATGATGTGTGAAATAGTTATAAAAGATAATTAACGACATACCACATCTGAATCATAGACTGAACGAGGGCCGACGTGGGCGGATACCAAAACCATGACACTATAGAATAACTAACAATAATACAAGTAAGTAAATCGTACACGCAGCTATCTAAATCATACAAGTATTTTTTTGAAAAAAGATTTTAAGAAGAACAAGAGGCTCACCAAGGTGGCCGGTGCCGCGACGAGATGGTGCGGACGCTGGACGGTGGTTAGGACGGCCGGGGATGGGAAGGCACACCAAATAAACCACACCTACACATATGCAACCTAACAAGTTAATTTGAGCTCAAATTGGATATAAATCAAATAAACTCCCACAAATCACATATCACATATCTTTGAGCATACCACAAGCTAATCTAGCAAGAGATGAAGGAGCAAAGTTGCTAACCTTTATGAACACTTGGATAGATGGGGTGCCTTTAAATCTTGACAAATCCTTAGCAAAATGGAGGATGAGCTTCGAGCAAGAAGAAGAACATGGGAAGGCACCAAATATACCACACCTACACATATGCAACCTAACAAGTTAATTTGAGCTCAAATTGGATATAAATCAAATAAACTCCCACAAATCACATATCACATATCTTTGAGCATACCACAAGCTAATCTAGCAATGAGAGATGAAGGAGCAAAGTTGATAACCTTTATGAACACTTGGATAGATGGGGTGCCTTTAAATCTTGACAAATCCTTGGCGAGGATGAGCTTCGAGCAAGAAGAAGAACAGGGGAGAAAACAGAGCTCTTTCGATCGGCTGCGGACGGATGTATATGTAGGAAGTCTTTAGTACTGGCTGGTGTCACCAGCTAATACTAAAGGTTGCCCTTTAGTACCGGTTTGTGTATCCAGCCGGTACTAAAGGTGCAAGCGGGGCCCATGTCTGACCAAAACCCTGCCACGCCCCCTTTAGTACCGGCTCGTGATACGAATCGGTACTAAAGGTCCCTCACGAGCCGGTACTAAAGGTCGCCCTGCTCCTAGCCGTTGTAGCCGGCACGAACCGGGACTAATACCATCTTTAGTACCGGTTCGTGAACAGACCGGGACTAAAGCTCGGGACGAAAGGTCTGTTTTCTACTAGTGAGTTTTCCTGATGAACAATTAGCTGCAATAAATGTCTCTCAAAACACTCCTTGGTATGCTGATTATGATAATTACATTGTTGCTAATATATACCACCTAGCTTCACATACCAACAAAAGAAAAAATTATTCTATGATTTAAGATATTAATTTTGGGATGACCCACATCTTTATAAAGAAGGAGTAGATGGTTTTATCAGACGTTGTGTACCTAAGCATGAACAGGAACAAATCCTACAGAAATGTCATTCCGAAGCTTATGAAGGACATCATGCGGGAGATAGAATTACTCATAAGGTATTACAATCTGGTTTTTATTGGCATACTCTCTTCAAGGGTGCCCATAAGTTTGTCTTGCTTTGTGATGAATGTCAAAGAATTGGTAATATCGGTAAGTGTTACAAAATGCATATGAATTATTCACTTGTTGTTGAACCATTTGATGCTTGGGGCTTTGATTATAAGGGACCTTTGGTTGCTTTTGATTATGTCACTAAGTGGGCAGAAGCTACTCCAACTAGTAGTGTTGATCATAACACTTCCATTAAAATGCTTAAAGAAGTTGTTTTCCCGAGGTTTAGAGTCCCTAGATATCAAATGATTGATGGTGGTTCACATTTTATTCATGGTGCTTTCCATAAAATGCTTGCTAAATATGATGTTAACCATGAAAGTGAATCACCCTATCATCCTCAATCTTGTGGTCAGGTTGAACTTAGCAATAGAGAAAGAAAATTGATATTACAAAAGACTATCAATAGGTCTCAAAAGAATTGGTCTAAGAAAAAAGATGATGCACTTTGGGCTTATAGAACAGCTTATAAAAATCATATCGGTATGTCTCCATACAAAATGGTATATGGTAAAGCTTGTCATGCCTCTAGAGTTAGAACATAAAGCATTTTGGGAAATTAAAGAACTCAACTATGACTTCAAACTTGACGGTGAAAAAGGTTATTTGATATTAGCTCATTAGATGAATGGAGGACCCAAGTTTATGAAAATACCGCGCTATTTAAAAAAAGTTAAAATATGGCATGAAAAAATAATCCAAAAGCGAGAATTCATGGTTGGAGAATATGTTCTTTTGCACTATTCTCGTTTCATATTTTTTGCAGGAAAACTTCTCTCCAAATGTTAAGGACCATATGTTATCGAAAAAGTTTATTGCTCTGGAGCTATCAAGATTAATAATGCCGAAGGTACTAACCCGAAGGAGGTCAATGGACAAAGAATTAAGCACTATATCTCAGTATGCCTATTAATGTTGAAAGCAATGTTATCCAAACCATGACACCGATGGAACACATAAGAGAAACCTTATGGAAAACTCTAGAATCATGAAAAAAAGAGGTACGTGATACGACAAGTAAATGGACACCGAAAGATCCGCAAAAATATTTTTAATCAGTTTTGGAATATTTTAGAATTTTGGAAAATAAGAAATAAACCGGAAGGAAACCGAGGTGAGAAAGATACACCAGGGCGCGGTTGCCTTCCCTGGTGTGCCCTGGTGGCTGGTGCCCACCTCGGGAACCTTCCCGGCTACGATTTTCTTTCATTTTCTTGATTTCCAAGAATAAAAATTCTCTATATATACCCCCGATTGTTTTGACCATCGCATCACGATATTTTCCTCTGTTCTTGTTTTGTGTTGTTTTCATGATAGATCTGAAAAATGTCGTCTCAAGATTCAGAGGGAGAGAGCTATGTATCCAATTATGTTGCTGATCCATAGATCTTGTGGGAAATTTACCCCTACTTGTGGACTTCCAAGGAGGAAGAAGACACCGACCTAGAAGAAATAGAATACACTGGCCAGTACACTGGCTCAGATGAAGATGAAGCTCCACTACCTCAGCTTGGAGATATGCACGTGGAGTTCAAGAAGTCAAGCCTTCTTAATGGTGGGATTAAACCCAATACTCCTTTTATCCCTTCTTGTTTTCTGCAGGAGAGTAAGGCAGCTCTATGCAAGAGGGTATTGAAACTTGAACAAGAGAATGACAATTTAAGGAAAGAAAACTTCATCCTCAAGATTAAATTGGAGAAGAAGAATAATTCTTCATCACCACCACCTTCATCATCTTCACCACCAAAGGAGACCTGAGTACACGGGTATGGGCACTCCCCTTGGCTTGAGCCAAGCTTGGAGGATGTTCCCCGGTATCGTATCACCATCACTTTTTACCTTTGCTTTTTTATTTCGATCCTTAGATTTTTCGTGATTTAGTTGAATAAAAGTTTAGCATGATCCATTTTTGAGTGCTACTTTCATGATCTATCTATCTATGCAATCAAGTGGGAGTTATATAATAAAGTTTAGTTTGAGCTTTTGCCTCCTTACTCTCTCGTTGCAATCATAATAAAATAAAATAAATTAGAAAATATAATCTAATATTATGGTGAGTAATGTCTTGGGGAATGTTGCATGGGAAATAAAAAAAATCCTAGGCACATGCAGGATCTATCCATGGTGATGAGCATCTACGAGAGGCAGAGTGGATCTACATACCCTTGTAGATCGCTAAGCGGGAAGCATTAAGAAATGCGGTTGATGTAGTCAAATTTCTTTGTGATCCAAATCGCCGAGCATCCTGTGATCCTATCATGATCCTTCTTGCGGTCCAATCATGATCCGTCCAGCGATCCCATCATGATCCGTCCCGCGATCCTGATCACGGTCCTTTCGATCTAGCGTTGAACGGACGCCGCCTCCGTGTTCAGCACACGTATATCTCGATGAACATCTCTGCCTTCTTGATCCAGCAAGAGGGAGTGAATAGGTAGATAAGTTCTCCAGCAGTGCGACGGTGTGATGGAGATGGTGGTGGAACTATTCTGGCAGGGCTTTGCCTAAGCACCACCGAACTAGACTAGAGGAGAAAATGATCTAGATGAAGTAGAGGGAGCACGTGGCAATTAGGGTTAGCTCTCCCCTCTAAATCTTCTAGTATATATAGGAGGGAGGGAGGGGAGGAGTCTGCCTCAAACCCTCAAGGTTTGGCCGAAATTGGAGGTGGAGGAGTCCTACTCCAATCCTACTAGGAGTAGGATTCCTCCTCTCCATTTGGACACCCTTTCCACCTTTTTCACCTTTGGGTTTTTCCCACTTAGGGAGTCCTGTATTAGGGGGTCCTTGGATAGCCGACCTGTTGTATGGGCCGGACTGTATGGGCCACTCGCCGAACACCAGATGACCTGAAGGCCCAGTTACCAGGGTGGAAGCTTCGAGCACCATGGCTTGCGCTCCACGTATGATGTAGTAAATAGGCATGTTTATCTCTTAGGCATATAACCGACCATGTGTAAACCCTAGGCCTCCTCAACATCTATATAAGCCGGAGGGTTTTAGGAAATAGAGACAGGACAACTCATCTAGGGTTAGACATACGATCTCGAGGTAGATCAACTCTGTAACCTCTTACACCATCAATACAATCAAGCAGGACGTAGGGTATTACCTCCGTAGGAGGGCCCGAACCTGGGTAAACTCGTGTCCCCTTCATCTCCTGTTACCGTCGATCCTAGTATCGCACTTCGAGACCCCCTACCCGAGATGCGCCGCTTTCTACACCGACACCCACCCCTAGCCAGATGGGCCTTAGTGGGGGTTCGGCCAGAACATTAGGGTTTGGTTTGACTCCTCCCACAGCACATGAGGTCCTTTGGGCCGAGACACCCCTCCCGATGGTCCCCGGTACCCTCCCGACACTCCCGGTACACTACCGAAGTACCCGAAACTTTTGCGGTGACCAAAACAGGACTTCCTATATATCAATCTTTACCTCTGGACCATTCTGGAGCTCCTCGTGACGTCTAGGATCTCATCTGGGGCCCTGAACAACCTTTGGTCACCACCATACATAACTCTACTATACCGAAATGTCACCGAACCTTAAGTGTACAAACCCTGCGGGTTCGAGAACTATGTAGACATGACCGGGACACCTCCACGGTCAATAACCAGTAGCAGGACCTGGGTGCCCATATTGGTTCTTACATCTTCTACAAAGATCTTTATCAGTTGAACCTCTATGTCAAGGATTCAGTTAATCCCGTACGATGTTCCCTTTGTTCTTCGGTATGTTACTTGCCCGAGATTCGATTGTCGGTATCTCTATACATAATTCAATCTCGTTACCGGAAAGTATGTTTACTCGTTAAGTAATACAAGATCCCATGGCTAACACTTAGTCACATTGCTTGCAAGGATTATTGTGATGTTGTATTACCGAGTGGGCCCTGAGATACCTCTCTGTCACACGGAATAACAAATCCCAGTCTTGATCCATGCCACTCAACACACACCCTCGAAGATACCTATAGAGCATCTTTATAGTCACCCAATTACGTTGTGATGTTTGGTACACACAAGGTATTCCTCCGGTGTCAGTGAGTTGCATGATCTCATGGTCATAGGAACAGATACTTGACATGATCATATGCTACGTTTATAGTTTGGGTCTTGTCCATCACATCATTCTCCTAATGATGTGATCCCGTTATCAATTGACATCTCATGTCTATGGCCAGGAAACCTTGACCATCTTTGATCAATGAACTAGTTAACTAGAGGCATATTAGGGACACAGTGTTGTCTATATACCCACACATGTATTTGAGTTTCCAATCAATACAATTATAGCATGGATGATAAACGATTATCACAAACTAGGAAATATAATAATAACCAATATCTTATTGCCTCTAGGGCATATTTCCAACATAATGACATCACATAAATAAAAGTGTAAGTAGTAAAATTTATTGGAGATTGGCAAACATAGCATTAGTCAATGATGCAACTCATGAAAAAATTAATTAGGGAAGAGAAGAATCACGTGCAAATACACTATCATGGACATCTTTTATGATTGTGAGCCCCCATAAAATATTATATGCCAAAATTGTTGACGTTCGACAAGGAAGACAACGTAATGATTTATGTTTGTTCATATTCACATAGAAGTTATATTGTCATAGATCCTTCAACATGTGGTGCTTTCTCAATATCTTTGCTAGCGAAAATTCCGCACTAAGTAGACATACTATTTATGCATCCAAAAACCCCAAACCCAAACTCATGTTTGAAAGTCCACCATACCTACCTATGGATTGAATAAGATCCTTCAAGTAAGTTGTCATCAGTGCACTAAAGCAATAAAAATGCTTCTAAAAATGTTGGATCAATTAGTGTAAGAGAAAATTGAGCATTACACGAACTTGTGATGGGAAGGTAATAAAAGCGAAAGACTGCATAATAAAGGTTGCTATCACAAGGGGAAATACAACGTGACTTTCTTTTCCGCTAAGGGATTTGGAATACAAACTAAAAAGTGCATGACAACCTCTGCTTCCTCTACGGAGGGCCTATATTTTACCTTTAAGTATTTACTTTTATGCATGAGTCAAAGTATTCTTCCCTATTCCTTTTTATTTTTCTCCTTTTGCAAGCATCATGTGGTGAGGAAAGATCTAGGCACATATATCCAGTTGGATATGAGTGAGCATGAGTTATTATTGTTGACATCACCCTTGAGGTGAATACGTTGGGAGGCAAAACTATAAGGCCCTACCTTTCTATGTGTCCGGTTGAAACTTTTTGCTCATGGGTATGTTGTGAGTGTTAGAAATTATAGAAGACTAAATGATGGTTGAATATGTGGACTTGTCAAAAGGCTAGGACATGAGACCCTTCCTGAAAATATGATGAATTCTAGTTTCGAAGTTGACAGAGAACATAGTTTGTTGGTTTCCATTAGGGTTTATGCTTTATACTTCCACGTTGTGATGAATTGTTACTTGCTCATAAGAAGTTATTTGATGTTGTTATTAAAGAAAAGTTATATGAAAGCGCTGTATGTTAAAGTTTGTTGTTGTTATAATAATAAGCATGATGCTACTATGTCCGTATTTTATTTTTATCGACTCCTCTCTCTCAAACCATGTGGACATGTTCTTCGATATCGGCTTTCGCTTGAGGACAAGCAAGGTCTAAGCTTGGGGGAGTTGATACGTCCATTTTGCATCATGTTTTCCTACTGTTATTTATAATGTTTTTATGCATAGTAATGCTTTGGGGGAGTAATTCTAATGCCCTTTCTCTCATAATTTGCAAGGTTTACACAATGATGGAGAATACCGGCATGGGAATTCATACGTCCATTTTGCAGCATGCTTTTATATTGATAATTATTGCATTATGGGCTGTTATTACACGTTATGGTACAATACTTATGTCTTTTCTCTCCTGTTTTACAAGGTTTACATGAAGAGGGAGAATGCCGGCGGCTGGAATTCTGGACTGGAAAGGAGCAAATCTGAGAGACCTATTCTGCACAACTCCAAAACTCCTGAAAATTTATGGAGAATTGTTTTGGAATATATAAAAAATATTGGGCGAAACGAATACTAGAGGGGACCCATCAGGAGGTCACAAGCCTCCCAGGCGCGGCCTACCCCCCTGGCCACGCCTTGGTGGCTTGTGGGCCCCTGGCAGGCCTCCGGTTCCCATGTTCTTCTATATGAAGTGTTTTGACCTGGAAAAATCAAGAGAGAGCTTTCGGGATGAAGCGCCGCCATCTCGAGGCGGAACTTGGACAGAACCATTCTAGGGCTCCGGCGAAGCTGTTCTGCGGGGGAAACTTCCCTCCCAGAGGGGGAAATCAAAGCCATCGTCATAACCAACGATCCTCTCATCGAGAGGGGGTCAATCTCCATCAACATCTTCACCAGAACCATATACTCTCCAAACCATAGTTCATCTCTTGTATCTAATCTTTGTCTCAAACCTCAGGTTGGTACCTGTGGGTTGCTAGTAGTGTTGATTACTCCTTGTAGTTGATGCTAGTTGGTTTACTTGGTGGAAGATCATATGTTCAGATCCTTTGTGATAATTAATACTCCTCTGATTATGAACATGAACATGCTTTGTGAGTAGTTATGTTTGTTCCTAAGGACATGGGAGAAGTCTTGTTATAAGTAATCATGTGAATTTGGTATTCGTTCGATATTTTGATGAGATGTATGTTGTCTCTCCTCTAGTGGTCTTATGTGAACGTTGACTACATAAAACGCCATCATTATTTGGGCCTAGGGGAAGGAATTGGCAAGTAATAAGTAGATGATGGGTTGCTAGAGTGACAGAAGCTTAAACCCTAGTTTATGCGTTGCTTCGTAAGTGGCTGATTTCGATCCATATATTTCATGCTATGGTTAGATTTATCTTAATTCTTATTTCGTAGTTGTGGATGCTTGCGAGAGAGGTTAATCATAAGTGGGAGGTTTTTCCAAGTAAGGGAAGCACCCAAGCACCGGTCCACCCACATACCAAATTATCAAAGTAACGAACGCGAATCAAATGAGCATGATGAAAACTAGTTGACAGAAATTCCCATGTGTCCTCGGGAGCGCTTCACTTTATATAAGAGTTTATCCAGGCCTGTTCTTTTCTACAAAAAGGATTGGGCTACCTTGCTGCAACTTTTCTACACTTGTTACTTTTTAGCCATTACAAATTACCTTATCACAAAACTATTTGTTACCGATAATTTCAGTGCTTGCAGAGAATCCCTTACTGAAAACTGCTTGTCATTTCCTTCTTCTCCTCGTTGGGTTCAACACTCTTACTTATCGAAAGGGACATGATAGGTGCCCTATACTTGTGGGTCATCAAGACTATTTTCTTGCGCAGTTTCCGGGGAGTGAAGCGCCCTTTGTGAGTGGAATTTGGTAAGGAAAAATTTATATAGTGTGCTGAAATTCACTGCCACTTGTTACTATGGAAAATAATCCTTTGAGGGGCTTGTTCGGGGTATCTTCACCGCGACCTGAAGCACAAAGAGTTGCTTCTCAACCTACGGAACCTACTGAAAATATTTATTATGAAATTCCTTCGGGTATGATAGAGAAACTACTAGCTAATCCTTATGCAGGAGATGGAACACTACATCCTAATTTGCATCTAATCTATGTGGATGAAGTTTGTGGATTATTTAAGCTTGCAGGTCTGCCCGAGGATCATGTCAAGAAGAAGGTCTTTCCTTTATCTTTGAAGTAGAAGGCATTGACATGTTATAGGCTATGTGATGATATTGGATCGTGGAGCTACAACCGGTTGAAAATGGAATTTCATCATAAGTTTTATCCTATGCATCTAGTTCATCGTGATCGGAATTATATTTATAATTTTTGGCCTCGTGAGGGAGAAAGTATCGCTCAAGATTGGGGAGGCTTAAGTCCATGTTATATTCATGCCCCAATCATGAGCTCTCAAGAGAAATTATTATTCAGAATTTTTATGCTCGGCTTTCTCGTAATGATCAATCCATGCTTCATACTTCTTGTACTGGTTCCTTTATGAAGTAAGATATTGAATTCAAATGGGATTTATTGGAAAGAATTAATTGCAACTCTGAAGATTGGGAACTCGACAAAGGTAAGGAGTCAGGTATAAACCTTAAGTTTGATTGTGTTAAATCCTTTATAGACACAGATGCTTTTTGTGAATTTTGCACTAAATATGGACTTGACTCTGAGATAGTAGCTTCTTTATGGGAATCTTTTGCTGCTCATGTTGATCTCCCTAAGAAGACGTGGTTTAAATACCATCCTCCCATTGAAGTGAAAGTAGTTGAACCTATTAAAGTTGAAGAAGAAACTATTTTGTATAATGTTGATCCTGTTATTCCTATTGCATATATTGAGAAACCATCTTTCCCTGTTAGAATAAAGGAACATGCTAAAGCTTCAACTGTGGTTCGTAAGAGTTATGCTAGAACACCGACACCTCCTGAGAAAATCAGAGTTGAACCTAGTGTTGGTATGGTTAAAGAACTCTTGGTCGATAATATTGATGGGAAGGTTATTCATTTCTATGATGAAGCTGCTAGAATTGCTAGACCTGATTCTAAAAATAAACATAAACCTATTGTTGGCATGCCTGTTGTTTTTGTTAAAATAGGAGATCATTGTTATCATGGCTTATGTGATGTGGGTGCTAGTGTGAGTGCAATTACCTTTACCTTATATCAATAAATTATGAATGATATGTTGGGGAACGTCACATGGGAAATAAAAAAATTCCTACGCACACGCAAACCTATCCATGGTGATGAGCATCTACGAGAGGGAGAGTGGATCTACGTACCCTTGTAGATCGCTAAGCGGGAAGCATTAGGAAACGCGGTTGGTGTAGTCGTACTTCTTTGCGATCCAAATCGCCGAGCGTCCCGCGATCTCGTCACGATCTGTCCCGCGATCCGATCATGAACGTCCCGTGGCCTTGATCACGATCCTTCCGATCTAGTACCGAACGGACGGCACCTCCGCGTTCAGCACACGTGCAGCTTGATGACGATCTCCACCGTCTTGATCCAGCAAGAGGAGGTGGAGAGGAGAGAGAGTTCACCGGCAGCGTGACGGCGCTCCGGTGATGGTGGTGGTGGAGCAATTCCGGCAGGGCTTCGCCTAAGCACTGCGGAAAACCAATCTAGAGGAGCACCGGTGGAACGGGTAGCACGTGGCCGTAATTTCTGCCAAAACCCTAGCTATTCCACCAGTATATATAGGAGGAGAGGATAGGAGAGGCAGCCAAGGGCCTCTTTGGTTTTGCCGAATAGGAGGGGTGGAGTCCTACTCCACCTCCAATCCTACTTGGAGTAGGATTGCTCCCTATTGGCTGATTTTTGGCCTTTTTCCTTTAGCCTTTTTTCTCCTGCGCCATGGGCTTTCTTGTGGCTGATTTACCAGCCCACTAAGGGCTGGTTATTATTGTCCCACAGCCCATGGACCCTCTAGGGTCGAAATACCCCTCCTGGAGGTCTCCCGGTACACTACCGGCACTCCCGATACACTACCGATGAGCCCGAAACTTTTCCGGCGACCAAACTGGGACTTCCTATATATGAATCTTTACCTCCGGACCATTCCGGAGCTCCTCGTGACGTCCGGGATCTCATCCGGGACTCCGAACAAACTTCGTTCACCACCATACATAACTCTACACTACTGAAACGTCACCGAACCTTAAGTGTGCAGACCCTGCGGGTTCGAGAACTATGTAGACATGACTGAGACACCTCTAGGGTCAATAACCAATGGCAGGACCTGGACGTCCACATTGGTTCCTACATATTCTACGAAGATCTTTATCGGTCGAACCTCTATGTCAAGGATTCAGTTAATCTCGTATAACGTTCCCTTTGTTCTTCGGTATGTTACTTGCCCGAGATTCGATCGTCGGTATCTCCATACCTAGTTCAACCTCGTTACCGGCAAGTCTTTTTACTCGTTCCGTAATACAAGATCCCGCAACTAACAATTAGTCACATCGCTTGCGAGGCCCCAAGATACCTCTCCGTCACACGGAGTAACAAATCCCAGTCTCGATCCATGCCAACTCAACAGACACCATCGGAGATACCTGTAGAGCACTTTTATAGTCACCCAGTTACGTTGCGATGTTTGATACACACAAGGCACTCCTCCGATATCCATGAGTTGCATGATCCCATGGTCATAGGAACATATACTTGACATGCGGAAAACAGTAGCAATAAACTAACACGATCATATGCTACGTTTGTAGTTTGGGTCTTGTCCATCACATCATTCTCCCAATGATGTGATCCCATTATCAAATGACATCACATGTCAATGGCTAATAAACAATTATCATGAACAAGGAAATATAATAATAAACACTTTATATATTGCCTCTAGGGCATATTTCCAACATGATATTGCACCAGCTGAGTTAGAGGAAATTGATGTTACCATTAAGCTTGCTAATAAGGATACTATAGCACCAGTTGTGATCGTTAGAGATGTTGAAGTCTTGTGTGGGAAAACAAAATATCCTACTGATACTCTTGTCCTTGGTTCCCCACAAGATGATTTTTATCCCATTATGTTTGGTAGACCTTTCTTGAATAGTGTCAATGCTAAGATAGATTGTGAGAAAGAAACTCTTACTATAAGTTTTGGGGATGTGTCCCATGAGTTTAGTTTCTATAAATTTCATAGACAACCCCATGCTAAAGAATTACCTAGTAAGGATGAAATTATTGGTCTTGCTTCTATTGGTGTGCCTCCTACTGATCCCTTAGAACAATATTTTCTAGACCATGAAAACGATATGCATATGAATGAAATGAATGAAATAGATAAGATTTTCTTTGATCAGCATCCTATTTTGAAACACAACTTGCCTATTGAAATACTTGGTGATCCTCCTCCTCCCAAGGGTGATCCCGTGTTTGAGCTTAAACAATTACCGGATACTCTGAAATATGCTTATCTTGATGAAAAGAAGATGTATCCTGTTATTATTAGTGCTAAACTTTCAAAGCATGATGAAAAGAGATTATTGAAACTCTAAGGAAGCATCGTGCTGCTATTGGATATACTCTTGATGATCTTAAGGGCATTAGTCCCACTCTATGTCAGCATAAAATTAATATGGAGCCCGATGCTAAACCAGCTGTTGATCACCAGCGATGGTTAAATCCTAAAATGAAACAAGTGGTAAGAAAT
This sequence comes from Hordeum marinum, assembly GCA_022496015.1. NCBI lineage: Eukaryota > Viridiplantae > Streptophyta > Magnoliopsida > Poales > Poaceae > Hordeum > Hordeum marinum. The sequence continues at coordinate 447,091,895 of CM039676.1, forward strand.
GAAATATTAAAGCTTCTGGAGGCAGGTATAATTTATCCTGTTGCTGATAGTAGATGGGTTAGTCCCGTTCATTGTGTCCCTAAGAAAGGAGGTATTATTGTAGTTCCTAATGATAAAAATGAATTGATCCCGCAAATAATTGTTACAGGATATAGGATGGTAATTGATTTTTGGAAACTAAATAAAGCTACTAGGAAAGATCATTACCCTCTATATTTGATTGATCAAATGCTAGAAAGACTATCCAAACACACACATTTTTGCTTTATAGATGGTTATTCTGGCTTCTCTCAAATACCTGTTTCAAAAGAGGACCAAGAGAAGACCACGTTTACTTGCCCTTTCGGTGCCTTTGCTTATAGACGTATGCCTTTTGGTTTATGCAATGCACTTGCTACCTTTCAAAGATGTATGACTGCTATATTCTCTGATTTCTGTGAAAAGATTGTTGAGGTTTTCAAGGATGATTTTTCCGTTTACGGAATTTCTTTAGATGATTGCTTGAGAAACCTTGATCGAGCTTTGCAGAGATGCGATGAAACTAATCTAGTCTTGAATTGGGAGAAGTGTCATTTAGTTTTAACGAAGTAATTGTCTTGGGACACAAAATCTTCGAAAGAGGTATTGAAGTTGATAAAGCTAAAGTTGATGCTATTGAAAAAATGTCGTGTCCTACGGTTATCAAAGGTATAAGAAGTTTCCTTGGTCATGCTAGTTTCTATAGGAGGTTTATTAAAGACTTCTCTAAGATTTCTAGGCTTCTCACTAATGTTTTGGAAAAAGATGTTCCATTCATTTTTGATGATGATTGTGTAGAAGCATCTGAAATTCTTAAGAAAGCCTTGATCACTGCACCTGTTGTTCAACCACCTGACTGGATCCTACCCTTTGAGATTATGTGTGATGCTAGTGATTGTGTTGTTGGCGTTGTTCTAGGACAAAGAGTTGATAAGAAATTAAATTCTATCCATTGTGCTAGTAGAACGCTAGACAGCCCTCAAAGAAACTATGCTACCACTGAAAAGGAATTTTTAGCAGTTGTGTTTGCTTGTGATAAGTTCAGACCTTATATTGTTGATTCCAAAGTAACTGTTCACACTGATCATGTTGCTATTAAATATCTTATGGAAAAGAAAGATGCTAAACCTAGACTTATTAGATGGGTTCTTCTGCTACAAGAATTTGATTTGCATATTATTGATAGAAAGGGTGCTGAGAACCCCGTAGCAGACAACCTGTCTAGGTTAGAAAATGTTCTTGATGACGCACTACCTATTGATGATAGATTTCCTGATGAACAATTAACTCTCATAAATGCTTCGCGTAATGCTCCATGGTATGTTGATTATGCTAATTACATTGTTGCTACATTTATACCGCCTAGTTTCACATACCAACAAAAGAAAAGGTTCTTCTATGATTTAAGACATTACTTTTGGGATGATCCACGCCTATATAAAGAAGGAGTAGATGGTGTTGTTATACGTGGTGTACCTGAGCATGAACAGGAATAGATTCTACACAAGTGTCATTCCGAGGCCTATGGAGGACACCACGCTGGAGATAGAACTGCACATAAGGTATTACAATCTGGTTTTTATTGGCCTACTCTCTTCAAGGATGCTCGTAAGTCTGTCCTGTCATGTGATGAATGTCAAATAATTGGCAATATTACTAGACGACGGGAAATGCCTATGAATTATTCTCATGTTATTGAACCATTTGATGTTTAGGGTTTTGATTATATGGGACCTTTTCCAAAGTCCAACGGGTATACTCATATTCTAGTTGCTGTTCATTATGTTACTAGTGGGTAGAAGCTATTCTAACTAGTAGTGTTGATCATAACACTTCTATTAAAATGCTGAAAGAAGTTATTTTGCCTAGATTTGGAGTCCCTAGATATTTAATGACTGATGGTGGTTCACACTTTATTCATGGTGCTTTTCGTAAATTGCTTGCTAAGTATGACGTTAATCATAGAATTGCATCTCCTTATCACCCTCAGTCTAGTGGTCAAGTAGAATTAAGAAATAGAGAAATTAAATATATCTTGCAAAAGACTGTTAATAGATATAGATAGAATTGGTCTAAGAAACTTGATGATGCATTATGGGCTGATAGAACTGCTTACAAAAACCCTATGGGTATGGCTCCTTATAAAATGGTTTATGGTAAAGCATGTCACTTACATCTAGATCAAGAGCATAAAGCTTATTGGGCATTCAAAGAGTTCAACTATGATTTCAAACTTGTTGGTGAGAAGAGGTTATTTGACATTAGCTCACTTGATGAATGGAGAACCCAGGCCTATGAGAATGCCAAGTCCGAAAGCTGCATGAGGAGGTGACAAGCCTGTAGGGCGCAGCCTACCCCCCTGGTCGCGCCCTTGTGGCTTGTGGCCACCCCGTGCACCCTCCAGACTCCGTTTTCTTGTAGGACACTCCTGTTGGTGGGTAAAAAATCATTATTTAATCTCCCAAAGGTTTGGACTTTCGTATCACGAAAAATACCTCCTGTTTTTTTTGAGCTGTTTCTGTAGCAGATTTACATCACCGTGACGTCCCCAAGTGCTTCGAAGAACCATTTCTTCAAGAAGGTCATCAACCCCTACCTTGCGGAGGTGCTGCGATAGCCCCAAACCATTGAGATGCATGAGGGTGTGCTGCACATCCATGATGTTAAGGGGCCAAAGAAGACCGGAAGCGTGGAGACAAGGCTCGAAGCAATAGAGCAGCAAGTCTACAAGTGCCAAGGGATGGTGGAACGTGGACTCAATGCCAATCACATGATGATTGTAGAGTCTACCCATAAACACAATCTAGACGCTAAGGACATCGGGGAGCACATCTTCAAGCTTTACAAGAAAACCGAGCATCCCCAAGCCCAGATCTATGACCTGCAAAACCAAAACTGTGAGTATGAATACAGATTTAAGATAATGAGTTTGGCTTCAGATTCGAGGATTCCAAAGACTCGTTCATCTTTTTACGATGGTGAGCCTATGCCTTGGAAGACGGAGGACAAGATTCCAAGCTCATCAACAACTCCGACATCACCACCTCCGAAGAAAGACATCTAAGCACATGGGTATGGGCACTCCCCTTGGCTTGTGCCAACCTTGGGGGAGGTGCCTCGGTATCGTATCACCATCACATCTTTTACTTTTCTCGTTTTTCTTAGTTCGATCCTTTTGGTTCTATCTTGATCTAGTATAATAAAGTTTTTAGTGTGGTCTAGCTTTGAGTTTTTCTTTATGTTCCCCTTATGTAAGCGAGTCCAAGAGTTATATAATAAGAAGTAGTTTTGATGTGAGGGCTTTGCTTGCTGCTATGATCTTGAGAAAAATAAAAAAAGGTAACAAAAGAAGAATAGAATAAAAGCAAAGGGTATATATGATGATCTTATGGGGAGTGATGAATTCACATATAAGAAGTATGTCGATTGAAATTTGTTGGGAGTTGACGAACATAGAGATTGGTCATTGGTTCTATTTAAAGGAAGTAATAAAGAAAGAGAGGTTCACATATAAATATATTATCTTGGACAATTTTTATGATTGTGAGCACTCATTAAAATATTATATGCTAAGAAGTTGATGTTGGACAAGGAAGACAACATAATGGGTTATGTTTGCTTATTTCCGAATAGAAGTTATATGGTTATAGATCCTCCAACATGTAGTGCTTGCTTCCACCTCATACTAGCCAAAACTTCCGTACCAAGTAGAGATACTACTTGTGCATACAAACACCCTCAACCTAGTTTTGCCATGAGAGTCCACCATACCTACCTATGGATTGTGTAAGATCCTTCAAGTAAGTTGTCATCGGTGCAAAAAGCAATAGGAATTGCTCCTAAATATGTATGATCTTTTATTGTAAGGGAAAATAAGCATTGTAAGAACTTGTGATGTTGAAGAAATAAAAGCGACGGATTGCATAATAAAGGTTTCTATCACAAAGGGCAATACAACGCAGCATTCCTTTGCATTAAGGGTTTGCACATCCAAAAACAAAAAGCGCATGACAACCTCTGCTTCCCTGTGCGAAGGGCCTATCTATTACTTTTACTTTATAAGTACTTACCTTTATGCAAGATTCATGGTGATCTTCACCACTTCCTATATTTCGCCTTTCTCTCTTGGCAAGCATTATGTGTTGGGTAATGATCTAGACACATATATCCACTCGGATGTGGGTGATCATGAGTTATTTCCGTTGACATTACACTGGAGGTAAATAGTTGGCAGGCAAAACTATAAGCCCCTATCTTTCTCTGTGTCAAATTGGAGCTTTGACCTCATGAGTACCGCATGAGTGTTAGCAATTATGAAAGACTAAAAGATGATTGAGTATGTGGATTTGCTTTAAAAGCTCTTATATTGACTCTTTTCGATGTTATGATAAATTGCAAATTACTTCAATGACTGAGAGCATAGTTTGTTGGTTCTCAATAGAGTTATTGGTTCATACTTTTTCCTGTGAATGAATTGTTACTCTAGTATAAGAAATTACATCTCAATAAGTATTGATGTTCTTAAGATGATCATGATGCCCTCATGTCCGTATTTCATTTTATTGACACCTCTATCTCTAAACTTGTGGACATATTTATCGATCTCGGCTTTCGCTTCACGACAAGCGAGGTCTAAGCTTGGGGGAGTTGATACGTCCATTTTGCATCATGCTTTTATATTGATACTTATTGCATTATGGGATGTTATTACACATTATAGTACAATACTTATGCCTTTTCTCTCCTATTTTACAAGGTTTACATGAAGAGGGAGAATGCCGGCAGTTGGAATTCTAGACTGGAAAAGGAGAAAATATGAGAGACCTATTCTGCACAACTCCAAAAGTCCTGAAAAGTTACGGAGAATTATTTTGTAATATATAAAAAATATTGAGTGAGAAAAATACCAGAGGGGGCCCACCAGGTGGTCACAAGCCTGTTGGGTGTGGCCTAACCCCCTGGTCATGCCCTTGTGGCTTGTGGGCCCCTTGGCAGGCTTCCGGTGCCCATCTTCTTCTATATGAAGGGTTTTGACGTTGAAAAAATCAACAGAGAGCTTTCGGGGCGAAGCTCCACCGTTTGGAGGCGGAACTTGGACAGAACCAATCTAGGGCTCCGGCGGAGCTGTTCTGCAGGGGAAACTTTCCTCCCAGAGGGGGAAATCGAAGACATTGTCATCACCGATGATCCTCTCATCAAGAGGGGGTCAATCTCCATAAACATCTTCACCAACATCATCTCCTCTCCAAACCCTAGTTCATCTCTTGTATCCAATCTTTGTCTCAAAACCTCAGATTGGTACCTGTGGGTTGCTAGTAGTGTTGATTACTCCTTGTAATTGATGCTAGTTGGTTTACTTGGTGGAAGATCATATGTTAAGATCATCTATTATAATTAACACTCCTCTGATTATGAACATGAACATGTTTTGTGAGTAGTTAACCTTGTTCCCGAGGACATGGGATAAGTCTTGTTATAAGTAATCATGTGAATTTGGTATTCGTTCGATATTTTGATGAGATGTATGCTGTCTCTCCTATAGTGGTGTTATGTGAACGTCGACTACATAACACTTCACCATTATTTGGGCCTAGGGGAAGGGATTGGGAAGTAATAAGTAGATGATGGGTTGCTAGAGTGACAGAAGCTTAAACCCTAGTTTATGTGTTGCTTCGTAAGGGGCTGATTTGGATCCACATGTTTCATGCTATGGTTAGATTTATCTTAATTCTTATTTTGTAGTTGTGGATGCTTGTGAGAGAGGTTAATCATAAGTGGGAGGTTTGTCAAAGTAAGGGAAGCACCCAAGAACCGGTCCACCCACATATCAAATTATCAAAGTAACGAGCGTGAATCAAATGAGCATGATGAAAACTACCTTGACAGAAATTCCCATGTGTCCTCGGGAACGCTTTACTTTATATAAGAGTATCTCTAGGCTTGTCCTTTGCTACAAAAAGGATTGGTCCACCCTGCTGCACCTTTCTTACACTCGTTACTTGTTACCCGTTATGAATTATCTTATCACACAACTATCTGTTACCGATAATTTCAGTGACTAGTAGTGTTGATTACCTTGTGTAGTTGATTGCTATATGGTTTATTTGGTGGAAGATTATATGTTCAGATCCATTATGATATTCAATACACCTCTGATCTTGAGCATGAGTATTATTTGCGAGTAGTTACCTTTGTTCTTGAGGTCACGGGAGAAGTCATGTTACAAGTAATCATGTGAATTTGATATGTGTTTGATATTTTGATGATATGTATGTTGTGATTCCCTTAGTGGTGTCATGTGAACGTCGACTATATGAAACTTCACCATCCTTGGGCCTAAGGGAATGCATTGTGGAGTAATTATTAGATGATGGGTTGCTAGAGTGGCAGAAGCTTAAACCCTAGTTTATGCGCCACTTCGTAAGGGGCTGATTTGGGTCCACATGTTTAATGCTATGGTTAGACTATGTCTTAACATTTTTCTCATAGTTGCGGTTGCTTGCGAGGGGGTTAATCATAAGTAGGTTTTTAGTTAAAGGAAGAACAACACCTTAGCACCGGTCCACCGACATATCAAATTATCAAAGTAGCGAACACAAATCAAACCAACATGATGAAAGTGACTAGATGATATTCCCATGTACCCTCAAGAACACTTTGCTTATCATAAGAGATTGTTTTGGCCTGTCCTTTGCCACAAAAGGATTGGGCTACCTTGCTGCACCTTACCTTTTGTTACCGTTACTTGCTCGTTACAAATTAGCTTGGTATCAAACTACTTGCTACTTACAATTTCAGTGCCTGCAAAGAATACCTTGCTGAAACCGCTTATGATTTCCTTATGCTCCTCGTTGGGTTCAACACTCTTACTTATCGAAAGGACTATGATTGATCCCCTATACTTGTAGGTCATCATCCACCGGCTTTAGCTACCAGAACAAGAGAGGTAGGCCAGATATTTCACCGAAAATGAGGCCCTAGACACCGACATGCCTCTGAGCATGTGGTCCAGCTCGGTGCCAGCGCATCTAATAGGTATGACCGACCTCTTGTGAAAATTGGTGCACAGACCCATGAACTCATCAAAGCCCTTCAGGATGGTGGAGAGGTTGTCAATGTCATGCTTAATTGGAGCCATGAATATAGTTGTGTCATCCGCATACAAAGAGGTTCTCATCATAGTGTTGCGTCCGCGAATCTTGTGCAGGAGACCTTTGCTAGTGGCAAGCTCTAGAATTTGATGGAGCGGGTCGATGGCGAGCACGAAGAGCAGCAGGGAGAGTGGGTACCCTTGACGAAACCCTTTACCATGCTTTATAGGATACCCATGAATAACATTAAGAAGGAAAAGGGAAGATGACGAGCAAACCTACGCGACCACCCATTCTCTGAATTTGCTAGGGAATCCCTTTCGTTGCAGAAGCTCAAGTATGAATTCCCATTTGACCGAGTCGACGGCCTTTGAAATGTCAAGCTTGAAAAGCAAGGCGGGCATCTTGCGCTTGGGAAGGCGGTGAGCGAAGTTTCGCACATACATAAAGTTATCATGAATGCTTCTATTTTTTATGAAGGCGCTTTGGGCGTTAGAGACGAGGGCATCCATATGAGGAGCAAGCCATAGGGATAGACCTTTAGCAATGATTTTGGCAATGGCATGGATGAAGCTAATGAGCCTATAGTCAGCAATGCCTCCTGCACCGTCCTTATTGGGAAGGAGCACCACATTGGCGAAGTTCAACCATTGAAGGTTGGATGTGTGAAGGGAGTCAAGCCGTTGAATGACTCGCATGATATCATGTTTGATGATCTCCCAACACTTCATGAAGAAAACACCTGTGAAACCGTCTAGGCTAGGGGCCTTGCCACTTAGCATCTCCTTAATGGTTTCGCAGACCTCCTCCTCGGTGAAAGCGGCATCAAGGGTTTGCAAGTCAACGGTCTAGACGTTTAGCTCCTCCCAGTTAAAGTCAACACTGGTACTACCGCCCTTCCCCATGACCTCCGAGAAGTGGTCATAGATGGCCTTTTCTTTTTCACCATGGTTGGTGACCCAACCGCTTGCAAGATTAAGGTGGTAGATGTAATTCTTCCTTCTCCGGGCATTGATGCGGCGATGAAAAACTTTGTTTTTGTGTAGCCTATTTAAGGTTGGCAATCCGAGCGCACTGACTTTTCCTGGCCCTCTAAAGAACCACCAAACTGATGGCCATGTGCGTAAGTCTGGCACACGGGTCAAGTTCTTCTGGTGAAAGTAGGCATGTCTCATGCGCAATATCTAGCCGGAGAATCACGAGAAGGGAAGCGTGGAACTAAATGTTGGTATTGGAGAAAAGTCTTCTACTCTAAGCAGTGAGCCGTAGCGCGACCTTCTTGAGCTTATGGTGCAAAATGAGATAAGGATCAATGTGTGGCACAACCTCGGCCCAGGCCGAGTGGACAACCTCATGAAAGACCAACAAGGAGACCCTACCATTTTCAAATTTAAAAGATCTTGCTCTCTTAGGGTCATCGGCCAACAACATAGGGCACTGGTTGGATAGGGGCGAAGACAGAGCATGCAACACGTGGGTGTTGAAGGTAGTGTCCCATTCAGCGTTGCAGAAGGAGTCAAGCTTGCAACAGGTGGGGTTTGCCCTCTCATTGCTCCAACCAAATTGCCTATTTAGGAGATGAATCTCCTATCAAGGTTAAATGTATGTCGTACATCTCACACACTTGTATTTTGTGAACCGTTTGCCTTAACAAAGTCGCATCGCACATAGTTTATCTTGGTGAACTGTCTGTCATAGATCGCACACACAACTATTTTCTGATTCGCATTTGATGGATCCCCCATCGCACATAGTTCATGAATCGCATAGATTTTTGTTGAAGGGTCTCTGATTGATGTGTCGTCTTTGGGCCATCCTGCAGTAGTGCATGATTGCCAAATTAATTGCTCAAATTATCAAATTGAGAGCGAATCATTCTGAACACATGATAAAAACAATAAGAATGGATAATGTTGCTGAATTTAATTCATGTGCATTTAATGATTATATGGTTTTAGGAATCCATCTGGAACATTCAGTACCCTATGTTCATACTCAAAATGGAATGGCTGAATCTTTAATCAAAAGAGTAAAATTAATTGCTAGACCACTATTACAGAATTGTAATTTACCAACCTCTTGTTGGGGACATACAGTTTTACATGCGCAGATCTGATGCAAGTCAAACCAACTGCATATCATGAAACTTCCGCATTTCAAATAGTATGTGTCAATCAGCCAATTATTTCCCATCTGCGAAAATTCGGTTGCTCTATATATGTAGTGACATCACCACTACAGAGTACCTCTATGGCCCACATAGAAAATTAGGAATCTATGTGGGATATAATACTTTGTCAATTATAAAATATTTAGAACCCCTAGCAGGGGACCTCTTCAGAGCCCGGTACGCCGACTCAATTTTTGATGAGGACCATTTCCCGGCATTAGGGGAAGAAACAAACCACAAAGAACGCAAGGAAATAGACTTGGAATGTTACATGCATTCAGTCCTTAGATCCACGTACAAAAGAATCTGAATATGAAGTTCATAAAACTATAATTTTGCAACACTTTGCAAAGAACCCGCTAGACGAATTTACCGATCACAAAGGTGTCCTAAATCTTATATCCCCACAGTTAATCCACCACAACGAGTAGAGATACCAAATAAAACTACTCAACTCCCAATTACAAATAAAAGGGGGAGAAATCTGGTCACGGGAGAAAAGGCTTCTCTAAAGCCTCCGCGGAAACAAACAAAATCAAAATCTATGACAGTAAATGCAAATCAACCTCAAGTTGATGGACACCAAAAGATGTTCAACATCAAGAACCCAGCATAAATTTGCACACAAATTATAATGTTGGGATATCAAAACAATCAGACGCTGTTGTTATGGGAAATCACACGGTGCCTGAAGAAATTAATGAAATATCCATAAATTATATTGATTCAGGAGAAACATACAATAGAAGCACTATAGTTGTCAACACAGATCTCCCCTCGAAAATTGATGAAACCCTTCAACTGGATCCAGAGCAAAAATCTATGAAAGAGTGCCTCAAGCGCTCGGATTGGCCTAAATGGAAGGAAGCAATTGAGGCAGAATTACACTCGCTTGACAAAAGAGTGGTATTTTCCAAAATAATGCCAACTCCTCATAAAGTTTACCATGTGGGAGCTAAATGGGTTTTTGTTTGAAAAGGTAACGAAAACAATGAGGTGGTGAGATATAAAGCAAGACTAGTAGCTCAAGGGTTTACACAGAGACCCGGTATCGACTACGACGATACATATTCTCCTGTAATGAGTGGAATTACATTTCGATACCTAATATCTTTGGCAGTACAAATAAATCTATCAATGCAGTTAATCGATGTGGTGACCACTAATCTATATGGGTCGCTTGATGCGGAAATTTATATGAAACTCCCTGATGGACTTCAAATTCAGGCTCCAAATATAAATTGCAACATGTATTGTGTAAAACTACAAAAGTCACTTTATGGCTTGAAGCACTCGGGTAAAATGTGGTATTACCGACTCAGTGAGTTCCTTCTCAGTAAACGATACTCGAATAACAATGATTGCCCATCCGTATTTATAAATAAATCCTCAAAGGAATTTTTCATCATCTTAGTATATGTTGATGATCTAAACATCATTGACAACGCAACAGATATAACTGTAGCACACAATCATTTAATGACGGATTTTGAGATGAAAGATTTGAGAAAAAACAAATTCTGCTTAGGTTTACAACTTGAGCATTTTTCCTCATGAATAGTCGTTTATTAACCCGCTTATATTCAGAAAATTTTGGAAAAAATAAAGAAGGATAAATCATATCCGTCCAAAACACCTATGGTTGTCCGGTACCTTTGAGGGAGTCCTAGATTAAGGGGTCCTCGGGAGGCCGACCCGTTCCTTATGGGCCGGACTGTATGGGCCGCAAACCAAACGTTGCATCGATCGAAGGCTCTGTCTCTAGGAAGGAAGCATCGGGAATCGTGGCTTGTCCTCCACGTTTAATGTAGCGAATAGACATGTTTATGTCTTTGGCGTGTAGCCGACCATGTGTAAACCCTAGGTACCCTCGGCGTCTATATAAGCTGGAGGGTTTTAGGTCGTAGAGGGAGAACAACTCATCTAGGGTTAGATATTCGATCTTGAGGTAGATCTACTCTGTAACCCCCATATCATCAATACAATCAAGGAGGACGTAGGGTATTACCTCCATAAGAGGGCCTGAACCTGGGTAAAACCTTGTCCCCTTCGTCTCATGTTACCATCGATTCTAGTCTCACAGTTCGGGACCCCCTACCCGAGATCCGTCGGTATTGACACCGACATTGGTGCTTTCATTGAGAGTTCCGCTGTGATGGCCCAAGGAATCGATGTCTTGCCTTGTCATCAACGAGGAGGTCCGCAACATGGATACTTTCGTCCCTAGATAGATCTTCGCCTTTGGTAGCGTTGTGCTGCACACCGACTAGACCGACCATCTACGTCGTGTCGAAACCTTCGCCCCTAGTCTAGAGGTCAGATCCGGGAACCTAGAGTTCTCCGTGGATCCTAGGGTGACTTGTCACTAACCGGGCTCACAGTCTTGCCTGCCATGCCCAAAGACTATGAGGCCTCAACCTCGACCTCCCTTTTCGGTCACGCCCACGAGGTTAACCCCGGCGATGGCTCGACTCTCAGTCCGGATCCGGTCATAGTGCCAGAGGACCGAATACTTTTTCTTGTCGAACACTCCACTCGTTTGGACATGTTGGAGATCAACTCCGAAAGCTCCGTGCAGTTTGACCCGATTGGGCTCTCGACATTGAACGAGGCCCTAGATCGGATCTCGTTGATGAAAATTACCGACGATCCAACCATGATCTGTGCTCAGATCGGCCACAAAGCAGGCCAGGACGAATTTTTCGACCCACCCACCACCCACTTCAAAGCCATAGTCGAAGACTTAACCGACATGTTGGACATGCCTTCGAGGAGGTAGAATACATGGATGAAGAGGACTGCCACCCCACCTCGGTTAACACCGGTCGATGGGTGACCACCTCCACATACGATGACTACATGGTAGACACTCCTGCCGCTAATGACAAAAACACGCCTAAAAACGATGGCGACAAATCGGGTGACGCGTCGTCAAGGCACCAGAAGCCGCATAAGCGGTCAAAGGGCAAAAAAGGGAAGGAAATCCATCATCAGCACCGGGGACGGAGATACCCCGGTGGACCTAGCCGATCCCTATATCCCCAAACACCTGCTAGAGGGTCGGGAGAATCCTGAAGACCAGCGCAACCCCGATGATTTCAATGATTCCGAGGACGATAACTACCTCCCTCCCGTAGAGGAGGACGACATCTCGAAAGCCGATGACCTTGGCATCCCTGACAATTTCGAGGATCGGGAACTATTCAGGAAACAACTCATAGCCATGACACGCATCCTAAAAGCAAAAGAACGGAAATTAAAGCCAAACAATATGACCTCAATGGTCGATTGACGAGAGTCCTCTCAGTTGAGGAAGGGTACAGTACCGGTCTATCGGACCAACCCAAAAGCTATCCACACAGAAGGTTGCTGCCACAATTTGACGACGAGCTTACTGATACTCCTTCTCCCAAACATACCCCATGCAACAAGCCAGACTGCCCTCCTCGCGGGCATGACAGGATGGCTGACGACACCGGTTATAGACTGGCTATGCCTCGAAGATGGGGAAAGGAGCCACTAGTGCCCAATGACAGGTTCGACCTACAGGACGACCTAGACTACAGAGCAGGTCGTACAAGATCCATCTACGGATTCAGAGGTTACTCACCCGATAGACGGGAAGGGTACAAACCATGGCTCGACCGCAATGGTAGAGGCTGGAAACGCAACCAGGCTAGAACAGACGCCGAATACCGGCACGACATAGCTCGGGTTAGAGGCGCCACCCACCCACTGTGTTTCATGGATGAGGTAATGTAGCATCAGTTCCCAGAGGAGTTTAAACTCATGAACATCGAGTAGTACGATGGGACAACTGACCCAACAGTATGGATTGAGGACTTCCTCCTCCACATCCACATGGCTCGAGGAGATGATCTCCACGCCATCAAATATCTCCCCCTAAAACTCAAGGGGCCAGCTCAGCACTGGTTAAACAGCCTCCCCAAAAACTCCATTGGATGCTGGGAAGACTCAAAGGATGCGTTCCAATCTAACTTCCAGGGCACCTATGTTCGGCCATCGGATTCCTTCGACCTAAGTAACGTCGTTCAGAAGCCCGGAGAGTCTGCGTGACAATTCTGGAATCAATTCTTGACCAAGAAGAACCAGATTGTTGATTGCCCGGACGCCGAGGCAATAGCCTCCTTCCGGCACAATATTCGTGATGAATGGCTGGCTCGGCAGCTCAGCCAAGATAAACATCATACCATGTCCACCCTCACATCCCTCATGGCCCGCTTTTGCACGGGTGAAGATAATTGGCTAGCGAGATGCAGCCACAACTTCGAAGAGCCCAAAACCTCATAAGTTCGGGACGGCAATGGGAAATGAAAGCGCAATAAGAACAAGCACCGGTACAACAATAGTGATGTCGATGACACGGCCGTTAATGCCGGCTTTCGCAATTCCTGGCCTGGGCAGTGGAAGAAGCCTCCTAAAGGCAATCGGGATGGACCAACACCGCTTGAGAAGATCATGGAAAGGCCTTGCCAAATCCATGGGTCTCTAGAGAAGCCCTTCAATCATACACATCGCAATTGTTGGGTGTTCAAACAGGTCGGCAAGCTCCTGCCCGAGGATCAAGGCAAGAGACCTCATAGCAAGGATGAGGATGAGCCTCGGGGTCTGATTTGTGGCGGACAAAAGAAATTCCCTCCACAGGTCAAAATAGTAAACATGATATACGCCACCCATATACCCAAGAAGGAGAGGAAGCGCGTCGTTCGAGAGGTCAAAATAGTATAACCCATGATTTGCATATCCGATCACCTTTGATCGACGTGATCACCCAACCAGTATCCGTCATGGGGGTTCGGCCGCACTCGTCCTAGACCCCATCATAGATGGGTATCACCTCACAAAAGTCCTAATGGACGGAGGAAGTAGCCTTAACCTGATTTACTCAGACACGGTGAAAAAGATGGGAATAGATTCATCAAGGATCAAACCCAGCAACATTACCTTTAAAGGAGTGATCCCAGGTGTCAAGGCCGGTGCACGGGCTTGCAACTTCTCTATAACGCCACCAGAAATTCGTAAGTAGATAGGAGAATTCTTGTCTTGCGTTGGTTTGTCCCTTGAAGAGGAAAGGGTGATGCAGCAAGGTAGCGGTAAGTATTGCCCTCAATTTGAGAACCAAGGTATCAATCCAGTAGGAGTAACAAGATGAAGCCACAAGAAACCTGCACAAACACAAAAAAACTTGCACCCAACGTGATAACGGGGTTGTCAATCCCTTTACGATTGCTTGCAAGGTGAGATCTGATAATGGTAATAGATGAATATAAATAAGTAAATAAAATTGCAGCCAAGTATTTTTAGTGTTTTTTTGTTTAGATCTGAATATATAATGTGTAAAATAGACCCGGGGGGCATAGTGTTCACTAGAGGCTTCCCTCATGAAAGCAAGTATTACGGTGGGTGAACAAATTACTGTTGAGGAATTGATAGAATAGCGCAAAGTCATGACGATATCTAAGGCAATGATCGTACATATAGGCATCACGTCCGAGACAAGTAGACAGATACTTTCTGCATCTACTACTATTACTCCACACATCGACCGCTATCCAGCATGCATCTAGTGTATTAAGTTCATGATAAACAGAGTAACGCTTTAAGCAAGATGACATGATGTAGAGGGATAGATTCATGCAATATGATATAAACCCCATTTTTTACCCTTGATGGCAACAACACGATGCGTGCCTTGCGACCCCTTCTGTCACTACGTGAGGACACCGCACGGTATGAACCCAAAACCAAGCACTTCTCCCATTGCAAGAACTATAGATCAAGTTGGCCAAACGAAACCCATAACTCGAAGAGAATTACAAGGATATGAAATCATGCATATAAGAAATAAGAGGAGACTCAAATAATATTCATAAATAATCTGATCATAAATCCACAATTCATCGGATCTCAACAAACACACCGCAAAAGAAGATTACATCGGATAGATCACCATGAAGATCATGGAGAACTTGTATTGAAGATCAAAGAGAGAGAAGAAGCCATCTAGCTACTAGCTATGGACCTGTAGGTCCGAGGTGAACTACTCACGCATCATCGGAGAGGCAACGGTGTTGGTGAAGATGGCCACCGGTGATGAATTCCCCTTCGGCAGGATGCCGGAACGGTCCCCCGATTGGTTTTTGGTGGCTCTGGAGGTCTGTGGCGGCAGAACTTGCGATCTAGGTTTATTTCTGAGGGTTTCCGTATTTATAAGACCATCTGGCATTGGGAACAAGTCGAGAGGCACCACGAGGAGGTCACTAGCCCCCTAGCCACGGCCAGGGGACACGCCTCCCAGGCTTGTGGCTTCCTTGGGCCGCCTCTCCGGTATCTTTTTCTTCAGATATTTTTGATATTTTCCATAAAAAATCATGGCAAAAGTTTTATTCTGTTTGGACTCCGTTTGATATTCCTATCTGAAAATGGTCAAAAACACGAAAAAACAAGAACTGGCACTGGGCACTGGATTAATAAGTTAGTCCCAAAAATAATATAAAATAGCATATTCATGCATAGAAAACATCCACAGTTTATAATATAATAGCATGGAATGATCAAAAATTATAGATATGTTGGAGATGTATCAAGCATCCCCAAGCTTAACTCCTACTCGTCCTCGAGTAGGGAAGTGATAAAGAACGAATTTTTGATGTGGAATGCAACCTAACATATTTGTTTTATGTAATCTTTCTATTGTGGCATGAATGTTCAGATCTGTAAGATTCAAAACAATAGTTTAATATTGACATGAAAACAATAATACTTCAAGCAAAATAGCAAATTAATCATGAATTTTCGAAATAACAAGGTCAAAGAAATTTATCCCTACAAAATCATATAGTCTGGCTATGCTCCATCATCCCTACACAACGAATTTAAATAAGGAACAACCCCGGTATTGGCCAAGTAATTGTTTCCGCACTCTTATTTTTTCAAACTTTTTCAACTCTCACGCAATACATGAGCGTGAGCCATGGATATAGCACTTTAGGTGGAATAGAGTGTGGTGGAGGTTGTGAGGCAAAAAGGAGGAGATGGTCACATTGACTCGGCGTATCATTATGCTATGGAGATGCCCATTGATAAATATCAATGTGAATGAGTAGGGATTGCCATGTAATGGATGCACTAGAGCTATAAGTGTATGAAAGGTCACAAATGAAAACTAGTGGGGGTGCACCCAACTTGCTTAATCACGAAGACCTAGGGCAATTTGAGGAAGCTCACCTGATAACTTTCGCAGCGACGACTTGATCTTCCACATTGTACCCTTCCGCAGCGGCTATCATGCCCTGCTCCGCCGGACAATGTTTGCTCGCTTCAGCGCCGTTCCGCATTATGCATACCTCAAGCTCAAGATTCCAAGCCCCAAGGGGTTATTACTGTTAACAGCAACACGGAGTGCTCTCTCCGAACTGCGGCCGATTTTAATAACAACGATGATTGGCAAACTCCGACATCTGCCGTAAAGGCACACAAGGTGGGGAGCCGAGCACGGTTTTAGCTTGAACTCTCAAAACCTTCCCCTCCCCTTAAATAGGGATTCGCCCCCCATAGCACTGTTGGAAATATGCCCTAGAGGCAATAAATAAAGTGTTTATTATTATATTTCCTTGTTCATGATAATTTTTTATTATCCATGCTATAATTTCATTGATTGGAAACACATTGCATGTGTGGATATATAGACAACACTTTGTCCCTAGTGTGCCTATAGTAGACTAGCTCGTTGATCAAAGATGGTCAAGATTTCCTAGGCATTGACATGAGATGTCATTTGATAACGAGATCACATCATTAGGAGAATGATGAGTTGGACAAGACCCAAACTATAAACATAGCATACGATCATGTTAGTTTATTGCTACATTTTTCTGCATGTCAAGTATATGTTCCTATGACCATGAGATCATGCAACTCACGGACACCGGAGGAGTGCCTTGTGTGTTTCAAACATCGCAATGTAACTAGGTGATTATAAAGGTGCTCTACAGGTATCTCCTATGGTGTCTGCTTGGTTGGCATGGATCAACACTGGGATTTGTTACTCCGTGTGACGGAGAGGTATCTCAGGGCCTACTCGGTAATACAACATCACAACAAGCCTTGCAAGCAATGTGACTAAGTGTTAGCCACGGGATCTTTTATTACAGAACAAGTAAAGAGACTTGCCTATAATGAGGTTGAACTAGGTATGGAGATACCGACGATCGAATCTCGAGCAAGTAACATACCAAAGAACAAAGGGAACATCATACGGGATTAACTGAATCCTTGACATAGAGGTTCGACTGATAAAGATCTTCGTAGAATATGTAGGAATCAATATGGGCATCCAGGTCCCGCTACTGGTTATTGACCATAGAGGTGTCTCGGTCATGTCTATATAGTTCTCGAACCCGCAGGGTCTGCACACTTAAGGTTTGGTGACGTTTCGGTAGTATAGAGTAACGTATGGTGGTGACTGAAGGTTGTTCAGAGTCCCGGATGAGATCCTGGACGTCACGAGGAGCTCCGAAATAGTCTGGAGGTAAAGATTGATATATAGGAAAGTGGTGTTTGAACTCCGGAAAAGTTTCGGGCATTTCTAGCAGTGTAGCGGGAGTGACGAATGGGTTCCGGGGACCACCAAGTGGGGCTCACATACACCAATGGGGCCACATGGGCCTTAGAGGTTGCGCACCAGCCCCTGGTGGGCTGGGCAATCCATCCCAATAGGACCAATGAGCATGGAGGAAGAGATAGAGTAGGGGCCAAGTTTAGGAAAGAGTCCCACTTGGAATCCACCTCCCTTGTGGGAGGTGGACTCTCCCCCTATGCTTCGGCCAAGCCCTCCTTGTAGGAGGGGCAAGCTTGCCTCCTCTCCTCTCCCTCCTATATATACTAGAGTAATTAGAGGGAAGCCCTAACCCTAATTCTGCCAAGTGCTGCCCTCTTCTTCCTCTAGATAGGTTTGCAGTAGTGCTTAGGCGAAGCCCTGCTAGAATTGCTCCACCACCATCACTGCAAAGCCGTCGCACTGTTGGAGAACTCGTCTACCTCTCCGCCCCCTCTTGCTGGATCAAGAAGGCGGAGATCTTCACCGAGCTGCACGTGTGCTAAACGCGGAGGTGTCGTCCGTTCGGTACTTGATCGGGAGTTCGTGGGACGGCTTGCGATTTGGATCGCGGAGACGTACCACTACATCAACCACGTTCTTTAATGCTTCCGCTTAGCGATCTACAAGGGTACGTAGATCCAATCTCTCCTCTCATAGATGCTCATCTCCTAGATTGATCTTGGTGAAGCGTAGGAAATTTTTTGTTTCCCATGCAACATTCCCCGACAGTGGCATCATGAGCTAGGTCTATGTGTAGATGAGATATTGAGTAGAACACAAAGAGTTTGTGGGTGTTGATATTCAGAGTGCTTCCTTCCTTAGTATTTTCTTGGTTCAGCGATATTGTGGGATGAAGCTGCTCGGACCGACTTTACTCGTACGCTGATGAGAGACCGTCTTCCATCGACTCACATGTGACTTCGTCACATAAAGATGGCTGGAGGGTGTCTGTCTCTCCCACTTTAGTTGGATCGGATTTGATTGAGGCGATCCTTGTACAAGGTTCGCCGTTGTGGTTTTTGCGTAGGTAAGAATCGTTCTTGCTAGATACCCATAGCAGCCACGTAAAACATGCAACAACAATTAGAGGACGTCTAACTTGTTTTTGCAAGGTATGTTGTGCTGTGATATGGCCAATTTCATGATATGATATATGTGATGTATGAGATGATCATGTTTTTGTATAGAATATCACGACTTCCATGTCGATGAGTACGTGCTACTTCTCGAGCTTGCGTTGGTTTTTCCCTTGAATAGGAAAGGGTGATGCAGCAAAGTAGAGAGAAGTATTTCCCTCAGTTTGAGAACCAAGGTATCAATCCAGTAGGAGTGTCAAGATGAGGCACCAAGAAACCTACACAAACACAAACAAACTTGCACCCAATGCGATAAAGAGGTTGTCAATCCCTTTACGATTACTTGCAAGGTGAGATCTGATACTGATAATAAGTAGATGTAAATAAGTAAATAAAATTGCAGCAAGGTATTTTTGGTGTTTTTGTGTTTAGATCTGAATATATAATATGTAAAATAGACCCGGGGGCCATAGTGTTCACTAGAGGCTTCTCTCATGATAGCAAGTATTATGGTGGGTGAACAACTTACTGTTGAGTAATTGATAGAATCGCGCAAAGTCATGACGATATCTAAGGCAATGATCATACATATAGGCATGACGTCCGAGACAAGTAGACCGATACTTTCTGCATCTACTACTATTACTCCACACATCGACCGCTATCCGGCATGCATCTGGTGTATTAAGTTCATGATAAACGGAGTAACGCTTTAAGCAAGATGACATGATGTAGAGGGATAGATTCATGCAATATGATATAAACCCCATCTTTTTACCCTTGATGGCAACAACACGATGCGTGCCTCGCTACCCCTTCTGTCACTAGGTGAGGACACCGCACGGTATGAACCCAAAACCAAGCAGTTCTCCCATTGCAAGAACTATAGGTCAAGTTGGCCAAACGAAACCCATAACTCGAAGAGAATTACAAGGATACGATATCATGCATATAATAAATCAAAGGAGACTCAAATAATATTCATAGATAATCTGATCATAAATCCACAATTCATCGCATCTCAACAAACACACCGCAAAAGAAGATTACATCGGATAGATCACCATGAAGATCATGGACAACTTTGTATTGAAGATCAAAGAGAGAGAAGAAGCCATCTAGCTACTAGCTATGGACCCAACGGTCTGTGGTGAACTACTCACGTATCATTGGAGAGGCAATGGTGTTGATGAAGATGGCCACCGTAGATGAATTCCCCTCCGGTAGGATGCCAAAACAGTCTCCCGATTGGTTGTTGGTGGCTCTGGAGGTTTCCGGTGGCGGAACTAGCGATCTTGGTTTAATTCTGAGGGTTTCCGTATTTATAAGACCATATGGCGTTGGGAACAAGCAAAGAGGTGCCACGAGGAGGTCACGAGCCCCCTAGCCGGGGCCGGGGGGGCCGTGCCTCCCAGGCTCGTGACTCCCTCGGGCCGCCTCTCTGGCATCTTTTCCTTCTGCTATTTTTGATATTTTCCATAAAAAATCACGGCGAAAGTTTTATTCTGTTTGTACTCTGTTTGATATTCCTATCTGAAAAAGGTCAAAAACACAGAAAAAACAGGAACTGGCACTGGTCACTGAATTAATAAGTTAGTCCCCAAAAAAAATATAAAATAGCATATTCATGCATATAAAACATCCAAAGTTGATAATATAATAGCATGGAAGAATCAAAAATTATAGATATGTTGGAGACGGATCAAGCATCCCCAAGCTTAACTCCTGCTCGTCCTTGAGTAGGGAAGTGATAAAGAACGAATTTTTGATGTGGAATGCTACCTAACATATTTGTTCTATGTAACTTCTTTATTGTGGCATGAATGTTCAGATCCATAAGATTCAAAACAATAGTTTAATATTGACATGAAAACTATAATACTTCAAGCATAATAGCCAAGTAATCATGAACTTTCGAAATAACAAAGCCAAAGAAAGTTATCCCTACAAAATCATATAGTCTGGCTATGCTCCATCATCCACACACAACGAATTTAAATCATGTACAACCCCGATGTTGATCAAGTAGTTGTTTTCGCACTCTTATTTTTTCAAACTTTTTCCACTCTCACACAATACATGAGCGTGAGCCATGGATATAGCACTTTAGGTGGAATAGAGTGTGGTGGAGGTTGTGAGGCAAAAAGGAGGAGATGGTCACATCGACTCGGCGTATCAATGAGCTATGGAGATTCCCATCAATAGATATCAATGTGAATGAGTAGGGATTGCCATGAAACGGATGCACTAGAGCTATAAGTGTATGAAAGCTCACAAATGAAAACTAGTGGGTGTGCACCCAACCTGCTTGCTCACGAAGACCTAGGGTAATTTGAGGAAGCCCATCATTGGAATATACAAGCCAAGTTATATAACGAAAATTTCCACTAGCATATGAAAGTGACAAAACAAGAGACTCTCTGTCATGAAGAACATGGTGCTATTCGAAGCACAAGTGTGGAAAAAGATAGTAGCATTGTCCCTTCTCTCTTTTTCTCTCATTTTTTTGTTTGGGCTCTTTGGCCTCTTTTTTTTATTTTTTTTATTTGGTGGGCATCTTTGGCCTCTTTTCTTTCCTCACATGGGACAATGCTCTAATAATGATGATCATCACACTTTTATTTACTTACAACTCGATACTTAGAATAATAATGACTCTATATGAATGAAAGTGATGGCACATGTCATGAGACGGAACGGTGGGAGTTGCATGGAAATATATCACGGAATGGCTATGAAAATGCCATAATAGGTAGGTATGGTGGCTGTTTTCAGGAAGGCATATGGTGGGTTTGTGCACCGGCAAAAGTTGCGCGGCACTAGAGAGGGTAGCAATGGTGGAAAGTGAAAGTGCATCTATACCATGGACTCACATTAGTCATGAAGAACTCATATACTTATTGCAAAAGTTTTATTAGTAATCAAAACAAAGTGCTAAACGCATACTCCTAGGGGAAGGGTTGGTAGCAATTAACCATCGCGCGATCCCGACCGCTACACAAAGGATGACAATTAATAAATCAATCATGCTCCTACTTCCTAACATAGCGGTTCACCATACGTGCATGCTACGGGAATCACTAACTTCAACACAAGTATTTCTAGATTCACAACACCCTACAAACATAACTCTAATATTACCATATTCATATCTCAAAACTAGTTGCGAGGAATCAAACTTATCTTACTAATCAATGCACTTGAATATGAAAGTTTTTATTATATCCTCTTTGGATGCCTATCATATTTAGGACTAATTTCATAACACACTCCAATTACCAAGTTACTTAGAGAGAGCACGCTCAAAAGATATAAGTGAAGCACATGGGAGCAAAATTACCAAGCTGAAAAGATATAAGTGAAGCACATGTGAGAAAAATTATCAAGCTCAAAAGATATAAGTGAAGCACATGTGAGCTAAATTTTCTAACTCAAAAGATATAAGTGAAGCTCATTGAGTATTCTAACAAATTCACGATGAGTGCATGTCCCTCTCAAAAGGTGTGCAGCAAGGGTGATTGTGATAAAACAAAAAGCAAATACTCCTACAGTACATGACGCTCTAAGCAAAACACATATCATGTGGTGAATAAAAATATAGCTCCAAGTAACGTTACCGATGGATTGAAGACGAAAGAGGGGATGCCTTCCCGGGGCATCCCCAAGCTTAGGATTTTTGGTGTCCTTGAATTTGTCTTGGGATGACTTGGGAATCCCCAAGCTTAGGCTCTTTCCACTCTTTATTCCCTTGTCCATAAGAACATCACCCAAAACTTGAAAACTTCACAACACAAAACTTAAACAGAAACTCGTGATAGCATTAGCATAAGAAAACAAACCACCAACTTTTTATGTACTGTAGTAAAATTAATTTCCATTTATATTGATGTTATATTACTGTATTCTCACTTTTCCATGGCTCGTACCCCCCGATACTAACCATAGTTTCATCAAAATAAGCAATCAAAACAACAAAAACAGAATCTGTCAAAAACAGAACAGTCTGTAGCAATCTGTATATTTCGTATACCTCTGCTAACCCAAAAATTCTGAAAAAATTATGAAAATTAGGGAAATTTGCATATCAATCATGAGCAAAAAGAATCAACTCAAAAGCTCTTTCTGGATAGGAATGGAAAAAATCGTGAGCACAAAGTTTCTGTCTTTTTCAGCGTGATTAAACAACTATCACTAAAAATAATCATAAAGGTTCTACTTGGCACAAACACTAATTAAAACATAAAAAACACAATCATAACAGAATCATGATGGTGTGGACTCAACAAAACAGAAAGTAAAAGGCAAAAATAAATTTATTCATTGGGTTGCCTCCCAACAAGCGCTATCGTTTAACGCCCCTAGCTAGGCATAATGATTTCAATGATGCTCACATTAAAAAAATAGTAATTGAGATATGCAAAAGAGCATCATGAATAGCATGAAAAACAAATTTAAGTCTAACCCACTTCCTATACATAGGGATTTTGTGAGCAAACAATTTATGGGAACAAGAATCAACTAGCATAGGAAGGCAAAACAAGCATAACTTCAAAACTTTGAACACATAGAAAGGAAACTTGATATTATGAAATTCCTACAAGCATATGTTCCTCCCTCATAATAATTTTCAGTAGAATCATGAAGGAATCTCACAATATAACTATCACATAAAGGATTCTTTTCATGATTAATTATAGCATACGCGTCATCACCAAAACTTGGGAAACAAATAATATCATCTTCATCAAGCATATCATCCTCAAGCTTGTGGTTTTGCATATCATTAGCATCATGGATATTCAGATAACTCATAATAAAAAAATGGCAATCATGATTTTCATTCAAGGAACTATCATGAATCTCCTTATAAATTTCTTCTTTCAATAGTTCATCAAAAAAATTAGATTCGTGATTTTCAAACAAAACTTCATAGAGATAATCAAGTGCACTCAACTCACTAGCAATTGTTTCATCATAATTTGGTCTTTTAAAAAGATTAGCAAGTGTATGAGTATCCGTATCAATAGATTTTTTAGCAAGCTAAGATGCAAGCAAATAGAAGGCACATGGCAACACAAGCAAACATAGCAACGAAAAGGCGAATGGAAGAAGGGCTAATAAAAAAGGCAAATAAAGAAAGGCCAATATTTTTGTAAATTCTGTTTTAGAGGTGGGGGAGAGGAAAACTAGAGGCAAATGGCAAATAATGTAATTTCAAGAGATGATTTTGCGATAGGTATTTGGTAGATATGCTTCACTTGAATACTCCCCGGCAACGGCGCCAGAAATTCTTCCTGCTACTTGTCGAGCTTGCGTTGGTTTTTCCCTTGAAGAGGAAAGGGTGATGCAACAAAGTAGAGATAAGTATTTCCCTCAGTTTGAGAACCAAGGTATCAATCCAGTAGGAGTATCAAGATGAGGCACCAAGAAACCTGCACAAACACAAACAAACTTGCACCCAACGCGATAAAGAGGTTGTCAATCCCTTTACGATTACTTGAAAGGTGAGATCTGATAGTGATAATAAGTAGATGTAAATAAGTAAATAAAATTGCAGCAACGTATTTTGGTGTTTTTGTGTTTAGATCTGAATATATAATATGTAAAATAGACCCGGGGGCCATAGTGTTCACTAGAGGCTTCTCTCATGATAGCAAGTATTACGGTTGGTGAACAAATTACTGTTGAGCAATTGATAGAATCGCGCAAAGTCATGACGATATCTAAGGCAATGATCATACATATAGGCATCACGTCCGAGACAAGTAGAACGATACTTTCTGCATCTACTACTATTACTCCACGCATCGACCGCTATCTAGCATGCATCTGGTGTATTAAGTTCATGATAAACGGAGTAACGCTTTAAGCAAGATGACATGATGTAGAGGGATAGATTCATGCAATATGATATAAACCCCATCTTTTTACCCTTGATGGCAACAACACGATGCGTGCCTCGCGACCCCTTCTGTCACTAGGTGAGGACACCGCACGGTATGAACCCAAAACCAAGCACTTCTCCCATTGCAAGAACTATAGATCAAGTTGGCCAAATGAAACCCATAACTCGAAGAGAATTACAAGGATATGAAATCATGCATATAAGAAATCAGAGGAGACTCAAATAATATTCATAGATAATCTGATCATAAATCCACAATTCATCGGATCTCAACAAACACACCGCAAAAGAAGATTACATCGGATAGATCACCATGAAGATCATGGAGAACTTTGTATTGAAGATCAAAGAGAGAGAAAAAGCCTTATAGCTACTAGCTATGGACCCAAAGGTCTGTGGTGAACTACTCACGCATCATCGGAGAGGCAATGGTGTTGATGAAGATGGCCACCGTAGATGAATTCCCCTCCGGCAGGATGCCGAAACGGTCTCCCGATTGGTTGTTGGTGGCTCTGGAGGTTTGCGGCGGCGGAACTTGCGATCTAGGTCTAATTTTGAGGGTTTCCATATTTATAAGACCGTATGGCATTGGGAACAAGCAAAGAGGTGCCACGAGGAGGTCACGAGCCCCCTAGCCGCGAAAGGGGGGCCACGCCTCCCAAGCTCGTGACTCCCTCGGGTTGCCTCTCCGGTATCTTTTCCTTCTGCTATTTTTGATATTTTCCATAAAAATCACGGCGAAAGTTTTATTCCGTTTGGACTCCGTTAGATATTCCTATCTGAAAAAGGTCAAAAACACGGAAAAAACAGGAACTGGCACTGGTCACTGAATTAATAAGTTAGTCCCAAAAATAATATAAAATAGCATATTCATGCATATAAAACATCCAAAGTTGATAATATAATAGCATGGGACAATCAAAAATTATAGATATGTTGGAGACGTATCAGTATGGCAACCGGCAGGAGCCATAGGGTTGTCTTTAATTATTGTATGACCTGCGTGTCAATCATTACGCGCTATGTAATGCTTTACTTTATCTCTAAACAATAGCAATAGTAGTAGAAGCATGGTGGGCGCGACAACCCCGATGGAGACACGTTGATGGAGATCAAGATTATGGAGATCATGGTGTCATGCCGGTGACGATGGAGATCATGCCGGTGCTTTCACGATGCAGATCAAAAGCACAAGTTCATGGCCATATCATGTCACTTATGAATTGCATGTGATGTTAATCCTTTTATCCACCTTATTTTTCTTAGGACGACGGTAGCATTATAAGGTGATCCCTCACTTAAATTTCAAGATGAACTGTGTTCTTCCCGAGTGTGCACCGTTGCGAAAGTTCGTCATGTCAAGACACCATGTGATGATCGGGTGTGATAGACTCTACGTTCGCATACAACGGGTGTAAGCCTTGCACATGCAAAACACTCGGGTTAAACTTGACGAGCCTAGCATGTACAGGCATGGCCTCGGAACACAAGAGACCGAAAGGTCGAGCATGAGTCATATAGTAGATATGATCAACATGATGATGTTCACCATTGAAACCACCTTAACTCACGTGATGATCAGACTTGAGTTGGTGAATATGGATCATGTGTCACTCAGATAACCTGAGGGATGTCAATTTGAGAGGGAGCTTTAGTAATTTGATTAACTAAACTCATTATCTTGAACAATAGTCTAAGTAACCTTTGCATATTTATGTTGTAGATCAATGGCTCGCGCAGTATCACCCCTGAATTTTAATGCGTTCCTAGAGAAAGCTAAGTTGAAAGATGATGGAACTAACTTTGTGGACTGGGCCCGTAATCCGAGGATTATCCTCACGGCTTCCCAGAAGGCATATGTCCTTGATGCGCCACTTGGTAACCAACCCGTAGACTTGTCATCCTAAGACGTTAAGAACGCTTGGGAGGCACGTCCTCGAGATTACTCAACAGTTCAGTGTGCAATATTGTATGGCTTAGAACCGGGGCTTCAAAGACGTTTTGAATGGTCATGGAGCATATGAGATGTTCCAGGAGTTGGAGTTTATCTTTAAGAAGAATGCCCGGATCGAGAGGTATGAGACCTCTGATAAGTTATATGCTTGCAAAATGGAGGAGAACGGGTCTATAGTGAACATATACTCAGAATGTCTGTGTGTTCGACTCGTCTGCCGAAGTTAGGGATGCCTCCTCCGCCAGAGGCGATCATTGACAGAGTTCTTCAATCACCGTCGCCTAACTACAAGAGCTTCGTGCTGAACTATAACATGCACGGGATGAACAAGTCAGTCGCCGAGCTGTTTGCGATGCTGAAAGTTGCTGAGTCTGAAATCCAGAAAGAACATCAAGTGTTGATGGTCAATAAAACCACTAGTTTCAAGAAGAATGGCAAGGGCAACAAGGGTAACTCCAAGAAGGGTGGCAAAGCAGTTGCTCCTCCCGTGAAGAAACCCAAGGCTGGACCCAAGCCAGAAACTGAGTGCTTTCATTGCAAGGGAACTGGGCACTGGAAGCGGAACTGCCCCAAGTATCTGGTTGACAAGAAGGCGGCCAACAACAAACAAGGTATATATGATATACAAGTTATTGATGTGTACCTTACTAGCTCGCGTTGTAGTGCCTGGGTATTTGATACCGGTTCGGTTGCTCACATTTGCAACTCAAAACAGGAACTACGGAATAGATGAAGGCTGGCGAAGGACGAAGTGACGATGCGCGTGGGAAATGGTTCCAAGGTTGATGTGATCGCCGTCGGCACGCTCTCTCTTCGATTACCATCGGGATTAGTGATGAACCCGAATAATTGTTATTTAGTGCCTGCGTTAAGCATGAACATTATATCTGGATCTTGTTTATTGCGAGACGGTTACTCACTTAAATCAGAGAATAATGGTTGTTCTATTTATATGAGTGATATCTTTTATGGTCATGCACCCAATGTGAGGGGTTTATTCATATTGAATCTTGATAGTGATGATACACATGTTCATAACATTGATGCCAAAAGATGTAGAGTTGATAATGACAGTACCACTTTCTTGTGGCACTGCCGTTTGGGTCATATTGGTGTAAAACGCATGAGGAAGCTCCATGCTGATGGACTTTTGGAGTCACTTGATTTTGAATCACTTGACACATGTGAACCATGCCTCATAGGCAAGATGACTAAAACATCGTTCTCTCAAACAATGGAATGGGCAAGTGACTTGTATGAAATCATACATACTGATGTGTGTGGTCCAATGAATGTTGCAGCGCGTGGTGGATATCGGTATTTTCTCACCTTCACTGATGACTTAAGTAGATATGTATATATTTACTTAATGAAACACAAGTCTCAAACGTTTGAAAAGTTCAAGCAATTTCAGAGTGAAGCTGAGAATCATCGTAACAAGAAGATTAAATTTCTATGATCTGATCGAGGAGGTGAATATCTGAGTTATGAGTTTGGCAGTCACTTAAGACAGTGTGGAATTGTTTCACAATTGACACCGCTTGGAACACCACAGCTTAATGGTGTGTCCGAACGTCGTAATTGAACCTTATTAGATATGGTGCGTTCTATGATGTCTCTTGCCGATTTGCCACTATCGTTTTGGGGTTATGCATTAGAGACAGATGCATTCTCTTTAAATAGGGCACCACCAAAATCCGTTGAGATGACGCCATATGAATTGTGGTTTGGCAAGAGGCCAAAGTTGTCATTTCTTAAAATTTGGGGATGTGATGCTTATGTCAAAAAGCTTCAGCCTGAAAAGCTGGAACCCAAAGTGGAGAAATGCGTCTTCATAGGATACCCGGAAGAGACAGTTGGATATACCTTCTATCTCAGATCCGAAGGCAAAGTGATTGTCGCTAAGAACGGAACATTTCTTGAGAAAGAGTTTCTCTCGAAAGAATTGAGTGGGAGTAAAATAGAGCTTGATGAGGTTATTGAACCTTTACTTCAACCAGAGAGTAGCGCAGCGCAGAAAGATGTTTCTGTGGAGCCTACGACAGTTGAAGAGCAAGTTAATGATGATGATCATGAAGCTTCGGATCAAGTTACTATTGAACCTCGTAGGTCGACAAGGGGGTGTATTGCTCCTGAGTGGTACGACAACCCTGTCTTGGAGGTCATGTTGTTGGACAACAATGAACCTACAAGCTATGGAGGAGCGATGATGGACCTGGATTCCAAGAATGGTTAGAGGGCATGAAATCTAACATGGGATCCATGTATGAAAACAAAGTTTGGACTTTGGAAGTATTACCTGAAGGGCGAAAGTCCATTCAGAATAAATGGATCTTTAAGAAGAAGACGGACGCGGACAGTAATATCACTTTCTATAAAGCTCGACTTGTGTCAAAGGGTTTTTCACAAGTTCAAGGAGTTGGCTATGATGAGACCTTCTCACCCGTAGCGATGCTTAAGTTCGTCAGAATCATGTTAGTAATAGCTGCATATTTCGATTATGAAATGTGGCAGATGGATGTCAAAACAGCGTTCCTTAACGGTTTCCTTGAGGAAGAGTTGTATATGATGCAACCGGAAGGTTTTGTCGATCCAGAGAATGCTGACAAAGTTTGCAAACTCCAGCGATCCATTTATGGACTAGTGCAAGCCTCTCGGAGTTGGAATAAGCGCTTTGATGAGGTGATCAAAGCGTTTGGGTTATACAAGTTTACGGAGAAGCTTGTATTTACAAAAAAGTGAGTGGGAGCTCTGTAGCAGTTCTAATATTATATGTGGATGACATATTGCTGATTGGAAACAATATAGAAATGCTGGAAAGCGTGAAGGAATATCTGAACAAAAGTTTTTCAATGAAGGACCTAGGAGAAGCTGCTTTCATATTAGGCATTAAGATCTATAGAGATAGATCGAGACGCTTGATAGCACTTTCACAAGGCACATACCTTGATAAAGTTTTGAAGAAGTTCAAAATGGATTAGTCCAAGAAGGGGTTCTTGCCTATGTTACAAGGTGTGAAGTTGAGTAAGACTCAATGCCCAGTGATTGCATAAGATAGAGAGAAGATGAGTGTCATCCCCTATGCTTCAGTCATAGGATCTATCATGTATGCAATGCTATCCACAAGACCCGATGTCAGCCTTGCCATAAGCATGGCCGGAAAGTTTCAAAGTGATCCTGGAATGGAGCACTGGAAGGCGGTCAAGAATATCCTTAAGTACCTGAAAAGGACTAAGGAAATGTTTCTTGTTTATGGAGGTGATCAAAAGCTCGTTGTAAAGGGTTACATCAATGCAAGCTTTGACACTGATCCAGATGACTCTAAGTCACAAACCGGATACGTATTTATTCTCAACTAGGGAGCGGTAAGCCGGTGCAGTTCTAAGCAAAGCGTTATAGCCAATTCTACATGCGAAGCAGAGTACATCGCAGCATCGGAGGCAGCGAAGGAAGGTGTCTGGATGAAGCAGTTCATGACAGATCTTGGAGTAGTGCCTAGTGCACCGAATCCAATGACTCTGTTCTGTGACAACACTGGTGCCATTGCTCTGGCCAAGGAACCAAGGTTTCACAAGAGGACCAGACACATAAAGCGACGCTTCAATTCCATCCGCAATTACATCGAGGAGAAGGATATAAATATTTGCAAAGTGCACACGAATCTGAAAGTTGTAGACCCGTTAACTAAACCTCTTCAAAGGGCTAAACATGATCAACACTAGAACTGCATAGTGATGTGAACTAGATTATTGACCCTAGTGCAAGTGGAAGACTATTGGAAATATGCCCTAGAGGCAATAAATAAAGTGTTTATTGTTATATTTCCTTGTTCATGATAATTGTTTATTATCCATGCTATAATTGTATTGATTGGAAAGACATTGCATGTGAGGATATATAGACAACACTTTGTCCCTAGTGTGCCTCTAGTAGACTAGCTAATTGATCAAAGATGGTCAATGTTTCCTAGCCATTGACATGAAATGTCATTTGATAACGAGATCACATCATTAGTAGAATGATGAGATGGACAAGACCCAAACTATAAACGTAGCATATGATTGTGTTAGTTTATTGCTACAGTTTTCTGCATGTCAAGTATATGTTCCTATGACAATGAGATCATGCAACTCACGGACACCGGAGGAGTGCCTTGTGTGTGTGTCAAACATCGCAACGTAATTAGGTGACTATAAAGGTGCTCTACAGGTATCTCCGAGGGTGTGTGCTGGGTTGGCATGGATCAACACTGGGATTTGTTACTCCATGTGACGGAGAGGTATCTCAGGGCCCACTCGATAATACAACATCACAACAAGCCTTGCAAGCAATGTGACTAAGTGTTAGCCATGGGATCTTGTATTATAGAATGAGTAAAGAGACCTTCTGATAATGAGGTTGAACTAGGTATGGAGATATGGATGATCGAATCTCGGGCAAGTAACATACCAAAGAACAATGGGAACATCATGCGGGATTAACTGAATCCTTGACATAGAGGTTTGACCGATAAAGATCTTCGTAGAATATGTAGAAATCAATATGGGCATCCAGGTCCCACTATTGGTTATTGACCGTAGAGGTGTCTCGGTCATGTCTACATAGTTCGCGAACCCGTAGGGTCTGCACACTTAAGGTTCGGTGACGTTTCGGTAGTATAGATTTATGTATGGTGGTGACCGAAGGTTGTTCGGAGTCCCGGATGAGATCCCGGACGTCACGAGGAGCCCGGAATAGTCCGGAGGTAAAGATTGATATATAGGAAAGTGGTGTTTGAACTCCGGAAAAGTTTTGGGCATTTTCGGCAGTGTACCGGGAGTGACGAATGGGTTCCAGGGACCACCAAGTGGGGCCCACATACCCCAATGGGGCCAAATGGGCCTTAGAGGTGGCGCACCAGCCCCTGGTGGGCTGGGCAAGCCAGCCCAATAGGACCTATGCGCATGGAGGAAGAGATACAGTAGGGACCAAGTTTGGAAAAGAGTCCCACTTGGAATCCACCTCCCTTGTGGGAGGTGGACTCTCCCCCTATGCTTCGGTCGAAGCCCTCCTTATAGGAGGGGCAAGGCTGCCTCCTCTCCTCTCCCTCCTATATATACTAGAGGAAATAGAGGGCAGCCCTAACCCTAATTCTGCCAAGTGCTGCCCTCTTCTTCCTCTAGATCGTTTTCTCCTCTAGATCGGTTTTCAGCAGTGCTTAGGTGAAGCCCTACTAGAATTGCTCCACCACCATCACCGCAACATCGTCGCACTACCGGATAACTCGTCTACCTCTCCGCTCCCTCTTGCTTGATCAAGAAGGCGGAGATCTTCACCGAGCTGCACCTGTGCTAAACGCGAAGGTGCCGTCCGTTCGGTACTTGATCAGGAGTTCATGGGACGGCTTGCGATTTGGATCTGGAGACGTACCACTATATCAACCGCGTTCTTTAACGCTTCCGCTTAGCAATCTACAAGGGTACGTAGATCCAATCTCTCCTCTCATAGATGCTCATCTCCTAGATTGATCTTGGTGAAGCGTAGGAATTTTTTTGTTTCCCATGCAACGTTCCCCAACACGCACAACCCTAGGACCAGCAAAGTATGTGCCAAGGAGGCACAAGTTCACACTAAAATTCCATGGGCGGTGGTGTGGAAAACAGGGTAAGTGTTCAGCTGGACCGAACTATTACCATTACGATGTTTTCGAACATAATGCAGGCACTATCAAAGGGCCTGCACAAGGCATAAATCTCATCCACACTTCGACGACTTCTCAAGACCTTGTTTGCAAGATCCTTTCGCCGAACAGTACCACCCATTGATGTGCACCAAGGTGCAGGAGTACACAAGCGGCGAGGCACATCGAGGACTTAAGGTAACCAATCAAAGACCCCTTGTACAACCACTCCTATAGAATTCCTTCTTCATTCACATACCTGTAAGCAGTTGCTTCGGCAATTCGAGCAATAAGAGTTGTTGAGAAAAATATAGCATCATTATATATGTTTGTCTTGTTGTCCTTTTTGGCACATATTTTCTTTCTCCCTCTTCTCGTGAAACTGTTCGGTATGTTGCGATGCAACCGGCTAATAGACCGAAGGCTCGAGTTTTAAAAAATCGCCTTATGTACAACTTGTTATGCGTTCGGCGTCTTGCAATTCACTTTATATGCATTGGTTCCGAACTATGTCTTGGGTCCACAGTTGGGTTGCCCGGCTCCTGTGCTTGCCCTTTACGTTCCGCTCGTTCGGCTAAAAGGGCAAAGGGAGAACCCCTGCGATTGTGTTTCCGGATAGTCTGGTCAAGCACCTCAGGGGAGAAAGCCGAAAACTGAATGTCATAGTATGCGAGAGCCGGTCTGTGAATCCGAGCTTAAAGTGTCATACTTAAATCCTTGTCAGAGAATATTTTGTGTTATACATGGGGTTTGTTCCTCATGCAAACCATGTGATGTTGGCCTTAGCAGCAGTTCATACGAACATCACAATACTCCCGGGGCTAGTCATCAGCCCCCCGCAGTCCTTTTGGTGCCCCTACGGCTAAGTGAAAGCAATAAAGCCCTATGGTCTGATTGCCTAGTCCGACGCACTCTACCGCCTTCGAGTTCTGATAACTCGGCTAAGAGACATAGTGCATTGGCAGAGACACCCCATGTAGTATCTACATGGGGGCTGAAGCCGACGACTCGTAGCTTTCAGTTTCAACGGCCACACAAGAGTTATAAAGGAACGCAAAACATTGAAAGCATGATAAAATTATAACATTAAAATGTTAAAATGTCTTTGGACACATTACAACCTACTCATACATGCTCTCTTTCTAGCACTGTGACTCTATCGCCCGAGCACCCTCCATTACTCCAGCGAAGTACAACTCGAGGCGCCTGTGTTCCTTCCCAGGAGGCGGTGGGGCAGTTGCTATATTCATCGGATCCATCCCTGGCTAGTGCACCCTGGCCTTTGCGAAGGCCATCCGAGCTCCCTCGATGAAGGAGGAGCGCTTCATAGCGTCGAGGCGGGGCGCAACATCGATCAGCTTCTGCACCAGGCCAAAGTAGCTGACGGGCAATGGCTCGTTGGGCCATAACCGGATATAGAGGTCCTTCATGGCCGGCTCCGCCATCCGGTGCAGCTCCATTGGCTACTTCAGCTACTTGACAAGAACAGGAGAGCGCTCGGGGGCTTCGAACTGCGCCCAAAATAGGCGAGCTTCATATCCTTCTTCCTGCAAAGCATATAGCTGATTCGTGTCCGCTATGCTCTTATGGAGCTCAAAGCAGGCGCGTGAGGAACGCCACACTTGGGTAAGCAACTCGAACTTGCTATCACCAAAGACACACTGCAATAAGTATGGCTTACCATCTGTTATAACCTTCGCCTGGCGAACTTGTTCTTCAAAAAACCTCCTATCCATCGATTCCTTTTGGAGTTTGGTTTTCATGGTGGATAGTTCGGCAACCTGCTCCTTACCTTTGCGCTCAAGGGCCTCGCACTTGAGGTCGGCGTCCTTGAGTGCCTGTTGGATCTCCTCCACCCGAGCCTCGTGCTTGTCGCTGGTGGCCCTTAGGGCTGACAATGCGGGAGCCGCTTGTGCGGCTGCCGCCCTCTCAACCGAAGCCTCATGCTTCGCATTTTGTAGCTCGGACTTGAGCTTCTCTACCTCTTTCGCCGAGGCTGTGTGTTCATTAACAATATGAAAAACTGCATTGACAATATTGCGATTGAAGTTTCAGGGTATCGACTTAATCTTACCTTGCGCCTCATCGAACCACTTGTTGAGAGCGTCAAGCTCGTCCTCGGAGCTCTTAAGCTTTCGACTCAGCTCGTCCAGCTCGGCACCATTCACAGCCGCCGCTGATGATGAAGCCTGTAACACACAAATCCTTGTCGGGTTACATGGTCTCAATACTTCCGAACTATCGTCAATCCAATAATATGTCCGGACCTCTTAGGGGTTATTCGAACATTCCGAACACTCATTTTTGTATATAGTTTGGAAACGGATCCATGATTGACCCCTAGGTAAGTTTTTTCAAACTCACATAGGGCTCGGGGGATGCCATGTATATAAGCATAAATAAACATTTTGCAAATAAGAGCATCACGTGGCTTACCTGAAAGCCTGCTAGGAGACTCTTGAAGGCCTCCTTCAGTCTATTGTCGATGGACTAAATGCTCTGCAATACCGCACGCATAAGGGTGCGGTGCTCCTCGGAGATGGAGGCTCTCGATAGAGCCTCCCCCATGATCGGCCACCCATTGGTCAGTGGTACCGGTGGTGATCGGACAACCCGATCACCAACCGGGGACTGAACCAGTACCTCCAGAGGCGTGGTGTGCTCCGGAGATGCTCTTAGAGGGGACTGGGCGGCCGCTTGTCTGGCCTCCTCAGTATCCGGGTGGGGTATCACCCCCCAGTATTCGGTGACCGAGGTGTTAGCCTCAGCCATGATGTCATCTTCCCCGTTGCTGGTGCCCGAATCCATAGGAGCATGATAGGACGACACCTCCGTGGTGTCCTTCGTGACACTCGGAGGGGTGGGATGTGACGCATTCCAGCTCTTCGCTAGTTCGGCGGGTGGGGTCTCCCCGTCCAAAACTTGGTTGGTGGGGAGCATGCACGATGGGCTGCAAAGTCAATAAATGCTTGCATGTTATTAAACTATAAACTTATCAATGACAACTAAAGGAATCTTCGGATCCTCACCTTCGAGCAGGGGGCCTGACCCTTAGGCTCCTTCGTGGAACCCTCTCGAAGTCCTCGGACTCGGTATCCGAGTCTGAACTGTTGTCGGACAGTATTACCTGTGTCCTACGCGCTTTCTTCGGGGCGGGAGGGGGTACCTCCTCCGCGGCGTCCGACGACGTCACTCTCTTCCTTGTGAGGGGGGAATCGCCCTCCCCCTCGCCTTTGTCCTCATCCTCATGCTCCTCTTGATTCTAGGAGGCATGGGTTTCTTCGGACACAGCCTCTGGCTGGTCCCTGATGCGCAGGCCTTCTTGGCCTGGTTTCTTCTTCTTCTCTTTCTTCGTAGGCGCCTCGTAAGGTGTCTCGACTAGCATCTCCGCTAACAGCCCGGACCTAATGTCTTAGGGCTGAGTCGACGATCATTTGATGCCCGTGGCTTTGCTCAGCCATTTCTACAAAAGAATGATCGGAAGGTTGTTTGAGAAACTTCTTTACGAGAGATAAAGCCAATCAAACAGATCTATCCTATACCTTGGAGGCAGGCTTGGCAGCGTGTAGACCTCGATCATCCTCTTAGGTTGGCCAATCCTTCTGCAACTTGAAGAGCGCATTCCATAGCTTCTCTCGAGTAGTGCGGAAGAGATGCTGAATCGTTGGCTCATCGTCAATCTGACGAGCCCATAGGGGAGTATCCCGACGCTGACAGGGGAGGATACGACGCCGGAGCATGACCTGGACCACGTTGGTTAGTGCGATGTCGTTCTTGATCATGGAGCCGATGCGCTTCTGCACGTCGCTCACCTCCTTGCTCGACCCCTAGTTGAGGCCCCTTCGGAACCACGATGTTAGTCTGGTGAGGGGACCAGATCTGAATCCAACTGGGGCAGCTTGACCTTCCTCCCTTGGCTCGGTGATGTAAAACCACTCCTCTGCCATACTTTGATGGTGTCGATGAAGGTGCCGGAGGGCCATATGACGTGGGTGAGCTTGCCGATGACAGCCCCACCGCAGTCTGCTCGTTCGCCTACGACACACTTCGGCTTGGTGTTAAACACCTTGAGCCAAAGACCGAAGTGTGGCTCGACCCGTAGAAAAGCCTCGCAGACGAGGATGAAGGCCGATATGTGCATGAAGGAGTTCGGCGGGAGGTCATCAAAGTCGAGGACGTAGAAGAACATGAGCCCCCTGACAAAGGGGTGGAGTGGGAAGCTCAATTCCCGGATGAATAGGGGAATAAAGACCACCCTTTCGACTGTCTTGGGGGTGGGGATCACCTGATCCTTCTCCGGCGCGCCGTGGAAGATGTTGGCGGGGAGGTAGTCGGCGGCTTTAAGGTCCCTATGTCTTGGTCGGTGACCGTGGAGGCCTCCCACTTGCCATTGGAGCCAAAGCCCGCCATGGATTAGTTTGGAGAAGGTGCGGTGGAAGACCTAGATCTACGATGTGGAAGCTTAGAAGGGTGGGGAAGCAAGAGGGTGTGAATGGGGAGCGTGGTTAAGCCTCGAGGTTTTCTTTCCCTTTTATTAGGCTTATCGCTGTTTGGCCTCCCCTTGCCGCGCCGTGAATCCCTCTGCTTCCCGAGACGTGCGTACCATTGCACGCGCATGATTAAACGTATCCCGTATAAAATGGGACATGATTTGTGCATTGGTAGATCGTGTTGATGAAAACGGTCTCGAACTGCGAATCAAGTTTTTGCAACTGGCTTAGCGGCCGTGGTGGGCCGTGGCCTTTTGCCAGGATGATCGTCAGGGGACGTTATTTTACCCCTTGACGTTTGGCCTTCAGGGCCGACCTATTCACGGTGTTCGGACGCGCTTCTATTCGGAAAACTACATGTCGTCGGAGGCCGAACTAAACTCGGCGGGAAGAACTCACCTCGCAAGCCGAAGACTCAGATTATATGAAGCAATTGAAGCTAAGACCCTTGGCGTTGGAGGCAAGTTTGGGGGCTAATGAGGGAGTCCTGGATTAAGGGGTCCTCGGGAGGCCGACCTGTTCCTTATGGGCCAGACTATATGGGCCGCTAGCTGGACGTTGGATCGATCGAAGGCTCTGTCTCCTAGAAGGAAGCTTCGGGAATCGTGGCTTGTCCTTCACGTTTAATGTAGCGAATAGGCATGTTTATCTCTTCAGCGTGTAACCGACCATGTGTAAACCCTAGGTACCCTGGCGTCTATATAAGCTGGAGGGTTTTAGGTCGTAGAGGGAGAACAACTCACCTAGGGTTAGCTATTCGATCTCGAGGTAGATCAACTCTGTAACCCGCATATCATCAATACAATCAAGCAATACGTAGGGTATTACCTCCGTAGGAGGGCCCGACCTGGGTAAAACCTTGTCCCCTTCGTCTCCTGTTACCATCAATTCTAGTCTCACAGTTCGGTACCCCCTACCCGAGATCCGTCGGTTTTGACACCGACACCCTTGATGTGAATAAGGATCCTTTTAGACCTAGGGATGATAACGAGGAGGTATTGGGACCTGAGATCCCATACCTCAGTGCTATAGGAGCATTAATGTACCTTGCAAATTGTACTATACCAGACATTGCCAGACGACTGAGGGGCAGTGGTACATGGTGGCACACAACTCATCGAATTGGTGCATGTGGTGGTCGAATTACTGGGAGCCATGACTATGTGCCGACAAAAATGGGGGATGGATGGAGGGGGAAAAGAATGTGCGGCCTGGATGGAGACCACGTGGAGAGGGGGGTAGCGCAGTGCAGTTCATCGGTTGGGGAGAAAATGAGTGGATGTAGGAGATATGACCTAGAGGCAATAATAAATGTTATTGATTATCTCCCTATTCATAATTAGGTTTATGTTCCATGCTATAACTGCTATTGTTCTCGAGTCTACAATAACCACGAGGCTTGAAGGAAGACTCATATGCACGTGTGGAATAATAAACGGTAAATTGTATTCCTAGTCTAGCCTCTAAGACTGGCTCACGTATTGTATGATGATCCTATTTTCCTGATCATGGGCATGGCTACGCCGGCAATTTTGACGGCACAATGTTAGAAGAACATTTGTGTTGAATCGACCCGAATTGATGTTATGCTATGAGATACATTCGTCATAAGTTAATGGTTAATAACACAGAGAAGTTAATGTTTGCATAAATTCCTTAGACCATGAGAGTATCGAGTTTCTTCATGCTTGCTTCATGAACTTTGGGGTTTGTTAAACGTCATCCGCAAATGGGTGGCTATTACG
The DNA here is from genome assembly GCA_022496015.1 of Hordeum marinum. Classification (NCBI taxonomy): domain Eukaryota; kingdom Viridiplantae; phylum Streptophyta; class Magnoliopsida; order Poales; family Poaceae; genus Hordeum; species Hordeum marinum. Next base: position 447,130,623 of record CM039676.1, read on the forward strand.
GCGGCTTACGGGTTCATGGAAAAGTATGTCAAGTAACTTGATAACTCAAGATTGGGATTTGCTCCTCCGACGATGGAGAGATATCTCTGGGCCCTCTCGGTGTTACGGTATCCATCATCGTCTGGCCAGACACTTTGTGATTTGATCATGGGGATGCCAGAACACGGGAACGAGAAAAGAGAACAATACCGGTAACGAGGTAACTAGCATAGTGGACAAGTTGTTGATCCACGGGGATGCCAACATGTCTCACCTCAGGTATTTGTAACATATCGCAAAGCAATAGGAATAGCACACGGCAACTGGAGGTTCACTCGAATATTCATTCGTGTGGGTATAGGGCTCAATATGGGTGTCCACAGCTCCGATGTTGATCATTGATCGGAAGGGGTTCCGGGTCATGTCTATGCTTCATCGAACCTATAGGGTCACACGCTTAAGGGTCATCTATCTGTTGAATACTAGACAGGGAGTCTGAGAGAAAATCACCGAAAAAGTTTCGGACAACGGAAAAGTTTCGGACAGCGGAAAAGTTCCGTAGAGAGAACACCGGAATAGTTCCGGCGAAACTGAAAAGTTGTTTCAGGGGATACCATAAAGTCAAATTGGTTTCGGCACATGCCTGATAATTCTTGGAGGGTACCAGAATCGTTCTGGAAACTTTCTAGAATTTTCCGAAAGAAAAACCGGAAATGTTCTGGAGCTGCCGGAACCACGTCAGTTGCTTTTCACAGATGAAAATCACTAATCCGGAATTGTTCCGGATCGCATTGAAAAATATTTTAGTGGGTGCTGGAAATGTTCTAAGCCCACATAAATATTTTCAGTTTGAACGGACGCTGAAAAATGTCGTCATGAATAGTGAAAGTGCTTTTTGGGAGAAAATATCTCGTGAATAGTGGAAACACTATTATGAATAGTGGGAAACACTATTGGGAGAAAATATCTCATGACTAGTGAAAACACTATTACGAAATAGTGGAAAACACTATTGTGAATAGTGGGAAACACTATTTATGAATAGTGGAATTACTATTATGAATAGTGAAAATATCTGAGGGCATTTTGGTATTTTTACCGTAGTCTCTCACCCTATAAATAGGGGTGAGGAGGCAGCCCCGAAACTCACTCCTTCTCACATACAAGTGCCATTGCAATGATCTGGCTTCTTCTCTCCCTCCCAGCGAAATAGTTTCGTAGAGCCGAAAGGCTGTCTGGGTTCCGGCAGGAATTAGTTCTGGATGGCGAAGCCCTGCCGGATAGATGACACCGTATGTGTGCAACTTTGTAGAGAGATCGTAGTTTCGGTCTTAGTTCGAGAGTGCCTTCCGAAGGGCTGTCCGTGTGACCGTCCGAGTTTTGGAGGTCCTCCCGAAGGGCTGTCCGAGTGACAGTCCGAGTTTCGGAGGTCCTCCCGAAGGGCTGTCCGCGACACCGTTCGGGGGACTGTCCGATCGCCTCTCGAAGGGCTGTCCGCGGGGCAGATGAGGGTATACATCCTCGTGGTTGGGAGGTTGTAAATCCTAGCTGCGGGGATCTGCATCGCCAATCGTCATCGACTTTACTTCCGCTACGCTACGAGTCGGTAAGGAAATAGATCAAACCTTGTATGCAGTCTCCATAGTGGTCCTGGGATGGTGCGTAGGTCGGAATATTTTTGTTTTTTGCTGCGTTACCCAACAGTGGCATCAAGAGCCGTGCTATGCGTAGATGCAGGTTGCGATCTAGAATACATAGAGATGTATGGGTGTTGTGCAATATAATTGGGTAGTAGATGAGATCTATTGTTGAAAATTATTGTGCGGGTAGCATATGAAATCTGTTACCCGATGTTCCTTTTGCTTCCCCTGAATTTGATAGTCCTGATCTTGACGGAATGGTCAAATCTCACAAAGTTCTGGCAATCCGCGATCCTTTCATGCTGCTCCTGAGTATGCTGATTGACAGATCAACGAAGTGCTAACAGTTCTTTGGGTTCCGCCATAGTTGAGAAAGATGGATGTTTCGCAGACGAAAGGGCAATGCAGATGTGATCTGCACGGGGGTCACGCGTATGACGAAGTTTAGTATGGGGCTCGAGATTTTATTATCTCGTGTTTTATACACCCTGGAAAGTTAATCTAGCAACTTGAATTATCATACTTGATGATGGACGTTGGTAGATTCGGTTTGTTTCAAAACCTTAGAAGCCACGTAAAACAAGTTTTTGCATGAACCGATTAGAGGCGTGTAACTTGGTTTTGCAGGATGGTTTGCATGTGCATATGATGTGGTATAGCAATGCTCATATTAATTTGATTATGTATGAGATGACTATATGGTGTAATATTAACATGACCTACGTGTCATGATTTGGCATGATGGCTGGAGCCATATGATTGTCACTTTAATGACCTGCGTGTCAACCTTAAGTAATGCACTTATTTTATTAGCTATAGATATAGCAATATTATCTGGTGCATCGACAAGGTGGTGGCAATCTTCGCAAAGGTGAACACCGACGCGAATGCCGAAGACGAAGGAATGAAAGACTTCTCCGTCAGAAAGGGCTATACCATATCATGCTATTATGAATTGCCTGAGATGTTTATCCCTCTTGATGCACCCTTCTTGATTATGCGGAAGTCGCTTTTTATTAGGGTGATCTCTCACAAAATATCAAGTAGTTAGTGTTCTCCCAAGTGTAGCACCGTCACGGCACCTATCTCTTCGGGGTATGACATGGTTACATGGGTACGAACGATTAGAGAAGTGTGAGGCGGGTGAGTTGAGACCTCACAGCGAGATCACTTGGTTGTCTTGACGTTCAGGCATGAAATTCATGATCCCGGAACACACGCATCGAAAGATGAACAAGAGTTACATAGAGATGTGATTGGCAAGTTGGCCTACCAATTGAAATTCTCGTCACTTGAGATGGTTACATCCTTGACGTTGAATTGAAAGTTGGGTCTTGCATCACTCAAAATCAAATATGAGAGATATTGATTTGAGTGGGAGCGCATTGTAGAATTAACTTTGTTTAATTCTCAGTGCAATTAATTTTGAACTCTGTCTAAGTGTGATTTGCATAATAGTTGTAGAATAATGGCTCGCGTTTCCACCTTCCCTATTAAAATTGAATAGCTGTTAAATATCTGGTTAAAACTTTACGGTTGGTAACGTAATTGTGAGGATTGTCCTCAAGAGTGCCGAGAAGGATTTGTCCTATTGCATGCTTTCGGTATTCTCCCGCTAATGCTATGGATCACGTGACTCTCGTCCTTCGATCCAAAAGCTAGAATTCTGTTTCAGTCAAATGCAATACGTTTGCTTCCATGAGACCCGAACTTCGTAAGTTTGGATAGTTATGTAATATTCATGGAATCTAAAAAATCATTTTCAGAGACAGACAAAGGCTAAAAGATATGAGATATCCAAAGCAATGTTTGTTTGCAAACTATTAGTAAAGGAGTTTACAATGCATTAGACTGATAAGAGAGGGATCCCGAAGAACGACTGTCATATGATGATGGTGAATAAAACAACAACTTAAAGAGAAAGGAAGTGTCCGAAGGGTGTTAGTGAGACTTTCACGCCTAGGAAGTCCAGGGCTAACGCCACTCTTAAGTTGGATGCTTCTTCTGAGAGTAGGAGCAATACTGAAAAGTTAAACTGTTAGAAGTATAATGGCAAAAGGAAAGAAGACTGGAATATTCAGCTCATGTATGAATGGCATACAAGTTTTTGATGTATAGAAGGCTGGTCAAAGATATAGTTCTTGGGAATTATGGTTAAACATGTTAATCACTAATTCTTGGGTATTGTGAGTTAATCACAAAGATACCCGCTCGATTGCATTCTGTTGCAACTCGATGTAAGAACTACTATGGCCTGAAAGACTAGCCAGGGATGAGGTTTAGATACACGCAGGGAACATAGTAAATGTTACTATGCCTTCCATCGGTGTATTCCCTATGTATTTACTTTCATAATTCATTTAGAGTTTCACACTCTAGCCCTTTGCATAAGGTATCTTGCAAGAAGGTTGTTCATAAGAGAACTTTTGATGTTTGGTGTTATGAATAACATAAGGGCCATACTTTCATTATGAAGGAGACGTATGCTATGAATATTGATAATAATACATTACCTCTCGGTTTACTTTCATAATTCATTTTAGAGTTTCATACACTCTAGCCCATTGCACCATGTTTGTTGCAATAGAGTTGTTCATAAAAACAACAATTGTTGTTCAGTATTATGAATAAAATGAAGGGCCATGCTTCCATCCTAGATGGGATGTATGTTATGAATATTGATGGTTCTATGATACATCCATAAACACTGACGCTAAATGTCGCAAGACTAAAAGAATACCACACAAGTGTGGCACTGCATTTGGTCACATTGGAGAAACCCGCATGGAAAATTCCATTATGATGGATTTTGAAGTTGTTTGTTTTTGAATCATCTGACACTTGCAACTTTCCTCCAAAAAGTGAAGTGACTGAAATACCGTTCACAGGCCATAAGGAATGAGCAAAGAACATATTGGTGATCATACATTATGATGTGTGTAGTCCAATAAATGTTGTTGCAAGTAGTGGATTTATCTATCTTCAGAAATGACTCAAGTAGATATATGGATATTTACTTGATGAGATGTAAGTCTAGATCTTTTGAAATCATTCGAAAGGTTTTCAAAAATGAAGTAGAAGTTATTGTAACAAGAAAGTTATGTTTCTGTGATTTGATTGCGGAAAGGAATATTTGAGTTACAAGTTTAGCGAATGTCTGATGAGTTGTGAAAAGAGTTTCATAACTTGCACCTCCCAGAACACCACTACAAGTGGAAAGTCCGTGAAGATGTAATCGAACCATTTATGACATGGTAAGATCAAAGATGAGATAAATAGATTTGCCATTATCCCTTTTATAGAGTGACTCTTTAGAGACTGCGGCTTTTACACTGAAAAGAGATCCATCAGGTCTATTGAAATGTCGCCATGGTATGGTACGCCCAACCATGTTATATCTTTTCTTAACATTTGGAATATGGGGCTTGTGTAAAAGGTTACAAACCTATTCCAAATTAGACAAGTGCTACTTTGTATGGTTATCCCAAGTCATTGGGTATTCCGCCACCACTATACCGAGGCAAAGGGTTTTGCCACAAAATGGTATGCTTTTAAAGAGAATAGTTCTTACAAAAGGTGAGTGGGAGGACAGTGCAACTCGACGAGATAACCAGTATCTTCGTCATCAGTTCAAAGGAAAGAAACCCTGGAAGTGATTCCGTTGTTTCCTACTATGACTGATACGGAAGTCTCTACAATAAAATGTATGGACTTCGGTCGAACGTGCAGCTGAACCACATAGGCAAAGCTCGTGCAAACCTATTAGGTGCGCAAACGAGATATTATTGTTAGACAACATTATACCTACAATACACAAGGAAGCGTTGATGGGCCCTGACTCCGGGATTGGCTAAATGCCAATACATTCCGAGATAGTTTCCATATAAGTGATTCAAGATTAAAACCTTGATACACCTTTCAGAGGACTTAGAGTCTAACGAATATTTATGAAACTAAAAACTGATATGGATAAAAATTGTTTTATCCATAAAGCTCGACTTGTTGAAATAACAAGTTCAAGGAGTTGACTACGATGAGGTTGTTTCACCGTAGCGATGCTTAAGGTCGGTTCGGATTGAACTAGCAATCAATACATATATCAATCATGAGATATGAAACATGGATAACAAAAGGATTTTCATCTGATGGAAATGAAACCTAGGACTTGTATGTGATACAGTCCAAAGTAATTTGTCGATCCAAAGGATGCTAGTAAGTGTGCAAACTTCAGAGTTCTAGCAATGGATAGAAGAGAGCAAAATGGAGTTGGAATCTTCGTGGTTTGATGAAATGGTCAAAAGGTTTTTTTGATTTCATCAATGGGTAACGAAGATGCTTGTGATTCAAGAAAGTAAGTGGGAGCATAATAATATTTCTAAAACGTTGTGTGCTTGACACATTGTTAATTAGAAATAAATTTCTTGACACGAATTAGGACTTCATTTGGAAATAGTTTTGCGATGAAGTGCTTAGGCTAAATAGCCTCAATATTAGGCATGATGATCTATGGAGATAGATTTACCTAATGGGGCTAAGCAATGAATACATATTGACAAGGTGCTAAAACCTTTTAGCATTTAAAAACGCCAAGGAGTGATTCTTGCCGAAGTCACATGGAAAGAGTTTTTGCACGACTCAGTGTCCCAAAACACTGACGAGTAAAATACATGATGGAGATTCCACACACTCTAGTGTTTGGATTAAATCATGTATTCCATGGTATGTAAAAACAACCAGATATGTCCGATACTCCCAAGTTGTTGCGAGTATAAATACCAAAGTGATCAAAGCACTGATAACGGGACAACAGTGAAAGATGTCATTAAGTACTAGAGTAGTGTTGATGACATGTTTTCTCGCAAGCAGAGATTATGAAGTGCTCGTTGTAAGTAATTACATCGATGCAGTCTCAATCAATGCTCCATGCGATTTTCGATTTAAGTTAAGGGTTTTGTGTAATACACAATATGGTGGCACGGTAGTTGGAAATTGTTCCAAACAAGATATTGTGGCGAATTCTGTAACAAAGGCTAAGTATGTTGATGCTTTGGAAGCGACAAAGAAGTTGTTGAATCATATAGTTCATTCATGAACTTAGTATGGTTCCAAGATGGCTTTGGTCTATGAGACACTATTGCAGATAGTTGCTCCATAGCTCAGTCTGAGGAATCAGGTTTTGACCAATGATTCACACATATGCAAAGCCAAGTTCACACAAAATACGATTTTTGTGATAGCGTGAAAATGCGAGGATATGCATAGTTACACACGGAGCTGAAGTTGTCAGATCCGTTGGACATCAGGCTATACCACAAGCGAAGCATATTTTACACCAGTATGCCATAGGTGTAAAGTACATTAGCATTGACTAGATTATTGACTCTAGTGCAAGTGGGAGTCTGTAGGAGATATGCCCTAGAGGCAATAATAAATGTTATTGATTATCTCCCTGTTCATAATTAGGTTTATGTTCCATGCTATAACTGCTATGGTTCTCGAGTCTACAATAACCACGAGGCTTGAAGGAAGACTCATATGCACGTGTGGAATAATAAACGGTAAATTGTATTCCTAGTATGGCCTCTAAAACTGGCTCAAGTATTGTATGATGATCCTGTTTTCCTGATCATGGGCATGGCTATGCCGGCAATTTTGAGGGCATAATGTTAGAAGAACATTTGTGTTGAATCGACCCGAATTGATGTTATGCTATGAGATACATTCGTCATAAGTTAATGGTTAATAACACAGAGAAGTTAATGTTTGCATAAATTCCTTAGACCATGAGAGTATCGAGTTTCTTCATGCTTGCTTCATGAACTTTGGGGTTTGTTAAACGTCATCCGTAAATGGGTGGCTATTACGGCGGCTTACGGGTTCATGGAAAAGTATGTCAAGTAACTTGATAGCTCAAGATTGGGATTTGCTCCTCTGACGATGGAGAGATATCTCTGGGCCCTCTCGGTGTTACGGTATCCATCATCGTCTGGCCAGACACTTTGTGATTTGATCATGGGGATGCCGGAACATGGGAACGAGAAAAGAGAACAATACCGGTAACGAGGTAACTAGCATAGTGGACAAGTTGTTGATCCACGGGGATGCCAACATGTCTCACCTCAGGTATTTGTAACATATCGCGAAGCAATAGGAATAGCACACGGCAACTGGAGGTTCACTCGAATATTCATTCGTGTGGGTATAGGGGTCAATATGGGTGTCCACGACTCCAATGTTGATCATTGATCGGAAGGGGTTCCGGGTCATGTCTATGCTTCATCGAACCTATAGGGTCACACGCTTAAGGGTCATCTATCTGTTGAATACTAGACAAGGAGTCTGAGAGAAAACCACCGGAAAAGTTCCGGACACCGGAAAAGTTTCGGACAGCAGAAAAGTTCCGCACAGAGAACACCGGAATAGTTCCGGTGAAACTGAAAAGTTGTTTCAGGGGATACCATAAAGTTAAATTGGTTTCGGCACATGCCTGATAATTCTTGGAGGGTACCAGAATCGTTCTGGAAACTTTCTAGAATTTTTCGGAAGAAAAACCGGAAATGTTCTGGAGCTGCCGGAACCACATCAGTTGCTTTTCACAGATGAAAATCACTAATCCGGAATTGTTCCGGATCGCATTGAAAAATATTTTAGTGGGTGCTGGAAATGTTCTAAGCCCACATAAATATTTTCAGTTTGAACGGACGCTGAAAAAACTCGTCATGAATAGTGAAAGTGCTTTTTGGGAGAAAACATCTCGTGAATAGTGGAAACACTATTATGAATAGTGGGAAACACTATTTGGAGAAAATATCTCATGACTAGTGAAAACACTATTACGAAATAGTGGAAAACACTATTGTGAATAGTGGGAAACACTATTTATGAATAGTGGAATTACTATTATGAATAGTGAAAATATCTAAGGGCATTTTGGTATTTTTACCGTAGTCTCTCACCCTATAAATAGGGGTGAGGAGGCAGCCCCAAAACTCACTCCTTCTCACATACAAGTGCCATTGCAATGATCTGGCTTCTTCTCTCCCTCCCAGCGAAATAGTTTCGTAGAGCCGAAAGGCTGTCTGTGTTCCGGCAGGAACTAGTTCTGGATGGCGAAGCCCTGCCGGATAGATGACACCGTATGTGTGCAACTTTGTAGAGAGATCGTAGTTTCGGTCTTAGTTCGAGAGTGCCTTCCGAAGGGCTGTCCGTGTGACCATCCGAGTTTTGGAGGTCCTCCTGAAGGGTTGTCTGAGTGACAGTCCGAGTTTCGGAGGTCCTCCCGAAGGGCTGTCCGCGACACCGTTCGGGGGACTGTCCGCGGGGCAGATGAGGGTATACATCCTCGCGGTTGGGAGGTTGTAAATCCTAGCTGCGGGGATCTACATCACCAATCGTCATCGACTTTACTTCCGCTACGCTACGAGTCGGTAACAAAATAGATCAAACCTTGTATGTAGTCTCCATAGTGGTCCTGGGATGGTGCGTAGGTCGGAATATTTTTGTTTTCTACTGCGTTACCCAACAGTGGATGGGGGAATTTCCTAAGACGAGAGAAAGCATTGCTACATGGGATACATGACACACGAATTGTTGCTCGATCTGAGCCGACGTGCACGACCATGCCAACCGAATGTTCCAAATCATTTCCAAAAAAAGAATACGTGGAATTATGTGTGGTCATGCCATGGTGGGACGCCTTCGATTCGTGGGCTGAACTCGGTCATTGACCCATGCAGTAAATGAAGGTAGAAAGCCTCGGAGCCTTGTTTGATGTATGTGTGTGTGGGGGGGGGTTAACCCTAGTGCTATGAGGCCTGGACAAGTGCATGACCAGATTGGACATGTATAGAAGACTGTCGCTACATCGGTCGGAGAGCACCTGGCATCACCCGAGAAGATCATAGAGATGTCTCGGTCATGTCTAATATGGGCATCTAGGTCCCTCTATTGGTTATTGACCATAGAGATGTCTCGGTCATGTCTACATAGTTCTCGAACCCGTAGGGTCTGCACACTTAAGGTTCAGTGACGTTTCGGTAGTATAGAGTTATGTATGGTGGTGATCGAAGGTTGTTCGGAGTCCCGGATGAGATCCCGGACGTCACGAGGAGCTCCGGAATGGTCTGGAGGTAAGATTTATATATAGGAAGTCCTATTTTGGTCGCTGGAAAAGTTTCAGACTCATCGATAGTGTACCGGGAGTGTCGGTAGTGTACCGGAAGACCATCGGGAGGGGTATTTCGACCCAAGAGGCTACATGGCTGTGGGAGAGTGAATACCAGCCCTTAGTGGGCTGGTGGAAGTCCCACACGAGGCCATGCGGCTGGGAGAGAAAAATCCAAAGGTGGAGAGGTGGAAAGAGTTTCCAAGTGGAAAGGAGGAACACTACTCCTAATAGGATTGGAGTAGGACTCCTCCACCTCCAATTTCGGCCAGATCTTGAGGGTTTGTGTCTACCTCATGCCCTCCATCCCTCCTATATATACTAGAGGATTTAGAGGAGAAAGCTAACCCTAATAGCCACGTGCTACCTCTCCTCTAGATCGCAGTTTCTCCTCTAGATCGTTTTTCAATGGTGCTTAGGCGAAGCCCTGCTGGAATAGCTCCACCACCATCGCCGCAATGCCATTGCGCTACTGGAGAACTGATCTACCTCTCCACTCCCTCTTGCTGGATCAACAAGGCAGAGATCGTCATCGAGCTATACGTGTCCTGAACACGGAGGTGTCGTCCGTTCGGCGCTAGATCGAAAGGACCATGATCAAGATCGCGAGACGGATCGTGATGAGATCGCGGGATGGATCATGATGAGTTCGCGGGACAGATCGTGATTGGATCGTGGGACGGATCGTGATGAGATCCCGAAATGCTCGGCGATTTGGATCGCGAAGACGTTCGACTACACCAACCGCGTTTCTTAACGCTTCCCGCTTAGCGATCTACAAGGGTATGTAGATCCACTCTCCCTCTCGTAGATGCTCATCACCATGGATAGATCTTGCGTGTGCGTAGGAAATTTTTTGTTTCCCATGCAACGTTTCCCAACAAAAGGTGTCACTAAATCTTATATCCCTGCAGTTAATCCACCCGAATGAGTAGAGATACCAAATAAAACTACTCAACTCCGAATGTACAAATAAAAGGGGGAGAAATCTGGTCACAGGGGAAAAGAAACTCTAAAGCCTCCATGAAAAGAAATAAAATCAAAATCTATGACAGTAAATGCAAATCAACCTCAAGTTGATGGACACCAAATAGATGTTCAACATCAAGAACCCAACATAAATGTGCACACAAATTATAATGTTGGGATATCGAAACAATCAGACTCTGTTGTTAGGGGAAATCACACGGTGCCTAAAGAAATTAATGAAATAACCATAAATTATATTGATTCAGGAGAAACATACAATAGAAGCACATATTTCTCCTCGAAAATTGCTGAAACCCTTCAATTGGATCCAGAGCCAAAATCTATGAAAGAATGCCTCAAGCGCTTGGCCTAAATGGAAGGAAGCAATTGAGGCAAAATTACACTCGCTTAACAAAATAGAGATATTTTCTAAAATAATGCCTACTCCTCATAAAGTCTTCCATGTGGGCGCTCAATGGGTTTTTGTTCGAAAAAGGATCGAAAACAATAAGGTGGTGATATATAAAGCGAGACTAGTAGCTCAAGGGTTTATGCAGAGACCCGGTATCGACTACGATGAAACATATTTTCCTGTAATGAGTGGAATTACATTTTGATACTTAATATGTTTGGCAGTAGAAATGAATCTATCAATGCAATTAATGGATGTGGTGACCACGTATCTATATGGGTCACTTGATGCGGAAATTTATATGAAAGTTCCTGATACCAAACCAACTAGTGGCAAGCGCGTGCGCATGCCTGCCACTCCTGACTCTATCAGTGGCGGTGGGTTCCCGCAACTAATGTGGTTATAGTAGTGGCGGGAGGTCGGTGAACGACAACCCTAGGAGCCTGGCCTGACACTACGGGCCTTTTTTGCACCCGCAACTACTATGCATTCCTTCGGTAGTTGTGTGTTAATGGAGCCCTATCAAGAACTATTGTCTTATGATTAGCTTTTGTTTCCTCTATCATGAACTCTGTGTGATTATAAGACTATCTATTTTAGCTAGCCTTGGCTAGTGGTTTGTAAGATTTATATATATATTTCTGGATCATGTGATGTAATGAAATGCCACATTCGTGTTTGACATTACATCTGTATCGTGTATGCTGGCAATTCCATTCAGGGGCTAGCATAAAACACATGGTGACCAGAACCTTAATAGGTTGGTCGTTACAACGTTGGTCGGCGTCTTCAGCATCATTTGGCACCAATCACAGCACCCCCGTTGTTGGCCCTTGAGCTTGAGCATGTGGAGGAGAGCGCGGTGCCAAGACGGCTGAGGGGCAGTGGTACATGGTGGCGCACAGCTCGTCGAATTGGTGCACGTGTTGGTCAAATTACTGGGAGCCATGGCTATGTGCCGACAAAGAATGGGGAATGGATGGAGGGGGGAAAGAGCATGCGGTCTGGATGGAGACGACGTGGAGAGGGGGGGTAGCACAGTGCAGTTCAACGGTTGGGGAGAAAATGAGTGGATGGGGGCATTTCCTAAGACGAGAGAAAGCATTGCTACATGGGATACATGGCACACGAATTGCTGCTCGATCTAAGCCAACTTGCACGACCATGCCAACCGAACATTCCAAATCATTTCCAAAAAAAAGAATACGTGGAATTCTCTGTGGTCATGCCATGGTGGGACGCCTTCGGTTCTTGGGCTGAACTTGGTCATTGACCATGCAGTAAAAGAAGGTAGAAAGCCTCGGAGCCTTGTTTGATGTGTGTGTGTGTGTGGGGGGGGGGGGGTTAACCGTAGTGTTGTGAGGCCTGGACAAGTGCATGACCAGACTGGACATGTATAGAAGACTGCCACTACATCGGTCGGAGAGCACCTGGCATCACCCGAGAAGATCGAGGTGACTAGGGATCGCTCCAGGCAAGCGACGGAGGAGCGAGGGGTGGATCGGTGTTAACGGTTGCGTACCTAATTAGGTCCAGCCGGCGAGGGCCCCTTGGAGGAGCGGTGGGGTGGTTGACGCATTGTATAGGTGGCGCGGAGGAGTGGATCAACTGCGGCCATGCCTTAGTTAATTTCTCTTCTTTTGTGCTTTTTCCAAAACATAAAAATATAGCTTTTCTCAACCTGGAATATCACTTCTTCTCAGAGTTTGCCTCGATTATCTTGGAGTCCTGTCTGTGAGGCAACACAATACACAATTAAACTTTAACTTAGTTTTTTTTTTCTCGGTAATATGTGTCTCATTCATATCATAAAGATCAAAGTAACTTCAAGTTAGTTTTTTCGGCATATATGCAATAGGGAGTCATATCCTTCTACAACAAGAATTCTGGTTGGTTATGTACATCCAAAAAGGACACAGATACCTCCGGTGTTGGTAGTCATTGTTGGATGGTTTATGAACATAAATGCATTTTTTTAGTTTTTATTATGTGTTCATTATATTGTCATGGCAGTTGATGAATACTCCTGGGAGTAGATCAAAAGTTTCGATACTCGAGATATATGAAGATTCTCAAGACAATGAAGCTTATAAACAACGTTGTTCAAGAGAGAGTGTTAGGAATTAATTAGCATTAATATTAGGCTAATTATATAGTTAGTATATTCTTTAGAATATTTTATGTGACAGTTAGGATACTACTTTGTCTATACGCTGTGTATTAGCGAACAATCGCGACATCCCTTTGAATCGATGCGACTCATTGTAACTGGCATTGTAAACGTCTGTTCACGACATATAAATACCTGAACTCAACATCAATAAAACAACACTCTTTCACTTCAATCTCACTCTTTTCTCTTCAAAAAGTTTTCTCGAAATTCCATAAAAAAAGTTTCCTCGAAAAAGAGAAAGATACGGATACGTCCGAAATCCCGTGTGTCCGTACCGGAGCCGAATCCGTTCCGAAGTTGCCCGTTTCCAACCTTCCTCTGTTTCTATTTTATATATGATGAATATATATCGAGCCTCCCCAAAAAAGACGAGCTTCCCTCCCGAGCGACGACCAGATTCCCCGAGCGCGACAGTAGGGTTCCTAGCCGCCGCCGGCCCGCCGAGCAGGCCAAAGCCTCCGCTGCCCTGCCGCCGGTACAGGAGCCCAGAAGCGCCTCCCTCCGTCGAGAAGCCGCTCCCACCAGCAGAGCAGGCGCTCCCGCCCAGCAACGCCGCCGCCCGGAGCTACGCCGGCGACCAGTCCACTCCATAGGCAGGTAGTCACCAACTCCTTCGCCCTTCCTCCCTCTTCCCTCATCTCCCCTCCCTCCTTCCTCTTGCATCCTCTGCCTGTTCAATTTTTTTCCTGATTTTTGTATTGGATGAGTCCTTGCTGTAGATTTGATATTGTGGGAGTATAATGATGATTATTTCTTGATGAGTGCTTGCTGCCATGATTTTTCCAGTGCATGTTCAAGTTTACATGTGAAAGGATTTGGATTTTGCTTGATAGGTGTTTGTCATAATGCTTGTAGGGGCAAATCTGTAGTTTGATTTCCTTTTTCAGATGAACAAATGTTTTGGTTTAAACATGTAAGCAATGAAAACGTGCAATAATTTACGATATATGAAGAGGACAATATTAAGTTGTTTTATCTGCACCGTCTTGGCATGAAATCAAATCGTAGCGCAGTAACATGCATTTTCAGAGAGCAGAAACTTTGTCTTGGTTATACTGGCCGAAATTGGTTAACACATTAGTAGTTTAGTACTACTAGTGGTATTGTTGGCATGATAGATGTCCCAAATCTTGTTTATGATTGGGAATATAATGGTACTGATACGCTGTGTTGTTGATTATGTACCCTCTCTCTATATATGATCCATTGCTGTCTTTTTTCCATGATCAGGTTAGGGCTTCTGCACAGGTATGAGAGGGACCTACGATCCACTGCTTGGGGCACGGGTTGTGCAAGGAACTATTGTGCAAAGAAGTGTCCTCGATCGCCTGTGTTTGATTTGGCGAGGGATTGAACCTTTCGTCTTCCTTGGAGCAGCTGTTGGTTTGGGTTGGGTAGCATGGAAGTACTACAATTGTAAAGCGGCTATGCGGACCTACGGACGCCACATGACCGGGAAGACAGTCGGACTGGTTGTCGGACGTGATGATGAGATCGACCGTGTTATTTCCATCCTCTGCCGCAAGACCAAGAACTGTGCCGCACTAGTAGGCCATGCGGGTGTTGGCAAGACAGCCATCGCTGAGGGCCTCGCGCAGCGCATCGCTACCGGCAAGGTACCTGCTGCACTTGCCGGGGCACGTGTCGTGGAGATCGACCTCGGGGCCATGGTTGCAGGGACCGTGATGCGCGGTATGTTTGAGGAGCGAATGAAGAGCGTGATAAAGCAGGCAGAGAATGCGGGCAGCAAGATAATTCTCTTCATTGATGAGATGCACGTGCTTCCTCGTGCTGGTGATAGCCACGGAAATACAGATGCTTCCAGCATGCTGAAGCCGGCTTTGGCCCGTGGACGTATCCGCTGTGTAGGTGCGACGACTTTTGATGGTTACCGCAATTACATTGAGAAGGATCCTGCACTCGAGCGGCGATTCCAGAAGGTGCACATCGAGGAGCCAAGCACGCAGGCGACAATTGGCATTCTGCGGGGACTAAAGCAGCAGTACGAACAGCATCATGGCTTGGAAATCCAAGATGCTGCTCTTGTTGCTGCTGCGCAGCTTGCTGCCCGGTACATCACTGGTGAGGAAGTTACTTGTTTCTAGAGGTGATTAGGATATACAGAACTACAGATGATCTTTTGTGGTTATTGTCTGCCCCATCTTAAGGCTCCATAGTTCACATGCTAATTAAACTATCTGCATAGACTGTGATGTGCAATTCAAGGGCAATAATATTAGAACACTGTGAAGCACCCTTTTGTTGTATTGTGGACATTTAGTTGAAATAATTCTAGACATACAATCTTTACTGTCCTGTGCATATAAATTGATGGGGTAGCCTGCACTGCAATTTTTCCTTTATGCCGAATTGCACCTATGAGTGTCAACAATGGCTATATATATATGTATGATGGATTTTGTTGCTGTCTTTACCATAGGTCGTCAATTTCCGGATAAGGCAATTGATCTGATTGATGAGGCGTGCACTGCCACAATAAAAAGGGCGATCTCTGCAAATTCAATGAAGGGAGCAGCTGTTGTACCAAATGATGTCGCACATGTAAGCATTTTCCTCACAACAACATGTGTATCTACTGTTTCAATCGGTATTTGTCATGCAAACTCTAACGTTAATGTTGCCGTTTGAAGGTTGTGAGCCAATGGACTGGAGTTCCTGTCTGTACACTTGAGCAAGAAGAGAAGGATAAGTTAATCCACCTAGCAGACAGGCTGCACGAGCGAGTTGTTGGCCAGGATGAAGCGGTAAATTTGGTTGCTGAAACAGTGCTATGTTCTATGGCTGGCCTTGATCATCCCGGCCAACCCATAGGATCTTTCCTCTTCTTGGGCTCAACTGGTGTTGGGAAGACAGAGCTTGCAAAAGCTCTCGCTGAACAGCTATTTGGCAGTGAGAAGATGTTGGTTCGCTTTGACATGTCTGAATATGTCGGCAGTGGATCTATTTCGCGCCTCATTGGAGCACCCCCAAGGTAATTTTTAGTATGTTCTGTAACATTGCATTACTTCTTAGTCTTTAGCTTGATTGATACTGATTCTTCTTTCGTAACTTCTTAATTAAAGCCATGATGGCTATGATGATGGTGGGCAACTGACTGAGAAAGTTAGGAATCGCCCATATAGTGTCATCCTTTTTGATGAGGTGGAGAAGGCAGATCCCTCGGTGTTGAACATTTTTATTCAACTTCTTGATGATGGTGTGTTGACCGATGGCAAAGGACGGACTGTAGATTTCAAGAATACCATCATCATTATGACCTCAAATCTAGGAGCAGAGCACCTCACAGCAGGAATGGCTGGAGAAATCACAATGGATGCTGCACGTGACCTTTTGACGAAACAGGTTTGTGAATCCCAGACTGCTGATATGAAGGCTCAGAAAACACTTGAAGCCTGAGTTTCTCATCATTATGATATTGTTTGTGCAGGTTCAGAAACACTTCAAACCTGAGTTCCTCAACAGGCTGAGTGAGATTGTGGTATTTGAGCCGCTTTTGCATGACAAACTGAAAGAGATTGTGAAAATCCAAATGAAGAGCGTCATTGCCAGGGTGGCTGACAAGGGCATCTCTCTTTTTGCATGTGATGCTGCGTTGGATGTCATTTTATCAGAATCATACAACCCAGTAAGCACAGCTTCATTTTTCAAGCTTATTAAAGGCATGATTTGGGTCATGTTTTCATATGTATGTGTAGTTTTTGGTAACCATGCATGCTTTGTTTCTCACAGATGTATGGTGCAAGGCCCATAAGGAGATGGTTGGAGAAGAATGTGATGACTGAGCTGTCCCAAATGCTGGTGAGGGGTGAGATCAGTGAAGGCTCGACGATCACCATCAGTGCTGCGGATGACAAGAATAAGCTCAAGTATGAAGTAGCAAAGAAGGCCGAATTTTCCGGTGTCGTCTGCAACACTGACAGCGGTGCTATGTCGGCCATGGTGAGTCCCATGAAAAGAATTGTCTCTCTGTTAGCGAGGGTGACACTAAAGCATCCTGACGGGCCTGCGCTCAAGACCTTGTAACGCGAGTCGAGACATAGATTAGATCAGTTAAATTATGAGGAAAGCTACACCCACGCTACGACTAATATGAGCAATTCCCCTATGCTTGGAAAGTTTAACTCTGGTTAATTAGTTCAACCTATGTGGAAGTTCCTGTGGTTGTACCTCTACAGTCTGGTATCTATTAATTGTAATTCTCTCTTATGTTCATCTTTTGGCAAACCAAGTCTCTTGTAATTTGAAACCCAACTAGTTTCTGTAGCTTTAGTAGACCTTGAGTCGGTAGATGATATCCATTGTTCTGTAGCTTTAAACTTCGTGGCAGTAGAATTACATGCGGTCAATGCATTAGTATCGATTTTTAAAACATTGTGTGGAGATATGCATGTTTGGTTTTATGCATCAATAATAAGTCATTATGAAGGGATATACATGGCTCTCGGTATCACATATATATTATCAAAATCTTTTGTAGGAAAATGCGCAATTATAGTTCCATATAGGAAAAAATATAGGGGCCGTTTGGATCATCACCAACACTGACCCTGCAAAATTTTTGTCTCGCCCATGCGATTTAGACACTGTTTGGACCGTCGCCAAAATATTGGCTTGCCCAGCCTACTGCCAACGGCTCTGTGTTATTTTTGCCAATGCATGGGCGCGTCGAGGGCGTTGAAATCGATAGCCAAAAAATTGGCGAGCATGTCTCTCACCCGCTGATACGTGGGCCTCATGTTAGTTAGAAAGAATGACATGTAGTACATCGGATTAATCGTCCGCAGAAATTGAGCGTTACCATGTGTAAATTACATAGTCGTTGTTTGGGGCACACACCAAATAGCCCCATAGTCCCTCTGTTCCTAAATTTAAGAACAGAGGCAATACATTTGAGGTTAGTGTCACATCTCTGTTTGTTGCGGACAAAGTGGGAACAATCACTGACTTTCATTAAGTTATTTATTTGAGTTTAGTGTTGCATATCTGTTTTTTGCGGACAAAGTGGGAACAATCACTGACTTCCATCAAGTTATTTATTTGAGTTTAGTGCCGTAGCTACACTTTTATGATTTAGTAATGGATTACATCGATTCAATATTCTGTGTATTTATTTCACTTGAGGCCAGTTTTGAAAAAATAGCTTAAATACTCTCTTTGTTGTCGGTAAGGAACCGGCTCAGCCAATGTTTTCATGTGTGAAACCCTGCATCCACAACCTTGTTGTTTTGGTTGATGGTCTGTGTTTTTAAAGTATGAGACTGAGTGGCGAAGGGGAAGGAGGGCGGGTGGCGATGGTGGCGCTAAGCGCGTACCCGAGCCACCCCTTGTAGAGCGACACGAGCGCTAGGCTCATGTTTCGATGCCCGCAAGTGGACCTAGAAAAACCCATTACCATTTCTTGTTTCATTCTATGCATTAACCCGGCAACTTATCCTTTTTTGGAGTTGTATAGGTCAAAGAATCTCCGTAACTATATTGGTGTTGTTTCACTTTATCCTTTCAGTTTATAACACACTAGTAGATAGTAGATGGACCATGGTGCAACGCTTGTCGCTAGGGTTCATGAATTTGATCATACTATATATTGTTTCTTTTAAAAAGCATACTATATAGAGATAGTAGATGGACCATGGTGCAACGCTTGTCGCTAGGGTTCATGAATTTGATCATACTATATATTGTTTCTTTTAAAAAGCATACCATATAGAGATAGTAGATGGACCATGGTGCAACGCTTGTCGCTAGGGTTCATGAATTTGATCATACTATATATTGTTTCTTTTAAAAAGCATACCATATAGAGATAGTAGATGGACCATGGTGCAACGCTTGTCGCTAGGGTTCATGAATTTGATCATACTATATATTGTTTCTTTTAAAAAGCATACTATATATTGTGTAGTGCTCTTGTGAAGTGCATGTTGGCTGCGTCCTTGGGAATAACGAGAGCCATTTTCGCAAAAAAGAAAAAAAGGATAACGAGAGCCATGTATAAGAAGAATATGCAGGTGGTGAAGGCCGATAGTAGAATCTACCTACCGACCTGCCGGCTAATTCAAAAAGAGGCACCCAGGTGAATGAATTCCTTCATTAATTAGCGAACAAGCTTCTAGGTAAGACGGTGAAAGTTTTCTTTGTTGAAGGAGCATGAGGGAGGGAAAGATAGTTTCGGGCTTTGCCCACCCTTGCTTCGTCCCAACTCCCATGCATAGCCCGGCATTGTCATGTGAGTCCTGTGGGGACCAACCGGCCGGCAGATGAGCGGACCCCTGCTCAACCCCTCCCTCCCTCCCCAGTTTGTGCGTCCGCCAATCCCATGTAAAGCTAGGAAAGTGAAAAGGGCCCACTGTAGCGGGGGAAAGGATAAGAAATTCGTGGATGCCGTTGGCCACGAAGAGACCAGGTGAGGACAAACCAGGATAGGATCAACAGAGGTTTGGGTGGGGGATGGTCGGATGGATGGTCCACGCCGTTTGACTGACAGGAAGAAGCGAAACCGGTCAGGACAAGATCGAAGCACGGTTGCCATGCCATGCAACAGACAGCTGGCCCGCGCAGGGGGTTGGCGGATTGCAGTTAATGGGACCCACCACACCAGGGGATTCGTGCTGTCTCCCTCCCTCCCTCCCTCCGGTTACCATTTCTTAACTCTTTAGTACAGTACTATTATTAATCGAATTAGCCCGTAGTAAATCTCACTGTCATCACGCGCACCCGCCCGCCCGCTGATCCCCAACGGAGGGAGGGACGAATCTCCGGTCCCGTGCACTACCATGCCTGCGCGAAAGCAGTCCGCGTATAACCCACGCCATAGCGCGGCCGCGCCGGGCAAGAGCACACCTACGTCACCCTGGGCGCGTCCATGCAGCCTTTGCTTTGGCCAGCTTTTTTTCCCCCGGCTGCAGCCGGAGCAGGGGAGTCTTGGACTGTCATGGCCTGTGCATGTTCAGGGACGACCGTGCCCATCCTTTTTCCTTCCACCCACCCGGCCCCTCGCACACACACACTCTATCTCCTGCTGGTCTTTACACAGAAACGGCAACTGCTCGCTCTCCTCAATACTGTGCGGCACACTGCACCCGATGCTGGGTTAACAATTGTTTCTCCGTTTTGACGTTGCTTATGAAGGCCTCTCATAATCTAAACCTCGACTAGCAGATTTGTATAAATGGAATACACCTACTCGTTTTTTATTCATTTTCTTTAACATATAACACACACATGCACTGCATAAAGGGGTTTGCAATAAGTATATTCTATGCTAGTGAAATGTCTCGCTAGTATCTTGGTCTTTTCTTTTATTCTACTTGAGTTTTTTATTTTCTTGTGTCTGTCCTTATGTCTTGGTGAGTATCTTGCAAAACATACTTCAAACTGCACAGTGTGTCATTTTGTACTGACTTGATTCCGAATATCTGATATGGCCAGCATGAGAATCTCAACTCCAAATTACTGAATAACGATACGCCACTTGATACGACAATGCCAACAATTGAAGCTAGACCCAAAGTTCTCTGGTCTAGTAACTTGGCAAAATGTGACAGCTCCAGCCATATGATCTAGTTAAGATCAGTTCGATCATTGTATACAATTGGATTATTTGTCACTTCAGCATATCTATTCCCTTCAGAATAAATAAATAAATTGATACTAATATCATGATGATTATTGAATTGCAGGTGTAAAATTATTTACCTTCATTGGTCCACCGTTTCGTAACCTAATACTTGTGACTGCTACCGCTAAGTGCCAATCAACTTACTATTTAAGGGAAGTTGGTAAGCTTGCCTCCTTCATGCTGGTTTTTCCTTCCTCCAACTAAAAAGCGAATCGATTCATCGACCATCTTGTTCATTTTTTTGTGCTTGCTTTGGCAGGCGTCGGTTCATTAAACCACGTAAATATTCCTCCCTTCGTTTCTAAATATAAGTTTTTTTACAGATTGCACTCGAAGACTACATAGGAAACAAAATGAGTGAATCTACGTTCTAAAACATGTCTATATATATATCCGTATGTAGTTTTCCAATGAAATCTGTAAAAATACTTATATTTAGAAATGGATGGAGTAGATAATTAAGGATCCAGAAATCGCATTATATATGTAAGCTCACCTTACTAAAAGACAAACATAAGATTTTTTTTCAATAATCTTCCTAAACAAAAATGAATCATTCCTTAATAACAAATCCTTAATCCCGCGAACTAGGTCATTTATTATCTATCATTATCTCTACTATTAAATCACAATCACAACTTCCCTAATACAACAAAAATCACAAACATTTTCTTATCTTATAAATTGCATCAAAAGTCCCCCGTCTTACTACCTACCAAATTACAACCAAAAACAAAAATTCGGATTCAATTCCTAAGTTTGTATAGTGGCGAGCCCTCCGATAAAAATTTCCGCGTCCCCGCTTTCATTCTCATCCGACGATCTCCTCACACAAAGCTAACAAATAAATAAACATAAATAAATAAAGCTGGAAGGAAAATCGGTCATGGCAAATCTGACCTACACACATACCATCCACTAAGGGAAAAGGCAAGAAAGAAACACACACAAATCGGCTTGCCCACTCGACTTCCTCTTGAATCTTCTGTGCCAATCTCATCTTTCTCATTGCTAAATCTTCCCGTCCTCTCCAATGCGGCAAGAAACGAAGATGGACCTACCGATGTAAGGTCAAGCACCGCGAAACAGGCTGGATCGATCTCGCTACGCACGTGAGCCACTAGAATTCGGGGTTTCCCGCTCACACAGGAGCTTCACAGTGGCGCCTTCAAGCACGTGGACTAGAGGAGATCGATCAACCGATGGACGAGCGAGGCTATTAGGGCTCCTGATAAACTTGTCGTTCGCTCCCGCATTTGAAAAACCAATCTCATGCTTGACACAATTGTCCTCCCCTTGCACCTTGCACCGGTGACCACGGGGAAGGCGTCTCTTCCTTTTTCACCTCATAAGGAGTTGAGCACCATGTTTAAGTAGAGATTACAACGATGAAGAGATGTGTTACACCATTGCATAAAGGGGGAGAGAGTTGGTGTTGACGACAACAAGATTGTTGATGTAGATCGCCATAGCGATGATTGCCCCGGCGGCGCTCCAACGCCACTAGGAGAGAGGGGGAGAGAGCCCCCTCCTTCTTATTCGTCCTTGGTCTCCCCCCTATATGGGAGGAGAGTCTCCCCTCTGTTCCATGGCCTCCATGGCGGCGGAGGGGCGAGAGGCCCTCCGAGATTGAATCTCCCTCTCCGTTCTCTTCTTTTTCGCGTTCCTGTTTTCTGGTCGAAAACCGTTTCTTATATTCCAGAAGATCTGTAACTCTGATCGGGCTGAAATTTTAAGGTGATTCTTATCCAAAAATTAGTTTTATTGCGCCTGAAGGAGAGCTCCAACCGACATACGAGGTGAGCACGGTCCACCAGGTCGCGTTTGGGCCCTGGCTCGTGCCTTGGTGTACCGTGCTCGCTGTGGGCCTCTGTTTTCGTTGATTCCACTTCTCAAAATTCACAAATATTCGGAAAAAAATCTCCGTAAATTTTTATCGTGTTTGTACTTTGTTTGATATGGAATTTCTGTGAAACAAAAAACACACAAAAAACAGGAACTGGCACTGGATCAATAGGTAAGTCCAATAAATATATAAATCGTTGCCCAAAGTATGTGAAAGTTGTATAATATTGGCATGAAACAATAAAAAAAATTATAGATACGACGGAGACGTATCAACGTGCAACAAAGAACCACTCCAAAGTTCCTATTTACCAGAGAAGAAATAGATGAAATTGGTGTAGGTAGTAGAGCCACCTCAAAGTTATTCTTTCTGATCAATCTTTTGAGATATTCCTATAAGGGTCACAAACAGCCCTACAGTTCGTACTGAAATAACACCAATGATACATATCAATTAAATCTAATGTTACATAGATACTCCAATGTCACCTCAATTATCCGTGGGTAAATTATACGACATGCATCGAACAACTTCAGATCTATCATATTCAATCCAACACAAAGAACTTCAAGGAGCACCCTAAGATTTCTATCGGAGAACGTAGTACGAAAACGTGCAATCAACCCTTATGCATAGATCCCCATGGTCGCAGGAATCCGCAAATTGATGCCATAACATAAATCAAGTGAATCACTTGAATACCCCAAGATCACTTGGGGTATCCACATGCAACACATACATCAAGTGCTCTCAAACCAAAATATTCAATCCAACATAACGAGATCTTACAGGGAAAGATTCAATTTGTCACAATAAGATAGCAAGGGAGGAACACCCTATGATCCAACTATATTAACATAGGTCATTATACATCAACATCGTGACATCTCAAGAACACAAGAGAGAGCGAGAGGTTGAACACATAGCTACTAGTCCATACCCTCAGCCCCGAGGGTAAACTAATCCTTCCTCGTCATGGTCGCCGCCATCATGATGAAGATGGCCACCGGTGATGGTTTCCCCTCTCCGGCAGGGTACTCGAACCACTCCAAATTGTTTTTTTGTCGATACAAAGAGTTGTGGCGGTGGAGCAGAGAGTCTCTCTTTATTTCTTTGTTTTTTGGATTTACAGGATTTTTCAACGTTGGAATCACGCGCAACGGAGCCATGTGGGCCCCACAAGACAATAGGGCGCTCCAGTGGTTCTTCGCTCCAATACTGCTTATTTCCTCCAGAAAAATTCATAAAAAAGTTTCGGGCAATTCTGAGACCTTTCATTTTATGCACAAAAACAACACCATGGCAATTCAGCTAAAAACAGCGCCAGTCCATGTTAGTTCTAAATAAATGATATAAATTGGGTCAAAACCATATAAAAGTATTGTAAACATAGGAAAATATGACATGAATACTTCATAAATTATCGATATGTTGGGGATGTATCACATGCGATTAGGTAGAGCCGGTCGGGGCGCATGGCAGCTTAGTGAATTTATAGCAGCTTTAATGACACCCGTCCCACGGCATGGCAAAGGAATAAGAGGTGGCTAGGCGAACGACACAGAAGGAGAGACGATCCTTGCCGGGAGACATTGCCAGCTTGACACCTCACGTCGCATTCAATGTGCCCGTCCTAGTCCGTCACAGTTAGGTATTTCCCACTATAGTTCCTGCCAGTAGTTTTGGCAGCTATTGTATACATAGTTTACCCATGTAAGGACCATTTTAGCCATTGTGGTAGCCCCATAACCTATAAAAGGAGGCCCGTGGATATATTTAGAAAGTTTGACACTTGGTTCATTCGCATGCGTAGCCGCTCTCCTCAACCATTCCTTGTCGGCCTGCAACGCTCGTGTAGTGTGAACTCATATAATACACCAAACATAGGACGTAGGATTTCGCGCTTCCGAGTGCCCCAAACCTGTCTAAACCGTTGAGCACGCATGGATTGGTAACACTCTTTGTGCCCGAGATTCCACGCAGTTGAACTGCAAAGGGACCCTGTTGGTCCCATAGATCGTCCTACACCTGAGAGTGAAGTTTCAGGTTATTTGGAGTCCAATGAATTTTCAGCTATTTTCTTGGTTTTCAGGTCCATAATTCCAGTTTCAAGTGATTTACCTCTTAGTGATGTACCTTGCATATCCAGGAAGAAAAGGCATAAGAATTCTATCATAATGAGGAATAATGGACAAGAATAACATAAATATCAAAAGGAATTCATGATGCAAAATGGACGTATCAGGTACAGATGATGATCTGGTTGCTCAAGTGCTTAGAGATATGCCACCAAAAAGCTTCGATCAAATTCTCACAAAACCATCTGCCCTAAACCCTAAACTCCAAATTTGGTGCCACCCAAATCCCACCGAGACAAAGCCTATGCCAAACCCAAGCACCTCGGTAGAACCAAGACTGCGTTTGGTGGAACCGAAAAGTAGTGACCTAGTTTCTGTGGTCGAAATATTTAATTTCGAAACTTGTGAGTTTTATGTTCGGTGCCATCGAAGTACAGGATTTGCCTATGTTAATCCGAATCAGCCTCATTGAGATGTTCCATTCGGTCACACCAAAAAGCCAAAAGTTAGGACATTTTACACTAGTCGGTACCATCGAGTTTTAACTTTGGTGTCACCGAGTTACGCAATAATGTTGTAACGGTTCGAATTTTGGAGAAGGCTATAAATACCCCTCCACTCCCTCTCACTCATAGAGAGAGCCATCAAAACGTAACAACACTTCCACAATCATTTTCTGGGAGAGAACCACCTACTCATGTGTTGAGATCAAGGGGGTACACTCCAACCAATAGATCCTTGATTTCTAGCCTCCCAAGTGGCTCTCCAACCAATCATCCTCTTCTACCAAGACAAATTATATGAGAGAGTGACTCAGTGTTGATGAGACTATATTTCACAGCACAGGAGCAAGGGGTTTATCATCAACACCACATTTATTCCCTCTTGGAAAGTGGTGTCTGCTAGATTGGTTAGGTGTCCCTTAGGAGCCTCCAAATCATGTGGAGTTGAAACAAGAAGTTTGTAAGGGTAATGATTTTTCCTACTTCGTGAAGATCTACCCCAGTGAGGCTAGTCCTTTGTGGACGTAAGCCATGGTGGAGTAGACAAGGTTGCTTCTTCGTGGACCTTTTATGGGTGGAGCCCTTATGGACTTGCACACTCGTTACACTCCGTGGGTTGAAGTCTATGATACGTATCAAACATATGTACTTTTGCAAACACTTTTCCTCTTGTTTTGGACTCTAATTTGCATTATTTGCATGAAACTAACCCAGACTAACGTTCTTTTCGGTAGAACTGTTCTGATGTGGTTTTTGTGTAGAAATAAAAGTTCTCGGAATTGAACAAAAGTTTTTGTGGATTTTTTCTGGAATATATAAAAAACAGTGAAGCGAAGACCCACCAGAGGGGGGCACGTGTTCGTGCCAAGCCAACAAGGTGTGCCGATTGCCTGGGCGCGCCCAGATGGCTTGGGGACACTTGCTGGCTCCTTCGACCCTAATTCCAGTCCTTTAAATTCCTATTTCTGGAGAGAAAAAATAGGAGAGAAGTTTTCATCATCTTTCATGAGACAGAGCCGCCGCCACCTCATGTTCTTACTCGGTAGGGCTGATCTGGAGTCTGTTTGGGGCTCCAAAGAGGGGGATTCGTCGCCATTGTCATCACCCACCCTTCTTCATCAACACTCGACATGAAGCTCACCACCGACAGTGAGTAATTCGTTCGTCGGTTTGCTGGACAGTGATGGGATTGGATGAGATTGATCATGTAATCCAGTTATTTTGATAGGGCTTGATCCCTAGTATCCACTATGTTTTGAGATTGATGTTGCTATGAATTTGCTATGCTTAATGCTTGTCACTAAGGCCCGAGTGCCATGATTTCAGATCTGAACCTATTATGTTTTCATGAATATGATAGTGTTTTAGATCCCATCCTACAATTTGTAGGCCCCTATTACGTGTCACAATCCGCATACCCCAAGGTGACACTAATTGCGATTCTTTCCGGTGATTGCTATAGTTTGAGGAGTTCATGTATTCAAGATGTGTTAATGCTTTGTTCCAGTCCTCTATTAAAAGGAGGCCTTAATATCTCTTAGATTTCCTTATGGACCTCGCTGACACAAGAGGGTAGGACAAAAGATGTCGTGCCAGTTCTTATTGCAAGCACGTATGACTATATACGGAATTAATGCCTACATTACATTGATGAATCGGAGCTAGTTCTGTGTCGCTCTAGTGTGTAACTATTACATGATTGATGTCATCTAAATAATTATCCATCACTGATCCATGGCCTACGCCTTTCATATATTTAATCTTGACAAGTTACTATTGTTGCTACTACTGCTACAATCATTATAAAACTATTGTTGTTACCGTTACTACTACTATTTTGCTGTGCTACTAAAACTTTTGCTACAGAGAGATAACTTGATGTGGTTGAATTGACAACTGAACTGCCAAGACCAGTAAATATTCTTTGGCTCCCCTTGTGTCGAATCAACAAATTTGGGTAAAATACTTCCCTCAAAAATTGTTACGATCACCTATACTTGTGGGTTATAAAGACTGTTTTCTGGCACCGTTTCCAGGGAGCATAGCTATATTTATTTTGTTCACCAAGGCTATCCAATTGTAACTATGAAGAACATAAAATATACTAGAACCAAGATCATACCCTCTAAGACGGGGGGGGGGGGGGTAAGGAACTCCCATCTAGCTCTGCTTTTGATTCACCTACTATTTTGAATCAGCTTAGGACACCACCAAATGTTGCTTGTTCTGATATGTGTCAAGTACTTGATGATGCTACTTCTGAAATTAATGATGACACTAATGCTATGCTTAATGAAATTGAAAGTGTCCCACTAAATGAATTACTTGATGCTCATATTGCTAAACCTAGAGAACTTGAGAATGCTGAAATTGATGAACACTTTGATTCACCTATTACGCCTAGCTCTCCTAATAGATATGAAATGCCTGATGTACCTGAGGGCTATTTTATGGACGGGGAGATAGCTAGAGACTTCCTTGGTTTTAGTGATAGAGATGATTTGAAGAAGCTACTATGCAAACTAGAAGAAAAATCTATGATGGAGAAAATGAAATGTGATCCTAAATTTGCTACTTCTCATATATGTGTTAGTGATAAGGTTTATGAATTCTCTGTTGATCCTAATTTAATTACTATAGGAGAGTCTGATCCTTCCCATGGTTATGAAACTGAAACTGTTGTGGCACACCTCACTAAATTGAACAATATTGCCACTTTGTTTGCTCATGAGGAAAAGGTACGCTAATATTATATCCTTAAGCCTTTTACTTTCTGACTAAAAGGCGATGCTAAGAAATGGTTCCTCACTCTTGCTCGTGGTTTTGTGTGTGGCCCCAAAGATATGATCTATTACTTTACTGGAAAATATTTTCATGCTCATAAGAAACAAGCTGCATTAGAATAAATAATCTCCCTCAAGCATTGGAGAGGCTTATCCACCTACTAAGAGCTTTGTCTGATCATCCTCTTAAGAAAAATGAAATACTTGATAACTTTTATAATGGACTAACTGATGCTTCTAGGGACTACCTGTATAGTTGTGCTGGTTGTGTTTTCAAGGAAATAACTATTGGGCAGTCTGAAGAACTATTGGATAATATTTTGAATGATGTTAATGATTGGACACTTCTTGAATCATTGCCGGAACCTATTCAAAAGAATAGGGGTATTCTATTCCTCACTCTAGTAGATATGCAAGATGCCAAGAGAACTATGAAAGAAAAAAGTATTAAATATGAAGATGTCAAGCATTTCCCACCCATTGAAGAAATACATGAACTTAACATCCCTACACAGGTAGTAGAGGTAAATTCTCTCTGTAGATTTAATGAAAGTGGTGTACCTTATACTAAGACTGCTAGTCAATGCATGCATTAGTTTGATAATTATATTTTGAAGCAAGAACATTTTAATAATTATGCCAAGGATCAATTACAACACAATGCAATGATGATAGACCACTTGACTAACTTGATGTTTAGAATTGCAAATGATGTGAAACGTCTAGGTAAACACGCTTCCATGGTTCATACTCAATTAAGCCAAATTGCTAAGTCACGAAATGTTTTGCTTGCTGAAATAAACGAGAACATGAATGATCATGTTGTCAGAGTAATGACTCGAGGAGGTAGAATTACTTAGGAACCTCTTTATCTTGTATTCATCCTAAAATAATTGAACAAGATTCTCAGAGAATTAATGTTGACGCATCTAGTCCATCTAAAAAGAAAAAGAAAAGGAAATATGATAGGACTATGCATGCTTCTAGTGAACCTGTTATAGAAAAACCTACAACGAGTCATAAGGATGTTTCTGTTTGTCATGCTGAAACACAATCTGGTGATGAACATCCACCTAGTGATAATGATAATGTTCATGAACATGCTCCACCAGATAGTGATAAGGACAATGACAATGAGGTAGAAATAGAACCAGCTGAAGATCTTGATAACCCACCTCCTAAGAATAAATGTTTTTATAAGAAAGACTTTGTTGCTAGAAAACACGATAAAGAAAGAGAACCATGTGTCTAGAAACTCATGCTTTTCCTCGTAAGCCTTCTAAGAGTAAGCATGAGGAGGAGTTTGAGCACTTTGATGAAATGATTAGACCTGTCTTTTTGCGCACTCACTTGACTCGTACTTTGAAAATGCCTCTCTATGCTAAATACATGAAAGATATTATCACTAGTAAAATAAAGATACCTGAAACAGAGATTTCCACCATGCTTGCTAATTATTATTTTGATAGTGGAGTGCCTAAGAAGTTGGGAGATCCAGGTATACCCGCAATACCTTGCTCCATTAAATGAAGTTATGTTAAAACTACTTTATGCGATCGAGGATCTAGTGTGAGTGTTATGCCCTTCTCCTTATATAAAAGACTTGATTTGAATAAGCTCACACCTACTGAAATATCTTTGCAAATGGCTGATAAATCCACTTCTATACCTATTGGAATTTATGAGGATGTACATGTTGTGGTTAGAAATGTTGTATCTTAATGGTCTTTCTTATTCTTGAGATGCCCGACGACGACAACATGTTGATTATCTTCGGTAATCCCTTTTTACATACTACAGGGGCTGTTATTGATTGCAACAAAAGCAAGGTTACCTTTCATGTCAATGGCAAACAACATACAATGCACTTTCGTGAGAAAAAAGCTTCGGTAAATAATATCAATGCTGTTGAGAAAGTGGCCACAATCACTATTGGAGGGTTTAAATTTCGTCTTGCTACTTCCAAGAGGAAATATGATATTCTTATTGTTGGGGATATGCAAATGCCCATTGAGATAACTTAGTGTTATATGAAAAATTATTCAATTTCATGTTAATCGGAAGAGGTTATTAATAAGACTTGATCAACCTTATTAATGGATCTTTTTTGAAAGGCATGTGATCGATGAATCTAGTAAGCACAACCTTCTGTACCCTTAGTTTACTCTTTGTTATTTTTGGTTTAATAAAATAAAATGCCATGATTATCCTGTTTTTTGAATTACCCGCGCAATAAAAATGACCCAAAAATAAAAGTTCTCAGATTGCCACAAAATTTCTAAGATTTTTTTCTAAAATATTTAAAAACTATTGGAGCAGAAAACACCTCAAGAGGTGCACCTATTTGTTCCAAGCCAACAGGGCGTGCCTTGATTGCTTGGAGGGGGGGGTCCACAAGCACCCCTTCACTTATCCCTTCAACCCTCTCCTTCTTCTTCCTCTAGAAAAAATTCCCGGTTGCTCTCTCTCTCTCTCTCGTGTTCAATCTCCCAAACCTGAGATTTTCCATATCTTTGCTCGGGGCTCCATTTATGAAACCGTTCTGAGGATTGCTCCTTGGTATGTGACTCTCCCATTCCTCCAGTTAGTTTTTGCTTCAGTGGTTTATATTTTGCAAATTTTCCTGTAGTTGGTGCTACTAAAAATGAGCTTGCATGTTGAATTCTTTGAGTTCCAAGCAGTTTGGATGCTTGATATGACCTCTATGCATCTATATGAGTAGTTGATATCAATCTTACAAACTTTTATTGACATAATTTTGTGGTCCAAAATTTCAGAAATTTGTTCTTAGGAAAATGAATATCTTTAGGAGGGGCTCTATGTGCCAGAGTCCCAAGGGAGATATTGGGAGTACCCAGGGCCAAGACATCAACATCGTTCGCAACACGGAGGTTAGGCCATGCAAATGGACACACATACCTTCATGAACGAAGCGGGTTTCTACCAAGAGTGCACGTAATTGATTGCAAATGTCGGGATGACCAATGTCTTCGCAAATGAGTGTGATCAATACCATCTCTTTACGATCTCCTTTATGCAAAATTTCTATTTCATGCATAGGCTTGATATCCCCATGGTGTGCTTTGATTTATACACGGAAAATTTTGAAATACCATTCACTAGGTTCTTCTAAATATGCTTGATTCCCTCTGGCGGGGAAATAAACGAGCCTAGGCTGGAGGAGTTCGAGGACTTCCTCTTCACCTTGATTATGGGTGAATGTAGGGACGTGGGGAACGCCCGAGCTACTAGCTTGCATTCTCCTGTTGTGCACTACTTTGCGTTATTTATAGGAAAATGCTTAATTGCTATGGAGCAGGGTGGCAGTCTTAGTGCCCCCGCCCTTTCTAGTTTGTGCCATGCATTATTTGGCGATAACACATACATCTTAGGAGCTATCGTTGTGCGTTGCTTGCATGGTAACTGGACCAGGGGAATTTCCATGGTGGCATTTATGCCACTAGTTTAACTACACACTTTAATACCAATATACGCCCCACTAATTACTTGCTACCTAAGGTTTATATGGATCACCAGTCTATGATAGAACACCGCTTTATCGATGAACCCAAGCCTCTACATCGCATTCCATATAATGCGGTATGTAGCGAGAGGACTCGTGATGTTATTGAATTGCCTGCACCCTCTTTGTTTAACTATCATGCCAGGTACGGATATGTTGTCATGCCATCAGATATAATTACTTACCGGAATGAACTAGCTGAGGGAGAGGCCGCGACCTAGGCTTGGGATACTCAAGTGCCTCAGCCTAACTATTTTCCTCCTTGACCCGATGGCTACTTCGGATTGTGATCACTAAGCTAGGCCAAAACTCTAAGCTTGGGGGAGTACACATTTGTCACCTACATTACATTCATGTTCACACACTTCATTTCAATTGTCAGTGTTCGTCCACTTGCATTATATATCCATGTTAGTTTTATTTTCCGCTTTCTTCTTGTGTGTTGAAATCTTAAAAAACCCAAAAAATGTTTCCCGCTTCCCTTCGGTTTTTCATTCTTGTTTAATTAGTTTGCTGTTATGAGCTTGTTGTGAGCATTCCCGCGTAAATAGTTTTTCTTGTTTTTCTCCGTTTTTTTGCTTTCTTCGAGAAAACCAAAAAGTTCAAAAGACTTTCAATGTGTTTCTTTGAATTTCCTTTCCTTTTTGTTGAGCCATTAAAAGGAGAAGACTATTATGAAAAGGTTGAGTGGTTCTCATATGCATTATTTGTCACTTAATGAAGAGCCCATATTACCTTGTCTTCTCCTTTGTATAAATTATTTTGCAGATTGCAACTTACTCCACGACACATTTACACCATTATCATTTTCGCATCATTGAGTCGTTCAAGTGAAAGGCAATAATGATGATATTTGATGAAGTAATCGTGGTAAAGGAAGCTGGTATGAACTCTTCTTGTTTTCCGTTTTTGTAAATATGTTTAGCTCATTCGATCTTGATTCAGAATATTATGAGTAAACATGTTTATGCTGATAATTAAAGATTATAGTTGCTCATGCCATGCTTAAATAGCTACGAGTAAATATTGATTTATCTTATGTGTCAACATGCTTTAAAATGGGTGTGATGTGGTATGGTAGTATGGTATCCTCCTCTGAGTAATTTGAGCGGCTGGACATGGCACATGTGCAAACATTAGTTGATTCAAATCCAATGTAGCCTTCATGATATTTATGTTGACGGTGTTTATATCCTACACGTGCTAATGTTTAATGTTAACTATTCCCAATGCATGATTATGACCATTTTCGCTCTCTAGCTGGTCGCTTCTCAATCTATTGCTAGCCTTCCCCTGTACTAAGCGAGAATGCTGATTGTGAATCCAAAATCCTTAAACCCAAGTTCTTCCACATGATTCCACCATATCTACCTATATATGGTGTTACCCTACCATGGCCTTAACCATAAGTGGGTTGTCACCAGGATAGGTCTCACAATCTTGGAAAAAGTTTCCAAGCTTTCATTTATATCGGTGAGACCTAGCACATCATGTAAAGATTTCGGTATAGTAGACACACTAGCACCCAGATCACACAAAGCATTGCGTTCATATTGCTTAAGATTTATTTTAATAGTAGGTTCAAATTCATCATGCTTCTACGATATGTTGAGTAAAAGCCTTATTTTATTCGTAAGAATTTAGTGAGATAATAATGGATTGTAGCAAGGAAATAAATTCTACGGAAGAACAATTATCGTAATTAAAGTCCTTGTGATCCAAAATAGTGGGTACATCACTAGTTAAAGTTTTGACCTCTCCAAGCCCACTGTTTTTGTTTTTATCATTAGGATCATCACCCTCCAAACAAATGGAATGTATTCTACTTACAATTGACTCATCTCCAGTCCATTTATCATTTATTTTTATATTAGTAAACAAGGATTCAATGGCATAAGTATCAATCATTTTAAGATCTTCATCATGATTACGGTAAAAACCGCGTGGAAGAGCCTTTTCCAAGAATTCTCGCTTAGCTCTCAACCTAGCGGTCCTCTCCTTAATTTCATTAATATATATTTGGATGGATTTAATATACTCATTAATGTCATGCTTGGGTGGCAAAGTTTTACTTTTAAGAGTTTCCACATCATGAGCAATCATATCCACGTTTGTAGCCATATCATAACCTTTATGTAACTTTTTGTCTACCATAGTGTTGAAAAATATTTTGAGAACTAATAAATTATTTAATGGTGTTCTCAATATCAGTAGGTATACTATTATTAGTATATGAATTTTCATAGGAATTACCATAATTATTTACATAGTTATTAGAGTAATTACCTGGATACAACCTAGCATTGAAATTACCTCTATAAGCATTATTGTCAAAATTATTTCGCGAGACAAGTTTCACGTCAATAGAATCATTGTTTTGATCAATAAAAGTAGACAATGGCATATCATTGGGATCAACTTGAGCATTCTAGTTTGCAATGAGCATCCATTTGATCTCTCAAAGTAGCAATTTCTTCGATGGAATTTACCTTCTTACAAGTTGGAGCTCGCTTGGTGTGCCACTGAGAATAATTTGTCATGATGTTGTCTAGAAGTTTTGTAGCCTCTCATAATGTCACCTCCATAAAGGTGCCACCTGTAGCAGAATCTAGAAGGTTTTTAGACACAAAGTACAATCCAACATAGAAATTTTGTATAATCATCCATAAGTTTAAGCCATGAGTGGGACAATTTCTAATCATCATTTTCATTCCCTCCCAAGATTGTGCAACATGTTCTTGCTCATGTTGTTTAAAATTAATAATTTGGTTTCAAAGAGATATAATTTTTGCGGGAGGAAAATACTTGGCAATTACAACATCCTTACACTTGTCCCATGTTCCAAAACTATTGCGAGGCATGGATGAAAACCAAGTTTTAGCTTTATATCTTAGTGAAAAAGGATATAATTTCAATTTAACCACATAATTATCCATGTTATTTTCTTTTGCATATCACATAGTTCAACAAAGGTGTTGAGATGAGAAGCGGGATCCTCATTAGGACTTCCCGAAAATTGTTCTTTCATAATAAGATTTAGCAAAGCGACATTAATATCATAAAAATTCACACTAGTGGCGGGTGGTATAGGGGCACTAATAATATCATTATTATTAGTATTTGAGAATTCTCACAACTTTGTAGTTTCTTGAGACATGGTGACGAAACAAGCAAAGTAACAAGCGAAGCAAGTAAACTAACAAGTATAGCAAGCAAACAAGTAAACTAGCACAGATAAATATTTTTTTTGTTTTTTATAAAAATAAAAATATAACATCAAATAAAAAGTAGAACAAGTGGATGATAATTTATGATAAGGTAGTTGGTAGGAATTTTATGATGCTACCCGGCAACGGTGCTAGGAATTCTTCCTGCTACTTGTAAACTGCATTTGGGTTTTCCTCGAAGAGGAGGAGACATGCATCACAATAGAGATAAGTATTTTCCTCAGTGAGAACGAAGGTTATTGAAACAATAGGAGAACCGCCCAATTTTTTGTCTTCAATGCCTACACACAAAAGAGCACGCACTTGCATCCAACAAGGGCAAGAGGGCTGTCAATCCCCTTGAACTTGTTACTTGGATAGAGGCTTCTCTTTCATGTAAGTAGCGATAGATAGATAAATTGATAAATATAAATTGCAAATAAAAATAAAGTAAATAATGGCAGCAATAATTTAGGAGTTTTTGTAATAATATTTGTGAAGATACCCGGGTGCCGTAGTGTTCGCTAGAGGTTTCTCTTTCAAAGAAAGCATACACCGGGTGGACAAATTACTGTTGGGCAATTGATAGAAAAGTGCATACTTATGCAATATTTATTCACTTCAATGATCATGTATATAGGCATCATGTCCATAAGAAAGTAGACTGGCTCCTGCCTACATCTACTACTATTACTCCACACATCGATCGATGTCGAGCATGCATCTAGAGTATTAAGTAAAAACAGAGTAATGCTTGGAGGATGACGACATGATGTAAAAAAAGTAAATCCAATTAATATGAATGAACCCCATTGTTTTACCCTTAGTGGCAGCAATACAATACGTGTCATGTCCCTTTCTATCACTGGGATTGAGCACGCAAGATTGAGCCCACTAGAACGCACCACTTTCACTGAAGATAAATCAATCTAGTTGGCCAAACCAAACTGATAGATGAGAGAGCATTATGAAGCTATAAAAATCATCCATATAAATAACCAACAAAGATTCAATATAGTTTCATGAATAATTGGAACATAAACCCACAATTCATCGGTTCCCAACAAACACACTACACAGATGATTACATAGGATAGATCTTTGCATTGAAGAACATAGAGAGAGAGATAGCCATCTAGGTACTAACTATAGACACGTAGGTCTAAGGTGAAGTACTCACATGTAACCATGGGAGAAGCAAGGTTGATGTAGAGGCCCTTCATGATTGATCCCCCTCCAAAAGGGCACCGGAACAGGGCCCTAGATGGGCACACGGCAAAATAGAGTCTTGCGGTGGTGGAAAAAGTGTTTAGCGAGGCTCTCTAGGGTTTTCCTAATATATGGTAATTTATAGCAAAGAGATTAGGGCCAAAGTCCATAGGAGGTGGCCCCAAGACATCATGTCTTAATTTTGTCCAGAAAAAATCATCAAAAAGTTTCGGGATATTTGGACTTTGTTTAGTAGAGTATTCCTGAAAGGTCAAAATCAAGCAGAAAACAACAACTCACACTGGGTAGTGCATTAATAGGTTAGTGCAAATAAAAATAAGTCAACACGTAAATGCTTAAAAAGTATCCTAGAATGATAATATAATAGCATGTCACAATCAAAAATTAATGATAATATAATAGCATTGAACCACCTTTAATACAACTATGATTCCATCATTCTTTATTTGTTCCTTTTGTAGTTTTTTTTGCGAATTGATGCTTATGTAGTTATTTAGTATATGTACATGTGAATTGAATTATGCATTTGTTCTTCAACCTATATTTAAACTTGATTTGATATGAAATAAATGATGTCCTACTTTCAAATTAAAATTATGTGAATTATGAATGCTTGTATTAAATTAGGGGTAAATTATGCTCCGCATGCCATTACAATACACATAGTTTGAGAAAGCAAAACGTCTGCGATCCACTTCAAGATCACACATGTTTCTCTACTTATAACGTGTGCGATGAATCTCTGCCGCGGACATGGCCATCAGAGAAATAACGATGAGATTAACAACAGTAGCGCACATAGTTACTTATCATCAATTATTTGTGATAGTCTCCTTATCACATGCAATTTGGTACCATGAACTATTTATGATGTCGTTCCCATCGTAAACGTTGATCAAAGAAGAAAGCATGTGATAGATCTTCATATGACATGGGTAGTATGGATGACACGTTTGGGTCATTTAATAAATCACAATTTTTTATTAATAGCGCAGCTTGTGGGATAGGTTTAACCTCTGCATACGTTTTTAAGGATAAACATATGCACTCTTAGATCATATCACAAAGGGTCATAGTAAAATTAAATGTGTGTGATAGTCCCCTTATCATACAAGATTTATAACTATGAACTGTTTGCGATGCGGAGCACATCGTAAATGGTGCACCACAGAATAGCGCGTGCGACGTTAATGTTATCTCACATGGGTAGCAAATATGATCCATATGGGAAGTACGGCATATCACAAACGTCCGACTGATGACTCTCGTTTTTGATAGATGCACACATCCCATATGCTTAGTTTTACCAAACATTTGCGTTTATTAGTCATCATCGCCGATGATTTTTCTGTGTCGTGTGGGATGTACCCCTCCTACCACCTACGTAGTCAAGGTGACGGTTTAAATCTACGTCGCAGAAAGTGGTTTAAAACCGTTTGTATAGGACATCCTGCACCAGTGAGACAAAGCCCCTCCCTGCTAGTATTTTGGGGCTATTTTGTTCAGTTCATCTAAATGGTTGAACTGTACCATGTACTTTAAATTAGCTAGTATATATAGTTAAACTAGATATTTAAGAACGCAGTTGGCAACAATTCCAGAAAAGTTTGTTCAGTTCAGCAGTCGAGTTGAACTATTTTGTACAAAGACCACTTCTTAATCTCTGAATGAAATCTATGTTTAGTGAATTTCAGTTACGAAATTGCATCGTAATAGTTATTTTGTTCTTGTGGAATTTGACAAATGTCAGTGTTACGATATTGTTAAATGTCAATGTTACTGCAAATCTTCGGAATTGTCTATACTCAGCACACGGGTAACCATACACAAACGTTTGCGATAACGCGATGAAAAAATTCCTTCGTGCCAGATTTTCACTTGGCTTAGTAGCGAAGGAACAATTTCCCTCGGTCTACATATGTATTCAATCTGAAATGTTTGTGATTAAGAGCAAAGGACATGCCTCCCCACTGAGCGTGATGAGAGTTGGCTGATACTCGTGATCTGTGTTGGGTTTTCTATGAAGAGGAACGAGTAATCGCATCACAAAGTGGGTAAGTATTTCCCTCGCTTATGAAACCAAGGTTTATTGAACCAATAGGAATGTCAATCCTAAACCGTCTTCAGCGGTTGCACACAAAAGAACAAACAACTTGCACCCAACGCCAGCAAGAGGGTTGTCAATCCCCTTGATCTCGTTATTTGCAAGCAACTAAGTTGTGTACATAATTGTGGATAATAGTAAAGTGCAAAATAAAATGAAAGCTAATAAATAACAGTAAGGTAATTATAGCATTTGTGAATTTATAAGTGAATAGACCCGGAGGCCATAGAGTTCTCTAGTGGCACCTCTCATAAGCAAAGCATACGGTGGGTAAACAAATTACCGTTGGGCAATTGATAGAAAAGCAAATAATTATGTGATGTTCACGGCAATGATCATGTGTATATAGGCATCACGTCCATAACAAAATAGGTTGAGTCCTTCCTGCACCTACTACTATTACTCCACTTCAAGAGCGCTTCTATGCTTGCCCCTCTACATATTAAGTTCATGTCAAACATAGTAATGCTTGGAGAACAATGACACGATGTAGACAAAGTAAACTCAACTAATATGAATAAACACCATCATTTTATCCTTAGTAGCAACGACACAAAGACACAACTTGTCCCCTTCTATCACTGGGATATAGGAACTCGTCATGTTGAACCTACTACAACGCACCACTCCCATTGAAGAAATATCAATCTAGTTGAACAAACTATCTCAATAGATCGGAGAGCATTATGAAGCTATGATCGCAAATAAGAATCATAGTAATCAGGTTTGACTCAAATACTTTTCATGAATCATCTGAACATAAACTCACAATTCATCAGATCCCAACAAATACACCATACAAAGGGAATACATCGGATAGATCAAGGCAAAGATGCAATGAACATCTTATTGAAGATCGAGAGGTGTGTGGTGAACTACTCACACATCATGTTGAGGGCAGCAAGGTTGATGAAGATGTCCTCCGTGATCGATCTCCCCTCCGTTAGGGTGCCGGAATGGAGGTGTAGATGTCCTCCTGTCGAAACGGAGACTTGTGGCGGCGGAAAAAGTGTTTCGGGAGCGCTTCTAGTGTTTTAAGGGTAGATGGGAATTTACAGGCTAGAGAACGACAACGGGAGAGGCTACAGGGGGCCAACACACATGTGGCCGCTCCCACCAAGTCGGCGGCTGGATATGTGGTGGGCCCCTGGTGCACCTCCTGGCCCTTCTCCAAAGCTTCTAGGTCTTGTATTGGTCCAAAAAACCATACAAAAGTTTCGTGGCAATTGGCCTCCGTTTGGTATGGTAACCCTGAAAAGGCAAAACACACAGAAAACAGGAACTGGCACCAGGCACTGTGTCAATAGCTTAGTGCTCAAAAATATTATAATTTGGTAAATGAATACCTTAAAAGTATCCTAGAATGATAATATGTCAGCATGGAATAAAAAAATTATAGCTACGTTGGAGATGTATCAGCATCCCCAAGCTTAATTCCTGCTCGTCCTCGAGTAGGTAAATGATAAAAATAGAATTTTTGATTTGACATGCTACCCATTATGTAATCTTTGGTATGTATCGAGAAATGATGAATTAACAAATAGTAACATAGTAATATTTATAAGTATACGAAACAAAATCATTGATCTTTCAAAGTATACGATCCTAAAAGAATGTTTACCCATATTCATCTTATTATATTAGCAAGGCATGACTCCATGTTCACCACATATATGCAAATGTTAAGTACCACTGTGTCCAAGTTAGGCAATTGGATCGTACTTTTTCAATATGCATCAACTATTTATTCTTCACGCAACACATGAGCGTGAACCATTGGACATAGCATATAGGTGGATTGAATATGATGGTAAGTATCAAAGGGGTAAATAGTGGAGAAGATAGCTTCGCATCAATTAGGCGTACCAACAAGCTATGGGGATGCTCATCGATAGATATCAACGCGAGGAGTAGGAATTGCCATGCAAATGATGCACTAGAGCTATAAGTGTATGAAAGCTCAATTGAAGCTAAGTGGAGTGTGCATCAAACTTGCTTGCTCATGAAGACCTCGGGTTTGAGGAAGCCCGTCGTAGGAATATACAAGCCAGGTTTATTATATAAATGAAAAGGTAATTTGGACTAGCATATGGAAGTGTGAACATAGGAGACTCGCTATATGAAGAACATGGTGCCACTTTGAGGCACAAGTGTGGTAAAGGATAGTAAGAAAGTCCCTTCTCTCTTTTTTCTCATTTTTTTATTTTTATGGTGGGTTTCTCTCTTTTTTGCATCCCCCATTTTCTCTCTTTTTATATGGTGGGCTCATTTGGCCTCCCCATTTTTATTTCATTTTTCGTCCGGAGTCTCTTCCCGACTTGTGGGGGAATCATATTCTCCATCATACTTTCCTCACTAGGACAATGCTCTAATAATGATGATCATCACACTTTTATTTAGTTACAACTCAACATGAAGAACTGATAGGAAGATATGACTCTATACGAATGCCTCTTACAGTCTACCAGGATGTGCAATGATCTAGCGTGACATGTATCAAAAATATGATGAACGGTGGCTTTGCCACAAATACTAAATAAGTCAACTCTATATGATCATGCAAAGCATTATGATGATGAACGAACTAGTCATGTGAAGTGACGATGGAATTTGCATGGCAATATTTCTCGGAATAGATATGGAAATGCCATAAGAGGTAGGTATGGTGGCTGTTTTGTGGAATATATAATGAGGCTTATGTGCAACAGAGCCTATCATGTCACGGGGCTTGGATGCACTAGCGAATATTTGCACCTATCCTCGAGGTGAGAATGGGATATGCACGGTACCGAAGAGGCTAGCAAATATGACAAGGTGAAGATGCGTTTGTCCATGGTGTCACATTAGTCATAAAGAACTCACATACTTATTGCAAACTTTTATTAGTTTTATCACAAATCAAAGTACTCCTCGCACGCCCCGAGGGGGGAGGTTGGTAGGTGTCGTGGTTTTGTCACGGTAGATGTCCGGGTCAACAGAGTTCAGTTCGAGGCCATTGCTAACGTGATGGACTCAAAGGGGTTGATCGGGTCGAAAGACACGGATTTACCTAGGTTCGGCCCCTCAAGTAGAGGTAATAGCCTACGTCCTGCTTGTGTTTGTATTGCTTGATGTATCGATTACATGGGAGATAAAGCTTGACCTAGTACTCGACAACCTGATCTCTAAGTCTCCCCGGGTCTGCCTTTATATAGGAGGTCAAGACCACGGGTCATAAAATTGGTAACCGACTCTCATCGTCTATCCGAGTCTTCCTCTATCTTCTTGTCCAAGTTGTCCCCGGGCGGCTTACACACCCGGGTCTTCTGGGCCACCGTCCGGCCCACCTTATGAGCCACCAAGATTCCTAGGCTTTAGAACCACCGGCTCACTCTTGGGCCAGTGCACGAGCCGTCAAGTATAACCCGGAGCCCTTAGGGCGGGTCATACCGCGGGGTTATATCCCAAGATTAGGCCCCAGGTTGATTTGAGCTTGCTCACTTCATCCTCTTCTTTTGATCTCTTTGGCGTCGCCCAGGAACGACCCGCCTTGACGTCACGTTGATCCTGCAGAAAAAGATTTGCTGACATACTCACCAATTCTTCTCATTAAGTGACCATCCTGAAAATCAAGGCATCCGCCTCGGCCGAAACGTTTCCGTCGCCTGGATTTTCGTGCTCATTCCACCTTCTCCTTTTAAATAGGACCGCCTCTGGCGATTTATTCCTTCTCCCGCTCGCTTCCTCATCTTCCTTCTCTCGACGCGTCTGCTTCCATCTCCTCCAGCTCCGGCGCCGCCTCCGCTCCGTCGACGATAGGCCGCTACATCAACCTGTGCGAACCAGAGTCTCGTCCGCGTCCCACTGCGCCATTGCCGGTAAGCCCGTGCTTCTCTTTAGATCCATTACCAAACCGGTAGGGTTTGTAGAAAGCTCCGTCACCACCACGCGGGTTCTTCCGACGCCGTTGCTCGGGTTCCTCTGACGCCGGCCGCACCTTTAGCGCTCATCCATGCCGCGTCGCTGCGTACGGGGCAGCCGTGCGCAATGTACGGACTCATCGCGGCTCCTTCTTATCGTTTTAGCTTCCTCTGCTTCTCCTGTTCTTCGCTAGGTCTAAAAATAGGAAATTTCCCCTACTTTTGTAGATCCGTAAACATAGCGGTAGTTTGTGAAATACGTTTTACAAGACTTAGCCGAATTTTACTCCCTTATTTGCTATGTTAACTCGCCACATTGCGCCGGCTCTCATCAGCCGGAGTATAACAACTTATATGTAGAATCTTTAAGCTCGTAAGCCGCCGTAGATTTTAGTCTCCTCTTGACCCACCGTGTTTTATTTTTCATAGTCTTTGAACTGGCAGAATGTCTTGTGCCTTGAATTCCTGTAATTGGGTCGGGTCTTGCATTACAGAAGAGTTTTTAATGGACTTTGTTCATGCTGGCACTCTCCCTTCCAAAGATGCCATCCACTGGCAGGTCCCGGGTGATGAACTGAAGCCCGTTCCCCAAGAAGGCGACGTGGTTGTCTTCTCAGACCATATTGAGCGGGGTTTAGTATCTCCTAGCTCAAAGTTCTTCCGCAATGTCCTTCATGTTTACAAACTCCATCCTCAAGACCTCGCCCCCAATTCTGTCTCAAACATCTGCAACTTTCAAGTATTTTGTGAAGTCTATCTGAAAACCAAGCCATCGGTAGGCCTGTTTCGGGAGTTCTTCTATGCCAATCGCCAAACTGAAGTGAAGGCCGGTCCGAGTCTCGAGCTGGGCGGAATTTCTATCTAGAGATGCCGGGATATCACCTTTCCGGCTATGCAGATGCCGAGTCACCCAAAGGACTGGAATAAAACTTGGTTCTATTGTAAAGATACCTCTCGAGAGGGTGAGCATTCACTGCCGGGTTACCGTCCTTCCCGGCTCAAGACAAGTTCAGAGCTTCCTGGCCGGCTGTCAGCTTCCAAGCGTGCAAGATATTAGCCGGCTCATGCCAAGATTAGGGACCTCATGGCCAACGGCTTAACCGGACTGGACCTGATCCGCTGCTGGATCTCCTGGCGTATTATGCCGTTAAGCCACAGGAGCCGCCTTATGTGCGAGTACAAGGGTGAATACAACAGCTCGCTCTGCTTTAGCCGGTCAACCTTGACAGAGGACGACATCACCACTTCTATCAGGAGTCTCGTTCATGAGACATCCGGAGCCTGCAGCGCTATCGGGTTAATCCCCTTTAGTGCCATTAATCCGGCCCCAAATGTAAGGCGATTTCTTCCCATCCGTCTCTTGGACTTTACTTGTACCTTACCGATCTACTGCCATTAATCGGCTTATTCTTTCAGGCCGACTCTGACTTCTGGAAGAAGGAGTATGTCCCTCCCTTAAAGAAAACCAAG
Organism: Hordeum marinum; assembly: GCA_022496015.1. Classification (NCBI taxonomy): domain Eukaryota; kingdom Viridiplantae; phylum Streptophyta; class Magnoliopsida; order Poales; family Poaceae; genus Hordeum; species Hordeum marinum. The sequence continues at coordinate 447,174,241 of CM039676.1, forward strand.
AAGAAGGCCCCGGCTAAGAAGCCCAAGAAGGATGCCCTGCAAGAGGGATGGTTTGACCCGCCACAATCATCCGGCTCAGAGGTAAAATCTTAGTTGTTTTCTAAGACTTTGTCTTCTCATTTCACTAACACCTGTTTTACTCACAGGATGATGTAAAGACCAGCCGCGCCAACGCCCCTGAGGTAATCTCGTTTCTTCCGGCTCAGAATATTTTGTCCCCCGGAAGCCATGGTGGATTATTGGAAAAGTTCCTCTCTCTCATCCTCTTGCTTATCTGGATCCTCAATTTCTTTAAAAAAAGCAACAACAGGCTGATCGTCGTCACACCCGGAGCGCCGGCTCTACGGATCTCGCGTCCGGCTTACCGAACTCCCCGGCTCCAAAGAAGCGCCCTGCAGAGGTATGTATCTCCTGTTTGACTGGTTTACTTTTCCATTTCAATACTGTCTTATCTTTTCTGAACTATCTCTTCAGAGGTCACCTTCCTCTAGCGACTCTATGGCAACCGCCCTGCCGCCTCCTAAGATCAATCTGCTGTAAGTATTTCCTTTAACCGTGCATTTGGTTCCCTTTGGCGGCTGTAGTCCTTGGGTTCGGACGTTTGTGCTCTCCAGGGCTCAAGCGAAGCGTCGAAAGACAAACAAGTCCTCCCCTAGCCCTGCAGCTCAAGAGCCAGAGCATGAACAGCCGGACGAATCACGACCAGATGTGGACCCTCCAACCCCATCCACTATGCCGGCTGTTGAAGATATCATCCCAGAGAGCCCTCCAAGGGATCCTTCGAAGCCACCAAGTCCTGCCCAGATGACCAAGAATGCTGCCACTCCGGATGTCGTGATCACCGGCTCTGGCTTCCAGTCTCCCCCGATCACGTGCTAACCAAGCATAAGGAGCTGGCTGAAGCCTCAAAGAAGTTGGAGTTTGAACCTTCCGCCTTTGAGAAGATGACAGCCGAAGAGCTTCACACCGGTTATGTGAACTGGTTTTCCACCAGCCGGGATCTGGAGCTTCGACTAGTCAATCTAATGAAGAAAAAATATGAGGTACTCCTTTTCCTGTTATAACCTTCCTTAGCCCCCAAGGGCCGACTCAATCTAGTTCAAAGTTGAGCCGGGTCTTTCCTGATCCTTCCTTTAGAAAAAACAAATCCGTAGTCCCCAAGGGTCGGCTCAATCTAGTACAAAGTTGACCCGGGTCTTTCATGATCTTCCTTGTAGAAAATCCAAATCTGTAGTCCCCAAGGGCCGACTCAATCTAGCCCAAAGTTGAGCCGGGTCTTTTTGTGCCAAAACGTCTGAAAATAGACATTATCCCCCAAGTGTCATACATATTGCTTGCGGTCTGTTTGGAGACTTGCCTACTGATGCTATGTTTTGACATGTCATAGGAAACTTTAACTGAAGCCGGGTCACAGTTGACTGATCTGAAGACCAATCTGGCGGCTCAACAAATGGCTCGAAGTGCCATAGATGAGAAGTGTCGGCTCCTCTCTGAGGAGTTGGTTAAAATCAAGGCTGATTTCGCCGCCTTTAAAGAGTCAGCCGAGTCTGAGAAAGCCTCCTTGACCAAGCGGGCGGATGATGCCGATCAACAACTGATAGCTGTATCAGATGAACTCCAAACTTTGAAGCGTCATATTACCAGAATGACAGCCGCGCTCTTTGGTAAGTTTCTGACAACTTGTGCTTCGATGGTCATATAATACATGTACTGGCGACTCACCATGAAATTTCTGACTTATGCAGGCCCTAGAACCTGGCAACTGGCTTCTAACAGTCTGCTGCCGTTGAAGGCTATCTACACCATGACGGAGCAGCTGTACTGCGGCGCGGTGTGCACTATTAAGGCCGTTCAATACAAAAACAAAATTCCTGCGACTCTCAAGGGCGTCTTGGAGCTCTTGTCCACCATCCCCAAGCAGATTACCGAGTTAAAGAAATCAGCCGCCCGCCAAGGGGCGATTGCGGGCATCAGCCGGGCCTTGGCTTTCTCTCCGGAGTTGACGTCAGCTGAGATGATGGATGGATTCCCTTCAAAGAAAGACAACGGCTCTGAGTTCACTGATGCTGACTACAGTCGGTGCGTGAAGGATTCCAGAGTGCCGGCTTCCGTCTTAGTAGAGGAGGCTGATCTGACGACCTACCAGGCGGCTTATGGCCCTGACCAAAAGAGAATGCGTGGCCCGCTTTACAAGTGCAAGGACTTAACGCCTGCCTGCTGTAAGGACCTCTTCGCTCCTGACCTTGATCCGTCTCCTTACTTTGAAGAAGGCTCTTTTGCAGCTCTAACAAACTGCAACTAGGACTTGGACAATCTCTAGATCAGGGCCACCGAAGAGCCGGAGCAGGATGACCCGGCAGCTAGCTAGTCCTTACTTTGAAAAACTTGTAATAGCCGACTCTCCATGACCCACCGTGTGGCGTTGAAAAGACTTGACTGAAATTTTGTGCTCCTCAGGGAGTGTATGTAATAGACAAGATGTTACTTTTGCTTCTGCTGAATCTTGTTCTATTACGCTTTATAAAATGATCTGGCTCTTCAACTATCATTGTCTTTGTATGCTGCTTGAATCACTTATGCTGCTTTGTCAACATAGAAGACATCGGTGGCCAATATTAGGTAAGCTACACCCGGAGGTGGGAAGCCCCCTTGGTAACCATGGCTAATCCGGTTAGATGGAGATGACAGAAAGTCTGGCCGACAAGGCATTAGAAGCTATACCCAGAGGTAAGAAGCCGCCCTCCGCCGCAGTTGACATATCAACTGTAATTTTTATGAACTCTTCTTGTACGAACAAAGATGTATGGAACAAAAGAGGTCCCGTCTTGTGGGGATTTTATTTTACTTATATATGGTATGTACAATGATAGTTTACAATGGCGGGTCTTAACACCCTCATGTGTAATACGGCCGTAGATGCGCTATGTTCCATGGCCGGCGGCTTTCCTGACCCACCGTCTCTGAATCATCCCGAATATCGATGAGATAGTATGAACCATTGTTGAGATTTCTGCTGACCACAAAAGGTCTTTACCAAGGAGGAGATAACTTGTGCATGTCTGTATGGTCTTGAATCAGCCGGAGCACTAAGCCGCCTTCCTGGAACGTCCAGGTCTTGATCCTGCGGTTGTGATAGCAGCGCAGGTCTTGCTGATAAATCGCCGACCGGGCAGCCGCCAGCTCCCGTGCTTCTTCCAAAGCATCCAACGCATCTTGACGTACTGTTTCATTATCCATCTCAAGATAAGCCACTACTCATGGTGAATCATGCCGGATGTCGCTTGGCAATACTGCCTCGGCACCGTACACCATAAAGAATGGTGTATAGCCTGTAGATCTGTTGGGGGTAGTCCTGATACTCCATAAGACGGAAGGTAATTCTTCTACCCAACACCTGGGCGTTCGTCGTAAAGGAACCATAAGCCGTGGCTTGATGCCCCTTAAAATCTCTTGATTAGCACGCTCCGCCTGACTATTAGACTGTGGATGCACAACTGCTGAAACATCAAGCCAGATGTGCTCCTTGTCTATAGCGACCCGACTCAAAATGAGTCAAGCCTCTATGTGTTCTGTGCCATCCCTGGATCAGTATGCTGGCACACACAGTACATCAATGTATATATCAAAGTGCAATCACATGTAATTAACATAAAACTGATATATACCTTAAAATCTCAGCGGAAGCGGTCAACGGGAGTGAAGTCCCAATAACACCAACGGCAGGTTGAGTGCGGACCGTAACCCTGAATCGTACTCTTACTCGTCGTGGAAGAGTATCTGCAACATAAGACGTTGCAACCGTGTAGGTTAGTACATTGAATGTACTGGCAAGATCACCATAGCAGAACAGAAGATATACGCTATTCTATATGCAAAAGGCTTTGTGGATCTGTGTCTGAGTTTTTGCGTAAAAGCTGATTTTGTTTTCCTACAACAAAGGAATATCAGGAATTTCACTATAGAGTTACCTATCATGACATGGTTCCGCCAACCGATGTCTAGATGCCCACAAGTATCATAAGTTGCCCACAATTAATTACCAGTCCAGTGTTGAGAGTTCAGAGATAGATCCAAGTCTAGAAGCTCAATTTGTCCATAACCGGGGACACGGCTAATCGATTAGGTTTAACTCTGCAGAGTGTTGTGTACTTTACCCCCAAGATTCGTTCCCTCCTGGTAAGTCCTCGCGCTGCCGAGTGTTTGAGAACAGGACGAACGAAACATGGTCTTTTAGAGTGTTTCCCTGAATACTGTCAGGGCCCATCCAATCCTAATGTCGACTACATCTCGTAGCACAGCCTAGCCAGAGTCACAACAAAGATCAACCAAGCCAGAGCCCATAATTACTTGTGGCTACACACGTAAGCTTCCGGGCATGAAGTACCCATCCGTCTCTTTGTGTCTGGGTGAAGCTTTCTGCGTGAATACTAGCACTTCCCCAACAACACCTAGGCTAACCACTGGCTTCCCCTGGGCGCCGTTCCAACCATCCTTTAGCCAGTAATGTGTATTGAAAACTTGTTTCTCGAGTCTCGAAGTCTTGAGGTCTTGAAGATGCAGGACTTGAAGATGCCTTCCTGAAGTTGTCTTCTTGACGTAGAGTCCTCCTTTTCACACCACTCATGATAACTCATACAAGACCCCGTCTACTTTAGCATAGCATTGAAATAACTAATGTTCTCGGGGCTTTAGTAACAATTGGTGGGTTCCTACCTCATGCATTCTAATCAACTACAAGAATTTCAATAACACTACTAGAGGGATTTGTTGAATGATGTCACTACATGCAATAAAACATAGGTATGAAATGGATGGTCAAAGTGAACTTGCCTGTACTGTTGATGAAGAATAATATCGCTCTCAAAAGTAACTTGATAGACTATTAGTCACTCTCCGATAAAAATCTAAAATCAAACATTGCATTCTTATAAGCAATCATACTAGCAGTCAATACTAACAATCAAAAGGCAACACAAAACCAAAAGCAACATGGTGATGATGAAGGAAATACTTAAGACAAAACTCAAAATAACAAAACTACATCAACACAACTAAGGTGGTGATGAAGGAAATACTTAAGACAAAACTCAAAATAACAAAACTACATCAACACAACTAAGGTGGGGATGAAGGAAATACTTAAGACAAAACTCAAAATAACAAAACTACATCAACACAACTAAGGTGGTGATGAAGGAAATACTTAAGACAAAACTCAAAATAACAAAACTACATCAACACAACTAAGGTGGTGATGAAGGAAATACTTAAGACAAAAATCAAAATAACAAAACTACATCAACACAACTAAGGTTGTGATGAAGGAAATACTTAAGACAAAACTCAAAGTAACAAAACTACATCAACACAACCAAGGGTTGGTTTTCTCTACAAATGATCCTATTTTCAGAACTAACTAAACAAAAACAAAGTAAAATATAACCATAGTATTATGGTAAATATTTTACTTGCAAAAATAATTACTTTTGAAGAACAACTAATAAATTAGAAAACAATACTCTAGCAACATAAGTTTTAAATTACTAGAACATATCAGTAGAAAACACTAAGTTAATAAAAGAAAAAGAAAATTTAAAGCAAATAATTAACTGAAAGTATTTTCTCATAAGTCTTTATTTTGCAAAAAGAACTAATTGAAAAGCTTTTATAAAGATTCTTCTTTTGATATAAAACAAGGTCATCCTTGGCTTAAACCACAAACAATCTCAACTATAGTACAAATTGTTTCTGGTCTAAACTTAGATTGACAGAACATAAAAATTATAAAACAATTTGTGGAAACTATTTTCAAATAGTGGATCAAACTAGCAATGAAAATCCAATTGCAAGTTATAATTTAACTAGAATTGATTTTCATGCAATCAACTAAGATTTTTTTTTTGAAGGGCTACTATTATCTAACAGAAAACTTTATAAAAGTCTATCACTAATATAAAAGAAAATAATTTAAAACAAAAGGGAATATAAATAAACCTAATAGAACTAAACAGAATTTGTTTTGCTTGAAAAGACTACTGTAAAATATTCTAAAAATTTCCAAACTCTACCTACTCATAACTAATGAAGACTGATTCCAAACCAGTTGCCGATCCCCAATGAAGATTGAATCCTAAGATGAAAGAGGTGGTAAGAAAAGAAATATTAAAGCTCCTAGAAGCAGGTATTATTTACCCTGTGGCTTATAGTGATTGGGTAAGTCCGGTGCATTGTGTCCCTAAGAAGGGAGGTATTACCGTTGTTCCTAATGATAAAGATGAATTGATCCCACAAAGAATTGTTACCGGCTATAGGATGGTAATCGATTTTCGGAAATTAAATAAAGCTACTAAGAAAGATCATTACCCTCTACCTTTCATTGATCAAATTCTATAAAGATTGTCTAAACATACACACTTTTGCTTTCTAGATGGTTATTCTGGTTTCTCCCAAATACCTGTTTCACAATCTGATCAGGAGAAAACCACTTTTACTTGCCCTTTCGGTACCTTTGCTTATAGACGTATACCTTTTGGTACCTTTCCTTATAGACGTATGCCTTTTGGTTTACGTAATGCACCTACTACCTTTCAAAGATGTATGATGTCTATATTCTCTGATTTTTGCGAAAAGATTGTTGAGGTCTTCATGGACCATTCCTCCATTTACGGATCTTCTTTTGATGATTGCTTGAGCAACCTTGATAGAGTTTTGCAGAGATGTGAAGATACTAACCTTGTCTTGAATTGGGAGAAGTGACACTTTATGGTCAATGAAGGCATTGTCTTGGGACATAAGATTTCTGAAAGAGGTATTGAAGTTGATAAGGCTAAAGTTGATGCCATTGAGAAAATGCCATGCCCTACAAACATTAAAGGTATAAGAAGTTTCCTTGGTCATGCTGGTTTCTATAGAAGGTTCATTAAAGACTTCTCTAAGATTTCTAGGCCTCTCACTAATCTCTTGCAAAAAGATATTCCATTTGTTTTTGATGATGATTGTGAAGAAGCATTTGAAATACTCAAGAAGGCCTTGATAACTACACCTATTGTTCAACCACCTGATTGTAACCTACCTTTTGAAACTATGTGTGATGCTAGTGATTATGCTGTTGGTGCTGTCCTAGGACAAAGAGTTGATAAGAAATTAAATGTTATTCATTATGCTAGTAAAACTCTAGACAGTGCCCAAAGAAATTATGCTACTACTGAAAAAGAATTTTTAGCAGTTGTGTTTGCGTGTCATAAGTTCAGACCTTATATTGTTGATTCTAAAGTTACTATTCACACTAATCATGCTGCTATTAAATATCTCATGGAAAAGAGAGATACTAAACCTAGACTTATTAGATGGGTTCTCTTGCTACAAGAATTTGATTTGCATATCGTTAATAGGAAGGGTGCTGAGAGCGCCGTAGCAGATAACTTGTCTAGGTTAGAGAATGTTCTTGATGACCCACAACCTATTGATGATAGCTTTCCTGATGAACAATTGAATGTCATAAATGCTTCACGTAGTACACCATGGTATGCTGATTATGCTAATTATATTGTTGCTAAATATATACCACCTAGTTTCACGTACCAACAAAAGAAAAAGTTCTTTTATGATTTGAGACACTACTTTTGGGATGATCCTCACCTGTATAAAGAAGGAGTAGATGGTATTATTAGACGTTGTGTACCTGAGCATGAATAGGGACAGATCCTAGAGAAGTGCCACTCTAAGGCTTACGAGGGACACCATGCTGGAGATAGAACTGCGCACAAGGTATTGCAACCGAGTTTTATTGGCCTACTCTCTTTAAGGATGCTCGTAAGTTTGTCTTGTCTTGCAATGAATGTCAAAGAATAGGTAATATTAGTAAACGTCAGGAAATGCGTATGAATTATTCACTTGTTATTGAACCATTTGATCTTTGGGGTTTTGATTATATGGGACCTTTTCCAAAGTCCAATGGGTATACTCATATTTTAGTTGTTGTTGATTACGTTACTAAGTGGGTAGAAGCTATTCCAACTAGTAGTGATGATGATAACACCTCTATTAAGATGCTTAAGGAAGTTATTTTCCCTAGATTTGGAGTCCCTAGATATTTAATGACTGATGGTGGTTCACATTTTATTCATGGTGCTTTCCGTAAAATGCTTTCTAAGTATGATGTCAACCATAGAATTGCATCTTCTTATCATCCTCAGTCTAGTGGTCAAGTAGAGTTAAGTAATAGAGAAATTCAATTAATTCTGCAAAAGACTGTTAATAGGTCTAGGAACAATTGGTCTAAGAAACTTGATGATGCACTATGGGCTTATAGAACTGCTTATAAGAATCCCATGGGCATGTCTCCTTATAAAATGGTTTACGGTAAAGCATGTCATTTACCTCTTGAGTTAGAGCATAAGGCTTATTGGGCAATCAAAGAGCTCAACTTTGATTTCAAACTTGCTGGAGAGAAGAGGTTATTTTATATTAGGTCACTCGATGAATGGAGAACTCAGGCATATGAAAATGCCAAGTTATTTAAAGAGAAAGTTAAAAGGTGGCGTGATAAAAGGATACAAAAACGTGAGTTCAATGTAGGTGATTATGTCTTTCTATACAATTCTCGTTTAAGATTTTTTGCAGGCAAACTTCTCTCTAAATGGGAAGGTCCTTACATTGTCGAGGAAGTATATCGTTCCGGTGCCATCAAAATCAACAACACAGAAGGCACTTTTCCGAGAGTTGTGAATGGGCAAAGAATAAAGCATTATATCTTAGGTACTCCGATAAATGTAGAAAGCAATATAATTAATACCATGACCCCGGAGGAGTACATAAGGGATGTTTACCAGCCTGTTTCAGACTCCGAAAACGAAGAGGTATGTGATACGGTAAGCAAACCGACTCCAAAACTTTTCCAATAGCAATTTTTCTCAGTTTTGGAATATTTAAAAAATTACAAAAATTTAAGGTAGTCTGGAAAGCGCACCAGGAGGCCACGAGCCTGCCAGACGCGGGCCACCCCCCTGGCCACGCCTGGGGGGCTCTTGAGCTCCTCGTGCGCCTCCTGGACTCCGTTTTATTTTGGAACACTCCTTATTGTCGGTAAAAATTCATTATATAACTTCCCGAAAGGTCTGACCCTCGTACCATGCAAATATCCTCGTTGTGCAGACAGATTTAGATTGCTATGACGTCCACCAAGGTCTCGACCGACAAGTTCTTTGATAAGGTCATCAACCCCTACCTCGCGGAGGTGCTGCAACACCCTCAAACCATGGAGATGCGTGACGGGGTGCTGCACATCCGTGACGTTGAGGGGCCCGACAAGACCGGTAGCGTGGAGACGAGGCTCGAAGCAATGGAGCAGCAAGTCTTCAAGTGACAAGGGATGGTGGAACGCGGACTCAACGCCAACCACATGATGATTACGGTGTTCACCAACAAGCACAAGATCGACGCCAAGGACATTGGGGAACACCTCTTCAAGCTCTATAATAGAATCGATGATCTCCAAGCCCAGATCTTCGACCTGCAAAACCAGAACTGTGAGTATGAGTATAGATTTAAAGCAATGCGGTTGGCTACAGATTTGAGGATCCCGGAGACTCGATCATCTTTCCATGATGGAGAACCAATGCCTTGGAAGACGGAGGATCAACCCTGGATTCCAACGACTCCACCACCATCACCTCCGAAAGAACAAAATTAAACACACGAGTATGGGCACTCCCCTTGGCTTGCGCCAATCTTGGGGGAGTTGCCTCGGTATCGTATCACCATCACATCTTTCGCCTTTACCTTTATATTAGTTCGATCCTTTTGGTAATATCCTTATCTAGTAGAATAAAGTTTTTAGTATGATCTAGGTTTGAGATTTGCTCTGTGTTACCCCCAATGTAATCGATTTCGTGAGTTATATAATAAAGAGTGTTTTAGTTAAGGGCTTTGCTTCTTGCCATGATCTAAGGAAAATAATAATAAGAGAACAAAAGCATGAAAGATCATGTGATGATCTTATGAGAAGTGATGACTTCAGATATAAAAAGAATGTTGACTGAAACTTGTTGCGGGTAGACAAACATAGACCTTGGTCATTGTTGCAATTAATAGGAAGTGATAAAGAAAGAGAGGTTCACGTATAAATATATCATCTTTGACACCATCTATGATTGTGAAGACTCATTAAACTATTACATGCTAAGAAGTAGATGTTGGACAAGGAAGACAACATAATGAATTATGTTTGTCTTGTTCCGAACAATGTTATATGATTATGGATCCTTTAGCATGTGACGCTTGCTTCCACCCCATATTAGCCAAAACTTCTGCACTAAGTAGAGATACTACTTGTGCATCAATAAAACCCTCAACCCAGTTTTGCCATGAGAGTCCACCATACCTACCTATGGATTGAATAAGATCCTTCAAGTAAGTTGTCATTGGTGCAAGCAATAAAAATTTCTCCCTAAATATGTATGATCGATTAGTGTGTGGAAAATAAGCTTTATACGAACCTATGATGAGGAAGACATAAAAGCGACAGACTGCATAATAAAGTTCTTTATCACATTAGGCAATATAAAGTGACGTTCCTTCACATTAATAGATCACACATCCCATCCTTAAAAGCGCATGACAACCTCTGCTTCCCTCTGCGAAGGGCCTATCTTGTACCTTTACTTTTTATCTTTAAAAGAGTCATGGTGATTCTCACCAATTCCTTATTTTGCCATCATCTTGGCAAGTGTCATGTTCTAGGGAAAGATCTATATTCATATATCAACTTGGAAGTAAGTAATCATGAATTATTATTGTTGACATTACCCTTGAGGTAAAGAGTTGGGAGGCAAAACTATAAGCCCCTAGCTTTCTCTGTGTCCAGCTGGAACTTTGATCTCGTGAGTACCGCGTGAGTTTTAGCAATTGTAGAAGACTAAAATATGATTGAGTATGTGGATTTGCTTTACAATCTCTTATTTGACTCTTTCCGATGTTATGATAAATTGCAATTGCTTCAATGACTAAGGACTATTGGTTGTTAATTCTCAATAAGATTCTTGATGCATGCTTTACATTGTGAATGAATTGTCACTTTAGCATAAGGGATTATATGACGATATTGCTGTTCTAAATATGATCATGATTCCTGCATGTCCGTATTTTATTTTATCGACACCTCTATCTCTAAACATATGGGCATATTTATCGATCTCGGTTTCCGCTTGAGGACAAGCGAGGTCTAAGCTTGGGGGAGTTGACACGTCCATTTTGCATCATGCTTTTATATTGATATTTATCGCATCATGAGTTGTTATAACACGTTATGGTACAATACTCATGCCTTTTCTCTCTTATTTTACAAGGTTTACAAAAAGAGGGAGAATTCCGGCAGCTAGAATTCTGGACTAGAAAAGGAGCAAGTTTGAGATGTCTATTCTGCACAACTCCAAAAGCCGTGAAAATCAACGAGGAATTATTTTGGAATATATCAAAAATACTGGGCCGAAGGAATACCAGAGAGGGGCAGCCAGGAGGTCACGAGCCTGCCAGGCGTGGCCCCCCTGACCGCGCCTCTCGGTTCGTGGGCTCCTCGTAGCTCCTCTGGCCCCCATCTTCTCCTATATGAAGGGTTTTGTCCAACAAAAAATCACAACAGAGCTTTCGGGAGCAGACGCCGCCGCCATGAGGCGGAACTTGAGCAGAACCAATCTAGAGCTCTGGCAGGGCTGTTCTGCCGGGGAAACTTCTTTCCCGGAGAGGGAAATCATCACCATCGTCATCACCAACACTTCTCTCATCATAGGGTACTCATCTCCATCAACAACTTCACTATCACCATCTCATCTCCAAACCCTAGTTCATCTCTTGTACTCAATCTCCGTCTCGCAACTCCGATTGGTACTTGTAAGGTTGCTAGTATTGTTAATTGCTTATTGTAGTTGATGCTAGTTGGTTTATTTGGTGGAAGATCATATGTTCAGATCCTTAATGATATTCAATACCCCTCTGATCATGAACGTAATCATGCTTTGTGAGTATTTACGTTTGTTCCTGAGTACATGAGATAAGTCTTGTTAATAGTAGTCATGTGAATTTTGTATTCGTTCGACATTTTGATGCTTTGTATGTTGTCTCTCCTCTAGTGGTGTTATGTGAACGTCGACTACATGACACTTCACCATTATTTGGGCCTAGAGGAAGGCATTGGGAAGTAATAAGTAGATGATGGGTTGCTAGAGTGACAGAAGCTTAAACCCTAGTTTATGCGTTGCGTCGTAAGGCGCTGATTTGGATCCACTAGTTTAATGCTATGGTTAGACTTTGTCTTAATTCTTCTTTCGTAGTTGCGGATTCTTGCGAGAGGGGTTAATCATAAGTGGGATGTTTGTCCAAGTAAGGACAACACCCAAGCACCGGTCCACCCACATATCAAACTATCAAAGTAGCGAACGCTAATCATATGAACATGATGAAAACTAGCTTGACAGTAATGCCCATGTGTCCTCGGGAGCACTTTACTTTGTATAAGAGTTCGTTCAGGCTTGTCCCTTGCTACAAAAGGGATTGGGCCATATTGCTGCACCTTCGTTACTATTGTTACTTGCTACTTGTTACAAATTATATTATCATACAACTATCTGTTATCGACTATTTCAGTGCTTGTAGAGAATACCTTACTGAAAACCGCTTCTCATTTCCTTCTGCTCCTCGTTGGGTTCGACACTCTTACTTATCGAAAGGACTATGATAGATCCCCTATACTTGTGGGTCATCAACGGCCAGGTAATTGGTATCATCCCTAACTCTTGAGCCAGAACATGAGCACGCAGGCCGAACTTTTGACAGCCATCACATTTGCGAACTAAGTCTTCTGCATCCTTGTGAGCCATCAACCAGAAGAACCCGTGCCGGAAGGCCTTGGCTACCAGCAACCTCGAGCCGGTGTGATGTCCACAATCTCTGGCATGAGTTTCCTTTAAGATCTCCTGACCCTCCTCAGGTGAGACACAACATTGAAAAACGCCAGGCACGCTAGATTTGTGCAACTCACCATTAACTATCGTCATTGATTTAGAGCGCCGGGTGACCTGTATGGCCAGGTCTTCATCATCGGGTAACTCGCCCCGGGTCAAATAGGCTAACTAGGGTATAGTCCAATCTGGGATAGCCTGTAAATCCGCCACTAATTCCCCCTCCGAGTCAGGAACAACCAAATCCTCTTGTGAAGGTAACTTAACAGTCAGATGATGTAAGACATCCAGGAATACATTGGGTGGCACCGGCTTTCGTTGGGAACCTAGCCGTGATCGTGCATCTGCCGCCTCATTCCTGCGACGATCAATGTGATCCACCTGATACCCTTTGAAGTGACCAGCAATAATATGAACTGCCTGTCGGTAAGCCGCCATCCGTGGGTCTTTGGAATACCAAGTGCCCGAAACATGCTGAGCCACCAGATTTGAGTCGCCCAAACACCTTACCCGGCTTAAATTCATCTCCTTGGCTAACCTAATACCATGAAGCAGAGCCTCATACTCATCTGCATTGTTAGTGCATGGGAACATCATCCGGAGCACATGACAAAACTTATCACCTTTAGGGGACGTCAAAACAACTCCTGCGCATGACCCTTCTAGCTGCTTGGATCCATCAAAGTGTATAGTCCAGTACGTGTCATATGGCTTTTCCTCGGGAGCTTGACATTCCGTCCAATCATTTATAAAGTCCACAAGAGCTTGGGACTTGATAGCCGTGCGAGGCATATATTTTAGATTGAGAGGTCCCAACTCCAACGCCCACTTAGCAATCCTTCCAGTGGCTTCTCTATTCTGGATTATGTCCCCCAACGGAGCAGAACTGACCACAGCCATTTGGTGCCCCAAAAAATAGTGCTTTAGCTTGCAGTTGGCCATGAATACCCCGTATACTAGCTTCTGCCAATGCGGATACCTTTGCTTAGACTCCGTGAGGACCTCACTGATGTAATAAACTGGCCTTTGAACCGGATATTCTTTCCCGGACTCCTTGCGCTCGACTACGATTGCGGCGCTTACTGCCCGGTTATTAGCTGCCATGTATAAAAGCAACGGCTCTTTCTCAGCCGAAGCAGCCAACACTGGCGGCTCAGTAAGCTGCTTTTTGAGCGCCTCCAATGCTTCACCCGCCGCCTTGCTCTAGACAAAATTGTCCGTCTTCTTCATCATCTGATATAAAGGAATATCTTTCTCTCCGAGGAGGCTTATAAACCGTGTCAATGCGGCAATCCGCCCTGCCAAGCACTAAACATCATTAATATAGGTCGGCTCAGCCAGAGAAGTGATAGCCTTGATTTTATCCGGGTTAGCTTCAATGCCACGCTCCGAAACCAGAAAACCCAAGAGCTTGCCAGCTGGAACACCAAAGACACACTTGCCCGGGTTAAGCATCATCTTATAGACCCGGAGATTACGAAAGGTCTCTCTTAAGTCGTCCAAAAGGGTCTCCTTCATCCTTGACTTAATTACGATGTCATCCACATACGGCTGAACATTATGGCCAATCTGACTGCAAAGACAATTCTGCACACACCGCTGATAGGCTACCTGGGCACTCTTGAGCCCAAAAGGCATGGATACACAACAGAAAGCTCCACAAGGCATAATGAAAGCCGTCTTCTTGGTCTTTAACCACCATCTTGATCTGATGATAGCCTGAATAGGCGTCCAAAAAGCACAGGATTTCACATCCCGCTGTAGCATCGATGATTTGATCAATACAGGGAAGAGCGAACGGATCAGCCGGATAGGCTTTGTTAAGGTCCGTGTAGTCTATGCACATACGCCAAGTGCCGTTCTTCTTGAGCACCAGCACCGGGTTAGCCAACCACTCCGGGTGAAAAACCTCAACAATGAAACCCGCCGCCAAGAGCCAGGCAACTTCTTCCCCGATTGCCTTGTGTCTCTCCTCATTGAACTGCCGCAGAACCTGTTTAATCGGCTTAAACTTCGGATCCACATTAAGGTTGTGCTCAGCGAACTCTCTCGATACACCCGGCATGTCAGAAGGTTTCCATGCGAAGATGTCCCGATTCTCACAGATGAATTCAATGACCGCGCTTTCCTATTTGGGATCCATGTGAGCTCGAATGATGAACTGTTTGGAAGAGTCGCCCGGGGTAAAATCTACCACTTTAGTATCATCCGCTGAAAACTTGAGGGGCGGCTCAACCTCCGTCGTGGGCTGCTACTTCTTGAGCTTGCGTTGGTTTTTCCCTTGAAGAGGAAAGGGTGATGCAGCAAAGTAGAGATAAGTATTTCCCTCGGTTTGAGAACCAAGGTATCAATCCAGTAGGAGTATCAAGATGAGGCCCAAGGCACCTGCACAAAAACAAACAAACTTGCACCCAACGCGATAAAGGGGTTGTCAATCCCTTTACGATTACTTGCAAGGTGAGATCTGATAGTGATAATTGGTAAATATAAATAAATAAATAAAAGTGCAGCAAGGTATTTTTGGTATTTTTGTATGTAGATCTGAATATATAATGTGTAAAATAGACCTGGGGGTATAGTGTTCACTAGAGGCTTCTCTCATGATAGCA
Source organism: Hordeum marinum (assembly GCA_022496015.1). Classification (NCBI taxonomy): domain Eukaryota; kingdom Viridiplantae; phylum Streptophyta; class Magnoliopsida; order Poales; family Poaceae; genus Hordeum; species Hordeum marinum. The sequence goes on from CM039676.1 coordinate 447,189,803, forward strand.
AGTATTACGGTGGGTGAACAAATTACTGTCGAGCAATTGATAGAATCACACAAAGTCATGACAATATCAAAGGCAATGATCATACATATAGGCATCACGTCCGAGACAAGTAGACCGATACTCTCTGCATCTACAACTATTACTCCACACATCGACCGCTATCCCATGCATCTAGTGTATTGAGTTCATAACAAACAGAGTAACACCTTAAGCAAGATGACATGATGTAGAGGGATAAATTCGTGCAATATGATATAAACCCCATATTTTTACCCTTGATGGCAACAACACGATGCGTGCCTCGCTACCCCTTCTGTCACTAGGTGAGGACACCGCACCGTATGAACCCAAAACCAAGCACTTCTCCCATTGCAAGAATTATAGATCAAGTTGGCCAAACGAAACCCATAACTCGAAGAGAGTTACAAGGATATGAAATCATGCATATAAGAAATCAGAGGAGACTCAAATAATATTCATAGATAATATGATCATAAATACACAATTCATCAGATCTCGACAAACACACCGCAAAAGAAAGTTACATCGAATAGATCTCCATGAAGATCATGGAGAACTTTGTATTGAAGATCAAAGAGAGAGAAGAAGCCATCTAGATACTATCTATGGACTTGAAGGTCTGTGGTGAACTACTCACGCATCATCGGAGAGGCAATGGTGTTGATGAACAAGCCCTTCGTGACCAAATCCCTCTTCAGCAGGGCACCGGAACGGTCTCTAGATGGGATCTCGCGGAAACAGAAGCTTGCGGTGGCGGAAAAGTGTTTTAGTGGCTCTCTCTGTCGATTCTGGGATTTTAGGGAATTTTTAGGCGAAAGAGGTTGGGCAAAAGAGGCACGAGGGGCCCACGAGCCTGCTAGGCACGCCCACCCCCTGGGCGCGCCTAGGGGTCTCGTGGCCTCCTCCGATGCCCTCTGCCTTGGTTCTCAAGTCTTCTTGATCTCTTCTGTCGTGGAAAAAAATCATTCCGAAGGTTTTATTCCATTTGGACTCTGTTTAATATTCTTATCTGAAAAGGTCAAAAACACGGAAAGAACAAAAACTGGCACTGGGAACTGAGTTAATAAGTTAGTCCCAAAATGATATAAAATAGCATATAAATGCATATAAAACATCCCAAGTTGATAATATAACAACATGGAAAAATCAAAAATTAAAGATACGTTGGAGAAGTATCAAGCATCCCCAAGCTTAACTCCTGCTCGTCCTCGAGTAGGGAAGTGATAAAGACCGAATTTTTGATGTGGAATGCTACCTAACATATTTGTTCTTTGTAACTTCTTCATTGTGGTATGACTGTTCAGATCCATAAGATTCAAAACAATAGTTTAATATTGACAAGAAAACTATAATACTTCAAGCATACTAGCGAAGTAATCATGAACTTTTGAAGTAACAAGGCCAAAGAAAAGTTATCCCTACAAAATCATATAGTCTGGCTATACTCCATCATCCGCACACAACGAATTTAAATCATGCACAGCCCCAGTATTGGCCAAGTAATTGTTTTCGCACTCTTACTTTCTCAAAAAAATTCAACTCTCACGCAATACATGAGCGTGAGTCATGGATATAGGACCATAGGTGGAATGGAGTGTGGTGGAGGTTGTGAGGAAAAAAGGAGGAGATGGTCACATCGACTCGGCGTATCAATGGGCTATGAAGATTCCCATCAATAGATATCAATGTGAATGAGTAGGGATTGCCATGCAACGGATGCACTAGAGCTATAAGTGTATGAAAGCTCAAAGATAAAAACTAGTGGGTGTGCACCCAACTTGCTTGCTCACGAAGACCTGGGGCAATTTGAGGAATCCCAGCATTGGAATATACAAGCCAAGTTATATAATGGAAAATTCCACTAGCATATGAAAGTGAAAAAACGAGAGACTCTTTATCATGCAGAACATGGTGCTATTTTGAAGCACAAGTGTGGAAAAAGATAGTAGCATTGTCCCTTCTCTCTTTTTCTCTCATTTTTTGTTTGGGCTCTTTGGCCTCTCTTTTTTCATTTTTTTAGTGGGCATCTTTGGCCTCTTTTTTATTTCCTCACATGGGACAATGCTCTAATAATGATGATCATCACACTTTTATTTACTTACAACTCGATACTTAGAACAATAATGATTCTATATGAATGAAAGTGATGGCACCTGTCATGAGACGGAACGGTGGAAGTTGCATGGCAATATATCTCGGAATGGCTATGAAAATGCCATAATAGGTAGGTATGGTGGCTGTTTTGGGGGAGGTATATGGTGGGTTTGTGCACCGGCGAAAGTTGCGCGGCACTAGAGAGGTTAGCAATGGTGGAAGGGTGAGAGTGCATCTATACCATGGACTCACATTAATCATGAAGAACTCATATACTTATTGTGAAAGTTTTATTAGTAATTGAAAGAAAGTGCTAAATGCTTACTCCTAGGGGAAGGGTTGGTAGGAGTTAACCATCGCGCGATCCTGACCGCCACACAAAGGATGACAATCAATAAATCAATTATGCTCCGACTTCCTAACATAGCGGTTCACCATACGTGCATGCTACGGGAATCACTAATCTCAACACAAGTATTTCTAGATTCACAACAACCTACTATCATAACTCTAATATTATCACCTCCATATCTCAAAACTAATCGTGAGGAATCAAACTTTTCTTACTAATCAATGCACTTGAATATGAAAGTTTTTATTATATCCTCTTTGGATGCCTATCATATTTAGGACTAATTTCATAGCACACGCCAATTACCAAGTTACTTAGAGAGAGCACTCTCAAAATGATATAAGTGAATATCGAGAGTTTTTATTTCTACAAAATATGACACCGCCGTGCTCTACAAAGATTTAAGTGAAGCACTAGAGCAAAATTAATTAGCTCAAAAGATATAAGTGAAGCTCATGGGAGAATAATTACCAAGCTCAAAAGATATAAGTGAAGCACATGTGAGAAAAATTACCAAGCTCAAAAGATATAAGTGAAGCACATGTGCGGAAAATTACCAAGCTCAAAAGATATAAGTGAAGCACATGTGAGCTAAATTGCCTAACTCAAAAGATATAAGTGAGCTCATTGAGTATTCTAACAAATTCACGATGAGTGCATGTTCCTCTCAAAAGGTGTGCAGCAAGGATGATTTTAATAAAAAAAATCAAAGACTCCCATAATACGCGACGCTCCAAGCAAAACACATATCATGTGGTGAATAAAAATATAGCTCCAAGTAACATTACCGATGGATTGAAGACGAAAGAGGGGATACCTTCCCGAGGCATCCCCAAGCTTAGGCTTTTTGGTGTCCTTGAATTTGGCTTGGGATGACTTGGGCATCACCAAGCTTAGGATCTTGCCACTCTTTATTCCACTATCCATAAGAACATCACCCAAAACTTGAAAACTTCACAACAAAAAACTTAAACAGAAACTCGTGATAGCATTAGCATAAGAAAACAAACCACCAACTTTTTAGGTACTATAGTAAACTTAATTTCCATTTAGATTGATGTTATATTACCGTATTCTCACTTTTCCATGGCTCGTACCCCCCGAGACTAACCATAGTTTCATCAAAATAAGCAATCAACACAACAAAAACAGAATCTATCAAAAACAGAACAGTCTGTAGCAATCTGTATATTTAGTATAGCTCTGCTAACTCAAAAATTCTGAAACAATTATGAAAATTAGGGGAATTTTAATATAAATCAGTATCAAAAAGAATCAACTCAAAATCTCCGCCTGGATAGGAATTAAAAATAATTTTGTGAGCACAAAGTTTATGTCTTTTTCCAGCGTGATTAAACAACTATCACCAAAACTAACCATAAAGGTTCTACTTGGCAGAAACACTAATAGAAACATAAAAAACACAATCATAACAGGATCATGATGGTGTAGACTCAACAAAACAGAAATTAAAAAGAAAAAATAAATCTATTCATTGGGTTGCCTCCCAACAAGCGGTATCGTTTAACGCCCTTAGCTAGGCGTAAGGCAATAGAATCAAGTATTGTCATCTTTAGTGCTCAAACCATAAGTAGCTCTCATAATGGATTCATAAGGCCATTTAATTTTATTTCTAGGAAAGTGTTCCATGCCCTTATTTAATGGAAATTGAAATTTAATATTCCCCTCCTTCATATCAATAACAACACCAATAGTCCTAAGGAAAGGTCTACCAAGAATAATGGGGCATGTTGGATTGCAATCAATATCAAGCACAATGAAATCTACGGGCACATAATTCCTATTTGCAATAATAAGAACATCATTGATCCTTCCCATAGTAGAATCCGCAAGATGCAAGTTAAGAGAGCACTCATCAATCTCATTGAAACCTAGAACATCACATAAAGATTTTGGTATTGTGGAAACACTACCACCCAAATCACACAAAGCATGTCATTCATAATTTTTAATCTTGATTTTTATAGTAGGTTACAACTCGTCATGCAGTTTTCTAGGAATAGATATTTCCAACTCAAGTTTCTCTTCAAGAGATTTCATCATAGCATCAATGATATGTTTGGTAAAAGCCTTATTTTGGTTATAAGCATGTGGAGATTTTAGCATGGATTGCATCAAGGAAATACATTCAATCAAAGAGCAACTATCATCATTAAATTCCTTGAAATCCAAAGCAGTAATTTCATCACTATTCAAAGTTTTGACATCTACTACTCCACTTTTAGTATTTTTAGCATCAAGATAAATAGACTCCAAATCATTGGGGCGTTTCTCAACCAAAGTGGATTCACATCCAGCTCCATCATCATTAAGATTGACATTAGAAAACAAGGATTCAATAGGAGTCACACCAAGCACTTTAAGATCCTCGTGATTCTCATCATGAGAACACACCTTTTTGAGCCATTCATGTCTAGCACGAATTTGGGTGGTTCTTTCTTTACTCTCATTCATAGAAACACGCATAGCTTTCAAAGTTTCATCCATATTAATCTTGGGAGGAACACATCTCAATTTCAAAGCATCAATATCAAGAGACATTCTATCAACAGTCCTAGCCAAGTCATCAATTTTAAGCAGTTTTCTTCTATGGAAGCATTGAAAATCTTTTGCGAATTAATAAACTCATTAATATTACTCTCAAGATCAGAGGGTATTTTATTATAATTTCCAAGAGCATTGTTGTAGGAATTGCCAAAATTATTAGAGGGATTACTAGGAAAAGGCCTAGGAATAAAGTTACCTCTATAAGCATTGTTGTTACTAAAATTATTCCTACCAACAAAATTAACATCCAAATTTTCATTGCTATTCTCAATCAAGGAAGATAAAGGCATATCATTTGGAACTAGAGGAGCTCTTTTACTAGCAAACAACTTCATTAACTCATCCATCTTAGCACTCAAAGAGTTCATTTCTTCTATAGCATGCACTTTTTTACTAGTGGGTGACCTTTCAGTGTGCCATTGAGAATAATTTGTCATGATATTATCTCAGAGTTTTGTAGATTATCCTAGTGTGATTTCCATAAAAGTTCCACCAGAGGCGGAATCCAAGATATTTCTATAAGCAAAATTCAAACCAACATAGAAAATTTGTATAATCATCCAAAGACTTAGATCATGAGCGGGACAATTTCTAATCATCAATTTCATTCTCTCCCAAGATTGTGCAACATGCTCATGATCTAGTTGCTTAAAATTCATGATATCATTACAGAGAGAGATAATCTTAGCAGGTGGAAAATACTTGGAAATAAAGGCATCATTACACTTGTTCCATGAATCAATACTATTTTTGGGTAAAGATGAAAACCAAGTTTTTGCTAGATCTCGTAGTGAGAACAGAAATAGCTTCAATTTAATCATATCATTATCCACATATCTCTTATTTTGCATATCTCATAACTCAATAAATGTATTAAGATGGGATGCGACATCTTCACTCAGAAGGCCGGAAAATTGCTCTTTCATAACAAGATTCAACAAGGCAGCATTAATTTCATATGAATCCGCACTAGTGGCAGGAGCAATTGGAGTACTAATAAAATCATTGTTATTAGTAATAGAGAAGTTACACAATTTAGTGTTTTCAAACATGGTGATTTAGCAAGCAGACAAGCACACAAGCAAACAGAAAGCAAGCGAAAGAAAACGGGCGAACGAAAAAGTTAAATAAAGAAAGGCAAATATTTTTGTAAATTTTGTTTTAGAAGTGGGGAGAGGAAAATGAGAAGCAAATGGCAAATAATGTAAGTGCAAGAGATGAGATTGCGATAGGTACTTGGTAGATGTGCTTCACTTGAATACTCCCTGGCAACGGTGCCAGAAATTCTTCCTGCTACTTCTTGAACTTGCGTTGGTTTTTCCCTTGAAGAGGAAAGGGTGATGCAGAAAAGTAGAGATAAGTATTTCCCTCAGTTTGAGAACCAAGGTATCAATCCCGTAGGAGTATCAAGATGAGGCACCAAGGCACCTGCACAAAAACAAACAAACTTGGACCCAACGCGATAAAGGGGTTGTCAATCCCTTTACGATTACTTGCAAGGTGAGATCTGATAGTGATAATTGGTAAATATAAATAAATAAAAGTGCAGCAAGGTATTTTTGGTATTTTTGTATGTATATCTGAAAATATAATGTGTAAAATAGACCCGGGGGCCATAGTGTTCACTAGAGGCTTCTCTCATGATAGCAAGTATTACGGTGGGTGAACAAATTACTGTCGAGCAATTGATAGAATCGCGCAAAGTCATGACGATATCTAAGGCAATGATCATACATATAGGCATCACGTTCGGGACAAGTATACCGATACTTTTTGCATCTACTACTATTACTCCACACATCGATCGGTATCCAGCATGCATCTAGTGTATTGAGTTCATAACAAACAGAGTAACGCCTTAAGCAAGATGACATGATGTAGAGGGATAAATTCATGCAATATGATATAAACCCCATATTTTTACCCTTGATGGCAACAACATGATGAGTGCCTCGCTACCCCTTCTGTCACTAGGTGAGGACACCGCACGGTATGAACCCAAAACCAAGCACTTCTCCCATTGCAAGAATTATAGATCAAGTTGGCCAAACGAAACCCATAACTCGAAGAGAGTTACAAGGATATGAAATCATGCATATAAGAAATCAGAGGAGACTCAAATAATATTCATAGATAATCTGATCATAAATCCGTAATTCATCGGATCTCGACAAACACACCGCAAAAGAAAGTTAGTCGAATAGATCTCCATGAAGATCATGGAGAACTTTGTATTGAAGATCAAAGAGAGAGAAGAAGCTATCTAGCTACTAGCTATGGACCCGAAGGTCTGTGGTGAACTACTCACGCATCATCGGAGAGGCAATGGTGTTGATGAAGAAGCCCTCCGTGTCCAAATCCCTCTCCGGCAGGGCACCAGAACGGTCTCCAGATGGGATTTCGCGGAAACAGAAGCTTGCGGCGGTGGAAAAGTGTTTTCGTGGCTCTCTCTGTCGATTCTGGGATTTTAGGGAATTTATAGGCGAAAGAGGTAGGGCAAAAGAGGCACGAGGGGCCCACGAGCCTGCTAGGCGCGCCCACCCCCTGGGGCGCGCCTAGGGGGCTCGTGGCCTCCTCCGATGCCCTCTGCCTTGGTTCTCAAGTCTTCTAGATCTCTTCTGTCATGGAAAAAAAATCATTCCGAAGGTTTTATTCTGTTTGGACTCCATTTAATATTCTTATCTAAAAAGGTCAAAAACACGGAGAAAACAGAAACTGGCACTGGGCACTGAGTTAATAAGTTAGTCCCAAAAATGATATAAAATAGCATATAAATGCATATAAAACATCCCAAGTTGATAATATAACAGCATGGAACAATCAAAAATTATAGATACGTTGGAGACGTATCATAGGCTTCTTGAGCGGAGTCATATCCTCCGGGTCAACATTCTCCTTGTAAAATTTATGCTCCTCCTGAGCGCAACTGGACTCTGTGTAAGCCGCATCTCTTTCCTCACACTCAATGGCTGTCTTTTGGTCACCATGAACAGTAATGGTACCTTTTAAGCCGGGCATCTTGAGCTGTAAGTATACATAGCAAGGCCTAGCCATGAAATTTGCATAAGCCGGACGTCCAAATAGTGCGTGGTAAGGACTCTTGATTTTTACCACCTCAAACCACAAGGACTCCACCCTGTAGTTATACTCGTCGTCAAAGGCCACTTCCAAAGAAATCCTGCCCATCGGATACGCCAACTTGCCTGGCACCACACCATGAAAAATGGTGGTCGAGGGTTTTAAATCCTTGTCTAGCAATTTCATCCGCCGGAAAGTATCGTAGGATATTAATACTGCTGCCTCCATACATTAGCACTTTATTCACCATATACCCTCCCACTTGGGGGGCCACAACCAAAGCCAGCTGCCTCGGGTCATCAACACGCGGCGGGTGATCCTCCCGGCTCCATGTTATGTCATACTCAAACCATCGTAAATATTGTGGTAGGGCTGGTGCAACCGCATTGACCGCCCGCTTGCACAACTTCTAATCTCTTTTGTTGAGGCTGGTCGTGAAAACATGATACTGACCGAAGCTGAGCTGCTTCGGGTTACTCTGATAACCAGACTGATTACGTTGTTGGTGATTGTTGTTATCAGAATGCTATTGGTGTCCTCCTTGATTACCTTGACTTGGGCGATCAGACCCTGAGCCGTGGGACCCAAAACCGGCCCCTGACCCGCCATGTCCAGAGCCGCCCGGTGGGCCACCGTCCTTATTGTTGGGGTGTGTAAAGTGATTCTTAAGTTTCTGCATGAAACGACACCCCCCCATGTGTGGTTTGCCGGCTTATCGAGCTGGCCGTGATCCGGACAAGGACCCTTCGGCACTTCCTCCAAATTAAAGGTAGGCCTATCCTTATTAAAAGGTGGCCTAAACCTCCTGTTGCCCTTGGGGTGATTCTGATTGGTACTTGCAGTGGCCACCAGTTCTGAACCGGCCTCAGGATTCTTGCGCTTGCTCTGGCTACCATTCTTTGTCCGACCCTTGCTCTGATTTCCCTTCTTGCCTTGGTCGGCCTTCTCCTCGTCAGAGCCCGAATCCTTCGTGTTGTCTGAGTTAGCATATTTCGTGAGAGCCGTCATGAGCTTTCCCATATCCTGACATGTGCGCTTGAGCCGGCCAAGCTTCTGCTTTAGCGGGACAAAGTGGCAGTTCTTCTCTAAGATCAGTACTGCCTGAGCCGCCGTGATCTGCTCCGAAGAGTGGATGATGGTCGAGACCCTCCATACCCAATGATGAGCTGACTTATTCTCCTGTTGAACACAGTGATCGAGATCCGCTATGGTCATGGGCTGTTTACACGTTCCTTGAAAGTTTTTAATGAATCTGGCTCTCAGCTCTGCCCATGAGTTGATGGTATTGGCTGGCAATCCCTTTAACCATGTGCGGGCCGGGCCTTCAAGTATCATGATGAAGTATTTGGCACAAACCGCCTCAGTGACGTCCAGCATCTCCATGGCTAGTTCATAACTTCCACCCAAGCCTCTAGGGGTAAATCAGCGGTGTAATTTGGAACTTTGCGGGCCCCTTTGAAATCCTTTAGCAGCCGCTCACTCCGTAGAGCCGGTGATAAACATGGCACTCCCACCGCTCTGGTGGTTCCTCCAACTCCTACTGACACGGATGGCGCGGCTCCTGGTGAGGCGCCTCGGCTAAGGTTGTCACCTCTTGCTGGCCTCTTGCATGATTTCCAAACGCTTGTGTATCTATGGCCGACCGATGACCCGTTGGAATCTCCCGGCACCAGTTGCTGCTCGAACCCGTAGGTGACTCGTATCGCCGGCTAAAGCTCCGGCTAGGGAGAGGGGTTGAATGAACACGGCTCCGGCTGTGAGTGTACTTCTCCTGCTGGGCCATCGCCATCTGTAGGTATCCAATGGAATTTCGCACATCCTCCGCGAAGGGCGCCTCATCCGGAAGAGGAATTATTTCAAGCCTGGTGGCTGCCGCCACCATATTGTCAGCCAGGTTAGAATAATGACCCGCCAGTGTTGGAAAGGCCGTTGGTGAGACCTGGTTTCGCCGGGCCAGCTGAGTCGCCGGCCGACCACCGGGCGGCTTTCGGGTGCATCCGCTGCTCGCCCTGTCCCCAGCGTGCTGAAGAGGTTCCTTGATTCCTAACGCTCCGGCAGATGGGATTGATGCCTCATCCGATGAACCGCAGGTGCCGATTGTTGCTCCAGCCCAAGAAGGAAAGCGTCTGTCTTGATGCGTTCTGCCTCTTGCTCCATCTGGGCTTTTAACTCAGCCATCCTCTGCTGATCTTCCGCCATCTGGTCCTTGATCCTTGCAATATCCAAGTTCCTAGACGCTTGATTGTCTGGTGTAACTTCAGTAGCCATTAGGGTCGCGAGCTCGTCCATCAGCTCCAAAAGAACTTGAGCTGGCGGCGGCGGGTTATTGTTTGAGGTGGCGGCTCCTGCGGGCATACTATTCGTGCCTGGACTGACCCTACCATGAACATGGTAGCATGAACCGACGGCCCAAGGTCATCCGCCTCAGAGCGATCCGACTTAGGGCAGAGCTCGTCGTAGCCCCCGAGCCCGCCGTTGTGAAGCCTGTAGACCGACTCTGTTTCTCCGCTTGAAGATTCATCCTCTGAGTAACCGAGAGTTTCCTATGACCGGGAAGCTTCCAGATCCATACCTTGAGTGAAGCCCACGAAGACGTGCTTCCGGCCCGGGCTAACGCGGGCGGGTTGCACACTACAAGCAGGTTGCAGACGCCGAGCCGGCTCGATGAGGTTGGTGCTGATGTCTGGCCCGGGTGTTGTTCCATCAACTTTTCCGATGAACACGTGGATCCCAACGAACGGAACCCGGAAACCATACTCCACCGAGTCAGCATCAAGCCCCCAGCTGGCGTCGTTGATGTAGAGCCGGCCGCGGCGACTCTTGCTCATCCTACCAACCATGTATCCCTCGAGCTCCGGGAGAGAGCCCTTTGAGAACTCAACACCACTGAGCGCAAGCCCCATGGTGGGCGCCAACTGTTGTGGTTTTGTCACGGCAGATGTCCGGGTCAACGGACTTGAGTTCGAGGCCATTGCTAACGTGATGGACTCAAAGGGGTTGATGGGGACGAAAGACATGGATTTACCTAGGTTCGTCCCCTCAAGTCGAGGTAATAGCCTACGTCCTATTTGTGTTGGTATTGCTTGATGTATCGATTACAAGGGACCTAAAGCTTGACCTAGTATTCGACAACCTAATCTCTAAGTCTCCCCAGGTTTGCCTTTATATAGGAGGTCAAGACCACGGGTCATACAATTGGTAACCGACTCTCATCGTCTATCTGAATCTTCCTCTATCTTCTTGTCCAAGTTGTCCCTGGGCGGCTTACACACCCGGGTCTTCTAGGCCACCGTCCGGCCCACCTTATGAGCCACCAAGCTTCCTAGGCTTTAGAACCACCAGCTCACTCTTCAGCCAGTGCACGAGCCGTCAAGTATAACCCGGAGCCCTTAGGGCGGGTCATATCGCGGGGTTATATACCCAACAGTAGGAGTTAACCATCGCACGCCCCCGACTCAAAACAACACTAGGATTTTAATAAGGAATATAAATGCTCACACATCATCACCATGCCTCTTTAATTTTTAGATGAATAATAGGTTGACACCTCTTAATATCGACACTTCTACAAATTAACAACTTTGGACTCACACCTTTTTCATATTACCACACCAATGTCATTAACCCACAACTTATCTATATGTGCTACATGATGGTTTTGATTATCATTCATTGAATACCTAATATTCTTGGACTAGTCTAATGACTCATGCAAATTATCGTCCCTATTTATTCAACTCTCAAACAAATATAAGTGAAGAACAAGAGCATATTATTTCTATAAAATATACACGCCATCGAGCTCAAAAGATATAAATGAAGTACTAGAGCAACTGCCTAGCTCAAATGATATACGTGAAGCACATAGAGTATTCTTGCAAATTATCATGAAGGTGTGTCTCTATAAAATAGGCGTGTCCAGAAAATTATGATTGTGACAAACTGAAAGTAAAATCATAGAAAATCAAACAACGCTCCAAGAAAAACACATATCATGTGATGAATAAAAATATAGCTCCAAGTGACATATCGATGCATTGAGACGAAAGAAGAGATGCCTTCCGAGGAATCCCCAAGCTTAGACGCTTGAGCCTCATTAAAATTATACTCGGGGTACCTTGGGCATCCCCAAGCTTGGGCTCTTGCTACTCCTTATTCCGTAGTCCCTCGTGATCACACCCAAAACTTGAAAACTTCAATCACACAAAACTCAACAAAACTTTGTGAGATCCGTTAGTATAAGAAACATATTGCATACTTGAGGTACTATGATAAATTGGTTCAAATTAATTTTCGCATAATAGGTAAATTATTCTAAATTCTCCATGACTTATACCCCCCAATATAATCCATGGCATAACCAAAAATATCAAGCTATGCAAGCAAAATGGAATTTGTTTAAAACAAAACAGTCTGTAAGAATCTGTAAATATCCCATACTTATTTAACTCTAAAAATTCTGGAATATTAGGAAAACATCAAGAATTTGTACAGAAATATTGTATTAAAATTTCAGATCATTATCATGCTCCAGTAAAAAAACTGCACTAGAGTCAAAGTTTTTGTTTCAGATTCAGCATCATTTCTACTCATCTTGTGAGTCGTCCCAAAGGCATTATTTGGCACAAACACTAATTAAAACATAAAAAACACAATAATTAAAGAGGCAAAAATCATGTCATCACACAAATAAAGAACGTAAAAACAAAAATAAAGATACATATTGTGTTGCCTCCCAACAAGCGTATTGTTTTATGCCCCAAGCTAGGCATAATGCATAGTTTCAAGTGTTATCATCTTTCACATTCAACCCCATAGGTAGCTCTCCTGATTGATTCATAAGGTGGGTTACCTTTCTTCTTAGGGAAGTGTTCCATCTTCTTCTTTAATGGGAATTGTAATCCTATGTTTCCCTCTTTCATATCAATAATTGCACCTATTGTTCGTAAAAATGGCCTTCCAAGTATTATGGGACAAGAAGGGATGCAATCAATATCAAGCGTAATGAATTCTACATGCACATAATGTTTCTTTCCAATAATAAGCACATCATTAATTCTACCTAAATATTTCTTGATGGTAGAATCTGCAAGATGCAAGTTCAGGGAACATTCTTCAATATTAGTGAGACCAAGCACATCACATAAAGTTTTTGTATGGTTGAAACACTAGCACCAAGGTCACACAAAGAATTGCATTAATATTTAGTTATCTTTATTTTTATACTTGGTTCCCACTCATCATGCAATTTTCCAAGAATAGAAGTTTCAAGCTCAAGTTTCTCATCATAAGCTTTTATCATAGCTTCTACTATATGTTTGGTAAAAGCCTTGTTTTGATCATGAGAATTGGGTGGGGTAATAATGGATTTCAGCAATGAAATAAATTCTACTAAATAGAATTTATCATAATTAAATTCCTTGTAATCCAAGATAGTGGGCACATCACTAGTTAAGGTTTTGACCTCTCCAAACCCACTTTTATCAGTTTTAGCATTAGAATCATCACCCTCCAAGCCAACGGGACGCTCTTTAACTAAGCATGACTCATATATAGTCCCTTTATCATTCATATTCAGAGATTAAAACAAAGATTCAATAGTGAAAGGACATGGATGTCTCCTAGAGGGGGGGGTGAATAGGCGCTTTAAAATAATTACGGTTTAGGCTTGAACAAATGCGGAATAAAACTTTCGTTTAATTAGTCAAGCACAAAACCTAAAGCAACTAGGCACTTATGTGCACCAACAACTTATGCTAAGCCAGGTATACAACTAGGTGATAGCAAGATATATAACATAAACAATGTGGCTATCACAAAGTAAAGTGCATAAGTAAAGGGGTTCGGGTAAGAGATAACCGAGGCACACGGAGACGACGATGTGTCCCGAAGTTCACACCCTTGCGGATGCTAATCTCCGTTAGGAGCGGTGTGGAGGCACAATGCTCCCCAAGAAGCCACTAGGGCCACCGTAATGTCCTCACGCCCTCGCACAATGCAAGATGCCATGATTCCACTAGGGGACCCTTGAGGGTGAACCCGTACAAACAAGGTTGGGGCAATCTCCACAACTTATTTGGAGGCTCACAAAGACACCACGAAGCTTCACCAGATTGGAATGTGGCTCCGAGGTGACCTCAGATGCTCGGGGCAATCTCCACAACCTAATTGGAGACCCCGAAGCTTGCCCAGAGCTTTGCACCACAATGATTGAGCTCCGAGGCACCACCAACCATCTAGGGCGCCAAAGCACCCAAGAGGAACAAGCTCTAGGGTGCACAAACACCCAAGAATAATAGCTTCTCAACTTCTCACTTCCACGTATCACCGTGGAGAACTCAAACCTATGCACCAAATGCAATGGCAAGGGAACATGGAGTGCCCAAGTCCTTCTCTCCCAAATCCCACCAAAGCAACTAATGCTAGGGAGGAAATGAGAGGAAGAACGAAGAACACGAAGAACTCCAAGATCTAGATCCAAGGGTTTCCCCTAACTTAGAGGAGAAATAGATTGGTGGAAATGTGGATCTAGATCTACTCTCTCTTTTCCCTTAAAAAGGAGCAAGTATCATTGGAGGGATTGAGAGATAGCAAGCTCAAAGAAGGTCAACAATGGGGGGCAAACCCGAGCTCAAAAAAGGTAAGTTCCATTGGGGAAGAAGACCCCCTTTTATAGGGGGGAAGGATCCAACCGTTATCCCCACCCTCAGCCCCGCGCGTCGCGGTACTACTGCAATAAGATCACGGTACTACCGCAAGGGCTCGTGGTACTACCGCTGCGGCATGCGGTACTACTGCTCGCACGGAAGTATCAGACTCAGGCCGATTGCACTAGGCAGCTAGCGGTAGAACCGCCAGAGCGGTACTACCGTGAGCCCATGCGGTACTACCGCATGGACAGTAGAGACTGGCACTTGGAGGTGCACTGAAGTAAAAAATTCCTACCTCCGCTGAGGGCGAAACTGCGAAAAAGTCCGCACGGTAGTACCGGAAGACATTTGCGGTACTACCGCCCGAGGAGCGGAAGTAAAAAATTACTTCCGTGCAACACGCGGTACTACCGCCCTCAGGGCGGAAGTAAAAAACTACTTCCGTGCCACTTGCGGTACTACCGCTCTAAGGAGCGGTACTACCGCTATCCGCTGAACTGCAAACCAAAACTACCACAACTTCTGCAAATGAGCTCCGAATTGAGCAAACTCAAGCTTGTTGGTTTTCTTAAGAAGAGGCAGTAAAAGAATGCCAAAGGTGAAGAGATGAGAAACCTCTTACAATGAAGAATGGGCAATAACTCCAACATCGAAAACATCATAGAATATGCATATGGACTCTGTTTTCGATGAACTTGATCTAGGCATGAAGTTGACCATAAGCTCAAGAAACCTCGAAGAGAAAAACCAATGAAGAACCAAGAAAGATGATGATGCCAAGAATGCAATGGTTTGAGCTCTCAACGAACGATACGATCAAGATACTCACTTGAGAGCCCCCTGAATATCACGGTTACCTACCCTATAACCCAGTCTCCCAACTACCACTATGAGACCAGTAAAATAGAAAACCCTATCAAGGTCAAACCTTAGCCTTGCGCATAGTCCACTTGAGCTAGATGATGACGATCTTGACTTCCTCAAGATGGACCACCTTTCTTGATTGCGTTGGCTTGATGAAGACTAGATGATTGCTCCCGCATACTCCACTATGGGTGAGCTACTCTTCGGCACATCTTCACAAGTCCATTGTCACCACAATGGATGGCAATCTCTTCGTGATGCTTCACTTGAACTTGCACATCGCAACCTTGATAACGATCACCACTTGATGTCATCTTCCATGGGTTGTATGGGATCTTCCTCTTGATGCAATCCCATGGAAATATGCCTAACCCCACAAGGAACTCTCACAAGGAACATGGGTTAGTACACAAAGCGTAATGGACAATGCTTACCATACCATGGGATCACTTGATCCCTCTCGGTACATCTTGTATGCTTTGTGTGTTGATCACTTGATTCACTCTTTGACTTGGTCTTGATCAACCTTGTCTCTTCATAAAGATGATGTCTTGAAGGTAATCATGAATGCTCACACAATCTCCTTCTTCAAGACATGCTTGCAATAAGCTCAACTCTTACATGACCAATCTTAGGATAAACCTTGAATACCACCTTGGTCATCATATAAACTCCTTGAAACCCAACAGATGGACTTCAAGAAGTGCCTATGGATAAATCCTTCGAATATAACTCAAGGCAACCATTAGTCCATAGGGGTGTCATCAATTACCAAAACCACAGATGGAGAAATGTGCTCTTACAAATAGGATAAATACCAATCATTTTTAGATCATCATGATTCCGGTAAAACCCGGGTGGAACAGCTTTTTCTAAGAATTCTCGCTTAGTTCTCAACTTAACGGTCCTCTCCTTACTTTCATTAATAGATAACTTGATATATTTAATATTGTCATTAAAATCATCCTTGGGTGGAAAAGACTTATTTTTAAGAATTTCAACATCAAGAGCACTTCTATCCACGTTTTTAGCGAAAGTATCCATTATATGCAACTTTTCTTCTACCATAGTGTTGAAAACCTTTTGAGAATTAAGAAATTCTTTAATTGTGTTCTCAAGATCAGAAGGTATCCTATTAGAATTTGTAGAAGCATTGCCATATGAATTACCATAATAATTTCCTTAGTTATTATAGGAATTACCGGGATACTGTTTAGTAGTGAAATTTCCTCTATAAGCATTGTTTTTGAAATTATTTCGCAAGATGAAGCTCACATCAATAGCATGATTATTTGCTCAATCGAAGTAGAAAAATTCATAGCATTGGTATCGACATTAGCATTTTTATTAGCAACCATATTCAAGCATCCAATTGTTCACTCAAAGTAGCGACTTCTTCAACAAAATTTACCTTCTTACCAGTTGGAGCTCTTTTAGTATGCCACTGAGAATAATTTGTCATAATTTTATGTAGAAGTTTTGTGGCATCTCCTAAGGTCACATCCATGAAGGTACTAACTGTGGCAGAATCTAGAAAGTTTCTAGATACAAAGTTTAGTCCAACATTGAAATTTTGGATAATCATCCACAAGTTTACGCCATGAGTTGGACAATTTCTTATCATAAATTTCATTCTCTCCCAAGCCTGAGAAACATGTTATTCATCTTTCTATTTAAAATTCATTATTTGATTTCTAAGGGAGATAATCTTAGTAGGAGGAAAATATTTGGCAATAAAAGCATCCTTACACTTATCCCACGTTCCAATACTTTTACGAGGTAAAGACGAAAAACAAACTTTAGCTTTGTCTCTTAGTGAAAAAGGAAACCATTTTAATTTAAAAATATCCTTACCCATATCCTTTTTATTTTGCATATCACATAATTCAACAAAGGTATTAAGATGTGATGCTGGATCCTCATTAGGACTTCCCGAAAATTCATCTTTCATGACAAGATTGAGCAATGTAGCATTCATATCAAATGCCTCCGCACTAATGGCGGGTGGTATAGGAGTACTAATAAAATCATTATTATTAGTATCTGAGAAATCACACAACTTAGTAGTATCTTGAGGCATGGTGACCACACAAGCAAAACTAGCAAGGGAACTAAACTAGCAAGTAAAGAAAACTAGAAGCAAGCTAGTAACTAGCAAAGGTAAATATTTTTGTATTTTAGTTTTTTATGAGACAAACTAAATATAACAGAAAATAAAAACAAGAACAAGTGAATAAAATTTCGCCCTACCGGCTGGTTCGGCGGCCGGGCCTCGAGGCGGGCGCTCCTCGCTCCTTCGATCCGGGCGCGCTGCAGGAGGCGATCCATCGAGGATCATCAGCTCATCGTCATCGTCGTCGTCGTCCGTCCAATCGCGGATGGTGGGGGCAAGAGTGAACTTACCCGCTCCGCCGGGTCCCCCGGCTGCACCGGATCCTCCGGCTCCTTCGGACCCCCGGCTCTGCTAGGGGAGCCGCCTCGCGGCTCCGCCGGCTCGTCGGCCTCCCCGAAGGAGTCCACTCCCTCCTCCGCGGGACGCCCCGTCAGGAAGTCCCGGGAGTCGGAGTCCACCCGCTCCGCCTCGAAGATTTGTGGATGCAGGCCGTCTGGGGTGTTCTGTCGCATCAGCCGCTGCGGTCAGCACCCCATCATAAGTTCTCCAGCCGGCTGCCGGCTGGGGATACCAAGCAAAAGACGACAGTTTCAACCCGAAGACTTACTGGGGGGCGGTTGACGCGGTCATACGGCTCCATGCCCAATGACCACGAGGCGGGCTTCAGCTTGAACGTCGTGAGGGCGTTCACCCGCTTTGCCATCTTAGCCGGCGTCAGCTCTACGGTGGACTGCCGACTGGGGTCGTGCCGGCTAGACATGGCGCAGATCCGGTGCGGCCTCATCTGGAGAGGCGACACCTGGAGCGATATGGAAGCCGCCACCAAGTTGGAGGCAACCATCCCCTTAGAGCTCTTCAGCTCCCCGAGCCGGCTCAGCTCCTCCAGGGTGATGCCGCGCGGGGCCGACGTCGGCCAGTTCTACTAGGACGACTGGCGGTCCTCGAATGGTGGCAGCCCGATGTAGTCCCTCGTCAGGTTGACAATCCGCACGTAGAAGAATGTGCGGTGCCACCCCTTGACGGAGTCAATCAAAGAAAGGGGAGGGAAGCGGGTGATGCCACGGCAGCACACTACGGTGCCCCCGCACGTGTTGTTGATCAACGGCTTGATATAGAAAAGCGCGTTGAAGAGGCCAAGAAAAGGAAGAACT
Source organism: Hordeum marinum (assembly GCA_022496015.1). NCBI lineage: Eukaryota > Viridiplantae > Streptophyta > Magnoliopsida > Poales > Poaceae > Hordeum > Hordeum marinum. The sequence goes on from CM039676.1 coordinate 447,208,694, forward strand.
CCTAGATACCCCTCACACAACGCCACGAAGGCAGAAAAGATACAAGATGGCATTGGGACCAAGGTTGTGGGGTTGAAGGTCAAAATTTTAAAGGAAGAGGCGGAAGAAGTTGCCCACCGGGAGCGCGAAGCCCCGGGAGAAGTGCCAGAGGAACACTACTCGTTCCCCTGGCTGCGGCCCCGGCACCAGCTCGCCGCCCGGCGCACGGGCGGCCACCCGCTCAGGTGGCGGCAGCATCCGCGCTTTCCGTAGCTCCTCGATGTCGGCATCATTGACGAAAGATCCTCCCCAGCTGCCGCCGCGTCCATTGGCCATCTTAGAGATGGGGCGGCGTGCGGGCGCGTGCGTGGGCTCGAGCGTGGTAACACGTGGAGAGGCAAAGGCAGGAAGCGAGGAGCAATGGCGAGAGGGGCAGCAAGGGGGCAAGGGGGCGCGGGTACCTCGGCCCCCTGCCCTTCCCTCCCCTTTATAGGGGAGGACACAACCGGGGACTTGGTCTCGTCTGCGCCCACGTTCCTCGGAAATCCCGCGCGAGCGGGTCACTTCGGGCCATAACGGCCGTATCGGGGCGCAGGGAATCCGGCCCCGGCCCCAAGGCCTACTGGGCTACATCTGGGCCCTACCGGGCTAGGCCTGGGCGACGTCCCGCCTCCCCGCGCGCGCGGGGCCGAGCGCATCATTACGCACCGCGTGACAAGTCGCGTGCCGACGCGTGCCTCGAAGCGACGCGCCAGAACCCGAGGCGTCGGATCCTGCTGCTGGTCCGGCTGCCCCTTCGCCTTCGAGCCGGAGGTAGGCTAGGCCGGGGAGAAGCCGCCGGGACCCCACCACCCGACGGACGTGGGCCCCCGCCGGCTTCGGGGGCTATTGACGGGGTTTATACCCCCAGGCAGGCCAAAGCGACGGGGTGCTCCCCATGCCGCTTCGAAGAAAACCCGAGTGACCGGCTGGTCAGGGCCGGCTGGTGCCCGCACGGGGCTACCCGGCCCCGGCTGGTACTTCACCTGGCTGGTCAGGCCGCCGGGCGGATCCTCGGCCGGCTGGTCAAGCAGCCGGCCGCCCGCGAGCCGGCCTCCTCCATTGACTTTGGGACGAACACGCCCTGTCCCATCCCTCTAACCACAAGTACGCCGACACGACGCGACTGGCGGGACGGGGCAACCCTGTGGCTATAGTGGCCGCTTACGCACCGTCCCGCATGGCTACAGTTCATTCGTCTGACCGCTGACCTCGATGAGTGCGACCGGGCGGGGGAACAGTGCCGGCACGCCTCCGCCACTCGAGTGCCTGTCCCGGGGTGGCGACCGTACTGATGGCCATACCGAAGACCCTGGCCGGCTGGCGCTACGCGACACCTCCTCGGGCGACCCGTGCCGGGGCAGGTGGGCAAGGGCCAATCACGGTGCCTGTCGGCGGGTCCCAGCTGGAATGGGACCGCTCGGCTAGCGGGCCCCACCCACGACAAGACTCCATGAGCCGTGGGGCCCTCTGTCCAGGCGGAGGAGCTGCCAGCCGGGTCCCTCACCCAAGTGCCTAAAACATATTGTAAGAGCTGGGGGGTTGGCCTATAAAACCCCCCGAGCCCCCCATGCAACGGGGACAGACCCTTTTCACCACACACACACGCATAGGAGACTCTAATACCCTTTCTAGCAGCGGAGGAAGACAAGCCGGCTGCTCCTTCTTCCTCCTCGAGAATCAGCTCCAGGACGCCCTTGTATATAGATCTACTCATCCAATGAAACTAAGCAGGACTAGGGGTGTTACCTCCGACGGAGTGCCCCGAACCTGGGTACATGGCGTGTCTCTGCCTTCTCGTAACCAATCTCGCACCAGGAGCCCATCGGCGTCCTATGGCCCCAACACCACCGATAAGCCACCCCATGGCATCTGTCGTGAGAAAACGCCGACATCGGTATTTCCCCAAAGAGGAAGTGATGATACAGCACAGCGACAGTAAGTATTTCCCTCAGTTATGAAACCATGGTATCAATCCGTAGAGGAAGATCACGCACCCACATAAACAACACCTGCACTCAAACAACAAATGCCTTCAACTCGACGCGAAAGAGAGGTTGTCACGCTCTCTACGGTAATAAGATAGATTAGGTAATGATAGATAGGAGAGATAGATCAAGCAAAAACACAAAATAAAATAAGTAAACAACAAGTGCGGCAAGGTATTTTTGGTTTTTTGGATTATTAGATCTAGAAAAAAGGGCGAAATTTTAGATCAAAAAGCAATATGTTGGAAAAGTACACCAGGGGGCGCAGGTTTCACTTGTGGCTTCTCTCATGAGTATAGCGCACGAGGGGTGAAAAAATTACTTTTTGGCAATTGATAGAAGATCAATTAATCATGGCGATATCTAGGCAATGATCATTATATAGTCATCACATCCAAGATAAGTAGACCAAAACAATTCTACATCTACTTCTATTACTCCACACATTGACCGCTATCCAGCATGCATCTAGTGTATTAAGTTCATGGAGAAACAGGGGAATGCAATAAGAGCGCGGTGACATGATGTAGACAAAATATATTCATGTAGGAATAGACCCCATCGTGTTATCCTTAATGTCAATGATACATGCGTGTCTTGATGCCCTTCTGTCACTGGGAAAGAACACCACAAGATCGAACCCATCACAAAGAACCTCTTCGCATGGCAAGAAAAAATGATTAGTTGGTCTAGCTAAAACAAAGATTCGATGAAGAAATATGAGGCTATAAGTAATCATGCAAATAAGAGGTCAAAGAAGACTCAAATCTTATTCATGGATAGAGACTGATCATGAACTCAAAATTCATCGAATCCCAACAAACACACCGCAAAGGTCATTACATCAAATAGATCTCCAAGAGACCATTGTATTAAGAATCGTAGAGAGAGAGAGGAAGCCATCTAGAAACTGCCTACGGACTCGTAGGTCTATGGTGGACTACTCACGCATCATCGGAGAGGCACCTATGATGAAGATGAACCCCTCCATAAAGGTGCTAGATGGTATCTCGAGGTTCTAGAACTTGTTGCGACTAGAATTGCGTTTCGTCGACTCCTCTAGGGTTTTCCAAATATTTGGGAATTTATAGGGCGAATAGTCGGTTGAGGGGGGTCCCGAGGTGGGCACCCTCCACCAGGCCGCGCTAGGGGGCTATGGGTTGCCCTGGTGGAGGGTGGCCACCCTAGCCCCCTCTCCCGGTGTTCTTTGGCCCATCCTGGCTCTTCTGGTCAATAAAAATTCCCCAAAAATTCCTGTAGCATTTGGGCTCCGTTTGGTACTGATTTTCTGCAAAGTAAAAAACAAGAAAAAATAGTAACTCGCACTTTGGCACTAAGTCAATAGGTTAGTCCCAAAAAATGATATAAAGTCGTTATAAAATGATTGTAAAACATCCAAGATTGGTCATATAATAGCATGGAACAAGCAAACATTATAGATACGTTGGAGACGTATCAAATAGTAAAATGTAAAATAAAATAAAAGATAATAAATAATAGAAAGGTAATGATAGCGTTTGTGAATTTATGAGAATACACCTAGGGGTAGTAGAGTTCTCTAGTGTCATCTCTGATTAGCAAAGCATATGGTGGGTAAACAAATTACTATTGGGCAGTTGATAGAAAAATGAATAATTATGTGATGTTCACAGCAATCATCATGTGTATATAGGCATCACGTACATAAGAAAACAGGTCAACTCCTACCCGCACCTACTACTATTACTCCACTTCAAGAGCACTACTATGCTTGCCTTTTTACATATTAAGTTCATGACAAACAGAGTAATGCTTGGAGAATGATAATATGATGTAGACAAAGTAAACTCAACTAATATGAATAAACCCCATTGTTTTATCCTTAGTAGCAACAACACAAAGACGCAACTTGTCCCCTTCTGTCACTGGGATATAGAAACTCGTTAGGTTGAACCTACTAGAACACACCACTCCCACTGAAGAAATATAAATCTAGTTGGCCAAACTATCTCAATAGATCGGAGAGCATTACAAAGCTATGATGATCATGCAAATAAGAATCATGGTAATCAGGTTTGACTTAAGTACTTTTCGTGAATAATCTGAACATAAACTCACAATTTATCGGATCCCAACAAACACACCATACAAAGGGATTACATCAAATAGATCAAGGCAAAGATGCGATGGACATTGTATTGCAGATCAAGAGAGAGAGAGAGAGAGAGAGAGAGAGAGATTTCCATCTAGGTACTACTTACGGACCTGTAGCTTTGTGGTGAGCTACTCACACATCACTGTGAGGGCAGCACAGTTGATGAAGAGGCCCTCCGTGATCGATCTCCCCTCCGGTCGGGTGCCGCAATGGTGGTGTATATGCCCTCCCATCAGAACAGAGACTTGCCACGGTGGAAAAAGTGTTTTGGGAGCGCTTTTGGTGTTTTTATGGTAGATGTGAATTTATAGGCCAAAGAACGATGTTGGGAGAGCCTCGAGGGGGCAACCACCCATGTCCCCCCCAAACGGCGGGTTGATATGTGGTGGGGTGCTGGTGCACCTCTTGGACCTCCTATGAATCTTCCAGGTCTGGTGTTGATCTAGAAAATTCACCAAAAAGTTTCCTGGCAATTGGACTCCGTTTGGTATGGTAACTCTGAAAAGGCCAAAACACGCAGAAAACAGGAACTGGCACTGGGCATTGTGTCAATAAGTTAGTGCTCAAAAATATTATAAATTGGTAAATAAATACCCAAAAAGTATCCTAGAATGATAATATGTCAGTATGGAACAATCAAAAATTATAAAAACGTTGGAGACGTGTCATTGGCAATCGCCGAGAGTGCTGAGGCGGCCATATGTTCATTAGTGGCCTCCCTAGCCGAGATGATGGCTGTCAACACCCAGACCATGGCTGCCCACACTCGGCTCGTGGCGGCCTGTTCCAAGAAGATGGCAGACACAGAGTGCAATAAGCTTGCGGAGTATGGGCGATGGATTCAATGGAGCCCCTTCCCCCCAGAGGTCGTCGAGTGCTAGCTGGTCATGGATGATGCGACGGATATCGATGAGCGTTAGGTGGAACATTAGTCTTTGTTTAGAGCACTGATCTTTTGTTATACTAATGTTTAGGTCAACTAGCTCTGTTTAATTGCTTGCTTAATTATGTGTGTGCTATGGTGTATGCTCTTTTATGTGGTACTTAAATTAGCAATTGATGGTAGATTATGCGACGACGTGGATGACCATTAAAACCAGGTAAACTCAAACCAAAATTTGCTGCCATATCGCCATTCCGTCTTCCAAATGAAAATGAAATTCAAGTAGATCACACACAATTTGTTGGCATGAATGGTGTGCAATGCAGTATCCAATATCTTATGGTGGAAACTTGGAGACCAAAATTTGCACGTTCAAGCTAATCACACACGGGGTAAACTAGAGGATTCATTGTGATGTTTAGATATCCCACACAACTTTGAATAAAGGACCATGTCCGATGACAATTTCTGCGCCAGTTTTTCGCTGCACCAAACAAAACTTTTGGGCTACCGCGCAAGTATTCACCACCCTCACCCCCATTACCAACCAAAAGACACATTTCCCCTGTTTCCACCTTCCTTTCCTAGTTCAAACTTTCACTGGTATCTTAAAGTGCTGCCTCCTCGCCGGCGATGCTCCTACCTGCTACTCGGTGTAGTCCATCTAGTCAGGTAATCCACACCTCCCACATACCCTCTTCCCCACCCCTCCTCCTCCATCCCACATGCCACGACCGTCGGCGCGGCACCTTCCATCAAAATCATCGCCCCATCCTCCAAATAATGGTTGTCATGTGTGCCGATCCCGAGATCTTGGCGGAGCACCTCGTTGTCTAGGGAACCATCGACACCTCGTGCACGAACGCTGCCAAGAAGTTGGCGGCTATAAACGATGGCTCGTGGTCTTTTCTCGAGGGCACCGCCGGATTGAATTTTTTTTAAGATTACTTCCGGATTTAGGTCTTTTTCTAACTTCCATTGAAGAGAAGCAAATGAAACGCTTTCATAAAAATTCTCGTAGAATCGAGAATGAACTTTTCTTATTCGTCTTTTTCTATCTTCCCACTCATCTCCACTATACCCCTCGTCTTCTAATTCCTTCCATTCGACCAAAGAATTCTCTATAATAATTCGCAAATCTGTCTTCGACGAAGACTATTAGTTGTTTCCCCAGCGTGTCTGTGCTTACCTCAGTCTAGAGCTGGCATGTTGCTTCCGGGGCAGGATCAGGCAAATCAACACTACGAGGAAGGCACCCACGATGTGGAGGCCTCGTCCTCTTCCAAGTTAAGGAGCCCATCGTCATCGATATCTTCGACAATGAGGAAAGATTGTTTTTCTTAGATCTATCACTAAGGACCTGTGTTGATCTAGCTATGCCAGTTATGCATGTTTGGTTTACCTCTTGCATGTGCTGCTCCTGCCTTTCATTTAGAAATTCTAGTGAAATGTCCAATGTAATGCTACTTGCAATCTGACCTTCTAGTATGTTCTATTGTGCAATGTGGTGCTTATTTAACTATTTGGTTCATTTGTTGTGGTGATCATTTAACTATTTGGATCCTTTGTAGTGATGATCATTTAACTATTTAGTTCAATTCTGCAATGTGATGCTCAATTGTTGTTGGTACAATTTTGTATGGTTATGCATGTGGGAAATAAATCAAATTTGGATGTACTAAATACATGTGAAACATACACAATTACAATATTTCCTAGTTCTTAGCACCTTGGTTTAGATAACTGCTTTTACATGTGGCTCGAATTACTCTTTTGGGTCTGCAATGTGTTTATTTTTCATTTAACATATTTTACTGATAGTATGCCACACTTAGAATGTGATCAACATATATGTTAAATATGTTGTAGGGGAAACAATGGGAGGCACTGAACTTTACTATCGAGGTTTACACGTCCGTGGCCCTTTGGCTAATAGCACATTATTGTGCAATTGCAGGAACCATTATAATATTTAGATTTTTAATAACTTGTTCTTGCACATATATGTCCTGTTGTAAGAGGTTTAGACCCACTTTTCGACCCTTTTGCATGTGGGGAAATGAGTGTCCATGAATACCAGTCAAATCAAGAAACACACAAAGATTGTTAAGATAAAGAAACTAGCAACGAAAAATAGGAAGATGTTTGTCTATAGAATGAAGAAGACATCCATCAACAATAGGATGGAACTGTCTCTTTCACCTTGTCCTTTTCCCTTTGTGCCATTTCAATTCTTAGAAAAGATATTTATCCATATGTTTATCTTTAGTCCTTGTCAAGGCAGTTTATCGATGATTACATCGCAAACCACCTGTATGGTCAAGAGGCGAAGAATGTATTTATACAACACCCACGGTATAATCTTGATCTATTCCTCAAGAGGACGAGGTATTGGCAGGCAATCATCCATATGCAATGGCCTAAAGTTGGAAGGACTATCAACATCATTGAAGGCGCAATAGGCGTCTTCCGCTTCAAAATTTTCTAGACAAGACTCGTTTGTCTATTTACCGTCTACTATGATGCTACTTTCCAAAGGTTTAAGATATTGCATTTGAAACTTTGTCCTCTTGCGCGATTGGGTAGCTAGGTAGTATATGCATATATGATGTTGTACTCTAATGTAATTCAATTATGAAATCCTCGTTGCCGTAATATGAATATAAAATATATTGTGTTCTTGATATGAAACGTCGAGTTGATTACAAAATGGATTATAAATAATAGAGCAATTAGGTTGATTGTTGGTGTTTCCTATTGCAGACGGTTTCTTAGACAACATCGTAGGTGATGACCCTCGACAAACCCACACGGTTTCTAGAAAGTTGACGTGTTGGATTAGTAAACAGTCACACATGATTTCTGGCCGACAATTCTGTGTGCTAGGCCACCCTATCACAAACGTTTTTGCATAACAAGTGTATGTGATGGACAGCCCTATGCCAAACAGTTTCTTCTCGACGTCGTGCATGATGTATTGAATAACACAATCGATAGAATTATAACTATCGTGTGTCATGGCCACCCCTATTACAGATGATGTTATGCAGAAAATTGTGTGTGTTTTACAATACGAACGGAAACATATCTTTGGAATTTGACACTTGTGATATGCGTTGAGTTCTCCGTGAAGAGGAACGGGTGATGTATCACAGTATAGATAAGTATTTCCCTCAATAAAGAACCAAGTTTTATCGAACCAATAGAAGTAGCATGCAACCCCATCTTCAGTGACTGCACAAAAAAACGCAAACACATGCACCCGACGCGGGCAACGTGAAGTATGTAGATGATAGTTGGATGTTATAAATTGCAAAACAAAATAAAAGAAAATAAGTGGCAGCAAGGTATTGAAGGATTTTATAAATTTATAAGTGAATAGACCCGGGGGCCGTTGTGTTCTCTAGTGGCTTCTCTCATATAGTAGGCGTATGTTTGGCAATTGATAGAAAAGTGCATAGTTATACAATATTTATTCACGACAATGATCGTGTGTATATAGGCATCACGTACATAAGTTAATAGGCCGACTCCTGCCTGCACCTATTACTATTACTCCACCCATCGACCGCTATCCAGTATGCATGTAGAGTATTAAGCAAAACAGAGTAATGCTTGGAGAGCAATGACATGATGTAGACAAAGACAAATCAATAAATATGAATTAACCCCATTGTTTTATACTTAGTGGCAACAACACAAAGAAGTATCTTTTCCACTTCTGTCACTCGGATATAGAAACCCGTTAGGTTGAACCCAGTAAAGCACACTCCTCACACTGAAGAAATATCAATCTAGTTGGACAAACTATTTCAATAGACCAGAGAGATTTACGAATATATAATAATAATACAAATAAGAATCATAAAAGAAATCAGAGAAGACTCAAATCTTTTTCATGAATAATCTGAACATAAACCCACGATTCATTGGATCTCAACAAATGCACCGCACAAAGTGATTACATCAAATAGACCACTGCGAAGATGCGGTGAACTTGCTATTCAAGCTTGAGAGAGAGACATCTATGTAGTAACTACGGACCCGTAAGTGTGTAGCGAACTACGCACACATCACCATGGGAGCAACAAGGTTGATGTAGAGGCCCTCCGTGATCGACCCCCCTTCACCCGGGCCACGGAACAGGGCTCTAGATGGGCACACAACAGAACAGAGACTCGTGGCGGTGGAAAAAGTGTTCCGGGTGGCTCCCTAGAGTTTTTGGGAATAATGCAAATTTAAAGGAAAGATAGGGGCATCAGGGGCCACCCGAGGGAGACAACACACATCAGGCCGCGACCACCCCCTCGGTGTGCCCTATTATGTGCTCCTTCCCTGGTGCGGCCTCTTGTCTCCTCCGAAGCTTCCAGGTCTTATTTTGTTTGATAAAAAAGCTTGGGGGAAATTGGACTTCGTTTGGTACTGTGAACCTGAAATGTCAAAAACATGCAAAAACAAGAACTGGCACTGGGTTAATAGGTTAGTGCTAAAAAATAACATGAATTGGTAAATAATCACACACAAAGCAACCTAGAATGGTAATATGATAGCATGGAACATTAACAAATTATTGATATGTTGGAGACGTATAAAGCATCCCCAAGCTTAATTCATGCATATCCTCGAGTAGGTAAATGATAAAAGCGAAAATTTTGATATGACATGCTACCCGACATGTAATCTATTGCAGGTATAATCATTGAGAAATGTTGAAATAACGAACATAAAAATAATAATACTTATAAACATAAGCAACATAATAATCAAGTTTCAAAATATACAATCCTTAAAGAATGTTCACCCCTATTCATTTTATCATATTAGAATGGCATGGCTCCATCTTTGATACATCCATTTTGCATCATGTTTTCCTACTGTTATTTATAAACTTTTTATTTATAATAATACTTTATGGAGTAATTATAATGCCTTTTCTCTCATAATTTGCAAGGTTTGCACAAGGGTGAATACCGATAGCTGGAATTCTGAATCTGAAAAAGCATACCAGAGATACCTATTCTGCACATCTGCAAATGAGCTAGAACTTCCGGGAGATTTTTTATAGAATATATAATAAATATTGGAGCAAATAACTAGCGGAGGGAGCCACCCTCGTGAGCACAAGACACCAGGGCGCGCTAGGCCCCCCCAAGCGCGCCCTGGTGGGTTGTGCCCAGCATGGCCCACCTTCAGAGCCTATCTTCTGGTATATAAGGTGTTTTGACCTAGAAAAAAGGAGGAGAGGACTTTCGGGATGGAACACTGCCTTCTTGAGGCAGAACTTGGGCAGGAGCACTTTTGCCCTCCGGCGGAGCGCCGCCGGGGGAACTTCCCTCCAGGAGAGGGAAATCGAAGCCATCGTCATCACCAACATCCCTCTCATCTTTGGGAGGTCATTCTTCATCAACATCTTCAACTACACCATGTCCTCTCAAACCCTAGTTCATCTCTTGTGTTCAATCTGTGTACCGGAACCTCAGAGTGGTACCTGTGGGTGACTAGTAGTGTTGATTACCATGTATAGTTGATTACTATATGGTTTATTTGGTGGAAGATTATATGTTCAGATCCATTATGCTATTCAATACCCCTTTGATCTTGAGCTTGCATCTTATTTGTGAGTAGTTACCTTTGTTCTTGAGGTCATGGGAGAAGTCACATTGCTACAAACTATCCTGTTTAGAGTTACATAAGTATGGTGAATGTTCAGATTGCTACAGACTATCCTGTTTAAGATAGATTCTCTTTTTGATGCATTGTTTTGCTAAGTTTCGACGAAACTATTGATTTTATCGGTGGTATAAGCCATAAAGAATTTATAATAAAATAGCTACAATGCAAAAACAAAATTATAAATGGGTTTGCAATAGTATTTAAATTCGTAATTTGCTTTATTATACTAACGGATCTCACGAGGGTTTTGTTAAGTTTTGTGTGATTGAAGTTTTCAAGTTTTGGGTGAGATCACGATGGATGAAGGAATAAGGAGTGGATAGACACTAAGGTTGGGGATGCCCGAGGCACCCCAAGTAATATTCAAGGAATCCAAAGAAACTAAGCTTGGGGATTCTCGGAAGGCATCCCCTCTTTCTTCTAACAACCATCGGTAATTATACTTGGAGCTATATTTTTATTCGTCACATGATATGCGTAAATCTTGGAGCATCGTGTGCTTTTTATTTTTATTTTAATAATGCACCATGCTGGTATGAGAAAGTTCTTGGTTGATTTATAGAAGGCACTTTGCACCTCACTTATATCTTTTGAGTATGCCTTTATAGAATGCTTCATGTGCTTCACTTATATCATTTGAAGTTTGGATTGCCTCTTTCTCACACATAGAAAACTGCCATTTGTAGAATGCTCTTTTGTTTCACTTATATTTGTTAGAGATTGGCATATCTTTTGTAGAAAGAATTAAACTCTCATGCTTCACTTATATCTATTTAGAGAGTTAACAGGAGTTGGTCATTCACATGGTTAGTCATAAAATCCTACATAAAACTTGTAGATCACTGAATATGATGTGTTTGATTCCTTGCAATAGTTTTACGATATAAAGATGGTGATATTAGAGTCATCCTAGTGAGTAATTGTGGATTGGTAGAAATGCTTGTGTAAAGGTTTGTGATTCCCGTAGCATGCACGTATGGTGAACCGTAATGTAAGGAAGTCGGAGCATGATTTGTTTATTGATTGTCAACCTTTGTGTGAGGGTCAGGAGCGCGTGATGGTTAACTCCTACCAACCTCTCCCCTAGGAGCATGCATCTAATACTTTGCTTCGATGACTAATAGAATTTTGCAAATAAGTATGTGAGTTCTTTATGACTAATGTGAGTCCATGGATTATACGCACTCTCACCGTTCCACCTTTGCTAGCCTTTCTAGTACCGCGCAACTTTCGCTGGTGCATTAAACCCACCATATATCCTCCCTCAAAACAGCCACCATACCTACCTATTATGGCATTTCCATAGCCATTCTGAGATATATTGCCATGCAACTTCCACTGATCCGTTTATTATGACACGGACCATCATTTTCATATTGCTTTGCATGATCGTAAGATAGCTAGCATGATGTTTTCATGGCTTGTCCTTTTTTGATGTCATTTGCTATGATAGATCATTGCATATCCTGATACACCACTGGAGGCATTCATATAGAGTCATATTTTGTTCTAGATATCGAGTTGTAATTCTTGAGTTGTAAGTAAATAAAAGTGTGATGAACATCATTATTAGAGCATTGTCCCATGTGAGGAAAGGATGATGGAAGCTATGATTCCCTCACAAGTTGGTATGAGACTCCGGACTTTATGAAAAAAAAGAAGCCAACGAAGCCAAAATAAGAAAAGAGGCCAAAGATGCCCACCAAAAATATATATATAAAGAGAGAGAGAGAGAAGGGACAATGCTACTATCCTTTTTTCCACACTTTTGCTTCAAAGTAGCACCATGATCTTCATTATAGAGAGTCTCCTATTTTGTCACTTTCATATACTAGTGGGATTTTTTCATTGTATAAGTTGGCTTTATATTCCAATGATGGGCTTCCTCAAATTGCCCTAGGTCTTCATGAGCAAGCAAGTTGGATGCACACCACTTAGTTTCTTTTTGAGCTTCCATACACTTATAGCTCTAGTCCATCTGTTGCATGGCAATCCCTACTCACTCACATTAATATCTATTAATGGGCATCTCCGTAGCCCGTTAATACGCCTAGTTGATGTGAGACTATCTTCTCCTTTTTCTTCACAACCTGCACCATATTCTATTCCACCTATAATGCTATATCCATGGCTCACGCTCATGTATTGCGTGAGAGTTGAAAAGTTTGAGAACATAAATGGTGTGAAACAATTTCTTGAATTGTCATCGGGGTTGTGCATGATATAAATACTTTGTGTGAGGAAGATGGAGCATAGCCAGACTATATGATATTGTAAGGATAACTTTCTTTTGCCATTATATTTTGAAGAGATCCAATTGCTTTATTAGTATGCTTTTAGTATTATTGTCTTAATGTCAAATGATAGACTATTGCTTTGAATCACTCGTGTCTTAATATTCATGCCATGTTTAGATTGTATGATCAAAATTATGCTAGGTAGCATTCCACATCAATTTTTTTTTATCATTTACCTACTCGAGGACGAGCAGGAATTAAGCTTGGGGATGATGATACGTCTCCATCGTATCTATAATTTTTGATTGTTTCATGCCAATATTCCAACTTTCATATACTTTTGGCAACTTTTTATACTATTTTTGGGACTAACATATTGATCCAGTGCCCAGTGCCAGTTCCTGTTTGTTGCATGTTTTTTTTGTGTCGCAGAAAATCCATATCAAACAAAGTCCAAACACGATAAAACTTATGGAATTGTTTTTGGAATATACATCATTTTTGGGAAAATAATCAACGCGGTACGATGCCCGAGGTGACAACAAGCCAGGGGGCGCGACCTACCCCACTGGCCAAGCCCTGGGCCCTTGTGTCCAGCCCTTAGGTCGGTTGGGGCTCTCCATTATCCGCAAGAAAGCTAATATCCTGGTAAAAATCCCCTCAAAATGTCATGCCAATCGGAGTTACGGAACTCCGGATATTTAAGAACCGGTGAAAGGCCAAAATCTGAGAGCGCGGAAACGGAAGAAAAGAGAGAGAGAGAGAGAGAGAGAGAGAGAGAGAGAGAGAGAGAGAGATCCAATCTTGGAGGAGCTCTCACCCCTCCACCACCATGGAGTCCATGGACCATAAGGTAAACCCTCCTCCCATCTAGGGGGGAGGTCAAGGAAGAACAAGAAGGAGGGGGTCTCTCTCCCCATCTCTCCCGGTGGCACCGGAACGCCGCCGGGGCCATCATCGTGACGGCGATCTACTCCAACAACTCTGTCATCTTCACCAACACGTCCATCACCACCACCCCATCTATCTACAGCGGTCCACTCTCCCACAACCCGCTGTACCCACTATTTGATGCTTTATGCTTCATATTATTATCCAAAGATGTGTTTCCATCCTATGATGTCTGAGTAGATTTTTGTTGTCCTATGGGTTGATTGATGATCATGATTGGTTTGAGTTGCATGTGTTTATTATCGGTGCTGCCCTATGGTGCTCTCCATGTTTCGCAAGCGTGAGGGATCCTCTATGTAGGGTGTTGCAATGTGTTCATGATTTGCCTATGGTGGGTTGTTTGAGTGACAGAAGCATAAACCCGAGTAGGTGGGTTGTTGCATATGGGAGTAAAGAGGACTTTATACCTTATAATGTTATGGTTGGGTTTTACCTTAATGATCTTTAGTAGTTTAAGATGCTTGCTAGAGTTCCAATCATAAGTGCATATGATCCGAGTAGAGAAAGTATGTTAGCTTATGCCTCTCCCTCGTATAAAATTGCAATAATGACTACCGGTTTAGTTATCGATTGCCAAGGGACAATTCCGCAACTACTACCACCACTTTTCCACACTCGTTAAACTAACTTAATTGTTACTTTATCTTAGCAGCCCCTAGTTTTTATTTATGCGTTGTTTATTATCTTGCAAACCTATCCTATCACACAATCACGTGAGAGTTATATAATAAAGTTTAGTTTGAGCTCTTGCTGCTTTACTTTCTTGTTGCAATCACAATAAAAGAAAATAAATGTAAAGGATCATATTCTAATCTTATGTCTAGTAATGACATCACATAAAGAAAAGTATAAGTGGTAAAATTTATTGGAGATTGACAAACATAGCATTAGTCAATGATGCAACTCATGAAAGAATTAATTAGGGAATAGAAGATTCACATGCAAATACACTATCTTGGACATCTTTTATGATTGTGAGTCCCCATTAAATATTATATGCCAAAATTTCTAACGTTGGACAAAGAAGACACCGTAATGATTTATAATTGTTCATATTCACATAGAAGTCATATTGTCATAGAACCTTCAACATGTGGTGCTTTCTCAATATCTCTGCTAGCCACAAATTCCACACTAAGTAGAGATACTACTTATGCATCCAAAATCCCAAACCCAAACTCATGTTTTGAAAGTCCACCTACCTATGGATTGAATAAGATCCTGCAAGTAAGTTTTCATCGGTGCACTAAGGCAATAAAAATTGCTTATAAAGTGTTGGATCAATTAGCGTAAGAGAAAATTGAGCGTTGCATGAACTTGTGATGGCAAAGTAATAAAAGTGATAGACTGCATAATAAAGGTTACCATCACAAGGGGCAATACAACGTGACGTTGTTTTGCACCAAGGGATTTGGCATACAAACTAAAAAGCACATGACAACCTCCGCTTCCCTCTACAAAGGGCCTATATTTTACCTTTATGTATTTACTTTTATGCAAGAGTCAAAGTATTCTGCCCTATTCCTTTTTATTTTTCTATTTTTCAAAGAACCATGTGGTGGGGAAAGATCTAGGCACATATATCTAGTAGGATATGGGTGAGCATGAGTTATTATTGTTGACATCACCCTTGAGGTGAATACGTTGGGAGGTGAAACCATAAGCCCTTATCTTTCTATGTGTCCGGTTGAAACTTTTTGCCCACGGGTATGTTGTGAGTGTTTGCAATCATAGAACACTAAATAATGGTTGAGTATGTGGACTTGCCAAAAGGCTCCGACATGAGACCCCTCCTGAAAATATGATGAATTGTAGTTGCAAAGTTGAGAGAGAACATACTTTGTTGTTTTCCAATAAGGTTTATGCATTATACTTCTATGTTGTGATAAATTGTTGCTTGTTCATAAGAAGTTATATGATCATGTTATAAAATAAAATTTATACGAAAGAGTTTTATGATAAAGTTTGTTGTTGTTATGATAATAAGAAAGATGCTACTTTGCCCATATTTTGTTTTTATTGACACCTCTCTCAAACCATGTGGACATGTTTTTCGACATTGGCTTTCGCTTGAGGACAAGCGAGGTCTAAGCTTGGGGGAGTCGATACGTCCATTTTGCATCATGTTTTCCTACTGTTATTTATAATGTTTTATGCATAATAATGCTTTATGGAGTAATTCTAATGCCTTTTCTCTCATAATTTGCAAGGTTTGCACAAAGAGGGAGAATACCGACAGCTGGAATTCTGGACCTAAAAAAGCAAACCAGAGATACCTATTCTACACATCTTCAAATGAGCTGAAACTTCACGGATATTTTTTAGGTAATATATAATAAATATTTGGGCAAATAACTAACGGAGGGGGCCATCGTGGTGAGCATAAGAATCCAGGACGCGCCAAGCCCCCCAAGTGCGCCCTCGTGGGTTTTGCCCAGCATGGCCCACCTCTGGAGCCTATCTTTTGTTATATACGATTTTTTGACCTAGAAAAAATCAGGAGAGGACTTTCAGGACAGAACACCACTGACTCGAGGCAGAACTTCGGCAGGAGCACTTTTGCCCACCAGAGGACCTATTCCGCCGGGGGAACTTCCCTCCCAAAGGGGGAAATCGAAGCCATCATCATCACCAATAGCCCTCTCATATTTGGGAGGCCATTCTCCATCAACATCTTCAACAACACCATATCCTCTAAAACCCTAGTTCATCTCTTGTGTTCAATCTTTGTACCGGAACCTCAGAGTGGTACGTGTGGGTGACTAGTAGTGTTGATTACCTTGCGTAGTTGATTACTATATGGTTTATTTGGTGGAAGATTATATGTTCAGATCCATTATGCTATTCAATACCCCTTTGATCTTGACCATGCATATTATTTGTGGGTAGTTACCTTTATTCTTGAGGTCACAGGAGAAGTCATGTTGCAAGTAATCATGTGAATTTGATATGTGTTCGATATTTCGATGAGATGTATGTTGTGATTCCCTTAGTGGTGTTATGTGAACGTAGACTACATCACACTTCACCATACTTGGGCCTAAGGGAATGCATTGTGGAGTAGTTATTAGATGATGGGTTGCTAGAGTGAGCGAAGCTTAAACCCTAATTTATGCGCTACTTCGTAAGGGGCTGATTTGAATCCACGTGTTTAATGCTATGGTTAGATTTTATCTTAATACTTTTCTCATAGTTGTGGATACTTGTGAGGGGGTTAATCATAAGTGGGAGGTTGTTCAAGTAATAATAGCACCCAAGCACCGGTCCACCAACATATCAAATTATCAAAGTAGCAAACAATAATCAAACCAACATGATGAAAGTGACTAGATGAAATTCCCGTGTACCCTCAAGAACACTTTGCTTATTATAAGAGACCATTTTGGCCTATCCTTTGCCACAAAAGGATTGGGATACCTTGCTTCACTTTATTTATCGTTACCTTCTTGTTACCAAGTATCTTGCTATCAAACTACCTGCTACCTACAATTTCATTGCTTGCAGAAATTACCTTATGGAAAACCGCTTGTCATTTCCTTCTACTCCTCATTGGGTTCGACACTCTTACTTATAGAAAGGCCTACAATTGACCCCCTACACTTGTGGTTCATCAGTCTTCACCAAAAAAAATACAAATGTCAAGCACCATGGTGCCAAGTTAGGCAATTGGATTGTACTTCTTAACGCTCTTCAGCTTTTTATTACTTACGCAATATTGAGCGTCAACCATGGATATAGCACAAAGGTGGAACAGAATATGGCGGTACGTCTCAAAGGGGTAAAAAGTGGATAAGAAAGTATCGCATAAACTAGGCATATCAATGGACTATGGAGATGCCAACAATAGATATCAATTCAAGGAGTTGGGATTGCCATGCAACGGATACACTAGAGATATAAGTGTATGAAAGTTCAAATGAAATTAAGTGGGTGTGCATCCAACTTGCTTGCTCATGAAGACCTCGAGCATTTGAGAAAGCCCATAATTGGAATATACAAGCAAAGTTCTATAATGAAAAATTCCTTCTAGCATATGAAAGTGATAAAACAAGAGACTCTATATGAAGACATGGTGCCACTTTGAGGCACAAGTGTGGAAAATGAGGTAGTAGCACTGTCCCTTCTCTCTTTTCTCTCATTTTTTTATTTTTCCTTTTCTAGTTTTTCTTTTCTTTTCTTTCTTTCTTTTTTTTATTTTTCTTTCTTTCTTTCTTTTATTTTTTTTTGGAGTCTCATCCCGACTTGTGCGATAATCATTGTCTCCATCATCCTTTCCTCACTAAGACAATGCCCTAATAATGATGATCATCACACTTTTATTTACAAGAAACTCAACATGAAAAACTATAATATGACTCCATATGAATGTGTGTGGCAGTGTACCAGGATGTGCAATGATCAAATGTAACATGTATGAAAAATGATGAATTGTGGCTTTTCCACAAATACTATGTGAGCTTATATGATTGTGTAATGCAATATGCTAATGAGTTTTCTAGTCATATGAAGTAACGGTGGAAGTTGCATAGCAATATATATCAGAACAGATATGGAATTCCCATAAAAGGTAGGTATGGTGGTTTTTTTGAGGGAAATATAATAAGGCTTATGTGCAACAGAGTGTATCATTTCATGGGGTTTGGATCCACTGGCGAAGGTTGCACCGATCCTTGGGGTGAGAATGGGCAATGTATGGTACCAAAGAGGCTAAAAATATGAGGTGGTGAGAGTGCATACATCCATGGATTCACATTAGTCATAAACAACTCATATAATAATTGCAAGATATTATTAGCTCTCTTGAAGCAAAGCACTACTTGTATGCCCATAGGGAGGAGGTTGGGAGGAGTTAACCATCGCACGCCTCCGACTTAAACATCACTCTGATTTCAACGAGGAATAAGTATGCTCACACATAATCACCATGCTTAAAAATAGTTAGATGATCACCAAGTTAACACCGTCTAATTCACAATATTTTTACTAACCAATGATCATGCACTCATGCCCTTTCATATTACCACATCAATATCATTAACCCACAATTTCTCTTTTATGTGCTACATGTGGTTTTGATTATATACTCGTTGGATATTTATTCTTTTTGGACTAGTCTTACGACCCATGCAAATTACCATAACTATTTAATAAAACTATCATACAAACATAAGTGAAGAACGAGAGTGCAATTATTTCTATAAAATCTATACGCCACCATGCTCTAAAAGATAGATGTGAAGTACTCCAGCAATTCCTAAGCTCAAAAGATATAAATGAAGCAGAAAGAGTATTCAAAAAAATCATGGTGATCTTGTGTCTCTCTATAGTGGGTGTGTCCAGAAAACATTTATTGTGGGAAATAAAAAACGAACAACAAACTAAAGCAAATGACACTCCAAGCAAAACTCATATCATCTAACGAAAAAATAGCTCCAAGTGACATACCGATGGATAGAGACGAAAGAGGGGATGCCTTTCGGGGGATGCCCAAGCTTAGACACTTGAGTATTCCTTGAATATTACCTTGGGGTGCCTTGAGAATACCCCAAGCTTAGGTTGTTGCCGCTCCTTATTCCTTCATCCATCGTGATAGCACCTAAATCTTGAAAACTTCAGCACACAAAACTCAACAAAACCTTCGCGAGATCCATTATTATATAAAACATATCAAATACTTTAGGGAGTGTTATAAATTGATACTTAGTTTATTATTGCATAAGTTACTATATTATGACTTGTCCATGGATTATACCCCCAAATACAATCCATGACATCATCAAAACAAGCAAAATGTGCAAGCGAAAAACAGAATCTGTCTAAAACAGAACAGCCTGTAAAGATTTGTATAGAACATATACTTTTGTAACTCTTAAAATTCTTAACAATTAGGAAAACATAAAGAATGTGTATAGAAAAACATTGTACATAAATAAGATCAAATAGAAGTTCCACTAAAATCAGAGAAATTCTGCACTGCACGCTAAAGTTTCTGTATTTGCACCGTATCAATTCTACTCATCTTATGAGTCATCCCAAAGACATTAATTGAAACAAAAACTAATTTAAACAGAAAACATAATCATTACATAGGTATTAATAATGTTATAAAAAATAAACATAAATTAGAGAAAAACTTAAAGATAATTATTGGGTTGCCTCCCAAATAGTGTTATTGTTTTACGCCCCTAGCAAGTCATATTGCATAGTATCAAGTGTTGTCATCGTTGACACTCCACCCATAAGTCTCCCTCGTGATAGATACATAAGGTGGCTTAATTCTCTTCCTAGGTAAGTGCACCATCTCTTTCTTTAATGCAAATTGGAACCTTACGTTTCCCTCTTTCATATCAATAACTACACCTATAGTTCGTAGGAAAGGTCTTCGAAGTTTTATTGAACAAGTAAGATTGCATTAAATATTAATCACAATTAAATATATAGGAACATACTTTATATTTGCAAAAAATCACATCATTTATTCTACCCAATGGTTTCTTGATGGTAGAATCCGCAAGATGCAAGTTTAGGGAACAATCTTGAATATTGGTGAGACCAAGTACATCACAAACAGACTTAGGTATTGTTGAAACACTAGAACCAAGGTCACAAAAAACATTGAATTCATAATATTTAAGTTTTATTTTGATAGTAGGTTCCAATTCATGATGCAGTTTTCTAGGAATAGAAACTTCAAGTTCAAGTTTCTCATCATAAGCTTCTATCATCGCTTCTACTATATGTTGAGTAAAAGCTTTATTTTTCATAAGCATTGAGTGAGCTAATAATGGATTGCAACAAGGAAATACATTCTACTAAAGATAAACTGGCATAATTAAAGTTATTGTAATCCAATATAGCGGGCACATCACCAGTTAGAGTTTTGTCCTCTCCAAGCCCACGTTTTTCAATTTTATCATTAGAATCATCACCCTCCAAGAAAACGGGGCGCCTTCTAGATAAATTTCATTAACCTTTAGTACCTTTATCATTTACTTTTAGATTAATAAATAAATATTCAATAGTAGAAGTACCAATCATTTTAGGATCTTCATCATGGTTCCGGTAAAAATTGGGTGGAAGAGCCATTTCTAAGGATTCCCGCATAGCTTTGAACTTAGCGGTCCTCTCCTTACTTTCATTAATAGATATTTGGATAGATTTAACATTCTACTTAAAATCATAGCTTTAAACTTCGCCATTTCTAAGGATTCCGCATAGCTTTGAACTTAGCGGTCCTCTCCTAAGTTTTATTTTTAAGAGTTTTCACATCAACAGCAATCATATCCATGTTTTTAGCCAAATCATCAAATTTATGCAGCTTTTATTCTACCATAGTTTTAAAAATCTTTTGAGAACTAATAAATTCTTTAATGGTATTTGAGAAGTCACACAACTTAGTACTATCTTGAGACATGGTGATCGAACAAGCAAAGTAACAAACACGACAAGCAAACTATCAAGCAAAGAAGTAAACTAGCAACTGGAAAACATAAATATTTTTGTATTTTCGATTTTTATGAAACTAATAATATATAACAGAAAATAAAAAGTATAACAAGTCATTGATAATTTGTGCTAAGTTACTTGATAGTAGGTTGGTGATACTTCGTGGCAACGGCGCCGGAAATCCTTCCTGATACTTGTGATCTGCGTTGGGTTTTCCATGAAGAGGAACGGGTGATGCAACACAATATAGATAAGTATTTCCCTCAATAGAGAAACAATATTTATAAAACCAATAGGAGTAGCATGCAACCCCGTCTTGAGCGACTACACACAAAGAAGCTAACACTTGCACCCAACGCGGGCAAGAGGGTTGTCAATCCTCTCGGACTCGTTATTTACAAGCTAGTGAAGTATGTAGATGATAGTTAAATATTATATATTTCAAAATAAAAGAAAATAAATTAAATGGCATAAATGTATGGAGGCTTTTGTAAATTTGTAAGTGAATAGACCCGGGGGCCATAGTGTTTTCTAGTGGCTTCTCTCATATAGTGGGCATACGGTGGGTAAACAAATTGTTGATGGTCAATTGATAGAAAATTGCATAGTTATGCAATATTTACTCATGGAAATTATCATGTGTTCATAGGCATCACGTCCATAAGCAAATAGGTCACCTCCTGCCTACACCTATTACTATTACTCCACCCATCGACTGCTATCCGGCATGCACCTAGAGTATTAAGTAAAGCAGAGTAATGCTTGGAGAACAATGGCATGATGTAGACAAAGATAATTCAATCAATATGAATTAACCCCATATTTTTATCCTTAGTGTCAACAACACAAGGACGTATAGTGTCCCCTTCTATCGCTGGGATATGGAAACTCGTCAGGTTGAACCCACTACAACACAATCCTCTCACTAAGGAAATATCAACCTAGTTGGCCAAACTATTTCGATAGATCGGAGAGATTTATGAAGATGTAATAATCATGCAAATAAGAATCATAATTGAAATCCGATAATACTCAAATGTTTTTCATGAATAATCTGAACATAAACCCACAATTCATTGGATCCCAACAAACGCACCATACAAAGTGATTACATTGAATTGATCACCGCGAAGATGCGGTGAACTTGGTATTGAAGATCAAGAGAGAGAGACAGAGAGAGCCATCTAGGTACTAACAACGGACCCGTAGGTCTATAGGGAACTACTCACACATCACCATGGGAGCAACAAGGGGTATGTAGAGGCCCTCCGTGATCGATCCCCCCTCCAGCAGGGCCAAGGAACAGGGCTCTAGATGGGCACACGGCTGAACAGAGACTCGTGGCGGCGGAAAAAGTGTTCCGGGTGGATCTCTAGGGTTTTTGGGAATAATGCAAATTTAAAGGACATAGAGGGGCATCAGGGGCCACCCGAGAGAGGCATCACACATCAGGGCGCGGCCACCCCCTGGGCACGCCCTGTTTTAGGATACGTTGAAGATGTTTCAGGGTTCCCTCTATGGGATGCTAAGCACATCTCACATGACTTATACAATATGTCTGGGTGCGATGGCCCTACCAATCGCACACAATCTCATTTTGCCCAGCCTGTGTAACCAAACAGAGGCATCGCCAATGATTTATCTGTGTCCTATGGGATAGCCCCCCTATCTCCCACATAGGCATGGTGACGGTTTAATTCTACGTCGTGGAAACAGGGTAAAACCCGTTTGTATAGGACGTGTCATCACTAGTGTAAGGAAGTTCCAACAAAATTATTTTTTATGGAGCACAATATAGTAGGAATTCCCGGGTCTCCTAATTTCTGAGGTACTTTTCCGTCGAAAGACTAGTTTTCAAGCATAGTGGAGATCTCAGCTTCCGATATTGTTCTTTTATTGGTAACAACATCCTTTATATATTTAGCATAAGGCGGCATTTTCATAATTTTAATCAAAGGAGTGCGAAGATATAAGGGTCTAAGAAATTCCACAAAGCTATTAAAATCCTCTTAATCTTTCTGTTTCATGGCCTTGCTAGGAAATGGCATAGGTTCTTGAACCCAAGGTTCCTTCTCTTTACCATGTTTTCTACCAACAAAGTCTTTTTTGCCATATCTTCTATTCTTAGGAGGTGGGTTATCAAGCTCTACCGTGGGTTCTATTTCCACATCATTATCAAATTATTTATCCTTGTCTAGCTAAGTATCATTGTTATCATTATTAGGATCATTATTTTCATTATCGGAATCAGTAGACGAATATTCAACCCTAGATTAAGTCTTGTGATCAGAAATAGAAACACTATTAGGATTCTCAGTTTTTTTCTAAGATAGGTCCACTAGAAGCATGTCTACTTATTTTGTTTTTCTTATTTCTAGGTGAAAGAGGTGCATCGATACCAACCATATGAGAATGTTTTTCAACTCTTTGAGATGACCCTCGGGATACAGATGTTCCTAAGTCATTTTGCATCCTGTAGTCATTACTATAACCACAAAATCATTCATGTTATTGTTCATCTCATTAAGTAAATCATATTGTGACTTAGAGACTTTTTTAATTGAGTATGAACCATAGATGAATGTTTGCATAAGCCTTGAAATCATTTGCAATTCTAAACATCATACCAGTCAAACATTCAATCAAAATAGCATCATGTTTTCGTTGACTGCTAACATATCTATTACCATTTTCTTGTCTAAGAATAAATCATCAAATTCATCTAGGCATTGACTGGGAGGTTTAGTAAAGGGAATATCACCCTCATCAAATTCCAAAGAGAATTTACCTCTATTACCTATGACGGGATATCGTGTCCACGTATTTCTTCAATACGTGGTAAATTTTTAACATTTTCAGATTTAATATCTTTCTCTTTCATATATTCCGGACTGAGGAATAGAATACCTATTTTCTTTGGAATAGGCTCAGGTTGTGGTTCAGTGAGTGTCCAATCATTGCCATTCTTGAGCAGATTATCCAAAAATTCTTGAGCTTGTTCAACAGCTTGTTCCGTAAAAACACAATCGGCACAACTATCTAGGTAATCCCTAGAAGCATCGGTTGAGACATTATAAAATATATGAAGTATTTCATTTTTCTTAAGTGGATAATCAGGCAAGGCATTTAATACTAGAGAAGCCTCCCCCAAGCTTGAGGGGGATACTCTTCCTCAACTTGCACAAAGTTAAATATTTCCTATAAGGTAGCTTGTTTTTTATGAACAAGAAACTATTTTTCAGAGAAGTAGTAAATCATATCCTGAGGACTACGCACACAACCAGGAGCAAGAGTATTAAACCATTCTTTAGCTTCATCTGTTAGAGAGAAAGGAAATAACTTAAGAATATAATAGTATCAAATCTTTTCCTCATGAGCATCCATGAATAGGATCGGATTCTACCAAGGTAATAAGTTTACGATCAACGGGGATTCCTTATCACTTACAAAGATAGGAGAGGCAGAAAATTTTGGATCGTGTTTCATTCTTTTATTTGGGGATTTTTCTTTCAGTTCAGCTAATAATTTCTTAAGATCGTATCTATCATTGCAAGCAAGATATTATTTAGAAATTTCTTCATCCATAACATAATCAACAGTCACATCAAGCATCTTAGTTCCAACAGGAGTGCTAGGTGAAATAGGTGATTCGGTATTCTGAGCAGTTTCATTTTCAAGTTCTCTAGTTCTAGCAATATGAGCATCAAGCAATTCACCTAGTGGCACAGTTTTGGTTTCATGAAGCATAGTACTTGCATGATCATAAGTACCAACCACAGTTGAAGCAGTGTCTATTAATTGCGACATATCATATTGTATAGCAGGTGGCGGTGTCACAAGCTTATTTAAAATAGAAGGAGAATCAAGTGCAGAGCTAGTTGGCAATTCCTTACTACTACTTCTCGAGCATGCGTTGGTTTCCGTGAAGAGGAACGGGTGATGCAGCAAAGTAGATAAGTATTTCCCTTAGTTGTTGAGAAGCAAGGTATCAATCCAGTAGGAGATACAAGCAAGTCCCCAATAGGTGTACCTACAAAAAGAATCAAACTCTTGCACCCAACGTTATAAAGGGGTTACCAATCCCTTTAAGGTTACTTGCAAGGATGAGATCTGATAGAGATAGATTGCTTAAATGGAAAGTAAAAAAAGGTAAAAATAATGCAGCAAAGTATTTTTGGTATTTTTTGTTTTAGATCTGAAAGTATAAGATGGAAAATAGACCTGGGGGCCATAGGTTTCACTAGAGGCTTCTCTCATGCTAGCAAGTATTACGGTGGGTGAACAAATTACTGTCGAGCAATTGATAGAAAAACGAATAATTATGAAGATATCCAAAGCAATGATTATGCATATAGGCATCACGTCTGTGTCAAGTAGACCGAAACGATTCTGAATCTACTACTATTACTGCAAACATCGACCAACTCCTGCCTTGGGTAACGCATTAGGTAAGATGACATGATGTAGAGGAATAAACTCAAGCAATATGATGAAAACCCCATCTTGTTATCCTTGATGGCAATAATACAATACGTGCCTTGCTACCCCTACTTTGCCATTGGGTGAGGACACCGCAAGATTGAACCCAAAACTAAACACTTCTCCTATTGCAAGAATTACTAATCTAGTTGGCCAAACCAAACCAATAGCTCGAAGAGACTTGCAAAGATATGAAATCATGCATATAAGAATTCAGGAAAGACTCAAATGATTTTCTTGGATAATCTGAACATAAACCCACAATTCATCGGATCTTGACAAACACACCGCAAAAGAGTATTACATCGGATATATCTCCATGAAGATCTTGAAGAACAAAGAGAGAGAAGAAGCCATCTAACTACTAGCTATGGACCCGAAGGTCTGTGGTGAACTACTCACAAATCATCGGAGGGGCAATGGAGTTGATGTAGATGCCCTCCGTGATCGAATCCCCCTCCGGCAGATTACTAGAAAAGGCTCCAAGAGTGGATCTCTCGGGAACGGAGGCTTCTGGCGGAGAAAAGGTGTTTTCATGGCTCTCTTTGATAATGATGGAATATTTGGGAATTTATAGGCCGAAGATTAGGGTTGGGAGAGCTGCCATGGGCCCACAAGCTTGCTGGGCGCGCCCTACCACCCTGGGTGCGCTGCTAGGGCTTGTGGCCCCATGGTGGCTCTTCTGCCTTGGTTCTCAAGTCTCCTGGTTTCCTTCCGGTCCAGAAAAATTCATTCCGAAGATTTTATTCCGTTTGGACTCCATTTAATATTCCTTATCTGAAATTCTCAAAAACAAGGAAAAACAGAAACTGGCGCTAGGCTCTAGATTAGTAGGTTAGTCCCCAAAATAATATAAAATAGCATGTTAATGCATATAAAACATCCAAAACAGATAATATAATATCATGTAGGTTGGAGACGTATCAGCATCCCCAAGCTTAATTCCTGCTCGTCCTCGAGTAGGTAAATGATAAAAACATAATTTTTGATGTGGAATGCTACCTAACATATTTATCCATGTAATATTCTATATTGTGGCATGAATATTCAGATCCGTAAGATTCAAAACATTAGTCTAATATTGGCATAAAAACAGTAATACTTCGAGCACACCAACAAGGTAGTCGTGTCCTTTCGAAATAACATGGACTTAGAAAGTTATCCCTACAAAATCATATGGTCTGGTTATGCTCCATCTCCCCCCCACAGAGTATCTAAATTATGCACAACCCCGATGAACAAGTCAAGCAATCATTTCACACTTTTGGTGTTCTTAAACCTTTTCAACTATCACGCAATACATGAGCGTGAGCCATGGATATAGCATTATAGGTGGAATAGAATATGGAGGAGGTGCATGGAGAAAAAGGAGAAGATAGTCTCACATCAACTAGGCATATCAACGGGCTATGGATATGCCCATCAATAGATATCAATGTGAGTGAGTAGGAATTTCCATGCAACAAATGCATTTGGAGCTATAAGTGTATGAAAGCTCAAAAAAGAAAACTACGTGGTCATGCAAAAATATCCACTAGTTACATGAAAGTGACAAAATAGGAGACTCTCTATCATGAAGATCATGGTGGTGCTACTTTGAAGCACAAATGTGGAAAAAGGAAGTACCAATTGTCCCTTATCTCTTGCTCTCATTTTTTTATTTTTTTGGTGGGCTTCTTTGGCCTCTTTTTTTTGGGCTTCACTGGCCTTTTTATTTTTTGTAAAGTCCGGATACTCATCCCAACTTGTGAGGGAGTCATAGCCCCCATCATCCTTTTATCTTACGGGACAATGCTGTATGAATGAAAAATCATCACACTTTTATTTACTTATTACTCACAAAGAAAATTACAACTCGATACCTATGACAAAGTATGACTCTATATGCAATATGAAGTGATGATGCAGGTCATGAAAAACTATATGGTGGAAATTGCATTGCAATATATCTAGTTATGGCTATGGAAATGCCATAATAGGTAGGTATGGCGGCTGTTTTGAGGAATATATGTTGGCTGTTTTGAGGAAGGATGGTTTGATGTACCGGCGAAAGTTACACGATACTAGAGAGGCTAGCAAAGATGGAAGGGTGAGAGTGCGTATAATCCATGGTCTCAACATTAGTAATAAATAACTCACATACTTATTGCAAAAGTCTATTAGTTATCAAAAAAACATTAGACGCATGCTTCTAGGGGAGAGGTTGGTAGGAGTTAACCATCGCGCGCTCCTGACCCTCACACAAAGGTTGACAATCATTAAACAAATCATGCTCCGACTTCCTTACATAACGGTTCACCATACGTGCATGCTACAGAAATCACAAACTTTAACACAAGTATCTCATCCAATTCAAAGCTACTCACTAGACTGACTCTCATATTACCATCTCTATTATCTCAAAACTATATGCAAGGAATCAAACTTCTCATAGTATTCAATGCACTTAATATGGAAGTTTTTATTATATCCCTCTTGGATGCCCATTATATTAGGACTAAATACATAACCTAAACAAATTACCATGCTGTTATAAGAAACCCTAAAAATAATATAAGTGAGGAACGAGAGTTCAATAATTTCTATAAAATATACCACCACCATGCTCTATAAAGATATAAGTGAAGCACTAGAGCATCATTGCCTAGCTCAAAAGATATAAGTGAAGCACATAGAGTATTCTAATAAATTCATGATTCAGTGTGTCTATCTCAAAATATGTGTGCAGCAAGGATGATTGTGGAAAACTAAAAAGCAACGACTCATATCATACAAGATGCTCCAAGCAAAACACATATCATGTGGTGAATAAAAATATAGCCTCAAGTAAATTTACCGATGGATTGAAGACGAAGAAGGGATGCCTTCTGGGGCATCCCCAAGCTTAGGCTTTTTGGTATCCTTGAATATGACTTGCGGTGCCTTGGGCATCCCCAATATTAGGCTCTTTCCACTCTTTATTCCATAGTGCATCAAATCTTCAACCAAAACTTGAAAACTTCAAAACACAAAACTCAACAGAAAACTCATGAGATCCGTTAGTATAAAAAATCACCACTTTAGGTACTGTTGTGAACTCCTTCTTTAGTTGTATTTGTGTAATACCTACTGTATTATAACTTCTCCATGGCTCATACCCCCCGATACGACCCATAGATACATCAAAATAAGCAGACAACACAAAGAAAACATAATCTGTTTAAAACAGAACAATATGTAGCAATCTGTAAACTTCGAATACTTCTGGAAATCTAAAAATTCTGAAAAATTAAGAAAATCAGGGAAATTTGTATATCAATCTTGTGTAAATATTTCATATCAATTCAACGCTCTGAAAAATTAGAAAAGTCCTGGACTGAGCGCAAAAGTTTCTGTTTTTCAGCAAGATTAAATCAAGAACTACCATAGACCACCCCAAGGGTTTTACTTGGCTCAAACACTAATTAAGACACAAAAACACAATTACTATGGCAGTAATAATGTGCAAAACACACCTAAACATAAGCAAAAGGCATAAAGCAAAAATAAAATTGGGTTGCCTCCCAACAAGCGCTATTGTTTAACGCCCCTAGATAGGCAAAACGCAGTAGATCTAGGTATTGTCATCTTTGGTATTGGCAACTTTTGTGAGGACCTTCTCGCATCCAGGAGCTTCTTTCCTCTTTCCCCCACTTGTAGGGGGAGGATCCATCTTGGTGTCCAAAATGTCCAAACACTTATTGCAAAGGGTAATCAAGGTATTCAAGCGATTAAGGTTCCCGCTAATATGTTTGAGGGGTTCATGATATTGTTGTAACTCAACCAAGTGCTTATGTAAGTCAGCCAATTTGTCGAGAACTTGAACTCCCTCTTGAGAGAAAGCAAACCCCCTTTTCGGCGGCAGAATCCCCAAAATCCCTTCTAAAACTTCATAGGCGGCATTCGTGCCAAGCTCAATAACATTTCCTTTTGAGGCAAAATCTAAAAGCTCCCTATGATGCAAAGCTAAACCAATGTAAAAAATTCTAAGCAAAACTTTCGCATCCCTTTTTAGATTGGAAACACGATAAGATTCCATGAGCTATACCAAGAATCTTTCAAATTTTCCCCCTGCTTTTGTTTGAAGTAGAGAACTTCAAAGTATGGTGACAAAGGGGATGTGGTGATGCTAGACGTAGTTCAAGTAGTCAAAAAGGAAATGGGAAAAAGGGCAAACGAAAAGGCAAATCTTTTTGGTATTTTCTAAAAATCGTTTTAGAAGTGGGGGAGAGGAAAACGAGAGGCAATTGGAAAATAATGTAAATGCAAGAGATTACTTTCTGATGGGTACTTGGTAGGCGAGATGTAGATATCCTCGGCAACGGCACCAGAAATCCTTCTTGCTACTTCTCGAGCATGCGTTGGTTCCGTGAAGAGGATCGGGTGATGCAGCAAAGTAGATAAGTATTTCCCTCAGTTGTTGAGAACCAAGGTATCAATCCAGTAGGAGATACAAGCAAGTCCCCAATATGTGTACCTACACAAAGAATCAAACTCTTGCACCCAATGCTATAAAGGGGTTGTCAATCCCGATAAGGTTACTTGCAAGGATGAGATCTGATAGAGATAGATTGCTTAAATGGAAAGTAAAACAAAAGGTAAAAATAATGCAAAAAAGTATTTTTTGTATTTTTGGTTTTAGATCTGAAAGTATAAGATGGAAAATAGACCCTGGGGTCGTAGGTTTCACTAGAGGCTTCTCTCATGATAGTAAGTATTACGGTGATTGAACAAATAACTGTCGAACAATTGATAGAAAAGCGAATAATTATGAAGATATCCAAGGCAATGATTATGCATATAGGTATCACATCCATGTCAAGTAGACCGAAACGATTCTGCATCTACTACTATTACTCCACACATCGACCGACTCCTGCTTGCATCTAGAGTATTAAGTTCATGAAGAACACAGTAAAGCATTAGGTAAGATGACATGATGTAGAGGAATAAACTCAAGCAATATGATGAAAACCCCATCTTTTTATCCTTGATGAAATCAATACAATATGTGCCTCGCTACCCCTACTTTGTCACTGGGTGAGGACACCACAAGATTGAACCCAAAACTAAGCACTTCTCCTATTGCAAGAATTACCAATCTAGGTTGCCAAACCAAATCAATAACTCGAAGAGACTTGCAAAGATATGAAATCATGCATATAAGAATTTAGGAAAGACTCAAATAATATTCATGGATAATCTGAACATAAACCCACAATTCATCGGATCTCGACAAACACACCACAAAAGAGTATTACATCGGATAGATCTCCATGAATATCATGAAGAACATGGTATTGAAGAACAAAGAGAGAGAGAAGAAGGCACCTAGCTACTAGCTATGGACCCGAAGGTCTGTGGTGAACTACTCACGCATCATCGGAGGGTAAATGGAGTAGATGTAGATGCCCTCCGTGATCAAATCCCCCTCCGACAGATTACTAGAAAAGGCTCTAAGATTGGATCTCTCGGGAACGGAGGCTTCTGGCAGCGGAAAAGTGTTTTCGTGGCTCTCTTTGATAATGATGGAATATTTGGGAATTTATAGGCCAAAGATTAGGGTTGGGAGAGCTGCCTATTGTAAATATGCCCTTGAGGCAATAATAAATTGGTTATTATCATATTTCCTTGTTCATGATAATCGTTTATTATCCACGCTATAATTGTATTGATTGGAGACTTAGATGCATGTGTGGATACATAGACAAAACCATGTCCCCCGTATGCGTCTAATAGACTAGCTCGCTGATCAAAGATGGTTAAGGTTTCCTAGCCATGGACATGAGATGTCATTTGATAACGGGATCACAACATTAGGAGAATGGTGTGATGGACAAGACCAAACTACAAACATAGCATATGATCATGTCAGTTTATTGCTACTGTTTTCTGCATGTCAAGTATGGAACTCACAGACACCGGAAGAGTGCCTTGTGTGTATCAAATGTCGCAACGTAACTGGGTGACTATAAAGGTGCTCTACAGGTATCTCCGAGGGTGTCTGTTGGGTTGGCATGGATCAAGACTGGGATTTGTTACTCTATGTGACGGAGAGGTATCTCAGGGCCCACTCGGTAATACAACATCACAATAAGCCTTGCAAGTAATGTGACTAAGTTTTAGTCGCGGAAGCTTGTATTGCGGAACGAGTAAAGAGACTTGCCGGTAACGAGGTTGAACTAGGTATGGAGATACCGACGATCGAATCTCGGGCAAGTAACATACCGAAGAACAAAGGGAACATCAAAAACAGAATTTTTGATGTGGAATGCTACCTAGCATATTTATTCTTATAATCTTCTTTATTGTGGCATGAAGGTTCAGATCCGTAAGATTCAAAACAAAAGTTTAATATTGACATGAAAACAATAATACTTCAAGCATGCTAGCAAAGTAATCATGAACTTTCAAAATAACATGGCCAAAGATAGTTATCCCCACAAAATCATATAGTCTGGCTATGCTCCATCTTCCTCACACAATGAATCTAAATCATGAACAACCCCGGTATTGGTCAGGCAATTGTTTTCACACTTTTACTTTTTCAAACCTTTTCAACTCTCAAGCAATACATGAGCGTGAGCCATGGATATAGCACTATAAGTGGAATAGAATATGGTGGAGGTTGTGGGGCAAAAAGGAGGAGATGGTCACATCGACTCAGCGTATCAATAGGCTATGGAGATGCCCATCAATAGATATCAATGTGAATGAGTAGGGATTGCCATGGAATGGATGCACTAGAGCTATAAGTGTATGAAAGCTCAAAAGAAACTAAGTGGGTGTGCATCCAACTTGCTTTCTCATGAATACCTAGGGTAATTTGAGGAAGCCCATCATTGGAATATACAAGCCAAGTTCTATAAAGAAAATTCCCACTAGTATATGAAAGTGACAATATATGAGACTCTCTATCATGAAGATCATGGTGCTACTTTGAAGCACAAGTGTGGTAAAGGATAGTAGCATTGTCCCTTCTCTCTTTTTCTCTCATTTTTTGTTTGGGCTCTTTGGCCTCTTTTTTTTGGTGGGCATCTTTGACCTCTTTTATTTACTCACATGGGACAATGCTGTAGTAATGATGATCATCACACTTTTATTTACTTATGAATCAAAATTTAGAACAAAAGATATGACTCTATATGAATGCCTCCGGCAGTGTACCGGGATGTGCAATGACTCATGAGTGACATGTATGAAAGATATGAACGGTGGCTTTGCCACAAATACGATATCAACTATATGATCATGCGAAGCAATATTACAATGATGATGTGTGTCATAATAAACGGAACGGTGGAAGTTGCATGGCTATATATCTCAGAATGGCCATGGAAATGCCATAATAGGTAGGTATGGTGGCTGTTTTGAGGAAGGTATATGGTGGGTTTATGCACCGGCGAAAGTTGCGAGACACTAGAGAGGCTAGAAAAGGTGGAAGGGTGAAAGTTTTATTAGTAATCGAAACAAAGTGCTAAACGCATACTCCTAGGGGAAGGGTTGGTAGGACTTAACCATCGGGCGATCCCGACCGCCACACAAAGTATGACAATCAATAAAAACATCATGCTCTGACTTCCTAACATAGAGGTTCACTATACGTGCATGCTACGGGAATCCCAAACTTCAAAACAAGTATTTCTAGATTCACAACACTCTACTAACATGACTCTAATATCACCATCTCCATGTCTCAAAACTAGATGCAAGGAATCAAACCTCTCTTACTACTCAATGCGCTTGAATATGAAAGTTTTTATTATATCCCTTTTGGATGCCTATCATATTAGGACTAGTTTCATAACATAAGAAAATTACCATGCTGTTTAATACTCTCAAAATAATATAAGTGAAGCATGAGAGTTCAACAATTTCTCTAAAATATAAACATTGCAATGCTCTATAAGGATATAAGTGAAGCGCTAGAGCAAAAGACAAACTACTCCAAAAAGATATAAGTGAAGCTCAATGAGTAGTTGAATAATTATTTAGCTATGAGAAGACTCTCCCATCTAAGAATTTCAGATCCTAGGTACCTTATTCAAAAAAAATAAAACGACACTCCAACGATAGCACGAATCATGTGAAGAAGAAAAAACTTAGGTTTAACCAATACTAACCGATAATTGTTGAAGAAGAAAGGTGGGATGCCAACCGGGGCATCCCCGAGCTTAGATGCTTGAGACTTATTGAAATATGGATTGGGGTTCATTGGGCATCCCCAAGCTTTAGATTTTGTGTCTCCTTAATTCCTCTCACATGGTGGTTTCCAAAATCTTAAAAACTTCATCCGCACAAAACTTAACAAGAACTCGTGAGATAGGTTAGTATAAATCAATGCAAAACTATATCATCCTATAATGTATAAAATCACTAAGATTATTATTCTACATTGCACACTAAATGCCTCTGCATATTTAAAACTCCCATCATCAAATGGAATCATTAAACAAGCAAACATATGCAAACAATGCAAACATAACAGCAATCTGCCTAAAAAGAACAGTCTGTGAAGAATGCAGCAAGATCCATACTTAATTAACTCCAAAAAATCTGAACAAATTCCAAGATGTAAGGAATTTATAAGATCATAGTGTGTCCAAATTTCAAGTTATTCTGACATACAGAAAATTCTAGGGAATTTTTACACTACAAGCAAACTTTCTGTTTTGGAACAGCAACTCCTATACTTGCAAATTAAGCATGGTAAAAGCTATCCTTGACATTTTTATTGAAATAAATGATGAAAAACATTAAAATTAATATAAATAACAGCAAGTAAGTACTAATAAAAGAAAATTACGCTCCAAGCAAAACACATATCATGTGGTGAATAAAAATATAGCCCCAAGTAAAGTTACCGATGGATTGAAGACGAAAGAGGGGATGCCTTCCCGGGGCATCCCCAAGCTTAGGCTCTTTGGTGTACTTGAACATGTCTTTGGATGCCTTGGTCATCCCCAAGCTTAGGCTCTTTCCACTCCTTGTTCCGTTGTCCATTCGAACTTTACCCAAAACTTAACGGAACTTCGTGAGATGGGTTAGTATAATAAAGACAAATCATTCATTTTGCTACTGTCAAGACAATATTCATAAATGTTAACACAAAATTACTACTTAATCTTATCATTTCCACAATTTATATCACTTAATATAATCTATGGAAACACTAAAACAAGCAAATTATGCATTGAAAACAGAATCTGTCAAGAACAGAACAGTCTAGAATGATCTGAATGATAACCATACTTATATACCTCCAAAAATTCTGAAACAATTACTAAAATTAAGGAAATTGGTATATCAATCAGCAGCAAAAAGAATCAACTCAAAATCTCTCTCTGGGTGAAAATGAAAAATAATTTCGTGAGCACAAAATTTCTGTGTTTTTTAGCATGATCAAACAACTATCACCCAAACTAATCATAAAGGCTTTACTCGGCACTTTATTGAAATAAAAGCTACAAAACATGATTAATACAGTATACTAATCATGTGAAAACACAAAAACAGTAAGGATACATATTGGTTTGTCTCCCAACAAGCACTTTTATTTTATGCCTTTCAAGCTAGGCATGATGATTTCAATGATGCTCACATAAAAGATAAGGATTGAAACATAACGGGAGCATCATGAGGCATATGACAAGCACATTTAAGTCTAACCCACTTCCTATGAATAGGGATTTTGTAAAAAACAACTTATTGGAGCAAGAATCATCTAGCATAGGAAGGCAACGCAAGCATAGCTGCAAAAAATTCAACACATAGAGAGGAAACTTGACATTATTGCAATATGTAGAAGGATATGATCCTCTCTCGTAATAATTTTCAGCAGCATAATGAAGTAATTCCACAATATAACCAGCACATAAATCATAATTTTGATGATGCACAAGCATAGAAATTTTTTCACTCTCCTCATAAGCAGTTTTCTTCTCATTCAAAATAGTGGGAGCAAACTCAACAAATTAACTATCATGACATACTTGTGTAGCGACCCGACCTAGAAAGGTCAAGCCTCTATGTGTTCTGTGCATCCCTGGATCAGTATACTAGCACACACAGTACATCAATGTATATATCAAAGTGCAATCACATGTAATTAACGTAAAACTGATATATACCTTAAAATAGCAGTGGATACAGTCAACGGGAGTGGAGTCCCAATAACACCAACGGCAAGTTGAGTGCGGACCGTAACCCTGAATCGTACTCTTACCCGTCGTAGAAGAGTATCTGCAACATGAGACGTTGCAACCGTGTAGGTCAATACATGGAATGTACTGGCAAGATCACCATAGTAGAACAGAAGAATAAAGACTATTCTAGATGCAAAGGCTTTGTGGCTCTGTGTAGGAGTTTTTGCGTAAAAGCTGATTTTATTTTCCTACAACAAAGGAATATCAGGAATTTCACTATGGAGTTACCTATCATGACATGGTTCCGCCAACCAATGTCTCAAAGCTCATAAGTATCATAAGTTGCCCACGATTAGTTATCAGTCCAGTGTTGAGAGTTCAGAGATAGATCGAAGTCCAGAGGCTCAAATTGTCTGTAACCAAGGACACGGCTAATCGATTAGGTTTAACTCTGCAGAGTGTTGTGTACTTTACCCACAAGATTCTTTCCCTCCTGGTAAGTCCTCGCACTGCCTGATGTTTGAGAACCGGACGAAAGAAACATGGTCTTTCAGAGTGTTTCCCTGACTACTGCCAGTGCCCATCCATTCCTAACGTCGACTACATCTCGTAGCACTGCCCAGCCAGAGTCACAACAAAGATCAACCAAGCCAGAGCCCATAATGACTTGTGGCTACACAGGTAAGCTTCCGGGCATGAAGTATTCATCCTTCCCTTTGAGTCTGGGTGAGGCTCTCCGCGTGAATCCTGGCACATCTCCAGCAACACCTAGGCAAATCCACTGGCTTCTCCAGGGTGCCGTTCCAACCATCCCTCACCCAGTAGTGTGTATTGAAAAACTTGTTTCTCGAGTCTCGAAGTCTTGAGGTCTTGAATATGCAGGACCTTAAGAAACCTTCATGAAGTCGTCGTTTTGATGTGGAGTCCTCCTTCTCACACCACTCACGAACACTCATACCAGATGTCGTCTATTTAAGCATAGCATTGAAATAACTAGCGTTCCCGGGGCTTTAGTAACAAGTGGTGGGTTCCTACCTCATGCATACTACTCAACTACAAGAATTTCAATAACACTACGGGAGGGATTTTGTTGAAATGATGTCACTATATTCAATAAAACATAGGTATGAAAAGATGGTCAAAGTGAACTTGCCTGTACTGTTGATGAAGATAAGTATCGCTCTCAGAAAATAGTTTATAGAACTATACGTCACTCTCTGATGAAATCTATATAATCAAACATTGTATTCATAAGCAAACACTTCTAGCAATCAATACTAACAATCACAAGGTAACACAAGAACCAAAAGTAACAAGGTTGATGAAGGAAATACTTAAGACATATCTCAAAAATAAATAAAGTTTTCACGAACACAGCTAAGGTGGGGTTTTCCCCTACAAACACTATTTTCAATGGTAACAAAACAAAAACAAAGAAAACTATAACAAAAATATTTTAGTAAATAGTTTACTTAGCAAAAAGAATTACTTTCGAAGAACAACTAGAAATCATGAAAACAACACTCTAAACAAACATAGGTTTTTGCATAATAAACTAACAACAAGAAAACCAACAAAATAAATAAAAAAATACATAACAACTTAGTTAATAGAAAGTAAAACTTTGTAAAACAATTATTTTAAATATTTTAAAAAAATAACGCGTATTTTTTTTCCTTTTATAAATACCAGAGCATTAAAAACAACATTAAGACATTTAAATCCGGTCAAAAAAATAAAGTTTATATACCAAAGTAACCACGAAAATAAATGCCATTTAATGGACATTTTTTCACGGCCAAATTAAATACTTTAAAAAAATTGTTTTCAAAAAATGCCTAAATGGCTTTATTTATTTTTGCAAATATTTTTTTTCAAATAACCCCTTGGGTTTTATGATTCAAGAACTTCACAAAATACCCTTGGCTTGGATTGTCATTACTCCTCTCAAAAAAAATTGTCCAGGGGTTTGAATGCTTTGAAAAATTGAATAGGAACCAAATATGGCATGGATTCAAAAGAATAATTTACAGGTTTTCAAAAGCATTTTCAAATCCTTTCTTTAAACTTCCAACTCATATTTCATATAATTTGAAGAAGTCCGTTTATCCTCTCTCATGAAAATCATGGAGTTGCACAAAGTTTCTGAACTGGAAATAGTTTCAAATGAAATTCAAATCATATTCAAATCCCTTTTCATTTCTTTAAATGGAAGAAGTCATATCATCTTCACTCTGGGGTTTTGTGATGAAATGGATTGGAATTTCCTGATGATCAAAAATGCAGAGTAAGAGTTTTGGGAAGTCATTTTATTCCCTCTCATTCAAAAGTTTTTCAAAAGTTTCAAAATTTTCACTCAAGTACAATCACTCAAGCAAACAAACATCATTCTAACATTAATTATAACATTCCAAAATTTGGGATGTTACAACTTGATTGACATAACCACTTTGAATATTAAAATCATGATGAAAAGTTTCATGGTTACCATTACTCTTTATAGCATATGTGTCATCACAATAATCATCATATATAGGAGGCATGTCATAATCATAATAGTTTTGCTCATCAAAACTTGGGGGGCTAAAAATATCATCCTCATCAAACATAGCATCCCCATGCTTGTGGCTTTCCATCATTAGCATCATGGATATTGAGAGAATTCATAGTAACAATATTACTATCATGCTCATCATTCAAATATTTAGTGCCAAACATTTTAATAACTTCTTCTTCTAACACTTGAGCACAATTTTCCTTTCCATCATTTTCACGAAAGACATTAAAAAGATGAGGCATTTGAGGCAACCTCAACTCCATTTTTTGTAGTTTTCTTTTATAAAACCAAACCAGTGAAAAACAAGAAACTAAAAGATTTGATTGCAAGATCTAAAGATATACCTTCAAGCACTCACCTCCCCGGCAACGGCGCCAGAAAAGAGCTTGATGTCTACTATGCAACCTTCTCCTTGTAGACGTTGTTGGGCCTCCAAGTGCAGAGCTTTGTAGGACAGTAGCAATTTTCCCTCAAGTGGGTGACCTAAGGTTTATCAATCCGCGGGAGGCGTA
The DNA here is from genome assembly GCA_022496015.1 of Hordeum marinum. NCBI lineage: Eukaryota > Viridiplantae > Streptophyta > Magnoliopsida > Poales > Poaceae > Hordeum > Hordeum marinum. Next base: position 447,247,735 of record CM039676.1, read on the forward strand.
GGATGAAGGTGGTCTCTCTCAAGCAACCCTGCAACCAAATAACAAAGAGTGTCCTGTGTCCCCAACACACCCAATACAATGGTAAGTTGTATGGGTGCACTAGTTCGGCGAAGACATGGTGATACAAGTGCAATATGGATGGTAGATATAGGTTTTTGTAATCTGAAAATATAAAAACAGCAAGGTAATTAATAGTAAAAGTGATCACGAACGGTATTGCAATGCGTGGAAACAAGGCCTAGGGTTCATACTTTCACTAGTGGAAGTTCTCTCATCAATGATAACATAATTGGATCATATAACTAGCCCTCAATGTGCAACAAAGAGTCACTCCAAAGTAACTAATAGCGGAGAACAAACTAAGATATTATTGTCGGGTACGAAACCTCCATAAAGTTATTCTTTGTGATCGATCTATTCAAGAGTCCCTAGTAAAATAACACGAAGCTATTCTTTCCGTTCAATCTATCCTAGAGTTCGTACTAGAATAATGTAACATCCCAAACTTTGGAATGTTATAATAAATATTAGAAGGAATGCTTGTTTACTTGAGTGATTGAAATTGAGTGAAATTTCAAACTTTTGAAAACTTTTGAATGAGAGGGAATAAAATGACTTTCCCCTTTGTGTTTGAATTCAAATTCCTACATTCAAATCAGTGAGAGAAGATGACATGACTTCTTCATTATAAAAGGATTTGAAAAGTGAATTTTGAAAAACTATTTGAAAATTTTCTCATATGGAGATCACTTTCATACATGATTTTCCTATTTGAAATTTGTAAGCAATCAAACCCCTTACAAGTTTTCGAGAGGGGTAATATGACACTCCAAACCAGGGGTAATTTTGTGAAGTATTTGAACCATAAAACCCAAGGGGTTATTTGAAAAATATTTGCAAAAATAAATAAAGCCATTTAGGCATTTTCTGAAAAATAATTTTTTTCAAAGTATTTAATTTGGCCGTGTAAAAATGTTCATTACATGGCATTTAATTCCCTGATCATTTTGGTATATAAAAATTTATTTGTTGGATAGCTTTTGAATGCCTTAATCATATTATAATGCTCTGTAAATTAATAAAAGGAAAACAATTAACGTGAGTTAAAGCCCACCGGCCCACCTGCCTTTAACTCGTCCCCGAAACTCCTCCGGACCGGCCACCGACGCCACTAACCCCGCCCCCTCTCTCTCTCTGACGCGTGGGACCCCGGCCGACTGAGCCATCCACGCGGTCATCTCCCTCCATTCCGCCACGAACCTCGCCGGCGAGATCACCGCAGGCGCAATCTCCTCTCCCCTCTCCATACGGGCGACCCCTGACCCCTCCTATAAAGCCCGAGGCCCCCTCTACCAACTCTGCCCGTTTCCCCCACTCCCCGTGCCCTCTCACCACCACTATCGCTCGCTGGAACCACCGGTCGCTGCCGCACCATTGTCATCGTGTCGCACCACCCTGTCCTCCTCACCATATCCCGAGCCCACCATCCACCTCCCCTCGCTCGTGCGCAGCTCCCCGTGCACTCGCACGTGCTCCAAAGCCGCCGGAGCGACCTTCCCCGTCAACACCCGAACGCCGCCGCCGGCTCAGAGCTCGTCGCCGACACCTCTGACCGCCTCCATCGATGCCAAGACCACCCGTGTGATCGCCTTGCTCGCCTGGAACGACTAGACCCCTTCCCCGACGCCAAAGACCACCGGAGCCGTCGCCTGCATCAAGCAAAGCTGCCGGCCGCCGTTGAACTCGCCGGAGTTGACCTCCCGCCGCGGTGAGCTTCTTCCCTCCGTCCGATCTGATTGAACGGCCCCGATTAGATTCCCCGTACCCCTCCTGTTTAATTTCAATAAACCGGCTGGTTTTTCTATTTAATCAATTAGCCGAAGCGTTTTTCCCTAAGTACCGGCCGTCCGCCCGACACCCTCGCTCACGCACACCCTGCAACCAATCACAGAGCGCCACGTCACCCTATCCGTTAGTTTAGTTTTTTTTCTTTTTTGTTTTCTGTTTTAAAAACAGAATAAGTTCTGTTTTTATTTTGGTTATATCTTTTAAAATATTTAGAGTTTTTGATTGATTCTTTTTTCATTGTGTCACAAATTTTATGTACTTTCTGTAGATATCAAGTTTGACCCTATTGGAATAACTTAAAATTGAATTCAAACAGATTTGATTCAAATCTTATTTTCTGTATAACTTGAGTTTCAAAATATATTTTTACTTGATTCTTTTTGCTACTTGTCACTAGTGACCTTAGTTATCAGTAGATGGAGTTTGGATATTTTTAGAATACTTTAAAATAGTATTTTCAACCAAAACATATTCTGTTTAGTTCTTGTTAGGTTTATTTATATTTCTTTTGTTTTAAATTGTTTTAATTTATTGTTTCTTTTATATTAGATGATAGACTTTTATAAAGTTTTATGTTAGATAACAGTAGCCCTCCAAACAAATATTTTTTTTACTATTTGATTGCATGAAAAATCAATTCTAGTTCAATTATAACTTGCAATTGGATTTTCATTTCTAGTTTGATCCACTATTTGAAAATAGTTTCCACAAATTGTTTTATAATTTTTATGTTCTATCAATCTAAGTTTAGACGAGAAACAATTTGTATTATAGTTGAGATTGTTTGTGGTTAAAGCCAAGGATGACCTTGTTTTATATCAAAAGAAGAATCTTTATAAAAGCTTTTCAATTAGTTATTTTTGCAAACTACAGACTTATGAGAAAATACTTTCTGTTAATTATTTGCTTTAAAATTTGTTTTTCTTTTATTAACTTAGTGTTTTCTACTGATATGTTCTAGTAGTGAAAAACTTATGTTGCTAGAGTATTGTTTTCTAAATTATTAGTTGTTCTTCAAAAGTAGTTCTTTTTGCTAGTAAAATATTTACTTAAATACTATGGTTATATTTTACTTTGTTTTTGTTTAGTTACTTCTGAAAATAGGACATTTGTAGAGAAAACCAACCATTGGTTGTGTTGATGTAGTTTTCTTATTTTGAGTTTTGTCTTAAGTATTTCCTTCATCACCACCTTAGTTGTGTTGATGTAGTTTTCTTATTTTGAGTTCTATCTTAAGTATTTCCTTCATCGCCACCTTAGTTGTGTTGATGTAGTTTTCTTATTTTGAGTTCTGTCTTAAGTATTTCCTTCATCACCACCTTAGTTGTGTTGATGTAGTTTTGTTATTTTGAGTTTTGTCTTAAGTATTTCCTTCATCACCACCATGTTGCTCTTGGTTTTGTGTTGCCTTTTTTATTGTTAGTATTGACTGCTAGTATGATTGTTTATAAGAATGCAATGTTTGATTTTAGATTTTTATCGGAAAGTTACGAATAGTCTATCAAGTTACTTCTGAGAGCGATATTATTCTTCATCAACAGTACAGGCAAGTTCACTTTGACCATCCATTTTATACCTATGTTTTATTGCATGTAGTGGCATCATTCAACAAATCCTCCAGTGGTGTTATTGAAATTCTTGTAGTTGAGTAGAATGCATGAGGTAGGAACCCACCACTTGTTACTAAAGCCCCGGGAACGTTAGTTATTTCAATGCTATGCTAAACTAAACGACGTCTGGTATGAGTGATCGTGAGTGGTGTGAGAAGGAGGACTCTACGTCAAGACGACAACTTCAGGAAGGCATCTTCAAGTCCTGCATATTCAAGACCTCAAGACTTCGAGACTCGAGAAACAAGTTTTCAATACACATTACTGGGTGAAGGATGGTTGGAACGGCGCCCTGGGGAAGCCAGTGGTTAGCCTAGGTGTTGCTGGGGAAGTGCCAGTATTCACGCGGAAAGCTTCACCCAGACTCAAAGAGACGGATGAATACTTCATGCCCGGAAGCTTACCTGTGTAGCCACAAGTCATTATGGGCTCTGGCTTGGTTGATCTTTGTTGTGACTCTAGCTGGGCAGTGCTACGAGATGTAGTCAATGTTAGGATTGGATGGGCACTGACAGTAGTCAGGGAAACACTCTGAAAGACCATGTTCTGTTCGTCTTGTTCTCAAACACTCGGCAGTGCGAGGACTTACCAGGAGGGAACGAATCTTGTGGGTAAAGTACACAACACTCTGCAGAGTTAAACCTAATCGATTAGCCGTGTCCCCGGTTACGGACAAATTGAGCTTCTAGACTTGGATCTATCTCTGAACTCTGAACACTGGACTGATAATTAATTGTGGGCAACTTATGATACTTGTGGGCATTTAGACATCGGTTGGTGGAACCATGTCATGATAGGTAACTCTATAGTGAAATTCCTGATATTCCTTTTTTGTAGGAAAACAAAATAAGCTTTTACGCAAAAACTCAGACACAGAGGCAAAAAGCCTTTTGCATATAGAATAGTTTTTATCTTCTGTTCTGCTATGGTGATCTTGCCAGTACATTCAATGTACTGACCTACACGACTAACACGTGTTATGTTGCATATACTCTTCCACGACGAGTAAGAGTATGATTCAAGGTTAAGGTCCGCACTCAACATGTCGTTGGTGTTATTGGGACTCCACTCCCGTTGACTGTTTCTGCTGAGATTTTAAGGTATTTATCAGTTTTACGTTAATTACATGTGATTGCACTTTGATATATACATTGATGTACTGTGTGTGCCAACATACTGATCCAGGGATGGCACAGAACACACAGAGGCTTGACTCGTTTTGAGTCGGGTCGCTACAAATAACACCTTAAGACACATATCAACCAAGACCCTAATGTCACCTAGATACTCCATTGTCACCTCAAGTATCCATAGGCATGATTATACGATATGCATCACACAATCTCGGAATTATCTATTCAACCAACACATAGAACTAAAGAGTGTCCCAAAGTTTCTACCGGAGAGTCAAAACATGTGCCAACCCCTATACATAGGTTCTCGAGGTGATGAAACCCGCAAGTTGATCACCAAAACATACATCAAGTACTCACATGAATATCCCATTGTCACCACAGATAGACACGTGCAAGACATACATCAAGTGTTCTTAAAGACTCAATCCGATAAGATAACTCCAAAGGGAAAACTCAATTCATTACAAGAAGGGAGAGGGGAAAGAACATCATAAGATCCAACTATAGTAGCAAAGCCTGCGGTACATCAAGATCAAGACAACTCAAAAACAAGAGAGAGAAAGATCAAACACATAGCTATTGGTACATACCCTCAGCCCCGAGGGTGAACTACTCCCTCCTCATCATGGAGATCGCCGCGATGATGAAGATGGCCACCGGAGATGAATTCCCCCTCCGGGAGGGTGCTGGAACGGGCTCCCGATTGGTTTTTGGTGGCTCTAGAGGTTTGCGGCAGCGGAACTCCCGATCTAGGTTTAATTTTGAGGGTTTTCGTATTTATAAGACCGTCTGGCATTGAGAACAAGTCAGGAGGGGCCACCAGGGAGTCACGAGCCTCCCAGGCGCGACCAGGGGGGTGGTCGCGCCTCCCAGGCTCGTGGCTTCATCGGGACTCCTCTTTGGTATCTTTTTCTTCAGGTGTTTTTGATATTTTCCATAAAAAATCACAGCGAAAGTTTTATTCCGTTTGGACTCCATTTGATATTCCTATCTGAAAAAGGTCAAAAACACGGAAAAAACAGGAACTGGCACTGTGCTCTAGCTCAAGAGGTTAGTCCCAAAAATAATATAAAATAGCATATTCATGCATATAAAACATCCAAAGTTGATACTATAATAGCATGGAACGATCAAAAATTATAGATACGTTGGAGATGTATCACTTGCCGGTAACGAGGTTGAACTAGGTATGGAGATACCGACGATCGAATCTCGGGCAAGTAACATACCGAAGAACAAAGGGAACATCATACGGGATTAACTGAATCCTTGACATAGAGGTTCGACTGACAAAGATCTTCGTACAATATGTAGGAACCAATATGGGCATCTAGGTCCTGCTATTGGTTATTGACCGTAGAGGTGTCTCGGTCATGTCTACATACTTCTTGAACCCACAGGGTCTGCACACTTAAGTTTCGGTGACGTTTCGGTAGTATAGAGTTATGTATGGTGGTGACCGAAGGTTGTTCGGAGTCCCGGATGAGATCTCGGACATCACGAGGAGCTCCGAAATGGTTCGAAGGTAAATATTCATATATAGGAAGTCCTGTTTTTGTCGCCGGAAAAGTTTCGGGCTCATCAGTAGTGTACCGGGAGTGTCGGTAGTGTACCAGGGTACCACCGGGAGGGGTATTTCGACCCAAGAGCTACATGGGCCGTGGGACTATGAACACAACCCTTAGTGGGCTGGTGGAAGTCCCACACAAGCCCCATGCGGCTGGGAGAGAAAATCCCAAAGAGAAAAGGTGGAAAAGAGGCAAAAGGCAAAAATAAGGAGGAATCCTAGTCCTACTAAGATTGGAGGTAGAATCCTCCTCTCCATCCTAGTTCGGCAGAATGCTTGGTGGCTTGGCCCTTGGGCCAAGCCTCCCCCTCTCTTCCTCCTATATATACTTGAGGTTTTAGGGTTTTTGGCACTGGATTTTCAGCCACGTGCTACTTGTTCCTCCAGTGCATAGTTTCTCCTCTAGATCGGATTTCTGTATTGCTTAGGCGAAGCCCTGCCGGAATAGCTCCACCACCATCGACGGAGCACCATCACGCTGCTGGAGAACTCTTCTACCTCTCCGCTCCCTCTTGTTGGATCAAGAAGGTGGAGATCGTCATCGAGTTGTACGTGTGCTGAACGCGGAGGTGCCATCCGTTCCGCGCTAGATCAGAAGGACCGTGATCAAGATCGTGAGACGGATCGTGATGAGATCGCAGGACGAATCATGATGAGTTCACTGGACGAATCGTGATTGGATCGTGGGATGGATCGTGATGAGATCGTGGGACCCTCGGCGATTTGGATCAAGAAGACGTTTGACTACACCAACCGTGTTTATTAACGCTTCCCGCTTAGCGATCTACAAGGGTATGTAGATCCACTCTCCCTCTCGTAGATGCTCATCACCATGGATAGATCTTGCGTGTGCGCAGGAAAAATTTTGTTTCCCATGCAACGTTCCCCAACAGTGGCATCATGAGCTAGGTCTATGTGTGGATGAGATCTCAAGTAGAACACAAAGAATTTATGGGCGTTGATGCTTAGATTGCTTCCTCCCTTGGTCGTGTTTAGGTTCAGTGGTATTGTGAGATGAAGCAGCCATAGGGTTGTCTTTAATTATTGTATGACCTGCGTGTCAATCATTAAGCGTTATGTAATGCTTTACTTTATCACTAAATGGTAGCAATAGTAGTAGAAGCATGATGGGTGCAACAACCCCGATGGCGACACGTTGATGGAGATCATGGTGTCGTGCCGGTGACGATGGAGATCATGCCGGTACTTTCTAGATGGAGATCAAAAGCACAAGTTCATGGCCATATCATGTCACTTATGATTTGCATGAGATGTTAACCCTTTTATGCACCTTGTTTTGCTTAGGACGATGGTAGCATTATAAGGTGATCCCTCACTTAAATTTCAAGATGAATTGTGTTCTCCCCGAGTGTGCACCGTTGTGAAAGTTCGTCGTGTCGAGACACCATGTGATGATCGGGTGTGATAGACTCTACGTTCACATACAACGGGTGCAAGCGAGTGTTGCACATGCAGAACACTCGGGTTAAACCTGACGAGCCTAGCATGTACAGACATGGCCTCGGAACACAAGAGACCGAAAGGTCGAACATGAGTCATATAGTAGATATGATCAACATGATGATGTTCACCATTGAAACCACCTCAACTCACGTGATGATCGGACTTGAGTTGGTGAATTTGGATCATGTATCACTCGAATGACCGGAGGGATGTCAATTTGAGTGGGAGTTCTTAAGTAATATGATTAATTGAACTCATTACCACGAACTTAGTTAGTAGTGTCTCTGCAAATTATGTTGTAGATTACTAGCTCGCATTGTATCTCCCTTGAATTTTTATATGTTCCTAGAGAAATAGAGTTGACAGATGATGGTAGAAATATTGCAGACTGGATCCATGATCGGAGGATTGTCCTCATTGCTGCACAAAAGGCTTATGTCCTTAATGCACCACTCGGTGCGCCAACCCCTCCACCGTCGTCTGTAGATTTTGTGAACATCTGACAGGCACGTTCTGATGACTACTTGATAGTTTAGTGCGTCATGCACTACGGCTTAGATTTGAGGCTCTGAAACGTTTTGAACGTCACGAAACATATGAGATGTTCTAAGAGCTTAAATTAGAATCTCAGACTCGTGACCGTGTGGCGAGATATGAGATCTCCAACAAGATTCTTTGCCTGCAAGATGAAAGAGAATAGCTCACTCGTTGAGCATGTGCTCATATTGTCTGGGTGCTACAATCGCTTGAATCGAGTGGGAGTTGATCTTCCAGATAAGATAGTGATTGATATAGTTCTCCAAGTCACTGTCACTAAGCTACTAGAACTTGGTGATGAACTATAAAATGCCAGGGATAGAATTAATGATCCCTGAGCTGTTCGCGATGTTTGACACCGCAAAGGTAGAAATCAAGAAGGAGCGTCAAGTGTTGATGGTTAGTATAACCACTAGTTTCGAGAAGGGCAAGAGAAAGGAGGCAAACTTCATGGATAGCAAGTCAGTTGCTGCTCCAGTGAAGCAACCCAAAGTTGAACCCAAACCGGAGACTAAGTGCTTCGATTTTGAGGAGAGCGGTCGCTGAAAAGGAACAACCCTAGATACTTGGTAGATGATACATCCATTTTGCATCATGCTTTTATATTGATATTTATCGCATCATGAGTTGTTATAACACATTATGGTACAATACTCATGCCTTTTCTCTCTTATTTTACAAGGTTTACACAAAGAGGGAGAATGCCGGCAGCTGGAATTCTGTACTGGAAAAGGAGCAAGTTTGAGATGTCTATTCTGCACAACTCCAAAAGCCGTGAAAATCAACAAGGAATTATTTTGGAATATATAAAAAATACCGGGCCGAAGAAATACCAGAGAGGGGCAGCCAGGAGGTCACGAGCCTACCAGGCGCCCCCCCCCCTGGCCGCGCCTCCTGGGCTCGTGGGCTCCTCGTAGCTCCTCTGGCCCCCATCTTCCCCTATATGAAGGGTTTCTTCTGAGAAAAAATCAGAACAGAGCTTCCGGGAGGAGACGCCGCCGCCACGAGGCAGAACTTGAGCAGAACCAATCTAGAGCTTCGGCAGGGCTGTTCTGTCCGGGGAAACTTCTCTCCCGGAGAGGGAAATCATCGCCATCGTCATCACCAACACTCCTCTCATCGGAGGGACTCATCTCCATCAACATCTTCACCAGCACCATCTCATCTCCAAACCCTAGTTCATCTCTTGTACTCAATCTCCGTCTCGCAACTCCGATTGGTACTTGTAAGGTTGCTAGTAGTGTTAATTGCTTATTGTAGTTGATGCTAGTTGGTTTATTTGGTGGAAGATCATATGTTCAGATCCTTAATGATATTCAATACCCCTCTGATCATGAACATAATCATGCTTTCTGAGTAGTTACTTTTGTTCCTGAGGACATGGGATAAGTCTTGCTAATAGTAAGCATGTGAATTTGGTATTCGTTCGATATTTCGATGTGTTGTATGTTATCTCTCCTCTAGTGGTGTTATGTGAACGTCGACTACATGACACTTCACCATTAGTTGGGCCTAGAGGAAGACATTGGGAAGTAATAAGTAGATGATGGGTCGCTAGAGTGACAGAAGCTTAACCCTAGTTTATGCATTGCGTCGTAAGGGGGTAATTTGGACCCAGTAGTTTAATGCTATGGTTAGACTTTGTCTTAATTCTTCTTTCGTAGTTGCGGATGCTTGCGATACGGGTTAATCATAAGTGGGATGTTTGTCCAAGTAAGGACAGCACCCAAGCACCGGTCCACCCACATATCAAACTATCAAAGTAGCGAACGCGAATCATATGAACATGATGAAAACTAGCTTGACAGTTAATTCCCATGTGTCCTCGGGAGAAGTTTACTTTATATAAGAGTTCGTTCAGGATTGTCCCTTGCTACAAAAGGGATTGGGCCATATTGCTGCACTTTTTTTACTATTGTTACTTGCTACTCATTACAAATTATCTTATCATACAACTATCTGTTACCGACTATTTCAGTGCTTGCAGAGAATACCTTACTGAAAACCGCTTATCATTTCCTTCTGCTCCTCGCTGGGTTCGACACTCTTACTTATCGAAAGGACTATGATAGATCCCCTATACTTGTGGGTCATCAAGACTCTTTTCTGGCGCCGTTGTCGGGGAGTGAAGCGCCTTTGGTAAGTAGAATTTGGTAAGGAAACATTTATATCGTGTGCTGAAATTTGTTGTCACTTGTCACTATGGAAACTAATCCTTTGAAGAGCTTGTTCGGGGTATCTTCACCTCGACAGGAAGCACAAAGATTTTCTCCTCAACCTACTGCACCTACTGAAAATATTTATTATGAGATTCCTTCGGGTATGCTAGAGAAATTGTTGCCTAATCCTTTTACAAGAGATGGAACATCACATCCCGACTTGCATCTAATCTATGTAGATACAGTTTGTGGTTTATTTAAGCTTGCAGGTTTTCCCGAGGATGAGGTCAAGAAGAAGGTCTTTCCCTTATCTTTGAGGGATAAAGCATTGACATGGTATAGGCTATGTGATGATACTGGATCGTGGAACTACAAACGATTGAAATTGGAATTTCATCAAAAGTTTTATCCTATGCATTTGGTACATCGTGATCGGAATTATATCTATAATTTTTGGCCTCGTGATAGAGAAAGTATCGCTCAAGCTTGGGGGAGGCTTAAGTCAATGTTATATTCATGCCCCAACCATGAGCTCCCCGGAGAGATTATTATTATGAACTTTTATGCTCGGCTTTCTCATGACAATCGCACCATGCTCGACACTTCTTGTACCGGTTCTTTCATGAAGAGAGATATTGACTTCAAATGGGATTTATTGGAAAGAATTAAATGCAATTCTGAAGATTGGGAGTTTGATGAAGGTAATGAGTCAGGTATGAATCTTAAGTTTGATTGCATTAAATCTTTCGCAGAAACAAATACCATTCGTGATTTTAGCACTAAACATGGACTTGACTCTAAGATAGTAGCTTCTTTATGCGAATCATTTGCAACTCATGTCAATCTCCCTAAGGAGAAGTGGTTTAAATATCATCCTCCTATAGAAGTTAATGTAGCTAAACCTGTTCTAGTTGAAGAGAAAGTAATTGCTTATAATGATTCTATTGTTCCTACTGCTTACATTGAGAAACCAACTTTTCCTGTTAGAATAAAGGATCATGCTAAAGCTTCAACTGTGATACGTAAGGGTTACATTACAACACCTACACCCCCTGAGCAAATTAAAGTTGAACATAGTATTGCTATTATTAAAGATCTCTTGGCCGACAATGTTGAAGGGCATGTTATTCAATTCTGTGAAGCTTCTGCTAGAATTGCTAAACCTCATACTAGTGATAATCATAAACCTGTGGTTGGCATGCCTGTTGTTTCCGTTAAGATAGGAGATCATTGTTATCATGGTTTATGTGACGTGGGTTCTAGTGTTAGTGCAATACCTCAATCTTTATATAATGAAATTAAAAATGAGATTGCACCTGTCGAGATGGAATTTATTGATGTTACTATTAAACTTGCTAATAGAGATACTATCTGCCCTGTGGGAATTGTTAGAGATGTTGAAGTCTTGTGTGGTAAAACTAAGTATCCCACTGATTTTCTTGTTCTTGCTACCACACAAGATAGCTTTTGTCCATCATATTTGGTAGACCTTTTCTCAATACTGTTAATGCTCAAATTGATTGTGAGAAACAAACTGTTACTATTGGCTTTGAAGGTGTGTCGCATGAATTTAATTTTTCAAAGTTTAGTAGACAACCTCATGAAAAAGAATTGTCTAGTAAGGATGAAATTATTGCTCTTACTTCTATTGTTGTACCTCCTACTGATCATTTAGAGCAATACTTGCTTGAACATGAAAATGATATGCATATGGATGAGAGGAATGAGATAGATAGAGTTATCTTTGAACAAAGTCCTATCCTTAAGAATAATTTGTTTGTTGAATTACTTGGAGATCCACCTCCACCAAAGGGCAATCCTGTGTCTGAGCTTAAACAATTACCTGATACTCTTAAGTATGCTTATCTTGATGAAAAAAGATATATCCTATTATTATTAGTGCTAACCTTTTAGAGCATGAAGAAAAGAAATTATTAAAAACCCTAAGGAAGCACCGTGCTGCTATTGGATATACTCTTGATGATCTTAAAGGCATTAGTCCCACTCTATACCAGCATAAAATTAAAACTGATCCTGATTCCAAACCAGTTGTCGATCCCCAACGAAGACTGAATCCTAAGATGAAAGAGATGGTAAGAAAAGAAATATTAAAGCTCCTAGAAGCAGGTATTATTTACCCTGTGGCTTATAGTGATTCGGTAAGTCCGGTGCATTGTGTCCCTAACAAGGGAGGTATTACCGTTGTTCCTAATGATAAAGATGAATTGATCCCACAAAGAATTGTTACCGGCTATAGGATGGTAATTGATTTTAGGAAATTAAATAAAGCTACTAAGAAAGATCATTACCCTCTACCTTTCATTGATCAAATGCTAGAAAGATTGTCTAAACATACACACTTTTGCTTTCTAGAAGGTTATTCTGGTTTCTCCCAAATACCTGTTTCACAATCTGATCAGGAGAAAACCACTTTTACTTGCCCTTTTGGTACCTTTGCTTATAGATGTATGCCTTTTGGTTTATATAATGCACCTGATACCTTTCAAAGATGTATGATGGCTATATTCTCTGATTTTTGTGAAAAGATTGTTGAGGTCTTCATGGATGATTTCTCCGTTTACGGATCTTTTTTTGATGATTGCTTGAGCAACCTTGATCGAGTTTTGCAGAGATTTGAAGATACTAACCTTGCCTTGAATTGGGAGAAGTGCCACTTTATGGTTAATGAAGGCATTGTCTTGGGACATAAGATTTTTGAAAGAGGTATTGAAGTTGATAAGGCTAAAGTTGATGCCATTGAGAAAATGCGATGCCCTACAAACGTTAAAGGTATAATAAGTTTCCTTGGTCATGCTGGTTTCTATAGAAGGTTCATTAAAAACTTCTCTAAGATTTCTAGGCCTCTCACTAATCTCTTGCAAAGATATATTCCATTTGTTTTTGATGATGATTGTGAAGAAGCATTTGAAATACTCAAGAAGGCCTTGATAACTGCACCTATTGTTCAACCACCTGATTGGAACCTACCTTTTGAAATTATGTGTGATGCTAGTGAATATGCTATTGGTGCTGTCCTAGGACAAAGAGTTGATAAGAAATTAAATTTTATTCATTATGCTAGTAAAACTCTAGACAGTGCCCAAAGAAATTATGCTACTACTGAAAAAGAATTTTAAGCAGTTGTGTTTGCATGTGATAAGTTCAGACCTTATATTGTTGATTCTAAAGTTACTATTCACACTGATCATGCTGATATTAAATATCTCATGGAAAAGAGAGATGCTAAACCTAGACTTATTAGATGGGTTCTGTTGCTACAAGAATTTGATTTGCATATCGTTGATAGGACAGGTGCTGAGAACCCCATAGTAGATAACTTGTCTAGGTTAGAGAATGTCCTTGATGACCCACAACCTATTGATGATAGCTTTCCCGATGAACAATTGAATGTTATCAATGCTTCACGCAGTACACCATGGTATGCTGATTATGCTAATTATATTGTTGCTAAATATATACCTCCTAGCTTCACGTACCAACAAAAGAAAAAAGTTCTTTTCTGATTTGAGACACTACTTTTGGGATGATCCTCACCTGTATAAGGAAGGAGTAGATGGTATTATTAGACGTTGTGTACCTGAGCATGAACAGGGATAGATCCTACAGAACTGCCACTCGGAGGCTTACGGGGGACACCATGCTGGAGATAGAACTGCACAGAAGGTATTGCAATCCGGTTTTTATTGGCCTACTCTCTTTAAGGATGCTCGTAAGTTTGTCTTGTCTTGCAATGAATGTCAAAGAATAGGTAATATTAGTAAACGCCAGGAAATGCCTATGAATTATTCACTTGTTATTGAACCATTTGATGTTTGGGGTTTTGATTATATGCGACCTTTTCCAAAGTCCAATGGGTATACTCATATTTTCGTTGTTGTTGATTACGTCACTAAGTGGGTAGAAGCTATTCCAACTAGTAGTGATGATCATAACGCCTCTATTAAGATGCTTAAAGAAGTTATTTTCCCTAGATTTGGAGTCCCTAGATATTTAATGACTGATGATGGTTCACATTTTATTCATGATGCTTTCTGTAAAATGCTTGCTAAGTATGATGTCAACCATAGAATTGCATCTCCTTATCATCCTCAGTCTAGTGGTCAAGTAGAGTTAAGTAATAGAGAAACTAAACTAATTTTGCAAAAGACTGTTAATAGGTCTAGAAAGAATTGGTCTAAGAAACTTGATGATGCATTGTGGGCTTATAGAACTGCTTATAAGAATCCCATGGGCTTGTCTCCTTATAAAATGGTTTACGGTAAAGCATGTCATTTACCTCTTGAGCTAGAGCATAAGGCTTATTGGGCAATCAAAGAGCTCAACTTTGATTTCAAACTTGCTGGAGAGAAGAGGTTATTTTATATTAGCTCACTCGATGAATGGAGAACTCAGGCATATGAAAATGCCAAGTTGTTTAAAGAGAAAGTTAAAAGGTGGCATGATAAAAGCATACAAAAATGTGAGTTCAATGTAGGTGATTATGTCTTGCTATACAATTCTTGTTTAAGATTTTTTGTAGGCAAACTTCTCTCTAAATGGGAAGGTCCTTACATTGTCGAGGAAGTATATCGTTCCGGTGCCATCAAAATCAACAACGCAGAAGGCACTTTTCCGAGAGTTGTGAATGGGCAAAGAATCAAGCATTATATCTTAGGTACTCCGATAAATGTAGAAAGCAATATAATTAATACCATAACCCCGGAGGATTACATAAGGGATGTTTACCAGCCTGTTTTAGACTTCGAAAATGAAGAGGTATGTGATACGGTAAGCAAACCGACCCCAAAACTTTTCCAATAGCAATTTTTCTCAGTTTTAGAATATTTAAAAATTTACAAAAATTTAAGGTAGTCCGAAAGCGCACCAGGAGGCCACGAGCCTGCCAGGCGCGGGCCACCCCCCTGGTCGTGCCTGGGGGGCTCGAGAGCTCCTCGTTCGCCTCCGGGACTCCGTTTTCTTGTGGAACGCCCCTTATTGTCGGTAAAAATTCATTATATAACTTCCCGACAGGTCTGACCCTCGTATCATGCAAATATCCTCTGTTTTCATTTCGAGCTTGTTTCTGTAGCAGATTTAGAGCAAAGATGTCCTCTCAAGATTCCGAGGGGGAGAGCTATGTGGCTGATTACCTTGCTAACCCCAAGGTTTACGGAGACTTAGATCCTTATGGTTGGACCAGAGATGAGGAAGAAGATTATGATCCTAAGGGGACAGAAGGAACATGTTCTGACGAAGAGAAAGTTTCTCTACCCTCACCTGGGGACATGCATGTGGAGTTCAAGAAGTCGAGTCTCCCTAACTCGAGGAAGAAGCCTAAGATTTTGTTTACCCCTTCTCGTCTTTTGCACGAGAGTAAGCAAGAATTATGTCAAAGGGTGTTGAGGCTTGAAGAGGAAGTTAACGATCTAAAAAGGCAGAAAGTTTCGCTGAAGGCTAGCTTGAACAAGCCGACCAGTACAACAACTCCACCACCATCACCTCCGAAGGAAGACAATTAAACACACGGGTATGGGCACTCCCCTTGGCTTGCGCCAAGCTTGGGGGAGTTGCCCCGGTATCGTATCACCATCACATATTTTGCCTTTACCTTTATATTAGTTCGATCCTTTTGGTAATATCTTTATCTAGTAGAATAAAGTTTTTAGTATGATCTAGGTTTGAGTTTTGCTTTGTGACACCCCCAATGTAATCGAGTTCGTGAGTTATATAATAAAGAGTGTTTTAGTTAAGGGCTTTGCTTCTTGCCATGATCTAAGAAAAATAATAATAAGAGAACAAAAGCATGAAAGATCATGTGTTGCTTGATACGTCTCCAACATATCTATAATTTTTTATCGTTCCATGCTATTATATTATCAACTTTGGATGTTTTCCATGCATGAATATGCTATTTTATATTATTTTTGGGACTAACTTATTAATCTAGTGCCCAGTGCTAGTTCTTGTTTTTTCCATGTTTTTGACCTTTTTCAGATAGGAATATCAAACGGAGTCCAAACGGAATAAAACTTTTGCCGTGATTTTTTATGGAAAATGTAAAAAATACCTGAAGAAAATGATACCGGAGAGGCGGCCCGAGGGAGCCACGAGCCTGGGAGGCGCGGGCCCCCCTGGCCGCGTCTAGGGGGCTCGTGACCTCCTCGTGCCACCTCTCGACTTGTTCCCGACTCCAGATGGCCTTATAAATACGGAAACCCTCAGAAATAAACCTAGATCGCAAGTTCCGTCGCCGCAGACCTCCAGAACCACCAAAAACCAATCGGGAGACCGTTCCGGCATCCTGCCGAAGGGGAATTCATCGTCGGTGACCATCTTCATCAACACCATTGCCTCTCCGATGATGCGTGAGTAGTTCACCTCAGACCTACGGGTCCATAGCTAGTAGCTAGATGGCTTCTTCTCTCTCTTTGATCTTCAATACAAAGTCCTCCATGATCTTCATGGTGATCTATCCGATGTAATCTTCGGTGTGTTTGTTGAGATCCGATGAATTGTGGATTTATGATCAGATTATCTATGAATATTATTTGAGTCTCCTCTGATTTCTTATATGCATGATGTCGTATCCTTGTAATTCTCTTTGAGTTATGGGTTTCGTTTGGCCAACTTGATCTATAGTTCTTGCAATGGGAGAAGTGCTTGGTTTTGGGTTCATACCATGCGGTGTCCTCACCTAGTGACAGAAGGGGTAGCATGGCACGCGTCGTGTTGTTGCCATCAAGGGTAAAAAGATGGGGTTTATATCATATTGCATGAATCTATCCCTCTACATCATGTCATCTTGCTTAAAGCGTTACTCCGTTTATCATGAACTTAATACACTAGATGCATGATGGATAGCGGTCGATGTGTGGAGTAATAGTAGTAGATGCAGAAAGTATCGGTCTACTTGTCTCGGACGTGATGCCTATATGTATGATCATTGCCTTAGATATCGTTATGACTTTGCGCTATTCTATCAATTGCTCAACAGTAGTTTGTTAACCCACCGTAATACTTGCTTTCATGAGAGAAGCCTCTAGTGAACACTATGGCCCCCGGGTCTATTTTACACATTATATATTCAGATCTAAAACATAAAAACACTAAAAATACTTTTCTGCAATTTTATTTACCTATTTACCTTCATCTATTACCATTATCAGATCTCACTTTGCAAGTAATCGTAAAGAGATTGACAACCTCTTTATCGTGTTGGGTGCAAGTTTGTTTGTGTTTGTGCAGGTTCCTTGTGGCCTCATCTTGTTACTCCTACTGGATTGATACCTTGGTTCCCAAACTGAGGGAAATACTTACCGCTACCTTGGTGCATCACCCTTTCCTCTTCAAGGGAAAAACCAACACAAGACAAGAATTCTACTATCAACTAGCCAATTTCTGGTGACGTTGTAGAGAAGTAGCAATGATCTTATGAGAAGTGATGACTTCACATATAAAAGAATGTTGACTAAACCTTGTTGTGGGTAGAGAAACATAGACCTTGGTCATTGTTGCAATTAATAGGAAGTGATAAAGAAAGAGAGGTTCACATATAAATATATCATCTTTGACACCATCTATGATTGTGAACACTCATTAAACTATTACATGCTAAGAAGTAGATGTTGGACAAGGAAGACAACATAATGAATTATGTTTGCCTGGTTCCGAACAATGTTATATGATTATGGATCATTTAGCATGTGACGCTTGCTTCCACCTCATATTAGCCAAAACTTCCACACTAAGTAGAGATACTACTTGTGCATCCATAAAACCCTCAACCCAGTTTTGCCATGAGAGTCCACCATACCTACCTATGGATTGAATAAGAACCTTCAAGTAAGTTGTCATCAGTGCAAGCAATAAAAATTGCTCCCTAAATATGTATGATCTATTAGTGTGTGGAAAATAAGCTTTATACGAACCTGTGATAAGGAAGACATAAAAGCGACAGACTGCATAATAAAGTTCTTTATCACACGAGGCAATATAAAGTGACGTTCCTTCACATTAAGAGATCACACATACCAACCTTAAAAGCGCATGACAACCTCTGCTTCCCTCTGCGAAGGGCCTATCTTGTACCTTTAATTTTGGTCTTTAAAAGAGTCATGGTGATTCTCACCAATTCCTTATTCTGCCGTCATCTTGGCAAGCGTCATGTGCTAGGGAAAGATCTATATTCATATATCAACTTGGAAGTAAGTAATCATGAATTATTATTGTTGACATTACCCTTGAGGTAAAGAGTTGGGAGGCGAAACTATAAGCCCCTATCTTTCTCTGTGTCCAACTGCAACTTTGATCTCGTGAGTACCGCGTGAGTTTTAGCAATTGTAGAAGACTAAAAGATGATTGAGTATGTGGATTTGCTTTACAAGCTCTTATTTGACTCTTTACGATGTTATGATAACTTGCAATTGCTTCAATGACTAAGGACAATTGGTTGTTGATTCTCAATAAGATTCTTGATGCATGCTTTACATTGTGAACGAATTGTCACTTTAGCATAAGGGATTATAGGACGATATTGTTGTTCTAAATATGATCATGATGCCTGCATGTCCATATTTTATTTTATCGACACCTCTATCTCTAAACATATGGGCATATTTATAGATCTCGGTTTCCGCTTGAGGACAAGCGAGGTCTAAGCTTGGGGGAGTTGATACGTCCATTTTGCATGATGATTTTATATTGATATTTATCACATCATGAGTTGTTATAACACGTTATGGTGCAATACTCATGCCTTTTATCTCTTATTTTACAAGGTTTACACAAAGAGGGAGAATGCCGGCAGCTGGAATTCTGGACTGGAAAAGGAGCAAGTTTGAGATGTCTATTCTGCACAACTCCAAATGTCGTGAAAATCAATGAGGAATTATTTTGGAATATATAAAAAATACTGGGGCAAAGAAATACCAGAGAGGGGCAGCCAGGAGGTCACGAGCCTGCCAGGCCCCCCCTGGTCGCGCGCTCCTGGGCTCGTGGGCTCCTCGTAGCTCCTGTGGCCCCCATCTTCTCCTATATGAAGGGTTTCGTCTGAGAAAAAATCAGAACAGAGCTTTCGGGAGGAGACACCGCTGCCACAAGGCAGAACTTGAGCAGAACCAATCTAGAGCTCCGATAGGGCTGTTCTGCCGGGGAAACTTCTCTCCTGGAGAGGGAAATCGTCGCCATCGTCATCACCAACACACCTCTCATCGGAGGGGACTCATCTCCATAAACATCTTCACCAGCACCATCTCATCTCCAAACCCTAGTTCATCTCTTGTACTCAATCTCCGTCTCGCAACTCCGATTGGTACTTGTAAGGTTGCTAGTAGTGTTAATTGCTTATTGTAGTTGATGCTAGTTGGTTTATTTGGTGGAAGATCATATGTTCAGATCCTTAATGATATTCAATACCCCTCTGATCATGAACATAATCATTCTTTGTGAGTAGTTACTTTTGTTCCCGAGGACATGGGATAAGTCTTGTTAATAGTAATCATGTGAATTTGGTATTCGTTCGATATTTTGATGTGTTGTATGTTGTCTCTCCTCTAGTGGTGTTATGTGAACATCGACTACATGACACTTCACCATTATTTGGGCCTAGAGGAAGACATTGGGAGGTAATAAGTAGATGATGGGTTGCTAGAGTAACAAAAGCTTAAACCCTAGTTTATGCATTGCGTCGTAAGGGGCTGATTTGGACCTAGTAGTTTAATGCTATGGTTAGACTTTGTCTTAATTCTTCTTTCGTAGTTGTGGATGCTTGCGAGAGGGGTTAATCATAAGTGGGATGTTTGTCCAAGTAAGGACAGCACCCAAGCACCGGTCCACCCACATATCAAACTATCAAAGTAGCGAACGCGAATCATATGAACATGATGAAAACTAGCTTGACAGTTAATTCCCATGTGTCCTCGGGAGCACTTTACTTTATATAAGAGTTCGTTCAGGCTTGTCCCTTGCTACAAAAGGGATTGGGCCATATTGCTGCACCTTTTTTACTATTGTTACTTGCTACTCGTTACAAATTATCTTATCATACAACTATCTGTTACCGACTATTTCAGTGCTTGCAGAGAATACCTTGCTGAAAACCACTTATCATTTCCTTCTTCTCCTCGTTGGGTTCGACACTCTTACTTATCGAAAGGACTACAATAGATCCCCTATACTTGTGCGTCATCAGTAGATAAGAAGGCTGGCAATGTCGACAGAAGTATATTTGATATACGTGTTAATGATGTGTACCTTGCGAGTAGTCCTAGTAGCACCTGGGTATTGGATACCGGTTTGGTTGCTAAATGTCAGTAACTCGAAATAAAAGCTACGAAATAAACGGAGAACTAGCTAAGAGTGAGGTGACGATGTGTGTTGGAAATGTTTTCAAGGTTGATGTGATCAACATCGCATGCTCTCTCTACCTTTGGGATTAGTGACGAACCTAAATAAATGTTCTTTGGTGTATTGCGTTGAGCATGAACATGATTAAATCGTGTTTATTGCAACACGGTTATTCATTTAAGAGAATAATGGTTATTCTGTTTACATGAATAATACCATCAATGGCCATGCACCTAGTGAGAATGGTTTGTTGAATCTTGATCGTAGTAATACACATGTTCGTAACATTGATGCCAAAAGATACAAAGTTAATAATGATAGTACCACATACTTGTGGCACTGCCGCTAAATGCCATATTGGTATAAAGCGCATGAAGAAACTCCATGCTTATGGATCTTTGGACTCATTCAATTTCGAATCGGTTGAGACATGCGAACCATGCCTCTTAGGCAAGATGACTAAAGGACCGCATTTTCCATATTGATGGAGCGGGCAAGTGATTTATTGGAAATGATACATGTTGATGTATGCAATCCAATGAGTCTTGTATCGTGCGGTGGATATCATTATTTTCTTACCTTCAGTGATGATTTGAGTAGATATAGTGTATATTTACTTAATGAAACACAAGTCTTAATCGTTTGAAAGGTTCAAGCAAATTCAGAGTGAAGTTTAAGATCATCGTGACAAGAAGATAAAAATGTCTGCGATATGATCGTGGAAGAGAATATCTTAGTTACGAGTTTGGCATACCACTTTAGACAATGTGAAAGTTGTTTCACAACTCACGCCACCTAGAACACCATAGTGTGATGGTGTGCCTGAATGTCATAGTCGTGCTCTATTGGATATGGTGCGAATTATGATGTCTCTTATCGTTTTACCACTATCGTTTTGGGTTATACATTAGAGACAACTACATTCACTTTAAATAGGGCACCATCTAAATCCGTTGAGATGACACCATATGGTTTAACAGAAACCTGAGCTGTCGTTTCTTAAATGTTTGGGGCTGCGACGCTTATGTGAAAAGGGTTTTCACCTAATAAGCTTGAACCCAAAACGGACAAATGCATCTTCATAGAATATCCTAAGAACAGTTGGGTATACCTTCTATCTTAGATCCAAGTGCAAAGTGTTTGTTGCTAAAAATGGGTCGTTTCTCGAGAAAGAGTTTCTCTTGAAAGAATTGAGTGGGATGAAGATAGAACTTGATGAGGTTGTTGAACCTTTGTTTCAACCAGAGAGTAGCGCAGCACAGGAAGATGTTTCTGTGAAGCCTATGTTAGTTGAAGAGGAAGTTAATGATGATAATCATGAAGCTTCTGATCAAGTTACTATCGAACCTCGTAGGTCGACAAGGATGTGTACTGCTCCTGAGCAATACGACAACCCTGTTTTCGAGGTCATGTTGTTGGACAACGATGAACCTACGAGCTATGGAGGAGCAATGATGGGCCCGGATTCCGACAAATGGTTAGTGGCCATGAAATCCGAGATAGGATCCATGTATGAAAACCAAGTATAGACTTTGGTAGACTTGCTCATTGGACGGCAGGTCGTTGAGTACAAATGGATCTTTAAGATGAAGACAGATGCTGATGGTAAATGTCACCATTTATAAAGCTTGACTTGTTGCAAAGAAGTTTACGACAAGTTCAAATAGTTGACTACGATGAGACTTTCTCACTCGTAGCGATGCTGAAGTCTGTTGGAATTATGTTAGGAGTTGCTGCATTTTTCAATTATGAAATCTGGCAGATGGATGTCAAAAAATCGTTTCCTTCACCGTTTACTTGAGCAAAGGTTTTATGTGATACAACCAAAAGGTCTTGTCAGTCCTAAGGATGCTAAAAGGTGAGCAAGCTTTAGTGATCCTGCTATGGACTGAAGCAAGCATCTCAGAGTTGGATACTATTGGAAATATGCCCTAGAGGCAATAATAAATTGGTTATTATCATATTTCCTTGTTCATGATAATCGTTTATTATCCATGCTACAATTGTATTGATCGAAGACTTAGATGCATGTGTGGATACATAGACAAAACCATGTCCCTAGTATGCCTCTAATAGACTAGCTCGTTGATCAAAGATGGTTAAGGTTTCCTAGCCATGGACACGAGATGTCATTTGATAACGGGATCACATCATTAGGAGAATGGTGTGATGGACAAGACCCAAACTACAAACATAGCATATGATCGTGTCAGTTTATTGCTACTATTTTCTGCATCTCAAGTATATGTTCCTATGACCATGAGATCATCAAACTCATGGACACCGGAAGAGTGTCTTGCGTGTATCAAACATCACAACATAACTGTGTAACTATAAAGGTGCTCTACAGGTATCTCCGAGGGTGTCTGTTGGGTTGGCATGGATCAAGACTGGGGTTTGTTACTCCCTGTGACGTAGCGGTATCTCAGGGCCCACTCCGTAATACAACATCACAATAAGCCTTGCAAACAATGTGACTAAGTGTTAGTCGCAGGATCTTGTATTACGAAACGAGTAAAGAGACTTGTCGGTAATGAGGTTGAACTAGGTATGGAGATACCGACGATCGAATCTCGGGCAAGTAACATACCGCAGAACAAAGGGAACATCATACGGGATTAACTGAATCCTTGACATAGAGGTTCGACCGATAAAGATCTTCGTAGAATATGTAGGAACCAATATGGGCATCCAGGTCCCGCTATTGGTTATTGACCATAGAGGTGTCTCGGTCATGTCTACATAGTTCTCGAACCTGCAGGGTCTGCACACTTAAGGTTCGGTGACGTTTCGGTAGTATAGAGTTATGTATGGTGGTGACCGAAGGTTGTTCGGAGTCCTGGATGAGATCCCGGACGTCACGAGGAGCTCCGGAATGGTCCAGAGGTAAATATTCGTATATAGGAAGTCCTGTTTTGGTCGCCAGAAAAGTTTCGGGCTCATCGGTAGTGTATCGGGAGTGCCGGTAGTGTACCGGGAGACCACCAGGAGGGGTATTCGACCCAAGAGGCTACATAGGCTGTGGGAGAGTGAATACCACCCTTAGTGGGCTGGTGGAAGTCCCACACAAGGACGATGTGGCTGGGAGAGAAAAGCCCAAAGAGAAAAGGTGGAAAAAGGCAAAAATAAGGAGGAATCCTAGTCCTACTAGGATTGGAGGTGGAATCCTCCTCTCCCTCCTAGTTCGGCCGAAGCCTTGGTGGGTTGTCCCTTGGGCCAAGCTTCCTCCTCTCTTCCTCCTATATATACTGGAGGTTTTAGGGTTTTTGGCACTAGATTTTCAGCCACGTGCTACCAGTTCCTCTAGTGCATAGTTTCTCCTCTAGATCGGTTTTCTGCAGTGCTTAGGCGAAGACCTGCCGGAATAGCTCCACCACCATCGCCGGAGCACCATCATGCTGCCAGATAACTCTTCTACCTCTCCGCTCCCTCTTGCTGGATCAACAAGGTGGAGATCGTCATCGAGTTGTATGTGTGCTGAACGTGGAGGTGTCGTCCGTTCGGCGCTAGATCGGAAGGACCGTGATCAAGATCGCGAGATGGATCATGATGAGATCGTGGGACGGATTGTGATGAGTTCGTGGGATGAATCGTGATTGGATCGCGGGACAGATCGTGATGAGATCGCGGGACGCTCGGCGATTTGGATCGCGAAGACATTCGACTACACCAACGCTTTCCGCTTAGCGATCTACAAGGGTACGTAGATCAACTCTCCCTCTCGTAGATGCTCATCACCATGGATAGATCTCTCATGGGCTTAGGAAATTTTTTGTTTCCCATGCAAAGTTCCCCAACACTGTCGTGGGCCCACAAGCCTGTTGGGCGCGCCCTACCCCCATGGGCACGCCCCTAGGGCTTGTGGCCCCACGGTGGCTCTTATGCCTTGGTTCTCAAGTCTCCTGGTTTCCTTCCGGTCCAGAAAAATTCATTCCAAAGATTTTATTTCATTTGGACTCCATTTAATATTCCTTATGTGCAATTCTCAGAAACAAGGAAAAAACAGAAACTGGCACTAGGCTCTAGATTAATAGGTTAGTCCCAAAAATAAAATAAAATAGCATATTAATGCATATAAAACATCCAAAACAGATAATATAATAGCATGGAACAATAAAAACTTAAAGATACGTTGGAGACGTATCACTTACCTCCCCTCGTCTTCGAGGGCATAATCTTGGTTCTCGAACCCTTCAATTTATTCATAATGACAAGAGATAAAAAATCCCAAGTGAACTCAATAAATAAAGCTATGCTCCTCGGTAACGGCGCCCAAAAAAAGTCTTCATAACCTACAAGTATAGGGGATCATGACAATCTTTGAGGGTATTATTTCACCCAAATTTATTGGTTTGACACAAGGGGAGCCAAAGGATATTATGGGCCTTAGCAATTGAGTTGTCAATTCAACCACACCTCGATATATATCATTCTGCAGCAAAGTATTTAGTAGCACAATAGTTTGATAGTTTTGGTAGTAGTAATAACTAGTAACAGTGACAATAATCACATAAGTAGTTTGTAGTGATTGTAACGGCAGTAGCAATAGTAGTAACATAGCAAAAACAATAATAGCAAAGTCTAGGCATTGTATCGGTGATGGATAATTGAATGGATGACATATATCATGTAAGAGTGACAACCTAGAGCGACACAAAAATAGCTCCAATTCGTCAATTCAATGTAGGCATGTATTTTGTATATAGTTACACGTGCTTATGGTAAGAACTTGTAAAGCATATTTTGTCCAACCCTCCCATGGCGACGGGGTCTTAATGAAAATCTAAGGGCAATTAATGTCTCCTTTTAGTAGAGAACCAGAACAAAGCATTAACACATAGTGAATACATGAACTCCTCATACTATGATCATCATCGGAGGTGGTCCCAATTTGTGTCACTTTGGGGTCTACGGATCATAGCACATAATTAGTGCATACAACTTGCAAGATAGGATCTAAAACACTCTCATATTCATGGAGACAAAATAGGTTCCAATATGAAATCATGGCACTAGGGCCCTAGTGACAAGCATTAAGCATAAAAAAATCATAGAAACATCAATCTCAGAACATATCGGAGACTAGGGATGAAGCCCTAACAAATTGGCTCCATAATGTGACAAATGTCATCCAATCCCATCACTATCCAGCATGCCTACAAAGGAGTTACTCACTCTCGGCGGCAATGTTAAAAAAAGTGGCACGCATAAGCGAGGTGGTTGACCTATGCCTAGTGCCCAAGCGGTGCTTAAGTGCCCAAGACACAACCTAGGCGGTATTATAGTTTCTACTATTAGGATGCATCTACGATTATTACATGTGTATTATCTTAATTCAGCGCATACATATAAGTTAATTAGCAGTTGTTGTCATTGGAATATGGCTCGTTTGGCATAGTAGTGCAATATGACATGATTTCTCTCTTGGTTAGATAATTTCTTGCTTGTCCTGCCTAGGCTTTTCCTTATGCCTTAGGCGAGGCGTTTGGCCATAGCCTAGGGCCTAGGCGTACCTAAGAACCTCATAGGCGCTGCCTTTTCCAACCATACTCGATGGTGAGCATCATGGAATTGTTGATGGAGAAGTGTTGATGATGACGATGGCGACGAACCCCCCCCCTCTCCAGAGCCTAGATCAGACTCCAGATCAGCCCTCTCGGGGAAGAATAGGAGGTGTCGGCAGCTCTGTGTCATGAAACACGGTGAAACTTTCTCCATGATTTCTTTTATAAACGAGACGGATATTTTATACCAGAGGTAGGGCAAACGGAATTGCTAGGGACCCGCAAGCCCAAGAGACGCGCCCTAGGGGGTCGCCACCTGAGCTTGTGCCTATGTGGTGGCCCCCCTCCGATATATCTTTTTGACAGCATTTTTATATATTCCACCAAAAGTCTGATTCCGATAACTTTGATTTCTACACAAAAATAACACCAAGGTAGTCTTGCTGAAAACAATGCCAGTCCGGGTTAGTTTCACTCAAATCATGCAAAATAGAGTCCAAAACAAGGGCAAAAGTGTTAGGAAAAGTGGTTACTTTGGAGACGTATCAAGGTGTGATTCGTGCGGTGCTGGACTGGTTTGAATCGCAAGACAATACTACTACGCCAACCATGTTAATTAGAACATTTTTTCTTTTAGTCTACATGGGTATGTAGATTCTCCCACTCGTTGCTAGCATCTACTCCCCCCGTCTCGAATTACTTGTCGCATAAATGGATAAAGCTTGATGTATCTAGAATTAAAATACATCTACATGCATCCATTACTATGACATGCATTTTCGGACGGAGGGGGTAGTAGGTTGGATCTTCGGTGAATTCGTAGGATTTTGTTTGTTTTCCATGCAACGATTCCCAACAACCTTGGCATTTTTGTAGTGGTGAGGACGGCTGTCCATCTTGGCCATGGTGAACTACTGACGGATGATGTCACAGACAAGATCCTCCTCCGAGTCGGAGAGCAGGGTAATTGACGTGGATTTGCATGACCCGAAACTGGACTGACAAGATCCGGCCTGCACCCTATGCCTCGTGTAGCGACATGCATGTGTCTTTGACTCGAGTAGCTGCAATTGCGGGCTCGGTGGAGCTTCCACCAGCAACCATCACTCGTCGTGAGTAGTAGGGGTGGAGGTGATGGTCTGGAGCTTCAAGAGCCCCGGCAAGGTGCTCAAGGCTAGCACAAACCAATAAGAAGCGATAGTGGTGTGCATGGAGGAGGAGGAGACATTTTTATCTACCCGAGACCAATGAAGGGCAACCCGGATTATGAGCTCCTTGTCTGATACTGCTACTTCTCGAGCATGCGTTGGTTTCCATGAAGAGGAATGGGTGATGCAGCAAAGTAGATAAGTATTCCCCTCAGTTGTTGAGAACCAAGGTATCAATCCAGTAGGAGATACAAGTAAGTCCCCAATAGATGTACCTACACAAAGAATCAAACTCTGGCACCCAACGCTATAAAGGGGTTGTCAATCCCTTCACGGTTATTTGCAAGGATGAGATCTGATAGAGATAGATTGCTTAAACAGAAAGTAAAACAAAAGGTAAAAATAATGCAGCAAAGTATTTTTGGTATTTTTGGTTTTAGATCTGAAAGTATAAGATGGAAAATAGACCCGGGGGCCATAGGTTTCACTAGAGGCTTCTCTCATGATGGCAAGTATTACGGTGGGTGAACAAATTACTGTCGAGCAATTGACAGAAAAGCGAATATTTATGAAGATATCCAAGGCAATGATTATGCATATAGGCATGACGTCCATGCCAAGTAGACCGAAACGATTCTGCATCTACTACTATTACTCCACACAACGACCGACTCCTGCCTGCATCTAGAGTATTAAGTTCATGAAGAACAGAGCAACGCATTAGGTAAGATGACATGATGTAGAGGGATAAACTCAAGCAATATGATGAAAACCCCATCTTTTTATCCTTGATGGCAACAATACAATATGTGCCTCTCTACCCCTACTTTGTCACTAGGTGAGGACACCACAAGATTGAATCCAAAACTAAGCACTTCTCCCATTGCAAGAATTACCAATCTAGTTGGCCAAACCAAACCAATAACTCGAAGAGACTTGCAAAGATATGAAATCATGCATACAAGAATTCAGAAAAGACTCAAATAATATTCTAGATAATCTTAACATAAACCCACAATTCACCGGATCTCGACAAACACACTACAAAAGAGTATTACATCGGATAGATCTCCATAAAGATCATGAATTACATGGTATTGAAGAGCAAAGAGAGAGAAGAATCCATCTAGCTACTAGCTATGGACCCGAACGTCTATGGTGAACTACTCATGCATCATCGGAGGGGCAATGGAGTTGATGTAGATGCCCTCCGTGATCGAATCCCCCTCTGGCAGATTACCGGAAAAGGCTCCAAGATTGGATCTCTCGGGAACGGAGGCTTCTGGCGGCAGAAAAGTGTTTTCGTGGCTCATTCTGATATACAGGGAATATTTGGGAATTTATAGGCCAAAGATTAGGGTTAGGGGAGTTGCCATGGGCCCACAAGCCTGCTGGGCGCGCCTTACCCCCTAGGCGCGCCCCTAGGGCTTGTGGCCCCACAGTGGCTCTCCTGACTTGGTCTCCAAGCTTGGTGGTTTCCTTCCGGTCTAGAAAAAACCATTCCGAAGTTTTTATTCCGTTTGGACTCCGTTTAATATTCCTTCTCTGCAATTCTCAAAAACAAGGAAAAAATAGAAACTAGCACTAGGCTCTAGATTAATATGTTAGTCCCAAAAATAATATAAAATAGCATATTAATGCATATAACACATCCAAAACAGATTATATAATAGCACGGAATAATAAAAAATTATAGATATGTCGGAGACGTATCAACATCCCCAAGCTTAATTCCTGCTCGTCCTCGAGTAGGTAAATGATAAAAACAAATTTTTTTATGTGGAATTCTACCTAACATATTTATCCATGTAATATTCTTTATTGTGGCATGAATATTCAGATCCGTAAGAATCAAAACAATAGCCTAATATTGACATAAAAACAGTAATACTTCGAGCACACCAATAAGGCAGTAGTGTCCTTTCGACATAACATGGCCTTAGAAAGTTATCCCTACAAAATCATATGGTCTGGCTATGCTCCATCTTCCCCACACAAAGTATCTAAATCATGCACAACCCCGATGAACAAGTCAGGCAATTGTTTCACACTTTTGGTGTTCTCAAACCTTTTCAGCTCTCACGCAATACATGAGCGTGAGCCATGGATATAACACTCACTAGTAGAATGTCGATCAGTAGTCCCGGTCAGGATGTAACTTAAGTACCGGTTCCCCAACCGGTACTAAAGGGTCGGGACTAAAGGTCCAGACCTTTAGTACCGGTTGGCCCATGGACCGGTACTAAAGGCCCTTCATGTGGCTGCCTGCGTGGGCTGGTGGTGGAGGACCTTTAGTACCGGTTGGTGACACCAACCGGTACTAAAGATTTTTTTTCTTTTTTTGAATTTTTTGGAAAAATATTTTGTTCGATTTTCAAATTTCATCTTTAACTACCCCTCATCACTGCTCTAAAGAAATTTTTTCTTTTTTTGAATTTTTTTGGATTTTTTTTTCGATTTTCAAATTTCTGAATTATTTGAATTTAACCTTTAACTACCCCTCATCACTGCTCAATTTGATTTCTAATCTCTAATCACGCCTCATCATTCCAAATTGTCTAACTTCCCGATCGGTCACCCATCCTCTCACTACTCCAGCCTAAGCATGCTTAACTTTCGAGTTCTATTCCCCCTTGTTTTCAAGTCAGCACTTGTTGTTTTCCTAACAATAGTAAGCTGTCAATCCTATTAACCCTTAGGAGTTGAACCTGAGCATGACCATAGTTTGACCATAATCACCCCTCATTATTAAGTAACACACTAATATTTCTTCAAATAAGTAGTTTGACAAAAGTTTGACCGTACTTTGACCAGATTTAACCAAAATTCAAAAAACTTAAATAATTATTTAGCAGCACTAATATTCTTGAATAATTATTTACTAACACTAATATTCTTGAATAAGTAGTTTGACCAGATTTAACCAAAATTCAAAAAAACTGAAGTTTGAGCATAACTTTTTTTCCTTTTAGAATTTGAGGATTCTAAAAATTGCAAAACGGCTGTAGGCCGTCAAATTTGGATGTGGATTTTTGTTCTGAACATTTTTTATATATTATACGTTTTATTCCGACATCGTATGCAAAAGTTACAACCGTTTTACATTTTCATAACATTTTTGGGAAAAACATGTTGAAATTTATGTTTTTTACCAGTTCTAGAGGGCCTTTAGTACCGGTTCGTGCCACGAACCGGTACTAAAGAGGCACGCGGGGCCCAAGTCTGACGAAAAGCCTGCCACACGGGGCCCATGTCTTTAGTACCGGTTGGTGTCACCAACCGGTACTAAAGGGCAACCTTTAGTACTAGTTCGTGACACCAACCGGTACTAAAGAGGCACGCGGGGCCTAGTCCGACCAAAAGCCTGGCACGCCCCCTTTAGTACCGGTTCGTGTCACGAACCGGTACTAAAGGTCCCTTACGAGCCGGTACTAAAGGTCGCCGGCACGAACCGGGACAAATAGCCTCTTTGGTACCGACTCGTAACCAGACCGGGACTAATGCTTGGGACGAAAGGTCTGTTTTCTTCTAGTGACTATAGGTGGAATAGAATATGGAGGAGATGCAAGGAAAAAGGAAGAAGATAGTCTCACATCAACTAGGCGTATCAACGGGTTATGGAGATGCCCATCAATAGATATCAATGTGAGTGAGTAGGGATTGCCATGCAAAAAATGCACTTAGAGATATAAGTGTATGAAAGCTCAAAAAGAAAACGAAGTGGTCATGCAAGATGAATATCCACTAGTCAGATGAAAGTGACAAAATAGGAGACTCTCTCTCATGAAGATCACAGTGCTACTTTGAAGCACAAGTGTGGAAAAAGATAGTAGCAATTGTCCCTTCTCTCTTTCTCTCATTTTTTTCTATATTTTTTTGGTGGGCATCTTTGGTCTCTTTTATTTTTTTTGTTTGGGCATCGCTGGCCTCTTTTATTCTTTTGTAAAGTCCGGATACTCATCCCAACTTGTGAGGGAGTCATGGATTCCATCATCCTTTTCTCTCACTGGACAATGCTCTATTAATTAAAATCATCACACTATTATTTACTTATAACTCAAAAAAGGAAATTACAACTCGATACCTATAACAAAGTATGACTCTATATGCAAGATGAAGTGATGGTGCAAGTCATAAAAAACTAAATGATGGAAATTTCATGGAAATATATCTTGGAATGGCTATGGAAATGCCATAATAGGTAGGTATGGTGGATGTTTTGAGGAATAAATGGTGGTTGTTTTGAGGAAGGAGGGTTTGATGTACCAGCGAAAGTTGCGCGGTACTAGAGAGGCTAGCAAAGGTGGAAGGGTGAGAGTGCGTATAATCCATGGACTCAACATTAGTCATAAAGAACTCACATAATTATTGCGAAAGTATATTATTTATCAAACAAACAATTAGACGCATGCTCCTAGGGGAGAGGTTGGTAGGAGTTAACCATCGCACGCTCCCGACCCTCACACAAAGGTTGACAATCATTACACAAATCATGCTCCGACTTTGTTACATAACGGTTCACCATACGTGCATGCTACGGGGATCACAAACTTTAACAAAAGTATCTATTCCAATTCACAACTACTCACTAGCATGACTCTCATATTACCATCTCTATTATCTCAAAACTATATGCAAGGAATCAAACTTCTCATAGTATTCAATGCACTTTATATGAAAGTTTTTATTATATCCCTCTTAGATGCCCATTATATTAGGACTACATAACCTAAACAAATTACCATGCTATTTAAGAAACTCTCAAAATAATATAAGTGAGGTACGAGAGTTCAATAATTTCTAAAATAATATAACACCACCATGCTCTAAAAAGATATAAGTGAAGCACTAGAGCAACATTGCCTAGCTCAAAAGGTATAAGTGAAGCACAAGGAGTATTCTAATAAATTCATGATTCAGCGTGTCTCTCTCAAAAGATGTGTGCTGCAAGTATGATTGTGGCAAACTAAAAAGCAAAGACTCATATCATACAAGACGCTCCAAGTAAAACACATATCATGTGGTGAATAAAAATATAGCCTCAAGTAAATTTACCGATGGATTGAAGACGAAAGAGGGGATGCCTTCCGAGGCATCCCCAAGCTTAGGCCTTTTGGTATAATTGAATATAGCTTGGGGTGCCTTGGTAATCCCCAAGATTAGGATCTTGCCACTCTTTATTCCATAGTCCATCAAAGCATCACCCAAAACTTGAAAACTTCACAACACAAAACTCAACAGAAAACTCATGAGATCCGTTAGTATAAGAAAAATAAATCACCACCTTAGGTACTGTTTTGAACCCATTATTTATTTGTATTTGTGTAATACCTACTGTATTCTAACTTCTCCATGGTTCATACCCCCCGATACGACCCATAGATACATCAAAATAAGCATAAAACACAAAGAAAACAGAATCTGTCAAAAACAGAACAGTCTGTAGCAATTTGTAAACTTCGAATACTTATGAAACTATAAAAATTCTTAAAAAATAGTAAATACAAGGAAATTTGTATATAAATCTTGTGTAAAAATTTCATATCAATTCTACGCTCTGAAAAATTTAGAAAATTCCTTGACTGAGCGCAAAAGTTCCTGTTTTTCAGCAAGATCAAATCAACAACTACCATAGATCACCCCAAAGGTTTTACTTGGATCAAACACTAACTAAAACACCAAAACACAATTACTACAGAAGTAATAATGTGCAAAACACACCAAAACAGAAGCAAAAAGCACAAAGCAAAATAAAATTGGGTTGCCTCCCAACAAGCGCTATTGTTTAACGCCCCTAGCTAGGCAAAACACAATAGATCTAGGTATTGTCATCTTTGGTATGCAATCCATAGTAGCTCTCCTGATAGATTCATAAGGTAATTTTATTTTCTTTCTAGGAAAGTGTTCCATGCCTTTCCTTAATGGAAATTGGAATCTAATATTCCCTTCCTTCATATCAATAATTCCACCAATCGTTCTAAGGAAAGGTCTACCAAGAATAATAGGACATGTAGGATTGCAATCTATATCAAGAACAATGAAATCTACAGGCACATTCCTATTTGCAACAATAAGAAATCATTAATCCTCCCATAGGTTTATTTATAGTGGAATCCGCAAGATGCAAATTTAAGGAACAATCATCAAATTCACGGAAACCTAGCACATCACATAAAGTTTTTGGAA
Organism: Hordeum marinum; assembly: GCA_022496015.1. Taxonomy (NCBI): domain Eukaryota; kingdom Viridiplantae; phylum Streptophyta; class Magnoliopsida; order Poales; family Poaceae; genus Hordeum; species Hordeum marinum. Next base: position 447,281,238 of record CM039676.1, read on the forward strand.
TCGTGGAAATGCTAGCACCCAAATCACACAAAGAATGGCACTCATAATCTTTAATCTTAATCTTAATAGTAGGTTCCCACTCATCATATAGTCTTCTAGGTATAGAAACTTCCAACTCAAGTTTTTCTTCAAAAGCTTTCATCATAGCATCAACAATATGTTTAGTAAAAGCTTTGTTTTGATTATAAGCACAAGGAGAATTCAACATGGATTGCAACAAGGAAATACAAGCAATCAAAGAGCAGCTATCACGATTAAAGTCGTTGAAATCCAAAAGAGTGGGTTCATTGCTATTTAAAGTTTTGACCTCTTCAATCCCACTTTTATTAGCAAGTTCTATAAACTCCCAATCATTGGGACTCATTTTAACTAAAGTTGACTCATCTCCAGTCCCATCTTTATCAACATTAACATTGGAAAACGAAGATTCAATAGGATTCACATCAATCACTTTAAGATCTTCATCGATATTATCACGAGAACACACTTTTTCAAGCCATTCACGCTTAGCACGTATTCTAGCGGTTCTTTCCTTACAGTCATCAATAGAAATTCTCATAGCCTTTAAAGACTCATTAATATCATGCTTGGGTGGAATAGATCTAATTTTTAAAGAATCAATCTCAAGAGAAATTTTATCAACGTTCCTAGCCAAATCATCAATCTTGAGCAATGTTTCTTCAATCATAGCATTGAAACCTTTTTGCGTACTAATGAATTATTTAATATTATTCTCAAGATCAGAGGGCATCTTATTGTAATTTCCATAAGAATTGTTGTAGGAATTACCATAATTATTAGAGGAATTACTAGGAAACGGTCTAGCATTGAAATTACCTCTATAAGCATGTACCAAAATTGTTCCTACCAACAAAATTCACATCAATAGATTTATTATTATTTCCAATCAAAGAGGACAAAGGCATATCATTAGGATCAATAGGAGCACTCTTACTAGCAAACAATTTCATCAATTCATCAATCTTTTCACTCAAAGTATTAATCTCTTCAATAGTGTGCACCATTTTACTAGTAGAATATATTTTGATGTGCCATTGAGAGTAATTTGCCATTATATTATCTAGGTTTAGTACCTTCTCCTAATGTGATTTCCATAAAAGTACCACCCGCGGCGGAATCTAAGAAAATTTGTATAAGCATCCATAAACTCAAACCATGCGCGGGGCAATTCCTAATCATAAGTTTCATCCTTTTCCAAGATTGTGCAACATGCTCATTATCAAGTTGCTTAAAGTTCATTATATCATTCCAAAGGGAGATGATTTTAGCGGGTGGAAAGTACTTGGAATTAAAAGCATCTTTACACTTATTCCATGAATCAATAATTTTTTGGCAAATATGAAAACCAAGTTTTAGCACGATCTCGTGGTGAGAACGAGAATAGCTTTAATTTAACAATATCATTATCCACATATTTATTTTTTTGCATATCACACAAACCAATGAAAGTATTTAGATGGGATGCAGCATCTTCATTAGCAAGGCCGGAAAATTGTTCTTTCATAACAAGATTGAGCAAAGCAGCATTAATTTCATAAGATTCCGCACTAGTGGCGGGAGCAATCGGAGTACTAATAAAATCATTATTATTAGTATTGAAAAAGTCACACAACTTGGTATTCTCTTGAGTCATCGTGACAAAGCAACCAATCTAGCACACAAGCAAGCAAAAAGCAAACGAAAAGACGAACGAAAATGGGCGAATAAAAGGCAAATCTTTTTGGTATTTTCTGAAAATCATTTTAGAAGTGAGGGAGAGGAAAACGAGAGGCAAATGGCAAATAATGTAAATGCAAGAGATGAGTTTATGATAGCTACTTGGTAGGCTTGATGTAGATCTCCCCGGCAACAGCGTCAGAAATCCTTTTTGCTACTTTTTGAGCATGCGTTGGTTTCCGTGAAGAGGAACGGGTGATGCAGCAAAGTAGATAAGTATTCTCCTCAGTTGTTGAGAACCAAGGTATCAATCCAGTAGGAGATACAAGTAAGTCCCCAATAGATGTACCTACACAAAGAATCAAACTCTTGCACCCAACGCTATAAAGGGGTTGTCAATCCCTTCACGGTTATTTGCAAGGATGAGATCTGATAGCGATAGATTGCTTGAACGGAAAGTAAAACAAAAGGTAAAAATAATGCAGCAAATTATTTCTGGTATTTTTGGTTTTAGATCTGAAAGTATAAGATGGAAAATAGACCCAGGGGCCACAGGTTTCACTAGAGGCTTCTCTCATGATGGCAAGTATTACGGTGGGTGAACAAATTACTGTCGAGCAATTGATAAAAAAGCGAATAATTATGAAGATATCCAAGGCAATGATTATGCATATAGGCATCACGTCCGTGTCAAGTAGACCGAAACGATTCTGCATCTACTACTATTACTCCACACATCGACCGACTCCTGCCTACATCTAGAGTATTAAGTTCATGAAGAACAGAGTAACGCATTAGGTAAGATGACATGATGTAGAGGGATAAACTCAAGAAATATGATGAAAACCCCATCTTTTTATCCTTGATGACAACAATACAATATGTGCCTCGCTACCCCTACTTTGTCACTGGGTGAGGACACCGCAAGATTGAACCCAAACTAAGCACTTCTCCCATTGTAAGAGTTGCCAATCTAGTTGGCCAAACCAAACCAATAACTCGAAGAGACTTGCAAAGATATGAAATCATGCATATAAGAATTCAGAAAAGACTCAAATAATATTCATAGATAATCTCAACATAAACCCACAATTCATCGGATCTCGACAAACACACCGCAAAAGAGTATTACATCGGATAGATCTCAATGAAGATCATGAAGAACATGGTATTGAAGATCAAAGAGAGACAAGAAGCCATCTAGTTACAAGCTATGGACCCGAAGGTCTGTGGTGAACTACTCACGCATCATCGGAGGGGCAATGGAGTGGATGTAGATGCCCTCCGTGATCGAATCCCCCTCCGGCAGATTACTAGAAAAGGCTCCAAGATTGGATCTCTCGAGAACTGAGGCTTCTGGGGGCGGAAAAGTGTTATCGTGGCTCGTTTTGATATACAGGGAATATTTGGGAATTTATAGGCCGAAGATTAGGTTTATGAGGGCTGTCGTGGGCCCACAAGCCTGCAGGGCGCGCCCCTAGGGCTTGTGGCCCCACAATGGATCTTCTGCCTTGGTCTCGAAGCTTGGTGGTTTCCTTGCGGTCCAGAAAAAATCATTCCGAAGATTTTATTCCGTTTGGACTCCATTTAATATTCCTTATCTGCAATTCTTAGAAACAAGGAAAAAACAGAAACTGGCACTAGGTTCTAGATTAATAGGTTAGTTCCAGAAATAATATAAAATAGCATATTAATGCATATAAAACATCCAAAATAGATAATATAATAGCATGGAATAATCAAAAATACAAATACGTTGGAGATGTATCAGGTACCGTCGCGAGGGCGTCTCAGCCAACAGGCTCAGCTTCGACCGAGGATTTGCTGCCGAATCTAGTAGTTTTGTGGGGTCGGGGTAGTCAGAGTGGGCCGGGTCCTATGTGGCTAGCTTTTCCGGATGCATCTGGACCACCCCATATCCCCCCACATATGGATTGGATACAAGAAGTGCCAGACAAACCGGACATTTTAGCTGAGTTTGAGGGGTCTTGTTGGATAGTTGAGTTTGAGGGTTCCGGTCTGGACAACAGCCGGACTATCGGTCCAAACATTTAGGAGTGATTAAGGTGTCTGATTGTAGATGGTCTAAGAGCATCTACAACTGGACGCCCCAAATTCACCTCAAACGCACGGGCAAACGCCCCGATCACTGATCGGTCATGAAAATTCGACTTAGACGGGCGCCTCAAACATGCCTCAAATGCTCATGCTGAACGTCACCCTTATGCCTTCGTGCGGGCACTTCACCCTTGTCACGGTGAAGACGATGTCCATCGTTGTGATGTGAACGTCGAAGCAGTCGCCGCGCTCGCACTTCTGGCATTGTAGCTGGTTCCCAGGGTGCTCGCCACGACAGTCCGCGCAGGCCAGGTGCCCTTCCTTGCACTGCACAAATCAATCGAACACCACAACAATCAACAAACTTGCATTTGCTCCCCTATATGGGGCGGATATGGGGGGTACCTGGGCGCGTCTGCCATGTCGGACTGACATTCGGGTCCCACGTAGAATCGCCCGAAAACACAGCGGTCCGACGGACGTCTCCTCCGGTGTGTGTGTGGGGGGGGATGGAACGTCGCGTGGCGCCGGTCCGACTAGCCGCCCGAGGCCAAATCCGGCTATATAAGTCGATCGACATCCCTCAAGCCTAGCCCATCCACCTCCTCCCTGTCTGCGCCGCCAACCCGAGCCCATCACCTCCTCTTTATCGCTCCGGCCTCTTCCCACGCTCTCCGGCTTTGCCATGGTCCGGAAGAAGATAACCACCTACGCTATGGTCACGCTGGAGCACTGGTACCAGATCGAGCGGGAGTTCCGAGCGAGGTGTGTCGGTTGCATCGCTGTCAGGCTGCCTTCGAACACGCCGAAGCCGGAGAAGGAGCAGCAACCAGCTCCGATGGAGGTTCGGATGACAAGGAGGCGAAGTAGGAGCTGGCGCCGGCTCCGTGCTTCAATGGAGCAGGCGGAGGCGTAGTTCGTTGTAGCCCAAGCAGACGAGGTGGCCGAGCAGCAGGCCATCCTATAGTCCATGCAAGATGATGCCTATGTGAAGGCCAACCGACACTTATCCGTCTGGATCGGGAAGTGACCGACGATCTTTTGGCCGTTCTCGAGGCGGAGGTGGAGGTGGAGGCGGAGGCAGAGGCGGAGCAGCCTAAGGAGCCGGAGCTGCGATCACGTCCCATGTACCCGGTGCCTGACACGGTGATAATAAACATTTCCAACGAGGACTAGGCTAGTTGATCTACGTAGTAGTTTTTTTTTTCTTCCTTTGTATGCTTTATTTATATGAATTTAAGATTTCTAATACATATAAGCTATCCGGATTCAGATGTGCAAATTTGAGACTTTACCGGCTCAGAGTCATTGTGGTAGCAACACAAGTGGAAAAATAACCCAAAGAAGTGTCCGGTCGAATGATCTGGACAAAAAATAAAACCACGTGCAATGACGAAGAAATTTTGAATTCGAAAACACACAAACAAGACCCCATTTTGGTTGGAACGTACGAGCCTAATCATCAGCAGGAAAATATCTGTAAAACGATGTGGGTTGGTAAACAAAACCCTAGGCGCGGGCAGGTAGGGATGAACAGTGACCTTTTCCTTTATAAAGCCATCTCGGTCGTCCCCAGCCACAGACCATCCCATCCCATCCAAATCGACACCGGCGACTGCGCACTTCTCCTTCCGCCACCTCTCCCCAGCTTGTGGCAACGAGGTCGCCCACTTTTCCACTTGTTTGGTCTTTCCTTTCTTGCTTGGCCGTAAACGGGGCGAATGAAACTTGGGCGCGTTGCGTGTTCGTTGCTGATCTTGGGCTCGATTTGGTTTTTTCAAGTTCCTCCTCTGTTTTTCCTTGGCCAGCTTCCGCTCTTTTTAGTTGTTTTTTTTACGCGAGAGATGATTTGATGCTGTTCCACCGTGAAGATCGGTCCGCTCGCTGGTTTATTCTCGATCGATCGTCTTATTTTCTTGGCAAGGGCAGCCCAGTGATTTCCTGGCCCCATTTCCTTTCGTGGATTTTCACGGCTCAAGAATTTATCGTTACGAAAGGGGAAAAAAAGACCATCTTTTTTCACAGTCCATGAAAAAACGCTTCCTTTCCCCCGCATCTTTCGGTATGCTCCTATGTTATGTTGTGTTGGTGGGGCTTTGTTATGGATCTTGACGACAGAGATGTTTTCTCGTTGACGACACAGAGAGATGTGACAGGAACGAGTTTGCCTTGCCCGTTTAAATTTTGTTTCCAGATCTGGCCCGGTTTGCTCGGATGCATCGGTGCCGTCCTTTCCTTTTTGGTTTTTATATATACGTTGAAAAAAGAAGATTTTTTTCCGTGGTTTCTTGGCTTTTCCCTTCCTTGTCTCTTTCTTGGCACTTCTTTATTCGGGTTTTACGCGAGATAGTTCCATAATCTCATATATGCTGTTCCACGCGAACAGGTTGGGTCGGTCCGTTCGCTTCCCAGTGTTACTGTCGAAAAATCGATCGCTTCATATTTTCCTCGGAGGCCCGCGAGTTTGTTTCTTGAATTCTTTCTTGGGTGGCGCGATGGTTGTTTTGTTTTTGTTTTTGAGGATCTCGCGATGGTTGTTTTTGGAAAGAAAAGAAGATACCTTTATACCGATCTTTTTTAATTACCTCTCCTCTCTCCGAGACGTGAGAAGCCCGTTTAATATTGTTGGATTGTTTTTCGAGGGGTGTTTCATATTGTTGGATGGATATGGTGTAATGCAGATGATGGGTGCGGCGAGGAGGGCCGCCGTGCAGGCGACGCAGGCCGTGGGCAGGAAGGCGCCCGAGGCTGCGGGCAAGGTCGTCGACAAGGCAGGCGAGGCCGCGACCAATGGCCGTCGACAAGGCGGGTGAGTTCGTGAAGCATCACCCGGAGGAGGTGATACGCTGCGCGAAGATCGCCAAGGACGCCGTCATGAACAGGAACCGTGGTGGCCCCCCTGCCGCTGTGGCCATCCCGCACTGGGCCCCAAGCGCGCCGGCGGGGGCGGCCGAAGGCCGGGGGGTGCTGCAGTGGGCACTCATCGGCCTGGGGCTGGCCGCCGCCGTCACTGCCGGCGTGGTGGCCTACCGCCGGTGGAAGGGCCTCTGAGCGGCAGTAGCCATTCCGCTCGGAGGGCAGGGACTAGACTATCTATCGAGTACCAGTAGTAGTATTATCTTTATCTTAAGCTTCTACTAGTGTCCATTCTCCTTCTGGTCTGCGGAGACTATCGGGCTGTGTTATTGTTATTGGGTCTTTGATTTTGCATCAGTCGCTCTTGTACCCAGAAACCTAATTATCTACTGTATGGTCTTGTGGAATGGAATGGGACGATCCCCTCGTTAGTTGCAAAATGTTTGTCGCTTCTGTTTGTCTCAGAAACCACCCGCACCTCCCATCTTTCTGTCTGTTCCCTCTTTCTCCCCCCCGCGTCGCCCCAAGAAAAGCATCTGGTGTGGTGTGGGGGAGGCGGCGAGGGTTTGGGCCTCCTGCTCCGACCTCACCGGCGCCGACAAGCTCGGGAGAGAGAGGCGACCTATGCTGTTCCTCTTCCTCAACGCCGCAGGTGAGCTTCTTCCTGCCGACTCCCTCTCCTCTCTCTCTATTCTTCTTCTTTTCTGGTGGATCTGCTCGGGGACTGGTTTTCGCTGATTTCTTTTGATGAATTCTGGGGGGAGAGAGAGGGGACTAGTGCTTGGTCTGCATGCCATTTCTTGCTTAGCCGATGAAATATGCAGTCATTTGTTCCATGACTACTTTGATACCTGCAATCACAAATTACTTTCTTGGTCTGCTATGACGATGTCTGTTGCTTGTACTACTTGCTGTCCTACTTGTGGTAATTAATTAACTGCATAATCCCAAGGGCAGTCCATATACCCTTTTAAATTTCAGTTATACTTTATTTACATGCCGATATTGTATAATCACACCTTTGCTGGATTCAGTATAACCATGAATTCCTTAAATTCGTCCACTTCCTCCCTCCAAGTTTTTCACTTATTAAGCACAGATGCACTAGTATCTTAGTTTCTTGAGATCCTATCATTTTTGTCAACAAGTATTTTTCTACACAAGCAAATATTAGCTTTTGGCTTTTGGTAGCTAATTTTGCCACTTCGTTTTGTCAGGTCCTCAGTAAAGCAAGAAGGCACAAGGTTATAGCAATATTGTCATTGTGCACAAAAAAGGGAGGCCATAGAGGGAATCATTGATACGTAAGGTTTTCTAAACTTTTCTGCTCCATGCATATACATATATGCTTGCCCAATGCACATTTCGAAGAACATGGATAGAAGAGATCTTCGAGCTCTTTGTATTGATTACTAGAACAATGTTATAGTACATGCTATCTTTGAAAGTAAAATCTTGAACTGCAGGTTCTGTGACAATTATGTGATGCTTCCAAGCAAAATAGGCAGTTAATTTGAATTTAGTGCCCTGCTGTTCCTTACCCTGTTTTGGAGATGTTTGGATGCTTTTTTCATGCTTAATTACTTGCTGGAAAGTACATAAGTAACATGTTTGCTAGCTTGTTCCTTAATTCTGTTTTGGAGATGCTTGGATGACTCTGGTCTTTTTTGATAGATTTGGGACTAGCTAGAAACCTACTCCCTCCATTCCTAAATATTTGTCTTTTTGGAAATTTCACTACGGACTACATACGGATGTATATAGACATAATTTAGAGTGTATATTCACTCATTTTGCTCCGTATTTAGTCCGTAGTTGAATCTCTAAAAAGACAAATATTTAGGAACGGAGGGAGTAGAAAAGTTATAGGAGATTGGTGTTGTTACAAGCTGGGAGGCTAACTTTTAGATCCTTTGAGATTACTTACCACTGTTAGTTCTTTGCTTCTTGGGTAATTCGACGTGTTGAAAGAATAGGCATCACATTATTTACTTCTTCTGCTATTTGGTCCAGTTTCCTTTGAGATTTTTTTCATGGTTAATTTTATTATGCTAGCGGCAGTGGCTACTTCATTAAAGTGTAGAGGGATGTAGGTGATCAATAGGTTCTGTTTTCTTGGTATTTCCATTTCATCTTTGAGGTTAGTTTAGTTTTATTCGCGCAAGTGCAGAATTATAAACTAGAAGTTGCTGTTTGGCAGCTGCTGTAAGTAAAAAGAAAGTTGCTTGACTTTTGCTTGCTTTGTCAGTGGTGCACTTGATGGCATAGGAAAACATTTTCGTGCATCTAAATATGTACTGCTGTATGTAGTTGCATATAATACAGTGGAAAGATATAAGCTGCCGTGTGTACTATATAATGCAATTTCTTTTTGGCTCCGTAGAAATCTCTATTTTCCAACCATGGAGGGCGGCGTGGGACGAGCTGTAGGCGAGGGAGGTCACATGGAGTGAGTTGTAGGTACTGGAGCGTTGTGGTGAGAGGGGAGACGTATGAGAAGCGAGATCAGGTCGGAGGTGAGAAGGTGAGCGGGCTTATCTGTTAGGCGGTAGCGGGATGTGAGACTGGATGGTAAGGGGACAGAACGAACCAGAAGCTTTGTGAGAATATTGTTCACTAGCGAGCAAGGTTAGTACAATTTTCCTATGCCTGCAGCAGGCCGAACTGTCAGCACATGTAGCCAAAAAAAAAAACTTTTTGATCAGATAATCACGTGATTTCATCGATAAAGGAACAGTACGAACACCAAGAGGGACCGAACCCTGGTTGTGCTTGCATTTGTCCAGACTGGTAGATCGTTCGGTGCCTGTGTGGTTGCCTGCTGTGCTTCAGTCCCGCTGTTCGGTCACTGTCGACTCCTTTGGGGTTTGTTCGTGCGTTGCTGTTCTATGTGTTCGTAGGCTGGGGTTTGCTACTGCCGTTGTCCTCCCTGGCTGCTGCTCTTTCACGGTCGTTCCTTGCGCCTTGGCAACGTTCTGGGCTTTCAGGTGTTGCCTGGTGAGCAATTTACGACTGTGTGCAGTTTTGCGTGCGGGTTTGGCCACCCGTAGTGGTAGTGGATGGTGTGGGTCGCAATTTCGTTGCCTTCTATTCTTCGGTCTGTGCTGCCCACACGTGTGACATTCTTGGTGAGTGGCTTTCGGTTTCCTGTGCTTTGTTTTAAGTGTAATTTTCTCATGATTTCAGACCGGTGCGATGTGTGTGCATTTGGGTGGCCAGATTAGGGTTTGTGTAACTGATTTTGTGGTGCTCTGGTCGTCAGTTAGTGATGGTGTGTGTTCGCTGTGAGATTGTGATTATTACTCCTGATTTGTTTGGGTGAGGTGTGGGGAGACATGAAGCATCTTGAATTTATTCGTCCACTCATTATGGTCATTATGTATAGTAACCAGAGCAGCCACAATACTTCAATCAGGCACAGCACCCCGTTGACCCTGAGGCCTGAACATCAAAAGCCGCTATCCGATGATCGAGCACGAGCCACCTAAAATCGCATGGGAAGGCGTGGCTATAGCCGGGCGCACCGTTCCATCTAGTATGCATCCATAGTGGGGGTGTTAGTTTGCCCATAGTGCACTTGATTAGGTTTTCTTCTTTTCCTTAAAAAGGCTGTGCTATAGAAAGTGTGTTTGCGAAGCTTCATCAATGTTGCTGTGCTAAAACCTAAAACACATACAAAATTGGCCATTCAGGCAGTGATGATGGTGAAAGCATCACACGGAATTTCCAGAATATAATCTCATCACATCAATAGCTCTTAGAAATGTCTCGCATGAGCTGCATTTCTGCTTATCAATTTTTCATTTTTGTTTAGCTGCATTTTGTTGCTCTTCTTTCTGTTACCTCCAATGTTCTATTCCACACTGTTAGAGAAGAGACATGTGACTTTGTCATTGACCTCAAAGTTTGTAAGCTACAGGGCATCTAGGAATGATATTCAATTTCAAAAAAGACATCTAGTGAAATAGAATATTGTGAAGTAGATTATTTCATTAACTTCTCTACGAGAAATTTTGATATGTCAGAAGATCTATTTCTCAGTTTATACATTATATGCCTATGTTGCAAGAAAACTATTGTGTTCTCTAAGAGCTCTTTACACCCATTTAGGCAGTTTAAACAATTGATATCTGAGGTAAGGTGTATCCAATTTGAATTGCTGAATAAGGGCCTACCAGCTATGACTGGAAATGGTTAGACACCTGAACATTATCAATGCTTTTCCCCCTTGTACTTGATGCCATTATCCTTAGTCTGCAATTAATACCACTTTGATGTTATCTTCTTTTCCTGTATGAATGTCCAGTCATTGCCGATAACAATCTGTATTCATCCCGCACGAGTAGCACCTAATATGTTCTTTTCATGTATGCTCTTGCAGGGTATACCAGGACTGGCATCGATCCCATGGTCTCCAGCCAATTCTTAAGATCTGAACCATGATACAAAATATGCATGCGTATTCACATTCCGTGCAGAAGTAACTGCATGTAAATACCGATCGATCATGTTGATGTAGCGCCGCGTCAAGACTGATTAATTTCGTTTCACCAAACAAACCAATAATGTATACTGGTTCTGTCAAAAATCTTGGTTCATGTACGTTAAAGAGCTCAGAGTTAGCTCTGTAAGCCATACCACCCTTTGTTGGTAAGCCATGGATGCCCTAGTATGCACTTGCACTTGCTTTACACTTAATTGTTGGTAAGCCATACCATCCCTCCGATTTGCTCCTTGCCTTTGGTGCTTCAGTTCAGCAGCAACAAAATTAGCAGTCAATGCTTTGCTAGAGGTATAAATGTGACTTGGTACAATGGTTGACGTGCGCTTTTTACGTTCAGTCGTGTTCATTCTAATCATAGAGATCTGTAATACTACAACTACATTTCTCCAAGGTCTAAACATGTGGTCGACCTTTTGCATATCATTTCAGTCTGCAAGCTTTTGTCACCTGTTATGTAGCACTATCTGTTTAATTAATAAGAATCTCTTGCAGTAGATAGTAAAACAGTGCTCTGGTCAAAGTTGACTATTATTCCTTTTTATAGACTTATTATAGCATTCTATGTTCAGTAAACATTAGTATATTTTTACAAGTTACATTACATACCCTATGTGAGCTCAAACCTTCTATCTGCTTTTCAGGAAGTAATTTCTAACGGCCCTTTGCTGTCTCAATCATTGTATAATAAAATGTTGGGTCAAAAATTATGCATGTAGAAGTCTCTGTTTATCACAATTGGATAGCTAATAGACTGATCTGTTCAGGTACATCAGCATGGTAATATTTCTAATGCAAAGGAGTCACTCCCCCTAAGACAAGCTTTGTGCTGGTGTCTTTTCAGTTTCATCTTCTGCACTCTAATGTCAAGTTTTCTTACTTTTCTGCATTAGACCATCAAAATGTATGTGCCAACTGCCCCTCTCACAACTGTGAGTAACACCAGTCAGTTAACTAGGGTTTAATTCCTTTAATTAGTCAATTTGTTATCCTAACAGCAACGCTCCTTCAATAAAGCTTAGTTAATTTCCAGATTGTTTATTTGATTAGGAGCTCCTGTATTTTTATATTTATTTTTTGAGTTGGAATTGGCTGCACTCCTGTATTTTATCACTCCTTAGTCTAATGTACTTCGTTTCAATTATTTTCAATAAAATTTTCTGTCACAAGATTTTGCTTTGTTGCGGTAGATGAACTTTACATATAAAATTTGTTTGTAGCATATTTGCTTAACAGCTAGACATGTAATTCTTGGCACGTACCAGATTCACGAGGTCTCAAACTATTTTTAGGAGTTGCCCTCAATTTTGGGGTGATGTTGTTCGTACTGGCATTAAAGTTCAGTATTTTCCTTCACAATTTACTTGCTCTATGACTGGATTATGAGCAAGATCTACTTCAATCTGCCTCCGTGGTGCAGTGTTCCGCAGCCCCAGAAGAAGAACAATATCTTTAATGTCACTAGTGCATTGACTGTATTATAATTCTACTGGAAGTCTAAAAGTACAGAACAATGGATATCATCTACTGACTCGAAGTTCTACTAAAGCTACAGGAGGTAGTTCGATTTCAGATTCCAAGAGACGTGGTTTGCCAAAAGATGAACACAATGAGGGGATTACAATTCCTAGACACCCAACTGAAGGTACAACCACATGAACCTCCGCATAGGTTGAACTAACCAGCTTTCCTCAGCAGTTGTTAAACCTCCTGTTAGAGTTAAACTTTCCAAGCATAGGGGAATTGTTCATATTAGTCGTAGCGTGGGTTTAGCTTTCCCCATAATTTAACTGATCTATGTCTCAGGCCCGTCAGGATGCTTTAGTGTCACCCTCGCTAACAGAGAGACGATTCTTTTTACAGGACTCACCATAGCCGCCATACAACCGCTGTTGGTGTTGCAGACAACACCAGAAAGTTCGGCCCTGTTCGCTACTTCATACTTGAGCTTATTCCTGTCGTCCGTTGCACCGATGGAGATCGGCGAGCCTTCACTGGCCTCACCCTTCACCAGCATTTGGGACAGCTTAGTCATCACATTCTTCTCCAACCATCTCCTTATGGACCTTGCACTGTACATCTGTGAGACAAATCATGCATGATTACCAAAATGCAAAACGTACACACACATATGAAAATATGAGCCTAATCATGCGTTTAATAAGCTTGAAAAACGAAGCTGTGCTTACTGGGTTGTATGATTCCGATAAAATGACATCCAACGCAGCATCACTTGCAAAAAGAGAGATGCCCTTGTCAGCCACCCTGGCAATGATGCTCTTCATTTGGATTTTGACAATCTCCTTCAGTTTGTCATGCAAAGGCGGCTCAAATATCACAATCTCACACAGCCTGTTGAGGAACTGGGGTTTGAAGTGTTTCTGAACCTGCACAAACAGTATCATAATTATGAGAAACTCAGGCTTAGTAGTGTCTTCTGAGCCTTCACGCCAGCAGTGTGGGATTCACAAACCTGTTTCATCAAAAGGTCACGTGCAGCATCCATTGTGATTTCTCCAGCCATTCCTGCTGTTAGGTGCTCTGCTCTTAGATTTGAGGTCATAATGATGATGGTATTCTTGAAATCTACCGTCCGTCCTTTGTCATCGGTCAATACACCATCATCAAGAAATTGAATAAAAATGTTCAACACCGAGGGATCTGCCTTCTACACCTCATCAAAAAGGATGATACTGTATGGGCGGTTCCTAACTTTCTAGGTCAGCTGCGCACCGTCATCATAGCCATCATGGCTTTAAGAAGTCCAAAAGAAGCATTAGTATCAGTCAAGCTAAATACTAGGAAGTAATGCAATGTTACAAGATATATTCAAATTACCTTGGGGGGTGCTCCAATGAGATGCAAAATAGATCCACTGCCAACATATTCAGACATGTCAAAGCAAACTAACGTCTTCTCACTGCCAAATAGCTGGTCGGCAAGAGCTTTTGTAAGCTCTGTCTTTCCAACACCAGTTGAGCCCAAGAAGAGGAAAGATCCTATGGGTTGGCCGCGATGATCAAGGCCAGTCATAGAACATACCACTGCTTCAACAACCACATTTACCGCTTCACCCTGGCAACAATTTGCTCATGAAGCCGGTCCGCTAGGTGGATTAACTTATCCTTCTCCTCTTGCTCAAGTGCACATACAGGAATTCCAATCCATTGACTCACAACCTTCAAACGACAACGTTAACATTAGAATTGCATGATAAATATTGATTGAAACGGAAGATACACATGTCGTTGTGAGAAAAATGCTTACTTGTGCGACATCATTTGGTTCAACTGCTGCCCTTTTCCATAAATTTGTAGAGATGGCCCCTTTAATTGTGGCAATGCACTCCTCATCAATCAGATCAATAGCCTTATCCAGAAATTGACGACCTATGGTAAAGATAGCAACAAAATCATTAATTTTGTACAATATACAATCCATTGTTGACACTCATGGGTGCAACTCGGCATAAAATAAATTTATATGCTGAGCACAGTAAATATAGTATTTCTAGAATTATTTCAACTTAATGTCCACAATGCAACAAGGGTGCTTCACGGGGTTCTAATATTCTTGCCCTTGAATTGCACATCACAATCTACGCAGATAGTTTAATTAGCATGTGAAGTATGGAGTCTTAAGATGGGGCAGGAAATAACCACAAAATATCATCTGTACATCATAATCACCTCTCGAAACAATAGAAGCAAGTAAATTCCTCACCTGTGATATAGCGGGCTGCAAGCTGCGCAGCAGCAACAAGAGCAGCATCTTGGATTTCCAAGCCATAATGCTGTTCATACTGCTGCTTTAGCCAGGGGCGGAGACAGGGAGGGGCTAGCCCCTGCCAATCGCTCGCCCCCCTCAACGATTTGTAGCGGGTACTGTATATGTGCTAATTGGCCGGAGCTAATTACATCATTAGCCCATATATAAATTACTAATTGAACTGGCTACGCTAAACTAAAGGAGGTCAAAGCCCAATAGCCCATGTATGCACGTACGTTGTTGTGGCCTAGCTAACTTGATTATCTGAACGTGCGTATATGCGTGTTCTTCACTAGGGCGTTTTTTTTCACTGCCGCCGCCGCCGGATCGCCGCTCGTGCGTGTATGTTTACCATCGCCGCTGCCCACTGGCAGTCGCTCAATACGACGACACCATCAGTTGATTTACAGTCGGCTCTCCGGTGTCAGACGCAGGCTACATACATATCAGAACACGGCTAAACCCCAGAAGATCAGATACAGGAAGAAGGTACCACTACATGCTAGTCGCTCTTAGGATTTTTGTTATGAATAATACAATCTTAGTTTGGTCAACTGGTATTATGTATAAAACAGTGCATTATGTATTAATGAAGTTTCAATATGGTGAGCAACCTATTACAAATAACAATATTGATGAACAAAACGTTGTGGCATCAGTACAAGTCGCGAACAATGTAGAATTAGAAGCACAAGGTACGAAAGGGGCCCGTAAGCGCCAACAAATTTGAAAACTCCCTCCCGACAGGAAAGAAGAAGCAGGGCAATTTTATATTATAGAGGATGTTTATCAACCACACATGAGAATATCCATACATGATCAATTTATATTTTGAAGAACAGTTGTGCAAACATCTGCAAAAATGGTTGCAGAAGCCAAACCAAAGCTTAATCTTACAATTGATTTCATCAAGTAAGCAACATTTTCCTGTTTTGAGAACTACAATATTATATAATAAGATGACAACATTATATAATACACATCAGTAATGTAACAATTATTTCTTTTCTTGGTGATTTCAAGAGATGGTTAACATTTCAAGCTTGTGCCTATATAGGTACCGATGAATGTCCACAATCTACAAATCAAGGAAATTTTCTTGAACTGCTGAAGTTGTTGGCTTATTAATTTTCTTGAACTGTTGAAGTTGTTGCCTTATTATAGAAAATAAATGATGTTCTCTTGGAAAATGCGCAAAAATGCAAACCAAACCTACCATATATATCGTGCAACAAGAAATTTTCAAGTTACTTTTTCAAAGAGTTCATGCACAACTTAAAGAAGAAGAATGGTACTAATAAGTTATATATAATGGTAGACGAAGCACGGGATGAATTAAAAAAATTGAGAAATGGATTTGGTTTTTCGCCCCCCTCATGTTCAAATTCTGTCTCCGGCCCTGCCTTTAGCCCTCGCAGAATGCCAATTGTCGCCTGCGTGCTTGGCTCCTCGATGTGCACCTTCTGGAATCGCCGCTCGAGTGCAGGATCCTTCTCAATGCAATTGCGGTAACCATCAAAAGTCGTCGCACCTACACAGCGGATACGACTTCAGCATGCTGGAAGCGTCTGTATTTCCGTGGCTATCACCAGCACCAGGAATCACGTGCATCTCATCGATGAAGAGAATGATCTTGCCGCCTGCATTCTCTGCCTGCTTGATCACGCTCTTCATCCGCTCCTCAAACATACCGCGCAACACGGTCCCAGCAACCATGGCCCCAAGGTGGATCTCCACAACACGTGCCCCGGCAAGCGCAGCAGGTACCTTGCCGGTAGCGATGCGCTGCGCAAGGCCCTCGGTGATGGCTGTCTTGCCAACCCCCGCATGGCCAACCAGCGCGGCACAGTTCTTGGTCTTCCGGCAGAGGATGGAAATAACGCGGTCAATCTCATCATCACGCCCGACAACCAGTCCGACATTCTTGCCGGTCCTGTGGCGTCCGTAGGTGCGCATAGCCGCTTTACGATCATAGTACTTCCATGCTGCCCAACCCAAACCAACAGCTGCTCCAAGGAAGACGAAAGGTTCGATCCCTCGCCAAATCAAAGAGAGCCGATGGAGGGCAGTTCTTTGTACAACGGGCGTCCGGAGCAGTGGATCATAGGTCCCTCTCATACCTGAGCAGACGCCCAAACCTGCACACGGAAAAGGACAGCACTGATTCATATATATAGAGAGAGTACATAATCAACAACACAGCGTATCAGTAGTTCAGTACCACTAATGTTTTAAACTAGTTTCGGCCAATATAACCGAGACAAAGCTCCTGCTCTCTCAAATTGCATGTTCCTGCTAAGCTTTGATTTCAGGTCAAGACGACCAGAAACATTTGCCACAACTCACCTCACGCCATGCGGCGGCCCATCACAATCGCCTTTCGTGTGTCGGCCCGCCCCGTCGATCTACGCCGCGCCTGTACGGCCGCCCTGTTGACCGTCATTGTCGGCTTCACCTCGGACTCTGCCGCCATCCCACCTCCATCGAGCGGCGTCCCCGACCTTGCGAGCGATCGGATTGATCACCCGTCCACCGCCGCGATCCGCCTCATCTACGGCATGTGACCGACCTCGCCCGTCCGTTGCGCGCGCCTCGCATGTTTCTTGAAGACTGTCCCGAGTAAAGTGCACCCCTTCACCGAACGAGCACCGGGCTGCCGTTGCGTCACCCAGTCGGGCTGCAGCGCCGCCGTCCCGTGGTTCTTCCCGCGGCCGCACCGACCCGCATGCTGCCGCTGCGTCGCCCCTTCGGGTCGTAGTGTCATGGCCCGCGGTCCACCGCCGCCCCGAGGTTGTCCCCTCCAGGTCTTTATGAACTGCACTACAATACAGTAAATGATAGAAGGTGTTTTGGGAGAGGTATTTTATCTACATATGTCACACGACCATATTTCCACTAGGCGTTTTGAAGAATTCTGTTAAAATTATTTTCTAGTTTAAAAACGCTTCAAAATGATCCTAATTTTACGAGTATCCGTCACATGCTCGCCAAAAGTTGGTCAGTCACACTCATAATTTTTTTCTAGCTTTTTCTTAGATTGCCTCGAAAGATCACATAAAGCTATTCAGGGAAGCTTCGGTGAAAGCAAGCATAATAGTAGAGCCAACCACCGGCTATGTGTTAGTATCATGTCATTTATTGCAAAAAGAATAGTAAACATGTATATTAGTTAGCTATAGATATGTATTGTTTTATTTATACTTGGCCAACCTTATTCGCTAAAATAGTTTTATGAGTATGTGTTCTAGGCTTTCAGCCGACTCTTAATCAACAACCCACTTCTTTTCTCTCTTTGTTAGCTCTGCAAAAATATGGCGTGACAACTCTTTTGGCATTTTCCTTCGTGGTTTTTGTAGCGTGCAATTTTATTAAAACTGACGGGTAGTTGTTTTAGGGAAATTTTTGGGCATTTCAAGGAAAGCACATCCTACTTGTTGCCTCTTCTCCAACATGCCTCAGCCAAAATGTCTCCAATCAAATGCATCAACCAAAATGTCTCTTATAAATAATGCCTCATACTCCTTCCGTTCTAAAATACTGTGCACATTGTCTACGTTTGACCAAGTTTATAAGAAGAAATATCAACACCTAATACAGATTTTGTAACAGTTAGATTCATCATGAAGAATATACTTTTATATTTTATTGATTTAGTATTTTAGACGTCAATAGTTTATTTTATGAACTTGGTCAAACATAAACATCTTAGACTTTTGAAAAAGAAAATATGCACTACATTTTTAGATGAAGGGAGTATCATTTACTTGTTGTGGTGCACGAGATTTACAAGATCTCATGTCAATGTTCTACACCTACATATATATAACCAACAGGGAACCTGAAATAATGCAGACGGAACAAAACTGGCCGGCCATTTGCATGCACTGTCCCAGTGGCTTCTATAGACCGTGTAGTCCAATGACTATAAAGCTTTGTGGAAAAAGTATCACATATAAGCACAAATCATGCAAAAAAAATATAAAATTTGTAGAAATACATATATGTTGACTACACATGATTACAATTCTGGCACCGCCACTGTACTGTCCAATCACTTGTAATGAACTGAATGCACAAGTAGACGAGCTTTGCTACACGTACGGGGTTGGATTAGAGAGGCCCAGGTCCACCCCGGGGGGGGGGGGGGGGGGGTAAGGGGTTACGTAGGTCCAGTGTTTTAGGCATGGCCCTTTTCCGTATTTTAAACATCTATAATCCACCTCTGCTGCCTGTCGGGTTTTATATATAAAAACAGAAATGGAGTCACGAGCAGCGCAAGCACCACTGCCTTCTGGAGATAGATAGAGATCCGAGGAAGCAATTGAGAACATGCCTGGAGCAATACATCTTCCTTGCTGCTTCGCCCTCAAATCGGAGCACCATGAGAGCTACCTTCGCTATGTGCGCGAGGATGGAGACGAAACGACCTACAGGCAGCTGCAGCTCAACGGCGAGGACGCCGTCAACCCCTTCACCAGGTTCGATTCCGAGCCGTCGCAGCTGCACGAAGGCCTGGTTCACATCCGATGCCGCTACAACCGCAAGTACTGGGTGCCTCGTCAGCGCGGCAGCGCCTGGTGGATCGTCGCCGACGCCCATGAGCCGGAAGAAGACCTCGACAGTCCGGACTGCACGCTGATCAAGCCCGTCATCAGTGTCATCAACGCCAAGGATGACGATGCTGCTATCCTGCTACGACTGAACCCGCCGTGAAGGTGAAGAACGACGACGCTACCACTGAACCCGTCGTCGTGAAGGATGACGGTGCTACTGCTGAACCCGTGAACGTGATGACCGTCAGGTTTCTCGAATATACTATATACATAAGAAATGCTGATTAATTAGGTTATTTCTAGCATTATATAAATATTTCTTTTGGTCTTTGTGCTGATATCGACTGGTTGGTCGGTCATGGTGTGCTGCGTCGTGCAGGTTCGTCCACGCTGGAAATGCTCAGCCTGGCAAGGGCACGCGCATGACGTTCTCTGACGACTCCGGCACCGCCGCCTGCATGTGCGTCGTTGCCAGCTGCGATGCTAAACACGGGCATGACGATGGCGGCGACGCCTTCACCGTCCTCAACTTCGCCAGGAGCCCCAGGAGGCTACCAAGGTTCGTGGTGTTCAAGGGCCACAACGACCTGTACCTGAGCGGGGTGACGATCAATGGCACGAACTACCTCCAGTTCCCCGCGCGTGATCCCGGCGACCCGACGGTGGTGCACGAGACGAGATACCCCGGCCGCGACGGCGTCATCGTCGTGCGGAACATCCACCTCAACAGGTACTGGTCAGCCACACAAGGACAGTGGATCTTGGCCCACTACACCCCCAGGAAATGCAGAGCCCCCCGATCGCATCGTGGTTCACTGCCGTGGATGTCAAGGACTACTTCGCCATCAGCCCCTACGACATGTCAGGCACCTTATACTTTCTCAAGAACGTCACGAGAGGCGGCTTAACCAACTGCCTCAACGTCGACTTCTGGAACAGGACCATCACCGCCGACGCCCGGATCAGGGTGGAGGAGGCGGTCCTCGACCGCGAAATCTACAACGTCCAGTACAGGCTCAGGGAGGCCAGGGTGTACGACACAAGCGTCCTCACCATGGCCACCACGGCCGCCGTCAATGACACCTCCAGGGAGAACACATGGAGGCTCACTCTAGGGTACGAGGAGTCGGAGATGAGCACCTGGGACGCCACCCTCGAGCTCAAGCTCGGGATCGAGTCCAGGATCCGAGCCGGGTTCCTCAAACTTGGCCTCGATGCCACCGTCACACTAGTAGAAAACAGGGCTTTGGTTCAGGCCTAAAATCGCATTAATTCCGTTTACTCACGAATCGGGACCGATCCATCGGTCCCGGTTCGTGAGGCCAGTACGCCGGCCGGGTCTCGTGGGCCATCGGTCCCGATTCGTCTGACCCCTTTGGTCCCGGTTTCAATGGGCCTCGTTTCTGGCCCACAACCATTGGTCCCGGTTTGTGGCTGGAACCGGGACCAAATGTGGCCCTTTAGTTCCGGTTCCAACCACAAACCGGGATCAATGGCTGACCTATATATACCCCCTGCCCGCGAGCTCTGCTCTGTTTTTTAGGCCGGCTGTGGGAGAGCTTTGTGGTGCTCTAGCTCACCTCCTATGCACATGAGGTGTTCGATGAAATGCCCGACCCACACTTAAGCTTTATCCTCTCGAAGCTCCTTGTCCAAGCTTTATTTTCCTCAAGATTTGTCTCGGTTTGACGGTCCGTTCGGTCCCGTCCCCATCCTCACCGCCGTTGATCACCCGCGCCCATCTCGGTGCCGGCACCACCGTGGTTAGCCTCTTCTTCTTATCTTCTTTCTAAAAAAGTTCTTACTTGTATGATTTAGATAGATACTTGTATAATTTTCTTACTTTTGTTATTGTTTGTTATTATATAGTGCGATGGTTTTGGTATCCGCCTCCGTCGGCCCTCGTCATGTCTATGATTCGGATGTGGTATATATTATCTTTTATAACTATTTGTTTTATTTAGTGTTTATGACAATTATGCCGACTAACGTGACATAGATTTTTTTAATCTAGGAGGTAGGTGAATCGGAAATTCCAACCCACCACTAGTAGAAAACAGGGCTTTGGTCCAGGCTGGTCCAGCCCATTAGTCCCGGTTCACTCACGAACCGGGACCCATGGCAGCATTGGTCCCGGTTTGTGAGGCCAGGACACCGGCCGGGCCTCGTGGGCCATTGGTCCCGGTCCATCGGACCTCTTTGGTCCCAGTTCCAGACACCAACCGGGACCAATGGGTCTCGCTCCTGACCCACAACCAGTGGTGCCGGGTTGTGGCAGGAACCGGGACCAAATGGGGTCCTTTAGTCCCGTTTCCAGCCACGAACCAGGACCAATGAGATGCCTATATATACCCCCTCGCCAGCGAGCAGAGCACTCCACATTGCTCTATTTTTCTACCCGGCGAGGGGAGAGCTTTGTGGTGCTCTAGCTCACCTCCTATGCACATGAGGTGTTCGATGAAATGCCCAAGCCACACTTAAGCTTTCTCCTCTCGAAGCTCCTTGTCAAAGCTCCACTTTCCTCAAGATTTGAGGTTTGGCGGTCCGTCCTGTCCCGTCCCCGTCCTCACCGCCGTCGATCGCTCGCGCCCATCTCAGTGCTGGCACCACCGTGGTTAGCCTCTTCTTCTTATCTTCTTTCTAAAAGAAAAAAGTTTTTACTTGTATGATTTATATATATAATTTTGTATTTTTTTATCTTTATTATTGTTTGTTATTATATAGTGCGATGGTTTTCGTATCCACCTCTGTCGGCCCTCGTCCTGTCCATGATTCGGATGTGGTATATATATTATCTTTTATGACTATTTGTTTTATTTAGTGTTTATGACAATTATGCTGACCAACATGACATAGATTTTTTAATCTAGGAGGAGGTAGTTGAACCGGAAAATCCAATCCACATAACAACTCTTGTCGAGAAGTTAAATTTGGTTGAAAAAGAAAACAACTCTTGTCATGATATGTTGTAATGGTTTTTAATATACTTTATTATATAACGCATGCAGATGAATCGGCAATGGATGTACGGTGACCGACGCACCTCCGAGTATATTAAGGGCCTGCATAATTTTCTCCAAACGGCTGAGACAAACAAGCAGAATGGTTTTTTTCATTGTCCATGTACTGTCTGTGAGAATACGAAGGCTTTCTCCAACTCTAAAACCCTTCACTTCCACATGCTTCAGAAGGGTTTTATGCCACACTATAATGTTTGGACCAAGCACGGGGAAATAGGGGTTATGATGGAAGACAACGAAGAAGAAAATGATGATGACAACTATGTGCCTCCTGAATACGGTGATGCTGCAACGAGGGAAGATGAAGATCAAGGGGAACCAGGCGATGTGCTCGATGATGATCTTCGCCGGGTCATTATTGATGCAAAGAGACAATGCAAAAGTGAAAAGGAGAAGCTGAAGTTCGATCGCATGCTAGAGGATCACAAAAAAGGGTTGTACCCTAATTGCGAAGATGGCAACACAAAGCTCGGTACCACGCTGGAATTGCTGCAGTGGAAGGCAGAGAATGTTGTACCTGACAAAGGATTTGAGAAGCTACTGAAAATATTGAAGAAGAAGTTTTCAAAGGATAATGAATTGCCCGACAGTACGTACGCAGTAAAGAAGGTTGTATACCCTCTAGGATTGAAGGTGCAGAATATACATGCATGCCCTAATGACTGCATCCTCTATCGCGGTGCATACGAGGATTTGAACGCATGCTCGGTATCCGGTGCATTGCAGTATAAGATCAGACGAGATGACCCTGGTGATGTGGATGGCGAGCGCCCCAGGAAGAGGGTTCCTGCCAAGGTGATGTGGTATGCTCCTATAATACCATGGTTGAAACGTCTGTTCAGAAACAAAGAGCATTCCAAGTCGATGCGATGACACAAAGAGGACCATAAGAAAGACGATGCGATGCCCCCACCGTCGCCGTCGCCCTCGTCGCCCCCGCTGTCGCCCTTGCCAGCCGCCCCCGCTGTGAGCCGCCGCCGCCCCGGCTATGTTCATATCATTTTTTGTTTATTTTTTATATGATGAATTTTTTGTTCATATATATATATATAATGTATATATATGTATGTGGCTATGTATGTATGGATGTTCATATATGTATTAATTTTTTTGTTCAGAGCATTTTTTTGTTCATATGTGTATTTTTTTTATTCATAGCATTTTTTTGTTCATATATGTATTTTTTTATGTATGTATGTGGCTATGTATGTATGGATGGATAGCATTTTTTTCATGTATGTCGCCGTCGCCCTCGATCTCCTACCCCCTCCCCCCCTACCCGACAAACTCTCGAGGCCACGCAAACCCCTAGAAGAAAACTCTGGTAAATTCGACATGAGGGGGGACGTCGGACATATCGGGCGACCAACTCTTGAGGCCACGCAAACCCTAGAAAAAAGCGTTTTCGATCTCCTACCCCCTCCCTCCCCTACCTGATAAACTCTCGAGGCCACCCAAACCCCTAGAAGAAAACTCTGGTAAATTCGATATGAGGGGGGACGTTGGACATATCGGGCGACCAACTCTCGAGGCCACGCAAACCCTAGAAAAAAGCGTTGTCGATCTCCTACCCCCTCCCTCCCCTACCTGACAAACTCTCGAGGCCACCCAAACCCCTAGAAGAAAACTCCGGTAAATTTGACATGAGGGGTGACATCGGAAATATCAGGCGACCAACTCTCGAGGCCACACAAACCCTAGAAAAAAAGTGATGTCGATCTCCTACCCCCTCCCTCCCCTACCTGGCAAACTCTCGAGGCCACGCAAATCCCTAGAAGGAAACTCCAGTAAATTCGTAATGGTGCCATTTTGTTAAATACCTTAAAGGTTAAGAGAATCCCTTGTTTGGCATTCATGAGAGAGGTAGTCCGGACATTGGAAATTCATGAGAGAGGCGGTCCGGACGTCGGACATTCATGTTTGTATATTAATTGCCATGTTGTAATATTTGTAGAAACTATGGATCAAAGAGACATGGAACAAGAACAGTTGTTGGGGGACATAATCTGAGGCAATCCTGATGCTGTCTTGTCGTTTCTCAATGACAGCGATGGTCTTGAAGGAGAGGATTACTGCTCCCGTGATCGAACAATGGAGGAGGAAGGACATGATCATGATGGCTCCGGTCACCGAATGCTGGAGGAAGAAGGAGACCATGGTGACGGCTCCGGTGGCCGAATGGAGGAGGGAAATGTTCCAAAGTCCAGCGAGGTATATATATTAATTAAGCATGTGCTGACTAGCTAATTGATGCATTAATTGTTTTGGTATATACATATGTTAACTCTTATTTCTTATTTTATATAGCCCTCCGGATCGAGCCAAACTTCGGTAATGAGACGAGGCCCGAAGAGAAGGTTGGGCAAGGAAGAAAGGTTCACGATCACAGCACTCGCAGACGATGGCCTACCGATTGAACCAAAGCAGACCAAGGATGCGTTTGCTGCTTAGTGCAGAGCTATTGTTATGGACAACATCCTGATCAAAATCAACCGATGGAATAAGCCTAAGGGCAACAACCCTGAAAATTCTTATGCCATCGATAGACAGAAAGATGATCTTTGGACCGCGCTGAAGGCAAATTTCACCCTACCGCCAGAGGAGGATCCGAATAAGCCAATTATAGAGCCACTATTCAAGGCATGTGCTCTTAAGAAGATGGCATATCTATTCAGGGGGTGGAAGAATGAGTTGAAATCAAAGTTTATCGACAAAGGGAAGACTCCAGCATTCATCAGCCGATTTGAGAAGATAAAAGATTACTGGCCCGAATTTGTCGCCTACAAGACATCGGAGAAGAGTAAGAAAATGTCTGAGACAAACAAGAACAATGCTGCAAAGAAGCAGTATCACCATCACACGGGGTCAGGTGGCTACCTCAAAGCCCGACCATTGTGGGACAAAGCTAAGAATGACCTGCTTGCTAAAGGGGTCGAACCAGAGACATTGAACTGGCCAGACCGTTCAAGGACTTTGTTCTTCGTGGTTGGGGGAACTTTGGACCCTGAAACAGGAAAATGTCATTGGAAGAACGAGCAACTTGCAATAGCCATCACGAAGCTTCAGAAGTATATCACCCCAGCGCAGGAAGGGACGTTCATTCCCGACAGAGAGAAGGACAAGCTAACTGAGGCCCTAGGGAATGCTGAGCACCCTGGACGAACACGAGGCAAATCCGGCTCCGTTCCGTGGAAGGTTGGGTTTCCCGACACAGGCGGTTACAGAAGCCGGTAGAGAAAGAGGAAAGCGGAGCTAAGCGAAATGCAGAAGCTTAATGCAAGACTAGAAAAGCTAGAGGAAGTTGAGAGCCAGCGAGCTGCTGGCCAACCATCTCAGCGGCACGAAGCTACCCCAGAAGCTACCCCGCCATCTGAGCAAAGAAGCAGCGTGGCTTCCACGGAGCTCGTTCAGCCTAACTTCACGGCTCCTAGCTACCCCGTGGATACTATCCCGGAGGTTCAACATTGCAAGCTTTGGACGAAATTGCGGAACCTCAGTTTCAAGGCGGCTGTCGGCTATGTTGCACCTCCTCAACCCAACGGAACTTTTCACTGCAATCCGATTCCACATGGCTATGCTGTTGTGATGGTGGATGAAGTAATGGAGGGATTTGATGAGCTCGAGCTTGACCACCATACAGGTGAAGGGGAGAAGAAGCTAGTTCATGCTCTGAGGAGTACATGTCTCTGGCCGAAGGAGTACATAAAACTTCCAAACTGAACGCATCCATCTCCTCCTCTTCCTTCGGCGCGTCAGGGCAGTCCGCCTCCTCCTCCTCCGGCAAGTGATCAGGGCACTCCGCCTTCGTCTCCTCCTCCTCCTCCGGCGCGTCAGGGCAGTCCGCCTCCTCCTCCGGCGAGTGAGCAGGGCACTCCGTCTCCTTCTACGGCTCATCCGGCGCGTGACGGCACTCCGACTCCTCCTTCGCCTACTCCGACGGGTGAGCAGTCCGCCTCTTCTGGCGCCTCGTCGGCGACGGCGAAAGACAGATGCCGCCGCTCCGGCTCCTCCGGCGCGTCGAAGCACTCCGCCTCCTTCTCCGCCTCATCAGCAAGGACAGAAGAGAGACGCCACCGCTCCGGCAGCTAGCAGTACAAGCAGAGGCGGGAGGGAATTCAGATACTGTCCATCTCTCAAGCCTCTGGAAAATTTACCATATGAGAGGACCGAGCAGGAAAACGAGGACATATGTCGTGCCCAATTGAGGGATCATTTTGCAAAGAAAACTCGACCTCCGAAGGAGAAAGTAGATCTGGTGAAAGTGAAGCGCACTATCAATGCCCTGAAGCGACCGCCACCGCAAGAGCCGGATTCCAACTATGCCCGCTGTCTTAAAAAGACATATCAAGATGCGCGGCGGTCGAGAAGTACTTCGAGTGATGCAAGGTTAGCAAAACGAAGAAATGGGAAAAGAATTCCCCAGCTCGCCGAACAGGTGAACCAATCGTGCCCCCCGCTCAAGGTGTCTAGCGATATCGCCGTTGATCATCCGGGGATTGTGCCCGATAGCAATCCTGCTGATTGCATGAGCGATGATGTAGTGTTTGCGCCGTTGGAGGTGGACGAATACAGATACCGGTACAGGCAGCCTCTCGTCAAACCTGATCATCCTCCTCTAACAACGCTATGCGAAGATTCCATGATTGGTACCTGAAAACCTGCAGCGAATCTGGGAAGGATACTGTAACGATGGGTATTAAAGAGGAGCACGACCTCGTTGTAATGGATCAGTTGTCTGTTGAAGTTGACGAGTTATTCCAGTTATACAATCAAAAGGCCATCAACAAAACAATCATGACTTGCTACTGTCTGTAAGTACTACTTCTGTACTTAAGTCTATATATAGCTCAGCTCTTTCGTTGCATGTATATATAATTATCCTCACTATATTATGCAGATTGAAGATCAACGAATGCAGAAAAGGATAAATGTATGACATTGGGTTCATTATCATACATGAGTTTACGGTTAAACACAAAGCCACAGAAACCGAGGACAACTTGCTACAATCGCTGCTTGCAAATCAAAACAAAGAGACAATACTCTTTCCTTACAACTTCAAGTGAGTGTTACTGTCTTGTGCACATTCAGTTTTCCTTATTACTCGAGGTTATAGTAATGTAATTGATGAGTTATGCATGCGTGCGCAGTTTCCACTTTATTCTGCTAGAGATTAAAGTTGAGCGGGAAGTAGTAACCGTCTTAGACTCGAAACGAAAAGATCCCCAGGAATATGCGGACATGACTGAAATGCTTTAGAAGTAAGTTCAATCGATCATTATCGCATCATATCGGCAACTTTGTTCATTTCCTGATATCAAGTAATTATTTTCTTTGTCTGACAAGGTTTGGAAACAGTTCACCGCAATTGTTCCGGCACCACCGAGGAAGCTGCGATTTACACACCCGAAAGTAAGTACTACTAGCTAGTTCCGCGCATCTCTCATTGATTCTAGTTTCATCAATACCATTTATCATGCTTGATTATCAGTTTGATTGAACTCTATTTCTCGTAAAGTGCTTGTGGCAGGAAGCCGGGAATAATTTTTGTGGATACTACGTTTGCGAGTTCATCTACAACGCGACGACCCCTAAGCGGGGCTACTCTCAAAAACAATATGAAGTGCGTAAGCAATAATATTCATAATTTTATTTTATTACAATGATTTGTGTTGAGTTTCATTCATATATATGTATTGACCCCCTTCTTCAAATTAAATGTGGCAGATGCGGGATGAACTCCTACCACATGATCGCATACGAGCAATTAAAGAGGAATTGGCGGGATTCTTTCTTAACCACGTCATAAATAAACCCGGAGAATACCATCTGAAATTTGACATTAGATGTTAGGGATTGTAAGAGATCTTATATTATATATATGTAGCTAGTAGCGTCGGATAGATATACGAAAACTTGTTGTTCGATCAATCTCTCGAAGAAAGAGAGGTCAATCACTTTTCTCTCTATATATGTTAATGGTTTCTTCTTTTGCTTACTAGCTAGCATGTCGAGTTCTCTTTATCGTAGCTAGCGTCGACAAAGCACGGAGAAAGAAAAGACACTTCTCTCTATTAGCTACCTAACACAATATGAAACTTCTAAATTAACCATTCAAAACCCACTAAACCCCCCTTTAAAAACACCCAACTCCTGTCAGATTCTGACGTGTGGAATCCTTTTGGTCCCGGTTGGTGTTACCAACCGGGAGTAAAGGTCCTCCTGCCTGGACTCCCCGCATCGGCCACGTGAAAGCTCTTCTGTCCCGATTCGTAAACGAACCGGAACTAAAGGTTTGGGGCTTTAGTCCCGACCCTTTAGTTCCGGTTCAAAAACCGAGACTAATGACCCTCTAAAACCAGAACAAATAGGCCGTTTTCTACTAGTATTAACATCTCGTCCGAGTTCTTCGGGGCCTACAACTGGGGCGAGACCATGGAAAAGAAAGTGAGCCATGAGGTCGAGTACGAGGTCACCGTGCCTCCCAAGACCAAGGTCACCGTCAGCCTCATCGTGACGAGGAGTGCCGTCGACGTCCCCTTCAACTACCGGCAGAGAGACGTTATGTCCACGGACGGAGGAGCTCGGGATGTTGCCATGACGGATGGCCTCTACACGGGCATCAACAACTACAACTTCAAGTTCCAGACCACGGAGGAGAAGCTCAAGGCAAGGCGTTTGGCCCCGACCCCTCCTTGACCTAAGTACCACTGGATCGGACGTAATAATAAGTAAAATAAAACGTGTCTCGATCGATCGTGTACTCTCTACTACACGTGCACTCGCCATCTTGTATTAACTCAAGCGATCCGGCCGGCCACCTTGTAACCGAACAGCTAGTATCTGGCATGTGTGCAATATGTGTTCGTACATTGGTTGTCCCGTGTAATGCCGCAGATTTAGTTACTGTGTGTATCTCTCTTGTTGCTTAAGCATTAATTTATGTTATGAACAACAACTACCCGATTTAGCTACGAATAGCTCTCTCAGATGTACCACTAGTACTCAGCAGTTTTGAATTAGGCTTCCGCCCCGTTTTATAGGTAAATCAAACATCCATACAACCCGCAGTCAGCACAACATAAGATATGTGTGCCCACTACTATAGAACTCCTATCTGATCAACATATTGCAGGTTCCTTCATGCCAGAATAGAGCATCTCTAGCGGCCTAAAGCAACGCCGATTCTGCATCTTCCTTATGAACCAAGTTATCTATAACTATTTTGAAAATTGAGTTAAGAATTATTTAGTTGCGTTGAATTTATCTAAAGTTGATGAAGCATATTCAACTTGTTTTCAAAATTAGTCGACTTAAAAAAAATGAGTCG
Organism: Hordeum marinum; assembly: GCA_022496015.1. Taxonomy (NCBI): domain Eukaryota; kingdom Viridiplantae; phylum Streptophyta; class Magnoliopsida; order Poales; family Poaceae; genus Hordeum; species Hordeum marinum. The sequence continues at coordinate 447,311,001 of CM039676.1, forward strand.
ACATTGTCCTGAATCCTATTGATATTATTATTATTTTGCTTCGGGTCAAAGGCACGTTGAGCAAGTCTACTGGCCTCCCTAAGTCAACAGAATCTAGGATTCCTGCTCCATCATCGCCTTTGTAGATTGCCAGGCTCCTGCTCCTTTGTCCGCTCTAACTCCGTCGATGGGCAGTGATGACGCCAACAACCAAAATCTGTGAGGTCATGTAGGGCCAGTAGTACTACACATTAGCGTGGATACGTAAATACATATAAGTTTAAGGGCATTCTCAAAAAAGTCGTGGGGTCAGTTGATCCCATGACCCCAAAGCTTACATGTAGCGGTAGCGCCGCCACTAGTGATCGGAGTGTCGGGGGAGGTTTCATGTACCAGTGGGAGCTATAGTTTTGCCCTTCTTGTTCATCACTGTGCCTTCGCGTGGTGCTGGCGACGGTGTTTAATAATGGTTCCTTCGGCTTGGTGTGTGTGCCATCGATCTAGCGACGAGATTCGGGTAGGTCTTCATTATCATCATGTGCATCTTCGGCCCTTCCAACGATGGTGGTGGCAGTGTTCAATAACGTCTCCTCCAGCTTCAATGGTGTGTATGCTGCTGGATCTAGCTAGCAATCGGTTGGATATGTTTGTCTTTCTCTCTGTGGGTGCATCTTTGTGGGTTGATGTTGTTTCCGCAACAATGCCGCCGATTTGTATTTATGGTCGATCTAACAATCGCCTTCTTCTCAGGGTCGTGATCATCGAAATCGATGTCGCGGGCACTTCTGGTGAACACAAGTGACTTCCTGGCTCCTTGTGTGGGTACTACTTTTGGTTCCGACGATGGCACATAATTCAAGCGACTGCAACATTGGCCCGATCGACTTTGGCATGTGTATAATGTAGAGGATGAAGGATTTTCTAAGTACTGGGTTGTATTTTTCGTCCTATTTTATGGCTTTTCTTGAAATGTTTGTTTTCAATTAAATAGTGCAAGTCCACTTCTACTCGCGGGCTCAAATGAGCTCTCGATGAACAATAAAATCGTAAAACTGAAAAAAAAACTGATTTTGTTTGGCACACTTTGGCAAAACGTTTGTCAACTTCGGCATAAATAACTGAAAAAATGTTTTCATTTTTTGGGATTTAACTATTCAGTCGAGCTCATTTTAGTTGGAGGTAAGAAACACATAGAGCTTCTTTAAAAAAAATAGTCATGCGAAGGAACAGTGCCCGCTTCTGATTAAGCTACCCAGCAGCAACAACGCCCTGACGCCACAACACAGTCACACACACTCAACAAATCTTTCTTTCTTGCCAGTCATGACACAAGAACAAAAATCAGAAACTTTTATCAAGACACGGAGCACTGTAATATATATCCAGGTTCGTAGCTGAGTTATAACTTGTAGCCCTTGCTGGCCATCAATGCAGCCGGATCAGACCTTAAGTCTTTACCTGTCGCCATGACCTTACTATCTCATCAGCACGTGCGCTATTGTACATACAAACAACTTGATCGAGTATGATGTTTGAAAACAACACATGCGTCGGTCGGTTTGCTGCCACGCGAGGCACATAAAGGAGGATGTATATGCTTTTTTTCTTAAAGGACCGCCCCCGACCTCTGTATGACGACGATGCATGCAGTCATTTTATTTAAATGATCAAGTTCAAAACAAAGCCTAAGGTTTAGTTGGAGCCACTTGTGGCCACATCAATACAAACTATGATGACTATACACCTAGCCTGTTAATTTGACGCCATCCATATCGGTTGAAGATAGCTCGAGCTGCCGCCTCCCACCGGTTGCACGCAATAACCATACGCTCCCTGGACTCCGTAGGCGTGAGTAACGACCACATACGGATCCAAGCAGTTGCTCTGTATGTAACCTACAAGCAATTGATGAAATTTTTCCTGTTAAAAATCATATCATTCCTGCTATTTCATATAGCCCATAGCATCGCACATACTCCTATCTGAATGCGTTTAGCTGTGTTAACTTCCACTCCATTAAGGCATGTCCCAAATAACATGTTCATACTCGTTGGAGGGCTTATGTTGAAGGCTATATGAATAGTACGCCATAAAAGTCTGGCTAATGGGCATTCGAGAAAGTGGTGTTTGATTGATTCACTGTTGTCACAAAAACAACATCTAGGATTACCCACCCACCTTCGTTCAATCAGGTTATCCTTTGTGAGTATTACTCCTTTATGAAAAAAACCACATAAAAATCTTAATCTTGAGAGGTACTTTAATTCTCCAGATGTGTGACGAACTAGGAATTGGTCCGGTATTAATGAGATGTGTATACACTGATTTCATTGAAAAATTGCCACTTGTAGTTCATTTCCAATGAATAATGTCTGGTTGGTCGGAGAGTTGTGTTGAAAATATGCCCTAGAGGCAATAATAAAATATTTATTATTATATTTTCTTATTCATGATAATTGTTTATTATCCATGCTATAATTGTATTGAATGGAAGCACGTTGCATGTGTGGATACATAGACACAACTATGTCCCTAGTATGCCTCTAGTAGACTAGCTCGTTGATCAAAGATGGTCAAGGTTTCCTAGCTATTGACATGAGATGTCATTTGATAACGGGATCACATCATTACGAGAATGATGGGATGGACAAGACGCAAACTATAAACGTAGCATATGATCGTGTCAGTTTATTGCTACAGTTTTCTGCATGTCAAGTATATGTTCCTATGACCATGAGATCATGCAACTCACGGACACCGGAGGAGTGCCTCGTGTGTATCAACTGTCGCAACATAACTGGGTGACTATAAAGGTACTCTACAGGTATCTCCGAGGGTGTCTGCTGGGTTGGCATGGATCAACACTGCGATTTGTTACTCCATGTGACGGAGAGGTATCTCAGGGCCCACTTGGTAATACAACATCACAATAAGCCTTGCAAGCAATGTGACTAAGTGTTGGTCACGGGATCTTGTGTTACCGAACGAGTAAAGAGACTTGTCGGTAACGAGGTTGAACTAGGTATACAAATACTGACGATCGAATCTCGGGCAAGTAACATACCGATACACAAAGGGAACATTATACGGGATTAACTGAATCCTTGACATAGAGGTTCGACCGATAAATATCTTCGTAGAATATGTAGGAACCAATATGGGCATCCAGGTCCCGCTATTGGTTATTGACCATAGAGGTGTCTCGGTCATGTCTACATAGTTCTCGAACCCGCAGGGTCTGCACACTTAAGGTTCGGTGACGTTTCGGTAGTATAGAGTTATGTATGGTGGTGACCGAAGGTTGTTCGGAGTCCCGGATGAGATCCCGTACGTCACGAGGAGCTCCGGAGGTAAAGATTGATATATAGGAAGTCCTATTTTGGTCACCGGAAAAGTTTCGGGCTCATCGGTAGTGTACCGGGAGTGCCGGTAGTGTACCGGGGGACCATCGGGAGGGGTATTTCGACCCAAGAGGCTACATGGGCTGTGGGAGGATGAATACCAGCCCTTAGTGGGCTGGTGGAAGTCCCACAAGAGGCCCATGTGGCTGGAGTTGAGGGAGAAGGAAAAAAACCAAGGTGAAAAGAGTTTCCAAGTGAGAAGGAGCAATCCTAGTCCTACTAGGATTGGAGGAGGATTCCTCCTCTCCTCCTTGCGCAAGAGAAAAAAGGGGCTGGCCCTTGTGCGCCAGCCTCCTCCCTCTCTCTTCTTATATATACTAGAGGTTTTAGGGTTTTTGCACTAGATTTTCAGCCACGTGCTACCCTCTCCTCTAGTGCATAGTTTCTCCTCTAGATCGGTTTTCTGCAGTGCTTAGGCGAAACCCTGCCGAAATAGCTCCACCACCATCGCCGCAACGGCGTCGTGTTGCCGGAGAACTCTTCTACCTCTCCGCTCCCTCTTGCTGGATCAAGAAGGCGGAGATCGTCATTAAGCCGTACGTGTGCTGAACGCGGAGGTGCCATCCGTTCGGTGCTAGATCGGGACGGATCGTGGTTGGATCGCGGGACGCTTGGAGATTTGGATCGCGAAGATGTTCGACTACATCAACCGCGTTTATTAACACTTCCTGCTTAGCGATCTACAAGGGTATGTAGATCCACTCTCCCTCTCGTAGATGCTCATCTCCTAGATTGATCTTGGTGAAGCATAGGAAATTTTTTGTTTCCCATGCAACGTTCCCCATCAAGTTAAACTTCCATCAACCTACGTACCAAATGCAGCCATGCATTCCATCGTTATCCTACCAGAGACCTCCTAAACTAAATATTAAGAGGTATCGTTTGCAACACATTAGCAACATAAGCCTCCTTGCATTGCACACTGTTATATAATACCGGATACTGCGTAGCTAGTGACGTCTTTCCTAACCACGTGTCTTCCCAAAATCTAATTGTGCTACCATTTCCAAGGTGAAACTGCACCCTATGGAATAAAGGCTTCTTTTATCTTCATTAAGCCTTTCCAGAACGGTGAATCCGATTGCTTCACCATAACTTGTGCAAGAGTTTTGGTTTGTAGGTACTTATTACGTAGTAATTGTACCCACGTTCCTTCTGTCTTCACTGATAATCTATATAACCATTTGCTTAGTAGACAAATGTTTTTAATTTGTAAATTCTCAATCCCTAACCCGCCCTGCTCTTTTGTTCTGCACACCATGTCCCATTTAGCAAGTCTATATTTCTTTTTACTCTCATCACTTTGCTAGAAACATATAGATTGGTAAAAGTCAAGTCTTTTATGTACCCCTACTGGTACTTCAAAGAAAGATAACAGAAACATCGACACACTTGTCAACACTAAGTTTATTAGCACTAGCCGGCCTCCATACGACATTAACTTGTCCTTCCAGCAACTTAGTCCTTTTTCTTACCGATCTTCTATGCATTTCCATTCTTTATTGGTTAATTTGCGGTGATGAATCGGAATGTCCAAGTAACTAAATGATAGAGAGCCCATCTCGCAACCGAATAATTGCTTGTACACCTCTTGTTCTTCCTTAGCTTTCCCAAAGCAGAACAATTCGCTCTTTTTAAAATTTATCTTTAGTCTTGATAACTGTTCAAACAGACATAATACCAACTTCATGTTTCTAGCTTGGACGAGGTCATTTTCCATGAAAATGATTGTGTCATCCGCGTATTTTAAGATGGATAGCCCTCCATCCACCAAATGTGGGACTAACCCCCCCTATGAGATCGTTCTCCTTTGCTCTTCCTATGAGAATTGTCAACATATCAGCATCTATGTTGAATAAAATATGAGACATTGAATCTCCCTGTCTTAGAACTTTGTGGGTTTTGAAATAATGACCCATGTCATCATTCATCTTTATCCCAACACTACCCTTCTGAATGAAGGTATCCACTTGTGAGGATGTATATGGTTGGATGAACACATGCTAAAAGTTCTTCTTTCGGTCCTTGTTGATACAAGGGGGTTTGCATTCTCAAACCAAATGGTTTCTCAGTTCCATGACCAATACAATTTAAGCTCCATACAACAAAACTATTTTAGAAACCAAGCAATGGAATAACCAACGTAAAAGAGCAACTCTAGCAGAGTAGCCATATTGTGCGCTCATGAAGATCATAAGGGTTATGTGCAAACACATAGTCATCATAATACAACCTCATAATTGTGGGTCCCATGTATCAATGCGGCATTATTTTCTCCAATCTTCTCTAACTCTATCTTTATACTACTTAAAAAGAATGTAAAGTTTCATGTTTAAATTTTATTCCCAACACTCCTTAATCCAACCTTCCCCGTATGATAAACATTCACCTTAATTTATTTACTTTTATTCAACATATAAGTTAAATCATGGGAAATATTTGATAAACATGTATTTATACATTGCATTAATATAGGCATGTGAATCACAATCTAATGTACTAGAATATTTTTATCGGGTTGCAACCCACATGCATTATCTAGTTAATATAAAGAGCACATGTTATTTTGATGGGGGTGTGTGGGGGGGGGATGAAGTTTCCTTCCTGCCACACAACTTCCATATGGAGCGGTCAACAAAAGCCAACCCCAATTGCCATACATATGGAGTCCGGGAGGCCATATATGGCAGGCGCTCCAGAGATTATGGTGATTAGATGACATATGGTAACCCTGTTAGATTGCCTTTCTTTCACCAAAATTAACATAATGGTGGTTATTGTGGCGATCTGGCCAATATGGTGCCTCTGGTAGAGTTGCTATAAGGACTTAACAATCTGCTTCATGTGTATTCCTAGACCTAATAATCATTTTCTCCTCATTTGTAACACTTCAAGATATGTATAGTGTAGGATCATGAAGTGAATAAGAATGCCAAATGGGCTTGTAGTGTAAACCCAAAGTAGTTGTTAGTACTTTACAAAAGAGTTACTTTCCCTTCTCCTAACCTCGGTTTCTCCGCCTCTCCCCGACTCCATCTCTCATCTGGTTTCGTCCTCCCTCGTCCCTTCTCATTCCCAGATATAGCAGCCTTGTTGGCCGGGGAGTTGAGACAGGGGGTCCCCTCATCCTTTTTCTCTAGTAGTAGGAATCTTTGCGTCCCTAGTGGTGGTTAGTTTTTACCCTTGTCCAATAAACCACATCGCTCCTCATCATTATTCATTCTACCCCCCATCCATATATGTACGATGGTGGTTTGTTTGGAGGTTGTGGTCAGATCTGAAAGAAGCAAATCTGACACCTTGCGCCGGGCTTTAGTCGGCGCTGCCTGGTTTCCATGGCCAATTTCCTTTCTTCTCTGTGAGCACGCCATCGTGATGGTGGGTGCATCTCTGGGTAAGGTAGTATGATGGTCAAAGGATTTGGTGTCTCTTTCTTTGCCTTCTTCTTTTTAAATCCCTCTGCAATCACCATATATTGGCATCTAATTTTGTCATTTCCCCACAGCTTCCTCTCTCAACCTCCAACCGAGGCTCTCTCTGCTATTATGGGAGGAGCCTATTTGTGAGTATGCTCGTTGGATGTGCTAGTCTCTCTGACAAGACATACCTGTCCGAGACAAGTTGCTTGGCCAGTCCGTTTTGACGCGTCATCGTCATTATTTTTCGCATTGTGGCTTGGGGAGTTCTTTCTCATCTAGTAGAACATGGTTTCATCCCTCACCTTCAGCTCCGCTGGCTTCAGATTCATCCAATCATGCAGGAAGAATGTCTCCTATGGTCTTCCTAGTGTATGTGGGAACAATTGCCCCAATCGTACTGGACATGGGTAATTTTGTGCTTAAGAAGACGCCCAACGTGAGCTTGGAATTGTAGAAACACATCGAACACATCAGATTTGCGCTTGATAAGATAAAGCCAAGTAAACTGACTATAATCATTAATAAAATTGACATAATAATTATAACCACTAACAGAAATTTGGGCATGGTCCCATACATCAGAAAACACAATCTCAAGTGGAGTTTTAACGACACGAATCGACTCTGAAAACGAAAGCTGATGACACTTGCCTTGCTGACAGACATCAAAAACTGTGGAAGCATCTTTATTGGACACAACTGGAAGATCATGACGATGAAGAACACTACGAACTATGGGGGTGGCAGGATGACCAAGCCATGCGTGCCGATGAGTGGGCGACACACGGAAACCACTGAACGCTCGAGGAGTAGATGCCATATCAAGTCCATAGAGTCCATGGCGCAGGCGACCTCTAAGTAGAACGTCCCTCCTGTCCCGATCCTTGATAAAAAAATAAAAAGGATGAAACTCAGTGAAGACATTATTGTCACGAGTAAGTTGAGGAACAGACAATAAACTACGAGTGGTAGAAGGGACTCTCAGAACATTGCGAAGATGGAGAGATTTGTGTTTATGAGTTAGAAGCGATGCCTGACCAACATGTGATATGTGCATACCTGCTTTGTTGGCGGTGTGAACCTGATCATGGCCACGATATGGCTCCTTGGTGGAGAGCTTACCCATCTCACCCGTCAGGTGATGAGTAGCGCCCCTATCCATGTACCATGTTGGATCAATGGGATACGTTGGAGTGTGCCCATGCTCGTGAGTTCCCAAGGCAGCCTGTTTGTCGTTGCCTTTTCCATTGTTGTCGATGCCAAGGAAGTCCTGCTTGAAGTGGCGATGACAGCGGGATGCTATGTGGTCAGAGAGACCAGACAACTGTTAGGGGAGATGGACGCCTCATGAGGGGCAGCAGGCACACGGGCAGCCACCCTCGGTCGTGGGCATGGAGCCAGCGACGGGCGGCCGCTGTGCCTGTGGAGTCGGCAGCACCACCTTGCCTCCGGTGGGTGGCTTGTAGGGCTTCCCTTTTCTACGAGTGGCAGCATTTGCATAAGCAAAACTCGGGTTGGAACGGTGGGACTTGACACGTTGTTCCGTGGCGAGGAGGTGTGAGTAGAGCTCACAAGGTTGGAGCGGGGTGTCGCGACCATTGATGTTCTCGGCGAGGTTATCATAGTCGTCATCCAACCCATTCATAACAAAGGTGGTGAAGTCGTCAGGATGGAGCGGCTGGCCAATGGAGGCCAAGGTGTCTGTGAGGCGCATCATCTTGTTGAATTAGTCGGTGATACTAGGTCAAGAAGCTTGGTCTCCCCAGCTCCGTGGGAATGGCATGAGCATGCTCCTACTGTTGAGACGCGAAGCTCGTGTGCAGGGCAGACCACGCCTCTCAAGATGTGGCAGCGAAGAGGACCAACAAAGACACCCCCTCGGTGAGAGATGACTAGATCGCAGAGAGGATGGCCTGATCTTGATCCACCCATGCGTGATACGCCGGGTGATGCAGAGGAGGGCACGGCACGGTGCCATCGATGTAACCCTCCAGGTTGCGACTGCGAAGAAGCGACAGCACCTGCGTGTTGGGTGACATAGTAGTAAATCAAAATTTTCCTACGTGTTCACCAAGATCCGTCTATGGAGAAACCAGCAACGAGTAAGGGGAGAGTGGATCTTCATACCTTTGAAGATCGCTAAGCGGAAGCATTACAAGAACGCGGTTGATGGAGTCGTACTCGCAGCGATTCAGATCGCGGTGGATTCCGATCTTAGCGCCGAACAATGGCGCCTCCGCGTTCAACACACGTGCAGCCCGGTGACGTCTCCTACGCCTTGATCCAGCAAGGAGGAAGGAGAGGTTGGGGAAAAGCTCCAACAGCAGCACGACGGCGTGGTGGTGGTGGAGTAGCAAGGTATTCCGGCAGGGCTTCCCCTAAGCGCCGCGGAGGAGGAAGAAGAGAGGTAGGGCTTCACCGTGAGAGAGAGAGTTCAGATCTTATCTCAAAACAGCCAAAACCTCAAGTATATATAGGAGGAGGGACGTGGAGGGCTGCCTTGGCCTCTACTCCAAAGAGGAGAGGTTCGGCCGAATTAAAGGGAGAGTCCTCCTCCCACAAGGGAGGTGGAACTCTTCCTTTTGAATCCTTTTTGCCTTGTCTCCTTATCTCCAGCCGCATGTGCCTTTAGAAAAAGTCTTGCCCAGCCCAATAAGGGCTGGCACACTTTATCTAACAGCCCATGAGGTCCTTTGGTCGTCACACCCCTCCCGGGGGTCCTCCGGCACCCTCCCGGCACTCCCGGTACACTACCGATGAGCCCAAAAACTTTCCGATGACCAAAACTGGACTTCCTATATATCAATCTTTACCTCCGGACCATTCCGGAGCTCCTCGTGACTTCCGGGATCTCATCCAGGACTCTGAACAACCTTCGGTAATCACGTATACCATTTCCCTATAACCCTAGCGTCATCGAACCTTAAGTGTGTAGACCCTACGGGTTCGGGAGACACGTGGACATGACCGAGACACTTCTCCGGCCAATAACCAACAGCGGGATCTGGATACCCATGTTGGCTCCCACATGCTCCACGATGATCTCATCGGATGAACCACGATGTCGGGGATTCAATCAATCCCGTATACAATTCCCTTTGTCTATCGGTATGATACTTGCCCGAGATTCGATCGTCGGTATCTCTATAGCTTGTTCAATCTCGTTACCGGCAAGTCTCTTTACTCGTTCCGTAATACATCATCCCATGGCTAACTCCTTAGTCACATTGAGCTCATTATGATGATGTCTTACCGAGTGGGCCCAGAGATACCTCTCCGTCACACGGAGTGACAAATCCCAGTCTCGATTCGTGCCAACGCAACAGATACTTTCGGGGATACCTGTAGTGCAACTTTATAGCCACCCAGTTACGTTGTGACGTTTGATACACCCAAAGCATTCCTACGGCATCCAGGAGTTGCACAATCTCATGGTCTAAGGAAACGATACTTGACATTGAAAAGCTTTAGCAAACAAACTACACGATCTTGTGCTATGCTTAGGATTAGGTCTTGTCCATCACAACATTCTCCTAATGATGTGATCCCGTTATCAACGACATCCAATGTCCATGGCCATGAAACCGTGACCATCTATTGATCAACGAGCTAGTCAACTAGAGGCTCACTAGGGACATGTTGTGGTCTATGTATTCACACATGTATTATGGTTTCCGGTTAACACAATTATAGCATGAACAATAGACAATTATCATGAATAAGGAAATACAATAATAACTATTTTATCATTGCCTCTAGGGCATATTTCCAACACTACGCACGCCACAACAGATAATTATCCTCGTGAGTTTCACCGAGATGAGGTGCACGAAGTAAAACGGCACAGGAGCCGCAGCATGATCAGCGACACAGGAGGTGACGTGTAGTAACCCGGGTGCAAGAAACCACAAGGTGCGCCATGACTCAGCTCCGTGGAGGTAGCTACAGCCGGCGCATGAGCTCCATAGTATGGCGCGGCCGAAGGGGACGGGTAGTACCCGCCATAGACTGGCGGCGCAAAAGCTCCATAGGGCGCAACTATCGCACAGTAGGGCACCACGGGCGCAACGCCATAAGGAGCCGTGATCGCAGCCGCGTAGGGCAACGGCGGCGATGTGGCGTTGTAGGCGGCCACAGGCGCAGCCGTGTCGGGCCACCACTGGCGATGGATGGATCAGTGGAGAGACCATCCTAGGGTCGGCAGGGTCGGTGTACGGAGTATGGGCACCCGCCCCACACGGGGGAGGTGCGGACGTAACCGGCTGCAGAGGCAGATTGGAAGAGGTGCCGACCATAGACGACGGGCCGGTGTAGACCGAGACCAGCGGGTGCGAGGAGAGGAACGCCGAGGCACCGGTCGTGGCAGAGACCGGCACGGCGGCGGCGGCGGCAGTCGGGCTAGGTGGAGCAGCGGAAGACATATGACCGATCTGGATTGATACCATGTTAAGCTTAGGGTTTGGAAAACTGCACAACACCCATAACGGGTGTGGCTATCTCATATATATAAAGAGATACACAATCGTGTACAATATAATATACAAGATCTATACAAAAATTACGTATAAATTCGGTCTAACACAATTCATTTTTCATTACATAACACAACCCAGCAAGCATTGCATCAGTTCGAGACCAAAAGCTAAGGCCATGATAGCTTACATAGCTACAACCATATGAGTTCTCATGGCTATAACCATCAGCTCATCCGTATGCATCGTTGAAAATCAATAGGTGCAGCCATCGGTGCATCAGGAGTTCAGGACATCACTACAACCAACAGCATACATCACAGAGCACTTAGGTTACATAGATACAAGAAATTAGCTAGAACATGGGCATTACAAAAAGACAAGGCACTCCTATAGGACCGTCAAACACGAGAGCAGCCAGCGCCGCCTCCGGTTCCGGCGCGTCAACCCTGCCATGGTAAGTCTCGAAGTGATTGTGGCGGGGTAGGTCGGCGCATTCATCTGGTAGCCATGCATCCGGCAGATATTCCACGAGTAGAGGGGCGCCGTGGGAGCATTGCAGACCTTCTGCACGAGGATTGCAGCCAGCCTCAGCTCACCGCTCCTGCCGGCTGCCGCCAACCGGCCCACGGTAGAACTCGTCCAGAGCGTCCAACGTCGGCGTGTGCGGGAGGAACAGTTGTCAGGTTTCTACTGACTGGACAAACAAGCTGGCGAGCAGCCCAGCGGTTGAAATGTCGTCGTGCTCGACGGTAGACCACCGCTACCACACACACTTCTACTGGCGCCCGGCATCGACCTCTCGGTCGCGCTCTCGCCACCCATCGCAAGAAGAACGAGGATACGATTAGGGATTTGATGACAGGGGAAGGAAGACAAGTTGGGGCGTGCGCCTCATCCCTACTCGAGCCAGCCGGTTCGGCTCGACCGCCTCTACGTACAGACGTTGAAGGGGGAAAGGGCCAGATGTATGCAGCCGCGTACACATGAACATCTTTGTTAAGTATTCGCAAGTCTGATGAATGTATTGAAACGTTTCACGAGTACGGGGACGGGTTTATTACAAGCGAGTAGCAAACAAACCTATGATTCTATGGATAGGAGGATAGTGGCATTCCCTGCTTACTATAGTTTAAGTTTCAAACTTGATATCGGAGTTGTATTTTTCTGGATTAATTCCAGGCCTTCTGACGATCTGCGTTCAGTGAAAGAAAACATTTTCCTCAACTACGAAGGTGTCTATGATGATTTCATTAATCTAAAAAAAGTAATTATTCATATAGAACATCTAGCACAAAAAATGGAAAAGAAATGAACTACAAAAATTAAGGGACATTCCTCGCACACCTCCCGTGCACCATAGCGTTGGATCAACAGGAGCCAGACATGGATGTCCATCGTGCCCACTAGTGAACTATGAGGGGGTGAGTGGGATCAGGTGAGTGGGATCACCGCTAATGTGATTCGTGGTCCGGACCACCTTGCTTCTTCTCCTCTCCGAGTCTGGATCTCCCCTCTCCTTCGTCATGCCCAGTGCTATCAAACCCTAATACTGGGGACGGGAGAAGAAAGACACGGTGTGGGCATGGCCCTACAGGTCGCGGCATCTGTGGAGGCTCCGGTGTGGGGCACCGGTGGTCACGACGATGAGGCGCCCAGCAAGGAGTACCCATGTTGTTTCTGGTTTTCTTTTTTACTTAGAATGCAACAGGTGGAAGTTTTTTTCCTTAAACAATAAACAAAAATGGTGCTATCAGTAGTAGAAAACGGTTCATTTGTCCTGGTTCTAGAGGCCCATTAGTCCCGGTTTTGGAACCGGCACTAAAGGGTCGGCACTAAAACCCAAAACCTTTAGTCCCGGTTCGCTTACAAACCAGGACATAAGGGGCTCCACGTGGCCGCTGCGGGGAGCCCAGATAGGAGGACCATTAGTCCTGTTTTATAACACCAACCGGGACCAAAAGGCATCCACGCGTCAGCATTTGGCAGGAGCTGGGGTTTTTTTTTTGAAGGGGGGAGGGGGGTAAGGGGTTTTGGAGGGTTAATTTAGGGGTTTCATATTGTGTTAGCTAGCTAATAGAGAAAAATGTCCTTTCTTTTTCGTGCTTGGTCGACGCTAGCTACGATAGAGAGAACTCGACACGCTAGCTAGTAAGCAAATGAAGCAACCATTAAGTACACAAGATTCGTCATGAACATATACAGAGAGAAGTGCTCGACCTCTTTTTCTCCCAGAGATTGGTCGAACAACAATTTTTCGTATATCTATCCGACGCTACCAGGTACATATATACTATATAAGATCTCTTACAATCCTTCAGATTCAATCACAAATCCACATAATATTCTCCGTATTTAGGTATGACATGGTCAAGAAAGAATCCCGCCAATTCCTCTTGAATTGCTCGTGTGCGATCATGTGATAGGAGTTCATCCCGCATGTGCCAGATCTAATTTAAAGAAGGGGTCAATACATGCATATATATGAATAAAATTCAACACAATTGATTGTAATGTAATATATAAAATAAAATTGTGAATATTATTTATGTACTTCAAATTGTTTGTCAGATAAGCCTCACTCACACGTCGAGTGGCGATTGAACTCGCATACGTAGTATCCACATAAAACAGTCGCTTCTTTCTGGTACAAGCATTTTACGAGAATATAGTTCAATCAAACTGATAAGCAAGCATGATAATGATATATTGAAGAAATTTTGAATCAATTAGAGATGTGCAGAACTAGCCAGTACTACTTACTTTTGGGTGCGTAAATCGCTACTCTTTGTTTAGACTGGGAACCTTTCGGGTGAACTTCTTCCAAACTCTGCCAGACAAAGAAAATGATTACTTGATATCAGAAAATTAACGAAAGTTGCATGCCGATATGGTCTCGGTATTGACTGAACTTACTTCTTGAGCATTGCAGTCATGTCCGCATAATTCTCGAGATCTTTATGTCTCGAGTCTAAGACAGTTACTAATTCCCCGTCAAGTTTAATGGATAGCAGAATATAGTGGAAACTGCGCACGCATATATAACTCATCAATTACATTACTTAACCTCGAGTAAGCGAACCGAGTATAAAGAGATGACAACAACACCCACTTGAAGTTGTAAGTAAAGAGTATTTCCCTTTTGTTTTGATGTGTAAGGAACGACTCTAGCAAGTTCTGCTCGGTCTCTTTGACAGTGTTTCATACTGTCCATTCATTGACGACATCTGGGCTAATGAACACAACGTCGAAGATTCCTACTTTTTTGCATTCTATGATCTCCAATCTGCATAATATAGTGAGGATAATTATATATACATGCAATGAACGAGCTGAGCTAGAGACTGAAATGTAGAAGTAATGCTTACAGACAGTACGCAGTCATGAGTTGTTTGTCGAGGTCCAGTTGATTGAATAACTGAAATAACTCCACAAATTCAATAGGCATCACGCTAAGTCCAATGAATTCGTGCTCTGGTTTCACTCTAACATACATAGTGTCTCTCCCAGACTCCCTGCAGGTTTTCATGTACCACTCATGCAATTTGTACATCATTGTTGTTAGAGGAGGATGATCAGGTTTGACGAGAGACTTTCCGTGCACGTATTTGTATTCTTCTTTAGTTACCTTAGCCGTTTCAAAAAATACATCATCCCCCAAGTAATCGCCAAGTATGATACCGAGCAGTAGCACCGGATGATCAATATCGCTAGACACCTTGAGCGGGGGGCATGATTGCGGCTCCTGTTCGCCGAGCTGCGGAATTGTTTTCCTACTTCTTCGTTCTTTGACTCGGGCAGCACTAGAAGTACTTCCCGACTGCTGTGCTTCACTATATGTCTTTATAATACATCGATCATAGTTTGATGGCAGCGGAGGCGGTGATGGTCGCTTCAGGGCATCCAGAGTGCGCTTCGCTTTCACTGGATCTACCGTTTCCTTCGGAGGTGGTTGTTTCGGCCTTCACTTCGGCTTTACTGATGTCAACGCTTTCTTCGTCAGTCCTCTTGTATGGTAACTTTGTAACAGGCTTCAGGCTTGGACCAAATTTGATTTTTTTCCCGCCTATTGTACTGCTAGCCGTCGGAGCGGCGGCGGCGTCTCTCTTCTGTCGTGGAGGAGGCGGAGTGGCCTGACGCGTCGGAGGAGGAGGCTGAGTGGCCTGACGCGCCAGAGGAGGAGGCTGAGTGGCCTGACGCGTCGGAGGAGGTGTGATGGCCTCACGCTACGAAGGACGCGGGGTGGCCTCACGATACAAAGGAGGCGAAGTGGCCTCACACGTCGGAGGAGGCAGACTGCTCCGATGCGTCGACATAGGCGGATTGCCCTTGGGCGTTGGAGGAGCTGTAGAAGGAAGCGGAGTGTCCTGATCACTCGCCAGAGGTGGAGGCGGAGGAGGCGGACTGCCCTGACTCGTCGGAGGAGGAGAAGGAAGCGGAGGCATCCAGTTTGGAAGCTTGATGTACTCCTTTCGCCATAGACATGTACTCCTCAGAGCATGAACCAGCTGATTCTCCCTTCACCTGTAGGGTGGTCAAGCTCGAGCTCCTCAAATCCCTCCATTACTTCATCCACCGTCACAACAGCATAGCCATGTGGAATCGGAAGGCAGTGAAAAGTTCCATTGGGTTGAGGAGGTGCAACAGAGCTGACAGCCGCCTTGAAAGTGAGGTTCCGGAATTTCGTCATAAGCTCGCAATGTTGAACCTCCGTGATAGTATCCACGGGGTAGCTACGAGCCGTTAAGTCAGGCTGAACGAGCTTTGTGGAAGCCACGCAACTTCTTCGTTGAGATGGCGAGGTAGCTTCTGGGGTAGCTTCGTGCCGCTGAGATGGTTGGCCGGTAGCTCGCTGGCTCTCAAGTTCCTCTAGCTTTTCTAGTATTGTATTAAGCTTCTGCATGTCGCTCAGCTCCGCTTTCCTCTTTCTCTGCCGGCTTCTGTAATCGCCTGCTTCGGGAAACCCAACCTTCCACGAAACAGAGCCTGGTGTGCGTCGTGTTCGTCCAGGGTGCTCAGGATTCCTGAGGGCCTCAGTGAGCTCGTCCTTCTCTCTATCGAGAATGAATGTCCCTTCCTGCGCTGCGGTGATATACTTCTGAAACCTCTTGATGGGTATTGCAAGTTGCTCGTTCGTCCAACGACACTTCCCTGTTTCAGGGTCCAAAGTTCCCCCAACCCCGAAGAACCATGTCCTTAAACGGTCTGGCCAGTTCAATGTCTCTCATTCGACCCCTTTAGCAAACAGGTCATTCTTAGCTTTGTCCCACAACGGCCAGGCTTTGAAGTAGCCACCCGACCCCGTGTGATGGTGATACTGTTCCAGGGTTGTTCTTGTCTGTCTCTGACATTTTCTTACTCTTGTCTGATGTCTTGTAGGCCACAAATTCAGGCCAGTAATCTCTTATCTTCTCAAATCAGCCGATGAATTCTGAGTCTTCCCTTTGTCGACAAACTTTTATTGCAACTCATTCTTCCACCTCCTGAATAGATCTGCCATCTTCTTAAGAGCACACGCATTGACCAGTGGCTCTATAACTGGGTTATTTGGATCCACCTCTGGCGGTAGGGTGAAATTTGCCTTCAGTGAGGTCCAAAGATCATCTTTCTGTCTATCGGTGACATAAGAAATTTCAGGGTCGTTGTCATTAGGCTTATTCCATTGGTTGATTTTGATCGGGATGTTGTCCCTAATAATAGCTCCGCACTGAGCAGCAAATGCGTCCTTGGTCCGCTTTGGTTCAATCGGTAGGCCATCGTCCGCGAGTGTTGTGATCGTGAACCTTTCTTCCTTGTCCAACCTTCTCTTTGGGCCTCATCTCGTTACCGAAGTTTGGCTCGATCCGGAGGGCTATAAAAGAAGAAATAAGAGTTAATATATGTACATACCAAAACAATTAATGCATCAATTAGCTAGTCAGCACAGGCTTAATTAATATATATACCTCGTCAGACTTTGCAACATCTCCCTCCTCCATTCGCTCACAGGAGCCGTCACCATGGTCTCCTTCTTCCTCCGGCATTCGGTGACCGGAGCCATCGTGATCATGTCCTTCCTCCTCCATTTTTCGATCACCGGAGCAATAATCCTCTCCTTCAAGACCATCGGTGTCGTTGAGAAACGACAAGACAGCATCAGGACCACCTTGGATTATGTCACCCAACAACTGTTCTTGTTCCAAGTCTCTTTGATCTATAGTTTCTACAAATATTAAAACATGGCAATTAATATACAAACATGAGAGATGGATATATAAGTGGCAAACATAGACCTGGCTAGCTAATCAGAACAAGGAATCATATTACTGGCCTCGACGCTCCTATGGTTTGGGGTGGCCTCAACAACGCTTCTAGGGTTAGGGGTGGCCTCAACGCTTCTAGGGTTTGGTCGGGCGAGAGGGGGTTGATCGACGTCCCCCCTCATGTTGAAGAGTTACCGGAGTTTTCTATGAACAAAAAAAAACTACCTATCACATGGCTGTCCGACGTTCGGATCGCCTATCTCCTGAATGTCAAAGAAGGGATTTTCTTAACCTTTAAGGCATTTGACAAAATGGCGTCATTCTAGATGTGCAGAAAATGGTCCATATTTTTCCTGATCTCATCTACCCTTCTACATGTCACGTTGTCTAGTGTCAAAGGATTCAAGAAAACCATGGCTTCATCATTAGCCGGAAGTAACAGGCGCATAATCCTACGAAGCTCTCCAAAATTGATTTGGAACGGAGTCTCGGATAGGATAATTAGCTTTTTGGTATGAAGTTCATCAAGAGCCTTCCGAATATCGCTATTTGGAAAGCCTTTGCTGAAATTCGTACCAAAAACCAAATTATTCTATCTGGAACTCCGTTCCAAAACAACTTTGAAGAGCTTCGTAGCATCATACGACTGTTACTTCCGGCTAATGATGAAGCCATGGATTTCTTCAATACTTTGACAAATAACATGACATATAGAAGAATATATATATAGACGAGATAAAAAAATTGGATCAAGTTGTGCACATCCATAATGGGCGCATTCTTGATAAATCTATGCTACTGGAGTTTTCTATATGAACAAGTTATCGGGGAGGGGGGTAGACGACAACGACGCTCACCCCTAATTTCCGACGTCCGACGTTCCCCCTCATGTCATGTCCGACGTACCCCTCATGTCAAAGTTATCGGGGAGGGGGTAGAAGACAACGATGCTCACCCCTCATGTCATGTCCGACGTCCGGACCGCCTCTCTCATGAATGCCCGACATCCAAACACTTATCGAAAAAACCTAAACAA
Organism: Hordeum marinum; assembly: GCA_022496015.1. Taxonomy (NCBI): domain Eukaryota; kingdom Viridiplantae; phylum Streptophyta; class Magnoliopsida; order Poales; family Poaceae; genus Hordeum; species Hordeum marinum. The sequence continues at coordinate 447,329,550 of CM039676.1, forward strand.
ATTTCTCTTCCATCTCATCTCATCTCCACAAAAAATCTATCTATCACATTGAGTTATCACATTTCATCCATCTATCTATTCATCTAAGAAACATCGCATACATCTAGAAAAACATCTCATACATCTAAAAAACATCTCATACATCTAAAAAACATCTCATACATCTAAAAAACATCTCATTCATCTAATGGTACCGGCGACCATGGCCGTGCTAACCACAAAATTGTGGCCGTGGGCCATAGCGCCGCCATGCTCGGGCATCCACGGGCCCGGCGAGGGGGGGTGGGGGGAGCGGCCACGACTCATCGTGGGAGTGGCGGGGTCGAGGAGCGGCGACGGCAGCGTTGGGGTCGGAGACGACGGGGGTGACGACGAGCGACGATGATGGCGGGGGCGGCGTCGATGTCGTCAGCGTCGTCGGGGGGCGGGGGTGAGATGAAACTGAAAATTTCTAAGTGTTGGGTTGTATAGCCACAACATTGGTCCCGGTTGGTGGCACCAACCGGGACCAATGCCCCCCTTTACTCCCGGTTGGTGGTACCAACCGGGACCAAAGGTCAGTTTTCAGCAGCCCAAACAGTGGAAAAAAGAGACCTTTAGTCCCGGTTGGTGGCACCAACCGGGACTAATGGCCTGCATTGGTCACAGTTGGAGCCACCAACCGGACTATAGGTCTCTCCGTCCCGCATCCACAACTTTAGTCCCACCTCCCTAGGCGAGAGGGACTCGTAGTGGTTTATAAGTGCAGCAGTCACTGCACTATCGAGCTCCTCTCTAAAGCAGGCAATACAAGCCTATCTGACGCCCTGTTGGGCCTGCTAGCACTACGGGCCTGCATCCTGGCCCATATCTAGGGTTTCTAGTCGTATGCAGGCCGTGGTGCCTAGTAGCCGGGACTTCTTTTATTTTTTCACATATATTATGTTTTAAAAAAATTATTTGTTTTTTGCATATGTTATTTTTAGTTATATAATAGTAGTTGCATAAATTTTATTTAATTTTAGTTGCATAAGTTTTATTTTGTATTGATTCTTTTTAGTCGATTCCTTTTGCTATAGAGTTTTATAAAAGCTTGTATGTTTCTATTAAAGATTGTAAAAAAATATACTTTATGGAAATTCTTTTTGCTATTAATGTTTTGAACAAAAAATAATTTGATAATTTTAGTTGCATAAATTCTATATAATTTTAGTTTCAAAAATACTAGAGGTTTATAAAAGCTTTTTAGTTGATTCCTTTAGCCATTAGAGTTTTATAAAAGCTTTTTAGTTGATTCTTTTTGATATTGAAGAATATTATAATTTTGTTGTAGTTGATCATAACAAAATATTTTAATTGATTAATTTTAGTTCATTCTTTTTGCTATTAGAGTTTCATAAAAGTTTTCTAGTTCATTCTTCTTGCTATTAGTTCATTCTGACTTTTTTTTTGAACTTATTTGAACTCCAGACTTTTTGTCTGTTCAAAATGAACCATTCAAAGCGACATCATCAATTTTCAACCCTTTCTGACTTCATTTGGTATTTTTCATGCATTTACTGATTTTTTGACCTAAATGACCCTGAAATTGAAAAGCACTACAAATGAACTCTCAAAAGGTTGAAAGTTGGCATGGTATCATCATTTAACCCACATAGGATGTGCTAAAAAGTTGAGAGCGTTACGCCAAAAATTGGATGCACTTTGTGTGCAAAATGGACAATCGCTTTCGAAGTATCAGAGTTTCAGACGAAAACTCATGTGTTACAAAGGGATTTCATTTTTTTCACTTATTTGGACCCCGGAATTTTTGTGTGTTTAAAATGAACCATTCAAAGCCACATCGTCAATTTTCAACCCTTTCTGACTTCATTTGGTATTTTTCATGCATTTACAGATTTTTTAAGCTAAATGACCCTGAAATTGAAAAACACTACAAATGAACTCTGAAAAGGTTGAAAGTTGGCATGGTATCATCATTTGACCCAAATAGGATGTGCTAAAAAGCTGAGAGGGTACGGCAAAAACTGGGTGCACTTCATGTGCAAAATGTACAATCTCTTTCGAAGTATCAGGGTTTCAAACGAAAACTCATCTGTTACAAATGTATTTCATTTTTTGAACTTATTTGGACTCCAGACTTTTTGTGTGTTCAAAATGAACCATTCAAAGCCACACTATCAATTTTCAACCCTTGCTAACTTCATTTGGTATTTTTCATGCATTTACTGATTTTTTTGAGCTAAATGACCCTGAAATTGAAAAGCACTACAAATGAACTCTGAAAAGGTTAAAACTTGGCATGGTATCATCATTTCACCCACATAGCATGTGCTAAAAAGTTGAGAGGGTTACGGCAAAACCTGGATGCACTTCATGTGCAAAATGGACAATCTTTTTCGAAGTATGAGGGTTACGGACGAAAACTAATCTGTTACAAAGTGATTTCATTTTTTTGAAATTATTTGGACTCCAGGCTTTTTGTGTGTTCAAAATGCACTATTCGAAGCCACATCATCAATTTTCAACCCTTTCTGACTTCATTTGGTATTTTTCATGCATTTACTGATTTTTTTGAGCTAAATGACCCTGAAATTGAAAAGCACCACAGATGAACTATGAAAATGTTGACAGTTGGCATGGTATCATCATTTGACCCACATAGGATGTGCTAAAAAGTTGAGAGGGTTACGGCAAAAACTGGATGCACTTCGTGTGCAAAATGGACAATCTCTTTCGAAGTATCTGGGTTTCGTAGGAAAACTTATCCGTTACAACGGGATTTTATTTTTTTGAACTTATTTGAACTCTAAACTTTTTGTGTGTTCAAAATGAACCATTCAAAGCCACGTCATCAATTTTCAACCCTTTTTGACTTCATTTGGTATTTTTCATGCGTTTACTGATTTCATTTCGTATTCTCACAAACAGTACATGGCCAATGCATAAAATCATTCTGCTTGTTTGCCTCAGCAGAAAGTACAGTAGTGATCAAAATAAGTACATAACGTTCATACATAGTTCTCATTATTGAACAATATAATGCTCTTTAGAGCATCTAATTAAAACATACATTGAAACTATGTAAGAAATTTAAATGCACCAACAAATGCGATCATAACCGCAACTAAGGTACCAATTGATCCAACGGCATAATGATACCAAGACTTAGTATGAATGGCATATTTTCTAATCTTTCTAATCTTCAAGCGCATTGCATCCATCTTGATCTTGTATTCGTCGATGACATCCACTAGTAGAAAACAGGGCTTTGGTCATAGCTTATCTACAAATTAGTCCCGGTTCCATTACGAACCGGGACTAATGTCAGCATTAGTCCCGGTTCGAGCGGCTAGGGCAGCAGTCCCGGTTCAAATGGGAGCTTTAGTCCTGGTTGGAGACACCAACCGGGACTAAAGGGGGTTGAGGCTTTTAGTCCCGGTTGGTGACTCCAACCGGGACTAAACGTAACCGAGACTAAAGGTTAGACCTTTAGTCCTTTAGACCTTTAGTCCCGGTTGGAGACACCAACCGGGACTAAACGGGTCCTTGAAAGTTTTTTTTCTTTCTGTTTTTACATTTGTTTTCTGTTTTTAGTTTCTGTTTTAAATTGCTTATATCGTTTAGGATATTTGTTGTTTTTGAGTGATTCTTTTTGCATTAGATTCAAAATTTTGTCTAGTTTCTGTTTGTGACATTAGTTTTCAAATTTGAATTGTTTAAATTTGAATTTGTTCGAATTTGCTTCAAACCCTAGATTGTGACTAACTTGAGTTTACAAATAGTTTTAAATTTAATTCTTTTTGCTCCTAGTCACGTGTTAGATTGTTGTCATAGTAAGATTTATTTGGTTATTTTTAGAATTATTTAAATTATTATTTTAATTAAAAACTTACTGTTTTGCTTATATAGTTGTTTTAGTCATTTAATTGTTGTTTATTATTATTTTTAGTTAGTTCTTTCTGTAGATTTTAACATGTTGTAGTATGGTTCATATTTAATTCACAAAAAGTCTGGAGTTTAAATGAGTTTAAAAAAATGAAATGCCTTTGTAATAGACGAGTTTTCGTCCGAAACCTTGATACTTCAAAGGAGATGGTCCAGTTTGTACACGAAGTGCATCCAGTTTTGGCCATAACCTTCTCAACTTTGTAGCACATGCTATGTGGGTGAAATGATGATACCATGCCAAGTTTCAACCTTTTCAGAGTTCATTTATAGGGCTTTTCAATTTTAGGGTCATTTAGCTCAAAAAATCATTAAATGCATGAAAAATAGCAAATGAAGTTAGAAACGGTTGAAATTTGAGGATGTGGATTTGAATGGTGCATATTGAATGCACAAAAAGTCTGGAGTTTAAATAAGTTTAAAAAATGAAATGCCTTTGTAACAGACGAGTTTTCGTCCGAAACCTTGATACTTCGAAGGAGATTGTCCAGTTTGTACACGAAGTTCATCTAGTTTTGGCCATAACCCTCTCAACTTTGTAGCAGATGCTATGTGGGTGAAATGATGATACCATGCCAAGTTTCAACCTTTTCAGAGTTCATTTGTAGGGCCTTTCAATTTCAGGGTCATTTAGCTAAAAAAATCATTAAATGCATGAAAAATAGCAAATGAAGCTAGAAAGGGTTGAAATTTGAGGATTTGCCTTTGAATGGTGCATATTGAATGCACAAAAAGTCTGGAGTTGAAATAAGTTAAAAAAACTGAAATGCCTTTGTAACAGATGAGTTTTCGTCCAAAACCTTGATACTTCGAAGGAGATGGTCCAGTTTGTACACGAAGTGTATCCAGTTTTTGTCGTAACCCTCTCAACTTTTTAGCACAAGCTATGTGGGTGAAGTGATTATACCATGCCAAGTTTCAACCTTTTCAGAGTTCATTTATAGGGCTTTTCAATTTTAGGGTCATTTAGCTCAAAAAATCATTAAATGCATGAAAAATAGCAAATGAAGTTAGAAAGGGTTGAAATTTGAGGATGTGGATTTGAATGGTGCATATTGAATGCACAAAAAGTCTGGAGTTTAAATAAGTTTAAAAAATGAAATGCCTTTGTAACAGACGAGTTTTCGTCCGAAACCTTGATACTTCGAAGGAGATTGTCCAGTTTGTACACGAAGTTCATCTAGTTTTGGCCATAACCCTCTCAACTTTGTAGCAGATGCTATGTGGGTGAAATGATGATACCATGCCAAGTTTCAACCTTTTCAGAGTTCATTTGTAGGGCCTTTCAATTTCAGGGTCATTTAGCTAAAAAAATCATTAAATGCATGAAAAATAGCAAATGAAGCTAGAAAGGGTTGAAATTTGAGGATTTGCCTTTGAATGGTGCATATTGAATGCACAAAAAGTCTGGAGTTGAAATAAGTTAAAAAAACTGAAATGCCTTTGTAACAGATGAGTTTTCGTCCAAAACCTTGATACTTCGAAGGAGATGGTCCAGTTTGTACACGAAGTGTATCCAGTTTTTGTCGTAACCCTCTCAACTTTTTAGCACAAGCTATGTGGGTGAAGTGATTATACCATGCCAAGTTTCAACCTTTTCAGAGTTCATTTGTAGGGCTTTTCAATTTCAGGGTCATTTAGCTCAAAAAAATCATTAAATGCATGGAAAATAGCAAATGAAGTTAGAAAAGGGTTAACTCTGGCTTGGTTAACCTTAGTTGTAACTCTGGCTGGGACGGTGCTAGCAGATGTAGTCAACGGTATGATTGGATGGACACCAACCCGGACTAAAGGGGTTCTAAAATTTTCAAACTCTACCCTCCCCCCATGGACCGCATTTTTAGTTTTGTAGAAAATAAAAAAAATGATAATTAAAAAAAATCCTTTGAGATGTAGTTCGGTTTTAGTGCTTAGGTGGTATAGATTTTTTGAAATACGAATTTTGACCATTTTTGCAAAAAAAAGGAAAAAATGTAAAACGACCATAACTTTTGCATACGACGTCGAAAAAAAGTTTAATATATCAAAAAAACTAGAAAAAAATTGGGACTCAATTTCAGCCGAGTTTACCCGATGAAGTTTTCTTAGATTCTCGAAATTCCAAAAGTAAAAAAAGTTATTTCAAAAAGAAGATTTATTCCTACAAAATCAAAAATAATAATTTTATTTAAATTTAAATAAATAATGTCATATTTCGATTCCTCACATTTTTTTGACAATACTCGATATATTATTTGTTGAATTTCGATTTATAGATTTAAAGATATTAAATATGCCATATGAATTGAATGTATGCCAAAAAAAGGAATAAATTAATAATATTACTTATTTTATTTTCATAGAAATTCAATATTATTATTACTTATTTGTTTATTTTAATAATTGTTTGGAATTCAAAAAATTAAATCATGTGACATCAAGACGTAAGGGTTAATAGGATTGATAGCTTACTATTGTCAAGAAAACAACAAGTGCAGACTTGGAAACAAGGGTGATAGAACTCGAAAGTTAAGCGTGCTTGGGTTGGAGCACTGAGAGGCTGGGTGATTAGAGATTAGATTGTCAAATAATTCAAGAGCAATGATGAGGGGTGATTAAAGATTAAATTGTCAAATAATTCAAATATTTGAAAATTAGAAAAAAATAAAAAAAATCGGAAAAAATTAAAAAAATACCTTTAGTCCCCGTTTGTAACACCAACCGAAAGGTCCCGCTCCAGAAAGCTGCCACGTAGAGGGCCTTTAGTCCCGGTTCGTAACAGAACCGGGACTAAAGGGGGGGCTTTAGTCCCGGTTCCAGAACCGGGTCTAAATGCCATCTGGAACTGGGACTAAAGGCCAGTTTTCTACTAGTGATCAACTCTTTGTAATTTTTCTTTCAAGTAATTGTTTTTTTCAACCAAATTTAACTTCTCGATAAGAATTTTTATGTTGGTTGGAATTTCCGGTTCACATACCTCCTACATTAAAAAATCTATGTCACGTTGGTCGGCATAGTTGTCATAAACACTAAATAAAACAAATAGTTATAAAAGATAATATATACCACATCCTTTTTATAGACAGGACGAGGACCGACGGAGGCGGATACCAAAATCATCGCACTATATAATAACAAACAATAATAAAAATAAGAAAATTACACAAGTATCTATCTAAATAATACAAGTAAGAATTTTTTTTCATTTAGAAAGAAGATAAGAAGAAGTGGCTAACCATGGCGGTGCCGTCGCCGAGATGGGCGCAAGCGATCGACGGCGGTGAGGACGGGGACGGGACAGGACGGACCGTCAAACCTAGACAAATCTTGAGGAAAATGGAGCTTGGACAAGGAGCTTCGACAGGAGAAAGCTTAAGTGTGACTCGGGCATTTCATCGAACACCTCATATGCATAGGAGGTGAGCTAGAGCACCACAAAGCTCTCCCACGGCCGGCCAAAAAAAACAGAGCAGTGCACTGCTCTGGTCGCGGGCAGGGGGTATATATAGGCCAACTATTGGTCCCGGTTTGTGGCTGAAATCGGGACTACAGGACCACATTTCGTCCCAGTTCCAGCCACAAACCGGGACCCATGGTTGTGGGTCAGGACAAAAGGGGTCAGACGAACCGGGACCAATGGACCACGAAGCCCGTCCAGCGCCCTGACCTGACGAACCGGGACCGATGCCTCATGGGTCCCGGTTCGTGAGTGAACCGGGATTAATGGCATTTCAGACCTGGACCAAACCCCTGTTTTCTACTAATGTATCCCTATCCAGGTGTGATCTTCAAATGCGTTCACTTACTTGGGTGAACGGCTTGCGGTAAGGACAGTGCAACATGACAAGATTGATTCTTTTCAAACTCTGGTCGTCTAGGAATCTCAAATATGTTTTTATATACATAAGTCGGCCATAAATAGAATCTTATTTAGGGAGTGGTTATCCTTCCTTTTTTTTTTATTTTGTTCTATAGTAGATGCAGTTAGAAGTCGTCATAGAAATTTTCTATATAATTTTCTTCATTTGACATATATTAATATACCAGTACAGAAAATCATATTACCACATGGCTTTTCATACTTTGCACATGTATCTTGTTCGCTCACTCTATTCTAGTACTTTTCTTGCACATCATGTCTATCTGGGAGCATATGATTTGCAGAGAAGATAATGAATCCCATCGACCTCCTGAACCCACGGTATAACTCAGCCAACCCAAGCTATATAATACATTTCTTTTGATCGTACCTTTACAAGCTGCTTATTCTTCTTATCTTGTCAAAAGCCCATGGTTTAACCTAGGATCTCAACGTATAGACGTTGTTGATTGAATAATACTAAATAGAGATAGAGAGATTGTGAGTTACAAGAGTAGGGTCATACGTATGATCACTGCTATAAATAATGGTGATGAGTTTAGAGATTGAAGGGCATCGGTAGAAGTTATCTAAGCCAAACCATCAGACTAGTAAGTAGGAGCTCTTTCTACTAGGCTAGGCTCTGGCTTGATTTTGAACATCCTCTAGATTCATAGGACACTGCTAAACTTAACATGTAGGAGGATACATTTTTTACATTCTAGTCGCATCTTGATGTTTATGTCTACGTGGTGTCTGAATGATAACATCTCCCGGATTAATTACAATGACTTACTGATAGCACCATAGTTACTGAATCGAATTCATGACATTTCTCAACAATAAAAATCACCCTGCACCTCCAGCTTCAGCACCACGAACAAACCATATACTCCTCTTAAGTTCTTAAGCATAGCAACCAAATTTCTGCTCGCGCTAGCTGTTCAGCAATGGCTCGGCTCGTGGCAGCGTCCACCGCCCTCCTCGGCGTCCTCGTTGTCGCCGCGGCCATCACGCCTGCACACGGCCGCCGCCCTCTGGTGTCCGACAGCAGCGCGCAACGCGTCAGCGTGCCTTTCTCCACGGTCGCCGAACCTCCTTCCTCGTCCAAGCCGACGGGAGTTGCCGCGGGGCCTCGCAGACACTTCGACATCTCCATGATCGAACAACCAGGGGATGGCCCCGCGGCGGCGTACTACTACGGGATCGACTGCGACTACAAAGTGCCGATCACCGGGATGTAGGCCGGGCATGCAGTAGCTACGGCTCAATTAGCATGCGCGTGGTTATCCGCGGGGTGTGGTGATTAAGCGTATTTTTTGCCAAATCTGGCCTCTTACAGCGACTTCAGACACATCTGGTCCCTTGGCGAAACTAATTTGAAATCTGGCCCCTCACGTCGGCGCCAAAGAGGACAGCCCCGAAGTTGTACATCTCGGCTCCGATATGAATGGCGCCGAGGTTGTGGGCCCTCCAGCACCATCGTTCCCCCGAACGGATGGTGTAACTGGTGACGTGGCATGTTCGGCGCCGGAGAGTATGGCGCCGAACTCTTGCTAGGGTTAAATCCCGCATCGATTCACCCCAGTGAGTTATTCCCCAAACAGAGCGCCGCCCATTCCATTCCCGCGATTCACCGCCGCCACCTAGCCCCTCACACACCCATCGAGCGTCGCCGGCCAGGTCACCTCTCCACCGGCCGATGCCTCCTCCGCCAGAACCGCGCCCGAGCTCCATCCCCCACCGGTCGGGCATGGGGCGGCGCAAGGCGAGCCGGCCGTCCGCCACGGACGTCGCCGGTTGAGGTTCCGGCCCTCCGCCACCGCACTCGTCCCGGCTTCTGCGCCGCACTCCGTCCCGACCCTTTTCTCCGGCAGCACGTCGGCCCCGTTCCACCCCACGTCGTTGACGCCCGAGCTCCACCCCAACTTTCTTTGGAACTGAAGGTATAAACATAATCCATATATTATAATTTTATAATTTGTCATAGAACAAATGCATTTAAGATGATATTAGCTTAAGTTGATGTTTGGTGACTTTGCTATTATTTTGAGGTGATATTTGCTATATATGAAGTGATGTAGATATTAGGATGTATCGTTGGTGCTGTGTATACTATGTGATGTTATTGTTAAGCTGTTTTTAGTTGGTTATCTAATCTATATGTTAAGGTGGTTTGTTGTATAATTTGTGCGCTAATGGGTGAAGTTATATTTTGTTTGATAATGAATATAGATGGGTTACTCAAAGATAATTCATGTTCATCACGGAGGGCGTGTGACCTCCTTGAGCAGCGGTGTGGAGTTTGTAGACATGACGAGTCAAGTTGTGTTCTTCCGGCATAGTCCTAGTTTCAATGAGGTTGTTGCGAAGCTGAGAGAGGTGTTGGGTTGGACCGACATTGGCGATGATGTTCTTTTAGAAGGAAGATACGAAGCTGAGAGAGGTGTTGGGTTGGGCCGGAACCGCCTAATCCCGTCACTGAGGAGGAAGCACGAGACCGACCTCGGCGACAACCTTTGATATATAAATGCTTGAAGTTCAAGACTATGTTTCACATGAAGATCTGGCTAGAAGAGTACACCGTCAAACATCATCGATCATACATAGTATTCAAGTCCAACAAAAACAAGCGTTATGTTGTGATGTGCGCGAAGGAAGATTGTCCTTGAAAGGTCAGAGCTAGGAAGACCTTTGGTGGTTGGTTGAAGATAAGTACCTATGAAGGTCCCCACAATTGCGGCGACACCATCCTTGTTGGCGACAAGCACCGGCAACTGACATCCACTTTTATTGCTCACCAGTGTGCTAGAGCCATCAAAGCTACGCCAACCCTCTCAGCAGGTGCTTTGGTGATGTTCATATTCTTGATATTTGACTACCATGTGAAGTATGGGAAGGCGTGGAGGGCAAAACAAATGGCTCTAAAGATGGCTTACGGTGATTGGGAGGACGCGTATGGACGGCTACCTAGGATGTTGGCAGCGATGGCATTTCGCAACCCTGGAATGACGCAGGTTGTCGAGCCGCATCCAAGCAAGTCCCGCACTGTGAAGTACCTAGTGTCTGGTCGACCATTTTGGTGTTTCGGCCCTTGTGTTGAAGGGTTCAAGCATTGCCGGCCTTTTTTGTCAGTTGATGGGACATTCTTGACAGGGAAGTTTAAAGGCACCCTGCTCGTGGCGATCTCCTGCGATGCAGACAATCGATTGGTCTTGTTGGCCTTTGTTTTGGTTACCGTGGAGGACAACAACAGCTGGAGCTGGTTCATGCACTTGCTTAGGACTAAGGTTGTTGGCCCTGGATGGGTGGTTTGTGTCATATCCGACCGCCATCATGGGATATTGAATGTCGTGAAGGAGGAAATTGTCGGGCACCCCCTAGTGAAGCACCGTTGGTGCATTAGGCATTTTGCGGCTAATTTCTACCGGGCTTGCCATAATAGGGAATTGTGTGGATATCTCCGTAGGCTTTGCATGGTGTATGAGCCGGATGTATTGCAAGAGATGTATGATGAGTTGTATGGTTTGACCAATGCGAAAAGACAGTCTTTTCTGAAAGACCATTTGCCGCAGAAAGGGCTATGGTCACAAGAGTGCGATGAGGATGGAGTTCGGTATGGTCACATGACAAGTAACATGGTCGAGATATTCAACAAAGTTCTAAAAGGGATTCGTGCATTGCTGGTTACAGCCATAGCAGCTTATACTTTTGAGAAGTGCAACGAGTATTGGGTTACGAGGAGGGACGAAACAGATGCCCTATGGATGAAGGTAAGAGATGGCCAAAGATCGTGGAGGAAGAGCTTGAATACCAGGAAAGGAAGTCGCAAGGCCAAACATTTAATTGTTTTGACAAGGAGGTGTGGAAGTATGAGGTTTCTGAGCAAGGAGGCACAACTTGTGGCGGTGAGCAATATGGTGGTCGCAGTTATGTCGTGGTCCTCACCCCTCCCTCGTGCTCATGCCAAATGCCGTTACAAATTCATCTTCCATGCTCTCATATGATAACAACATGTCGTGCTCGGGCACTTCAAGCAAGGAGCTCGACTTGTTTGTCACCCTTCTACCATATGACAGCCGTTCGGAGCACATGGGTGGTAGATTTGAGCCCTACTTGAACATGGCACAATGGCCGAAGTACAACGGTCCAGTTAATTTACCGAATAGCGAATTAATGGTTAAGACAAAAGGTCGACGCCAGACGAAGAGGTTCAAGATGGACATGGACCGAGCTCAGGGTGGGATAACCTTGAAGCGACTGTGACCACAGCCAGACGATTATTTCGTTGAGGACAGTGTGAAGAACCGTTGTTCTGCATGTGGAGTTCCACCTACCACATCGAGTGGCGAGGCAGTTTGGGAAGCTTCAACTATCACCACCGGAGACTATATCGACATCTATTGAGTTGCACAAGTAACCCCTAGAAACCTAGTGATTATTATTCGTCTTTCAGGATATATGCTCATGACTAACTACTTACTTTTTACTCGTGTGTTGTTAGGCTTGATCGACAAAAGACCAAGAGGATTACCGACTGGAGGTGCAAGCACCAAGAGTATATTGATGTCTGGAATAAGTTCGAAGACAATCCGAACATGTACAACATGCAAACGCATCGCGAGTCATCTTATGGAGAGCATCTTAGTTGTCTGCACGGAGTGACTCGAGTGCATCTAAAGACTGGGTGGACTGATGTTGACTGCCTGGATGAGCCTTCAGATGGCGATGAAGGCAACAAGTATGACGCTGACGTGCGCTTGGGTGGTAGACACATCCAGTATGGGCCTGTGCGAGACCGCGTGGTAATGATACTTCCTCTCTATACACCGACTCTCAATACATCTTATGTGTGGGGCATTATGTTTGAGATTATCCTATTTTGCAGGCTAGGGAGCTCCTACGAGGCATTAACGAAGCTGGCGACGCTCTGCGAGTGTATCCTGAAACTCCACAAGCCGAATCTACTCTACGTCAATGCCTCGAGGTGAACTATACATGATGTACCTGTTTTGGTTCGGTTTGGTTGTTGTAGTTATGTAGCATAATGTACCTTTCACTATGTTCTTTTTTCTAGAAAATGGTCCACCGGTCCCGTCGTCTCATTGCTAGGCTTGCAGACCGGGCTCCTGCTAGAGACTTGGCTGATGTCCAACCATCAGCTACATCTTCTAGCCATCTCTATGTAGACGACGAGGCGGGCGACTCCATAGATGATCAGATGGTATTGTCGCAGTGCTTCGATGCACCGGAGCCGAGTCAGCCTACTCAGCCTCGTAGGACAACTAGGCAGCATGGGCCTCCAAAGAGGACCACCCCCGGTTCAATAGCCCTCAGAAAGAGAGCACCGGCGCCAAAAACAAAGCGCTGAACTATGTGTGATGTGTATTGTGGCTTCTGTTTCGACACCTTTTATGTCTACGAACTAAGTATGTGTGCCGTGATGGTCATTTCTTGTATGTTTGCACTCTTTGTGATGATGTTTGTTATATATGCTGAAGAGATTGGAGATATTATATATGTTGTTGGTGTTGAGCTGAAGATATTATATATGTGTTGCTGTTCAGCTGAAGATATATATGATGCTGCTGTTTCAGGGCTGAGCCAAAATAACGTTGTCTCCAGCCTGGTACTTCGGCGCTAGGAAAGAAGGCGCCGATCTTCGCAACTTCGGCGCCGAGTAACTAGGCGCCGAACATGAGAACGACGGCGCCGTATAAGAAGGCGCCGAGCTTGTGCGCTTCGGCGCCCCCGGTTCCCTGATTCCAGTACCCACACAGAATTAACAACGAAAACGAGGCCTGCGATTTTTCTAAGGATGACGGCGCCAAGGTCTGTGGCGCCGAACTTCACTGCCACGTCACCAGTTACACCATCCGTTCGGGGGGAACGGGGTGGTGGAGGGCCCACAACCTCGGCGCCATTCATATCGGAGCTGAGATGTACAACTTCGGCGCCGTCCTCTTTAGCGTCGACGTGAGGGGTCAGATTTCAAATTAGTTTCGCCCAGGGGCCACATGTGCCTGAAGTCGCTGTAAGAGGCCAGATTTGGCAAAAAATACTGATTAAGCATGCATATAAACGACCTTCCATGTTATTCCATGAACAAGGCCATTTCTAACGATCACTTATAATTAGTTAGTGAAGTAAATTTCTGTTTTACTTTTCTAATCGACAGCTAACCGATCATTTATTCACTGTAAAGGAGTACATTCTTTACTCCGGTCCTAAACTTCTTTCTAAATATACTCCACCGATCGGGGTTCTAGTAGAAGCCGCGTCTCTCCCTCGTGACGCCCCCGGCCCTACAAATTTGCTGGCATGACTCCCGGTGACCGCCCGTCGGCCCCGCCGCTATCTCGTTGCCTCCGTTGACCCCTGCCGTGTTGGAAATATGCCCTAGAGGCAATAATAAAATAGTTATTATTATATTTCCTTGTTCATGATAATCGTTTATTATTCATGCTATAATTGTATTGATGGGAAACACGTTGCATGTGTGGATATCGATGATCGAATTTCGGGCAAGTAACATACCGATAAACAAAGGGAGCATCATACGGGATTAACTGAATCATTGACATAGAGGTTTGACCGATAAAGATCTTCATAGAATATGTAGGAACCAATATGGGCATCCAGGTCCTGCTATTGGTTATTGATCGTAGAGGTGTCTCGGTCATGTCTACATAGTTCTCGAACCCGCAGGGTCTGACACTTAAGGTTCGGTGATGTTTCGGTAGTATAGAGTTATGTATGATGGTGACCGAAAGTTGTTCGGATTTCTGGATGAGATCCCGGATGTCACGAGGAGCTTCGCAATGGTCCGGAGGTAAAGATTGATATATAGGAAGTCCTGTTTTGGTCACCGGAAAAGTTTTGGGCTCATCAGCAGTGTACCAGGAGTGCCGGTAGTGTACCAAGGGATCATCGGGAGGGGTATTTTGACCCAAGAGGCTACATTGGCTGTGGGAGCATGAATAACAGCCCTTAGTGGGCTGGTGGAAGTCCCACAAAGGGCCATGTGGCTGGGAAGAAAAACCCAAGGAGAAAAGGTGGAAAAAGGCAAAAAGGTGGAAATAAGGAAGGAGTCCTAATCCTACTAGGAGTGGAGGAGGAGGAGGACTCCCTCCCACTTCGGCCGAAGCCTAGGAGGGCTGGCCCTTGCGCCAAGCCTCCTCCTCTCCTCCTCTTATATATACTAGAGGTTTTAGGGTTTTTGCACATAGATTTCAGCCACGTACTACCCTCTCTCCTCTATATTGTAGTTTCTCCTCTAGATCGGTTTTAGCGGTTCTTAGGCGAAGCCCTGCTGGAATCGCTCCACCACCATCACCACAATGTCATCGCGCCGCCGGAGAACTCTTCTACCTCTCCGCTCCCTCTTGCTGGATCAAGAAGGCGGAGATCGTCATCAAGCCGTACGTGTGCTGAACGCGGAGGTGCCGCTCGTTCGGTGCTAGATCGGGACAGATCGTGATTGGATCGCGGGACGCTCGGCGATTTGGATCGCAAAGACTTTCGACTACATCAACCGCGTTCCTTAACGCTTCCCGCTTAGCGATCTACAAGGGTATATAGATCCACTCTCCCTCTCGTAGATGCTCATCACCATGGATAGATCTTGCGTGCGTGTAGGAATTTTTTTGTTTCCTATGCAACATTCCCCAATGGTGGCACCATGAGCTAGGTCTATGTGTAGATGAGATCTCGAGTAGAACACAAAGAGTTTGTGGGCGTTGATGCTTAGATTGCTTCCTCCCTTGGTCGTATTTTGGTTCAGCGGTATTGTGGGATGAAGCGACCCGGACCAACATTACGCGTACGCTTACGAGAGACCGGTTCCATCGACTGACGTGTGACTTTGTTGCACAAAGATGGCCGGCGGGTGTCAGTCTCTCCTACTTTAGTTGGATCGGATTCGACAAAAGCGGTCCTTGAGAAGGTTGAAAAGAAATTTATGTATCACCGTTGTGGTTTTACGTAGGTGAGAATCATTCTTGTTGGATACCCGTAGCAGCCACGTAAAACTTGCATGAACAATTAGAGGACGTCTAACTTGTTTTTGCAGGGTATGTTGTGATGTGATATGGCCAATTACATGATGAGATATATGTGATGTATGAGATGATCATGTGTTGTATAGAATATCACGACTTGCATGTCGATAAGTACGGCAACCGGCAGGAACCATAGGGTTGTCTTTAACTATTGTATGACATGTGTGTCAATCATTAAGCGCTATGTAATGCTTTACTTTATCGCTAAACGGTAGCTACGGTAGTATGAGCATGACGGACGCGACAACCCCGATGGCGACACGTTGATGGAGATCAAGATGATGGAGATCATGGTGTCATGCCAGTGACGATGGAGATCATGCCGGTGCTTTCAAGATGGAGATCAAAAGCACAAGTTCATGGCCATATCATGTCACTTGTGATTTGCATGTGATGTTAATCCATTTATGCACCTTGCTTTGCTTAGGACGATAGTAACATTATAAGGTGATCCCTCACTTAAATTTCAAGATAAATTGTGTTCTCCCCGAGTGTGCACCGTTGCGAAAGTTCGTCGTGTCGAGACACCACATGATGATCGGGTCTGATAGACTCTATGTTCACATACAATGGGTGCAAGTCAGTGTTGCACATGCAGAACACTCCGGTTAAACTTGACGAGCCTAGCATGTACAGACATGGCATCGGAACACAAGAGACCGAAAGGTCAAACATGAGTCATATAATAGATATGATCAACATGATGATGTTCACCATTGCAACCACCTCAATTCACGTGATGATCGGCCTTGAGTTGGTGATTTAGGATCATGTATCACTCGAATGACCAGAGGGATATCGGTTTGAGTGGGAGCTTTAGTAATTTGATTAACTAAACTCATTATCTTGAACAATTGTCTAAGTAACCTTTGTATATTTATGTTGTAGATCAATGGCTCGCGCAGTAGCACCCCTGAATTTTAATGCGTTCTTAGAGAAAGCTAAGTTGAAAGAGGATGGAAGTAACTTTATGGACTGGGCCCGTAATCTGAGGATTATCCTCACGGCTTCCCAGAAGGCATATGTCCTTGATGCACCGCTTGGTGACCAACCCACTGACGTGTCATTCGAAGACGTTAAGAACGCTTGGGAGACACGTTCTGGAGATTACTCAATAGTTCAATGTGCAATGTTGTATGGCTTAGAACCGGGACTTCAAAGACGTTTTGAACGTCATGGAGCATATGAGATGTTCCAAGAGTTGGAGTTTATCTTTAAGAAGAATGCCCGGATCGAAAGGTATGAGACCTCCGATAAATTCTATGCTTGCAAAATGGAGGAGAACGGGTCTATCAGTGAATATATACTTAGAATGTCTAGGTATTCGACCCGTCTGGCGGAGTTAGGGATGCCCCTTCCGCCGGAGGGGGTCACTGACAGAGTTCTTCAATCATTGCCACCTAGCTACAAGAGCTTTGTGATGAACTATAACATGCACGGGATGAACAAGTCAGTCGTCGAGCTTTTTGCGATGCTAAAAGTCGCTGAGTCTGAAATCTAGAAACAACATCAAGTGTTGATGGTCAATAAAACCACTAGTTTCAAGAAGAATGACAAGGGTAAGAAGGGTAAATCTAAGAAGGGTGGCAAAGTAGTTGCTACTCCAGTGAAGAAACCCAAGGCTGGACCCAAGCCAAAAACTGAGTGCTTTCATTGCAAGGGAACTGGTCACTGGAAGCGAAACTGCCCAAGTATCTGGCTGACAAGAAGGCGGCCAACAACAATAAGGTATATATGATATACATGTTATTGATGTGTACCTTACCAACTCTCGTTGTAGTGCCTGGGTATTTGATACCGGTTCAGTTGCTCATATTTGTAACTCAAAGCAGGAACTACGGAATAGATGAAGGCTGGCAAAGGACGAAGTGACGATGTGCGTGGAAAATGGTTCCAAGGTTGATGTGATCGCCGTCGGCATGCTCTCTCTTCAATTACCATCGGGATTAGTGATGAACCTGAATAATTGTTATTTAGTGCCTGCGTTAAGCATGAACATTATATCTGGATCTTGTTTATTGCGAGACAGTTACTCATTTAAATCTGAGAATAATGGTTGTTCTATTTATATGAGTGATATCTTTTATGTTCATGCACACAATGTGAGGGGTTTATTCATGCTGAATCTTGATACACATGTCCATAACATTGACGCCAAAAGAGGTAGAGTTGATAGTGATAGTACCACTTTCTTGTGGCACTACCGTTTGGGTCATATTGGTGTAAAACGCATAAGGAAGCTCCATGCTGATGGAATTTTAGAGTCACTTGATTTTGAATCACTTGGCACATGTGAACCATGCCTCATGGGCAAGATGACTAAAACGCCGTTCTTTGGAACAATGGAACGGGCGAGTGACTTACTGGAAATCATACATACTGATATGTGCGGTCCGATGAGTATTGAGGCGCATGGTGGATATCAATTTTTTATCACCTTCACTGATGACTTAAGTAGATATGGGTATATTTACTTAATGAAGCACAAGTCTGGAACGTTTGAAAAGTTCAAGCAATTTCAGAGTGAAGTTGAGAATCATCGTGACAAGAAGATTAAATTTCTGCGATCTAATCGAGGAGGTGAATATCTGAGTTATGAGTTTGGCAGTCACTTAAGACAGTGTGGAATTGTTTCACAATTGACACCGCCTGGAACACCACAGCGTAATGGTGTATCCGAACGTCATAATCGAACCTTATTAGATGTGGTGCGTTCTATGATGTCTCTTATCGATCTGCCACGATCGTTTTGGGGTTATGCATTAGAGACAACCGCATTCACTTTAAATAGGGCACCATCTAAATCCATTGAGACGACGCCATATGAACTGTGGTTTGGCAAGAAGCCAAAGTTGTCGTTTCTTAAAGTTTGGGGATGTGATGCTTATGTCAAAAAGCTTCGGCCTGAAAAGCTGGAACCCAAAGCGAAGAAATGCGTCTTCAGGATACCGAAAAGAGACAGTTGAGTATACCTTCTATCTCAGATCCGAAGGCAAAGTGTTGGTCTCAAAGAACGGAAGATTTCTAGAGAAAGAGTTTCTCTCGAAAGAATTGAGTGGAAGGAAAATAGAACTTGATGAGGTTATTGAACCTTTGCTTCAGCATGAAAGTAGCGCAGCGTAGAAAGATGTTTCTATGGAGCCTACGACAATTGCGGAGGAAGTTGATGATGATGATCATGAAACTTTGGATCAAGTTACTATTAAACCTCGTAGGTCGATAAGGGCGCGTACTGCTCCTGAGTGGTATGGCAACCCTCTCTTGGAGGTCATGTTGTTAGACAACGATGACCTACGAGCTATGGAGAAGCGATGATGGGCCCAGATTCTGAGAAATATAGAGGCCATGAAATCCGAGATGGTATCCATGTATGTAAACAAAGTATGGACTTTGGAAGTATTACCTGAAGGGCGAAAGGCCAGTCGGAATAAATGGATCTTTAAGGGAAAGACGAACGCGGACGGTAATGTCACCGTCTATAAAGATCGACTTGTGGAAAAGGGTTTTTTACAAGTTCAAGGAGTTGACTACGATTAGACCTTCTCAACCATAGCGATGCTTAAGTCCGTCAGAATCATGTTGGCAATAGCTGCATATTTCGACTATGAAATTTGGCAGATGGATGTGAAAACAACGTTCCTTAATGGTTTTCTTAAGGAAGAGTTGTATATGATACAACCAGAAGGTTTTGTCGATCCAGAGAATGCTGACAAAGTTTGCAAACTCGAGCGATCCATTTATGGACTGGTACAAGCATCTCGGAGTTGGAATCTGCGTTTTGATGAGGTGATCAAAGCGTTCAGGTTTATACAAGTTTACGAAGAAGCTTGTATTTACAAGAATGTGAGTGGGAGATCTATAGCGTTTCTAATATTATATGTGGATGACATATTGCTGATTGGAAACAATATAGAAATGCTGGAAAGCATGAAGGAATATTTGAACAAGAGTTTTTCAATAAAGGACCTGGGAGAAGCTGCTTTCATATTAGGCATTAAGATCTATAGAGATAGATCGAGACGCTTAATAGGACTTTCATAGAGTACATACCTTGATAAAGTTTTGAAGAAGTTCAAAATGGATCAGTCCAAGAAGGGGTTCTTGCTTGTGTTACAAGGTGTGAAGTTGAGTAAGACTCAATGCCCAGTGACTTCAGAAGATAGAGAGACGATGAGTGTCATTCCCTATGCTTCAGCCATAGGCTCTATCATGTATGCAATGTTGTGCACAAGACCCGATGTCAGCCTTGCCATAAGTATGGCCGCAAGGTTTCAAGGTAATCCTGGAATGGAGCACTGGACAACGGGAAAGTATATCCTTAAGTACCTGAAAAGGACTAAGGAAATGTTTCTTGTTTATGGAGGTGATGAAGAGCTTGTCGTAAAGGGTTACGTCGATGCAAGCTTTGACACTGATCCGGATGACTCTAAGTCACAAACCGAATACGTATTTATTCTTAATGGGGCTGTGGTAAGCTGGTGCAGTTCCAAGCAGAGCGTGGTAGCCGATTCTACATGCGAAGCGGAGTACATCACAGCCTCGGAGGCAGCGAAGGAAGGTGTCTGGATGAAGGAGTTCATGACAGATCTTGGAGTAGTGCCTAGTGCAGTAAACCCAGTGGATATGTTCTGTAATAACACTGGTGCCATTACACTTGCCAAGGAACCAAGGCTTCGCAAGAGGACCAGACACATAAAGCGACGCTTCAATTCCATCCGCGAGTACATTAAGGAGGAGGACATAAATATTTGCAAAGTGCACACAGATCTGAATGTTGCAGACCCGTTGACTAAACCTCTTCCAAGGGCTAAACATGATCAACACCAGAACTATATGGGTGTTCGATTTATTACAATGTAAATCACATAGTGATGTGAGCTAGATTATTGACTCTAGTGCAAGTGGGAGAGTGTTGGAAATATGCCCTCGAGGCAATAATAAAATAGTTATTATTATATTTCCTTGTTCATGATAATCGTTTATTATCCATGCTATAATTGTATTGATTGGAAACACGTTGCATGTGTGGATACATAGACACAACTATGTCCCTAGTATGCCTCTAGTAAACTAGCTCGTTGATCAAAGATGGTCAAGTTTTCCTAGCCATTGGCATGAGATGTCATTTGATAACGAGATCACATCATTAGGAGAATGATGGGATGGACAAGTCCCAAACTATAAACGTAGCATATGATCGTGTCGGGTTATTGCTATAGTTTTCTGCATGTCAAGTATATGTTCCTATGACCATGAGATTATGCAACTCATGGACACCGGAGGAGTACCTTGTGTGTATCACACGTCGCAACATAACTGACTATAAAGGTACTTTACAGGTATCTCCGAGGGTGTCTATTGGGTTGGCATGGATCAACACTGGGATTTGTTACTCCGTGTGACGGAGAGGTATCTCAGGGCCCACTCGGTAATACAACATCACAATAAGCCTTGCAAGAAATGTGACTAAGTGTTAGTCACGGGATCTTGTATTACGGAATGAGTAAAGAGACTAGCTGGTAACGAGGTTGAACTAGGTATGCAGATACCGACAATCGAATCTCGGGCAAGTAACATACCGATAAACAAAGGGAGCATCATACGAGATTAACTGAATCCTTGACATAGAGGTTTGACCGATAAAGATCTTCATAGAATATGTAGGAACCAATATGGGCATCCAGGTCCCGCTATTGGTTATTGACTGTAGAGGTGTCTCGGTCATGTCTACATAGTTCTCGAACCCGCAGGGTCTGACACTTAAGGTTCAGTGACGTTTCGATAGTATAGAGTTATGTATGGTGGTGACCGAAGGTTATTCGGAGTGCTGGATGAGATCCCGGATGTCACGAGGAGCTCCGGAATGGTCCGGAGGTAAAGATTGATATATAAGAAGTCCTGTTTTGGTCACCGAAAAAGTTTTGGGCTCATCGGTAGTGTACGAGGAGTGCCGGTAGTGTACCAGGGGACCATCGGGAGGGGTATTTCGACCCAAGAGGCTACATGGGCTGTGGGAGGATGAATAACAGCCCTTAGTGGTCTGGTGGAAGTCCCACAAATGGCCATGTGGCTGGGAAGAAAAACCCAAGGAGGAAAGGTGGAAAAAGGCAAAAAGGTGGAAATAAGGAAGGAGTCCTAATCCTACTAGGAGTGGAGGACGACTCCTCCCTCCCACTTCGGCCGAAGCCTAGGAGGGCTGGCCCTTGCGCCAAGCCTCCTCCTCTCCTCCTCTTATATATACTAGAGGTTTTAGGGGTTTTGCACATAGATTTCAGCCACGTGCTATCCTCTCCTCTAGATTTTAGTTTCTCCTCTAGATCGGTTTTAGCTGTTCTTAGGCGAAGCCCTACTGGAATAGCCCCACCACCATCGCCGCAACGCCATCGCGCTGCCGGAGAACTCTTCTACCTCTCAGATCCCTCTTGCTGGATCAAGAAGGCGGAGATCGTCATCAAGCCGTACGTGTGCTGAACGCGGAGGTGTCGTCTGCTTGGTGCTAGATCGGGACGGATCGTGATTGGATCGGGGGATGCTCGGCGATTTGGATCGCGAAGACGTTTAACTACATCAACCGCATTTTTTAACGCTTCTCGCTTAGCGATCTACAAGGGTATGCAGATCCACTCTCCCTCTCGTAGATGCTCATCACCATGGACAGATCTTGCGTGCGCGTAGGATTTTTTTTGTTTCCCATGCAATGTTCCCTAACATGCCGCCCTTCTGCCCGACGGCTAGCCCCTTCGGTCATGTCGTCGTCGCCGGAATCAAGGTGAACGCCGCCGGCAAGGCCATTGTTGATCAATCGAATTGCTTCGTTTCTTCTTTTTTTTCTGTCGGTCGAGCATCTCACCAAGCTTGCACACCGTTGTAAGTCACGCTCTCTCGTTGCCAACGGCGTGTTTGGTCTCAACGACACCGGCACGCCGATCCACCTCCACCGCACCACAATGTTTGACGAATTGCCTAAGTGAGCTTTTTTTGTTCTTTTCTTTGTGAGTCGAGTTGTATGAATTTAACCTACACGTTTGCATTATAGATGAAAAGGTTGCGGGAGATGGCCTTGGAAACCTCGTCGTCATCCGAAGAGGAAGAATACGACGATGACTTCGTCACCGTTGTAGGCATGATTTTCAATGATGATATTTGGCAGTCAAGGATAGGATCACAGTTTGACCGCATTCACATCAACCGTGATAAAGCCAAGGGTCATGCCAAGATCATGAGAGACTGATTTGACCCAAATCCAAACTATCCAAAGAAGTGCTTTTGCCGGCGCTTTTGGATGCACACAAGCCTTTCTCTGACCATTGCAAAATGCATTGAGAGATACGATGACAGGTTCAAGCTCCGAAGAAATGCATGATGAAAGTATAAATGCAAGCCATCTAATGAAGTGCATTGCAGTTGTTCGAGTCTGAAGCCGTCTGGTGTTCTCAGCTCCGCCCCGCCGAATGTATCATTTAGGAGGGATTTGATTGGGCCCCGTCTTGTGTCATGAAAACATTGTTTATCCTGTTTGGATCCTATTAATTTGACAGAAGGACGGGATATGTTTCATTGAAATCTAACTATATATGGGTGTTGGAAATATGCCCTAGAGGCAATAATAAAATGGTTATTATTGTATTTCCTTGTTCATGATAATTGTCTATTGTTCATGCTATAATTGTGTTAACCGGAAACCATAATACATGTGTGAATACATAGACCACAACATGTCCCTAGTGAGCCTCTAGTTGACTAGCTCGTTGATCAATAGATGGTCACGGTTTCATGGCCATGGACATTGGATGTCATTGATAACGGGATCACATCATTAGGAGAATGATGTGATGGACAAGACCCAATTCTAAGCATAGCACAAGATCGTGTAGTTCGTTTGCTAAAGCTTTTCAATGTCAAGTATCGTTTCCTTAGACCATGAGATTGTGCAACTCCCGGATACCGTAGGAATGCTTTGGGTGTGCCAAACGTCACAACGTAACTGGGTGGCTATAAAGGTGCACTACGGGTATCTCCGAAAGTATCTGTTGGGTTGGCATGAATCGAGACTGGGATTTGTCACTCCGTGTGACGGAGAGGTATCTCTGGGCCCACTCGGTAAGACATCATCATTATGAGCTCAATGTGACTAAGGAGTTAGTCACGGGATGATGTATTACGGAACGAGTAAAGAGACTTGCCGGTAACGAGATTGAACAAGGTATGGGGATACCGACGATCGAATCTCGGGCAAGTATCATACCGATAGACAAAGGGAATTGTATACGGGATTGATTGAATCCTTGACATCGTGGTTCATCCGATGAGATCATCGTGGAGTACGTGGGAGCCAACATGGGTATCCAGATCCCGCTGTTGGTTATTGACCGGAGAGGTGTCTCGGTCATGTCTACGTGTCTCCCGAACCCGTAGGGTCTACACACTTAAGGTTCGATGACGCTAGGGTTATAGGGAAAAGGTATACGTGATTACCGAAGGTTGTTCGGAGTCCCGGATGAGATCCCGGACGTCACGAGGAGCTCCGGAATGGTCCGGAGGTAAAGATTGATATATAGGAAGTCCAGTTTTGGTCACCGGAAAGTTTTCGAGCTCATCGGTAGTGTACCGGGAGTGCCGGGAGGGTGCCGGATAACCCCCGGGAGGGGTGTGACGACCAAAGGACCACATGGGCTGTTAGATAAAGTGTGCCAGCCCTTATTGGGCTGGGCAAGACTTTTGCTAAAGGCCCATGCGGCTGGAGATAAGGAGATAAGGCAAAAAGGATTTAAAAGGAGGAGATCCACCTCCCTTGTGGGAGGTGGACTCTCCCTTTAATTCGGCCGGCCATCTCCTCTTTGGAGTAGAGGCCAAGCCAGCCCTCCACGTCCCTCCTCCTATATATACTTGAGGTTTTGGATGTTTTGAGACAAGATTTGATCTCTCTCTCTCACGGCGAAGCCCTACCTCTCTTCTTCCTCCTCCGCAGCGCTTAGGCGAAGCCCTGTCGGAATACCTTGCTACTCCACCACCACCACGCCGTCGTGCTGCTGTTGGAGCCCTTCCCCAACCTCTCCTTCCTCCTTGCTGGATCAAGGTGTTGGAGACGTCACCGGGCTGCACGTGTGTTGAACGCGGAGGTGCCGTCCGTTCGGCACTTGATCGGATCTACCGCGATCTGAATCGCTGCGAGTACGACTCCATCAACCGCGTTCTTGTAACACTTCCGCTTAGCGATCTTCAAAGGTATGAAGATGCAATCTCTCCCCTCTCGTTGCTGGTTTCTCCATAGATAGATCTTGGTGAACGTAGGAAAATTTTGATTTACTACTACGTTCCCCAACAGTGGCATCATGAGCTAGGTCTATGCGTAGAATCTATGCACGAGTAGAACACAAAGCAGTTGTGGGCGTCGAGTTTGTTAATTTGCTTGCCGCTACTAGTCTTATCTTGATTCGGTGGTATTGTGGGATGAAGCGGCCCGGACCAACTTTACACGTACGCTTACGTGAGACCGGTTCCACCGCCTGACATGCACTAGATGCATAAGGTGGCTAGCGGGTGTTTGTCTCTCCTACCTTAGTCGGATCGGATTCGATGAAAAGGGTCCTTATGAAGGGTAAATAGCAATTGGCAAATCACGTTGTGGTGTTGACGTAGGTAAGAAACGTTCTTGCTAGTAACCTATAGCAGCCACGTAAAAACTTGCAACTACAAATTAGAGGACGTCTAACTTGTTTTTGCAGCATGTGCCTTGTGATGTGATATGGCCAAAGGATGTGATGTGATGCATTGTGATGTATGAATTGATCATGTTCTTGTAATAGGATTCACGACTTGCATGTCGATGATTATGACAACCGGCAGGAGCCATAGGAGTTGTCTTATTTATTGTATGACCTGCGTGTCAATCATAAACGCCATGTAATTACTTTACTTTATTGCTAAGCGTTAGCCATAGTAGTAGAAGTAATAGTTGGCGAGACAACTTCATGAAGACACAATGATGGAGATCATGATGATGGAGATCATGGTGTCGTGCCGGTGACAGTGATGATCATGGTGCCCCGAAGATGGAGATCATAGGAGCAAAATGATATTGGCCATATCATGTCACTATATTGATTGCATGTGATGTTTATCATGTTTACATCTTATTTGCATAGAACGACGGTAGTAAATAAGATGATCTCTCAATAAAATTTCAAGAAAGGTGTTCACCCTAACTGTGCACTGTTGCTAAGGATCGTCGTTCCGAAGCACCACGTGATGATCGGGTGTGATAGGTTCTAACGTTCGCATACAACGGGTGTAAGCCAGATTTACACATGCGAAACACTTAGGTTGACTTGACGAGCCTAGCATGTACAGACATGGCCTCGGAACACGGAAGACCGAAAGGTCGAACATGAGTCGTATAGAAGATACGATCAACATAGAGATGTTCACCATGGATGACTAGTCCGTCTCACGTGATGATCGGACACGGGCTAGTTGACATGGATCATGTATCACTTGGAAGACTAGAGAGATGTCTATCTAAGTGGGAGTTCATTAATAATTTGATTAAATGAACTTAATTATCATGAACTTAGTCTAAAAATGTCCTTGCAAATTATGTCGTAGATAGCTCGCGCTGTAGCTCCCCAGTTTTATTGATACAATCCTAGAGAAAAGTAAGTTGAAAGTTGATGGTAGCAATAATGCGGACTGGGTCCGTGATCTGAGGATTGTCCTCATTGCTGCACAGAAAGCTTATGTTTTTGATGTACCGCTAACTACATCACTCCCTCAAGCGTTGTCTGTAGATGTTGTGAACATATGACAGGCACTTTTTGATGACTACGTGATAGTTCAGTGCGTCATGCATTACGGCTTAGAATTGAGGCTTCAAAATGTTTTGAACGTCACAGAACATATGAGATGTTCTAGGAGCTGAGATTGTGATCTCAAGCTCGTGCCTATGTTGAGAGGTATGAGACCTCCAACAAGATTCTTTGCCTGCAAGATAAAGGAGAATAGCTTAATCGGTGAGCGTGTTCTCAGATTGTCTGGGTGCTACAATCACTTGAATCAAGTGGGAGTTAATCTTCCAGATGAGATAGTGATTAATGCAGTTCTCCAAGTCACTGCCACCAAGCTACTAGAGCTTCGTGATGAACTATAACATGCCAGGGATGGATAAGATGATCCCTGAGTTGTTCGTGATGTTTGACACCACGAAGGTAGAAATCAATAAGGAGCATCAAGTGTTGATGGTTAAGTGAAAACCACTAGTTTCAAAAGGGGCAAGGGCAAGAAGGGAAAAACTTCAGGAATGGCAAGCCAGTTGTTGCTCTAGTGAAGAAACCCAAGGTTGAGCCCGAACCCGAGACTAAGTGCTTCTGTTATGAGGAGAATGTTCGCTGAAGCGAAAAAACCCTAGATGATTGGTAGATAAGAAGGCTGGTAATGTCAATGGAAGTATATTTGATATACGTGTTAGTGATGTGTACCTTGCTGGTACTCCTAGTAGCACCTAGGTATTAGATACCGGTTCGGTTGCTAAGTGTTAGCAACTCGAAATAAAAGCTACGGAGTAAATGGAGACTAGCTAGGTGAAAGGTGACGATGTGTGTTGGAAGTATTTCCAAGATTGATGTGATCACCATCGCACGCTCTCTCTACCTTCAGGATTTGTGATAAACCTAAATAAATGTTATTTGGTGTTTGCGTTGAGCATAAACGTGATTAGATCATGATTAGTGCGATACGGTTATTCATATAAGTTAGAGAATAATGGTTATTCTGTTTACATGGATAATGCCTTCAATGGTCATGCACCCACTCGAAATGGTTTATCGAATCATGATCGTAGTAGTACACATATTCATAACATTGGTACCAAAAGATACAAAGTTAATAATGATAGTACCACATGCTTGTGGCACTGCCACGTAATGTCATATTGGTATAAATCGCATGAAGAAACTCCATGATGATGGATGTTTTTTGACTCACTCGATTTCGAATCGGTTGAGACATGCGAGCCATGCCTCTTGGGCAAGATGACTGAGACCCCGTCATCCAACATGATGGAGCGGGCAAGTGGCTTATTGGAATTAATACATGTTGATGTATGTGGTCCAATGAGTGTTGAAACACACAGTGGATATCGTTGTTTTTCTTTACCTTCACTGATGATTTGAGTAAATATGGGGATATTTACTTAATGAAACACGAATCTGAAATGTTTGAAAGGTTCAAGGAGTTTCAGAGTGAAGTTAAAGATCATCGTGACAAGAAGATAAATGTCGATGATATGATCATGGAGGTGAATATCTAAGTTACGAGTTTGGTATGCAATTTTAGACAATGTGGAAATTGTTTCACAGCTCACGCCTCCTGGAACACCATAGTGTGATGGTGTGTTCGAACGTCGTAGTCGTGCTCTATTGGATATAGTGAGTACTATGATGTCTCTTATCGTTTTACCACTATCGTTATGGGGTTATGCATTAAAGACAAATCCATTCACTTTAACAGGGCACCATCTAAGTCTGTTGAGATGACACCGTGAGAATTATGGTTTGACAAAAACCTAAGCTGTCATTTCTTAATGTTTGGGGCTGCGACGCTTATGTGAAAATGGGTTTTTCACCTAGCGAGCTCGAACTCAAAGCAGACAAATGCATCTTCATAGAATACCCTAATGAGACATTGGGTATACCTTCTATCTCAGATCCAAGCGCAAAAGGTGTTTGTTGCTAAGAACGGGTCCTTTTTGAGAAAGAGTTTCTCTCGAAAGAATTGAGTGGGAGGAAGATAGAACTTGATAAGGTTGTTGAACCTTTGTTTCAACCAGAGAATAGAGCAACACAGAAAGATGTTTCTGTAGAGCCTACTTAGTTGAAAAGGAAGTTAATGATGATGATCATGAAGCTTCGGATCAAGTCACTATCGAACCTCGTAGGTCGACAAGGACGCGTACTGCTCCTGAGTAGTACGACAACCCTGTCTTGGAAATCATGTTGTTGGACAACGATGAACCTACGAACTATGGAGAAGCGATGGTGGGCCCGGATTCCAACAAATGGCTAGGAGCCATGAAATCTGAGAAAGGATCCATGTATGAAAACCAAGTATGGACTTTGGTAGACTTGCCTGTTGAATGGCGGGTCATTGAGTACAAATGGACCTTTGAGATAAACATAGACGCTAATGGTGAAATGTCACCGTTTATAAAGCTCGACTTGTCGCAAAGAAGTTTCCGCCAAGTTCAAGGAGTTGACTGCAATGAGATTGTCTCATATGTAGCGATGCTAAAAGTCTATTAAAATTTTGTTAGCAGTTGCTGCATTTTTCGATTATGAAATCTGGCAGATGGATGACAAAACAAGGTTTCCGTAATGGTTTCTGTGAGGAAGAGTTGTATGTGATACAACCAGAAGGTTTTGTCAATCCTAAGGATGCTAATAATATGCAAACTCCAGCGATCCTTCTATGGACTGGAGCAAGCATCTCGGAGTTGGAATATATGCTTTGATGAGGTGATCAAAGTGTTTAAGTTTATACAAAGTTTATGAGAAACTTGTATTTGCAAGAAAGTGAGTGGGAGCACTATGGAATTTCTTATAAGAATATGTAGTTGACATATTATTGATCGGAAATGATGTAGAATTTCTGGAAGAGCATGAAGGGTTGTTTGAAAAGTTTTGTTTTTCAAAGGAAGACCCAGATAAAGCTACTATTTTATTGAGCATCAAGATCTATAGGGATAGATCTATTCGCTTGATAAGTTTTTTCGACGAAGACATACCTTGACAAGTTTTTGAAGGAGTTCAAAATAGATGGGTCAAAGAAGGAGTTCTTGACTGTATTGTAAGGTGTGAAATTGAGTAAGACTCAATACCCGACCACGGCAGAAGATAAAGAAGAGATGAGTGTCATCTCCTATGCTTTAGCCATAGGCTCTATATAGTATGCCATGCTATGTACCGCACCTGTGTGTGCCTTGCCATGAGTCTGTCAAGGGGTACAAGAGTAATCCAAGAGTGGATCACTAGACAGCGGTCAAAGTTAGCCTTAGTAACTTGAGAACTAAGGAAATATTTCTCGATTATGGAGGTGATAAAGAGTTCATCGTCAAGTGTTACGATGATGCAAGCTTTAAAACCAATCCGGATGACTCTTAGTAGAAATCCAGCTACGTATAGTGGAGCAGCCATTTGGAATAGCTCCAAGTGGAGCATGGGAGTAGTATCTACAAATATGACATGGAAAGTTTGTAAGGTACACACGGATCTGAATGTCGCAGACCCGTTGACTAAAACCTCTTTCACGAGCAGGACATGAACAAACCCCAGAACTTATTGGGTGTTAATCACATGATGATATGATCACATGGTGATGTAAGTGTTAATCACATGGTGATGTGAACTAGATTATTGACTCTAGTGCAAGTGGGAGACTGTTGGAAATATGCCCTAGAGGCAATAATAAAATGGTTATTATTGTATTTCCTTGTTCATGATAATTGTCTATTGTTCATGCTATAATTGTGTTAACCGGAAACCATAATACATGTGTGAATACATAGACCACAACATGTCCCTAGTGAGCCTCTAGTTGACTAGCTCGTTGATCAATAGATGGTCACGGTTTCATGGCCATGGACATTGGATGTCATTGATAACGGGATCACATCATTAGGAGAATGATGTGATGGACAAGACCCAATTCTAAGCATAGCACAAGATCGTGTAGTTCGTTTGCTAAAGCTTTTCAATGTCAAGTATCGTTTCCTTAGACCATGAGATTGTGCAACTCCCGGATACCGTAGGAATGCTTTGGGTGTGCCAAACGTCACAACGTAACTGGGTGGCTATAAAGGTGCACTACGGGTATCTCCGAAAGTATCTGTTGGGTTGGCATGAATCGAGACTGGGATTTGTCACTCCGTGTGACGGAGAGGTATCTCTGGGCCCACTCGGTAAGACATCATCATTATGAGCTCAATGTGACTAAGGAGTTAGTCACGGGATGATGTATTACGGAACGAGTAAAGAGACTTGCCGGTAACGAGATTGAACAAGGTATGGGGATACCGACGATCGAATCTCGGGCAAGTATCATACCGATAGACAAAGGGAATTGTATACGGGATTGATTGAATCCTTGACATCGTGGTTCATCCGATGAGATCATCGTGGAGTACGTGGGAGCCAACATGGGTATCCAGATCCCGCTGTTGGTTATTGACCGGAGAGGTGTCTCGGTCATGTCTACGTGTCTCCCGAACCCGTAGGGTCTACACACTTAAGGTTCGATGACGCTAGGGTTATAGGGAAAAGGTATACGTGATTACCGAAGGTTGTTCGGAGTCCCGGATGAGATCCCGGACGTCACGAGGATCTCCGGAATGGTCCGTAGGTAAAGATTGATATATAGGAAGTCCAGTTTTGGTCACCGGAAAGTTTTCGAGCTCATCGGTAGTGTACCGGGAGTGCCGGGAGGGTGCCGGATAACCCCCGGGAGGGGTGTGACGACCAAAGGACCACATGGGCTGTTAGATAAAGTGTGCCAGCCCTTATTGGGCTGGGCAAGACTTTTGCTAAAGGCCCATGCGGCTGGAGATAAGGAGATAAGGCAAAAAGGATTTAAAAGGAGGAGATCCACCTCCCTTGTGGGAGGTGGACTCTCCCTTTAATTCGGCCGGCCATCTCCTCTTTGGAGTAGAGGCCAAGCCAGCCCTCCACGTCCCTCCTCCTATATATACTTGAGGTTTTGGATGTTTTGAGACAAGATTTGATCTCTCTCTCTCACGGCGAAGCCCTACCTCTCTTCTTCCTCCTCCGCAGCGCTTAGGCGAAGCCCTGTCGGAATACCTTGCTACTCCACCACCACCACGCCGTCGTGCTGCTGTTGGAGCCCTTCCCCAACCTCTCCTTCCTCCTTGCTGGATCAAGGTGTTGGAGACGTCACCGGGCTGCACGTGTGTTGAACGCGGAGGTGCCGTCCGTTCGGCACTTGATCGGATCTACCGCGATCTGAATCGCTGCGAGTACGACTCCATCAACCGCGTTCTTGTAACGCTTCCGCTTAGCGATCTTCAAAGGTATGAAGATGCAATCTCTCCCCTCTCGTTGCTGGTTTCTCCATAGATAGATCTTGTTAACGTAGGAAAATTTTGATTTACTACTACGTTCCCCAACAATGGGTCCTTCAGAGTCGATTCTACGTATCGCGCATTATCACACTCAGAGATTCCAATGAATAAGAATAAACTAATATGGAAATCTAAGAGCAACTCCAGTGGGGCGACCCATTTCGTCCGCTGGCGTCCGTTTGGATCGGCACGAACACAAAAGTCGGCCCAATGCGCCGACCCAAACGGACGCGCGTCCGCTTTCCGTCCGCAGGCGACCCATTCCCGGCCCATATTTGAGACGGATTTGTGTTGGCGCGGACACGAGACGGACGCGCGCGTGCCTTCTCCTGCATCCGGGCCCGCTGGTTGATGGCAGCCTACACCATTTCTCTCAATTTCCCCCAAAAACCTTCCCGCCCTTGCGTGCTCCCGCCCCACCCTGCCATGGACGACGTCCTCGACGCTGCCGGTGGCCTCGCCTCCCTCGCCTCGTCCGCCATGACAACCGAACCCTCCCGCAAAGGCAAGCCTCGCGCCCCCCGCAAAACTGCCGCCGCGCCCAAGACGAAGAAGACGCTGATGCCCGAAGAGTGCGCACCGGAGTCGGCCAACAGGAAGGGCGGCAGGCACGCGACGGACGCGAGGGATGAAGCCATTGCCGCTGCCACGCAGCAGCCAGCAGGAGGTCACCATCGCCTGTGTCGTGCCGGCAATGAGGGAGGTGCTCTATATGCTAGGGTTAAACCCTAGCCAGCAAGGCCTCGTCAACGTCGCCGTGGCCGCGGCCAGCGCCGGCTCATCCGCGTTCCCTCGGATGGTGCTGCCCGACTCGCCCCGCTCGTCAGCTTGCACCCAGATGCCCGGCTTCCACGTCTACCCGCAGGCCTCCCGCCTCTCCGGGGAGTGCTCACCCGAGGTGAGTGTGGTTGCACCTTCCATGCCCGCACCCACGCCCACCGACCTCAACGCCACACCGGTGGCTGGTGGCTCGTCATCCGGAGGCGCGAGGAAACTGTTGGGGAACGTTGGATGGGAAACAAAAATTTTCCTACGCACACGCAAGATCTATCCATGGTGATGAGCATCTACGAAAGGGAGAGTGGATCTACATACCCTTGTAGATCGCTAAGCGGGAAGCATTAAGAAACGCGGTTGGTGTAGTCGAACGTCTTCGCGATCCAAATCGCCGAGCGTCCCGCGATCTCATCACGATCCGTCTTGCGATCCAATCACGATCCGTCCCACGAACTCATCACGATCCGTCCCGCGATCTCATCACGATCCGTCCCGCGAACTCATCACGATCCGTCCCGTGATCTCATCACGATCCGTCCCACGATCTCGTCACGGTCCTTCCGATCTAGCGCCGAACGGACGGCACCTCCGCATTCAGCACACGTACAGCTTGATGACGATCTCCGCCTTCTTGATCCAGCAAGAGGGAGCGGAGAGGTAGAAGAGTTCTCCGGCAGTGTGATGGCGCTGCGGCAATGATGGTGGAGCTATTCCGGCAGGGCTTCGCCTAAGCACTGCAGAAAACCGATCTAGAGGAGAAACTATGCACTAGAGGAACTGGTAGCACGTGGCTGAAAAATCTGTGCCAAAACCCTAAAATCCTCTAGTATATATAGGAGGAGAGGAGGAGGAGTCTTGGCTGCCAAAAATCCAGCCCTTGGGTCGACAAAAGTGGGGAGGAGAGGAGGACTCCTCCTCCAATCCTAGTAGGACTAGGATTCCCCCTTTTTTTGGCCTTTTTCCACCTTTTTCCCTTTGGGCTTTTTCTCCCAGCCGCATGGGCCTTATGTGGGACTTCCACCAGCCCACAACAGGCTGGTATTTACTCTCCCACAGCCCATGAAGCTTCTTGGGTCGAAATACCCCTCCCGGTGGTCTCCCAGTACAATACCGGCACTCCCGGTACATTACCGATTAGCCCAAAACTTTTCCGGCGACCAAAATGGGACTTCCTATATATCAATATTTACCTCCGGACCATTCCGGACCTTCTCGTGACGTGCTGGATCTCATCCGGGACTCCGAACAACCTTCGGTCACCACCATACATAACTCTATACTATCGAAACGTCACCAAACCTTAAGTGTGCGGACCTTGCGGGTTCGAGAACTATGTAGACATGACCGAGACACCTCTACGATCAATAACCAATAGCAGGACCTGGATGCCCATATTGGTTCCTACATATTCTACGGAGATCTTTATCGGTCGAACCTCTATGTCAAGGATTCAGTTAATCCCGTATGATGTTGCCTTTGTTCTTCGGTATGTTTACTTGCTCGAGATTCGATCGTCGGTATCTCCATACCTAGTTCAACCTCATTACCGGCAAGTCTCTTTACTCATTCCATAATACAAGATCTCGTGACTAACACTTAGTCACATTGCTTGCAAGGCTTGTTGTGATGTTGTATTACCGAGTGGGCCCTGAGATACCTCTCCGTCACACGGAGTAACAAATCCCAGTCTTGATCCATGCCAACCCAATAGACACCCTCGGAGATACCTGTAGAGTACCTTTATAGTCACCCAGTTTCGTTGCGATGTTTGATACACACAAGGCACTCCTCCGGTGTCAGTGAGTTGCATGATCTCATGGTCATAGGAACAGACACTTGACATGCAGAAAACAATAGCATTAAACTGACAAGATCATATGCTACGTTTGTAGTTTGGGTCTTGTCCATCCCATCATTCTCCTAATGATGTGATCCCGTTATCAAATGACATCTCATGTCAATGTCTAGGAAACCTTAACCATCTTTGATCAACGAGCTAGTCTATTAGAGGCATACTAGGGACATGGTTTTGTCTATGTATCCACACATGCATCTAAGTCTTCGATCAATACAATTATAGCATGGATAATAAATGATTATGATGAACAAGGAAATATGATAATAACTAATTTATTATTGCCTCTAGGGCATATTTCCAACAGTCTCCCACTTGCACTAGAGTCAATAATCTAGTTCACATCACCATGTGATTTGCATTGTTATGAATCTAACCCCCAATGAGTTCTGGGGCTCGATCATGCTTTGCATGTGAGAGAGGTCTTATAGTCAACGGGTCTGCGACATTCAGATCCGTGTGTACTTTGCAAATTTCTATGTCAAACCATAAACACTGCTACCACAGTCCACTTGGTACTATTCCAAATGGCTGCTCCACGATACGTATCCAGATTACTACTACGAGTCATCCAGATTGGTGTAAAGCTGTTGGGGGACGTCGCATGGGAAACAAAAAATTTCCTACGCACACGCAAACCTATCCATGGTGATGAGCATCTACGAGAGGGAGAGTGGATCTACATACCCTTGTAGATTGTTAAGCGGGAAGCGTTAAGAAACGCGGTTGGTGTAGTCGAACATCTTCGCGATCCAAATCGCCGCGCGTCCCGCGATCTCATCACGATCCGTCCCGCGATCCCATCACGATCCGTCCCGCGATCCCATCACGATCCGTCCCGCGATCTCATCACGATCCGTCTCACGATCTTGATCACGATCTGTCCCGCAAACTCATCACAATCTGTCCCGCGATCTCATCACGAACCGTCTCACGATCTCGATCACGGTTCTTCCGATCTAGCGCCGAACGGACGGCACCTCCGCGTTCAGCACACATACAGCTTGATGACGATCTCCACCGTCTCGATCCAGCGAGAGGAGGTGGAGAGGAGAGAGAGTTCACCGGCAGCGTGACGGTGCTCCGGTGATGGTGGTGGAGCAATTCCGGCAGGGCTTCGCCTAAGCGCTACAGAAAACCGATCTAGAGGAGAAACTATGCACCGGTGTAACGGGTAGCACGTGGCCGGAAATTCTGTCCAAAAACCACCCAATCCACTAGTATATATAGGAGGAGAGGAGAGGAGAGGCAGCCAAGGCCTTTGGGTCGGCCGAAATAGGAGGTGGGAAGCAATCCTACTTCACCTCCAATCCTAGTTGGAGTAGGATTGCCTCCTATTGGCTGATTTTCCACTTTTTGCTTTAGGACTTTCTCTCCTGCGCCATGGGCCTTTGTGGCTGTTTTCCCATCCCACTAAGGGCTGGTTAATACTCTCCCACAGACCATGTACCTCTTGGGGTCGAAGTACCCCTCCCGGAGGTCTCCCGGTACACTACCGGCACTCCCGATACACTACCGGCACTCCCCGTACACTACCGATGAGCCCGAAACTTTTTCGGAAACCAAACTGGGACGTCCTATATATGAATCTTTACCTCCGGACCATTCCGGAGCTCCTCTTGATGTCCGGGATCTCATTCGGGACTCCGAACAAACTTCGGTCACCACCATACATAACTCTACACTACCGAAACGGCACCGAACCTTAAGTGTGCAGACCCTGCGGGTTCGAGAACTATGTAGACATGACTGAGACACCTCTAAGGTCAATAACCAATGGCGGGACCTGGACGTCCACATTGGTTCCTACATATTCTATGAAGATCTTTATCGGTCAAACCTCTATGTCAAGGACTTAGTTAATCCCGTATAACGTTCCCTTTGTTCTTCGGTATGTTACTTGCCCGAGATTCAATCGTCGGTATCTCCATACCTAGTTCAACCTCGTTACCAGCAAGTCTCTTTACTCGTTCCGTAATACAAGATCCCGCAACTAACAATTAGTCACATCGCTTGCAAGGCTTATTGTGATGTTGCATTACCGAGTGGGCCCCGAGATATCTCTCCGTTACACGGAGTAACAAATCCCAGTCTCGATCCATGCCAACTCAACAGACACCATCGGAGATACCTGTAGAGCACCTTTATAGTCATGCAGTTACGTTGCGACATTTGATACACACAAGGCACTCCTCCGATATCCGTGAGTTGCATGATCTCATAGTCATAGGAACATATACTTGACATGCAGAAAACAGTAGCAATAAACTGACACGATCATATGCTATGTTTGTAGTTTGGGTCTTATCCATCACATCATTCTCCTAATGATGTGATCCCGTTATCAAATGACATCTCATGTCCATGGCTAGGAAACCTTAACCATCCTTTGATCAACGAGCTAGTCCATTAGAGGCATACTAGGGACATGGTTTTGTCTATGTATCCACACATGCATTTAAGTCTCCGATCAATACAATTATAGCATGGATAATAAACAATTATCATGAACAAGGAAATATGATAATAACTAATTTATTATTGCCTCTAGGGCATATTTCGAACAGTCTCCCACTTGCACTAGAGTCAATAATCTAGTTCACATCACCATGTGATTCGCATTGTTATGAATCTAACACCCAATGAGTTTTGGGGCTCGATCATGCTTTGTATGTGAGAGAGGTCTTATAGTCAACGGGTCTGCGATATTCAGATCTGTGTGTACTTTGCAAATCTCTATGTCAAACCGTAAACACTGCTACCACACTCCACTTGGTACTATTTCCAAATGGCTGCTCCACTATACGTATCCCGATTGCTACTACTAGTCATCCGGATAGGTGTTAAAGCTTGCGTCGACGTAACTCAATACGACGAACTCTTTATCACCTCCATAATCAAGAAACATTTCCTTAGTCCTCTGGTTACTAAGGATAATTCCGACCGTTGTCCAGTGATCCACTCCTGGACCACTCTTGTACCCCTTGACAGACTCATGGCAAGGCACACATAGGTGCGGTACACAGCATGGCATAATATAGAGCCTATGGCTAAGGCATAGGGGACGACATTCGTCCTTTCTCTTTCTTCTGCCGTTGTCGAGCTTTGAGTCTCACTCAACTTCACACCTTACAAATCAGACGAGAACTATTTCTCTGGCTGATCCATTTTGAACTCTTTCAAAATCTTGTCAAGGTATGCACTCATTGAAAGTCTCATCAAGCATCTTGATCTATCTCTATAGATTTTGATGCTCAACAATTAGGTAGCTTTATCCAGGTCTTCCTTTGAAAAACACTTTTCAAACAACCTTTTATGCCTTCCAGAAATTCTACATTATTTCCGATCAACAATATGTCAACCACATATACTTATCAGAAACTCTACAGTGCTCCCACTCACTTTATTGCAAATACAAGTTTCTCGTAAACTTTGTATACACTACAGAAACTTTGATCACCTCATCAAAGTGTATATTCCAACTCCGAGATGCTTGCTTCAGTCCATAGAAGGATCACTGAAGCTTGCTCATCTTTTAGCATCCTTAGGACTGACAAAACCTTCTGGTTGTATCACATACAACCTTTCCTTAAGTAAACCGTTAAGGAAACGATGTTTTGACATCCATCTGCTAGATTTCATAATTGAAAATGCAGCAACTGCTAACATAATTCCAACAGACTTTTAGCATCGCTACGAGTGAGAAAGCCTCATCGCAGTCAACTCCTTGAACTTGTCACAAACAACTTTGCAACAAGTCGAGCTTTACAAATGGTGACATTCACCATCAGTGTCTGTCTTCATTCTAAAGGTCCATTTGTACTCAACGAACTGCCGTCTAACGAGCAAGTCTACCAAAGTCTATACTTGGTTTTCATACATGGATCCTATCTCGGATTTCATGGCCTCTAACCATTCGTCGGAATCCGGGCCCATCATCGCTTCTCCATAGCTCGTAGGTTCATTGTTGTCCAACAACATGATCTCCAAGACAGAGTTGTCGTACCACTTAGGAGCAGTACACATCCTTGTCGACCCACGAAGTTCGATAGTAACTTGATCCTGAAGCTTTATGATCATCATCATTAACTTACTCTTCAACTAACGTAGGCTTCACAGAAACATCTTTCTGCGCTGCGCTACTCTTTGGTTGAACAAAGGTTTAACAACCTCATCAAGTTCTATCTTCCTCCCACTCAATTCTTTCGAGAGAAACTTTTTCTCGAGAAAGGACCCAGTTCTAGCAACAAACACTTTGCACTCGGATCTGAGATAGAAGGCATACCCATCTGTTCTTAGGGTATTCTATGAAGATACATTTGTCCGCTTTGGGTTCTAGCTTATTATGTGAAAACATTTTCCACACAAGCATCGCAACCCCAAACATTAAGAAATGACAGCTTAGGTTTCTGTCAAACCATAATTCACATGGTGTCATCTCAACGGATTTAGATGGTGCCCGATTTAAAGTGAATGTAGTTGTCTCTAATGCATAACCCCAAAATTATAGTAGTAAAACGATAAGAGACATCATAGCACGCACCATATCCAATAGAGCATAACTATGATGTTCGGACACACCATCACACTATGGTGTTCCAGGTGGCGTTTAGTTGTGAAACAACTTTCACATTGTCTTAAGTTGTATGCCAAACTCGTGACTCAGATATTCACCTCCACGATCATAGCGCAGTCATTTTTATCTTCTTGTCACGATGATCTTTAAACTTCACTCTGAATTTGCTTGAACCTTTCAAACGATTCAGACTTGTGTTTCATTAAGTAAATATACACTATATCTACTCAAATCATCAGTGAAGGTAAGAAAATAACGATATCCACTGCACGCTACAAGACTCACTAGATTGCATACATCAACATGTATCATTTCCAATGAATCACTTGCCCGCTCCATCCAACGGGGTCCTTTAGTCATCTTGCCCAAGAGGCATGGTTCGCATGTCTCAACCGATTCGAAATCGAATGAGTCCAAATATCCATCACCATGGAGTTTCTTCATGCGCTTTATACCAATATGACATTTTGCGGCAGTGCCACAAGTATGTGGTACTATCATTATTTAACTTTGTATCTTTTGACATCAATGTTATGAACATGTGTATTACTACGATCAAGATTTCAACAAACCATTCTCACTGGGTGCATGACCATTGAAGGTATTATTCATGTAACCAGAATAACTATTATTCTCTGACTTAAATGAATAACCGTATTGCAACAAACATGATCTAATCATGTTCATGCTCAACGCAAAACACCAAATAACATTTATTTAGGTTCGTCACTAATCCTGAACGTAGAGAGAGCGTGCGATGTTGATCACATCAACCTTGGAAACATTTCCAACACACATCGTCACCTCACCCTTAGCTAGTTCTCCGTTTATTCCGTAGCTTTTATTTCGAGTTACTAACATTTAGCAACCGAACCGGTATCCAATACCCAGGTGCTACTAGGAGTACTAGCAAGGTACACATCAATAACTCGTATATCAAATATACTTCTGTCGATGTTGCCAGCCTTCTTATCTACCAAGTATCTAGGGTTGTTCTGCTTCAGCGACCACTCACCTCATAATAGAAGCACTTAGTCTCGGGTTTGAGTTCAACTTTGGGTTGCTTCACTGGAGCAGCAACTGACTTGCTATCCATGAAGTTTCCCTCCTTGCTCTTGCCCTTTTCGAAACTAGTGGTTTGATTAACCATCAACACTTGACGCTCCTTTTTGATTTCTACCTTCGCGGTGTCAAACATCGCGAACAGCTCAGGGATCAATACTTCTATCCCTGGTGTATTATAGTTCATTACTAAGTTCTAGTAGCTTTAGTGACAGTGACTTGGAGAACTATATCAATCACTATCTTATCTAGAAGATCAACTCCCACTTGATTCAAGCGATTGTAGTACCCAGACAAACTGAGTACATGCTCAACGATTGAGCTATTCTCCTTCATCTTACAGGCAAAGAATCTTGTTGGAGATCTCATATCTCGCAACACAGGCACGAGCCTGAGATCACAATCTCTGCTCCTAGAATATCTCATATGTTCCGTGACGTTCAAAACGTTTCGGAGCCTCAATTCTAAGCCGTAATGCATGACGCACTAAACTATCAAGTAGTCATCGAAACGTGCCTGTTAGATGTTCACAACATCTATAGACGACGCTAGAGGGGGTGGCGCACCGAGCGGTGCATTAAGGAAATAAGCCTTCTGTGCAGCAATGAGGACAAAACTCAGATCACGGACCCAGTCCGCAATATTGCTACCAACATCTTTCAACTCTATTTCTCTAGGAACATATAAAAATTTAAGGGAGCTACAGCGCGAGCTAGTAATCTACAACATAATTTGCAAAGACACTTTGACTATGTTCAGGATAATGAGTTCAATTAATCATATTACTTAAGAACTCCCACTCAAATTGACATCCCTCGGGTCATTCGAGTGATACATGATCCAAATTCACCAACTCAAGTCCGATCATCACGTGAGTTAAGGTGGCTGCAATGGTGAACATCATTATGTTGATCATATCTACTATATGACTCATGTTCGACCTTTCGGTCTTCTTGTGTTTCGAGGCCATGTCTGTACATGCTAGGCTCGTCAAGTTTAACCCGAGTGTTCTGCGCGTGCAAATCTGGCTTGCACCCATTGTATGTGAACGTAGAGTCTATCACACCCGATCATCACGTGGTGTCTCAACACGATGAACTTTCGCAATGGTGCACACTCGGGGAGAACACAATTTATCTTGAAATTAAGTGAGGGATCACCTTATAATGCTACCGTCGTCCTAAGCAAAACAAGGTGCATAAAAGGATTAACATCACATGCAAATCATAAGTGACATGATACGGCCATGAACTTGTGCTTTTGATCTCCATCTATAAAGCACCGGCATGATCTCCATCGTCACCGGCATGACTCCATGATCTCCATCATCTTGATCTCCAT
Organism: Hordeum marinum; assembly: GCA_022496015.1. Taxonomy (NCBI): domain Eukaryota; kingdom Viridiplantae; phylum Streptophyta; class Magnoliopsida; order Poales; family Poaceae; genus Hordeum; species Hordeum marinum. The sequence continues at coordinate 447,371,112 of CM039676.1, forward strand.
CAACGTGTCACCATCGGGGTTGTCACGCCCTGCATGCTTCTACTACTATTGCTACCGTAGCGATAAAGTAAAGCATTACATAGCGCTTAATGATTGACACGCAGGTCATACAATAATTAAAGACAACCCTATGGCTCCTGCCGGTTGCCGTACTCATCGACATGCAAGTCGTGATAATCTATACATCACATGATCATCTCATACATCACACATATCTCATCATGTAATTGGCCATATCACATCACAACATACCCTGCAAAAACAAGTTAGACGTCCTCTAATTGTTGTTGCATATTTTACGTGGCTGCTATGGGTATCTAGCAAGAACGATTCTCACCTACGCATAAACCACAACGGTGATACACTAGTTTGCTTTTCAACCTTCTCAAGGACCGCCTTTGTCGAATCCGATCCAACTAAAGTGAGAGAAACTGTCACCCGCAAGCCATCTAGGCAACAAGTCGCATCGAGGGAACCGGTCTCTCGTAAGCGTACGAGTAATGTTGGTCCGGGCCGCTTCATCTCACAATCCCGCTGAACCAAAATACGACCAAGGGAGGAAGCAATCTAAGCATCAACGCCCACAAACCTTTTGTGTTGTACTCGAGATCTCATCGAACCATCAACCTAGCTCATGATGCCACTCTTGGGGGACGTCGCATGGGAAACAAAAACTTTCCTACGCACACGCAAACCTATCCATGGTGATGAGAATCTACGAGAGGGAGAGTGGATCTACATACCCTTGTAGATCGCTAAGCGGGAAGCGTTAAGAAACGCGGTTGGTGTAGTCGAACATCTTCGCGATCCAAATCGCCGAGCGTCCCGCGATCTCATCACGATCCGTCCCGCGATCCCATCACGATCCGTCCCGCGATCTCATGACGATCCGTCTCACGATCTTGATCACGATCTGGCCCGCAAACTCATCACAATCCGTCCCGCGATCTCATCACGAACCGTCTCACGATCTCGATCACGGTTCTTCCGATCTAGCGCCGAACGGACGGCACCTCCGCGTTCAGCACACGTGCAGCTTGATGACGATCTCCACCGTCTCGATCCAGCGAGAGGAGGTGGAGAGGAGAGAGAGTTCACCGGCAGCGTGACGGTGCTCCGGTGATGGTGGTGGAGCAATTCCGGCAGGGCTTCGCCTAAGCGCTGCAGAAAACCGATCTAGAGGAGAAACTATGCACCGGTGTAACGGGTAGCACGTGGCCGGAAATTCTGTCCAAAAACCACCCAATCCACTAGTATATATAGGAGGAGAGGAGAGGAGAGGCAGCCAAGGCCATTGGGTCGGCCGAAATAGGAGGTGGGAAGCAATCCTACTTCACCTCCAATCCTAGTTGGAGTAGGATTGCCTCCTATTGGCTGATTTTCCACTTTTTGCTTTAGGACTTTCTCTCCTGCACCATGGGCCTTTGTGGCTGTTTTACCAGCCCACTAAGGGCTGGTTAATACTCTCCCACAGCCCATGGACCTCTTGGGGTCGAAGTACCCCTCCCGGAGGTCTCCCGGTACACTACCGGCACTCCCGGTACACTACCGATGAGCCCGAAACTTTTCTGGAAACCAAACTGGGACTTCCTATATATGAATCTTTACCTCCGGACCATTCCGGAGCTCCTCGTGATGTCCGAGATCTCATCCGGGACTCCAAACAAACTTCGGTCACCACCATACATAACTCTACACTACCGAAACGTCACCGAACCTTAAGTGTGCAGACCCTGCGGGTTCGAGAACTATGTAGACATGACCGAGACACCTCTACGGTCAATACCCAATGGCGGGACCTGGACGTCCACATTGGTTCCTACATATTCTACGAAGATCTTTATCGGTCAAACCTCTATGTCAAGGATTCAGTTAATCCCGTATAATGTTCCCTTTGTTCTTCGGTATGTTACTTGCCCGAGATTCGATCGTCGGTATCTCCATACCTAGTTCAACCTCGTTACCAGCAAGTCTCTTTACTCGTTCCGTAATACAAGATCCCGCAACTAACAATTAGTCACATCGCTTGCAAGGCTTATTGTGATGTTGCATTACCGAGTGGGCCCCGAGATACCTCTCCGTTACACGGAGTAACAAATCCCAGTCTCGATCCATGCCTACTCAACAGACACCATCGGAGATACCTGTAGAGCACCTTTATAGTCACCCAGTTACGTTGCGACGTTTGATACACACAAGGCACTCCTCCGATATCCGTGAGTTGCATGATCTCATGGTCATAGGAACATATACTTGACATGCAGAAAACAGTAGCAATAAACTGACACGATCATATGCTATGTTTGTAGTTTGGGTCTTATCCATCACATCATTCTCCTAATGATGTGATCCCGTTATCAAATGACATCTCATGTCCATGGCTAGGAAACCTTAACCATCCTTTGATCAACGAGCTAGTCCATTAGAGGCATACTAGGGACATGGTTTTGTCTATGTATCCACACATGCATTTAAGTCTCCGATCAATACAATTATAGCATGGATAATAAACGATTATCATGAACAAGGAAATATGATAATAACTAATTTATTATTGCCTCTAGAGCATATTTCCAACAAAAGCTTGCATCGACGTGACTCTTTACGACGAACTCTTTATCACCTCCATAATCGAGAAACATCTCCTTAGTCTGTTAGTTACTAAGGATAATCTTGACCGCTGTCCAGTGCTCCATTCCAGAATCACTTTGAAACCTTTCGGCCATACTCATGGCAAGGCTGACATCGGGTCTTGTGCACAGCATTGCATACATGATAGAGCCTATGGCTGAAGCATAGGGGATGACACTCATCTTTTCTCTATCTTTTGTAGTCACTAGGCATTGAGTCTTACTTAACTTTATACCTTACAAATCAGGCGAGAACTCTCTCTCTGACTGATCCATTTTGAACTCTTTCAAAATCTTGTCAAGGTATGTACTCATTGAAAGCCTCATCAAGTATCTTGATCTATCTCTATAGATCTTGATGCTCAACAATTAGGTAGCTTTATCCAGGTCTTCCTTTGAAAGAATCTTTTCAAACAACCCTTTATGCTTTCCAGAAATTCTATATCATTTCCGATCAACAATATGTAACCACATATGCTTATCAGAAACTCTACAGTGCTCCCACTCACTTTATTGTAAATACAAGTTTCTCGTAAACTTTGTATAGACTCAAAAACTTTAATCACCTCATCAAAGTGTATATTCCAACTCCGAGATGCTTGCTTCAGTTCATAGAAGGATCACTGAAGCTTGCACACCTTTTAGCATCCTTAGGACTGACAAAAGCTTCTGGTTGTATCACATACAACCTTTCCTCAAGAAAGGAAACGATGTTTTGGCATCCATCTGCCAGATTTCATAACTGAAAAATGCAGCAACTGCTAACATAATTCTAACAGACTTTAGCATCGCTACGAGTGAGAAAGTCTCATCGCAGTCAACTCCATGAACTTGCCGGAAACTTCTTTGCGGCAAGTCGAGATTTATAAATGGTGGCATTCACCATCAGCGTTTGTCTTCATTTTAAAGATCCATTTGTACTCAACGACCTGCCGTCCAACGAGCAAGTCTACCAAAGTCTATACATGGTTTTCATATATGGATCCTTTCTCGGATTTCATGGCCTCTAACCATTTGTCGGAATCCGGGCCCATCATCACTTCTCCACAGCTCATAGGTTCATTGTTGTCCAACAACATGACCTCCAAGACAGGGTTGTCGTACCGCTCAGGAGCAGTACACATCCTTGTCGACCTACGAGGTTTCATAGTAACTTGATCCGAAGCTTCATGATCATCATCATTTACTTCCTCTTCAACTAACGTAGGTTCCACAGAAACATCTTTCTGCGCTGCGCTACTCTCTAGTTGAAACAAAGGTTCAACAACCTCATCAAGTTCTATCTTCCTCCCACTCAATTCTTTCGAGAGAAACTTTTTCTCGGGACAGGACCCGTCCTAGCAACAAACACTTTATGCTTGGATCTGAGATAGAAGATTCACCCAACCGTTCTTTAGGTTTTCTACGAAGATGCATTTGTCCGCTTTGGGTTCGAGCTCATTAGGTGAACACATTTTCCACACAAGTGTCGCAGCCCCAAACATCAAGAAATGACAGCTTAGGTTTCTATCAAACCATAATTCACACGGTGTCATCTCAACGGATTTAGATGGTGCCCTATTTAAAGTGAATGTAGTTGTCTCTAATGCACAACCCCAAAATTATTGTAGCAAAATGATAAGAGACATCATAACATGCACCATATCAAATAGAGCATGACTATGACGTTCGGACATACCATCACACTATGGTGTTCCAGGTGGCATGTGTTGTGAAACAACTTTCACATTGTCTAAAGTTGTATGCCAAACTCGTAACTCAGATATTCACCTCCACGATCATATCGCAGATGTTTTTATCTTTTCACGATGATCTTAAACTTCACTATGAATTTGCTTGAACTTTTCAAACAATTCAGACTTGTGTTTCATTAAGTAAACATACATTATATCTACCCAAATCATCAGTGAAGATAAGAAAATAACGATATCCACCGCAGGCTACAAGACTCATTGGATTGCATACATCAGCATGTATCATTTTCAATAAATCACTTGCCCGCTCCGTCAAACCAGAAAACGGGGTCCTTATCATCCTTGACCAAGAGGCATGGTTCGCATGTCTCAACCGATTCGAAATCGAAAGAGTCCAAAGATCCATCAGCATGGAGTTTCTTCATGCGTTTTATACCAATATGACATTTAGCGGCAGTGCCACAAGTATGTGGTACTATCATTATTAACTTTGCATCTTTTGGCATGAATGTTATGAACATGTGTATTACTACGATCAAGATTCAACAAACCATTCTCACTGGGTGCATGCCCATTGAAGGTATTATTCATGTAAACAGAATAACCATTATTCTCTAACTTAAATGAATAACCATGTTGCAATAAACACGATCTAATCACGTTCATGCTCAACGCAAAACACCAAATAACACTTATTTAGGTTTGTTACTAATCCCGAAGGTAGAGAGAGCGTGCGATGTCGATCACATCAACCTTGGAAACACATCCAACACACATCGTCACCTCACCCTTAGCTAGTTCTTCGTTTATTTCGTAGCTTTTATTTCGAGTTACTAACATTTAGCAACTGAACCGGTATCCAATACCCAGGTGCTACTAGGAGCACTAGCAAGGTACACATCAATAACACGTATATCAAATATACTTCTATTGACGTTGCCAGCCTTCTTATCTACCAAGTATCTAGGGTTGTTCCGCTTCAGCCACCGCTCTTCTCATAATCGAAGCACTTAGTCTCGGGTTTGAGTTCAACTTTGGGTTGCTTCACTGGAGTAGCAACTGACTTGCTATCCATGAAGTTTCCCTCCTTGCTCTTGCCCTTCTCGAAACTAGTGGTTTGACTAACCATCAACACTTGACGCTCCTTCTTGATTTCTACCTTCGCGGTGTCAAACATCGCGAACAGCTCAGGGATCATTATTTCTATCACTGGCATTTTATAGTTCATCACCAAGTTCTAGTAGCTTAGTGACAGTGACTTGGAGAACTATATCAATCACTATCTTGTTGGAGATCTCATATCTCGCAACATGGGCATGAGCCTGAGATCCTAATTTCAGCTCTTAGAACATCTCATATGTTCTGTGACGTTCAAAATGTTTCGGAGCCTCAATTCTAAGCTGTAATGCATGATGCACTAATCTATCAAGTAGTCATTAGAACGTGCCTGTCAGATGTTCACAACATCTACAAACCACGCTATAGGGGTTGGCGCACCGAGCGGTGCATTAAGGACATAAGCCTTCTGTGAAGCAATGAGGACAATCCTCAGATCACGGACCTAGTCCGCAATATTTCTACCAACATCTTTCAACTCTATTTCTCTAGGAACATATAAAAATTCAAGGGAGCTACAGCAAGAGCAAGTGATCTACAACATAATTTGCAAAGACACTACTGACTATGTTCATGATAATGAGTTCAATTAATCATATTACTTAAGAACTCCCACTCAAATTGACATCCCTCTGGTCATTCGAGTGATACATGATCCAAATTCACCAACTCAAGTCCGATCATCACGTGAGTTGAGGTGGTTACAATGGTGAACATCATCATGTTGATCATATCTACTATATGACTCATGTTCGACCTTTCGGTCTCTTGTGTTCCGAGGCCATGTCTGTACATGCTAGGCTCGTCAAGTTTAACCTGAGTGTTCTGCATGTGCAACATTGGCTTGCACCCGTTGTATGTGAACGTAGAGTCTATCACACCCGATCATCACGTGGTGTCTCGACACGAAGAACTTTCGCAACGGTGCACACTCGGGGAGAACACAATTTATCTTGAAATTAAGTGAGGGATCACCTTATAATGCTACCGTCGTCCTAAGAAAAACAAGGTGCATAAAAGGATTAACATCACATGCAAATCATAAGTGACATGATATGGCCATGAATTTGTGCTTTTGATCTCCATCATGAAAGCACCGGCATGATCTCCATCGTCACCGGCATGACACCATGATCTCCATCATCTTGATCTCCATCAACGTATCGCCATCGGGGTTGTCGCGCCCACCATGCTTCTACTACTATTGCTACCGTTTAGCGATAAAGTAAAGCATTACATAGCGCTTAATGATTGACGCGCAGGTCATACAATAATTAAATACAACCCTATGGCTCCTGCCGGTTGCCGTACTCATCGACATGCAAGTCGTGATAATCTATACATCACATGATCATCTCATACATCACATATATCACATCATGTAATTGGCCATATCACATCACAACATATCCACAAAAACAAGTTAGACGTCCTCTAATTGTTGTTGCATGTTTTACGTGGCTGCTATGGGTATCTAGCAAGAACAATTCTCATCTACGCAAAAACCACAACGGTGATACACTAGTTGCTTTTCGACCTTCTCAAGGACCGCCTTTGTTGAATCCGATCCAACTAAAGTGACAGAAACTGGCACCCGCAAGCCATCTATGCAACAAGTTGCGGTCGAGGGAACCGGTCTCTCGTAAGCGTACGAGTAATGTTTGTCCGGGCCGCTTCATCTCACAATTCCGCTGAACCAAAATCCGACCAAGGGAGGAAGCAATCTAAGCATCAACGCCCACAAACCTTTTGTGTTCTACTCGAGATCTCATCTACACATAGACCTAGCTCATGATGCCACTGTTGGGGAACGTTGCATGGGAAACAAAAAATTTCCTACGCACACGCAAGATCTATCCATGGTGATGAGCATCTATGAGAGGGAGAGTGGATCTACATACCCTTGTAGATCGCTAAGCGGGAAGCATTAAGAAACGCGGTTGGTGTAGTCGAACATCTTCGCGATCCAAATCGCCGAGCGTCCCGCGATCTCATCACGATCCGTCCCGCGATCCAATCACGATCCATCTCGCGAACTCATCACGATCCGTCCTGCGATCTCATCACGATCCTTCCCGCGAACTCATCACGATCCGTCCCGCGATCTCATCACGATCCGTCCCGCAATCTCGTCACGGTCCTTCCGATCTAGCGCCGAACGGACGGCACCTCCGCGTTCAGCACACGTACAGCTTGATGATGATCTCCACCTTCTTGATCCAGCAAGAGGGAGCAGAGAGGTAGAAGAGTTCTCCGGCAGCGTGACGGCGCTGCGGCAGTGGTGGTGGAGCTATTCCGGCAGGGCTTCGCCTAAGCACTGCAGAAAACCGATCTAGAGGAGAAACTATGCACTAGAGGAACTGGTAGCACGTGGCTGAAAATTCTGTGCCAAAACCCTAAAATCCTCTAGTATATATAGGATGAGAGGAGGAGGAGTCTTGGCTGCCAAAAAGCCAGCCCTTGGGTCGACCAAAGTGGGGAGGAGAGGAGGACTCCTCCTCCACTCCTAGTAGGACTAGGATTCTTCCTTTTTTTGGCCTTTTGCACCTTTTTCCCTTTGAGCTTTTTCTCCTAGCCGCATGGGCCTTGTGTGGGACTTCCACCAGCCCACAAAAGGCTGGTATTTACTCTCCCACATCCCATGAAGCCTCTTGGGTCGAAATACCCCTCCCGGTGGTCTCCCGGTACACTCCCGGCACTCCCGGTACATTACCGATTAGCCCGAAACTTTTCCTGCGACCAAAATGGGACTTCCTATATATCAATCTTTACCTCCGGACCATTCTGGAGCTCCTTGTGTCGTCCTGGATCTCATCCGGGACTCCGAACAACCTTTGTTCACCACCATACATAACTCTATACTACCGAAACGTCACCAAACCTTAAGTGTGCAGGCCCTGCGGGTTCGAGAACTATGTAGACATGACCGAGACACCTCTACGGTCAATAACCAATAGCGGGACCTGGATGCCCATATTGGTTCCTACATATTCTATGAAGATCTTTATCGGTCGAACCTCTGTGTCAAGGATTCAGTTAATCCCGTATGATGTTCCCTTTGTTCTTCGGTATGTTTACTTGCCCGAGATTCGATCGTCGGTATCTCCATACCTAGTTCAACCTCGTTACCGGCAAGTCTCTTTACTCGTTCCGTAATACAAGATCCCGTGACTAACACTTAGTCACATTTCTTGCAAGGCTTGTTGTGATGTTGTATTACCGAGTGGGCCCTGAGATACCTCTCCGTCGCACGGAGTAACAAATCCCAGTCTTGATCCATGCCAACCCAACACACACCCTCGGAGATACCTATAGAGTACCTTTATAGTCACCCAGTTACGTTGCGACGTTTGATACACACAAGGCACTCCTCCGGTGTCAGTGAGTTGCATGATCTCATGGTCATAGGAACAGATACTTGACATGCAGAAAACAATAGCATTAAACTAACACGATCATATGCTACGTTTGTAGTTTGGGTCTTGTCCATCCCATCATTCTCCTAATGATGTGATCCCGTTATCAAATGACATCTCATGTCAATGGCTAGGAAACCTTAACCATCTTTGATCAACGAGCTAGTCTATTAGAGGCATACTAGGGACATGGTTTTGTCTATGTATCCACACATGTATCTAAGTCTCCGATCAATACAATTATAGCATGGATAATAAACGATTATGATGAACAAGGAAATATGATAATAACTAATTTATTATTGCCTCTAGGGCATATTTCCAACAGAAACGCGCGCGAGAGATGCCAGCGGACGTGCTCCCGGGCACACGCAACCTGTTTGAAGGAATGTCGGTCGGCATCGACGAGGACTACTTGCAGAATTTGATCTTCGAAGGTGGTGCACCGGCCGCTGGCATCGATCCCGATGAGACACAAAGCCAGGACGGCCGAGGGGCATTTACGAGATCAAGATCAGGCGGCCTTCATGTGTTATCAGGTAGGCTAGGACTTGGACGGCTTCCTACTCGACCACGAGTTTCCAGAAGACTACGGGCAAGAGGAAGACGATGAGTGCAACATTAAACGGAGCTTTTGTTCGAGGATGAGCTCGCCAACCAAGTCGACGGGGTGGCGTAGCTGAAGCGCAAGAGCAAGCGGACCAAGGCATACACGACGTTCGAGGACAAGCTTCTTTGCGAGTGTTGGAGAGACATTGGGCAAGACCCCAAGACGGGCACCGAACAAAAGCATTCAACTTTTTGGATTCATGTTCATTGTGAATTCCATGAGTGAAAAAGGATTCCACCGTACCAAATAGCAAGCACGTGCGGGTGGGTGTCTATTTCAAAGCGATGGAGGATGACCCAACAAGAATGCAACAAGTTTTGTGCCACTCTTGAAAGCGTCAAGGCCCGTCCTGTGAGCGGTATCAGCATGCAAGACATGGTATACTATCAAGCCGCCCTCTTTTGTGTCATCAAGTTTATGCTTACACGTTCATTTGCATACCATTTGGCAATATGCTTGCATGAAATACATTTGTAGGCATTTCAAGCTTTGGAGGCATTCAACGTCCAACACAATGGCAAGTGCTTCAACCTCTCCCATTGCTTTAGGGTCATCAAGGACAAGGAGAAGTTCAAGGCACAATATGCCACCCTCAAGTCACGTGGGGGGAAGCAAGCCATGGAGGATCTTGGGACGGCGAGAAGGCACGGCTGCGGGGGAAGACCAACTCCAAGAAGGGGGACAAGCGGGATGCGGCGTTGAACGCCTTGATCGCAAGTGTGGAGAGCATGATGAGCAAGAAGGACTCAAGGGACAAGGAGCGCCGGCGTTACAAAGAAGAGTTCATGAGCGCCTTCATGGAGATCCAAAGGAGGAGACTTGAGATGGTGGCGGAGAAGCAAGCCAAGATGCTTGAGATGGAGGCAGAGAAACAAGCCAAGATGCTAGAGATCGAGGCCACCAACGCCAAGACAAAGGCGAAAGAAGTGGCCCTCGCGAGCATGATGACCGGGGTGGACATCATGAAGATGGATCTCAACACCGTGTCGCCAAGGAAGAGGCCCTGGTTCGAGAAGATGCAGGCCAACATGCTCAAGTTCGACGATGAATGATCTATGGCGACGACCGCCATCCTTTTTTTGTATGCCGGCAGGTGTGCTGGCTTGACCACGGGGCCGCGATGGCGTGGTCGAACTCAAGTCCCACCCTTTTTTGTGTGTTGGCATGTGTGTCGGCCGCTGGCGAGTGCGCCAACATGATATTTTCTGAAGTCGGCATTGTATGCCGGCGTTGGCATGGTGCCGGCATGAGACATGGCCGCTGACATGATCTATGGTCGCGGGGCTTTTTTTATAAATTATGTGCGGACATGAAATGGGCCGGCGCATTGGGCGCATTGCCGACCCAAGTTTAAAACAGGGCGGACGACGAGGGGCGGCCGACCCAATCGGACGAAAGGCGGACAAAAGTGCCATCCGTTTGGGTCGACCCATTGGAGTTGCTCTAAGATGCCATTCATAGTTAAGATCTTCATGTGGTATCTTCGAAGAGGGAGTTGTGCTAACTAAAGATAATCTCGCTCGACGGAACTAACAAGGAAGCAAATAATGTAGCTTTTCTATATAAGATGAAAATATCAAACACCTCTTTTTCAAATGCAAGTTTACACGTTTTACATGGGCAGATGTCCAAAGAGCGTCCAGTTTATATCCGCCCACAAGTGTTGCCAATATATATGGGCACTGGCTTAACGAAATACAAATATGTTTAGTACACAAATACGAGTTGAAGCGCGTGTCTTACTATGATCGCTTTGGCTATATAGAGATAATTGTGTTTTTAATGGAAAATATCTCTTCTCCAATGCTGGTTATTTACTGTTGTACACTTGCTTCGTATGTGGTCAAAGTTGCATCGAGCGGAGTACCAATGGTTGTTTAAGGCGGTGTATGTGCGTTTGAAGCGTGTGGCTAGGAAGGTGTTTACCCAACATGGCTGGCAGCATAAATTTCGGATCGATCCACCTACTTCTTTGATGTAGGCATAGTTTCAGGCTCATATGGCTTCACAGTTGCCAACTTGTCGTTTTTATATTCTTTATCAGACAGTTCAGTTAGTTGGCTGTCTACGTCTGAGCTATGCAGAGGCTGAGTGTCATTTTGTATGCTTTGTATCCACTCGATACTACATTTTTAGTCAATAAAAACACCCTTTATCAAGGGAGTCGGGGGGGGGGGGGGGAGAGAACGTCATGTTTATCCTGGTGTTGGAGGCAGTTTTTAAATTTGCCCTCGAAGGTTATAACTTTCGGAGGCATTTCTCAAATGTACCTTGAGTGCCATGTATTTGAGGCAATTTAGAAAAACGCTGGCATAAAAATGCCTCCTAGTGGCATACGTGTAATAGCGTATGCGTAGAACATGCTGACACGAAATGGATCAAAAGACCAACTGGCTGACACACTAGCTGGCTAATCACACATGCTGACACAAGACCTAGCAAATCACAAGAAGCAGCGATGAGGCCCACTCTCACGTAGTGCTGCTGTATGTGCAAGCGTAGCCAGGCCCAATGTACCAATGTGCTGACAATGAATCAGACCGGCGATACTCTAAGTCAATGTTTGGATTTTCTTCCCAATGCCTTCCGTTCTCAAGGCTCTACACACATCACTGGATGTGTGCTGTTTCTCATCTATCAATGTGGACTACGTACCTTATTTAATTGATTGACTCAGGTAAAAAAATGAACGTGAGCTAAGAAGTAAGGGGAACTGTGTGTTCGACTCGATTACGTTTGTATATCTATGCAGACGAGCATGCGTGCTTGGTGGCCTGACGAAAGGAGGCGTTGGTATTTAACAAGGAGCTACCAATCATCATGTTGTCCACTAGAGTTAATACTGAATTATCACTCGAATTGGAGAGAAGATGCAGACATTAGGGCTAGGCAAGACTTGGAACTACTGTCCCTAGCACGTGCATCTCGTCGATGAAGAGAATTATCTTGCCGCCCACATTCTCTGCCTGCTTTATCACGCTCTTCATTCGCTCCTCAAACATACCGCGCAACATGGTCCCGGCAACCATGGCCCTGAGGTTGATCTCCACGATACGTGCCCCGGCAAGCGCATAAGGTACCTTGTCGGTAGCGATGCGCTGTGCAAGGCCCTCGGCGATGGCTGCCTTGCTAACCCTCGCGTGGTCAACCAGTGCGGCGCAGTTCTTTGTCTTGCGGAAGAGAATGTAAATAACATGGTCGATCTCATCATCATGGACGACAACCAGTACGACTCCCTTACCGCTCATGTGGAAGCCGTAGGTGCTTGTGTAGCCTAACGATTCAAGTTCAATCTCTTATTTACTAATTGAAGGCACCATATGAGTTTTCACGTTAATCAACATCAGTAAGATTAGATTAGCCTTTAGATTTAAAATTTAATGGTCAAGATCTATTACAAGATGCTGTCAAAAAAAAACATCATGTAAAATAGGACCAGGCCCACACGTACCAATTAGAGTCCCGAATGCCCACGTCTATGTTCTGTAGAAACAGAAATAGCGTTCCTTTTCCCCACGTACTAAAAAGAGCCCCCCGTTAAAAAAGAAAGAGACGCCCAGCTTAAAGGGAAAGACTCCTCAACGCCCACTCTAAGTTATATAAAAGCAAATATAGTGTGGACGCAGCTACGCGTCCTCGGGCAGACATTTAGTAAATATCCACCACCTCGATAACCGTCGGATCTCCGCACGCGCAGCCGTTCGATCTAACTCCTGGCACGCGGCTCGATCGCTTCAGACACATTAATTCCTGAAACAATAAACCAGTTTCAGAAACAACAACTTTGTTGCGTCCCTGACAGACCTGCGTCCAGCACGGCGGCGCCCGCAACCATCGCAAAAACGGCTGCCACCGGCATGGTAGACCTCCATGGCACACCACATCGCGCGCCAGATGGTCGGATCGGACGCCAACCTAGCGGACCGAGGACCCCCTGCTTGGAGAACGGGCCCGGCCGTCTTTCTCAGCTCCCGCCGCCGCCGGGGGGGGGGGGGCTTCGGCCGTGAGCTGGATCTTCTAATTGGTTCAGAAATCCCTCGGTGGTGTTTCCTGAAGCTCCATCGAGCAGATCCCACCAACATTCTTCGGTGAGATACCCCTGTTTCTGAAACTCTGGCTCTGATCCACTCTGAAACATGAACACTTGTGTGAAAAACAAAGCAATGAGCCTCTCAAAATTTACTTGCACATTAGCCTATATAATTCCTGAAACTATTTGCTCTGCTCAACATGTCCAGTTTGTTTGTATCTGGAAACATGGGACACTCAGAAACTTAGTTGCATTTGTTGATGCCTCTGTTGTAGAATTCCTATTGGATGACACTAGAAAATATTAGGTGACTATTGAAATATGAAGTGACTGTTGCACATCAAGAATTTATGAAGTGACTATTGCACAACAATATGAAGTGAATGTTGAAAAAAAACGAATCTCTGTTCATGGGACCACTGGATTTGTGAAACATGATTTTTTTTTGCTGATTCCAAGGAAAAATATGAAGTGACTGTTGCACAACCACTATGTTGCAGGAACATGGAACTCGAACTGAAGGAAGCTATGTCCAAGCGAATTTTTGTGTTCGTGATGATGAAGATTCAGAGGGTCTGTTGTTTCCAGAAGATGCAGAACAAGGTGATTCAGATGATGGAGATGTTTCGTCGCATCCACTCCCGCCCTACGTTGGCATGGTCTTTGACACAATTGAGGATGCCAAGAAATTCTACAACGACTATGCCTTCAAGTTGGGTTTCGGGACACATATATCTACTTCAAAATTCACACAGAAGAGAGGTCATAAGAAAGAGGATGGAGTGTTGATAAAGAGGGTTTTTGAGTGTGTGCACGCTAGAAAGCCCATTAAAACGGAAACGAGCAGCACATCAGAGAGCATTGTAACGGGAGAGAGCACCTCTAGAAGGCAGCCTAGTGAAGGGATGGATGTTACAAGAAAACATAAAAAAAAAGAGGATGCTCCATCATGATTGTAAGGCACATATGATTGTTGGGCTAAGGGAGGAGCGATGTACAGTGACTTGTTTTGTTGCTGAGCATACACATCCATTGATGGAACAGCCGGAGCATGTTAGGTACTACCGCTCGCACCGCAGCATACAAGCTGAGGATTACCAACTCTTGTTGATGATGCACGATGTGAATCTATCAAATTCACAATGCATGGTGTCCTTGGTAGGATACATGGAGGTGACACTAGGATACTCCCGTATGTGAAGAGAGATGTTACAAATGAACGTGCAAAGCTCCTGAGAGGGTTAACATTCCAAGACATGGATATGACAGTGAAGTACTTTGAGAGAAGGAAGTCTGAGAATCCAGCGTTTTTCTTAGCAAAGCAAACAGATCCTGCAACAAACTCAATGACTGCCTTATTTTGGGTTGATGGGAGAACAAGGGCGTTGTACCCGAAATACAAAGATTGTGTATTCTTCGATAAAACCTTCTGCACCAACAAATACAACATGCCATTTGCTCCTATAGTTGGTGTAAACAACCACCTACAGACAATTGCACTTGGTTGGGCCATGTTGCCGGACGAGACTATTGAAACATTTAAGTGGGTGTTTCAGTAGTCGATGATTGCGATGGATAACGAGCATCCTACAAATATCATGATTGACCAGGACCAAGCTATGGCAACAACCATCGATCAGGTGTTCCCAAACACTTGCCATAGATGTTGCAAGTTTCATGTTTTTAGTAATGCGCGGTCCAAGTTGGGAAGGCTGTTGAGCAGAGACGAGGCTTTTGCAGATGTATTTTACACTTGTATCAACCAATCCGAAACTGTTGAGGAATTTGAGGAAACATGGCAGCACATATTGCACTGTTTTGAAGTTGCTGAGAACAAACATCTGAAGAATATGTGGCGAACAAGGCACACGTGGGCTCCAGCATATTTCAAGAACAAATTCTTCCCGTTCACGAGCACAACAGGCAGGTCTGAGGGGCTGAAATCATATTTCAAGACCCTGGTTCGACCCACTAATTCCGTTTGGAGGTTTGTGCAGCAATATGAAATGTGTCAAGAAACTATGCTTGATCGTGAGGACAATGCTGGATTCACTGGTGAAACAACAGCTCTCTCACTATACTCTCAGTACATATACTTTTGACTACTCTGGTGATTTTTTTTGCTAAGCCTACTCTTTGTGTGATTTTGTCTCTGACCTATTTCTTGTGATGTTGTTGCAGGTACAACATTGAACGCCAAGCTGCTGCTTTCTACACCCGCAACGTGTTTGGTAAGTTTCAGAAACAGTTGACTGCATCTACTGGCTTCGTTATCAACCAAGACATTGACTACCAAGGGCAAGGCCTCATGTTTGAGCTGAAAGCAACCTCCTATGAGAACCCAAAGCCATATTTTGTGCATGTTATGATGGATGAAGGGGTGTTTGAATATAGCTGCCACTACTTTGAGATGAATGGGCTGATTTGTGCACACATAATAAGGGCGATGGTTTATCTAAATGTGCAAGTAATTCCGCAGCAATACCTTTTGGAGAGGTGGTCTGAAGCAGCCACAACAAGCATGGGCAGAACTGGCCGGTTGCTGGACTTTGGGCACCCCTCGACGAACACACTGAAATACAACTCCTTGTGCCGAAGGTTGACATGGCTTGCCTCTAATGCATGTTGCAATGATGATGCCTGCAGAATATTAGATGATGCAATTAAAGTGCTTGATCCTGCCATAGTAGCGGCAAAGAGAGGAGCACTGCCCGATCAACAAGCAGCGCAACAGTACCCAACACCACCCGCTGTAGCAACAGATACAATGAATGATGACTTGCAACAACAACAAAGCTCGGATATGCTACAAAACCCAGCTCGTGTCCCTAAGAAAGGCCGGCCAACTGACAGAGAGAAGAGAAAGAAGACGCTTGTAGAGCAGCGAGATAATGAACATAAGAAGAAGGCGAAACAACAAGAGAATAAGGCAACGACATCGGGAAAGGCAAAAGCTCCAAAAAGGACTGTTCGCTGCAAGCACTGCAACCAATTAAGACACAACATTCAGACATGTGGCCCCCTAAAAGCTGCAATGGAGGCGATCGCAGCACCCCCAAAATGCAAGTTCTGGTGTGAGGTTGGACATGAAGTCCCAGATTGTCAATACTTGAGAGCCGTCATGGCAAATGATCCAAGACTTGCCAAAGTGACGCCACTCAACATGTAGAAAAAAATGACAGAAAACGGTGAGAAGATCTCCAGCAGCCAGCTTTTTCAATTTTCCAATATTTTTTTCCATATTTGCTTGCTGTATTTAGGTTTCCTGTAACAACCTGGTACTATCTTGTTTTCTCTCCATTTGTTTAGTTGAAGCAGTTTTGATTCAGGTTACAGGACAAAAAAAATTGTTTACTGTTGTTCATTTGGCCGATTGATTCGGGTTACTGGCAAAAAGGCTTGTGTTCCAGCATGTCACATGAAAAAATTGCTTGTTTCCTGTAGAATGACCTTTGCCGTAGAATTTCCTTGTTTCCTGTTTATATTCATATTTACAAAAGAAAAAAAGCCTGAAGTTACAGGAAAAAAAATGTCTTGTTTCCTATTTGATTCATTTGGCGATTAACAAAAATGAAGGAACTATCACTTGGTGATGTTACAGGAGCATGTATTCATTTGTTCGTGCTAAATGTGAAAATGCATTCAAATGTTGATTATGCTAGAGTACAAAAGAAGCTCAAAAGGACCATGTTACAGAAACACAAAGGGTTATATGATATTTTGATATCGAACATGATACACCATGGTACAACAAAAAAACTTGATGTTGAACACACATGAGGACCACCATTCCATTATATTATCATGTCTGAAATGGTATATAGCTGTGCAACACTGGAGCATCAGCGACAAAATGAATGCATGGATAAATCTCCAACGTACAAAAAAAGAAGGCCTAAACAGGGGGGCATGCCACCAGCATGACACATTCTTCTCCAAAAGATATAGTTCCATGGACTACTAGATAGCTCAGTTAAAAAACAGCTCGCACACACATGCACCAGAAGAAAGAAGGCCTAAACTACTAGCAATATCTTGTTATGGACAACAGTTCACTTGAATCTATGACTTTTTGAGCAGGGCTTGGAACTCATCCTCTGAGCTGAGGGTGTTTTGCGGGTGTTTGAAGAGCTTTGTTGCAAGGTACTTCCGGTAGTTGAGCAAGGAGTTTGAGTCCTGAGCATACACAACAAGAAAAATAATATAGTTAGAACTACTACTAGCAAAAAGGGGAAAAGGCACTATTGCAGAAAAAAAAGATGATTTCACAAAATAATTGATTCTATTTTCTTTACTACTAGTGTTGTAGAGTGTTTTCTGTACTATACATGTTTCATATGTTGCAAAAGAAAAAACAGAGGAAAATGAGTTCAAAGTCATACTGTAGCAAATAACTTCAACCCCTTAGCAGTCAAATTCTCCATGTATAGAATAGCAAAGATGCGACAATCATAACTGAAAGGGACGAAAGGTGGAAAAATGAGAACACAAAAAATCAGATGAAGTTGCCGAAAATGTAAAGTTGCAAAAAATAATACGTTGTTGACTGCCGTGGGTAGCCTGATGGACTTAAATAGTGAAATGTGTCAAGGTCGTGCTTCCACGGGTTTCTTTCTCTGACTAGGGTTTTGCAGTTCTCTATCTGGAATGCAATATTGATTGGTATCGCAACATTGATTTGAAAAACATGGGGATAAAAAAACATAAACTCATTGGTACCCTATACCAGATTGCGACAACGCTTGTTAAGGTTGGTGACATAGTCAGGGTCTTGTCTATTGGAGTCTAACATGTTGAACTTTTTAATCATGAAATTTAGAACAACAACTGCCCAATGATCTTGGTGGACAATGGTGAAGAACAACTCCAGGAATTAAAGTTGATATAATTCAAAAACTGAAGCATTGTCACGCTGAAAGTAAAACTTGTTTGCACAAAATACACAAAAAATAGATGAACAAAAGACTTACTTGGTCAAATTTCACAATGTCGTTCTTCTCGCATGCCCTAGTTAAATATCTGATGCAAGAACTTGTCTTGAATGATGTTGGGTCCACACAAAGCTTAGACTGTGTAAAACATGAGGACAAAAAGCATAAAGGTGAATAGATAGTAGCTATCATGGAAAAACTACTACGTTGCGTTGCGAAAACTCAAGTGACAAAAAAACAAAAACTGTGTTTTAAATGACTCACAGCCACATGAGGTGAGAATGCAAACTTCCTTGGTTTGGTTGAGCTGTACATATGCTCAATATTGAAACTTTCAATGTAGAGTGACATAACCTCATTGTTCACATGAGCCCGCTTTCTGAGCCCGTTGCTGAAATGTTTGAATGAAATATCGAAACCACCTATCCTTATGAACGAAGGGCTATTTGTTGCAAGAGAGAACGGAAACTTGGTTAGAAGTTATGAAACTATTGTATGGGTTATTTCTCTCAGCACACAAAAGAAAGTACAAAAAAATACTTACAGAGGCTCGCCTCGCGGTGGGTCCTTTATCCTATAATTGGTATAGAAGTACCTCTGGTATATCGCATCGTCTGTTGCATCAATTTTTATCTTCTTCATTGTTGGCAACTTTGTTGTAATTTGTTCGGTTAGTGCAGCTCTCTTAAGTGGAGGCTTCTTCTTATCAGGGCCTCGCCCGCTGCTGACTTCCACCACCACCTCCTCTCTTGTTTCATCAACACATGCTTCTGCCAAAAAAAGGAAAAAGGAAAAGCGGAAAGAACTAGTGAGTAACAGTTTTGAAGCATCCATGTACTAAGTTTCAAAAGGAGAGCAGGGTGTGTTGCATAACAAAAAGTTGCGGGAATGACTTATACAAACCTGCGGGGACTGTTGATTTTGGGGGACAAGTTGCGAGTGGAGTCACATCATAAACAGGACCAACTGAAGCAGCAGGGGAATTATCATCAAACAAAGGGCTCCTAGCTCGAATCTCCAAGAAAGAATCCACATCAACAACAGGCCATTGTGGAGGTGCTTCAACTTGTACCGGATCCTGGAACAGCAAAGCATCGGGGCTACCAGGTTCAAACAATCCAAACGAAGGCCCATCTTCAAGTGTGTGCTACGAGGGGACATCTGTTCAGAGCTTTTTACCTTGATGCATAAATCTTCTCCCTTTGCATTGCTGTTATCAATTCCATTGTTTTGCTCACTCTCACTCTTGTTGGCTGGTTGGGCAACATTTTTTTCACCAACTACCACTGGTGGATCAACACTCTTTGCGCCGTCCGGTTGCTTGGGCTGCTGCGGAGATGAAACAGTTGCAGTTGCATTGGTAGTTGCTGTAGCACAATCCGGGTGCTTCTGCTGCTGCGGAGACGAGCCACTAGCACTTGCATCACACATGCCATCAACAGGAGCTGCTGGTACATCAAAAGTGACATCTGGACCTTCAAATTTGGCTTCAGCACTCCTGGATCCAGCTTTGGATGCCTCAGACAACATCAGGGCCATTCGTTTGCAGTACATGCACTCCAACAACCTCCCAAATGAGCTCAGTGCACCCTTAAGATCTGTAGCATGGATATCTTTATGCTTGTTGTATATGGCACGCATATGTGAGGGCAGCTGCAATGCATAGAAACAAAAAACAGAGAACGGGAAAAATGACATTAGCTACATATTTTGATATTTTCTATCAAGCTAAAAGATACGATGAGGGAAAAAAGAGAGTTGCAAAAAAGAAATGTTATATGTCTCACCTCTAACTCCTCAAACGTAGGTAGCGGACGCAGCCACTCCTCCAAAGAGCCACACACATCATCACCACCCGTGGTGTTATCCGGAGGTGGCTCATGCACATTCCCCTCTGTGCCATTAGCACCATCCACATTCGGAATTTGTGTTGCCGACGCACCAGCTCCACCTTGGTCGTTTAACTCTGGCGGCTCCTCTATCACACTGGCTTGGTTGGATGACTGGGCAAGCTAGTCTACGTATGGAAGAAACTTGGTTCTTGCGTACGGTGTAATGGAGCTGAACTGCATTCCAGAAAACAAAACAGAGAGAGAACACATGAAAAATGTGACAAGAATCCAGATTTGCAACTGCAACAAAAGAAACCAGAAGGTACTGTTTCCCTGCTTGAAAAAAGGATACTTACATGGCGCTTCCCGAAACCATCTTCTAGAGTGTCAACTGCGACAACAGTGATGAAATCCAAATCCTGGACAAAACAAGCACATGGCAGAGAATAATCGATGGTATGATCAACTATACATCCTCTTGGAATGTCGATGTGGTCCATGTAAATTAGCTACAAAAAAGAAGAAAACACATAAGCCAATGTAAAAGTAGGATGCTCTGGAAAAAAGAAAAAGGGGTTGTTACGGGAATGAAGGGAAGTACTGGATACATAGGTAGACAGCCGCCAATTAAGAATTTCAGTTTATCTCCATTCCTCCGATCTTGGTATTTCTGAACTTCCCTCATCACATCAAACAGAATGTACTCATCCCACTCAAACTCATGGACAACACTCATGTCTCGTAAGGTGTATAAATATTCTAGAGGCACCATATTTTCTGTCGCAGGAGCTAGCACCAATGAAAGGCAAAGTAAAATCCATGACGTGTCAATGGTCTCCGCATCACCGTCATCCGCATTTGATAAAACAGCAACTGTGGTGGGTATTGGAGCTCTTTCACCACCCAAATAAACTTCACGGAAATTTGCTTTTCCTCTTTTGCCGAATTCTAGCGGCTTGCTACCGGATGGTACATTGAAAATCTTCTTAACCATATCTCTTGTAAAGTGGATCTTCTTTCGGTCATTTAACCTACGAGACATATGAAATCAATACATGTTTCGAAAAGATAAATCGAAAAAGGGTTTTATGCAAAATAGAAAGAAAAGCAAGAAAAAGAGCAAACATACTTGAGCAACCGCTTCTTTGTATCAATCCTCATGACTATGAAATCAACAAGTTCTTCTGGGAGAGCACCCCAAGGAGAGATAGGAAGCAAATCCCCGAAAGAGGACTTGCTTATGACATCCCTCTTTTTGCCTTTGATGGTGTTGGCTATCTCGCATAGCCGCTTTGCCGACCATCGGGTTTGGTAGATAACCATGCTGCGAAAACAAACAAAAATGGAAACATTAGCTACTTCAAGCAGGCATAAACTGAATTTCAGGTAGAAAAATTGCCTAACTGCCATGTCCTCAAAAGCTTCAGGAAATGCTAATATTAAAACATGAAACAAAGTTCAAGCACAGACCCTAAATCAGAAGCATAAGCTTGCTTAAGTTGCAAGAAAATGCAGTAGAAAAACTAACTCATAAAATTGACTAACTCATAAAATTGAGTAGCATACACTGAATATGCAGGTTGCAATGGATTGTATACAACCATATTTCAGTTGGGCTTGTTGAGGTGCAGCATTCGTTAAAATTTCAGTACAACCATATTTCAGTCTGCCATTGTTTACAAATTACAGCATATTGCAATGGATTGTATCTAGTAGCATTAATAAACTTCTGCAGCATTCGTTAAAATTTAAATAGCATAAAAGGTTGAGGTGCTACAGAAACAATAAAAAAGCTACCAATTACAAAACTATGAACTACAGAAGCTATGAGTCTGTGCTTGAGGACTACAGCTGAACTACAGAAGCTGAACTCATGTATTAGATCTGAATCACTAGAGCTGAACTACAAAAGCTATGAGCTACAAAATAGAATTTCCAAGTGGTTTCAATTCCCCTTCAATTCCACTCATGTATGAAATCAGTGTACAAAAATTAGCACCAATAACTCCTGTAGCTCTATTGATTTCTGCAAATACTACCATTTCTATAGCTCTAATGATTCACGCAGCTGCTACAAAATCCTGCAACCATAACCTAAGCACCTCCTCCTCTACAAAATTCCCCACTACCGAGTTCCTAGTTTTCGGGCGCCAGCACAAACCTAAGCGACGGGTAGCCGCTCGCCGCGGAGCCGCCAGCAAAGCCACCGGAAGGAATGGAGCACACCTCGACCGTAGCGACAAAACGTCAAAAAAAATGGGGGGAAAGGAGGAGAAATAAGCAGGATCCAGCCGAGAACGTACCTGCTTGGATTGGCACCGGCCGCCGCCGCTCCCGAAGACGTCGTCGTCGTCACGGCATTGGGTTTGCCCCCGGCCGCGCCGCCGCCCTCCCAGTTCCGGTGGTCGCCGCCCTCCCAACCACCGAGCGCGTGGAGCGCCAGATCCAGCTGTAGGACCGTTTGCCTGAAACAATGAGAATGTTTCAGGAACCGATCGCGGCTACATCGTCGAACGGTGGGCGCGGACACAATTTCGTCCGTTAGATCTAGTCAAGATCAATGGACGAGCCGGTGGCGGGACGAGCGCGCCGATCGACCGGTAGGAGGTGAGCTTTTTGCATATAATATGCATAAGGAAAACCTGTAAAAATACGAAAACATTTAGCACGTACAAAAAGTTCTCAAGCCTCATGTTCGAAAGAGAACACATCCCAATGAAAAAAAATATTTAAAATACATGCCCATCACGTACTACAAAATAGAGTCCACAACACCAACATCTAAGTTCTGTAGAGAAAACAAAAGAATGTGCCTTTTCTCCTCACATAGAAAATTGAGTCCCTAAGCTAAAAAAGAGTCCCCAACATGCACATCTAAGTTCCGTAGAAACAAAAGCAACGTGCCAAAAAAATACATGTACATATATGAAGATCTCAATCCACACAAATAGAAACTTCATGCACGCACCGAAAAGCGGTACCTCAAGCATCATGGTAAAAAAAGATTGTTTTTGCGTGATTTTTGGATAAGAAAATGGTAGTGCACACTAGTAGAAAACTGGCCTTTAGTCCCGGTTCCAGAAGGCCTTTAGTCCCGGTTCTGAAACCGGGACTAAAGCCTTCACCCTTTAGTCCCGGTTGTGTTACGAACCGGGACTAAAGACCCTTCACGTGGCAGCTTTCTGAAGCGGGACCTTTAGTCCCGGTTGGTGTTACAAACCGTGAGTCCCGGTTGGTGTTACAAACCGGGCCCGGTTCTGAAACCGGGACTAAATCCTTCACCCTTTAGTCCCGTTTGTGTTACTAACCGAGACTAAAGGCCCTCCACGTGACAGCTTTCTGGAGCGGGACCTTTAGTCCCGGGTGGTGTTACAAACCGGGAGTCCCGGTTGGTGTTACAAATCGGGACTAAAGGTATTTTTTTTAAATATTTTTTTATTTTTGTTTTTCAATTTTTTTCTGATTTTCAAATTTATGAATTATCTGACAATTTAATCTCTAACCACCCCTTCTCACTGCTTTTGAATTATTTGACAATTTAATCTCTAATCACCACTCCTTTCAAATCATCTAACTTCCCAACCGGTCACCCATCCTCTCACTGCTCTAACCCGAGCACACTTAACTTTCGAGTTCTATCACCCTTTGTTTTCAAGGCTGCACTTGTTGTTTTCTTGACAATAGTAAGCTATCAATCCTATTAACCCTTAGGTCTTGATGTCACATTATTTAATTTGTTGAATTCCAAAAAATTATTAAAATAAACAAAATAAGTAATAAAAATATTGAATTTCTATGAAAATAAAATAAGTAATATTATTATTTTATTCATTTTTTTGCGATATATTCAATTCATATGGCATAATTAATATCTTTAAATCTGTAAATTGAAATTCAACAAATAATAGATCCATTACTATCAAAAAAATGTGACGAATCCAAATATGACATCATTTATTTATTTTTAGATAAAATTATTTTCTTTGATTTTGTAGGAAAAAATCTTCTTTTTGAAATAACGTTTTTTACTTTTGGAATTTCGAGAATTTGAGAAAACTTCACCGAATAAACTCAGGTGAAATCGAGTCCCAATTTTTCTCTATTTTTCATATATTAAACTTTTGTTTTTTATGTCGTATGCAAAAGTTATGATCGTTTAACATTTTTTTCATTTTTTTGCAGAAACGATCAAAATTCATATTTCAAAAATTTTATACCAACTAGACACTAAAACCTAAGTACATCTCAAAGGATTTTATTTTGTGAAGATTTTATCATTTTTGTTAATTTTTTGGAAAACTCAAAAAGGCGGTCCACAAGGGGGGGTAGAGTTTGAAAATTTCAGAACCTCTTTAGTCCGGGTTGGTGTCCATCCAATCATACCATCGACTACATATGCTAGCATCATCCCAGTCAGAGTCACAACTAAGGTTAACCAAGCCAGAGTTAATCCATTTCTAACTTCATTTGCTATTTTTCATACATTTAATGATTTTTTTGAGCTAAATGACCCTGAAATTAAAAAGCACTACAAATAAACTCTGAAAAGGTTGAAACTTGGCATGGTATCATCATTTCACCCACAAAGCTTGTGCTAAAAAGTTGAGAGGGTTACGGCAAAAACTGGATGCACTTCGTATACAAACTGGACCATCTCCTTCGAAGTATTAAGGTTTCGGACAAAAACTCATCTGTTACAAAGGCATTTCATTTTTATTTATTTATTTCAACTCCAGACTTTTTGTGCATTCAATATGCATCGTACTACAACATGTTAAAATCTACAGAAAGAACTAACTAAAAAAATAAAAAACAACAATTAAATTACTAAAACAACTATATAAGCAAAATGGTAATGTTTTAATTAAAATCCTAATTTAAATTATTCTAAAAATAACCAAATAAATCTTACTGGGACAACAATCTAACACGTGACTAGGATAAAAAGAATTAAATTAAAAACTTTTTGTAAACTCAAGTTATTCACAATCCAGTGTTTGAAGCAAATTTGAACAAATTCAAATTTAAACCATTCAAATTTGAAAACTAATGGCACAAACATAAATTAGACAAAATTTTGAATCTAATGCAAAAAGAATCACTCAAAACATCCAGTATCCTAAAAGATATAAGCAATTTAAAACAAAAACTAAAAACAGAAAAAAAAACTTTCAAGGACCCCTTTAGTCCCGGTTCGTGTCTCCAACCGGGACTAAAGGTCCAATTTAAACTCGGACTGATGCCCTAGCCGCTCGAACCGGGACTAATGCTCACATTAGTTCCGATTCATAATGCAACCGGGACTAATGTGTATATCGAGCTGTGACGAAAGTCCTGTTTTCTAACAGTGACCATAGACGTCCTTTGGTCTGTATACTCAAAAGCGTACTCAAAGATTACATGCTGGCCAGTCGGTCGAATAGCCAACCTTTTTTTTTTTTTGACTTGGTCGAATAGCCAACCTTGACGACAAAGTCTGGGTCATTGGGCAGTAACTTGCCTGTCTTTGACAGCCAATCCCCTAATTTCTTATTCCGACCAGTCTCTCTGCTTCTCTCTATGGCATGAGTTTTCCTCCAATATCTACCTGAGAAAAGTGGGGAATAGCCTGCAGTTCAAAGGAATGGAATTAACTGATTTGACGTGGCTTGATTTATCGATTTCAGAAAATTAGTGCTTCTTTGATGGCTTTCTATTCATTTTCATCTAATGTCATTCTACTGTCCAATTTAGATATATAAATGTCAATTAACTTTCTATTTCCTCACCTTTATCATTCTTAGATTAACCTACATGCATAATGTAGTAGACGATGTTGCACACAGATATTATTGGGTCATTTATAGCTCCATCAGAACTAATCAGTGCATGGTATGCATCTCCCTCGACACGTTCTCTTTGTTTCCTTTGAGCACTAAAGACATCACTTTCTTATTTTCAAGGATCATTTCATTTATGTCGTTCTTCCGCATTTTATAGTGCTAGAATATCATGTTGGCATGTATTCGTTATGTGCGTAAAAGCAAAAACATAACTTTGTTCACTACCTAAATAAATCTGACATCGTTTTCTCTGTCGTGGTTAGGTGGACAAAGTACATATGAGCAAGACACACACACAGAGAAACAAGGTCCCTATTCACTAATACACATTCCTCTATTTGCATAGTTCTTCATCTCGACTGTACTCATAGAGTAGTAAGAGATATGATATTTAATTCCTAATTTCCTTGGAGTACTTTTCATCTCACCACTTCCCTCAGAGTTACATGTATTCATTATGAGTATACTTGTTTCTATAAGACATTTATAACATATTCAACCAATTACTTTAACTTCCTCTAAATGTTGATTATATACTTTCCTCCCTATCAGGATTATGTATTATGATAATCTAACATCGCATGACAAAATACAAGGCTACTAGCCATTGGAGCCAATGTACAATGGTACTAGCCATGCTATTAGTCATTCATTTAACTGTCATAGAGAGTTCTAAAATTGGGCAGAGAGAGTGTACTAGATACAATAGTATATGTGACCAATCATTGAAAAACTTTTGAGATATTCCATAGCACGAGGGGATCTGAATGATTTTGTTTCAGTTACGTGATTTAAGTGTTGTGAAAATTGTTTGTTTCCTTAGGAGTTTGTGCTGCGCAATGCTCTCCCCCATTGTAATTACCTCCGATCATTGCATATTTTAATTCAGAAGCTTAATGCATAGTTAATAAAATGCTTTATGTCTACAACAACACATTTAGGATGCAGCAACGGGAATATCGCCAGTCTCTCTGAATCTATTGATAGCATGCTTTTTGTTCCAGTTTTTTAAATTATTTATATGAATAATACTATGTGTATTAAATGAAAGTGGAGAGACCATACACTGATAGAAAAAATGATTAAAGCATAGAGAACTAGAATTTTCAAGTTATACAATAATGTTGAACATAGTACTTCCTAGCCCGTGCTGGCGCACGGGTTGATGACTAGTTCTTAGAATTGACATTGTGATGCACAGGTTTTTTTCTCCATTTACCGGGAAGTGAAAATCTCTCTCATTTTTGACAAAGAGGGCCTTGGCTCAATGGTTCGGCATGCAATTCATAGAATTGATAGGTGATGCAAAGTGGTTTTCCCCTATTTATTGAGAATCAAGCTTGATGTGTGGTGGAACCACTCATCAAGAGTTATCTTGATACTCATTTAATAAAATTCGAGGACCATGTTTATCTTGGTACTCGTACTAAAATGGTTATATGCGTCCCTAGTTGGTGCGGAGGCCGGGAAGAGTAAATCTCTTTAATTTTTCGGCGAACCAAGGAAGATAATGAGTGATGTCATACCTTCGGAGGACAAAAAAACAAAACTGACTCCTGACCCTCGCGTTGCTCTCACGGGCAACATGGGCGAGACCTAGCCGGCGGCCACCGCAAGCCCCACCCCTCTACCCCCGCTTGCCGTTGGAGGAGGAGGCGACCGGGCAAAGCCCGTGCCATGGATGGTGGCGGCAGGGCGAGCTCTGTCTCACGGCACAACGTTTTCCCCTCGGATTCAAGGCCTAGGTGGTAGCCGTCCATGGCGTTGGTGCTTCTCCATGCGTGGACGTGCAAGGCGGTGTGGTGGTGCATGGCCTGCTCTTTCATGGCGACACGATGCATCGTTGTCTATCGACAAGGCGCCCTTTCCCGACGCCCCTGCTGCTCCCTTACTGGGTCGTCATTTGTCCTTCCTATGGCAGGCATGACGGACGTCCTCGCGTCGAGGTGTAGGTGCCTGTTGATCCATCCGATCTGATCCGGGGTGACGTGGCAGTGTGAGGGTTGCGGGGTCGACCTGAATTAAGAGTGCGGTCCTAGGGTTTGTCAGGTGACAAGATGAATACCTACCTGACACATGTCCTCCTTCATCTGGTCGGAGTGTCGGGTTCCGAAAGGCTCCAGCGCGAACTCACATGGGCATGTTATGCTTGGTGATTGCTGGATCGGATGGGATTCGGTCGTGCCCACTGGTTCTCCGTTAAGGAGGGAGCGGTGCGAGGCTCTGCTATCTATTGCCATCATGGGATATGTTTAGTTCCATGGTGAAGTCAGAGGAGGAGAATGTTGTGGAAGCTAATATCGGAGGACTATTAATGGTGATTGGAGCCTTTGATGTGATGAGGAACTTGCTTCAAGTTTCGGATTTTGTGGCAGTGGTATGTAAGTGGAGGTGACGACACACATGCAGTTCAAAGTCTTATCTCTGAGGGTAACAATCTAAGGTCTGGCATTAATTGGTTGTGACTGACAATGGCCTTGTTGACGGCATTGTTTTCAAAGTCGGGACTATCTTCTAGGTGAAAACCAAAGATGTACGATCGGGTGACGACGGCGCGTGAGCACTGTTTCCTTCTTTGAGGCATCACTTTTGAAGAACGTGTGGTTTTGGTGGTGGTTGTACTGCTGCTGCAAGGACTGGAACTCTATAGCGGGGCATTTTTTAGCTTCTTTGTTTTTGCGCTATGCGCATCCGTAATGCCATTAGGGTGTTGTGTTGTTGTGGAGGTTGGGTGTAATTGGTATCTATGTGATATTAATATATTCCCTTCATCAAAAAAGTATTCGCAAGTTCCAGGACTGTATTGCAACATTTCACGAGTACGGGGACAGGTTTGTTACAAGCGAGTAGCAAAAAAACTGTGATTCGATGGATAGGAGGACAGTGACATCCCCTGCCCACCTGAGTTCAAGTCTCAAATTTGACATTGGTGCTTGCATTTTCACGAATTTATTCTAGGCCTTCGCGCGATGTGTGTTTTGTGAAAGGAGACGTCCCCGTCGACTAAGAAGGCGTCTCTGACGACTTCCTTAATAAAAAAAATGATTATTCATATAGAACATCTAGCACACACAAAATTGGAAGAGAAATGAACTACAAAAATCAAGGAACATATCTCGGGGACACCTTCTGTGCACCAGAGTGTCGGATGAACAGCAACGGTGTCCATCGTGCCCGCTTGTGAATTATGAAAGGGGGGGGAGGGGGGTCACCTCTAATGCGATCCGTGGTCCGGACCACATTGCTCCTTCTCCTCTCCGAGCCCGGATCTCCACTCTCCTTCGTCGTGTCCACTGCTATCCCACCCCAATATTGGGGACGGGAGAAGAAAGGAACTGTGTGAGCATGACCCTGCAGGTGAGGCGCCCAAGAAGTAGTGGCCACGCTATTCCCGTTTTTCTTTACTTCGAAACCCAATAGGTTGAAGGTTTTTTTTTCTTGAACAATAAACAAAAATGGTGCTATATGTAATGTAGACAAAGCATTCGAGGCATTTGACGCCAAAATGCCGGCTAAACTCGGTGGCACTTTTGTAGAATGCCGTGTTTACCCTCGTGTTGGAGGCAGTTTTCAAATTTGCCATCGAAGGTTATAAATTTTGGATGCGTTTCTGAAATGTGCCTTCAGTGCCATGATTTTGAGGCAATTTTGAAAAACGCTGCCAAAAAAGTGCCTCCTAATGACATACGTGTAATAGTGAATGTGGCTTTCGGACCCGTCTTCTCGATGGAACATTCTGACACCAAATGCAGCAGAAGACCAACTGGCTGACACACTATCTAGCTAATCACACATACTGAGACACACAAGCTAGCTAATCACAAGAAGCGGCGATGAGGCCCACTCTGACGTACTGCCGATGTATGTATAAGCGTAGCCGGGCCCAATGTACCAATGTGCTGATAATGAATCAAACCGACGGTGTTCTATGTCAATGCTTGGATTTTCTTCCCAATGCCTTCCGTTCTCAAGGCTCTACATCACTGGATGTGTGTTGTTTCACATCTCAATCAATGTGGACTACGTACCTTATTTAATTGATTGACTAAGGTAAAAAAAAAGTGAACGTGAGCTAAGAAGTAAGAGGAACTGTACGTGTGTGTTAGGCTCGATTACCTGTGTATATGTACACGAGCATGCACCCTTGGTGGCCTCACAGAAGGAGGCGTTGGTATTTAACAAGGATCTACTAGCTAGAACCAACCATCATGGTGTCCACTAAAGTTAATACAAAATGGTCACTTGAATTGGAGAGAAGATGCAGACATTAGGGCTAGGCAAGACTCGGAACTAGTGTCCCTAGCACGTGCATCTCATTGATCAAGAGAATTATCTTGCTGCCCGCATTCTCTGTCTGCTTTATCACGCGCTTCATTCGCTCCTGAAACATACTGCGCAACACAGTCCCCTCGCAAGCGCATCAGGTACCTTGCCGACAGCGCTGCGCTGCGCGAGGCCCTCGGCGATGGTTGTCTTACCAACCCCCGAGTGACCAACCAGTGCGACGCGGGTCTTGGTCTTGCGACAGAGAATGGAAATAACATGGTCTATTTCATCATCACGGCCGACAACCAGTCCGACTCCCTTACTGGTCATGTGGCGGCCGTATATGTGCATAGCCGCTTTACGATTGTAGTATTTCTATGCTGCCCAACCCAAACCAACAACTGCTCCAAGGAAGACGAAAGGTTCGATCCCTTGCCAAATCAAAGATAGGCAATGAAGGGACACTTCCTTGCACGGCAGTTCTTTGCACAACCCTCGCCCCGAGTAGTGGATCATAGGTCCCTCTCATATTTGTGCAGAAGCGGCGAGAAACTATTAATACCGTCTCTAGACAGCCAGATGCCCCCGCGTCGCCCGTGTCGGGCGATACGGGGAAACCCTAGCCGCCGCCCGAGGTCCCCTACTCATAAGAAGAGGAGAGGAGGACCAAATACTACATTAGAGAAAGCTTGGGTAAATGATTTACACGAGCAATTGGATTACAAATTTGCAAGATCTTTTTATTCTTGAGGTATGCAAAAAATGTACAGCCGAGCCAACTATTTCATTTTCCTGCATCTATATGATTATATGTTGTTCCTAACTTCTACACTTTTCTGTTTTGAATTACAAGAAACTAAAATGGATCCCCGTATTCTTGAGGCGCGTAGAAAAGGAGATGGTCGCGTGGGGCCATACTTCGGCTCGCACCCGGCATGTTGCGCACTGTAGCCAACATGGCGTGCAAGCCGGACGAAAGTTCTGCTGGCACATGTTTGCCAAAAATAATCAAAATCAAAATGGTATTGCGTGCGCGCATTAGAATGATTGATTTTCAATAACGCGTTAGAAAGTCAGGTTTCCTTGTAAGGAGATCAGGTTTAGGCTAATAAGACGTGTGGCGGCCCCACCTGTTGAATTCAGGGGAGAGGGGAGCGTGAGATATACTCCTATTGAAAGAGAAATTAGGCCCCACCATTGTATTCACGGGGGAAGAGTTTATGGATGATGTGCACATGTGGATGGGTCCAATGCCCTGGCCGACAGAGTTGCATGTGTGACTCCGAGCGTAGGGACACGCAGCTGTACTCTGTTGGATGCGAACAGACAACCAGACATGGGCGTCCATGCGTTCACGGGGAGGGGGGGGGGGGGGTCACCAGTGATGCGATACGTGGTTCGAACCACTAGCCACTTCTATCCCACCCTGATATGGGGGACGAGAGAAGAAAGTCACAATGTGGGCATGGCGCTGCAGGTCACAGAGGCTCCGGCCTGGGGCACCGTTGGTCATGACGATGTGGCGCCCATCAAGGAGCAGCCACGCTGTCCGTGGCTCTCGGGTTTTTTTCTACTTCGAAACGCAACTGGTGGATGGTTTTTTTTCCTTAAAAAATAAACATAAATGGTGCTATATGTAGTGTAGACAAAGCATTCGAGGCATTTCACGTCAAAATGCCGGCTAAATTAAGTGGCACTTTTCTAGAGCGCCCTTGTTTTCCCCGTGTTGGAGGCAGTTTCTAAATTTGCCCTTAAAGCTTATAAGCTTTGGAGGCGTTTTTTGAAAAGTGCCTTCAGTGCCATGATTTTGAGGCATTTTAGAGAAACGGCGGCACAAAAATGCCTCCTAATGACATACGTGTAATAGTGTCAGTAGCTCTACGTGCATCTTCTCCATGGAACATGCTGGCACCACATGCCTCAAAAGACTATCTGGCTGACACACTAGCTAGCTAATCATACATGCTGACGCACTAGCTAGCTAATCACAAGAAGCCGCGATGAGGCCCACTCTCACGTACTGCTGCTGTATGTGCAAGCGTAGCCAAGCCCAATGTACCAATGTGCTGATAATGAATTAGACCGGGGATATTCTAAGTCAATGTTTGGATTTTCTTCCCAATGCCTTCTGTTCTCGAGCCTCTACACACACCACGGGATGTGTGCTGTTGCTGCCTCGGGCCTGCCGCTGCCGGCTCTTGTTGTCCCGGCCAATGGCGGCGGCATGGGCTGTGAAGAGGGGCTGCCCTCCCAGTCTCCATCAGCTAACGCAAATGGCATCATTGTTGGCACGGGAATGTGCTGACCTGTGCACGAAGATCTGTTTTGTGGGCTTCTGCCGTTGACAATGACGATGAAGACGATGACGATAAGGAGCTGGCCCCTCACACTTCGCCGGCTGCCATCAAGGCCGTTGACTTAGATAAGATGTGTGTGGGTCATGAGGTGGACACGAGTGGAGGTTGGCAGGAGGTGCTACCACGGCGCATCCCGTGTCCGCCGACATTGCGACCGCCATCCACGACAATGGCTCCCCATCCCATTCCTGCTTGGCTTCATGGTAGATGTTGCAGATGCTTTGCTCATGGGCACTGAGGCTCATTGCAGAGATCCATTGCGGTGCTCACGTTGTTTGGAGAATGGTCATCGTGTGCACGGATGTCGCAATCTCTGGCGTCCTCTAAGCTCACTGGCATGCCTTGCCATGCCGCCCGTGGCCTGCGTCAACAACATGCATGGTCCTACATCAGCTTTACGCAAGGGTCCGATGAAATTCATGCCCCGCTCCAAGGCGCTTCACCGTGGCTCCTGGGCGTCTGTTGTATCTGCTACCACAGACTCGACAACCTCATCTGAAGTGGTGTTGCGGTCTGATTTGGCTGAACATATTTTGCTGCTGCAAGGCTGCCTGGTGCGGGTTGAGAACATTTTGGAGCAGGCGGAGGCTACTGTGAGTAGTCTCTCCCTGGTGTCGGCCATGCTACAAACTACTTTGACGTCACGTCCTCCTATTGCAGTTGGTGTTTGCTTCGAGGAGGACACAGAGGCAAAGTTATATGGTTGTTTCTCCCCCCGTGTCGTGGACATTTCGTCGTCGATGCCAACCTCGCCCCCTGTGTTATCTACCACTCAGGATGAGTCCATTTCCATGCTCGTGTCTCCGGTGCTGCAAATCATGCCCGAGGTTAGGGAGCTATGTCTAAGCTCTGTTTACTCACTAGTGACCTCGTGTGTGGGAGATGATTCATGCCTGTCATGTGAGCATTCAGAGGCATCCTCCGAGTCCTTCGGGTCGGAGGTGCATGTGGTTGAGGATATTGATGTGGCCGGTGTGTGCGCCAATGGGAAGGCGTCTACGGTTTCATGAGGGTTAATGCTCAGTTTCTTGTGTTGTCGATGTGACTTCGGTTGTTCGAGTCATCTTTTTGGTGTTCTCGTCAGGGTTCTGTTGTGTTGTGTAGGTGTGGTGAGCTACGATTTTGTGAGTTAGGAGTTGTGTGGTCACAATGCTTCGTGCTTCATGAGTATTCCGCTTTTGGGTTGTTTGTAACGGCTGTCGCCCGGTTTTCCAAAAATTAACAGGGCAATTCTCTTCTTCTTAATTAATCGATGAGACAAATATTTTGCCTCCGTTTCGAAAAAAAAAGTGAACGTGAGCTAAGAAGTGAGGGGAACTATTTATTCGACTCCATTGATTGCCTCTGTATATATAGACGAGCATGCGCGTTTGGTGGCCTCACGGAAGGAGGCGTTGGTATTTAACAAGGAGTTACTAGCTAGCACCAACCATCATTTTGTCCACTAAAGTTAATACAAAATGATCACTTGAATTGGAGAGAAGATGCAGACATTAGGGCTAGACAAGACTCGGAACTACTGTCCCTAGCACGTGCATCTCATCGATGAAGAGAATTATGTTGCCACCCGTATTCTCTGCCTGTTTTATCACGCTCTTAATATGGTCTCTAGACAGCCCGTTGCCACCGTGTCGTTCGCGACGGGCGGCTCGGGGAAACCCTAGCCTCCGCCCTGAGGTCCACCACCACTAAGAAGAGCCGGGGGAGGGGGGGGGGGCAAATACTACATTAAAGAAACCTTGGGTAAAATGATTTACACAAGCAACTCGATTAAAATTTTGCAATATCTTCTTATGCTCGAGGTATGCAAAAAATGTGCAGCCAAGCCAATTATCTCATTTTCGTGCATCTATATGATTATATGTTGTTCCGAACTTCTACACATCTCTGTATTGAATTAAAATGTATCCCCATATTTGCATTTTTCCAAAATGGCGAATTTACCTATTAGTATTGGCCTGATACGTATTGATATGTGTCGTATCGGTGCTTCGTAGATTAGCTACTAGGAATGTGAGGCATGATGTTTGATTGTTCACATTTCTACACCTATGGACTAACTACAGATAGTACAGACTATCGTATACAACACCCCATCTCAGAAAGTAGCCCAAGTCGTCCTCGGTGCTCCTAATCTCCTCAGGGTGAGATCGACCTGGGCTCCCGATCTCCTCCCTGCTCAAGCCACCGTGACCTCTCTTCTCGCCTTCTTCCTCCTGATCTCCCTCATCCTGATCCCCTCCCTCCTGATTCGATCTAGGGCATCGAGACGCCGTCGCCCCTTTCCTCTCCGCCGCCAGAGCTTCGCGGGGCAAAGCACATGTGGGGGATCATGGTGGTGGCGGGACCTTCCTCCGCCGCGGCTGCGGGATGCGGTCGCGATGTAGATCCGCGCTGGTGTCCTGGACCTGTATGTCGTCCGGCGTCGGTGGCGCAGTGATGAGGGGCCCTCTGCCATCGATGGCTCAACCGGGGTTGGCGGTGGTTTCGGGAAGTGGCCAGGCTCCGGTCGTGAGGTTTC
This sequence comes from Hordeum marinum, assembly GCA_022496015.1. Classification (NCBI taxonomy): domain Eukaryota; kingdom Viridiplantae; phylum Streptophyta; class Magnoliopsida; order Poales; family Poaceae; genus Hordeum; species Hordeum marinum. The sequence continues at coordinate 447,406,337 of CM039676.1, forward strand.
CTTGCGGCAGACGTCACCCATGTGTGCGTGCTAGATGCCGGATGAGGTCGATCCGGTGCTCCAGCCAGGGATGGGCGTGAATTTGGCAGCGAAAGCTTGATTTGGCCTCGGCCAAAACCGTTAACGATGCCCGCAGGCATCGTACCCCGTTAGAGGCGTTGGCGGGCAATTCACGTTTCCTGTGCGCATCGAGGGAAACCCCAGATTCTGTCTTTCCGAAACGGATGATGGCAAGGTTCCTGCATCGTCAACCCCATTGGGCCATCATCTTTGGGGATGTATACCGGCTGGAGGGACAAGTGTTTGGCTTGGTGGCTGCGTGCATGTCTCCGTTTGCTTGTCATGCGGTGACCAAGGTGGAGCGATGTGTCATCTACATTATTGACGACAACGAGTCTTGACGGAAGGGCGTAACAGGGTCTCGGAACTGGATGGGCGAACGCAAGAGGTTGGCGTTGTTTGGCGTCAACGATAGAAGGGTCTAGCAAGAACGGTTCATTGATTGCTTCTGAATATGTGACTGTGGAAGAAGGCAACGGCAGATTCTACATTGTGTGCATGCGGTGTATGCTATGGTTCTGCTAGACCGGTTGGTTCTCTCAGCTAGTCGGCAGGCGGCTTGGTGAGGCCACCGGATTCTTTGATATGCATGGCGTGCGGTGAGGACACATCATCAATCTTGTAGGTAAGCGATAATTTTCGTCAGGAAGGTGATTTTGGGTCTATCTATGTATTTATTTGGTAAGATTTTATTGAATGAATAATGCAATAAAGATAGATGAATGCATCGCTTAAGGCAGATGCCTGGGTTATCCTTCTTTAAAAACAAGTGAAGTGGGCAGATATTACATACAGTATATGTGTAGACTATCGTACATGGCTTAATGCATTACTTTTCCCTTGGGGATTCTCCTGGGACAGCCCAAAGACCTGCCTATACCTCAGGGCTCCCGAAGGACCCTATTTATGCCAACAATATTGCTAGTCTTCACATACACAGATGGGCACACACTCGCCTTATATACACACATGTGCACTCATCTTCACTCCTTAGGTCACTTTCAACAAGTCTATATTCCATAGTACACGGTGCTTAAGAATTTACATTCCAAGATATAAGACTTCACCATTAGAACAGGTCATTTGAACAAGATTGCAGGGATTTGCGAATGGCAGACGTCGGGATGTGAAGCTCGGGAAACAACTCATGTGACGTGCTCACTTCATAGAGCTACAGATCAAGATCTTCCAATCTCTCGATTATGGGCCCATTTGGGAGCTCGTCACCTCCGAACTACACTGATCCTACGCGCGGAACTGGACCGGTCAGGCAAACTCCATGGAACCCAAATCCTGGGTCAAAGACGAAACAAGTGCAAAGTTTTGGAGCTAGAAAAACTGGAATGTGCGTTTCCATGTGCACCAGCTATGCCACCAATAACGTGCATAAACGTTTCAATATCTCCAAGTCTCTAAAACGTCTTATATTTATGAACAGAGGAAGTACCTTTTTACCGGCTTCTCCTTTCTTCCATCCCCACAGCATCTTCGACGCGAGCTTTAATTTCTTTGCCTCTCCTCCTTCCACTACCAGGATCAGGGTCGTTGTCGACGGCCTAAACTATGTCGACGCCCCCCGTCGGCATATGTCACCCTACGCCGACCACCAGTGCCTCACCGTCGACGTATTAAAAACCGTCGGCGTAGATCAACCTATGCCGACGGCCATCGTCGGCGTACAAAGGCCGTCGACGTAGATTCACCTATGCCTACGGTGTCCGTCGGCGTAGATACCCCGTCGGCATATCAGCGGGCCCGGCCACTCGATAAGTAATGCTCGTTCGACGCCGTCAAAGATATACCGACGGCCCTGATGGACACCGTCGGCACAGCTTCGACGGTCCACGTCATCGATCCACGGCAGGTGCCATGTCATCGATCCGAGGGAGCTGTGGATCCGGGGGCATAGCCGACGTCATAACCGTCGGCGTAGCTACAATTTTATTTTTATTATAGCTACGGCGACGATGTAACCGTCGGCATAGGCTCAATTTTTTTTATTTCTCGGCATAGGTGCATTTTATTAAATCTTTCCCCTGTATTAAAATTTATTTTAATTAGGAAGTCTATAGCCCGTGTCCATGTTATATATAGTCTACATATTGTTTCTTCAATGGATCGTCTATTTAGCTGTGTGTATAGGCGCTAAAAAATCATGTTATATATAGTCTGCACATAGTCCTGACGGACGGCGCTGCCGCTTGCACCTGAAGGGGGAAACGTTGGCGCCGGGGCGACACGGCCACGAAGGGAATCTTATTCTAACATGTTGCTATGGGCTGGCCTATCACAACGAGGTGAAAATACCCCCCGGTCGAACCTCATCCGGTGAAAGTCAAAGAGGTAGATCCATCCGGTCAACAGTGCGAGGGTTCGACATGACGGGGGACCTGGGGCTAGCAATAACGCCAGGTTTTGCACCGGGCCTTCTTACGTTGGGAAACTGTGGCATCAGGTCGACACCGAGGGAATCTTGCGGTGGGTTGGGCCCGGACCTTGTGTTAAGATGTTCCTATGGGCTGGCCTATCATAGCGAGGTCAAAATGTCCCTTGGTCAAACCCCGTCTGGTGAAAGTCAAAGGGGTAGATCCGTTCGGTCAACAGTGTCAGGGTTAGACATGACGGGGGACCTGGGGGGTGGCAATCCCGTCAGGTTTGGCCTCGGGCCCTCTTACGTTGGGAAAATGTGACATCGGGTCGACACCGAGGGAATCTTGCGGTGGGTTGGGCCCTAACCTTGTGGTAAGATGTTGCTATGGGCTGACCTATCACAACCAGGTGAAAATGTCCCTCGGTTGAACCCCGTCCGGTGAAAGTCAAAGGGGTAGATCCGTTCGGTCAACAGTGTCAAGGTTAGACGGGACGGGGGACCTGGGGGTGGCAATGCCGCCAGGTTTTGCCCCGGGCCCTCTTACGTTGGGAAAATGTGGCATCGGGTCGACACCAAGGGAATCTTGCGGTGGGTTGGGCCCGTACCTTGTGCTAAGATGTTGCTATGGGTTGGCCTATCACAGGGAGGTGAAAATGTCTCTCGGTCAAACCCCATCCGGAGAAAGTCAAAGGGGTAGATCCGTTTGGTCAATAGTGTCAGGGTTAGACATGACGGGGGACCTATGGGGTGGCAATGCAGCCAGGTTTTGCCCCGGGCCTTCTTACATTGGGAAAATGTGGCATCGGGTCGACACCGAGGGAATCTTGCGGTGGGTTGGGCACGGACCTTGTGGTAAGATGTTGCTATGGGCTGGCCTATCACAGCTAGGTGAAAATGTCCCTCGGTCAAACCCCGTCCGGTGAAAGTCAAATTGGTAGATCCGTTCGGTCAACAGGGTCAGGGTTAGACGAGATGGGGGACCTAGGGGTGGCAATGCCGCCAGGTCTTTCCCTAGGCCCTCTTACATTCGGAAACTATGGCATCGGGTCGGTACCGAGGGAATCTTACGGTGGGTTGGGCCCGGACCTTGTGCTAAGATGTTGCTATATGGGCTGGCCCAGTAGTAGAAAACAGGCTTTGGTCTAGGCCGGGCCAGCCCATTAGTCCCGGTTCACTCACGAACCGGGACCCATGGCGGCATTGGTCCCGGTTCGTGAGGCCAAGGCGCCGGCCAGGCCTCGTGGGCCATTGGTCCCGGTTCGTCAGACCCCTCTGGTCCCGGTTCCAGACACCAACCAGGACCAATGGGCCTCGGTCCTGACCCAAAACCATTGGTCCTGGTTTGTGGCTGGGACCGGGACCAAATGGGGTCCTTTAGTCCCGGTTCCGGCCACGAACCGGGACCAATGAGATGCCTATATATACCCTGTCGCCAGCGAGCAGAGCAATCCACGTGCTCTGTTTTTCTGGCTGGCGAGGGGAGAGCTTTGTGGAGCTCTAGCTCACCTCCTATGCACATGAGGTGTTCAATGAAATGCCCAAGCCACACTTAAGCTTTCTCCTCTCGAAGCTCCTTGTCGAAGCTCCATTTTCCTCAAGATTTTTCTAGGTTTGGCGGTCTGTCATGTCCCGTCCCCGTCCTCACCGTCGTCGATCGCCCGCGCCCATCTCGGTGCCGACACCACCATGGTTAGCCTCTTCTTCTTATCTTCTTTCTAAAAGAAAAAAGCTTTTACTTGTATGATTTAGATATATACTTGTGTAATTTTCTTACTTTTATTATTGTTTGTTATTATATAGTGCGATGGTTTTCGTATCCACCTCCGTCGGCCCTCGTCCTGTCTATGATTCAGATATGGTATATATTATCTTTTATAACTATTTGTTTTATTTAGTATTTATGAAAATTATACCGACCAACGTGACATAGATTTTTTAATCTAGGAGGAGGTAGTTGAACCGGAAATTCCGACCCACATAGCAACTCTTGTCGAGAAGTTAAATTTGGTTGAAAAATAAAACAATCACTTGAAAGAAAAATTACAAAGAGTTGAACAGGAGAAGATGAAGTTGGAGTTGCATGTTGCCGATGTCGTCGACGATCACAAGACCAAGATGGATGCAATGCGCTTGAAGATTAGAAAGATTAGAAAATATGCCATTCATACTGAGGCTTGGTATCATTATGCCGTTGGATCAATTGGTACCTTAGTAGCGGTTATGATCGCATATGTTGTTGCATTTAAATTTTTTACATAGTTTCGTCGTATGTTTTAATTAGATGCTTTAGAGAGCTATATGTTGTTCAATAATGAGAACTATGTATGAACTGTATGTGTTTATTTTGGTCACTATTGTACTTTGGCTTTAATGTGATGATGAATTTCAATTAATTTGGTCACTTCTCTATTCATGATATGTTGTAATGGTTTTTAATACACTTTGTTATATAACGCATGCAGATGAACCGGCAATGGATATATGGTAACCGACGCACTTCCGAGTATATTAAGGGTCTGCATAATTTTCTCAAAGCGGCTGAGGCAAACAAGCAGAATGGTTTTATTCATTGTCCATGTACTGTCTGTGAGATACGAAGGATTTCTCCAACTCTAAAACCCTTCACTTCCACCCGCTTGAGAAGGGTTTTATGCCACACTATAATGTTTGCACCAAGCACAAATAAAGAGGGGTTATGATGGAAGAAAATGAAGAAGAGGATGATGACAACTATGTGCCTCCTAAATACAGTGATGCTACAACGCGGGAAGATGAAGATCTAGAGGAACCAGACGATGTGCCCGATGATGATCTTCGCCGAGTCATTGTTGATGCAAAGAGACAATGCGAAAGTGAAAAGGAGAAGTTGAAGTTCGATCGCATGCTAGAGGATCACAAAAAAGGGTTGTACCCCAATTGCGAAGATGGCAACACAAAGCTCGGTACCACATTGGAATTGCTGTAGTGGAAGGCAGAGAATGGTGTACTTAACAAAGGATTTGAGAAGCTACTGAATATATTGAAGAAGAAGCTTCCAAAGGATAACGAATTGCCCGACAGTACGTACACAGCAAAGAAGGTTGTATGCCCTCTAGAATTGGAGGTGCAGAAGATACATGCATGCCCTAATGACTGCATCCTCTACCACGGTGCATACGAGGATTTGAACGCATGCTCGGTATGCGGTGCATTGCGGTATAAGATCAGACGAGATGACCCTGGTGATGTTGATGGAGAGCGCCCCAGGAAGAGGGTTCCTCACATGGTGATGTGGTATGCTCCTACAATACGATGGTTGAAACGTCTGTTCAGAAACAAAGAGCATGCCAAGTCGATGCGATGGCACAAAGAGGACCGTAAGAAAGACGGGAAGTTTAGACCACCCGCTGACGGGTCACAGTGGAGAAATATCGAGAGAAAGTGGAGCGACTTTATAGGTGACCCAAGGAACGTATGGTTTGATTTAAGTGCAGATGGCGTTAATTCTTTTGGGGATCAGAGCAGCAAGCATAGCACATGGCATGTAACTCTATGTATGTATAACCTTCCTCCTTGGTTGTGCATGAACCGGAAGTTCATTATGATGCCAGTGCTCATCCAAGACCCTAAGCAACCCGGCAATGACATTGATGTGTACCTAAGGACATTAGTTGATGAACTTTTACACCTATGGAAGGGAAGAGGTGTACGTGTGTGAGATGAGAACGAACAGGAGGAATTTAACCTGCATGCGTTGTTGTTTGTAACCATGAACGATTGGCCTGCTCTCAGTAACCTTTCTGGAAAGACAAACAAGGGATACCACGCATGCACACACTATTTAGATGACACCGACAGTATATATTTGGGCAAATGCAGGAAGAATGTGTACCTGGGGCATCGTCGATTTCTTCCGACCAACCATCAATGTCGAAAGAAAGGAAAGCATTTCAAAGGTGAGGCAGATCACCGGAAGAAGCCCGCCCTCCGTACTGGTGATCACATACTTGCTATGGTCAATGATTTACAAGTAATCTTTGGAAAGGGTCCTGGCAGACTATCTGTTCCGAATGACGCTGAGGGACGCACACCCATGTGGAAGAAGAAATCTATATTTTGGGACCTACCCTATTGGAAAGACCTAGAGGTCTGCTCTGCAATCGACGTGATGCACGTGACGAAGAATCTTTGCGTGAACCTGCTAGGCTTTTTGGGAGTGTATGGGAAGACAAAAGATACACAAGAGGCACGCGAGGAACAACAACGTGTGCATGAAAAAGATGGCATGCATCCAGAGAAGTATGAAGGTCCTGCCAGCTACGCTCTTACCAAAGAAGAGAAGGAAATCTTCTTTGAATGCATGCTCAGTATGAAGGTCCCGTCTGGCTTCTCGTTGAATATAAAGCGAATAATAAATATGGTAGAGAAAAAGTTCCAGAACCTAAAGTCTCATGACTGCCACGTGATTATGATGCAACTACTTCCGGTTGCATTGAGGGGCTTCTACTGGAAAACGTTCGATTAGCCATTGTGAAGCTATGTGCATTCCTCAATGCAATCTCTCAGAAGGTGATCGATCCAGAATCCTGCCAAGATTAAGGAGTGATTTGATGCAATGTCTTGTTAGTTTCGATCTGGTGTTCCCACCGTCGTTCTCTTCAATATCATGACCCACGTCCTAGTTCATCTAGTCGACGAGATTGTCGTTCTGGGCCCTGTATTTCTACACAATATTTCCCCTTTGAGAGGTTCATGGGATTCTTAAAGAAATATGTTCATAACCGCGCTAGGCCACAAGGAAGCATCTCCATGGGCCATCAAACAGAGGATGTCATTGGGTTTGTGTTGACTTCATTCCTGACCTTAAGAAGATTGGTCTCCCTCAATCGCGTTACGAGGAGAGACTGACTGGAAAAGGCACGCTAGGAGCGGACTCAATAATATGTAGGGACGGGCATTCTTGGTCTCAAGCACACTACACAGTTCTACAGAATTCTACCTTGGTGACCACGTATGTCGATGAACACAAGAATATTCTGCGCTCCAAACACCCGAAGCAGTGTGACGACTGGATAACATGTGAACACATCAGGACTTTCGGCAGTTGGTTGCAAACACGTCTCATGTGTGACAACACTGTTTCTGATGAGCTATATTCGTTGGCCAGGGGACCATCTTTGACTGTAATGACTTACAAAGGCTACGAGATAAATGGGAATACATTTTACATGATCGCCCAGGATCAAAAGAGCACCAACCAAAACATCGGTGTCCGCTTTGATGCAGTAACCAAGAGAGGAAGGGACACATACTATGGTTACATAGTGGACATATGGGAACTTGACTGTGGACATGATTTCAAGGTCCCTTTGTTTCAGTGCAAATGGGCCAATCTATCAAGAGGCGGGGTACAGGAAGATCCATAGTACGGAATGACAATAGTGGATCTGAACAATCTTGGGTACACACACGAACCATTCGTCCTAGCCAATGATGTGGCGCAGGTTTCTATGTGAAGGACATGTCTACCAAACCGAGAAAAAGAAAAGATAAGGAAGCGAATACATCGTACGATGTGCCAAAGCGTCACGTATTTCTTTCAAGAAAAAGAGACATCAGGGGATTGGAGGGCAATACAGACATGTCTCAAGATTATGAAAAGTTTCATGAAATTCCTCCCTTCAAAGTCAAGGCTGACCCAAGCACCCTGTTAAACGGTGAAGATTATCCATGGTTACGGCGCAATAAGCAAAGGACACAGGCAAAGAAAAAGTGCAGACCTTCTCTCCACAACTATATCATTGCAGTTACATGTGAAGAAATGAAATCCCTTTTGTCCGAAACCGTGATACTTCGAAAGAGATTGTCTATTTTGTACACGAAGTGCATCCAATTTTTTCCGTAACCCTGTCAACTATTTATAACATGCTATGTGGGTGAAATGATGATACCATGCCAACTTTCAACCCTTTCAGAGTTCATTTGAAGTGCTTTTCAATTTCAGGGTCATTTAGCTCAAAAAATCAGTAAGTGCATGAAAAATACCAAATGAAGTCAGAAAGAGTTGAAAATTGATGATGTGGCTTTGAATGGTGCATTTTGAACACAAAAAATGTATGGAGTTCAAATAAGTTCAAAAAAATGAAATCCCTTTGTAACAGATGAGTTTTCGTCCGAAACCGTGATACTTCGAAAGAGATTGTCCATTTTGCCCACGACGTGCATCCAGTTTTTGTCGTAACCCTCTCAACTATTTATAACATGCTACGTGGGTGAAATGATGATACCATGCCAACTGTCAACCTTTTCAGAGTTCATTTGTAGTGCTTTTCAATTTCAGGGTCATTTAGCTCAAAAAAATCAGTAAGTGCATGAAAAATACCAAATGAAGTCAGAAAGGGTTGAAAATTGAAGATGTGGCTTTGAGTGGTGCATTTTGAACACACAAAAAGTATGGAGTTCAAATAAGTTCAAAAAAAATGAAATCCCTTTGTAACAAATGACTTTTCGTCCCAAACCGTGATACTTCGAAAGAGATTGTCCATTTTGCACACGAAGTGCATCCAGTTTTTTCCGTAACCCTCTCAACTTTTTAGCACATGCTATATGGGTCAAATGATGATACCATGCCGACTTTCAATCTTTTCAGAGTTCATTTGTAGTGTTTTCCAATTTCAGGGTCATTTAGTTAAAAAAATTAGTAAGTGCATGAAAAATTCCAAATGAAGTCAGAAAGGGTTGAAAATTGATTATGTGGCTTTGAGGGGTGCATTTTGAACACACAAAAAGTATGGATCTCAAATAAGTTCAAAAAAATGAAATCCCTTTGCAACAGATGAGTTTTCGTCCGAAACCGTGATACTTCGAAAGAGATTGTCCATTTTGCACACAAAGTGCATCCAGTTTTTTCCGTAACCCTCTCAACATTTTAGCACATTCTATGTGAGTGAAATGATGGTACCATGCCAACTTTCAACCTTTTCAGAGTTCATTTGTAGTGCTTTTCAATTTTAGGGTCATTTAGCTCAAAAAAATCAGTAAGTGCATGAAAAATACCAAATCAAGTCAGAAAGGCTTGAAATTGATGACGTGTCGTTGTGTGGTGCATTTTGAGAACACAAAAAGTATGGAGTTCAAATAAGTTCAAAAAATGAAATCCCTTTGTAATAGATGAGTTTTCGTCCGAAACCGTGATACTTCGAAAGATATTGTTCATTTTGCACACGAAATGCATCCAGTTTTTGCCGTAACCCTCTCAACTTTTTAGCACATGCTATATGGGTGAAATGATGATACCATGCCAACTTTCAACCTTTTCAGTTCATTTCAAGTGCTTTTTAATTTCTTTCAAAATATCGTAGGAGTGGAGTTCAAAAAAGAATCAACTAAAAAGCTTTTATAAACCTCTAGTATTTTTGAAACTATAATTATATAAAAATTATGCAACTAAAATTATCAAAATATTTTTTGTTCAAATAGTAAAAAGAATATAGTGATAAAACACACCTGACATAAATAAAGAAAAAATAAAACAAAATAAATAAAGAAAAAAACAAAAAAATAATGAAAATTATGCACCCAAAATTATCAATGCATTTTTTGTTCAAAAGAATGAACTAAAATAACAGAAGAAAAATACTGGAAAAAATAAAAAAATACCAGAAAAAAATAATGCAAAAAACAAAACAAAAATACTGGAAAAAAATAAAGCAAAAAAGAAAACTAAACTAAAATTATCAAAGTTTTTTTTGTTAAAAACTTTAATAGCAAAAAGAATATACATAAAGTATTTTTTTAAGAACTTTTAATATGCAAAAAATAACATAAAAATGGCAAAAGTGAAAATAGATGCGCTTATGGAGAAAATTGAACCTAAATTCAAAGTGTTAGTTAGGCGCCTAACTAGCATTTTAAATTGAGGTCAAATTTCCTGTATAAAGTCATCTATGTTCAATTTGAGAGGAGCTCAACGTAGCTGCCACGACGGGGCTTATAAACAGGTTCGTGCTCCCTTCGCTTGGCGAGGTGGGACTAAACTCCCACCACACCGCTGCGCCATCCTTTATTCCCGGTTGGTGGCACCAACTGGGACCATAAAGTATTTTTTGTTAAGAACTTTTAATATGCAAAAAAGTAAAATAAAAATATGCCCACTTACTAAGCCACCATGGCCTGCATACGACTAGTAACCCAATATACATGGGCCACGACGCAGGCCCACGGTGCAAGTAGGCCCAACAAGGGAGAGACAGTTAGGCATGCAATGCCTATGGTAGAGAGGAGCTTGAGACAGTAGGTGTAGACGAACTTATAATCCAGTACGAGCGCTCCTTGCTCGGCGAGGTGGGACTAAACTCCCACCGTGCCAGGAACAGGGCTTTGGTCCCGGTTGGTGGCACCAACCGGGACCAATACCAACCTTTAGTCCTGGTTGGTGCCACCAACCGGGACCAAAGGTCTCTGCTTCCTGCCCTTTGGGCTGACGAAAAGGCACCTTTGGTCCCGGTTGGTGGCACCAACCGGGACCAATACCCACCTTTAGTCCCGGTTGGTGCCACCAACCGGGATTAAAGGTGGGTATTAGTCCCGGTTTGTGCCACCAACCGGGACCAATGCTTCTTGTATATAAGAAGCACTTAGGAAATATCGCACGTTTCATCGCCACTTCACCGAGCCCGCCGTCCTCGTCCCCATCGTCGCGTGCTGCCCCAAGCCCGACGTTGTCATCCCCGTCCCCGTCGCCGCCCCGAGCCCGCCGTCGTCATCCCCGTCCTCGTTGCCGCCCCAAGCCCTCCATCGTCGTCCCCGTCCCCGTCGCCGCCCCGAGCCCCCCGTTGCCACTCCCGTCGCCCCCTCGTACCCGTCGCCTCCCTGTCGCCGCCCCGCCCCCATCGCCACCCTGTTGCATCCCCGTCGCCGCCCCGTCACCTCCCCGTCGCCGCCCCGTCGCCGCCCCGTCGCCGCCCCATCGCCTCCCCATCGCCGCCCCTAGTGAGCCACCCTTTCCCATGGTCCCCTTCTCAGATACAGCGACACGGACACGACGACACACATACGGGGACATGGGATATGACATTTTCCAAAAACAGCCCATCGGGGACACGGCAAGGATATATAAAGATAAATGAAAATATGTCATTAGTTAAAGAAAACAAATAACGAGAAAGAGATCGCTCCCTCCTCGATAACTTTGACATGAGGGGGGGGGTCGATATACATTTTTTCCATGTATTTATGTTGTTGTCGTTGAGTTAAAGAAAGAAAAATAATGAAAATATGTCATGAGTTAATGAAAATATATAATATATGTATGTGGCTATGTATGTATAGATGGGTAGCATTTTTTTCCATGTATGTATGTGATTGTTGATATACCCCCTCCCCGATAACTTCAACATGAGGGGGGTTCGATATACCTCCTCCCTGATAAGTTCGACATGAGGGGGGGTCGATATACCCCCCTCCCCGATAACTTTGACATGAGGGGGGGTCGATATACCCCCTCCCCAATAACATTTTTTTCTAAGTTACTAAGGTAAAATGTTCACCCCCCTCTCGATATACCAGGCGATGAACTCTCGAGGCCACCCAAATCCGAGAAAAAAGCGTTGTCGATATACGCCCTCCCCGATAATATTTTTTTCTAAGTTACTAAGGTAAAATGTTCATATAGAAAACTCCGGTAATATAGATTTATCAAGAATGCCCCCATTATGGATGTTCACAAGTTGATCCAAGTTGATCAAGAGAATCCCGGCCCTCTCGCCCGACCAAACCCTAGAAGCGTCGACGGCCACCCCTAACCCTAGAAGCATTGTCGAGGCTACCCCAAATCGTAGAGAAGTATATTAATTGCCATGTTTTAATATTTGCAGAAACTATGGATCAAAGAGACTTGGAACAAGAACAGTTGTTGGGGGACATAACCCGCGGCAATCCTGATGTTGTCTTGTCGTATCTCAACGACACCGATGGTCTTGAAGGAGAGGAAGGACATGATCATGATGGCTCCGGTGACCGAGTGCCGGAAGAAGAAGGAGACCATGGTGATGGTTTCGGTGACTGAACGGAGGAGGGAGATGTTGCAAAGTCTGGCGAGGTATATACATTAATTAAGCATGTGCTGACTAGCTAATTGATGCATTAATTGTTTTGGTATGTACATATATTAACTCTTATTTTTTCCTTTGTATAGCCCTCCGGATCGAACCAAACTTCAGTAATGAGACGAGGCCCGAAGAAAAGGTTGGGCAAGGAAGAACGGTTCACGATCACAGCACTCGCGGACGATGGCCTACCGATTGAACCAAAGCGGACCAAGGACGCATTTGGTGCTCAGTGTGGAGCTATTGTTAGGGACAACATCCCGATCAGCATCAAGCAATGGAATAAACCTAAGGTCGACGCCCATGAAGTTGATTATGTCACCGATAGAAAGAAAGATGATCTTTGGACCGTGCTGAAGGCAAATTTCAACCTACCGCCAAAGGAGGATCCGAATAAGCTAGTTATAGAGGCACTGGTCAAGGTGTGTGCTCTTAACAAGATGGCAGATCTATTCAGGAGGTGGAAGAAAGAATTGAAATCAAAGTTTGTCGACAAAGGGAAGACTCCAGAATTCATCGGCCGATTTGAGAAGATAAGAGATCACTGGCCCGCATTTGTGGCCTACAAGACATCAGAGAGGAGTCAGAAAATGTCTGAGACAAACAAGATCAATGTTGTAAAGAAGCAGTATCACCATCACACGGGGTCAGGTGGCTACCTCAGAGCCCGACCGTTGTGGGACAAAGCCGAGAAGGACCTGCTTGCTAAAGGGGTCCAACCACAGACATATAACAGGCCAGACCGTTCAAGGACTTGGTTCTTCGGGGTTGGGGGAACTTTGGACCGAAGTGCCGCGAACGAGCAACTTGCAATACCCATGACGAAGCTTCAAAAGTATATCACCGCAGCGCAGGAAGGGACGTTCATTCCCGACAGAGAGAAGGACGAGCTGTCTGAGGCCCTAGGGAATGGTGAGCACCCTGGACGAACACGAGGCACACCTGGCTCCATTCCGTGGATGGTTGGGTTTCCCAACGCAGGCGGTTACAGAAGCCGAGAGAGAAAGAGGAAAGTGGAGCTGATCACCTTGCAGAAGCTTAATGCAAGACTAGAAAATCTAGAGGAAGCTGAGAGCCAGCGAGCTGCCGGCCAACCATCTCAGCGGCATGAAACTATCCCAGAAGCTACCACGCCATCTCAGCGAAGAAGCAACATGGCTTCCATGGAGCTCGTTCAGCGTGACTTCATGTCTCCTAGCTACCCCGTGGATACTATCACAGAGGTTCAACATTGCGAGCTTTGGACGAATTTCCGGAACCTCGCTTTCAAGGCGGCTGTCGGCTCTGTTGCACCTCTTCAACCCAACGGAACTTTTCACTGCAAACCGATTCCACATGGCTATGGTGTTGTGATGGTGGATGAAGTAATGGAGGGATTTGATGAGCTCGAGCTGGAACACCATACAGGTGAAGGGGAGAAGAAGTTGGTTCATGCTCCGAGAAGTACATATCTATGGCCGAAGGAGTACATCAAGCTTCCAAACTGGACGCCTCCGTCTCCTCCTCCTCCTCCGGCATGTCAAGGCACTCCGCCTCCTCCTCCTCCTCCTCCTCCTCCTCCTCCTCCAGCGAGTGATCAGGGCACTCCGGCGCGTGAGGCCACTCTGCCTCCTCCTCCTCTGGCGCGTGAGGACACTACGCCTCCTCCGGCGTGTCATCCACGACAGAAGAGAGACGTCGCCACCGCTCCGGCGGCTAGCAGTACAATAGGCAGGAAAAAAAAATACAAATTTGGTCCAAGCCTCAAGCCTATTGCAAAGTTACCATACGAGAGGACTGACCAAGAAAGCGCTGAGATCAGTAAAACCGAAGTGGAGGCCCATTTTGCATGGAAACAACCACCTCTGAAGGAAACGGTAGATCCTGTGAAAGCGAAGCGCACTCTGGATGCCCTGAAGCGACCATCACTGACTCCGCTGCCATCAAACTATGTCCGCTATATTATAAAGACATATAATGAAGCACAGCGGTCGGGAAGTACCTCTAGTGCTGCCCGAGTCAAAGAACGAAAAAGTGGGAAAACAATTCCCCAGCTCAGCGAACAGGAGAAGCAATTGTGCCCTCTTCTCAAGGTGTCTAGCGACATTGCTAATGACCCGGTGATACTGCCCGGTACCAAACTTGGTGATTACTTGGGGGATGATGTACTTTTTGAAATGGCTGAGGTAACCGAAGAAGAACACGAATACGTGCATGGGAAGCCTCTCGTCAAACCTGATCATCCTCCTCTAACAATGATGATGTACAATTTGCATGAGTGGTACATAAAAACCTGCAGGGAGTCTGGGAGAGACACTATGTATGTGGCAGTGAAACCGGAGCACGAATTCATGGACTTCCCGTGATGCCTATTCAATTTGAGGAGTTATTTCAGTTATACAATTAATGGGCCCTCGACAAACAACTCGTGAGTGCCTACTGTCTATAAGTATTACTTCTATAGTTAAGTCTCTAGCTCAGCTCGTTCATTGCATGTATATATATAATTATCATCACTATATTATGCAGATTGAAGATTGTCGAATGCAAAAAAGAAGGAATCTTCGACGTTGGGTACATTAGCCCAGATGCCGTAAATGAATGGACGGTACGAAACAGAGTCAAAGATAATGAGGAGAAATTGCTAAAGTCGTTCCTTATACATCAAAACAAAAGGGAAATACTCCTTCCTTACAAATTCAAGTGAGTGTTGTTGTCTTCTCTGTATAGTCGGATTCGCTTACTCGAGGTTAAGTAACTTAATTTATGAGTTATATATGTGTGTACAGTTACCACTTTATTCTGCTATCCATTAAGCTTGACGGGGCACTAGTAACTTTCTTAGAATCGAGACGTAAAGATCCCGAGAATTATGCAGACATGACTGCAATGC
The DNA here is from genome assembly GCA_022496015.1 of Hordeum marinum. Classification (NCBI taxonomy): domain Eukaryota; kingdom Viridiplantae; phylum Streptophyta; class Magnoliopsida; order Poales; family Poaceae; genus Hordeum; species Hordeum marinum. The sequence goes on from CM039676.1 coordinate 447,421,725, forward strand.
TCAAGAAGTAAGTCCAGTCAATACCGGGACCATATCGGCATGCAACTTTCGTTAATTTCCTGATATCAAGTAATCATTTTCTTTGCCTGGCAGGGTTTGGAAGAAGTTCACCCGAAAGGTTCCCGGTCTAAACAAAGAGTTGCGATTTACGCACCCCAAAGTAAGTAGTACTAGCTAGTTCCGCGCATCTCTAATTGATTCAAAATTTCATCAATATATCATTACCATGCTTGCTTACCAGTTCGATTGAACTCTATTCTGGTAAAGTGCTTGTACCAGAAAGAAGGGACTGTTTTATGTGGATACTACGCATGTGATTTCATTCGCCACTCGACCTCTGAGTGGGGCTTCTCTGACGAACAATTTGAAGTACGTAAATAATATTCACAATTTTATTTTATATGTTATGTTATCATCAATTGTGTTGAGTTTTATTCATATATATGCATGTATTGACCCCCTTCTTTAATTTAGATCTGGCAGATGCGGGATGAACTCCTACCACATGAATGCATACGAGCAATTCAAGTGGAATTGGCAGGATTCTTTCCTGAGCACGTCATACCTAAAGATGGAGAATACTATGTGGATTTGTGATTGGATCTTAGGGATTGTAAGATATCTTATATTGTATATATGTAGCTAGTAGCGTCAGATAGATATACGAAAACTTGTTATTCGACCAATCTCTCGGAGAAAGAGTTATCGATCACTTCTCACTGTATATGTTCATGACGATCTTGTGTGCTTAATGGTTCCTTCATTTGCTTCCTAGCTAGCGTGTCGAGTTCTCTCTATCGTAGCTAGCGTCAACCAAGCACGGAGAACGAAAGGACACTTCTCTCTATTAGCTAGCTAACATAATATGAAACCCCTAAATTAACCCTCCAAAACCCCATAACCCCCCCCCCCTTCAAAAAAAACAAAAATCCCAGCAACTGCCAGATGCTGACGCGTGGATGCCTTTTGGTCCTGGTTGGTGTTACCAACCGGGACTAAAGGTCCTCGTGCCTGGGCTCCCCGCAGAGGCCACATGGAGCCCCTTCTGTCCCAGTTGGTGTTACCAACCGGGACTAAAGGTCCTCCTGCCTAGGCTCCCCATAGAGGCCACGTGGAGCCCCTTTTCTCCCATTTTGTAAGCGAATCGGGACTAAAGGTTTGGGGCTTTAGTCCTGACCTTTAGTCCCAGTTCCAGAACCGGGACAATTGGGCCTCTTGAACCGGGACAAATGGGTCGTTTTCTACTAGTGGCCTATCATAGCAAGGTGATAATGTCCCTCGGTCAAACCCCGTCCAGTGAAAGTCAAAGTGGTAGATCCGTTCGGTCAACACTGTCAGGGTTAGACAAGACGGGGAACCCGGGGGGGGGGGGGCAATGTCGCCAGGTCTTTCCCCGGGCCCTCTTACATTGGGAAAATGTGGCATCGGGTCGACACCGAGGGAATCTTGTGGTGGCTTGGTCCCGTACCTTGTGGTAAGATGTTGCTATGGGCGGGCCTATCATAGCCAGGTGAAAATATCCCTCGGTCAAACCCTGTCTAGTGAAAGTCAAAGGGGTAGATCCATTCGGTCAATAGTGTCAGGGTTAGACGGGACGGGGGACCTGGGGGTGGCAATGCCGCCAGCTTTTGCCCCGGACCCTCTTACATTAGGAAAATGTGGCATCGGGTCGACATCGAGGGAATCTTGAGGTTGGTTGGGCCCGAACAGTGTGCTAAAATGTTGCTACGGGTTGTCCTATCACAACGAGGTGAAAACATCCCTCGGTCAAACCCCGTCCGGTGAACGTCAAAGGGGTAGATCCGTTCGGTAAACAGTGTCACGGTTAGACATAACGAGGGCCCTATGGGGTGGCAATGCAGCCAGGTTTTGCCCCGGGCCCTCATATGTCGCCACGTCTTGCCCTCAGCCCACTTATGTTCGGAAACTATGGCATCGGGTCAATACCGAGGGAATCTTGCGGTGGGTTGGGCCCGAACCTTGTGGTAAGATGTTGCTATGGGCTGGCCTATCAGAGCGAGGTGAAAATGTCCCTTGGTCAAACCCCGTTCGGTGAAAGTCAAAGGGGTAGATCCGTTCGGTCAAAAGTCTCAGGGTTAGACGAGATGGGGGACCTGGGGGGTGGCAATGCTGCCAGGTCTTGACCTCGGCCATCTTACGTTTGGAAATTGTGGCATCGGGTCAATACCGAGGGAATCTTGCGGTGGGTTGAGCCCGGACCTTGTGCTAAGATGTTGCTATATGGGCTGGCCTATCGCAACGAGGTGAAAATGTTCCTCGGTCAAACCCCGTCCGGTGAAAGTCAAAGTGGTAGATCCGTTCGGTCAACAGGGTCAGGGTTAGACATGACGGGGGGACCTAGGGGTTGGCAAGGCCGCCAGGTCTTGCCCTGTGCCCTGTTATGTTGGGATAATGTGGCATCGGGTCGACACCGAGGGAATCTTGTGGTGGGTTGGGCCCGGACCTTGTGGTAAGATGTTGCTATGGGATGGCCTATCACAGCCAGGTAAAAATGTGCCTCGGTCAAACCCCGTCCGGTGAAAGTCAAAGTGGTAGAACCGTTCGGTAAACAGTGCCAGGGTCAGACGGGGCGGGGGACCTAGGGGTGGCAATGCCGCTAGTTTTTGCCCCGGTCCCTCTTACGCTGGGAAAATGTGGCATCAAGTCTACACCTAGGGAATCTTGCGGTGGGTTGGGCCCAGACCTTGTGCTAAGATGTTGCTATGGGCTGGCATATCACAGTGAGGTGAAAATGTCCCTCGGTCAAACCCCGTTCAGTGAAAGTCAAAGAGGTAGATCCGTTCAGTCAACAGTGTCAGGGTTAGACATGATGGGGGACCTGTGGGGTGGCAATGTAGTCAGGTTTTGTCCTGGGCCCTCTTACGTTGGGAAAATGTGGCATCGGGTCGACACCGAGAGTATCTTGTGGTGGGTTGGGCACAGACCTTGTGGTAAGATGTTGCTATGGGCTGGCCTATCACAGCGAGGTGAAAATGTCCCTCGGTTAAACCCCTTCTGGTTAAAGTCAAAAGGGTAGCTCTGTTCAGTCAACAGTGTAAGGGTTAGACGAGACGGCGGACCTGGGGGGTGGCAATGCCGCCAGAACTTGCCCTAGGCCCTCTTACATTCGGAAACTATGGCATCGTGTCGATACCGAGGGAATCTTGTGGTGGGTTGGGCACGGACCTTGTGCTAATATGTTGCTATGGGCTGGCCTATCACAGTGAGGTGAAAATGTCCCTCGGTCAAACCCCATTCAGTGAAAGTCAAAGAGGTAGATCCGTTCGGTTAACAGTGTCAGGGTTAGACATGACGGGGGACCTGTGGGGTGGCAATGCAGTCAGGTTTTGTCCCGGGCCCTCTTACGTTGGGAAAATGTGGCATCGGGTCGACAGCGAGAGAATCTTGTGGTGGGTTGGGCACAGACCTTGTGGTAAGATGTTGTTATGGGCGGGCCTATCACATCGAGGTGAAAATGTCCCTCGGTCAAACCCCGTCCGGCTAAAGTCAAAAGGGTAGCTCCGTTCGGTCAACAGTGTAAGGGTTAGACGAGACGGCGGACCTGGGGGGTAGCAATGCCACCAGGGCTTGCCCTAGGCCCTCTTACATTCGGAAACTATGGCATCGGGTCGATACCGAGGGAATCTTGTGGTGGGTTGGGCCCAAACCTTGTGCTAATATGTTGCTATATGTGCTGGCCTATCACAGCGAGGTGAATTTTCCCTCGGTCAAACCCCGTCCGGTGAAAGTCAAAGGCGTAGATCCGTTTGGTCAATAGTGTCAGGGTTAGAGAGGACGGGGGACCTGGGGGTGGCAATGCTGCCACGTCATGCCTCGGACCCTCTTACGTTGGGAAAATGTGTCATCGGGTCGACACCGAGGGAATCTTGCGGTGGGTTGGGCCCGGACCTTGTGGTAGGATGTTCCTATGGGCTGGCCTATCACATCGAGGTGAAAGTTTACCTCAGTCAAACCCCGTCCGGTTAAAGTCAAAAGGGTAGCTCCATTCGGTCAACAGTGTAAGGGTTAGACGAGACGGCGGACCTGGGGGGTGGCAATGCCGCCAGGGCTTGCCCTAGGCCCTCTTACATTCGGAAACTATGGCATTGGGTCGATTCCGAGGGAATATTGTGGTGGGTTGGGCCCGGACCTTTTGCTAATATGTTGCTATATGTGCTGGCCTATCACAGCGAGGTGAATTTTCCCTCGGTCAAACCCCGTCCGATGAAAGTCAAAGGCATAGATCCGTTTGGTCAATAGTGTTAGGGTTAGACAAGACGGGGGACCTGGGGGTGGCAATGCCGCCACGTCATGCCTCGGACCCTCTTGCGTTGGGAAAATGTGTCATCAGGTCAACACCGAGGGAATCTTGCGGTGGGTTGGGCCCGGAACTTGTGGTAAGATGTTCCTATGGGCTCGCCTACCAAAGCGAGGTGAAAATTTCCCTCGGTCAAACCCTGTCCAGTGAAAGTCAAAGGGGTAGATCCGTTCGGTCAACAGTGTCAGGGTTAGACGGGACGGGGGACCTGGGGGACACAATGCCGCCAGGTTTTGCCTCGGGCCCTCTTACGTTGGGAAAATGTGGCATCGGGTCGACACCGAGGGAATCTTGCGCTCGGTTGGGCCCGGACCTTGTGCTAAGATGTTGCTATGGGTTGGCCTATCACAGCGAGTTGAAAATTTCCCTCGGTCAATCCCCGTCCAGCGAAAGTCAACAGTGTCAGGGTTAGACATGACGGGGGACCTGTGGGGTGGCAACGCAGCTAGGTTTTGCCCCGGACCCTCTTACGTTGGGAAAGTGTGGCATTAGGTCGACACCGAGGGAATCTTGCGGTGGGTTGGGCACGGACCTTGTGGTAAGATGTTGGTGTGGGCTGGCCTATCACAGCAAGGTGAAAGTGTCCTTCGGTCAAACCCTATCCGGTGATAGTCAAAGGGGTAGATCTGTTTGGTCAACAGTGTTAGGGTTAGACGAGACATGAGACCTGGGGGGTGGCAATGTCCCATGTCTTGCCCTCGGCCCACTTATGTTCGAAAACTATGGCATCGGGTCAATACCGAGGGAATCTTGCGGTGGGTTGGGCCCGGACCTTGTGCTAAGATGTTGCTATATGGGCTAGCCTATCACAAGGAGGTGAAAATGTCCCTCGGTCAAACCCCGTCCGGTGTAAGTCAAAGGGGTAGATCCATTCGGTCAACAGTGTTAGGGTTAGGCATGACGGGGGACCTAGCGGGTGGCAATGCTGCTAGTGTTGGGGAACCTTGCATGGGAAACAAAAAATTTCCTACACTTCACCAAGATCAATCTAGGAGATGAGCATCTTCGAGAGGGAGAGTTGATCTACATACCCTTGTAGATCGCTAAGCGGGAAGCGTTAAGAAACGCGGTTGATGTAGTCGAACATCTTCACGATCGAAATCGCTGAGCATCCTTCGAGCCCATCACGATCAGTCCCGTGATCTCATCACGATCTGTCCCGCGATCTCATCACGATCCGTCCAGCGATCCAATCACGAATTGTCTCGTGATCTTGATCACGGTCCTTTCGATCTAGTACCGAATAGACGACACCTCCGCGTTCAGCACACGTACACCTTGATGGCGATCTCCGCCTTCTTGATCAAGCAAGAAGGAGCGGAGAGGTAGAAATGTTCTCCGGCAGCGTGACGGCATTGCGGCGATGGTGGTGGAGCAATTGCGGCAGGGCTTCGCCTAAGCACTGCAGAAAACTGATCTAGAGGAGAAACTATGCACTAGAGTAGAGCGTAGCACGTGGCTGAAAATCAAGTGCAAAAACCCTAAAGCCTCTAGTATATATAAGAGGAAGAGAGGAGGATGGGCTGGCGCACACGGGCCAGCCCACTTGCCTCTTGCGCCAAGGAGGAGACGAGGAATTCTCCTCCAATCCTAGTAGGACTAGGATTCCTCCTTTTCCCACTTGGAAACTCTTTCCACCTTGGCCTTTTTCCTTTTTTCTTCCCCTCCACCCACATGTGCCTTTGTGGGACTTCCACCAGCCCACTAAGGGCTGGTATTCATTCTCCCAGAGCCCAAGTAGCCTCTTGGGTCGAAATATCTCTCCTGATGGTCCCCCGGTACACTACCGGCACTCCCGGTACACTACCGATGAGCCCGAAACTTTTCCGGTGACCAAAATAGGACTTCCTATATATCAATCTTTACCTCCGGACCATTTCGGAGCTCCTTGTGACATCTGGGATCTCATATGGGACTCCGAACAACCTTCGATCACCATCATACATAACTCTATACTACCGAAACGTCACCAAACCTTAAGTGTGCAGACCCTGCGGGTTCGAGAATTATGTAGACATGACCGACACACCTTTGCGGTTAATAACCAATAGCGGGACCTGGATGCCCATATTGGTTCCTATATATTCTATGAAGATCTTTATCGGTCGAACCGCTGTGTCAAGGATTCAGTTAATCCCGTATGATGTTCCCTTTCTTTATCGGTATGTTACTTGCCCGAGATTCGATCGTCGGTATCTCTATACCTAGTTCAACCTCGTTACCGGCAAGTCTCTTTACTTGTTCCATAATACAAGATCTCGTGGCTAACACTTAGTCACATTGCTTGCAAGGCTTATTGTGATGTTGTATTACCGAGTGGGCCCTGAGATACCTCTCCGTCACACGAAGCAACAAATCCTAGTCTTGATCCATGCCAACCCAACAGACACCCTCGGAGATACCTTTAGAGCACCTTTATAGTCACCCAGTTACGTTGCGATGTTTGATACACACAAGGCACTCCTCCGGTGTCAATGAGTTGCATGATCTCATGGTCATAGGAACAGATACTTGACATGCAGTAAACAGTAGCAATAAACTGACACGATCATATGCTACGTTTATAGTTTGGGTCTTGTCCATCCCATCATTCTCCTAATGACGTGATCCCGTTATCAAATGACATCTCATGTCAATGGCTAGGAAACCTTAACCATCTTTGATCAACGAGCTAGTCCATCAGAGGCATACTAGGGACATGGTGTTGTCTATGTATCCACACATGCATCTGAGTTTCCGATCAATACAATTCTAGCATGGATAATAAGAGATTATCATGAACAAGGAAATATGATAATAACCAATTTATTATTGCCTCTCAGGCATATTTCCAACTGTCTCCCACTTGCACTAGAGTTTATAATCTAGTTGACATCATCATGTGATTCGCATTGTTATGAATCTAACACCCAATGAGTTCTGGGGCTCGATCATGCTTTGCATGTGAGAGAGTTCTTTTAGTCAACGGGTCTGTGACACACAGATCCGTGTGTACTTTAAAAATCTCTATGTCTTACTGTAGACACTACTACCACACTCCACTTGGAGCTATTCCAAATGGCTACTCCGCTATACGTATCCGGATTGCTACTAAGAGTCATCTAGATTGGTTTTAAAGCTTGCATCGACGTAACTCTTTACGACGAACTCTTTATCACCTCCATGATCGAGAAACATTTCCTTAGTCCTTTAGTCACTAAGGATAATCTTCACTGTTCTCCAGTGATCCACTCCTGGATCACTTTTGTACCCCTTGACAGCCTCATGGCAAGGCACAAACCAGGTGCGGTACACAGCATGGCATAATATAGAGCCTATGGCTAAGGCACAAGAGACGACCTTCGTCCTTTCTCTTTCTTCTGTCGTGGTCGAGCATGGAGTCTCACTCAACTTCACACCTTACAAATCAGGCAAGAAATCTTTCTTTGACTCATCCATTTTGAACTTCTTTCAAAATCTTGTCAAGGTATGTACTCATTGATAGTCTTATCAGACGTCTTGATATATCTCTTATAGATCTCGATGCCCAATAATTAAGTAGCTTTTATCCAGGTTTTCCTTTGAACAACTCTTTTCAAACAACCCTTTATGCTTTCCATAAATTCTACATCATTTCCGATCAACAATATGTCAATCACATATACTTATCAGAAATTCTATAGTGCTCCCACTCACTTTATTGTAAATACAAGTTTGTCATAAACTTTGTATAGACTCAAAAACATTGATCACCTCATCAAAGCATATATTCTAACTCCGAGATGCTTGCTTCAGTCCATAGAAGGACCACTGAAGCTTGCACAATTTTTAGCATCCTTAGGACTGACAAAACCTTCTGGTTGTATCTCATACAACCTTTCTCCAAGGAAGGAATCGATGTTTTGACATCCATCTGCCAGATTTCAAAAATCGCAGCAATCGCTAACAAAATTCCAACAGACTTTAGCATCACTACGAATGAGAAATTCTCATCGTAGTCAACTTCTTGAACTTGGCGGAAACTTCTTTGCGACAAGTCAAGCTTTATAAATCTATGGTGACATTCACCATCAGCAAGTCTACCAAAGTCTATACTTGGGTTTTATACATGGATCCTTTCTCGGATTTCATGGTCTCTAACCATTTGTCGAAATCCGGGCCCATCATCGCTTCTCCATAGCTCGTAGGTTCATCGTTGTCTAACAACATGACCTCCAAGACAGGGTTGCCGCACCACTCAGGAGTAGTACGCGTCCTTTGTCGACCTACGAGGTTCGATAGGAACTTGATCCGAAGCTTCATGATCATCATCATTAACTTCCTCTTCAACTGACGTAGGCTCCATAGAAACATATTTTTGCGCTGCGCTACTGTCTAGTTGAAACAAAGGTTCAACAACCTCATCAAGTTGTATCTTCCTCCTACTCAATTCTTTCGAGAGAAACACTTTCTTGAGAAAGGTCCCGTTTTAGCAACAAACATTTCGTGCTCGGATCTGAGATAGAAGGTATACCCAACTGTTCTTTAGGGTATTCTATGAAGATGCATTTGTCCGCTTTGGGTTCGAGCTATTTAGGCGAAAAACTTTTTCACACAAGTGTCTCAGCCCCAAACATTAAGAAATGACAGCTTAGGTTTCTGTCAAACCATATGGTGTCATCTCAACGGATTTAGATGGTGCCCTATTTAAAGTGAATGTAGTTGTCTCTAATGCATAACCCAAATCGATATTGGCAAACTGATAAGAGACATCATAACTCGCACCATATCCAATAGAGCACGACTACGATGTGCGTACTCACCATCATACTATGGTGTTCCAGGTGGCATGAGTTGTGAAACAACTTCCACATTGTATAAAGTTGTATGCCAAACTCGTAACTCAGATATTCACCTCCACGATCACATCGTAGACATTTTTATCTTCTTGTCACGATGATCTTAAACTTCACTCTAAATTTGTTTGAACTATTTCAAATGATTCAGACTTATGTTTCATTAAGTAAATATACATTATATCTACTCAAATCATCATTAAAGGTAAGAAAACAACGATATCCACCGCATGCTACAACACTCATTGAACCGTATACATCAACATGTATCATTTACAATAAGTTACTTGCCACACTCTATCACATTGAAAAATGGGGTTTTAGTCATCTTGCCCACGTGGCATGGTCCACATGTCTCAATCGGTTCGAAACCGAACTAGTCCAAAGATCCATCATCATGGAGTTTTCTTCATGCACTTTACACCAATATGACATTTAGCCATAGTGCCACAAGTATGTGGTACTATCATTATTAACTTTGTATCTTTTGGCATCTATGTTATGAACATGTGTACTACTACGATCAAGATATAACAAACCGTTCATTAGGTGCACAACCATTGAAGGTATTATTCATGTAAACAGAATAACCATTATTCTCTAACTTAAATGAATAACCGTATTGCAATAAACACGATCTAATCACGTTCATGCTCAACGCAAACACCAAATAACATTTATTTAGGTTCGTCACTAATCCTGAAAGTAGAGAGAGCGTGCGATGTTGATCACATCAACCTTGGAAACATTTCCAACACACATCGCTCACCTCACCCTTAGTTAGTCTCCGTTTATTCCGTAGCTTTTATTTCGAGTTAGTAACATTTTAGCAACCGAACCGGTGTCCAATACTCAGGTGCTACTAGGAGTACTAGAAAGGTACACATCAATAACACGTATATCAAATATAGTTTTGTCGACCCTGCCAGTCTTCTTATCTACCAAGTATCTAGGGTTGTTCCGCTTCAGCGACCTCTCTCCTCATAATAGAAGCACTTAGTCTCGGATTTTGTTGGGGATATAACCCCACGGTGAGACCCGCCCTAGAGGGCTTGGGTTAAACCGGACGGCTCATAGCCAGCGCAAGAGTGAGCCGTAAGGACTGGAGGGCCCAACAAGTGTAGCGGCTCACAGGATGGGCCGGCGGCGTGGCCCGGATGAGAAGACCCGGGCGTGTAAGTCGCCCGGGGACAACTTGGCCAGGATAGGCAAGAGAAGATAGAGGCAGACTCGGACATATAATGAGAGTCGGCCACAACTTGTATGACCCATGGTCTTGACCTCCTATATAAAGGCAAGACCCGGGGCGACTTAGAGATCAGGTGATCGAGAACTAGGTCAAGCTTTCGCTCCCTTGTAATCGATACAACAAGCAATAGAAACACAAGCAGGACGTAGGCTATTACCTCACCTTGAGGGGCCAAACCTGGGTAAACTCGTGTCCTTCGTCCTCGCCAACCCCTTTGAGTCCATCATGTTAGCAATGGCCTCAAATCCAAGTCCGTTCACCCAGACATCTGCCGTGATAAATCCACGACAGTTGGCGCCCACCGTGGGGCTGACGCTTGGTGGTGTTGAGTTCTCGAAGGGCTCTCTCCCGGGGCTCGAAGGATACGTGGTCGGAAGGATCAGCAAGAGTTGTCGTGGCTGGTTCTACATCGACGATGTCGGATGGGGGCTTGATGCTAAATCCATGGACTATGGATTCTGGGTTCCATTCGGCGGGATCCACGTCTTCATCAGAAGGGTTGATGGATCTACACCCGGGCCGGATGTCTGCACCGACATCATCGAGCTGGCTCGGCGTCTACGACCTGTGTGTAACATGCATTCTGCCCGTGCTAATCCAGGTCAAGAAGCATGTCTTCGTAGGCTTCACTCAAGGTATGGATCTGGAAGCTTCCGGATCACAGGAAACTCTCGTCTAATCAGAGGACGAATCTTCAAGTGGAGAAACGGAGTCGGTGTACCAGCTCCGCAACGGCGGCCTTCGGGGCTACAACGACGTCTGCCTTGAGTCAGATCGCTTGGAGTTGGATGATCTTGAGCTTCCGGTTCATGCTCCCATGTTCATGGCGGGGTCAGCCCAGGCACGAGTAGTACAGCCGTAGGAGCCACCACCTCGGGTGATAACCCGCCGCCGTCGGCTCAAGTTCTTGTGGATCTGATGGACGAGCTCGCGGCTTTAATGGCCACTAAGGTCACACTAGATAATCAAGCAGCTCGGAATTTAGAGGTCGCAAGGATCAAGGGCTGGATGACAGAGGAACGGCAAAGGATGGCTGAGGTAAAGATCCAAATGGAGGAAGAGGCAGAACGTATCAAGGCAGATGCTTTCCGTCTAGGGCTGGAGCAAATATCAGCAGCAGCGGTACATCGAAGGAGGTATCAATCCCGTCTACCAGAGCACTATGAAGCAAGGAACCTCTTCAATACTCCTGGTGCGAGGCGAGTAACAGACGCACCCGAAAGCCGCCCGACGGAGAGACCAACGACTCATCCGGCCCGGCGTAACCAAGCTTCACCTGGTGGCTTTCCAACGCCGGTGGGTCATTATTCTAACCCGATCGAGAATATGGTGGCAGCGGCCACCCGGCTTGGGACAATTCCTATGCCGGATGAAGCACCCGTTGCAGAGGATGTGCGGAACACCATCGGGTACCTGCAGACAGCCGTGGCCCAGCAGGAGAAATATGCTCACAGCTGGAGCCGTGTTCATTCAACCCCTCTTCCCAGCCGCAGCTTTAGCTGGCGCTACGAGTCACCAGCAGGTTCCAGCAGCAACCGGCACAGAGAGATTCCGACAGGTCATCGGCCAGGTAGAGACACATTAGCATTTGTAAACCATGCAGGAAGCCCACAAGAGGCGCCAGCTAGGCCAGCTTACCAGGAGCCTGTGCCTTCCGTTTCGGTAGGGGCAGGAGTAAACTCCAGGACGGTAGGGCTGCCGTGTTTGTCACCGGCTCTACGGAGCGAACGACTGCCAAAAGACTTCAAAGGCCCCCGCAAGGTCCCAAATTATACCGCTGATTTACCCCCGGAGGCCTGGGTGGAGAGTTATGAACTGGCCATGGAGATACTGGATGTCAGTGAAGCGGTTTATGCCAAGTATTTCATCATGATGCTTGAAGGCCCGGCTCGCACGTGGCTAAAGGGGTTACCACCTAATACCGTCAATTCATGGGCGGAGCTCCGGGCCTGGTTCATTAAAAACTTTCAAGGGACGTGCAAGCAGCCTATGACCATTGTGGATCTTGATCATTGTGTCCAACAGGAGAACGAGTCGGCCCATCATTGGGTACGGCGGGTCTCGACAATCATCCACTCCTCGGAGCAGATCACGGCGGCCCAGGCGGTACTGATCTTGGAGAAGAACTGTCATTTTGTTCCTTTGAAACAAAAACTTGGCCGGCTCAAACATACGTGCCAGGACATGGGAGAGCTCATGACGGCTCCCAGAAATATGCCGACTCTGACAGTACGAAAGATCCGGGTTCTGATGATGGGAAAGATGGCAAGGTAAGAAGGGCAATCAAGGCAAGGGTGCGGCAAACAATGGTAGCCAGAGCAAACATAAGAATCCAGAGGCCGGGTCAGAGCTGGTGGCTAACACAAACACCCATCAGAATTACCCCAAAGGCAATAGGAGGTTCAGACCGCCCTTTGGCAGGGATAGCTCTTCCTCAAAACATGGAGGAGTTACTTAAGCGACCTTGTCCAAATCACAGTCTGCCTGATAAGCCGGCAAACCACACATTGGAGAATTGCAATTTCATGCAGAAGTATAAGCGGTATTTCACACAACCTAACAATCGAGATGGTGGTCCGCCAGGCGGCTCAGGACATGACGGGTCAGGAGCTGTGTTTGGTTCTGGCGGCTCAGGGTCCAGTCATCCGGGCCACCGTCATCCGGGTCAGGATAATCAGGGGGGACACCAGCCGCATTCTGGTAACAATAATCAGCAACAACAGTGTAATCAGTATGGTTTTCAGAGTAATCTGAAGCAGCTCAGCTCTGGGCAGTACCACGTTTTCACGACCGGTCTCAACAAACAGTACCAGAAGTTGCGAAAGCGGGCAGTTAATGCCGTTGCACTGGCTCTTCCACAATACTTAAAGTGGTCTGAATATGATATAACTTGGAGCCGAGAAGATCACTCGCCGCGTGTCGATGACCCAGGGCGGCTGACTTTGGTTGTATCCCCCCAGGTGGGCGGATATATGGTGAACAAGGTGCTTATGGATGGCGGCAGCAGCATAAACATCCTTTATTATGACACTTTCCGGCGGATGAAGTTGCTTGACAAGGATTTAAAACCTTCATCCACCATCTTTCATGGTGTGGTTCCGGGTAAGTCGGCGCATCCAGTGGGCAGGATTTCGTTGGAAGTGGCTTTTGGCGATGAGTACAATTATAGGGTGGAATCCTTGTGGTTCGAAGTGGTCAAGATCAAGAGTCCTTATCATGCGTTATCTGGACGGCCGTCTTATGCTAAGTTCATGGCTAGGCCTTGCTATGTTTACTTGGAGCTCAAGATGCCCGGCTTAAATGGTACCATTACCGTTCATGGTAACCGAAATACGGCTATTGAGTGTGAAGAAGGAGACGCGGCTTATGCAGAGTCCAGTTGCGCCCAGGAGGAACTAAAATTCTATAATGAGAATGTTGATCTGGAGGATATGACCCCGCTGAAAAGCCCACCACGGAGGTTGAGCCGCCCCTCAAGTTTTCAGCGGATGATATCAAGACAGTAGATTTCACTCCGGGCGACTCATCTAAGAAATTCATCATTGGAGCTCACATGGATCCCAAATAGGAAAGCGCGCTCATCGAATTCATCCGTGAGAATCGGGACATCTTCGCATGGAAACCTTCTGACATGCTAGGTGTACCGAGAGAGTTCGCTGAGCACAACCTTAATGTGGATCCAAAGTTTAAGCCGATTAAACAGTTTTTGCGGCGGTTCAATGAGGAGAGACGCAAGGCTATTGGGGAAGAAGTTGCCCGGCTTTTGGCAGCGAGTTTTATCATTGAAATTTTTCACCCGGAATGGTTGGCTAACCCGGTGCTCATTCTCAAAAAGAATGGCACATGGCGTATGTGTGTGGACTACACGGACCTTAACAAGGCTTGTCCGGCTGATCCATTTGCTCTCCCTCGTATTGATCAGATCATTGATGCTACGATGGGGTGTGAAAGTTTGTGCTTCCTGGATGCGTACTCAGCTTATCATCAAATCAAGATGGCGGTTAAAGACCAGGAGAAGACGACTTTTATTACACCCTTTGGGGCGTTCTGTTATGTCTCTATGCCTTTCGGGCTCAAAAGTGCCCAGGCGACTTACCAGCGATGCGTGTAGAACTGCCTTCACAGTCAGATTAGCCGTAATGTTCATGCTTATGTAGATGACATCGTGGTCAAATCCATAAAGAAGGAAACTCTCTTGGAGGATTTAAAGGAAACTTTTGATAATCTCCGGGTCTACAAGATGATGCTTAACCCGACTAAGTGTGTCTCTGGTGTTCCAGCGGGCAAGCTTTTGGGTTTCCTGGTCTCTGAGCATGGTATCGAGGCTAACCCGGATAAAATCAAGGCTATTACCTCTCTTGGAGAGCCTACTTGCATTAATGATGTTCAGCGCTTGGCAGGACGAATTGTTGCGTTGAGCCGGTTCATAAGTCATCTTGGAGAGAAGGCTATTCCTTTATATCAAATGATGAAGAAGACAGACAAATTTTTCTAGAGTAAAGCAGTGGGTGAAGCACTTGAGGCGCTTAAAAAACAGCTCACTGAGCCGCCGGTGCTGGCTGCTCCGGCTGAAAAAGAACCGTTACTCCTTTATGTGGTGGCTAATAACCGGGCAGTGAGTGCTGCAATCGTGGTCGAGCGCAAGGAGGCCGGAAAGGAGTATCCAGTGCAAAGACCGGTTTATTATATCAGTGAGGTCCTGACAGAGTCTAAGCAAAGGTATCCACATTGGCAGAAGCTGGTATATGGGGTCTTCATGGCTAACCGCAAGTTAAAACACTATTTCTTAGGGCACCAGATAACTGTGGTCAGTTCTGCTCCGCTAGGAGATATTATCCAGAACAGAGAAGCCACAGGAAGGATTGCTAAGTGGGCATTGGAGCTGGGACCTCTCAATGTAAAATATGTGCCTCGCACAGCTATCAAGTCCCAAGCCCTTGTGGATTTCATAAATGATTGGACGGAGTGTCAAGATCCCGAGGAAAAGCTGGATAACACATACTGGACTATACACTTCGATGGATCCAAGCAAATAGAGGGATCAGGGGTAGGAGTTGTTCTGACATCCCCCAAGGGTGATAAGTTTTGTTCTGTGCTCCGGCTGATGTTCCCCTGCACTAACAATGCGGCTTAATATGAAGCTTTGCTTCATGGTCTTCGGTTAGCCAAGGAAATGAATTTGAGCCGAGTCAGGTGTTTGGGCGACTCAAATCTGGTGGCTCAGCAAGTTTCTGGCACTTGGGATTCCATGGACCCGCGGACGGTGGCTTACCGTCAGGTGGTTGATATTATTGCAGGGCACTTCAAAGGATATCAGGTAGATCACATTGATCATCGCAGAAATGAGGCGGCTGATGCCTTATCACGTGAGGCTCTCAACGAAAGCTGGTGCCACCCAATGTCTTTGTGGACGTCTTACACCATCCTACTGTCAAGATAGCTTCAGAAGAAGATTTGGTTGTTCCTGACCCGGAGGCAGAATTAGTGGCGGCTGTGCATGCTATCCCAGATTGGACTATTCCCTATTTGGCCAATTTGACTAGGGGCGACTTACCTGAGGATGAAGACCTAGCCAGAAAGATCACCCGACGTTCTAAGTCCATGACAATAGTCAATGGTGAGTTGCATAAATGCAGTGTGACAGGAGTTTTTCAACGTTGTGTTACACCAGAGGAGGGCCGGCAGATCTTGAATGAAATGCATATTGGCGATTGCGGACACCATGCCGGCTCGAAATCTTTGGTGGCCAAGGCTTTCCGGCACGGGTTTTTTTGGTTGACGACTCATAAAGATGCAGAGGACCTAGTCCGTAAGTGCGACAGCTGTCAAAAGTTTGGCCGACGTGCTCATATCCTGGCTCAGGAGTTAAGGATGATACCAATTACTTGTCCATTTGCGGTCTGGGGGCTTGACATCGTGGGACCTTTCAAGAGATCCAAGGATAAGAAAACACACCTCCTGGTGGCGGTGGACAAGTTTACTAAGTGGGTAGAGGCAGAGCCGGTCAGCCAATGGGACGTGGCTACGGCGGTTTTATTTATCAAAAAGTTGATCTACTGTTTTGGTTACCCACACAACATCATCACTGATAATGGTACAAATCTGTCCAAGGGGGCTATGGAAGAGCATATCCGGCTTGATGTTTCAGAAGTGGCGCATCCACAATCCAACAGTCAGGCGGAGCATGCCAATCAGGAAATTCTAAGAGAGATTAAACCGCGGCTTATGGTTCCTTTGCAGCGAACGCCCGGGTGTTGGGTAGAAGAATTACACTCCGTCTTATGGAGCATTAGGACCACCCCTAACAGATTCATGGGTTTCACGCCTTTCTTTATGGTGTACGGGGCCGAGGCAGTTTTGCTTAGTGACATCCGGCATGACTCAGCAAGGGTGGCGGCTTACGTTGAGGCAGACAATGAGACGGCACGTCAAGACACACTGGATGCTCTGGAAGAGGCACGAGAACTAGCAGCGGCCCGGTCGACAATTTATCAACAAGACTTGCGTCGCTATCACAGCCGCAGGGTCAAGATCCAAACGTTCCAGGAGGGCGACTTAGTGCTCCGGCTGATTCAGGACCAGACAAATATGCATAAGCTCTCTCCTCCATGGGAAAGACCTTTTGTAGTCAGCATAAATCTCAACAATGGGTCATATTACCTCATCGATATCCGAGATGACTCAGATACGGCGGGTCAGGAGACCCGCCAGCCGTGGAACATCGCGCATCTCCGGCCTTATTTCACTTAAGGGTGTAGAGACCCTTCATTGTACACTATCATTGTACATGTCATAGTTATATCAAGAAGTATCACTGCCAAAGTAAGGTCCCGGCTCAGGAAAATGAGTCATGGCGCCAGGCGTTATGCCACAAAATCCTGGCTCAGGAAAATGAGTCGCGGCACCAGGCTTTATGCCACAAAAAAACCAGCTCAGGAAAATGAGTCGTGGCAAGGGCGGCTTCTTACCTTTGGGTACAGCTTCTAATGCCTATCCGTCGGCGTCGTACGCAGTACTGCTGAAGGGGGCTTCTTACCTTTGGGTATCGCTTCTAACACCCTATCGGCCGGCTTTATGCCACAAAAAAACGGCTCAGGAAAATGAGTCGTGGCGACGGCGGCTTCTTACCTTTTGGTACAACTTCTAACGCCTATCCGCCGGCGTCGTACACCGTACAGCTGAAGGGGGCTTCTTACCAATGGGTATCGCTTCTAACACCCTATCGGCCGGCTTTATGCCAAATTTCCGGCTAACACGTTTAGCCGCGGTAGTGAGGGTTTCTTACCGACGGGTAGGTAACACCTCATAACCGGTGAGGGAGGCTTCTTACCTTCAGTAACAGCTTCTAACGCTTATCCGCCAGCGTTTATGCTGCATTATTACCTTCGGGTACACAAAAATACGGCTAAGGAAAATTAGTCGCGGCGAGGGCGGCTTCTTACCTTTGGGTACAGCTTCTAACGCCTATCCGCCAGCGTTTACGCTGTATTATTACCTTCAGGTACACAAAAATCCGGCTAAGGAAAATTAGCCACGGCGAGGGCGGCTTCTTACCTTCGGGTACAGCTTCTAACGCCTATCCGCCAGCGTTTACGCTGTATTAATACCTTCGGGCACACAAAAATCCGGCTAAGGAAAATTAGCCGCGGCGAGGGCGGCTTCTTACCTTCGGGTATAGCTTCTAACGCCTATCCGCCAGCGTTTACACTGTATTATTACCTTTGGGTACAACTTATAATGCTTGTTAACTGGCTTTATGCTATAAAACTCCGGTTGACATGATTAGCCGCAGACAGAAATCATGAAATCCTTTCAGCTGACTCTCGACCCAAGAAGAAGAGACAACCGACGGAAATTATTAATTGGAATGCATACAAGGAAGATGGCACTTGGAAAGCCGGATTTTTTTCTCATTTAAAAAGATCAGCATAGTAAATATCACAGGACATATATTACAAACGCTCTATGTAGAGCACCAAAAGTGTTGATCAATGTTTTTCAAAGTCCCCTACGACGAGTTAAGGAGATCCGGCTATTACAAAGTGGAGTTAATCAACTGGTCGGCGGCTCATCCTGCTCCGGCTCTTAGGGTGCCTGGATCTGAAGGTTGTCCAAGTTCCAGTTGCTGTGAGCTAGAGCTGCAAAAGTCCCTTCTTCAAAGAAGGGAGAAGGGTCAAGATCAGAAGCGAAGAGGTCCTTACTGTGGGTAGGCGTCAAGTCCGTCCATTTGTAGAGTGGGCCACGAATTCTCTTCTGGTCAGCATCATAAGCCGCCTGGTAAGTGTCCCGGTCAGCCTCTTCTGCTAAGATGGAAGCCAGAAACCTAGAGTCCTTGACGCACCGGATGTAGTCAGCTTCTTTAAACTCAGAGCCGTCATCCTTCTTGGAGGGGAAGCCGTCCATCATATCAGCCGGAGTAAGCTCCGGAGCGAAGGCCAGAGCCCGGCTTATGCCTGCGATTGCTCCCTGGCGGGCGGCTGATTTCTTCAATTCAGCAATCTGCTTCGGCATGGTGGAAAAAAGTTCCAAGACCCCTTTGAGAGTTGAAGGGATCTTGTCCTTGTACTGCATAGACTTGATGGTAAACATCGCGCCGCAGTAGAGCTGCTCCGCCGGGTGTAGATAGCCTTCAGAGGCAGTAAGCTGTCGGACGCCAGTTGACTGCTTCTAGGACCTGTAGGAGTCGGAGGTTTTAAAGATAAGTCGCCAGTTCAGATGTTATAATAGCAATTAAGGAAAAGTTGTCAAGAGCTCACCGAAGAGGGCGGTTGTCATCTTTGTGATATGGCATTTCAAGGATTGCAGCTCGTCAGAGACGATCATCAACCGCTGATCAGCATCGTCCGCATGTTTGATCAGCGTGGCCTTCTCAGACACGATAGACTCTTTGAAAGTGGCGAACTCCGCCTTAACTTTAACCAGCTCTTCGGTCAAGAGCCGACATTTCTCATCGGTGGCGCTCCGGGCAGCTTGTTGATCAGCCAGGTTGGTCCTTAAGCCAGCCAACTGTGAGTCGGCTTTAGTCAAGGATTCCTGCAAACATTTCAAAGCAGAGAGTAAAACGGACAAGTCTCAACCAGATTGCAAGCAATATGCATGACACTTGGGGGCTAATGTCTATTTTTCAAAAGTTCACTATGAAGAGTCCTGACTCAACTTTGAACAATTTTGAGCCGGCCCTTGGGGGCTACTATTAGCTCTTTTAAGTTATCTTCTAAGAAGTCCCGACTCAACTTTGAACAAGTTTGAGCCGGACCTTGGGGGCTACTATTAGCTCTTTTAAATTATCTTCTAGGAAGTCCCGACTCAACTTTGAACAGGTTTGAGCCGGCCCTTGGGGACTACTATTAGCTCTTTTAAGTTATCTTCTAAGAAGTCCCGACTCAACTTTGAACAAGTTTGAGCCGGACCTTGGGGGCTACTATCGGTTCTTCTGATTATCTTATAAAGAATAATTCTATCTACAAGATAACTGTGCAAAGTCCTGGCTCAACATATCGAGAGATTAAGCCGACACTTGGGGGCTACGTAGGGATATAAGGAGGAAAAGAATACCTCATACTTCTTCTTCATGAGATTAACTAGTTGGAGCTCTAGGTCTTGGCTGGTGGATAGGCGGGTCATGTAGCCAGCATGAAGCTCCTCAGCTGTCATCTTCTCCAAGGCAGAAGGCTCAAATTCAAGCTTCCTAGAAGTTTGAGTTGTTTCACCCCGCTTAGTCAGCACGTGAGCCGGGGGAGAATGTAAACCAGCGCCAGTGATTTCAACTTCTGGGCCAGTCGTGTCCTTAGCCGCCTAGGTAGGGTTCGGTGGCTTAGCAAGATTCGTTGGTGGATTATCTGGCACAACATCATCAGTGGTTGGCTCTACAGAAGCGGCTGGGATATGTTCAGCCAGCCGCGAGTCATCCGGCTTTGAATGCTTCGGTTCTTGGGCAGCAGGGCTGGGGAGGACTTCTTGGTTTTCCGACGCTTGGCTTGAGCACTGTAAATGGGAGGATCATAACCCAAAGGTTACTACTGTCGCATAAAGAGCCGGATGTCATAATGGGAAATATTTACAGCAGGTTGATCTTGGGAGGCGGCAGAGTGGTCGCCAAAGAGTCACCGGAAGAGGGTGATTTCTGAGGAACAATTTAAGAAAGATGAGACAGCGTCGCGATCGCAAAGTGAAATTAATTAAACGGAGATACATACCTCTGCGGGGGCGTTTCTTTGGAGCTGGCGAGTTTGGCAAGCAAGACATAAGTTCAGTAGAACCAACGCTCCGGGTCTGGCGATGCTCAACCTATTGTTGCTTCTTCGAAAGAAAATCGGGAGCCAGATAAGCAAGAGGATGAGAAAGAGGAACTTTTCCAATAACCCGACGCGGCTTCCGGGGGACAAAATATTCTGAGCCGGAAGAAATATAGATTACCTCAGGGGCGTTGGCGTGGCTTGTTTCAACATCTTCCTGTGAGTAAAATAAGGTAATAATATGGCAGAAGGCAGCCAAGGTTTACCTCTGAGTCGGACGATTGCGGCGGGTCAAACCATGCTTCTTGTGGGGCGGTCTTCTTGGACTTCTTAGCCAGAACTTTCTTCTTGGGCTTCTTCAAGGGAGGAACATACTCCTTGTTCCAGAAATCAGAGTTAGCCTGGAAAGGTAAACCGGTTAAACGGTAATGAGTCAGAAAAGTATAAGTGACAAGGAGAAAAAGGGGTGAAGAGTCGCCTTACGTCTGGAGCCGGATTTTTGGCGTTAAAAGGCGCCAGGCCAATGGTGCTGCATGATCCGGAAGCTTCATGGACAAGGCTCCGGATGGCGGTGGTGATGTCATCCTCTGTCAGGGTTGATTGGCTGAAGCATAATGAGCTATCATACTTGCCTGCGTATTCACACATGAGCCGGCTTCTATGACTTAAGGGCATAATCCGCCAAGAAATTTAGGAGCGGATCAAATCTAGCCCGGTTAAACCATTGGCCATGAGGGCCTTGATCTTGGCGTGAGCCATCTCGTACCTTGCACGTTCCGAAGCTGATAGCCTGCCAGGAAGCTCTGAAGTTGTCTTGAGCCGGCAGGGACGATAACCCGGCAGTGGATGCTCATTCTCAGGAGAGGTATCCTTGCAATAGAACCAAGTCTTGTTCCAGTCCTTTGGATGACTCGGCATCTGCATGGCTGGAAAAGTAATATCCCTATGCCGTTGGATGGAGATCCTGCCAAGCTCTAGACTCGGACCGATTTTCACCTCAGTTTGCTGGTTGGCGTAGAAAAACTCTCGAAATTACCCCACAGACGGCTTGGCTTGCAGATAGACTTCACAGAGCACTTGAAAATTGCATATATTTGAGACGGAGTTGGGGGCCAAGTCATGGGGGTGAAGCTTGTAAAATTGAAGGACGTCACGAAAGAACTTCGAGCAGGGAGGCATGAATCCTCGCTCGATATGATCAGAGAAGACCACGACTTCACCTTCTTCAGGAGTGGGCCGCGTTTCATCACCCGGGACCTGCCAATTAAGGACCTCCTTGGAAGGAAGGGTACCCGCGTGAACAAAATCCAATAAGTATTCCTCCGTGATGCAAGACCCGAACCAGTTGCATGAGTTGGAGGCACGAGGCTGGCGGCTTAAAGACTGTGCAAATTAAAAAGTACGGTGAGTCAAGAGCAAAACAAATATCTACGACGACTTACAATTTTAAGGGTTCTACTAATAATATGCCATGGTCCGGCTGATGAGAGCCGGAGTGGCCTGGTGAGTCAACAAAGAAAAGAGGAGGAGCGAAAATCGGCTAAGTCCTAGGAAATAGATTTCGTAAAGTTCAGCTAAAATGACGGATCTACAAAAACAGGAAAAATGCCTCTATTTTCAGACCTAAGGACGAACGGGCGAGGCAGACGAAACCTAAAATGGCAGGCTGAGTAGGCACCGATCTATGTGATATTACTCACTACCTATTACAAAGCGGCGCCGCGAGGTCGGGCGACTGTCCGGAGTTCATACGCTAAGCACGACTGGCGGCAATGGGGTTCGAGTTCTAAGCGACGACGGCGGCGAATTTTTAAAGAAACCCTACCAGAGACGGTTATGGGTCTAAGGGAAGAAGACTTACCGGCGATGGCGTGAGGAGCGCGAGATCAACTCTGGTTCGCAACAGGTTGATCCAGCGGCCAGTCGACGGCGAGACGGAGACGGCGCCGGAGCAAGAGCGGAAGTATCGGAGAGGAAGGAGATGACAGCGCGAGTGGGAGAAAGGAAATGCCGCCCACAGTTGTCCTATTTAAAAGGAAAACGGGGCAGGTGCGAAAAACCAGGCGACACAAATCATCCGACCGAGGCGGACGCCTCGATTTTTGGGCTAACCATTTAATGGAAGGATTCGGCGGTGCGTCAGCAAATCTTTTTTGCAGAGTCCACGCGACGTCACGGCGGGTCACTACCGGGCGACTTGCCAAAGAACACAAGAGAAGGATGAAATGAGCAAGCTCAAATCAACCTGGGGCCTAATGTTGGGGATATAACCCCACGGTGAGACCCGCCCTGGAGGGCTCTGGGTTAAACCGGACGGCTCATAGCCAGCCCAAGAGTGAGCCATGAGGACTGGAGGGCCCAACAAGCGTAGCAGCTCACAGGATGGGCCGGCGGGGTGGCCCGGATGAGAATACCCGGGCGTGTAAGCCGCCCGGGGACAATTTCGCCAGGATAGTCAAGAGAAGATAGAGGCAGACTCGGACATATAATGAGAGTCGGCCACAACTTGTATGACCCGTGGTCTTGACCTCCTATATAAAGGCAAGATCCGGGGCGACTTAGAGATCAGGTGATCGAGAACTAGGTCAAGCTTTAGATCCCTTGTAATCGATACAACAAACAATACAAACACAAGCAAGATGTAGGCTATTACCTCACCTTGAGGGGCCGAACCTGGGTAAACTCGTGTCCTTCGTCCCCGCCAACCCCTTTGAGTCCATCATGTTAGCGATGGCCTCGAATCCAAGTCCGTTCACCCGGACATCTATCATGATAAATCCACGTCAGGTTTAGGTTCAACTTTGGGTTGCTTCACTGGAGCAGCAACTCACTTGTCGTCCATGAAGGTTCCCTCCTTGCCCCTTGCCCTTCTCGAAACTAGTGGTTTTACTAACCATCAACACTTGATGCTTCTTCATGATTTCTACCTTTTGCGGTGTCAAACATCGCGAATAGCTCAGGGATCATCAATTCTATCCTTGGTATTTCATAGTTCATCACGAAGCTCTAGCAGCTTAGTGACAGTGACTTTGGAGAACTATATCAGTCACTATCTTATCTGGATGATCAACTCCGACTCGATTCAAGCGATTGTAGTACTCAGAGAATCTGAGCACATGCTCAACGATTTGAGCTATTCTCCTTCATCTTGCAGGCAAATAATCTTGTTGGAGATCTCACATCTCACAACACGGGCACGAGCCTGAGATCACAATTTCAGCTCTCAGAACAACTCATATGTTCCGTGACGTTCAAAACGTTTTGAAGCCTCAATTCTAAGCCGTAATTTATGATGCACTGAACTATCATGTAGTCATCGGAACGCGCCTGTCAGATGTTTACAACATCTACAAACAACGCTAGAGGGGTTGGTGCACCGAGCGGTGCATTAAGGACATAAGCCTTCTGTGCAGCAATGAGGACAATCCTCAGATCACGGACCCATTCCGCAATATTGCTACCATCATCTTTCAACTTTATTTCTCTAGGAACATATAAAATTAAAGGGAGCTATAGCGTGAGCTAGTAATCTACAACAAAATTTGCAAAGACACTTTGACTATTTTTCATGATAATGAGTTCAATTAATCATATTACCTAAGAACTCCCACTCAAATTGACATCCCTCCAGTCATTCGAGTGATACATGATCCAAATTCACCAACTCAAGTCCGATCATCACCTGAGTTGAGGTGGTTGCAATGGTGAACATCATCATGTTGATCATATCTACTATATGACTCATGTTCGACCTTTCGGTCTCTTGTGTTCCGAGGACATGTCTATACATGCTAGGCTCGTCAAGTTTAACCCGAGTGTTTTGCATGTGCAACACTGGCTTGCACCCGTTGTGTGTGAATGTAGAGTCTATCACACCCGATCATCACGTGGTGTCTCGACACGACGAACTTTAGCAACGGTGCACACTTGAGGAGAACACAATTTGTCTTGAAATTTAAGTGAGGGATCACCTTATAATGCTACCGTCGACCTAAGCAAAACAAGGTGCATAAAAGGATTAACATCACATGCAAATCATAAGTGACATGATATGGCCATGAACTTGTGCTTTTGATCTCCATCTTGAAAGCACCGGCATGATCTCCATCGTCACCGGCATGACACCATGATCTCCATCATCTTGATCTCCATCAACGTGTTGCCATCGGGGTTGTCGCGCACACCATGCTCATACTACTATAGCTACCGTTTAGCGATAAAGTAAAGCATTACATAGCGCTTAATGATTCACACGCAGGTCATACAATAATTAAAGACAACCCTATGGCTCTTGCCAGTTGCCATACTCACCGACATGCAAGTCGTGAAATTCTATACATCACATGATCATCTCATACATCACATATATCTCATCATGTAAATGGCCATATCATATCACAACATACCCTGCAAAAACAAGTTAGACGTCCTCTAATTTTGTTGTTGCAAGTTTTACGTGGTTGCTATGGGTATTCTAGCAAGAACGATTCTTACCTACGCAAAACCACAACGATGATGTGCAAATTGCTATTCAACCTTCTCACAAGGACCGCCTCAATCTAATCCGATCCAACTAGAGTAGGAGAAGCCGACACCCGCGAGCCATCTCTTGCACCAAGTGCAGTTGAGGGAGCTGGTCTCTCGTAAGCATACGAGTAATGTTGATCCGGGCCTCTTCATCCACAATACCGCTGAACCAAGAAAAGACTAAGGGAGGAAGCAATCTGAACATCAACGCCCACAAAATCTTTGTGTTCTACTCAAGATCTCATCTACGCATAGACCTAGCTCACGATGCCACTTTTGGGGAACATTGCATGGGAAACAAAAAAATTCCTACGCTTCACCAAGATCAATCTAGAAGATGAGCATCTTTGAGAGGGAGAGTTGATCTACATACCCTTGTAGATCGCTAAGGGGGAAGCGTTAAGAAACGCGGTTGATGTAGTCAAACGCCTTCGCGATACAAATCGCCAAGCATCCCGCGATCCCATCACGATCCGTCCCGCGATCTGATCACGATCTGTCCCGCGATCTCATCACGATCCGTCCAGCGATCCAATCACGAATCGTCTCGCGATCTTGATCACGGTCCTTCCGATCTAGTACCGAACGGACGGCACCTCCATGTTCAGCACACGTATAGCTTGATGACGATCTCCGCCTTCTTGATCTAGCAAGAGGGAGCAGAGAGGTAGAAGAGTTCTCCGGCAGCGCGACGGCGTTGCGGCGATGGTGGTGGAGCAATTTTGGCAGGGCTACGCCTAAGCACTGCAGAAACGTCACCGAACCTTAAGTGTGCAGACCCTACGGGTTCGAGAATTATGCAGACATGACTGACACACCTCTACGGTCAATAACCAATAGCAGGATCTGGATGCCCATATTGGTTCCTACATATTCTACGAAGATCTTTATCGATCGAACCTCTGTGTCAAGGATTCAGTTAATCCCGTATGATGTTCCCTTTGTTTATCGGTATGTTACTTGCCCGAGATTCGATCGTCGGTATCTCTATACCTAGTTCAACCTCGCTACCGGCAAGTCTCTTTACTTGTTCTGTAATACAAGATCTCGTGGCTAAGACTTAGTCACATTGCTTGCAAGGCTTATTGTGATGTTGTATTACCGAGTGGGCCCTGAGATACCTCTCCGTCACACAAAGCAACAAATCCTAGTCTTGATCCATGCCAACCCAACAGACACCCTCGGAGATACCTGTAGAGCACCTTTATAGTCACCTAGTTACGTTGCGACATTTGATACACACAAGGCACTCCTCCGGTGTCAATGAGTTGCATGATCTCATGGTCATAGGAACAGATACTTGACATGCAGAAAACAGTAGCAATAAACTGACACGATCATATGCTACATTTGTAGTTTGGGTCTTGTCCATCCCATCATTCTCCTAATTACGTGATCCCGTTATCAAATGACATCTCATGTAAATGGCTAGGAAACCTTAACCATCTTTGATCAACGAGCTAGTCTATTAGAGGCATACTAGGGACATGGTGTTGTCTATGTATCCACACATGCATCTAAGTTTCCGATCAATACAATTCTAGCATGGATAATAAACGATTATCATGAACAAGGAGATATGATAATAACCAATTTATTATTGCCTCTAGGGCATATTTCCAACAGCTAGGTCTAGCCCCGGGCCCTCTTACGTTGGGAAAATGTGGCGTCGGGTCGACACCGATGGAATCTTGCGGTGGGTTGGTCCCAGACCTCGTGGTAAGATGTTGCTATGGGCTGGCCTATCACAGCTAGGTGAAAATGTCCCTCGGGCAAACCCCGTCCGCTGAAAGTCAAAGGGGTAGATCCGTTCGGTCAACAGTGTCAGGGTTAGACGGGACGAGGGACCTGGGGGGGAAATGCCACCAGGTTTTGCCCCGGGCCCTCTTACGTTGGGAAAATGTGGCTTCGGGTCGACACCGAGAGAACTTGTAGTGGGTTGGGCCCGGACCTTGTGCTAAGATGTTGCTATGGGCTGGCCTATCACAGCGAGGTGAAAATGTCCCTCGATCAAACCCCGTACGGTGGAAGTGAAAGGGGTAGATCTATTCGGTCAAGAGTGACAGGGTTAGACATGACGGGGAACCTATGGGGTGGCAATGCAACCAGGTTTTGCCCCGGGCCCTCTTACGTTGGGAAAATGTGGCATCGGGTTGACACCGAGGGAATCTTGCGGTGGGTTGGGCACGGACCTTGTGGTAATATGTTACTATGGGCTAGCCTATCACAACGAGCTGAAAGTGTCCCGCGGTCAAACCCCGTCCGGTGAATGTCAAAGGGGTAGCTCCGTTCGGTCAACAGTGTCAGGGTTAGAAGAGACGGGGGGGCCTAGGGGGTGGCAATGCCACCAGGTCTTGCCCTAGGCCCTCTACGTTCAATAACTATGGCATTGGGTCGATACCGAGGGAATCTTGCGGTGCATTGGGCCCGGACCTGGTGCTAAGATGTCTCTATATGGGTTGGCCTATCACAGCGAGGTGAAAATGTCGCTCGGTCAAACCCCGTCCGGTGAAAGTGAAAGGGGTAGATCCGTTCGGTCAACAGTGTTAGGGTTAGACATGATGGGGGACCTAGGGGGGGCAATGCTGCCAGATCTAGCCTCGGTCCCTCTAACATTGGGAAAATGTGGCATCAGGTCGACACCGAGGGAATCTTGCGGTGGGTTGGGCCCGGACTTTGTGGTAAGATGTTGCTATAGGCTGGCCTATCACAGCCAGGTGAAAATGTCCCTCGATCAAACCCGTATAGTGAAAGTCAAAGGGGTAGATCCATTCGGTCAACAGTGTCAGGGTTAGACGGGACGAGGGACCTGGGGGTGGCAATGCTGCCAGGTTTTGCCCTGGGCCCTCTTACGTTGGGAAAATTTGGCAACGGGTCTATACCGAGGGAATCTTGCGGTGGGTTGGGCCCGAACCTTGCGCTAAGATGTTGCTATGGGCTGGCCTATTACAGCGAGGTGAAAATGTCCATCGATCAGAATCCGTCCGGTGAAAGACAAAGGGGTAGATTTGTTCGGTCAGCAGTGTTAGGGTTAGACATTACGGGGGACCTATGGGGTGGCAATGCAGCCAGGTTTTGCCCCGGGCCCTCTTACGTTGGGGAAATATGGCATCGGGTCGACACCGAGGGAATCTTGTGGTGGGTTGGGCACGGACATTGTGGTAAGATGTTGCTATGGGCTGGCCTATCACAGCGAGGTGAAAATGTCCCTCGGCCAAACCCCGCCCAGTGAAAGTCAAAGGGGTAGATCCGTTTGGTCAACAGTGTCAGGTTTAGACGAGACAAGGGACCTGGGGTGGCAATGCCGCCAGGTCTTGCCCTGGGCCCTCTTACGTTCGGAAACTGTGGCATCGGGTCAATACCGAGGGAATCTTGCGGTGGGTTGGGCCCGGACCTTGTGCTAAGATGTTGATATATGGGTTGGCCTATCACAGCGAGGTGAAAATGTCCCTCGATCAAACCCCATCTGGTGAAAGTCCAAGGGGTAGATCCGTTCGTTTAACAGTGCCAGGGTTAGAAGGGACGGGGGACCTGGGGGTGGCAATGCCGCCAGGTTTTGCCTCAGGTCCTCATACGTTGGGAAAATGTGGCATTGGGTCGACACCGATGGAATCTTGCGGTAGGTTGCTCCCGGACCTTGTGGTAAGATGTTGCTATGGGCTCGTCTATCACAGGCAGGTCAAAATGTCCCTCGGTCAAAACCCGTCCGGTGAAAGTCAAAGGGGTAGATCCGTTCGGTCAACAGTGTCAGGATTAGACGGGACGAGGGACCTAGGGGTGGCAATGCCGCCAGGTTTTGCCCCGGGCCCTCTTACGTTGGGAAAATGTGGCTTCAGGTCGACACCGAGGGAATCTTGCCGTGGGTTGGGCCCGGACCTTGTGCTAAGATGTTGCTATGGTCTGGCCTATCATAGCGAGGTGAAAATGTCCCTCGATCAAACCCGTACGGTGAAAGTCAAAGCGGTAGATCCTTTCGGTCAACAGTGACAGGGTTAGACATGACAGGGGACCTATGGGGTGGCAATACAGCCAGGCCTTGCCCTGGGCCCTCTTACGTTGTGAAAATGTGGCATCGGATCGACACCGAGGGAATCTTGTGGTGGGTTGGGCCCGGACCTTGTGCTAAGATCTTGCTATATGGGCTGGCCTACCCTATCACAACGAGGTGAAAATGTCCCTCGGTCAAACCCCGTCTGGTGAAAGTCAAAGGGGTAGATCCGTTCGGTTAATAGTGTCAGGGTTAGACATGATAGGGGACCTGGGGGGTGGCAATGCCGCCAGGTCTTGCCCCGGGCCCTCTTACATTAGGAAAATGTGGCATCATGTCGACGCCGAGGGAATCTTGCAGTGCGTTGGGCCCGGACCTATTGGTAAGATGTTGCTATGGGTTGGCCTATCACAGCTAGGTGAAAATGTCCCTCGGTCAAACCCCGTCCGGTGAAAGTCAAAGGGGTCGATCCATTCGGTCAAAAGTGTTAGGGTTAGACGATACGGGGGACCTGGGGGTTGGCAATGCCGCCAGGTTTTGTCCCGAGCCCTCTTAAATTCGGAAAATTTGGCATCGGGTCGACACCGAGGGAATCTTGCGGTGGGTTGGGCCCAGAACTTGTGCTAAGATGTTGCTATGGGCTGGCCTATGACAGCGAGGTGAAAATGTCCCTCGGTCAAACCCCGTATGGTGAAAGTCAAAGGGGTTGATTCGTTCGGACAATAGTGTCAGGGTTAGACATGACGGGGGACCTGTGGGGTGCCAACGTAGCCATGTTTTGCCCCGGGCCCTCTTCCATTGGGAAAATGTGGCATCGGGTCGACACCGAGGGAATCTTGCGGTGGGTTGCGCATGGACCTTGTCGTAAGATGTTGCTATGGGCTGGCCTATCACAATGAGCTGAAAATGTTCCTCGATCAAACCCCGTCCGGTGAAAGTCAAAGGGGTAGATCCGTTCGGTCAACAGTGTCAAGGTTAGACGAGACAGGGGACTTGGGGGTGGCAATGCCGCCAGGTTTTGCCCTGGGCCCTCTTACGTTCGGGAACTGTGTCATCGGGTCGATACCGAGGGAATATTGCGGTGGTTGGGCCCGGACCTTGTGCTAAGATGTTGCTTTATGGGCTGGCCTATCACAGCGAGGTGAAAATGTTTCTTGGTCAAACCCCGTCCAGTAAAAGTCAAAGGGGTAGATCTATTCGGCCAATAGAGTCAGGGTTAGACGGGATGGGGGACCTGGGGTGGCAATGCCCCCAGGTCTTGCCCTAGGCCCTCTTACGTTCGGAACTGTCGCATCAGCTCGATACCGAGGGAATCTTGCGGTGGGTTGGGGCCAGACCTTGTGCTAAGATGTTGCTAGGACATGCCACCAGAATATCACACCGGGTCTTTGGAGGGGAGGAGGGATATGAATATTTTAAAAATTTCTAGGAAATTTTAAAAATATATTAAAATTAATGTCAGTAAAAAAATATAACAAAAAAATGAAAAAATACATATGCCTACGGCTAAGCCGTCGGCATAGAGCCACCTTATCCACTCACCCCTCCTGTCTCCACCACTTACTCACTCCCACAGCCCCGACCCCGACCTCGCTCGCCACCTACTCGCGCCGCCCCGCCCCGGCGACCTACTCACCGCCCTGCCCCGCCCAACGACCTACTCGCCGCCCCGCCCCACCCGGCCACCACTCCGACCCCGCCTCGCCCCCCACCCACGGCCCCGGCCCGGCCGCTGCCCTGACCTCGCCTCGCCCCGTCGACTCGCCCCCCACCCACCGCCACGACAAGGTCGCCGCCCCGACCTCGCCTCATCCTGCCCGGCCCTGCCCCGCCGCCGTAGCGCCTGCCCCACATGGCCCCGGCCCTGCCCCCACCTCGCCCCCACCTGCCGCCCCGCCCTCGCCTCACCCTGCCTGGCCCCGCCCTACCGCAGCAGCGCCCGCACCACCCGGTCCCCCCGCCTCGCCCCTCACCCACCGCCCCCGGCTGCTTCCCCGTCTCCAGCCACAGCCCCGACCCCGACTGCCGCCCCGCACATCCCTTGTCCGGCTTTCGTTAGCGCCGCCTCGCCACGGCTCTGGCCATCCCATGCCCATTCCCGGCCAGCCATGTTGCTCCAACCGGCCCTCCCCCGTTGCAGCTCCAGCCGGCCATCCTCCGCTGCACCCGCGCCCGCAACGACCCTTTGCCATCTATGGCCATTGTGAGCATTTTTTTCCTTTGTTTTTTAGTTTTTTGCTATTGATTGTAGGTGGATGGATGCATGAACTAGTATGTTGTAGATAGTATGGATGTTTTTAGATTCATAGATGGATGGATGGAATGTTGGTGAAATTTGTTATCAATGGATGTCATTATCAGTATGATTTTTTTCCATGTTTGAAGTGTCAATGTTGTGTGTGAAGTGTCAATGCTATAGGAGATGCTATATGCTATATGTGATATGCTGAATGTTATGAATGTTTTTTGGATGGATGGATGCAATCATTTTGTCATCAAAGATTACTATACGAGATGTGATGACCTATTTTTTCACTTGTTGGAATTTACAGGCTTTGTGGTGTTACGTCTCCATGGAGTGATCGTCGATGTCGGAGTTGTTGATCCCCGATCGTCCCTCTGCTGTTCGACTACTTCCTCTATAGCCGAGGGTGAGCTATGAATCCACCTTCACCTTCTATGATTTTTTAATCATGTCACTAGATTTTCTTTTCACGTCAAGTCGCGTATCCTAGGCGTCTCCCGTCCGAAATGGTTGCATGGATAAATATTCATTCAATTGCATATTTATCACCGCAACTCTTTCGGATTGTCCAGCGTTTTCCATGCCCTACCCCGTTCTGAGACAAGATTTCGGCGGCGCCTCCCCGTTGTTCTCCGGAGCACATTCTCTCGGCTATTTGCCGAGACATGTATCTAGAGAACAACCGGGAGGTGCTGCCAAAATTTTGTCTCGGAATGGGGTAGAGCATGGAGAACGTACTCAATCTACACATCCTTGGGTGGGATTAGGACCCTCTTTACCTATTAGATATGTAGGTGGATTCAGTGCCGTCAACGCGGTAGAAAATAAATATTTGATGTGATTAATTCAGATTAAATCTTAATTTTGTTGTGTGGCTCCAATAAAGCAAAGGATGGCAGATAATCGGTGGATGTATAGTCGTTTTACCCATGGCCCTCGTGGGAATCAAGTAACATCAGAGTGGATTGCCAAAACCGATGTGTTTTTGAGGGAGACATTCCGTGGTCCAATGAGAATGATCCCACATTGTCCGTGTGCGAGATGTGGCAAACGTCACTCTAAAGGCAAGGACGAAATGACCTGGCACCTTCGCATGCACGGATATATGAAAAACTTTGATATGCCGATAAACTTTGCAGAGCGGGACCATGGTAGAGAAGAGGTGATGCATCAACGCATCACTGGTTATGTGGACGACGGGGTTAGAGACATGCTAGATGATGCCATTGCTATACAAGCGACACATGCGACACCTTTAGAGAATGAACTAGAGGAGCCGGAGGAGCCGGGGGAGCCAGAGGAGCCGGAGGCAACCGCAAAGTCCTTGTTGGAGATCTTGGCTTCGTCAAAGAAGCCTCTTTATGCGGGTGCCAAACTCTCTCAGCTAGATGCCATCTCGCAACTAATGGCAGTTAAGGCTGAGTACGGTTGTAGCCAAGCTTGCATCAAAGCATTTCTGGGAGTATGGGCTAACAACCTTCCCGATGGTCATGAACTGCCAGAAAGCATGTACGCCGCGAAAAAATCATGAAGACACTCTCTATGGATTATGAAAAAATACATGTTTGTCCGAAGAATTGCCTTTTGTTTAGGCACGAGTATGCGGATGACAAGTATTGTAGGAAGTGTGGTTCCTCTCGGTACCTTGAGGTGGTCGGTAAGGATGGTAAAAAGAGGTAGCTACGCATCCCCGCAAAGCTTCTTCGATATCTTCATTTCTTAAAAAGACTGCAGCGCCTTTTCATCACGGAGGAGTCTGCCAAAATGATGAAGTGGCACAAGCAAGGGAAAAGGTACCATACAAACAAAATCGTACATCCATCGGGAGGTGAAGCATGGAAGTCATTCGATAAAGAATACCCCGAGGAAGCAGCCGAGGATGGGAATGTCAGAGTTGCAATAACAGGTGATGGGGTCAATCCATATGGTATGTCATCCAATTCATACAGTTGCTGGCCCGTGTTTGTTATTCCGCTCAATCTCCGCCCCCCAGTGTCCTAATGCAACACGACACCATGTTCTTGTCGCTGATCATTCCAGGGCCCGAATACCCGGGGGAGAATTTGGGAGTGTTAATGCAGCCGCTGGTGGATGATTTGCACCATTCTTGGTACTTCCCAAGGTTGACATATGACCGACATTTGCAGAAAAATTCTTGATGAAAGTTTGGTTGATGTATTGCATGCATGACTTTCCCGGCTATGCCTTATTCCGCGGATGGTGTACAAGTGGTAAGATGCCATGCCCAGTGTGCATGCAGGCTCTACGTTTTATTTGGCTGCAGAAGGGTCGCAAGTATGTAGCCTTTGACCAGCATCGCCAGTTCCTCCCTCCAGACCATCCAGACAGGGAAGACAAGAAGAACTTCACGAAAGGTCGGGTTGTCCATGAAGTAAACGAGATTCCAACATTTTCAGGGGCAGATGTTCTTGCTCAGCTAAAAGCTCTCCAACCTGAAGTCAAAAGGAAAGGCAAAGGCAAACACTTCGAAGGATATGGTGAGACACACAACTAGACTCACATTATCCCCTTCACGAAGCTTCCCTATTTCAAGGACCTCAAACTTCCTTATAACATCGATGTGATGCACACCGAAAAGAATGTCGTGCAGTGCTTGTTTCGCATGATCCTTAACATTCCTGATAAGACAAAGGATAACGTTCAAGCTAGAGCCGATCAACAAAAAATTTGTGATAGACCACGTCTAAACATGCAACCTCCCACAGGCGGTCGAAGAAACTGGTTCAAGCCAGAGGCTGACTTTGTGCTTAAACCGCCAGAAAAGAAGGAGGTACTTATGTGGCTCAAACACATTGTGAAGTTCACTGATGGTTATGCGTCAAATATAAGTAATGGAGTCAATGTTTCAATGGGCTCAAGAGTCATGACTATCATGTATGGATTGAGAGGTTAATGTCGGTGATGGCTCGAGGCTATGTCCCCGAGCGTGTCTCGGGAGTGCTTGCAGAGCAAAGCCATTTCTTTTGCACGCTCTGTGCTAAAGAAGTATGTCCCGAGGTGATTGGACAATTGCATAAGAAGGCACCAGAGTTGATATTCAAGCTAGAGAAGACCTTTCCGCCATGCTTCTTTACTCCGATGACACATCTCATTTTACACCTCATGAAAGAGGTATTGTTGGGGGGCCCTGTGCAGAATTGTTGGCAGTACGGCCCTGCGAGACACAACAAGCATCTCCGAAAGAAATGTGGAAACAAAGCTAAGATTGAAACTTCCATAGCTAAGGCAGTTATCCTTGAGGAGGTGTCAAACCTCAGGACATCGTACTATCCAGACCACGTTCCCAGCCTGCATAATAAGGTGCCTCGACACAATACGGAAGAGCCCAAGTATAAACCCATGCTTGATCTATTCATCGGGCAAGGTGGCAGGGCTGGGTGCTCGAAATATTATAACATTCCACAACAAGAGTGGGAGGACATCATGTTCTATGTCTTGCACAACATCAAGGAAGTTGAGGAGGAGTGGATGAGGTAACACCACCACACCATTCCTTTATGTCTTGCACAACATCATGTTCTATGTTCTCTTAGTCTATGCCTAAACACCTCTTTTCTTCTTTCAGCCAATTCATTTATGAGGAGTGGAAGGTAATGATTCATCCTACTCAGGCAGAGGCACTTACTCTTCTTCGACATGGAAACCCTGGAAGGCAAAAAAATTTTGCTTGGTTCATGGCTAAAGTATTTTTTCACATTCCCCTATTAAATACCTAGTTGAACATTTTATTAGTTAACCAAACAATTTCAATTAAACTTGTAGGGAAAAGATCGAATTGAGATGGGTTTCCATGGGTTTTAACCCTTCGGTCATGACATGTGAAAAGTATGATGTGAATGGGTATCACTTCCATACAGAGGAGCACCAAAACAACAGGCCTGATCCCAAAACTATAAATACTGGAGTGTACACCCCAGGTCAAAATGGAGTTCAGTATTATGGAAGGGTAGGAAAACTATACGAGGTTACATTCAGTCGTGGCCGCAAAACCCTAAGTCTCCTTGTGTTCAAATGCCGATGGTTCGACCCAGTAAAGGGGCTGAGACATACGCCTTCGTTTGGTGTGGTTGAAGTTAAACCATCAACCGTCTATGATGGAGTCGATCTCTTTATTGTCGCTACCCAAGCCACAAAAGTTTATTAACTGCCTTACCCATGCCAGAAAGAATACCTAAAGGGTTGGGAATTTGTGTTCAAGGTATCACCACATAGTAAGTTACCAGACCCGAACGATGACGATTATTACAGCATTAACCCCATGATGTACGAGGAAGTGTTCCTTCAAGGGCACCCCGATGATGATGATGATGATGTGGTCAGAAGAAATTATGATGACTCCTTGGGTGATGATGATGTGGATCCAAACAATGACGATGCACAGAATGATGGTGAGACCATTGTTAATGAAAAAGACATACTTATGCTAAAAAAGTTGTTAAATGAAGACGATGACGACGAGGAAGAGCCTTCACCTCCGTCCGACAATGAAGATGATATGTGTTATAGTGATAGTGACAGTGATGATTCTGATGGGTCCTAGCAGACGTACGTTTCATGTCTTTTTACTATGGTTTATTAGTATGCTTATTTATCAATGTCTTTTTATATGGTTTTTTTCTTCCTTATTATTATACTAATTGTTTATTCTCTTCTCAATGCAGGTTTGCTAAGCATGGGCAAGGACAAGGCCGATGGCACGGGTTTACTAAGCAAACTCAAATCGATTACTAGTCGGAGTGGTCGAGCCCGTACTATTCTGTCTCAACTACTTGAGGATGACTCCTCACAGGGAGGTCAAGGGAGAGGTGCCCCTAGAGGTGGAGGGGGTGCGGGGAGAGCCCCTAGAGGTGGAGGGGGTGCGGGGAGAGCCCCTAGAGGCGGAGGGGGTGGTCTGGGCCAGAAACAACGCTCTCTCACCGACTTAGGGGTGCCTTTTACAAGGCCCTCCTGTAGTGAGGTACCCTCCTCTAGTGACAGACCCTCCTGTAGCGAGGTACCCTCCTCTAGTGAGGTACCCTCTAATGAGGAGGAGGAGTTTCGCGAGGAGGTTGAGGACGAGGAGGAGGAGTTTGGGGAGGGGGAGGAGGTTGGTGGTGGCAGGGAGGAGGAGGAGGTTGGTGGTGGCAGGGAGGGGGAGGAGGTTGGTGGTGACAGGGAGGGGGAGGGGGTTGGTAACAACAAGGGGTGGCTGCATGGTCGAGCAAGACTCCCCCCAAAACCTGATATGGAGGAGCAGAAGTGGATCATTACACCAAAGGGGAAAGACTAAGTGCCTCTTAATTATATTTTAATTCTTTTGCTTGGAAACATGCTCATATTTTCTATCTTTTGTATGGGCTGGGAGGTTCCTCCAAAAGCCCGTGTTCCTAATGGTGTCATCACTATCTTGCTAACGGAATATTGGCCAGGGTTGTTCGTTCCGGACCCAGTCAAGCACCCGGAGCATAGGGTTTTGGCTATGACCTGGAACCACTACAAATTGGCTACCCATGCGGACTATCTGACACATGCTAAGGTCGTGGAAACAAATTTTTGGGTAAGTTCTCTTCAGAAGCATGAGTCTTGAGTTTCGTCCATAGTTTTTCATCGAATGGTTTGACTCATGGCTTCTTCCATTCTGTTTTCATGAATAACTGTAGAAATACTATCGAGTTCTTGAGGAGAACAAGCCCATTTCCGATAGGCTATTTGAGAGAGCTGCAAAGAAGCAGGCCTGCCAGATCCAGTACGTGGTGCGTTGGGTGGCCATCTCGCAATATTATTACAACTATCATGACATGAATATGCCCAAGGATTTCGTGCGGGAGGAGCAGCTTACCTTGATTAAGGAGCAATACATCTTGGTAAGTATAACAAACTTTTCATTTCGATGTTTGTGTTAAATTTCATTGTTTCGTGTCAACATGCCACTATGCTTTCATTATGTAGGCGTGTCCTGGTTGGTGTTTTGGAAAAAAGGAATCATGGGAGGCATTGGTTGATACATGGCTTGGTGATGACGAAAAGTGGGCTGCTAAAAGCATCCAAAACCGGGATAATCGAGGAAATGACGGAACACATAGTGAGAGAAACCGGAACTATTGTAGCCACAAGAGAGTTCAGCTATATCTATGTACATGAAACATTTTTCTTCTTCTATGTATGACTAACCTCTGTTTGGTGTTGCTTGGTGGTGCAGGAGGAGAAACTGAAGCGGTCGCTCTCAGACATGGAGGCGTGGGAGCTAGACCATGTGCGGACTAAGCGCAAGGAAGGCAAGGGCAAGTACTAAGGCAACTTCGGCGAGCACCTTGAGACCTACAAGAAGGTGTATAATCTGTACAATCCTGACACACCTGACCCAACTCCGGCGAGCACTTTCACATTTGCATTCTCATTTCTTCTAACCTTCGTGTGTGTTTGGTCAACTAACATGCAGCTCGTTTTTGAGTCCATGGCGGCCGGAACGGTTCCTGTAATGGAACCACCACCACCACCTGCTGGAGAACAACCAATTCTGCTTACGTTTGAGGACTTTGTGGCACAACACTGTGCGACTCCGGTTAGTACATCCCCAAATTATCGAACTGCTTATCGTGCATTCAACACTATCATATATCTCTTTAACATCTCTTTTCAAACATGCAGGGAACCGATTGATCCTCTGTTGGTGGTGGTGCCAATTATGGCATCACTCCGATCCACCGAGGAGGTGGCGG
Organism: Hordeum marinum; assembly: GCA_022496015.1. Classification (NCBI taxonomy): domain Eukaryota; kingdom Viridiplantae; phylum Streptophyta; class Magnoliopsida; order Poales; family Poaceae; genus Hordeum; species Hordeum marinum. Next base: position 447,459,820 of record CM039676.1, read on the forward strand.
TCACGGTCTTGCTGGTAGCGCTGCTGGTAGTACTGACGACCTTGGCTTTGCGGTCTTGCGGTGTCGAACTTGGTGGTGGACCTCCTGACGCTTAAGCCTCTTGGTGGTGCATTTATATTATGTTGTTTAGACTTATGTTCTGTTGTTTCGACGTATGTTTTATTGATTTCACGTATGTTGAGATGGTAATACTTATATTGTGGTGATAATGATGTGGATCTGTGATATATATATATGCTCTGTACTCTTTGTGATCTATTTGTGTTGTATATTATAGAGAAATAAAACTAAAACAAAAAAATAGCACCTATGCCGACGGTGTAACCGTCGGCGTAGCCCTGCCTTCGGGTCCAGCAGGAGCTGCCACGTGGCAGGGCTACGTCGACGGTCCTCGGCGTATCTCCTGGCCTATGCCGATGGTGTAACCGTCGGCATAGCCCAGCCTTTGGATGCGCCAGGAGCTACCACGTGGCAGGGCTACGCTGATAGTTACACCGTCGGCGTATGTCCTGGCCTATGCCGACAGTGTAACCGTCGGCGTAGCCCTGCCTTCGGATGCACCAGGAGTTGCCACGTGGCAGGGCTACGCTGACCGTTACACCGTCGGCGTATTTCCTAGCCTATGCCGACGGTGTAACCGTAGGCGTAGCACCTGTCGCGTGGCAACTTCCGGTTGCTGGACAAACTCCGACGTCGCCGTCAGCCGATGTCACGTGAAAAAGGACGCCGACGGTCGTATGGCCGGAGGTCGGCATAGAGACCTAAGCCGACGTTTTTCCTATGCCGAAAAAAATGCCCGGGTACGCCGACGTTCGTGATCCCAAAGAACCAACGCCGATGGGGGCTGTCGGCATAGCCCTACGCTGACGGCATTCTGGCCTACGCCGATGGGGCCCTAGCCGTCGGTATAGGGGCCGATTTCGGTAGTGTTCTACTGTGTCGGCTGCTGCCGGCTGTCGGTTATTGGTCGCCACCGGGCGCGGTCACACACGGTCTGCTCCCTCATCCGGTTCGAGAGTTTAGGATTCTATCGCCCAATTCTTCGAGGCATAAACAGAGAGGCAAGTGCGGTTGGAGGCATGTTAACACAATGCTGAATTCACTTGTTATCAATCACGAATGGGCGTTTCTTTGGCCGGTAACTGTGAAGTGTCACTAGCGGCAGGCTCTACTTGTACTCACTATTAGAGCATCTCCAATAGGCATGCTTCGCTCGGCGCCCAAAAAACACATTTACAGCTCGTGGTTTGTGTCTTTTAGCATGCCGCGAACCGGTTCCAGCGGCCGCAACATATTTTAGCGTGCGCGGCGCTTCAGCAGACGCTGCAAATACACGGCGCGCGCATCCTAGACAAACAACATATGCACTCTAAAAATAAACCAGAAGATCAAACAATCAACAATAAATAGTTGAATTTTATATATTACTCCCTCCATAAACTAATATAAGAGCACTGAGATCACTATTTTAGTAATCTAAATGCTCTTATATTTTACAAAGGAAGTACAACTCAAACAAATAGTTTATCATCCAATATAACAAATAGTTTAACAATACAACATCAAATAATCAAATCATCATGCGTTTTGTTGGCCATTCCATTCCCACCACTCCTCGATGAGATCGTTCTGAAGATCGTCATGCGCTTCGGGCCGCCGAATAGCATGAACTAAGCAACAAATCGGGTCACCCTCGCAGCACTATGCTGCACTCGCACGAGTGTCCCAAGAGCTCGTACTGAGAGTACTCTAAATCCTGGCCACGTTCATTCTCGATGATCATGGTATGCATGATCACACAAGCGTGCATGATGTACCAAAGGATCTTTTGATTCCAAAATCTATTCGGTCGTCTCACAATAGCAAATTGGGCTTGCAAAATCCCAGATGCTCTCTCAACGTCTTTCCTAGCCGCCGCTTGAGCATTGTGAAAATCTAGATTTTTCTTAACTTGCGTTTTTTTCAACGGCTTCACAAATGTTGGTCACTTTGGATAGATGTCATCCACAATATAGTAGCCATAGTTGTATGTATGGCCATTTGCTACGAACTGTATCGGTGGCAGTTCACCATTTGCAATCTTATTGATGAGTGGTGACCGATTAACCACATTGATGTCATTCAAAGATCCTGGCATGCCAAATTCAAGTCTCTTGATCGGCAACCGCTTCGAGGTTTATAGTGGAACCCTTTTTCTGGCCGTGGCCATGCCTTAGGATAGTTCTTCCAATTCCAATGCATGCAATCTATTGAGGCAAGCATACTTGGGAACCCGCAAGCTTTGTTCATCTCCAAAAGCCTTGCGACGTCTTCAGCACTTGGAGTTCTCAAATACTCTGGGCCAAACACTTGCACAATTCCAACTACAAAGTGCTTGACACACATGATGGCTTGACTCTCGCCCATGGCCAAGTGGTCATCAACTAGATCAGTCGGAATACCATATGCCAACATACGCAAAGCGGCTGTCACCTTTTGAAAGGTGCTATGCCCAAGTTCTCTGCAATGCGCCTGAACAACCCGGTGCTCATCCTAAAACGTCGCCGGAAATACGACTCGCGGCATGTCGGATTCTCCATAAAATAGTGCCTCATCAATCTATTGCGGCATCGATCTTGTTCCTCCAAATTTTCTACCTACCCATAACCGAACCACCGTTCTTCTGTTTTTTATTGGTGTACATAGCTAGAATGATTTCAAGATCCTCTTCCTCTTCCATATCAAATTCTTCTTCGGAAGAATTATATGAAGAACCCATCTACAATATTGAATTTAAACTAGTCTATAAAAACTACGAACAACAAACATCAAATTAATTTAAAAAATATGTAGCTTGAAGCAATATATACCTTGTGGGTGTTATGTCGAACACCTTGTGGGCGCCGAGCTACGGTGGACGGCCTAGGGCTTCTTGCCAGAGGAATGGCGCGCGCAAGGGCGGCGACTACTGGGATGGGGAGGAAGCTGCAGAGGCGCGGGGATGGTCGCCGGAGAAAAGAGATGGCGCGGCGGCGATGCGGGCGCTGGTGGGAGGGAGCTGGGAGACGATGCGCGAGCGCCTGAGTGGTTCCGCGCGCGGGAGTGGCGCACCAAATAAGCCGCGCGCGATGCCGTTTCGCTCCGCACGCGGAAAATCTTTTGTCGCGCGCGTGATTTTTGGGCGTCCGCTGGAACGCACGGTTTCGTTGCGCGCGTGCTCAAACGTGCGATTTTACAACACGAAGCTGTTTTTGGGCGGCTGTTGGATATGCTCTTAACCAGTTATGGAAGGGTGTTCCTGCAGCTGGAGGTGTGCATGCTCTCTCAATACTATGTACATAGGCCTGCCACGAAGAGCGCCTAGGTGCTAGAGGCATGCGGAATTGCGAACGCTTCCTGGGCTTCTTGTATATTATTTCATCCTATCATTTGCAATCTTTGTCTTTATATGTGGAGACATGTGAACGCAGTGTTGAGTTTTAGGCAGAAATAATTCACTGTACATATTTTTCTTTATTTATAATTTGCATAGTTTGTTGCATATAAATTCTATTCCATCATCTTATTGTAGTATGCTTTATTATCATCATCATCATCATCATCATCATCATCATCATCATCATCATCATCATCATCATCATCATCATCTATTCTCCTTTCATTTCACAAAGTATCTTATTCTCCTTTCATTTCACAAAATAACTTATTCATTTAAATGTTCGGGAGCCATATAATTTAGCACGTATATCTAAACTTCTAAATAATTATTTTATTTTATATTATTTTACCAATTTATCTAAAATTCTAAATATTTATTTTATTGTAATTAGTTTGTGTGGATCGTCCCTTTAGTGATAATAAAAAAATTATGGTCAACTTTTTCTTCGCTACTTTATGTTTGGTGCACTACTAAAATCATGTTTTGTCCCGAGTTTCAATTCTTCGTCAAGTGCATTTTGTTGGACACTCAGTAAACTTTATGTCTGCCAAGTTTCATCTAAAATTGTGCTCGGCGGTTATAAGCAACTCCGCAGAGCAGTGGCTTTGCCAAGCTCTGATGAAAAACGACTCGGCCAACAAAAAAACTCGGTAGACTCTCAACTTCGTCGACTTTGCCAGTTTTCATTTTTAAAATCGGAATACCAGGTGTCACATGTCTACCAAGTTTTCATAACAAGAAATATGTCAATGTGTGACCTTCTGGCAGTGACCCTGGAAGAAATTGTCATAAATCTATGACCATTTGAGACCAATTGGTCGTAAGCTGTTCTGGGGCCTCTAAACGCTAAACAATAACGACGAATTTGGTCAGAAAGGTTGTAATTTTCTTACACGAAATGGTCGTAAAGCAAACAACACTGGTTTGATGTCTTATTTCTAGCTGATCACGACCAATATAGATGGTCATATCTTGTAAATTGTGGTGGATTGCTATGACTAGACGCGAGCTCATCAGTTTTGCCTATGTGGCATGTCCATGTGTCAATTTTTGTCCTAGGTTGTGAAGGAGCCTACATTTCTGTCATTCCAAAGATTCCCAAAAAATTCTCATAAATACTTTGGATCATATATTCCTCAAATATGTCAAAACCCTTCCTTGTCTAGTTCAAAAATAATTCAGGAATATTCATTTTCCTATTTTGTTTAGAACAACACTTTGTGAAGGAAGTGTTATTTATATTTTTTGATTGCCCTAGAAAATTTTGAGCACTATTTTCTATCCAAATCATTGCCTCATGACAAAATTCAGATCCATTTTCCTATTAAATCTTCCTCAGCAAATTTCCAAAGTTTCTATTCAGCTAGAAGCTTTGTTTAGTAAGTACTAGATAGGCATCTCCTAATGAGCTGAAATTTTGCCACATATTCTGTATGCAAAAATCATATCTCTCCAGGAAATTTGATCCCCATCTAATAATAGATATGAGCTCACCATCCAATCTTTATTTCTGGTAATATTTTCAGTTTGTGAAGCAGCTATATTTTTTATTGCTTTATAATTTCTAATAATATACCACGAGATGACCCTGTTCATAGAACCTGTCGTGGATTTTTCACGGCAAGTTGTCCGGGTTAACGGACTTAGGTGTGAGGCCATATCATCTATGTGGCGGCTTGAGAGGGGTTGGTCGGAATTGAGAGACAGGAGTTTACCCAGGTTTGGCCCATCCGATGGAGGTAAAAGCCTACGTCCTGCTTACCTGGTATTGATGATGAGGAAAATCTCTCGGTTACAAGGATGTTGTCTTGCTACCTCTAATCTCGAGAGCCTCTAATCTGTCTATCTCTAATGACTTGTGTTTGTCTTAACTTGTCCCTCTTGGGGCACCTTACCCCTCCTTATATAAGTGGAAGGGGTAGGTTTACATGTAGAGTCCTACTAGGAGTATGATTAAGACTAGTCTCTTTTGAATCCTAATCCGGGTCTTGTTTCCTTTGTGAGGGATTCCTTTCTCTTCCTGGGACTTCTCTTGTGAGACGCCCCTCTAGGCCCATCCACGAGCCACCTTGCAACGGCTCGCATGCTGGGCCACGGGCCTGGTCGTCCTGTGACCCGGTAATAGAGGTGACGCATGAGTCGCCATAAGATGAGCCGGGCCATGCCTCCGGCCGGGTCACCAATGAATCGTCAAGTTCGGCCAGGGCTCCAGTAAGTCGCCAAGTCCTGGCTGGGTCATACTTCAGGCCGGGTTATACTGCGGGGTATCTCCCTGACATTATCCCCCAGATTAGCTTGAATTTATTCATGGTAAGCTCCTGAAATAAGAATAATAAATATGTTAAGTGATCGGCTCACTCCCCTGGCCAGCTTATTTCACTGAAGTGGATCCTCAAAAATCTAGGTTTCTTCTTCATATGAATGAGCCGTCTTCTCAATCGTCTTGCTTGTTAGTATCGTTTGAAGTAAAAAATATTGGCAATAAAACATCCATATGCCATTGAGTCAGCCTCCAAAACTTTGGCTTCATGAAATTATTGGAGATAAGAAAACCATATGAAGTTGAGTCGTCTTCCATTGCTTCGGCTTGATAAAAACATTGAGAATAGAACTTCGTCCACTGTTACACCACTTCAACCTGTGAAGCCGGGTTGCTCATATAGAATCTGCCGGGTCATGATCTTTTGATAATACCGGGTCATGATCGTTAGTGACTCCGGGTCAAACAATTGGAATCCAGCTGACTTCATAAATATTGGGAGTAAAGAAATCCATATGATGTTGAGTTGGTCTTTCAATGCTTTGGCTAGATAAAAATCTGTTGAGCTGGATTCACTCACAATTGACATCTTGAAAACTCTCTTCAATTTTTTGATATGTCCATACTACCTGTAGCCCCCAAGCTCCAATTTTATCCATGATGACTTTTGATTGTGTAGCCCCCAAGTACCAGGTTGTCATGCCTGCAGCAGCCTGGGACTTGTAACTGTCTTATACCATATAAAGCTTCAGCTGGTGTAGCCCCCAAGGGCCGGATTATCAGTATGTGATGGGCCAGGTCTTCAGTTTGAACCTCATAATCTGTTTGAACAACTGAATACCGTATCCCCCAAGTGTCGGGTCGCACGCCTGCGGCGACTTAGGACTTTAGAAAATTTGATCTGAGTGGTGTAGCCCCCCAGTGTCGAGTCAGTAAGAAGTACTGGGCTGGGACTTAGAAAAATATAGAAAGGCTAGCTCATCTCCTTGAGACAACATGACCTGTTGACCATGTAGTGATTTGAAAAGCAACTTGCATTAGCCCCCAACTGCCGTGATGCGTGCTTGCACCGACATGGGACTTGCATACTTGATATAAACTGGACTTGAATAATGTAGCCCCCAAGTGTTGGGTCGTCTGCGTGCGGTGACTCGGGACTGTGTGAGAGTAATATGACTCATCATAATGCACTTCAAAAGTTCTCTTTGAACTGATATCGATCTGATTTGAATGAATCTTTGACCGTGATTATAATTTAACCCGGAATGAATATCCTGGAATAATTCCTTTGTCTTTGAAATGAAATCCCTGCTCGTCGTTGCGGTGCAACCCGACAAATATATGTTTGAGAAATCCATGAGTGTTGTAGTATACTACAGAGCATAGGTTCAGGAAATCCAAGAGCCGGTCAATTAAATGACACGGCATTATATCTGATAGGGTGGCTCTTCAAAAACAATCAATTCTCCAAGCTGACTTGAAAATCCCCAATCATTTCATACTGGTTATGATAAACCATGATGAAGATCCAGCCAGTTTGGCTATTAAAGATCTATTTGTTCATGCAGAAATTTTTTCATCATACTTAACAGAGGCTCATCTTAAGAGACAAGACCTGCAAAAATATACAAGACAGAATATATTCTGCACTATTGTAAGGGCGGCTTGAAAAAGCGCAACCCGGAGATGTTAAAATCTTTATAGCCTTGCTTCTTCTTTCATAATATTGATCTGGCCCGGCTTAATAAACCGGCATGAAATGTATATATGATGCAATGCATGATGTAATGTATGATGTGATTTATGATGCAATGTATGATGTTCTTGCTTTTCTTCCTTGTTTTCAAAAACTCATATGATGGTTCTTCCTAGCTGGACTCGATGCTTGAACTCATACCAGTGCAGGGTCTCTAACGAGAGTGACCGTCAACTCCTTTGAGCGGCTCAGGGTCTCTAGGCAAGATTAACTGATAAGAGCGCAAAGAACTAGAAAGAGACACATCCGCCTGTTCTGCTGGGTGGACTCATTGCTTGCACTCATAATAATGCTCGGTTTGCAGGAGAGGATTGGTGAGCGCAACATCCTAGAAAGAGACATGGACGCTGGTTCCGCTGGGTGGACTCGCTACTAGAACTCATAACAATACTCGATTCCAAGGCGAGGATTGATGAGCGCAGCGTCCCAGGAAGAGACACAGCAGGGCATGAGTATCCCTAGGGCCTAGAAGCCCCCTCTCACGTGACACGGTCCATCGTTTGAACCTTAACCAGTGCTCAGGGTCTCCTGGCAGGATTAACTGATTGGTATGTTGGTCAAACAGTGTCTCTAAGCGGTTATTAACTGGTAAGAGTTCAGCGGGTCACCTGTTGGAGAGGCATCAAAAGGGGTAACTGTACAACTCGCTGCACCCCTAGTGATCGTGTTGACGGAGTCAACATTTTGGGTCCATGACCCGCCTTGCAGTGTCTTAAAAGCCTGATCAAAAGGGTTGAAGCTTAACCCGGTGAGTTTGAAGCCCCCAAACGACCTTGTCGACGACATCAACATGTGCACCATCTTGTAAGCCGTTGTCTTGTGGACCGCCAACTTGTAAGCCGCCATCTTATGGACCGCCACCTTGTAAGTCGTCGTCCTGTTTGCTATTGTGGCTGAAGAGCCGATCAAGAGGGTGAGCAAGCTAAACTCGGCGGGTTGGGAGCCCTCATATGACCTTTGTTGAAGTATCCACCTTTGAACAACCTGAAATGCATAGACAACAGAAACTCCAAGTTACTTTATGATGATCCAATAAATCTGGGCACCCATGTTTAAACGGTGCCCCATGGAGGTTCGTCCTCTTGGGAAACTTTTAATCTTTGGCCAATAATGTAGTGGTCGCCATGATCGGGTTAACTTTTCTTGCAATGACCCGGGGTTCTCGTTGAAAATGACCAAATGTGTCTCGCCATGTCTGTAGCCCCCGAGTCTTAAGTTGACTCAAAGAGGCGGCTTGAGATTCTCTATATTTGACCATGGCGGGTTATATACCGTATGAGTTGTTTCAATAATCCGGTCGATGGTTCGTCTGGGCTGGTTGTTGAAGCTAACCAAGCTACAGTGGCGGCGACTTGTGCGCCTGTCCGTTTGAGCGGCTCGTATAGACGAACACTGCACCGATATGCTGATGTAGAATCAGACTGTGGGCGGCGTCTTGCGCGTGTTCGTTGGGCAGTTCGTACAAGCGAGCCCGGCACCAGTACGCCAATGTAGATTGGACTGTAGGGCGGCGATTCAGAACCATCCGTTGGGCGGCTCGTACTGGTGTATGCGGCCCCTGGCATGTTGATGTAGACGTAGAAATCAACCGCGACGTTTGTAAGCCGGTGCGGCCGCGAGAGACGTCTGCGGCATTGTAAGCCGGTGCAGTCATGAGAGACGGCTGTGGCGTTGTAAGCCGGTGCGGTCACGAGGGACGACCGCGGCGATGTAAGCCGGTACAATCGCAAGAGATGGTCGCGACATTGCAAACCGGTGCGGGCGGAGAGTCGCCCTTGGTGCTGTTTGAAAACTATAACGCGAATGTGGCAGATTGTCGCATCCATTGTGCCAAAATGGAGGCACCCCCCGAGCACGAGGAGAATTGTGTGATGGTGGTCCCGTGCACGGTAAGTGCACTTAGCAACTCAACAATTGCTGAATTTGCAACCGTAAGGTTACCAACAAGATGGCGACTCATACTGCCGGGTTAGCGCACGCGGTACCAGTGAGTTGATGTAGCCCGGGTCGCTGGGACGGCGGCTCGCACGCGTCCATTGGGCAGTTCTGCATGGACGGCCGCTGGCACAAACTCTGTCTTTGTGGTCATGCCACTTTTCGTCGTAAACAATTTTCCTACGTAAAAATATGACAGGTCAAAGTAATTGTTTTTGAATTAATATGTACTCAAATAAATGAGATAGATGGCACATGGTATTTTATGCTGATGATAAAAATAACAGTCAGGGATATGAATAGCATCAAATACTCCCGGACAAATGCTATTCTGATCCCATGAAACATGTAGCTGGCCCTTCCATCATCACTGCATGTAGCCCCCTTTTTTATCCAACTGGCCCCCAACTTCCTCCCTTTCCTTATCCCACATCCGACCGCACAGAATTGCGCGGCTCACAGCAAGGAGGTTGGCGAAGTTGGCGGTGGCAAGGAGCCGGCGGCCGGCGGGTGCGCAGCAACAAGGAGGAGCCTGAGCGCGGCATGGCAAGAATGCAGCGCACGCGCAGCCGGCTGCAGAGCAGCACACGGAGGCAGCGGCATCCGAGGCAAGAGGCCAGGCGGAACGCATGCGGCTAGGCGAAGCCGGTGCGAACTGGGTCGCAGGCGGAGTGAGGCTGGATCGAGGGCGAACAACCCTAGCGGAGACTGGCTTGAAGCGAGCAAGTCGGGGCCGACTTGGAACGAAGCCTGTGGTGGAGGTATGCACGGCGCGTCAGGACCAGCGGCGGCGCAAGGTCTGCACAACATGGCGGATGCAGCGGCGGTTCACGGGGTTGATCTGATTTCTCGTCTGGTTGATCGCGAACTTTTTGATTCCTGCGAGAGCTCCCTCCAAGAACACAAATCCACCATGCGCGCGGCCCCATGGTGGGCGTCAACTGTCGTGGATTTGGCACGGCAAGATGTACGGGTTAACGGACTTAGGTGTGAGTCCATCGCAACTATATGGCGGCTTGAGAGGGGTTGGTCAGAATCGAGAGACATGAGTGTACCCAGGTTTGGACCCTTCGATGGAGGTAAAAGCCTACGTCATGCTTACCTGGTATTGATGATGAGAAAGATCTCTCGATTACAAGGATGTTGTCTTGCTACCTCTAATCTCGAGAGCCTCGAATCTGTCTATCTATAATGACTTGTGTCTGTCTTAACTTATCCCTCTTGGGGCGCCTTACCCCTCCTTATATAAGTGGAAGGGGTAGGTTTACATGTAGAGTCCTACTAGGAGTAGGATTAGGACTAGTCTCTCTTGAATCCTTATCCAGGTCTTGTTTTCTTTGTGAGGGAACCCTTTCTCTTCCTAGGCCTTCTCTTGTGAGTTGCCCCTCCAGACCCATCCACGAGCCGCCTTGCACCGGCTCGCATGCTGGGCTATGGGCCTGGTCGTCCTGTGACCCGGTAATAGAGGTGACGCATGAGTCGCCATAAGATGAGCCGAGTCATGCCTCCGTTCGGGTAACCAATGAATCGTCAAGTTCAGCCAGGGCTCCAGTCAGTCGCCAAGTCCTGGCCGGGTCATACTTCAGGTCGGGTTATACTACGGGGTATATCCCTGACAGAACCTCTCTATACCAAATTTTATCTGATTTTAATGTAGCCGATGTTACTCAATATATTTCCCAATTTTATGTTCAATGGAGAGCATTGTGAAGGAAGTACCACTTTTATTTATTCAAATGATATGAAATTTCTACAGTATGTTCATTTGACCAAGTTGTCATCCTCCACAGAATTACAGTTCAATCCAATAATCTATGCGAGCCCAGATTGAATTTCTATTTTCTGGCCACATTAGCACATTACAAAGCAAGTGCTGCCTAGACCCCTCATATTGCCCTCAAAAATTTTGGTCACTCTTACATACTCAAATTATTGCCACATGACAATATTCAGCTACATTTGTGTTGTAAATCTTCCTTAGTAAATTTACAAAGTTTATATCCAGAGAGAAGCTTTGTGAAGGAAGTACTATATAGGTTTCTTAAAATTATCTGAGATTTTATCAAATCTTCCATATGCTCAAATCATAAATCTCCACAAAAATTGAGCTCATTTCATTTAGGCCAATTTCTCTCAATAATTTTCCCAAGATTTTGTCCAGAGAGGAGCATTGTGCGGGAAGTACCACTTTGCATGTCCAACTATTAGCAAATTTTGACACTTCTTTTATATGCCCAAATTACCATGATCCACCAAACTTTAGCTCAATCCATGCATTCATTTGAGCCAGCTTGAACATCCATATTTCTAGTCATATTTATAGTTTGTAAAGAAAACATATTTTATATTGCTTAATTATTTTTGATAATTTACCAGGGCATGTTCCTACCTGCATAAATTACCTTCACCAAATTTGAGCTCATTTAGTTTAGCCAATTCCTCTCAATAATTTTCCCAAGTTTTTGTCCAGAGAAGGGCATTTCGAAGGAAGTGCCACTTTGGCATGTCCAAATGGTATCAAATTTTTACAGTGCTTTTCTATGTCCAAATTACCATGCTACACCAAATTTCAGCTGAATACATCCATCTATTGGACTGAGCTTCAACATCCATATTTTTGCACAGTGTGGTACTTTGCAAAGCAAGTGCCACCTAGGATTCTTCATTTGATCTAAAAATTTGCCAAGACAGTCTCCTTAGTATATGATCATCCTCAGCCAAAACTCAGGCCCATTTGCCATGTTAATTTCACCCACCACTAATGAAACACATTGCTGCTATTTAATGTTTGAGCTTAGTTGTATTTCCCCATGATATTATTTTGTTGTATTATTTTTCCTAGCACATACCGGGGGAGTGCCCAATCCATCGGACATGCCTAGGCCTCCCAAAACGTGTGGCAATGCCAAGGTCACATGGTGACCGCACGGCTGGCATGCCAGTTTGCGCGCTCTGCATTTGGGGCCATTGTCCACCGCCCAAACCTCAATGTCTCGTAACCACACCATGTATATCTGATTAAATAGATACTTATGTACCTATAAATTATTTTTGGAAAAAACCATGAGCAAAATATAAGGCAGCTGCATATCAAATTTGACCCGCTTCCTACTGAATCAGGGGAAATTTGTCCTTTTCATGACAGGTGCGTCAAAGATTTAGACACCCAACCAATTAGTCAACTATAATTTAAATAGGACCTAATATTTTAGAAAAATAATTTGGTCCAATTTGCAACAAATATATGGTAGGTCCTTCACAAAAAAAACTCATTTTTAGCACTCGAAAAATGGAAAATAAATTTTCCGTTCAAAGAAAATGAAAACTTCCTTATGCAACATTGTTTGTCAAACAAACTATGACATGCATGTGGCCATAAGATTGATCATTTTGCTAGAAAGCTATGAATCTTCACACATGATAGCTCATTTTTTAGAACACTTTTTTAAAAATAATGATAGTATTACAAGTTTATTGTTTTTCCCAGTAACTTGGTCACATGTAATGACACAATGTCCAGGTTTTTTAATTTTTTGATTTTTTTTGAAATTTTTATGCCCATATCGAAATGTGGTCAAAACGACAGGCATGCCTGTTCCTAGCCAGTGGTAAGATCTCGGAAAACTTTTGATGATTCTATGATTAAATACATATTTCTCGGAAAATGGCGGCTAGCAATACAAGCAGAGGCGAGAGGCAATTCAGATACGGTCCATCTCTCAAGGCTCCGGAAAAGTTCCCATATGAGAGGACCGAGAAGGAAAATGAGGACATATGTCATGCCCAAGTGAGGCACCATTTTGCAAAGAAAACTCCACCTCCGAAGGAGAAGCCAGATCCGGTGAAAGTGAAGCGCACTATCGAACCCCTGAAGCGACCACCACCGCCAGAGCCGGATTCCAACTATGTCTGTTATCTTAAAAAGACATATTAAGATGCGAGGCAGTCGGGAAGTACTTCCAGTGATGCAAGGTTAGCAAAATGAAGAAGTGGGAAAAATAACCCAGCTCATCGAACAGGAGAACCAATCGTGCCCAGCTCAGCTCAGCTCAGCTCAGCTCAGCTCAAGGTGTCTAGCGATATCGCCACTGATCATCGGGGGATAGTGCCCAGTACCAATCCTGCTGATTACATGAGCGATGATGTAGTGTTTGCGTCGCTGGAGGTGGACGAATTCAGATGCCGGTCCGGGCAGCCTCTCGTCAAACCTGATCATCCTCCTCTAACAACGATGATGCGAAGATTCCCTGATTGGTACCTGAAAACCTGCAGCAAATCTGGGTCGGATACTGTGACGATGGGAATTAAAGAGGAGCACGACCTCGTTGGAATGGATCAGTTGTCTGTTGAATTTGACGAGTTATTCCAGTTATACAATCAAAAGGCCATCGACAAAACAATCGTGACTTGCTACTGGATGTAAGTACTACTTTTGTAATTAAGTCTCTATATATAGCTCAGCTCTTTCATTGCATGTATATATAATTATCCTCACTATATTATGCAGATTGAAGATCGTCGAATGCAGAAAAGCACAAATCTATGACATTGGGTTCATTAACCCAAATATCATACATGAATGGACGGTTAAACATAGAGTCACAGAACCCGAGGACAACTTGCTACAATCGTTGCTTAAAAATCAAAACAAAGAGACAATACTCTTTCCTTACAACTTCAAGTGAGTGTTACTGTCTTCTGCATATTTGGTTTCCCTTATTACTCAAGGTTATAGTAATGTAATTTATGAGTTATGCATGTGTGCGCAGCTTCCACTTTATTCTGCTAGAGATTAAGCTTGAGCGGGGAGTACTAATCGTCTTAGACTCGAAACGAAAAGATCCCCAGGACTATGCGGACATGACTAAAATGCTCCAGAAGTAAGTTCAATCGATCATTGTCGCATCATATCAGCAACTTTGTTCATTTCCTGATATCAAGTAATTATTTTATTTGTCTGGCAGGGTTTGGAAAGAGTTCACCGCAATTGTTCCGGCACTGCCGAGGGAGCTGCGATTTACACACCCGAAAGTAAGTACTACTAGCTAGTTCCACGCATCTCCCATTGATTCTAGTTTCATGAATACCATTTATCATGCTTGATTATCAATTTGATTGAACTCTATTTCTCGTAAAGTGCTTGTGGCAGGAAGCCGGGAATGATTTTTGTGGATACTATGTTTGCGAGTTCATCTACAACGTGACGACCCCTAAGCGGGGCTACTCTCAAAAACAATATGAAGTGCGTAAGCAATAATATTCATAATTTTATTTTATTACAATGATTTGTCTCGAGTCTCATTCATATATATTTATTGACCCCCGCCCCTTCTTCAAATTAGATGTGGCAGATGCGGGATGAACTCCTACCACATGATCGCATACGAGCAATTCAAGAGGAATTGGTGGGATTCTTTCTTGACCACATCATAACTAAAGCCGGAGAATACCATCTGCAATTTGACATTAGATGTTAGGGATTGTAAGAGATCTTATATTGTATATATGTAGCTAGTAGCGGTAGATAGATATACGAAAACTTGTTGTTCGACCAATCTCTCGAAGAAAGAGAGGTCGATCACTTCTCTCTGTATATATGTTCATGACGATCTTTTGTAATTAATGGTTCCTTCATTTGGTTACTAGCTAGCGTGTCTAGTTCTCTCTATAGTAGGTAGCGTCGACCAAGCACGGAGAAAGAAAGGACACTTCTCTCTGTTAATTGGCTAGCTAACACAATATGAAATCCCTAAATTAACCCTCCAAAACCCCAAACCCCCCCCCTTCAAAAAAAACCGAGCAACTGCCAGATGCTGACGCGTGGATGCCTTTTGGTCCCGGTTGGTGTTACCAACCGGGACTAAAGGTCCTCCTGCCTGGGCTCCCCGCAGCGGCCACGTGGAGCCCCTTCTGTCCCGGTTTGTAAGCGAACCGGGACTAAAGGTTTAGGTGTTTAGTCCCGACCCTTTAGTCCTGGTTCTAGAATCGGGACTAATGGGCCTCTGGAACCGGGACAAATGGGTCGTTTTCTACTAGTGAACAGGTTCAGTCTCGCTTACATATCGAAATATGGCATGTTTTCGAAGAAAGCCAGTAACCCACCTATTCTGGATAAAGTTTTTAGCATGTTGGCTTAATTACATCTGCATACTAAAATATGATCATACAGCCCATAGCATATTTTGTTTTCCAAACAAGATAGTCACATTAGTTGTAGATAGCTGAATTATGTGTCCTGGGATATAGTTAACATTTTGCACCACATCCATGTATGAATTGCCGTTCACTGGTAGTACTTTCTTCATGCAGCTATCAAGAAGATACACACATGACCGTTGCCACACGTTGGGCTGTACGACATCAACCCCGACCTCCTTTGCCGCGTCTAAGGTGTGGTCGTGCATCCCGTGAGGGCCTCCTGTCGAGCGACGGCAGTAACCGACCTGCACTGCGGTCGCTGCATCACCTACGAATTTCTTCAGTGAGCACTTGTACCTCTGCCTCTCTCCACTACATCTTCTGCTTATTTTACTTGTGTGCTGTTCATGAATATTTCTGGAACTGATAAGCAAGTGCACAACACATAGGACTCCAATTGTTTAGGTTGAAAAATACTCCTAGTTGTAGCCGAGATTGAGTAATTAGTCTCCCTGCTGTAGCCAAGATTGAGTAATTAGGCTCCGTTTTGTTCAGAGTCAGAAAAAACAAAGTAATAAATAACTGCATAGGTATAGGGTTGATTGTGAAGAGCAAACCTATGGGGCCTCTTGGTTTGTTTGGTTTGCAGGAAAAGTCACACTTGAAGTACAATGGGGAGCTCGGCGTTCTCAGTACTGATTATTTTTATTGTCTTCAAAAGTGTTGACCTCTCACAACTCTGCTGTAGCTTTAGTGTTTCATATTTTGATTTGAACTTGGCCTATGTCTATGCCCAGTTTCTGTTAATTATCAAGAATGGTGTAGTACCGTGTCTATGCGCGCACAACTTCCTCTCACAAAACAAAACTAAGTGTCTGTCTCTGTCACTTTTGTTGGCATTTCTTTTAGAGTACAGAAATGTTTGATCCAGATAAACTAAATACTTGTACAGGCGCCCAACTTCTCTCACAAATAAAAACTAAGTAATTGTCTGTAGCACGTTTGTTTGCTTTCTTATTTGAGAAATCTCATATTTGTTTGTTTGGCCAGAAAATTATTTGCTTTCTACTTTGAGAAATCTCATGTTTGTTTGCTAGGCCAAAAAATAGGCAACTCCCAGCCTGGTTAGCCCCAAGCACTTACGGTTTGTTCTGTCTAACCAATGGCCAAACCAACTGCTGCTGCTATTGCACTTCGAGTTCTGTGATGTGTGTTCGTTACTTGTCACTTGTAGGCTAACTTGATTATACTTTCATTTAAAACACTTTTCTATGGGTTGGGCCACTTTATGATTCCTTTGAATATTGAATTGTGTTTGAAGCTTTTCATATTTGAACCACTACTTTTATCATGCTTCACTCACTGTTGGCTTACCATTTCTTCGGAACAAACAGGAACTGGACATTACAATTGTGAAGTCCACCAACCATAGCGAGCGTCCATCGAGGGAGAAGTATATAAGAGGTAATGGTTTATCCTGTCTCTTAGTTGAACCACTACGGCGGGTGAGTTTTTCATCACTATTGCACTATTTGCTTGATGTGAAGTGTCCAGTAAAAATTGCATTCTCTGAATTCTTTTTTCTCAACACAAAATATGTGTAGATACAATTGACTTGTCGTTTTTTTGGTTGCAATAGAAGAGATAAATCATTTGTGATACGAAGGATTTTTAACATCATCTTCAGGATGAACACAAATCTTTTTATTTCTAATATTTTTTTTATTTCTTTTCTTTTGATTGATTCATGTACAGAGAAATGTTCTTGTAGGATGACAAGTTGTCGCATCTCGAGCATGTCTCATAGGAGAGTGGAATGAAGTCCATTGTACTATTGCGAAAGTAGCAGATGTGCCATTTTTCTATTGTGCAATTCTGTTCGTTCTTGCTATATTCCTTTGTAAGGAAATGTATTCATGAGATGACTTATTGTGTTATGTAAACCTGTGAGATGTATTATGTGATGTTATATGATGGATGATTTAATTTTGACTTGGAGTTTTCTTGATTTGAATATGAAATAGTGTTGGATTTAATACTGGACAAATAATTGTCCTAAAAGGTCCAGCAAATAAAATGAAACCAAGTTCTAGAACAAAAACAAAAATAAATCTAATAAGGCTAAGGCCCAAATAAGTGGATGATGCAAAGAAAATAAAGAAGCCCGAATATTGGGCCAGGCCCATGCAGCTAAGCAAAATAAAGAGAAAAAACATTAAATGGGCTGAATTATTAGGCTTGACCCATGTAGACGGCCGGAATGGACCGGGCTGATTCTAATTATGACCCTGTCATTTGGTCGTAATTCTGTCACGTCAGCTTGCAACGGTGGATCCGACGAGGTGTGGGCAGACTTCTACCGACCAAAATGATTGGTTGTAGAATCTATGACCTTTTTTGGTCATAAACGTCTATGACCATTCCAGAAAAAAGGTCGTTAATTCCATGAACGACGCTTAGCTTTTGACCAACTATTTTTGGTTATAAAAAGGTCATAAATGAAAAACAACGATCATTCGGTGACCAATATTGATGGTCGCAAGTTAGCATATTTCTTGTAGTGTTTGTAACAAAAAAAACTCGGTAATCACTAACAGGTGGGCCAAGGCGTCACATGTTGCTGACCAGTTGGCCGTGCATCTCGCTATACCGAGTTCCAAAACTTGGCAAAGGATGACTTTCGTCTTACATGAGGAACAAGCGAGAGGATTTGCTCCAAAGGAAAACCCTGACTCTGCTCACTCTCCCCACTCTCACTCTCTCGCCAGACATCTACCTTGCTAGCTCCTTCTCCTCCGACGATCGATCGCACCACCGCGCCGTCCCTTCACTTCTCCCAGTCGCGCCGTCGCCTCTCCATTTCGAATCATCCATCGCATCGACTCGACGGCCGAGTCATCCACACCATGGACGGCCGCCGCATCGGCTATGCCGATGGACGTCGTGCTCGTCTCAGCCATGGCCACGGGCCCTGGATCCGTCGAATCCATGGTGGCCCCAGGTTCCGCCGTCATCAAATCGGCACACGGGGTCACATCTGTGGCCATGGGCGCCGCCGCAACCATTAGCGCCCCCGCGGCAATGCTTGTCGCAGCACCCACGGGTGCCTCCGCCCCAATCAATGTTGGCCGCCTCCTTCCTCGTCGCATCAGCACCGGCGTCCGCGAACACAGAGAGGAGCGCGCGAGGTGAACTTCTTCACATTTTTCCTCCTTTTGGATAAATGTGTATGTGCATATATATGTCTGTACACATGTAGCTAGCACATGCTAGTTAATTTGGAATATGAAAATTTTACTTAAATTAGACGTAATAAATTGTGTATCTCTTAGATATATTGTTTATCCATAGATCCAATTAAATTCAAAACACGGCAAACGTCCAATCTTTGGCGAGTTTTTGACCAACCAAAGTTGGCAAAAAATTTGCCCAGTGGAATGAATCTGCTCTCAGCGAACAACGAAACTCAAAAATAAAGAAGAACCACGTGTATGTCACCTATTGGTTGTAGTTCTGTAGAGTTTCAAACTCGAAAGATTATTTGCCCAGTTGGGCTAACTGAAGAACTTGACAAAACGTGGCACTCGGTAGTAAGGCAGAGCCACGCGTTAGGCCCTTACTAGATGATGTAGTGCCGAGTTTCAAACTCGGTAAAATATTTGCCCAGATTCGTTATTTACAAACTCGGCTATCTATAGCACTGGGTAACGATGTTGTTCCACGCGGTTGGACCTAATTGGATATGGGTCTGTCGAGTTTGAAACTCAGCAAACATATTTCCCAATTTTGCTTAATAAACAACTCGGTAGATGTTGTTCACTGGGCAATGTGTGATGACACATGGATTATTCTTATTGGTCAAGGTTTTTTGAGTTTGTCCATGGTAAACTAGGCAAACAGTTGTGCCAAGTGGTGCTTCCTTAACGGCTCAACGAGTCTAACGGTGTGGTTCGTCGAGTTTTTTTCCGTTTGGAACTCGGCAAACATTGTTTTATATTCGTTGTGTTCGTGATAGAATGCACTCGATAGTGTTAATAATTGCCGGAGGCCATCAAGATGAGTGCCTAGCGCAGAGTTTGGAACTCGACAAATAGTTCGCCGAGTTTAATGTGTTCTCTCGAGTTTCTTTGAAACTCGACGGTAAACGTGATTCCAGTAGTGGTGGTTTATTGCGAAGAACTAAAAGTTTGTTATATATATTCAATAAGTTAGTTTCATCTATAGACGTAGTTTGTTGTGGTCAATAAGAAAATATTCTTGGCCACCAAAACTTTTTTATTCCTCTTTGTTAAATCCTAGGGATGGAGCGGTTGCGAGCACAAAGTTCTTTCCTTTTTATTAACTAAGGAAATGTGAACGGTGGGGAGCTATCTCCAAGAAGCTACCTACAGAGAAATATGACAAGCTTCCAGAGGACGTCAATAACTTCATGGGCCAAACAGAGCTGAGAGTGCAAACATAAACTTTCAAGATAAGTACGGAGGTTGCATAGGAGAAGAATAAGGAGCAAGCAGAGAAAGATAGGGATGAGATGGATGACGAGAAACAGATGGATAGTAGTGTTGGAGCTGAAATATATTCAATTAGCTCAAGCAGATGTGATCAGAAATATATATGAAGATAGAAAGGAATCTTGTCAGGGAGGAGAAGAAGAAGCTGCAGTATGGTATTGTTAACCTTATTTCAGTTAGGGGGATGAATAAGAGCAAGCTAAAGAGGATCAAGGGAATTTGTAATGAATAATGTAGTTTGAGTTATGTATGTCTGTATACTGCATAAGAACTATCCGTGATTCATTTTCAATCATTAAAGCTTGATGTGTAGCACTGATGTTGGTGACTGGCAGTAATAAATTACACTCTTATGTTTGGACCATTGTGATGTTCTAAATTTGTTGTATTGGCTATGCTATGTTACAACCATGATGTTGGTAACGTTTTAAGACTTAATTCCTTTTTTACCCCCAAAACCAACCCTAGTGACAGAAAATACCTCAAATTGAGAATTGGCCACATTTTACCCCTAATTTCAAGATTTCTTCCACATTTTTCCACCATGTGACGCAGTTTACCCGGAATTTTACTGTTCATCCCAATTTGGTGTTGATTGGCAAGCCGCGTAGATGGTTTTCTTGGGTTTTCGCCCTTTTTTACCATATTGTTGTTTAAATGTGAGATAAGGATTCTTCTGTAAAAAAGACAAGGACTAGAATGATGGTTCGAAAAACAAACGACCACCCCCCCCCCCCCCGCGCGCGTGGAAAAAGCTACATGGCATGCCTAGTCAGCACAAAATATCCTGAAAATTCAATTTGGTGAATTCGGGGGGGGGGGGATGTGGAATACATATTTAAATTAGGGGTGAAATGTGACATATTCCCGATTTGGGCGTAATTTCGGTCACAACGGTCAATCTTTAGCTCGGGGGGATGCAATTAACTGTTGTTTTAAATATGTTTGAACCTGCTTGTTTGTTGTACTAAAGCATGGCGATTTTGAACCATCTTGATGTCTATAGTAGTGTAGTGTTGGCAATACTCGTGGTTGTTGTAGGTGATCAAGATTGATATGAATTCATATATGGAACAAGAGTAAGTTATGTAAACTAATGCCGATGAATTTACGAGATCTAGGCCAAACACCACTACAGAACATAAAACAACAATCTAAAATAAAGCACCAAACAATAAACTTGCAAAGAATCAACAAAAAACTAAATTTTCAAAATGGGAAAGGGGAGGGTTTGCAAAACTCTCTCTCTCTCTATCTCTCCTTCTCTCTCAAAGTTCCCCTCCCCTCTGCGTCCCAAATCCCTAATTCATGTTTCCCTCCATGAAATCTGTAAATCGCGGATCGTTGAGCACTGCCCTCCATCCTATATGTAGGCCACCGACTCTTCTACAACATCATACGCATCTAGCCCCTGGATACCTATTGAGAGATAGGTCCATCCACTCTAGTCTTAGGTGATGGAAATTCGTAACCACACCTACTCCCACGCTCCCTTGCATCAACTGCCCCATCGGTGGCTAGAAGTTGAAGTTCTGCGTCTCTGGAACACACACCCATGATCGATGAATCTTTAACAAATGTGTGACGCATGGGGTAAGTCATCATCGACAAGTGTTAGGTCTAAAAAAATAGACAACATTTGTGATGTTTATTATTGATAGCACCCTTGTAACTTCTGGCACTAGGAGTTGGAACACGCAATAATTGTATGATAGAGCATGTATTTATCATTGGTGATGTTGTCTTTGATGCCGTTGGAGCAACAGAGGACAAGAGAGAAGAACTTCAAGAGTTGGGAGAAGAGAAGATGACATGAGGCTAGCATTAGAGCCTTCAGAGGAAGTGGTGAAGTAGCAATGATCATGAGTACTCACCAACCCTCTACTCTGATAGGGCTAGGTAGAGAATTGGTTCCATATGCAGGTTCCGAGTTCTGCAAATTGGTCTTGTGTTGTGTACCCGACAGCTGGAACACCTACTCTGCCTTTATGGCAGCCTCTTCTGCACCACTACTAGAACAAGTGGAAAATAACTCATGTTTGGTCCACTTCACATACAAATATGGGACACCTATCCCACTAATAGGCATATTCTCTTCATACACATAGGAGTCCTTGATCATCTGGGTTGTCTTTGCATCCCTTCATGCAAATCAAGTTTAGTAACTCACTAGTAGAAAACAGGTCTTTGATTGAGGCCATGATAAAGGCATTAATCCCGGTTCACTTACGAACCGGGACCAAAGGGTGCATCAATCCCAGTTCGTGAGGCCATGGCTTTAGTCCCGATTTGCTCCACGAACCGGGACTAAAGGGGTGGTGGCAACCATTCGCCTGGTGCGTGCCCCTTTAGTCTCGGTTCGTGGCTAAAACCGGGACTAAAGGCCCAAACCGTTCACATCCCGCGGTGGTTCGCGCGATGAAAACACAATAATGCTATAGTACCGCGACTGCTACAGTTACTGCGGCCATTCCCTGTTCGTCTCCCTCTCTCCTCTCTTCCTCCCCCCATATATTCCACCATGGATCATCCAATCACTCGCTATGGGAAGGTGCTCGCACATGGCACGACCAAACTCAGTGTCGTCTACACGAATGACAGCGCCATGGTGCTGCGTTTTCTTTCAGATTTTGAGGGATGGCTTGAAGAGGCGGAGGAATAAAACAAGTTCATGGGGCTTGATCTCGAATACACGGCCAATCAAAAAGATGTTGCTGTCATCCAACTTTGTTTCAAGAGAAATGTCATGGTCTTCCAATGGGCAAGGTAAGTCTTGGGGCTTTTCTTTGATCAATAATCCATAGGTTATGAAAATTGCATAGGATAGCAACATGTTCCATTTGAATCCTATGGGAAAGATCAATTTTTTTTAGTTGTAGTGAAAGAATTTTCCTTGTTAAATATTGGCAAAACGTGGGAGAACATATATGTCATAGTTAATTTATTAGGTTTTCTTGATCAATTCATAGGATATGAAAATTGCATAGGATAGCAATATGTTCCATTTGAATCGATCCTATGGGAAAGATCAATTCCTCTTGTGTTCTAGTGAAACAGTTTTCCTTGTTGCATATATTGGCAAAACCGTGGGAGAACACATATATATCATAGTTAATTTAGGCCACGTGCAGCCCCTTTGGTCACGTGGAGCCCCTTCGGTCCCGGTTCGTAAGCGAACCGGGACTAAAGGTTTTGGGTATTAGTTCCGCTTGGTTTGTCCCGGTTTCAGAACCGAGACTAAAGGCCCTCTGGAATCGGGACTAGTTCCCTGTTTTCTACTAGTGACTTTTGACTTTAGGTATTTGTTTAGCATATCATCCACCTTTTCATCATCATCTGAATTGACTAAACAAGCCACACACACACTCTCATCCTTATTTACACAAAATACATGTAATCAAAAAAACCATATCCCATTGTTTGTATTAGTGCTAAGAAGTTGAAATGTGTGATGTCTAACATGCACATAGTTCTCTTTAAACAAAGTGCCAAAGTTTAAAAAACATCTACATGGTTCTTTCTAAATTGTCTCTATCATGAAATGAAACTCAACTTGCAAAACCTCATCATCCAAGACACACAATTAATTAAATAGAAAGGATTTACTAACTGCTAAATCCAGAGAAACACACTAACCAAAAATTTCCCAAGTAAGAAGAAGCCATGAAGCAATTTTTCAATATATATCACAATAAGTAGACCCTAAACCTAAATTTCCTAAATTATCTCGAAGAAATTAACATACTACATAAACCAAATTCTAAACATTTAATCACAGTCAGTAAACCTTAAACCTAAACTAAATTTTTGCATAAACCATGCTTGTACACCAGTCGGACTCTGCCACCTCCGCCATCGCTAGACAGGGAGGAGAGGGGACATGAACAAGAGAGAGTGAATGGTTTCACAAGTGAGGGCGGGCGAGAAGAAGAAATGCATCGACCGTCGCTCATTTGTCACATTACTAGCTAGAAGCGGGCCAACCTTGTCGGTTTCGGCAAGAAACGAGATGAATGAACGGTCAAGATTTTTGCAAAGTGATTACCTGTGTGAGCGATGTTTTTTTTAATTTGAGTGGTCACGAGATGTTTTCTTTGATTTGAGATTGCAATGTGACAGTTTTTTTTCTTTTCCTTTTTCACTCATCTTAATGTTGTAAGGTTCGGGCAAAAAAGGAACAAGAGAACTAATTTTTCCAACTAAGTGAAAAAAAAGTGCACAGTGACAAGGCCCAACATGGAAATTGATACAACAGGCCCCACACAAACTAATGTATCAAGGAGAAAATGTAATGTAAACATTGTTCAAGCTTCCCTAACGCTTCTCTCGTAGATGCCTTGTTTCTACGATGTAAAGTGACACCGAGCAAGCGGGCCTAGGCCTGCCAACTTATCGTTGCGGGCCTTCTTCGACACTTGATGTTTTTTGCCCCTGTGCCAGAAGCCGCATGACATCAAATGGATTGTGAGGGCGGTGCAAAGTACTTGACAGCTCGAGTTGCATCTTGGTGCCTTCAATTCCTAGTTTCCTTTTGATGGTACAGATGACAGACAATCTTTGAACTTCAAAACTACTTTTGGTTGTGTGTTAAGTAAGTTATGAATCAAAAATGGAAGTGTGCGATTTGAATAGCACAAACACTTTGGCAATTTGGTTACTTGTATGGGTATGGTTGGTTACTAGGGACAATACTCCCGATGGTTTCCTAAACATTAATGTTTGCACCTCCTCTCGAGGTCAAGTGATAGCCAGAGTCCTTGATTGTGGAAATATGACAGTTTGAGGACATGAACTCCTTTTGTTTTGTATTATTTTCATGGGACACAATGATGACATGTGATAGACAGCTCCTTCGAGTTAAATACCAGCACCTAATTATGTAAGGCCACCAAGGGCACATGCTTGTCTATATATACTTGCACTGCTATATTGTTTTTGTGAAATTATGCCTTCGAGTGTGTTGTATCAGGTAGTGGATGGTTCTACAATGGCATGACACAAGAAGCATACCAAAGTAGATGTACCTTCATCTTCAATTCTCACAAGATCAACAGTAAACCCAACTATTTACATGATTAAACTTTCTTTGTTGATTGGTAGTTCTTCTATTAGGCTAAGGACAATCATGTGAAACCATTCGTTGGTGACATTTTTAAAGAAACCCACACTAGAAAAAGGATGATACGATGAGTCAAATTTAGACTTCAAATCTATTATGCAAGACAAAATATTCAAATTTTTGAACACTACACTAAGAGCTTTTTCAATTGTATTGCAAGATGAAATGCAAACGAAAAGCATCACAACAATTAGATGATGCATGTCCAATATCAGATCTGCAGATCATTGAGCAAAATAGTTCATCAAGCATGTTACTTACAAGCATAAGCGTCTCATCTGACTCCATGATGAACTCAAGCTCTCATGAATACATGTGAGGGCTACAAGAGAGGATTGCAACTCAAGAGTTAGACGTCACAGCAGAAAATGACAATATATGAATGCATTACATTTTGCCTAGATACAAGAAACTGAAGAGCTTAATTAGACGGAACAAAAAGAACTTGAAGCTGCCAAGATGGATCAACAAAACAAAACCATTGCTTATGAAAAAAGACAACAAGAAATAGAGACAATAAGAAAGATGTCCCAATCTTCCCATGAGGGCGCCTCAAACCACACATGTCATGATTGTGCATTATTGTGTGTCATGATACTTTGCCGTGTGTCTTATTTGTCATGTTTGACATACTTTTGGTGAGGCCTATAAGCCAAGTGTGGGCCCAAAAGGCCCCTCTTATATTTCATAATTATTTCATTTTTTAAAACAACGAGACCTAAGCTGAGTCTCTATATACTTCGCATATTTTTTACAGATATATATCTTGAGCCGCACAACGCGAGACTATTTTTAACTCCCGACAGAACATCTTAAAAAGAATGGTTACTTCTATGAGCATGGTTGGTTATCAGCGACAGTACTCCCGAGTCTTGCCTAGCCTTAAACTGTCTGCATCTCCTCTCCAATTCAACTGATAGCTAGAGTCCTTGATCGTGTTCTATTAACTTCAGTGGACAACAGACGGTTGGTGCTAGCTAGTAGCTCCTTGAAGTTTAATACCTACACGTCCTTTTGTGAGACCACCAAGCGCGCATGCTCGCCTATATATACAGAGGTAGCCGAACACATAGTTTTCCTTACTTCTTAGCTCATGTTCACTGCCTCAGTCAATTAAATAAGGTATGTAGTCCACATTGATAGGGATGAAAAACAGAAGACATCCAATGATGTAGAGTCTTGAGAACGGAAGGTGTCAGGAAGAAAAATCCAAGCGTCAAGATGAGATAATGTAAGTATGTTCATTATCGGCGCACTGTAACATTTGGCTCTGGTTGCGCATGGGCATATAGCTGTACGTCAGAAGGGAACTAATTGCGCCTCAGGATACCAGCTAGCTAGTGTGTTAGAAAATGAGCAGTTTGGCGCCTAGATGGTTTGTCCAACATAGGTGTGCCCCTACTAAATGATCTTTTTTTTACTGCCATCGCGGTCATGGCAGTACTATCATTTACTCCCTTCGTTTCAAAAAAAAAATTTAATTTATCTAGATATGAATGTATATAGTCATAATTTAGTGTTTAGATATATTCATCTCTAAATAAACCTAAAACAAGAATTTTAGGACGGAAGGAATATGTTTTTGCTTGCGGTTATCCAGACTTGCATAATGTAATCAAGGCCACAGGTGGTTTGTGTCGGTGGAATACTAGTTCACGTGATGACAATGACGGCGTGTGACACAATGACGGCTAGCCAACTACATAATCTGCAACGATTTTTTCTGGCTTGGACATATGCAAAAAAGAAATAAAGGCCTAGAAGATGGGGTTTGGGGAAACGAAACCATGGAAATCTAGGAAACAAACTCGAGAAGAAAGGATGGAAACTAGCCAGGCACTCATGCATGTGGAACTGAGAGCTGAGAGCATTTGTATATATTTTTTTTTTGAAAAGGAGGTTTACCTCCGGCCTCTGCATCAGCATGAAAGAGAGCATTTGTGTGCCAGCGCCCTTGAGAACTAAGGGCTGGAGCTAAAGTGGATAGGATATCTATAGTACTAAAAGTATACATGGCTGTTGCGGAGGATCATGCGTAACCACGGACTCCGCCAACGCTATGGGCGGGCCATTTTATGGTTTCTATCTCCACCGGATTTGGGAAGAACCATCCCTGAACAGGAAGTTTTCAAAAAGAAAAAACTTCCCTGAATATTATTTTTCTTTTCTTTGTTTTTTTCTTTTTTTTCTGTATTTTTATTATTAATATTATTATTTATTTATTATTTTATCAAACCTGTGAAGATTCTTTAATTCATTTTTAAAACTCGGGAGCACTTTTAAAATTCGTGAAACATTGTTTGAAATGATAAAACAATTCAAGTACGGCAAATTATTTAACTTCGTTAATATTTTTTAAATATAGGAACAATTTTAAAAATTCTTGAACATTTTTCCCAAATTAGGGAAATTTTTATTTCGACATATTTTTAAAATTTGAGAATATTTTTATAACCAGAACATTACTATGAAACTTTGAAGTGGTTTTTCAAATTCTGGAGCGTTCTTCAAATTCAGAACACTTTATGAAATACTAGAAAACTTTCAAATTCATCAAACAAATAAATCCATAAACATTTTTCGATGTTGTGAAATTGATATTTTTTATACCACAAACTATTTTCAAAATAGAAAAACAAAAAAAGAATCAAACAAAGAAAAACAAAACAGTGGTGCCTTGCACCGCACATTGGCCAGACCAAATAATGTGGCGGTAGGGGGTGAGCATTTGTGCGGAAGTCTCTATTTGATGCTTCTTGTGGCAGAGAGATATGGGTCGAGCGCACTTGGCCGGCCCAGTCTCGATCGCTCGCTTTGGGGAACCTTCTAGCAGTTTCCTGGTAAAGTTGTCCAGAGTTGCTCCAAACAAAAGCTAAGGTTATCTGGACAGGGTTTTTTTCTTATTTTTTATTTCTTCTTTCTGTGTTCACTTCTTTAATTTTCTGTTTTTCTTTATTATATTTTTTCATTATTTCTTTTCATAAATTTCCAAAAAATATTTTCATAAATTATTCAGAATTTTCCAAATTTCTTCTTATTGTAAAAAGATGTGCAAAATTTTAGGATGTAGTTCGCATTTCGAAAAAAGATACAAATTTTTAGAAAATGTTTGTGTCTTCAAATTTTGTACTGAATTTCAGAAATTGTTCCTTCGAATATTTTTGGATAACTTAAAAATACTCGTTTCTCAAAAATATTTAGGCATTTAACGATTTTTTTTGTTTAAAAATATAGTTCATGATTTCCAAAAAAAATCGTACTTTTAAAAAAAATTCAAGTTTTCAGTAAATTTTCATGTTTGGAAAAAATGTCAGGATTTCAATAAGTGTTCATGTGTTCAAGGAAAATCATGTTTTCTAAAATAATTTGGAATTACAAAAAAGTTTCACATTTTTCGATTTTGTTGGGAATTTAAAATTATTTGCATTGTTTAAAACATATTGCAGCATTTAAAAATTGTTCATGATTTTCAAGATATGGTTTGAAAACTCAACAGTATTGTATGTTCTTGTGTATTCGTGCTTCCCATGATCACTGGGGTTAGGTCGGGTGGCTAGCAGCATTCTTCAATAGTGCGAGGTGTCGAGTTCGAATCCTCGAAAGCTCGCTCCGTTTTCATGTATTTTTATGCCGTGCGTTACAATTAAAAGTGGCTTCACGCGGGTGGGCCGGCCAGTTTGTGTGTGGACCCTGTGCGTCGCTCTCCTATATGACGCAACCTCGTTAGTGCGTTGTTTCCCGCACATGTCGCTAAATAGGAGGACCCCTGAACAAAGCTCATAGCTTAACAGGAGACTCGTCAAGGAAGCTATCATAATATGGGCCCTTCGCCATCTGCATTAGCTCATGGGCAACCTTATTAGATTCTCTAAAGAAATGCACAAAATTAGTACTAGCAAGGTTTGGGAGACAAAAATATTTAAGTAGATACATCTATGGTTGATCTTGAGGGTATGAGAGCCTTTTAGGTCTAGTTTGGTAGCTCGTGATCCCAGGGGCATCATTGTCAAATAGCAGGTTGCAGAACCCACAAGGTAAATTGGTATGTGAAAAGCCACCGCGACATTTGGTCCCTCGCTCGCTAGGGATATTCTGTCCCGATCCCCATCCTTTTCTGGGGTGAGAGATCCACACCTAGAGAGGTCAGGGAGGAAAAGCCAAGACGGGCACGCGAGAGGCACAACGGTGTAACGCGCACCTAAAGCCAAGACAGGCGCGCGAGAGGCACAACGGTGTAACGCGCACCTAAAGCCAAGACGGGCGCGCGAGAGGCACAACGGTGTAACGCGCACCTAAAGATCTCCTTCACATAACATTTCCCTCCTGGAAGCGATCTCCTCCCCTCTCTCCTGTCATCCAAACTGACATGGTGATCTCCCCGTGGTGGGAGGAGAGGATCCTCTATGGCCATGGAAATCTCCATGTGGAGAATTAGAGCCCTTGGATACCTTTCCCTTGCAACCAAATTAGGCTTTAGAAGACAAGAGCAGCGTTTTAGAACACAAGCACCAAATAACTCTTTATCTCCATCATGGGTATGAGCCTTGGGATGGAGTTGTGTCGGTCCATTTATTGCAATACAGGTCGGTATAACAAAGAGGGAACAGTTCCATTGTAGAGGAGTCACTCAAACCAGCAAGCCCTGCTAGTCCAGATTGGTTTATAGGCTAAACAATTGGCCACACATGCTGAAGACAAGGAAAAATCATTGTTGGAGGCGAGTGATGGAGAATAATCAAGGTTTGCATCGAAAGGCGGTCGTCGCAGGCTGACTACATGTAACATGTCCTCTGGTAAGAGATCGTCATAGCTTCGGCTTCACAGGAGCAGACACACCATGATGACCTCGAGGACACACCCAAAAACCGACTACTGGAACCTTGCAACGACCTTATCTCACTCATACCCAACGTAATTGATGCGCAAGCTCCCGACAAAAAACCCACATTTGGTCACTGGTCCCTCTAGCCATATCCCTCTCCAAAACGATGATCCACAGGGAGACCAGGTCACTGGCGCCGCCTTCTTCTGATCCAGTACCAAATCTAGAGTTCCCCTAGACCATCTTGACCAGGAAGGTGACTCCGACAAGTTATTGCGTCCACGACGCCACCATCCCTAGCTCCAATCGAAGTCAGAACCTAGCTTTTTTCACTAGCCTGACCTGTCCTGAACCCATGATCGCCTGAACCACCCAATCACCATCATCGTTGATCGACTCATCAAAGGGAGCTCAACCAAGCCCATGAACCTAGGGGCTCGTACATGCGAGACCTAACATCCCAAACCATGCAATGAGAGATGTTCAGGATTGGCCAAGGACGCCACTAGGAAGCGAAGCCATGCTGCTTGGAGTCGGAACCTCCAGTGGCCTAAGGACTCGAAGCTTCACTCGAAGTAGTGCCATAATGTCACGCCACTAGGAGAGGAAGTATTACGTATGTGACACCATGTTGCTCGGACCACCATGCTGCTAGGGGCCACCGCCATTGTGTTGAATCTTCGAGAACCGCTAGCATACGAGGGGAAATGGCGAGCACCAGGTAGCTCCTTATCTCCATCATGGGTATGAGCCATGGGATGGAGTGGTGTCGGTCCATTTATTGCAATACGGGTCAGTATAACAAAGAGGGAACAGTTCCATCGTAGAGGAGTCACACAAACCAGCATGCCCTGCTAGTCTAGATTGGTTTATAGGCTAAACAGTTGGCCACACATGTTGAAGACAAGGCAGAATCATTGTTGGAGGCAAGTGATGGAGAGTAATCAAGGTTTGCATCGGAAGACGATCATTGCAGGCTGACTACATGTAACATGTCCTCCCGTAAGACACCATCGTAGCTTCGGCTTCACAGGAGCAGGCACACCATCGCGACCTCGAGGACACACCACTAGGAGAGGAAGTATTAGGTATGTGACACCACGTTGCTCGGACCACCATGCTGCTAGGGGCCACCACCATTGTGTTGAATCTTCGAGAACCGCTAGCATACGAGGGATAAGCCCCTCCGCCACAACATGTGGCATGATTAACCTATCTACCTTTCCTGGCTACGTGTGTGCAGAAGGAGGGGGGCTAGGGTTTCCGGAGAGTGACACAGGGGTAGGGTGAACTCTAGTGACCCAATTAGTCGATTAGTTAGTTATATTCCCATATCCAAATACATTTGGGCAGCATTTATGGTTACCCTCCGTGACACCGTGAAATACGTTAAACATACTTACAACACTAAATAAATACACCGTGGGAGCATATTTCATTATAAATCTATCAATATCGATTGGGTAAACAAAAGAGGCGACACAGTCATCTCCACGAGGGCTTGTCGCCGAGAACAAGATGGGTCTCGACATGAAGACCCTCCAGAACCACACATTTGGTCTCCTCGGTCAACCTTCTTGCTATGCAGTCCCCTCCTCCAACCCGTTTTGCTTGCCACGCGCCCAAGAGGTAGAAGAAGGAACATAGGCCGATTACCATAAGCACAAGTACCACGGCTCTAGTCTTGTTTTCGACCGCTGAGCTCCGTGCCACGCCACACCACCCTAATCGAGATAACCATAATTAGCTTGAATAATTGGCTTATAATTAGCTCAAACAAAAGGACAAAGAATACCAAATAGTTACACTAATTAGGCTCAAATTCCTCAAAAGCATCATACGTTCAGCAAATCAGCAATTCAGCATGCTGGATTCATGGTCAAAATATTCTTAGAAACTACAGTCAAAGCACCAGTCATAGATTACCTGTGTCTTGACGGAGCTCCGCAGTCCCACGTCCATCTTCAACATCACCTGGTCCTTGTGACTGGAGACGATGGCCTCTACGCTGGTCGGCCATCACAGCACCGAGCTACAAGTCACCTTGCAGACGGTGTTAACCTTGGGCGTCACCTCACTTATATGGTGCCTGCCTGGGGCCTATCAGAAAATTTAACTTGGGGTGTCGTCGCCGCCTCGGAGCCTCCGCTCACCTTGTCCGCGGCGGGCAGCTCCATGGGCGACGTCCACTATACTCTATTAGTACTACCTGGCCGCTAACCGCCGGCCGGCCGGACAGGTGGAGGGCAGCGGCAGCGCTTAAGGCTGCTGCTCCGCCAACAGAGCAACGACAATGCACATTTCATTAACAAGAGCATTGCCGAGCAAGACTCAAAATTGTTTTGTTATTCAGCTTCAGTTCATGAATTTCTAAGATACAACACGAACAAAAATAAACAAAGATACAACACGAACCATGAATAGAAGACAGATTACTCTCCTCTGGTTTATCACCGGCTTGGTTTCGTCAGTTCTCTACACGCGGTCTAATGTGTACTTGCAACGAACGCCGCCAGTGCCACGGACAGAGTTATCCTGAAGAGAAGCGAGGACAATAATCCAGACACGTTAGTGGCGGCTCTTGCTGTCGGCAGTCCAGTATTGCTTAACTGCAAAGAGGATCTTCTCAGGCACACGAGGGCCGCCCTCATGGTCAGCCAGTGTTGTATCCCAGCTCATGGCTTTGGCTATTTTCTCCACCTTTACAAGAGCGTCAACCGTGTCACGGATTATGACTGCGCCCTCTGGGCGTAGGATCCGGTCCATTTCCAGTAGTATATCTTCAAATTTACACCTGTTTTGAATAATCAGATAATATCAGCCAACAGGGTCTACCAATTTAGGAGCACATCTTGGTGTTTCAGTGCTTACTTGTTCTGGTACAAACTGAAGATACCGTTAGCATGTATGAGGTCATATGTCCTTGGGTAAGTAGAAAACCCTTCACACCTGTAACAAGAACAAATAAACTATGAGTTCACACACAAATAGAAAACAAGCTTCTCGGTAAATATATCAAAAACTAACACAAGAAGTAGAACTGCAGCATATCTGCAAACTCGTATTTCCAAAAGCACAACAACAAATACATGGCACATGCACATCATTTAACAACAGCATAAATTGAAGAGTGTCCCAGGTGAGTTTGGTAAGAAGAGATGCGATTATATAGAGTTTAAACTGATAGTGGCACACGAAGATTTTAATGATATATTCACATCCTTTTATCATCACACACAACAATACATGAGTACCATTTTTATAGTGTTCTTGAAGTAAATGTACTCCATAACAGAAAAGAGAAGTTTCCCACATTGTGAACAGTTAAAAGTAAAAAAGGTCTGTTGTGACTGAAAAGCAGAACTACCAAAATGTAGAAACAATTGTACAACGAACATAAGTGAGAAGCAAAATGTGATAACCAAAGTATGAAACCAGGAGAGCAATATGGCAGTTTACATACCAGTCGTGATACATTCCTATTAATCCTCGCTCATAGATTACACCTAAAGTATTAGTATCTGCAATGAACGGAACAACATTCATAACCCACAGCTTTGGAGACTCCAGTACAGCGGCAAAGCTACCAAGACCTGCATTCATGTCCATTATGTTGCGGTACCTTCCAGTATCAAGCAAGTCATTGGTTTTCTTGTAAGCATTAACATGTTTCTGCCAGAGTTTATTGTCCTCCTGATATGTTTCAATTGAGAACGCAGGTACAGAACCGCGGGCTATCCGAGGTGGTACTGCATTGAGCCTCTGGGGAAATGGCTCTAGTTGACCACCAGCAACCTCTGACACACTTTTAACCTCAGGAAGGGGAGTTATACAGGCTTCCATTTTCTTATACCTGTAGGAAGATATGTAATGAAAGACATCAAATTGAAGACAAAGCTAGAACAGTACAGATAAAATTCACTTCTTTTTTGTGAGGGTGGCAGAGGGAATGGCACTCACCATACATCACTGTCGCTTGTCAACTCACACTTGGCAACTTTTGAGTTATCTTGCTTCCTAGGGCAAGATTTGTCATTTAATCTCTTTTTCCATATGGCAATACCATCCTTCTCAGATATCTTCTTCCAGCAAAGAAGTTCTGCGAATTGTTCTATTTTTCTCTGCTCACTCCGGAGATCGTCTTTGGTCCGTTGCCATCCCTTAAAGTGAATTTTCCAACCAATGGGTGGGCCTGACAGTACCCAATACCCACCCGGCCTAAGTACCCTATCAACTTCCATCATGTACATACCGTCTGTAGAACAAGAGCGAAGAGGTTCAGAAAATTTCTATGGAGATCATATGAGTAAACCATGAAATGTTCTAAAAGCATTCTTACTACTTCCACTCCATGGAATTAAACATCTCGAGCAGTGTGCCATGTCAAAGACTCGGGATGGAAATGAGAGCTTCATTGATCCAAGGACACCGATATATGCAGGTACGCCTCTCTCCAGTGCAAACTGTACCTGTGCCTCGTGATTATCTTTTGGAGCGAATGACATAGTCAAAACATTTTTCTTCAACAGGTAAGCACCCAAACTGGCAACCTAAACAAAATTATGAAAAAAGCAAAGAAAAATTAAAGTGTATAGCACAACAATGTGGTTGTCATTGAGCATATATTTGCGTATTCACATACCCCACAACCAGTGTCGAGTGCAGTTCTCACTTTCCCGTCGGTAATTGGGATAACAGAAGCAAGCTGATCTATATACTTGTCTGCACCCTCAGGAAACTGTGTTCCGCCGCCAGGAAACCTGAAAACGTTGCCCTCGTAGTGCACCCAGTTTTGAATGGCCTTTTCAACCGTAAGACTCTTGTGTGGCACATTGGCATAAGAAACATAATCGCGGCTCTTCGGCCAAGGAAAAGGAGCAACATAACCCTTTGGTGCTGGAATCAGACAGTACAGCTTCTCATTTTCAGGTGGGCAATGCCTCTCCCGATATATCATGTGATCCCTAGGGAAGGTCATTGCACGCTTTTGCTCCTCGCAAGGAGTGTAATCGGTGTACTGCGCATCACATGGCTCAAAAGTTTTAACTTCAGAACTGAAAGTGTCGTTCGGAAGATCCGATGCACTATGGTGGGTATCAAAATTCAGATTTGTTAGTCTCAGACATTTGGTCTGCTCATTCACCACAGCCGCTATGCTGTCCCCTCGCCCAATACCACTTCTTTGCCATACACCAAGGAGGTAGAAGAAGGAACAGAGCCCAAATACCACAAGTACAAATAGAGCAGTTCTGGTCTTGTTCTCGGTTAAACTCCGAGCCATACCACAACAGCCTAAAAGAATTGTCATTAGTTTAAACTAAATGAATCCAGCAAGTTGCAGTTCAGATTTTCAATAGAACTTACACATGACAATCAATGCATCAATAAATTTCCACACGAACTATAATATTTTATCAAGCAAAGTTGGGCAAGACATGAATTATGTCTGGTCGTAACCAAGACACTGCTCCTCAGTTAAGGGATTATTCTCTTTGCCCTGGTATTTTCTGTTTTTGACGTTAACATGACTATGTACAATAACTTCTCAGTGTAGCAGACCACCAACATTTGTTGGACTCACGGCATTTAGCAAATGAACTGCCAAAGTACAAGCTGTCTTTTGCACTAGAGTTGATTATGGTGATTCCCATTTCGCCCAGCCAGATTTTGCATATTTTACCAACAGGCTAACAAAAACATTCTCCGTTTAACGGTTATATTTCTACAAAAGATTATAACATAAGTTCAGCATGGCACAGTTGAGCAACCGTAAACTGAACCTAAGGTTCTTTGCAATTTGCTTTGCCTAATTATTAAGATAGCAGTCGATCCATCCGATGCATAACCCCCCAAAAAATTAAGATAGCCACAAACAAATTGTTGGGCAGGCCAAGCTAAAAAAGAACTCGATTTTTTTTTCTAATTCTGAATCATTGTCATTAATAAGTACCCTCTGTTCCCATTTGTTACAAAATCAAGTGAGTAGATGTAAATAAAAGAAGCTATACCAAAGTATAGTTTCCCCATTAGATTACTTTAGTTAGCCATTAAAAAGCTTGGAGATATCAGACCACACACGAATTGAAATTATTTATCTGCCAAATGGGGGTGAGGGTGTGTGGGTGGGTGGGTGGGGGGGGGGGGGGGGAGGGAGGAGGTTCAAAATGTAAAGAACAATGCATTTGCATAAACTGTAAACAACAGTGGCTTTGCATAAAATGTATTACCTCCGTCCCAAATTACTTGTCTTAGATTTGTCTAGATACGGATGTACTGTATCTAACACTAAAACAAGATCTTGAGTGGTTTATCTATGCTATCACAGTACCACATACGAATAGACAATAACCTAAATGGAAGAAATTGGGAGCGAATCAAAGAAACTTACCTGTGCAGCTTACAGGGATTCAAGAAGTGTTGGAGAGGCCCAGATTTAGAGGAGGAGCTGCGTCGCCGGCTTGCCGCTGCTACCTGCGTGTGGCTGCGTGGCCGCCTGCCGTGGGGTCGTGGGACGGCTGACGCGCCGCCGTCGTGCTGCTGTGTGCCAGTGGGATGCGCGGCCGTGGGCGGAGGCTGATTTGTGCCGCTGGCCGGTGGCGGCGCTGCGGGGGCCGGCGGTTGCTGTGTGCGACGATCCGGCGGGGGCGGCGGCGGGCAGCGGCTGCTAGGTGCTTTTTTTTTTTTTTTTTTTTTGAGGATTAGGTGCCTTTTCTTTGCCGGGGTGCTGGCCTGCTCCGTGTGACCTGGGCCTAGGTGAATTCGCTTTTTGCTCTAGCTCTGGGCGGGCCACGGCCCAGGTCAGCCCTCACGTAGCTCCGCCATGGCCAAACATTCGAATATATCACAACTGCATCAAGCGAATTACATTGGAAGTTCGGCGTTGGTCATGGCTGGTTTGGAGGATCCTTTGATTCTCGAGACCATAGCGTGCAGGGACCTACGTGAGGGCTGACCTAGCGTGCAGGGATCCTTTGATTCGAATATACTTGTCGAAGACCTCAACGTGCAGAATTTGATGATTGTCTCCGACTCCAAACAAGCAATAGATGATATCAAGAAAGGAAGGGCAGGAAAAAAATGGTTCGGTAGTACATGAAATACAAGCTAGATCAGTTCTTTTTAATTGTATTTTTTAGTTTGGGGGACGTGCATCTAATATGCACATAGTCTAGCTAAGCTTTCTTTTGGAAGAGGTCTGAGGCGTCATGTATGGTTAGGCCAACACTAGTAGAAAATAAGGCATTAGTTCGGGCCGCGCCAGCCCATTAATCCCGGTTCAGTCACGAATCGGGATCAATGGGGGCAACGGTCCCGGTTCGTGAGGCCAGGGGGCCGGGCGGGCCACATGGGGCATTGGTCCCGGTTCGTCTGGCCCCTTTGGTCCCGGTTCCAGACAGGAACCGGGACCAACGTGCTTCGCTCCTGACCCACACCCATTGGTTCTGGTTCGTGTCTGGAACCGGTACCAAAGGTGGTCCTTCAGTCCCGGTTTAAGCCACGAACCGGGACCAATGAGATGCCTATATATACCCCCTGGCCGGCGAGCAGAGCACTCCACACACTGCTCTGTTTTTTTGCCGGCGAGGGAAGACCTTTGTGGTGCTCTAGCTCACCTCCTATGCACATGAGGTGTTTGATGAAATGCCCCCAAACTTAAGCTTTCTCCTCTCGAAGCTCCTTGTCCAAATTCCATTTTCGTCAAGATTTGTCTAGGTTTGGCGGTCCGTCCTGTCCCGTCCCCATCCTGAAACCGTCGCCGATCGCCCACGCGTGGTGAGCCTCTTGATCTTATCTTCTTGCTAAAAGAAAATATACTTACTCGTATGATTTTCTTATTTTTATTATTGTTTGTTATTATATCATGCCATAGTTATGATATCCGCCCACATCGGCCCTCGTCCAGTCTATGATTCAGATGTGGTATATTATCTTTTATATAACTATTTCACACATCTAATGTCTATGACAATTAATTATGCCACCAACTTGACGTAGATGTTTTTATCTATAGGAAGTAGTTGAACCAGAAATTCCAACCGACTATGCAATTTTGCTCGACAAGTTAACTAAAGCTGAAAAAGAAATCGATCATTTGAAAGAAAAATTGAAAAGAACTGAAGATAACAAGATGGGATTGGAGTTGCATGTTGCCGATATCGTCGACGATCACAAGACCAAGATGGATGCAATGCGCTTGAAGCTTAGAAAGATTAGAAAATATGTCATTCATATTGAGGCTTGGTATCATTATGCCGTTGGATCAATTGGTACCTTATTAGCGGTTATGATTGCATTTGTTGTTGCATTTAATTTTTTTACATAGTTTCGGTGTATGTTTTAATTAGATGCTCTAGAGACCCATATGTTGTTCAATAACGACAGCTATGTATGAACTGTACGTACTGTATTCATGATATGTTGTAATGGTTTTTAA
Source organism: Hordeum marinum (assembly GCA_022496015.1). NCBI lineage: Eukaryota > Viridiplantae > Streptophyta > Magnoliopsida > Poales > Poaceae > Hordeum > Hordeum marinum. The sequence continues at coordinate 447,498,213 of CM039676.1, forward strand.
TACACTTTATTATATAACGCACGCAGATGAACCGACAATGGATGTACGGTGACCGACGCACCTCCGAATATATTAAGGGTCTGCATAATTTTCTCGAAACGGATGAGGCAAACAAGCAGAATGATTTTATGCCTTGTCCATGTACCGTCTGTGAGAATACGAAGTCTTTCTCCAATTCTAAAACCCTTCACTTTCACCTGCTTCAGAAGGGTTTTATGTCACACTATAATGTTTGGACCAAGCACGGAGAAACAGGGGTTATGATGGAAGACAACGGAGAAGAAGAGGATGACGACAACTACCCTCCCCCTGAATACGGTTATGCTGCAGTGGGGGAAGCTGAAGATCAAGAGGAACCAGACGATGTGCCTGATGATGATCTTCGCCAGGTCATTGTTGATGCACAGAGAGAATGCGAAAGTGAAAGGGAAAAGTTGAAGTTCGATCGCATGTTAGAGGATCACAAAAAAGGGTTGTACCCAAATTGCGAAGATGACAACAAAAAGCTCGGTACCACACTAGAATTGATGCAATGGAAGGCAAACAATGGTGTATCTAACAAGGGATTTAGTTCGCTACTGAAAATAATGAAGAAGAAGCTTCCAAAGGATAACGAATTGCCCGACAGTATGTACGCAACAAAGAAGGTTATATGCCCTCTAGGATTGGAGATGCAGAAGATACATGCATGCCTAATGACTGCATCCTCTACCACGATGAGTACGAGGAACAGAATGCATGCCCGGTATGCGGTGCATTGCGGTATAAGATCAGAAGAGATGACCCTGGTGATGTTGAGGGCCGGCGCACCGGGAAGAGGGTTCCTGCCAAGGTGATGTGGTATGCTCCTATAGTACCACGGTTGAAACATCTGTTCAGAAATAAAAAGCATGCCGAGTTGATACAATGTCACAAAAAAGACCATAAGAAAGATGGGAAGTTGAGAGCACCCGCTGACGGGTCGAAGTGGAGAAAGATCGAGAGAAAGTGGAGCGACTTTACAGGTGACCCGAGGAACGTATGGTTTGGTTTAAGTGCAGATGGCGTTAATCCTTTTGGGGAGCAGAGCAGCCAGCATAGCACATGACATGTGACTCTATGTATGTATAACCTTCCTCTTTGGTTGTGCATGAAGCGGAAGTTCATTATGATGCCAATGCTCATCCAAGGCCCTAAGCAACCCGACAATGACATTGATGTGTACCTAAGGCCATTAGTTGATGAACTTTTACAGCTATGGAATGGAAGAGGTGTACGTGTGTGGGATGAGAACGAATAGGAGGATTTTGACCTACATGCGTTGCTGTTTGTAACCATCAACGATTGGCCTGCTCTCAGTAACCTTTCAGGACAGACAAACAAGGGATACCACGCATGCACACACTGTTTAGATGACACCGATAGTATATATTTGGACAAATGTAGGAAGAATGTTACCTGGGGCATCGTCGATTTCTTCCGACCAACCATCAATGTCGAAAGAAAGGAAAGCATTTCAAAGGTGAGGCAGATCATCGGAAGAAGCTCGCCCTCCATACTAGTGATCAAATACTTGATATGGTCAATGATTTACAAGTAATATTTAAAAAGGGTCCGGGCGGACTATCTGTTCCAAATGACTCTGACAAACGCGCACCCATGTGGAAGAAGAAATCTATATTTTGGGACCTACCCTATTGGAAAGACCTAGAGGTCCGCTCTGCAATCGACGTGATGCACGTGACGAGGAACCTTTGCATGAACCTGCTAGGCTTCTTGGGAGTGTATGGGAAGACAAAAGATACACCGGAGGCACGGGAGGAACAACAACATGTGAAGATTATGAAAACTTTCATGAAATTCCTCCCTTCAAAGTCAAGGCTGACCCAAGCACCCTGTTAAACGATGAAAATTATCCACGGTTACTGCGCAATAAGCAAAGGACACACGCGAAGAAGAAGTGAAGACTTTCTCTCCATAACTATATCATTGCAGTGACATGTGAAGAAATGAAATGCCTTTTGTAACACATGAGTTTTCGTCTGAAACCCTAATACTTCGAAAGAGATTCTCCATTGTGTACATGAAGTGCATTCAGTTTTTGTCGTAACCCTCTCAACTTTTTATGACATGTTATGTGGGTGAAATGATGATACCATGCCAACTTTTAAACTTTTCAGAGTTCATTTGAAGTGCTTTTCAATTTCAGGGTCATTTAGCTCAAAAAAATCAGTAAGTGCATGAAAAATACCAAATGAAGTCAGAAATGGTTGAAAATTGATGATGTGGCTTTGAATGGTGCATTTTGAACACACAAAAAGTCTGGAGTTCAAATGAGTTCAAAAAAATGAAATCCCTTTGTAGATGAGTTTTCGTTCGAAACCATGATACTTCGAAATAGATTGTCCATTTTGTATACGAAGTGCATCCAGTTTTAGTCGTAACCCACTCAACTCTTTAGCACATGCTATGTGGGTGAAATGATGATACCATGCCAACTTTCAACCTTTTCAGAGTTTGGCTTTTTAATATCTTTCAAAACATCGTAGGAGTGAAGTTCAAAAAAGAATCAGCTAAAAAGCTTTTATAAACCTGTAGTATTTTTGAAACAATAATTATATAAAAATTATGCAACTAAAATTATCAAAGTATTTTTTGTTCAAAACATTAATAGCAAAAAGAATATAGTGATAAAACACACTGGAAATAAATAAAGCAAGAAACAAAACAAAAAAATGGAAATTATGCAACTAAAATTATCAAAGTATTTATTTGTTAAAAAGAATAAACTAAAATAACAGAAGAAAAATACTGGAAAACAATTAAAACAATAAATAAAGCAAAAAAACAAAACAAAAAACAGTTTTTTTCTAAAAAAATGCCGCCTACTGGGCCACCAAGACCTGAATACGACTAGAAACCCAACAGCTAGTTGGGCCAGGATTCAGGCCCGTAGAAGGACCAGTAGGCCCACAGGAAGAGGAGAGTGCAATTAGGCCCGTATGCCTGTAGTTGAGAGGAGCTCGAGAGGGTTGGCGCAGCAGCGCTTATAAACCACTCTCGAGCCCTCTCGGCTAGCAAGGTGGGACTAAACATTTGTCCCCGGACAGCACCATCATTTGGTCCTAGTTGGTGGCACCAACCGGGACCAATGACCACCTTTAGTCCCGGTTGGTTGAACCAACCGGAACCAATGTATCCCTTTAGTCCCGGTTGGTGCCACCAACCGGGACCAAAGGTCCCTGTTTCCCGCCCTTTGGGCTGCCAAAAACAGGTCTTTGGTCCCGGTTGGTGCCTGTTTCCCGCCCTTTGGGCTGCCAAAAACAGGTCTTTGGTCCCGGTTGGTGGCACCAACCGGAACCAATGCTCTGTGTATATAAGCGACAATTTCGATTTTTTCAGATTTCATCCAGCACTTGCCCCCGATGACGCCGAGCACATCGACGCCGCTAGGCTGCCCGAGCTCGCCGTCGATGCCCTCTGCCCTGACGCCCCCTGCCCTGACGCGCCGCCTTGCCCCGACGCGCCACCCTGTCCCGACGTGCCGCCCCAGCCCCGACGCTGGCGCCGCTCCCCGCCACCACCCCACGCCACAGCCCTGCCCCGACGCGCCGCCTCGTGCCCCGACGCGCCGCCCTGCCCCGACGCGCCGCCTCGTGCCCCCACGCGCTGCCCTGCCCCGACACGCCGCCCCTGCCTCGACGCGCGCCTCTGCCCCGACGCCGGCACCGCTCCCTGATGCCGCCCCACGCCACAGCCTTGCCCCGACGACGCCGCCCCTCCTCCCCGTTCGGTCCGGCCGGCCCCCTTTCCTTCCTGTCTGAGTTGCTGATTTAATTTGATGATATATATATATATATATATATATATATATATATATGATATATGATATATGATAGTTAGATGATGATGTTGATGATAAATGATGTATGCTTTTTTTGTTCATATAATTTTTTATAGCATTTTTGGTCCATGTATATATGTGTGTGTATATGGATGGATGGATGGATGGATGTATGCTAAAGAAAATTATGCTAAAGAAAAAAATATCGTAGCTTCCTATTTTTTTCCATGGATGTATGCTAAAGAAAATTATGAAAGAGTTTATGGGAGGTTTCTGTCAAAAGGTTCAATGATTTGTCAAGGCAAAAAATTGAACTAATTAAGGTATCCCATGAGGGGGAGGAGTCCGCAAACCCTAGAAAAAGTGTTGTCGAGGCCACCCCAAACCCTAGAAGGCTTGTCGAGGTCAACCAAATTTACCAAGTTAAATGAGTTAAAAGAGCGTTGTCGAGGCCACCCCAAACCCTAGAAGAGTTGTCGGACATTCATGAGAGAGGCGGTCCAGACGTCGGACATTCATGTTTGTATATTAATTGCCATGGTGTAATATTTGCAGAAACTATGGATCCAAGAGACGAAGAACAAGAACAGTTGTTGGGGGACATAATCCACGGCCCACGTGATATCTTGTCGTATCTCAACTTCACCGATGGTCTGGAAGGAGTGGATAATGACAGCTGCGGTGATCGAACAATGGAGGAGGAAGGACATGATCATGATGGTTCCGGTGACCGAATGCCGGAGGAAGAAGGAGACCATGATGACGGCTCCGGTGGCCGATCGGAGGAGGGAGCTATTGCAAAGTCCGGCGAGGTATATATATTAATTAAGCCTGTGCTGACTCTAGCTAATTGTTGCATTAATTGTTTTGGTATGTATATATATTAATTAACTCTTCTTTCTTCTATTATAGCCCTCCGGATCGAGCCAAACTTCGGTAACGAGACGAGGCCCGAAGAAGAGGTTGCGCAAGGATGAAAAGTTCACGATCATAGCACTCGCGGACGATGGCCATCCGATTGAACCCAAGCGGACCAAGAACGCATTTTCTGCTCAGTTCGGAGCTATTGTTAGGGACAACATCCCGATCAGCATCTAGCAATGGAAGAAGCCTAAGGACGGCGCCCCTGATGGTGATTATGTCACCGATAGACAGAAAGAAGATCTTTGGACCGCGCTGAAGGAAAATTTCACCCTACCGCCATAGGAGGATCCGAATAAGCCAGTTATAGAGCCACGGGTCAAGGCATGTGCTCTTAAGAAGATGGCGGATCTATTCAGGAGGTGGAAGAATGAGTTGAAATCAAAGTTTGTCAACAAAGGAAAGACTCCAGCATTCGTCGGCCGATATGAGAAGATAGGAGATTACTGGCCCGCATTTGTGGCCTACAAGACATCGGAGAAGAGTAAGAAAATGTCAGAGACAAACAAGAACAATGCTGCAAAGAAGCAGTTTCACCATCACACGAGGTCAGGTGGCTACCTTAAAGCCCGGCCGTTATGGGACAAAGCTGAGAATGACCTGCTTGCTAAAGGGTCCAACCACAGACATATAACTGGCCAGACCGTTCAAGGACTTGGTTCTTCGGGGTTGGGGGAACTTTGGACCCTGAAACAGGGAAGTGCTATTAGACGGACGAGCAACTTGTAGTACCCGTGAACAACCTTCAGAACTATGTCACTACAACGCAGGGGAGGGACGTTCATTCCCGACAAAGAGAAGGACGAGCTGACTGAGGCCCTAGGGAATGCTGAGCACCCTGGACGAACACGAGGCACATCAGGCTCCATTTCGTGGAAGGTTGGGTTTCCCGACGCAGGTGGTTACAGAAGCCGGGAGAGAAAGAAAAAAGCGGAGCTGAGCGAAATTCAGAAGCTCAATGCAAGACTACAAAAGCTAGAGGAAGCAGAGAGCCAGCGAGCTGCCGGCCAACCATCTCAGCGGCACGAAGCTACCCCAAAAGCTACTACCCCGCCATCTCAGCGGAGAAGCAGCATCGCTTCCACGGAGCCCGTTCAGCCCGACTTCACGTCTCCTAGCTACCCCGTGGATACTATCACAGAGGCTCAACATTGCGAGCTTATGATGAAATGCCGGAACCTCACTTTCAAGGCGGCTGTCAGCTCTGTTGCACCTCCTCAACCCAACGGAACTTTTCACTGTCGTCCGATTCCACATGGCTATGCTGTTGTGATGGTGGATGAAGTAATGCCGGACTTTGAGGAGCTCGATCTTGACCACTATACATGTGAAGGAGAGAATAAGCTGGTTTGTGCCCTGAGGAGTACATGTCTATGGCAGAAGGAGTACATCAAGATTCCAAATTGGATGCCTCCGCCTCCTCCTTCTCCTCAGGCGAATCAGGGCACTCCTCTTCATCCTCCTCCTCCTCCTCCTCCGGCGAGTGATCATCAGGGCACTCCGCCTCCTCCTGCTCCTCCCGCGAGTGATCAGGGCTCTCCGGCTCCTCCTCCTCCTCCTCCTCCTCCTCCTTCTCCGGCTCGTCCGACGCGTGGGGGCACTCCGCCTCCTCCTTCGCCTACTCCGGCACGTCGGAGCAGTACGCCTCCTCCTCAGCCTCGTCGGCAACGGCGGAAGGCAGCCGCCACCACTCCGGCTCCTCCGGCGCCTAGTAAGCAACGACGGAAGGGAGCCGCCGCCACTCCGGTGGCTAGCAGTACAAGCATAAGCAGGAGGGAATACAGATACGATCCATCTCTCAAGCCTGTGGAAAAGTTACCATATGAGAGGACTGAGTCTGAAAACAAGGAGATAAGTCAGGCCGAAGTGAGGGAGCATTTTGCAAAAAAAAAACTCCAGCTCCGAAGGAGAAGATAGATCCGGTGAAAGCGATGCGCACTATCGATGCCCTAAAGCGACCACCACCGCCTCCGCTGGATTCCAACTATGTTCGCAGTGTTAAAAAGACATATCAAGAGGCGTGGCGGTCGGGAAGTACTTCCAGTGATGCAAAGTTAGCAGAACGAAGAAGTGGGAAAAAAATTCCACAACTCGGCGAACAGGAGAACCAATCGTGCCCCCCGCTCAAGGTTTCTAGCGATATCGTCGCTAATCATCCAGGGATGGTCCCCGGTACCAAACATGGTGATTACCTGAGCGATGATGTAATGTTTGACACGTTGGAGGTGGACGATTTCAAATACTAGTATGGGAAGCCTCTCGTCAAACCTGATCCTCCTCCTCTAACAACGATGATGCAAAGATTCCATGAATGGTACATGCAACACTGCCACGAGCATGGGGCGGAATCTTTGATACTGAAAGTTAAAAGGAGCATGACCTCGTTGGAACTGAAATGTTGAATATTGAATTTGAGGAGATATTCCGGTTATACAATCAGAAGGACATCGACAAAACAATCGTGTTTTGCTACTGTCTGTAAGTACTATTTCTATAATTAAGTCTCTCTATGTATATAGCTCAGCTCTTTCATTGCATGTGTATATAATTATCGTCACTACTATATTATGCAGATTGAAGATCGTCGAATGCAGAAAAACACAAATGTATGACATTGGGTTAATTAACCCAGATATCATACATGGGCATAATTTTAAAAATTATCCCAAAGCAATCGAGGACAACTTGCTATAATCATTGCTTAAAAATCAAAACAAAGGAACAATACTCTTTCCTTATAACTTCAAGTGAGTGTTACTGTCTTCTGCATATTTAGTTTCACTTATATTACTCGAGGTTTATAGTAATGTAATTGATGAGTTATGCATGCGTACGCAGTTTTCACTTTATTCAGCTAGAGATTCAGGTTGAGCGGGGACTAGTAACTATCTTAGACTCGAAACGAAAAGATCCCCAGCAATATGCGAACATGACTAAAATTCTCCAGAAGTAAGTTCAATCGATCATTATCGCATCATATCGGCAACTTTGTTCATTTCCTGATATCAACTAATTATTTTCTTTGTCTGGCAAGGTTTGGAAAGAGTTCACAACAATTATTCCGTCACTGCCGGGGGAGCTGCGATTTACACACCCAAAAGTAAGTACTACTAGCTAGTTCCGCGCATGTCCCATTGATTCTAGTTTCATCAATATCATTTATCATGCTTCATTATCAGTTTGATTGAACTCTATTTCTCGTAAAGTGCTTGTGGGAGGAAGACGGGACTAATTTATATGGATACTATGTTTGCTAGTTCATCTACAACGCGACGACCCCTAAGCGGGGCTACTCTAAAAAACAATTTGAAGTGCGTAAACAATAATATTCACACTTTTATTTTATTACCATATATATGTATTGACCCCCTTCTTCAAATTAGATGTGGAAGATGCGGGATGAACTCCTACCATATGATCGCATACGAGCAATTCAAGAAGAATTAGCGGGATTCTTTCTTGACCACGTCATCGATAAAGCCGGAGAATACCATCTGCAATTGGACATTAGATGTTAGGGATTGTAAGAGATCTTATATTTTATATATGTAGTTAGTAGCGTTGGATATATATACGAAAACTTGTTATACGACCAATATCTCGGAGAAAGAGAGGTCGGTCACTTCTATCTCTATATGTTCATGACGATCTTCTGTACTTAATGGTTCCTTCATTTGCTTACTAGCTAGCATGTCGAGTTCTTTTTATAGTAGCTAGCGTCGACCAAGCACGGAGAAAGAGAGGACACTTCTCTCTATCAATTAGCTAGTTATAACAATATAAAACCCCTAAATTAACTCTCTAAAACCCCCTAAACCCCCATCCCTTTCAAAATAAAAAAATAAGCAACTGCCAGATGCTGACGCGTGGATGCCTGTTGGTCTCGGTTGGTGTTACCAAGCGGGACTAAAGGTCCTCCTACCTAGGCTCCCCGCAGAGGCCACATGGAGCCCTTTCTGTCCCGGTTTGTAAGAGAACCGGGACTAAAGGTTTTGGGTTTTAGTCTCGACACTTTAGTCCCGGTTCCGAAACCAGGACAAATGGGCCTTACGAACCGGGACAAATGGACATTTTTCTACTAGTGCAACCCCACGATCTAAACTGTATCCCACACCATGTGGTTTTTTATGAATAAAGCAGTTTTCACCCCGTCAAGAAAAAGCTGCATAAATTTGTTATTGTATAAAAAAACATAAATTTTGTTCTAAAAACATAGTTCGCGGATTATATAGGATATAAATATGCATATTTTTGGACACGAATAAGAGGAAAAGATTTCTCAAAATTGCCGTTTGAATCCCCGTTCAATTGACCACAGTGTGGAGCGGCTTATTTCATATCAAGACCATAGTGAAAAAATCAACAACCTAGAGTAAGAGGTCCGAGTTTAGGACAAAACATCCACCAATCATGAGATCGAGAGTTGAGCAAAATCGATCCAAGAAAAGGGGAGAAAACGAACACTTCTTCATTCAACAGACCGAGTCAGGATCCAGAGGAAGGGGCTAAAATCCGCAACCCTTGTAGCTATCACTACAGATTAATCCCTAAATGATTGCAATACATAATGGATATCTCGGTTACACTAGCCTCACTAGCCTCTGAGGGGAATCTCAGAGGCTTTCTCTGACCGGCCTCACTAGCCTTTGAAGCTCGGGCACAAGGAAGACGAGGAGCCGCTCACTTTGTTTGACAAGAGAGACTGGGAATCTCTTTCCTTAGTACCTTTAGGCAAAACAGGCAGACCCAAGGGTGGTGTTAGTTTGGACTAGATATGCGGAGGGCATGGATTTTGTATTGCAGTTTGTTCCTCAACATTAACTCGAAGCAATCATGCGCTTTGCCACGTCGGCTAATCGTTGTGTTGGCGTACTGGCTAGTGGAATTTCAAGTTGTGATTGTCCACACAAATATTACATGATACTAGCACAATGCCCATGCGTCGCTATGAAGCCATAAAAACAAGAAATTATCACTGGCTTAGGAGATCATTATAAGATGATGGTGTCTTGCGGCTGTTGCATGGTTGACGATGAAAGAGAGCACAAATATAACGAAAGATTTATAGTGAGAGTCTCGAGTGACCATAATAGGTCCTTCACAAGATTTATAGTGAGATACATTTTGAATTTGGAACATATGAGAATGGCCGTGAGTAAGTTAAATGCATAGGATCAAATATTAGGTAGGAGGACAACATCTATCGCCACATTGAATAGTAATTTGTTTGCCCTCTTCTGCTTTGACATGGAACAAGAAGAATTGGTTGGAAAGAGAAACTAAAATCAAGACCATGATTTTGAATTGGAGGCATGCTTGCATTTATAATTTGTGTTTTTACAATAATGTTATTCTCACATTAGGATGGCAATATATTTGTTTATTTGAGATAGGTCTCACACCTAGTAAAAATTACATTTGTTTATTTATGTCTTGGAAGGTTGCAAGTCCGGTTGTTTATCTGTTTATTTTATGTTGTCCCACATGCGAATTCATCACTAACTTCAACCTTTATAAAGTAGGAAAGATATCTCTCAAAAAATTTACATAGCTTCTCAAACATGAAAAGTGTTTTTTTTCCGGTGTGCCTATAAGTCCATGAAAACATTGTTCAGATAGATCACCATAAGGGGAAGGGCCACATAATTTGACGGCATAGACTTACATGTAAGCAAAAAAAAAACTATCAGATTTCTTGAGATATAGGTGGAGTAGAGGATAACATTAAAAAATTGATGTAGTACTTGGAAAGTGAAGTGTCAACAATTTTGTGTCATTGAACGAATGCCTTCATTTTGTGTCATAAAATGGCTTGATTTATACCTATGTGTTATATTGTTCACAATCAAGACAAGTTAATGATATTCAAAATGACAACATCTCAGTTCAACTTTCAAACATGGACACATGACTTTTTATGCACAAAGTAAACCTATTCCAACTTACTAAAAGAAAACACACATATCGACTTGTACTGCAAATACTAGTACTATTTTCCATTAAAATTAGTTTCATTCATTATGTTTTTACTAACATCTAAATACAACAACTAATATTTGGAGGTGCATATTAGAGATCATGCCCGTGTCTAAAATAACAAGTGAAAAGGGAAGGGGTTGGCATCTTCCGCATAACATATGCACTCTCTTCTAATTTTCCAATCTCAACTTCATATGTTTTGTCATCTGGAGAGTTAGTGTCCTAATGAACACGAGTGTACAGAGCAATCAAAGGATTAATAAGTTGTTCTGGTTCATCAAATTAATTTGACCAAGCAATAACTTACTATATACAGGCAATGACATTGACTTTTTTTTAAGAAAAAACATAATATTAGAATTTGATTGAGATAAAAAATATGGAAGGATCAAGGATGAATAATAGTGAATTAATATTTGTAAAATCTATTTCTCAAGTATGTATAATGTGGCCCAATATAGTAGTGTGAGTTCATATTTTTTTAAAGGAATGCCATGTGCAACTGCTAGGTAAGGACTGATGACATTAAAGGTTCTAGCCGTTTGGATATAGTTCTACCATCATAGTCCTACTACAGCAAATTCCGAAGTGATCTCCATAGATGAATACCCATATTTTGACCATTGTTCAGTGAAGTAGGCAATCTTTGATAGAAATGGCAACTGGCAAATGATTATCTGTATATAGATCAAGGATGGAAAATAATTTTAGGATCCAGGATCTGAGAGTTCCCATTGATGCCTCCGTCACAATTCACAAAAATGGCATTCATTCATATTTAATAAGGCAGCAATATGGCGGCCACATAAGAGAGCCCAAAGTTTAGTAGGCAAAACCTTCTCACTTCTGCAAAAGTATTTTTTTTAAAGACGCATCAGCTCAAGTAGCATGCTGATTAAGATAGACATTACTTTATCTATATACGAATTTAAATCTACATATAAAAATTTCTCGGGCTTGTTCTTTTAGGTGAAAACCCATAATTTGGCCTTCGGTGGTTGGATGTGGTGACAACATCGCTTGAGAGTTGTTCCCTTCCTGAAGGTATTGTTGTTGAAGAACCCTAATTGTTGTACTTATGATGTCAAGTGGTTGTAGATGCTCTCAGGTGTTCTCCAACCCTCGTTGCTTCTCTTGCTTCTATTGCGGAGCCACACAACGCCTGGCGAAATGCTTATTGCTTCTCCAACTTCTACCGTGAAGCCGCACAACGCCTGACGGATTGTGTGGCTCATGCAAAGCACTCGACGTGCATTATGGTGCCTTCTGTTCCTAATTTGCTCTTGATACCACTTTCGAATTCCATGCCTAGTGGAGTACTCACTACTCACTGCAGACGAGCCTTGAACTCCCAAATTAACGGCTCGCAGTATTGTGTAGCTGTGAAACAAAAATAAAAGTGGATGGTTTGAAGAGCACAACATTTCTGCATTTCAGTTATTTGTATGGTATGGCTGGTTACTAGGGACAATACTCCCGAGTCTTTCCTAGCCTTAATGTATGCATCTCCTCTCCCTATTCAAGTGATATCCAGAGTCCTTGACAATGGAACACTGCTACACATTCAATACTTCCCATACGATTCCAGTAGTACGACGACAATTCAGATCCCGCCATCCATGCGAAAATCTAGATGACATGATGCTGTTGGATTAGCCCTCGTAGTAGAATCGTACTAGCAAAATCATACGTGATGTAGTTATGAAATATCAACGTCAAGGACACGAACATCATCTTTTTTTCCTAAAAGGAAGAGAAATACCCTCAGCCTCTGCGTCTTTTGATGCAGACAACTATATTATTAAAGATGCAAAATTCAATAGCCGAACAACATCAACCTAGAGAAAAAGAAAAAGAAGAAGAAAAAAAACGAGGACGCATGAGTGTTATGGCAACCTGATTGTGATAACAACATCAAAGCAAAAAAAAAAAAAAATCAAGGTCTTTGCAGTGGAATGCAAAGTGTTTTTCAAGGGAAAGCCTCGTTTTGTGTTGCTGAGACATGCACCTAAGAAGAAATTGCCAGTGAAGTGAGCCGAGGAGCCAAGTGACGTGCCAGCGCTATTACTTGATTGAGTGTCTCGCGACAGTAATTTCACCAGATAGCCACTAACCTTATGTTACAGTACGACATCAAAACGAAAAATACAAACCTCATAGACTACACCTTCAAGAAGGAATCGTCACACGTGCGCCGATGATGACGAGTCCACCGCAAGGTTCAGTCCAGATTCTCATCCTTAAAGCCAAGCTTCCATCCACCACCTTCAGCAAGGACATGACGCGGGCGCATGTCGATATAGCCCAATCAGAGATCTTATGTTTCCACCGGATAGCATAAACTCCTCGTCGAAGCCGTTTGTACCATCAGCTATTATCCTGCTACCGACGCCTCAATAGCCGAATACCTTCGGAGAAGACAACGGAAGACAGAGACGTTCCATACCGTCTGCCTCCCGTTATTGCCGCATCACCTTCGATCCAGCAACAACATGGTAAATATGACACCTCCGCCAGAGCCACCATGCATCACATGTCCGTAGCAGGCATGACTTGATGTCTCTGCATAAGACATCATGCGTAGCATCCATCGGCAGCGCATCCGTCGAGGGCTTCACCTATCAACGACAGGCACTGCCACACAACTCTGAAAGAGGCGCACATGTATCCCCGGTCGATCCGCGTCGAACCCGTTCTATTGATGGAGAAAACGTCCCATACCATCACCAGCCTCAGGAAGGTTGTCGCCACCTCGAGATCCAGACTCTGAGTGGCCCACACGACCTCGGAGTCTACCCCAATTGATGAACATGGGCCTCCTCCCCGATTCCGGGCACTACAGGGAGCACCCACCATCGGGCCAGCCGTTGTCGTCGCCCATAAAACTGCAACAGCCGCCGTGATCCTGCGTCAAGCGTCGTCGATGTCGGAGGAAGCTCTGCCGCCATGTGTGTCCTGCAACCTCCCTGGGAGCGGGATCCCTAGATCCACCGCCACCGCCGCCGCCACTAGGACCCACCACCTGGCCCGTCATCCCCGGCAGAGGGGACGCCGACAGCGCCATGGCCAGAACCGCTGCACCGAGGATACATCACCCCCGATTGACCACATCCTCTCCCGTTCCGCCCTCCCTACGAAGCCGTCGGAGCAGCATCGAACCGCCAAGAAAGATGAACTCTGGATTGAATCTCGCGCCGTCTAACCTCCAGGCAGCAGGGCCCTAGCCCGGATCCCCACCGTCCCCATGACCGGCACTGCCTAGGCCTGGTCGGCACCCGCCTCGGGGGACGATGAGGTGGAGGAGAGGGGGGAGATGGCGGTGGCCAGGGGACTAGGGTTGCCCCCCTGGTTGCCTAGGAAGGGGTGTAGGGCAGAACGAGGATGCGAAACACCCACACGAACACCATCTGTTTTGCATTAGAGCATCTCCAACAGCCGCGCGAAAAGACGCGCGCGCGGTAAACTGCCACTTTAGCATGCGCGGGACGTTTTTGCGCGCTTCAGCGGCGGCGTGAAAGTAGCGCGCGCGGGAAAAGACGGCAGCTCGCGCGCTAGATTTGGCGTGCCGCTTCCGGCGTGCCTATAAATTGCAGCGCTCGCCACGCGGCTCCACACTGCCACGCGCACTCTCCCAGCTCCCTCTGCCGCTTCCTCGCCCCGCCACCACTGCGCCACCATGCCGCCGCGCCGCCGGGGATCGTCTGGCTACCGCGGCGTCCGCGCGTGCCCCGGCGGCACCTACTATGCCGAGATCCGGTCCGGCGACGTCCGGCTCGGCCTCAGCATGTTTAGGACCGCGAACGAGGCCGCCCATGTGTACGACGCGACGGCATGGAGCCTAGAGAGGCCTCGGTCGCAGATGAACTTCCACGACGTCTACACGCGCGAGCAGGCGCAGGCCGTCGCCCCTCCGCCTCGTCTTATCACGGACCAGGACCGTGCGGAGCACCTTCGGCGGCAGTGCCGCCTCCTTGTTGCCGAGGAGGACAAGCGAGCCATGGCGGAGTGGCGCCGGCGCCACCCGGAGGACGTCGTCAACGAGCGCGCCTACTGGGCGAAAAGGACGGCAAGGCACCGCACGGAGTGGGCGGACAGGCGTCGACGGAAGTCACTGGCGGTATCGCAGTGCGGTGCCGTTGAAGCTGGTATGACGTCGATCTTCACGCCAGACGATGATCGTTGGCATGACGTATGGATCAATACCTCGGACGACACCACCGAGGATGATGATGAGGACGACTCGGAGTAGTTCTAACTGCATCATAGTTTATCTAGTTTGCACCGTAGTTTAATTTTATCTATCGAACTATGTAAAATAACCATGTATCGTTTTATTTATTCACCGAGAATGTATCGTTTTTTTATCTAGTCTAGAGTGTTCGTGCGAGAGCGCGCGCTGTGCATTTTAACGCGTCTGCTGGAGCTACGCGCACACGCTAAATTTTAACGTGGCTACTAGAACCAACGCTGCCCGCCGCGCTTTTTCAGGCGATAAACACGCTTTGTGCGGCTGTTGGAAATGCTCTTTAACTTCAGGGAGCAGCGTGACGGTTGTTGGTAGCTAGTACGTACTGTACTTCTTTTGTGAGGCCACCAAGTACGCAAGCTCGTCCATATATACAGAGTAATCGAACACGCCGTTCCCCGTACTTCTTAGCTCATGTTCGCTTTTTGCCTCAGTTGATTAGATAAGGAGGGTAGTCTACATTGATAGGGAGTAAAAATCCAAGCGTGGAAAAGGTGTATTGTTAGTCTGATTCATTGCCAGCACACTGGTATTTTGGGCCTGGCTGTGAACGGATCGATACCAAAGTAAGTGAGAGGGGGCATGAGTATTTTCTTTACGTAAGGTGTTTACGTAACCATCGTGGCATCTGGTAAGTGGTTAGTAGGAAATCAGGGGGGCGGGGCCCACAGTTAAAATCGGGGGAAGAGAATTAGTGGAAGGATTACCTAACAGGCACGTAGGTGTAGAATTATGGGAGGGGCATCATCGCCGCTTCTTGTGATTATGGGAGGGAGTGTGTCAAAAACGAGCAGTTTGGCGGCTAATTGGTTTGTCCAATGTACGAGTGCCCCTAGCAGTCTGCCACATGATCTGTTGTATTGGTGACAGTGTCACGAGCAGCACGATCATTTCCATCTTTGCTTGCGGTCAACATTATACATTATTACGCACATATAAAAAGGCCGTGCGCAGGTGGCTTTGCGCTGGTGGAATATCAGTGCACGTGAGGACAAAGGGTTAATTAGAATAACTGTGGTCAATGTGAATGAAACCATCTCTGTAAGGGTTAATTCGTATGGACGATCTTGCATGTATGAATCGAAGAAGCTTTCATAAAATGTACTACAGGGCCACACGAACTCAAGGGCAATTATCTGGCGAGAAAGAATATGGAAGATATGACCCTAAAATATTGCCAGGAATATTCTAGTACCTGGCAAGCTATCTGTTAAAAAAAGTTTTACAGAAGGGACCTTACCAGGAATCCCGGATAGATATGAGCTTTCAAGGGCAAAAGAACCGCCGGCAACAATCATAGGGGGCAGCTAAATCTCGGAACAGGCAGAGGCGAGAGCTGGAAAAAAAATTCAGTGCGCAATGCACGATTATTCCGCACGGACTGTCACTTGGTTGAGAGAGATGGATGGATGAGAGATATCGTTGCTTGATGTGGTAGATGCGCTTTGCCACCCCTGTATATAAGGCTGGCAATAGTGGAAGTAACTTAGCATTTTCCTTCTTGTGAGTGCGGATAAATTGCATGATCATGCAGTGACTTGCATCTAGTCCATGCTCCACCATCTTCTGACACTTGAAAAGTTCTTGCTTCACCTCCTTCATCCTAGATTTCTCATATCCCCTCTTCTTTAGTGCCTTGAGATCTTGGCTGTGCAACACCCCATCCCTATATTCCAAGGTTTTGGGCTGCATCGTCACATCCTCGGGAAGGCAAGGGTTGATGACCTACTCTTTTTCATGGTTCTAGAGTCTTTTGGAACGTGTTTTTAGTGTAATCCTCAGATGTGACTATTTGACCTCAAGGGGGTTACCGGCAATAGAGTGCTTGAGTCTTTGTCCATTGACCACCCTTGGTTTGTCACCTGAGGCATTGTTTATTTCTATGGCTCTGAACCAGTAAACATTTTCAATGATATATTGTCCTTCCCACTTAGAGAGAACTTTGCCTGTAAAATGTCTGAAACGAGACTTATGCAAGAATACTTTCTCACCAATGATAAATTTTTGTTTTTGATTTCTTTTATCATGCCATATTTTAACATTTTTTAAAACAACTTGACATTTTCATAAGCTTTACTTCTTCATTCATATAGAGAACTCATATCTAACTACCTCTTTTATCAAGCAAGTTTAACATCATAGTTAAGCTAATTAATGACCTATAACAAGTTCTATGTTCTAGCTGAAAAAGTAAGTGACAAGTTTTTTCATATAATGTGACGTCTTCATGGGATTTTTTAACAGTCATGTTAGAGGAACGAGAATCTTATCCAAAAACATAGGAGAGATTATTTCCTGTATCTCTAACAAAAAAAGATAACTGGTCCAGATAACTCTGCATCTGGACAACACATATAAATAATTAATAAAGATGGCTGCATGCATCGATTGATGCAGATGTCGGGGTTTTAACCTCCTTTTCCAAAACATATAACGAGTGCTTCTATGCCAAGGAACGGAACGCCACCAAACTCTGCTCTACGTCTTCTTTTGTAACCATTCTCGTGAATCTTGGTACCTTCCATGCCCTGACCAAATTCCGACTCACACAAAGCCAAGGATCAACAAGAGAAAACTAGCTGGATTTTGGAGATTTGAGTTCTAGCATGTGGATGTTTTATCAAGCCTAGCAAGTAAGAAGGGAAGAAAGCGAGGCAAGTGTGTATATAGACAAAAGACAGGTAAGATGCTTGAGTGTACTAGAGGCAAACAATTCTTTATTTCTGAAAGAGTTGATGTAGACAACTTGAGTACGCCCAATAACCAGTGTGATTAAACACATGCGAATACACTGCTGAATTATGATTACAAATATTTCTTAAATATATTCACTAAAAACACTACTAACGAACAATCTTCATGACAAATTTATCTTTCGAAGATCCAAATTGAGTTCCAAAGGAATACATACATTGTTACTTCTCGAGCCATGCCCCTCTTTAGCAGCCTCTACCAATGAATCCTATGCAAGTTGGGAAGAAAAATGTCAAGAGAAAACTATCGACTTCCAAATAGCAGTGAATCACAGGTTTTGCAATTTTATTTTGATGTTTTCATACAAGTTTTATTAAAAATAAAATTAAGTAATTTTGGAGGTAACATATAAGGTTTTTTAATAATGATGAGTTCCCAATTTAATCACCGAAATGACTTCTATCGAACCATAGTACTAGAATTGGGGTACAACAAAGAAACAATTGGACATGCTGATCCTAATACCCATTTTGTACACGCTTAATAATGAACATGCATGGGTACATGCGTCAATTTGGGATGTCTTGCTGACCCGTTGTACAACAGGTTCTCGTTTCCATTATTTTTGGTTCTCGTGGAACAGGTACGGTAAGAGTGGCCAATGTTCCAATCCGACTGCTTAGTCGCACGACATAAGTAGCTATATAAGAGGGGGGACGCTACGCCTCCGTCGGTGGATTAATTGAAAACATCCGTCACCTCATGGGCTGTTAGATTTAGCCATAAATAACCATTGGATCTCCCAACGACGTGCGTCATGAATTGTAACAAGATAGATATTGCACAACTTGCTCTCTAATAGTTGCTTTATTGCAAAACCCCGGAATCGTTATTTTTGATTGGAACTTTTTATGGGGCTTGTTGCGCGTCGGTCGGCGGCTGTCTTTTGCCTAGCAAGCCGATCTGACAATTCTATTCTGCAACGAATGTCTTGTTATTAAAACATTTGCAACGGTGATTATGTTGCGTTTTTTTACAACATGAGTCTTGTTGCCGGATCTGTTTTTGCAACATGGGTTTTGTTGCAGATTTTTTTGCAACATCGGTCATGTTACGGATTTTTTTTCCAACATGGGTCGTGTTGCCAGATTTGCTCTTGCAACATGGGTCGTGTTGTATATTTTTTCGTAACATCGATCGTGTCGCGGGATTTTTTTTACAACATGGGCCGTGTTGTGGGATTTATTTTGCAACATAGGTTATGTTGCGGGACCTAGCCTCTGTGGGATCTAGCCTTTGGTCGGCTTGCAACAAGAAACTAGTTGCAGAATCACTTTTTGAAGCAATGGACCAGTTGCACAACATAGACATTGACTATCCGACAAAGCTCATCCAACGGGCATGAAGGTGATGGACGTTCACGTAAGATCGGTCGGTCGAAGGAAATAATTTCCCATATAAGAGAGCCTATATATGAACATCTTTTTTCCCAAGTCCAAAGGGTGTTTTGGGAAACAAGAGAGTTTCCCATCGAGAAGACCACACATGATACGCTAACGCGCCGAGTCAGACGATGCGCGTCCATCATTATCCAACCAGACATGTAAGGGCACGTGTAATAATGTTATCTTAGAAGTGTCATGTAGGATAAATACTTAGGTGGAGAAAAGAGAAAATCCTAAGAAAAGGCTTGCCTTCTCTTAATTAAGAGATGATCTCTTGTCCACAATTGTCTCCTTACATATTTAGGGATATCTAGTTATTGAAGATAAGACTAATAATAATCCATTGTACATCATTTTCTAGATTACACGATGGACCTAAGATACGATATCGATAGCCTTATCAACCATTGTACATGTCCTAACCAGTTGAACCCTACGAGGGGGCTGGTCCAAAAAAATGTGCCAAAGGATATCTGGTTGGGTTTCGGTTCAGTAGCTAAATTACCTTCAGATGTAAGTGATATTTTGCTCTTCGATAGTGAGGAAAACACAGGTTGTCAAAAAAAAAACATCCCCCTCCCCCACTACTGGAATCAGGATCATTGCCGTCAGCCAGATCTTTGTCGTCTCCTAACTGACGGCAAAGAAGGTCTTTGCCATCAGATTAAATAAAACTGACGGCAAACAGAGACCCGACGACAAAGATCATGTTTGTCGTCAGCCAGATCTTTGTCGTCTGCTAGCAGACGGCAAAGAGGGAGGGTGGCCCACTAACGAGGACAACCTAACGTCCACTTTCTTTGTCGTCTGCTAGCAGACGGCAAAGCTTCTTTGCCGTCCGCTAGCAGACGGCAAAGAAAGTGGCCAACCTAACGGCCGTTAGCTAGGCTCTTTGCCGTCTGCTAGCAGATGGCAAAGAGCTTTGACCTAACAAAAACCAATCAGCGCCCGCGCCCCACCCCTCTCTCTCTATCCCCTCTATCTCTCTGCCCTCACCTCACTCGCATTGTCCCCATGCCCGAGCCGCCCCCGCCACCGACTACCACCGCCCCCGCCGCCCCGGTGCCCCGCCCAGGCCTTACGGCCGCCCCGCCGCCCTGGTGCCATGCCCAAGCCTTGCGGCCGCCCCGCTGCCCCGGCGTCACCGCCCCCGCCGCCCGGCCCCTCTCTGTCCAGCCACCCCCCGCCGCCCTGCGCCGTCCCGCCGCCCCGCCCCCCGCCGCCCAGCCCCTCTTCGTCCAGCCGCCCCCTGGTGAGGTTCTTCCTCTTTTTTTCTTACTTTTTTTTCTTGTAGTTTTTTGATTTAGGTACTATTAGTAATTTAGGTTAGTTGATTTAGGTTGTACTGTTAGTAATTTAGGTTAGTTGCTTTTTTAGGTTAGTAGATTGTAGGTTAGTTTTTTTATATTTAGTCATATTTTAGGTTATTAGTACGTTTTGTGAGATGAAAAAATAAGAAAAGAAGAAAAAATAGAAGTGGAGAGGAAAAAGGAAAATAAGGAAAATGAAGAAGAAAAAGAAGACAAGAGGAAGTAGGAAAAGAAGGAAGAAGAATAAAAAGATGGAGAGGAAACAGGAAAATAAAGAAGAAGAAGAAGAAGAAGAAGAGAAGAGAAGAAGAAGAAGAAGAGGAGAGGAGGAGGAGGAGGAGAGGAGGAGGAGGAAAATAATAGAAGAAGAAGAAGAAGAAGAAGAAGAAGAAGAAGAAGAAGAAGAAGAAGAAGAAGAAGACAAAGAAGATGAAAAAAAGAAGTAGAAGTAGAAGATGAAAAAAAGAAGTAGGAAAAGTAGAAAAGGAGGGTCGTGAGGCAAAAGAGGGTCGCCAAGTGGTCGAGGGGTCGAGGATCGAGGGGAAAAGGAGTCGAGGGTCTAGGGGTCGAGGATTTGCCATCCCGACCCCGACCCCCTGACCCCGACACCCCGACCCCCTGACCCCGACACCCCGACCCCGACACGACACCCTGACCCCGACACGACATCCCGACACCGCGACCCCCACACAGCACCCCGACCCTCGACCCTCGACACCCCCGGCCCCGACATAGCACCCCGACCCCAACACGACACCACAAACACCCTGACCCCCGACACAACACCCCGATACCCCGACATGATACCCCCGACCCCGACACAGCACCCCTATCCCGACACGACACCCCCGACACCCCGATCCTAAAAAAGGTGCTCTTCGAACTTCCAGAGGCCGACGGGTCATATATTTGTGAATTATGAGTTAGGTCATATATTTTTCGATTTTGTTATACAGAACATCATATTTATGTTGATCAGGTGGATTTAAATGTGCAGTTGTTTCGTCGCTGCGAGGGTCTGGTGTTCGACGACCTCCCCGTGCGTTCGACGAGCTCCGCCCCTGCGTTCGCGGGTGACCACAAATGACATCTCCTCTTGCCCCCTTCATTTCCTCTGTTCCGGTCTTCGTGCCGATGAAACTTGCTAGCTATAGGTGTCTTCAATCATCAGTATGCGTGACCACTATGCGTCTCCCATTCGAAAGGGTTGCATCTATAAGTATGCATTCATTAGCATATGTATAACTGTGATTCTTTCGAATTGTCCAACGTTATCCATGGACAACCCGAGTATGTGTAGATTGGGTTCGTTTTCCCATATGCTCTGCTCCGGATCCGATGCAGAATTTCTTTAGTGCCTCCCTGTTGTTCTCCGGGTACACATCCTCTCTGCTTATTGCCGACACGTGTACCAGGAGAACAACGGGGAGGTGCTGCCGAAATTGTGTGTCAGATCCGGAGCAGAGCATGGGAAAATGAATCCAATCTACACATACTCGGGTGGGATTAGGACATATCTTTACCTACTAGCGTCTAGGTTGCATCGACGTAATAAAAATGACAAACTCTATTAACTGATGAATATGGTTTGCTGAATTATGTATATTTTTTGTGTGTGTCCAGTATCTAGGCAAGATGAGTGATCGTGAGTGGATGTACACCGGTCACACTAGTCAGAAAGACATGACCCGTGAATGGATAACAAAAATCAAGGAGTTTGTGAGAGTCGCATTTGCAAATCGACAGAAAACAACTTGGTGCCCTTGTGTCGATTGCGACAACTATAAGCAGAGTTTTAAATGATCAAACACCTGCAGAAGTGGGGTTTTACGCCTAATTATACGGTCTGGACATTTCATGGTGAGTCTGCCCAACATGCCAGAGCTGAGGTGGTTCGTCATCGCACCAACGACCATGGTACCGAGATCGAAGACATGGTGCAAGACTTTGATGATGCTCGGGATTTGGACAATGAGATGGAGGAATCTGCAAAGGCCTTTTATGAAATGTTGAAGTCTTCAAAACGTCCTCTCCATGAGCACACTGAGCTTTGTCAGCTGGATGCCACCGCGCAAGTAATATATAGATGATGAAGATTAATATTAGTAATGTGAGGTATTCAATTATTATTATGTACATATATATTATTAATTAGTTCATGTTATTAGGTATTCAATTTTTATGTTGAACTAATTTCGTTCACTCTTTGTCGTTGCAGGTGTTGACAGATGGTGGGCTCAGGTCGATAGCGCTCTGAGCCTCCTTCCTCGACGCGTGCTGGGAGGGGTGCTATTATTCCATCCCAGCAACTCCGGAGAGCGCTGGTACACAGCATGCAGACACCGGCGGGCGCTTCTTCTTCGACTGAGAGAGGTCGGGGGAAGATGAAGAGAGGTGCTAGAGGTAGGAAGGCTATTGCGCCTTCCTCGCCGCCACCCCCAGCTAATTCTCCCGACCATAGGAGTGCTCCGTCTCAGGTGGACCCGTCTGACTGGGACACGTCTCGGACTCTGGTCTAGGAGTCTCGGGCCGACGAGCCTCGGGTCACCGAGCCTTCGTCCCAGGAGACTCCGGTCCCAGAGTCTTCGTCCTAGGAGACTTGGGTCCCAGAGTCTTCGTCCCACGTGACTCTGGAGGCTAGTGGCCATGCTGATGGTGGCGAGGACAACTTGTCTGAGGACACCTATAGCGAGGGTGAGCTGGTTGAGGAGGGCAAGAAGGTCTACCAGCGTGGTTGTACAAAGCTCCCGCCCGTGCCGATGACCCGCGAGCAGAGGTGGTTGATTTCGCCTAATGCGGAGAAGTAAGTGCATTTACTATTTTTTAACCTTTTGCCTTCATGTTTCTTCAAACTAATATCTAATGTGTTGGCCTTGTCATACTGCAGGGGTTGGAAATACGAGCGTGGTGTCTGGAGGCCCAACCAGGTCCTTGGTGTGCTTCTCCGACACCACTTCCCGGGGAAGGTCCAGTTGCCCGGTGAGGGTGAGGCTCCACAGGTAGCACTCACCTGGGAGCTGTACATGGCTACCCCGGCCCCGCCGGAGGAGATGGTCGACGATGTCTTGTGCGAGACGATGGCTGACATTGTGATCCGTCGCTTTTTGGTAATTTCTCCTTTACAGAATTGAAAATCAACAACACCTAGTGATTGTACTAATTAATGTTGTCTTGTTTGATTGCAGACCTTCTACAGGTGTCTCAAGGAATACGAGGCGAAAGCGGCTGTTGTTCTCGAAACCGAGTGCAAGCGCCTACTTCAGAACTTACGGCACGAGGCTCGGGTGCAGGCTATTCGAGACTACTACGCCTCGACTAACATTAAGAGGGCCAAGAAGAAGTACCGCAAAAATTATCTGAGTAAGGAGAAGTTAATGAAGGTAAATATCTATTCTTAAGGCCTTGTACTTAGTTTCTTTGATTTGATTCGTAGGCGTAGCGCTGAAATTTCTCTTGTCTAACTTAGGTGCCCCCAAGATTGTGTGCGGATAGGATGGACTGTTGGGAGGCATTGGTGGATGAGTGGTGCTCTCCCCAATGGCTAGCAAGGCCAAGGATAAGCATGCCCAAATGAGAGGTGTGCCACACCATCAAGGGAGCTCCAACCTGTTTGAGTTCGGGGATAACTGGGTATGTGGTTTGCTTCATGATTCATGCAATTTCGTTATTCATGCTAGCTTAAGACCTTAACTACTATTTTGTTCCTCTCTTTTAGGCGCGAGAAAACAAGAAGGAGGTGCCACCTCTGTTCGACCTCTATGCCATGGCCCATACTGCCTCATACAAGAAGGCCAATGCATTCTCTGAGGATGACCTCGATCATCCAGAGAGCTTTAGCAACATCTCCTCCCACAACAAGCTCGTGAGAGATGAGGGGAAGGCGAGGATAAGGGAGGACTTTAACCCGAGCCAGAGTCTTTTTGATCCAGAGCTCGTGATGATATCTGGTGGCGGGAGGCCCCATGGCTCGATAGGCATTGGGGATGGACTGATACGTTGTCCTAGAACTCTCCCGGAGATCAAGAAGTGCCAGACGAGCTTTGGTCCTGAGATAAGGCCTTGTCCACGGCCAATGGAGCTCGCCATTGAGGCTAGGGCCGAGGAACTTCTCGCGGAGGCAAACAGGCAGGCGGCGTAGAGGGAGAGGGACATGGAGGAGAGGACGGCTAGGCTATTGGAGGAGGAGAGGAACCGGAACGACGCGTCTCACCGGGCCCTATACAAGCTCCTCGTGGTAAGTTTCTCTTGCATATTAGCCAAATCATGCACATAATGTTCGTTTCATCACTAACTAATATGAATGACTCGTGAAAACAAAATGTGCAGACCGTGTGCCAGAACAATGGTCAGACCCCTCCGTCGATGCCCCATATTGCTATAGCACCCATGATGAGTTTCATTTGAATGGTCATTAGTTACTAGTATATATTCACATTTGAGTTGCATCATGCTAAGGAGACATTGCAAATGATCTTTGGTGCAGCGTGCCTCCCGACAAGCATCGACCGATCCTTCTGCGTCTGTCGCAACCCCGACCGGTCCTTCTACGTCTCACCCTGGCACAAACCCTACCGGTCCTTCACCTCCATGATGATGGTAAGTTTTCCCAAGTGTTTTCATTAACAAATGCATGCTTAGCTTAAGAAATGACTTGGTTTAGCTCCAAAATGACATATACTTAGCTTATTTTCCTCAAAAAAGACATAATAACCTTACTTACCTCCAAAATGATATATTCTACCTAGGATAGCTATAAAATGACCTATACTTAGCATTTTTTCCTCCAAAATGACTTGATATGCTTAGTGTTGGAAATATGCCCTAGAGGCAATAAATAAAGTGTTTATTATTATATTTCCTTGTTCATGATAATTGTTTATTATCCATGCTATAATTGTATTAATTGGAAACACATTACATGTGTGGGTAAATGGACAACACTATGTCCCTAGTATGCCTCTAGTGAACTAGCTCGTTGATCAAAGATGGTCAATGTTTCCTAGCCATTGACATGTGATGTCATTTGATAACAGGATCACATCATTAGGAGAATGATGTTATGGACAAGACCCAAACTACAAACATAGCATATGATCGTGTCAGTTTATTGCTACTGTTTTCTGCATGTCAAGTATATGTTCCTATGACCATGAGATCATGCAACTCATGGATACCGGAGGATTGCCTTGTGTATATCAAACGTCGCAACGTAACTGGGTGACTATAAAGGTGCTCTACAGGTATCTCTGAGGGTTTCTGTTGAGTTGGCATGGATCAAGACTGAGATTTGTTACTTCGTGTGATGGAGAGGTATCTCAGGGCCCACTCGGTAATACAACATCACAATAAGCCTTGCAAGCAATGTGACTAAGTGTTAGTCACGGGATCTTGTATTACGGAACGAGTAAAGAGACTTGCCGGTAATGAGGTTGAACTAGGTATGGAGATATCGACGATCGAATCTCGGGCAAGTAACATACCGAAGAACAAAGGGAACATCATACGGGATTAACTGAATCCTTGACATAGAGGTTCGACCGATAAAGATCTTCGTAGAATATGTAGGAACCAATATGGGAATCTAGGTCCCGCTATTGGTTATTGACCGTAGAGGTGTCTCGGTCATGTCTACATAGTTCTCGAACCCGCAGGGTCTGCACACTTAAGGTTCAGTGACGTTTCGGTAGTATAGAGTTATGTATGGTGGTGACCGAAGGTTGTTCGGAGTCCCGGATGAGATCCGGGATGTCACGAGGATCTCCGGAATGGTCCATAGATAAAGATTGATATATAGGAAGTCCTGTTTTGGTCGTCGAAAAAGTTTCGGGCTAATCGGTAATGTACCGGGAGTGCCGGTAGTGTACCGGGAGACCACCGGGAGTGGTATTTCGACCCAAGAGGCTTCATGGGCTGTGGGAGAATAATTACCAGCCTTTTGTGTGCTGGTGGAAGTCCCACACAAATCCCATGCGGCTAGGGAAAGAAAGCCCAAAGAAAAAAAAGTGGAAAAAGGCAAAAATAGGATGAATCGTAGTCCTAC
Source organism: Hordeum marinum (assembly GCA_022496015.1). Lineage (NCBI taxonomy): Eukaryota > Viridiplantae > Streptophyta > Magnoliopsida > Poales > Poaceae > Hordeum > Hordeum marinum. Next base: position 447,524,671 of record CM039676.1, read on the forward strand.
TAGGATTGGAGGTGGATTCCACCTCTCCCACCTGGTTCGGCTGACTCCTTGCAGGCGTGGCCCTTGGGCCAAGCCTCCTCCTCTCTTCCTCCTATATATACTGGTGTTTTTAGGGTTTTTGCACAGAATTTTAGCCACGTGCTGCCCGTTCCTCCAGTGCATAATTTCTCCTCAAGATCGGATTTCTGCAATGCTTAGGCGAAGCCCTGTTGGAATAGGTCCACCACCATCGCCGGAGCGCCATCACGCTGCCGGAGAACTCTTCTTCCTCTTCACTCCCTCTTGCTAGATCAAGACGGTGGAGATCGTCATCAAGCCGTACGTGTGCTGAACGCGGAGGTGTCGTCCGTTCGGCGCTAGATCGGAAGGACCGTCATCAAGTTCGTAGGATGGATCATGATCAAGTTCGCGGGATGGATCATGATTGGATCGCGAGAGGGATCATGATAGGATCGCGGGATGCTCGGCCATTTGGATCGCAAAGACATTCGACTACACCAACCGCGTTTCTTAACGCTTCCCGCTTAGCGATGTACAAGGGTACGTAGATCCACTCTCCCTCTCGTAGATGCTCATCACCATGGATAGATCTGCATGTGCATAGGAAATTTTTTGTTTCCTATGCAACGTTCCCCAATAGTGGCATCATGCGCTAGGTCTATGTGTAGATGAGATCTCGAGTAGAACACAAAGAGTTTGTGGGCGTTGATGCTTAGATTGCTTTCTTCCTTGGTCGTGTTTTGGTTCAGCGGTATTGTGAGATGAAGCGGCCCGGACGAACATTACTCGTACGCTTACGAGAGACCGGTTCCGTCAACTACAACTTGTTGCATAGATGGCTTGCGGGTGCCAGTTTCTCTCACTTTAGTTGGACCGGATTCGACAAAGGCGGTCCTTGAGAAGGTTGAAAATCAACTAGTGTATCACCGTTGTGGTTTTTGCGTAGATGAGAATTGTTCTTGCTAGATACCCGTAGTAGCCACGTAAAACATGCAACAACAATTAGAGGACGTCTAACTTGTTTTTGCAGGGTATGTTGTGATGTGATATGGCCAATTACATGATGTGATATATGTGATGTATGAGATGATCATGTGATGTATAGATTATCATGACTTGCATGTCGATGAGTACGGCAACCGACAGGAGCCATAGGGTTGTCTTTAATTATTGTCTTACTTGCGTGTCAATCATGAAGCACTATGTAATGCTTTACTTTATCGCTAAATGGTAGATATAGTAGTAGAAGCATGTTGGGCGCGACAACCCCGATGGCGACACGTTGATGGAGATCAAGATGATGGAGATCATGGTGTCGTGCCGGTGACGATGGAGATCATGCCGGTGCTTTCTAGATGGAGATCAAAAGCACAAGTTCATGGCCATATCATGTCACTTATGATTTGCATGTGATGTTAATCCTTTCATGCACCTTGTTTTGCTTAGGACGACGGTAGCATTATAAGGTGATCCCTCACTTAAATTTCAAGATGAATTGTGTTCTCCCCGAGTGTGCACCGTTGCGAAAGTTCGTCGTGTCGAGACACCCTGTGATGATCGGGTGTGATAGAGTATATATTCACATACAACGGGTGCAAGCCAGTGTTGCAAGTGCAAAACACTCGGGTTAAATTTGACGAGCCTAGCATGTACAAACATGGCCTCGGAACACAAGAGACCGAAAGGTCGAACATGAGTCATATAGTAGATATGATCAACATGATGATGTTCACCATTGAAGCCACCTCAACTCACATGATGATCGGACTTGAGTTGGTGAATTTGGATCATGTGACACTCAGATGACCCGAGGGATGTCAATTTGAGTGGGAGCTTTAGTAATTTGATTAACTCAACTCATTATTTGAACAATGTTCTAAGTAAACCTTTGCATATTTATGTTGTAGAGCAATGGCTCGTGCAGTAGCACCCCTAAATTTTAATGCGTTCCTAGAGAAAGCTAAGTTGAAAGATGACGGAAGTAACTTTGTTGACTGGGCCCGTAATCTGAGGATTATCCTCATGGCTTCCCAGAAATCATATGTCCTTGATGCACTGCTTGGTGACCAACCAGAAGACATGACCTCCGAAGACGTTAAGAACGCTTGGGAGGCACGTACTGGAAATTACTCAATAGTTCAGTGTGCAATATTGTACGGCTTAGAACCGGGACTTCAAAGACGTTTTGAACGTCATGGAGCATATGAGATGTTCCAGGAGTTGAAGTTTATCTTTCAGAAGAATGCCCAGATCGAGAGGTATGAAACCTCCGATAAGTTCTATGCTTGCAAGATGGAGGAGAACGGGTCTATCAGTGAACATATACTCAGAATGTCTGGGTATTCAACTCGTCTAGCGGAGTTGGGAATTGCCCTTCTGCCAGAGGCGATCACTGACAGAGTTCTTCAATCACTGCCACCTAGTTACAAGAGCTTTGTGATGAACTATAACATGCACGGGATGAACAAGTCAGTCGCCGAGCTGTTTGCGATGCTAAAAGTCGCTGAGTCTGAAATCCACAAAGAACATCAAGTGTTGATGGTCAATAAAACCACTAGTTTCAAGAAAAATGGCAAGGTCAAGGGCAAGGGAAAGAAGGGTAAAACCAAGAAGGATGGCAAAGCAGTTGCTACTCCTGTAAAGAAGCCCAAGCATGGACCCAAGCCAGAAACTGAGTGCTTTCATTGCAAGGGAACTGGTCATTGTAAGCGAAACTGCCCCAAGTACCTGGCTGACAAGAAGGCGGCCAATGACAAACAAGGTATATATGATATACATGTTATTGATGTGTACCTTACTAGCTCTCGTAGTAGTGCTTGGGTATTTGATACCGATTCGGTTACTCACATTTGCAACTCAAAACAGGAACTACGGAATAGACGAAGGCTGGCAAAGGATGAAGTGATGATGCACGTGGGAAATGATTCCAAGGTTGATGTGATCGCCGTCGGCACCTCTCTCTTCGATTACCATCAGGATTAGTAATGAACCTGAATAATTGTTATTTAGTGCCTGTGTTAAGCATGAACATTATATCTGGATCTTGTTTATTTCGAGACGGTTACTCATTTAAATCAGAGAATAAAGGTTGTTCTATTTATATAAGTAATATCTTTTATGGTCATGCACCCAATGTGAGGGGTTTATTCATATTGAATCTTGATAGTGATGACACACATGTTCATAACATTGATGCCAAAAGATGTAGAGTTGATAATGATAGTACCACTTTCTTGTGGCACTGCCGTTTAGGTCATATTGGTGTAAAAGGCATGAGGAAGCTCCATGCTGATGGACTTTTGGAGTCACTTGATTTTGAATCACTTGACACATGTGAACCATGCCTCATGGGCAAGGTGACTAAAACGCCGTTCTCTGGAACAATGGAACGGGCGAGTGACTTATTGGAAATCATACATACTGATGTGTGCGGTCCAATGAATGTTACATCGCGTGGTGGATATCGTTATTTTCTCACCTTCACTGATGACTTAAGTAGATATGGGTATATTTACTTAATGAAACACAAGTCTGAAACTTTTGAAAACTTCAAGCAATTTCAGAGTGAAGTTGAGAATCATCGTAACAAGAAGATTAAATTCCTGCGATCTGATCGAGGAGGTGAATATCTGAGTTATGAGTTTGGCAGTCACTTAAGACAGTGTGGAATTGTTTCACAGCTGACACCGCCCGAAACACCACAGCGTAATGGTGTGTCCGAACGTCGTAATCGAACCTTATTAGATAAGGTGCGTTCTCTGATGTCTCTTGCTGATTTGCCACTATCGTTTTGGGGTTATGCATTAGAGACAGCTGCATTCACTTTAAATAGGGCACCATCAAAATCCGTTGAGACGACGCCATATGAACTGTGGTTTGGCAAGAGGCCAAAGTTGTCATTTCTTAAAGTTTGGGGATGTGATGCTTATGTCAAAAAGCTTCAGCCTGAAAAGCTGGAACCCAAAGCGGAGAAATGCGTCTTCATAGGATACCCAAAAGAGACAGTCGGGTATACCTTCTATCTCAGATCTGAAGGCAAAGTGTTTGTCGCTAAGAACGGAACATTTCTTGAGAAAGAGTTTCTCTCGAAAGAATTGAGTGGGAGGAAAATAGAGCTTGATGAGGTTATTGAACCTTTACTTCAACCAGACAGTAGCGCAGCGCAGAAAGATGTTTTTGTGGAACCTACGACGGTAGAAGAGGAAGTTAATGATGATGATCATGAAGCTTCGGACCAAGCTATTATTGAACCTCGTAGGTCGACAAGGGCGCGTACTACTCCTGAGTGGTACGGTAACCCTGTCTGGGAAGTCATGTTGTTGGAAAACAATGAACCTACGAGCTATGGAGGAGCAGTGATGGGCCCAGATTCCGAGAAGTGGTTAGAGGCCATGAAATCCGAGATGGGATCCATGTATGAAAACAAAGTATGGACTTTGGAAGTATTACCTGAAGGGCAAAAGGCCATTCAGAACAAATGGATCTTTAAGAAGAAGGCAGACGTGGACGGTAATGCCACCATCTATAAAGCTCGACTTGTGGCAAAGAGTTTTTCACAAGCTTAAGGAGTTGACTACAATGAGACCTTCTCACCCATAGCGATGCTTAAGTCCGTCAGAATCATGTTAGCAATAACTGCATATTTCGACTATGAAATTTGGCAAATGGATGTCAAAACAACATTCCTCAACAGTTTCCTTGAGGAAGAGTTCTATATGATGCAACCGGAAGGTTTTGTCGATCCAGAGAATGCTGACAAAGTTTGCAAACTCCAGCGATCCATTCATGGGCTGGTGCAAGCATCTCGGAGTTGGAATAAGCGCTTTGATGAGGTGATCAAAGCGTTTGAGTTTATACAAGTTTATGGAGAAGCTTGTATTTACAAGAAAGTGAGTGAGAGCTCTATAGCGTTTCTAATATTATATATGGATGACATATTGCTGATTGAAACAATATAGAAATGCTGGAAAGCGTGATGGAATATTTGAACAAGAGTTTTTCAATGAAGGACCTAGGAGAAGCTGCTTTCATATTAGGCATTAAGATCTATAGAGATAGATCGAGATGCTTAATAGCACTTTCACAGAGCACATACCTTGATAAAGTTTTGAAGAAGTTCAAAATGAATCAGTCCAAGAAGGGATTCTTGCCTGTGTTACAAGGTGTGAAGTTGAGTAAGACTCAATGCCCAGTGACTGCAGAAGATAGAGAAAAGATGAGTGTCATCCCCTATGCTTCAGCCATAGGCTCTGTCATGTATGCAATGCTGTGCACAAGACCACATGTCAGCCTTTCCATAAGTATGGCCGGAAGGTTTCAAAGTGATCCTGGAATGGAACACTGGGCAGTGGTCAAGAATATCCTTAAGTACCTGAAAAGGACTAAGGAGATGTTTCTCGTTTATGGAGGTGATAAAGAGCTCGTCGTAAAGGGTTACGTCGATGCAAGTTTTAACACTGATCCGAATGACTCTAAGTCGCAAACCGAATACATATTTATTCTCAACGGGGGAGCGATAAGCTGGTGCAGTTCCAAGCAAAGCATGGTAGCCAATTCTACATGTGAAGTGGAGTACATCGCAGCCTCGGAGGCGGCGAAGGAAGGTGTCTGGATGAAGTAGTTCATGACATATCTTGGAGTAGTGCCCAGTGCACTGAATCCAATGAACATGTTCTGTGACAACACTGGAGCCATTGCTCTGGCCAAGGAACCAAGGTTTCACAAGAGGACCAGACACATAAAGTGACGCTTCAACTCCATCCACGATTACATCGAGGAGAAGGACATAAATATTTGCAAAGTGCACACGGATCTGAATGTTGCAGACCCGTTGACTAAACCTCTTCCAAGGGCTAAACATGATCAACACCAGAACTGCATGGGTGTTCGATTCATTACAATGTAAATCCCATAGTGATGTGAACTAGATTATTGACTCTAGTGCAAGTGAGAGACTGTTGGAAATATGCCCTAGAGGCAATAAATAAAGTGTTTATTATTATATTTTCTTGTTCATGATAATCGTTTATTATCCATGCTATAATTTTATTAATTGGAAACACATTACATGTGTGGGTAAATGGACAACACTATGTCCCTAGTATGCCTCTAGTGAACTAGCTCATTGATCAAAGATGGTCAATGTTTCCTAGCCATTGACATGTGATGTCATTTGATAACAGGATCACATCATTAGGAGAATGATGTGATGGACAAGACCCAAACTACAAACGTAGCATATGATCGTGTTAGTTTATTGCTACTGTTTTCTGCATGTCAAGTATATGTTCCTATGACCGATCATGCAACTCACGGATACTGGAGGACTGCCTTGTGTGTATCAAATGTCGCAACGTAATTGGGTGACTATAAAGGTGCTCTACAGGTATCTCCGAGGGTGTCTGTTGAGTTGGCATGGATCAAGACTGAGATTTGTTACTTCGTGTGACGGAGAGGTATCTTAGGGCCCACTCGGTAATACAACATCACAATAAGCCTTGCAAGCAATGTGACTAAGTGTTAGTCACGGGATCTTGTATTACGAAACGAGTAAAGAGACTTGCCGGTAATGAGGTTGAACTAGGTATGGAGATATCGACGATCGAATCTCGGGCAAGTAACATACCGAAGAACAAAGGGAACATCATACGGGATTAACTGAATCCTTGACATAGAGGTTCGACCGATAAAGATCTTCATAGAATATGTAGGAACCAATATGGGCATCCAGGTCCTGCTATTGGTTATTGACTGTAGAGGTGTCTCGGTCATGTCTGCACACTTAAGGTTCGGTGACGTTTCAGTAGTATAGAATTATGTATGCTGGTGAGAGAAGGTTGTTCGGAGTCCCCGATGAGATCCCGGATGTCACGAGGAGCTCCGGAATGGTCCAGAGGTAAATATTGATATATAGGAAGTCCTATTTTGGTCGCCAGAAAAGTTTCGGGCTAATCGGTAATGGACGGATCGTGATTGGATCGCGTGACGGATCGTGATTGGATCGCGGGACGCTCGGCGATTTGGATCGCGAAGACGTTCGACTACACCAACCGCGTTTCTTAACGCTTCCCGCTTAGCGATCTACAAGGGTATGTAGATCCAGTCTACCTCTCGTAGATGCTCATCACCATGGATAGATCTGCGTGTGCGTAGGAATTTTTTTGTTTCCCATGCAACATTCCCCAACACTTAGTTAGCTAGAAAATGGCATAACTACCTACGATAGCTCAATAATTATCTATAACTAGCTTATCTAGTTCATTTATGACATAATTGGCTCACTTAGGTACAAAATGGCATAACTACCTAGGATAACTCAATGATGATCTATAATTAGCTTAGGTAGTTCATTTATGACATAATTATCTCAATTAGGTAAAAACATGTCATAATAACCTTGGTTTAGCTCCAAAATGACCTATACTTAGCTTATTTTCCTCAAAAATGACACAATAACCTTACTTACCTCCAAAATGATATATTCTACCTAGGATAGCTATAAAATGACCTATACTTAGCATTTTTTCCTCCAAAATGACTTGATATGCTTAGTTAGCTAGAAAATGGCATTACTATCTAGGATAGCTCAATAATGATTTATAGCTAGCTTAGCTAGTTCATTTATGACATAATTAGCTCACTTAGGTAGAAAATGGCATAACTACCTAGGGTAGCTTAATAATGATCTATAATTAGCTTAGCTAGTTCATTTATGACAAAATTATCTTAATTAGGTAAAAAATGACATAATAACCTTGGTTTACCTCCAAAATGACCTATACTTAGCTTATTTCCTCAAAAATGACATAATAACCTTACTTACCTCCAAAATGATATATTCTACCTAGGATAGCTATAAAATGACTTATACTTAGCATTTTTCTCTCCAAAATGACTTGATATGCTTAGTTAGCTAGAAAATGGCATTACTACCTTGGAGAAAAGGAGAGGAGAGGAGAAAAAGAAAGAGAAGATAAATTCTTCTTCTTCTTTTTCTTTTCCTTTTTCTTCTTTTTCTTCTACCTAGTCTTCTTCTTATTCTAACTTTTATCTTTCCTAATTTACAGATTTGCTATAGATGAGGAAGCTTGCATTGATGGAGTGTACTCTTCTACTTGTGTTTCCTTTTTGTTTATGAAAACTTGTTGGAAACTTGTTTTGGATATGTATGTATGGATATGTTGTTGGAAACCATTGTATGTTGGATATGTTGTTGGAAACTTGTATGTTGGATATGTTGTTAGAACTTATTGTTGGTATGCTTGTTGAAACTAATTGTTGGTATGCTTGTTGGAAACTTGTTTTGTTGATATGTTAGATATATATGTGATATTCTGTCAAATTGAATGATTTTAAGAAAAAACAGGGGCTATATAGCCACTTTGCCGTCTACTGGCGGACGGCAAAGAGCTTTGTCGTCAGCCAGAGACGACAAAGCTGCCACGTGGCAGCTACCTGTGCAACCTGGGGTAGCACTAAGCTGGCCTAGGTGGATTCTTTGTCGTCCCCTGGCAGATGGCAAAGACCTTAGTTCTTTGCCATCTGCCAGTGGACGGCAAAGAACCCACCTAGGCCGGCAAAGAAACAGGTGCTTTGTCATCCGCTGACAGATGGCAAAGAACTAAGGTCTTTGTCTTCTGCGAGCGGACGGCAAAGCACGCCGTTAAGCCCTTAATGGACCTAAGTTGCCACGTGTGCCGTCCATGTCCTTTGCCATCCGCTAGCGGACGACAAATATGCAAAGGTCTTTGTCGTCCGCCAACAGACGGCAAAGCGCCCTTTACCGTGGCTTATTCAGCCGGACGGTTGGCCGTCTGCTGGCGGACGACAAAGTCTTTGCCGTCCGGGATCCATGCCTTTGCCGTTCGGGATGACTGACGGCAAGGTGCCTGATTCCTGTAGTGCCCACGGCCAACCTCCCATAAAAAAAGGAGGTGCTCGCAATGACATTATGGGTGATCCACTTTGTAAGAGTCATTGTGCTATCACTAAATATTATCCTTGAGGTACATATTGGGTAGGTCTTCTTGACCACCTAGGCCAAAAGTGTACCATGGTTCCTCTTTTGTATTGCCCTACAAAGTACTTCCTCCGTTCCTAAATATAAGGCTTTTTAGACATTTCAACAGAGGACTACATATCGAGGAAAATGAGTGAATCTACAACGTAAAATATGTCTATATACATACATATATAGCCAAATAGTGGAATCTCTTAAAAGACTTATATTTAGGAATGAAAGGAGTACTCAATAACAACTTTACATGAATATATAAACCGTCATGATGCTCTCCATGCCGATAAGTCTTTTACTCAATAAATCTCTTTACCCATATCTTCTGTCATTTTTCGTATGCTTCAACAAGAGCGTGGAAGTGTGGACTTGATAACGAGCAAGGACGAAATGGGACTATGTACATATTGCCATAGGACATGGTTGCCCTTGCCGTCACTGGTAACCGCTATCGGGCAAAGCCCGCGCGTGGTGGCGGCGACACAACAACTCGACTGGTCTCCTCTACATGGTGGTTGCTGGCACACTAACGACGATGGATGGCAATGATAGGGGTCCGGGCCGACGGGCCCTCTTCGAGGCGATTACGGTTGCGGCAACCGCTTGGGCAGCATCGTGGTTGGGCTTGCAGGCTAAATGTGGTGTCGCCATAGCGGCATCGATGGGGCTCGGAATTGCCAGGTCCGGCCAGGAGTGGCTGGTGACAGTCTATTGACATGGTTGGCATCTCACAAAGTTCGGGTCTACGTAGTTGAGGGTGGCAGAGTGAGGAGGGCGGCGTGGGGACTACTGGCTTCGGCCAAATAATGATGGTTTGGCCCTAGCACTTTTCTTTCGCCAAGTCGCCTTTCTGCCGGATGTTGACCTCTTGGATTAGGATGTTGACGAGTTCCGGTATTACCAGTAGGAAATCTACATGCAGCGACACGCGATGGTGATGATATCGCAAAGGGAGGCACTAGGCACAGGGGGGCCAATGACGGGATTGTTGGCTGCTCGGTCAGTCATGACCACCCTCCTCCGCATGCTGAACCATATGGATCTGGTATGCGATCCCTGGCAAAAACGGGTCGAGTGCTAGCGCCTAGACTAGCGATGTCGATGTCGTGGGATGCAACAAAAGGATAGATGGCGTACACAGGGCAGCAATCGGATCCCCAAAAGCATCACATGTGCTAATCCAAGTCTACATCAATAGCTAGATAACTATATCACTAAATCAACATCAAACTATCTAGGTGGACTACTTCGAGATGTGGTCGGTGAAGTTAGTAATCGTGGAGTCAAAGAAGGTGAGGATATCCCACACAATGGAGGAGCAAGCGTCATCGGGAATGATGGTCGGTGGACTCAATGGAATTGGGTCATCTCTCTCCTTACGCGTGGCGGGCCCTCGCTCTCCTTAGTTGGTGAATTCTTCTTGGCTAGATGCAAAACTACTTTAGTAGGATCAGTTACGGGTTCGCCTGAATGAGCGTTGCTGCCAAGGGGTTGTCACTAGTGCGCTTCACCTTGATCGCGTAATCGACCCTAATGATGAACCAAACACAGTGGAGGAACCAAACACAGTGTAAAATTTCAGTAGTGTTAGTGCCAAGCTATCCTATGGAGCTCCCGCCGGTGATGATCGAGTAACCAAACACAATGGAGGAACCGAGTAGCTTGACCGTCGGTGAACATGACCTTCCAATGATGAACCAAAGAACCTACCAAAACTAGGATGCACTTCAAGCTTCGCCATTTTCGGCCCTGAAATACAAATTTATTGCCAAGCAACCATAAGCCTGACAAGATAGAATATGTAAACATATTAATAATAACAGCCTTTTTGTCTCCTAAAAGACAACTAGAGAGCTGAAAGAACTTGGTACAAGAATGTAAAATATATCAGTAACAATCATCCAGACATTCTTTGCAACAATGCAATCCAAAAATAAGTGTTGTATACATTCTAATTCATTACAAAAACACAAGTCAATCACCAACGTGTCCGACTCTGTATTTCTGCCCTACTTGTGAATCAGACTTAATTCCTTCTTTTACACAACTAGATGCATTACTTAATTCCTAAAAACTATTTATTATCTTCATCTAAGCTTATGACACAACAAGATGGTGTGATCGCCATGTAAATTATGTGCCCGGTATGTCCAAACCTCTCAACTACAGGGTTGTTTCCACTTGTTCTCTTCAATCCTGGTACCTTCCATACCCAAACAATTGTTTTGAAATCAAATAGTTGATAGTTGTTAGTTTGTAGGATCAACATGGAAGAGTCAACTGACTGCACTTTGGAAATGTGAGTTCTAGACAATGATTTTTTTGTCCATTCTAGCATGTAAGAAGGGGAAGAAAGTGTATATATAGCCAAACACAACTAAGACACTAGATTCGTACTATGCAACCTTGCAATTTATTTCTGAAAATAGCTGGTACAGACTACCTAAGAAGCACAACCAACTCATACATTTTCTGCATGGATTAATTTCCTACAACTCCGAGGTCCTCCTTGGATGTTTTCAGCATCATCGGTGTCCCGAGCAAGGAGCGCAACTTTGTGCTCATAAACTTGTTCATTATCCTTGTCACCCCCTCAACTGCAGGCTCCTCCTTGCCGGCAGACGTACCATATGACTTGGTCATGTGCACCGCATTCAATCCGTCACCTTTGCTGTAAGCGGCCATCAGGTGGGGCTCTAGAGTGGAGGTGGTGGGCACCACGGCACCGCCTCAGGCACCACCGACGGAACCGAGGCTAATGACACAAGCTGAGCTGAAGCATCTGACTCATACGCTTGCAACCGCTCAATGTGAGGGATCGCCATAAAAACCATTCCGGTGTCTCCCAGTCCTGCTCTAACCTCGAAAGCTTCTAGGCACATCGATCAAGAAATCATGAGATTTTAATTAACTTTCGGTGTTTGTATAAAGTTTAATGGGTGTCTAAACTGTGCATGAACTTAGAAGAATGAAAGATCGGCCGTGTTGTTCATGATGCATGCGCTACAGAGGTTCCTCAAACGCAAATGTAAGGAATACTACTGTCATAGACCACCAAGAGGTTGACTTAACCGAGGAAGCAAATGTAAGGGTCATATTTATAGACATCCACATGAATACGGCTGTGATGTTTCTTTTGGTTATTTATAAGCGCACATGTTTGGTTGCCAGGAATACTACTGTCTAGCCTTAATCCCCCCGGACTGTGATCGCCTTCTTAGCAATCTTTGTTTGTAGTACAAACATTCGAGAACACTAACTTTGCTTGTTTTGCAAAAAGTGGGCCCTACTAGTTCTGCTAACTATATCGTGTATTTTCTTGCTGGCCGGCAAGGTTTTTAGTTTCAGTGAGATTTTAATGAAATTCACCGAATTTCAGACATTTAATTAGTGGGCACTGAAATATTTACCTTTCGGCCGAAGTATTTCAGCAATTTCAGTAGTACATAAGACTTCAAATATTTTTATAACATTTTTTAAAATCTTCAAACATTTAATTAATTTCAAGTGAATATTATGACCTTTTGGCCTAAACGCAAACCGTAAGAACTCAAATTCACTGAATTTGGGTTGGTGCTGATATTTTTTCAGAAACTGAAAGTGAAGACCACCCCGCGCATGAGCATCTCTTCTTCACTCGGTCACCTTCATCTTCTATTTTCACGGCTAATTGGTTTGTTTTGTTCTTCTGGCCGACTTTGTAAAGTGATCCCCACTATTTTTAATTATGTCAATATGAGTGCTTTCAAATCATCAAAATTCTTGTAACTGTTAGATTAACTTAATCCAATACCATCCATCAGATCTACGCATGAGAATCCTTTATTATGCTTTTCTTCAAAAATAAAATCCTCTATTATGAAACATGCATTAGTGTGTTACAAGTGGATTTTAAATCATATATTGTATTTGATTGTACATGCACAACATTTCATGTTATTATTCTTTCTCTTATAGTACTGAGAGTTTGCACTTAATTGAAGCCACAAGGACTAAATTAGTATTCTGTAGAATACTGAGAAATATACATCCAATTGCCTGGCAATGCGTGGGGTATAATCAAGTTATTGGAAGTTTATAGTCCACTAAGATAGTTATGAGATACAAAGATGGTATTTTGCTTCGGTACAACCCCTTTAAAAGATTGCATGGATATTAAAGTTACTTTAAAAGGCTATCACCATATTACCCTGTAGATAAAATGTATTGAAATATTGATTTCGATAGAAAAGACTATATTATCTTTTTTTTTGATTGAAGGGTACTTTTCTAGAAGGTTGTACCAAATTAAAGTTCAGAAACATGACCTATTGCCGAAGTTGTTTGCAAATCAGGGTATTCAAGGATGCAGAACAGTACAGAGCTTTGCGAACAGAAGGCGTCGAGGAGGAAACTTGAAGTCAAACTGGAAGTTGTTGTCAGTGCATGCTTTGAACATGTAGAGAATGTCCGTGACATAACATCACATAAGGTTGAAAACTAAAACTAGTCCTCATCCGCACTACAAGGATGGATAGTAGAGAAAAAAACATTCGAGTTCTTATAAACATCTTTGGAGTAGTCCCACCGTAGCATAAGGTCTATGATATCCTCCGTTTATGGGCACATTATATCAATGCATTGGGAGTTTGGGACTGGAAACATTTGTTGGTTAACTGGATGAATTTTCTGTGTTTCTCATGATAAACTATCTCGAGGCACAAGCTATCATGGATATAATAATTCCTTCTGAGGATTTCAGGGCCGTTGGGGTGCTAGGGGTTAGGGTGTTTGCGATTTGCACCAGCGGAATTAGTGCATTGATCCTCAGGGTGTCCGGTTCCTTGAATGTTTGTTCCTCCATGCTCATCTTTTCGATAACGTTAGCCCAAGGTACTAGGAGAGAATTGACGAGCTTCCAATTATGGAAAACTCATGGGTTAACATAATTAGTTGCTAGGCATGTTAGGCATGATGTTTGGTTGTTTACATTTCTACATCTATGGACACAACAGCTACACCTAGCAAGTACTTAATCATTAGTCTCATTAGTGTATAGTTTCAAAACAACAATTGTGCATCAGTGCATCATTGAGGAATGTTGACTTCAAAAGTATCAGTCGGAATTGCAATGCCACAAGATCTAAGCAATAAAGCAATAGGGAGGAAACAATCATCGAATAATGAATGGGGTACATAAGTTGTTGTAAGACATGCCACATAACATTTTTGGGATGTGGGGCAGTGCATGAAAGAGAAATAAGAGAGAAAGAATCTATCTGTAACATCAATTATCATTGATGAAACTTGTCTGTAGTCATTTATCACACATGGCAATTGATAAAAATAGACTAATTAATTACAATCTGACTATTGTTTGAGTTGTCTATAAGTAAAGTGGGCATATATTACATACAATAGATGTTCTAGACTACTGTACATGCCATAATGCGTTACTTCCGGTGGGTGTTCACCTCGGGTAGCACAAAATACCGGGGGAAACTAGCATATATATGTATACTTCCGGGCTCCTGGATCCATTGAGGCCAACAATTTTGCTAGTCTCTATATACACAGATGCATATACTCACAATATATACACATGTGCACTCACCTTCACTCTTTATCACTTTTGACACGTCTATATTCCATAATACACAGTGCTTAAGAATGGAAATTATGAGATATAGGACTTCACTATTAGAATTGCCGAGGTTTACGAATGGCAGGCGGTGTAAAGTGAAACTCAGGAAACAATTCCTGCGACGTGCACACTTCTTAGAGCTACAAATCAGCTCTTGAAGGTTGTCGATTATGAGCCCATCAGGGGAGCTGTTAAGCTCCAAACTCCACAGATTCAATGTGTGGAACCGTGCCAATTGGGCTAGCTCAATGGAACCCCGAATCCTGGAGCAAAGAGGATGCTAGTGCATAATTTTATAGCTAGAAAATCAGGATTATGTGTCTTTGCACCTGATGGAGTTAGGGATATTTACCATCCATACCACCGGCAGGTGGCCTAAATTGGTTTCAGTATCTTCTTTTGTGGAAAACCCATTTCATATCGTGTGGCATGACGGAACTTTCAGCGGCCGCGCTTGCCTCACACACCCACATGCTTCATGGGGCCACACACATCGCTCTGCCGTTCATTTTCATGAGTGCAGCCCGCCCACTCGTCCAACCTTATCTCTTCTTCACGTTCCCCCTCTTGCACATGGGCCCTGCCCTCTCTCCCTACGCCATAGCAATCTGCCATGAAATTTCTTAAGCCCCTATGCTACAAGGCCATGTGGTCTCTGTCGATTCTGTGTCAGTGCTGGTCCCAATTCTCCTCCCATTTCGTGGCCGGTGAGCCATTGTCAGCCGTCTGTTGTTGCTGCAAACCACGGCCTCACGCGACTGCCACTTTGCCCATCGTCTTCGGTGAACACGAGACCGGCGTTTTGCTGGGAGCTACAACAATTGTGGGCCGCTGCCGCGACCAGCGTCGTGCGCTGCTACGTCCTGGACATCGCGGAGCTACAACCAACTCTGGCGTTGGAAACCTGATATGGCGATGCTGGAACCAGTAAGCGATCGTGCTAAAATCGGCGTGCATCTTTGCTACAACTGACGACCGGCTTCTCCTTCAACTAGTGACTGCTTTTGTTGGACCAGTGACAGTTGATGTTGGAACAAGTGATGCCAGGTGCTGGAATCAGCAAAGGTAGATGCTACAACCGACGAGCAATGGTCTGGCAGCAGGCGACAACGGGTGCTACAACCAGTGACCGCAGGTGCTGGAGCTAGCGACGACCAATGTTGCAACCGCATCGGCGGGTGCTAGAACGGGCGACGACCAATGCTACAACCGGCGACGATGCTTTGGCCAGCGATGATGAAGCTGCAATAGTGCAATTCATAGCTATAACCCAACTATGAAAAATGTTGCGAGCAACAAGCATGGAAGCCGCGACCGGCGACAAAAAACCTACGACTGTCAAGCCCAAAAGCTGCAACTAGCAACAAAAAAGCTTCCAAGGGCGAGCCCAAAAGCTGCAACCGACACCACGGCAAGCAAGAGGTGCTGCAACCAGCATGCCACTGAGCTACAACAATTGAGTGATTTTGTTGTAACTAGCCCAGGTCTGTTTACGAGAGCTCGCCGGTCGCAACTTTACCAGATCGACTCGATCCAGTTGAAGCTAGCCTAGCGTGTGTGCGCTATTGTAGATCAATTAAGCTGCTTATCTCCCTGTAGCCTAAACTCCGGCGATTTTATCTAGCGTTCTAAATCCTACATGAGCGCCATGGTGGCGCGGATGGCACGGGTGGTCGAGGACAAGCGCCGGACCGAGGACGAGCGCTGGCAGTGCCGGTTGTACCGTTTTAGCATTGGTCATCGCCAGTTCTGCAGCCGCCGCACATGGATGGTTGTAGCATTCACAGTCTTAATTTCTTCGTATAGTTTTTTTTTTAAGTTTTGGTTCCCATCCGTAGGTCTATAAGCACGCTAGAGATATCTCTGTGGTGCAGCAATCGGGAGAAGGAGCACCGGAGCAGATGAGCTGAAGGAAACGGCTATCTCCAGATTTCACAGGAGCAGGATTCTAGACCAATCGGGATTACAGATTTCCTACTAGCCGTCATGGTCGTGCTCCAGGTCCATCTTCCATGCTTGTGCTCCAAACTTGTCCGTTATAGTCATTTTCAGATGATCTGATCAGTGCCTATTTAATCCATATGATTCTAAAAATACGGGAACAGAAAAAATATAGGATTGAAATGTCGTGCTCATCTCAACCATACATGAATTTTGGTTATTTGATTGCATCATGGAATAAAGACAGGATCATACCAAAAAAATTGAGTGGATGCTAGAAATCTTATAAAAAGTACTTCCTCCATCCCAAAATAAGTATCGATGATCTAGTACAAAATTTATACTAGTTTAGTATAAAATCTGCGACACTTATTTTAAGACGGAGGAAGTAGTAGTAAGAAATCCTTAAGAAAATTTACTATAGGATTCAGTCCTATGAATCAAACAACTAAGACCTGCTCGGCTTGCAGGAAAAACTAAAGGAATGAAGTTCTTGCATTTTTTTTCAAATTAGATGCGTTCGGAACGAAGGAAGCCTGACCAGGAAACCAGCGGAAAGGTAGCCATCTTGCTCAGATTATAAAGGAAAAGAAACATCTGTGCATAGGAAAGTCATATTTTGAGCTGATGAGCGATATATGGCATTGCGCTGAGGGAAACCGTCTATTGCTAAAAGTCACTAGATAAGCAATATCCAGTATATAAAGGTTGTTTACACCTCAAACGCGAGAGTTTCAGTTGGTTTCTCACCTCGCCCAGGAGGATGGAAGATTTTTTCAAGAATTTGATGTTTCTTAAAATAATTTATCTTTTGAATCGTGCATCCAAATCACAAACCGTTTTCAATGTTGTGTTTCTTGCATCGACATTTTCAAAATAACACGTTATGTTGATAGGTTTCGACAAACTTTTTTCACCCGGTTGTGCTTTCAAATCGTTTCAAAACAACATTAAATCATGCTTTCAAGTAAATTAACCTATGCTTTCATGGAGTGAAGAACAACTGTGCTCCCAGGACAAAGCACACTTATGCTTCCCGCAAAAGCACAACTATGCTTATCAGCACTATACACGCTGGTGAGTGGTTCGTCCGGGGGGCTGGCGGAGAGGACTGGCGTCACCCACGCCGGCTGACTGGACATGCCGGTCTCAGGCCCCCACCGGCGTGTGGGCGGCCGGTTCTGGGTATTAGCGGAGGCTGATGGCAGCGAGGACTCCGACGAGGAGGGCCATGGCACCGGCGATGTGTCCGAGATGGAATTGCCTTCGCCACTGCAAGATGGTCGTTCGGAGGTGGTGCTTGCAGGAGTCATTGACGACCTCGTGCCACGCAACGATCCGGGAAGAGGAGAGCTGAAGGAGACTGATGCTGTGGACGGCGTGAGGCGGCTGGTTCATCGGCGTTCGACAACTTCTGTGATCAAGCCTTGGAAGGTCCGATTCCGAAGGTTAGTCTTCCCAAACCTACTCTTCAAGATTTTATTACCGATTCTTCATGGAAGATAGTGCAAAGGAGGAGGAACAAGTCGGCGCCGGAGGCGAGGCTGTCGTCGCCGGCGGCCACGATCCGAGATCAGCGCAGGATGCGCTTGAACGATATTTTGGGCTGTGATGGGCTGGCGACGACGGGCTCAGTAATTGGTTATGGGCCGGAGGAGCTGGTTGGGTATGTGGCCCAATCAGTGGACTTTGTCGATCCTTCAGCCCACAAGACGATTCCTAGTCCGGGCCAGCTTCCAGCGACGGGAGTACGTAGGTTACGTACGAGGCTGGCTCGGCCTGGGTTTCCGATCGCAGCTTTCGGCAGGGCTACGAGGACCCGACCTCCTCTTGCGGCGCACGGTGTGATACGACCGGCGGCTGCGATGGCAGGTCGCGGGATAGCGCCGGGAAGGGCTGCACCTAACGCGCCGACGAACGAGACGGGCTCCCAGCAGTGTGCTCCTACGACGTAGCCGGACGGCACTCAGGCGCCGGTGGCAGGCCGGGCAGCGCCCTACGGCTAACGACTGCAGCCGCGCGTGGAACGGCCGTCGAGTCAGATGACCGGCGCGCAGGTTCCGGGGCTTGGCAGGGCCGCACCCAACCAGGGAGGTCTTCCTCCGACGCAAGGCCGTGGTTCATGGGCCAGCGGACGAAACATCCCAGCGATAGGACAATGGGGCGATGACGGCTATGATGCTTATGGCGAAGGCATTCACCGCAGATCCTCTTCCACCGGTGGTGGCCGGGTGGATGGAGGAGGCGGGGGATTCAACAGTCCACCGCGTCCGTTTGTTCAGGGGGCGGCGGGACCTATTCAAAGAAACAAATTGTGGTATCGCCCCTACCGGGGGGTCAGGGTCGAGGTAGAAGGCCTCCCCCACCTCGAGCTCCGATGGAGGAGAGTGAACAACCGGTGGACACATCTGGCGCCCAGACATCTTTGGCGGTAGCTGCCGCGAGTGCTACCGCCCTCTCAGGGAAGGCGGTCGAGGTGGTCAAAGCTCTGGCAGAGGTGAATTTACCCAACGTAAAGGCAGGTGTAGGCTTTGACGGTGTGTCGGACAAGGCTTCTCACAAATCTGATGGAGATAAGTTGACTAAATGGGCTCGTAAGAAGGAAAAGATGTCTTGCTATCGGTGTGGGGCACCGGGTCATTTTGCGGCTGAATGTTTGGTTGAGCTCTGCGAGGTGTGCCAGAAACCCAAGCATGATAACGGGGAGTGCCTGTTTCTCTCAGGCCCTAAACCTGTGGTCACGATATACGGGGTGTGTTGCCCCGAGCTGATGTTCTTTGAGTCTCCTAGAGTTGCTGCACACTCTCCTAGTCCGGAGAGTTCCCGGACGGGAATCGTTCGCGTCACTTGTGGAAACTTGACCACGGAACAGATAGTGCAAAGACTGAGGCAGCTGGTACCGTCTAGTTTCAACTGGAATCCGGTAAGTCTTGACGATCACACCTTCAGAGTGGACTTTCCATCCAAAGAGGATTTAGGTCGCTTATTGAGTTTTGGTATGAGCAAAGTTCCAAACAGCTCTTGTGTGTTGGAGTTTGAACCATGGACACGAAAGGAACCAGTTGGTACTCCACTTGCTCAGATATGGGTCCAGTTTACGGGTGTACCTCAGGTGGCCCTTGATGATGTTAATGTTACCTGGAGTCTCGGGTCTTTAATTGGTAAGACCGAGAAGGTGGATATGTCGTTTTCTCGCTCTAACGGCGTTGCTCGATTGTTTGTGAGTGTCATCAGCATGGAGAACATTCCAGAGTCTGTCAGATGGACCTATGATGGTTGCACTTACCTTCTTGATATTGAGATCAAGGAAAATGCCGAGTTCCTTAACTTGGCCAGACGGGTTGATATGGACACAAACGATAGTCATGATGGAGATGGACACCCTCAGGATGATATTCATGCGGAGCATGGGATAGATAAGGGGGGTCCGCTGGTTGCTAAAACGGCGGAGTCAGATAAGTCTATTGAGCATCATAACGGTACATCGAATGTGACTCAGTTGAGGTTTGGATCATTTGGATCGCAGTTAGCACCGAGCAAACTTTGGAGCACTAGGGTTGAGATCGACGATCCGATGGAAAAGGAGTTACCCCCACTTTCACCACTTGGATCACCTACGACGTCGAAACGGGGGTCGCTCACGTTCACTCCCTCTATGCCGAAGTGCGTGTCTGCTAGTTCGATGGCTACACATGCGGCTCCCTGCACGGTGGTGCTGCCCGGTGATTTGATGGTGCAGGGCACGTTGGCTCCCTGCCCGGTGGTGCAGCGAGAAAGCACCACGCTGGTCGGTCCAACGCCTCCGGCGGTTATGACCGCACCAGAGCCACCGACCCCCTCGAGACAGCATACTGGGAACGGCAAGGACACCGTGGGGCCCAGGGCAGAGAGGCAGAGTGGCAAGGCGGCAGCGGCGGCATCTTCAGCGGTGATGGCCGCAACGGCGTCCAAGTCACCGTGTGCACGGCCTTGTGGCGCAGCTACACCCCCGTCTCACCTTATGGTCGGTACGGATCCAACGTTAGGTGGGCATTTGGGTCTCGTGGACGGTGTTGCAGGGCCAACAGCTAGTCAGGGTGCAGGTGGCTCCTCACTAGCGGGCCACACCACGGCTGAGGTGGTGGGCGTTCGGGGGCATCCCGGATCCCAGCACCGGGAATAGGCGGATCAGTAGCCGCCTATAGGATCAGCCTGACGCCGATGACCTGGTCGCGGGACGCGCCTAAGGGCGGCAAAACTGCACGACATTGAGATATCAACAGGTATGTCAGTGAATACGTCTTGCTCTATTTTGCACTTTTCAGATAATGATATTTTATTAAAGTCCAATCAACTAGGAGTATCTTTAGGTAGCAATGCTACTGAAGTTTCAAAATCTGTTAATACACTCTTAAATTTAGAGGCAGAGAGAGCAATGACGAGGTTAAGAAATATTGTGGCTGTCAAACCAATAGATGATGATGAGTTTAATGACCTTGGGTTGGGGGCAATGGAACGTCTATGTGAGGATTTAGTACCATCGTCCTTGATGACTCAGGAGGTGAGTAACGAGGGGTTTCATACCACAAATACTTCCACTGATCGTTTGTTGGTAGCGACTGGTTATGTGGACCAGGTCGTTACACAGGATAAGCCTAAGTGGTCTTGGAAGAGGAAAGTATATCCGGTGTCAGTGGTTCGTCGTAGTGCAAGATTTAAAACTGCAAAGAAATTTCATGATGAACGATGAAAGGAATTTTCTGGAATAGTAGAGGTCTTGGTGACTTGGCTAAAAGGAGATTTCTGACAGAAACTACAATCGAGAATAAGTTCGATTTTATCGCACTAATGGAAACCGGGAGAAATAACTTCACTTTGCAGTTCCTCAGTACGATTTCAGGAGGCACTGATTTCGACTAGCACTGTCTACCTCCAAGAGGAAGGTCTGGCGGGATCTTACTTGGGGTACGGTGTGAGACACTGGAAGTTCGACAAGTTGTTTAGGTGATTTTGGTGTCAAATTTAGAGTTAGATCCAAGGAAGATGGGTTCCAGTGGGCACTGGTGGCTGTCTATGGGGCGGCGCAGCCTGAGCTCAAAATGGACTTTCTCACGGATTTAGTTCAAGTATGTGGAAATGAGAGGTTACCTATCTTGGTGGGGGTGACTTCAATATTATCAGGCGCAGGGATGAGAAGAATAATGATAATTTTGACGGCAGATGGTCCTTCATGTTTAACTCTATATTGAAAGCTTGGACTTAAGAGAGATTGAGCTCATGGGTAGAAAGTTCACGTGGGCTAATACGTTACCTAATCCAATTTTTGAGAAATTGGATAGAGTACTGGCAAGTGCGGAGTGGGAACAAAAGTTTCCTAGAGTTACAGTGAGAGCACTATCGAGGGTCATTTCTGACCATACACCTCTGCTTGTTGACTCCGAAGACGCTACTCATAGGGGTAACAAAGACACATTCTCATTTGAGATGGCCTGGTTTGAGAAAGAAGAGTTCTCAGATATGGTGGCGAGGGAATGGTCAAGAGCTCCGGGGGGTAGATCATACATAGATAGATGGCAAAACAAGATTAGACATCTTAGACAGTTCCTTAGGGGTTGGGCAAAACATGAAAGTGGTTTATATAAGCTAAAGAAAGAAAGGCTTATGCAAACTATAAATGCCCTAGATATTAAGGCTGAATCCGTGCTGTTGGATGACGATGAGAGGGCATCTAAAGCGGAGGCAGAGCA
Source organism: Hordeum marinum (assembly GCA_022496015.1). Lineage (NCBI taxonomy): Eukaryota > Viridiplantae > Streptophyta > Magnoliopsida > Poales > Poaceae > Hordeum > Hordeum marinum. The sequence continues at coordinate 447,546,974 of CM039676.1, forward strand.
TAACTTAAAACTGCTACTCAGGGAAGAAGAGTTAAAATGGGCACTAAGAGATAAGGTGCGTCAAGTTATCCAAGGGGATGACAATACGCAATTTTTCCATCTCATTGCAAATGGTAAACATAGGAAGAAAAGGATTTACCAACTGGAGCAGGACGAGAGTACAATCGTTGGGCAAGAGAACCTAAAGTTGTACATCACAGATTACTATAAGAAACTATTTGGAGTCTCGGAGGATAACACAGTTAACATGGATGAACAAGCAGTAGGGGATATACCTCAACTTGGTACAGACGAGAATGAGTTATTAACCACACCTTTCGCTGAAAAAGAGGTGTTCGAGGCCATTTCTCAAATGAAGAATAATAAGTCACCTGGACCAGATGGGTTTCCAGCGGAGTTTTATAAGAGATTCTGGCATACTATTAAAGGGGACCTCATCCCGATGTTTCAGGATCTGTTTGAAGGACACCTACAGCTGCACCATCTGAACTTTGGAATGATAACGTTGTTGCCAAACAAGGAGGGGGCTGTGCGTATTGAACAATTCCGACCTATATGCCTTCTAAATGTGAGTTTCAAGATTTTTACTAAGGTTGGAATGAATAGGCTCACGAAGATTGCCCATGAGGTGGTGCAACCTAGTCAATCAGCGTTTATGCCTGGTAGGAATATTCTAGAAGGAGTAGTTGTACTCCACGAAACTCTTCATGAAATTTACACGAAGAAGCTAGATGGGGTTATCTTCAAGGTGGATTTTGAAAAGGCATATGATAAGGTCAAATGGTCCTTCTTACAACAGGCCTTGAGGATGAAGGGCTTCGATGAGCTGTGGAGAAAGCAAATCGAAGCCTTCGTACAAAAAGGGAGTATTGGAATTAAAGTTAATGACGATTGGGTCATTTTTTCCAAACGCATAAAGGTCTCCGGCAGGGCGATCCTATGTCTCCCATCCTCTTTAATGTAGTTGCGGATATGTTAGCAATCTTGATAGGGAGAGATAAACACGAGGGCATGATTGGTGGCTTAGTGCCTCACCTCGTGGAGGATGGTGTGTCCATCTTATAGTATGCTGATGATACGATACTCTTCATGGAACATGACATTGCACAGGCCAGAAACATGAAGCTTATCCTATGCCTATTCGAACAGATGTTGGGTTTAAAGATAAACTTTCACAAGAGTGAGGTGCTCTGTTTTGGAAGAGCCAAAGAAGAACAAGAATCCTATAAGCAACTGTTCGGATGTGAATTAGGTAGATTACCATTGAGCTATCTGGGCATCCCTATCCATCACCGAAAACTGTCAAATCACGAGTGGAAGAGGATTGAAGATCGGTATGAAAAGAAACTGAGCTGCTGGAAAGGCAAGTGGTTGTCATATGGGGGGAGGCTCATATTGATTAACTCATTTCTCACAAGTATGCCTATTTTCCTTTGATCATTCTTTCAGATACCAATAGGAGTTCGTAAGAGATTGGACTTCTTCAGATCATGGTTTTTTTGGCAGAGCGATGAGCTCAAGAAAAAATATAGACTCACGAGATGTGATATTATTTGTCGTCCTAAAGACCAGGATGGTTTAGGAATTGAGAATCTAGAGGTCAAGAATAGTTGTCTCCTTAGCAAGTGGCTATTTAGACTGTCTACGGAAACGGATGGAATGTGGGCACAAATTCTACGTAATAAGTATTTGAATTCCAAAACGCTAGCACAGGTTTCCGCTAGACCGACTGATTCTCCTTTTTGGAAAGGATTGATGAAGGTCAACGCAATTTTTTTCCAACGAACTAAGTTTGTTGTGGGTACTGGAGTGACCACTAGATTCTGGGAAGATACATGGTTAGGTGACACGCCCCTAGCTATGCAGTATCCATCGTTGTATAACATAGTGCAACATAAAGAAAGATATGTTGCCACCATTATGCAGACAATCCCATTAAATATTCAGTTCAGACGCTCGTTGATTGGACATCGTTGGACCGAGTGGTTGCACTTAGTTATTAGACTGATGGATATTCAACTATCAGGAGACCCTGATAGAGTGCTCTGGAAACTGACGAAGTCTGGTACCTTCACAATAAAATCGATGTATCTTGACCTTGTTGACACGATGGTCGTGCCTAAATCAATTCATATTTGGAAGGTTAAGGTTCCTCTAAGAATTAAGGTATTCATGTGGTTCGTGCACAAGAGGGTGATTCTCACTAAGGATAACCTAGCTAAACGACATTGGCCTCGAAGTGTACATTGTACCTTTTGTGATCACCAGGAGTCAATCCAACACTTACTTTTAGATTGCTCACTTACGAAACTTTTATGGCAAACGGTCACCGTCGCTTTTAGTATTAACCCTCCAGATAGCATTGATACGTTGTTTGGTACGTGGCTAGATGGAGTGGACGTTAAGCTTGCAAGGCATATACCCATAGGTGTATCTGCATTACTTTGGGCAATATGGAATTGCAGGAATGACCTGATATTTAACAAACAAACACATATTCACTTCTTGCAGGTACTACACATGGCGGCGGCCTCGATCCGTATGTGGTCGTTACTCACTCCTGCGGAAGCCAGGGAGCCTTTGGTTATTGGGTTTGCCCGGTGGGAGATGGTAGCGCGGGATATATTCAACCGGTTTGGATGGCGGTCCAATAATAGGATAGGTGGTTAGGCATCTAGTTCTATTTTTGCCGGTTGTGGCCTTTTATTTCTCTATATTTCCGTTCAGACTTGTTATTCCTTTGCAACTTGGCAGAGGTGGACAACTATTTGATTTTATCTTGTTTAATAAAGAGGCCGTATGCATCATGCTGATGCAGAGGCCGGAGATAACGCTCCTTTTCTAAAAAAAAGTGAACCAAATCGTGCTTCGACAAGGATGAGTAGGGCATGGGAGGTGGCGGGGCCCCAAATCCCTAGTGGGCCGGTCCCTCTTCTCATGTTGTACTCTTCCTCAACGGCGATCATAGCTTCAATTGACGTGTCTTATCTCCACATCTCATGGAGACAGCGAGATGGAGCAAGAGATCACCGAAAGGGAACAATAAGGACGCGGGGCACTGGCGCTACCATAGGCTAGGTTTAGGTCCAGTCGCATTTTTTAATTGAAAAATGTCAAAAAAGTAATGAATGAGCTCCGATTTAGACCAAAATTGCCAGGTTTACATGTAATTCGTCCAGTTTGTTGAAACCCAATTTGAAATGTAGATAACTATGGTTCGATGGTCGGCTCCCACATCACTTTCCGCAAACTGGTCCCCCTGATCCATAGACGAATGTGGTGTTCATTTTAAGGGTCGAAGTTGAAGATGCCCTTACCCCAGGCAATGAGGAGTGTTGCTTGGTGCCCGGTTGCGGCCCTATCGAGCTTCCCTGGTGGCTTCTTTGTGAGATGCCTCGTGTCTATGGTGTATAGTTTCATCAAGCAAGTGGGGCTAAGACACAACAACTTGCTATCGTGAGCCTTCTCCAATGCTTGTTGCTTCTGCCTGGAGCCGCACGACACCAGACAGATTGTGTGGCGTATGCAAAGCACTCTGACGTTTCTACCTGCATTCCGGTTGGCTTTTGATTCTACCAGTACTCACACCAGATGATCCTTGAACTCCTGAACTAATGTCTCGTGGTATTGTGTAGCTATGAAACGGAAAAAAAGTGTGCGGTTTGAAGAGCACAAACACTTCCACCTTTCAGTTATTTGTATGGGTTGATTGTTAGGGACAGTACTCCTTAATCTTGCCTAGCCTTAATGTCTATATCTCCTCACCTATTCAAGTGATAGCCAGAGTCCTTTTTTTTTTTGAAAAGGCGGATTACCCAGGCCGGCCTCGGTATCAAATGATGCATACAATCATGGTAGCCTGAGTCCTTGATCTTGGAAATATCAACGTTGAGGACACGAACGCCAACTGTTTTGCATTAACTTCAGTGGACAGCATGACGGTTGGTGCTAGCTGTACATGTTGTGAGGCCACCAAGCGCCATGCTCGTCTATATATACAGTGTAGTCGAACACACAGTTCTACGTACTTCTTAGCCCTTGTTCACTTTTTTGGCTCAGATAAGGTGGGTAGTCCACATAGATAGGGATTAAAAACAACACATTTAGTGATGCAGAGCCCTAAGAACGGAAGGCGTCTGGAAAAAGAATCCAAGCGTTGGCATGGATCGTTGTCAGCCTGTTCATTATCCGGCACACTGCTACATTGGGCCTGACCACGTATGGATGAGCAGAAGAACCTGAAAAGGACTTGTTGCCGCAACTTTTGATCAGCTTCTACCTAATTTGTAAAAAAAAAAAAAAACCAAGCAGTTTGGCAGCTAATTGGCTTGTCCAATATATGAGTGCTCTCACTACATGAACTTTTGTATTGCGGTGACAGTGTCATGGCGGCCACGAATAGCATTATCAAGTCCATGTTTGCTTGCGGTCATCCAGACGTACACACGAGTAATCAAGGCCTTGGGTGGTTTTGTATCGGTGTAATATCAGTGCACGAAAGGACAAAGGGTTAATTCGAATGAATGTTATCAATGTGAATTAACCCATCTTTGTAAGGGTTATTAACTCGTATGGTTGATCTTGCATATATGAAGAACCTTTCAGAAAACATACTGCAAGCTAGGCCACACGAACTCAAGGGCAATTCTCTGTCCAAAAAAATATATAGTATAAGATATGACCCCAAAATTCTGCCAAGAATAGACTAATTGCTGGCAAAAGTATTACAGTACCTGGCAAGCAATCTGTCGGGAAAAGTTCTCAAAAATGGGGCGTCGTATCCACCCAGATAGATATGAGCTTTCAAGGTCAAAAGAACTGCCGGCAGCACTCATAGAGATAGAGGGTAGAGCTAAATCTCGTAATAGGCAAAAGCGGGAACTGGAAAACAAATTCAGTGCACAATGTGCGTTTATTCCGCGCAGACTGTTACTTGGTTGAGAGAGATGCATGGATGAGATGTTGTTGCTTGGTTGGTTTGTACTCCGTTTATTCCGCACAGACTGTCACTTGGTTGAGAGTTGAGACTTGAGAGAGATGCATGGTTGAGTATGTTTAAGTGGGTTCAACTCATTGATGTGGCAGATGCGCTTTGCCACCTCACAGACTGACACTTGGTTGAGAGACATGGATGAGATGTCACTACTTCAGGGTCGTATCCAGGTTTAGCCAATGCCCAGGGCCAACCTGGAGCTAGAGTGGTGCACAGTAATGAACAGTGAATGAAAAGGATTGCTGCCGCGCGCCGGGCCAAGGCCCCTGCTGCCCAGGGCCTGGCTACGCCACTAACTGCTTGATTGATTGACTGTAGAAGCAATTACAGTCCCTTGAAAATGTCTACGGAGCTTTTAGGGCTCCTTTGATTCAAAGGAACTCTATAGAATTTTTGAAATACTTAGGATTTTTTTCCTACTTTCGTCTTTTGATTCATAGGATAAGATCCCATAGGAATTTTTTCTATTAAATCTTTTATACTACATTTCATAGAAAATCTAACATTCACTCCAAACTTTTTTTACAATTTCTTTGTTTTTCTTGTGACATCAAACACTCCTTGATAATACTATAGGGTTCAAATGGACATGCCACTCCAACCCACTACTTTTTCTATTCCTGCGTTTTTAAAATCGTGTGAATCAAAGAGGCCCTTAGAGGTTGAAGGATGCTAACGTATGAGTGAGAATCCTTTCGCTGTTGGATCGGCAAGTGGTCTTTCGAAAGTTTCTAGGATCAACATCGTGCATGACTGCTTTTCACTTCTTGAAGAACAATTCTTGGAATTAACATAGCACAAAATTTCCGACAACAGTCAAAAAGGCTCTCAAAATTGCTGAGATCAAAGCTCTTGCGCGTGCACACATACTGTGGTGAGGAATCCAATTTTCTACCGAGGGCGTAGTAAGATTAGATACATGGTTCACATATCTGTCTCTCTCCATGCCAGCCTTCCCACTCGTAAATCGGATTCATTTCATTTCTTTACACAACTAGATGCATTGCTTTCCGTCAAACAAAAAACTAGATGCATTGCTTTATTCCAAAACTACTATAATAACATGGTATGAGTGCTATGTAAATTATGTGCACATAATATGCAAAATTCTGAGCGACATCTTGTTTTTTGACTATTCTCGTGAATCCTGAAACCTTCCATCCCCAACAAAGTTATCTTGTTTAAAATAAAATAGTTAATAGTTCTCACTCACAGAAAGCCTACGATCAACAAGTGGAAAGTTGCTAGATTTTGGATATTTGAGTTCTAGCCGGTGAGTACTTATCAAGCCTAGCCAGTACTTCCTCCGTTCCAAAATAAGTGTCGGTGATTTAAGACACCCGAGGGGGGGGGGGGGGGGGGAGTTGTACAACGGGCAAACTTTTGTTTCTGAAAGAGGTGATGGAGATAACTTGAGTACACCCAACAACCAGTGTGATTAAACACATAAGAATGCACTGCCGAATTATCAATCCACTAAAAACACTACTGATGAACAATCTCCATGACACTTTTATCTTTGGAAGATCCCAAATTGAGTTCCAAACGAATAGATACATTGTTTCTGATGGAGCCAGCTTCCTCTTTAGCCCCTCTACCATTGAATCCTACGCAAGTTGGGAAGCAATATGTTACGAGAAAACTATCTGACTTCTCAATAGCAGCGAAGCACAGGTTTTTGCAATTTTATTGTGATGTTTTTATACGAGTTTCTATTGGAAATTCAGTTAAGTAATTCAGGAGGTAACAGTTAAGTTTTTTCACAATGACGAGCTTCCTATCTAATCACAGAAATGACCACCTAGGCCAAAAGCATACCCGGTTCCTCTTTTTTATTGCCCTACAAATTACTCAATAACAACGTTACAGGGATAAACAGTCATGATGCCCTCCATGCCCATAACTCTCTTACTCATCTTGCGTGTCATTTTTTGTACGCTTCAACAAGAACCTCAAAGTGTGGACTTGATAATGAGCAAGGAAGAAATGGGAATGTGTATATATAGCCGTAAGACATGGTTGTTACGATATGAAAAGAAGGCACAAATCAGATCCGTCTCCACTAGTAATGCAGCTGAGATTTGTAAAGTCCAGCAGCTGAACAACATCGACCTAGAAAAAAAGCAAAAAAAAAAAAAAAACTGAGGACGCATGCGTGTTATGGCAACCTGATTGTGATAACAACATCAAAGCAAAGAAATCAAGGTCTTTGCAGTGGAATGCAAAGTGTTTTTCAAGGGAAACCCTTGTTTTGTGTTGTTAGACATGCGCCTAAAGAGAAATTGCCATCGAAGTGAGCCAAGGAGCCAAGTGACGTGCCAACTGCAATGGATCCCACACAAATTAAGGAAGCAGGGAGAAAGTTGTTTGGGGCCAGGTTGCGCTCCTATCGACCTACCTTGCGGCTTCTCTGGAAGACGCCTCGTGTCTATGATGTATGGTTCCGCCATCGAGCAAGCGGGCCCAAGACCCACCAACTTGCTGTCTCAGAGCATCTACAACCGAAACTTGTAAATTTGGGTCTTCAAACATCCGCGGACACACCCCGCGAATAGTGACCGGACAGCCTTAAATTTTTCCATTTGCAACCATGGACCCAATTTTTAAAGTATCAGATACATGCAAACATATGCACGTCGATAATCACATTCATGTTGAGCCGGCGGGACACTGAAATACTTAAAGATTTTTAATATCCTTGTTGGTGCGATGGGTTTCAGATGTTTTTTAGCCCCACCTAGCCGTCTTAGAACATAATCGACAGGTTTAAATAGTCGGATCGTCCAATTCCGATAAGCTTCAGTCATCATTATACCATTTGTGAAGCATATGGACTATGACTATGAATCTTCTATGCTATGACATAGAAGATTCGTAGACACGGTCTATCTCCTTCACAAATGAAACAATGATCTTTGCATGACTTCTTTTTATTCATAAAAATATGTTTTCACTGTTCTTTTTGAATCACAAAATATGTTTTCACTGCTCTTTTTGAATCACAAAATATGTTTTCACTGCTCTTTTTGAATCACAAAATATGTTTTCATGGCATCAATGTACATGAATGAGATGAAGTTAACACAACGACATTTGATCCACCTATGCAATTAATAGATAAGTTTGTCCCTATCGGACAACACGAGCAAGAATATCTTCTCTTCGGGTGGCTACAGATGGGACCACTATGAAATAGAGTGTAGTGTCTGGTCGCGCCCAATCCTGTCTGGGCGCCCTCATATTGTCCCTACATTTGGTCCCAATTTGAGGGGTACCGGTCAGTCCGGGCATTTGAGGCCCATTTGAGTGGCCCGACTGGGTTAATTTTTTATGACCGGTAAGTGACCGAGCGTCCTGCCCAAGCGTTTGAGAGGGGTATGAGGGGTCCGGCCAGTGGCGGAGCCAGGAAAAAAGATTGAGGAGGGCAGAGTGTTGTTGAGCCTTGTCAGGGAGGGCCACCCCACCATAATACACCATTTTCATAGCAAATAATCACTTGTTCATATGTATATTAGGCTTCAATCACTTGTGTTAGGGGGGAGGGGCAAGGCCCTGCTGGTCCCCCTGTCTCCACCACTGGTTCCGGTTGTAGATGCTCTCAGGCATTCTCCAACGCTTGTTGCTTCTCTTGCTTCTACCATGGAGCCGCACAACGCTTGGTGAAACGCTTATTGCTTCTCCAACTTCTACGTACCGTGGAGCCGCACAACGTCTGACGGAATGTGTGGCTCATGCAAAGCACTCGAAGTGCATTCCGGTGTCTTCCATTCCTAGTTTTCTTTTGATACCACTCTCGAATTCCAAGCCTAGCGGAGTACTCACTACTCACTGCAGACGACCCTTGAACTCCCGAATTAACGGCTCGTGGTATTGTGTAGTTGTGGAACAAAAATGAAAGTGTACGGTTTGAAGAGCACAAACATTTCGGCATTTTAGTTATTTGTATGGATATGACTGGTCACTAGGGACAATACTCCTGAGTCTTGCCTAGCCTTACTGTCTGCATCTCCTCTCCCTATCCAAGTGATATCCAGAGTCCTTGACCGTAGAAATATGAAGAACCCTGATACACATTCAATACTTCCCGTACGATTTCAGTAGTACGACAATTCAGATCCACTAGTAGAAAACATGGCATTGGTTCGGGCCTTCTAATCCCATTAGTCCCGGTTCAGTCACGAACCGGGACCAATGGGGGCAACGGTCCCAGTTCGTGAGGCCATGGGGCGGGCGGGCCACGTGGGGCATTGGTCCCGGTTCGTTTGGAACCTTTGGTCCCGGTTCCAGACACGAACCGGGACCAATGTGCCTCGCTCCTGGCCCACAACCATTGGTCCCGGTTCGTGGCTAGATCCGGGACCAAAGGGCGTCCTTTAGTTTCGGTTCCAGCCACGAATCGAGACCAATGAGATGCCTATATATACCCCCTCGTCGGCGAGCAGAGCACTCCACATTGCTCAATTTTTTTGGCCAGCGAGGGAAGAGCTTTGTGGTGCTCTAGCTCACCTCCTATGCACATGAGGTGTTTGATGAAATGCCCAAGCCAAACTTAAGTTTTCTCCTCTCGAAACTCCTTGTCCAAACTCCATTTTCGTCAAGATTTTTCTAGGTTTGGCAGTCTGTCCTGTCCCGTCCCGTCCTGAAACCGTCGTCGATCGCCCGCGCGTGGTGAGCCTCTTGATCTTATCTTCTTGTTAAAAGAAAATATACTTACTCATATGATTTTCTTATTTTTATTATTGTTTGTTATTATATAGTGCCATGGTTATGGTATCCGCCCACGTCGACCCTCGTCCAGTCTATGATTCATATGTGGTATATTATCTTTTATATAACTATTTCACACATCTAATGTCTATGACAATTAATTATGCCACCAACTTGACGTAGATGTTTTTATCTATAGGAAGTAGTTGAACCAGAAATGGATACCGACTATGCAATTTAGCTCGACAAGTTAACTAAAGGTGAAAAAGAAATCGATCATTTAAAAGAAAAATTGAAAAGAACTGAAGATAACAAGATGGGATTGGAGTTGCATCTTGCCGATATCGTCGACGATCACAAGACCAAGATGGATGCAATGCGCTTGAAGCTTAGAAAGATTAGAAAATATGCCATTCATACTGAGGCTTGGTATCATTATGCCGTTATATTAATTGGTACCTTAGTAGCGGTTATGATTGCATTTGTTGTTGTATTTAATTTTTTACATAGTTTTGCTGTATATTTTAATTAAATGCTTTAGAGAGCTATATGTTGTTCAATAATGACAACTATGTATGAACTGTACATATTTATTTTGGTCATTATTGTACTTTGGCTTTAATGTGATGATGAATTTTTATTAATTTGGTCACTTCTCTATTCATGATATGTTGTAATGGTTTTTAATACACTTTATTATATAACGCACGCAGATGAACCGGCAATGGATGTACGGTGACCGATGCACCTCCGAGTATATTAAGGGCCTGCATAATTTTCTCGAAGCGGCTGAGGCAAACAAACAGAATGGTTTTATGCCTTGTCCTTGTACTGTCTGTGAGAATAGAAAGTCTTTCTCCAACTCTAAAACCCTTCACTTCCACTTTCTTCAGAAGGGTTTCATGCCACACTATAATGTTTGGACCAAGCACGGAGAAAGAGGGGTTATGATGGAAGAGAACGAAGAAGAACAGGATGACGACAACTACCCTCCCCCCGAATACGGTGATGCTGCAATGGGGGAAGCTGAAGATCAAGAGGAACCAGACGATGTGCTCGATGATGATCTGCGTCGGGTCATTGTTGATGCACAGAGAGAATGCGAAAGTGAAAGGAAGAAGTTGAAGTTCGATCGCATGTTAGAGGATCACAAAAAAGGGTTGTACCCAAATTGCGAAGATGACAACAAAAAGATCGATACCACACTGGAATTGCTGCAATGGAAGGCCCACAATGGTGTATCTGACAAGGGATTTAGTTTGCTACTGAAAATAATGAAGAAGAAGCTTCCAAAGGATAATGAATTGCCCGACAGTACGTACGCAGCAAAGAAGGTTGTATGCCCTCTAGGCTTGGAGGTGCAGAAGATACATACATGCCCTAATGACTGCATCCTCTACCACGGTGAGTACGAAGAACAGAACACATGCCTAGTATGCGGTGCATGGCGGTATAAGATCAGAAGAGATGACGCTGATGATATTGAGGGCCAGCGCACCGGGAAGAGTGTTCCTGCCAAGGTGATGTGGTATGCTCCTATAATACCACAGTTGAAACGTTTGTTCAGAAACAAAAAGCATGCCGAGTTGATGCAATGGCGCAAAAAAGACCGTAAGAAAGACGGGAAGTTGAGAGCACCCGCTGACGGGTCGCAGTGGAGAAAGATCGAGAGAAAGTGGAGCGACTTTACAGGTGACCCAAGGAACATATGGTTTGGTTTAAATGCAGGTGGTGTTAATCCTTTTGGGCAGCAGAGCAGAAATCATAGCACATGGCCTGTTACTCTATGTATGTATAACCTTCCTCCTTGGTTGTGCATGAAGCGGAAGTGCATTATGATGTCCGTGCTCATCCAAGGCCCTAAGCAACCCGACAATTACATTGATGTGTACCTAAGGCCATTAGTTGATGAACTTTTACAACTATGGAATGGAAGAGGTGTACGTGTGTGGGATGAGAACGAACAGGAGGAATTATTTGTAACCATCAACGATTGGCCTGCTCTTAGTAACCTTTCAGGATAGACAAAGAAGGGATACCACGCATGCACATACTGTTTAGATGACACTGACAGTATATATTTGAACAAATGTAGGAAGAATGTCTACCTGGGGCATCATCGATTTCTTCCGACCAACCATCAATGTCGAAAGAAAGGAAAGCATTTCAAAGGTGAGGCAGGTCATCGGAAGAAGCCCACCCTCCGTACTGGTGATCACATACTTGATATGGTAAATGATTTACAAGTAATATTTGGAAAGGGTCCTGGCGGACTATATGTTCCGAATGATGCTGACAAGCGCGCACCCATGTGGAAGAAGAAATCTATATTTTGGGACCTATCCTATTGGAAAGACCTAGAGGTCCGCTCTGCAATCGACGTGACGCACGTGATGAAGAATCTTTGCGTGAACCTGCTAGGCTTCTTGGGTCTGTATGGGAAGACAAAAGATACACCGGAGGCACGGGAGGAACAACAACTTGTGCATGAAAAAGGAGGCATGCATCCAAAGCGGTATGAAGGTCCTGCCAGCTATGCTCTTACCAAAGAAGAGAAGGAAATCTTCTTTGAATGCCTTCTCAGTATGAAGGTCCCGTCTGGCTTCTCGTCGAATATAAAGGGAATAATAAATATGGTAGAGAAAAAGTTCCAAAACCTAAGGTCTCATGACTTCCACGTGATTATGGCGCAACTGCTGCCGGTTGCATTGAAGGGGCTTCTACCAGAAAACGTTAAATTAGCCATTGTGAAGCTATGTGCATTCCTCAATGCAATCTCTCAGAAGGTGATCGATCCAGAAATCCTGCCAAGGTTAAGGAGTGATTTGGTGCAATGTATTGTTAGTTTCGAGCTGGTGTTCCCACCGTCCTTCTTCAATATCATGACGCACGTCCTAGTTCATCTAGTCGACAAGATTGTTGTTCTGGCCCCTGTATTTCTACACAATATGTTCCCCTTTGAGAGGTTCATGGGAGTCTTAAAGAAATATGTTCGTAACCATGCTAGGCTAGAAGCAAGCATCTCCATGGGCCATCAAACAGATGATGTCATTGAGTTTTGTGTTGACTTCATTCCTGACCTTAAGAAGATTGGTCTCCCTCAATCGCGGTGTGAGAGGAGACTGACTGGAAAAGGCATGCTAGGAGCAGACTCAATAATATATAGGGACGGGCATTCTTGGTCTCAAGCACACTACACAGTTCTACAGAATTCCACCTTGGTGACCCTGTATGTCGATGAACACAAGAATATTCTGCGCTCCAAACACCCGGAGCAGTGTGACGACTGGATTACATATGAACACATCAGGACTTTTGGCAGTTGGTTGCAAACACGTCTCATGGCTGAAAACACTGTTTCTGATGAGTTGTACTCGTTAGCCAGGGGACCATCTTCGACTATATTGACTTACCAAGGGTACGATATAAATGATAATACATTTTACACAATCGCCCAGGATGAAAAGAGCACCAACCAAAACAGCGGTGTCCACTTTGATGCAGCAACCAAGAGGGGAAAGGACACATATTATGGTTACATAGTGGACATATGGGAACTTGACTATGGACATGATTTCAAGGTTCCTTTGTTTTAGTGAAAATGGGTCAATCTGTCAAGAGGCGGGGTACAGGAAGACCCACGGTACGGAATGACAACAGTGGATCTGAACAATCTTGGGTACACAGATGAACCATTCGTCCTAGCCAATGATGTGGTGCAGATTTTCTATGTGAAGGACATGTCTACCATACCGAGAAAAAGAAAATATATGGAAGCGAATACATCATACGATGAGCCAAAGCGCCACATAGTTCTTTCAGGAAAAACAGACATCGTGGGATTGGAGGGCAAGAGACATGTCTAAAGATTATGAAAAGTTTTATGAAATTCCTCCCTTCAAAGTCAAGGCTGACCCAAGCACCCTGTTAAACGATGAAGATTATCCATGGTTACGACGCAATAAGCAAAGGACACAAGCGAAGAAAAAGTGAAGACTTTCTCTTCACAACTATATCATTGCAGTGACATGTGAACAAATGAAATGCCTTTTGTAACACATGAGTTTTCGTTCGAAACCCTAATACTTCGAAAGAGATTTTCCGTTTTGTACACGAAGTGCATCCAGTTTTTGCCGTAACCCTCTCAACTTTGTATGACATGCTATGTGGGTGAAATGATTATATCATGCCAACTTTCAACCTTTTCAGAGCTCATTTGAAGTGCTTTCAATTTTAGGGTTATTTAGCTAAAAAAAATTAGTAATTGCATGAACAATATCAAATGAAGTCAGAAAGGGTTGAAAATTGATGATGTGGCTTTGAATGGTGCATTTTGAACACACAAATAGTATAGAGTTCAAATGAGTTCAAAAAAATGAAATCCCTTTGTAACAGATGAGTGTTCGTTCAGAACCCTGATACTTCGAAAGAGATTGTCCATTTTGTACACGAAGTGCATCCATTTTTTGTCGTAACCCTCTCAACTTTCTAGCACATGATATGTGGGTGAAATGATGATACCATGACAAATTTCAACCTTTTCAGAATTCATTTGATGTGCTTTTCAATTTCAGGGTCATTTAGCTCAAAAAAATCAGTAAGTGCATGAAAAATATCAAATGAAGTTAGAAAGGGTTAAAAATTGATGATGTGGCCTTGAATGGTGCATTTTGAACACGCAAAAGTATGAAGTTCAAATAAGTTCAAAAAATGAAATCCCTTTGTAACAGATGAGTTTTCGTCCGAAACTGTGATACTTCGAAAGAGATTGTCCATTTTGTACACGAAGTGCATCCAGTTTTTGTCGTAACCCACTCAACTTTTTAGCACATGCTATGTGGGTGAAATGATGATACCATGCGAACTTTCAACCTTTGCAGAGTTCGTTTGAAGTGCTTTTTAAATTCTTTCAAAACATCGTGGGAGTGGAATTCAAAAAAGAATCAACTAAAAAGCTTTTATAAACCTCTAGTATTTTTGAAATTATAATTATATTAAAATTATGAAACTAAAATTATCAAAGTATTTTTGCTTCAAAACATTAATAGCAAAAAGAATATAATGATAAAACACACTGGAAATAAATAAAGCAAAAAATAAATAAAGCAAGAAACAAAACAAAATAATGGAAATTATGCAACTAAAATTATCAAAGTATTTATTTGTTAAAAAGAATGAACTAAAATAATAGAAGAAAAATAGTGGAAAAAATAAAAAAATAATAAAGGAAAAAAACAAAAAAAATACTCGAAAAAAATAAAAAAAATGCCGCCTACTCGACCACGATGGCGTGAATACGACTAGAAATCCAACCAGTCAATTGGGCAAGGATTCTGGCCCATAGAAGGCCCACTAGGCCCATAGGCAGATACAGAGTGGTTAGGCCAGTAAGCCTGCTTTAGAGAGGAGCTCGAAGGATCAGGCGCACCGCGCCTTATAAACAGGTGCGACACAGTCTCCACTAGCGATGTGGGACGAAACTCCCATCACGCCGCTGTGCAAGGCCATTGGTCCCGGTTGGTGGAACCAACTGGGACCAATACCCACCTTTAGTCCCGGTTGGTGGAACCAATCGGGACCAATGCCCACCTTTAGTCCCGGTTGGTGCCACCAACCGGGACCAAAGGTCTCTGCTTCCCGCAGTTTGGGCTATCGAAAAGAGACCTTTGGTCCCGGTTGGTGGCACCAACCGGGACCAAAGGTTGGCATTGGTCCTGGTTGGTGCCACCAACCGGGACCAATGGTGTCTGTATATATGCAGCACTCGTGAAAATTTTCATTTTCATCTCGCAGTTCCCCGCGACGACGCCGACCTCCTCGACGCCGCCAGGCTGCCCCGATGCCGTCGCCGTCGCCCATACCCCTGCCCTGCACCCAAGCCCACGCCGACGCCATCCATCGCCCATGTCGTCCCCGTCTGCCGCCCATGTCGTCGCCATCGCCCGTGCCCCTGCCCTGCCCCCGAGACCACGCCGATGCCGTCCGCCACTCACGCCGTCGCCGTCCGCCGCCCCCCGAGCGCGCCCCTGCGCCCCGGCCGCCACTACCATCGCTGTCATCGCCGGCTCCCTCGTGCGTCACCCCCGTCGTCGCCCTCGCTAGCCGACGCCGTCTTTATCGTCGTCCCGGCCACGCCCTTGCCCCAGCCCGCCCCCACCGTCACTATCACCCTTGCCGCGCCCGCCGTCGCCCTTGCCGGCCGCCCCTGCTATGAGCCGCCGCCGCCCCTTGCATTTTTTGTTCATTTTTTATATGATGAATTTTTTGTTCATATATATAATGTATATATGTATGTGGCTATATGTATGTATGGATGTTCATATATGTATTTTGTTTTTGTTCAGAGCATTTTTTGTTCATATATGTATTTTTTTTTCATATGTGTATTAATTTTTTTGTTCGGGGAGGGGACGTCAGACATGCATGAGAGAGAGGTGGTCCACTCACCCGACCAACTATCGAGTCCACCCAAACCCTAGAAGAAAGAGTGTCGTTGTCTATCTACCCCCTCCCCAATAACTTCGACGTGAGGGAGGACGTCGAACATGCATGAGTGAGAGAGGCGGTCCGCTCATTCGACCAACTATCGAGGCCACCCAAACCCTAGAATAAAGAGCGTCGTTGTCGATCCACCCCCTCCCCGATAACGTCGACATGAGAGGGGCAGTCGGACATGCATGAGAGAGAGGCGGTCCGCTCACCCGACCAACTATCGAGGCCACCCAAACCCTAGAAAAAAGAGCATCATTGTCGATCTACCCCGTCCCTACCCGATAAACTCTCGGGGCCACCCAAACCAGGACTGAAAAAGCATTGTCGAGGCCACCCCAAACCCTAGAAGCGTTGTCGAGGCCACCCAAATTACCAAGTTAAATGAAGAAAACTCCGGTAACATTGATTTATCAAGAATGCCCCCATTATGGATGTGCACAAGTTCATCCAATTTTTTTCTGATCTCATATATATATATATATATATATTCTTCTATATGTCACATTGTCTGTCAAAGTATTGAAGAAATCCATGGCTTCATCAATAGCCGGAACTAACATGCGTATGATGCTACGAACCTCTTAAAAGTTGTTTTGAAACGGAGTCCCGGATAGAATAATTTGCTTTTTGATAGGAATTTCAGCAAAGGCCTTCCAAATAGCGATATTCGAAAGTCTCTTGTTGAACTTCATACCAAAAAGCTAATTAATTATCCTATTCGGGACTCCGTTACAAAACAATTTTGAAGAGCTTCATACCATTATGCGCCTGTTACTTCCGGCTAATGATGAAGCCTTAGTTTTCTTGAATCCTTTGACACTAGACAATGTGACATATAGAAGGGTAGATGAGATCACGAAAAATATGGACCATTTTCTGCACATTCAGAATGGCGTCATTTTGTTAATTAAATCCCTTAAAGGTTAACAGAATCCCTTGTTTGACATTCATGAGAGAGGCGGTCCGGACTTCGGACATTCATGAGAGAGGCGGTCCGGACATCGGGCATTCATGTTTGTATATTAATTGCCATGTTGTAATATTTGGAGAAACTATGGATCCAAGAGACGAAGAACAAGGACAGTTGCTGGGGGACATAATCCACGGCGGACGTGATATCTTGTCATTTCTCAATGACACCGATGGTCTGGAAGGAGAGGATTATGACGGCTCCAGTGATCGAACAATGGAGGAGGAAGGACATGATCATGATGGCTCCGGTGACCGAATGCCGGAGGAAGAAGGAGACCATGATGACGGCTCCGGTGACTAATCGGAGGAGGGAGTTGTTGCAAAGTCTGGCAAGGTATATATATTAATTAAGCCTGTGCTGACTAGCTAATTCATGCATTAATTGTTTTGGTATGTACATATATTACTTAACCTTCTTTCTTATTTTATAGCCCTCTGGATCGAGCCAAACTTCGGTAACGAGACGAGGCCTAAAGAAGAGGTTGCGCAAGGATGAAAGGTTCACGATCACAGCACTCGCGAACGATGGCCATCCGATTGAACCCAACCGGACCAAGAACGCATTTTCTGCTCAGTGCGGAGCTATTGTTTGGGACAACATCCCGATCACCATCAAGCAATGGAATAAGCCTAAGGATGGCGCCCCTGAAGGTCATGATGTCATCGATAGACAGAAAGATGATCTTTGGACCGCACTGAAGGCAAATTTCACCCTACCGCCAGAGGAGGATCTGAATAAGCGAGTTATAGAGCCACTGGTCAAGGCGTGTGCTCTTAAGAAGATGGCAGATCTATTCAGGAGGTGGAAGAATGAGTTGAAATCAAAGTTTATCGAGAAAGGGAAGACTCCAGAATTCACCGGCCGCTTTGAGAAGATAAGAGATTACTGAACCGCATTTGTGGACTACAAGACATCGAACAAGAGTAAGAAAATGTCAGAGACAAACAAGGTCAATGCTGCAAAGAAGCAGTATCACCATCACACGGGGTTAGGTGGCTACCTCAAAGCCCGGCCGTTGTGGGACAAAGCTGAGAATGACCTGATTGCTAAAAACGTCGTACCACATACATTGAACTAGCCAGACCGTTAGTGGACTTGGTTCTTCGGGGTTGGGGGAACTTTCGACCCTGAAATAGGGAAGTGTCGTTGGACGGACGAGCAACTTGCAATACCCATGAACAAGCTTCAGAAGTATATCACCCCAGCGTAGGAAGGGACGTTCATTCCCGATAGAGAGAAGGACGAGCTGACTGAGGCCCTAGGGAATGCTGAGCACCCTGGACGAACACGAGGCACACTAGGCTTCGTTTCGTGGAAGGTTGGGTTTCCCGATGTAGGTGGTTACAGAAGCCGGGAGAGAAAGAGGAAAGCGGAGCTGAGCAAAATTCAGAAGCTCAATGCAAGACTACACAAGCTAGAGGAAGCTGACAACCAGCGAGTTGTCATCCAACCATATCAGCAGCACGAAGCTACCCCAGAAGCTAGCCCGCCATCTCAACGGAGAAGCAGCGTCGCTTCCACGGAGCCCGTTCAGCCTCACTTCACGTCTCCTAGATACCCCGTGGATACTATCACAGAGGCTCAATATTGCGAGCTTATGACGAAATGCCGGAACCTCACTTTCAAGGCGGATGTCGGCTCTGTTGCACCTCCTCATCCCAACGGAACTTTTCACTGCCATCCGATTCCACATGGCTATGTTGTTGTGATGGTGGATGAAGTAATGAAGGAATTTTAGGAGCTCGAGCTTGACCACTCTCTAGGTGAAGGAGAGAATAAGCTAGTTCGTGTCCTGAGGAGTACATGTCTATGGCAGAAGGAGTACATCAAGCTTCCAAACTGGACGCCTCCATCCTCCTTCTCCTTAGGCGAATCAGGGCACTCCGCCGCCGCCTCCTCCTCCTCCTCCTCCGGCGAGTGATCAGGACACACCACCTCCTTCTCCGGCTCCTCCGACGCGTGGGGGCACTCCGCCTCCTCATTCGCTTACTCCGGCACGGCGGAGCAGTACGCCTCCTCCTTAGCCTCGTCAGCAACGGCGGCAGACAGACGCCGCCGCTTCGGCTCCTTCGGCGCCTAGTAAGCAATAACGAAAGGGAGCCGCTGCCGCTTCGGCAGCTAGCAGTACAAGCATAGGCAGGAGGGGATACAGATACGGTCCATCTCTTAAGCCTCTGGAAAAGTTACCACATGAGAGGACCGAGTCTGAAAACGAGGAGATATGTCAGGCCGAATTGAGGGCCCATTTTGCAAAGAACACTCCACCTCCGAAGGAGTAGATAGATCCGGTGAAAGCGATGCGCACTATCGATGCCCTGAAGCGACCACCATCGCCTCCGCCGGATTCCAACTTTGACCGCTGTATTACAAAGATATATCAAGATGCGCGGCGGTCGGGAAGTACTTCCAGTGATGCAAGGTTAGCAAAACGAAGAAGTGGGAAAAATTCCCCAGCTCGGCGAACAGGCGAACCAATCGTGCCCTCCCCCCCGCTCAAGGTGTCTAGTGATATCGTCGCTAATCATCCGGGGATGGTGCCCGATACCAAACCTGGTGATTACCTGAGCGATGATGTACAGTTTAAGCCATTGGAGGTGGACGAATTCTGTTACCGGTACGGGCGGCCTCTCTTCAAACCTGATCATCCTCCTCTAACAATGATGATGCAAAAATTCCATGAATGGTACATGAAAACCTGCTACGAGTCTGGGAAGGATTCTTTGATACTGTCAGTTAAAGAGGAGCACGACCTCGTTGGAATGGAACTGTTGAATGTTGAATTTAAGGAGATATTTCAGTTATACAATCAAAAGGCCCTCGACAAAACAATCGTGACTTGCTACTGTCTGTAAGTACTACTTCTATAATTAAGTCTCTCTATGTATATAGCTCAGCTCTTTCATTGCATGTATATATAATTATCCTCACTATATTATGCAGATTGAAGATCGTCGAATGCAGAAAAGCACAAATCTATGACATTGGGTCATTAACCCAAATATCATACATGAGTATACGGTTCAAAAGAATGTCACACAAATTGAGGACAACTTGCTACAATCGTTGCTTAAAAATCAATATAAAAGGACAATACTCTTTCCTTACAACTTCAAGTGAGTGTTATTGTCTTGTGCACATTCGGTTTTCCTTATTACTCGAGGTTTATAGTAATGTAATTGATGAGTTATGCATGTGTGCACAGTTTCCACTTTATTCTGCTAGAGATTAAGCTTGAGCGGGGATTAGTAATCGTCTTAGACTCGGAACGAAAAGATCCCCAAAAATATGCGGACATGACTTAAATGCTCCAGAAGTAAGTTCAATCGATCATTATCGCATCACATCGACAACTTTGTTCATTTACTGATATCAAGTAATTATTTTGTTTGTCTGGCAGGGTTTGGAAAGAGTTCACAGCAATTGTTCCGGCATAGCCGGGGGAGCTGCGATTTACACACCCGAAAGTAAGTACTACTAGCTAGTGTCGCGCATCTCCTATTGATTCTAGTTTTATCAATACCATTTATCATGCTTGATTATCAGTTTGATTGAACTATATTTCTCGTAAAGTGCTTGTGGCAGGAAACCGGGAATGATTTTTGTGGATACTACGTTTGCAAGTTCATCTACAACGCGACGACCCTTAAGCGGGGCTACTCTGAAAAATAATTTCAAGTGTGTAAGTAATAATATTTACAGTTTTATTTTATTATCATATATATGTATTGACCCCCTCTTCAAATTAGATGTGGCAGGTGCGGGATGACCTCCTACTACATGATCGCATACGAGCAATTCAAGCCACGTCATAAATAAAGCCAGAGAATACCATATGGAATTGGACATTAGATGTTAGGGATTGTAAGAGATCTTATATTGTATATATGTAGCTAGTAGCGGCGGATATATATACGAAAACTTGTTATACGACCAATCTCTTGGAGAAAGAGAGGTCTATCACTTCTATCTCTATATGTTCACGACGAATTTTTGTACTTAATGGTCCCTTCATTTGTTTACTAGCTAGTGTGTCGAGTTCTCTCTATAGTAGGTAGCGTCGACCAAGCACGGAGAAAGAGAGGACACTTCTCTCTATTAATTAGCTAGCTAAAACAATATCCCTAAATTAACCGTCCAAAACCCACTAAACCCCCCTCCTTTCAAAAAAAACTCAGCAACTACTAGATGCTGACGCGTGGATGCCTTTTGATCCCGGTTGGTGTTACCAACCGGGACTAAAGGTCCTCCTGCCTGGGCTCCCAGCACCGGCCACGTGGAGCCCCTTCTGTCCCGGTTGGTAAGCGAACTGAGACTAAAGGTTTTGAGTTTTAATCCCGATTCTTTAGTCTCGGTTTCAAAACCGAAACAAATAGCCCTTACGAACCGGGACAAATGAGCTTTTTTCTACTAGTGATCCCGCCATCCATGCGAAAATCTAGATACATGATGCTGTTGGATTAGCCCTCGTAGCAAAATCGTACTAGCAAAATCATACGGGAAGTAGTTTTGAAATATCAACGTCAAGGACACGAACACCATTTTTTTTCCAAAAAGGAAGAGAAATACTCCCAACCTCTGCGTCTTTTGATGCAGACAACTATATTATTAAAGATGCAAAATTCAATAGCCGAACACCATCAACCTAGCAATAAAGAAAAAGAAAAAGGAAAAAAAACGAGGACGCATGAGTGTTATGGCAACCTGATTGTGATAACAACATCAAAGCAAAAAAAAAATCAAGGTCTTTGCAGTGGAATGCAAAGTGTTCTTCAAGGGAAACCCTCATTTTGTGCTGCTGAGGCATGCGCCTAAAGAGAAATTGCCACCGAAATGAGCCGAGGAGCCAAGTGACATGCCCGCTACTACTGGATTGAGTGCCTCACGACAGTAACTCCACCTGATAGCCACTAACCTTATGTTCCAATACGACATTAAAACGAAAAATACAAACCTCCTAGACTACACCTTCAAGAAGGAATCATCACGCATGCGCCGATGATGACGAGTCCACCACAAGGTTGAAGTCCAGATTCTCATCCTCAAAGCCAAGCTTCCATTCACCACCTTCAGCAAGGACATGACGCGGGCGCGCGTCGATATAGCCCGATCAGAGATCTTGTGTTTCCACCGGATAGCATAAACTCCTCGTCAAAGCCGTTTGTACCATCCGCTATTATTCTGCTACCGACGCCTCGATAGCCGAATACCTTTGGAGAAGACAACGGAAGACGTAGGCGTCCCATGCCGCCTGCCTTCCATTACTACCGCATCACCTTCGATCCAGCGGTAACGCGCTAAACATGACACCTCCATTAGAGCCACCGTGCATCACATGTCTGTAGCAGACATGATTTGACGTCTCCACATAAGATGTCGTACGTAGCAAACATGGCTTCAGCTGTCGATGACATGCACTGCCAGACAACTCTGAAAGAGGCGCACATGTGTCTCCTGTCGATCCGCATCGAACCCGATCTATTGATGGAGGGAACGTCCCATACTGTCACCAGCCTCAGAAAGGCTGTCGTCACCTCGAGATCCAGACTCTGAGTCGCCCACATGACCCCGGAGTCCGCCGTTGTTGATGGAGATGGGCCTCCATCCCGATTTTGGGCACTACAGGGAGCACCCACTTCAGGGCAGCCGTTGTCGTCGCCCATAAAACGGCAACAGCCGCCGCAATCCTGCATCAAGCGTCGTCAACGTCGGAGGAAGCTCCACCGCGATGTGTGTCCTGCTACCTCCTCGGGAGTGGGATACAAAGATCAACAGCCACCGACGCCGCCACTAGGACCCACCACCTGGCCCGTCATCCCCGACAGAGGGGACGCCAACACCTCCATGACCGGAACCGCTGCTCCAGGGATCCACCGCCCCCGATTGACCACACACTCTCCCGTTCCGCCCTCCCTACGAAGCCGCCGGAGAAGCACCTAACCGCCAAGAAAGATGAACTCTAGATTGGATCTCGCGCCGTCTAACCCTCCAGACCGCGGGGCCGTAGCCCAGATCCTCACTGTCCCCATGACCGGCAGCGCCCGGGCCTAGCTGGTGCCCGCCTCTAGGAACAACGAGGTGGAGGAGAGGGGGAGGTGGCGGTCAGCGGGGGACTAGGGTTGGCCCCCGTTCGCCTTGGAGGGAGCGAGCGAGGGGGTGCGGGGCAAAACGAGGATGTGAAACGCCCACACGAACACCATCTGTTTTTGCATTAACTTCAGTGGGCAGCGTGACGGTTGTTGCTAGCTAGTACGTACTTCTTTTGTGAGGCCACCAAGTACGCAAGCTCGTCCATATATACAGAGTAGTCGAACACGCTGTTCCCCGTACTTCTTAGCTCATGTTCGCTTTTTGCCTCAGTTGATTAGATAAGGAGCGTAGTCTATGTTGATAGGGAGTAAAAACAACACATCCAGAGATGCAGAGCCTTGAGAACGGAAGGCGTCAGGAAGAAAAATCCAGGCGTGGAAAAGGTGTATTGTTAGTCTGATTCATTGTCAGCACACTGGTATTTTGGGCCTGGCTGTGAACGGAGATACGAAAGGACGTGAGAGGGGGCATGCGTATCTTCTTTACGTAAGGTGTTTACGTTACCATCGTGGCAATGGTAAGTGGTTAGTAGGAAATCAGGGGGGCGGGGCCCACAGTTAAAATCAGGGGGGAGAATTAGTGGAAGGATTACCTAACAGGCAAGTAGGTGTAGAATTATCGGAAGGGGCATCATCACCGCTTCTTGTGATTGGTACCTAGTGTGTTGAAAACAAGCAGTTTGGCGGCTAATTGGTTTGTCCAATGTACGAGAGTGCCCCTAGCAGTCTGCCACATGATTTGTTGTATTGGTGACAGTGTCACGAGCAGCACGATCATTTCCATCTTTGCTTGCGCTCATCGTTACATTATCACGCACATGTAAAAAGGTCGCGCATCGTAGGCACTAATAGAAAACGGCTTATTTGTTTCGGTTTTAGAGGCCCGTTAGCCACGGTTCTGGAACCGGGAGTAAGAGGTCGGGACTAAAGCTCCAAACCTTTAGTTTCGCTTCGTTTACGAATCGGTACAGAAGGGGTTCCACGTGGCCTCTGTGGGGAGCCCAGGCGGGAGGACGTTTAGTCCCGGTTGGTAACATCAATCGGGACCAAACGGATTCCGTGCGTCAGCATCTAGCAAGAGTTAGGTTTTTTTTAGGTGAAGGTGGGGTTAAGAGGGTTTGGATGGTTAATTTAGACGTTTCATATTGTGTTAGATAGCTAATAGAGATAAATGACTTTTCTTTCTCCGTGCTTGGTCAACGCTGCTACCTACTATACATATGGAGAGAACTCGACACTAACTAATAAGCAAATGAAGGAAACCATTAATTACACAAGATTTATCAACTCATCATCATCATCTTAATCATACAAAGTTAAAGTCTCGTAAAACAAAAAAAGATAAAATGACATAGTCCTCTCTCATAGGAGCTACTCCTCCCTCCTACGTAAAATGACATAAAAAATAACACATATGTCTCCATGATGAAGAAAAGAGATCCAACGGTCTCTAACTTGTGGCTTGCGATCCTTCTTTTTTTGTCTCCATGCTGCAATTTGGAGCCTTCTTGGTGGTTTGCGCTCAGTCGAGTATGCAAAAAATAATTCGGGATGGAAGAGGCTTTTTATTACCATATTACCTTCGAGTTGCATCAACGGTGACACAACTTCATATGGCAATTTCTGTTTAAAAACATAATAGTAGCCTAGTTAGCAATGTAATCAATACCATTTACGTAACAGTACTAATGTACTTAATTAGCAACTCTTATCAAGATATTTCGGCGAATTTCATCCGCCCTCAACCTATGCACTAGTGTCCTGTACAATGTATAATTTGGGCCAGTTTCCAAATTATACGTGAAGATGTCCGTACCAGCTATGACACCAATAAAAAGTAGATAAGATTATTTTTCTTCTCCCAAGTTAGATATGATCAATAAGTGTAGTGTGTCGTGTCGATTATGTTCTGTATTTCACTCGAAGAAACAAAATAAGCTATAAATTAAAAATTAACAAATTTAGTATGGATGAACACCAAATATTTTTATATATAGAATGCAAATTACTTGACAAATATGCATGGTTGATAAACTCACATGGAGGTAAAACAGGAAGCATATCGACATCCACCCAAATGTCGATGTTTCCTTCAATATGATCTTCAGGACGAAGATCGAAGGTTATTTCCATATCCTCCTGAAATCCATATGCCTTGCAAAGAGCTTTCAATTTGAGCATCCTAATTCTGCGTTATTAGGTGCATTCATTACTTTCATAAAAAATGTGTGACCATGTTTAGTCCTCAGGTTGGTTGTCCTCGTCTCGAAACTCTCGTGCTCTTCGATACCGAGCCTCTCCAAGAAATACCGTCTTGCATGACAGGGAACGAACTAGTCGAATTGTATAAAATAGAAATTACGCGTTGAAGGAAAGAAACAGAAGTCATGCTTAATTACGAAAAAACAGTCGTCGTCGTTGCGTACCTTAGAAATATCAAAGTCCTCGTAAAGCTTCATGGTGAAGAACCTGTCGTCTCACAGCCCAAGCTAGTCGCAAAGACCCTTATCTTCACCATAAAATTCACACGCTTGGATCCTTTCATCGTTTGATGACGACGACATTTCCTGTGTTCATGATTCAATAATTACGGCACGCTTGGATCCTAATGCGTGTGTGACTTTTGGTCCGTCGAGGATTTCCTTACATAACTCTCATATCTCATGGTGTGTTGGTCCGCACTCTCTCACACTGATACGATGGTGTATATAGGTTGGTGGACACTCTCTCACAGTAATAGTTTGACCGTCGGTGATGGATGCCCCCTCCCCCCCTTTCTCTTCTTGCGCATTATACCGACGAATATATAGCAAAGAAGAGAAGAAAGAGGAGGCGCCCCCCCCCCACGACAACCGTCGGGATTCCTCCATCAAGAACACACATGAAAGTCACACAAGAAGCAACGACAGACCGAAAGTCACACACGCATTATACCGATAAAATATCACTAATACATTTATAATGAACTCGAATATAATATCACTAATACATCATCTCGAATAATCCAGTTATTAATGCATCATCAAATATTAACTAATACATCTCGAATATTATCATATAAGATCACTAATACAGATCGAATACTATCGAATAATCTAAGTCACTAGCGGTACCTGAGTCGCGGGTGGTGGACACCCAAAGATAAGGAACCATCACGGGATCATAACTCGGGTGAGATCCCTGAAGAATCTGTCAGGTATTGTTGAACCTGGCATCCAACACCGCCATGTAGCGACGGACGTGCTCGTCCTCCTCCCTAACACGGCGACATACCACCTCCGCGGGGGGGCGCTCCCTCTACACCAAAAGTGGCCCATGTGACCGCCAGCAAAGAAGCTCTGGGTCGACGACGAGACCCGGATTCCTCACCAAGCTTCGAGCCCCGGAAGGTAGCACCTCCCAGTGCCAGCCCGGCGAAGCCCAGTCCCGGACATGGCGCCTATCAAGCAGGCTCTCATGGACCACTCGACGACGACGATGAGAACATTTTCTTATCATTTAATCACTAATTTTTTTAAAAACCCAAGAATTTTTGTTTAATCTAACATACACATACTAATTTTTCCTAGGACTCCTTATAATTAACTAAAACATAAAACAACTAAAACATAAAAAGCATCATAAACAAAATCAACTAATCTCCTAGGACTCCTAATTAACTAATTTTTCCTAGGACTCCTAATTTTCCTAGGACAACTAATTAGTATACATACATCTACATATATGAACAAAAAAATCTAAGACAAAATAGGAAAGTTGGCCGGGGCCGCGGCAGCTCACCGTGGGGCGGCGAGGGCTCGGGGAGGAGGGAGAGCGTGCGGGCACGGGGGTGGCTATGGCGACGACGACGGTGGTGACGGCGGGGCTGGGGCGTGGCGAGGGCTCAGGGTGAGCGATAGCACGCGGGCTCGGGGCGGCGACGACGACGATGGGGCAGGGGTGCGGCGACGACGTCGGGGCAGCCTGGTGGAGAGGACGAAGAGAGTGAAGAAACTAAGACAAAAATTTCACAAGTGTTGGCTTATATAGCCAAGCTATTGGTCCCGGTTGGTGGCACAAACCGAGACCAATGCACCCCTTTAGTCCCGGTTGGTGGCACAAACCGGGACCAATGCACCCCTTTAGTCCCAGTTGGTGCCACCAACCGGGTCCAAAGATCAGTTTTCGGTGGCCCAAAGGGCGGGAAACAGGGACCTATGGTCCCGTTTGGTGCCACCAACCGGGACCAAAGGTCAGTTTTCAGCAGCCCAAAGTGCGGGAAACGGGGACCTTTGGTCCCGGTTGGTGGCACCAACTGGGACGAAAGAGGCATTGGTCCTGGTTTGTGCCACAAACCGGTACAAAGGGTGGTGCTGCCCGGGGCCAAATTTTTAGTCCCACCTCGCTAGCCGAGGGAGCTCGGGAGTGGTTTATACGCGCTGCTGCGCACACCCACCCAAGCTCCTCTCAACTGCATGCTTTCGGGAATAAACGGTCACTCTCTGTGGGCCTACTAGGCCTTCTGCAGGCCTAAATCCTGGCCCAACAAACTGGTTGGGTTTCTAGTCGTATTCATGTCATAGTGGCCCACTAGGTGGCATTTTTTAAAAGAACATTTTTTTGTTTTTTGCTTTATTTAATTTATTTTGTTCCTACTTACTGGTTTTCAGTGATTCTTTTTGCTTTTAGGTCACAAAAATTATAAACTTTCTGTTACTGCCATTAGTTTTCAAATTTGAATAGTTTAAATTTGAATTTTTTAAAATTTATGTGAGCCACTAGTTTGTGAATAACTTTACTAAAAAATAGATTTTCGAGTGATTCCTTTTCCTGCTATTTTGTAATTTTAGTTTATTTTAAATGTCTGTTTGAATCAAAAACAGATTTGGTTATTTTAGTTGCCCTTAAAGTTTCTAACAAAAAAATTCTTTATGAAAATTCCTTTTGCTATTAATGTTTTGAAGAAAATATACTTTGATAATTTCAGTTGCATAAATTTTATATAATTTTGGTTTCAAAAATATTTGTGGTTTATAAAAGCTTTTTAGTTGATTCCTTTTGCTATTAGAGTTTTACAAAAGTTTTTTAGTTCATTCTTTGAGCTAAATGACCCTGAAATTAAAAAGCACTACAAATGAACTTTTAAAAGGTTGAAAGTTGGCATGGTATCATCATTTCATCCACATAGCATATACTAAAAAGTTGAGAGGATTACGCAAAAACTGGATGCACTTCGTGTACAAAACGGACAATCTCTTTCGAAGTATCAGGGTTTCGGACGAAAACTCATCTATTACAAAGGGTTTTATTTTTTGAAATTATTTGAACTCCAGACTTTTTGTGTGTTTAAAATGCACCATTCAAAGACACATCATCAATTTTCAACCCTTTCTCGCTTCATTTGGTATTTTTCATGCATTTACTGATTTTTTGAGCTAATTACCGTGAAATTGAAAAGCACTTCAAATGAACTCTGAAAAGGTTGAAAGTTGGCATGGTATCATCATTTCACCCACATAGCATGTGCTAAAAAGTTGAGAGGGTTACGGCAAAAACTAGATGCACTTCGTGTACAAAACTCATCTGTTACAAAGGTATTTCATTTTTTCAAACTCATGTAACTGCAGTGATATTCTCGATCAAAGGCATCATCATAATAGTTGTGGAGAGGAAGTCTTCACTTTTTCTTCGCTTGTGTCCTTTGCTTATTGCGCCGTAACCATGGATAATTTTCATCGTTTAATAGAGTACTTGGGTCAACCTTGATTCGGAAGGGAGGAATTTCATGAAACTTTTCATAATCTTCACACATGTCTGTCTTGCCCTCCAATCCCATGATGTCTCTTTTTCCTGAAAGAACTATGTGGCGTTTTGGCTCGTCGTATGATGTATTCGCTTCTTTATCTTTTCTTTTTCATGGTTTGGTAGACATGTCCTTCACATAGAAAACCTACACCACATCATTGGCTAGGATGAATGGTTCGTCTGTGTACCCAAGATTGTTCATATCCATTGTTGTCATTCTGTACTATGGGTCTACCTGTACCCTCCCTCCTGAGAGATTGACCCATTTGCACTGAAACAAAGGGACCTTAAAATCATGTCCATAGTCAAGTTCCCATATGTCCACTATGTAACCATAATATGTGTCATTTCCCCTCTTGGTTGCTGCATAAAAGCGGACACCACTGTTTTAGTTGGTGCTCTTTTGATCTTGGGCGATTGTGTAAAATGTATTCACATTTATCTCGTACCCTTTGTAAGTCAATACAGTCGAAGATGGTCCCCTGGCCAACGAGTACAGCTCATCAGAAACAGTGTTATCACACATGAGACGTGTTTGCAACCAACTGCTGAAAGTCCTAATGTGTTCACATGTATTCGAGTCGTCACATTGCTCTGGGTGTTTGGAGCACAGAATATTCTTTTGTTCATCGACATACGGGGTTACCAAGGTAGAATTCTATAGAACTGTGTAGTGTGCTTGAGACCAAGAATGTCCGTCCCTACATATTATTGAGTCCGCTCCTAGCGTGCCTTTTCCAGTCAGTCTCCCTTCATACCACGATTGAGGGAGACTAATCTTCTTAATGTCAGGAATGAAGTCAACACAGAACCCAATGACATCCTCTGTTTGATGGCCCATTGAGATGCTTCCTTCTGGCCTAGCGCGATTACGAACATAGTTCTTTAAGACTCCCATAAACCTCTCAAAGGGGAACATATTGTGTAGAAATACAGCGCACAGAAGGACAATCTTGTCGACTAGATGAACTAGGACGTGCGTCATGATATTGAAGAAGGATGGTGGGAACACCAGCTCGAAACTAATAGGACATTGCATAAAATCACTCCTTAACCTTGGCAGGATTTCTGGATCGATCACCTTCTGAGAGATTGCATTGAGGAATGCACATAGCTTAACAATGGCTAATCGAGCGTTTTCCGGTAGAAGCCCCCTCAATGCAACCGGAAGCAATTGCATCATAATCACGTGGCAGTCATGAGACTTTAGGCTCTGAAACTTTTTCTCTGCCATATTTATTATTCCCTTTATGTTCGACGAGAAGCTAGACAGGACCTTCATACTGAGCAGGCATTCGAAGAAGATTTCCTTCTCTTCTTTGGTAAGAGTGTAGCTGGCATGACCCTGAAACTGCTTTGGATCCATGCCGTCTTCTCCGTGCATACATTGTTGTTCCTCCCATGCCTCCGGTTTATCTTTTGTCTTCCCATACATGCCCAAGAATCCAAGAAGGTTCACGCAAAGATTCTTCGACACGTGCATCACGTCGATTACAGAGCAGACCTCCAATAGGGTAGGTCCCAAAATATAGATTTCTTCTTCCACATGGGTGCGCGTCCTGCATCGTCAGTCGGAACAGATAGTCTACCATGACCCTTTCCAAATATTACTTGTAAATCATTGACCATATCAAGTATGTGATCACCAGTACAGCGGGCGGGCTTCTTCCGGTGATCTGCCTCACCTTTGAAATGCTTTCCTTTCTTTCGACGTTGGTGGTTGGTCGGAAGAAATTGACGATGCCCCAGGTACATATTATTCATGTATTTGTCCAAATATATACTGTCGGTATCATTTAAATAGTGTGTGCATACGTGGTGTCCCTTGTTTGTCTGTCCTGAAAGGTTACTGAGAGTAGACCAATCGTTGATTGTTACAAACAACAACGCATGTAGGTCAAATTCCTCCTGTTCTTTCTCATCCCACACACGTACACCTCTTCCATTCCATAGTTTTAAAAGCTCATCAACTAATGGCCTTAGGTACACCTCAATCTCAATGCCTAGTTGTCTAGGTCCTTGGATGAGCACTACCATCATAATGAACTTTCGTTTCATGCACAACCAAGGAGGAAGGTTATACGTACATAGAGTCTCATGCCATGTGCTATGCTTGCCGCTCTGATCCCCAAAAGGATTAACACCGTCTGCACTTAAACCAAACCATACATTCCTTGGGTCAACTGTAAAGTTGCTCCACTTTCTCTCGATCTTTCTCCACTGCGATCCGTCAATGGGTGCTCTCAACTTACTATCTTTCTTATGGTTCTCTTTGTCTCATCGCATCGACTTGGCATGCTCTTTGTTTCTGAATAGACGTTTCAACCGTGGTATTATAGGAGCATACCACATCACCTTGGCAGGAACCCTCTTCCTGGGGCGCTTGTCGTCAACATCACCAGGGTCATCTCGTCTGATCTTATACCGCAATGCAGTGCATACGGGGAATGCATTCAAATCCTCGTACGCACCGCGGTAGAGGATGCAGTCATTAGGGCATGCATATATCTTCTACACCTCCAATCCTAGAGGGCATACAACCTTCTTTGTTGCGTACGTACTGTCGGGCAATTTGTTATCCTTTGGAAGCTTCTTCTTCAATATTTTCAGTAGCTTCTCAAATACTTTGTCAGGTATACCATTCTTTGCCTTTCACTGTAGCAATTCCAGTGTGGTACTGAGTTTTCTGTTGCCATCTTCGCAATTGGGGTACAACCCTTTTTTGTGATTCTCTAGCTAGCATGCGATCAAACTTCAACTTCTCCTTTGCACTTTCGCATTGTCTCTTTGCATCAACAATGACCCAGTGAAGATCATCATCGTTGCAGCATCACTGTATTCAGGAGGCACATAGTTGTCATCATCCTCTTCTTCTTCGTTGTCTTCCATCATAACCCATTTTTCTCCATGCTTGGTCCAAACATTATAGTGTGGCATAAAACTCTTCTCAAGCAGGTGGAAGTGTAGGGTTTTAGAGTTGGAGAAAGTCTTCGTATTCTTATAGACAGTACATGGACAATGCATAAAACCATTCTGCTTGTTTGTCTCAGTCGCTTCGAGAAAATTATGCAGGCCCTTAATATACTCGGAGGTGCGTCGGTCACCGTACATCCATTGCCGGTTCATGTGCGTGCGTTATACAACAAAGTGTATTAATAGATAGGACGAGGGCCGACGGAGGTGGATACCAAGACCATCACACTATATAATAATGAACAATAATAAAATTAAGAAAATTACACAAGTATTTATCTAAATAATAAAAGTAAGAACTTTTTTCTTTTAGAAAGAAGATAAGAAGAAGAGGCTAACCACGGTGCTGTCGGCGCCAAGATGGGCACGGGTGATCGACGGCGGTGAGGACGGGGACGGGACAGGACTTATCTCCAAACCTAGACAAATTTTAGGAAAATGGAGCTTAGACAAGGAGCTTCGAGAGGAGAAAGCTTAAGTGTGGATTGGACATTTCATCGAACACCTCATGTGCATAGGAGGTGAGCTAGAGTACCACAAAGCTCTCACACGGGCAGCCAAAAAAAATATAGCAGTGCACTGGTCTGGTCGCGGGGGGGGGGGGGTATATAGGCCCACCTTTGGTCCGGTTTGTGGATGGAACCGGGACTAAAGGACCACATTTTGTCCCGGTTTCAGCCATAAACCGAGACCAATGGTTGTGGGCCAGGAGCGAGACCCATTGGTCCCGGTTCGTGGAACCGGGACCAATGGCCCAGGAGGCCCCGTCGATGCCCTGGCCTCACGAATCGGGACCGATGCTGTCATGGGTGCCGGTTCGTGAGTGAACCGGGATTAATTGCTTTTTAGGCCTGCACCGAAGACTTGTTTTCTACTAGTGAGGTGGCTTTGCGTTGGTGGAATATCATTGCACGTGAGAACAAAGGGTTAATTAGAATTACTGTTGTCGGTGTGAATGAAACCATCTCTATAAGGGTTAATTCGTATGGATGATCTTGCATGTATGAATCGAAGAACCTTTCAGAAAATGTACTACAGGGCCACACGAACTCAAGGGCAATCATCTGTCCAGAAAAATATGTAAGATATGACCCTAAAATATTGCTAGGAATATTCTAGTACCTGGCAAGCTATCTGTTGAAAAAAGTTTTACAACAGGGGCGTCATATCTACCTGGATACTCCCTCCGTTATTAAATATAAGTATTTCTAAAGATTTTACTATTAAACTACTTACGGATGTATATAGACATATTTTAGAGCGAGACTTGCTTCGGTAGACACCCCCTCACAAACCATATTAGGACAGTATGGTCATTTCATCAAGCCATATAAACATTTGTATATGCGACAAACGAGGTCCTGAAACTGGCAAAAAACCGTATTAGGGCAGTTTGGCCCAAAATTGGCACCGACGGACCGAGGCCGAACCGAGCGCACTAGGGGGCACCTGGGGCACCGGCTGAAGCGAAAAGGCGTGTGGGACCGCACTGTCAGCGACACCGGTCGACCTTCCCGCCATTTTTGCCTTTCCCTCTCTTTCCCTCCCATCTCATCCACATCTCCCCCTCCCCGCCGTTCCCGCCATTCTCCCCATCTTATCTCCCCGCCATGCCGCCAAAGAAGTACGCTGCCCCTTGCCAAGCCACCGAACCCGCAACACCAAAGGCGAGGAAGCTGACGGTGTCGATGCCAAGGCCCCGGGCTTGACGAACGCGCATTGGAAGGCCGGCGTTGATTGCCGGGCGACGATGACCATCGATCAGCGAAACAGGCTCATCATGCAGACAGCCAGGGACGCGGTGGCGGACTCGGCATCCGCTGCCGAACGGCTACAGTCGTCGATCGAACAATGCATCGCTGACGCCAAGAGTCACTCCGTCATGAGGGAGGAGAATTCCAAGGCGAGATGGTCGACGTTGATGACAAAGCAGGCCGCCAACGTCGTCGCGAAGAAGAGGAACACCGACCTGGCGTTCCTGATGGAAGGTGACACGGCGACGATGGACCCGCAGGTGAAGGCGTGGTACTTGGCGGAGTGCAACCTCATCTTGAAACTCATGCCGGGACCGCCGGCGACCGCGACGACGCCGTGTGCGACCACATCGCCAATGCCGATGACGCCCATGCCAACGCCATGCACTGCAACTGCGACACCAATGCCTACGTCGACCTCGCGCGTTACTGCAGGAGATAAGCTTGCCATTTGAGTTCTATGTGTATGGCTCCTGCCTTATTGCTCGCCGGACTATTGGAATGATGATCGCCGACCTGTGATGATCACCGGCCTGTAGCATGATGATTACCGACATGTGGCATGATGATCGCCGAACATGCGTCGTTTTTTGGTAAAGGGAAAGAGAACTTTAAATTTTATGTGCGTCTGGGCCAAATGGCTGGAGATGCTCTTAGCATTTTCCTTCTTGTGAGTGCGGCTAAATTGCATAATCATGCAATGATTTGCATCTAGCCCGTGCTCCACCACCTTGTGACACTTCAAAAGTTCTTGCTTCAACTCCTTCATGCTAGATTTCTCATATCCCCTCTTCTTTAGTGCCTTGAGATCTTGGTTGTGCAACACTCCATCCCTATATTCCCAGGTTTTGGGCTGCATAATCACATCCTCGGGAAGACAAGGGTTGATGACCTACTCTTTTTCAGGGTTCTAGAGTCATTCAGAACGTGTTTTTAGTGTACTCCTCAGATGTGATTATTTGACCTCAAGGGGGTTACCGACAATAGAGTGCTTGAGACTTTGTCCATTGACCGCCCTTGGTTCGTCACCGGCGGCATTGTTTATTTTTGTGGCTCTGGACCGGTAAATTTTTTTAATAATATATGGTCCTTTCCATTTAAAGAGAAGTTTATCTCTAAAAGGTCTGAAACCAGGCTTACGCAAGAGTACTTTCTCACCAATGATAAATTCTTGTTTTTGAATTCTTTTATCATGTCATATTTTGATATATTTTTAAACAACTTGACATTTTCATAAGCTTTACTTCTCATTTCATATAGAGAACTCATATCTAACAACCTCTTTTCTCAGGCAAGTTTAACATCATAGTTAAGCTCTTTAATGACCTAACGGGCTCTATGTTCTAGCTGAAAAGGTAAGTGACAAGTTTTTTCATAAACCATTTATAATGTGACGTGTTCATGGGATTTTTTAACAGTCATATTAGAGGAACAAAAACCTTATCCAAAAACATATGAGAGATTATTTCCTGTATCTCTAACAAAAAAAGATAACTTGTCCAGATAACTATGCATATGGACAACACATATAACGAGTGCTTCTATGCCAGGGAGCCAAACGCCACCAAACTCTGCTCTACGTCTTCTTTTGTATCCATTCTCATGAATCTTGGTACCTTCCATGCCCTGACCAAGTTATCTTGTTTAAAATCACATAGCTGATGGTTCTGATTCACCCAAAGCCGATCAACAAGAGAAAACTAGCTGGATGTTGGAGATTTGAGTTCTAGCATGTCGATGTTTATCAAGCCTAGCAAGAAGGGAAGAAAGCGAGACAAGTGTACATGTAGATAAAAGACAGCTAAGATGCTTGAGTGTACTAGAGGCAACGAAACAGCCACGATGAGTGAGTCCTCATAGAGAATTCCGGCCCCCGCGTTGTCTCCTAGAGGCGACTCGGGCGGAACCCTAGTCCCGCCGCCGCCAGCCCCCCACCTCCAGCACCTCCCCTCGTCGCCGGCGGAAGTCGTCGTCGGGCGAAGACCGCTGGCGACCGGTGGTGGCGGGTGTAGCCCCCATGCGGATCTCCCCCATCTCCGACACTCCACCCTTCCATGGCGGGCTCTAACTCGATTCCATTCTGCCAGCGGTTCGATCTGCGACGCCCGCGCCTCCCCTTGCTCGATCTGTGCGTGCCGCCCGGCCACCCCCTGCCTTCCTGACACGTGTGGGGAGCCAGCTGGCTTCCTCTGCGTGGCCATCGCTGGTTTTGGGGGTCGCTCCCCCACGCCCCGTCCCTTCCCCGTCTCTGGCTTGTTCCGGCGGGTACGGGTGCGACTCTTCCACCTTCATCTTGTTGCTCCCTTCGCGCTGGCCGCTGTGCCCCCTCGGCCTCACGTCCTGCTTGTGGCGACCGGTCTTCTTGCTGGTTCTTTGGCTCCCATTGCTCGGCTTGTGGTGGGCTTCTGTGGTGGTTGGCTGACTTGCTCCGGGTGCGAGGTGGGGGAGGCACGGCCAGGGGGAATCTTCATCGACGATGACACCTGAGGGCGCCATTTCCCTTCTTGAAGGCGTCAATTTTGGCCTTGTCTCACTCCCCCCATGCTCTTAGATCCTGGGAGAAATCTCGGACCCAGGGTTCCCCGAGTCGGGTGGTGTGGACGTCTCAACGCCATTTCCTTTTTGGGGCATCATCTTGGATTCTTTGTGCTTTGGGTGGTCTCGGCTCTTGCTGCTCCATCTCCACATTGGCTTTGACTCTGCCAGGCCTTTCTCTTGCGACTTGGGTGGAGCTTACCTAGGGTGGCCTCAGGGGCGTGCTCCTCTTTGACCTCGGCGGTAGTACATCGGGTATTGTGCCCATCGGTCTCGATGGACGTTGCCTTTCGGCTTCGCTGGCGGCACACCGGTGCCGTCACTCGAACTCGGCTATCCGACGCCCTTCATTTGCGCCATTGATGCTTCATGGTATGCATCTTCTCTAGAGTCTCCTTTGTGACCGGGATGTGTTTCTTGGTGGCCCAGGCGACAATTACGTGGATGTCTTGGGGTGGCCTCGGCGGCACGTTGTAGTTCGACCTCGGTGGCGGTACACCAGTGACGCGCCTTTCATTCTCGATGACGCAATGTCTATATGCTTCTCCGGTGGCACACCAGTGTCGCCGCACGAACTCGGCTATCTAACACCCTTCGTTCGTGCCAGTGATATTCCCCTGCAATTTGTTGTTTTGGTGCCTGACTTTTTTGCCCTAGGCCTTGCTGTGGTTCGTTGTCAGTGGTGGAATGAGCTTCTCAGCGGAGCTCGCTCTTGTGGTGTCAACCCTCGGGGGTTTCGGTTTGGTTGCGTGTAACCAGCCTTCCCTTCGTTTCTTTCTTTCTTTCTTCTAGTGTTGGGCTACCCTCTTGGATGCCTCTCTATGTAATTCTTTTGTGTCTTGTGTGTGCTTCATGTACTTGTACCGACTCCCAAGACACCTTCGAGTTGGAATATAACAAGCGGTGAGGGTTTTGCCTCCCCCCCCCCCCCCCCCCGGCCAATCTCGAAAAAAAAGTACGCGCAACAACCAGTGTGATTAAACACATGCAAATACACTGCTGAATTATGATTGCAAATATTTCTTAAATATATTCACTAAAAACACTACTAACGAACAATCTCCATGACAAATTTTATCTTTTCGAAGATCCAAATTGAGTTCCAAGGGAATAAATACATGTTACTTCTCGAGACATGTTCCTCTTTAGCAGCCACTACCAATGAATCCTATGCAAGTTGGGAAGAAAAATGTCATGGGAAAGCTATCGACTTCCAAATAAGAGTGAGTCACAGGTTTTGCAATTTTATTGTGATGTTTTTATACAAGTAATTTCGGAGGTAACAGATAAGGGTTTTCATAATGATGAGTTCCAAATCTAATCACCGAAATGACTTCTACCGAACCATAGTACTAGAATTGGGGTACAACAAAGAAACAATTGGACATGCTGATCCTAATACCCATTTTGTACAAGCTTAATAACGAACATCCATGGGTACATGCGTCAATTTGGGATGCCTTGCTGACCCGTTGTACAACAAGTTCTCGTTTCCATTATTTTTGGTTCTCGTGGAACAGGTAAGAGTGGCCAATGTTCCAATCCGAGTGCTTAGTCGCACGACATAAGTAGCTATATAAGAGCCTATCTATGGAAAGTGTCCTTTTGAGTTCGAGCTCAAATGCACTCCATGAACAATAAAATCGAAAAAAATCAAAAACATTTCAAAAAATTCCAATTTTTTTTGTGATGAACTTTGACAAAAGTTATAAGTGCTTGAAAAGTTTTATCATGAGATCACATTCGAGTAAGGCGTAACAAAAAAAACAAAAACGATACTCTAAAAATGCTACTTTCGAAAGCATTTTGAAACACTGTTTTTTTTGTCATGCCTTACTCGAATGTGATATAATGATAAAAATTTGCAAGCACTTAGAAATTTGTCAAAGTTCATCACAAAAAAAATTGGAATTTTTCAAAATATTTTTGAATTTTTTTTTGATTTTACAGTTCATCCGGGTGCATTTGAGCTCGAGCTCAAATACTCCACTTCCCCTATCTATGCACATCCTTTTTTCCAAGTCCTAAGGGTGTTTTGGGAAACAAGAGAGTTTCCCATCGAGAAGACCACACATGATACGCTAACCAAGCCCAGCAACGTTGCCGAGTCAGACAATGTGCGTCCATCATTATCCGGCCAGACGTGTAAGGGCATGTGCAATGATGTTATTTTAGGAGTGTCACATAGGATAAATGCTTAGGTGGAAAAGAGAGGAATCGTAAGAAAAGGGTTGCCTTCTCTTAATTAAGAGATGATCTCTTAGCAACAATTGTCTCACCACATATTTAGGAATATTTAGTTATTGAAAATAAAACTAAGAATAATTCATTGTACATCATTTTTTATTGTCTTCTTAGATTATATGGCGGACCTAAGATAAGATAGTCTTATCAATCATTGTACATGCCCTAACCAGTTGAAGTGGCTGATCCCAAAAAATGTTCCAAAGTATATCTGATTGGGGTTCGGGTCAGTAGCTAAAGTACGGTCAGTTTGTACGAGTCATTGTGCTATCACTAAATACTAGCTTAGCCGCGTGGCGACACGCCGCGTCCGTCGATAAGTCGTGACTATGTAGACTATAATCCAAACAATAGAGTAGTAAATAGTTATTCGCTATCAATTAAAGAGAGGCATTAATATGTATATATATATATATAAGTTGAAGATGGCAAATAAATAGATTTATTACAACCATGCGTGGAGGCACGCCGCACCCAATACGTTGTGTTTATACATGATGTCTTTGTCTTTGTTGTGTAAGTGAATTTCAGTATAAAGTTAAAATGAATAAGGCTGTAATTACAATAAAAGAAGTCATTCTTAGAAGCAACCGAAAATGAGACATTTATTTTCACCATGTGTGATACATATTAGGGAACATGAAGCACATGCTCATTTCTAATAAGATTAAACACAGTACATTCACTTTTGGGCTACATCATTCTGGTGGAACTCCCTACGGGACTGGTTCCCGTGATGAACTGGTAAGTGACCTTTGTAAATTGTTGCTGAGAGCATGAGACATTATATGAAGAAAAAATTGTAGCATATTTCTTTTTACTACTAACCCATATTAATTGTTGCTGAAATGGATGTGTAGATGTATTTTCTTTCAGTGCCAGATACATCTGTTTGAATGACAATTAATATAAATTGAAGGGAGTATGCTTTTTTCTTTAATAAATAGTCATTCGAGTTGTTAATACTTATTCAAGTTGTAGAATGTAGTGTTGAAAGTGTTTATGTCCTCTGAGTTACATGTTCATTTGAGCCACTGGTCACTTGACGGATCTTGCGTTATTTTCTACACACTGTACAAATTATTTGTTTAATGCACTTCAGGTCAATATAACAATGCGTTATAAGTGAAACCAAGATATATGGAATGACCAGGGGAGCAAAGATGTACAGCTGATGCTAGCAAAATGTACAGCTGATGCTATGTACTAAACCTTAAAAAATGCAAGGGCCTATCACTAGTAGGAAGCACGGCATTGGTTTGGGCTGGGCCATCCCATTAGTCCCGGTTCAGTCACGAATCGAGACCAATGGGGCAACGGTCCCGGTTCGTGAGGCCAGGGAGCCGGGCGGGCCACGTGGGGCATTGGTCCCGATTCGTCTGAAACCTTTGGTCCCGGTTCCAGACACGAACCAGGACCAATGTGCCTCGCTCCTGGCCCACAACCATTGGTCCCGGTTCTTGGCTGGATTCGGGACCAAAGGGGGTCCTTTAGTCCCGGTTCTAGCCAGGAACCGGGACCAATGAAATGCCTATATATACCCCCTCGTCAGCAAGCAGAGCACTCCACACTGCTCTGTTTTTTTGGCCGATGAGGGGAGAGCTTTGTGGTGCTCTAGCTCACCTCCTATGCACATGAGGTGTTTGATGAAATGCCTAAGCCAAACTTAAGCTTTCTCCTTTGAAGCTCCTTGTCCAAACTCCATTTTTGTCAAGATTTGTCTAGGTTTAGCGGTCCGTCCTGTCCCGTCCCCGTCCTGAAACCGCCGTCGATCGCTCGCGCGTGGTGAGCCTCTTGATCTAATCTTCTTGCTAAAAGAAAATATACTTACTAGTATGATTTTCTTACTTTTATTATTGTTCACTTCTCTATTCATGATATGTTGTAATGGTTTTTAATACACTTTATTATATAACGCACGCAGATGAACCGGCAATGAATGTACGGTGACCGACGCACCTCCGAGTATATTAAGGGCCTGCATAATTTTCTCGAAGCGGCTGAGGCAAACAAGCAGAATGGTTTTATGCCTTGTCCATGTACTGTTTGTGAGAATACAAAGTCTTTCTCCAACTCTAAAACCACTCACTTTCACCTGCTTCAGAAGGGCTTTATGCCACAGTATAATGTTTGGACCAAGCACGGAGAAAGAGGGGTTATGATGGAAGACAACGAAGAAGAAGAGGATGACGACAACTACCCTCCCCTGAATACGGTGATGCTGCAATGGGGGAAGTTGAAGATCAAGAGGAACCAGACAATGTGTCCGATGATGATCTTCGCCGGGTCATTGTTGATGCACAGAGAGAATGTGAAAGTGAAAGGGAGAAGTTGAAGTTTGATCGCATGTTAGAGGATCACAAAAAAGGGTTGTACCCAAATTGCGAAGATGACAACAAAAAGCTCGGTACCACACTGGAATTGCTGCAATGGAAGGCAGACAATGGTGTATCTGCCAATGGATTTAGTTTGCTATTGAAAATAATGAAGAAGAAGCTTCCAAAGGATAACAAATTGCCCGACAGTACGTATGCAGCAAAGAAGGTTGTATGCCCTCTAGGATTGGAGGTGCAGAAGATACATGCATGCCCTAATGATTGCATCCTCTACCGCGGTGAGTACGAGGAACGAAACGCATGCCCGGTATGCGGTGCATTGCGGTATAAGATCAGAAGAGATGACCCTGGTGATGTTGAGGGCCAGCTCACCGGGAAGAGGGTTCCTGCCAAGGTGATGTGGTATGTTCCTATAATACCACGGTTGAAACGTCTGTTCAGAAACAAAAAGCTTGCCGAGTTGATGCAATGGCACAAAAAAGACTGTAAGAAAGATGGGAAGTTGAGAGCACCTGTTGACGGGTCGCAATGGAGAAAGATCGAGAGAAAGTGGAGCGACTTTATAGGTGACCCGAGGAACGTATGGTTTGGTTTAAGTGCAGATGGCGTTAATCCTTTTGGGGAGCAGAGCAGCCAGCATAGCACATGGCCTGTGACTCTATGTATGTATAACCTTCCTCCTTGGTTGTGCATGAAGCGGAAGTTCATTATGATGCCAGTGCTCACCCAAGGCCCTAAGCAACCCGGCAGTGACATTGATGTGTACCTAAGGCCATTAGTTGATAAACTTTTACATCTATGGATTGGAAGAGGTGTACGTGTGTGGGATGAGAACGAACAGGAGGAATTTGACCTACATGTGTTGCTGTTTGTAACCATCAACGATTGGCCTGCTCTTGGTAACCTGTCAGGACAGCCAAACAAGGGATACCACGCATGCACACACTGTTTAGATGACACCGACGGTATATATTTGGACAAATGCAAGAAGAATGTGTACCTGGGGTATCGTCGATTTCTTCCGACCAACCATCAATGTCGAAAGAAAGGAAAGCATTTCAAAGGTGAGGCAGATCACCGGAAGAAGCCTGCCCTCCGTACTGGTGATCACATACTTGATATGGTCAATGATTTACAAGTAATATTTGGAAAGGGTCCTAGCGGACTATCTAATCCGAATGACGCTGACAAACGCGCACCCATGTGGAAGAAGAAATCTATATTTTGGGACCTACCCTATTGGAAAGACCTAGAGGTACGCTCTGCAATCGACGTGATGCACGTGACGAAGAATCTTTGCATGAACCTGCTAGGCTTCTTGGGACTGTATGGGAAGACAAAAGATACACCGGAGGACGGGAGGAACAGCAACGTGTGCATGAAAAAGATGGCATGCATCCAAAGCGGTATGAAGGTCCTGCCAGCTATGCTCTTACCAAAGAAGAGAAGGAAATCTTCTTTGAATGCCTTCTCAGTATGAAGGTCCCGTCTGGCTTCTCGTCGAATATAAAGGGAATAATAAATATGGCAGAGAAAAAGTTCCAAAACCTAAGGTCTCATGACTTCCACGTGATTATGGCGCAACTGCTGCCGGTTGCATTGAGGGGGCTTCTACCAAAAAACGTTCGATTAGCCATTATGAAGCTATGTGCATTCCTCAATGCACTCTCTCAGAAGATGATCGATCCAGAAATCCTGACAACGTTAAGGAGTGATTTGGTGCAATGTCTTGTTAGTTTCGAGCTGGTGTTCCCACCGTCCTTCTTCAATATCATGACGCACGTCCTAGTTCATCTAGACGACGAGATTGTCGTTCTGGGCCCTGTATTTCTACACAATATGTTCCCCCTTGAGAGGATCATGGGAGTCTTAATGAAATATGTTCGTAACCGTGCTAGGCCAGAAGCAAGCATCTCCATGGGCCATCAAACAGAGGGTGTCATTGGGTTTTGTGTTGACTTCATTCCTGACCTTAAGAAGATTGGTCTCCCTCAATCGTGTTATGAGGGGAGACTGACTGGAAAAGGTACGCTAGGAGCGGACACAATAATATGTAGGGACGGGCATTCTTGGTCTCAAGCACACTACACAATTCTACATAATTCCACCTTGGTGACCCCGTATGTCGATGAACACAAGAATATTCTGCGCTCCAAACACCCGGAGCAGTGTGACGACTGGATTACATATGAACACATCAGGACTTTCGGCAATTGGTTGCAAACACGTCTCATGGGTGACAACACTATTTCTGATGAGTTGTACTCGTTGGCCAGGGGACCATCTTCGACTGTATTGACTTACAAAGGGTACGAGATAAATGGGAATACATTTTACACGATCGTCCAAGATGAAAAGAAAACCAACCAAAACAGTGGTGTCCGCTTTGATGCAGCAACCAAGAGGGGAAAGGACACATATTATGGTTACATAGTGGACATATGGGAACTTGACTATGGACATGATTTCAAGGTCCCTTTGTTTCAGTGCAAATGGGTCAATCTGTCAAGAGGCAGGATACAGGAAGACCCATAGTTGGAATGACAACAGTGGATCTGAACAATATTGGGTACACAGACGAACCATTCGTCCTAGCCAAGGATGTGGCGCGGATTTTCTATGTGAAGGACATGTCTACCATACCGAGAAAAAGAAAAGGTAAGGAAGCGAATACATCAGACGATGAGCCGAAGCCCCACATAGTTCTTTCAAGAAAAAGAGACATCATGGGATTGGTGGGCAAGACAGACATGTCTGAAGATTATGAAAAGTTTCATGAAATTCCTCCCTTCAAAGTCAAGGCTGACCCAAGCACCCTGTTAAACGATAAAGATTATCCATGGTTACGGCGCAATAAGCAAAGGACATCAGCGAAGAAAAAGTGAAGACTTTATCTCCACAACTATATCATTGCAGTGACATGTGAATAAATGAAATGCCTTTTGTAACACATGACTTTTCGTCCGAAACCCTAATATTTCGAAAGAGATTTTCCGTTTTGTACATGAAGCGCATCTAGTTTTTTCCATAACCCTCTCAACTTTTTATGACATGCTATGTGGGTGAAATGATGATACCATGCCAACTTTTAACCTTTTCAGAGTTCATTTGAAGTGCTTTTCAATTTCAGGGTCATTTAGCTCAAAAAATCAATATGTGCATAAAAAATACCAAATGAAGTCAGAAAGGGTTGAAAATTGATGATGTGGATTTGAATGGTGAATTTTGAACACACAAAAAGTATGGAGTTCAAATAAGTTCAAAAACATGAAATCCCTTTGTAACAGATGAATTTTCGTCCGAACCCGTGATACTTCGAAAGAGATTGTCCATTTTGTACACGAAGTGCATCCAGTTTTTGCCGTAACCATATCAACTTTTTATGACATGCTATGTGGGTGAAATGATGATACCATGCCAACTTTTAACCTTTTAAAAGTTCATTTGAAGTGCTTTTTAATTTCAGGGTCATTTAGCTCAAAAAATCAGTATGTGCATCAAAAATACCAAATGAAGTCAGAAAGGGTTGAAAATTGATGATGTGGCTTTGAATGGTGCATTTTGGACAGACAAAAAGTATGGAGTTCAAATAAGTTCAAAAAGATGAAATCCCTTTGTAACAGATGAGTTTTCGTCCGAAACCGTGATACTTCGAAAGAGATTGTCCATTTTGTACACGAAGTGCATCCAATTTTTGCTGTAACCATATCAACCTTTTAGCACATGCTATGTGGGTTAAATGATGATACGTTGCCAACTTTCAAACTTTTCAGAGTTCATTTGAAGTGCTTTTCAATTTCAGGGTTATTTAGCTCAAAATATCAGTATGTGCATGAAAAATTAGCAAATGAAGTGAGAAAGGGTTGAAAATTGATGATGTGGCTTTGAATGGTGCATTTTGAACACACAAAAAGTATGGAGTTCAAATAAGTTCAAAAAAAATGAAATCCCTTTGTAACAGATGAGTTTTCGTCCGAAACCGTGATACTTCGAAAG
Source organism: Hordeum marinum (assembly GCA_022496015.1). Classification (NCBI taxonomy): domain Eukaryota; kingdom Viridiplantae; phylum Streptophyta; class Magnoliopsida; order Poales; family Poaceae; genus Hordeum; species Hordeum marinum. The sequence goes on from CM039676.1 coordinate 447,591,847, forward strand.
AGATTGTCCATTTTGTACATAAAGTGCGTCCAATTTTTGTCGTAACCATCTCAACTTTTTAGCACATGCTATGTGGGTGAAATGATGATACCATGCCAACTTTCAACCTTTCAAGAGTTCATTTGAAGTGCTTTTCAATTTCAGGGTTATTTAGCTAAAAAAATCAGTAAGTGCATGAAAAATACCAAATGAGGTCAGAAAGGGTTGAAAATTGATGATGTGGCTTTGAATGGTGCATTTTGAATGCACGGAAAGTATGGAGTTCAAATAAGTTCAAAAATGAAATCCATTTGTAACAGATGAGTTTTCGTCCGAAACCGTGATACTTCGAAAGAGATTGTCCATTTTGTACACGAAGTGCATCCACTTTTTGCCGTAACCATCTCAACTTTTTAGCACATGCTATGTGGGTGAAATGATGATACCATGCCAACTTTCAACCTTTTAAGAGTTCATTTGAAGTGCTTTTCAATTTCAGGGTTATTTAGCTCAAAAAACCAGTAAGTGCATGAAAAATACCAAATGAAGTCAAAAAGGATTGAAAATTGATGATGTGGATTTGAATGGTGCATTTTGAACACACAAAAATTATGGAGTTCAAATAAGTTCAAAAAAATGAAATCCCTTCGTAACAGATGAGTTTTCGTCCGAAACCGTGATACTTCGAAAGAGATTGTCAATTTTGTACACGAAGTGCATCCAATTTTTGCCGTAACCATATCAACCTTTTAGCACATACTATGTGGGTGAAATGATGATACCATGCCAACTTTAAAACTTTTCAATGTTCATTTGAAGTGCTTTTCAATTTCAGGGTTATTTAGCTCAAAAATTCGGTATGTGCATGAAAAATACCAAATGAAGTCAGAAAGGGTTGAAAATTGATGATGTGGCTTTGAATGGTGCATTTTGAACACACAAAAAATATGGAGTTCAAATAAGTTCAAAAAAATGAAATCCCTTTGTAACAGATGAGTTTTCGTCTGAAACCGTGATACTTTGAAAGAGATTGTTCATTTTGTACACAAAGTGCATCCAGTTTTTGTCGTAACCATCTCAACTTTTTAGCACATGCTATGTGGGTAAAATGATGATACCATGCCAACTTTCAACCTTTTAAGAGTTCATTTGAAGTGCTTTTCAATTTTAGGGTTATTTAGCTCAAAAAACCAGTAAGTGCATGAAAAATACCAAATGAAGTCAGAAAGGGTTGAAAATTGATGATGTGGCTTTGAATGGTGCATTTTGAACACATGAAAAGTATGGAGTTCAAATAAGTTAAAAAATGAAATCCATTTGTAACAGATGAGTTTTCGTCCGAAACCGTGATACTTCGAAAGAGATAGTCCATTTTGTACCCAAAGTGCATCCAGTTTTTGCCGTAACCATCTCAACTTTTTAGCACATGCTATGTGGGTGAAATGATGATACCATGCCAACTTCCAACCTTCTCAAAGTTCATTTGAAGTGCTTTTCAATTTTAGGGTTATTTAGCTCAAAAAACCAGTAAGTGCATGAAAAATACCAAATGAAGTTAGAAAAGGTTGAAAATTGATGATATGGCTTTGAATGGTGCATTTTGAACACACAAAAAGTATGGAGTTCAAATAAGTTCAAAAAATGAAATCCCTTTAGATAACATAAAAAAATAACAAAAATGAACATAGATGCGCTTATGTAAGTAAAATTCGACCGGAAATGAGACTGAAATTCAGTTTGATTTCACGTCAAATTTTCCCACATAAGGGCATCTATTTTCAATTTGAGAGGAACTCAATAAGGCAGGGAGGGGTGGGCATATAAACCGGTGCGAGCGCCCCTCGCTTGGCGAGGTGGGACTAAACTCCCACCACAGCCCGGACCAACCATTTAGTCCCGGTCGGTGGGTACAAACGGGACCAATACCCACCGTTGATCCCGGTTGGTGGCACCAACCAGGACCAATGCACACCTTTAGTCCCGATTGGTGCTACCAACACTGGTAGAAAACAGACCTTTCGTGCCAAGCATTAGTGTCGGTCTGGTTACGAGCCGTACTAAAGACGGTATTAGTCCCGGTTCGTGCCGGCTCCAATGGCTAGGACCAGGGAAACCTTTAGTACCGGCTTGTGAGCAATCTTTAGTATCGGTTCGTGTCACGAGCCGGTACTAAAGGGGCGTGGCAGGCTCTTGGTCAGACTTGGGCCCTGCGTGCACCTTTAGTACTGGCTGGTGACACCAACCGATACTAAAGGGCAACCTTTAGTACCGGCTGGTGTCACCAGCCGGTACTAAAGACTTCCTACATATACGGTAATTTTTAGGTTTTATATAATTTTAGTTTCAAAAATACTAGAGGTTTATAAAAGCTTTTAGAGTTTCTTTTTGCTATTATAGTTTTATAAAAGATTTTTAGTTGATTCTTTTTGCTATAGAAGAATATTATTGTTCATAAAATAATATTAAATTGATTATTTTTAGTTCATTAAGTTTGCTGGATGCACTTCATGTACAAAACAAACAGTCTCTTTCGAAGTATCAGGGTTTCGAACGGAAACTCATCTCTTACAAAAGGCATTTCATTTTCTTGAACTTATTTGAACTCCAGGATTTTTGTGTGTTCAAAATGCACCATTCAAAGCCACATCATAAATTTTCAACCCTTTCTGACTTAATTTATTATTTTTCATGCAGTTATTGATTTTTTTGACCTAAATGACCCGGAAATTGAAAAGCACTACAAATGAACTCTGAAAAGGTTGAAAGTTGGCATGGTATCATCATTTCACCCACATAGCATGTGCTAAAAAGTTGAGAGGGTTACATCAAAAGCTGGATGCACTTCGTGTATAAAACGGACAATCTCTTTCGAAGTATCAGGGTTTCAAACGGAAACTCATCGGTTACAAAAGATATTTCATTTTCTTGAATTTATTTGAACTCCAGGTTTTTTGTGTGTTCAAAATGCACCATTCAAAGCCACATCATCAATTTTCAACACCTTCTGACTTCATTTGTTATTTTTCATTCAGTTATTGATTTTTTTGAGCTAAATGACCCTGAAACTGAAAAGCACTGCAAATGAACTCTGAAAAGGTTGAAAGTTGGCATGGTATCATCATTTCACCCGCATAGCATGTGCTAAAAAGTTGAGAGGGTTACGGCAAAAGCTGGATGCACTTCGTTTACAAAACGGACACTGTCTTTCGAAGTATCAGGGTTTCGGACATAAACTCATCTTTTACAAAAGACATTTCATTTTCTTGAACTTATTTGAACTCCGGGCTATTTGTGTGTTCAAACGCACCATTCAAAGCCACATCATCAATTTTCAACCCTTTCTGACTTCTTTGTTATTTTTCATGCAGTTATTGATTTTTTTTGAGCTAAATGACCCTGAAACTGAAAAGCACTGCAAATGAACTCTGAAAAGGTTGAAAGTTGGCATGGTATCATCATTTCACCCGCATAGCATGTGCTAAAAAGTTGAGAGGGTTACGGCAAAAGCTGGATGCACTTCGTTTACAAAACGGACACTGTCTTTCGAAGTATCAGGGTTTCGGACATAAACTCATCTTTTACAAAAGACATTTCATTTTCTTGAACTTATTTGAACTCCGGGCTATTTGTGTGTTCAAAACGCGCCATTCAAAGCCACATCATCAATTTTCAACCCTTTCTAACTTCTTTGTTATTTTTCATGCAGTTATTGATTTTTTTTGAGCTAAATGACCCTGAAATTGAAAAGCACTACAAATGAACTCTGAAAAGATTGAAAGTTGGCATGGCATCATCATTTCACCCACATAGCATGAGCTAAAAAGTTGAGAGGGTTACGACAAAAGCTGGATGCACTTCGTGTACAAAACGGACAGTCTCTTTCGAAGTATCAGGGTTTCGGACATAAACTCATCTGTTACAAAAGGCATTTCATTTTCTTGAACTTATTTGAACTCCAGGCTTTTTGTGTGTTCAAAATGCACCATTCAAAGCCACATCATCATTTTTCAACCCTTTCTGACTTCATTTGTTATTTTTCGTGCAGTTATTGATTATTTTTGGAGCTAAATGACCCTGAAATTGAAAAGCACTACAAATGAACTCTGAAAAGGTTGAAAGTTGGCATGGTATCATCATTTCACCCACATAGTATGTGCTAAAAAGTTGAGAGGGTTACGGCAAAAGCTGGATGCACTTCATGTACAAAACATACAGTCTCTTTCGAAGTATCAAGGTTTCGGACATAAACTCATCTGTTGCAAAAGGCATTTCATTTTCTTGAACTTATTTGAACTCTAGGCTTTTTGTGTGTTCAAAATGCACCATTCAAAGCCACATCATCAATTTTCAACCCCTTCTGACTTCATTTGTTATTTTTCATGCAGTTATTAAATTTTTTGAGCTAAATGACCCTGAAATTGAAAAGCACTACAAATGAACTCTGAAAATGTTGAAAGTTGGCATGGTATCATCATTTCACCCGCATAGCATGTGCTAAAAGGTTGAGAGGGTTACGACAAAAGCTGGATGAACTTCGTGTACAAAACGGACAGTCTCTTTTGAAGTATCAGGGTTTCGGACATAAACTCATCTGTTACAAAAGGCATTTAATTTTCTTGAACTTCAGCTTCCCCCATTGCAGCATCACCGTATTCTGGGGGAGGGTATTTGTCGTCATCCTCTTCTTCGTTGTCTTCCATAATAACCTCTCTTTCTCCGTGCTTGGTACATAATAAGTTGAGATAGTTGTATGTTGTTTTATGAGATGTATGTATGAACTATAAGTATCTATTATTTGTAGTAATAATATTTTGTCACTGCTAGCTCTACTTTTGGTTGTAATGTGATGATGAAGTTATATTAATTTAGTCACTTCGATGTTGTGTAGTGAACATGAGCCGGCAATGGATGTACGATGACCGACTAAGTCCAGGGTTTCTTAATGACCTGCATGATTTTATTCGTGTGGCTGAGGCAAACAAGCAGAATGGTTTCATGTGTAGTCCATGTCGTGACTGTAAGAATGATTGGAATTACTCTACCTCAAAAACCCTTCACTACCACCTACTGAAGTCCGGTTTCATGTCCGGCTATAGCTGTTGGACCAAGCACGGAGAAAGAGGGGTTATAATGGAAAACAATGTAGAAGAAGAGGATGATGACAACTATCCTTTTGCTGATACAACAATGGGGGAAGCTGAAGAAGAGGCATCAATGGGGGAACCTGAATAAGAGGCATCAGATGAGCCTGCTGATGATTTGGGTCGGGTCATTGCTGATGCAAAGAGAAACTGTGAAAATGATGAGAGGTTGAAGTTGAAACGAATGTTAGAGGATCACCGGGGTTAGTTTAATATATCAAAAAAACTAGAGAAAAATTGGGACTCGATTTCACCGGGGTTTACCCTGTGAAGTTTTCTCAGATTCTCGAAATCCTAAAAGTAAAACAAGTTATTTCAAAAAGAAGATTTTTTCCTACAAAATAAAAAAAATATTTAAAAATAAGTAAATGATATCATATTTGGATTCCTCACATTTTTTTGATAATAATGGATATATTATTTGTTGAATTTCGATTTACAGATTTAAAGATATTAATTATGCCATATGAATTGAATATATGGCAAAAAAAATGAATAAAATAATAATATTACTTATTTTATTTTCGTACAAATTCAATATTTTTTATTTTAATAATTGTTTGGAATTCAAAAAATTAAATAATGTGACATCAAGACATAAGGGTTAATAGAATTGATAGCTTACTATTGTCAAGAAAACAACAAGTGCAGACTTGGAAACAAAGGGTGATAGAACTTGAAAGTTAAGCATGCTCGGGTTAGAGCAGTGAGAGGATGGATGACCGGCTGGGAAGTTAGATGATTTGGAGTGAGGGTGATTAGAGATTAAGTTGTCAAATAATTCAAAAGCAGTGAAGAGGGGTGATTAGATATTAAATTGTGAGATAATTCACAGATTTGAAAATCAGAAAAAAAATAAAAAAATCGAAAAAACAATTATTTGAACAACCGGTTGGTAACACTTAGTACCGGTTGGTATCACCAACCGGTACTAAAGGTCCTCCACCACCAGCCCACGCAGGCAGCCACGTCGTGGGCCTTTAGTACCGGTTGGTATCACCAACCGGTACTAAAGGTCCTCCACCACCAGCCCACGCAGGCAGCCACGTGGTGGGCCTTTAGTACCGGTCCATGGGCCAGCCGGTACTAAAGGTCTGGACCTTTAGTCCCGACCTGTTAGTACCGGTTGGGGAACCGATACAAAAGGAACATCCCGACCGGGACTACTGATCAACATTCTACTAGTGCAACCGGGACCAAAGGTCTCTACTTCCCGCCCTTTGGGCTACCGAAAAGAGACCTTCGGTCCCGGTTGGTGGCACCAACCGGGACTAAAGGTGGGCATTGGTCCCGGTTGGTGGCACCAACCGGGACCAATGCTCTGGGTATATAAGTAGAACTTAGGAATTTTCAGTTCTCATCTCGTAGTTCCCCCCGACGACGCCGACCTCCTCGACGCCACCAGGCTGCCCCGACGCCATCGTCGTCGCCCGTGCCCCTGCCCTTCCCCCCGAGCCCACGCCGACGCCGTCCGCCGCCCACGCCGTCGCTGTCGCTCGTGCCCCTACACTTCCCCCGAGCCCATGCCGACACCGTTCGTCGCCCACGCCGTCGCCGTCCGCCGCCCCTGCCCCAACCCGCCCCCACCGTCGGCATCGTCCTTGCCACCCCCGCCCTCGCCCTCGCCGGCCGCCCCCGCTGTGAGCCGACGCCGACGGCCCTTGTATCTTTTCATGTATATGGTGTATTTTTTTTTCATGTATATGTATATATGTTCATGTATATGTGTCAGGTGTGTATATGTTCATGTATATGTTTTTTTTCATGTATATGTATATATGTTCATGTATATGTGTGTATATGTTCATGTAAAAAGTCTTCGTTGTTTTTCATATGTACGAAAATGTAGAGTGAACACGAAAACAAACATATAAGAAAAAAGAAAAGAAAAAATGAAGAAGGAAAAGAAAACCGCCCGGCCCGGCCACCACCACATTTTCATAAAGTTTTTCCACCGAGTCCACGTCGCACTGAGCATCCGCAGTGAAGCAAGTCTTTTTTGAATAAGGTAGTTTTTTTGTTAAATGAAAATGTTGGCATCAGCTCTATCATCACGTTGGCATCAGCTTTATCTATCAACAAGGCCACGGGAGCACCCCGGCCCCCTATCATCACGTTGGCCTCGGCTCCCCGAGAGCTTTCCAACAGATCCGGAATGTATGTCTTTGTTGATATACCCCCTCCTCGATAACTTCGACATGAGAGGGGACGTCGGAAATGCATGAGAGAGAGGCGGTCCGCTCACCCGACCAACTATCGAAGCCACCCAAACCCTAGAAGAAAGAGCATCGTTGTCGATCTACCCCCTCCCCGATAACTTCGACATGAGGGGGGACGTCAGGCATGCATGAGTGAGAGAGGTGATCCGCTCGCCCGACCAACTATCGAGGCCATCCAAACCCTAGAATAAAGAGCATCATTGTCGATCTACCCCCTCCCCGATAACTTCGACATGAGAGGGGACGTCGGACATGCATGATAGAGAGGCGGTTCGCTCACCCGACCAACTATCGAGGCCACCCAAACCCTAGAAGAAAGAGCGTCTTTATCAATCTACCCCGTCCCTACCCGACCAACTAGCGATATTCGGAAGGCTCTTGTTGAACTTTGTACCAAAAAGCTAATTAATTATCCTATCCAGGACGTCGTCGGACATTCATGAGAGAGGCGGTCCGAACGCCGGACATTCATGTTTGTATATTAATTGCCATGTTTTAATATTTGCAGAAATTATGGATCCAAGAGACGAACAACAAGAACAGTTGTTGGGGGACATAATCCATGACGGACGTGATATCTTGTCGTTTCTCAACGACACCGATGGTCTGGAAGGAGAGGATTATGATGGCTCCGGTGATCGAACAATGGAGGAGGAAGGACATGATCATGATGGCTCCGATGACCGAATGCCGGAGGAAGAAGGAGACCATGATGACGGCTCCGGTGACTGATCGGAGGAGGGAGTTGTTGCAAAGTCCGGCGAGGTATATATATTAATTAAGTCTTGGCTCCGGTGACTAGCTAATTGATGCATTAATTATTTTGGTATGTACATATATTAACTAAATCTTCTTTCTTCTTTTATAGCCCTCCGGATCGAGCCAAACTTCGGTAATGAGACGAGGCCCGAAGAAGAGGTTGCGCAAGGATGAAAAGTTCACGATCACAGCACTCGCGAACGATGGCCATCCGATTGAACCCAAGCGGACCAAGAACGCATTTTCTGCACAATGCGGAGCTACTGTTAGGGACAACATCCCGATCAGCATCAAGCAATGGAATAAGCCTAAGGACGGCGCCCCTGAAGGTGATTCTTGTTGGGGAACGTCGCAGGGAACCAAAAAAATTCCTACGCACACGCAAGATCTATCCATGGTGATGAGCATCTCGAGAGGGAGAGTGGACCTACATACCCTTGTAGATCGCTAAGCGGGAAGCATTAAGAAACGCGGTTGGTGTAGTCGAACGTCTTCGCGATCCAAATCGCCGAGCGTCCCGTGATGTCATCACGATCCGTCCCGCGATCCAATCACGATCCGTCCCGCGAACTCATCACAATCCGTCCCGCGATCCAATCATGATCCGTCCCGCGAACTCATCATGATCCGTCCCGCTAACTCATCATGATCCGTCCCGCGAACTCATCACGATCCGTCTCGCGATCTTGATCACGGTCCTTCCGATCTAGCGCCGAATGGACAGCACCTCCGCGTTCAGCACACGTACAGCTTGATGACGATCTCCGCCTTCTTGATCCAGCAAGGGGGAGCAGAGAGGTAGACGATTCCCCGGCAGCGTGACAGCGCTGCGGCAATGGTGGTGGAGTAATTCCGGCAGGACTTCGCCTAAGCGCTGCAGAAAACCGATCTAGAGGAGAAACTATGCACTGGAGGAACGGGCAGCACGTGGCAGAAAAATCTGTCCAAAAACAATAAACCCTCTAGTATATATAAGAGGAAGAGAGGAGGAGGCTTGGACCAAGGGCCAAGCCTCTAGGAGTTGGCCGAACCAAGGGGAGGAGGTGGAATCCACCTCCAATACTAGTAGGACTAGGATTCACCCTATTTTTGCCTTTTTCCACCTTTTCTCTTTGGGCTTTTTCTCCCTAGCATCATGGGATTTGTGTGGGACTTCCACCAGCCCACTAAGGGCTGGTATTCACTCTACCACAGCCCATGTAGCCTCTTGGGTCGAAATACCCCTCCCGATGGTCTCCCGGTACACTACCGGCACTCCCGATACACTACCGATGAGCCCGAAACTTTTCCGGTGACCAAAACATGACTTCCTATATATGAATCTTTACCTCCGAACCATTCTGGAGCTCCTCGTGACATCCGGGATCTCATCCAGGACTCCAAACAACCTTTGGTCACCACCATACATAACTCTATACTACTGAAACGTCACCAAACCTTAAGTGTGCAGACCCTGCGGGTTCAAGAACGATGTAGACATGATCGAGACACCTCTATGGTCAATAACCAATAGCGGGACCTGGATGCCCATATTGGTTCCTACATATTCTACGAAGATCTTTATCGGTCGAACCTCTATGTCAAGGATTCAGTTAATCCCGTAATATGTTCCCTTTGTTCTTCGGTATGTTACTTGCCCGAGATTCGATCGTCGATATCTCCATACCTAGTTCAACCTCGTTACCGGCAAGTCTCTTTACTCATTCCGTAATACAAGATCCCTTGACTAACACTTAGTCACATTGCTTGCAAGGCTTGTTGTGATGTTGTATTACCGAGTGGGCCCTGAGATACCTCTCCGCCACACGGAGTAACAAATCCCAGTCTTGATCCATGCCAACTCAACAGACACCCTCGGAGATACCCATAGAGTACCTTTATAGTCACCCAGTTATGTTGCGACCTTTGATACACACAAGGCACTCCTCCGGTGTCAGTGAGTTGCATGATCTCATGGTCATAGGAACACATAATTGACATGCAGAAAATAGTAGCAATAAAGTGACATGATCATATGCTACATTTGTAGTTTGGGTCTTGTCCATCACACAATTCTCCTAATGATGTGATCCCTTTATCAAATGACATTTTATGTCCATGGCTAGGAAACCTTAACCATCTTTGATCAACGAGCTAGTCTATTAGAGGCATACTAGGGACATGGTTTCGTCTATGTATCCACACATGCATCTAAGTCTCCGATCAATACAATTATTGTTGGGGAACGTCGCATGGGAAACAAAAAATTTCCTACGCACACGCAAGATCTATCCATGGTGATGAGCATCTACGAGAGGGAGAGTGGATCCACATACCCTTGTAGATCGCTAAGCGGGAAGCGTTAAGAAACACGGTTGGTGCAGTCGAACGTCTTAGCGATCCAAATCACCGAGCATCCCGCGATCTCATCACGATCCGTCCCGTGATTCAATCACGATCCATCCCGCAAACTCTGTTGGAAATATGCCCTAGGGGCAATAATAAATTAGTTATTATCGTATTTCCTTGTTCATGATAATCGTTTATTATCCATGCTATAAATTGTATTGATCGGAGACTTAGATGCATGTGTGGATACATAGACAAAACCATGTCCCTAGTATGCCTCTAATGGACTAGCTCGTTGGTCAAAGATGGTTAGGGTTTCCTAGCCATGACCATGAGATGTCATTTGATAATAGGATCACATCATTAGGAGAATGATGTGATGGACAAGACCCAAACTACAAACATAGCATATGATCGTGTCAGTTTATTGCTACTGTTTTCTACATGTCAAGTATATGTTCCTATGACCATGAGATCATGCAACTCACAGACATCGGAGGAGTGCCTTGTTTGTATCAAACATCACAACGTAACTGGGCGACTATAAAGGTGCTCTACAGGTATCTCCGACGGTGTCTGTTGAGTTGGCATGGATCGAGACTGGGATTTGTTACTCCATGTGACGGAGAGGTATCTCGGGGCCCACTCGGTAATACAACATCACAATGAGCCTTGCAAGCAATGTGACTAATTGTTAGTTGCGGGATCTTGTATTACGGAACGAGTAAAGAGACTTGCCGGTAACGAGGTTGAACTAGGTATGGAGATACCGACAATCGAATCTCGGGCAAGTAACATACCGAAGAACAAAGGGAACATCATACGAGATTAACTGAATCCTTGACATAGAGGTTCGATCGATAAAGATCTTCGTAGAATATGTAGGAACCAATGTGGACATCCAGGTCCCGCCATTAGTTATTGACCGTAGAGGTGTCTCGGTCATGTCTACATAGTTCTCGAACCCGCAGGGTCTGCACACTTAAGGTTTGGTAACGTTTCGGTAGGATAGAGTTCTGTATGGTGGTGACTGAAGTTTGTTCGGAGTCGCAGATGAGATCCCGTACGTCACGAGGAGCTCCGGAATGGTCCGGAGGTAAAGATTGATATATAGGAAGTCCCATTTTGGTTGCCGGAAAAGTTTCGGGCTAATCGGTAATGTACCGGGAGTGCCGGTAGTGTACCCGGAGACCACCGAGAGGGCTATTTCGACCCAAGAGGCTTCAAGGGCTGTGGGAGATTAAATACCAGCCTTTTGTGGGCTGGTGGAAGTCCCACACAAGGCCATGCAGCTGAGAGAAAAAGCCCAAAGGGAAAAAGGTGGAAAAAAGCCAAAAAAAAGGAGGAATCCTAGTCCTACTAGGATTGGAGGAGGAGTCCTCCTCTCCTCCCCACTTTGGTCGACCCAAGGGCTGGCTTTTTGGCAGCAAAGACTCCTCCTCCTCTCCTCCTATATATACTAGAGGATTTTAGGGTTTTGGCACAGAATTTTCAGCCACGTGCTACCCGTTCCTCTAGTGCATAGTTTCTCCTCTAGATCGGTTTTCTGTAGTGCTTAGGCGAAGCCCTGCCGGAATTGCTCCACCACCATCGCCGGAGCACCGTCACGCTGCCGGTGAACTCTTCTTCCTCTCCACTTCCTCTTGCTGGACCAAGACGGTGGAGATCGTCATCAAGCTACACGTGTGCTGAACGCGGAGGTGTCGTTCGTTCGGCGCTAGATCAGAAGGACCGTGATAAAGATCGCGAGACGGTTCGTGACGAGTTCGTGGGACGGATCGTGATGAGTTTGCGGGACGGATCATGATCAAGATCATGAAACGGATCGTGATGAGTTCATGGGACGGATCATGATGAGTTCACGGGACGGATCGTGATGATATCGCGGGATGCTCAGCGATTTGGATCGCGAAGATGTTCGACTACACCAACCGCGTTTCTTAACGCTTCCCACTCAGCGATCTACAAGGGTATGTAGATCCACTCTCCCTCTCGTAGATGCTCATCACCGTGGATAGATCTTGCGTGTGCGTAGGAAAATTTTTGTTTCCCATGCAACGTTCCCCAACAGTGGCATCATGAGCTAGGTCTATGTGTAGATGAGATCTCGAGTAGAACACAAAAGGTTTGTGGGCGTTGATGCTTAGATTGCTTCCTCCCTTGGTCGGATTTTGGTTCAGCGGTATTGTGAGATGAAGCGGCCCGGACCAACATTACTCGTACGCTTACGAGAGACCGGTTCCCTCGACCGCAACTTGTTGCATAGATGGCTTGCGGGTGCCAGTTTCTCTCACTTTAGTTGGATCGGACTCGACAAAGGCGGTCCTTGAGAAGGTTGAAAAGCAACTAGTGTATCACCGTTGTGGTTTTTGCGTAGATGAGAATTGTTCTTGCTAGATACCCGTAGCAGCCACCTAAAACATGCAACAACAATTAGAGGACGTCTAACTTGTTTTTGCAGGGTATGTTGTGATATGATATGGCCAATTACATGATGTGATATATGTGATGTATGAGATGATTATGTGATGTATAGATTATCACGACTTGCATGTCGATGAGTATGGCAACCGGCAGGAGCCATAGGGTTGTCTTTAATTATTGTATGACCTGCGTGTCAATCATTAAGCGCTATGTAATGCTTTACTTTATCGCTAAACGATAGCAATAGTAGTAGGAGCATGGTGGGAGCGACAACCCCGATGGCGACACGTTGATGGAGATCAAGATGATGGAGATCATGGTGTCATGCCGGTGACGATGGAGATCATGTCGGTGCTTTCATGATGGAGATCAAAAGCACAAGTTCATGGCCATATCATGTCACTTATGATTTGCATGTGATGTTAATCCTTTTATGCACCTTGTTTTGCTTAGGACGATGGTAGCATTATAAGGTGATCCCTCACATAATTTCAAGATAAATTGTGTTCTCCCCGAGTGTGCACCGTTGCTAAAGTTCGTCGTGTTGAGACACCACGTGATGACCGGGTGTGATAGACTCTACGTTCACATACAACGGGTGCAAGCCAGTGTTGCACATGCAGAACACTCGGGTTAAACTTGACGAGCCTAGCATGTACAAACATGGCCTTGGAACACAAGAGACCGAAAGGTCGAACATGAGTCATATAGTAGATATGATCAACATGATGATGTTCACCATTGTAACCACCTCAACTCACGTGATGATCGGACTTGAGTTGGTGAATTTGGATCATGTATCACTCAAATGACCGGAGGGATGTCAATTTGAGTGGGAGTTCTTAAGTAATATGATTAATTGAACTCATTATCATGAACATAGTCAGTAGTGTCTTTGCAAACTGTGTTGTAGATTACTAGAACACGCTGTAGCTCCCTTGAATTTTGATATGTTCCTAGAGAAATAGAGTTGAAAGATGATGGTAGCAATATTGTGTACTGGCTTCGTGATCTGAGGATTGTCCTCATTGCTGCACAAAAGGCTTATGTCCTTAATGCACTGCTCGGTGCACCAGACCCTCTAGCGTTGTTTGTAGATGTTGTGAACATCTGACAAGCACGTTTTGATAACTACTTGATAGTTTAGTGCGTCATGCATTACAGCTTAGAATTGAGGCTCCGAAACATTTTGAACGTCATGGAACATATGAGATGTTCTAAGAGCTGAAATTAGGATCTCAGGCTCGTGCCCGTGTTGCGAGATATGAGATCTCCAACAAGATTCTTTGCCTGTAAGACGAAAGAGAATAGCTCAATCGTTGAGCATGTGCTCAGATTGTCTGGGTGCTACAATCGCTTGAATCGAGTGGGAGTTGATCTTCCAGATAAGATAGTGATTGATATAGTTCTCCAAGTCACTGTCACTAAAGCTACTAGAACTTGGTGATGAACTATAAAACGCCAGGGATAGAAATAATGATCCTTGAGCAATTCGCGATGTTTGACCCCACGAAGGTAGAAATCGAGAAGGAGCTTCAAAGTGTTGATGGTTAGTTAAAACCACTAAGTTTCAAGAAGGGCAAGAGCAAGGAGGGAAACTTCATGGATAGCAAGTCAGTTGCTGCTCCAATGAAGCAACCCAAAGTTGAACTCAAACCCGAGACTAAGTGCTTCAATTATGAGGAGAGCGGTCGCTGAAGTGGAACAACCCTAGATACTTGGTAGATAAGAAGGCTGGCAACGTCAACAGAAGTATATTTGATATACGTGTTATTGATGTGTACCTTGCTAGTACTCCTAGTTGCACCTGGGTATTGGATACCGGTTCGGTTGCTAAATGTTAGTGACTCGAAATAAAATCTACGAAATAAACGGAGAACTAGATAAGTGTGAGGTGACGATGTGTGTTGGAAATGTTTCCAAGGTTGATGTGATCAACATCGCACGCTCTCTCTACCTTCGAGATTAGTGACGAACCTAAAATAAATGTTATTTGGTGTTTTTTGTGTTGAGCATGAACGTGATTAGATCATGTTCATTGCAACACGGTTATTCATTTAAGTTAGAGAATAATGGTTATTCTATTTACATGAATAATACCTTCAATGGTCATGCACCCAGTGAGAATGGTTTGTTGAATCTTGATCGTAGTAATACACATGTTCATAACATTGATGCCAAAAGATACAAAGTTAATAATGATAGTACCACATACGTGTGGCACTGCCGCTAAATGTCATATTGGAATAAAGCGCATGAAGAAACTCCATGCTGATGGATCTTTGGACTCATTCGATTTCGAATCGGTTGAGATATGCGAACCATGCCTCTTGGGCAAGATGACTAAAAAACCCGTTGGATGGAGCGGGCAAGTGATTCATTGGAAATGATACATGTTGATGTATGCAATCCAGTGAGCCTTGTAGCATGCAGTGGATATCATTATTTTCTTACCTTCACTGATGATTTAAGTAGATGGTGTATATTTACTTAATGAAACACAAGTCTTAATTGTTTGAAAAGTTCAAGCAAATTCAGAGTGAAGTTTAAAATCATCGTGACAAGAAGATAAAAGTATCTGCGATATGATCGTGGAGGTGAATATCTGAGTTACGAGTTTGGCATACAACTTTAGACAATGTGAAAGTTGTTTCACAACACACGCCACCCTGAACACCATAGTGTGATGGTATGTCCGAACGTCATAGTCATGCTCTATTGGATATGGTGCATGTTATGATGTCTCTTATCATTTTGCTACCATAATTTTGGGGTTGTGCATTAGAGACAACTACATTCACTTTAAATAGGGCACCATCTAAAGCCGTTGAGATGACACCGTGTGAACTATGGTTTGATAGAAACCTAAGCTGTCATTTCTTAATGTTTGGGGCTGTGACGCTTGTGTGGAAAAAGTTTTCACCTAATGAGCTCAAACCCAAAGTGGACAAATGCATCTTCATAGAATACCCTAAGAACAGTTGGGTGAACCTTCTATCTCAGATCCAAGCATAAAATGTTTGTTGCTAAAACTGGGTCCTTTCTCGAGAAAGGGTTTCTCTTGAAAGAGTTGAGTGGGATGAGGATAGAACTTGATCAGGTTGTTGAAACCTCTACTTCAACCAGAAAGTGGCGCGGCACAGAAAGATGTTTCTGTGAAGCCTACGTCTGTTGAAGAGGAAGTTAATGATGATGATCATGAAAGCTTCGGATCAAGTTACTATCGACCTATGAGGAAATTAGGGCTTGATGAGGTTATTGAACCTTTACTTCAACCAGAGAGTAGCGCAGGGCAGGAAGTTGTTTCTGTGAAGCCTACGTTAGTTGAAGAGGAAGTTAATGATGATGATCATGAAGCTTCAGATCAAGTTACTATCAAACCTCATAGGGCGACAAGGATGTATACTGCTCCTGAGCGGTACGACAACCCTGTCTTGGAGGTCATGTTGTTGGACAACGATGAACCTACGAACTATGGAGAAGCGATGATGGGCCCGGAAACCAACAAATGGTTAGAGGCCATGAAATCCGAGAAAGGATCCATGTATGAAAACCAAGTATTGACTTTGGTGGACTTGCTCATTAGACGGCTGGTCGTTAAAGTACAAATGGATCTTTAAAATGAAGACAGACGCTGATGGTAAATGTTACCATTTGTATAGCTCGACTTGTTGCAAAGTCGTTTACGACAAGTTCAAAGAGTTGACTGCGATGAGACTTTCTCAGTCGTAGCGATGCTAAAGTCTGTTGGAATTATGTTAGCAGTTGCTGCATTTTTCAATTATGAAATCTGGTAGATGGATGCCAAAACATCGTTTCCTTCCTTAAGGAAAGGTTGTATGAGATACAACCAGAAGGTTTTGTCAGTCCTAAGGATGCTAAAAGGTGTGCGAGCTTCAGTGATTCTTCTATGAAATGAAGCAAGCACCTCGGAGTTGGAATATACACTTTGATGAGGTAATCAAAGTTTTTGAGTCTATACAAAGTTTTTGAGAAACTTGTATTTACAATAAAGTGAGTGGGAGCACTATAGAGTTTCTGGTAAGCATATGTGGTTGACATATTGTTGATCGGAAATGATGTAGAATTTCTGGAAAGCATACAAGGTTGTTTGAGAAGAGTTTTTCAAAGGAAGACCTGGATAAAGCTACCTAATTGTTGAGCATCAAAATCTATAAAGATAGCTCAAGATGTTTGATAAGACTTTCAATGAGTACATACCTTGACAAGATTTTGAAAGAGTTCAAAATGGATCAGTCAGAGAAAGAGTTCTCGCCTGATTTGTAAGGTATAAAGTTGAGTAAGACTCAATGCCCAGTGACTGCAGAAGATAGAGAAAAGATGAGTGTCATCCCATATGCTTCAGCCATAGGCTCTATCATGTATGCAATGCTATGCACAAGACCCGATGTCAGCCTTGCCATAAGTATGGCCAGAAGGTTTCAAAGTGATCCTGGAATGGAGCACTGGACAGCGGTCAAGATTATCCTTAGTAACTAAAAGACTAAGGAGATGTTTCTCGATTATGAGGTGATAAAGAGTTCGTCATAAAGAGTTACGTCGGTGCAAGCTTTAACACCAATCCGGATGACTCGTAGTAGCAATCTGGATACGTATAGTGGAGCAGCCATTTGGAATAGTACCAAGTGGAGTGTGGTAGCAGTGTTTACGGTTTGACATAGTAATTTGCAAAGTACACACGGGTCTGAATGTCGCAGACCCGTTGACTATAAGACCTCTCTCACATGCAAAGCATGATCGAGCCCCAGAACTCATTGGGTGTTAGATTCATAACAATGTGAATCACATGGTGATGTGAACTAGATTATTGACTCTAGTGCAAGTGGGAGACTATTGGAAATATGCCCTAGAGGCAATAATAAATTAGTTATTATCATATTTCCTTGTTCATGATAATCGTTTATTATCCATGCTATAAATTGTATTGATCGGAGACTTAGATGCATGTGTGGATACATAGACAAAACCATGTCCCTAGTATGCCTCTAATGGACTAGCTCGTTGATCAAAGATGGTTAAGGTTTCCTAGCCATGGACATGAGATATCATTTGATAACGGGATCACATCATTAGGAGAATGATGTGATGGACAAGACCCAAACTACAAACGTAGCATATGATCGTGTCAGTTTATTGCTATTGTTTTCTACATGTCAAGTATATGTTCCTATGACCATGAGATCATGCAACTCACAGACATCGGAGGAGTGCCTTGTGTGTATCAAACGTCGCAACGTAACTGGGCGACTATAAAGGTGCTCTAAAGGTATCTCCGATGGTGTCTGTTGAGTTGGCATGGATCGAGACTGGGATTTGTTACTCCGTGTGACGGAGAGGTATCTCGGGGCCCACTCGGTAATACAACATCACAATGAGCCTTGCAAGCAATGTGACTAATTATTAGTTGCGGGATCTTGTATTACGGAACGAGTAAAGAGACTTGCCGGTAACGAGGTTGAACTAGGTATGGAGATACCGACGATCGAATCTCTGGCAAGTAACATACCGAAGAACAAAGGGAACATCATACGGGATTAACTGAATCCTTGACATAGAGGTTCGACCGATAAAGACCTTCGTAGAATATGTAGGAACCAATGTGGACATCCAGGTCCCGCCATTGGTTATTGACCATAGAGGTGTCTCGGTCATGTCTACATAGTTCTCGAACCCGCAGGGTCTGCACACTTAAGGTTTGGTAACGTTTCGGTAGGATAGAGTTATCTATGGTGGTGACCGAAGTTTGTTCGGAGTCCCGGATGAGATCCCGGACGTCACGAGGAGCTCCAGAATGGCCCGGAGGTAAAGATTGATATATAGGAAGTCCCATTTTGGTCGTCGGAAAAGTTTCGGGCTAATCGGTAATGTACCGGGAGTGCCGGTAGTGTACCGGGAGACCACCGGGAGGGCTATTTCGACCCAGGAGGCTTCATAGGATGTGGGATAGTAAATACCAGCCTTTTGTGGGCTGGTGGAAGTCCCACACAAGGCCCATGCGGCCGGGAGAAAAAGCCCAAAGGGAAAAAGGTGGAAAAGGGCCAAAAAAGGAGGAATCCTAGTCCTACTAGGATTGGAGGAGGAGTCCTCCTCTCCTCCCCACTTTGGTCGAACCAAGGGCTGGATTTTTGGCAGCCAAGACTCCTCCTCCTCTCCTCCTATATATACTAGATCGGTTTTCTGCAGTGCTTAGGCGAAGCCCTGCCGGAATTGCTCCACCACCATCGCCGGAGCGCCGTCACGCTGCCGGTGAACTCTTCTTCCTCTCCACTTCCTCTTGCTGGAACAAGACGGTGGAGATCGTCATCAAGCTGCACGTGTGCTGAACGCGGAGGTGCCGTCCGTTCGGCGCTTGATCGGAAGGACCGTGATCAAGATCGCGAGACGGTTCGTGACGAGTTCGTGGGACGGATCGTGATGAGTTCGCGGGACGGATCGTGATCAAAATCACGAAACGGATCGTGATGAGTTCGTGGGATGGATCATGATGAGTTCATGGGACGGATCGTGATGAGATCGTGGGACGCTCGGCGATTTGGATCGCGAAGACGTTCGACTACACCAACCGCGTTTCTTAACGCTTCCTGCTTAGCGATCTACAAGGGTATGTAGATCCACTCTCCCTCTCATAGATGCTCATCACCATGGATAGATCTTGCATGTACGTAGGAAAATTTTTGTTTCCCATGCAACGTTCCCCAACAAACTCATCACGATTCGTCCCACAATCTCATCACGATCCATCCCGCGAACTCATCACGATCCGTCCCGCGATCTCATCATGATCCGTCTCACGATCTTGATCATGGTCCTTCCGATCTAGCGCCGAATGGACGACACCTCCGTGTTCAGCACACGTACAGCTTGATGACGATCTCCGCCTTCTTGATCCAACAAGAGGGTGCATAGAGGTAGAAGAGTTCTCCGGCAGCATGACGGCGCTCCGGCGATGGTGGTGGAGCTATTCCGCCAGGGCTTCGCCTAAGCACTGCACAAATCCGATCTAGAGGAGAAACTATGCACTGCAGGAACGGGTGGCACGTGGCTGAAAAAACTAGTGCCAAAAACCCTAAAACCTCTAGTATATATAGGAGGAAGAGAGGAGGAGGCTTGGCTCCCAAGGAGCCAGCCCTTGGGTCGGCCGAACCAAGGAGGATTGGAGGATTTCCAATCCTAGTAGGACTAGGACTCCTTATTTTTGCCTTTTTGCCTTTTTCCACCTTTTTCTCTTTAGGCTTTTCTTCCCAGCCGCATGGACCTTGCGTGGGACTTCCACCAGCCCACGAAGGGCTGGTATTTACTCTCCCACAGCCCATGTAGCCTCTTGGGTCGAAATACCCCTCCTGATGGTCTCCTGGTACACTACCGGCACTCCCGGTACACTACCGATGAGCCTGAAACCTTTCCGGCAACCAAAACAGGACTTCCTATATATCAATCTTTACCTCCGGACCATTCTGAAGCTCCTCGTGATCTCTGGGATCTCATCCGGGACTCCGAACAACCTTCGGTCACCACCATACATAACTCTATACTAACGAAACGTCACCGAACTTTAAGTGTGCAGACCCTGCGGGTTCGAGAACTATGTAGACATGACCGAGACACCTGTACGGTCAATAACCAATAGCGGGACCTGTATTCCCATATTGGTTCCTACATATTCTACGAATATCTTTATCGATCGAACCTCTATGTCAAGGATTCAGTTAATCCCGTATGATGTTCCCTTTGTTCTCCGGTATGTTACTTGCCCGAGATTCAATCGTCAGTATCTCCATACCTAGTTCAACCTCGTTACCGGTAGGTCTCTTTACTCGTTGCGTAATACAAGATCCCATGACTAACACTTAGTCACATTGCTTGCAAGGCTTATTGTGATGTTGTATTACCGAGTGGGCCCTGAGATACCTCTCTGTCACACGGAGTAACAAATCCTAGTCTTGATCCATGCCAACTCAACAGACACCCACGGAAATATCTGTAGAGCACCTTTATAGTCATCCAGTTACGTTGCGATGTTTGATACACACAAGGCACTCCTCCGGTGTCAATGAGTTGCATGATCTCATGGTCATAGGAACATATACTTGACATGCAGAAAACAGTAGCAATAAACTGACACGATCATATGCTACGTTTGTAGTTTGGGTCTTGTCCATCACATCATTCTCCTAATGATGTGATCCCATTACTAAATGACATCTCATGTCCATGACTAGGAAACCATAGCCATCTTTGATCAACGAGGTAGTCTATTTAGAGGCATACTAGGGACATGGTGTTGTCTATGTATCCACACATGTATCTAAGTCTCCGATCAATACAATTATAGCATGGATAATAAACGATTATCATGAACAAGGAAATATGATAAAAACTAATTTATTATTGCCTCTAGGGCATATTTCCAACAATTATAGCATGGATAATAAACGATTATAATGAACAAGAAATATGATAATAACTAATTTATTATTGCCTCTAGGGCATATTTCCAACAGTCTCCCACTTGCACTAGAGTCAGTAATCTAGTTCACATCACCATGTGATACGCATTGTTATGAATCTAACACCCAATGAGTTCTGGGGCTCGATCATGCTTTGCATGTGAGAGAGGTCTTAAAGTCAACGGGTCTGCGACATTTAGATCCGAGTGTACTTTGCAAATCTCTATGTCAAACTGTAAACACTGCTACCACACTCCACTTGGTACTATTCCAAATGGCTGCTCCACTATACGTATCCAGATTGCTACTACGAGTCATCTGGATTGGTGTTCAAGCTTGCATCGACGTAACTCTTTACGATGAACTATTTATCACCTCCATAATCGAGAAACATCTCCTTAGTCTTTTAGTCACTAAGGATAATCTTGACCGCTGTCCAGTGATCCACTCCTGGATCACTTTTGTACCCCTTGACTCACTCATGGCAAGGCACACACCAGGTGCGGTACACAGCATAGCATAATATAGAGCCTATGGCTAAGGCATAGGGGACGAGGTTCATCCTTTATCTTTCTTCTACCGTTGTCGAGCTTTGAGTCCCACTCAACTTCACACCTTACAAATCAGGCGAGAACACTTTCTCTGACTGATCCATTTTGAACTCTTTCAAAATCTTGTCGGTATGTACTCATTGAAAGTCTCATCTAGCATCTTGATCTATCTCTATAGATCTTGATGTTCAACAATTAGGTAGCTTTATCCAAGTCTTCCTCTGAAAAACTCTTTTCAAACAACTGTTTATGCTTTCCAGAATTCTACATCATTTCCGAATAGCAATATGTCATCCACATATACTTATCAGAAACTCTGTAGTGCTCCCAATCACTTTATTGTAAATACAAGTTTCTCGTAAACTTTGTATAGACTCAAAAACTTTGATCACCTCATCAAAGTGTATATTCCAACTCCGAGATGCTTGCTTCAGTTCATAGAAGAATCATTGAAGCTTGCACACTTTTTAGCATCCTTAGGACTGACAAAACCTTCTGGTTGTATCACATACAACCTTTCCTCAAGTAAACCGTTAAGGAAACGATGTTTTGACATCCATCTACCAGATTTCATAATTGAAAAATGCAGCAACTGCTAACATAATTCCAACAGACTTTAGCATCGCTACGAGTGAGAAAGTCTCATCGCAGTCAACTCCTTGAACTTGTCGTAAACTTCTTTGCAACAAGTTGAGCTTTACAAATGGTGACATTTACCATAAGCGTCTGTCTTCATTTTAAACATCCATTTGTACTCAACGACCTGCCGTCCAACGAGCAAGTCTACCAAAGTATATACTTGGTTTTCATACATGGATCTTTCCTTGGATTTCATGGCCTCTAACCATTTGTCAGAATCCGGGCCCATCATCGCTTCTCCACAGCTCGTAGGTTCATCATTGTCCAACAACATGACCTCTAAGATAGGGTTGTCGTACCACTCAGGAGAAGTACACGTCCTTATCGACCTATGAGGTTCGATAGTAACTTGAACCGAAGCTTCATGATCACCATCATTAACTTCCTCTTCAACTAATGTAGGCTTCACAGAAACATCTTCCTGTGTTGCGCTACTCTCTCGTTGAAACAAAGGTTCAACAACCTCATCAGGTTCTATCTTCCTCCCACTCAATTCTTTCGAGAGAAACTCTTTCTCGAGAAAGGACCCAGTTTTAGCAACAAAAAATTTATGCTTGGATCTAAGACAGAAGGTTTACCCAACTGTCTTTAGGGTATTCTATGAAGATGCATTTGTCCGCTTTGGGTTCGAGCTAATTAGGTGAAAACCTTTTTCACATAAGTGTTGCAGCCCCAAACATTAAGAAATGACAGCTTAGGTTTCTATCAAACCATAATTCACATGGTGTCATCTCAAAGGATTTAGATGGTGCCCTATCTAAAGTGAATGTAGTTGTCTCTAATGCATAACCCCAAAATTATAGTAGCAAAATGATAAGAGACATCATAGCAAGCACCATTTTCAATAGAGCACGACTATGACGTTCGAACACACCATCACACTATGGTGTTCCAGGTGGCGTGAGTTGTGAAACAACTTTCACATTGTCTAAAGTTGTATGTCAAACTCGTAACTCAGATATTTACCTCCACGATCATATCGCGGAAATTTTATCTTCTTGTCACGATGATCTTAAACTTCACTCTGAATTTGCTTGCACTTTTTCAAACGATTCAGACTTGCGTTTCATTAAGTAAATATACACTATTATCTACTCAAATCATCGGTGAAGGTAAGAAAATAACGACATCCACCGCATGCTACAAGACTCATTGGATTGCATACATCAACATGTATCATTTCCAATAAATCACTTGCCCGATCCATCAAACCAGAAAACGGGGTCCTTAGTCATCTTGCCCAAGAGGCATGGTTCGCATGTCTCAACCGATTCGAAATCGAATGAGTCCAAAGGTCCATCAACATGGAGTTTCTTCATGCGCTTTATACCAATATGACATTTAGCGGCAGTGCCACAAGTATGTGGTACTTTCATTATTAACTTTGTATCTTTTGGCATCAATGTTATGAACATGTGTATTACTACGATCAAGATTCAACAAACCATTCTCACTGGGTGCATGACCATTGAAGGTATTATTCATGTAAACAGAATAACCATTATTCTTTAACTCAAATGAATAACCGTGCTGCAATAAACACGATCTAATCACGTTCATGCTTAACGCAAAACACCAAATAACATTTATTTAGGTTCGTCACTAATCCCGAAGGTAGAGAGAGCGTGTGATGTCGATCACATCAACCTTGGAAACATTTCCAACACACATCGTCACCTCACCCTTAGCAAGTGCTCCGTTTATTCCGTAGCTTTTATTACGAGTTACTAACATTTAGCAACCGAACCGGTATCCAATACCCAGGTGCTACTAGGAGTACTAGCAAGGTACACATAAATAACACGTATATCAAATATACTTCTGTCGACGTTGCCAACCTTCTTATCTACCAAGTATCTGGGGTTGTTCCGCTTCAGCGACCACTCTCCTCATAATCGAATCACTTAGTCTCGGGTTTGGGTTCAACTTTGGGTTGCTTCACTGGATCAGCAACTGACTTGCTATCCATGAAGTTTTCCCTCCTTGCTCCTGCCCTTCTCGAAACTAGTGGTTTGACTAACCATCAACACTTGACGCTCCTTCTTGATTTCTACCTTCGCGGTGTCAAACATCGCGAACAGCTCAGGGATCATTATTTCTATCCCTGGCATTTTATAGTTCATCACCAAGTTCTAATAGCTTAGTGACAGTGACTTGGAGAACTATATCAATCACTATCTTATGTGGAAGATCAACTCCCACTCGATTCAAGCGATTGTAGCACCCAGACAATCTGAGCACATGCTCAACGATTGAGCTATTCTCTTTCATATTACAGGCAAAGAATCTTGTTGGAGATCTCATATCTCACAACACGGGCATGAGCCGGAGATCCTAATTTCAGCTCTTAGAACATCTCATATGTTCTGTGACGTTCAAAACGTTTTGGAGCCTCAATTCCAAGTTGTAATGCATGACGCACTAAACTATCAAGTAGTTATCAGAACGTGCCTGTCAGATGTTCACAACATCTACAAACAACTCTAGAGGGCTTGGCGCACCGAGCGGTGCATTAAGGACATAATTCTTCTGTGCAGCAATGAGGATAATCCTCAGATCACGGAGCCAGTCCGCAATATTGCTACCATCATCTTTCAACTCTATTTCTCTAGGAACATATAAAAATTCAAGGGAGCTACAGTGTGTGCTAGTAATCTACAACACAGTTTGCAAAGACACTACTAACTATGTTCATGATAATGAGTTCAATTAATCATATTACTTAAGAGCACCCACTCAAATTGAAATCCCTCCAGTCATTCAAGTGATACATGATCCAAATTCACCAACTCAAGTCCGATCATCACGTAAGTTGAGGTGGTTTCAATGGTGAACATCATCATGTTGATCATATCTACTATATGACTCATGTTCGACCTTTCGGTCTCTTGTGTTCCGAGGCCATGTTTGTACATGCTAGGCTCGTCAAGTTTAACCCGAGTGTTCTGCATGTGCAACACTGGCTTGCACCCGTTGTATGTGAACATAGAGTCTATCACACCCGATCATCACGTGGTGTCTCAACACGATGAACTTTCGCATCTGTGCACACTCGGGGAGAACACAATTCATCTTGAAATTTAAGTGAGGGATCACCTTATAATGCTACCGTCGTCCTAAGCAAAACAAGGTGCATAAAAGGATTAACATCACATGAAAATCATAAGTGACATGATATGGCCATGAACTTGTGCTTTTGATCTCCATCTTGAAAGCACTAGTCAAACATCTTCGCGATCGACATCGTCGAGCGTCCCGCGATCTCATCACGATCCGTCCCGCGATCCAATCACGATCCGTCCCACGAACTCATCACGATCCGTCCTGCGATCCAATCATGATCCGTCCCACAAACTCATCACGATCTGTCCCGTGAACTCATCACGATCTATCCCACGAACTCATCACGATCCGTCCCGCGATCTTGATCACGGTCCTTCCGATCTAGCGCCGAACGGACGGCACCTCCGCGTTCAGCACACGTACAGCTCGATGACGATATCCGCCTTCTTGATCCAGAAAGGGGGAGCGGAGAGGTACACGAGTTCTCCGGCAGCATAACAGCGCTGCGGCGATGGTGGTGGAGTAATTCCGGTAGGGCTTCGCCTAAGCGCTGCAGAAAACCGATCTACAGGAGAAACTATGCACTGGAGGAACGGGCAACACGTGGCAGAAAAATCTGTCCAAAAACCTAAACCCTCCAGTATATATAAGAGGAAGAGACGAGGAGGCTTGGCCCAAGGGCCAAGCCTCTAGGAGTCGGCCGAACCAAGGGGAGGAGGTGGAATCCATCTCCAATCCTAGTAGAACTAGGATTCACCCTATTTTTGCCTTTTTCCACCTTTTCTCTTTGGGATTTTTCTCCCTAGCCGCATGGGCTTTGTGTGGGACTTCCACCAATCCACTAAGGGCTGGTATTCACTCTCCCACAGCCCATGTAGCTTGTTGGGTCGAAATACCCCTCCCGATGGTCTCCCAGTACACTACCGATGAGCCCGAAACTTTTCCGGTGACCAAAACAGGACTTCCTATATATGAATCTTTATCTCCAGACCATTACGGAGCTCCTCGTGACATCCGAGATCTCATTCGAGACTCCGAACAACCTTCGGTCATCACCATACATAACTCTATACTACCGAACATCACCAAACCTTAAGTGTGCAGACCCTGCGGGTTCGAGAACTATGTAGACATGACTGAGACACCTCTATGATCAATAACCAATAGTGGGACCTGGATGCCCATATTGGTTCCTACATATTCTACGAAGATCTTTATCGGTCGAACCTCTATGTCAAGGATTCAGATAATCCCGTAAGATGTTCCCTTTGTTCTTCGGTATGTTACCTACCCGAGATTCGATCGTCGGTATCTCCATACCTAGTTCAACCTTGTTACCGGCAAGTCTCTTTACTCGTTTCACAATACAAGATCCCATGACTAACACTTAGTCACATTGCTTGCAAGGCTTGTTGTGATGTTGTATTACCGAGTGGGCCCTGAGATACCTCTCCGTCACACGGAGTAACAAATCCCAGTCTTGATCCATGCCAACTCAACAGACACCCTCGGAGATACTTGTAGAGTACCTTTATAGTCACCCAGTTACGTTGCGACCTTTGATACACACAAGGCACTCCTGCGGTGTCAGTGAGTTGCATGATCTCATGGTCATAGGAACACATACTTGACATGCAGAAAACAGTAGCAATAAACTGACATGATCATATGCTACGTTTGTAGTTTGGGTCTTGTCCATCACACCATTCTCCTAATGATGTGATCCCGTTATTAAATGACATCTTATGTCCATGGCTAGGAAACCTTAACCATCTTTCATCAACGAGCTAGTCTATTAGAGGCATACTAGGGACATGGTTTTGTCTATGTATCCACACATGCATCTAAGTCTCCGATCAATACAATTATTGTTGGGGAACGTCGCGTGGGAAACAAAAAAATTCCTATGCACACGCAAGATCTATCCATGGTGATGAGCATCTACAAGAGGAAGAGTGGATCTACATACCCTTGTAGATCGCTAAGCGGGAAGCATTAAGAAACGCGGTTGGTGTAGTCGAACGTCTTCGCGATCCAAATCGCCAAGCATCCCACGATCTCATCACGATCTCTCCCGCAATCCAATCACGATCCGTCCCGTGAACTCGTCATGATCCGTCCCGCGATCTCATCACGATCCGTCTCGCGATCTCATCATGATCCGTCTCGCGATCTTGATCAAGGTCCTTCCGATCTAGCGCCGAACGGTCGACACCTCCGCGTTCAGCACACGTACAGCTTGATGATGACCTCCGCCTTCTTGATCTAGCAAGAGGGAGCAGAGAGGTAGAAGAGCTCTCCGGCAGCATGACGGCGCTCCGTCGATGGTGGTGCAGCTATTCCGGCAGGGCTTCGCCTAAGCACTCCAGAATTCACCAGCCGATTTGAGAAGATAAGAGATTACTGGCCCACATTTGTGGACTACAAGACATCGGACAAGAGTAAGAAAATGTCAGAGACAAACAAGGTCAATGCTGCAAAGAAGCAGTATCACCATCACACGGGGTCAGGTGGCTACCTCAAAGCCCGGCTGTTATGGGACAAAGCTGAGAATGACCTGATTGCTAAAAACATCGTACCACAGGCATATAACTGGCCAGACCGTTCAAGGACTTGGTTCTTCGGGGTTGGGGGAACTTTGGACCCTGAAACAGGGAAGTGTCGTCGGACGGACAAGCAACTTGCAATACCCATGAAAAAGCTTCATAAGTATATCACCGCAGCGCGGGAAGGGATGTTCATTCCCGACAGAGAGAAGGACAAGCTGACTAAGGTCCTAGGGAATGCTGAGCAACCTGGACGAACACGAGGCAAACCAGGCTTCGTTCCATGGAAGGTTGGGTTTCCCGACGCAGGCGGTTACAGAAGCCGGGAGAGAAAGAGGAAAGCGGAGCTGAGCAAAATTCAGAAGCTCAATGCAAGACAATAAAACCTAGAGGAAGCTGAGAGCCAGCGAGCTGCCGGCCAACCATCTCAGCGGCACGAAGCTACCCTAGAAGCTACCCTGCCATCTCAGCGGAGAAGCAGCGTCGCTTCCACGGAGCACATTCAGCCTGACTTCATGTCTCCTAGCTACCCCATGGATACTATCACAGAGGCTCAACATTGCAAGCTTATGACGAAATGTCGGAATCTCACTTTCAAGGCGGCTGTCGGCTCTGTTGCACCTCCTCAACCCAACGGAACTTTTCACGGGCGTCCGATTCCACATGGCTATGCAGTTGTGATGGTGGATGAAGTAATGAAGGAATTTGAGGAGCTCAAGCTTGACCACTGTACAGGTGAAGGAGAGAATAAGCTGGTTCGTGCCCTGAGGAGTACATGTCTATGGCAGAAGGAGTACATCAAGCTTCCGAACTGGACGCCTCCGCCTCCTCCTTCTCCTCAGGCGAATCAGGGCACTCCGGCTCCTCCTCCTCCTCCTCCTCCGGCAAGTGATCAGGGCACACCGCCGACTTCTCTGGCTCCTCCGACGCGTGGGGGCACTCCGCCTCCTCCTTCGCCTACTTCGGCACGTCGGAGCAGTACGCCTCCTCCTTAGCCTCGTTGGCAATGGTGGAAGATAGACGCCGCCGCTCCGGCTCCTCCGGCGCCTAGTAAGCAACGACCGAAGGGAGCCACCGCCGCTCCGGTGGCTAGCGGTATAAGCATAGGCAGTAGGGGATACAGATACGGTCCATCTCTCAAGACTCTGGAAAAGTTACCATATGAGAGGACCGAGTCTGAAAACGAGGAGATATGCCAGGCCGAATTGAGGGACCATTTTGCAAAGAAAACTCCACCTCCAAAGGAGAAGATAGATCCGGTGAAAGCGATACGCACTATCGATGCCCTGAAGCGACCACCACCGCCTCCGCCGGATTCCAACTTTGACCAATGTATTAAAAAGACATATCAAGTTGTGTGCCGGTCAGGAAGTACTTCCAGTCATGCAAGGTTAGCGAAACGAAGAAGTGGGAAAAAATTCCCTAGCTTGGCGAACAGGCGAACCAATCGTGCCCCCCGCTCAAGGTGTCTAGCGATATCGTCACTAATCATCTGGGGATGATGCCCGGTACCAAACCTGGTGATTACCTGAGCGATGATGTATAGTTTAAGCCGTTGGAGGTGGACGTATTCCGTTACCGGCACGGGCGGCCTGTCATCAAACCTGATCATCCTCCTCTAACAACGATGATGCGAAAATTCCATGAATGGTACATGAAAACATGCCGCAGTCTGGGACGGATTCTTTGATACTATCAGTTAAAGAGTAGCCCGACCTCATTGGAATGGAACGGTTGAATATTGAATTTGAGGAGATATTGCAGTTATACAATCAAAAGGCCCTCGACAAAACAATCGTGACTTGTTACTGTTTGTAAGTACTACTTCTGTAATTAAGTCTCTCTATGTATATAGCTCAGCTCTTTCATTGCATGTATATATAATTATCCTCGCTACTATATTATACAGATTGAAGATCGTCGAATGCAGAAAAGCACAAATCTATGACATTGGGTTCATTAACCCAAATGTCATACATGAGTATAAATTCCAAAAGTATCCCACACAAACCGAGGAAAACTTGCTACAATCGTTGCTTAAAAATCAAAACAAAGGGACAATACTCTTTTCTTACAACTTCAAGTGAGTGTTACTGTCTTGTGCATATTCGGTTTCCCTTATTACTCGAGGTTTATAGCAATGTAATTGATGAGTTATGCATGCGTGCGCAGTTTCCACTTTATTCTGCTAGATATTCAGCTTGAGCGGAGAGTAGTAACTGTCTTAGACTCGAAACGAAAAGATCCCCAGGAATATGCGGACATGACTAAAATTTTCCAGAAGTAAGTTCAATCGATCATTATCGCATCATATCGGCAACTTTGTTCATTTCCTGATATCAAGTAATTATTTTCTTTGTCTAGCAGGGTTTGGAAAGAGTTCACAGCAATTGTTCCGGCATTGCCGGGAGAGGTGCGATTTACACACCTGAAAGTAAGTACTACTAGCTAGTTCCGCGCATCTCCCATTGATTCTAGTTTCATCAATACCATTTATCATGCTTGATCATGAGTTTGATTGAACTCTATTTCTCGTAAAGTGCTTGTGGCAGGAAACCGGAAATAATTTATGTGGATACTACGGTTGCGAGTTCATCTACAACGCGACGACCCCTAAGCGGGGCTACTCTGAAAAACAATTTCAAGTGCGTAAGCAATAATATTCACAATTTTATTTTATTACCATATATATGTATTGACCCCCTTCTTCAAATTAGATGTGGCAGATGCGGGATGAACTCCTACCACATGATCGCATACGAGCAATTCAAGAAGAATTGACGGGATTCTTTCTTGACCACGTCATAAATAAAACCGGAGAATACCATCTGGAAGTTGACATTAGATGTTAGGGATTGTAAGAGATCTTATATTGTATATATGTAGCTAGTAGCGTCGGATATATATACGAAAACTTGTTATACGACCAATCTCTCGGAGAAAGAGAGGTCGATCACTTCTATCTCTATATGTTCATGACGATCTTCTGTACTTAATGGTTCCTTCATTTGCTTACTAGCCAGCGTGTCGAGTTCTCTCTATAGTAGCTAGCGTCGACCAAGCACGGAAAAAGAGAGGACACTTCTCCCTATTAATTAGCTAGCTAAAACAATATAAACCCCTAAATTAACCGTCCAAAACCCCCCTCTTTCAAAAAAAACCAGCAACTGCTAGATGCTGACGCGTGGATGCCTTTTGGCCCCGGTTGGTATTACCAACTGGGACTAAAGGTCTTTCTGCCTGGGCTCCCCGCAGAGGCATCATAGAGATTTTGGACTTTAGTCCCGACCCTTTAGTCCCGGTTTCAGAACCGGACAAATGGGCCTTTTTCTACTAGTGTATCCTTGAAATTCTGACCTTACTTCCTCGTGCATCATAGAGCGAGTTTAGGCATCTTGAGACATGAGCATACAATTCAGATAAACACCGAGACACAGCCAGATTAAGGTAAAATTGAGAAGGGTGAACACTGATCGCCACATATATGCAACAAGACATGTTAATTTTCTTTTTTCAAGGATCCAAATAAAGTGGATCAATTGGCCATAATGTAGGTATACACTAAGGTTTCAGATTTCCAAGACTCTAACAGAGGGAACTCACATATAAAAAAAATCATTCAAATAGCTTCCATAGATCAAATCTAAATAATGTATAAAGAGACTGCAGTGAACAACACCCTAAATAATACTGTATGTACATAAATCCAATCCAAATAACATACAGATTGCAGTAGAAACCATCTCTCGTCAGTGCATGTTTCATAAAAAACAAAGGAACAATCTTATAGAAAGATTTTGTTGTTGTACCGTCGTCCAATGACCATATCCATGAATTTAGAGTTTGGCTGACGGCGTCAAGCAGTACGCGTCGTGGTATATAGACCATTAGCTTAGAATAAAGAAAATTATAGGACTAATCAGGCTACAAAAAGCTATTATCCCTCACTTAAAATTTGAACTACAGTGTACATATGAGTAAATTTTCTAGCAAGAAAATTATATAGGACTAACCCGGCTATAAAGTTATTATATCCCTCACATACATAAGGGACCCAGCCCTTTTGTCCCTTGGCCGGCCTATTTAGCAACCCCCGACAGCACCTTAACGCCCCATTAATGGCCGCGACGACCCAGCTCATGGGCAACCCGCCTTGGCTCTCCCCTGTCGCGTGCTATGCAGCCATCTTTCACACGCCCACAAAAGCCCTTAAAAAGGCATGAACTATCTCATCATGAGCAGTCAAGATTGCAATGTAGGCAAACAAACCTGCATTAGAACAACTCAAAAATTGGGTAGTCAAATATTCATATTGAGATTCTGTCAGACTGACACACCAATGATAGAATGCGGTTACGAATGATGAAAATAACAGTGGCAAGAGCACCTTGCCTGCTCCTTCCTATATTGGGTAAGCTAATTCCAGGCCTAAGCCACTATTTTGTAGAACGTGTGTGGGCCAAATTCAGGTTTGAAAATAAAAGAGGCCAAGGGGAGACGATCCATAACCGAAACATTGAAAAATCAAAAGGAGGAGCTCACCTAGAGCTTGCGATCTTTAATCCAACCATGCATGGTGATTCGAGTCGAGGAGAGAGAGTGATGCTCTCTCCATCCACGGCACGTCTGCTGGAAGTACCTGTCTTACCTCCCTCCCTAAAATCGCTGTTGTCGCACGCTGGCGCACATCACCCGGCCACCCGCCGCCGGCTTCGTCCCACAAACCACCACCGTCCTGCGAGGCTGCGGCGCCGCGCGCGTCGCCCACAATCGCATCGGATACACGCCAGCAAACAATCTGGTTTCCTCCGCCGTGGATGTTCGCGCCTGAGAGGACCTGTAGCTCCCCACGGCGGCGACACTGGACGCGTCCTTGCATGTATCGATGATGAGCTCGATCGATGAACCGACAGAGGAGGCGAGGACGAAGTAGGACACCATCCACGACAAGTTGTTGATGCCGTCGTTTCCTGTGAGCTACGCACCTTGGTAGGCTGCCTCGCGTGCCGGGGCGCATGTGCGTGTGTCTTGCGTCGCCGGCTCAAGGTGGAGGTCGTAGCGCTCTTGATCCACCCATTGTCAAAGCCTAGAGCCGCGGCCGGCCGGCCGCCGGTTCGATCGGATGAAGCTGCGGCCAATCCTCACCAGGAACGCAGCCAGCTCCTCAAAGAAGGTCTACGGTGAGGAGGAGGCAACCTCAGTGCGTTGCCGACTGCCATGAGGTGGCGGCGACGGCTGCTACACGTGAAGCCGAGCGGCCAGCTGAAGGGGAGGATGCCAGCCTAGGAGCAGCCTCGGGTGGCGACCACCATGCTACAGAGGCGGCGTCGCTGGCACCTGGCAGTAGGAGAGCCTCGTGATGGTGATGGAGTCGCCGGACACAGAGCACTTCCTGGAGAGCATGGCAGAGATCATCACGGTGAAGAACGACGTCCGGCCCTCGCCGCGGGGCCTCGAGCAGCAGCTCGAGTGCTACCTCTCCGTCAACGCCGCTGAGCACCACCGTGTCGACGTCGCCGCGTGCCTGGCTCAACGACACGATCGGCACCACCGGCACAAGGCCACCACCGAACCCTGGTGCTTGGCCGCTCTCGGCAACTCGTTGCTGACGGAAGTGGTGCAAGAATGAAGAAATATGGAGATGCAGCTGCCACTGGCGGAGCTACATGTATGAAAAATAGGCCACGGCCCGCCCAGCCATTAGCAAATGTAATGGAGGATTCAGAGTAGACTGAGCTGTGAAAGAAAAAATAGTGGAATTTCTTTGTACTGGCCGTCCAACTTTAATATTGTAGCTCCGCCGCCGGCTGCGTCGATGGAGGTGCCGTGAATGCCCTTGATTGGAGGGAGGGGGCTTAATACTCCCTCCGATTCTTTTTAGTTTGCGTCTAAGACCAAACTCGAATACCAAGGCATGGATAGCGGCATATTTTTTAGACAAAATTGCCCTTGCATGCATGGACGGAACGAACTGCTGCAATAAATACCTCCATGCAGCCATTGGCTCTCCACCCACGTTCTCCTCGTTTCCCCCACCAACTCCTACGCATGCGCGGATGGTTTCACTACGAGCTGCATGCCTGCATGGCTAGCCTATGAAAAGCAATCATTTCTCTAAACAATTTGTTTTCCCTCCAAACAAGCAGAGCGCCATGGAGTAGCCTCAAAATTTTGCTCTAATTGCTTTCGCCCGCCATGGATTTGCAGTTCCCTCCAAAACCAAAATGCATGTTTATAAATCAAGCTTTAAGTGGAGACAAACCTGTACACCATTCCTTCATCTATATGCTCCTCTCTACCTAGCCACTAGCATGCAATGGATCATCTCGACCTCAATACTGCCATTAACTGGGACGATGTTGAAGAACACTATGATGGCAATGCTGAAGACATGCAGTACGTGTACGTGTTCGAAGAGAGTGACGATGGTATGAGTTGATTTTTTCCTTTGATCTTACACCACTTTTATCATCTCTTGTTGATGTTTTGTGCATTTTTAAATCCCAAGATGACGACGCCGCGGAGCATGTCCATGGCGACGAACACGGTGCGCGCGGCACGGATGTCCCAGACGGAAGCCGGAGCAGCGTTCCGAGCAATGGTGACCGCGTGGACGACGCAGACGTGCGAGTTGGCGGCGGCCGCGACAACAGCGCACACGGCCGTGGAAGGGTTGTACACGACGGCGGCTCTGGACGCGAGCTCGTCGTAGGAGGCCGCTCAGGACGTGAGCTCCCGGTACGTGGCGGCGCCGGCCATGGGAGTGCTGAACGCGACGACTCTGGACGCGAGCTCGTCGTAGGAGGCCGCTCTGGACGTGAGCTCCCGGTACGTGGCGGCGCCGGCCATGGGAGTGCTGAAGGCGACGGCTCTGGGCATGGGCTTCCTCTACATGGCGGCATGGACGCCGGCATCACTGGTCATGGCGTCGATGGACGTGGCCAAGGTCGTGTAAGGTTGGGCCTCGTCGGCCGCGGGAGAGCTCGTCCTGGCACGATTCAATGGAACCCGGCGCATCCTGTCGGCTTAGGACAAGGCCATGGCAGAGGCACGCTGCACCCACAGGGACGTGGGCGACGACGACTTGGCATGGCTGGGCGAGGACGTGGTGGCAGGAAGGATCCATGAGGACATAAGGTTGAGCTTGGCAGGAAGGAAGAAGATGGAGTAGAAGGTGAAGAGATAGGAGGAGGCGTGCGTGCTGGCGTAGAGTACGAGGAAGAAAAGCAGGTGGGCTGGTTTAATCAATGCGAGGAGGCGGCCATGCGGAGGTGGAGGGGCATTTCTGGAAGAAACGGGCAAAAGATCACAACGCGCAAACTATTCCGGATTTTTTGACAAAAACTTATACGCAGAGTAAACTGGATCGGAGGGAGTATATAGGTGTATACAGGCGGTGGAGGATCTGACGGGAAACTTCTTCCCAGGTCTTTCGAGAGGGCACGATCGAATGCGGCAAGGCGGTGGTGACCGCCTCGGGAACTGAGAGTTAGAACGAAAAGTGTTGAGAAGGCAGCGACACGCATGCATATCGGGGAAACCTCCGTCCAGACCATCACCAGTAAAAGACAGACCTTTCGTCCTGAGCATTAGTCCCGGTCTGGTCACGAGCCGGTACAAAAGAGGGTATTAGTCCCGATTCGTGCCGGCCAAGCAGGGTGACCTTTAGTACCGGCTCGTGAGGGACATTTAGTATCGGTGCGTGTCACGAGCCGGTACTAAAGGGGCGTGACAGGTTTTTGGTCAGACTTGGGCCCCGCGTGCACCTTTAGTACCGGCTGGTGATACCAGCCAGTACTAAAGGGCAACCGTTAGTACCGGTTGGTGACACTAGCAGGTACTAAAGACTTCCACGCAGCAGGTGTCAAATGTTTAGTCCCAATGCGCTTGACCTGTCGACCTCCGCTCATAGTGAAAATAGATGTCCTTAGACATAAAATTCCACCTAAATTCAAAATATTAGTTAGGTGCCTAACTAACACTTTGAATTTGGGTTGAATTTTCAGTGTAAGTGCATCTATTTTCACTTTTGCTATTTTTTATGTTATTTCTTTACTATTTTTCCTGCTATTTAATATTACTTCGTTTTAACATTATATTCAGTGAAATTGTGATGTCATGCCAAATTACAACCTTTTCAGAGTTCATTTGTACTGCTTTTCAAATTCAGGGTCATTTAGCTCAAAATAAATCATTAAATGCCTGAAAATATGAAATGAAGTCACAAAGGGTTGAAAATTGATGATGTGCCTTTGAATGGTGCATATTGAACACACAAAAAGTATGGAGTTAAAATAAGTTATTAAAAATGAAATCCCTTTGTAATTGATGAGTTTTCGTCTGAAACCCTCATACTTCTTATGAGATTGTCAAATTTGTACACGAAGTGCATCCAGCTTTTGCCGTAACCCTCTCAACTCTCTACAAATTGCTATGTGGATGAAATTATGATGTCATACCAAGTTACAACCTTTTCAGAGTTCATTTGTACTGCTTTTCAAATTCAGGGTCATTTAGCTCAAAATAAATCATTAAATGCCTGAAAAATATCAAATGAAGTCACAAAGGGTTGAAAATTGATGATGTGCCTTTGAATGGTGCATATTGAACACGCAAAAAGTATGGAGTTAAAATAAGTTATTAAAAATTAAATCTCTTTGTAATAGATGAGTTTTCGTCCGAAACCCTCATACTTATGAAATTGTCCAATTTGTACACGAAGTGCATCCAGTTTTTGCCGTAACCCTCTCAACTCTCTAGAAGTTGCTATGTGGGTGAAATTATGATGTCATGCCAAGTTACAACCTTTTCAGAGTTCATTTGTACTGCTTTAGGGTCATTTAGCTCAAAATAAATCATTAAATGCCTAAAAAATATCAAATGAAGTCAGAAAAGGTTGAAAATTGATGATGTGCCTTTGAATGGTGCATATTGAACACGCAAAAAGTATGGAGTTAAAATAAGTTATTAAAAATGAAAATCCCTTTGTAATAGATGAGTTTTCGTCCGGAACCCGCATACTTCTTATGAGATTGTCCAATTTGTACACGAAGTGCATCCAGTTTTTGCCATAACCCTCTCAACTCTTTAGAAGTTGCTATGTGGGTGAAATTATGATGTCATACCAAGTTACAACCTTTTCAGAGTTCATGTGTACTGCTTTTCAAATTCAGGGTCATTTAGGTCAAAATAAATCATTAAATGCCTGAAAAATATCAACTGAAGTCAGAAAGGGTTGAAAATTGATGATATGCCTTTGAATGGTGCATATTAAACACACAAAAAGTATGGAGTTAAAATAAGTTATTAAAAATTCTAAAAGGAAAAAAGTTATCCTCAAACTTCATTTTTTTGAATTTTGGTCAAATCTGGTCAAACTATGGTCAAACTACTTATTCAAGAAATATTAGTGTGTTACTTAATAATGAGGGGTGATTATGGTCAAACTATGGTCATTCTCAAGTTCAACTCCTAAGGGTTAATAGGATTGACAACTTACTATTGTCAGGAAAACAACAAGTGCAGACTTGACAACAAGGGGGAATAGAACTCGAAAGTTTAGCGTGCTCAGGCTGGAGTAGTAAGAGGATGGGTGATCGGTCGAGAAGTTAGACGATTTGGAATGATGAGGGGTGATTAGAGATTAGAAATCAAATTGAGCAGTGATGAGGGGTAGTTAAAGATTAAATTCAAATAATTTAGAAATTTGAAAATTGAACAAAAAAATATCCAAAAAAATTCAAAAAAAGAAATTTTTCTTTAGTACCGGTTACCAATGCAGGCAGCCACGTGGAGGGCCCAACCGGTACTAAAGGTCTGGACCTTTAGTCCCGACCCGTTAGTACCGGTTGGGGAACCGGTACTAAAGGTCCATCCGGCCCGAGACTATAGGCCTGTTCTGCACTAGTGCATGGACACGTAACTTTTTTTTGAAAATGGAGGTTAAACCCCGGCTTTATTAATTATTTTACAAAAGACTGACAAAAAAATATACATCAAGCCATCTGAAACCATCAGTCACATCTACAAACTCGATAATGTGGAGTGCTCTCATTCTCATATCTAAAACTGGTGTCGTCGCCGATCCATCCACATAACGTATCGGGACCAACAGCCGGCGCAGCAGACCCTAAACGCGCACCACATACACATGTTGTAGAATCCAGAAGCCGCCATCATCCTCGGACCGCTGACCCATCTTCAAGATAGAGATACGCATCGTCCTTGTCAGTCCAGACATCCGCCGACGACACCACGACGCCCAACAGTACCACCGCCCCGCGCTCGTCCATCCAGATGCGAAGACTCCGGAGGATCTGTCGTGCGTAGCACCTGCTGACCAGGCATGACACAGCGTAGCATCTGTTGGTCAGGCATGACTTAACATCTCTGCCGAAGCTCCGTGCAAGACTTAGCCGCTCCACCTGCTGCCTCTGTCATCCAGCGCTGCTCCACAAATGATGCTCCCAAGAAAGTAACAACATCGCCGTATCGCCATCGTCCGATCTGGATGACCAGATCTTAGGGTTTCCCCTGGAGCAGCACGAGTGGGTCGACAATAGTTACACGACGACGTCTTCATCAAGGTAACGACGCAGAACGCCGCCATCGCCCGCCATCGGCTCAGTTTTTATCAGCAACTTTGTCTCCCCAACTCGTAGCCGGGACCAGATGACGAATCTGGAGATCCGACCACCCAGCCTCAAGCCGAGCACCTCCGGCGAAGAAGATGGCCACCACCGCCGCGCCCAGGGCCGGAGCCCCCGACATCCTCGTGTTGCAGGACCAGCCCAGAAGCAGCTTGACGTCGCCGGATCAACGGACACGCACGACAGCGTGTGGAGCGGCCCGTTGAAGCCCATCTAGGCCCAGATCGGACGCCCTAGCCGCCGCCGCGGAGATCTCGCCGACTCTGGCTCCAGCACACCGACCATGGTTAACAAAATCAAATCGCAAACCTAGTTAACAAAATTTGTAACAAACACTTACAGCCACCACCACTTTCTACCCCGTCAATTCCCAAAATAATACACGCGTCATGCATTCTTACATTTAAAGGGTCACTTTCAACCAAATGGCTAGACGTGGTGCAAAATCCTTCATTGGAATTACATGTTTGGGTATTATCCTTGAGGTACATATTGGGTAGGTCTTCTTGACCACCTAGGCCAAAAGCGTGCCCTGGTTCCTCTTTTTTATTGCCCTACAAAGTACTCAATAACAAATTTACATGAATATAAACCGTCCTGACGCTCTCCATGCCGATAACTCTTTTACTCAATAAATCTCTTTACCCATATCTTCTGTCATTTTTCGTATGCTTCAAAAAAGGCGTGGAAGTGTGGACTTGATAACGAGCAAAGACGAAACATGACTATGTATATATAGCCGTCAGACATGGTTATCCTTGCCATCGCCGGTAACCGCTGTCGGGCAAAGCCCGCGCGTGGTGGCGGCGGCGCCGCAACTTGGCTAGTATCCTCTCCGTGGTGGTTGCTGGCACACTAACGACGATGGATGGCGAAGATAGGGATCCGGAGCGACGGCCCCTCTTCGAGGCGATTGCGGCCGCTTGGGCGGCATCA
Organism: Hordeum marinum; assembly: GCA_022496015.1. NCBI lineage: Eukaryota > Viridiplantae > Streptophyta > Magnoliopsida > Poales > Poaceae > Hordeum > Hordeum marinum. The sequence continues at coordinate 447,631,549 of CM039676.1, forward strand.
TGGTTGGGCTTGCAGGCTACATGCGGTGTCGCCATAGCGGCATTGGTGGGGCTGGGAATTGCCAGATCCGGCCAGGAGTGGCTGGCCACAGTCTCTTGACATGGTTGGCGTCTCGCAAAGTTCGTCTACGTGGTTGCGGGTGGCACGATGAGGAGGGCGGCGTGGGGACTACTGGCTTCGGCCAAATAATGATGGTTTGGCCCTAGCGCGTTATTTCCACCAAATCGTCTTTCTGCCGGATGTCGACCTCTTGGATTAGGCTGTTGACGAGTTCCGGTCTTACCAGTAGGAAATCTACGTGCAGCGACGCGCGATAGTGATGATGTCGTACAGGGAGGCAGTGGGCACAGGAGGGCCAGTGGCTGCTCGTTCAGTCTTGATCATCATCCTCCGCTTGTTGAACCATATGGGATCTGGTATGCGATCCCTGACAGAAACGGGTCGAGCGCTAGCGCCTAGACTAGCGATGTCGATGTCATGGGATGCAATCAGAGGATAGGTGGCGTACCCATGGCAGCAATAGGATCCCCAAAAGCATCACAAGTGCTAATCCAAGTCCACATCAATAGCTACATAACTATGTCACTAAATCAACATCAAACTATCTAGGTGGACTACTTCAAGATGTTGTCAGTGAAGTTAGTGCTCGTTGAGTCAGAGAAGGTGAGGATATCCCCCACAATAGAGGAGCTAGCGTCATCGGTAATGATGGTCGGTGGACTCAATGAAACCGGGTCATATCTCTCGGTACATGTAGGATCATCCCTCTCCTTAGTTTATGAATTCTTCTTGGCTCGATACAAAAAATACATTAGTAGGATCATCTAAGTGTTCGCCTGAATGAGCGCTACCAAGGGGTCATCACTAGTGCGCTTCTCCTTGATCCCGTAATCGACCCTAATGGAAGCCGCGTCATGAGAAAACGCCATAACCGCAAGATCGATTGGTGCTAACACATTTCCTCACACGATGAAATAATAATATAAGAATCAAATATCAAAGATTACTTCTAATCTATTGATCGAGTTCACCTGGTTTGGCTCTCGGCAAAGAGCCAAACACTCGGCATAGTGTAAAATTTCAGTAGTGTCGGTGCCAAGCTATCCGAGCTCCCCACGGTGATGAACGAGTAACCAAACACACTCGAGGAACCAAGTAGCTTGAGCACAAGTGAGCATGACCTTCCAATGATGAACCAAAGAACCTACCAAAACCAGGATGCAATTCAAGCTTCGCCATTTTCGACCTTGAAATACAAATTTATTGCCAAGCAACCATAAGCCCGACAAGATAGAATATGTAAACATATTAATAATAACAGCCTTTTTTTGTCTCCCAAAAGACAACTAGAGATCTGAAAGAACTTAGTAAAAGAATTTGAAATATATCTGCTACACTCATCCAGGCATTCTTTGCAACAATGCAATCCAAAAATAAGTGTTGTATGGATTCTAATTCATTACAAAAACACAAGTCGATCACCAACGTGTCCGACTTTGTATTTCTGCCCTACTTGTGAATCAGACTTAATTCCTTCTTTTATACAACTAGATGCATTACTTAATTTCTAAAAACTATTTATTATCTTCATCTAAGCTTATGATACAACAAGATGGTGTGATCGCCATGTAAATTATGTGCACGGTATGTCCAAACCTCTCAACTACAGGGTTGTTTCCACTTGTTCTCTTCAATCCTGGTACCTTCCATACCCAAACAAGTTTCTTGTTTGAGATCAAATAGTTGATAGTTGTTAGTCTTTAGAATCAGCGTGGAAGAGTCATCTGACTGCACATTGGAGATTTGAGTTTGAGCCAATGGATTTTTTGTCCAGCCTAGCATGTAAGAAGGGAGAAGAAAGAAAGGTCAGCGTATATATAGCCAAGCACAACTAAGACACTAGATTCGTACTATGCAACCTTGCAATTTATTTCTGAAAATAGCTGGTACAGACTACCTAAGAAGCACAAACCGACTCATACACTTTCTGCATGGATTAATTTCCTACAACTCCGAGGTCCTCCTGGGAGGTCTTCAGTATCGTCGGTGTCCCGAGCAAGAAGCGCAACTTTGTGCTTGTACACTTGTTCATTAACCTTGTCACCCGCTCAACCGCAGGCTCCTCCTTGCCAGGAGACTTGCCATATGACTTGGTCATGTGAACCGCATTCAATCCGTCACCTTTGCTGTAAGCAGCAATCAGGCGGGGCTCTATAGTGGAGGTGGTGGGCACCGCGGCACCGCCTGAGGCACCATCGACGGAACCGAGGCTAACGACACAACCTGAGCTGAAGCATCCGACTCATACGCCTGCAACCGCTCAATGCGAGGGATTGCCATAAAACCCATTCCGGTGTCTCCCAGTCCTGCTCTAATCTCGAAAGTTTTTAGGCACTTCGATCAAGCAATCATGAGATTTTAATTAACTTTCGGTGTTTGTATAAAGTTTAATGGGTGTCTAAACTGTGCATGGACTTAGAAGAATGAAAGATCGGCCGTGTTGTTCACGATGCATGCTCTACGGAGGTTCCTCAAAGGCCTAGGAGGGGTCCTAGACCACCAAGAGGTTGACTTAACCGAGGAAGCAAATGTAAGGGTCATATTTATAGACATCCACATGAATACGGCTGTGACGTTTCTTTTGGTTATTTATAAGCGCACATGTTTGGTTGCCAGGAATACTACCGTCTAGACTTAATCCCCCCGGGCTGTGATCGCCTTCTTAGCAATCTTTGTTTGTAGTACAAACATTCGAGAACACTAACTTTGCTTGTTTTGCAAAAAGTGGGCCCTGCTAGTTCTGCTAATGCTAACTATATCGTGTATTTTCTTGCTGTGCGGCAAGGTTTTCAGTTTCAATGAGATATGATGAAATTCACCGAAATTCAATCATTTTAACTAGCAGACACTGAAATATTTACCTTTAGCCGAAACATTTCAGCAATTTCAGTAGTACACATGACTTCAAATATTTTTATAATATTTTTGAAAATCTTCAAACATTTAATTAAATTCAAATGGATATTAATTAAATTCAAGTGAATATTACGGCCTTTTGACTGAAACGCAAACCGAAATAACTGAGATACACTGAATTTGGGTGATTTTTGTTTCTGCTGAGATATTTTGCAAACTAAAACTGAAAGTGCTTCAGCCCAATAGCCTAATACACGGGACATAGGTCGAATCATATTTTGGCTGATTTTCAATGCTGATTTTAAATAGCTGCTTATTTCAGAGTCAACTTTTCAAAGCTGAATCGGATCCCTAAAGCTGAAACAAACATCGTTGTCACTGGAACTAAATTCTGGCGAATTGGAGTCTAGCGACCCTATCAAATTATAATTTAGGGTTCATTTTGCAGGGAAAGTATGCTTTTTCTCACATTTTTTCTTTTGAATAGGAGGATATCACCGGCCTTTTTTCTCAGTTTTGGACTGCCATTAACTTGTTTGTAGATCTTTTCTAAATTAATGAGGAAATACTTTTCAAGAAAAAAAATCTAAGTGTTGTGACACGAGCATTATTTGAGTTCCTTCTTTGCTTCGAATCGCCGAAACATTCATCTTGTCATGGCTGCCAGGGCTTGTGCTTGTGGAATTAGAAATGGTGTGTCTATAATGCGGGGGCTTTAATTTGCATAAATTTTGGTGCTTGTTGCTCTATGTCAGTTTACATCTCCTAAACACGTTTAGTCATTATTAGATACACAGGTCGTCAAAAATTAAATAATCATATAGAAAGCACGATACATAGCACGTCTTTTGCTTCCAAACCCAACTCACAAAGAATGAACACGCTCAGGTACGTTTCAGAATGCTACACTGTGAGAAGAACAGGTTTCCTTTCCCTTCTCTTCCATGTGTAGGGTTCAACAATACTGAACAAACTGACCTATACTCTCAGAAGATCCATCAATTGCCAGCATCACGAGCAGAGAATCCAGGTGGGTTCACAGTACAATGTCGATTGCCAACAGCCTAAGGCCTTGTTCGGTTACACCTCTTCTCAAGAGGATTGGAGGAGATTGGGGTGGGTTTTGACTTGTAAGGGATTATATCCACCTCAATCCTTGTCAAACCCCTCCTAAATCCCTGTCAACCGAACAAGGCCTAAAAGTGATCGTGATCGAGCAGGTCGCAACTTCGTGGTAATGCAGACTCCAGGGCGGGAAGATTGAGCTAAATGGACACCTCCGGTGAGAAGATGGGGTAGCTCCCCTGCCCCATGTGTGTCCGCTGCACGCTGTACACAGTACTACTCCAACTCCATGACACACCGATCCCCATGTGTATCCACTGCACGCTGCACTAGCCATTCGATCACATGCATACGAGCAAAGCATTCACTCTACCAACTACGCGCCATTGATTTCATTTTATCAAGACTGCATCTATAAATCAGTATCATGAGAGCCTACCGCATCGTGCCACCCTCTACACTGTCACTCATTGGCTTGTTTCATCTTCGTGATTCTACCAAGTCTGCAGCTCACACGGTGCTGAAAACAAGAACGAAACTAGGAGTTTTGCCGAATGTTGTGTGGGCTTGTCTCTACGGTTGAGGAGATGACGCTGGGCAATGAGGATGGAGGGCGTTGGGAAAAAATTTACAAGTGCAAATGTCTGGTACCGAGCGTGATAACCGAACAGAAGTCTGCTTGGGGCTTGCTTATTTGCTGGGAGTTGGGAGCAAACCACTCTTGTGCACACTTGTGGATCTTGTATATGCAATGAGACCTGAGACACATTGGCTATTTCCCAGAAATATGACTGAATTTTCCATTGCACCCGAACTGAATATTTCATTTTAAAATTAATTAGAAGGGTCAAAAAAATTACCAAATATGACTGTGTAATACTCGCATGAAAAGTTTCGCGAATGAATGACTACTATGGTATCCTGGACAAAAATACAAAATGTTACCATTCACATTTTTTGAGCTTGCATTTTTTTTTTTTTGCTGACAATACCATCAGAGTCATTCCTCCCGAAACTTTTGACATGAATATTACACTAGGCCATGTTAGCTACAAAAAAAGTTTTAATTTTTTTACTCCTTTAGTTTTTTAATAGTTTTTTCTTCAATTCAGGTGCATTTGCCCTATGTTTCAAAGATCCGCATCCTATATATGTAGCCTGCAGCAGCAGTGGCCCTGCTCAAGACCGCAGCAGGGCGCCACCACGAGCTGCACTGCATCCGGCCTACCGCGAAGTAGCAGAGCGGACACATGGTGCACCACCCAACAACACCGCACACACTGGCCAGGGAGGGTCCAGATTGGGCCCGCGCTCCACAGCGACCACCGGCGTGCCCACCGGAGGCGAGGTAAAGTCCCCTCCTGGGACGTCACTGCACAGCATGCCCGACGAGCATGCCCGACGAAAGCGTCGCCCGAGCCACCTGCGCTCGCCGTCGCCATCGAGCCGAACGGGCCTAGATCTGGCACGTCCGTGCACATCCTTAACCGCGCGTCCAAGGGGGAGGCCTGGGCATTGCAGCCTCATGTTGCACCTCCGATAGCCACCCCCACCACCAATCTCGGCGAAAACCGGCCTGAGACCCGAGCGCCAGCCGACAAACGAGCCGCCTTACCTTGGGAAAAATGCCCTGCCGCCACCATCCCCGTTGCCGGCCGGGCTTTGCCGGAGGGCCTCTCAAGCGACGGCGAGGTGAGGAAGGGAGGGAGGACGGCAGCGAATCTGGGTTTCTCCCCCCCCCCCCCGAGTCGCCAGAGGAGGGCGTCCCGGGGGTTGTAGTACTTCTCTTTCTAACTCGAGATGGTTGTGAGGCGACGAAAGTAGTAGGGGGCGGTTTTGGCACGGTGATTGGTGTCATGCACTGGCTTGACACATACAACTACACGGTATTTCGTTGTACACACGAGATATGATTAAGAGTTAACAGCCACGTATAACGCATATAGTTACACAGTGTCATGGCGATTACGGTGAATAGTGATGACGATAAAGCGGTTACGTGACATCGGGTTCGCGCTCGGTTGCGGCTGCAAGACCCCGAGGCCGTGGCGGTCACAGTAGCGACGACAACCTCCTCAATGTCGCGCTCCGAACACAGATGTGTCGGGAAAAGCTTAATCGATGTGGAGGCACGGGAAAACAAGCAGGCATTAGTAGGGCGTGGTTAGCAAAGTTACGAACAATATCACTAGCAAAGCACTTAGAAGTGGAACCGTGAGCTCATCCTAGAAATGTAAGGACTGTTTGGATTGTGACTATCTTTATCATATATTATCATATTATTTTTTCATACTTGTTCTATTTGAGTGGCTCAAATTGTTAGCCATATTTTGACTTGCCTAAAGGAATTTTGTCACAGTTTTTGTGTCTATGTCATGTGAGGTTACTACTTATTAAAAAATTATTGTTTTATGTGTGGCTAAAATCAAACACCGATCTACCTTGATCAAACTTGTCTAAGATAAAAAATGGCAAAATATGGCAAGACATGGCTAGAAAGTAGAAACCAAACAGGCCCGTACGCATGCTCCCGGTGCCGCTGCCACTCAACTTGCAATGCTCAATTTTGTCCTAGATGTCTCTGGCGCTCCTGTCTCCTCCCGGCTCTTCTTGGTCTGATGCAGATAGATGCGCATGGTGGAACCTGAAGCGCCTTGACTCGTCTACAGGTTCGTTGCATCCATGGAGCTAGCCGATTCGGCTTCGGTGTCCATCTGCTCGGCGTATACCACCACCTCTCAACGCCGGCTGGGGCCAACGACGACAGCACGCGGTCCCAACCAACCGCAGCTGCGGCGTCGGAGGAAACAGGCAGCCGGCACTGGCGTTGGCGGGCTCCGGTGCCGGTGCTATCTTGTTTCTGAATAGGCAGAGGACGAGGTTGTACATCATCCGTCGGTGCATCGCAGGTTCCCTTGCCCACCACACACCCGTTGTTGGTGTCTAGCCCTAACCCTTGCTCTCCCTCGGTCTCTCTATCACCTTTCTCTGTCCCGAACCAAGAAGGAAGAAGGAAGAAGAGAAGGACGCGGTGGACACAGGAGGTTTCCGGCGCTCATACACCGCCGCACGTACGGCCTCATATTTTCTCCTCGAGCAACAACTCGAGCCGCACTGGCAGTTACAACGTTACCGTGCGAAGCCTCCAACAGATTGTGCACGAGCTCCCCGCACGGCTCGCCAACAGACCAGGCCTATTACGATGCATCCCGTGTACATGAACACGCACGCCCAAACGCTACCCACGTACAACTCGTCCGGCGCGCGCCCATGCACGCGCCCGACGCGTCCGATGCATCGCCGCGGCTTATTGCCCAACCCCCGTAGTTGTCCGGCTCCGCCCGTCCAGTTGGAGTCCAGGTCCTTGGCCGACCGCAGCCCGCCCCGCGTGACCAGCTTGATACAACTTAGTCCAAAATAGTTATAAATATGACCAGCCCGCCGCAGCCTTCTACATGCCGAAGAGGTTGTAGAAGGCGGTGTAGTCGTCGCCGTCGTCATCATCGCCTCCGTCGTTGTCGTCGTCCCTGCTGCAACCCTGTCCTGGGTCGCCGAGGCGATGCAGCTCGGGGTTGGATGGCCCGGGCGCATCCTCATCGCTGTCGTCCAGGATGACGCCGCGCCCTCCTCGCGTACACGGCGGCGAGCGGCGATCTCCTCGAGGGCGCGGCGCTGACGCACCATTTCCTCGCGGACGTAGTCGTCCTGAGCCCATTTGAGGGCGGTCTCGTCGGTGGCGGCCATGTCGAGGTGCTCCTGCTTGACGGCGATCGGCGTCGCCACCGCGTCCGGCTCCGTCTTCGGCCTGACAAGGCGGAGGTGGCCACGGGAAGGGGGGAAGGCTGGCGGCGACCACTACACCGGAGCGGCATCTCGCTGGGCTCGGTTTTCACGGTGAAGAGGGGCATCCGTGCGCCGGAAAAGTTGGACTGGGAGCTGGACAACGACGACGACGCCCCGGCCATGCGCCCCGGCTGTCACGAGGAGTTGCTCTGGCGCGAGAAGGATTGCGCCGGGTAGTCAAGGCGAGGTGAGTTGCCACCCTCGATGTGCTCGAGGACGGCTTCAAAGGTGCGCCGAAGGACGCCCCACCAGTGCCGCCGCCCCTCGGAGTTGTGGCGCCCGCGGATGGGCGGAGCACCGTTCATGGACGCAAACTGCTCCTCGTGGCGGCGCTCGAAGTACGCCGTCCACGGGTTGTGGCTGTCCGGGGCGTACTTTGGCTGCTGCCTCGCTGTCTCCGACGGCGAGGACCGGATCCTGCGATCTCGGCGCGCCGCTTAGCACCAATGGGCGACTGAGGCACCAGGACACCGCCGGCGCTGAGCCTCCAAGAGCCTGACACCCGCATGTCGGGCGGCGCTGGGTACTCCGCCTCGTACAGGAGGCGAGATTCATCCTCGTGCAGGTGGCGGCGGCCAAAGCCGTTGGCCGCGGCACCGTCGCCTGAAGCGCTCAGCCATGGCGCGCGTTAGGGAGAAGAAAGGGCGCCGGGGAAGAGGGGGAGAAGGGCGTCGGCGGCGAGATTGGGAGATAAGTTGTGGCGAGAAGTGCCCAGACATTGGCGAGTAGGGTGGCTTTTGTAGCGGCGAGCAGGCGACACCATGTGGCCGCGTGGCAGGAGAGGGCTGGGCACGCGTCGACGCGCATTCACTGCGCCGCCCGGGAGAAATCAATGGAAGGCTGACCGGCAGCAACGCATGGTCAATTCACATTGATTCCCACGGGAAACTGAGGCGATGAGGACGACAAAGGGCCCGGTCGCTGACACGATGGACCCACCAGTTTTCTCTCCAAAAACGTTTCCCCCGGCGCCCCCAAATGCCCCAGCGCGCCGGGTTGGCCTGGGTCCGCCGGCGCCATATTCGGCCCTAACCGGCGAAGTTTGGGCTCCTGAGGCGCGACTGTGCCGATTTTCAACAGCCGATGATAAAAAAGTGGCTTGGGAGGCTGTGGGGCGCGGCTGGAGATGCTCTAACAATCTTGCTTCTAGGTGCTAGCTAGCTGTATCCGCTTTTGTCGACCAACTGAACATGCAGTTTCACCGCATATATTCCTGGCACTACTAATCATTTTTCTCATATTATTTTCATGCTATAGTTGATTACTTTTGTGAACCAAATGGACTCATCTTATAATTTAAGTGTGATCCAATGACTGATTATACAGAGCGCCTTACAGTTGTTCAAATATCGCCCTTCTTTCCTTTTTCATGTCACGAGAATAATCTTTTTTGAAAGAAAGGGGTCTCTCCCTGCCCCACTTTCATGTATGAGGCAAAACAGTAGACAATGTTTAGGATACAACTAGATCAACACAGAACAGCAACCTACTAATAAGAAGTACCCCTCTGGGTATTAAAGCAGTCATAAGCGAACCAGAGTGAGCAACCGGAAAGACTTATTATAGACCCCAAGTCAGGAAATAGAGAGAAGAGCGTGGAGCGCCTCTACGGAACAACATTTCCAACAGGGGGACCATCATCTCCATGCGATGCGCAACAGTTCCCCACGGCGACGATCCAGCAACAGCATGAACTGTCAAAGTAGAGCTGCGTGGGACTCGTCGCAGAGAATCACCCACTGTTGAAGAAAGCCACGAATTTTCACAAGAATGCAGCCCAGCCCTTTCCAACTTCGACCCTAGAAATAAAAGTCATTACTTAATCTCCACAAGCTCCATAAGGAGGCAGAAGTCACCATATTTAATAGAGAGTTTCCCTTATGAGAATGCCATAAGGCACAAATATCATCAAAGCAGGTAATACATTTGAAGCGAAACCCTTCAGCAACCAAAACCCACACATATTTTGCAATAATGCAATCAAATAAAAGATGTTGAACTGATTCCATTTCACAACAAAACAGACAAGTAGGGTCATCTACATTCCTACGTTTGGCAAGATTATCCCTAGTCAAAACTTTGTTGTGAGCACACAGCCATAGAAAAATATGAATAGTACGAGGGCACATTACTTTCCAGAGTTTCTCATCGATGGTAGAAACCACACCTCCAAAATTAATAGCTTTATAGAAGGATTTAACCGAATAGGTTCCATTTGCTTCCAGCCTGCAAACTGGGATATCGGGGCAGTTAGAAATGGGAAACTGCTTAATTGTGTCAATCAGGTAATGTCATCTATTCATACCATCAACATCCACACATCTTCTAAAAGTCAGTTTCAGCCTCTCCCCATCCCAAACCTGAGCCACGAAACACTCTGTTTGATTGCAAATAACAAATAGATCCCAAAATTGAGTCTTGAGGGAACAATCCCCCGCCCAGACATCATGCCAAAATTTTATTTTCACCCCATTCCCTGTTTTCCATCGATAAAAGGTTCTAGAAGCATTCAATGCCCAAGTGACTTCTTTCCAAAAAGGAGAGCCACATTCTGGTTTCGCCTAAAGAATATTAGGAGAATTGGTGTTATACTTAAAGTCAGGGATCTTCTCCCAATCTCTAGACCCCTGATGAAAATATCTTTTCCCCCAGGATGCCAGCAAGGCCATGTTAAATTCTTTGAGGTTAGGAACCCCTAAGCCACCAAAACCTTTTTTTAGAAATAAGGCCCGAGTTAGCCAGATGGTATTTATGTTGCTCGTCAAGATTCCCCCAAAAGAAATGAGCCATTTGGGTGTTGATAGCGCCAATGGCCCATTTTGGAAATTTGATAACGGCCATCAAGTAGGTCGGGATACTAACAATACATGCACAGAGTAAAACAAGTTTCCCTCTATAAGACAAAGGTCTCCCCAGCCACCCAGAAATGCCTTTAATAATTCTGTCAATAATAGGTTGTAAATCCTCCCGTTTCAAGTTCTCAAAATGGAAGGGAACCCCCAAATATTTAATTGGAAATGAGCCAAGCTCACAGGAGAAAATTTGCGCAAAAGACTTAGCTATATCTTCCTCAATGTTTATGGTCAATAGATCACTTTTATGAAAATTAATCCTCATGCCCGAGAGGTTCTCAATACATGAAAGAATCCATTTAAATTTCCTAGCTTTTTCACATGAATTTTCCAAGAATAAAAGGGTATCATCTGCATATTGCAGACTAGTAACCCCTCCTGGTATAATATTAGGGAGAAGCCCAGAAATTAGACCTTGTTGAGAAGCCTTGCTAAGCATTTTGGAAAAGACATCTACAACCAAATTAAAAAGCAACAGAGAACTCGGATCTCCTTGTTTAAGAGCTTTACCTCTAAGGAAATAAGGCCCAATGGTATCTTTAATTTTCACACTGAAAGTGCTACGCTCAAGGATACTCCTAATCCAAGAGATCCATTTAGAACCAAAACCCCTAGAAGCAAGCATTTCAAACAGGAAATCCCAACTAAATCTATCATAGGCTTTTTCATAATCCAATTTGAGGATTAGCCCCTGGGTATTAGATTTTTTAACTTCATGAACTATCTCATGTGCTAAAACCACGCTCTCAAGGATGAATCTCCCCTTGATAAAAGTTGTTTGGTTGGGGGAGATCAATCTATCCCCAATAGGTGAAGCCCTGTTGGTCATGGCCTTTGATAAGATCTTAAACGCAACGTTCCCAAGGCTGTAGGCCTGAATTTCTTCGTGTCTTTAGCATCAGCCTCTTTAGGAATCAACATAATTAAAGCAAAATTTAATCTATGTATATCTAGCTTCCCTTCTTTAAAATCCCTCACCATAGCCATGAAGTCATCCTTAATGAGATCCCAGAAAGATTGGTAGAAAAGGAAGGATAAGGCATCCGGACCAGGAGCCCCATTAGCATACGAGACAAAAATGGCATCCTTAATTTCCTCTTCAAAAAAGGATTTCTGTAAAATCTCATTCTCTTCAGGGGTGACCAACTCCTCCTCCCTCCAAAAAGAGGGGCCCAAATGAATGTTATGCTTCTGTTCATGGGCAAACATTTTTTTGTAAAAAGAAGTAGCTACCTCTAACATATCCTTAGTAGTGTGAACTGGCCCATCATCCCCATTAAGCACAAACAGATGGTTTTTTCTATGTCTATGGTTAGCCAGCGCGTGAAAATACGCATTATTCTTATTACCATCTTTAATTCTACGGTCTCTCTATCTTTGCCACAAGGCAATTTATTCCTTATGCCAAATCTTATCAAGCTCTTTACGAATCTCATTCATACGGGCTTTATCATTCTCATCAATGCGATTAGTTTCAGAAAACACATCCAAGGTATCAAATTCTTGCATAAGGTATTTCTTCCTCCTTTTCAGATCTGCTTCAACATTAATACTCCACCCTTTAATTTGCTTACGCGTGTTTTTAGTTTTATTAAGCCAGGTATCTATGGCAGAGTCGAGCCAGATATAGAATTCCAGGTAGTACATACTAGATCCCGATACCCCGGTTGGTCAAGCCACCATTTCTCAAAATGAAAAACTTTCGGGAAGGTAACCCTCCTAGCCTTGGTGTCTAAGATCAGTGGGGTATGGTCACTTCCAACCCTAGGAAGGGCCGAGAGGACAGAGAGGGGAAAGTGTGCGTCCCAAGACGTGGTCACAAAGACTCTATCAATAGTAGCAAAAATAGGGTTGTCTTGGTTATTACTCCAGGTATAACACCTATTCGCAATCTTAATATCCATAAGACCCCATCTATTAATCCAATCATTAAAAAGAAGCGCAAATTGGTTATTAATAACCCCGTTATTCTTATCAGAGGCATATCTAACAAGATTAAAATCTCCACCTAACAACACGGGATAAGAAAGGGAACTCATAACCTCATGAAGTTCAGCTATGAATTCAAGTTTAAATTCATTATAAGCAGTGCCATAGACAGCCACAAGGTGCCAAACGAAGCTATCCTCCTTATTTTTGATAGTCACAATCACACAGTATTTCTTATCAATGAAACCAATAATCTCAAAGAGTTTGTTTCTAAGACCCACAAGGATACCGCCCGCAGTGTTAACAGCAGGTAAGAAATGCCAACAGAAGTCATTACCGCCCTCAATGGTTTTAAGCATGTGATTGTCAATACTTTCTCTTTTGGTTTCAAAGAAACCAACAAAATCCACGTGATTGTTATTGAGGAAATCCCCAAGGCACTGTAATTTTCCATGTTGTCCTAGACCTCTAATATTCCAAAAGGCCCCTATCATTGGATATTAAAAGGATGAGATAAATCACAAGGCAGATTTTTAGTATGGAGGACTGGGCTATCTTCACTCAAGTCAGCAGCGCCCCCTGACCTGAGAGGAGAAGCTTGGTTCCTACCAGACTCAAAATCATGAATATCAATATCTAGATTATTTGGAAAGGCAATCTCATGATTTTTATCAGCAAATTGTAAGCATCTTAACTTATCCGTTTCAATCATATCCAAAAGGATACCATATTTTTCCACCACATTATCACCAATGCAAATATCAATACAATCAGTTTGAGAAGCAAGATTATCAATGCCTAAACAAGCAAAAGATTTACCTTTGAAGCTAGGATTTAGGAATTTCCAGATTCTTCTTCATCAAGTATGCTTGAGCTTTGTCCAAAATGTGGATGTTATCATGCTTCCTAGTAGTAGGTATGTTGGACAAAGTAGGGCCCCAATTGGAAGAAGTTTCCTTTTGAAATTTCATTTTCTTCTCAGATTCAGATTTATCAAGAGTTTCTAGCAGAGACCTTTTTGCAGAACCCAAAGCAGAAGCTAAGTCCTTAGGGAGAAATTGCATATCAGGGAGATCATTTTCCTCTTCACCGTCAGATTCTACCATCTCAAATTTCCTTAGCTGTTCGGAGTAGTAATCCATATGGACAGATATGGCATCATTATCCAAAGCTGAAAAGGTAGTAGAAACTGCAACAGGGGAACTAATATGGTTATTACTCACATCCACAAGGATCTGCCCAGTCTTGTGTTCAGTGTAATCTTGACCATTTGTAGTGAGAAAGGAAAATTGGATATCTTCTGCATGGATAGGAGAAACAGGAAGTAAAGGATCAACAGAGATCCCAGGCCTATGTAATGATCCCACTTTGACCTCTGAAATGAAACCATTGTGAATCTGATTCATTAGGCCAGAAGAATGGAAGTCAGCTGCAGAAACAACCCCTTTCTGTTTACCACTCTTTGAAGAAGAATGAGAGTTGTTCTTAGTAAAATTAGCCTCATCAAGTTCATCTATTGGTGTGTCCTCATCACCTGGCATGGTATCCTTGTCAGATATATCAGGATTTCCATATTCCTCATCATCACCCTTGCTCTTTCAGGATCTTCATGATCAGGGTCATCTCCATCTTCTTCATTGTCATCACCAACCTGATCAAAACCTTTTACAGAGAAGAACATCAGATATAACTTCTTCTTCATCTCTATCAATCTCTCAAAGGGGATTTTGGCAGGGTCCCTACATGCCACTTTCACCCTGATCACCTCATAAAAGGTTTTAAATATTCCATTCCAGTCCACATCTACCAGAATTCCAAAACACGAAGTGATCTAGGCAAAAACTTTCCAAGCACACCATTTGGGGGGGGTCCCTTCAATCTGAACCCATGCTTCAGTCAGCTCTCCAAAAGGATCGAGCAGACCTTGCCATTCAACAACCTTCACAGATACTCCATCAATAGGTAGGTCAAATGGAGGAAACTCAATCAGATCCTCAACATTCTTCCATGGAGGAAACCTTAGAAGGAATTTCTTATCTTCCAATTCTCTGATTTGACAAGGCCATTCTTTATTCTTACAGAAAATACCATTCAACTGCATCAGCAATTTAGAGGCACAAACCTCACCCCTCACCACATGTAGTAGGGCACAGTTTTTATAGTTCATCCAATTAGATTCCGCAGCCACCGGTACATCAACATGACAAAACCCTAGACCTGCAGCAGCACTTCCAAAGTAGGTAGCAGTGGGGTGTTGACGATACCATGCCGCCCAGTTGTTAACGTTGTGATTTCCCGCACAAATAAAACACTTCTTGATTTCAATGCAGTTTCCAATATAGTGTCCGGGCCAACTACAATTGAAGCAGGTCATGTCTTTGTACCTCGGATCCAAGGCTTGAACAGCTCGTGGAGGAGGGGCCACAGGTGCAGCGGGGGAAGGACGAGGTGCCATAGTTCCGGCAGCCTTAGCAGCCATCCCCCCTCCTTTGATGGCGGCCTGGGCTGGCTTTGCAGGGGCAGGAGGTTGAGGTGGAGGAGGAGCCAGACCCCCTTGTCCTAGAGCCGCCTTCTTGCCATATCACAGCGAGGAGGGCGCTATGGTTGCTAACGATCCTTCTCCATGTTCTTGACCACCTCCATGAAAGAACGAGAGTCGGGTCCAATCCCCTCGACAGATGGCTTGAAGGTAGTGGAACATGGTGAAAACGACCTAATCTCTCAACTGGGAAGCAATCCTTACGCATGAATTCCATAGATCGGAAGAGATCTCTACGGATCCAGAAGGTCTTGGGTAGGGCATAAGTAGGGTTCGGGGGGGTGGGGAAGATGTGTTTGTGAAGCCGGCGGCGGGGTGGGGAAGGGATAACCCAGAGCTGCCCAAAAAATTCTTCGGTTACTTCCTCAGGACAACTTCCCATAAGGGAAAACGGTTTACGGAAATGCGTTTTCTGTTTAACCCCACATCCCCTGATGAGTGGCTCAGGAGCAACAGAAGGGCCGCGCACGACTCTACTCGTGCTGGACCCCGATATCCCCACTCCCCCAGTCACTTCGTCCGGCAAGGGCCTCGCCGGCGCTGGTTAAACACCAGCCCGCTCCGGTAGATATGGAGATCCAGGAGCAGATGCCCCACCCTTCTCACATGGAATTTTAGGATTGATACGCGAAATACACACAGGGGCATTAACATTGACCACAAGGTCATCATTCTCTTCCCCATCACGAACACAAATCCGGGAAGCAGGGTTCTGAAATTGGCGTACCTGACTTCGACGAGCAGGGACCTCACCACGGTCGCCTGGCCAAGGCGGAGGTTCCAGACTGCTGAAACGCCATCCAGGAACCACCTGGTGCACCCGTAGCTCAAGGCGGGGACCCCTAAGCCGAGCGCACCCACCGACGCCCGCGATCTCAGCGCTGGCGGGATGGGCTGACCCCAGGTGGCGGGACACCGGGGGGCAGGTTGGCCAAGGCAGTCATCGACGGCGACCGGATGTTGAGGCGGGACAGGCTCTCTGCCTTGAATCGCGCCCACCTCGCCGCCTGGTCTGGATCCGTCGACTCCGCCTCCTGGATTCCATCCCTCCCGCATCTCCACTGAAACGATCTCTCTCCGCAAACGTGGACCTTCGAATGATTTCCACCATGATCTCCAACCACTTGCTGCGGTCGGGGAAACGGCCCCTCACCACCCGAAGCATCTCCTCGCGCGCTTCCGTGGACCTTGGATCGATCTCAAACAATATGTGAATCACCAAGCATGTCGGTCGTATTCCGTCAATATGGTGCCGTGTTTTGTAGCTGGCATCACGCATGAAAGATGGACATCGACCATGCATCACACTTCCGAAATGTTTAGGCTTTTCAGTAGGTATGGGCATCCAAGACATTCCAACCGGATGCCTCACTCTTCTTCCGAGTTAGCGTTTTCTTATCCACAACTGGATGCATAGCTACGTTCCTAAAACAGTGCATTATCTTCTTCTAAGGTCCTGTTTGGAACCACAATAGATTATGATAATCTAGATTATAAAGATAGATTATATAATCTGGTTTATAAAAATAATCTAGGTGGGCATGTTTGGAGCCAGATTATATAAACTGTAATCCTGTTTTTTACATTGCATAATGACCTGTCTGTCCTGCGCGCGCGTTGAGGGAAAAAAAAGGAGGGTGGTGGTGGCAAAAAATAGTAATTACCTTCAACTTTACAAGGATGATGGGTCATTAGCAATCCATAATCTGGTTTTATCTGGGGTAGAGTAGATTGTGAGATTATAATAATCTGTCCATCTAGTTTTTATAATCTACAACATAATCTGTCCTGTTTGGAGATTGTATATATTATAAAAACTGAATTATCATAATTTGGGTGGTTCTAAACAGGGCCTAAGCACACTAGTCTTTCCAGCGGTGCAAGTGACATGTAGACTGAGTGCGCGAGATAGGCAAGACTCTAAACCTCGTGCAATCTTCTGCCTGTTCTCCTGAATCCTGGCACCTTCCATCCCCAAACACGTTATCATGTTTGAAATCAAAAAATCAAATTGCTGATAGTTCTCACTCATAGAAAGCCTAGGGTCAACAAGGAAGAGGCGACCGGCTGGACTTTAGCCTGTGGATATTATAAAGCCTAGCAAGTAATAAGGGAAGAAAGCAAGGCCAGTGTATATATATAGCCAAGAGACAGATGAGTTGCTAGAGGTGTACTAGGGCCAACCCATTTATATTACTTATTTCTGAAGGACAACATGAGCACGCCCACAACAACCACTGTGATTGAACACAAAGAATGCGCTGCTGAATTATGATCATGAATTTACAAATATTACTGGAATAACTACTAAAAGAACTACTGGTGAACAATCTCCATGATAATTTTATCTTGAAGGGTCCCAAATTCAGTTGCAAAGGAACACACACGTTGTAGTTACATATCAATCATTCTGAACAGGTCCAAATCCAGGAAGTCATATTTCTTTGGGGAAATGGATACAGCAACGGAGCTATTACATCGATCAAATTTACCAACATAAGCATAAACCAAAGAGCGGAGGGGCATCATCAGAAGCAGGCTTTTACTTCGTAGCCTGGGCAATGATGTTACTGATGGAGCCAGCTTCCTCTTTAGCAGCCTCTACCAACGAATCCTGTGAAAGTAGGGAAGCAAATTGTTAAGAGAAAACTATGGACTTCCCAAGAGCAGTCAAACACAGGTTTTGCAATTTCTTTTGTACCTGTGTTATTATTTTTGTACAAACTATATTGGAAGCACAATGTAATTAGGGGGGGGGGGGGGGGGTCAACAGAATACAGAATAGAATTTAGAAGACAATGTTGTGAAGCCTAATATTTAAGCACATAAATGAACTCTACTAAACCATAGGAGAAAAGTGATGTACAGTCAGGACATGAATGAACAGAAAGATTTTAATACCCAAAGTCATACGCTCTTAACTAGTCATGGAAATGTAGATACCTGTGCAGCAATAAGTCTTGCAACATTCTTCTTGCTAGACTCCTGAAGCTCACCAGAAATGAGAATCTCATCCAGTACGTAGTAGGCCTGCAAATTTCACCATTGGTACTCATGAAAATGAGTACATGACTCATAAAAATGGCATAACTCGGGCAAGAAAAAAATTAATATAACTCCAGTCCTGGATCTTCAGCATCAACATTTCAATATGTGTGAAAGAGATTACCTTGTGGAAATTGAATATCAAATCCAGCTCGCATACCTAAAGAAATTATGAAAAAGACGGTCAAAACAATAGTACATTTCACCCAGAAAAAAAATAGTACATTCAAGAAATAATGCTAATCCATAAAGAACATCACAGGGAAACACTTACACTGCCGAAATAGCGGTCCAGTATCTCAACAAAATGATGGATAATTTCAAGGACTTCGAGCTCATTGTCATCAGCATCAATACACATGCAGAAATAGAGGCTGGCATACCTGTACATAATTATAAGCAGATATATATAAATAGCTAACAAGCATATCTTGCAAACAGAATAGACTCAATGGCATTCCTTATTACTAAAACATACCTTCTGTACACAACCTTGTAACCTCTCCACTCGACAAAGTTGCAGAGTTTTGGCCCTCGAGTAAGAATGAGCCCACTAAGCTCACGGATGACCTTTCCAAATGAGAAGGGTGTGGAAAATTTAGCTGATCAGTACAATCCTCCTAGCCAACAAAAATCATGTAGTTGGCAGTAGCGATTTAAGAGGATTAAATGTAAAACCGTTGTCGGTGTATGAGCACCTACAATACTTGGCCATCTTTCATAGAAAACAAATACATTGACACAATACTTGGCATCTTTCATAGAAAACAAATACATTGAATGGGCACCGAAGAGGCCAGGTAAACACCAAAAGCATGCATTAAAGCGTTAAAGAGCTAGAATCACAAATCATCAACACTGGGCAACAACAGAAATGCTAGAATAAGACGGAGGCTGGAATAGATCATAAGGACAGTACAATAGCTGAAATTTCTCCTTAGAAAAAGCATCTGTCACAATCTACTCATAATAATAAGTATACACTAGCACAAACACAGATAGCAGCAAACTCTGCTTTGACACATAGTTTGCATCAACTTGCAAGTTGTTTAATTAGCACACAGACAAAAACACAAAAAAAGCTGTTGACAGAAATCAGTATAAGATGCTGACCTTAGTCCTCTCCTTCTGGGTGTAAGGCGAGTACCACTTGGTGAGCCTCACCTTGCCCTGGCGACTGATTAGGAGCACGAAATTAATCTGTGAAGACGCAGAGAAGAAAAGGAAAGTTAAGCGACAGTGAACTCCAAACAAGATTCAGTGCTAGTGGCAACAAGCAACCACCTGCGTTGCACAGACACAGACAGATATTTGATTTTTCAAACAATGGCGACAGAAAAATTCTGCTATGTGTATTTAAATATAATGTATAATCAATTAAATCTTAAAGGTGCACTTCAGCTTGAGAAACTATCGACTACACTTATTCTGCATCACATTTTTTAGAAAATCCCACTTTTTATGATTTCCAGCGGAACACGTGCGCATGGCCCACTCGTCCAATACACAATCATCAACAGGACTGGTACAACTACATAACAGGGCCATACATGGTTGTATCACTGAAGAGTTAGTCCTATCAGTCAATTCCGTTGAAATCCTAGAATGTGTAGTGTTCTGAAACCATGATACAGAAAGTAGTTTTTTTTTTTTTTTTGCAACTCAGAAAATAGTTTATCAAGAAGTTTCTTTTCAACATGTTTGTTCTAGGCTCAAATAATATAAGCTAGAGACATGGAAATGTGCCTTAAATATGATCACCATGGGATGAGCTAGATGAGGACATGGGTGTACAAGTGTACGCCCATTATTTTGCCAAATTGTTTGTATATTTAGGTATAATTCACATATAGAACAATATACATCAGATAAATTAGGAGAAACTTGAGTAAAACTAAGATTGTTATTCGACTTTGTACATCCATTCTTCTGAAGCTAGCTCCGCCACTGATTGATCACCAGCAGCAATCAATGTGGTACTGGAAAACGTAGCATTTAAAAGGAGATTCAGTCTACGCTCTACAAACTACGAACTTCTTCAAACTACAACAGAACAACGTGGCGTTCAAAAGGGGCTTTGGCCTAGCCACAGAACCGGTGGGCAATGGCTGCCAAATTCATGCATCATACAGAAACAGGAAAGGATGGTCATGAAATTGATGACGATGGCTAAATTTCCTCCTTGAAATGGCATCATAACACTCTCGGATCCATAACACAGTTGAGCAAATCCAGTAGCCCGAGAAATTCCGCTAAACTGGCTGTGCCTGGGTCGCTAATTCCAAATCGATAGCAAACTGGTGGGTATTCCCTCCTATTCTCCGAGATCCGGATCCGTACGACATACGAGATCCCACGAGCTCTGGCGTAGCCCAGGGGATCTACGGGAAGGGGAGGACGAGAAACTCACCATGGCTAGGGACGGTCGCCGCACGCGTAGATCCGCCGAGGCCCGATAGGAAGAGCGAGGTGCGGTGGGCGTGGCCGCGCGGATCTGGCGGCGAGGGCGGACGGGGTGGCAGCCGGTCGTCGGAGAAGGGAGGATCGCCGAGAGAGAGACGGGGGGCCGCGAGCGGCGTCGGTCGGCGTCTGGGCTGGGCGGTCTGGGTCGCGTCGGGTGCGCGATCTGCTACCGGTGTTGAGCCAAACCGGTCTGTTTGCTGGTTTTCGGTTGCTCTGGGGTCCTTCTTGCATATTGCAGGCAACTTTGTGTGTATTCTTTTCTTTTCTTTGTATATTCTTTGTGCGTGTTCTCCTTTTTAGACCCAACTTTGTGTGTATTATTTTTTATTTGAGACCCAACTTTGTGTGTATTCCACCATTTAATGTGGAATTTTCAAAGTCCCATGTAGCTACACCTTCTATCAAGAATTTAAGATCCATGGTACTACAGTGCACATGTATGCCAAAATTGACAAAACTACAAAAAAAAAAAAAACGTCCCTCTGGAGTCAGAACTATGACCAAATGTTTAACCCAAAATACTGTAACCTCCACCCCATTCAAGTTATGATGGCTACTGTGGATAAGCAACTTACATTTATCAAAGAGAATGAATGTACAGCTTAAATGGGCTGCCGATGTTGCGGTACATTTTATGAAATTTCTCTTCCTTGTTCCTTCCAAACGAGAGACCATTTAGCCTTGAAACTTGCAAGTCAGCTATGCACAAGTACCACTATGTGCATAACAAGTTTTTGAAAAAAAATTATGAAATATAAATTTGTAAAATTACAAATTTTGAATAAGCTGCATCATTTTAAACTATTATTCGTGCGCCAAAAATTCCAAAAACTAATCTGCACATGGCAGTACGTGTGTGATGTTGATCTGCAACGTTTCGAATTCAAAAGTTGTTTTATTTGAAATAAAAAAATTGCACAAACTTTGTAGTAAAAATGGACAATGGGGATAGAAGGCGTAGTTGTATGACAGTAGAATCACAACTTTCCCATTCCACCACCACATTACGTGGGGCAATGGATTTAGCGGACAATGAATATGAATTTATTGTCAAAAGCAGATGAACTCCACACCCATCCAAAATATAAAATATGAATTCCACATGCAACGCATTTCTTGTCCATTGCTGACAGCTTTACAACTTGAAATGCATTATGGTTTTTCAACACAAAATCGCAAACGAGACTTCTTATTTAAGTAGAAAAGTTGTGGCTTCTGCAAAACAAATATAACCGAATGCTAGGGGCTTTCTTCTCGAGAAACGTCTCTCACGAGACAAAATTTGTTTTCTTAGGAAGATCAAAAGTGCCTAATTATAAAGAGGAGATCAGATACAACGGCATCACACCCAATAAGAGAAAGGTGTGATAGCTCCCAGGTGCCCCTACACCCTCTATCAACATTAAATTAAAAACAAATAGAAAAAACAACAAAAATATCTGAAACTTTGCGACATCAAATATGATCAGACTTTGTAGGCTCTGCAAGTTTCCATAAAAAAATATCATGTAGATCTCCTCGAATATCACGAGTTTTAGATTTCAATGCAAAAAGTGCTCAAAACTTTAAGCACTGAAATCTTTTTCTTGTTTAGAGCTCCTCGAATGTTTTTTTGACATGAAAACTTGCAAGAACCTACAAATTTTGATCATATTTGATGTTGCAAAGTTTCAGATTTTTTCGAATTTTGTTCTATTTTTAAAAATTTACTGTTCATAGAGGGTGTAGGGCACCTGGGAGCTGAAAACCCACTCTCCACCTAATAAATCCATATGCTATGCATGATCAGTATATTTTGTTGACTTTTATACAACAATCAATAGATAATCATTTAACCTAAAATTTCTTGGACACTCAAAGGTTATTCCAATGGTTTTTATTTTGTCAAGTTACAAAAGCTATATATGACGATCATTGCAAGGACCCGTAACCTCGTAGTATAAATGTCGGCTCTTTCTTGCGAGCAAAATATAGATGTCGTCTCTACTACAAAGTGGGTGCAAATTCTTAGAGCTCTCTTAACTTGAAGTTTTTGGACATTGTTTTGTTTCTTTTTATCTTTTAAGCGTAGCAAGGTATAAGAAAATAAAAACTTAAGAAGGAACATGTGAAACATTCTTCCTTCAAATATTCAAATCCTCTTCAGATGGTAAGTTAATATATTTTAAGCAAACATGGCAAATTATTTCATGACGTTATCTAGTGGTGCGAAAATAAGAGATCAATTCCAATTTACATGTAAGAAAAGATCATGTAAAGGGGTGCTTGGCATGGTGACATGCTTTAGAATATGTAGTCTGTGTGAATATGCATCTATCAACTATGGATGACTAAAGACCTAGAAAAACAAGAGGAGAAACCACCAGTGGTGCTTCCAATAGCAGATATGAGTTCTACAAGAACTAGTATATATCATTGATTTCCTCGGCTAAACTATGTTTGTGTGTGGCATGCATGTGCTTCAATAATAAGGAACTTACACGATCTTCATATGATCACACCTACCCTTACCACCAACTAGTTTGCAACTCCATTAATTAATCCTTGCCAACTTAGATATTTGGAACATCTCAAAAGCTGCGAATTTGCATCTATATTTACTCGTTTTCATTATTATTTTTCAGGATTGTACATGTGTGCCGAGTGGTAGAAACTTGCATGATAAGTACACCAACTAAAAATTGAGAAAACGTGTGAACAAGGTCAAGGTAGAATAGTGCACAATTGTTCGATGTAGTAGTGTAAAGGATTCAACGAGATAACCGACAAGAGTTTTATTATTAGAAGGCACAATGATATTGACTTGAGAGAGTTCTAGGAATGGAAGGGATTGGGATCGCATTCCAAAGAAGCAAAGAGCTAATATGCACAGAAATGACACGACTGGCAATATTGATTGCTAGACCTCTCTCCTGACCTTTCTCGTGATTAATGCGAAGGCAATGTTCTCTCTTGGCGACCTAACTTAGAACTAGTAGTAGTTGCAAAATCTAGATGACATGATGTTGTATTGGATCGCCCGGATGGTGCAATTAGTGACCATGAAACCGTCTAGCAGAGAGAACCCATCTAAACCCAAACACATGCCCACAAGAGCCATCAGCATGCCCCTACTCATATTTGAAATTTCTCCTTGTCATCTCATGCCCCAGGGCCAGTATAACACCCTACTTCCTCCATCCAGAATTAATTATCACTCAAACGGATGTATCTACATCAATTTGGAGAAATTGCATTAGAGGCCCGAGGGAAGAGAATAATAAGACCTATTACCTCGCAAAAAATACATATGTATTTTCTCTTGCAGGAGCCTACACCATCGATATATGGGCCTATAGGCTTATTCTTCAAACAAATACATAGACTTTTAAAGTACATAATTAGCATAATTAAGTAACCGCAAACACGTTCAAGAAATATTATAGCTCACATCCTTCAAAAGTCTACAAAAGATCGTGTGTGCATGACAATAAGTAAGCACTGAGTGTTTAGTAAGCAAGCCATGCCAAATGTAATCACATAAAGTACTTATATTTTACATATTTCAATACGCTAAATCGATATTTATTTTGACATACTCCCTTGTCTGAAGTCAAACTTTGTAAACTTTGATCAACTTTATAAAAAAAGTCAGCATCTAATACCAAATCGTTACCCTTAAATTTACTATGGAATGTATTTTCAGATCATATGTATTTGGTATTGTAGAAATTCATATTTTCTATATAAAGTTAGCCAGATTCCACAAAGTTTGAATAGGCAAATTTAATATACAAATACAAAAATTAGCACGAGTGTTTCACCACTATAAAAAGACAAGATTTCAGTCCGTAAAGTTGCTCTTCTGGGCCGATGGTGGGAGATGGACCTAGAGTCGTTGACGTTTTCGTTTTTGCTGGTCAATGTCAATATTAAGCAGAAAATTAAGGAAATCCCAATTTGATACATCTGATGAAATACCGCCAGGGCTATATGTCGCCCTTCCTAATAGGAATCGCCTACATGCGACAACTAGCGGGTCATCCCATTTGCGTACTTTGCTCATTGTGCACTGTAGATTCGATCTGCTCCTATTTTCCTTTTTTCCATTTCCATTTTTCTTTCGTTGTATTTCTTTTTATCAATTTTCTGTTCTTTTTATTTTTTAATTCTACTTGTGCTTTCTTTATATTCTCGTTGATTTTCTTTCTTTGTTATACTTCGGTTTTCTTTCTTTGTTATACTTCGGTTTTCTTTTGTTACTTTCATGGTTTCTTTGGGTTTTTTGCTTCTTTTTCGTCCAGTTGTTATAATTTTTTTTCCTGTTTACAACACATGTCTACTTTTTCTCATTACACATTGTACATTTTTAGAGCACACATGAGATATTTTCTGATACACATTGGACATTTCCCAAAACATGCTGTACATTTTTCTTAAAAGTACATGTTCTGAACACTTTATTCGAATACTGGGTAACATTTGCAAATACACTATGTACAATTTTATATTGGAAAAAATATTTTTTTTAACTATGCAAACACATTTTTATATTGTATAGACATTTTAGAAAAACTAACTACAATTTTTCTGCAAATTTTAGTTATTTTTTAAATTGTTGAACACATTCTTTTATTTCAAATAAACTTATTTTTATTCTATATAACATTTTTTAAATGACATAAACATATTTTTTAAAAACTATTATTTTTATTCTAACACTCTTTACTTCTCCAACACCATGGACCACTTGGTTGCTTCAGTTCCTTTTTTATTTCTTATTATTGAAACACTATTTCTTTGTACTACAACTTGAACCACCTGACCAATATGGTGTCCTGTTGTCCTCCTTCAAGAACGTTTCGGCAACCATCAACCGTGTGGACATCCTGCAGAGCATGATCGGCATCCATCTCGGTGAACACTAGAGGTCGCCCATGTCGCCAGCGCATGGTGGCTGTTGTTCATGTTGGTAAGCGGTGGTCGGCCATGTCGCCGAGAGCCTGTTGATCGTCCTTGCACACGAGCGCTTTCAAAATGATTCAATGCGATTAACTTCTTGCATGATAAATCAAGTACACAACTAATTAACTACCAACCTGATCCATTAATTATCTACCTAATTATTGAGAAAAAAATCCCTACTTCTAATTATCCGTAGGAATAATTGACTGTCTACCTAATTAACTAATCCACGTCCTGGCATTCTCGAGCATCACGTCGGCATCAGGCTCGGCCACAACATCATGATATATATGATGCGATTTTTGAATTCTTCATTACCTATTATTTACATGATTGAATTGAATCAACACCTGTCAAAGCAAGCATGAAACAAGATCACCCCTTTAGTGAGATTTAGATTTTTAATGGAAGCGAGAAAAAACAGTGAGAAGGGACGGTGCGAGGCGAGATGAAAAGAAAAACGAAAATAAACCTGCGTACCAGACTACAAACTCCTCCTTTAAAAATAGAGATGACATATCTCTGACTTGCCTTCGTTATTTTACACAACAACACTGTGACCCCGAAAGTTGCCTCCTACGTCTTAGGATTCACTTCCACATAGGACTACCTTAACTACTACTATTGACAAGCGCACGAGGCCACCGTGACTATTTATAAAATTACTAATCTACCCATGTCAAGTACCAATACATGCTTTGCGATTTGTGCAAAAACTTCTGAAAACTATAGATGCATGCCTCGATATTTGATCTTTCACAACCGTTTCTCGCAATCAAGTTTACTTGCGAAGTTGGCTTCTCATAACATTTTTCTCTCGATGTCTTCTGTTTCCATATTTGTTTTGACATCTTGGTAGTTTGGCAGCGACGGTGGTAATGTTTGTCTATGAACAACTTCGACTAGTCACAGATTTGTAGTACATGGGGAGGGCTGAAGGTTACGATCATGGGAATGAACAAAAATATCCACGCAGAGAAAAAAAAAAGAAATGAATGGAAATAAGTATAACGCGGCACAATTAGATTATGTTTGGTTAAACCTCTCTTGAAAAGGATTGGAAAGGTTTGGAGGGAATTGATGTGGATTTTGACTTATAGGGGATTTAATAGCTCCCCAATCCACTCTAATCCCCTTCAAACCTCTTGCAACCTAACAAGGCCTTAGAGATTGCACATAGGAGGAATTTTTCTTTAATGATCTGATACTGTTCGTAAACCCAACAAACCATACAATGCATGAAAAGTGTTTCAATCCCAACAAATGATCCTCATAAAAAGTAACATTTACAAAAAAGAAGTAAAAACGGAATTACTAGAATGAAATCTCGTTATTCAGTTATATTTCGAAGGTCGTTTGGATGGTTGGCAGTAACACACACTTGTGCACAGGACCGATGGAAGCAAACAAATGAACGTGGAGGTGCAGGCCATGGCCGGTCTAGAACCCAGTGATCGGCACCTTGTAGTCGTAGTCGGCCCTCTGGTCGTAGGACGCCACGGGACCATCCGCCGCTCCATCAGTCCTCGGGAAGAGCCTGAGGAGCGCCGCGATGTCCTCCACCATGGAGGAGGGAGGCTCGGCCACCTCCGAGACGGCGGGCGCGTTCGCGCGGCTCACGCTCCCCGCGGTCTTCAGAGCGCGGCCGCCGTGTGCGGACGTGATGGTCGTCGCGGCGGTCACGAGGAAGAGGATGGATAGCATTGCGAGCCGAGCCATGGCTGAGCTTTGGGAGATTTCGGTCGCGTGTTTGCGTGGGCGCGCGGTGAGATTGTGTAGGCCGTAACACCGCCGGTGAATACTCTAATATTTATATGGTCCTCTAGCGCTGTGGAGGATGGAAGCATGGTTTGCTTTAAGGTGGGAGTAACAGACAGTGTACTAACGAGTTTAATTTCAGTAACTACGGTGTGGAATTAACTGTAGCGATTAACGTAGGAGGTCGTTTCTGAGAAAACAAAACGTAGGTGTTACTTTTGTGAACTGGCAATTACTCCCACGTCTCAGATCGGACCGAGACAACTGCCCCCCGCAAGCTGCCTCATCAGCACCGACACGCCGTCTCGCCACGGCCGTCGTCGACCACCCTCACCGTCTCGCCATCCGTCATGATCTATGCATCAACCACACCATTCGTGGCCCTTGCCGTCGTCGATTGCAACATATTGTACACTCGCGCTCGTTGCAACCCTCTTGTCCGTCTTCCGTGCAGCTTCGCCGTCCTAGCAAAAACAACCTCGCCGCTCGTTGCTTTTTCTCCGCCGCCGCTGGTGCATAGTAGCAAATGGCAATGCCGGTTGTAACAAAAAAAAACCCGCTGTTGCGGTGTTGTCGTCCTCGTCTCCAGGCACGGCCATCGATGACAGTAGCATCTTAGCATTTCACGGTAATGTTTGTAGCAAACCATGACGGTTGTTGTAACGAAAATTAGGACGTCGTTGTGTGATGTAGCAAACCATGACGTCGGTTGTAGTATCACTTTGCAATGCCGGTAGCATGTAGCAAAAAACCACAATGCTGATTGTTGCCTGGAGCGTTGCCCATCGTCGCCGACCGTGGTCACCACGCTTAGTGCCCCCCCCCCCCTCCCCGCAGCCATCCTCTATTTGTAGCAGAAAAGAAGCTGGTTATAGCAAACAACAGAGCCGCTTGCAGCTTTTCATCGTCGTCCATGGCTTCCGTCGTCTATGGTTGAAATTTTTTTCGCCGTCGGTTGGAGTCTTTTTCATAGCCGTTTGCGGCAAAATTAAATGCTAGTTCCAACTCCCGCTCCGGCCGGTTCCAAAGAAAACAGTGATGGTTCTTGCTCCGGCGATGGCCAGTTGCAGCAAAAGAGGACACTCCTTCCAACTCTCACTTCGGCCGCTTCCGGCAAAAAGACTAAGCAGAGGTGGCGTGCTCAGGGAGAAGGAGAAGGAGGTGTAGAGGACAAACAGGGAGAGAGAAAACAGCTTGCGGTGGTGGATCCCATTGTGAGCGCATGGCGGAGGGTGCCGCGATCGTGGTCGGAGACGTGCGTGCTGGTGAGGCGGGCTGGGGCTGGTGCCCCCGGTGTCCGCGTCGTGGATGAGAAGTTAATTATTGAGCTCCCAATTAATATGAGAAGTTAATTATTGAGCTCCCAATTTATTTATTTTTGTAGTGAATGTATGGTTTTCCATTCAATTTTCTTTCATGCAATCTCTTTACTAGGTCGGCCACTAGCTACAGACGCATACATGCGATTCATAGGTTTTTATCTTTTTTTCGTTTCGTTTCTTTATTTTTTCAGTTGTATTATTAGATCACCAATTGTTTTCTTCATGAATCCAAAAAAATTCACAAATTTAAAAATAAACATGCATTTGAAAATCGTTCATGAATTTAAATTGGTTCATTAATTTTAAAACGTTCATGAATTCAAAAAGTCGTTAGGAATTTGAATAAATATTTGCAAATTTAGAAAATGTTTCCGAATTAAAAGAAATGTTCGAGAATACAAACAATGTTCTCGAACTAAAAATGTGTATCAGTTTGAAACAATGCTCATGAATTTGAAAAAACATAAATACCAAAAATACATGCTAATTAAAATTTTGATCAGTAATTTGAAAAATTGTTTGCAAAATCTAAAAAATGTTAGTGAATTTGCAAAAATTCGTGAATTCCGAGAATCTTCATGAATTCAAAAATCCGCGAATGCAGAAAATGTTAACAAATTTGAAAATTGTTTTTTCATTCCATAAATGTTCGTGAATTTGAAAATTGTTTGTGAATTTGAAAAATATTCATGAGTTAAAGATAATCATTTCAACTATTTTCCAACAATTTGAAAAAAATTCACGAACCAAAAATGCTCATGAAATTGAAACTATTCTTAAATTTGTAAAATTTCTCAAATTTCAAAAAATCATAAAGTCAAAAACATTTAGTGAATTAATTTTTTTATCTAAAAGGTGTTTATGAATTTGATATAATATTTATGAATTCAAAAAAGTCCTTGAGCTCAAAAAAGTTTGTGAATTCAAAAAAATATTCATCAATTTGAATAATATTCTTGAATTTGAAATAAAACATGACTTAAAAAGATGCTCATGAATTTTCAAAATACTCATGAATTTGGAAAAAGTTCAAGAATTCAAATAAAATTTTGAAATCTGAGAAAGCTTGCTGATTCAAAGATTTTCACAAATATGAAAACTATTCATTAATTCAAAAAATATTAAGTATTTTTTTGTGAATTTGGAAATTGTTTAGGATTCAAATATAAATAGAACATTAAAAGTGCAAGAAAAATAGAATAAAGAATATACGAAAAATGAAAATATAATTGACTAGAGATGAAGAACAAAAACGGCTGAATTTTTCACAAATATGGATGAAAGGTTCCAAAACTAATGCAACGCCACGTCCAACCTCACGTGCGCGATCGTGATGATATGTATCTCGATAAGCTCATTCGCTACCCTTCTAGCGGTCATGGCAGCTAGTGCAAACAAGATCGATGGGCCTGTGACCAATGGGTTGTGAACTGAAATGCTAGGAAAATTCAGGGTACTTAAATCTAAAAAAAATCTCAAAAAAGGAAAATTCAGGGTACCTCTAAAATGGAGACTCCTTGCAGTCACACGGGATGCACACCCCTGGACCTGGTACTCACTATGTTTCAAAATAGGTGTCCTTAATTTTAGATGGGAGTGGCTATTCCGCGACCGCTTGTTACAACACATGATTTCGAACAACATGCTACACAAAGCCAATTTTCCTTAAACAAATCTGGGTGAGGGCTAATTAAATGATGCACCCGCCGTCACCGGTTGAATTCACGGGGGAGAGAGATTTATGGTACGAAATGCTAGAACCCACAAACTGAATTCATGTGGGTAGACTTTTTTGGATGTTGCGCACATGTGGGTGGGACCTCTGCCCCAGCTGACAGAGCCCAACATACCGAGCTATCCAACGCATAGCCGAGAAGGAGTCGTTTCGGTTTTAGAGTTAGGCATAGTGTGAAGTAAGTGTGAAAAGACATCAAGCCCGAGCCTAGTCAGATTTGAAATCAACAGCTCGCAGGTTTGATCGGTCGGAGATAAAAAATTCTGACACCTTCCATTCTCAAAACTCATCACCATTTGTTTGATAGCAGAATCATATATTCCCCACAAAAAATCAAGTCCATATGTAACCATTCTTGCTCTTTTAACTCGCCATACATGTCTTCTTTTGTTATGGTTTAGCTGGCAACACCCATATGTTGATATTAAAATATGTAAGTGTAAAGCATTGGCTTTGGACTAGATACGAAAAATAACCAGCTTGGGAAGTTCAAAGTGGAAGAGATGCATATATATAAAGGATGGGTTCTGGGTTGGCTGAGTTAGTCCTATGGGTCCAGGATCTGACCATGTGGGTGGAGTCATTGGGATGTCTCTCAATTATTCCATACTCTGAGACCGATAGCATGTGCAAAATAATAATAATGATATATAATAGTGTGAGAAGTGAGGGGAAGATACATATGGAAAGCATGCAAAAACATGTATACCGTCCTGGGCTTGGTTGGAAAGGTCCTGGTGGACCAAGAGCATGTTGCGCGTAAGCTGCCTCACTCAGACCCATGGCGATTGTGTCCACCGCCTCTCGGCCATGCTCCAACAACCACACAACTAGCCTCGTTGACAACTTCATTCACCCCTACTCTTCCTGACACTGTCCTCGCTGATATGGCTGCCGCTCCAATCCCTCCATTACTTCTTGGTGATGCTCCCCCTCAAAGATATCCATGTATACATGGCGATTCACATGTCGTCCTGGTGTCTCAGTGGGCGTGCTTCAAGGACTTGCCAGTATCCCGCGCCCTTGCCATCACCAAGGAAGTGTACACTTGCTTCGATGATCCGACCAGTGTGTTTCATGCATGTCAACATCCCATCGCGAGGTCGAGGTGCACGACATTGTGCCCAGATGACACAATACCTAGCCCTATGAATCTTCTCTTGTATGGAAGCAAATACCCATATTTAGCAAGTATGTGTCATTTTCCTTGTAATCAAATTATATTTTCATTTGGAAGTAACAAGTAGAAAGAATCTTTGTAATGTCAGAAGCAATTTAATATCACACTCAAACAATTATTTTTTTCTTTGAAGAATATTATCTGTTCATTCGAAGCACATTTTCTCTACATTGAATATAAAGTTCATGGATATATTATTACTGAAATGATCTCCGATTGACACGAAAGCAATCTTTTTGGTCAATGGAAATGTTTAGCACGTAAATTTTAGTTAAACCAGAAAATGTTTCAATGCAGTGTAAACGGATTTTATTTTTCGTGGATTTTTTTTATTCTAGTAGGAGCAACTTTCCGGTCAATGGAAACAATACCATACTTACATAAGACACACTGATTTATGCTATAGTGAAATAAAATCTTGGAATGGTGGGACAAGTGGACCAACTTGACGAACCCGAACAGACGTGATCTTGCCTCCCTGACAATGCTTGTCTCTTGGACAGTCTGAAACGAAGCATAACGCTCGGGTCTTTCGATACAAGAGTGCGGCCCCACCGGTCTTTTTGCGAAATATCATCGACACCGTCAGGCTTTGGGTTATCGCGGGTGCTAGGGAGCTAGGGTGTATTGTGATGCGTGAGTAATTTTCATGTTGTGGTTTGGGGTCTGTTATAACACTCTAAAACTCTTATCTCTTATTTAATGAATGAGGCAAAAAATTTGCCTCCGTTTCAAAAAAAAATAAAAAATCATTCGCTATGGTTCTTTGGTCTATAGAAACCTAATTTTTGTGTGCTCGAAACAAAGAATTATTGCTAGGAATTTTTTTTGACCCTTGATATTAATCTTAATTCAACTATTTTGATTTGGTATGTGTATATTTTACCCTTTCATGTTATCCAATTACAGTTTTGGGCAGGGCAAAGAGCCTTGTAGATGGAAACAAGAGAAGAAAGAAAAAAATTACAAGAGAAGAATGATATACATCTTGCTTACTCCGTCTACATAACTTAGGCGTATGAGTGCACCACAGTGAAATGTGATTGCAACGTCCAAAGTGTATCCTCTGAGGTACGCTAGTACATGTGACCAATCAAGATAGCAGACATAAAGCACCAGGCTAGTCAAGTAGGCAAGCATAGGCTAACCAGTCTGATGCATTGCTAAGATAATTTCTTCTGATGCCCACCATTCTCAAACTCGTCAACATTTGTTTGATAGTAAGCTCATATATGTTCCACGCAACAACACAAAAAAACCTCGTATGTAACTGTTTCTCTTGCAACTGACGATTTCTCTTGTTTAGTATCGTTCGACCGACAACATCTATGTGTTGAGATTAAAATATTAGTGTATAACATGGACGTTGGACAAGATAGGGAAAACACGCACTTTGCGCAGTTCAAAGCGGAAGTTGCATATATATATATATATATATATATATATATATATATATATATACATATAGTCAGTTGCATATATATATATATATATATATATATATATATATATATATATAAGGGATGGGTTGGTTGAGTTTATTTTTTCTTGCGGGTGGGTTAGCTGAGTTAGGGCAAGGCGGACCCTCAAACCTTTGGCATATGTCTGGACACAGTGTTCAGACCACTTTTGATATGAAATGAGGATATGTATGTTTATTTAGCAGTCTGGACGTCCAGACATGCACTTGACCAATCACATGCATGTTCCTTTCTTCTCTCTCTCATCTCATCCGCACATGTATGGTCTCCCCTTTCACTTTCCTCCCAACTGAACACTAAACCACAAATATCCCCACCACATGCATGATCCCCACCTACTTTTTCTTCTTCCATCCGGACACTTTACAATTAGCGTTGGATGGCTCCCTCCCATATCATGTTTGCGGACCATGTTTGGACACAAAAACGGACATATTCCGTAAGAATTTGCGGGTCGGCGTTGAAGATGCCCTTAGTAATGAAGATGGATCGAGATGTTGAGGTGTCTCCCGATAGTTCTATGCTTTGAGACGTAGAGCATGTGCAAGAAGCTGTGGAAAGTTGCTCCCGATTTGAACTCGGGATGAACAGTAAAATAAATAAAAAATCATTTCAAATTCTGAATTTTTTTGATGCAAACATTGACAAAAGTTTTCCGTGCTCATAAAAATTCATATTGAAAAGACATTCGTGGAAGTCGTGCCAAAAAAAAATTAACACTCCAAAATGCTTTCAAAATTAACACATTTGGAGTATCGATTTTGTTTTTTTCCACGATTTCCAGGAACGTGATTTCAATGTGAAATTTTGGGAGCACGTAAAACTTTTGTCAATGTTTCCATAAAAAAATTAGAATTTTTTGAATTGGTTTTGATTTTTTTCAGATTTTACTGTTCACCGAGGTCAAATGACTTGAGCTCAAAAACTCCACTTCCATTACAATAGCATTAGCATGTGCAAAAAGCATGCAAAAGGTGTGGTACTATGATGTATGCATTCGATCATAACATGTACTCTTTTCATTTCATAATGTAGTGCGTCTGCGTTTTTCAATATTTAAGTTTGACCATAAATTTAACCAACGAGACCGGTTGCGACGGCAACAGAAATTATACCACCGAATTCGTATTTTCGATACGAATTCGGTGGTATAATTTCTGTTGCCGTCGATACGAATTCGGTGGTATAATTTCTGTTGCCGTCGTAATCGGTCTCGTTGGTTAAATTTATGATCAAATCTAGACCTCGGAAAACGAGGATGCATTATATTATGAAACGGAAAAAGTATAGTGGCACTGTGGACATTGGAGTTGAGAACGACAAGCTCCCCTGTGGTCGAGGACATGTTGTGCTAAAGTGGCCCCACTCAGCTGTCCCGTCAATGACTACCTCCACCGCCTATGCTCCACGTTCCATCAACGTTGGTTGCACCTAGCCTTTTCGACGACCACCTTTTCCCTTGTTGTTCCTGATGTCGTCCTCGCTGATACGTCTGCCATTCAGATTTCTTAAACACTTCTCCTCTAGAATGCTCCAACTAGAAGATTAGACATCCCTATACATGGCTGTTCTCATGGACTTCACTCGTGTGTCGCCCATGCACCAGACGACTCGGGCGGGCCGCTATCCAGTCGCCATCGAGCCCCGATCTACTCCCTCCTCTCCTCCAGTCATTGTCACGTGATGCCATCGGGCTAAGCCCTAGGGCAGATGAGGGTGGTGGGGGGTCTTTCCTTCTCTCCCACAGCTTGGGATGGCGCTGGCCCCTCGATGTGCGGAGGTGCTGCTGGTTGGGTCGTACGGCGCAACTGTCGGCCCTGGCTCGCAGCGGCGGAGCGTGGCTCTGCGACTGGCCGGATCTCGGATTGGAGGCGGCGACATGAAGGGCCTGGTGGATGGATCATATATACGTGTGGTCCAGTCTCCGGTCAGATTTGATCTGGCCGGTGTGACATGCTCCATGCGCAGCGGGGGTGATCGATGGCGGTCCCGTGCACACGAGGTTGGATGGAGGTTCCTCGAGCGGATCTAGGTGAAAACCCTACTCTTGGCTCATTGCCAAGGCCAGGGATGGTCGCGTCTTCTACACCGTCCCCTTCTTGAAGGCATCGTCGTGGAGAAGCTCTAGACATTTAGGGGCAACCCTAGATCGGTCGATCGGATGACGATGGCACTCTTTTGCCGTAGCCCTCTTAGGGGCGTCATTCTTAGAGGTATGCATAGACCCGAGGGACCAATGGACAGAATATGTGGTGGAGCAGCATTCCATGTGACGCATCGACGACGTGGGGCGACAGGGCCTCAACAACGGATGTGTGACGATGGGCGCGCTTAGGGAGGAGGTTTTGTCTGACGCCATGGTGGCATCGACAACAGGCCTGACAAGGTCGGTGTGTCAGTATATGTTCTGAAGATGGATCGATAGAAGACGGCGACAACGACCTATGAGAGTGCATCAGACCGGTTTTCCCCCAGACCTATTATATGGCTTGGTTGGGGCCTTCGGCTTTAGATGTTAGGCTTAGGCGAGAGGTGTGGGTATTCAGCTCACACTTTTTGCACCCCTTCATCAATGGGTAGGAGTTGTGACTGATGTTGTCAAGATGACGGCTTCAGATATATTGATGTATTACGTTGTAAGGTTTTTAAAAATAACTAGTAAAGTGGTTTCATACATCTCCCATATGCAGAGGCCGAAGGTCATTCTCCTTTTTTTTAAACATGAGGGTTCT
Source organism: Hordeum marinum (assembly GCA_022496015.1). Lineage (NCBI taxonomy): Eukaryota > Viridiplantae > Streptophyta > Magnoliopsida > Poales > Poaceae > Hordeum > Hordeum marinum. Next base: position 447,667,353 of record CM039676.1, read on the forward strand.
CGTGTTCCAACAAGTGTCATCTTGGTGGCTCGATGGCTCTTCTATTGTATGGAAGCAAATTCCAATCTTTTTGGGATCTAATGTTATTTTCCTTGTACACAAATTATATCCTCATTTAGAAGTAACAATACAAAGAATCTTTTTTTTTTGAGGGAAATGCCATCATGGCGGTTTATATTTCATGTGGGAATAGGGCTACATCGTTTGTGAGTACATCAAACAGAAAGTCAGGAGCCTCATACTGCCACACAATAGTTCTAGAGGGCTCCGACATTGTAGCCAACAAGTCTGCCGCCATATTGGCTTCCCGAGGACAATGACAGAAACTAACAGAGATAAAATTACGACATAAGAAAACACACTCCTCATAGATGGCTGCAGCTGGACCTAAAGAATTTCCTTCCACTCGCATGATCTCGACGACCTCCATGCAGTCTGCCCTTATCTCCACCTTGTTGCGGCCGACGGTGTTTGCCAGGACCAACCCGTCCTTGAGACCTCTAGCCTCAGCCGTCGCTGCGTCCTCAACGAAAGGGATGTTGCTCATGGAAGCCGCAATGAAAGAGCCCGTGGAGTCACGTATGATAGCCCCTGTCCCTCCAGTGCCACTGTCCGCGTCGAAAGAGGCATCAATATTCAGGCTAACAAAACCCTCAGACGGTCTTGTCCAGCCATGTCTCTGTATCTTGCCCATACCATGCTTCCTTGCCCTCATGTAATTTTTTGTCAAAGTAGCAATAGCTTGGGCCGATCTTGCTGGTTCCTGCAAGGGCTCCCCATGGGTGAATCTCCTGCGCTCCCACCATATGTACCAAACAGCCACCGCCACCAGCTCCTTCTTGAGCAGACCTGGGAATGACGGGACAGCAGCATTGGGCATCATTAGCATGTCCCCAAGGACCGAAGATCCCTCCTGCTCATTCTCACATAACTCATTGATGGTTGAGAGCAGCCCCAGCTTTGCCCAAATCGCTTGCACTCTACGGCATCTGAAGAAAGAATGACGGACACTTTCACAGTCCGTTGTACAGATAGGACAGTTTGAAACTGTTATCATATGACGATTGGCCAAAACTCCCTTGCAGGGAATTGCCCCATACAAAGCTCTCCAAACATGCACCTTAATCTTTGCCAGTACTTGAAGCTTCCATAGAATGCGCCATACAATACAAAGAATCTTTGTAACATGGGAAGCAGTTTAATATTACAATAAAAATTAATTGTCCGTCAAATCCCATTTATTCTGTTTGTTCGAACAACATTTTATCTAAGTTGCATATAAAACACATGGATATATAAAAATAATAATGGACCGGAACGATCTCCGGTCTCCATGTTAGCAATATCTTTGGCGACGGAAGCAAAAATATTATTGGTAACACCAAATTTATTTTTAACTAGAAAAGGTTTCAATATGGCGAAACATATTTTATTTGTATGGAAACAAATTATTGTTTTGTTAGAAGCATATTTTAGTTAATGTGGATGACATTACGATACTTCTGTAAAGAATAACCCATCACATAAGACAAATTAATTTATGTTGTAGTGAAACAAATTCATTCCCCACACAAGCAAATTCTCTAATCTATATAAACATAGTGTTTGTGTGCTCGATATAAGATTTAGTTTTAGAAATATATTTTTAGATCAAAGTAAAATTTTAGTTGTATCAGAAGAAAACATGAGAAATATTGGGAAAAATGTCCCAAGTTCGCAAATTACACGGTGTGCAAATTCATTTTGATAGAATAATTAATGCCTTAGGGAAAGAGAATGAGGGTGTAGCGCTGGGAAATTGTTGAGAGATTGGCCGAGAAATTGATTTTTACTCCCATTTCCTATAGTTAATTCCCTCTTAACTGAGTATTTGGATATATGATCCTTCTAGTTTATTGTTTCTATTTTGATTTACGATGTAACTATTTGCTAAGGAGTAATAAAGTTAACAATGATGTCTTTCCCTAAAAATGCATCATCTAGTCATTGGGAGCAGTTGGAAATCCCCCATAGTGAGTATTAATCCCTTTATGTTTTGGAAATTGCTTGAGCCCAATGAGTGGGACTATACCTAGACATGGACAGCTCGGCCCGAACCCAAAGCCAGACATATGGCCGGGCTCGGGCTCTAATTTAGGCCCAAACATGAAGCTCGAAAGCCCCCAAATACCGTATAATAGGGGTTTAATTGAAAATATAGCTACAATACTTTATTTACGAACCTTGAAAATTATTAAAATAATATTATTTAATAGGAAAAAGTGCATGGTTCAATTTATTTGGGTCAGGCTCGGGTTTTGGGGATTGGGCCCGAGGATGCACAAGTCGATGTGGGAGGCCACCATGCTCATCCAACATGTGTACAGGAGTGTCTACGTATTTGTCTTTAGCGAGACAAACGTAGAGCTGGCCTCTAGAGCATGCCACATCGGCTAGGCCCAATGCCGCGAGGTGCTCGCTGATTTATCTTCTGTTCGCAATGCGCAGACATTTTTTTCTGGTTTGTGTTTTAGTTTTTTTGTCTATTTTTTCAGTTTTCTGTTTGTGTTAATTTTCACATTTTAAATGTTCAATAAGCATAAAAATATTTTCTGTGAAAGTAACGACTGTTTGCACAGTTTTTAAAAAATGTTCATATAGTTCAAAAAAAAAATCAAGACATCTTCAGAAAATGTTCATGAAAATATTAAATTTTGTACATCGATTTGTAGAAAATGTGCATAGCATTTAAAAAATTGTTCATGACAGTTTGAAAATGTTCACATGTGCAAAAATATCTCAATGACGTTATAAAAAATTGAAGAATTTTAAAAAATGTTAACATAGTTTTAAAAAAAATGTTTTGTGCCATTTTAAATATTTGTGATGCTTAAAAAATGTTGACATGTTTAAATATGTACATGTTTTCTAACAATGTTCAAGCATGTGTTTAACCAATGTTCATCATGTGTTTAAAATGTTTAACATGCATTTGGCAAATGTTCAATATGTATTCAGGAAAAAATAATTCAACACGTATTTACAAAAAAAAAATATTTGTTGTGTATCTGGAAAATATTTTACTTGCATTCGAAAAATGTTAAACGAATATTTTTAAAATTTTCAATGTGTATGTAAAAATGATAAAAAAACAGAATAAAAAAGGAGGGAAAACGTAGAAAAAAGTAATACCCCCCCCCCCCCCCCAAAAAAAGAACTCTCACGCAATTATACTTGTGCTTGTAAAAAAGGGAAGAGTAAACAATCAGACGTAACCTTCCCAAAATCAAGCAGAAGGTTTCCAAAAACAAACCCATTACACTTGTGCTTGTAGAAGCTTTATAATACCGCTTGTAAACAACTTCTGTTGGGTCGACCTAATGGGACGGACACTTTAGGTGAGAGTTGCATCAATATCGCAAGAAGCAAGAAGCGAGATACAACTCTCACGCCAGTGCATGTTTGGTTCATGGATGGGTGAAATGAATCCGACATAAAATTCCTAGTGGTGACCGAAATAGAATTTCAGGCGAGGTAGACAACAAGGTCGACGGTCATGGACAACGGTGATTAGGGAACCAAAATTCCAGGGTGTATAGGCACTGAGATCATTGGTTTGTAGCTTAAATCTCCACTTCCTGGAGACTGAAAAAGTAAAAAATAGGTGAAAAGAAGCCCTAGTCAGGGGATTAGAGTTGATAGAGTAGCCTGGCTACCTTCCTTCAGTCTTCAAATAAACAAGCGGGGACAACGAGGAGCAACAACCCGGATCGCTGCCCGCAACCTATTACTTTGTGCTTAGTGAGTGAGGAGATAGAGGCAACAAGAAATGAGACAAGCAGTGCATGTGGTTCTTTCTTCTAAGAAATAATAGCAATGTCTTTGTCTTTAATTGTTTTTGCTTCTCAGTTTACCTACTACTCCCAAAATCTAATAAAATGTAAGAATTTTTAGAGACTTATGCCAAGTCTCAAAAACATCTTATATTTATGTACAGAGCTAGTACTTTTATTTACACAAATCTAGCTATTGATGCAGCATCCCTAAAATAATGCTACTATAAATCACATTATGCTACAGAAAAGTTGGCTTGGAAAAAACGTGTGTCACCCGTGGCTTAGAAACAAAAACACAAGTCATCAACCAGTATGCTTCCCGGGGTAGTAACGATTCTTAAGAACACACAATTCTTGAGATTTCCTAATAATATTAATGGCATAGAAATCAAAATGAAATTACTTTTTTGGGGAACTTTACAATGGTTTTATACACAACAATTATCTTTACTGTAGGTGTGTATTAATGAAAACATACACATTGTACTAATGGCTACCTCGGTTCGAAATACGGGGTCTCCAAAAAAGCAATTTGTTCTTTTCCCAAATATAAAGTTTACCTATGGATTTTCCATTAAATATAGGTTCATAATATAATTTTTCATAACTATTTACTAACACATCTTCTATTCTTAAATACGTGCAGCCACTAACTATATTTCCTAAGCATGCAATGCTTTCACATCAACAAACCATGCATGCCCAGCACGTCATTAATATACCGTCCCAATAAATATTTTTCATCCATGAAACCCTTTCATATCAACAAACCATTCATCGGTTGCCAAATTATTTGCATCACATCATAATTAATTCTCACAATTATTCACGTCATCAACCTAATTATCCATGTTCTCAGCCTACCACCCCGCGGCAACGCGCGGGTTATCTTCTAGTTTATAAAAATACATGACCACAAAAATTCTGAAATTTTGAAGGAAAAAAATACATTGTTTATACTATTGGTATTACGCATAAACAAATAATTGCAACTATTTTTTCATACATGGAACCCTTTCATATCAGCAAATCATGCATGGCTGCCAAATTATTTGCATCACGCATAATTAATTCTCACAATTATTCACGTTATCAAACTAAGTATCCATGTTCTTAGCCTACCATCCCGCGGTAATGTGCGGGTTATCTTCTAGTTTATACAAAATGGAAGACCACATAAATTCTGAAATCTTGAAGGAGTAGTAATAATACATTGTTTACGCTATTGGTATTTAGTTTGATGTATACACATAAACAAATAATTTCAACTATTTTTTGTTTATGCATGCAACCCTTTCATATCAACAAATAATGCATGGCTGCCAAACTATTTGCATCATGTCATAATTAATTCTAACAATTATTCACGTCATCAACCTAATTATCCACGTTCTTAGCCTAGCATCCCGTGATAACGCGCGGGTTATCTTCTGAAATCTTGAAGGAGTAAAAAATACATTGTTTATGCTATTGGTATTTAGTTCAATGTTTACACATAAAAAAATCAATGATATATACCAAATTGACTTTTACTACACACTATAGGCCCTTGTTCGAAACCACACCAGACCTCTGACATGTAAGAGCCGGCGAAGGTGTATAGAGAACGTACAAACTACCAACAAAATACTCTTACTCAATAGTGAATAGTAAATATTTGATGGCTCAATCATCCACATATTCAACTTGTAATAAGGACTAGGGTACCCGTATAAACAAAAACATGCACTGATGAGGAAGTATTGAAGGTTCCACAATACAAAGGGTGGACCAAAGCAACTCTAATAATTTTGGTCTCCTATGGGTGTTGCCATTCACACACCACATAGGCATACTAGGGGACCACAACAAGATCTAACATGGATGTCGAGAATGTATCCAACTCAGCGGCAGAGCTATGTGTGAAGGGAAAAAGGGTGGGAGGCCTTGGATGGATAAAAAATAGTGTTTGCCCCCTCCCAGATCTACATATCAAGCAACTTTTCTTTAGGTCTGCCAGTGATCCTACTGCATGCTAACGGTTGAAATGCCCTATGAAGCCGGGAGATTCTCACAGAACATCAAGTCTGCGCCTAGTCAAGTATGGAACCTCATACTTACCAGTGCGACGTGTTGGCTAAGAAAAATACATTTGATGCCCTCCATTATGAAAAATGCATCATGATTGCACATTATTCCACTTACACATTCAATAGGTTGGCTAAGATAATTTCTTCTGATGACCGCCATTCTCAATAGCCATCACCATTTTGCTTCGTAGTGATCCCATAGGTAATCATCCCTACTCTTGCAGCTCACCGTCTCTCTCTTTTTATTGTTGTTCGGTCAACATCATCTATAGGTTGAGACTGAGACAGTAAGGTAAAGCATGGACATTAGACTCAAAAAGAGATGGATATATGGGTTGGGTTCACTGAGTTAGTACCATCGGATGCAAAGGTGGGTGGGGTCATTGGGGTGCCTCTCCACAATCCCATATTCCGAGGCTGAGCGGGTGCAAGAAAATACTATAATGGCATGGGAAGAAGATACATGTGCAAAGCATTGCAAAGCCATTTGGTGGTATGCCATCGTACACCGGCGTACATCAAAAGGAAAAAAATATGCAGGAAAAGTTTATGAATACTTGTTAATTGCACGATGGTGGTAATAGAAATTTTGGGATTGGCTTCAAAGGAATTTGGGCCTAAGCTCAAAGCACAACAAATGTTGTATAGCATTAACATTCCAACTGTGTTTAAGCCAACTTGTCTTCTTTTTTTCTGTATGTACAAACACATATGAGATTACTCTGCTACCCGAGTTAAAAAAAGGAAGACATGGTTATCCTATTATATTAATCCTAATTCCCAGGAGCTCACTGTACCATATCAAACTAGGAGTCAAGAATAACTCGAGCTCTCACAACTTGTAAAAGCAAGGCATCCACAAATTGAGATTTAATGACTTTTAAGGACTAGGAGACAAACGTTGTCTAAACTTTAATTATCAGTTTAGCTACACAAGCTAATATAAGTGTATGCATGAAGCTGTGCATCTTCTAGTCTGGCTAGAGCTTGCTGAAAAATGGTGATATTTGATCTTTCACAATGACTGCTCGCAATCATGGTTACTTGGGAGATCTAGTTAGCTTGTCATACCATTTTTTCCATGTCTTCTTTCTATTATCAGAACTAGATTGTAGCCCGTGCATTCCCGTAGAAGGATTTGTTGTGTTGGATCACTGTAACTTGTACTTCTACAATATTTATTAAATCTAAATATAATAATAAGATTGAAATTTGCATGCACATTTGCATATTGATATGTGCCTTTTCCTATGCATCATTACATATTGAGGTGGACCTTTTCTCCTCCATATTACATGTTTAGGTGGCATGCATTGGTGATTACACAGAGGAGGAAAATTTATGTCGGTGCCTTGGACTTCCATCTGGTTTATTGGTTTGAAAATGTACATGGACTGTTTTGTCAGATCCAATTCGGTCAAATCTTAGAGATATGTATAATGTGGCCGAATATTTTCACCAACAAAAAGAGAACGTGGCAGAATAGACTTCCAAAGGGGGTCCACATTATTGTGATACTAGTTTAGATACTTAGTGTCCAATGATGTGGTTAGCGATGCCTATAAAACATTTTATTATTATATTACATTGATAAAAAAATAGACTATCCAATCGATCAACTTTGCCATACCCACTATTATGTAGTTACGATGTATCTAATGATAGTGATTTGGCATTGCACATGCTGGTATTTTTCTAAACTTCAATCAAACTTTATATAGTGTAATAATGCGAAACTATTACACATTATATTTTGAAATAGAGGAAGTATATGCGCTCCGAATACCCGCTAAAATTGATAGAAATATAAGAAAATTGAGCTTTTGGGGAATTTTGGTCGTGTGTTTGTGTGAATTGTGAGCTTGGGTGCACAAGCCGCAACTCGGGTAAATATGGACTTGGATGTTGTTGAGGAAGGATGCATGGTTGGTTTTAAATGTGTAATTATGCCGTGGATTTTCATTTTCCTGAATAAAGCTCTAGATTTATATTAAAGATTTCCAATGATAGAAGACAACCAAAAAAATACAATCATCTCATCAGATTGCTAAACTAACTCAATCTCTAGGACGAGCCGAAGGTGTGCCTCCAGTGCCGCTTCGTAGCCGAAGCTGGCCTAACATTGTATTGTGCGGTTGAGAATTAGCCGCAGTAACTAATGTAAGTAGGAGCTTGTTTTCTCCACAAGATAAACGAGTAGGTGTTCCTTTGTGAACTCTTCAATTAATGCGTGAAGTGATTTGAACTTCCTTCTATAGCTCCCAATTTTTTTAATTGATGTATTGTTTTCCATTTAATTTTCTTCCCAGCAATGGTTTTACTATGGAGTTGTAGGTCGCTAGAACTGATGTTGCCTTCTTTTCTTGATACTAAAAATCTTTCAAAATATATGTCCTTTTATTTTTTTAATTTGCGAGAAGATGTCCTTTTATATTTGGCCATACGCGTCCGTAAAATATCTACATTATCTATTTAGTTTCCACAATGTCGTTAATTATTACTACTTACTTTTCCTCCCCAAAGTAATTAAAGACAGCTAGTACACGCGTTAAGTAACTCTCTCTCTCTCTCTCCCTCTCTCTGGATAAGTGCAGATCATGATGAATAAAATCATTTTTTTGGACAAAAGGTGGATTTTATAGACTCAAAATGAAGCATCAAGCAGATACACACACACACACGGCCTCCGCATAGCTAAGACACACAAAGCAAACACCAATGCACACACAGAAAAAGTGTAGGGAAAGAGTAAACTCATACAAGACCAAATCTATGACTAAGCGAGGGAAAACAAAAAACCATGAAGCAATCAACAAACAACAACAACGATCATATCCTCACCAACCATTGAACTAAAACTGTAAAAGGATGAGTATTTTGAGAGACAATAGAGGCTAAAAAGATGTCTATCAAAAAGGAGAGAGTATACAGGGGTTCCTGTTCCTTGAATATGGCAGGGTGCTTGATTTGAATTTGCTCAAATATTAGGTTTTGCTCGAGGTAATAAATGTTCCATGCCCTTATATATTGTCCACGGTTGGACATTCTTGCCCTTGGTACAGAGCTCTCAACCCTTATGTTTTTTCTATGACTATATTTCAGATTTTCATGTGGTCCGATTACAATTTTGGGTTCGGACATACAAGTGGATGGGAACTAAGTTCGATTTGGGATGCCCTAGATGTATGCTCCTACATATTGTGGTGTCCCATGAAGCCGGAAAGTCTTTGGAAGACATCAAAGCATGAGCCTAGTCATATCTGAAATCAACAGGAGAAGAACCTGAGGCTAAGATAAATTCTTCTGATGCCCTCCATTCCCAGAACGCATCACTGTTAGCTTGATAGCAAGCCCATATGGCCATATGTGACTTGTCTTGCTCTTGCAACTCACAATCTTGTTTTTTAGTATTGTTCGATCGGCACCATTTATATGCTAAAATTAAACTGTACTATGAAGCAGACTTCAGACTAGAAAAAGAGAGTAAGCAGCTTTGAGCATGTATGAGTGAATGAGAAGTATATGTGGGATGGGTTGGCTAAGTTACTACTATGGGTCGAGGTGTGTGGGGGTCATTGAGACTCTCGGACAACCCATATGTTTCGGGACAGTGCACAAGCCAAAAACAATACTATAATAGCGGGGCGAATGTGAACATGTGCAAAGCGTGCAAAGCCATATCGTAATATGCCTTCGAATAACGGTATATGTCATAATTAAGGAAATTTAATAGGAAGAGTTGTCAACAAGTTTAATTATTGGCTTTCCGGTGGTAATCAGCAAGCGCATGCTTTGTTTTCAAGGGATTTGGGGCTAGGCTCAAGGCATGGCAGAGTTTGTATGGTATTAACCTTTCAACCATAGTTAGGGCCAAGTTGTCTTTTCACTGTATATACCAAACGCATATCCGATACATATGCTCCAAAGTTAAGAAGGCAAGCAAGAAGATATTTTATTCTATGGTATTAATGTTCCCACAACCTTAATGTATTAGTTAAACTAGGAGCCATGACATGTTGCTGGCTCATAACGTGTAAGGCAAAGGTATCTACACAAATACACATTGAAAGTAATCAAGAATTTTGAGGACTAGGCAACAGCCCCAGACGGTGATGTCCGCCGAGGCGGCCTCATAAAGTGATGCAGTGGATGACTCCATGGGGCGGGGCAGCAGCTCGACCTTCGCTTTTGGTGGCAATCTTGGGCCACTTGGGTGGTAGGTTTGTCGGCTGGGCCGACACACCCTGGATGTGGCGGTTTGAATTTATGTCGAGGTGGCAACCCCAGTTGTGGTGGTGTGACGGCCGTGGTCTACGGGTGATTGCACTGCGTAGCTTGGGCTCCAGGTGGCTAAGTCGTGTGTCATTGCAGCTCGGGTGCGAGTGGTGGTACGTCGGGGCGCACTAGTAGAAAAAGACCCATTTGTCCCGGTTTTTCTGGAACCAGGACTAATGTGTCGGGACAAAAGCCCACGACCTTTAGTCCCGGTTCGCTTAAGAACCGGGACAGATGGGGCTACACGTGGCCGCTCCGCCGAGCCCAGGCAGGAGGGCCTTTGGTCCCGGTTGGTAACACCAACCGGGACCAAAGAGCGTCCACGCGTCAGCAGCTGAGGAGTTGTTCTTTTTTGAAAGAGGGAGGGGGGGGTGAGGGTTTTGGAGGGTTAATTTAGGGGTTTCATATATTTTGTTAGATAGTTAATAGAGAGAAGTGATCTCTCTTATCTCCGTGCTTGATCACGACGCTACGTACCATACTTATAGATAGAACATATAACACAATTTAATCATCATTTTTGTCAATGAGACATCATATAACAAGTTGGTCACTAGTCATAATCACAACTCCTCCTCCTCCCCCTCCTCCTCATCATCAACTCTAACACATTGTACCTAGGACCTACGTACTCCTATCTCGTAGGGCATACTCTACCCTCTCTTAGGTACAATATTATAAAACAAGATAGGCCCTGACTCTCCATTATGGAGAATGGAGATCATCCTGTCTCCCATTCTTGGCCTAGGCACAATGTTGCTTTCAAGTAGCTCTCTACGATTGAGCATACATTTTTTCCAATCTTTGATTGTCATGACTCCATCGGTTTTACAAATCCAGTATGGACAGAAGTGATGCATAGGCTGACCTAGTCGTGGTGGCCCTAAGCTCATAACAACAACGCGACCTCTCGGAAACATCAGATGAGGCACACAATCCTCAGGGATTTTCTGTTGAAAAACATAGTGATAACTTAGTAGTTAGCAATGTAGTTTAGTTTTAGAAGAATTTATGCAAAAGATGCACGGTTGTCCTAATAGTAGAATTAAAATCTTATCATGCAATCTCTATGGATGTTACCGTAGTTCACCACGTGCACTAGTGGCACGTATTGACCATAAGGTGCAGGGGTTTGATAATAGCTATTGTAATTCTCAAGATGACTAAGAAATGCGGTAAGATGATCTTTCTCTTTATAAGTTAATTCTGCTTCATCACTGTAGTAGTAGGTTCTGGCTACCATCTTCTGTACATTTTTTGAATAATGAAAATAAGCTGTCAATGCAAATAAGTTGTCAACTATTTTTAAATAAACAATATAAATTACTTAATAAATATGGTTGAGAAACTCACATAATGGTAGAACTGAAGGCGTCTGCACATCGACCCAGATGTCGATATTACCTTCAATTTCATCTTCCGGACGAATATCAAAGGTGATAAGCATATTAGGCTCAAATGCATAAGCCTTGCATAGTGCTGACCAACTTTTGCATTCAAAATAGCAATAGGTGTCTTCATGGTACAATTTTACCGCAAAAGTAAAACCATGCTCGGTCCTCAAGTGAACTATCTTTACCTCCATATGTTTTTTAGTATTGAAACCAATCTTATTCAAGACAACAATTCTTGCATGGCAGGGGATACGCTAGTAGAACAGTAAAAAATTAAAATTAATTATAAGTTGAAGCAAAAGAGGCAGAAGTCATGCTTAATTATGAAAAAAGACTTGTCATTCTGACTTACTGTATCCACTTCGAAGGTCTCATCCAGCATGATGCTGAAGCGTCTACCATCAACTGGGAAAATCTTGTCACACAGGCCGCGCTCGTCTTCGCAGTATTCGCACATACCGAATTCACTTTCGTCGTCAGACATTTCCTATCTTCATAGTTGAAATATTTAAAATCGATCGAAGGAAACTACGAGAAAACTGATCAACACACAGATCACTATTACTGAATATGCAACGGGTTGACTTTAGGTCTGTCGAGTCTTTCCTTCCTAAACTCTCGTCTCACATATATGGTGGGCACTCCCTCTGATATTGCGACCGTCGGTGATGGTGGCTCCTCCATTCGTCCGAGAGTGCATTACACCAAAATGTCTAGCACACTGGAACGAAGGAGAAGCGACCCCCACGACAACAGTCGGGATTCTTCCTCTCTCATCTATATATATATATATATATATATATATATATATATATATATATATATATATATATATATATGGTGGACACTCCCCCTCACTGAAAGACACACAAGGAGCCGAAACAGACCTAAAGTCAACCTGTTTCATATATCGAGCAATGACATAGAAAAAATTCCCTATGTTTTACCAGAATGACTTGCAAATCACAAATACATTTATAATAAACTCGAATATAATATCACTAATACATCATCCCGAATAAGCCAGTTCAAGAATTACGACACGCTTTGGATCTTAATGCGTGCGTGACTTTCGGTCCGTCGAAGCTTTCCTTAAGTAACTCTCATATCTCATGGTGTGTTGGTGCGCTCTCTTTCACACTGATATGGTGGTGTATATATGTTGGTGGGCACTCTCTCACAGTAATAGTTCGACCGCCGGTGATGGACGTCTCCCCTCTTCTCTTCTTGCGCAATATATCGACAAGTATATCGCAAAAAAGAGAAAAAAGAGGAGCCGCCCCCCACGACAACAGTCGGGATTCCTTCATCAAGAATACACATGAAAGTCACACGAGGAGCAACGACTGACCGAAAGTCACACACGCATTATACCAATAAAATATCACAAATACATTAATATTTATAATGACCTCGAATATAATATCACTAATACATAATTCCGAATAATCCAGTTAATGCATCATCAAATATTAACTAATACATCTCGAATATTATCATATAAGATCACTAATACAGATCGAATATCCTAGAATCCAAAGTGGAGGACGATGAACTCGGTTCACTAGTGGTCTCTGAGTCGCCGGCGGTGGACACCCAAAGATAAGGAACCATCACGGGATCATAACTCAAGTGAGATCCCTGAAGGATCTGCCAGGTATTGTCGAACCGGGCGTCCAATGCCGCCATGTAGCGACGGACGTGCTCGTCCTCCTCCCTGACACGGCGACGTACCACCTCCACGGGTGCCCGCTCCCTCCGCACCGAAAGTGGCCCGCGTGACCGCCATCACAGAAGGTTCGGATCGATGACGATACCTGCATTCCTCACCAACCTCCGAGCCCGGGAAGGTAGCACCTCCCAGTGCCAGCCCGACGGAGCCCAGTTCCGGACATGGCGCCTATCAAGCAGGCTCTCGCGGACTACTCGACGACGAGGATGCGGACCGGGCATCGTTGACAAATTTCTATGAGAACGTTTTCTTATCGTTTAGTCACTAATTTTTCCCCCAATTTTTTCATCATTAACATACTAATCTAACATAAACATTCATCATAAGCATACTAATCTAACATAAACATTCATCATAAACATACTAATCTAACATAAACATTCATCATTAACATTTATCATAAAAAAATCTGTAATCTAACATACACACACTAATCTAACATAAACATTCATCATATAAAAAATCAACATATATTTTAAAAAGAAATTGCATAGAGCCGGGGCGGCGGGGGCGGTGACGGGGGGGGGGCGGCGACGGGGGCGACATGTGAGGCTATGGGGGAGGGGCGGCGACGGGAGCGGGGCGGCGACAGGGGTGGCAGGGGAGGGGCGGTGACGGGGGGCGGCGGGGGCGGCGACGAGGGTGGGGCGGCGACGGGGGCGACAGGGAAGGCGGCGACGGGGGAGGAGCCGCGACGGGGGCGGCGACGAGGGCGGGGCGGCGACGGGGGCGATAGAGGAGGCGACGGGGACGGGGCGGCGACGAGGAGGGGGATGACGACGGCGGGGGCGGGGACAGGGAGGCGATGGGGGCAGGGACGGGGACGGCGACGACGGGCTCGGGGCGGCAAGCGACGACGGGGACGAGGACGGTGGGCTCGATGAAGTGGCAATGAAAACTGCGAAATTTCCTAAGTGCTTCTTATATAGAAGAAGCATTGGTCCCGGTTGGTGGCACCTACCGGGACCAATGCCCCCCTTTAGTTCCGATTGGTGCCATCAACCGGGATCAAAGCCCTGTTTTCTGCAACCCAAAGGGCGGGAAACAGGGACCTTTGGTCCCGATTGGTACCACTGGTCCCTTTTCGTCGGCCGGCGGGGAAGCAGTAGATGTTTAGTCCCACCTCGCTAGTCGAGGGGAGACAATACCTGTTTATAAGCCCCGATGCGCTTGACCTTTCAAACTCCTCTCATAGTGAAAATAGATGCCCTTATACACAAAATTTGACCTAAATTCAAAATGCTAGTTAGGTGCCTAACTAGCACTTTGAATTAGGTTGAATTTGAGTGTAAGCGCATCTATTTTCACTTTTGCTATTTTTTATGTTATTTATTTGCTATTTAATATTAATTTGTTTTAACATTATATTCAATTTGGTAATTTTTAGGTTTTATATAATTTTAGTTTCAAAAATACTAGAGGTTTATAATTTTAGTTATTGATTTTTGAGCTAAATGACCCTGAAATTGAAAAGCACTATAAAGAAACTCTGAAAAGGTTGAAAGTTTGCATGGTATCATCATTTCACCCACATAGCATGTGCTAAAAGTTGATAGGGTTACGGCAAAAGTTGGATGCACTTCGTGTACAAAACGGACAGTCTCTTTCGAAGTATCAGTGTTCCAGACGGAAACTCATGTGTTACAAAAGGCATTTGATTTTCTTGAACTTATTTGAACTCCACGCTATTTGTGTGTTCAAAATGCACCATTCAAAGACACATCATCACCTTTCAACCCTTCCCGACATCATTTGTTATTTTTCATGCAATTATTGATTTTTTGAGCAAAATGACCCTAAAATTGAAAAGCACTACAAATGAACTCTGAAAAGGTTGAAAATTGGCATGGTATCATCATTTCACCCACATATCATGTGATAAAAATTTGAGAGGGTTACGACAAAAGCTGGATGCACTTCGTGTACAAAACGGATAGTTTCTTTCGAAGTATCAGGGTTCCGGACAGAAACTCATTGGTTACAAAAAGCATTTCATTTTCTTGAACTTATTTAAACTCCAGAATTTTTGTGTGTTCAAAATGCACCATTCAAAACCACATCATCAATTTTTAATTCTTCCCGACATCATTTGTTATTTTTCATGCAGTTATTGATTTTTTTGAGCTAAATGACCCTGAAATTAAAAAGCACTACAAATGAACTCCGAAAAGGTTGAAAGTTGGCATGGTATCATCATTTCACCCACATAGCATGTGCTAAAAAGTTGAGAGGGTTACGGCAAAAGCTGGATGCACTTCGTGTAAAAAATGGACCGTCTCTTTCGAAGTATCAGGGTTTCGGACAGAAGCTCATCGGTTACAAAAGGCATTTCATTTTCTTGAACTTATTTGAACTCTAGGCTTTTTGTGTGTTCAAAATGCACCATTCAAACCCACATCATCAATTTTCAACACTTTCTGACTTTATTTGGTATTTTTCATGCTGTTATTGATTTTTTGAGCTAAATGACCCTGAAATTGAAGAACACTACAAATGAACTCGGAAAAGGTTGAAAGTTGGCATGGTATCATCATTTCACCCACATAGCATGTGCTAACAAATTGAGAGGGTTTTGGCAAAAGCTGAATGCACTTCGTGTACAAAACGGACAGTTCTTTCGAAGTATCAGGGTTTCAACGGAAACTCATGTGTTACAAAAGACATTTTATTTTTTTAAACTTATTTGAACTCCAGGCTTTTGTGTATTCAAAATGCACCATTCAAAGCCACATCATCAAATTTCAACCCTTCCTGACATCATTTGTTATTTTTCATATAGTTATTGATTTTTTTGAGCTAAATGACCCTGAAATTGAAAAACACTATAAATGAACTCTGAAAGGTTGAAAGCTGGCATGGTATCATCATTTCATCCACATAGCATGTGCTAAAAAGTTGAGAGGGTTACGACAAAAGCTGGATGCACTTCGTGTACAAAACGGACAGTCTCTTTCGAAGTATCAGAGTTCCGAACGGAAACTCATCGGTTACAAAAGGCATTTTATTTTCATGAACTTATTTGAACTCCAGATTTTTGTGTGTTCAAAATTATACAGGCCCATTGCCGGTTCATTTGCGTGCGTTATATAATAAAGTGTATTAAAAACCATTACAACATATCATGAATAGAGAAGTGATCAAATTAATAGAAATTCATCATCACATTAAAGCCAAAGTATAATAATGACCAAAATAAATACGTATAGTTCATACATACTTGTCATTATTAAACAACATATAGCTCTCTAGAGCATCTAATTAAAACATACAACGAAACTACGTAAAATTTTTAAATGCAACAACAAATGAAATCATAAATGCTACTAAGGTACCAATTGATCCAACGACATAATGATACCAAGCCTCAGTATAAATGACATATTTTCTAATCTTTCTAAGCTTCAAGCGCATTGCATCCATCTTGGTCTCGTGATCGTCGACGATATCGACAACATGCAACTCCAATCCCATCTTGTCATCTTCAGTTCTTTTCAATTTTTCTTTCAAATGATCGATTTTTTCCAGCTTCTGTTAACTTTTCGAGCAGAATTGCATAGTCGATTGGAATTTCTTGTTAAACTACTATTCCTATAGATAAAAACATCTACGTCAAGTTGATAGCATAATTAATTGTCATAGACATTAGATATGTGAAATAGTTATATAAAAGATAATATACCACATCTGAATCATAGACTGGACGATGGCCGACGTGGACGGATACCATAACCATGACACTATATAATAACAAACAATAATAAAAGTAAAAAAATCATACGAGTAGGTATATTTTCTTTTAGCAAGAAGATAAGATCAACAGGCTCACCACGCGCGGGCGATCGACGGCATTTCAGGACGGGGACGGGACAGGACGGACCGCCAAACCTAGGCAAATCTTAACGAAAATGGAATTTGGACAAGGAGCTTCGACAGGAGAAAGCTTAGTTTGGCTTGGGCATTTCATCAAACACCTCATGTGCATAGGAGGTGAGCTAGAGCACCACAAAACTCTTTCCTCGCCGGCCTGAAAAACAGAGCAATGTGGAGTGCTCTGCTTGTTGGCGAGAGAGGTATATATAGGCATCTCATTGATTCTGGTTTGTGGCTGGAACCGGGACTAAAGGACCTCCTTTGGTCTCGGATCCAGCCACGAACCGGGACCAATGGTTGTGGGCCAGGAGTGAGGCACATTGGTCCCGGTTTGTGTCTGGAACCGGGACCAAAGTTTGCAGACGAACCGGGACCAATGCCCCACGTGGCCCGCCTGGCCACTGGCCTCACGAACCGGGACTGTTGTCCCCATTGGTCCCGATTCGTGACTGAACCGGAACTAATGTGTTGGCCCGGCCTGAACCAATGCCCTGTTTTCTACTAATGTGGCGGTGGCCCCGAAGGGTGTGCTGATGGACCGCTTAGAGTGCGACAGAGCGGATGAAAGTTAGGGCGGTGACACCGAGAGTTCGACAAGTATGAGTGTGTTTGACCTCGTGTCACGTTGCTTGTCATTGTGTCATGAGTCGCATTAGGCACGGGTCTTGTGGGGGTGGGGGGCATGCATCTTCACATTGCGGGAGTGTCCCAGATCCACTCTTCCGATAGTAGTCGCGACTTCTTCTCATTGGCAATATGGTAAGCTGCTGGCTAGTTTGGCAAAGTGGGTCGCTGTTGATTTGTGTGAGACGGCGAGGGCCATGGGATGGCGTTTGTGAGTGGGTTATCGGTTTTCGTCCGTTTTTTTCATAACTAACTAAGCAACAACCCTGTTCTTAATTAATGTAGCGAGCAAAGCTTTTGCCTCGTGTTCCCAGAAACACTGGTTTAAGGGAGGAAATTTTATAGGAAGAGTTTTCGACAACTGCTATCCAAGCAGCAGCAACACTGAGTTGCACCAGTTAACATGAGCACTTAATTTTTGAGCTTCCGTGTAGTAACTTCCATTTTTTTTTTGTAATATGTAATGTACTCCTTCTAATATTCTTCCGTGCAAAGTTTTGATAGAGTTGTGGCCGGGTTGACAGAACTGATGTTGCCTTCTTTTTTTTCTTGATACTCACTCTGTTTCTGGACAAGGCAGTGGAGAATGACATCAAGATCATCTTCAATACCTCATTCACCTTAGCTCAGACATGCTACTTGATTACAAGCAAGGTCGAATGGGACGCCCAGAGTGTATCCTCCTGCATCCTGTGGTGTCCCATGGAACCGGAAGGTCTTTGGAAGACATCTAGGCTGATCCTAGTCAGATTCGAAATGAACGGCCGGACCACCTGCAGCTAAGATAATTTCTTCTGATGCCCTCCATTCCCAAAACGCATCACTGTTTGCTTGATAGCAAGCCCATACGTAACTTGTCTTGCTCTAGTAATTCATCATCTTTCTTTTCAGCATTTTTCAATCACAACACTTACACGCTAAGATTAAACCATAGCGTAAAGCACGGGCTTCCTACTAGAAAAGGAGAATAAGCTGTTTTGAGCATGTAGGAGTAAAAGAGAAGTATGTATGGGCTGCGTTGGCCGAAATCCCTTTTGGAGCTCGGCCTCTAGCGAGGCCTCCCAATTTAAATTTGATATTTATCAAAATTCATATTTTTACATTTAAAAAAATCCCGAAAACAAATACAGATATACATGAAGACATAACACACATGTGTGTAAATTTTCAGTTTAAAATGCATTGAAATGAGGGCTATGCAAAAAAGACAAATCTGAGGTTGTTTAACACATGATACTATTCATCCTCTCAGACCAATTTATCTTTTTTGTACAGGTCGCAACTCAAGGTATTTCATCATGATTTTTTACACACATGTGGATTACATCCTTACATACAAGCATATTTTTTCAAATTTTTTTGAACCATAAAAAGTTAAATTTAAAATTTTCAAAAATAAAGGCTTTATATACTATTTTATTATTTTTAGTATGTTCATATACTATATCTAAGATACTCCAAAATGAATTATATGAAAAAAATTGCAAGTTGACTCATATTTTTATTATATTTATAAAATACGTACATATTTGTACGTAAAAAAGTATATGCTAGTTATTGAAGATAAAATTAAGAGATGATTCATTGTAGACATTTTTTTTATCATCTTTAAATTACATGCAAGACTTAAATAAACTATCTTATCAATCATTGTACATGTCCTTAACCTTCCAACAGATTCTCCCATCAACTTGTCTTTTCGGGCTAACTGCATGTTACCATAAACAGATTCTCCTGTAAAAACAAAAACGTAACCAGATTCTTCCAAAAAAAAAAGCGTAAACAGACTATATCAAAAAATAAAACGTAAACAGACTCAAGTAGGGCCAAAGTCAAGCAAGCAACGATTCATCCAAACGGACTTCAACTTGTAACCTTTGTAAACCGATGTTACGTGGGGATCTCTGGTAGGCTTTTTTTGTGGGGTGGGGTTTTTGTGTGTGTGTAGGGTGGGTGGGTGGGATCGAACATAATGTATATCAAGAATAGCGTTTACACATGTTTTATGTTGGTTTCGTCAATTAATTAGACAACCCTATTCTTCTGCAACGATGAGTTAGCCAATGACTACCGTCAAGGATTGTTGAAATTTCTTGTGGCGCATCTTGCAAATAAAAGAGTGCACAAATAAAGAAAATGGAACACTATAGAGAAAAGTATACTTTTTGTCCTCAACTCTTGATGAAGTCTAGATTTGGTCCCTTAACTTCAAAACCGGACAACTTGCACCCCCAACTATCGAAACCAGACAAGATTTGTCCCTGGTCTCGGTTTTGACCGGTTTTGGTGCCGACCCACCCCGGTTTTGACCGGTGCTCACTCAAATTCACATAACATTTTTATATCCGTGAACTTTTTGAAATTCACACTTTTCAAATCCGTTTAGTTTTTTCAAGGTCGCATATTTTTTTTCAAAAATAAAAATACTTTTTTCAAATCAGTGAACTATTTTTGAAATTTGGGTTCGTTTTTCAATCCGTGATTTTTTAACACTTGCGTACTTTTTTCAAATCCACTTATTTTTACCAAGTTTGTGTAGTTTTATCAAATCCAAGTAATTTCTTTCAAATCGATGAACTGTTTATGAAATTCGCGTACTTATTTCAAATCCGCATACTTTTCAAAGCCTACGTATTCTTTTCAAATCCGTATTCCTTTTCTAATCCACGAACTTTGTTTGAAATTCACGTACTTGTTTCAAGTTGAAACAGTTTTTCAAATCCACATATTTGCATAAAAAGTCCAAATCCGCGTACATTTTTCAAGTTCGCATAAAATTTTCAGATTCATGAACAAAAAAATGTACGTGAATATTAAAAGGTATGCCAATTTTTAAAAATTACATGAATTTGAAAAAACTACATGAACTTTTAAAAGTATGCATATTTGAAAATATGCGGATTTGAAAAAGTACACAAAATTTAAAAAGTTCACGTGTTTGAAAAAAGTACCCGAATTTGAAAACATTACTTGGACTTGGAAAAAGTACGTGAATTTGAGTTGGCACAGTCAAAACCGGAGTGGGGCAGCACCAAAACCGGTCAAAACCATGACCAGGGATGAATCTTGTCCGGTTTCAGAAGTTAAGCCTGCAAATTGTCCGGTTTTGAAGTTAAAGGACTAAATCTAGACTCTGCCAAGAATTGAGGGACGAAAAATATTTTTTTTCAACATTATATTACTGATATCATAAACATAAAAAATAAAATCAAGAACACCATTACAACTCGGCAATCACGCTACATGCTGCACCCGAGGCCATGTTGGTAAACTCAAGATCGAGAGGCATCGCATGCGAATCATTAGGGCAATGTGACAAACGAGGAAAAGTGAGCTCATTATATTTGTCGTAAATTCAAAATTACAGGCATCACATAATGACAAGGTGGTTAGTGAGTTTTGCTTCGGTACACCGTCCCTTAAAAGTTTGCAGAAATCTTCAAGTTACTTTAAAAAGGCTATCGACATATTATCCGGCAGTTCAAACATATTGAATAGATTGATTTAGGATACAAAATACTATATTATCCTTTTTTGATTGAAGGGGTACCTTCTAATCTCCATTTTTTTTCTAATCTCCATCTTTAGATCGAAATCCATAAACTCTTCTAGAGGGTGTACCGAAGCAAAATTGATGGTTAGAATCATGCGATTGAATCACTATAAGCCACTAGGAGAACGCTCGTGCGTTGCTACGGGCCAACAAATGAATCTATTATGATCATTGTGTTATTATTCCCTTCGGTCTTGTTTAGTCTTCATATAAGTTTTGTCTAAAATCGAAGTATCTCTAATATGTCCAAACTTATAGGACAAAATATTGACATTTACAATACCAAATCAATATCATGAGATTCATTAATCAAATAACCAGCACGGATTAGAGCAATTGTTACGAGCATCTTTTTGTTTGGATCAGTTATACATTAGGATCCCAGCATTATAAGATGACGAGGCAAGAAAAAAACAGTCAACAATTTCAGATTTGGTGCTGCTTGCAGGATGCACTCTTGCGCCGATTTCGCTCGCTTCATCTTGCATACGTGCAGTACTATGCTATTGTCAAGGAAAGCATGCTGTCATTGGCAGAGCTCCTGCAGGTTAAAAGAAACCTCCTTCTCCTTGTAACGGTCTAACAGCAGAACCCACATGTCAAATGGTCTACCCCATTATTCAAACATGTCAGCTTGTCCACTGCAAAACCTCATGATCTCCAAAAAAGAAAGGATAATCTATTAAGGGTTTTACATCGATAAAAATAAAGGGCACATAACACAAATGGAAACATCCCTCAAACCTGCTCTGGCTTCCTTGCCGGCGCCGTGTCCCTCGATGAGCTCAGATCCGAGTAGCCAGCATGGAGTAGTAGTTCTGCTGCCCTGGTACAGGGGCACGTCAATGCGACATGGGCGTCATCGCGGTGGCGAGGTATGCAGTCAACGGAGTACCTGCCACCGCTGCACACCTCGACCTCATTAGCGCCAGAGGACTCTGTCAATTTCGCCCGTCGACGGCACCCAATGGCATGATGCAGACAGCAGGTGGCCGCTACTGAACATCTCTGCAACAGCATGCCAAGGCCACTCCTGAACACAACCCGCCCGCCTCACTGCAGGCTCCACCCGAGTGATTGCATCCGCGAACAGGCTCTCTTTGTGGAGTGTGACGAGCACATGGTCGAGCATCACCGCTGCTTGCTCCTTAATGTTGTCGTAGACCAGGTGCATGTCGCCTCCGCGATCACTAGCCCTTGTTGAACACGAGCCATCCGCATGTAGATGTGCATCTATGGTGGCGTCTTGATTAGAAACCCTAGCTATGGGGAGAAGAAATTTGCGACGACAATGTAGGTGACCTGCTTGGATGAGTCACCGGTGCTGATGGGATGGTGCTCACACCGGCGGTAGTCCTCCATGCCTTCACGTTCGGCGTGTAGTTGATGTTGCGCCCATCCCCTCCTCCACCTCCATGTAATTATTTGTACACCACCATCTCTTCCTCCCTACGGATCACTGTCAATGCCTCGGGCATTGCGGCGAGCCCCGAATCTGAGCGCCGAGAGAGGCGATCGTGCATGGGTCGACATTGCGGGTGCGCATGGAGAGGCTGGGAGAAGGGCGCGACAGGTGAGGGGGGAATTGATTTAATCAAAATATGTTATTTCTTTCCATAAATTCATTATTTATTTATTTTTAATTTGTTATTTGTTTCCTAAAGTAAATTGTATTGATGGAAAGAATCAATTAATTTGGGTATGTTAGGAAAGTTGGATCCATGATCTTTTATACGTTAAGAAAAGTACGAGTTTGGAAGGAAAAAATGAATAGACAATGAATAAGAACCAACATGAAGGTGTGATGGGACAGGAGACGCAAAAAACCATCTGTTTTGTTAGGTCATCCATATGATGTGCCCAACTAACTACTCACACCTATAATTTTTTTTTGCGTTTCTTGGTATTGAATTAATATGGTGATCAATGTTAGTAATTTTATGTTTCCTGTGCATGCATGCATACAAATGCTGTTTACCCGAACACTGTCATCTCTTCATCAGTTGACCGATGATGTTTTTGAAACTGATACGTACGTACACTTGCTCTACTAATGTGTTTTGTTCATCTCTCTTTCTTTCCCTTTTCCCTTTGCATGCGACGTAAACTTTCTATTATACATATGACATGCGTGCGTGATTGTCAGGGCAAAAAATGCATGTCCAGCCACATGCATGCACCACGGCCGTCTGGCCGGGATAGAGGAGACGCTAAGTTCTAAATGATCCCTTTCTGTAGAAATTGTTGCCACCTTTTGGTCTTTACATCCTAGCTGAAATCAAGCAGCTCGGTTCTATATTATTGCTTAAAAGCTACACATGCATGTTGTCTGATATATGCACTGTACACACAACGAAAATTAATCTTACTTAAAAGGTACATGTATGCACATATTGTATTGCACATTCAAAGTCCAACGTGCTCAACTGACACAGACATATAAATCTCTACTGCTGCTCTTTTTTTCATTACAAATCTCTATTGCCAGCTGAAGGGTCTGGACCTACAAAACATAACTTTTATGGCTTTAAGTGCACATGCCATTAGACGGAGTACTTTTAGACCACATTAGAGATTACTTGTAGGCCAAACATTAGTGGGGTATTTGAGACATGTTTATTTTATTAGCACATTTATTTTGATGTGTCCAACGATTCGTTCTATTGGATCCGCATCAGCGATGGCGGCGTCCCTGGGGATACTAAAGAAAAGATCAAGGCTGGGAGGAGTGGTGGAATGTTTTTCCTTTTGTGGTTATTTGTAAAGAGATAAACAGTGAAAATGGGTGGTGGAAGGTGGGTCAAGAAAAGGGGCAAAAATAAACCAGTGTACAATACTACAACTCGGATTTTGTTTTGGAAGGTTATCAACAAAAGTTCTATTTGTTTTCCTCGGAAGGTGATCTCACATATATGGCATGATTTTGGAATTCTTAATTACCTATTATTAATGTGATTAAATCAAATCATCACCTGCCAAAGCAAGTACAAAACAAAATCTTTCGCTTTAATGGTGGATTTGGTTTCTCGGAAGATGATCTCACATATATGGTATGATTTTGGAATTCTTAATTACCTATTATTAATGTGATTAAATCAAATCATCACCTGCCAAAGAAAGCACAAAACAAAATCTTCCACTTTAATGGTGGATTTGGTTTTTCGAAAGGTGATCTCACATATATGGTACTATGCTTTTGGAATTCTTAATTACCTATAATTAATGTGATTAAATTGAATCATCCTACCAAAGAAAGCACAAAAAAATCTTTCGCTTTAATGGTGGATTTGGTTTTTTAATGAGAAGGAGAGAATCTCTACTCCTAAAGGGGCAGTTGGTAGCTTCTTGCCTCGAGTTTTTTCGTCTGGTTTATTTTCGTTCGTTTTTTCATCCCGTCTCCCACCGTTTCCTCCCATTGGTTTATTTTCTCCCTCTCATTAAAAAACCAAATCCACCCTTAAAGCAAAAGATTTTGTTTTGTACTTTCTTTTGCAGGTGATGATTTGATTTAATCACATGAATTATAGGTAATTAAGAATTCCAAAAGCATACCACATATGTGAGATCAACTTCCAAAAAAACAAATCCACCATTAAAGTGAAAGATTTTGTTTTGTGCTTGTTTTGGCAGGTGATGATTCGATTTAATCACATTAATAATAGGTAATTAAGAATTCCAAAATCATACCATATATGTGAGATCACCTTTCGAGAAACCAAATCCACCATTAAAGCGGAAGATTTTGTTTTGTACTTGTTTTGGCAGGTGATGGTTTGATTTAATCAAATTAATAATAGGTAATTAAGAATTTTAAAATCATGCCATATATGTGAGATCACCTTCCGAGAAAACAACTCTACTCCTAAAGGTCACTTGGTATCTTCTTGCCTCGGTTTTTTTTCGACATCCCTCCCACCTCCCATCTGTTTTTTTCGTCATCCATCCCATCTATAAACCCACACATGTAACGCGGAAAAAAATGTTGGGGAACGTCGCATGGTAAACAAAAGTTTTCCTACGCTCACGCAAGACCTATCCATGCTAATGAGCATCTACGAGAGGGAGAGTGGATCTACATACCCTTGTAGATCGCTAAGCGGGAAGCGTTAAGAAACGCGGTTGGTGTAGTCGAACGTCTTCGCGGTCCAAATCGCCGAGCGTCCCGCGATCCAATCACGATCCGTCCCGATCAAGCACCGAACGGACGACACCTCCGCGTTCAGCACACGTACAACTTGATGATGATCTCCGCCTTCTTGATCCAAAAAGAGGGAGCGGAGAGGTAGACGAGTTCTTCGGCAGCATGACGGCGCCACGATGATGGTGGTGGAGCAATTCCGGCAGGGCTTCCCCTAAGCACTGCATAAAACTGATCTAGAGGAGAAACTATGCACTAGAGGAACGGGTAGCACGTGACTGAAAATCTAGTGCAAAAACCCTAAAACCTCTAGTATATATAATAGGAAGAGAGGAGGAGGCTTGGCCCTTGGGCCAAGCCATCTAGGCTTCGGCCGAACCAAGAGGAGAGGAGGATTCGTCCTCCAATCCTAGTAGGACTAGGACTCCTCCTTATTTTGGCCTTTTTGCCTTTTTTCCACCTTTTTCTCTTTGGGCTTTTCTTCCCAGCCGCACGGGCCTTGTGTGGGACCTCCACCAGCCCACTAAGGGATGGTATTCACTCTCCCACAGCCCATGTAGCCTCTTGGGTCGAAATACCCCTCCCTATGGTCTCCCGATACACTACCGGCACTCCCGGTACACTACCGATGAGCCCAAAACTTTTTCGGCGAGTAAAATAGGACTTCCTATATATCAATCTTTACCTCCGGAACATTCCGGAGCTCCTCGTGACATCCGGGATCTCATCCGGGACCCCGAACAACCTTCGCTCACCACCATGCATAACTCTATACTACCGAAACGTCACCAAACCTTAAGTGTGCAGACCCTGCGGGTTCGGGAACTATGTAGACATGACCGAGACACCTCTACGGTGAATAACCAATAGCGGGACCTGGATGTCCATATTGGTTCCTACATATTCTACGAAGATCTTTATCGGCCGAACCTCTATGTCAAGGATTCAGTTAATCCCGTATGATGTTTGAAAGTGCGTTATATCGACTAGAGGGGGGGGGGTGTATAGGAGATTTTTACAAATTCATCACTTGAGGAATTTCAACTTTGAGGAATTTGAAATGTGATGAATAACTAGCAGCGGAAAAAGTACTCAAGTGCATGAGGAACATAGTAACATCATAGTCCCCATGATGAAATGAAACATGCACAAATAGAGAGTAGCGTGATACAGGATAAGCAGTGATGAACAAGGTAACTTGAAGAATTTGAGGTGAGGAATTTGTGAAAGTCTTCACTCAAATTCTTCAAACAGTAACAATCAATTTCATCAATAGGTATACGAGGAATAGAGGGGTTGAGGAAATAGAACCAGATAGCTCGATGAAGATAATGGTTTGATGACCCAGTTCCAACTGCTGTGACAGTCGTACGTCTGGTTTGGAGCAGCCTGGTATTTAAACCAGAGGACACACAGTCCTTACCGTATTCTCCTTGAGCTAAGGTCACACAGTCCTCGCCCAACACTCGAGGTAAGTCTTCAGGGTAGACTTCCAAAACCCTCACAAACTGGTCACCCGGCGATCCACAATTTACTGCTGGATGCTCTAGACCAAGGTCACTTCATGGTCCCCAATTGACTACATGAGCACTAGACCATGACGCCTAACCGTCTGGAGGATGCACAGTCCTCAAAGGTAACAAGCATCAGTTCCACACAGGATTTTCTTCAGTGATGCTCAATCACTATGGGTTTTGTGGTTTGGTTGTGGGTTTTTCCTCACTGATGATTTTCTCTCAAAGTCCTCAGAGGATGGGTTGCTCTCAAATGACAAGTGTCAATTCTCTCTCGGAGCAGCCAACCAGCTAGTGGTTGTGGGGGGTGGCTATTTATAGCCAAGATGCAACCTGACATGATAAGACATAAATGCCCCCAATGATATGACCGTTATGTGGATAAGAATGATTGGGGACAGCTGGTGCTAAGCACAGCAACGGTCGGAATTTCAAACTATGAAAGTCCTCAGCTTATCATGTTCCTCACTTTTAGGCAATCCGCACTGGCGAACTCCTAACTCCTCAGTCAGATCAATTTCCTCAGTGACCAGAAGAACTTCATCTTTGTCACTGAAGAACTTGTTTGAACCGTAAGATATTTCCAAAGGCTTCACTCGAAGGATTGTATGGGTTGAGGATTTTGGAGTTGAGCATCAGATGGAAATTTTCCTTAGTATTACCTCGCCCCCCTTTAATAGTACGGTGTTTCCTATGACACAAATAAAGGAAATGAAACTACGAAAACAAAAGTCTTCACGCTTCATATTCCTCGTTCATATCTTCAAGGTCACACCAACTTATTCATTTTCAAAGTCTTCACAAAGTCTTCACCAAAGTCTTCAGAAAGTCTTCAGCAAAGTCTTCACTTGAAGACATACATTTTTAGGGGTCGATAGTATCCAAATATATCAAACTCCTCATCGACTTATGGAGCCTGTGTACACTCACAAACGCATTAGTACCTTAACCTATAAGTCTTCAATACACCAAAATTACTAAGGGGCACTAGATGCACTAACAATCTCCCCCTTTTTGGTGATTGATGACAAATAGGTTAAGTTTTCAACGGGGATAAACATATGAAGTGAAAGTACAGATTTTGAGGAATTTGATTGTAAGATATAGAAGAACTCCCCCTAAAGATGTGCATTTTTGAGGAATTTGCTTTAGACTGCAAATGCACATGGCAGGTTCAAACATGGAGAACTCCCCCTATATCTTGTAATTCATACACGCATTTGAAAGTATGATATGAAGAATTTAAAATGCGTGAGGAAAATGGTGTCTGACAAAATTCAGCATGCATGCATTAAGGTATTTGAGGAAATAAACATGCGAAGAAATAGTTCAAAAGTGTCAGACCACCATCGGGCTTAAGTTTACAACTCAATCAACAAAAGTTTCGGAAGAGCGAGAGTTGTAACTTAAAAAAATTATCCCATTTATAGAGACCCGCTTGAAGACTAACTCAAATTTTCTCCCCCTTTGTCATCAAAGACCAAAAGGGAAGAAAAAGTGATGACTAACGCCCCTTTGAAGAATTTCATCGTGTTGGTGAGGAAGGAGTGCCAGCGTTGTCGGGGTCATTTGTCGATGCAGGGCCTGCAGCAGTGTCGTCAATATCTTCATCGTCATCACGCTCGCGAGATGACGAATATGAACTTGCTACCATCAAAGGAACTTGAACTTTCTTGAATTTCTTCTGAGGTCGCCGAGCCCAGTGGGGATGTTCCTCAATATCCAGCTCATCCAGTTCTTCAGAAGGCATGATGTGAGACAGTACAGCCCAAGAGCGTATGAGGTTTTCATGTGCATAATAGTGGTTCCTCTTGATAGTGTTCTGGGTCACAGTCATATTCTGCACAATGTATCCAAGTTGACGCTTCACCCACTTGTGATTACGATCAACCTTCTGATGAAGACTTATTAGAAGCTCGCGACCAGTCATCACACGAGGGGCAGACTCTTGAGGTTGTTGAGCTGAGGCTTTTGCACCGGAGTCTTGAGTGGCTGTGTCTCACTAGTGGAGAAGGAAGAGGCTTTGCAGAACTGTCCATCCAAAGGACGAGTGCCTTCATAAATGACATATTTGCCTTTTCCTTCAGTTGAGGCAATTGAGCTCTTGATAACTTCTATTGGAGGCAGAAAGCTAAAGTGATTCTGAAAATCAGCCTTGATGGGAACTGAGGACTTTGCCATGATGAATTTCATGATCCATGGCGCATAGGGCTTTTGTTCAAATGGAGCTAAGGCAGCACTGGCCAATGTCCTCATGAAGAAATCATGCAAGTTGATGGGAATCCCATGAATGATGTTGAAGAGCATATTCTTCATGATTCCTTCCACTTCTTCAGAATCGTGGCCTTTCTGAGGATACGGTAAACAGTACTGGGCACATATAGCAGATTCTTCACAAGAAAAGTGTTTGGTTGAGGCGTTCCAGGAGGCAAAGGCTTCATCAACACTTGCATCAGCTGATTTGGAAGTGCAGGCTCATTAAACAGTTTGCGGGCTTCATCTGAGGGAATTGGAACAGGGACACACTGAAGCAATTCAAAGGATTGTGCAGTGAAGTGGGTCGTGCCAGTCATCTAGTGCAATATCCATGAGTTGATATCTGAAGAATTTCCGCTTATATGCAGCATGGCATAGAACAAAATTATGATTTCTTCATTCCAGTCACAGATGTCGACACAGAATGGAAGAAGGCCTGCTTCATAGAGAACTTGGAGCACTGGTGTGAATGATGGAAGACTTTCCATATCAGCATGAGGAATTTGATGGTGCTCGAAGACTTTCTTCTTCTCATATAGGACTGACGCATAGTAGTTGAGTTGAGAGGCAGTCCAGAATCTGTTGCGACCAGCCCTTGCAGAGTCATAGGGGTTTGGTCCAGAGAAGAATGAGTGTTCTTCGAAGAAATTGTTCTTGAGGAATTTGGGACGAACAATGCCTTTGAAGGACTATCTTGGCTTGGGTTGAAGATTTTTTCGTGTGTTCCCCTTGATCTCTGTTGGCAATGGAGGAACAACAGACTAAGTGATTTGAAGAACTGGTTCCTCAGCAGTGGCCGGAGCATCATTTTCCTCAGCTATTGCAGCTGGAATTTCTTCACTGTCTGGAAGGTACAGATGTTCAGAGTCTTCTGGGATTTCTTCAGTCTGTGCAGGTGACGGAGGAATCAACATCAGAGGAGTTGCCATTGGTGAATTGGGATGTGCAGATTCCCAATATTCATCATTGACGACTAGAGTGGTGTCACAAATGTCAACATCTTCATCAATGTCTTCTACGCCAGCTTCCTCAACAGTTACCAGAAGCTGGAGCGATGATACCTTGGGGGTTGATGCAGTGTTATCGATGATAATTTCCTCATCAAGAGGCTCTGAGGAAGCAGCCGAATGATTCTCTTTTTTTGCAGGGATGACATACTCCTTCCCGAATGGCACAATAGCATAGGCTGGTGCTGAGGAAATTGGAGTTGCATCAATTGGAGTTGCTGAGGAACTTGATGAAGTTTTCAACTTCTTCAACACAGGGACATCAGAAGTTGACGCTTTTATCTTGAGTGGATTTTCCTCAGCAATAGTGGTTTCTTCAGGAACGACTGATGCAGCCGCCCTGGGAGGTTCAGTTTCTTCAAGCACATCAGATTCTTTAGCCGGCCTATCAGATTCTTCAGGTACAATGGAAGTACCTGTTGGCATAGCAGTGTACTCAGGCACAACATTGGAGGTTGCTCTGGCATGTTCATCAGTGGTCTGAGTTTCCTCAGCAGCATTGGCAGTTGCTTCTGGTGCAGAAGCATTTCCTACAACAGGTTCATCAGGCTAAGCATTTTCATCAGCTGCCTGAGGAGTTTTATCTGTAGTCTGAGCAATTTCTTCAGACTGAGGCTTTTGTGGTTGCGATCGAGCTGCAACCCTGGTGTTGTGATCCTTTATAGCTGCTTGAGCAGCCCTGACGAGTCTAACCTTGGTGCCCTTCCATTCATCATCATATTTCTGTTGATCCAAAGAGAGAGTGCGAATCTCGGACTAAACTATGACGAGTTGATTTGGGGTCAAATTCATCACATTTTCACGCAAAAAACTTTTCTTTGCGAGTCCTGTTCCTCTTAGCTCTCAGAGCTTGCTCTCTCTTCCATTGTTCTTCAGAGATGAAGTGGGTGAGGACATGATCCACTTCAGGAGGCAGATTTAGTGAAGAAAGTGGGGTGCTTGGGTCTTCATGCCACATATCGATGAAGTTGAGGGTCATCTTGGGATCCAACATGAGAGGAACAGAGCTGTCCTTTGCTCTAGCAGCCCTGTGCTGACTTTGTCTGATGATTTCTACCAATTCCTCATCATCAGCTTCATCATCATCACTATCATTATCCTCAGAACGTGAGGGTATGGTCATCACAGCCTTACTTGTGTGAGGACTTGGTCTCTGACCTCGTCTAGCAGTTTTCTTCAGCTTCAGTGCAGAGGGGCTGGTTGAAGACTTAGCTGTGTTGGAGGAGCTTGCAGTGATCTTTGGGGCTGTGGTGAAACCCCTAGTCCTCTTGCATGTAGCCAGATGCACTGGTGTAGAGGATCTTGTAACTGTTGCAGAAGACTGAGCAACGACAGTTCCAGGTGCTGAGGACTTTGAAGGCAGAGGCCTTTGACCTTGAGGAATCTGCTGTGAAGGTCTTGATGTTGAAAAACCTATCTTCAAGGCAGATTTCTTCATGATTTTCTTTGGAGCACTTACAGAAGCTCCGACAGAGGCAGCATCAGCAGAATCTTCATTGAATTTCGTCACTGCTTCTTTGGCTTTCCTAGCCAGCTTGGTTTGCTGCTTCTCCCATAGATGAGGAAAGTCCTCACCAGTCTTTAGGCTTGTGGGATCAGTGATTTGGTTCTGAGCTAGAGGAGGCCTGCTGCAAGGTGGTTTCACTGCAAATTTCATCATGTACTTTGGGGTTACATAACGATATTCTTTTCATTCTCTTGCCCATCTCCTCTCAATCTTTTGCAGACAGATCTTTCTCTGCTTGGTCATCTTTTTTCATGTGTTTCTTCATCTGGTGTGCAATATTCATCATACACATCATCTGGAATCTGAAAGGCAGTGTGCACATCTGGCTTCTTTCCTCCTTTCTGAGGTTTCTTTCCATCAGCCATTTTCTTCACTTGAGGAATATGAACTCTTGAAGATTCTGAAGAGGTACACAATTTTTCTTCAAGAAGCGCTGCGAATGAGTTAAGTTGATGAGAACCTAGTGATTCATCAGCGAACATGTTGTACCTGTGAACAGAGTATAGGTGTGAGGAATTTGAAGAGGTCATATGCGTTCTCAAAAATTTTGAAGAAAAATTAGGTGTGAGGAATTTGACCATGGATGTCTTGAGGAATTTTACTAAGTGTTCTTTGTCTCAGGTTCCTGAGTTGTACAAATTTGGAGGATTTGCACAATTGAGGAATCTTGAAGAAAATCATTACTTAGAGAAAATCATCAAGTATGAGGAGATGTAAGGCGCTTTAAAATAAGGTTCATGAAGAACAAACACCTTTTGAGGAATATGAAGAGCATTTGAGGATCAAACAAGGGCGGTAAAAGTAAATTTTATTTACCCTGGTGAAGAACATGACGAACTCAGAGATGAGATTGGGAAGTTCATGCGTTTAGATCTCCCACGCCCTAGCTTGGCAGAGGGAGACAACTACAGCGCCGGCGGGATGAGGATTTCCACAGCCGGTGTGAGTACGGCGATGACGAGGTTGAGGCAGTGAAGCTCTTCCTCACCGGCGATGATGACTTTAGCGACATCGCTAGGTTGGAGCTTAGGAGAGGGATGAGATGCAGAGTAACCGAGCATAGTTGATGGGATGGGGGCATTTATAGAGGAAGTGAAAACCGATCTGCCCGAAGATTTTGGACAGGATTGCCCCTGACCCTTGCTCTCCACGCGACAGGTTTCACCCACATACTTAGCGGTGGTGATAGTGGGAGGTCATGGGTTATCTAGGCGCGGGAATAGGAACAGTTTGAGCGGGAACCGCCGAAAATTTTGGTAGTGAAGATTTCAAAGTTTTCGTTCACAAATTCTTGAGGTGTCAAGGACACAGTGAAGACTTTGAACGAGTTTCAAAGTAGAACGCATATGAATAATTTGTGAACAGACTTGGTTGAGTTTAGCATAGAGGGGAAAATGGGTCCGATCACATTCACTTAGATGAAAATCAACTTGAAGAATTAGCAATAAGTGAATGCTGTTGAGCACATGAAAGCTCAAATATAAATATATATGTATAGTCAATGAAGAACATGAGTTTCTAAGTTTGAAGAAATTGAAAACTTGAGGAATTTGAAAAACTTGAGGAATTTGCAAATATGAGGAATTTGATAGTTTGAAGAATTTGCAAAAACAACGAAATGCTCAATTTTGAGGAATTTCAACTTTTGGTTGGTGGCGTAACCCACCATATAAGAATGATGATTTTAGACACTGCGTACAATTGTCATAGGGTTCTGAGAATCAAATTCTTCATTAATTTCTTCACACTTAGAGAGTTATTCTTCATTGATTGAAGAAAAACGCTACTTCGTGTGTTGCTCATCTAAGTTATCAATTTTTCTTAAGTGTTAGGACGTGTGTTCTTCATCAAAGAACATTTGAAGATTGTAAGATATTTAGCTCACACCGCAACTTGCAAAATCTCTTTTCATCCAAGGGCTTTGTGAAGATATCGGCCAGTTGTTCTTTAGTGGGAATGTGGTTGATGGAGATGTCGCCCTTGAGTACATGATCGAAGAAAGTGATGACGAATCTGGATGTGCTTGGTCTTGGAGTGCTGAACTGGGTTGTACGCAATCTTGATGGCACTCTCGTTGTCACAGTAGAGAGGCACATTCTTCAACTTGATGCCGTAGTCCTTGAGAGTTTGCTTCATCCATAGTAACTGAGCACAACACGAGCCACCAGCAATGTACTCAGCTTCTGCAGTAGAGAGTGAAACGCAGTTCTGCTTCTTCGAGGACCAACAGACTAAGGATCGTCCGAGGAAATGACATGTGCCTGAGGTTGACTTGCGATCCACACGATATCCAGCATAGTCAGCATCAGAGTATCCAACGAGGTGAAGATTTTAGCCCTTGGGATACCACAATCCAAGTGTTGGTGTGTGAGCTAAGTATCGAAGAATATGTTTCACAACCTTATGGTGTGATTCCTTCGGTGTTGCTTGGAATCGAGCACACATGCAAACACTTAGCATTATATCAGGCCTAGATGCACATAGGTACAATAAGGAGCCAATCATGGAGCGGTATACTTTCTGATTGAAATCTTTACCATTTTCATCAGTGCAGAGGTGGCCTTTTGAAGGCATTGGAGTTTTGACGCCTTTGCAATCTTGCATGTCGAATTTGCTCAGAACATCTTTGAGGTATTTCTCTTGTGAGATGAAGATGCCATTGTCTTGCTGACGAATTTGAAGACCTAGGAAGAATTTCAACTCTCCCATCATAGACATTTGTCACTGTAACGTTTGTCAGTACAACCAAAGATAATATCATCAACATATATTTGGCATATGAACAGTTCATTGTCATAGGATTTGTTGAAAAGAGTAGGCTTGAGTGAACTGGGTTTGAGGCCTTTCTTCATGAGGAATTCCTTCAGAGTGTTGTACCACGCCCGAGGGGCCTGCTTGAGGCCATAGAGGGCCTTGTTTAGTCTGAAGACTTTGTCAGGATGCTTAGGGTCTTCAAAACCTAGGGGTTGAGCAACATATACTTCTTCCTCAAGCCTACCATTGAGGAATGCACTTTTCACATCCATTTGATATAAGATGGTATTATGATGGTTAGCGTACGCAAGTAATATGCGAATAGCCTCAAGTCTAGCAACAGGTGCAAGCGTTTCATCAAAGTCAATTCCTTCAACCTGTGTGTAGCCTTGGGCTACAAGACGAACTTATTCCTCACCACGAGGCCATTTTCATCTGTCTTGTTGCGATAGATCCACTTGGTACCTATGATGTTATGTTTGCGAGGATCTGGTCGCTTGACAAGTTCCCACACGTTGTTGAGCTTGAACTGATGCAATTCCTCTTGCATAGCTTGAATCCACTCAGGCTCCTTGAATGCTTCATCAACTTTGGTGGGCTCTATGATAGAGACAAAGGCAAAGTGCCCGCAAAATTTAGTTAGATATGAAGCTTTTGAGCGTGTGAGAGGACCTGGTGCGTTGATGTCATCGATGATTTTGTCAATCTGCACTTCATTTGCTACTCTTGGATGAGCAGGTTGACGAGGCTGAGGATTTTCATCAGCACCATTTTCTTCAGGTATATCAACATGAGAGTTTTCATTTGTTGGAATGATTTCCTTAGTTGGTATGACATCTTCTGTTGCCTTTAGCTTGATGGATTCCTCAGGAGATTGTTCATCTAACACAGAAGGCAAGTGCTCTCTTTGCGAGCCATTAGTTTCATCAAACCGCACATCTATAGTTTCAACCACCTTGTGATGGTAGGTGTTGAAGACTTTGTAGGTGTGCGAGTCCTTTCCATAACCAAGCATAAAACCTTCATGTGCTTTCGGTGCAAACTTAGAACTATGGTGAGGATCTCTGATCCAGCATTTTGCACCGAAGACTTTGAGATAACTTACATTGGGTTTCTTGCCTGTCATGAGCTCATATGAAGTCTTATTGAAGAATTTGTGAAGATATACCCTATTGATGATGTGGCATGCAGTATCAATTGCTTCAGGCCAGAAGCGACGAGGGGTTTTGTATTCGTCAAGCATGGTGCGAGCCATCTCAACAAGTGTCCTATTTTTGCGCTCCATGATGCCATTCTACTGAGGAGTATAAGGGTCAGATAGCTCATGAGTAATACCAAGTTCATCAAGATATTCATCAAGATTAGTGTTCTTGAACTCAGTCCCATTATCACTCCTGATATGTTTGATCTTGACGCCGAAGTTGGTGGAGGCCCTTGAAGCAAATCGTCTGAAGACGTCCTGCACTTCATTTTTGTACAGAATAATATGCACCCATGTGTAATGAGAGTAATCATCAACAATGACAAAGCCATACAAACTTGATGCATTTGTTAGTACGGAGTAATGAGTGGGGCCAAATAGATCCATGTGAAGCAATTCAAAGGGTCGAGTCGTGGTCATGATTGTCTTCGAGGGATGCTTGGATCTGGTCATCTTCCCAGATTCACATGCATCGTAGAGGTGGTCCTTGAGGAATTTGACACCCTCGATGCCAATGACGTGCTTTTTCTTCACGAGTGTGTGCAGGTTCCTCATACCAGCATGTCCAAGTCGTCGATGCCACAACCAGCCGTCTGAAGACTTTGCAAGTAAGCAAGTGGCAGGTTGAGGACCTGTAGAGAAATCAACAATATACAAGTCTCCTCTCCTAAAGCCTTAGATGACTTTGGAATTGTCAGATTCCATGATGACAACACAACGATATTTTCCAAATACGACAACCATATTAAGATCACAAAGCATTGAGACAGACATAAGGTTGAACCCGGGGGATTCAACGAGCATCACCTTATCCATGGTTCGGTCCTTTGAGATAGCAACCTTACCAAGTCCCAATACCTTGCTTTTTTCCTTTGTCTGCATAGGTGATATGCTTCAGAGGAGATGGAGTGAGTGGCAAATTCATCAGTAGATTCTTGTCACCCGTCATGTGGTTTTTGCATCCACTATCGAACCCACTCAGTAGCTTTTAGAGTATCATCCTGCAGATGAATTAGTACAACTTAAGAACTCATATGCTTCAGAGTGAAGAATATGATATCAATTTCATCAGACAAAATTTCATCACATAAGATAGTGAGCAAGTAGAGTGAGGACGTGAGAAATGAAGAATTCATTTCATCATGGTTAGCTTGCGTCCTTTCAAGCATTTCCTCAGGTCTCCAGCAAATTCATCAGATGTTCAAATTCATCTGGAGACCTGACCCTGCATAAGATGTCAGTTTGATTTCTTCACCACTCACATCTGGAGGGGTGGCAAAGAATTCATCATTCTACGAGTACCATATGAGAAGGGAGGCATAGAAGCAAGTGCGTTTCGTTTCACAGGGCGAGGCTTAGAGTATTCAAATGAATAAGCAGAGAAATTCTTCGAGGACTTATCAACATAATGGTTTGAAGAATAATGCACATATTCATAACTCTTAGGTTTTCCCTGCGAAACAGAGGCATTAGCACAAGAATGATGATTTTGACCATTTGAGGAATTTGGTCCAAGTGAGGACTTTTGTCCATATGAGGAATTTGATCTGGGGTTCCTATTCTTCATGAGTGGTGTCGTGAGGACATTCACTTGAAGATTTTGTAGGTTGCTCTTGGGAACCCAGATTTTCTTCATAAGAGAACCGCTCCTGCAGTTAGTTCCAACATATCTAGCAAATACTTCACTTTTTTGATTTTTGAAGAATCTGTAATTGGAGTCAAGTGACTCATCAGAGGAATATGAAGTTTTACAAGTAAAGCCAGATAAAGTGGATGGATCTACAAGAGATCCTTTTGCAGCAACCCATGAGGTTTTGGGGTACTGCTCAGGCGTCTAGTAGGATCCATCAGCGTTGAGTTTCCTCACAAAGTCTATACCCTCTTTCCTAGGGTTCCTATCCAGAATCTGCTTTTTGAGGACATCGCAAAGGGTTTGATGTCCTTTGAGACTTTTGTAGATGCCTATCACATACAATTCCTTCAACCCTGCATTGTCATCAGTGATACTAGTGGTATCCTCAGATGAGGAATTTAAGACCACGGGAATAGTTGAAGAAATTGCAGCAATAGAAGCATTTGAACATTCAGGTGAAGAATTTGCAGTTTCACGTTCGATGCATTTCAAACAAGGTGGAATGAAATCTTCCTGAGCGGTACTAATCTGTTAAGCCAGTAAGGAATCATTTTCCCTTTGGAGATCCTCATGTGACACCCTCAGTTTCTCAAGATCTTGCTTTCCTTGAAGAAATTCATAAGAAAGCTTCTCATGATCAGCTAAGAGGTCGTTATGATGACTCTGTAGGTTATCATACTTCGTCTGAAGACTTTTGAGATCGACTGACAGAGTTTGAGTCCGATCTACTTCATGGTTCAATAGATCATCGCTTTTGTCTAGCATTTTCTGAAGCTTTTAGAGTGCACTTTGTTGCTTAGTGGCAATATTAACAAGTTTAGCATATCTAGGTTTCACATATTCATAAGATTCACCTTCACTTGATTCAGATGAGGAATGATGTTTGTGTACCTTTCAGCCTTTTGCCATGAAGAAATAGGTGGGAGCATGAGCATCATTGCTGATGTCAGAGTCGTTGGAGTAGTCATATTCTTCATCGTTGAAGATGGACTTGCTGATGAAAGCAGTAGCGAGAGCAAGGCTAGTGACACCAGATTCTGATTCCTTCTCAGATTCTTCCTCTTCTTCATATTCTTCAGATTCTTCCTCAGAATCCATTTCCTTGCCGATGAATGCTCGAGCCTTTCTGGAACCATTCTTATTGTGCTTTGAGGACTTTGAAGATGAGGACTTTGTAGATGAGGACTTTGAAGATTTCTTCTTTTTCTTCGAGTCATCAGAACTATCATCCTTGTATTTCTTCTTCTTCTTTGAGTCTTTTTCCCAGAGAGGACAGTCAGAGATAAAGTGACCAGGCTTCTTGCAACGATGACAAGTTCTTTTCTTGTAATCTTTTGAGGAATCTGATTTCCTCAAGCCACTTTTTGATGACTTTCCAAATCCACCTCTTCTTGAGAACTTCTGGAATTTCCTCACAAGCATTGCTAGTTCCTGACTTAGTTCTTCAGGATCACCAAGGCTGCTGTCAGAATCTTCTTCTTCAGATGATGAAATTGCTTTTGCCTTCAGAGCACGAGATCTTCCATAGCTTGGCCCGTAGAGGTCTCTCTTTTCAGCTTGTTGGAATTCATAAGTATTGAGTCTCTCAAGAATATCAGCAAGATCAAGTGCTTTATAATCTCCACGTTCTTGGATCATCAAGGCCAGAGTATCAAACGAGGAATCGAGAGATCGTAGCAGTTTATTCACCACTTCATGGTCAGTGATATTAGTCGCACCCAGTGCTTGAAGTTCATTAGATATATCAGTGAGGCGATCAAATGTTTGCTGAACATTTTCATTGTCAAGTCGCTTGAAGCGGTTGAGTGGAAACACCTTCGTTGACTTTGGACAACCTATCCCAGATAAGCTTAGCAGACTCCAAAGCACTCACTCTGCCATACTGACCTTTGCTCAGATGACCACAGATGATATTCTTCGCTTGCAAATCGAGTTTCTTGAATCTTATCACATCAGCAGTAGTAACAGTGGGAGTGACAGAGGGAACACCATTTTCCACAACGTACCGGAGATCATTGTCAATAGCTTCAAGGTGCATACACATCTTGTTCTTCCAGTAGGGGTAGTCTGTCCCATCGAAGGTAGGACATTTCGTGGAAACCTTGATCATACCTGCAGTCGACATAACTAGAACTCCAGGTGGTTAAACCAAAATCACACAGAGCAAGGGAGTACCTGCTCTGATACCAATTGAAAGTGCGTTATATCGACTAGAGGGGGGGGGTGAATAGGCAATTTTTACAAATTCATCACTTGAGGAATTTCAACTTTGAGGAATTTGAAATGTGATGAATAACTAGCAGCAGAATAAGTACTCAAGTGCATGAGGAACATAGTAACAACATAGTCCTCATGATGAAATAAAACATGCACAAATAGAGAGTAGCATGATACAGGATAAGCAGTGATGAACAAGGTAACTTGAAGAATTTGAGGTGAGGAATTTGTGAAAGTCTTCACTCAAATTCTTCAAACAGTAACAATCAATTTCATCAATAGGTATATGAGGAATAGAGAGGTTGAGGAAATAGAACCAGATAGCTCGATGAAGACAATGGTTTGATGACCCAGTTCCAACTGCTGTGACAGTCATACGTCTGGTTTGGAGCGGCCTGGTATTTAAACCAGAGGACACATAGTCCCAGGACACACAATCCTTACCGTATTCTCCTTGAGCTAAGGTCACACAGTCCTCGCCCAACACTCGAGGTAAGTCTTCAGGGTAGACTTCCAAAACCCTCACAAACTGGTCACCCGGCGATCCACAATTTACTGTTGGATGCTCTAGACCAAGGTCACTTCATGGTCCCCAATTGACTATAGGAGCACTAGACCATGACGCCTAACCATCTGGAGGATGCACACTCCTCAAAGGTAACAAGCGTCGGTTCCACACATGAATTTCTTCAGTGATGCTCAATCACTATGGGTTTTGTGGTTTGGTTGTGGGTTTTTCCTCACTGATGATTTTCTCTCAAAGTCCTCAGAGGATGGGTTGCTCTCAAATGACAAGTGTCAGTTCTCTCTCGGAGCAGCCAACCAGCTAGTGGTTGTGGGGGGTGGCTATTTATAGCCAGGATGCAACCTGACATGATAAGACATAAATGCCCCCAATGATATGACCGTTATGTGGATAAGAATGATTGGGGACAGCTGGCGCTAAGCACAGCAATGGTCGGAATTTCGAACTATGAAAGTCCTCAGCTTATCATGTTCCTCACTTGTAGGCAATTCGCACTGGCGAACTCCTAACTCCTCAGTCAGATCAATTTCCTCAGTGACCAGAAGAACTTCATCTCTGTCACTAAAGAACTTGTGTGAACCGTAAGAGATTTCCAAAGGCTTCACTCGAAGGATTGTATGGGTTGAGGATTTTGGAGTTGAGCATCAGTTGGAAATTTTCCTTAGTATTACCTCGTCCCCCTTTAACAGTACGGTGTTTCCTATGACACAAATAAAGGAAATGAAACTATGAAAACAAAAGTCTTCACGCTTCATATTCCTCGTTCATATCTTCAAGGTCACACCAACTTCTTCATTTTCAAAGTCTTCACAAAGTCTTCACCAAAGTCTTCAGCAAAGTCTTCACTTGAAGACATACATTTTTAGGGGTCGATAATCTCTGAATATATCAAACTCCTCATCGACTTATAGAGCCTGTGTACACTCACAAACGCATTAGTACCTTAACATATAAGTCTTCAATACACCAAAATCACTAAGGGGCACTAGATGCACTAACAATGTTCCCTTTGTTCTTCGGTATGTTACTTGCCCGAGATTCGATTGTCGGTATCTCCATACCTAGTACAACCTCGTTACCGGCAAGTCTCTTTACTCGTTCAGTAATACAAGATCCCGTGACTAACACTTAGTCACATTGCTTGCAAGGCTTATAGTGATGTTGTATTACCGAGTGGGCCCTGAGATACCTCTCCGTCACATGGAGTAACAAATCCCAGTCTTGATCCATGCCAACCCAACAGACACCCTCGAAGATACCTGTAGAGCACCTTTGTAGACACCCAGTTACATTGCGACGTTTGATACACACAAGGAACTCTTCCGGTGTCCGTGAGTTGCATGATCTCATGGTCATAGGAACATATACTTGACATGTAGAAAACAGTAGCAATAAACTGACACGATCATATGCTACGTTTGTAGTTTGGGTCTTGTCCATCACATGATTCTCCTAATGATGTGATCCCGTTATCAAATGACATCACATGTCAATGGCTAGGAAACCTTGACCATCTTTGACCAACGAGCTAGTTCACTAGAGGCATACTAGGGACAGAGTGTTGTCTATTAACCCACACATGTAATGTGTTTCCAATCAATACAATTATAGCATGGATAATAAACGATTATCATGAACAAGGAAATATAATAATAAACACTTTATTTATTGCCTCTAAGGTATATTTCCAACAGTCTCCCACTTGCACTAGAGTTAATAATTTAGTTCGCATCACTATGTGATTTAAATTGTAATGAATCGAACACCCATGCAGTTCTGGTGTTGATCATGTTTAGCCCTTGGAAGAGGATTAGTCAACAGGTCTATAACATTCAGATCCGTGTGCACTTTGCAAATACTTATGTCCTTTTCCTCGATGTAATCACGGATGGAGTTGAAGCGTCGCTTTATGTGTCTGGTCCTCTTGTGAAACCTTGGTTCCTTGCCCAGACCAATGGCACCAGTGTTGTTACAGAACAGCTTCATTGGATTCAGTGCACTGGGCACTACTCCAAGATCTATCATGAACTGCTTCATCCAGACACCTTCCTTCGCTGTCTCCGAGGCTGCGATGTACT
The DNA here is from genome assembly GCA_022496015.1 of Hordeum marinum. NCBI lineage: Eukaryota > Viridiplantae > Streptophyta > Magnoliopsida > Poales > Poaceae > Hordeum > Hordeum marinum. The sequence goes on from CM039676.1 coordinate 447,709,516, forward strand.
CCGCTTCGCACGTAGAATCAGCTACCATGCTTTGCTTGGAACTGCACTAGCTTACCGCTCCCCCATTAAAAATAAATACGTATCCGGTTTGTGACTTAGAGTCATCCAGATCAGTGTCAAATCTTGTATCGACGTAACCCTTTACAACGAGCTCTTCATCACCTCCATAAACGAGAAACATTTCCTTAGTCCTTTTCAGGTACTTAAGGATATTCTTGACCGTCGCCCAGTGCTCCATTCCAGGATCACTTTGAAACCTTCCGGCCATACTTATGGCAAGGCTGACATCGGGTCTTGTGCATAGCATTGCATACATGATAGAGCCTATGGCTGAAGCATAGGGGATGACGCTCATCTTTTCTCTATCTTCTGCAGTCACTGGGCATTGAGTCTTACTCAACTTCACACCTTGTAACACAGGCAAGAACCCCTTCTTGGACTGATCCATTTTGAACTTCTTCAAAACTTTATCAAGGTATGTGCTCTTTGCAAGTGCTATTAAGCGTCTCGATCTATCTCTATAGATCTTAATGCCTTATATGAAAGCAGCTTCTCCTAGGTCCTTCATTGAAAAACTCTTGTTCAAATATTCCTTCACGCTTTCCAGCATTTCTATATTGTTTCCAATCAGTAATATGTCATCCACATATAATATTAGAAACGCTATAGAGCTCCCACTCACTTTCTTGTAAATACAAGCTTCTCCATAAACTTGGATAAACCCAAACGCTTTGATCACCTCATCAAAGCGCTTATTCCAACTCCGAGATGCTTGCACCAGCCCATAAATGGATCGTTGGAGTTTGCAAACTTTGTCAGCATTCTCCGGATCGACAAAACCTTCTGGTTGCATCATATACAACTCTTCCTCAAGGAAACCGTTGAGGAACGCTGTTTTGACATCCCTCTGCCAAATTTCATAGTCGAAATAAGCAGCTATTGCTAACATGATTCTGACAGACTTAAGCATCGCCATGGGTGAGAAAGTCTCATCGTAGTCAACTCCTTGAACTTGTGAAAAACCCTTTGCCACAAGTCGAGCTTTATAGACGGTGACATTACCGTCCGCGTCCGTCTTCTTCTTAAAGATCCTTTTGTTCCGAATGGCCTTTCGCCCTTCAGGTAATACTTCCAAAGTCCATACTTTGTTTTCATACATGGATCGCATCTCGGATTTCATGGCCTCTAACCATTTCTTGGAATTCGGGCCCATCACCGCTCCTCCATAGCTCGTAGGTTCATTGTTGTCCAACAACATGACCTCCAAGACAGGGTTGGCATACCATTTAGTAGCAGTACGCGCCCTTGTCGACCTACGAGGTTCAATAGTAACTTGATCCGAAGCTTCATGATCATCATCATTAACTTCCTCTTCAACTGTCGTAGGCTCCACAGAAACATCTTTCTGCGTTGCGCTACTCTCTGGTTGAAGTAAAGGTTCAATAACCTCATCACGCTCTATTTTCCTCCCACTCAATTCTTTCGAGAGAAACTCTTTCTCAAGAAATGTTCCGTTCTTAGCGACAAACACTTTGCCTTCAGATCTGAGATAGAAGGTATACCCGACTGTCTCTTTTGGGTATCCCATGAAGACGCATTTCTCCACTTTGGGTTCCAGCTTTTCAGGCTGAAGCTTTTTGACATAAGCATCACATCCCCAAACTTTAAGAAACGACAACTTTGGCCTCTTGCCAAACCACAATTCATATGGCATCATCTCAACGGATTTTGATGGTGCCCTATTTAAAGTGAATGCAGCTGTCTCTAATGCATAACCCCAAAACAATAGTGGCAAATCAGCAAGAGACATCAGAGAACACACCATATCTAATATGGTTCGATTACGACATTCGGACACCCGATTGCGCTGTGGTGTTTCGGGCGGTGTCAACTGTGAAACAATTCCACACTGTCTTAAGTGACTGCCAAACTCATAACTCGGATATTCACCTCCCCGATCAGATCGCATGAATTTAATCTTCTTGTTACGATGATTCTCAACTTCACTCTGAAATTGCTTGAACTTTTCAAATGTTTCAGACTTGTGTTTCATTAAGTAAATATACCCATATCTACTTAAGTCATCAGTGAAGGTGATAAAATAAAGATATCCACTATGCGCTGTAACATTCATTGGACCGCACACATTAGTATGTATGATTTCCAATAAGTCATTTGCCCGTTCCATTGTTCCAGAGAACTGCATTTTAGTCATCTTGCCCATGAGGCATGGTTCACATGTGTCAAATGATTCAAAATCAAGTGACTCCAAAAGTCCACCAGGATGGAGCTTCGTCATGCGTTTTACACGAATATGACCTAAACGGCAGTGCCACAAGAAAGTGGTACTATCATTATCAACTCTACATCTTTTGGCATCAATGTTATGAACATGTGTATCATCACTATCAAGATTGAATATGAATAAACCCCTCACATTGGGTGCATGACCATAAAAGATATTACTCATATAAATAGAACAAGCTTTATTCTTTGATTTAAATGAGTAACCGTCTCGCAATAAACAAGATCCAGATATAATGTTCATGCTTAATGCATGCACTAAATAACAATTATTCAGGTTCATCACTAATCCCGATGGTAATCAAAGAGAGAGTGTGCCGATGACGATCACATCAACCTTGGAACCATTTCCCACATGCATCGTCACTTCAACCTTTGCCAGCCTTCGTCTATTCTGTAGTTCCTATTTTGAGTTGTAAATGTGAGCAACCGAACCGGTATTGAATACCTAGGCACTACAACGAGAGCTAGTAAGGTACACATCAATAACATGTAGATGGTATATACCTTGTTTGTCGTTGTTCGCCTTCTTGTCAGCCAGGTATGGGGCAGTTCTGCTTCCAGTGACCAGTTACCTTGCAATGAAAGCACTCAATTTCTGGCTTGGATCCATGCTTGGGCTTCTTCACAGGAGTAACAACTGCTTTGCCATCCTTCTTGCCCTTGCCCTTGCCATTCTTCTTGAAACTAGTGGTTTTATTGACCATCAACATTTGATGTTCTTTCTGGATTTCAGACTCAGCGACTTTTAGCATCGCAAATAGCTCGACGACTGACTTGTTCATCCCATGCACGTTATAGTTCATCACAAAGCTCTTGTAACTAGGTGGCAGTGATTGAAGAACTCTATTAGTGATCGACTCTGGCGGAAGGGCAATTCCCAACTCCGCTAGATGAGTCGAATACCTAGACATTCTGAGTATATGTTCACTGATAGACCCGTTCTCCTCCATCTTGCAAGCATAGAACTTATCGGAGGTCTCATACCTCTCGATTCAGGCATTCTTCTGAAAGATAAACTTCAACTCCTGGAACATCTCATATGCTCCATGACGTTCAAAACGTCTTTGAAGTCCCGGTTCTAAGCCATACAATATTGCATGCTGAACTATTGAATAATCTCCAAAACTTGAAGTCCCGAGTCAACATTACTTCCATCATCTTTCAACTTAGCTTTCTCTAGGAACACATTAAAATTCAGGGGTGCTACTGCGCGAGCCATCGATCTACAACATAAATATGCAAAGGTTACTTAGACTATTGTTCAAGATAATGAGTTTAGTTAATCAAATTACTAAAGCTCCCACTCAAATTGACATCCCTCAGGTCATCTGAGTGTCACATGATCCAAATTCACCAACTCAAGTCCGATCATCACGTGAGTTGAGGTGGTTTCAATGGTGAAAATCATCATGTTGATCATATCTACTATATGACTCATGTTCGACCTTTCGGTCTCTTGTGTTCCGAGGCCATGTCTGTACATGCTAGGCTCATCAAGTTTAACCCGAGTGTTCTGCATGTGCACCACTGGCTTGCACTTGTTGTATGTGAACGTAGAGTCCATCACACCCGATCATCACGTGGTGTCTTGACACGACGAATTTTCGCAATGGTGCACACTAGGGGAGAACACAATTCATCTTGAAATTTAAGTGAGGGATCACCTGATAATGCTACCGTCGTCCTAAGCAAAACAAGGTGCATAAAAGGATTAACATCACATGCAAATCATAAGTGACATGATATGGCCATGAACTTGTGCTTTTGATATCCATCTTGAAAGCACCGGCATGATCTCCATCATCACCGGCACGACACCACGATCTCCACCATCTTGATCTCCATGAACGTGTCACCATCGGGGTTGTCGTGCCCATTATGCTTGTACTACTATTGCTACCGTTTAGTGATAAAGTAAAGCATTACATAGCGCTTAATGATTGACATGCATGTCATACAATAATTAAAGAGAACCCTATGGCTCCTGCCGGTGGCCATACTCATCGACATGTAAGTTGTGATATTCTATACAACACATGATCATATCATACATCACATATATCACATCATGTAATTGGCCATATCACATCACAACATACCCTGCAAAAACAAGTTAGACGTCCTCTAATTGTTGTTGCATGTTTTACGTGGCTGCTACGGGTATCTAGAAAGAACAATTCTCACCTATGCATAAACCATAACGGTGATACATAAGTTGCTTTTCAACCTTCTTAAGGACCGCCTTTGTCGAATCCAATCCAACTAAAGTAGGAGAAACTACCACCCGCCAGCCATCTTTTGCAACAAGTTGCAGTTGAGGGAACCAGTCTCTCATAAGCGTACGAGTAATGTTGGTCCGGGCCGCTTCATCCCACAATACCACTGAACCAAAACACGACCAAGGGAGGAAGCAATCTAAGCATCAACGCCCACAAACTCTTTGTGTTCTACTCGAGATCCCATCTACACATAGACCTAGCTTTGATACCACTGTTGGGGAACGTCGCATGGGAGAGTGGATCTACATACCCTTGTAGATTGCTAAGCGGGAAGCATTAAGAAACACGGTTGGTGTAGTCCAACGTCTTCGTGATCCAAATTGCCGAGCGTCCCATGATCCAATCACGATCCGTCCCGATCAAGCACCGAACGGACGACACCTCCACGTTCAGCACACGTACAACTTGATGATGATCTTCGCCTTCTTGATCCAGCAAGAGAGAGCAGAGAGCAAGACGAGTTCTCCGGCAGCATGACGGTGCCACGACGATGGTGGTGGAGCAATTCCGACAGGGCTTCTCCTAAGCACTGTAGAAAACTGATCTAGAGGAGAAACTATGCACTAGAGGAACGGGTAGCACGTGGCTGAAAATCTAGTGCAAAAACCCTAAAACCTCTAGTATATATAAGAGGAAGAGAGGAGGAGGCTTGGACCAAGGGCCAAGCCATCTAGGCTTCGTCCGAACCAAGAGGAGAGGAGGATTCCTCCTCCAATTCTAGTAGGACTAAGACTCCTTATTTTGGCCTTTTTGCCTTTTTCCACCTTTTTCTCTTTGGGCTTTTCTTCCCAGCTGCATGGGACTTGTGCGGGACTTCCACCAGACCACTAAGGGCTGGTATTCACTCTCCCACAGCCCATGTAGCCTCTTGGGTCGAAAAACCCCTCCTGATGGTCTCCCGGTACACTACCGGCACTCCCGGTACACTACCGATGAGCCCAAAACTTTTCCGATGACCAAAATAGGACTTCCTATATATCAATCTTTACCTCCAGACCATTACGGAGCTCCTTGTGACGTCTGGGATCTCATCCGGGACTCCGAACAACCTTTGGTCACCACCATGCATAACTCTATACTACTGAAATGTCACCAAACCTTAAGTGTGCAGACCCTGCGGGTTTGAGAACTATGTAGACATGACCGAGACAACTCCACGGTCAATAACCAATAGCAGGACCTAGATGACCATATTGGTTCCTACATATTCTACGAACATCTTTATCGGCCGAACCTCTAGGTTAAGGATTCAGTTAATCCCGTATGATGTTCCCTTTGTTCTTCGGTATGTTACTTGCCCGAGATTCGATCGTCGGTATATCCATACCTAGTTCAACCTCGTAAACGGCAAGTCTATTTACTCGTTCCATAATACAACATCCCATGACTAACACTTAGTCACATTGCTTGCAAGGCTTATAGTGATGTTGTATTACCGAATGGGCCTTGAGATACCTCTTCGTCACACGGAGTAACAAATCCCAGTCTTGATCCATGCCAACCCAACAGACACCCTCGAAGATACCTGTAGAGCACCTTTATAGTCACCCAGTTACGTCGCGATGTTTGATACACACAAGGCACTCTTCTGGTGTCCGTGAGTTGCATGATCTCATGGTCATAGGAACATATACTTGACTTGCAGAAAACAGTAGCAATAAACTGAGACGATCATATGCTACGTTTGTAGTTTGGGTCTTGTCCATCACATCATTTTCCTAATGATGTGATCCCCTTATCAAATGACATCACATGTCAATGGCTAGGAAACCTTGACCATCTTTGACCAACGAGCTAGTTCACTAGAGGCATACTAGGGACAAAGTGTTGTCTATTTACCCACACATGCAATGTGTTTCTAATCAATACAATTATAGCATGGATAATAAACGATTATCATGAACAAGGAAATATAATAATAAACACTTTATTTATTGCCTCTAGGGCATATTTCCAACAAAAAAGAGAAAAACCAACTAGCCATGCCCCTCGCACGAAATAAGCGGACGAAAACTGTAATGATGCCCCTCGGACAAAAAACAGGACGGACCGCCCACTCGCATGAACAGGGAGTCACGCAGCAAGACCCCCCTCCTCACATGCCCACCCGCCCGTGCCCTCCACTTTCTTCCCCCATCTTCCCCTCCACCGCCGGCCCCTTCTCCCGCTCTGCCGCCGCCCCTACTGCTCCCCCGGCCCGACCTCTTGTTTGGTGAGGGTGGCAGGAACAACTCCACCTCCCCACTCCCCCATGCGATAGCGCCGCCAAAGCTTCTAGTAGAAGTTCCGTCCCCACCACGGGCGGCTGCCTGATCCCGTCCACGCCGCCACACCAAACGGGCGAGGAGTACTCCCACGAGACGGGAAGGTGCACGGACCAGGATGTTGGGGAGTCGCTGGAGGAGGACGGGGTGAACGTGAACGGCGGCGATGACGTGTTTCGCCTGGGTTTCATCGGTGCGGGGAACCTGGCTGAGAGCATCGCGCGTGGCGTCACAACATCGGGCGTCCTCTCGGCCTCCACCGTCCTCCCCGCGCCCGCCACCTCGAGCGCGGTGCCGCCTTCGCCTCCCTCGGTGCCACCATCCTTGCCTTCAACACCCAGGTCTGTTTCTCCTTCCCCATCTGATTGACCCCGCCTCCCTCCACTCAAAGCAGCCAAGCATCTATGTATGTCTGTCACACGTTCATGCTTGATAGACACTCTGTGTCTCATGTGATTTTTTTCCTTCTTGTTGATGACAGTGATGTGATCGTCATCTCCATCAAGCCCCAGATTGGTAAGTGTACCAAGTAGTATTTTCAGCCTGTGAAGGCACTCAGTTACTTATGCATCAATGAGGACTCAGACTTAACAATTTGGCCTTTTGATTTGCGTGCTTATGAGATTATGCATATATGAAATTGTAGTGAAGCAGGTTTTGGTTGAGCTCAAGCCCTTGTTGTATTAAGAAAAGCTTCTGGTCTCCATTGCCTTTGGCATCAAGATGAAAGATTTATAGGTCAGTCAGTGTACATTCATGGCCTATCCAACTTCTCAAACTTTAATTTTTGTTAAACTACCCTCCATAAAAACTGTAGAGGTGGAGCGATGCACCATTTTCTCTCCAGCACATATGCCCAGGGTGAACGCCTGTGACCATCTCGGGGTGGGTACCCGAGGATGTCTATATTTATGGTGATAGTTGTCGAGGATTTGTGAGGTGTCATGTGTGTTTGCCATGGCCCCTTTGCTAAATTTGATGTTCTGCTATACTGCTATTACATATGTAGAGAGGTCTGGTGCAGCGAGTGGAGGAGGATCTCGAGCACATATGCCCGGGAGGAGGAGACAACATGGTGCTTGGTGCGCATGCTGGCATTCTACTAGACCTACCTTGGTGTACTTCCAACTTCCAACTTACAGAAGAGGGAACAATAACTCTGGTATGTTACATCGACAACTTCCCACCAGGGTAAAGGATCCCATTCCTGTTTTTATCCTATCTGATCTTTATGGTAGTTCCTACATTGGTGTTATATGATTTTTTGAGGAAACAACATGGTACTAGAACTGATGTGGGACTTTGATGAGTTGGTAGGGGTTCTCATTTGTCAATCTTTAGGTAACTGGCATAGTGCAATCTACTAAACAATATATGGCAGGGATATTCACTCTGGATTACTCAGATTTGTCATCGTCGAACTTATCCTCTCAAATACATCAGTAGAAGTTCATCTTTGTTTTCCCTCCACGACATAACTTTATTTTTGTAGATACATTTTTCTCTCTGTCTTGACTTAGAAGTTTAAGCTCAGGCCTCAAAAGCTTGACAAATTGTATGCATACATGGCCATGCAAAAAGAACTGAAGGTGCGCTTTTATGGTAAATTGAAATATATTTTTCCTTTGGTCAAATCTGTATGGTATTTTTGATTAGTGAACCATATACGTTATGTTTGTTGTGTTATAGATCCTGTTAGTTAGTTCAAGCAGCATGATTGTTTCTTACTCATGGTCTGTAAATTGTGTGACTATTGTTTATTTCTGTGATGTACTGGAATGAAATTGTAATGTGAGTCTAGACCAAGGAATTACTGCCTTGATTTCCTGGAGAATCCAGACTACTTTTTTTCATTATCTTTAGGTAAAGATGTTTGAGAAGAACAAGACGTCTTGCGAGCTTCTATGTTGCATCCCTGTACAGCCAATTGTTCTATTGATTTATGCTCTTTTTCATTTCTTAACTACAATTATGGTGTGGTGATCTAAAGCTATTTGGAAGAGCTCACGTGCAAAGATGCTACCGATAGATCTAATGCAACAAGCGACTCCTATGTGGTTGCCTTGCTTTAGATGCTAAGAGGAATGCAATAATCGTACCTTTCCTGATCAAAAGGCTCTCATCTCCCTCACTTTGTTTGCTATAATAACAAATCTACCGTCTTCATTTATACTCTGTTGTTACTTAGTTTGAGTCGTCTTTGGTTGGCTGGTTATGTGTTTCATTCTGGATTATTTTGGGTGCAGCAAAAATTTTTGGGTACAAACCTTGGTGGTTTATTCATAGTACTAAGGAGCCACCATTGCAACCTGAACAAGATTTGTGAGCACCTTATAGCTTAATCCTTGTGTGTGGATTCTACAAGCAGAAGTCATCCACATTGCTGCGAGCACTCCCTGTTCCTCACAGCGGGCCTGCTGGAGGCCGTGGATAGCACTCTGGACATTGTGGAGATCTTCGGTTGCACCACCTTGATGACAGGTGCTCTGAACCATGGAGTGATGCAAGCAACCTTTTCGATTGTTTACCACACAAGATGTGTCAACCATGTTTTTTTGTTCACAATATTTTACAATGAACTGCAGTAACGGAGCACTGCTTCAGATTTTGGTTGAGAGCTACTTCATTAAGACAAAAGATAAATCTGACTTAAATGGTAAATAAGCTTTGGGATTGTGTACAGAAAAGGTTGATTTTTTCCTGCTATACCAACTGGCCACTGACTTGCCTTTAAGCGATATTTAGAAACACACATGTTCCTGATCATAATATTACATTTAAACGATTATAGTGATTTTACTTACTTCATTACTTTTATGTTTTTTGTTCACTGATTTGCAGAGTACGTACAGGGCAGGAAAAGGAGACGGGGATTAAGAGCCAAGGAGAAGAAGAGAGGGGGCAGGAGGAGGGGTCACTTATCTCTGCTGAAGCTGGACCGGGGTGGATTGGACGGCTAAATTTATATAAATTTTCTTAAAAGATAATATCATGATTTTATGTTTTCCCGGATGCATTGACAATGGTTTGTCAATTATACTGTTCTTCCAGGAATATTTTCTATTAGCTTGAATGAAGAGACCACTATAGAGGGAAGTGGAGCCAGAGGCATTATCAGATGTGCCGCTGGAGGCAATGATGGTGCTTAGACAGGAGCCGGACAAACATGACGATGGTGCTAAATAATCTTCTTGTTATGCAGGTGAGTTAAAAAATCAAACATGTCTATGTTCTTTTGTTTGGACTAACCTTTTCACTCTAGAATCTAGATTTCAATCACCACGGTCATTTCTTATCCAATGACATAAAGCCGGTCTAATTTCTATTTTTACATTCTAAAACAACACATTGGAAACAAAAGGAGAATACGTATATTATTTGGGCTTCCCCATAGTTGCCATTTTTTCTATGATTGTTTTCAAATTTAAATCCTGTATAGAAGTTTCAGGAACTTCTGTTGATGTGTTCACAATAATTCTATATCTACTTATAGTCACATATAAAATATGAAGAAAATCATGTAAAAAGATAGTGTGTTTTTAACTGGTTGCTGTGTACAATCACTCGAGCTCCAGTTACAAACAGAGAAGAAAAGAATAAAAAAACTGAAAAGCTTACCCGTGAAATGCTAGACCCAAAGCTTGATGATCCTGAAAGAAACTAGATGGCAGTGGTGGCTCAGAGAAGAGGATAAGCGGGGATGCGAGGGACTGATGTGGACTGCAAAAGGGAAGGAAAGGGAGGGAAGCTTCGTCAAGAACTATGCCCATAGTTTGATGTCACACTGCACAACAACTCTTGTTAGATCCTAGAGAATTAGTATGATTTTGGGTGCTAGAAGAAGCTGCCACTCTCATGGACATGTTTGTCTAAGGGATTAGAATTACCCCATTAATGATTTTTAGTTCATTAAATATCCCAGGTTTCATTGTGCTTCGGTTTCCTCTTGGGACGTTGGCCCTGAGGTGCGAACTCTGTGTACCCATGTTGATGTAAGGAGCCCATGCCCCAGTTATCTCTCACACGCCCTAGTGAAGTAAACAAGAAGGCCGTGCTTGTTGTGGTCAAAAAGGCAATCGAGAGGAGGGATAACCATACTAGCAGTAACAACAAATGAGTAGGGTAGGTGGGATGAGTGGGGAAAATGTGAAAGTCAATGGTGTTAATCCTCCGGTAGCCTCCACACTCGGAGAAGGAAGTGGTGCTACGGTGTGTAGCAGGTCCCGTCGCCGTGTTGGTCGCCCTCGGCGGGATGGGATCGATGGCGTGGTAGCGCGACTGTCCTTGGCATGACTTGGCTAAGGTAGAAGATCAAGCCCGACGATGAGGGTCTTGTCCCACCTCCTTGCTAGGATACATAACTATTCCTAAGGTTTTCCAACCAGATAAAAACACATCAACTATGTGGCTGGAATTAATCAAGAGTTGTGAGCCCTTCTACATCTCATGTCCAGATCCTCAATGACAATTTTTTCATCAAATATCTAAATAACACAAAATTAGGTCAATACAATATCGTCTAGAAATACGAATTTCATGTTGGTAGAGAAATTGGTTAACAAAATCAAAAGGAATATGATATCAAGGAAAATGCCTTAGATCTTAAAGGGACAACAAAGATATGTTGCCCCTTGGGAGTGAGCGAACGGGATCTCCATCTTTCAATATGAAATCGCTCCATCGAGGACATGTTGGGTTGGAGGTTTTCTGTCCTGGGACCAATGAATCTCAAGGAATAGGAATTGATTTGTGAGGAATTCAACAACGCACTCGAAATAAAGCAACCTGACTTGAATTCTGATATATCGAGATGGCAACACTTATTTCCGCCAGTTATTCCGACGGACATGGACGGGTAAATTTATATATTTCATTATCATAACATTCAAATATAAACATTTATTTTATTTATCACTATATTCAAGATAATTTAATTTATAAAATTGCAGGGGTATGTGTGGCTATTTTGTTGAGCAGTTTATGTTCTCGTGGAACGGTAAAGAATTGGTTTGTCATGTTTGCATGATGGTATTCTTCATTACACATTTTTGAGGCCTTCAACATGAAATATTCGTGTTAACTACATATATTGCTTGGGCACGATGGGTATGAGTTGATGAAGAATTTTATACTTACTCAAATATCGTTCGAATGAAGCTAGAAACAACTTTCCTGATATTGTGTGAGAATTTCTTAAGCGCATCAAGTAGACCTTAATTTGTTTCAGATTTTTAGTTGGATAATCGATCTAGATGTAAACATTGTCAAATTGCCTTTTTGTTATTAGTTTACATTCTAAGTGAAGTGGACTTCAATTATAAAACCAATTGTACATGTGTTATCTTTTCTCTACATGTAAAAATTAACATACATTATGCTTATCCAACTCCCACTACCAGGATAAAGCTCTATGCCGACGGCTTAGGCCGTCGGCGTAGCCCCGATTCCCGTCATCATAGGGCTATGCCGATGGACCCCCGTCGGTACCATATATGTCGGCATATCACCAGTCACCGTCGGCACAAAAAAGCCTTCGACATATATGCTATGCCGACGGTGTCCGTACAGAGGTACCGACGGCTTAGGCCGTTGCCATAACTCCATAGCAAACAGCGTCTGGCAGCGCTGCCATCAAGAGTGCACCACCCAGGGAAGGCCACGTGTCCGTCCTATGCCGACGGCCCGGGCCGTCGGCTTAGGATACAAAGATACGCCGACGTCCTAGCCGTCGGCATAGCTTTCCACGTGGAAGGCGTTGGTATACCCTAGGGCATGCATATGCCGATGGCTCAGGCCGTCAGCTTAGGCTACAACTGTACGCCGATGGCATAGTCGTTGGCATAGCTTGCCACGTGACAGCCTCTGGTAATTCGGAGGCCCTCTATGCCGACGGCTATGCTGTCGGCGTAGTTTTGCGCTGTTTTTTTCTTTTTCCTGGTTCATACAAATTCATTTCAGCTCCAAAATAACAGGGTATATACAATGAAATTTAATGCACAGCCAACAGCACCATCACATCGTCACAACCACCACCACCACCATCACATCCTCACAACGAACAACATAAGCATATCAGAAACATAAGCATATCAAGAGCACAAGTCATCTAAAGGCAGAAGTCATCAGAAGTAGCATAAAAAGACGGACGTCATCTAAAGAACACTAGTCATCTAAGGAGCGCCAGTACGTCCACCTCCAAGGTCGTCAACGCCAAGTCCGCCAAAGCCCGGGTCTTCACTGCTAGCGGTAGCGCTACCGCCTCGGTGGATTGGAGTGTCCGGTCTCCGTGACTTGGGAGTGATGTGAACACCGACACCACCACCAACGGATGATCTACCGATTCCCTGGATGTTTGAAAAGACATGTTGAGTGAATGATATTGTGTTGAATAAACAGTAAGCGGTGGTTGAATAGGTTGGGGATGTACTAACCACCGTTGTCCCCGGTTGTTGTGCTAGAAATTCTTCAAAGGTAAGCAACACTGGTTGTGGTCCTGCAGCTAGTGGTGCTAGTTCCATTTCAGGAATCGTGCCATTCCTCATGCTCTGAAACGCGAGTTGCATGTTAATTGACAAAGCAAACACCAATGTCAGTAGAAATGAAAGTGTCAATATGGAAATGAAATGAAAGGGGCTAAACTAACCGTCATCATGCGAGTGCTGTGGTCCTGGATGGCTGCAACTCTCGTGCTCCATGCCATGGTCTCCTGTCATGTGTACTCCATGTAGGCCTACAATATGACGTGATGGAACTCATTAAACATCTCAATGCGGAAAATAAAGTGAGCAATGAAGATAAGAGGGAAAAATACTTACAGAGTGCCGCTCGGCTAGGAGGGACTGTGACTGCGCAGTGGTCATGGGCGTGCGCTGTCTCAGGCTTGGGTCGATAGCTCGGAGTTGTGTGTAGGAGATAGAAGGAGTGACCACAGCATCCAGAACCGACTACCGACCATGAGCCTTTGGCCCCATGCCAACCACCGCCCTGTCGTCCAAAGGCCCCTTGATGGGGTCAGGTTTGTCAAGATGTAGATTCAGATACGCTGCAAAGTAGTTCTTCTTCTTCTCCACGGTGTTGCCGTAGTACTTGCCTTCCCCAGGCTTGGGCCTAATCCGAGTATGGGCGATCTCCCACGCCTCCATGTGTGAGAGCGGCCGCTTGAGTTTCTCCTCCTGCACCAACAAACAGATGTTAGTCATACATAAAAAAGTGATGGTAAATAGAAGAAGATTGTTTAATGAGGTTAGTCATACCTGAAGTGCCTTGTGGAGAAAGCGGTTCCAGTTTCCCTGAGCATGTACTCCCTCCTTCCCTCAGTTAGCCTTGTTTTTGCTGCTAGTAGCCGCCCAGGCTTCATCCTGACGACACCACAGGTCCACCAATGCCGCCCAGGACTCGTCTTTTCCATAACACCAATTTGGACACACCTACATAATAGGAAGCATAATGGCATGTGTAACACGAAAAGATGAAATTTACCACAAACTTCAGAATGAAAAATCGTTAATACTTATCGACAAGTACTCGTCCCTCTCCAAGGTAATGTGTCGCACCTTCACTCCTTCCTTGGTCATCTCCATACCAAGATAGTCGTGATAGTATTGCGTGATGGCAACCAACCGCACCTCATACTGCATCTGGCGGGCCTTCTTCTTCGCTTGGTGCAGCATGATCTCGTCGGCAGTGGCCTTGGGCTCCGGAAGAACTCGATAGTATTTCTACAATCATTCATGAAACCAGAATGGAAGAAGCCATGAGTTAAATCATTCATGAAACCAGAATGGATGTGTGCTTGTGAAGAGAACTCACCCAAAAATTAGTGATCACGGCCTTAGCATGGGTCACATACTCCGCATGGGGGGCACTTCCCATTGCTCCCAGGTCTTAGCCAAAACTCAAAGATCCGGGTGCCTGACTGGATCCAGACAGTATAGCCCCGGCCAGTATTCCTTCAGCAAGATGGTGATGATGCCGTTGGGAACATGGGCCCTTTTAGGATGTACCCAGTTACTACAAAAGATATAAAGAATGAAAATATTATCATGTGACAAGCAAAAGATTTAAAGAATGAAAATATTAGGATGTGACAAGCAAAATAATTAAATTATTATTGAAATTATTTAGTGGAACTTACTCTATCCTCTTTGGCTCCATGAGCCACTTCTGCTCCTCGGTAGGAATATGCTTTGGGACCTTTGCGTTACCATGCAGCCATCCCTTATTGTTGCCATTCCCGCCACCACCAGCGTCCCCACCACCACCATCATCCCCGCCTGCCTCCTCCTCCTTGTCCCCCTCCCCAACCTCCTCCTCCTCCTCCTCCTCACCCCTCTCCTCGCGAACCACCTCCTCCTCCTCGTCCTCCTCCTCCTCGGCAGAGGGTACCTCACTAGAGGAGGGCCTCAAAGACTACACCCCTAAGTCGGTGAGGGTGCGCTCTTTCTGGCCGCGACCCCCTCTAGTGGCTCTCCCACCACCCCCTCGCCCTGCATGGGCTCTTCCTCTCTCTTCCTGTGAGGAGTCATCCTCAAGTAGTCGGGGGGTAACAGTACGTCCTCGACCACTCCGACTAGCAATGCCGACGACCTTGCGTATGAAACCCGCGCCGTCGGCCTTCCCCTTGCCCATGTTCCACGAACCTGCATTGAAAATATAATAAACAACTAGTACATTAATAATGAAGGAAAAAGCATAATAATAAGGACTAATAAACACATTACAAATAAGCATAAAAGGCATATTCCTAAACCATAGGGGAAAAAGACATGAAATGTACATCTGCTAGAACCCGTACGAATCATCACTGTTGTAACCGATTTCTCGCTTGTTCTCATCATCAGTATCAATCATATCATCTTCGTTGTTTGACGGGGGTGGAGGCTCTTCCTCGTCATCAGCGTCTTCGTTTAACTTTTCTAGATGGCATCCAACTGAGATATTTTGGCACCCTCATAAAGAGGTTTCTTCGACGAGGCCAAGACCTCCAAGAAGGCCTTTGCGATTGCCTCCGGCTCCTCCAGTTCATTATCTGAAGGTGTCGCATTTGTCGTTTCTACAACAATGACATCATCTAGCATGTCCCTAAACCCGTGGTCTTCATAACCATCGACGCATTGTCGCATCACCTCCTCTCTGCCACGGTCATGCACAGCTAAGTTTATCGGTGGCATGTCAAAGTTTGCCATATATCCGTGCATGCGAATGTGGTCAGTCATGTCCTTCTGATTTTTACGGTGACGTATGCCACATCTCGCACATGGGCATGGTGGGATAGTTCTCATTGGACTACGGAATATATCCTTCAAATACACATCAGTTTTCGCGATCCACTCTGATGTTACTCGATTCCGACGGATAAAACCACTGTACATCCACTGATTATCTGCCATCCTCTGTTTTATTGGGAGCCACACAACAAAATTAAGGATTCATTTCAATTAATCACATCAAAATTTTATTTTCTTCTGCGGTGAATCCAACAACATCTCTAATAGGTAAAGATGGGTCCTAATCGCACCCGAGGATGTCTAGATTGCGTACGTTCTCCATGCTCTACCCCGTTCCAAGACAAAATTTCGGCAGCACCTCCTCGCTGTTCTCCAGATACACGTCTCGGCAAATAGCCGAGAGAATGTGCTCTGGAGAACAACGGGGAGGTGGTACCGAAATCTTGTCTCGGAACGGGGTAGGGCATGGAGAACGTACCCAATCTACACATCCTTGGGCTGTCCGTGGAAAACGATGGACAATCCAAAAGAGTTGCGGTGATAAATATGCAATTGAATGCATATTTATCGATGCAACCCTTTCGGACGGGAGACGCCTAGGTTACGGGACTTGACGTGAAATGAAAATCTAGTGACATAAAAAACCCTGCAAATTCCACCACGACAAAATTTAGAACATCAAAACTCATAGAGCATATTTAAAGCACCTAAACATGCATTCATTTACTTTAAAATCATGTAGGCAAAAAAACTAACCATATTAACAATATATTAACAATATTACCAGCCGGTGCGGGGGAGGCTGCTGCGGGGAGGTGGTCGAGGGAGGCCGGCCGGAGCGGGGATGAGGAGGCCGGAAGGGAGAGGCCGGCTGGTGCAGGGGAGGACGGGCAAGGTCGAGGAGGCCAACCGACATTGGGGGCAGGATGGGCTGGGTCGGAAAGGCCCATCGTCGTCGGGAGGACAGGTAGGGTCGGGGAGGCCCGCCGACGTCGGGAGGACGGCGACGTCGGGTGGAGGAAGGGCGGGGTCGAGGAGGCCCGCCGGTGTCGGGGAGGACGGGCGGTGTCGGAGGCGCGACGAGGGCGCCGGTCGGGAGTATGGCGGCGTCAGGTGGAGGAAGGGCGGGGTCGGGGAGGCCCGCCGGCCTCGGGAAGGACGGGCGGCGTCGGGGGCACGACGGGGGCGCCGGTCGGGGTCGGGGGAGGGGGGAGCAGGCGGAGACGGGGTCGGGCCGGGGACGGGGCTGGGCGAGGGCAGCGGCACTCGCCGAGGTCGCGGCGGCGGCAGCGCGGGCGAGGGGAGGGCGGCGGCGGCGTGCGCGCGCGCGCGAGAGAGGGAGAGAATGGGTGGACCGGAGGCCACCGGGAGGATAAGGCATAGATATGCCGACGGCCTAGCCGTCGGCATTTTAACTTTTTATTCTTTTCATTTTTTATTATTTTTAGGGATTTCTTTACATTTTTCAGGGGTGTTATTTCTGTTCTTTTTAATACACCAGTGCCCTCTGTGTCTCCCCGACGTGTTCGTTTCCACCCTCCGTGCGATGGTGACAGTGACGTTCGTGAGGGGGGTCACACCCCGAAGCCACGTGACGGGTGCTTGTACCTACAACCACACTTCCAGACGTATAAAAAGGCCCAATGCAAGACCTGACGACATTGCCTCTCTCAAGTACCCCGTCCCGTCTAACCCTAGCACTGTTGACCGCACGGGTCTACCCCTTTGACTTTCATCGGACGAGGTATGACCGATGGAAAGTTTCAATTGGGTGTGATAGGCCAGCCCATAGATACACTCCGGATCATGGTCCGGGCCCAACCTAGTGCAAGATTGCCTTTGTGTCTCCTCGACGTGGTCGTTTCCACCCTCCGTGCGACGGTGATAACGACGTTCGTGAGGGGAGTCACACTACCGTGCCACTTGACGAGTGCTTGCACCTACCACCACACTTCCAGATGTATAAGAGGTCCCGGCGCAAGACCTGGCGGTATTGCTACCCCCGCAAGTCCCCCGTCCCGTATAACCATAGCACCGTTGACCGGACGGGTCTACCCCTTTGACTTTCACTGAACGAGGTATGACCGATGAACATTTTTACCTAGCTGTGATAGGCAGCCCATAGATAGACTTCAGATCAAGGTCCGGGCCCAACCCACCACAAGATTCCCTCTGTGTCTCCCCGACGTGGCCATTTCAACCCTCCGTGCGATGGCGACATCGACGCCCGTGAGGGGGGCCACACCCCGGAGCCGCGTGCCGGGTGTTGGGGAACGTTGCATGGGAAACAAATTTTTTCCTACACACACGCAAGATCTCTCCATGGTGATGAGCATCTACGAGAGGGAGAGTGGATCTACATACCCTTGTAGATCGCTAAGCGGGAGGCGTTAAGAAACGCGTTTGGTGTAGTCGACCGTCTTCGCGATCCAAATCGCCGAGCGTCCCTCGATCTCATCACGATCTGTCCCGTGAACTCATCACGATCCATCCCGCGAACGCATCACGATCCATTTCATGATATTGATCACGATCCGTCCCGCGAACTCATCACGATCCGTCCCGCGAACTCGTCACGAACCGTCTCGCGATCTTGATCACGGTCCTGCCGATCTAGCACCGAACGGACGACACCTCCGCATCCAGCACACGTGCAGCTTGATGACGATCTCCACCATCTTGATCCATCAAGAGGAAGTGGAGAGGAAGAATAGTTCACCGGCAGCGTGACGGTGCTCCGGCGATGGTGGTGGAGCAATTCCGGCAGGGCTTCGCCTAAGCACTGCAGAAAACCGATCTAGAGGAGAAACTATGCACTAGAGGAACGGGTAGCACGTGGCTGAAAATTCTGTGCCAAAACCCTAAAATCCTCTAGTATATATAGGAGGAGAGGAGGAGGAGTCTTGGCTGCCAAAAATCCAGCCCTTGGGTCGACCAAAGTGGGGAGGAGAGGAGGACTCCTCCTCCAATCCTAGTAGGACTAGGATTCCTCCTTTTTTTTGCCCTTTTCCCACCTTTTTCCCTTTGGCCTTTTTCTCCCAGCCACATGGGCCTTGTGTGGGACTTCCACCAGCCCACAAAAGGCTGGTATTTACTCTCCCACAGCCCATGAAGCCTCTTGGGTCGAACTACCCCTCCCGGTGGTCTCCCGGTACACTACCGGCACTCCCGGTACATTACCGATTAGCCCGAAACTTTTCCGGCGACCAAAATGGGACTTCCTATATATAAATCTTTACCTCCGGACCATTCCGGAGATCCTCGTGATGTCCGGGATCTCATCTGGGACTCCTAACAACCTTCGGTCACCACCATACATAACTCTATACTACCGAAACGTCACCAAACCTTAAGTGTGCAGACCCTGCGGGTTCGAGAACTATGTAGACATGACCGAGACACCTCTACGTTCAATAACCAATGGAGAGACCTGGATGTCCACATTGGTTCGTACATATTCTACGAAGATCTTTATCAGTCGAACCTCTATGTCAAGGATTCAGTTAATCCCGTATGATGTTCCCTTTGCTCTTCGATATGTTACTTGCCCGAGATTCGATCGTCGGTATCTCCATACCTTGTTCAACCTCGTTACCGGTGAGTCTCTTTACTCGTTCCGTAATACAAGATCCCGTGACTAACACTTAGTCACATTGCTTGCAAGGCTTAATGTGATGTTGTATTACCGAGTGGGCCCTGAGATACCTCTCCGTCACACGGAGTAACAAATCCCAGTCTTGATCCATGCCAACTCAACAGACACCCTCGGAGATACCTGTAGAGCACCTTTATAGTCACCCAGTTACGTTGCAACGTTTGATACACACAAGGTACTCCTCCGATGTCAGTGAGCTGCATGATCTCATGGTCATAGGAACACATACTTTGACATGCAGAAAACAGTAGCAACAAACTGACACGATCATATGTTATGTTTTTAGTTTGGGTCTTGTCCATCACATCATTCTCCTAATGATGTGATCCCGTTATCAAATGACATCACATGTCAATGGCTAGGAAACCTTGACCATCTTTGATCAACGAGCTAGTCTATTAGAGGCATACTAGGGACATGGTTTTGTCTATGTATCCACACATGCATCTAAGTCTCCGGTCAATGCAATTATAGCATGGATAATAAACGATTATCGTGAACAAGGAAATATGATAATAACTAATTTATTATTGCCTCTAGGGCATATTTCCAACAGTATCCCACTTGCACTAGAGTCAATAATCTAGTTCACATCACCATGTGATTCGCATTGTTATGAATCTAACACCCAATGAGCTCTGGGGATCGATCATGCTTTGCATGTGAGAGAGGTCTTATAGTCAATGGGTCTACGACATTCAGATCCGTGTGTACTTTTGCAAATCTCTATGTCAAACCGTAAACACTGCTACCACACTTCACTTGGTACTATTCCAAATGGCTGCTCCACTATACGTATCCAGATTGCTACTACGAGTCATCCGGATCGGTGTTAAAGCTTGCATCGACGTGACTCGTTACGACGAACTCTTTATCACCTCCATAATCGAGAAACATCTCCTCAGTCTTTTAGTTACTAAGGATAATCTTGCCCGATGTCCAGTGCTCCATTCCAGGATCACTTTGAAACCTTCCGGCCATACTTATAGCAAGGCTGACATCGGGTCTCTATGCACAACATTGCATACATGATAGAGCCTATGGCTGAAGCATAGGGGATGACACTCATCTTTTCTCTATCTTCTGCAGTCACTAGTCATTGAGTCTTACTCAACTTTATACCTTACAAATCAGGCGAGAACTCTTTCTCTGACTGATCCATTTTGAACTCTTTCAAAATCTTGTCAAGGTATGTACTCATTGAAAGTCTTATCAAACATCTTGATCTATCTTTATAGATTTTGATGCTCAACAATTAGGTAGCTTTATCTAGGTCTTCCTTTGAAAAACTCTTTTCAAACAACCTTTTATGCTTTCCAGAAATTCTACATCATTTCCGATCAACAATATGTCAACCACATATGCTTACCAGAAACTCTATAGTGTTCCCACTCACTTTATTGTAAATACAAGTTTCTCATAAACTTTGTATAGACTCAAAACTTTGATCACCTCATCAAAGTGTATATTCCAACTCCGAGATACTTGCTTCAGTTCATAGAAGAGTCACTAAAGCTTGCACACCTTTTAGCATCCTTAGGACTGACAAAACCTTTTGGTTGTACCACATACAACCTTTCCTCAAGCAAACCGTTAAGGAAAACAATGTTTTGACATCCATCTGCCAGATTTCATGATTGAAAGTGCAGCAACTACTAACATAATTCCAATAGACTTTAGCATCGCTACTAGTGAGAAAGTCTCATCATAGTCAACTCCTTGAACTTGTCGTAAACTACTTTGCAACAAATCAAGCTTTACAAATGGTAACATTTACCATCAGTGTCTATCTTCATTTTAAAGATCCATTTGTACTTCAACGACCAGCCGTCCAACGAGCAAGTCCACCAAAGTCTATACTTGGTTTTCATACATGGATCCTTTCTCGGATTTCATGGCCTCTAACCATTTGTTGGTTTCCGGGCCCATCATCGCTTCTCCAAAGTTCGTAGGTCCATCGTTGTCCAACAACATGACCTTCAAGACAGGGTTGTCGTACCGCTCAGTAGCAGTACATGTCCTTGTCGACATGCGAAGTTTGATAGTAACTTGATCCAAAGCTTCATGATCATCATCATTAACTTCCTCTTCAACTGACGTAGGTTTCACAGAAACATCTTTCTGTGTTGTGCCACTTTCTGGTTGAAGTAAAGGTTCAATAACCTCATCAAGTTCTATTTTCCTTGTAGGTCGATAGTAACTTGATCCGAAGCTTCATGATCATCATCATTAACTTCCTCTTCAACTGACGTAGGCTTCACAGAAACATCTTTCTACGCTGTGCTACTTTCTGGTTGAAGCAGAGGTTCAAATAACCTTATCAAGTTCTATCCTCCTCCCACTCAATTCTTTCAAGAGAAACCCTTTCTCGAGAAAGGACCCAGTTTTAGCAACAAACATTTTATGCTTGGATCTGAGATAGAAGGTTCACCCAACTGTTCTTAGGGTATTCTATGAAGATGCAGTTGTCCGCTTTGGGTTCGAGCTCATTAGGCGAAAACATTTTCCACACAAGCGTCGCAACCCCAAACATTAAGAAATGACAGCTTAGGTTTCTATCAAACCATAGTTCACACGGTGTCATCTCAACGGATTTAGATGGTGCCCTATTTAAAGTGAATGTTGTTGTCTCTAATGCATAACCCCAAAATTATAGTAACAAAACGATAATAGACATCATAGCACGCACCATATCCAATAGAGCACGACTATGACGTTCGGACACACCATCACACTATGGTGTTCTAGGTGGCGTGAGTTGTGAAACAAATTTCACATTGTCTTAAGTTGTATGCCAAACTCGTAACTCAGATATTCACCTCCACGATCATATCGCAGTCATTTTTATCTTCTTGTCACGATGATCTTAAACTTCACTCTGAATTTGCTTGAACCTTTCAAACGATTTAGACTTGTGTTTCATTAAGTAAATATACACTATATCTACTCAAATCATCAGTGAAGGTAAGAAAATAACGATATCCACCGCACGCTACAAGACTCATTGGATTGCATACATCAACATGGATCATTTCCAATAAATCAATTGCCTGCTTCAGCAAAACAAAACGGGGTCCTTAGTCATCTTAACCAAGAGGCATGGTTCGCATGTCTCAACCGATTCGAAATCGAATGAGTCCAAAGATCCACCAGCATGGAGTTTCTTCATGCGCTTTGTACCAATATGACATTTAGCGGCAATGCCACAAGTATGTGGTACTATCATTATTAACTTTGCATCTTTTGGCATCAGTGTTATGAACATGTCTATTACTACGATCAAGATTCAACAAAGCATTCTCACTGGGTGCATGACCATTAAAGGTATTATTCATGTAAATAGAATAACCATTATTCTCTAACTTAAATGAATAACCGTGTTGCAATGAACATGATCTAATCACGTTCATGCTCAACGCAAAAAACACCAAATAACATTTATTTTAGGTTCGTCACTAATCTCGAAGGTAGAGAGAGCGTGCGATGTTGATCACATCAACCTTGGAAACATTTCCAACACACATCGTCACCTCACACTTAGCTAGTTCTCTGTTTATTTCGTAGCTTTTATTTCGAGTCACTAACATTTAGCAACCGAACCGGTATCCAATACCCAGGTGCTACTAGGAGTACTAGCAAGGTACACATCAATAACACGTATATCAAATATACTTCTATTGACGTTGCCAGCCTTCTTATCTACCAAGTATCTAGGGTTGTTCCACTTCAGTGACCGCTCTCCTCATAATCGAAGCACTTAGTCTCGGGTTTGAGTTCAACTTTGGGTTGCTTCACTGGAGCAGCAACTGACTTGCTATCCATGAAGTTTCCCTCCTTTCTCTTGCCCTTCTTGAAACTTAGTGGTTTTAACTAACCATCAACACTTTGACGCTCCTTCTCGATTTCTACCTTCGCGGTGTTAAACATCGTGAATAGCTCAGGGATCATTATTTCTATCCCTGGCGTTTTATAGTTCATCACCAAGTTCTAGTAGCTTTAGTGACAGTGACTATATCAATCACTATCTTATCTGGAAGATCAACTTCCACTTGATTCAAGCGATTGTAGCACCCAGACAATCTGAGCACATGCTCAACGATTGAGCTATTCTCTTTCATCTTACAGGCAAAGAATCTTGTTGGAGATCTCATATCTCGCAACACGGGCACGAGCCTGAGATCCTAATTTCAGCTCTTAGAACATCTCATATGTTCCATGACGTTCAAAACGTTTTGGAGCCTCAATTCTAAGCTGTAATGCATGACGCACTAAACTATCAAGTAGTTATCAAAACGTGCCTATTAGATGTTCACAACATCTACAAACAACGCTAGAGGGTTTGGTGCACTGAGCGTTGCATTAATGACATAAGCCTTCTGTGCAGCAATGAGGACAATCCTCAGATCATGAAGCCAGTACACAATATTGCTACCATCATCTTTCAACTCTATTTCTCTAGGAACATATAAAAATTCAAGGGACCTACAGCGCGAGCAAGTAATCTACAACATAATTTGCAAAGACACTACTGACTATATTCATGATAATGAGTTCAATTAATCATATTACAGAAGAACTCCCACTCAAATTGAGATCCCTCCGGTCATTCGAGTGATACATGATCCAAATTCACCAACTCAAGTCCGATCATCACGTGAGTTGAGGTGGTTACAATGGTGAACATCATCATGTTGATCATATCTACTATATGACTCATGTTCGACCTTTCGGTCTCTTGTGTTCCGAGGCCATGTCTGTACATGCTAGGCTCGTCAAGTTTAACCCGAGTGTTCCGCATGTGCAACACTGGCTTGCACCCGTTGTATGTGAACGTAGAGTCTATCACACCCGATCATCAAGTGGTGTCTCAACACGACGAACTTTCGCAACGGGGCACACTCAGGGAGAACACAATTTATCTTGAAATTAAGTGAGGGATCACCTTATAATTCTACCGTCGTCCTAAGCAAAACAAGGTGCATAAAAGGATTAACATCATATGCAATAATGATTGACACGCAGGTCATACAATAATTAAAGACAACCCTATGGCTCCTGCCGGTTGCCGTACTCATCGACATGCAAGTCGTGATAATCTATACATCACACGATCATCTCATACATCACATATATCACATCATGTAATTGGCCATATCACATCACAACATACCCTGCAAAAACAAGTTAGATGACCTCTAATTGTTGTTGCATGTTTTACGTGGCTGCTATCAGTATCTAGCAAGAACAATTCTCATCTACGCAAAAACCACAACGGTGACACACTAGTTGCTTTTCAACCTTCTCAAGGACCGCCTTTGTCGAATCCGATCCAACTAAAGTGAGAGAAACTGCCACCCGCAAGCCATCTAGGCAACAAGTTGCGTCGAGGGAACCGGTCTCTCGTAAGCGTACGAGTAATGTTGGTCCGGGCCGCTTCATCTCACAATACCGCTGAACCAAAATCCGACCAAGGAAGCAATCTAAGCATCAACGCCCACAAACCTTTTGTGTTCTACTCGAGATCTCATCTACACATAGACCTAGCTCATGATGCCACTGTTGGGGAACGTTGCATGGGAAACAAAAAATTTTCCTACGCACAGGCAAGATCTATCCATGTTGATGAGCATCTACGAGAGGGGGAGTGGATCTACATACCCTTGTAGATCGCTAAGCAGGAAGCGTTAAGAAACGCGGTTGGTGTAGTCGAACATCTTCGCGATCCAAATCGCCGAGCGTCCCGCGATCTCATCACGATTCGTCCCGTGAACTCATCACGATCCGTCCTGCGAACTCATCACGGCCCGTTTCGTGATCTTGATCACGATCCGTACCGCGAACTCATCACGATCCGTCCCACGAACTCGTCACGAACCGTCTCGCGATCTTGATCACGGTCCTTCCGATCTAGCGCCGAACGGACGGCAACTCCGCGTTCAGCACACGTGCAGCTTGATGACAATCTCCACCCTCTTGATCCAGCAAGAGGAAGTGGAGAGGAAGAAGAGTTCACCGGCAGCGCTCCGGCGCTCCGGCGATGGTGGTGGAGCAATTCCGGCAGGGCTTCGCCTAAGCACTGCAGAAAACCGATCTAGAGGAGAAACTATGCACTAGAGGAACGGGTAGCACGTGGATGAAAATTCTGTGCCAAAACCCTAAAATACTCTATTATATATAGGAGGAGAGGAGGAGGAGTCTTGGCTGCCAAAAAGGCAGCCCTTGGGTCGACCAAAGTGGGGAGGAGAGGAGGACTCCTCCTCCAATCCTAGTAGGACTAGGATTCCTCCTTTTTTTTTGGCCTTTTCCCACCTTTTTCCATTTGGGCTTTTTCTCCCAGCCGCATGGGCCTTGTGTGGGACTTCCACAAGCCCACAAAAGGCTGGTATTTACTCTCCCACAGCCCATGAAGCCTCTTGGGTCGAAATACCCCTCCCGGTGGTCTCCCGGTACACTACCGGCACTCCCAGTACATTACCGATTAGCCCAAAACTTTTCCGGCGACCAAAATGGGACTTCCTATATATCAATCTTTACCTCCGGACCATTCCGGAGCTCCTCGTGACGTCTGGGATCTCATCCGGGACTCCAAACAACCTTCGGTCACCAGCATACATAACTCTATACTACCGAAACGTCACCAAACCTTAAGTGTGCAGACCCTGCGGGTTCGAGAACGATGTAGACATGACCGAGACACCTCTACGTTCAATAACCAATGGAGGGACCTGGATGTCCACATTGGTTCCTACATATTCTACGAAGATCTTTATCTGTCGAACCTCTATGTCAAGGATTCAGTTAATCCCGTATGATGTTCCCTTTGCTCTTCGGTATGTTACTTGCCCGAGATTCGATCGTTGGTATCTCCATACCTTGTTCAACCTCGTTACCGGCAAGTCTCTTTACTCGTTCCGTAATACAAGATCCCGTGACTAACACTTAGTCACATTGCTTGCAAGGCTTAATGTGATTTTGTATTACCTAGTGGGCCCTGAGATACCTCTCCGTCACACGGAGTAAAAAAATCCCAGTCTTGATCCATGCCAACTCAACAGACACCCTTGGAGATACATGTAGAGCACCTTTATAGTCACCCAATTACGTTGCGACGTTTGATACACACAAGGTACTCCTCCGATGTCAGTGAGTTGCATGATCTCATGGTCATAGGAACACATACTTTGACATGCAGAAAACAGTAGCAACAAACTGACACGATCATATGCTATGTTTGTAGTTTGCGTCTTGTCCATCACATCATTCTCCTAATGATGTGATCCCGTTATCAAATGACATCACATGTCAATGGCTAGGAAACCTTGACCATCTTTGATCAACGAGCTAGTCTATTAGAGGCATACTAGGGACATGGTTTTGTCTATGTATCCGCACATGCATCTAAGTCTCCGATCAATACAATTATAGCATGGATAATAAATGATTATCATGAACAAGGAAATATGATAATAACTAATTTATTATTGCCTCTAGGCCATATTTCCAACACCGGGTGCTTGCACCTACCACCATACGTCCAAACGTATAAAAAGGCCCAGTGCAAGACCTAGCGGCATTGCCTCCCCCCAAGTACCCCGTCCCGTCGAACCCTAGCATTGTTGACCGCACGGGTCTACCCCTTTGACTTTCACCGGACGAGGTATGATCGATGGAAAGTTCCACCTGGGTGTGATTGTCACGCCATAGGTACACTTCAGATCAAGGTCCGGGCCCAACCCACCACAAGGTTCCCTTTGTGTCTCCCCGACGCGAGCGTTTCCCCCCTCCGTACGACAACGGCATCGACGTCCATGAGAGAGGCCACACCCGGGAGACGTGTGCTGGGTGCTTGCGCCTGCCACCACACTTCCAAACATGTAACGGGGCCCAGCGCAAGACTTGGCAGCATAGCTAGGCCCTAAGCACCCCGTCCCGTCTAACCCTGACATTGTTGACCGGACGGATCTACCCCTTTGACTTTCACCGGACGAGGTATGACCGATGGACATATTCACCGGGTTGTGATATGCCAGCCCATAGCAACATCTTAGAACAAGGTCCTGGCCCAACCCGCCACAAGATTCCCTCCGTCTCGACCCGACGCGAGCGTTTCCCCCCTCCACGTGCCGGTGGCAGCGCCGTCCGTGAAGGGGGTCACACTCCGGAGCCATGTGCCGGGTGCTTGCGCCTGCCATCACAGTTCCAGACGTGTAACAGGGCCCAGCGCAAGACCTGGCGGCATAGCTACCTCCCAAGCATCCCGTCCCGTCTAACCCTCGCACTGTTGACCGCACGGGTCTACCCCTTTGACTTTCACCGGATGGTGTATGACCGATGGACATATTCACCGGGCTGTGATTGTCACGCCATAAGTACACTTCGGATCAAGGTCCGAGCCCAACCCAACACAAAGTTCCCTTTGTGTCTCCCCGACGTGAATGCTTCCCCCCTCCGTGCGACGGCGGCATCAACGTTCGTCAGAGGGACCACAGCCCGGAGCCGTGTCCCGGGTGCTTGCGCCTGCCACCACACTTCCAGACATGTAACGGGGCCCAGCGCAAGACTTGGCAGCATAGCTAGGCCCCAAGCACCCCGTCCCGTCTAACCCTGACATTGTTGACCGGACGGATCTACCCCTTTGACTTTCACCGGACGAGGTATGACCGATGGACATATTCACCAGGTTGTGATATGCCAGCCCATAGCAACATCTTAGAACAAGGTCCTGGCCCAACCCGCCACAAGATTCCCCCCGTCTCGACCCGACGCGAGCGTTTCCCCCCTCCACGTGCCGGTGGCAGCGCCGTCCGTGAAGGGGGTCACACTCCGGAGCCATGTGCCGGGTGCTTGCGCCTGCCATCACAGTTCCAGACGTGTAACAGGGCCCAGCGCAAGACCTGGCGGCATAGCTACCTCCCAAGCATCCCGTCCCGTCTAACCCTCGCACTGTTGACCAGACGGATCTACCCCTTTGACTTTCACCGGACGGTGTATGACCGATGGACATATTCACCGGGTTGTGATTGTCACGCCATAGGTACACTTCGGATCAAGGTCCGAGCCCAACCCACCACGAAGTTCCCTTTGTGTCTCCCCGACGTGAATGCTTCCCCCCTCCGTGCGACGGCGGCATCAACGTTCGTCAGAGGGACCACAGCCCGGAGCCGCGTCCCGGGTGCTTGCGCCTGCCACCACACTTCTAGACGTGTAACAGGGCCCAGCGCAAGACCTGGCGGCATAGATCACATTACAGATATATAATGTGTCCGAAAGAACATGATGTCATATATATATATATATATATATATATATATATGTTACTAACATACTCAAAATATTTCATGCGAAAGAACATGAGGTCACACCAAATCGATGTATAATTTACACATGTTTATGTTTAGATAAGACAAATTTACCTAAAAACAGATTAAAAAAATATAATAAAAATATATGGTTTTTATTTGGAAAACACATGGAAAACAGACAAAACAAATATGCCGACAACATAACCTTCGGCATACATGTGCTTGCATCGACTAGGAACGGCCCACCACGCGCCTCTTATCGATGATGTGACACGCGTCGCGGATCGATGACGTGGACACGTAGCTATGCCGACGGTTTGACCGTCGGCATAGCTATGCCGACGGCCTCCATCAGAACCGTCGGCATAGATCTGACGGCGTCAGACCACCATCCCACCCCCGGGTCGCCTACGTCACCTCTAAGCCGACGGCCCACATATACCGACGACCTGGTTCGGCATAGAGCAAGATATGCCGACGGCTTTTATACGCCTACGGCTCCTGTCGGCGTAGGGCTTACTTTGCCGACGACTTTTCTACGCCTATGGCATTTGCCAGCTGTCGGCATACAGGGATCTATGCCGCCGGCGGCCACGCCGGCGTAGATTAGGCCATCGGCTTAAGCAGTTGTTCCGGTAGTGTCCAGCAAAATATTTCAAAAGCCCGTGGCAACACATGAACGTTCTCCTAGTAAACCAATAGGAGAAAACGGTAAGAGACGGGATAAAAAAATGGACGAAAATAAACCAGACGAAAATAAACCGAGAAAGAAGCTATGTAGAGATTTAGTTTATTCATGGATGATATTTGGAAGGCCGTTTACATGCATGCTTGATCACCACACTCCGCAAATAACAACGCACATGCTAATTGAGCCGTAGCTACTGCATGCGCGGCCTACATCCCGGTGATGGGCACTTTGTAGTCGCAGTCGATCCCGTAGTAGTACGCCGCCGCGGGGCCATCCGCTGGTTGTTCGACCATCGAGATGTCGAAGTGTCTATGGAGCCCCGCCGCTGTGCCCGCCGGCTTGGACGACGAAGGAGGCTCGACCTCCGAGAAGGGCACGTTGTTGCGTTGCACGCTCCTGCCGGACACCAGAGGGCGGCCGCCGTATGCGGGCGTGATAGCGGCAGCGACAACGAGGACGACAAGGAGGGCGGCGAACGCTGCCACCAGCCGAGCCATTGCTGAACAGCTAGCACGAGAAGGAATTTGGTTGCTGTGCTTGAGAGGACGATGGTTTCTTCGTGGTGCTGGGGCTTGAGGTGTTGGCTGATTTTTATAGATGGGAGATGTCATGAATTCGATTCAGCAAAACTGTGGTGCTATCAGTAACTCATGGTAATTAATCTGGGAGATGTTATGCAGTAATGCATCCGTAACTTTCAAGTAACTTCACTAAGTCATACCGTAAAAAACTTAATCTAGAAAGTTATGGGTGTCTATTTAAGAAATATTAGTTAGAACTCTATCCCCCAAGGCGGCGGCGCCGCGCCGCCCCCGGGGAGTCCCCGTCCACGCCGTCCTCAGCCCTCCCCCTCCATCGCCTCCCACTACCGCCGCCGTCGTTGAGGACGCCGCAGGGCGAAGCCCCTGTGGTGAGGCGGCGGCGGCGGCGCAGTCCACGACCGGTGGTAATGCGTGGGGCAGCGACGCCCATCCCCCTCCTCCTCCAAAGGCAATGCACAATGGGTTGGCGGCAGTTAGGAGATCTCCGGCGGTCGGCGGCGGGTGAGATCTTGGCTGCGTTGTGATATGATCCGGGCCCGATGGGTTTATATCGAGATCCACTGCGGCTGTGCCTCGTCTCGACAACGGCAAAAGGAAATCCCCCCGGGTCATCTTCGCGGCATGAGGACGGCGAGTTGGCCCGGGCATGGTGATGGTGACTACCTACTCCACCAAAGGCGGTCGGCCAGGCTGCTTGTGACGGATCTTGAATCCCACTATCAGCATCGACGGCGAGTTGGGAAGACATCGTACACTAGTAGAAAACATGCCTTTTGTCCCAGTTCGTAAGGGCCTTTAGTACCGGTGTAGAACCGAAACTAAAGGCCTCCACTTTTAGTCCCAGTTGGGTTACAAACAGGAACTAAAGAAGCTCCGCGTGGCAGCTTTCTAGAGCGGGACCTCTAGTCCCGATTGGTGTTACGAACCAGTACTAAAGACATTTTTTAATATTTTTTTATTTTTTTCAAATTTTTTTCCAAATCTTTGAATTATTTGACAATTTAATCTCTAATCACCCTTCCTCATTGCTCTGGATTTATTTAACAATTTAATCTCTAATCATCCCTCGTTCCAAATCGTCTAACTTCCCGGCCGGTCACCCATCCTCTCACTGCTTCAACCCGAGCATGCTTAACTTTTGAGTTCTATCACCCATAGTTTTCAAGTCTACACTTGTTGTTTTCTTGACAATAGTAAGCTATCAATCCTATTAACCCTTAGGTCTTGATGTAACATGATTTAATTTTTTCAACCAAAATAATAAAAAGTTCAAAATAAAATAAGTAATAATAATATTGAATTAAAATGAAATTAGAATAAGTAATAATATTATTTTATTCATTTTTTACAATTTATTCATTTAATATGGCATAATTAATATCTTTAAATCTGTAAATCGAAATTTGACCAATAATATATCTATTATTATCAGAAAAACATGAGGATCCAAATATGGCATCATTTATTAAAAAAATAATTTTCCATAACACTTTTTTCCAACATCGTATGCAAAAGTTATAGCCGTTTTACTTTTTCATAATACTTTTTTTAATTTTATTTCAACTCCAGACTTTTTGTGCGTTCAACATGCACCATCCAAAGCCACATCAATAATTTTCAACCCTTTTCCCACTTCATTCGCTATTTTACATGCATTTATTATTTTTTTCCACCTAAATGACCCTGAAATTGAAAGCACTACAAATGAACTCTCAAAAGGTTGAAACTTTGCATGGTATCATCATTTTATCTGCATAGCATGTGCTAAAAAGTTGAGAGGGTTACGATAAAAAACTAGATGCACTTCGTGTACAAACGGGACAATCCCTTTCGAAGTATCAGAGTTTTGGACGAAAACTCATCGGTTACAAAGACATTTTATTTTTTAAACTTATTTAAACTCCAGAGTTTTTTTGCGTTCAACATGCATCATTCAAAGCCACATCATCAATTTTCAACCATTTCCCGCTTCATTCGCTATTTTTCATGCATTTATTAATTTTTTTGAGCTAAATGACTTTGAAATTGAAAAGCACTACAAATGAACTCCGAAAAGGTTGAAACTTGGCATGGTATCATTATTTCACCCACATAGCATGTGTTAAAAAGTTGAGAGGGTTACGGTAAAAACTAGATGCACTTCGTGTACAAACTAGACAATCCCTTTTGAAGTATCAGAGTTTTGGACGAAAAAACATCTCTTATGAAGGCATTTTATTTTTTGAACTTATTTCCACTCCATACTTTTTGTGCGTTCAACATGCACCATCTAACATGTGCCTATGATCAAAAATAATTAAATTTAAAACTATTTTTAAACTCAAGCTATTCACAATTTAGGGTTTGAAGAAAATTTAAAAAAATTCAAATTTAAATTATTCAAATTTGAAAACTAATTTCACAAACACAAACTAGATTTTTTTTGGAATCTAATTAAAAAAGAATCACTCAAAAACATCAAATATCCTAAAAGATATAAGCAATTTAAAATAGAAACTAAAATCAGAAAACAAATAGAAAAAACAAAAAAAATTCAATACCCTTTAGTATCGGTTTGTATCTCCAACCGGGACTAAAGTTCTAGCCTTTAGTCCCGGTTGGAGACACCAACCGGGACTAAAGCCCCAACCCCTTTAGTCCCGGTTCGTGTCTCCAACCGGGACTACAGGGTTTGGAGACACAAACTGGGACTAAAGGGTATCGGTCCCTTTAGTCCTGGTTGGTGTCTCCAATCGGGACTAAAGGTCCCATCTGAACCGGGACTAATGCCCGACCGGAGCGATAGCCGCTCGAACCGGGACTAATGCTCACGTTAGTCTCGGTTTTTAATGCAACTGGGACTAATGTGTAGATCAAGCTATGAAGAAAGCCCCGTTTTTTACTAGTGGTCGCCGGTGAAAACCGAGCCGACTCCGGTCATGGTGGGCGATGACGGCGTCTACGTCGTTACCTTGATGAAGGCATCGTCAAGCAACTATCGTCAACCTGCTCGTGCCGCTCCGAGAGAAATCCTAAGATCACCAGATTGAACGATGGCGGCACTGCGGTGTCGTACTCCCTCTTGGGGGCATCGTTTGTGGAGCGGTGCCGGATGGAAGAGGCATGAGGTGGAGTGGCGTGCCTTCTCTCGCGTCGATGACGGAGGGTCTCGGCGGCATGGAGTAGCGGGGTCTCGGCGCTGGACGTGGCGTGATGGCCTCGCGCAGGGCGGTGGCGCTGTCTGGCGCCATGGTGGCTTCGACAGCTGACCTGGCAAGGTCTTTGCGTCAGTACCTGCTCTGAAGATGGTTAGGTGGATGACGGCGGCGGTAGCCTCGATGAGTGCGTCGAACCGGTGTGTGACCCATTCCCGGTATGTGGCTGGGATGGGGCATCCGACATTAGATGTTAGGTTTTGGTGCGATGTCTGTTTGGTATTAGGCTCAGACATTCGGCACCCCTGCATCAAGGGAATAGGAGTAGCGGCAGGTGTCGCCTAGATGGTGGCTTCAGGCTTACTGATGTAATGCGTTGAGACTAATTAATAAAATGACTGCATGCATCGCCCAGATGCAGAGGCCAGAGGCAATCCTCCTTTTCTAAAAAAAATTAGATAGTTTCTTGTCAGAACTAAGAAATTGACAACATTTTTGGTAGAAATTTCAAAATATCTTAGCAAAGGATAACAAAAGTTACTCCCTATGTTCCAGTTTATAACTAATATGCATGTTTTTTAGATTTAACTTTGACATTAGTTAGGCGGGTCGTGGGACATAAATTATAATGTGACTTTTTTTGTGAATACGATTTCAAGGATATAATTTGCGTGACAGATAATCCATATTTCATTGTTAAATTTTTGGTTAACCTTGAATACTGAAAATATACCACCTTACAAATCAAAGCAGAGGGACGGAGGGAATATAACGAAAATCCGTGAAGTTGTCCACATTACAAAAACTGCAACGTAACCTCATTCAGCTTCCGCGTCTTAGTGCTAGATATGCCATCAGAGACGAGAGGAACCAAATGCGACGACCGTAGAAGCAAGTACTCCTCTTGCATCTGAGGAAAGTAGGTGATGTATTCCGAAAACATTCCTTTGAGCTTACGCACCCGGGTACAAGTATCCGGGTTTGTTGTCTAGTTGGCTCTAATTTATGTCTTCTAGAGTTTTGACAAATGTAGAAATTTATTACGACATAGATACACCATGAATCTATGTTATCACAAAAGAGAATATCCAAATTTGAAATATAATTAAAAAATATGATTTTTTTATCAACAATGATAATGGGCTAAATTAGAAGTCCAACTTACATTAGGTACTATTCAGGATCATTTTTTCTATTATCCATCGACCTCCGCAACCAATTTTGATTTGAAAATTCATGACCTGTTTGAATGAGTATTACCTATCATTATATGCTTTCGGAATTTATCAAAATCTAAAAGACACCAACAAGACTGTGTGCATCAGGTGCATACAAGTCCTGATCAGGGTTTCACTTTCAATGAAAGTTCCATGAAATTCACTGCATTTCATTGATGTCAGTGGGTACAAGGTTTTTGTTCTTGGCCAAAATTTTCGGAAACCGGTCGGTTACCAGACCTTCCGTTACCCTCCGAATTTTGTCATTCTCGCCGGATCTTTCTTAATGTATTTGAATTTGAATTACGAGAAGGATAATATAGGTGCCCTACATTAACTGGATCACAATATCCTTTCCCATAGGTCACCGGTATTACGAGAAGTGTGGTTTTCCTGTAGTGAGCAGGGACCCTCCGATCTCAAAAATCATCACCGTTTTGTATAGCAGAGCTCATACATAATTGCCCCTGCTCATTACAGGAAAATCACACTTTGCCGTGTGTGGCGACGTAAGCTGAGTGTAAGTTATCGTGTACTCGGCTTACGTAAGAGTAAGCCGAGAATTAACAAAACAACACTCGGCTTACATAGAGCACTCGGTACTGTAGCGGAGCTTGGTAGGGGCCAACCTGGGTCATGGCCCCCCCAGCTCATGAGACAATAAGCCTATATCTATTTATATTAAGCCTATTTTTTACTACAAATTTGTTAAAAATAATGAGATTTGCACCCTCCCCCCCTAAGCCCATGGCCCCCCATATTTTTTGCTCAAGCTCCGCCAGTGACCCGGTATATCCAAATATAAGTCTAGTCCCGATCAAAAAAACTCGGCTTACATGAAAAACCTGGCTTATTCCACCAAAAATACTTGGCTTACACACCAGACTAGATAAAATAACTGCCACGCTGGTTACCACCATCACACATGATGGCTCCGTGGCGGCTTTAGACTCGAACAGCTGCAATGCACTTCATTAGAGGGCTTGCATTTATCCCTTCACATGCATTTCTTCGGAGCTTGAACCCGTCATCATGTCTCTCAACGGCTTTTGCAATGGTACTTGTGTGCATCCAAAAGCGCCGGCAAAAGTACTTCTCCGGATAGTTTGGATTTGGGTCAAAGCAGTCTCTCATGATCTTGGCATGACCCTCGGCTCTATTACGGTTGATGTGGATGCGGTTAAACTGTGATCCTCTCCTCGTTCGCCAAGTATCATCATTGAAAATCATGCCTACAACGGTGACGAAGTCATCATCGTCTTCTTTCTCTTCGGATGATGACAATTCCTCCAAGGCCATCTCCCTCAACCTCTTCATTTATAATGCAAACGTCTAGGTTCAATCCAAACGGCCCGACTCACAAAGAAAAGAACAAAAAATAACTCACCTAGGCAATTTGTCGAACACTTGCAGTGTGGTGGAGGTGCATCGGCCTGCCGGTGTCATTGAGAACAAACACGCCGTCGGCGACGAGAGAGTGTGACTTGCAGCGGTGTGCAAGCTTGGTGAGATGCGGTGGCCGACAGAAAAAAAAGAAGAAACGAAGCAATTCGGCGGATCAACAATGGCCTTGCCGACGGCGTTTCACCTTGATTCCGGAGATTCGACGAGGGCCGAAGGGGCTCGACGTCAGGCAGAAGGGCGGCGGGGGTCAACGGAGGCAAAGAGATAACGGCGGGGCCGGCGGGCGGTCACCAGGAGTCGCGCCAGCATATTTGTAGGGGCGAGGGGCCACGCGAGGGAGAGACGGGGCTTCTACTCAAAAGCGTATCGGTGGAGTATATTTATAGAAAAGTTTGAGGCCGGAGTAAAAATGTACTCCCTTACAGCGGATAAATGATGTGTTGGGTGTCCATTAGAGAAGTAAAACATAAATTTACTTTCCTAACTGATTATAAGGGATCGGTTAGAAATGACCTTGTTCGTGGAATAGCATTTGGAAGGTCGTTTACATGCATGCTTAATCACAACCCTCCGTGGATAACCACGCGCATGCTAATTGAGCCGTAGCTACAGCATGCCCGGCCTACATCCCGGTGATCGGCACTTTGTAGTTGCAGTCGATCCCGTAGTAGTACGCCGCCGCGGGTCCATCCGCTGGTTGTTCGATCATGGAGATGTCGAAGTGTCTGTGAGGCCCCGCGGCAACTCCCGCCGGCTTGGACGAGGAAGGAGGTTCGGCGACCGTGAAGAAAGGCACGCTGACGCGTTGCGCGCTCCTGTCGGACACCAGAGGGCGGCCGCCGTGTGCGGGCGTGATGGCCGCGGCGACAACGAGGACGCCGAGGAGGGCGGTGGACGCTGCCTCGAGCCGAGCCATTGCTGAACTGCTAGCGCGAGCGGAAATTTGGTTGCTATGCTTAAGAGGAGTATATGGTTTGTTCGTGGTGCTGAAGCTGGAGGTGCAGGGTGATTTTTATAGGTGAGAGATGTCATGAATTCGATTCAGTAACTATGGTGCTATCAGTATGTCATGGTAATTAATCCGGGAGATGTTATCATTCAGACACCACGTAGACATAAACATCAAGATGCGACTAGAATGTAAAAAATGTATCCTCCTACATGTTAAGTTTAGCAGTTTCCTATGAATCTAGAGGATGTTCAAAATCAAGCCAGAGCCTAGCCTAGTAAAAAGAGCTCCTACTTACTAGTCTGACGGTTTGGCTTAGATAACTTCTATCGATGCCCTTTAATCTCGAAACTCATCACCATTATTTATAGCAGTGATCATACGTATGACCCTACTCTTGTAACTCACAATCTCTCGATCTCTATTCTGTATTATTCAAGCAACAACGTCTATACGTTGAGATCCTAGGTTAAACCATGGGCTTTTGACAAGATAAGAAGAATAAGCAGCTTGTAAAGGCACGATAGAAAGAAATGTATCATATAGCTTGGGTTGGCTAAGTTATACTGTGGGTTCAGGAGGTGGATGGAATTCATTATCTTCTCGGCAAATCATATACTCCAAGATACACATGATGTGAAAGAAAAGTACTACAATAGTGTGAGAGAAGAAGATACATGTGCAAAGTATGCAAAACCATGTGGTAATATGATTTTGTGTACTCGTATCTCTACTCCTAAAGGGGTAGTTGGTAGCTTCTTGCCTCGGCTTTTTTCGTCTGGGTTATTTTCGTCCGTTATTTTCATCCCGTCTTCCACCGTTTCCTCCCATTGGTTTATTTTCTCCCTCTCATCAAAAAACCAAATCCACCATTAAAGCAAGAGATTTTGTTTTGTACTTTCTTTGACAGGTGATGATTTGATTTAATCACATTAATTATAGGTAATTAACAATTTCAAAAGCATATCATATATGTGAGATCACCTTCCGAAAAAAAAAATCTACCATTAAAGTGGAGGATTTTGTTTTGTGCTTGTTTTGGCAGGTGATGATTTGATTGAATCACATTAATAATAGGTAATTAAGAATTTCAAAATCATGCCATATATGTGAGATCACCTTCCGAGAAAACAACTCTACTCCTAAAGGGGCACTTGGCAGCTTCTTGCCTAGGGTTTTTTCATCATCCCTCCCACCTCCCATCTGGGTTTTTTTCATCATCCATCCCATCTATAAACCCACGTATGTAGCGCGGAAAAAAAGACCAAAACCACCTAGCCATGCCCCTCGCATGAAAAAAGCGGACGAAAACTCTAACGATGCCCCTCGGACCAAAAAACCGGACGGACCGCCCGCTCGCACGAACAGGGAGTCACGGAGCGAGACCCCCCCTCACATCCCCACCCGCCCGTGCCCTCCACTTTCTTCCCTCATCTCCCCCTCCATCGCCGGCCCCTTCTCCCGCTCCATCGCCGCCCCTACTGCTCCCCCGGCCCGACCTCTTGTTCGGTCAAGACGGTAGGAACATCTCCACCTCCCCACTCCCCCATGCGACAGCGCTACCAAAGCT
Organism: Hordeum marinum; assembly: GCA_022496015.1. Lineage (NCBI taxonomy): Eukaryota > Viridiplantae > Streptophyta > Magnoliopsida > Poales > Poaceae > Hordeum > Hordeum marinum. The sequence goes on from CM039676.1 coordinate 447,748,057, forward strand.
TCTTGCAGAACTTCCGTCCCCATCACGGGCGGCCGTCTGATCCCGTTTGTGCCGCCACACCAAACGGGCGAGGAGTACTCCCACGTGAGGGGAAGGTGCATGGACCTGGATGTTGGGGAGTCGCTGGCGGAGGATGAGGTGAATGTGAACGGCGGCGATGACGCATTTCGCCTGGGTTTCGTCGGCGCGGGGAACCTGGCCGAGAGCATCGCGCGCGGCGTCGCAGTGTCGGGCGTCCTCCCAGCCTTACAATATGATTTAGGTACGAGGGTGAAGGGACCCGGCTGGCAGCCTCTCCGCCTGGCCAGGGGGTCCCACGGCTTGTATCATCTCGTCGTGGGCGGGGCCTACCGGCCGAGCGGTTCCATCCCTGTTGGGACCCGCCGACGGGCGCCGCGATTGGCCCTCCCCCACCTGCCCCGGCACGGGCCGCCTGGGGAGGCGCCGCTTAGCGCCAGCCGGCCGAGGTCGTCGGTACGGCCGGTGGCGCTGTATCCACGCCGGGGCAGGCACTCGAGTGGCGGAGGCGTGCTAGAACTATTCCCCGTCCGATCGCGTTCACTGAGGTCAGCGGGCCGGACCGATGGACTATAGCCATGCGCGACGGCGCGTCAGCGACCACTGTGGCCACAGGGTCGCTTGCCCCACCAGTCACGTTACGTTGCCGTACCTGCGAATAGGGAGACGAGACAGGGTGTGTCCGTCCCCAAGTCAATGGACAGCCCGACTCGTGGGCAGTCGGCTGCTTGGCCAGCTAGGCGGGAGCACGCCCGACCGCTAGACCAGCCGGGCAAAACGCCAGCCGGAGATGGCTTATGTGGCGTGTCCCTAGCTGGCCTCGTCGAGCCGGCCGATTGGTTTTTCTTCGAAGCGGAGAGGGGAGGACCCCGTTGCCTTGTCCTACCCGGGGATATAAACCCCGTCAGTAGCCCCCGAAGCCGACGGGGGCCCACATCCGGCGGACGGTGGGGTGCCGACGGCTTCCCCCCAGCCTAGCCCGCCTCCGGCTCGAAGACGAAGGGGCAGCCGGGCCAGCTGCAGGACCCGACGCCTTGGGTTCTGGCGCGTCGCTCCGGGGCACGCGTCGGCACGCGACTTGCCACACGGTGTGTAATGATGCGCTAGGCCCTGCGCATGCGGGGAGACGGGATGTCGCCCAGGCCTAGTCCGGTATGGCCCAAGCATAGCCCGGTAGGCCTTGGGGCCGGGGCCGGATCCCCTGCGCCCCGATACGGCCATTACGGCCCAAAGCGACCCACTCGCGCGGGATTTCTGGAGAACGTGGGCGCAGACGATCCCATGTCCCGGTCGTGTCCTCCCCTATAAAGGGGAGGGAAGGGCAGGGGGCCGAGGTACCCGCGTCCCACTTGCCCCCTTGCAGCCCTTCTCGCCACACCTCCTCGCTTCCTGACCTCGCCTCTCCTCGTGCCGCCGCGCTCGAGCCCACGCACGCGCCCACACGCCGCTCCACCGCTGTGATGGCCGACGGACGCGGCGAAAGCTAGGGAGGATCCTTCCTCACTGATGCCGATATCGAGGAGCCGTGCAAGGTGTGGATGCTGCCGCTGCCCGAGCGGGTGGCCGCCCATGCGCCGGGCAGCGAGCTGGTGCCGGTGCCGCAGCCAGGGGAACGAGTAGTGTTCCTCTGGCACTTCTCCCGGGGCTTCGCGCTCCCGGTGAGAAACTTCTTCTGCCTCTTCCTTGAAACCCTCGACCTTCAACCCCACAATCTTGGTCCCAATCCCATCTTGTATCTCTCTGCCTTCGTGGCGTTGTGTGAGAGGTATCTAGGAGTTCTTCCTTTTGTTGGCCTCTTCAACGTGCTTTTCTATCTCAAGCCGTTGATCAACAACGCGTGCGGGGGCACCATAGTGTGTTGCCGCGGCGTTGCCCGCTTCCCTCCCCTTTCTTTGATTGACCCTGTCAAGGGGTGACACCGCACATTCTTCTATGTGCGGAATGTCGACCCGGCGATGGACTACATCGGGCTACCGCCATTCGAGCCAATCGTCCCAGCAGAACTAGCTGGCGTCGGCCCCACGTGGCGTCGCTCTAGAGGAGCTCGGCCGGCTCGGGGAGCTGAAGAGCTCTGAGGGGCTGGTTGCCTCCGACCTGGTGTCGCCTCTTTAGATGAGGCCGCACCGGATCTGCGACATGTCAGGCCGGCACGACCCATGCCGACAGTCCACCGTAGAGCTGACGCCGGCTCAGGTGGCAAAGCGGGTGAACGCCCTCATGACGTTCAAGCTGAAGCTCGCCTCGTGGTCGTTCGGGATGGAGCCGTATGACCGCATCAACCGCCCCCCTGGTAAGTCTTCTTGTAGGGGTTTGTCTTTTGTTTGATATCCCCAGCCGGCAGCCGGCGGGAGAACTTATGACGGGGTGCTGACCGCAGCGGCTGGTGCGACAGAACACCCCAGACGGCCTGCATCCACAAATCTTCGAGGCGAAGCGAGCGGACTCCGACTCCCGGGACTTCCTGACGGGGGGTCCCACGGTAGAGGGTGTGGACTCCTCCGGGGAGGCCGACATGCCGGTGGGGGCGCGAGGCGGCACTCCCAGTGGAGCCGGAGGGTTCGGAGCGGCCGAAGGGTCCGAAGCAGCCGGGGGACCCGGCGGAGCGGGTGAGTTCCCTTTTGGTCCCACCATCCGCGATTGGACGGACGACAACGGCGATGATGATGATGAGCTGATGATCCTCGATGGACCTCCTCTTGCAGCGCGCCCGCACCGGAGGAGCGAGGAGCGCCCGCTTCAAGGCCCGGTCGCCGAGACGGCCGGTAGGGGAAAAAGGCCAGCCCAAGAGGGGTCGGCGGCTCCACCGCCCGACCCGAAGCGGGTCAAGGTGGCTGCGCGGAAGCCGCCGCCTCTCGCTAAGCAGGCCCCGACCCTCGTCGTCGCGTAAGTCCTCTGCGCTTATTCCCTTGTTTTTTTTTCTGTTTTTGTCTTACGAGCCGGTCGATGACCGGGGCTTGGATGCCGCAGTGACCCGATCGAGCTCCAAGAGGAGGGGGCACCGCCAGCCGGCTGGCCCGCGAGCATGCGGCCACCCAGAGGAGGAGAAGAGGAGGCTCGTGGGCTGCGAGCCTCCCGGTCCGACACGCGAGGAGGGGCCGCGTGCTCCGGAACTTTAAGCAGTCGGCGGCACAGAGGGGCGACCGAGCCGCCGCGGGCCTCGGACTCGGCGGCGGAGTCCACCCGCATGTCAAGACCCCTCTCCAGCAAGCCGCGAGACGCGGCCATGGATCTGCTGCCACCCCCGCCCGCACGGGAGACGGTGACGGAGCCGGCCCCCAAGGCGGCTCGGCATGAAGTGGCGGAGGTGACCCCGCCAGCTCCTGAGCCGGCCCGGGAGGAGGTGATCCCACCGACTCCGGAAGCGACGCCGGAGGCGGTCGTTATGGAGGAGGAGCGGCCCTCCGGCGCGACCGACGCGCCGGAGCGGCCGGCAGGTGAGTCGGTGCCGGTGCCCGGCGAGGGGCCGGCGGGAGGCGACTCCCGGTCTCTCGCCGTTATCATCCCGCCCCCAGCGGCCGGAGCCGCGGCGAGCCCGGGCGATAGCGGCAGCCGTGCTCGGCGAATCCTGCGGTCGATGTAGGAGGTCAGCCGGGACTAGGAGGCACTGGCGAACGTGCCGGCCCTACCGGCGCCTCCGGAAGGCGGCCCGGTCGCCTCCTTTGGTGATCTGGGAAGTGTCCTGGACCGGTGCCGGCAGGAGCTGGCCCGGTTCGCGGAGGCAACGGACACCGCCCTTCGGCGTGCTGAGGTAAGCTTCTCCTTCCATCTTTACTATTTTTAGTGGGGGCGCGCAAGCGCACCCACTAGGTGTAGCCTCCGAGATGCGGGCTGGCTGACCGGCTGACGGGCAGCCAGGCCGGATCTCCTTCGAGCGCATTTTTTACGTTCTCCCCCTTTTGCAACAGGAGGGAGCCTCCCTGCGGCAGAAGCTCTTTGCGGAGGCGGTCGCCATCCATGACCGCGGCAAGTACGGCTTCTACCGTCTGGAGGAGGAGTTGGCCCATGTGCAAGGCGAGATGCATTTTGCGGGTGGAGGCATGTAGCCCCCGGGAGTTAGCGGCTTTACGCCTATTTTACTGATGTTATCATTGTTATGCAAGCGAGCTGGCCGCCCTTCGGGAGGAAAAGACCGGGCTCGCGGCCGAGCGGAACCAGCTGGCGCGGGATGTCCAGGCGTCTGCGCAGGAGACGGACCGGCTGGCCACGCTGCTAGTTGACGGCGAGGCGGTCCGCGACCGGCTCAAGGCCGAGGCGGTGAAGGAGGTGGAGGCCCGAGAGGCGGACGTCAAGGAGGCGGCCGACGCCGCCGTAAGGACTGCCGCCCTCCAAGGCGAGGTGACCCGCCTCGAGAAGTCGCTCTAGGAGGCCAAGGGCTCTCTTGCCGCCTCGGAAGCGGCTCGGGCGGCCGAGCGGGCGGCGGCGCTCAACTTCGTCATCAGTGTGGATGATGCGATCGAAGGTAAGCACTTGTTTCTTTCTTTTTTGATTGGTTGCCTTCTGCTTTCCGCCTCTTTGTGCTTCATCTGGTTTTCCTTCTCTTCTTCCCTTCTTCCGCTCAGTGCGGTTCCCGGAGACCCACCGCCACGCCGCGTGGGCCGTTGAGTAGCACTGGGAGCACCTCCGGGGGTACGACCGCTCCATTGATGAGCATGCCCCGTGGGATGTGGACGAGATTGGGCTCGCCGTCAAGATGCGCATGACCCATCTCGGGCAAAGCATGGAGCGGCTCAAGACCGTCGACAAGGAGGTCATCTCCGCACTGTGGCCAGGCCACGGAGGAGCTCCGACGCGTGGCGCTATGGCTTGAGCACGCCGTCCCCCACCTCGAGGCCTGGAAAGCCTCGGCTGCCCGAGCCAGAGCGTAAATGGCGCTTCGGTTCATCACTTCATGGTATCGGGGGGTGGACCTTGCCCGGCTAGCGATGATGCAGGAGATGCCGGCCGCGGAGCGGGAGGCTCGCGAGCCAGCCCTTGTCTTGCGGGCGAAAGAGCTCGCGTCGTATGTCGACACGGATGAGTTCCTGCCGCCCCTTGGAGAAGATGGCGAGCCGCTGCCCGAGGACTCCTTCGGCATCCCCCAGGGCCCGGACGACGCCAAAGTTGCCGACGAGAGCACCGACTTGAGTGGCGAGATGGCAGAGACCGAGGAGGCCGTTGCGAAGGGCAAGGCGGCCGACCCAAAGCCCGTGAGCACCTCTGGGACGAGGGCCGAGCCTCCTCTCGACGTGCTGGCTGGCGACGCGCCGATGGCTTGAGCCCCCAGGCATCTTCCTTTTTTGCTCTTTCCTTTTCTTCTTTCCTGCACTTTGAACTTGGATTCGATCTACCCACTAGGAGTGTGTATGTAATGAATTGGATGCCGGCCATGGGCCGTTTTGCTTTACGTTATGAATACTTTGTGTTTTATGCCTAATGAATCTTGCCGCCTCCACCTTACCCCTTTTTCACCCGCAACGACCTTTTGCACTTCTACTCCGTTTCCCCTTTGGCCTCAGCCCCGCCAGCCCGACAGCCAGGAGCCGGTCTGTGGCTGGGTCAGGGCGTCTGCCTCGTGGGAGCCGTTTCAAAACTTAGGAATCACGGAGGGTTTTTTCGGGGTAAGTGAAGTGGCTAGAGACGCGGCAAGGGTCTGGCTGGGCCTAGAAAAGATCCCTTCCTGTTTGGACCTTTGGTGCGAGCCGAATTGTACCGCCCGAGGCCCTGTCAGCCGGACAGCCAGGTGCTGGTCTGTAGCTGGTAAGGGTGGGGAGGCTTGGCCGGCTCACATTTACTTAGTCTTTTCTGTGGAGAGACACTTCTAGGACCAACCGGCTAGCCCCCGGGCCCGGGAGCCGGACCGGGGAGCCGGTGAGTGTGGAAAGCTTTGAGATAAACAAAACGGGGTGCGCCCAAGAGCCGGCTTGGGACACCCATTGCGTTCATAAGCCCAAAGGGACGGGGATACATACATACGTTGGTTTTTCCTTAGCAGTAAAATGGGCGCAGGAGTGCCGCGTTCCATGGACGCTCCGTTTCTTCGCCAGAGGCGTCTCTCTTGCGCTTCTATGGCTTCTGGGCGTCTATTAGATAGTACGCATTGTTGTGTAGCGCCTTGCTGACGATGAACGGGCCTTCCCATGGGGAGGACAGCTTGTGCTGACCGGCGGTTCGTTGGATCCGTCTGAGGACCAGGTCCCCCTCGCGGAATGAGAGTGGTCAGATCCTCTTGCTATGATAATGCCAGAGCTTCTGTTGGTAGATTGCCGTTTGGCTCAAGGCTATCTCGCGAGCCTCCTCGAGCAGGTCAACACCGTCTTCTCTTGCTTCCTTGGTGTCCTTCTCCATGTATAGAGCGACCCGAGGCGAGTCGAATTTGATGTCGGTGGGGATGATCGCCTCGGACCCATATACGAGAAAGAACGGGGTGTAGCCGGTTGAACGGTTAGGGGTGGTCCTGAGACTCCAAAGGACGGTCGGCAGCTCATCGATCCAGCAGCCGACTGACCTGACCAGTGGAGTCATGAGCCGGGGCTTGATGCTAGATAGGATGAGGTCTTTTGCCCTCTCGACCTGGCTATTTGATTGCGGATCAGGGACGAAGTCCAGGTCGAGCTGGGTCCCTTGCTTGGAGTATAAACGCGCGAGCACGCCTTTGGCAAAGTTGGTGTCGTTGTCGGTGATGATGCTATAGGGGACGCCATAGCGTACTGTAATGTCATCGATGAACCGGACGGCCGTGGGGCCGTCCAGCTTCTTGATGGGCCGTGCTTCGATCCACTTGGTGAATTTGTCCACGGCCACCACCAAGTGCGTCATGCTGCCTCAAGCGGTTTTGAAGGGGCCCACCATGTCTAGCCCCCAACGGCAAAGGGCCATGAGAGGGGGATGGTTCGGAGGGCTGTTGCCGGCAGGTGGCTTTGCTTGTTGAAGCGTTGGCAACCCTCGCACTCGTTGACCAATTTCTTGGCTGCCTCGAGAGCCGTGGGCCAATAGAAGCCGTGGCGGAAAGACATGGCCACCAGGGTCCGGGAGGCGGCATGGTGCCTGCACTCGCCCTGGTGGATGTCGAGGAGGATCTCTTGGCCTTTTTCTGGCTCGACACACCGCTGGAAGATGCCGGCGGTGCTACGGTGGACGAGCTCATTGTTGATGATGCTATAAGCCGAGGCCCGGCGCTGGATCTGCCTAGCCAGAGCCTCGTTCGGAGACAACTCGCCTTGTATAAGGAACGCCAAGATGGGCTGGGCCCATGAGGGGGCTGCGACGGCAGCTGGCTGGAGAACTCCCGGGGCTGGTTGATCAGCCCTCGGGACCGGCTCGCCAACCCCCGGGACCTACTCGGGAGCCCCCGAGGCTGGTTGGTCAGCCCTCGGGCCTGGCTCGCCGGCCCCTGGAGCCGGCTGGTCGATGACCATCATGACGACTGCGTCGTCGGGTCCATCCGCTCCGGGTGCCACCGGTTCGACCGGGGCCGGCTAGGCAATCGACGATTCGAGAGCCGACGACGGAGTTGCTGGGGAGGCGGCCCGCGCCGTTGATGGGACGACGGCGCTTGCCGGCACGAAGATTGACTCCGACTCTGGGAAGGGCTTGACCGACAGCTTGAGTAGCCGCTCGAGAGAGATGCGGCTGGGATGGCCTGCCGGGTGGGAACGCCGAAGACACATTTCTCTGGGTTGAGCTTTACCTTGTATTCGCGCAAGTTCGCGAAGGTCTCCCGAAGGTCGTCGAGGAGGCTGAAGTGCTTCTTGGTTTTGACGATGATGTCGTCGACGTAGACGTGGACGTTCCTGCCTATCTGAGGCGGGAGGCACTTTTGCATGCACCGTTGGAAGGTGGCGCCTGCGTTCTTCAGGACGAAGGACATGGTAATGTAGCAGTACGCCCCAAAGGGTGTGATGAAGGAGGTCTTGAGCCGGTCTTCCGGGTCTAGCTTGATTTGGTGGTAGTCGGAATAGGCGTCCAAGAAGGACAGCAAGTCACAGCCGGCCGTGGAGTCGATAACTTGATTGATCCATGGCAAGGCGAATGGGTCCTTGGGACATGCCTTGTTCAGGCTGGTGTAGTCGATACACATGCGCTAGGTCTTGTTTTTCTTCAGCACCAGAACTGGGTTGGCCAGCCAGTCTGGGTGGAACAGTTCCATGATGAACCCGGTCGCGAGCAGCTGGGCGATCTCTTCTCCTATAGTGCGCCACTTCTCCTCGGAGAAGCGGTGTAGGGGTTGCTTGACCGGCTTGACGTCCGGCCGGACGTGTAGTTTGTGCTTGGCGAACTTCCTCGAAACACCCGGCATGTCCTTGGGGGACCACGCGAAGATGTCCCAATTCTCACGGAGGAAGTCGACGAGCTCGCCTTCCTATTTGCTGTTGAGGCGGGAGCCGATCATGACGCATTGAGCCGGGTTGGCTGGGTCGAGCAGGATTTGTTTGGTGTCCTTGGACGGCTGGAAGGAGGCCTCGCCGGTGGATTGCGAGGGAGGATCCGGCACGGCCGGCTGGCTGGCGGCGAGGGCCACGAGCCGGTCGAGCTGCCGCTTCTCCTCGGTGATTTCCAGGGCCTCGGCCAGCCGGCTACCGTCTCGAGCACATTCGAGCGACATCTTGTAGTCGCCCTTGACGGTAATGATTCCCTTGGGGCCCGGCATCTTGAGCTTGAGGTACGCGTAGTGCGTGTCCACCATGAAGCTGACTAAAGCCGGCCGACCCAGCAGTGCGTGGTAGGGGCTTGCGAGGTCCACGACCTCGAACAGTACTGGCTCGCATCGGAAGTGGCCGGGTCCGCCGAAGAGGACGTCGAGCGTGATCTTGCCTATAGGGGAGCAAGACTTTCCAGGCGTGGAAAACCATCCGGCTTGCATGAAGGTCTTCTATCTTTAGCCCCGTCTTGTGCATCATGTCGAGGTAAAGGATATTGATGCTGCTGCCACCATCTATCAGCACTCGCGTAAAGCGGCAGGCTCGATCCTTGGTGGCGATGGTGGGGTCGAGGACCAAGGCGTAGCTGCCAGGATTCGGCATCACCGCGGGATGGTCGGCCTGGCTCCACGTGACCGGCTTCTCCGACCAGTGCATGAACTGGGGAGTTGCCGGCATGGTGGTGTTCACTTCACGGCGGAGCCGGCGCTCCGCGTGCTTGCCCGACTCTTCACTAGCAAAGGCGACGTAGCAACCGTCTTGGTTGAGGTACTGGTCGACTAGGCGATCGTCGTTTGAGGCCATTGCCGGCGCCGGGGCAGCAACTTGGACCGGGGCCGGCGCACGGGCTGGTGGCGCGGGAGGAGCCGGAAGGCCGTCCCCCTGGGGCAATCGCTGTGAGAAGCTGCACTGCCGGAGCGTGTGCATGGAGGGTTTGGCCCCCGAGTGATTCTTGCATGAAAGATCGAGCATTTGCTCAAAGGTGAGCTTCGGCTACCAGGCAGCTTTGCCGGTGCGCTGGCGCTGGCTAGAAGGCTGGGCAGCTGGCACCTGATCCTCGACAGTGTTGACCTGTCGGCTCCCGTAGCAGGGATCTGGCTGGTCGTTCTTGCGCTTGTTGCTCTGTAGCTGCCGGTTGTCGGCAGCCGGCCGGGCCGTGGTCGGCGTCGTTGTCGCCTTGGTCGGCGGGGTCGTCTTGGCCCGGATGGCCGAGTCGGCCATGGTGTATTTGTTCGCCTTGGTCATGAGTTCGGCCAGCGTGGCCGGCTCGGAGCACAGAAGCTTGTGCTTGAGAGGGGTGCCGTCCCGGCAACCCTCGATGAAGTATTGCACGGCTTGCACCTCGTGCACTCCCTCGTAGGAGTTGCGGAGCTCGGTCCACCGGGTGAGGTAGTCGCGGAGGAATTCGTCCGGCCCCTGAACGCACATAGCAAGTTCATGGGGCCGGCCAGGCCGCTTGTAGGTGCCGGTGAAGTTGCGGACGAAGGCCTCCTCGAAGTCCGTCCACGTGTTGATGCTGCCGGCCATCAGCCGATTGAGCCAGGTGCGGGCCAAGCCGATGAGCATGAGGGGGGCGTAGCGGACGGCCACGCGTTTGTTTCCCCTGGCGATGCCCACTACGGTGGTGTAGTTGATCAGCCAGTCTTGTGGCTTGGCGGCCCCGTTGTACTTTAGGGTGTCCCTAGGGAGCATGAAGCCCTTCGGGAATGGCTCGGTGTGGATCTGGGGGCCGAAGCAAGCCGGGCCGATCGATCCCTCCTCCTCAAGGAGGGTGGATTGCGCGAGTTGGTCGATGCGGTTGCGAGCATCGTCCTTGCTACGGGGGACGCATGGCCCGAGCCGGGCTGAGAGCTCGAGGAGGATGGTGGGCGGCGTTGATTGCCGCGACCCGTGTTGCGGGGGTGATGTGTGCCCCCGGCTGCACCGGCTGCCGGATGCCGGTGCTTCACGGTAGCGGTCGCTACGAGGCGGCTCGTTGGTGCGCCGGCTGCTAACAGGCGACTGCTCACTCCTCGGCAGCTGAGAGGGCCGGTGGTCGTGCGTATTGACCCGACGACTGGAGATGCGAGGGGAATAGGATTACTGCGCTGCCTGGCGGCCGGCAGTTCCCATGCCCTCGCACTCGGGCCGGGGGCCTTCAGCGATGGTGCCGCCTGGCGTGAGCTGATGCTGGTGTGCGTCAGCACCATCGATAAGCTCCATGATGTGGCGCTCGTGGGCGGCACGCTCTTCGCCCTCCAAGGTGTCCAGTTCCTCGTAGGCCACCTTTAGGGCCCGCAGGTTAGCTGCGGGGGTGTCATAGATGGGCATTTTGCCGCTGAGGATTTCGGCAACCACGCGACCGCGGTCGCGCATGGCCCCACGCCGGCTGGGCTCGGCACCAGCCGGGTAAGGCCGTAAGCGGAGGCGTATTCCTGCTGCGCCGCTTCCATGCGGCGGCGCGTGGCAGCGAGGGCGGTGGCATCCTCAAAGAGCATGCGACGAGCCGCCTCAAGGTCGGCCGCGATGGTATCGGGGTTTGCTGTCGCGGCGATCGGGGTGCTCAAGCCCCGGAGGGCCGCACCGACTGGGTCGGACGTGCCGACGCGGGCGGCAACAGCGGTGGCCATTACCCGCGCCCGTCCGGAGGCGGTGTAGGAGGTGATGGCCATCACCCCCTCACGGTCACGGGACCCGCTAGGGCGGGCCATAGCGGGTACGCCTACGGCTGTGGGCGGGTCGGCGTAGACGAGTACCCCCGCGAGGTACTCACCCACGGCCGGAGCCTTGGCAAGGCTGGGCCTGCCAAAGTGCTCGATGAGCGCGTCGATGTCGGCCGCTAGGCCATCGGAGTCGCCCGCAGGGCGTGCTGCAACAAGCCCCATGAGCCCCCCCCACGGTTTTGCCGGGCCGAGCGGCAGCGGCGGGGAATGGCGAGAGGTCCCGCCCGGAGCATGAACCCGAACGGCACCGCGGATGGCCCCACGGTGGGTGCCAACTATCATCGTTTTCTCACGACATATGCCATAGGGTGGCTTATAGGTGGTGTTGGGGCCATAGGACACCAATGGACTCCGGGTGCGAGATTGGGTACAAGGTGGAGACACGCGATGTACCCAGGTTCGGGGCCTCCGTGGGAGGTAATTCCCCTAGTCCTGCTTGGATTCGTTGGATGGGTGGATAAGTATACAGAGGTGCTCCTAGAGCTGTGTTCGGAGGAGGAAGAAAGGAGCAGCCGGCTCGTCTCCCTCCGCTACTGGGAAGGGTATGAGTGCTTCATATGTGTGTGTTCTTGATCGGGGGTTCCGTCCCCGTTGCATGGGGAGCTCGGAGGTTTTATAGGCCAACCCCTTGGCTCTTACAATATGATTTAGGTACGAGGGTGGAGGGACCCGGCTGGCAGCCTCTCCGCCTGGCCAGGGGGTCCCGCGGCTTGTATCGTCTTGTCGTGGGCGGGGCCCGCCGGCCGAGCGGTTCCATCCCTGCTGGGACCCGCCGATGGGCGCCGCCTGCCCCGGCACGGGCCACTCGGGGAGGCATCGCTTAGCGCCAGCCGGCCAAGGTCGTCGGTACGGCCGGCGGCACTCTAGCCATGCCGGGGCAGGCACTCGAGTGGCGGAGGCGTGCTGGAACTGTTCCCTGTCAGGTCGCGCTCACTGAGGTCAGCGGCCGAACGGATGGACTGTAGCCATGCGGGACGGCGCATCAGCGACCACTGTGGCCACATGGTCACTCGCCCCGCCAGTCACGTTGCGCTGCTGTACCTGTGGACAGGGAGACGAGACAAGGCGTGTCCGTCCCCAAGTCAATGGACAACCCGGGTCGTGGGCAGCCGGCTGCTTGGCCAGCCGGGTGGGAGCACGCCTGGCCGCTAGACCAGCCGGGCGAAACGCCAGCCGGAGATGGCTCGTGTGGTGTGTCCCCAGCCAGCCTCGTCGAGCCGGCCGATTGGTTTTTCTTCGAAGCAGAGAGGAGAGGACCCCGTTGCCTTGGCCTACCCAGGGATATAAACCCCGTCACCAAGCATGGCGCCGCCTTCGCCTCCCTCGATGCCACGATCCTTGCCTCCAACACCTAGGTCCGTTTCTCCTTCCCCATCTAATTGACCCCGCCTCCCTCCTCTCAAAGCAGCCAAGCATCTATGTATGTCTATCACACGTTCATGCCTGACAGACACTCTATGTCTCATGTGATGTTTTTCCTTCTTGTTGACGACAGTGATGTGATCGTCATCTCTGTCAAGCCCCAGATTGGTAAGTGTATCAGGTAGTATTTTCAGCCTGTGAAGGCACTCAGTTACTGATGTGTCATTGATGACTCAGACTTATCAATTTGGCATTTTGATTTGCGTGCTTATGAGATTATGCATATATGAAATTGCAGTGAAGCAGGTTCTGGTTGAGCTCAAACCCTTGTTGTCAGAAGAAAAGCTTCTGGTCTCCATTGCCGTTGGCATCAAGATGAAAGATTTACAGGTTAGTCAGCGTACATTCATGGCCTATCCAACTTCTCAAACTTTAATTTTGGCTAAACTACCCTCCATAAAAACTGTAGAGGTGGAGCGATGCACCATTTTCTCTCCAACACATATGCCCGGGGTGAATGCCTGTGACCATCTCGGGGTGGGTACCTGAGGATGTGTATATTTATGTTGATAGTTGTCGAGGATTTGTGAGGTGTCATGTGTGTTTGCCATGGCCCCTTTGCTAAATTTGATGCTCTGCTATACTGTGATTGCATATGTAGAGAGGTCTGGTGCAGCGAGTGGAGGAGGATCTCGAGCACATATGCCCGGGAGGAGGAGACAACATGGTGCTTGGTGCGCACGCTGGCATTCTACTAGACCTATCTGTTGGAAATATGCCCTAGAGGCAATAATAAATTGGTTATTATTGTATTTCCTAGTTCATGATAATTGTCTATTGTTCATGCTATAATTGTGTTAACCGGAAACCGTAATACATGTGTGAATACATAGACCACAACGTGTCCCTAGTGAGCCTCTAGTTGGCTAGCTCGTTGATCAATAGATGGTCTCGGTTTCATGACCATGGACATTGGATGTCGTTGATAACGGGATCACATCATTAGGAGAATGATGTGATGGACAAGACTCAATCCTAAGCATAGCACAAGATCGTGTAGTTCGTTTGCTAAAGCTTTTCAATGTCAAGTATCATTTCCTTAGACCATGAGATTGTGTAACTCCCGGATACCGTAGGAATGCTTTGGGTGTGCCAAACGTCACAACGTAACTGGGTGGCTATAAAGGTACGCTACGGGTATCTCCGAAAGTGTCTGTTGGGTTGACGCGAATCGAGACTGGGATTTGTCACTCCGTGTGACGGAGAGGTATCTCTGGGCCCACTCGGTAAGACATCATCATTATGAGCTCAATGTGACTAAGGAGTTAGTCACGGGATGATGTATTACGGAACGAGTAAAGAGACTTGCCAGTAACGAGATTGAACAAGGTATGCGGATACCAACGATCGAATCTCGGGCAAGTACCATACCGATAGACAAAGGGAATTGTATACGGGATTGATTGAATCCCTGACATCGTGGTTCATCCGATGAGATGATCGTGGAGTACGTGGGAGCCAACATGGGTATCCAGATCCCGCTGTTGGTTATTGGCCGGAGAGGTGTCTCGGTCATGTCTACGTGTCTCCCGAACCCGTAGGGTCTACACACTTAAGGTTCGATGACGCTAGGGTTATAGGGAAAAGGTATACGTGATTACCGAAGGTTGTTCGGAGTCCCGGATGAGATCCCGGACGTCACGAGGAGCTCCGGAATGGTCCGGAGGTAAAGATTGATATATAGGAAGTCCAGTTTTGGTCACCGGAAAGTTTTCGGGCTCATCGGTATTGTACCGGGAGTGCCGGGAGGGTGCCGGAGGACCCCCGGGAGGGGGTGACGACCAAAGGACCTCATGGGCCCTTAGAGGAGGTGTGCCAGCCCATATTGGGTCAGCCAATACCTTCTAGAAAGGGCCCATGCGCCAGGGATCTGGAGATAGAGGCAAAAGGGATTTAAAAGGGGGAGATCCACCTCCCGTGTGGGAGGAGGACTCTCCCCCCACTTCGGCCGAATCCCTCCTCCTTGGAGGAGGGGCCAAGCCAGCCCTCCCTCTCCTTCCTCCTATATATATGCAAGGGTTTGGGCAGGTTTGAGATGACGAACTCTTTCTCTCTCGCTGCAGCCCTATTCTGCTTCTTCCTCCTCCGCAGTGCTTAGGCGAAGCCCTGCCGGGATACCTAGCTACTCCACCACCACCACGCCGTCGTGCTGCTGCTGGAGCTCTTCCCCAACCTCTCCTTACTCCTTGCTGGATCAAGGCGTAGGAGACGTCACCGGGCTGCACGTGTGTTGAACGCGGAGGTGCCGTCCATTCGGCACTTGATCGGATCTACCGCGATCTGAATCGCTGCGAGTACGACTCCATCAACCGCGTTCTTGTAACGCTTCCGCTTAGCGATCTTCAAAGGTATGAAGATCCACTCTCCCCTTGCTCGTTGCTGGTTTCTCCATAGATGGATCTTGGTGAACGCGTAGGAAATTTTTTGATTTACTACTACGTCTCCCAACAGTGGCATCATGAGCTAGGTCTATGCGTAGAATCTATGCACGAGTAGAACACAAAGCAGTTGTGGGCGTCGATTTTGTTAATATGCTTGCCGTTACTAGTCTTATCTTGATTCGACGGTATTGTGGGATGAAGCGGCCCGGACCAACCTTACACGTACGCTTACGTGAGACCGGTTCCACCGCCTGACATGCACCAGTTGCATAAGGTGGCTAGCGGGTGTCTGTCTCTCCCACCTTAGTCGGATTGGATTCGATGAAAAGGGTCCTTATGAAGGGTAAATAGCAATTGGCATATCACGTTGTGTTTTTGGCGTAGGTAAGAAACGTTCTTGCTAGAAACCTACAGCAACCACGTAAAAACTTGCAACTACAAATTAGAGAACGTCTAACTTGTTTTTGCAGCATATGCCTTGTGATGTGATATGGCCAGAAGGATGTGATGTGATGCATTGTGATGTATGAGATTGATCATGTTCTTGTAATAGGGTTCACGACTTGCATGTCGATGACTATGACAACCGGCAGGAGCCATAGGAGTTGTCTTATTTATTGTATGACCTGCGAGTCAATCACAAACGCCATGTAATTACTTTACTTTATTGCTAAGCGTTAGCCATAGCAGTAGAAGTAATAGTTGGCGAGACAACCTCATGAAGACACAATGATGGAGATCATGATGATGGAGATCATGGTGTCATGCCGGTGACAATGATGATCATGGTGCCCCGAAGATGGAGATCATAGGAGCAAGATGATATTGGCCATATCATGTCACTATATTGATTGCATGTGATGTTTATCATGTTTACATCTTATTTGCTTAAAACGACGGTAGTAAATAAGATGATCTCTCAATAAAATTTCAAGAGAAGTGTTCACCCTAACTGTGCACCGTTGCTAAGGATCGTTGTTCCGAAGCACCACGTGATGATCGGGTGTGATAGGTTCTAACGTTCGCATACAACGGGTGTAAGCCAGATTTACACACGCGAAACACTTAGGTTGACTTGACGAGCCTAGCATGTACAGACATGGCCTCGGAACACGGAAGACCGAAAGGTCGAACATGAGTCGTATAGAAGATACGATCAACATGGATATGTTCACCATGGATGACTAGTCCGTCTCACGTGATGATCGGACACGGGCTAGTTGACATGGATCATGTGTCACTTAGATGACTAGAGAGATGTCTATCTGAGTGGGAGTTCATTGAATAATTTGATTATGTGAACTCGATTATCATGAACTTAGTCTAAAATTACCTTAATATCTATGTTGTAGATCCAATGGCCAACACAAATGTCAACCTCAATTTCAACGCGTTCCTAGAGAAAACCAAGCTGAAAGATGATGGAAGCAACTATACGGATTGGGTCCGTGGCTTGAGGATCATCCTCATAGCTTCCAAGAGATTGTATGTCCTTGATGCACCGCTAGGTGACCCACCCATTCTCCCAGCGGACCAAGACGTCACGAACGCTTGGCAGTCACGCTGCGATGATTACTCCCTTGTTCAGTGCGGCATGCTTTACAGTTTAGAATCGGGGCTCCAAAAGCGTTTTGAGCAACACGGAGCATATGAGATGTTCCAAGAGCTGAAACTGGTTTTCCAAGCTCATGCCCGAGTCGAGAGATATGACATCTCTGACAAGTTCTTCAGCTGTAAGATGGAGGAGAACAGTTCTGTTAGTGAGCACATCCTCAAGATGTCTGGGCTTCACAACCGCTTGACTCAGCTGGGAGTTAATCTCCCGGATGACTCAGTCATTGACAGAATCCTCCAGTCACTTCCACCTAGCTACAAAAGCTTTGTGATGAACTACAACATGCAGGGGATGGAGAAGTCCATTCCTGAGTTGTACTCGATGCTCAAATCAGCAGAGGTCGAGATCAGAAAGGAGCATCAAGTGTTGATGGTAAACAAGACCACTAGTTTCAAGAAAGGCAAGGGTAAGAAGAACTTCAAGAAGGACGGCAAAGCTGTTGCCGCGCCCGGTAAGCAAGTTGCCGGGAAGAAGAAGAACAAGAATGGACCCAAGCCTGAGACTGAGTGTTTCTATTGTAAGGGTACCGGTCACTGGAAGCGGAACTGCTCCAAGTACTTAGCGGATAAGAAGGTCGGCAACGTTAAAGGTATATGTGATATACTTGTTATTGATGTGTACCTAACCAGCGCTCGTAGTAGCTCCTGGGTATTCGATACCGGTGCAGTTGCTCACATTTGTAACTCCAAGCAGGAGCTGCGGAATAAGCGAAGGTTGGCAAAGGACGAGGTGACGATGCGCGTCGGGAATGGTTCCAAGGTCGATGTGATCGCCGTCGGCACGCTACCTCTACATCTACCTTCGGGATTAGTTTTAAACCTTAATAATTGTTATTTAGTACCAGCTTTGAGCATGAACATTGTATCTGGATCTCGCTTGATACGAGATGGCTACTCTTTTAAATCCGAGAATAATGGTTGTTCTATTTATATGAGAGAAATGTTCTATGCTCATGCCCCGCTGGTCAATGGTTTATTTTTGATGAATCTCGAACGTGATGTTACACATGTCCATAGTGTGAGTACCAAAAAGTGTAAAGTTGATAACGATAGTCCCACTTACATGTGGCACTGCCGTCTTGGCCATATTGGTGTCAAACGCATGAAGAAGCTCCATGCTGATGGACTTTTGGAGTCACTTGATTTCGAATCATTTGACACATGCGAACCATGCCTCATGGGCAAGATGACCAAAACTCCGTTCTCCGGAACAATGGAGCGAGCAACTGACTTGTTGGAGATAATACATACCGATGTATGCGGTCCAATGAGTGTCGAGGCTCGCGGTGGCTACCGTTATGTTCTCACCCTCACTGATGACTTGAGCAGATATGGGTATGTCTACTTAATGAAACACAAGTCTGAAACCTTTGAAAGGTTCAAGGAATTTCAGAGTGAGGTCGAGAATCAACGTGACAGGAAAATAAAATGCCTACGATCTGATCGTGGCGGAGAATATTTAAGTCACGAGTTTGACACGCACCTTAGGAAATGTGGAATTGTTTCACAGCTCACGCCGCCAGGCACACCTCAGCGAAATGGTGTGTCTGAACGTCGTAATCGCACTCTATTGGATATGGTGCGATCTATGATGTCTCTTACCGACTTACCGCTATCATTTTGGGGATATGCATTAGAGACTGCCGCGTTCACTTTAAAAAGGGCACCTTCTAAATCCGTTGAGACGACACCGTATGAATTATGGTTTGGAAAGAAACCTAAGCTGTCGTTTCTAAAAGTTTGGGGTTGCGATGCTTATGTGAAGAAACTTCAACCTGAGAAGCTCGAACCCAAAGCGGAAAAGTGCGTCTTCATAGGATATCCCAAAGAGACTATTGGGTATACCTTCTACCTACGATCCGAAGGCAAAGTCTTTGTTGCCAAGAATGGATCCTTTCTCGAGAAAGAGTTTCTCTCGAAAGAAGTAAGTGGGAGGAAAATGGAACTTGATGAGGTAATTGTACCTTCACTCGAACCGGAGAGTAGCGCAGCACAGGAAGTTGTTTCTGTGGAGCCTACACCGGCTAGAGAGGAAGTTAATGATGATGATCATGAAACATCAGATCAAGTTTCTACTCGAAGGTCCACTAGGACACGTTCCGCACCAGAGTGGTACGGTAATCCTATCCTAGAGGTCATGTTGTTGGACAACGGTGAACCTTCGAACTATGAAGAAGCGATGGTGGGCCCGAATTCCGACAAATGGCTTGAGGCCATGAAATCCGAGATAGGATCCATGTATGAGAACAAAGTATGGACTTTGGTGGACTTGCCTGATGATAGGCGAGCCATTGAAAATAAATGGATCTTTAAGAAGAAGACTGACGCAGACGGTAATGTGACCGCCTATAAAGCTCGGCTTGTCGCTAAGGGTTATCGACAAGTTCAAGGAGTTGACTACGATGAGACATTCTCACCCGTAGCGATGCTAAAGTCTGTCCGAATCATGTTAGCAGTTGCCGCATTTTATGATTATGAGATCTGGCAAATGGACGTCAAAACGGCATTCCTTAATGGCTTCCTCAAGGAAGAACTGTATATGATGCAGCCGGAAGGTTTTGTCGATCCTAAAGATGCTAACAAGGTATGCAAGCTCCAGCGCTCCATCTATGGGCTGGTGCAAGCATCTCGGAGTTGGAACATTCGCTTTAATGAGGTGATTAAAGCGTTTGGGTTTGTGCAGGTTTATGGAGAACCCTGTATTTACAAGAAAGTGAGTGGGAGCTCTATAGCATTTCTTATACTGTATGTGGATGACATGCTGATAATGGGAAATAATATAGAACTCTTGGAAAGTATCAAGGCCTACTTGAATAAGTGTTTTTCAATGAAGGACCTCGGAGAAGCTGCTTACATATTAGGTATTAAGATCTATAGAGATAGATCAAAACGCCTCATTGGTCTTTCACAAAGCACATACCTTGAAAAGATATTGAAGAAGTTCAATATGGATCAGTCCAAGAAGGGGTTCTTGCCCGTGTTGCAAGGTGTGAGATTGAGTACGACTCAATGCCCGACCACGGCAAAGGATAGAGAAGAGATGAGTGCCATCCCCTATGCTTCAGCCATAGGCTCTATCATGTATGCCATGCTGTGTACCAGACCTGATGTGAACCTTGCCATAAGTTTGGTAGGGAGGTACCAAAGTGATCCCGGAGCGGAACACTGGACAGCGGTCAAGAATATCCTGAAGTACCTGAAAAGGACAAAGGACATGTTTCTCGTTTATGGAGGTGCCGAAGAGCTCGTCGTAAAGGGTTACGTCGATGCTAGCTTTGACACAGATCCGGACGACTCCAAGTCGCAAACCGGATACGTGTATATTTTGAATGGAGGGGCAGTGAGCTGGAGCAGCAGCAAGCAAAGCGTCGTGGCAGCATCTACATGTGAAGCGGAGTACATAGCTGCTTCGGAAGCAGCAAAGGAGGGAGTCTGGATGAAGGAGTTCATCACCGACCTAGGAGTGATTCCGAAAGCGTCGGGCCCGATGACTCTACTCTGTGACAACACTGGAGCTATTGCCCTTGCGAAGGAGCCCAGGTTTCACAAGAAGACAAGACACATCAAGCGCCGCTTCAACTCCATCCGTGATTACATTCAGGAGGGAGACATAGATATTTGTAAAGTGCATACGGATCTGAATGTCGCAGATCCGTTGACTAAACCTCTCTCACGAGCAAAACATGATCAACACCAGAATGCTATGGGTGTTCGATTCATCACAATGTAACTAGATTATTGACTCTAGTGCAAGTGGGAGACTGTTGGAAATATGCCCTAGAGGCAATAATAAATTGGTTATTATTGTATTTCCTAGTTCATGATAATTGACTATTGTTCATGCTATAATTGTGTTAACCGGAAACCGTAATACATGTGTGAATACATAGACCACAACGTGTCCCTAGTGAGCCTCTAGTTGGCTAGCTCGTTGATCAATAGATGGTCTCGGTTTCATGACCATGGACATTGGATGTCGTTGATAACGGGATCACATCATTAGGAGAATGATGTGATGGACAAGACTCAATCCTAAGCATAGCACAAGATCGTGTAGTTCGTTTGCTAAAGCTTTTCAATGTCAAGTATCATTTCCTTAGACCATGAGATTGTGTAACTCCCGGATACCGTAGGAATGCTTTGGGTGTGCCAAACGTCACAACGTAACTGGGTGGCTATAAAGGTACGCTACGGGTATCTCCGAAAGTGTCTGTTGGGTTGACGCGAATCGAGACTGGGATTTGTCACTCCGTGTGACGGAGAGGTATCTCTGGGCCCACTCGGTAAGACATCATCATTATGAGCTCAATGTGACTAAGGAGTTAGTCACGGGATGATGTATTACGGAACGAGTAAAGAGACTTGCCAGTAACGAGATTGAACAAGGTATGCGGATACCAACGATCGAATCTCGGGCAAGTACCATACCGATAGACAAAGGGAATTGTATACGGGATTGATTGAATCCCTGACATCGTGGTTCATCCGATGAGATGATCGTGGAGTACGTGGGAGCCAACATGGGTATCCAGATCCCGCTGTTGGTTATTGGCCGGAGAGGTGTCTCGGTCATGTCTACGTGTCTCCCGAACCCGTAGGGTCTACACACTTAAGGTTCGATGACGCTAGGGTTATAGGGAAAAGGTATACGTGATTACCGAAGGTTGTTCGGAGTCCCGGATGAGATCCCGGACGTCACGAGGAGCTCCGGAATGGTCCGGAGGTAAAGATTGATATATAGGAAGTCCAGTTTTGGTCACCGGAAAGTTTTCGGGCTCATCGGTATTGTACCGGGAGTGCCGGGAGGGTGCCGGAGGACCCCCGGGAGGGGGTGACGACCAAAGGACCTCATGGGCCCTTAGAGGAGGTGTGCCAGCCCATATTGGGTCAGCCAATACCTTCTAGAAAGGGCCCATGCGCCAGGGATCTGGAGATAGAGGCAAAAGGGATTTAAAAGGGGGAGATCCACCTCCCGTGTGGGAGGAGGACTCTCCCCCCACTTCGGCCGAATCCCTCCTCCTTGGAGGAGGGGCCAAGCCAGCCCTCCCTCTCCTTCCTCCTATATATATGCAAGGGTTTGGGCAGGTTTGAGACGACGAACTCTTTCTCTCTCGCTGCAGCCCTATTCTGCTTCTTCCTCCTCCGCAGTGCTTAGGCGAAGCCCTGCCGGGATACCTAGCTACTCCACCACCACCACGCCGTCGTGCTGCTGCTGGAGCTCTTCCCCAACCTCTCCTTCCTCCTTGCTGGATCAAGGCGTAGGAGACGTCACCGGGCTGCACGTGTGTTGAACGCGGAGGTGCCGTCCGTTCGGCACTTGATCGGATCTACCGCGATCTGAATCGCTGCGAGTACGACTCCATCAACCGCGTTCTTGTAACGCTTCCGCTTAGCGATCTTCAAAGGTATGAAGATCCACTCTCCCCTTGCTCGTTGCTGGTTTCTCCATAGATGGATCTTGGTGAACGCGTAGGAAATTTTTTGATTTACTACTACGTCTCCCAACACTATCTTGGTGTACTTCCAACTTCCAACTTACAGGAGAGGGAACAATAACTCTGGTATGTTACATCGACAACTTCCCACCAGGGTAAAGGATCCCATTCCTGTTTTTATCCTATCTGATCTTTATGGTAATTCCAACATTGGTGTTATATGATTTTTTGAGGAAACAACATGGTACTGGAACTGATGTGGGACTTTGATGAGTTGGTAGGGGTTCTCATTTGGTAATCTTTAGGTAACTGGCATAGTGCGATGTACTAAACAATTTATGGCAGGGATATTCACTCTGGATTACTCAGATTTGTCATCGTCGAACTTATCCTCTTAAATATATCAGTAGAAGTTCATCTCTATTTTCCCTCCACAATATAACTTTATTTTGTAAATACAGTTTTCTCTCTGTCTTGACTTAGAAGTTTAAGCTCATGCTTCAGAAGCTTGACAAATTGTATGCAGACATGGCCATGCAAAAAAACTGAAGGTGCGCTTTTATGGTAAATTGAAATATATTTTTTCTTTGGTCAAATTATAGTATTTTTGATTAGTGAACCATATATTTTATGTTTGTTGTCTTTCATATCCTGTCAGTTAGTTCAAGCAGCATGATTGTTTCTTACTCATGGTTCGTAAATTGTGGTACTATTGTTTATTTCTGTGATGTACTAGAATGAAATTGAAATGTGAGTCTAGACCAAGGAATTACTGCCTTGATTTCCTGGAGAATCTAGACTACTTTTTTTCATTATCTGCAGGTAAAGAAGTTCGAGAAAACAAGACGTCTTGCGAGCTTGTATGTTGCATCCCTGTACAGCCAGTTGTTTTATTGATTTATGCTCCTTTTCATTTCTTAACTACAATTATGGTGTGGTGATCTAAAGCTATTTGGAAGAGCTCACGTGCAAAGATGCTATAGAGAGATCTGATGCAACAAGCAACTCCTATGTGTCTGCCTTGCTTTAGATGCTAAGAAGAATGCACTAATCGTACCTTTCCTGATCAAAAGACTATCAACTCCCTCACTTTGTTTACTGTAATAACAAATCTACCGTATTTATTTATACTCTGTTGTTACTTAGTTTGAATTGTCTTTGGTCAGCTGGTTATGTGTTTCATTGTGGATTATTTTGGGTGCAGCAAAATATTTTGGGTACAAACCTTGATGGTTTATTCGTAGTACTAAGGAGCCACCATTGCAACCTGAACAAGGTTTGTGAGCACCTTATAGCTTAATCCTTGTGTATGGATTCTACAAGCAGAAGTCATCCACATTGCTGCGAGCACTCCCTGTTCCTCATAGCGGACCTGCTGGAGGCCGTGGATAGCACTCTGAACATTGTGAAGATCTTCGGTTGTACCACCTTAATGACAGGTGATCTGAACCATGGAGTAATGCAAGCGACCTTTTCGATTGTTTACCACACAAGATGTGTCAACCATATTTTTTTGTTCACAATATTTTACAATGAACTGTAGTAACGGAGCACTACTTCAGATTTTGGTCGGGAGCTACTTCATTAAGACAAAAGATAAATCCGACTTAAAGGGTAAATAAGCTTTGGGATTGTATATAGAAAAGGTTGATTTTTTCCTGCTGTACCAATTGGCCACTGACTTGTCTTTAAGCGATTTTAGAAACACACATGTTCCTGATCATAATATTACATTTAAACGATTATAGTGATTTTACTTACTTCATTACTTTTATGATTTTGTTCATTGATTTGCATAGTACGTACAGGGCAGGAAAAGGAGACGGGAATTAAGAGCCAAGGAGAAGAAGAGAGGGGCAGGAGGAGGGGTCACTTATCTCTGCTAAAGCTGGACCGGGGTGGATTGGGCGGCTGAATTGATATAACTTTTTTTAAAAGATAATATCCTGATTTTATGTTTTCCCGGATGCATTGACAATGGTTTGTCTATTCTACTGTTCTTCTATGAATATTTTTTATCAGCTTGAATCAAGAGACCATTATAGAGGGAAGCGGAGCCAGAGGCATTATCAGATGTGCCGCTGGAGGTAATGATGGTGCTTAGACGGGAGCCAGACAAACATGACGATGGTGCTAAATAATCTTCCTGTTATGCACGTGAGTTAAAAAAATCAAACATGTCTATGTTCTTTTGTTTGGACTAACCTTTTCACTTTAGTATCTAGATTTCAATCACCGTGGTCATTTCTTATCCAATGACATAAAGCGGGTCTAATTTCTATTTTTACATTCTAAAACAACACATGGGAAACAAAAGGAGAATATGTATATCATTTGGTCTTCCCCGTAGTTGCCATTTGTACTTTGATTGTTTACAAATTTAAATCCTGCATAGAAGTTTCAGGAACTTCTGTTGATGTGTTCACAATAATTCTATATCTACTTATAGTCACATATAAAATATGAAGAAAAGCATGTAAAAGACAGTGTTTTTTTAACTGGTTGATGTGTACAATCACTCGAGCTCCAGTTATAAAAAGAGAAGAAAAGAATAAAAAAACTGAACAGCTTACCCGTGAAATGCTAGACCCAAAGCTTGATGATCCTGAAGGAAACTAGATGGCAGTGGTGGCTCAGAGAAGAGGATAATCGGGGATGCGAGGGACTGATGTGGACTACGGAAGGGAAGGAAGGGGAGGGAAGCTTCGTCAAGAACTATGCCCATAGTTTGATGTCACACTGCATTGCAACTCTTGTTAGATCCTAGAGAATTAGTATGATTTTGGGTGCTGGAAGAAGCTGGCACTCTCATGGACATGTTTGTCTAAGGGATTAGAATTACCCCATTCATGATTTTTAGTTCATTAAATATCCCAGGTTTCATTGTGCCTCAGTTTCCTCTTGGGACGTGGGCCCTGAGGTGCGAACTCTGTGTACCCATGTCGATGTAAGGAGCTCATGCCCCAATTATCTCTCACACGCCCTAGTGAAGTAAACAAGAAGGTCGTGCTTGTTGTGGTCATAAAGGAAATCGAGAGAAGGGATAACCATACTGGCAGTAACAACAAACGAGTAGGGTAGGTGGGATGAGTGGGGCAAATGTGAAAGTCAGTGATGTTAATCCTCCGGTTGCCGCCACACTCGGAGAAGGTAGTGGCACTACGGTGTGTAGCAGGTCGCGGCGCCATGTTGGTCGCCCTCGGCGGGATGGGATCGATGGCGTGGTAGCGCGACTGTCCTTGGCATGACTTGGCTAAGGTAGAAGATCAAGCCCGACGATGAGGGTGTTGTCCAACCTCCTTTCTAGGCTACACAACTATTCCCAAGGTTTTCCAACTAGATACAAACACGTCAACTATGTGGCTGGAATTAATCAAGAGTTGTGAGCCCTTCTAAATCTCATGTCCAGATCCTCAACGACAATTTTTTCAGCAAATATCTAAATAACACAAAATTAGGTCAATACAATATCATCCAGAAATACAAATTTCATGTTGGTAGAGAAATTGGTTAACAAAATCAAAAGGAATATGATATCAAGGAAAATGCCTTAGATCTTAAAGGGACAACAAAGATATGTCACCCCTTGGGAGTGAGAGAATGGGATCTCCATCTTTCAATATGAAATCGCTCCATCGTGGACATGTTGGGTTGGAGGTTTTCTGTCCTGGGACCAATGAATCTCAAGGAATAGGAATTGAGTTGTGAGGAATTCAACAACGCACTCGAAATAAAGCAACCCGACTTGAATTCTGATATATCGAGATGGCAACACTTATTTCCGTCAGTTATTCCAACGGACATGGACGGGTAAATTTATATATTTCATTATCATAACATTCAAATATAAACATTTATTTTATTTATCACTATATTCAAGATAATTTAATTTATAAAATTACAGGGGTATGTGTGGCTATTTTGTTGAGCAATTTATGCTCTCTTGGAATAGTAAAGAATTGGTTTGTTTTGTTTGCACGATGGGTATTCTTCGTTAGACATTTTTGAGGCCTTCAACATGAAATATTCATGTTAACTACATATATTGCTTGGGCACGATGGGTATGAGTTGATGAAGAAGTTTATATTGTACTTACTCAAATATTGTTCGAATGAAGCTATAAACAACATTCCTGATATTGTGCGAGAATTTCTTAAGGGCATCAAGTAGACCTGAATTTGTTTTAGATTTTCAGTTGGATAATCGATCTAGATGTATACATTGTCTAATTGCCTTTTTGTTATTAGTTTACATTGTAAGTGAAGTGGTCAATTATAAAACCAAGTGTGCATGTGTTATCTTTTCTCTACATGTAAATTTAACATACATTATGCTTATCCAACTCCAGTAAAATATCTATGACGACTTCTAACTGCATCTACTATAGAACAAAATAAAAAAAGGGAAGGATAACCACTCCCTAAAAAAGATTATACTTATGGCCGACTTATATATATAGAAATACATTTGAGATTCCTAGACGGCCAGAGTTTAAAAATAAATAAATCTTGTCATGTTGCACTGTCCTACCCACAAGCCGCTCACCCAAGTGAACGCATATGATGTGAAGATCACACCTAGATAGGGATAGAGCGATGTGATGATTATTTTTTCATGCAATGCCGCCTCGACCATTCAAACATCGCCTTAACAACAAACAATGTTGACACTGAGAAAACTCAACAACATAAATTTAGATTTAGAATCCCACCTCCTAGTGCCTGATTAGTCGTCGGAGAAGACGAGAACCAATCCCGGCGACGATGGAACCAATGGCTGGGGGAAGTGTATGCTGCATGAGGGCTTGTGGTGTACCAGACTCTGGTTTATTCCACTTGAGTCTTGAAAAATCTAGAAAAAAATAGGATATAGACACAACATGAATCTATGTCACGACAATTTTTATTCAAGTCCTAATTTGAAATATAATAACTCAATGACAATGAAAATATTGTTATCATTACTGATCATAGGCTGAATTGAAAACCCGACTTACATCAGGTAAAGTTCACTGTCCATTTTTTCCTTGACCTCAACTATGCATTTTGATTTAAAAATTTATGAGAACTTTAAAAGTAATACTTATAATAGGAGTATGTCATAACTTGTTTCCTGATTTTTTTTAGCTTTCTGTCAACTGGATTGGGTGGTGCATCGAGTGCATAAAAAGTCCCGATCCACCAGATATTCCCTAGCCGTGTCGAGAGATTACTAATCAGTAGAAATGTATGGTGACAGTTTTAAGAGAATTTTTCAAGGGTAGTTATTCTGAGAGAAAACAAACGTATCAGTAAGCAACAGAAATCACTAATTAAGGAGCACTATTTGCGAAGGTCACTTTCGCCTTCCAATAAGTGGCGTCCTGTATGTCCGTCACTTGTCGCAACATGGGGTTTTTGCTTTTTTCGTAGATCCTTTTATTCAAAACGTTTTATCTCTTCAACCATGCGTTTATATCTCGAACCGTTTTTTTTGTCGGATTCCTCGCATCAAGATCTTCGAAACTAGATCACATACTGATAGGTTTCGATGAACCCTTTTTCACGAAAAAAACGGATGACAAAACCGAATCGGGAGCATGTTTTGTGCTTTTCCGGGAAGAGGCACGACGGTGCCACTTGTGGAAGCAAATCCATGCCTCTACGAGAAGTAAACCCGTGCCTCTCGCGGAAGGAAAAAAATGCATTTTTTCGTATTCGAGAGGCATGGATGTGCCTCTCATGAAAGAAGAAAAAGAATATGCGTTCTTTTCGTTTCTGAGAGGTATGGCCATGCCTCTCGTGGAAGCAAATGTGCCTCTCGTGGATACAACATAAAAATGTTTTTCGTTTCCAAAGGCATGGTCGTGACACGTTTCTTTTTCCCATTTCCGAGAGGCACGATCGTGCCTCTCGCTGAAGCAAATCTGTATCTCTGGCAGAGAACAATCAACCCTTAACCCAACACTGTACCCACACTACTCCTGAATTAAAGATTCGATGGCCCCCAACTGCATATCCTTTTTATTCCCGACCGTTGTCTCACGTGCCTTGTGCACATCACTCCTGGCCCTCTGCGGGGTGGCGGTGATACTCCACGAATCGCGGTGTCGGCAGCCACATAGCATGGTGGAGGTGCTCGCTGGATTTACTGTTGCACTGTGTTGCGAGGGGTCAATGTTTGGCTCTACTCTTTGCTCTTTATTGGAGGGGTTCAGTACAAAAGTGTAACAGCCCAAGTGCAATCCTTGCCATATTTATAATATATTCCATGTATGAACCTTTCATGTATTGCCCTGATGTGATTTGGATTAATAAAGATTGCCTCATATCATTTTTGCATCATGGCATCATGCCATCATTCATAAGTTTGCATCATGCTTGTGTAAAGTGGTATGTTGGTTGGTGTGATTGTGGTGAGTGTGTGCTTGCAACCAAGTGGTTTTCTTATGAATAACCCCCCCCCCTTCTACAAATGCTTTTGGAAATACCTCCATATATCTCTTTATTCAAATTCTATGAATAGTGGTATTTTTGCTTGCCCTAATCCACTCGTATAAATGTTGCTAACTGGCCTAATATTCTGTAGGGTATTTTTAAAATATTACTTTGCCATGTGTTATCTTTGCCTTTGGTATCTTTGTTGCAAAACAACATCAATAGTAATTAATAGGTGATTTATTTATTTTCTCTAAAAATGCTCAAACCAATTTTGTTAAATAGTGAATGATTTTGTGAGCTCAAAACATTTTTTTCTCTCAAATTATTTTCCACAATCCCTTGGTTCTTTTCTTCTTCTCAGTTTTATTAAAAAGGAAAACCTTCTTTTCTTTTCGGAGAAAGAGAGAGGAGCCAGCCTCCTGAGCCTCCTTTGCCTCCCCCTGGCCCAACAGCAGCACATCGCAGCGCAGCGGCCCAGCCAGCCCCTCCCGCGTTCGTGTGGGCCTCCTCTGTACGGCAGGGCATCCACCGGTGCCACGTCACCGTTTCGATTGATTTGACGGCTAGAGCTCGCCCTAGAGCCCTATTTGGCGCGTCCCCGAGCTAGCCCTAGGATCCCTAGCTCCATTCCTTCCCTCTCCTCCCCCACCGCCATAGGTGAGTCGCCTCCCAAGCCCACGTCATCTCCGTGCCGCCATGCTCTGGCCGAGCGCAAGCTCGAGCTAACGGTGATCCCTCCGCCACCTCTCAAAGTCTCAAGTGTCGCGGGAACATAGTCTTCATGGCACCTCTTCTTCCTCAATGTCCAGGAGATCGCTAAGGCCCCAGTTTTGTTGTCCCGGGCCTCTTCTTCCCCTGCGTTGCCACTGTCCCGAAGCTCGTTGAGGTTCGCCGCCTCATCGCCGTCGCCTCGGTGCCACTGCGTCATCGCCGTCTCGCCAAAGGTATCTAGGTACCTTCGGCCTTCTCCCTGCCGTTTCTTTTCACCACTAGTGTTTTGTAGGCCTCAGTACCTTCGAGGTTTTGTCGTGCTCACCGCGCTCTGGTGGCAACTTTGAAGATTTCTTCAGAGAGCAATAACGTGTGGCGCACGCCATTTTTCTCTTCCCGATTTCCCTGTATAGCTTGTCGTGCTCGCGTAGACGCCGCTGTCGCCCCTCGCGCTCACCGCAGCCTTGCCATTGCCTCCGCTATTTGCCGCCTCGCCCTGCCTGAGTCGAACACAAGCTCGAGCTCGAGTCCCTACAGCCGCACGTCATAGCCACTCTTAGATGTAGGGATGGACCCCTTGAGGTTTCTGCAGCCCCGCCGCCGGTCGCGAGCTCCGATGCTCATTGGAGGACTCGCCGTCGACGCCCTCATCTTCTCTCTGGCATGTGAGGAAAAAGCATAGGACTTTTATGTTGCGAAACGTCGCATGGGAAACAAAAAATTTCCAACACACACGCAAACCTATCCATGGTGATGAGCATCTACGAGAGGGAGAGTGGATCTACATACCCTTGTAGATCGCTAAGCGGGAAGCGTTAAAAAATGTGGTTGGTGTAGTCGAACATCTTCGCGATCCAAATCGCCGAGCGTCTCGCGATCTCATCATGATCCGTCCCGCGATCAAATCACGATCCGTCCCGTGAACTCATCACGATCCGTCCCGCGATCTTGTCACGATCCGTCTCACGATCTTGATCGCGATCTGTCCCGCAAACTCATCACGATCTGTTCCGCGATCTTATCATGAACTGTCTCGTGATCTCGATCACGGTCCTTCCGATCTAGCGCCGAACGGACGACACCTCCACGTTCAGCACACGTGTAGCTTGATGACGATATCCGCCGTCTTGATCCAGCAAGAGGAGGTGGAGAGTAGAGAGAGTTCACCAGCAGCATGACGGCGCTCCGGTGATGGTGGTGGAGTGATTCCGGCAGGGCTTCGCCTAAGCACTGCAGAAAACCGATCTAGAGGAGCACCTGTGGAACGGGTAGCATGTGGCCGTAAACTGTGTCCAAACAGCACCCGATCCACCAGTATATAAAGGAGGGAGAGAGAGGAGGGCTGGCGCAAGGAGAAACTCCAATAGGAGTCGGCCAAACTAGAGGGGGAGGAGTCCTACTCCTCCTCCACTCCTAGTAGGAGTAGGACTCTTCCTTTTTAGCCTTTTTTCCACCTTTTCCT
Source organism: Hordeum marinum (assembly GCA_022496015.1). Classification (NCBI taxonomy): domain Eukaryota; kingdom Viridiplantae; phylum Streptophyta; class Magnoliopsida; order Poales; family Poaceae; genus Hordeum; species Hordeum marinum. Next base: position 447,778,618 of record CM039676.1, read on the forward strand.
CTAGGACTTTTGCCTCCTGCACCATGGGCCTTGGTGTGGCTGTTTCTCCATTCCACTAAGGGCTGGTTATCACTCTCCACAGCCCATGGACCCTCTGGGGTCGAAATACCCCTCCCGGAGGTCTCCCGGTACACTACCGGCACTCCCGGTACACTACCGATGAGCCCGAAACTTTTCCGGCGACCAAACTGGGACTTCCTATATATGAATCTTTACCTCCAGACCATTCCGGAGCTCCTCGTGAGTCCAGGATCTCATCCGGGACTCCAAACAACCTTCGGTCACCACCATACATAACTCTACACTATTGAAACGTCACCGAACCTTAAGTGTGCAGACCCTGCGGGTTCGAGAACTATGTAGACATGACCGAGACACCTCTACGGTCAATAACCAATGGCGGGACCTGGACGTCCACATTGGTTCCTACATATTCTACGAAGATCTTTATCGGTCGAACCTCTATGTCAAGGATTCAGTTAATCCCGTATAACGTTCCCTTTGTTCTTCGGTATGTTACTTGCCCGAGATTCGATCGTCGGTATATGCATACCTAGTTCAACGTCGTTACCGGCAAGTCTCTTTACTCGTTCCGTAATACAAGATCCCGCAACTAACAATTAGTCACATTGCTTGCAAGGCTCATCGTGATGTTGTATTACCGAGTGGGCCCTGAGATACCTCTCCGTCACACGGAGTAAGAAATCCCAGTCTCGATCCATGCCAACTCAACAGACACCCTCGGAGATACCTATAGAGCACCTTTATAGTCACCCAGTTACGTTGCGACGTTTGATACACACAAGGCACTCCTCCGATATCCGTGAGTTGCATGATCTCATGGTCATAGGAACATATACTTGACATGTAGAAAACAGTAGCAATAAACTGACACGATCATATGCTATGTTTGTAGTTTGGGTCCTCTCCATCACATCATTCTCCTAATGATGTGATCCCGTTATCAAATGACATCTCATGTCCATGGCTAGGAAACCTTAACCATCCTTTGATCAACGAGCTAGGCCATTAGAGGCATACTAGGGACATGGTTTTGTCTATGTATCCACACATGCATTTAAGTCTCCGATCAATACAATTATAGCATGGATAATAAACGATTACCATGAACAAGGAAATATGATAATAACTAATTTATTATTGCCTCTAGGGCATATTTCCAACATTTTATTAGAACTTGCATGACATATTTTATCCTACCCTCCCGTGGCAGCAGGGTCATAACGGAAACTAAGGGATATTAAGGCCTACTTTTAATAGAGAACTGGACCAAAGCATTAGCACTTAGTGAATACATGAACTCCTCAAACTACGGTAATCAACGGAAAGAATCCCAGTTATTGTCACCCTGCGGGATGCGGATCATAACTCGTAATAGGTGTCTACAACTTGCAAGTTAGGATCAAGAACACATATATATTCATGAAAACATAATAGGTTCAGATCTGAAATCATGTCCCTCGGGCCCTAGTGACAAGCATTAAGCATAACAGAGTCACAGCAACATCAATCTCAGAACATGGTGGATACTAGGGATCAAACCCTAAAAAACTAACTCGATTACATGATAAATCTCATCCAACCCATCACCGTCCAGCAAGCCTATGATGGGATTACTCATGAATGGCGGAGAGCATCAGGGAATTGGTGATGAAGGATGGTTGGTGATGACGATGGCGTCGATTTCCCCTCTCCGGAGCCCAAAACAGACTCCTGATCTGGTCTCCCGAGGAAGAACAGGAGGTGGCGGCGTCTCCGTATCGTGAAACACGATGAACTCTTCTCTCTGATTTTGTTCTTCGCGAATAGGGTTAATGGAGCTGAATAGGAGGTCGGAGGAGCCATGAGGGCCCCACAAGCCTGCTAGGCGCGGCCAGGGGTGGCCATGCCTAGCAGGCTTGTGGCCTGCAGGTGCCCCCCCCTCTGGTTACTTCTTGTGCCAGTATTTTTTATTAATTCCAAAAATATTCTCCGTAAATTTTCAGGACGATCCGAGAACTTTTATTTCTGCACAAAAATAACACCAAGGCAATTCTGCTGAAAACAGCGTCACTCTGGGTTAGTTCCATTCAAATCATGCAAATTAGAGTCCAAAACAAGGGGAAAAGTGTTTGGAAAAGTGGATACGATGGAGACATATCAACTCCCCCAAGCTTAAACCATTGCTTGTCCTCAAGCAATTCAGTTGACAAACTAAAAGTGATAAATAAAAACTTTTACAAACTCTGTTTGATCTTGTTGTTGTAAATATGTCCAACTGATGTTCAGATTTTCAGCAAAGATCATGGACTAGCCAAGTTCACAATAACATTTAGGTCTCACATTTACTCATATCAATAACATAATTAACTAGCAAGCAATAATAATAACTCTCAGATGACAACACTTTGTCAAAACAATCATGATACAATATGACAAAATGGTATCTTGCTAGCCCTTTCTGAGACTGCAAAACATAAATGCAGAGCACCTCTAAAGAACAAGCACTGACTAGACATTGTAATTCATGGTGAGAGAGATCTAGTCATGCTCATACTCAATATTGATTAACAGCAAGCATACAAATGACAGTGGTGCTCTCTAGTTGGTGCCTTTTATAAGAAGATGATGACTCAACAATAAAGTAAATGGAAAGTCCCTTTGCAGAGGGAAGCATTGATTTGCAGAGGTGCCAGAGCTTGAGCTTTTAAAACACAGATAAGTAGTGATTTTTTGAGAGATCTGCTTTCATTGCTCACATAACAACTAAAAGGTTTTCAATATCTTCCATGATAGACACATTATAGGTGGTTCCCAAACAGAATGATAAAGTTTTTACTCCCCCTCCACAATCAGTCACACTCCACGGCGAGCCTAATCCACGGGTACCGTACATACAAACACAGTTCTGGGGGTGTTTTGTTTGATTATATTTTGCTTTAATTTCGAGCATGGAACTGGGCATCCCGATTACTTGCCACTTTCTCGTGAATGATAGTGAATCAACACATATCGTGAGAATAACCCGCCTATCATGGAAGATACTGACGGCCCCAGTCGCCACATGAGCGATTTGGGCATACAAAACAGAATGTTTATTTGAAGGTTTAGAGTTTGGCACATGCAAATTTACTTGGAACGACAGGTAAATACCACATATAGGTAGGTATGGTGGACTCATATGAAAAAACTTTGGGGTTAAGGGATTGGATGCACAAACAGTATTCCCGCTTAGTACAAGTGAAGGCTAGCAAAATACTGGGGAGAGACCAACTAGAGAGAAACCCAGTCATCAACATGCTTTGAGATTAACCAACATTGAATGCAAGCATGAGTAGGATATAAATCACTATGAACATAAATATCGTGGAGGCTATATTGATTTTGTTTGAACTGCATGCATGAACACGTGCCAACTCGAGCCACTTGAATCGTTCAGAGGAGGATACCACTCCATCATACTACATCACAACCATTTTAATATGCATGTTGGCACCCAAAACAAACCATTATCCACTCTTAGCTAATTAAGCATGGCATGAATAACTATAATCTCTAATTGTCATTGCAAATATGTTTCACCCATGATGAACTGAATTCGGAACGATGGGCTAATCATATTTACAAAAGCAAGATAGGTCGAGTTCATACCAGCTTTTCTCCATCTCAATCTTTTCATCAAATATCGTCATTATTGCCTTTCACTTGCATGATCGAACGGTGTGGATAATAATAAGAGTGTATGTGCATTGGACTAAGCTAGAATCAGCAAACAATAACATAAATGATAAGACAAGATAACATGGGCTTTCCAATAAGTCAACAATAATGCATATGAGAGCCACTCAACATTTTCATTGTGGTCTTCTCCTTACGACCCAAAGAAACAAAAATCAAAACAAGAACGAGAAAACTATTTACGCGAGAAAGCTTCCAAGAAGTAAAAGAAGAATGACAAATATTTTTGGGTTTTCTTTTTAATGTTACAACTGAGCGACTGGAAATAAAGGTAGAACTGTTTTTTTTGTATTTTTCTCGAATTTAAATAAACACACAAGAATAAAGCGAAACAAGGAAATAAACTACCATGGATGGTACAATGAAAGAGTATAAACACCGACTGCTTAAGAATAAGTGTGTGAACATGAATGTAAAGTCAGTGAGAAATACGTACTCCCCCAAGCTTAGGATTTTGGCCTAAGTTGGTCTATAGCCATGGATGACCCGGATAATACCCAAAGTCATAGTTGGGGTTGTAATGGGATGTGGCGGCTACCGCCTGAATGACTGCAGCGTGAAGGCGAGCGGTTTCCGCATTTCGCTCATACTCGTCTGCCTCCCCTCTGGTTATAATTTATCTCTGTTTTCCTGAAAGTTAAAGAAGGCACGAGCAGGAAGGGTAACATGGACAACACGCTGTCTGTCAAAAATTAGTCAGTACTAGAGGGATTGTTCGTTCCTTTCGAGAAACTAAAAAAGTACCAATACCTCATAATCAAGGAAAGCAGGTGGTAACTCAATATCCTTTCCCCGTATGGGTACCCCAAGATAATTAGCTAAACGAGTGGCTTAAATCCCACCAAAGAAATCTCCATCCTTAGCATTATTATTCAACCTCCTAGCAATAATGGCTCCTAAGTTATATCGTCTGTCACCGATTACCGCACTCTTAAGAATACTAAGATCAGGTGCACAAAGGTGGCTATGCTCAGTTTTACTATTAATAAATCTACCAATGAATAGAGAAAAATAATGTATGGCAGGAAAGTGAATGCTCCCCGTGGTAGCCTATGTAGTATTTCTAGTTTCTCCCACAGTGATGCTAGCAAGAAAATCATTATATTCAGTTTTGCGAGGATCACTATAACTACCCCATTGTGGAATATTGCATGCATGATTAAAATCCTCTATGTCTATAGTATATGATTTATCATAAAGGTCAAATAGAACGGAAGGTTTTTTACGATTGAGTAAAAATTCAAACATCTACACGAAAGAATCCATGAGTTGATAGTATTGCTTGCATTTGTCCGACACGAACTCCTCAAGGCTAGCATTTCTTGTGTATGCGTAGAATTCTTCCTTGAAACCGACAACACTCATGAATTGATCCGATGGCGATTCACAAGGTCATACTTGTGCTTCCTTCGGTGGTTCAAGGTTAGGCTCACGTATCGCGAGTCTCGGGGCCGTCTTGCTCGATGAACCCCCTTGAAACACCTTCCACAACATTTTTTCTTTTTCTGAAAAATTCTGAAATTTTTAGTGACCCAAAATAAAGGTGAACAAAACTCAACAAAACTCATAGCTACTACTCCCTTAAGTGCCTAGAAGCTATATAATGCATCAAAACTACTTGGGATCATACACATTTGACATGCAAGCTCAACGACAAGGTCACCATAGCAGCAAAAATTTGCAATATATAAAGCACTAGAACAAAAAACTAATTGGATCATTGGAGGAGTCACATAACGAGGAATAATCTCCCAAAATAGTTTTGCGAATGAATCTTTGAGCAAGGAGATCGAAAATGGCAGCAAAATGAGCTAGAACACGGGTTTGAGCAATGGTGGGATTTTTTCTAGAGGAAGATGAAGTGAATGGGTGCTGGAATAAGTGGAGGGGGCCATGTAGGACCCACAAGCCTGCTAGGCATGGTCAGGGGGTGTGGTCGCACCTAGTGGGCTTGTGGCCCACTTGTGCAGCCCCCTGCAGTGTGCTCAGTGTCAGAAATTTTTAAATATTCCAGAAAAAATCATACTCCATTTTCAGGGCATTTGAAGAACCTTTATTTTCAGGTTATTTTTCGATTGCACAGAAAACTCAGAAAACAGAAGAAATAATGGCATTTTTACTTAATTTAAACTAGCTAACAGAAAGTAAAAGTTGGGTACGGAAGGTTGTGCTTTCTAAATCCATCCATGTCATGCTCATCAAAAGGAATCCATCAATAAGGTTGATCAAGTCTTATTAACAAACTTCTTTCGAATAACATGAAACCGAAGAATTTTCGAATAACACTAAGTTACCTCAATGGGGATATGCATATCCCCAACAATAAGTATATCATATTTCTTCTTGACAGTAGGAAGAGGAAATTCAAAGTCTCCAATAATAATCGTTGGAATTTTTTAATGGAGTTGATATTGTGAATTTAAGGTTGTTTCTTCGGAAAGTGTACTGATGTCTACTACACAACCTTCTTCTTGTAGACTCGTGTTGAGCCTCCAAGCGCAGAGTTTTGTAGGACAATGGCAATTTTCCCTCGAGTGGATGACCTAAGGTTTATCAATCCGCAGGAGGAGTAGGATGAAGATGGTCTCTCTCAAACAACCTTGCCATCAAATAGCAAAGAGTCTCCTGTGTCACCAACACACCCAATACAATGGTAAATTGTATTGGTGCACTAGTTCGGGGAAGATATGGTGATACAAGTGCAATATGGATGGTAGATATAGTTTTTTGTAATCTGAAAATATAAAAACAGCAAGGTAACAAATAGTAAATGGTGATCAAAATGTTGTATAAATGCTTGGAAACAAGGCCTAGGGTCCATACTTTCACTAGTGCAATTTCTCTCAACTATATTGGCATAGTTGAATCATATGTAAATACCTCTCGTGCGACAAAGAGTTCACTCCAAAGTAACAAATAGAAGAGAACTAATGAGGAAATTATTCTAGGGTACGAAACCACCTCAAAGATATACTTTCCGATCAATCTTATGAGCTATCCCTATAAGTGTCACAAATAGCCCTTGAGTTCGTACTAAAATAACACCGTAAGACACACATCAACCAAAACTCTAATGTCACCTACATACTCCAATGTCACCACAAGTACCCATGGGCTTGATTATATGATATGCATCACATAATTTAAGATTCATCATGTTCAATCCAACGGAAAGAACTTCAAAGAGTGCCCCAAAGTTTCTATCGGAAAGTCAAGACAAAAACGTGTGCCAACCCCTATGCATAGATTCCTAAGGTCACGGAACCCACAAGTTGATCACCAAAACATACATCAAGTGGATCAATAGAACATCCCATTGTCACCACGGATATCCCACCACAGGACATACATCAAGTGTTCTCAAATCCTTAAAGACTCAATCCGATAAGAAAACTTCAAAGGGAAAACACAATTCATCACAACAACATATAGAGGGGAAAACTCCATATGATTCAATCTATATCAACAAAGCTCGTGGTACATCAAGATTGTGTCATCTCAAGAACACGAGAGAGAGAGAGAGAGAGAGAGATCAAACACGTCGCTACTAGTACATACCCTCAGTCCTGAGGGTGAACTACTCCCTCCTTGTCATGGAGACCGCCAGGACTATGAAGATGGCCTCCGGTGATGGTTTCCCCCTCTGATAGGGTGCCGGAACGGGCTCCCGATTGGTTTCTCATGGCTCTGGAGGTTAGCAGCGGGGGAAGTCCTGATCTAGGTTCTGCGTTGGGGTTTTGGGAATTTATAGGAATTTATGGCGGTGGAAATGAGTCAGGATGGGCCACAAGGGAGTCACAAGCCTGGGGGCGTGCCCAGGGGGTGGTCGCTCCCCTGAGGCTTATGACTGTCTTGTGGGTTTTCTGGCCCAACTCCGATGCTCCGTAGGTCTCTTCTGGTCCATAAAAAATCATCACAATTTTTATTCCGTTTGGACTCCGTTTGATATTCCTTTTCTGTAAAACTCAAAAACAAGGAAAAAACAAAAACTGGCACTGGGCTCTGGGTTAATAGGTTAGTCTCAAAAATAATATAAAGTTGTGGTAAAATGATTGTAAAAATCCCAAGAATTATAATATAACAGCATGGAACAAGCAAAAATTATAGATATGTTGGAGACGTATCAGCATCCCCAAGCTTAATTCTTGCTCATCCTCGAGTAGGTAAATGATAAAAACATAATTTTTGATGTGGAATGCTGCCTAACCTGTTCATCATATTATTTTCTTCTATGTATAGCATGGACATTTGGACTTGTAAATGATTCAAAGCAATAGTCTAGTTTTAACATAATGACTTCAATACTCAAGCATGTCAACAAGCAACCATGTCTTTCAAAATATCAACGTTAAAGAAAGTTATCCCTAGCCCATCATGCTCAATCATTGATCCTTCATGAAACACACTTAAATATTAGCTAGGCTCAATGCTCAAGTACGATTATAATGCCCCTAGTTGGTTCTTATAAGAGAAGATGGAGACTCAAAGCAAAAATAAAAATTGCATAAAGTAAATAGATAGGCCCTTCGTAGAGGGAAGTAGGGATTTGTAGAGGTGCCAGAGCTCAAGGTTTATATTGAGAGAGAAAAATATTGTGAGTGGCATGCTTTTCCTGTCAACAAAAACGGCGAAGTAGCTCATAATACTTTCCATGCTAGATACATTATAGGCGGTTCCCAAACAGAATAGTAAAGTTTTTACTCCCCCTCCACCAATCAATCACACTCCACAGCGAGCCGAATCCACAGGTACTGTCCATACAACAACATTCCTAGGGGAGTTTTGTTTAATTATTTGCATTTTTATTTCTTTGATTTCGGGACTGGGAATCCCTATTACCAGCCACTTTCTCGTGAATGATAGTGAATCAACACATATCGTGGGAATAACACACCTAGCATGGAAAAATATTGAATACTCCCCACCGTTTCATGAGCGGTACGGGCACACAAAAGAGAAAATTTATTTTTAAGATTTAGAGATGGCACATAAAAATTTTCTTGGAACGGCATGGAAATACCACATATAGGTAGGTATGGTGGACTCATTAGGCAAAACTTGGTTTAAGGATTTTGGATGCACAAGTAGTATTTCTAGTTACTACAAATGAAGGATAGCAAATAGATTAGGAAGCAACCAAACCAAGGAACGAAAAATCACATAAGTGAGCATTGGATCATAACTAACACCGAATAATGCACCACAAGTAGGATGTAACTTCATTGCATAACTATTGACTTTCGTGCATGCATAGGGAATCACAAACCTTAACACCAATATTTTTACTTAGCATAATTACTCACTAACATGACTCACATATTACTGTCATCATGTTTCAAAACTATTATAAAGAATCAAGTTTAATTTGTCCCATGATCTTCATGGAAGTTTTTATTATATACTCCTTGGATATCTCACATTGGTACTAGTTTCGTATATTGCCATTGCTTTTTGGCAAGCTCAAACAAATTTAAGTAAAACACATGAGCAAATGACAAGCTACTCTCAAAGGATATGAGTAGTCAAACAATTAAGAAGCTATGTGAGGACTCTCTCTCCTCAATAAATATTTTCAGATCTTAAGTACTTTATTCAAACAACAAGCAAAAAAATAGCACTCCAAGAATAGCACACATAATGTGAATAAAAATTTAGGCTCAACATAGGCTAAACGATAATTGTTGATGAAGAGAGGTGGGGTGTGTAGCATCCCCAAGCTTAGATGCTTGAGAGTTCTTGAAATATTTACTTGAGGTGCCTTGGGCATCCCCAAGCTTGAGCTTTTGTATCTCGTTCAATCCTCTCATACCACGGTTTCACCTATTCTCGAAAACTTCATCCACACAAAATTCAAAAAGAACTCGTGAGATAGGTTAGTACACATAATAATAAATCAACTCTTTATGTACTGCCAAAAAAATTTGCATAATAATTTTCAAACATTAGTAACTGTATACTATCATTTCCACAATTTATATCTACCAATAAAGGCTATGGAAACTATAGGATAAGTAGATAACAAAACTATGATACCAATTTGTCTAAACAGAAGAGACTGTAGCAATTTATGAAAATAGTGTACTTCTATAACTCAAACAATTATGAAATTTAGGACCTGCTATAAAATAGATATGAAAATATTGTGTAAAAAATTTAGAAACTTTCCACATTCCAGTAAAATATGAAAATTCAAACACTACAGAAGAAGTTTCTGTTTTTACCCAGCACATATCAAAACATACAATGCAAGCATCCTAAGGATTTTCTTGTAACTTTTTATTGAAAAACAATATTATAAATAACACCTAACAGAGTATAACAAAATAAAATGATGATCCAATCAAAGCACATATTGTGTGACGAATAAAAATATAGCTCCAAGTAAGATATACCGATAGTGTTGAAGACGAAAGAGGGGATGCCTTCCGGGGCATCCCCAAGCTTAGACGCTTGATTATTCCTTTAATATTAACTTGGGAGTGCCTTGTTAATACCCAATCTTAGGTTCTTGTCACTGCTTATTCTCCTCATATCGGTGTCTCACCCGAAACTTGAAAACTTCAATCACACAAAAACTTAACGGAACTTCATGAGATGGGTTAGTGTATTAAATATAGATCATTCACTTAGGTACTATAAAGACAAGATTCATAATTTTTCCCACATTATAAATAATGTATTACATCATTCACACAATTTATATTAGTCAATATAAGCTATAGGAATACTTGAAACAAGCAAACTATGCATGCAAAACAGAATCTGTCAAAAACGGAACAGTCTGTAAAGATCTGAATGATCCCCAAACTTCCCTGACTCTAAAAATTCTGTTAAATTATGAAAACTCAAGGAATTTGCATATAAAGTTTGTGTAAAAATTTCAGAACTGTTTGACACTCCAGTAAAATCATATAATTCATATACTAGACGCAAAACTTTCTGTTTTTGCACACAATCAAACAAGCAAGTATCCACACTATCCCAAAGGCTTTACTTGGCACTTTATTGAAATAAAAGACACAAAATATGATTACTACAGTATCTTAATCATGTTAAAACATCAAAACAGAAAGTAAAAGTGTTGGGTTCTCTCCCAACAAGTGGTTTTCTTTAATGCCTTTTAGCTAGGCATGATGATTTCGATGATGCTTGTATAGGAATAATAATTGAAACATGCAAAAGAGCATCATGAATCTCATGACAAGCACATTTAAGTCTAACCCACTTCCTATTCATAGGGATTTTGTGGTAAAACAATTTATCGGAGCAAGATCATCTAGCATAGGAAGGGAAAACAAGCATATCATCAAGAATTTGAACACATAGAGAGGAAACTTGATATTATTGCAATTTCTATAAGCATATGTTCATCCCTCATAATAATTTTAAGTAGCATCATGAAGGAATTCCACAATATAACCAGCACATAAAACATTCTTTTCATGATCTATAAGAATAGAAATTTTACTACTCTCCTCATAAGCAAATTTCTTCTTATGACTAATAGTGGGAGTATCATAAAAGACTTGAATACTACAAATTGTTTCCATGCTAAAAGAGTAATATTTAGTAAAATGATATTCATAATTGTGACAAGTATCATAATAGTAATCATCACTCTTTTTCATTGCATATGTATCATCACAATAATCATCATAAGTAGGAGGCATGCAACCATTATAACAAATTTGATCATTCAAATTAGGCGGAATAAAAAGATCATCTTCATTAAGCAAAGCATCCCCAAGCTTGTGGCTTTGTATATCATAAATATAATCACTCTCATCATTAATGGTATGAATAGCACCAATAGTATAGCAATTATTATCAACATCCTCCAAGTTGGTGCCATAAATATTTTCAAGATTATAAGAAGTATCATTATCTTCCCAGTCATAATTATCACAACAAGCAATAGGCATAACAAAATCATCCTCAAGTGTATCATATTCCACAACTATTTTTGATTCATTCTCATGATGCCTATCAATAATGGGAGCAACATTATTTAGTAGATATACCTCTTTACCTTTACTTTTCCTTCTTTTCTTCTTCTTCACCACATTATGTGTAGCTTTATTTGATTCCTCCTAACTTATTTTTGAAGAGGTTGGTTGAATAAAATGTTTCTTCTTGTTACCTGATTTATCATAAGAAAAATAGCAGGACATTAGGAAAACTCTTCCCCTTCATTAGTATTCTATTCCTCTTCTAATTGTTTTCTTCTCTTTAAGCAATTGGAAATATAAGGATTCTCAATGCAATTTACCATACAATACATATAGATTTCATTTAGATCAAAATCAATTTCTTTCATGAGAGCCCATGCTAGAACATCCTTAGTTTCACGTTTCATTTATTCATACCCCAAAAATAGACTAAGTTCATTATGATGCTCAATGGTAATGAGGTTATCAAAAAAATTGGACAAAATTTGATCATGAAATAATTCACATTGGAAATTATAATGACCACATTTATTGCAAAGTTCACAAGGACGGCGAGAAATACGAAGTCTTTCAGCACAAACATATAGCCTCTCTTGCAACCATTTAATTTCTAAATAATTATGCCTCTTACAAAATCTATCTTCCCTTTTAGGCATGTCTTGACAAACTCTATGCACTCCACAAAAATTGACACGCTTATAAGAAATATTTTTATCATGACTAGTGCAATCATCATTAGTACTATGGATATTCAAAGAATTCATACTAACAACATTGAAATCATGCTCATCACTCAAAGATTTAGTGCCAAACATTTTAATAACTTATTCTTTAACACTTGAGCACAATTTTCCTTTCCAACATTTTCACGAAAGACATTAAAAAGATGAAGCATATGAGGCAACCTCAATTCCATTTTTTTGTAGTTTATTTTATAAAATCAAACTAGTGAAAAACAAGAAACTAAAAGATTTGATTGAAAGATCCAAAGATATACCTTGCAGCACTCACCTCCCTGGCAACGACGCCAAAAAAGAGCTTGATGTCTACTACACAACCTTCTTTTTGTAGACTCGTGTTGGGCCTCCAAGCGTAGAGTTTTGTAGGACAATGGCAATTTTCCCTCAAGTGGATGACCTAAGGTTTATCAATCCGTAGGAGGTGTAGGATGAAGATGGTCTCTCTCAAACAACCCTGCAATCAAATAGCAAAGAGTCTCTTATGTCCCCAACACACCCAATACAATGGTAAATTGTATAGCTACACTAGTTCGGCAAAGAGATGGTGATACAAGTGCAATATGGATGGTAGATATAGTTTTTTGTAATCTAAAAATATAAAAACAGCAATGTAACAAATAGTAAACGGCGAGCAAAACGTTGTATAAATGCTTGGAAACATGGCCTAGGGTCCATACTTTCACTAGTGCAATTTCTCTCAACTATATTGGCATAGTTGAATCATATGTAAATACCTCTCATGCGACAAAGAGTTCACTCCAAAGTAACAAATAGCGGAGAACTAACTAAGAAATTATTGTAGGGTACGAAACCACCTCAAAGCTATCCTTTCCGATCAATCTTATGAGCTATCCCTATAAGTGTCACAAACAGCCCTAGAGTTCGTACTAAAATAACACCTGAAGACACACATCAACCAAAACTCTAATGTCACATAGATACTCCAATGTCACCACAAGTACCCATGGGCTTGATTATATGATATGCATCACATAATTTCAGATTCATCATGTTCAATCCAACACAAAGAACTTCAAAGAGTGCCCCCAAGTTTCTACTAGAAAGTCAAGACAAAAGCGTGTTCCAACCCCTACGCATAGATTCCCAAGGTCACGGAACCCGCAAGTTATCACCAAAACATACATCAAGTGGATCAATAGAACATCCCATTGTCACCATGGATATCCCATCACAGGACATACATCAAGTGTTCTCAAATCCTTAAAGACTCGATCCGATAAGAAAACTTCAAAGGGAAAACTCAATTCATCACAACAATATAGAGAGGGGAAACTCCATATGATTCAATCTATATCAACAAAGCTCGTGGTACATCAAGATTGTGTCATCTCAAGAACACGAGAGAGATATCAATCACATAGCAACTGGTACATACCCTCAGCCTCGAGGGTGAACTACCCCCTCCTCGTCATGGAGACCGCTGGGATGATGAAGATGGCCTCCGGTGATGGTTTCCCCCTCCGGCAGGGTTTTTCGTGGTTCTGGAGGTTTGCGGCAGCAGAACTCCTCATCTAGGTTCTGCGTTGGGGTTTTTGGAATTTATAGGAATTTATGGCGGTGGAAACGAGTCAGGATGGGCCACGAGGGAGTCACAAGACTTGGGGGCACGCTTAGGGGGTGGCCGCACCCCTGAGGCTTGTGACATCCTCGTGGGTCTTCTGGCCCAACTTCGATGCTCCGTAGGTCTCTTCTGGTCCATAAAAATCACCGTAAAATTTTATTCCGTTTGGACTCCGTTTGATATTCCTTTTCTGTAAAACTCAAAAACAAGGAAAAAACAGAAACTGGCACTGGGCTCTTGGTTAATAGGTTAGTCCCAAAAATAATATTAAGCTGTGGTAAAATGATTGTAAAACATCCCAGATTGATAATATAACATCATGGAACAAGCAAAAATTATAGATACGTTGGAGACGTTTCATGTACCGTATGCTCATTACCATTAATATGAAAAGTGACATTGCCCTTGTTGCAATCAATAACAACCCCTGCATTATTAAAAATGGTTCTACCAAGGATGATTGACATACTGTCGTCCTCAGGAATATCAAGAATAACAAAGTCCGTTAAGATAGTAGCATTTGCTACTATGACAGGTACATCGTCACAAATACCGAGAGGAAGAGCAGTTGATTTATCATCCATTTGCAAAGAGATTTCAGTAGGTGTCAACTTATTTAAATCAAGTCTACGATATAAAGAGAAAGGCATAACACTAACAGCAGCTCCCAAATCACATAAAGCAGTTTTAACATAATTCCCTTTTATAGAGCATGGTATAGTTGGTATTCCTGGATCTCCTAATATCTTTGGTACTCCACCCTTAAAAGTATAATTAGGAAGCATGGTGGAAATCTCAGCTTCCGGTATCTTTCTTTTATTAGTCACAATATCTTTCATATACTTAGCATAAGGAAACATTTTTAGAAAACTGTCAAGCGCATACGCAAAAAGACAGGCCTAAGCATTTCAACAAAGCGCTCAAAATCATCATCAACCTTTTTCTTGGATGGTTTAGGAGAAAAATGCATGGGTTTATGAACCCATGGTTCTCTTTCTTTACCGTGCTTCCTAGAAATAAAATATCTTTTATCATATCTTTTATTCTTAGGTTGTGGGTTATCAGGATCAACATCAGGTTCAATCTCCACATCATTATCATTACTAGGTTGAGCATCAACATGAACATAATCATTAATATTATCACTAGGCTCATGTTCATCACCAGATTGTGTCTCGGCATCAGAAACAGAAATATCATTTGGGTTTTCAGGTATATCTATAACAGGTTCACTAGCAGCATGCAAAGTTCTATCATCATCCTTAATCCTCTTATTATTGGAACGACTAGGTACATCAATATTACTCGTTTGAGAATCTTGCTCAACTATCTTAGGATGGCCCTTAGGATACAAAGGTTCCTGAGTCATTCTACCACCTCTAGTCACAACTTTAACAAAATGATCATTGTTCTTACTATTCATTTCATTAAGTAAATCATTTTGTGCCTTAAGTGCTTGTTCTACTTGAGTAGTTACCATGGAAGCATGTTTACTAATCAGTTTAAGATCATTCATAGTTCTACTCATATAATCACCTAAGCGATCAAGCATGAAAGCATTATGTTTCAATTGTCTACTAACATAAGCATTGAAATTTTCTTGCTTCACAACAAAATTATCAAACTCATCCAAGCATTGGCTAGCAGACTTATTATAAGGAATATCGCTTTCATCAAATCTACGAAGAGAATTTACCTCTACTACCTGTGTCGGGTTATCAAGACCATGTATTTCTTTAATAGATGGTAGATTCTTGACATCTTCAGCTTTATTACCTTTTTCCTTCATATATTTCTTTGCCTCTTGCATATGTTCAGGGCTGAGAAATAGAATGCCTCTTTTCTTCGGAGTTGGCTTCGGGGGTAGTTCGGGAATAGTCCAATCATTATCATTGCTCAATATATTATTCAATAGTATTTCATCTTGTTTAATAGTTTGTTCCCGGAAAACACAACCAGCACAACTATCTAGGTGGTCCCTAGAAGCATAAGTTAGTCCATTATAAAAGATATCAAGTATTTCATTTTTCTTGAGAGGATGATCAGGCAAAGCATTTAGTAATTGGAGAAGCCTCCCTCAAGCTTGTGGGAAACTCTCTTCTGCAATTTGCCCAAAGTTAAATATTTCCTGCAAGGCAGCTTGTTTCTTATGGGCAGGAAAATATTTTTCAGAGAAGTGATATATCATATCCTGGGGACTACGCACACAACCAGAAGCAAGAGAATTAAACCATATCTTAGCATCACCCTTTAACGAGAAAGGAAACAACTTAAGGATATAGTAGTAACGAATTTTTTCCTCATGAGTAAATAGGGTGGCTATATCATTCAGTTTAGTAAGATGCACCACAATAGTTTCAGATTCATAACCATGGAAAGGATCGGATTCAACCAAAGTAATTAACTTAGGATCGACAGAGAATTCATAATCCTTATCAGTAACAAAGATAGGTGAAGTAGCAAACTTAGGATCATATTTCATTCTAGCATTCAAAGATTTTTCTTTCCACTTGCAAAGTAATTTCTTAAGATCATCTCTATCATTATAAGCAAGAAAGTCCCTAGCTACCTCTCCGTCCATAACATAACCCCCAGGAATATCAGGCAATTCATATCTAGGAGAGCTAGGTCTAGTAGGTGTCTCAAAGTGTTCAGTTTAAATAATTTCATAAGTTTCAGAAGTATCATAATTTTCAGCATTGACTCTAGCAATTTGTTCGTCAAGAAATTCACCTAGTGGCACAGTATTATCAAGCAAAGTATCATCATAAGCATCATGCATAGCATAAGTGGCATCATCAATTACTTGAGACATATCAGAATTACTAGCAGGTGGTGGTGTCGCAAACTTACTCATAACAGAAGGTGAATCAAGTGCAGAGCTAGATGGCAGTTCCTTACCTCCCCTCGTAGTAGAGGGATAGATCTTGGTTTTTGGATCTTTCAGATTCTTCATAGTGATCAACAGATATAAATCCCAAGTGACTCAGAGAATAGAGCTATGCTCCCCGGCAACAGCGCCAGAAAAAGGTCTTGATAACCCACAAGTATAGGGGATCGCAACAGTTTTCGAGGATAGAGTATTCAATCCAAATTTATTGATTCGACACAAGGGGAGCCAAAGAATATTCTTGAGTATTCGCAGCTGAGTTTTCAATTCAACCACACCTGAAAGACTTAATATCTGTAGCAAAGTATTTAGTAGCAAAGTAGTATGGAAGTAACAGTAGTGGTAGCAAAAGTAACAATAGCAGTTTGTAGTGATTGTAACAGTAACAACAGAGAAGTAACTTAGCAAGGATCAATATGTGGAAAGCTCATAGGAAATGGATCGGTGATGGATAATTATGCTGGATGCAATTCATCGTGCAACAATTATAACATAGGGTGACACAGAACTAGCTCCAATTCATCAATGTAATGTAGGAATGTATTCCATATATAGTCATACATGCTTATGGAAAAGAACTTGCAACATATTTTGTCCTACCCTCCCGTGGCAGCAGGGTCCTAATGGAAACTAAGGGATATTAAGGCCTTCTTTTAATAGAGAACCGTACCAAAGCATTAGCACTTAGTGAATACATGAACTCCTCAAACTACGGTAATCACCGGAAAGAATCATAGTTATTCTCACCTTGGGGGATGCGGATCATAACTCGTAATAGGTGTCTACAACTTGCAAGATAGGATCAAGAACACATATATATTCATGAAAACAAAATAGGTTCAGATCTGAAATCATGGCACTCGGGCCCTAGTGACAAGCGTTAAGCATAGCAAAGTCATAGCAACATCAATCTCAGAACATAGTGGATACTAGGGATCAAACGCTAACAAAACTAACTCGACTACATGATAAATCTCATCCAACCCATCACCGTCGAGCAAGCCTACGATGGGATTACTCACGAACGGTAGAGAGCATCATGGAATTGGTGATGAAGGGTGGTTGGTGATGACGATGGCGTCTATTTCCCCTCTCCGGAGCCAAAAACGGACTCCAGATCTGGTCTCCCAAGGAAGAACAGGACGTGGTAGTGGCTCTGTATTGTGAAACATGATGAACTCTTCTCTCTAAAAAAATTCTCCGTGAATAGGGTTATATGGAGCTGAAGAGGAGGTAGGAGGAGCCACGAGGGCCCCACAAGCCTGCTAGCCACGACCAGGGGGGTGGTCGCGCCTAGTAGGCTTGTGGCCAGTAGGTGGCCCCCCTTTGGTGACTTCTTGTGCCAGTACTTTTTATTAATTCCAAAAATATTCTTCGTAAATTTTTAGGACGATTCGAGAACTTTTATTTCTGTATAAAAATAACATGAAGACAATTCTGCTGAAAACAACGTCACTCCGGGTTAGTTCCATTCAAATTATGCAAATTAGAGCCCAAAACAAGGGGGAAATGGTTTGGAAAAGTGGATACAATGGAGACGTATCATGGGCCCTTGTTTTTATATATTTTTATTTGTTTTAGTCTCATTTTTTTAGATATGTCCATTTGGGGTAAGTTTCCAGTTTTGGACCATGCCAAATAAGCAAGTTTCCTAAACTGGCATATGCCTATTTTGGCATATACTATGTTATGCCTAATCCTTGTAAATTTCGAATTGCAATTGTGTGATGTTTTTCTAAAGTAACATACGCTTATGATATATGAATTCGGGGCAGAAAAATCCAAATACTCCATCTGTGGCATTGGTTTTATCATTTGAACAAATTAGCGAGAATGCTATTTTGTGACAATATGTCATTTTGTTATTTTTGCATGATTTAATGCTTGGACCATTTTCTAAACTTGTCAATATGAAAATTGCTCTTTGACATGTGTAAAATCCCGTGGTATTTTTGCAAACCATGATAATCCATATTTGAGTCTGGAATTCTTGCTGCCAACATGCTACAAAATAATGTTGTTTTCAAATGCTCAAAATATTTATATGTATAGAATATGGTTATTTTGTTGTTATGTTCTCTTGATGGTTGCCATGAATCTATGGCTCCTTTGGGGTTGGCCCAATGTCATGGATTGTTGAGCATGTTCTCCTCTGTTAGCTTGCATCGATTGCTTGCAAGTAAAGGTATTGCATCTTGGTTAAATTGGTTGTCAAACATGTCTCTGTTAAAAATGCCCTGCTTGCCACTTGTTAATTTTTCTAAGTTTGTGGGACTGTTTATCTCAATATGCCATGTTAGGAGGATGATAGCCAGCGATATGTGCATATTTAGATGTTGGTATAATGGAGTTAAGTGAATTACATGTTGTCCTCTATAACCCTGTTAAATTTTGTGCCATGAAAGTCCCTGTAGCATATGTATTTATTGCTCTCAAAATGCCATCATGTTAACTCACATTGTAAAAGTGGTAATTTTCACTAAGTCCTTAAATGTTGATTCAACATGCCATCTTGTGAGTTCATTTGCTATTGATCCTTGGTTCCATTCATGTTGCTATAGTTAGTTGAATTGTTAAGCATCATGTATACTTCATGTCCATGCCCTTGTTGTGCTTTGTGGCTTGTTGTAGCTCTTGTTGTGTGTGTTGCAATATGGCATATTGTTGGTTGTGGACAGATTGTGTGTATGGGTGTCTTGTGTTTTGTGAGAGTTCTGCCCAATTTTTTGCATGATCTTTAGGTCTACTCTTACTAGATCAACGGTAACGAAGACAAAAACAAAGATGAGGAAGGACATGGGCAATTCCTTGGTATCTCATCTTTGTTTTTGTCTTTGTTGTCGTTCGTAGCTTGACATAAGGGTACCAAGAGTTATGTTACTCCGTTTGCAACGTTCTACATGTGCATTTGCATTTTTTACGAGGCGCATTCATATTTGCCATATGCATGCATGTCCAAATGACAAATCTTGAGATTTTGTCCAGAATATGAAAGAACTTAAAAATTGCCTTAGAAACATGACTAACATAGGGTTGCCATGTTAAATACATCAAATTGGTCATGCATAATCTTTGGTTGTGCATTGCACCTTGCTTGTATGTTTATTTGGTGTTGTTTCTCTTTGGGTAAACCTAAGTGTCGAGCCTGAGTACGAGGATCCCGAAGAGAACGCCTACGAGAACCCAACTCTTTATACCTCTGAAGACCCTACAGGCAAGATGATCGTTAATCGGATCCCGATACTATTTTTGCTATGCTAGATGTCTTGATTCTACAGTTATGTTTCGTTGCACCACTTAAATGTCAAGCCTCCAAAATTTCCATGAAAGCCTCTAACCCCTCCACTACCTAGCAAACCATTGTTTGGCTAACTTATCACTGCTCAGCCCCTCTTAAAGTGTTCTTAGTTGCAGGTGCATATTCTTTCCATGTGATACATGGATATCTAGAGATGTCACAATATTTATTGATAGTTAATTTAATGCACATATATACTTGTCAAAAGGTGGAAGGCATGGCCTTTTGCCCGGTGTTTTGTTCCACTTTTTCCGCCCTAGTTACCTGTTACTAGTGTTATGTTCCATACTGAGTGCTCCTAACATGCTCGGGGTTGTTATGGGGACCGCCTTGTCTATTTGTTTAGGGATAAAACTTGTCTGGCAAGACCCAACTTTGGTGCTCCATTTGCTTAACAACCTAATTAACATAAATAGGGCTTAGCTACCCCGTGGATAATTAATCAACCCCCGGGCCGGTGCTCCTCATGAGTGTTGGTCCGAAACGGGCAGACTACAGGGCCATCACGGGGAAACTCGAGGTTTGGTTTGACTCGTAGTGTGACCCATCAATCGTGTCCTGAGAACGAGATACTCGGCTCCTATCGGGTTTGTCGACACGATGAGCGGTCTTGCTGGACTTGTTTTACCTTTCTTGAATGTCTTGTGCGAGGGATTCCGATGATACTTTGGGCTATCTCGAGGAGGTTTTCCAACAAAATTTCCAAGGAGATCATGGGTTTTCCACGGTCGAGGTTATTCCACACAACTTGTGGTTAGTTTGTGATGGATGAGTTGGAGCACACCTGCAGGGTTGAATCTTTTCGGGAAGCCGTGCCTACGGTTATGTGGCAACTTGGAAATTTTTTTAACACCCGGTTAAAGCAAACTTGAAGTAAACTCAAACTAAATACACCAGCCGTGTGCATAACAGTGATTGTCTCTGCTCGTGAATATGAACCGAGAGAGAACACGATGGGGTTATGTTTGACATAAGTAGGTGTTCAGGATCACTTAGTGATCATTCTAGTTCACGTCCGTTTTGCATAGACCACCATATTTATTCTTGCTCTCGCATGTTAGCCACCCAAATATATGCTTAGTGCTTGCTGCAGCCTCACCACTTAACCATTCCTCACCCATTGGCTTACATAGTCTCGGTACCCAGTGTAATGAGATTGTTGAGTCCCCATGGCTCACAGATTACTACAACACTACACGTGCAGGTACTGATGAGAACGATCCAGTTGCTGTGCCCCAGCTTTAGTGGGAGTAGGATGAAGAACGTGGGCGTATGTACATGACTTATCCGGACGAGTAGGGGAGGGGGGCTACTTGGTCGTCTTTCTAGGCTTAGCGAGATAGATATCATTGCTTTATCATTTGACTTCATTCGTAGTCGTACCCTATATTTTTGGATGATTGTATGAATGATTATGTGGATTTGTAATCTAATTTGTGGCGAGTGTAAGCCAACTCATATACTCATCTCCTCTTTTACATGTATTGCAATGATTATTGTACTTGTGAAATGTCGAGATGCGCTTCTAACCCCATCGAGGGCCTCGAGCCTTAATAGGGATAGTATCGCATCTTGGACGCTAGAAGTTGGTAATCAGAGCCATACCAACAATAGGAGGCTCTTGCTTGATCGAACTTGGCCGAGTCGACTAGTGAAAAAATATTTTGAGTCTAGTTATATTGGAGAGTAGGATTCTTTTACCCCTCTTCTATACTCTGGTGAGAAATTATGAATTTGGTAATTTGATTCTACCCTCTTCTCACTCAAGTATTTTTTAGGATCACGCAGGTATTTTGGAAACTATATGATGCCGATGTGATGGAATTTTTTTCTTGGTGCCTCCTGTTTCCGAGGAGTAGAACTCCAGGAAATTCTTGCCACATCGTTATCATTTAGTTTCCTTAGTATTTCAGGATGGAGGATGTTCGAAATTGCTTCAATACCATTTGCGGCAAGAGGAGTTTGGCGTCACCCGGTACTGAGGAGAACGTCTATATGTACTGTCATTCTTGGCATCATTGCGATTATGAGGGTCTGAGGTAGATGAATTTACAAGGCTTTGGGTTGTGTGTTGACATATGAGATACATTGGAGAGTAGTATTACTCCTAGGATTTGAGTGATGGATTTAACTCCGTGTATCCATGGACCCGATTGCATAACCAAAGATTTCGAAAGTTCTTACGTGGGAATTCTAGTAGTTACCTAGGATCATCATCCTAGAGATGTATGATGGTATATACATTTGTTCCGAGCAAATCTTAGCTCAATAACTTGTTGTGTTATTCAAGTGGCTTCATGATCTAATGATGTTATCACGATCTTGCAGAAGGCGTTCTTACTAATTTCTAGTTTGAATGCAATTGATGATATTCCCGTTGCAATTTTTTCAAGCCATTTGATTCAGCTTATTTCTATCATCTTTTTCAATGGTGTGCTGATATTCATGTCCATCTTCAGGATGGCTCCAGCAACTCTTGAGAACCCGGGTCGTGAAGGGGAGCAGTCTGGCCCTCCACCACCCCCACCACCACTCTCCACCTCCATCTCCAGAGGCATGGCAGGTGGTGATGGGCGCAACCAATGTGAATACTCACATGTTGCTCAATTTATTGCAAGGTTTTCAGAATCAGGGTCATTAGGGCCATCAAGGGAATTTCAATAACCAGCCGCACTTCGCAACTTTGAACCGGTTCCTCACAAACCAACCCAAGTCCTTCACTTGTTGTGATCAGCCTTTTGATGCGAACAATTGGCTTCGTGACATGAACAAGCATTTCGAGTGCAGCAATGTCAGTCCTAAGGACTATGTCAAGTTTGCGACCTTCCAGCTCAAGGGTCAGGCAGCAGATTGGTGGCAGCAGTACAAAGATTCCAGAGGTGACCGTGTAGTCAGCTGGGATGATTTCTATCATGACTTCAGAGCTCATCAAATCCCGATGAGCTTTGTCGAGGGTATGAGTGTGAAGTTCAGGAATTTGAAATAGGGAAACTCATCTGTCTATCAGTATAACATCACTCCTCGCCCTGTGCGAGGTGGCGGTGATACTCCTTGACTCGCGGTGTCAGTAGCCACATAGCATGGTGGAGGTGCTCGCTGGATTTACTGTTGTGTTGTGTTGTGTTGTGGGGGGGTCGATATTTGGCTCTGATCGTTGCTCTTTTTTGGAGGGGTTCATTACAAAAGAGACATCTTGTGCTTACAAATCTGATAGGTTGGCTAAGATAAATTTTTCTGATGCCCTCCAATCTAAAAACTCACCACATCTCTTTATAGGAGAAGTCATATGTAATTTCCCTTGCACTTGTAACTCACCATCCCTCTCTATTCAATATTGTTCAGTAAACAACATCTATAAGCTGAAATTGGGATGGTAGGGTAGATAGAAAGAATATAAAACTTGTGAAGGATGGGGTAGAAGAGATTTATTATATAGCTTTTCTTGGTTGAGTTATTAATATGGGCTCAAAAGGTGGGTGCGGATGATTGAGCTTCTCAACAGTCTCATACTCAGAGAGAGTGTGTGCAAGAAAGGTACTATAATAGCGTGAGAAGAAGATACATATGCAAAATATGCAAAGACATGTGGTTATATGTCTTTGTATACTAGTATATGTCAAAAGGAAGGTAATTATATACTCCCTCTTATCCACAATATTTTTTGTTGCTCCAGTGAAAAGTTGCACTAGAGCAGCAACAATTAATGTGGATAGGAGGAATAGTAAAATTTCATGACCACTTCTTAATGCCTCTACTATGAAAAAAATTGACCAG
Source organism: Hordeum marinum (assembly GCA_022496015.1). Classification (NCBI taxonomy): domain Eukaryota; kingdom Viridiplantae; phylum Streptophyta; class Magnoliopsida; order Poales; family Poaceae; genus Hordeum; species Hordeum marinum. The sequence continues at coordinate 447,802,589 of CM039676.1, forward strand.
GAGAACCAACCTTCCACGTACTCCCTAAAAAATCTACTTAGGGCCAGCTTGTCCTTTTAGGTGTTATCTAAATGTATAAACATGTTTGAGATTCTTATACGGCCAAAGTTTAAAAGAATGAAATATAATATGAGGTGCGCCACTACTATGGTATCTTTATAAGGGTTTCTGCACTTGGTCTTCTCTAGTTTCTACTATTTAGTAATATCCCGCCGACGCGGAGAATATCTGGTGCACCAGGAATTGTATGCACCCAATGCACCCAGTCTAGTTTACACAAAGTTTAAGAAAATCAGAAAACAAATTATTACATAGATAATACTTGTAAATATGTCATAAATTTTTAGTCAAAGTTCATGGCAGAGGTGAAGGGAAAAACAGACCGATTTGAAAAGTGAATAATATGTAATGTTAGTTGGGCTTTAAATTTATCCCATTATCACTATTGGTAAGAATTTGAGTTGTTATTGAGTTATATTTAAAATTTGGACTTGAAATGCGGTATCCTAATTTTATGTTGCGTCTGTTTCCTATATTTTTTTACTTCTTCAATATTTTAATAGGTAGAAACTAGAGTCTTGTGCCCTGCAACATCTGGTGCACGAGATGCTTAGACCAGACCATTGGAGGAGTAGTTAGCTCCATTGTAGTTATGGTTGGGTCTACTCGTCCCCAACAGCTAATCTGGCAATTGGATGTGGGAATTCGAATCTACATTTATGTTGATGTTTTTCATTGATGTTAGGATTGTTTGTTGTTACTGATGATGTTTGGATGGTGAAGGCGGTGTTGCATGAAATAAGAATCACTCACTGATATATACCCAATAACTCGATATTTATTGCATGCCAAACTTCGGATATACCACTAGTGTGTGAGCCCTGCCGATTGAACAAGGCAGTAGTTACTAATGGCATGCCAGTCTACACGCACGATACTATCAAAGCACATACTTGGGTCGTGACTCACTTAGGTCACGCCACTAGTAACATTATTAGAGAGTTTTCTTGGGCATCGCTTACTGGTGGCGTGTGTCCTCTATGTCCCTACCACAAGTTTCATTCCTTTCCATGGCGTGTGAAGCCGCTTCCACGCCACTAGTAACCTACACAAATTACATAACGCACCCTCCAAAAACATTTGCAACCCCCCTGCATTGCTATATCTCGACTCCCATGTCTCTGTCGTCCCCGAAGCCCAACCACCACCCCTCGCCGCCCCATCCCTTTTGCATGCCCCGACCCGACACCCAACTGACGCCCTCACGCGTCCGGCCGCCCCTCCTCTGTTGGAAATATGCCCTAGAGGCAATAATAAATTGGTTATTATCACATTTCCTTGTTCATGATAATCGTTTATTATCCATGATATAATTGTATTGATCGGAGACTTAAATGCATGTGTGGATACATAGACAAAACCATGTCCCTAGTATGCCTATAATGGACTAGCTCGTTGATCAAAGGATGGTTAAGGTTTCCTAGCCATGGACATGAGATGTCATTTGATAATGAGATCACATCATTAGGAGAATGATGTGATGGACAAGACCCAAACTACAAACGTAGCATATGATCATGTCAGTTTATTGCTACTGTTTTCTGCATGTCAAGTATATGTTCCTATGACCATGAGATCATGCAACTCACGGATATCGGAGGAGTGCCTTGTGTGTATCAAATGTCACAACGTAACTGGGTGACTATAAAGGTGCTCTACAGGTATCTCCGATGGTTTCTGTTGAGTTGGCATGGATCGAGACTGGAATTTGTTACTCCGTGTGACGGAGAGGTATCTCAGGGCCCACTCGGTAATACAACATCACAATGAGCCTTGCAAGCAATGTGACTAATTGTTAGTTGCAGGATCTTGTATTACGGAACGAGTAAAGAGACTTGCCAGTAACGAGGTTGAACTAAGTATGGAGATACCGACGATCGAATCTCGGGCAAGTAACATACCGAAGAACAAAGGGAACGTTATACGGGATTAGCTGAATCCTTGACATAGAGGTTCGACCGATAAAGATATTCGTAGAATATGTAGGAACCAATGTGGACGTCCAGGTCCCGCCATTGGTTATTGACCGTAGAGGTGTCTCGGTCATGTCTACATAGTTCTCGAACCCGCAGGGTCTGCACACTTAAGGTTTGGTGACGTTTCGGTAGTGTAGAGTTATGTATGGTGGTGACCTAAGGTTGTTCGGAGTCCTGGATGAGATTCCGAACGTCACGAGGAGCTCCGGAATGGTCCGGAGGTAAAGATTCATATATAGGAAGTCCCAGTTTGGTCGCCGGAAAAGTTTCGGGCTCATCAGTATTGTACCGGGAGTGCCGGTAGTGTACCGGGAGACCTCCGGGAGGGGTATTTCGACCCCAGAGGGTCCATGGGCTGTGGAGAGTGATAACCAGCCCTTAGTGGGCTCGAGAAACAGACACAACAAGGCCCATGGCGCCAGGAGGAAAACTGCCTAAAGAAAAAGGTGGAAAAAAGGCAAAAGGAAGAGTCCTACTCCTACTAGGAGTGGAGGAAGGAGTAGGACTCCTCCTCTTGTGGCTCGGCCGAACCAACAAGGCTTGGAGGCCAAGGCTGCGCCCTCCTCCTCCCTCCCTCCTATATATACTAGTGGAATAGAGGGTCTTTGCACAGATTTTACGGCCACGTGCTACCCGTTTCACCGGTGCTCCTCTAGATCGGATTTCTGCAGCGCTTAGGCGAAGCCCTACCGGAATTGCTCCACCACCATCACCAGAGCGCCGTCATGCTGCTGTTGAACTCTCTCTCCTCTCCACCTCCTCTTGCTGGATCAAGATGGTGGAGATCGTCATCAAGCTGCACGTGTGCTGAACGCGGAGGTGCCGTCCGTTCGGCGCTAGATCGGAAGGACCGTGACCGAGATCGCGAGACAGTTCGTGATGAGATCACGGAACATATCGTGATGAGTTCACGGGATAGATCGTGAGCAAGATCATGAGACGGATCATGTTGAGATCGTGGGACGGATCGTGATGAGATTGCGGGACGCTTGGCGATTTGGATCGCAAAGATGTTCGACTACACCAACCGCGTTTCTTAACGCTTCCCGCTTACCGATCTACAAGGGTATGTAGATCCACTCTCCCTCTCATAGATTCTCATCACCATGGATAGGTTTGCGTGTGCGTAGGAAAAAATTTGTTTCCCATGCGACGTTCCCCAACAGTGGCATCATGAGCTAGGTTGATGGTTTGATGAGATCTCGAGTAGAACACAAAAGGTTTGTGGGCATTGATGCTTAGATTGCTTCCTACCTTGGTCGTATTTTGGTTCAGCGGGATTGTGAGATGAAGCGGCCCGGACCAACATTACTCGTACGCTTACGAGAGACCGGTTCCCTCGATGCAACTTGTTGCTTAGATGGCTTGCGGGTGACAGTTTCTCTCACTTTAGTTGGATCGGATCCGACAAACGCGGTCCTTGAGAAGGTTGAAAAGCAAACTATGTATCACCATTGTGGTTTATGCATAGGTGAGAATCGTTCTTGCTAGATACCCGTAGCAGCCACGTAAAACTTGCAACAAGAATTAGAGGACGTCTAACTTGTTTTTGCAGGGTATGTTGTGATATGATATGGCCAATTACATGATGTGATATATGTGATGTATGAGATGATCATGTGATGTATAGATTATCATGACTTGCATGTCGATGAGTACGGCAACCGGCAGGAGCCATAGGGTTGTCTTTAATTATTGTATGACCTGCGTGTCAATCATTAAGCACATGTAATACTTTACTTTATCGCTAAGCGGTAGCAATAGTAGTAGAAGCATGCAGGGCGTGACAACCCCGATGGCGACACATTGATGGAGATCAAGATGATGGAGATCATGGTGTCATGCCGGTGACGATGGAGATCATGCTGGTGTTTTCATGATGGAGATCAAAAGCACAAGTTCATGGCCATATCATGTCACTTATGATTTGCATGTGATGTTAATCCTTTTTATGCACCTTTTTATGCACATCTACATTCACATACAACAGATGCAAGCCAGATTTGCACGTGCAGAACACTTGGGTTAAACTTGATGAGCCTATCATGTACAGACATGGCCTTAGAACACAAGAGACCGAAAGGTCGAACATGAGTCATATAGTAGATATGATCAACATGATGATGTTGACCATTGTAGCCACCTCAACTCACGTGATGATCAGACTTGAGTTGGTGAATTTGGATCATGTATCACTCGAATGATCGAAGGGATGTCAACTTGAGTGGGAGTTCTTAAGTAATATGATTAATTGAACTCATTATCATGAACATAGTCAATAGTGTCTTTGCAAATTATGTTGTAGATTACTAGATCGCGCTGTAGCTCCCTTAAATTTTTATATGTTCCTAGAGAAATAGAGTTGAAAGATGATGGTAGCAATATTGCGGACTAGGTCCGTGATCTGAGGATTGTCCTCATTGCTGCGCAGAAGACTTATGTCCTTAATGCACCGCTCGGTGCGCCAACCCCTCTAGTGTCGTCTGTAGATGTTGTGAACATCTGACAGGCATGTTCTGATGACTAATTGATAGTTTGGTGCGTCATGCATTACGGCTTAGAATTGAGGCTCCAAAACATTTTGAACGTCACGGAACATATGAGATGTTTCTAAGAGCTGAAATTAGGATCTCAGGCTCGTGCCCATGTTGCGAGATATGAGATATCCAACAAGATTCTTTGCCTGCAAGATGAAGGAGAAAAGCTCAATAGTTGAGCATGTGCTCAGATTGTTTGGGTGCTACAATCGCTTGAATCGAGTGGGAGTTGATCTTCCAGATAAGATAGTGATTGATATAGTTCTCCAAGTCACTGTCACTAAGCTACTAAGAACTTGGTGATGAACTATATAACGCCAGGGATAGAAATATTGATCTCTGAGCTGTTCGCAATGTTTGACATCGCGAAGGTAGAAGTCAAGAAGGAGCGTCAAGGGTTGATGGTTAATCAAACCACTGGTTTCGAGAAGGGCAAGAGCAAGGAGGGAAACTTCATGGATAGCAAGTCAGTTGCTGCTCCAGTGAAGCAACCCAAAGTTGAACTCAAACCCGAGACTAAGTGCTTCTGTTATGAGGAGAGCGGTCGCTGAAGCAGAACAACCCTAGATACTTGGTAGATAAGAAGGCTGGCAACATCGACAGAAGCATATTTGATATACGAGTTATTGATGTGTACCTTGCTAGTACTCCTAGTAGCATCTGGGTATTGGATACCGGTTCGGTTGCTAAATGTTAGTAACTCGAAATAAAAGCTACGGATAAACGGAGAACTAGCTAAGGGTGAGGTGACGATATGTGTTGGAAATGTTTCCAAAGTTGATGTGATCAAACATCGCACGCTCTCTCTACTTTCAGGATTAGTGACGAACCTAAATAAATATTATTTGGTGTTTTGCGTTGAGCATGAACATGATTAGGTCATGGTTATTGCAATACGGTTATTCATTTAAGTTAGAGAATAATGGTTATTTTGTTTACATGAATGATACCTTCAATGGTCATACACCCAGTGAGAATGGTTCGTTGAAATCTTGATCGTAGTAATACACATGTTCGTAACACTGATGTCAAAAGATACAAAGTTTATAATGATAGTACCACATACTTGTGGCACTGCCGCTAAATATCATATTGGTATAAAGCGCATGAAGAAACTCCATGCTGATGGATCTTTGGACTCATTCGATTTCGAATCGGTTGAGACATGCGAACCATGCCTCTTGGGCAAGATGACTAAAGGACCCCGTTGGATGGAGCGGGCAAGTGATTCATTGGAAATAATACATATTGATGTATGCAATCCAGTGAGTCTTGTAGCATGCAGTGGATATCGTTATTTTCTTACCTTCACTGATGATTTAAGTAGATATAGTGTTTACTTAATGAAACACAAGTCTGAATCGTTTGAAAGGTTCAAGCAAATTCAGAGTGAAGTTTAAGATCATCGTGACAAGAAGATAAAAATGACTGCGATATGATCGTGGAGGTGAATATCTGAGTTACGAGTTTGGCATGCAACTTAAGACAATGTGAAATTTGTTTCACAACTAACGCCACCTGGAACACCATAGTGTGATGGTGTGTCTGATCATCATAGTCATGCTCTATTGGATATGGTGCGTGCTATGATGTCTCTTATCGTTTTACTACCATAATTTTTGGGTTATGCATTAGAGACAACTACATTCACTTTAAATAGGGCACCATCTAAATCCGTTGAGATGACACCGTGTGAATGGTGGTTTGATAGAAACCTAAGATGTCATTTCTTAATGTTTGGGGCTGCGACACTTGTGTGGAAAATGTTTTCACCTAATGAGGTCGAACCCAAGGCGGACAAATGCATCTTCATAGAATACCCTAAGATCAGTCAGGTGAACCTTCTATCTCGGATCCAAGTGCAAAGTGTTTGTTTCTTAAACGGATCCTTTCTCGAGGAAATGTTTCTCTCGAAAGAATTGAGTGGCAGGAAGATAGAACTTGATGAGGTTGTTAAACCTTTGTTCAACCAGAGAGTAGTGCAGCGCAGAAAGATGTTTCTGTGAAGCCTACGTTAGTTGAAGAGGAGGTTAATGATGATGATCATGAAGCTTCAGGATCAAGTTACTATCGAACTTCGTGGGTCGACAAGGATGTGTACTGCTCCTGAGCGGTACGACAACCCTGTCTTGGAGATCATGTTGTTGGACAACGATGAACCTACGAGCTATGGAGAAGCGATGATGGGCCCGGATTCCGACAAATGGTTGGAGGCCATGAAATCCAAGATAGGATCCATGTATGAAAACCAAGTATAGACTTTGGTAGACTTGCTCGTTGGACGGCAGGTCGTTGAGTACAAATGGATCTTTAAAATGAAGACAGACGCTGATGGTAATTGTCACCATTTGTAAAGCTCGACTTGTTGCAAAGATGTTTGTGACAAGTTCAAGGAGTTGACTGCGATGAGACTTTCTCACTCGTAGCGATGCTAAAGTCTGTTGGAATTATGTTAGCAGTTGCTGCATTTTCAATTATGAAATCTGGCAGATGGATGTCAAAACATCGTTTCCTTAACTGTTTACTTGAGGAAAGGTTGTATGTGATACAACCGGATGGTTTTGTTGGTCTTAAGGATGCTAAAAGGTGTGCAAGCTTTAGTGATCCTTCTATGGACTGAAGCAAGCATCTCGGAGTTGGAATATACGCTTTGATGAGGTGATCAAAGTTTTAATGTTTATACAAGGTTTACGAGAAACTTGTATTTACAATAAAGTGAGTGGGAGCACTATAGAATTTCTGATAGGTATATGTGGATGACATATTGTTGATCGGAAATAATGTAGGATTTCTGGGAAGCATAAATGGTTGTTTGAAAAGTGATTTTCAAAGGAAGACCTGGATAAAGCTACCTGATTGTTGAGCGTCAACATCTATAGAGATAGATCAAGATGCTTGATGAGACTTTCAATGAGTACATACCTTGACGAGATTTTGAAAGAGTTCAAAATGGATCAGTCAGAGAAATAGTTCTCGTCTGATTTGTGAGGTGTGAAGTTGAGTGAGACTCAAAGCTCGACAACGGCAGAAGAAAGAGAAAGGACAAACGTCGTCCCCTATGCCTTAGCCATAGGCTCTATATAGTATGACATGCTGTGTACCGCACTTGTGTGTGCCTTGCCATGAGTCCGTCAAGGGGTACAAGAGTGATCCAGGAGTGGATCACTGGACAGCGGTCAACATTATCCTTAGTGACTAAAAGACTAAAGGAATTGTTTCTCGATTATGGAGGTGATAAAGGGTTCGTCGTAAGGAGTTACGTCGATGCAAGCTTTAACACTAATCCGGATGACTCATAATAGCAATCTGGATACATATAGTGGAGCAGCCATTTGGAATAGTACCAAGTGGAGTGTGGTAGCAGTGTTTACAGTTTGACATAGAGATTTGCAAAGTACATACGGATCTGATTGTCACAGACCCGTTGACTATAAGACCTCTCTCACATGCAAATCATGATTGAGCCCTAGAACTCATTGGGTGTTAGATTCATAACAATGCGAATCACATGGTGATGTGAACTAGATTATTGACTCTAGTGCAAGTGGGAGACTGTTGGAAATATGCCCTAGAGGCAATAATAAATTGGTTATTATCATATTTCCTTGTTCATGATAATCGTTTATTATCCATGCTATAATTGTATTGATCGGAGACTTAAATGCATGTGTGGATACATAGGCAAAACCATGTCCCTAGTATGCTTCTGATGGACTAGCTCGTTGATCAAAGGATGGTTAAGGTTTCCTAGCCATGGACATGAGATGTCATTTGATAACGAGATCACGTCATTAGGAGAATGATGTGATGGACAAGACCCAAACTACAAACGTAGCATATGATCGTGTCAGTTTATTGCTACTGTTTTCTGCATGTCAAGTATATGTTCCTATGACCATGAGATCATGCAACTCACGGATATCGGAGGAGTGCCTTGTGTGTATCAAACGTCACAACGTAACTGGGTGACTATAAAGGTGCTCTACAGGTATCTCCGATGGTTTCTGTTGAGTTGGCATGGATCGAGACTGGGATTTGTTACTCCGTGTGACGGAGAGGTATCTCAGGGCCCACTCGGTAATACAACATCACAATGATCCTTGCAAGCAATGTGACTAATTGTTAGTTGCGGGATCTTGTATTAAGGAACGAGTAAAGAGACTTGCCAGTAACGAGGTTGAACTAGGTATGGAGATACCGACGATCGAATCTCGGGCAAGTAATATACCGAAGAACAAAGAAAACGTTATACGGGATTAACTGAATCCTTGACATAGAGGTTCGACCGATAAAGATCTTCGTAGAATATGTAGGAACCAATGTGGACGTCCAGGTCCCGCCATTGGTTATTGACCGTAGAGGTGTCTCGGTCATGTCTACATAGTTCTCGAACCCGCAGGGTCTGCACACTTAAGGTTTGGTGACGTTTCGGTAGTGTAGAGTTATGTATGGTGGTGACCGAAGGTTGTTCGGAGTCCCGGATGAGATCTCGGACGTCACGAGGAACTTCGGAATGGTCCGGAAGTAAAGATTCATATATAGGAAGTCCCAGTTTGGTTGCCGGAAAAGTTTCGGGCTCATCGGTATTGTACCGGGAGTGCCAGTAGTGTACCGGGAGACCTCCGGGAGGGGTATTTTGACCCCAGAGGGTCCATGGGCTGTGGAGAGTGATAACCATCCCTTAGTGGGCTGGAGAAACAGCCACAACAAGGCCCATGGCGCTAGGAGGAAAACTGCCTAAAGAAAAAGGTGGAAAAAAGGCAAAAGGAAGAGTCCTACTCCTACTAGGAGTGGAGGAAGGAGTAGGACTCCTCCTCTTGTGGCTCGGCCGAACCAACAAGGCTTGGAGGCCAAGGCTGCGCCCTCCTCCTCCCTCCCTCCCATATATACTAGTGGAATAGAGGGGTTTTGCACAGATTTTACGGCCACGTGCTACCCGTTTCATCGGTGCTCCTCTAGATCGGATTTCTGCAGCGCTTAGGCAAAGCCCTGCCGGAATTGCTCCACCACCATCACCGGAGCGCCGTCACGCTGCCGGTGAACTCTCTCTCCTCTCCACCTCCTCTTGCTGGATCAAGATGGTGGAGATCGTCATCAAGATGCACATGTGCTGAACGCGGAGGTGCCGTCCGTTCGGCGCTAGATCGGAAGGACCGTGATTGAGATCGCGAGACAGTTCGTGATGAGATCATGGAACAGATCATGATGAGTTCGCGGGACAGATCGTGATCAAGATCGTGAGACGGATCGTGTTGAGATCGTGGGACGGATCGTGATGAGATCGCGGGACGCTCGGCGATTTGGATCGCGAAGATGTTCGACTACACCAACCGCGTTTCTTAACGCTTCCCACTTAGCGATCTACAAGAGTATGTAGATCCACTCTCCCTCTCGTAGATGCTCATCACCATGGATAGGTTTGCGTGTGCGTAGGAAAATTTTTGTTTCCCATGCAATGTTCCCCAACATCCTCTACCCTAGGTATACTTCTCTCTCTCTCCCTCCCTCCCTCCCTTCCTCCATCTCTCTCTCCCTCTCTCCCTCTCTATCCCTCTCTCTCCCTCTCTCTCAAGTTATGGCATTTTTAGTTGTAGTTGATTTTAGGGCATTTTTAGCTGCAGTTGATTTTAGGGCATTATAGATGTAGTTGATTTTAGGTGAATTTCTTAGTTTGCGTTAGGTTAACTAGAGTTAGCAATTTTAAGAGAAGAGTCGAATAGAATATGTAGAGAAGAGAATATAGGAGAGAAAAGAAGAGGGGGGAGCAGAGAAGAGAAAATAGGGAATAGGGGAGAGAAGAGAGAAATCCATATTTTTTATTTATAAAAAAAGTGTAACATATTGTGGATGAGATATGTACATCTAGTCGAGGATATGATGATGTGGTCATATCTTAAGTTGATTGTGGTGATAATATGATTTTTGTTGTTGTGTGATTTTACGACCATCAAGCTGAGGCGACACTTTGTTCCTCGCAATGAATTTCGCGTTGTGTTTTTTATTTTCCAGGTAATATGCATGAGTGCGAATGTTTGGCGAAATGTTGATTCGGAAACATTTTGTTTAATTTCTGGCACTCAATTTGTTGCACTTTTAGCAGGAGTTGTGCCGCTTTTTATAGTTTTTTAGTCTAGTCACAATTTTGTCAAAATCTCCATGCTTTAGCCCGTTTAAATCACATTACTATGTCCATATGATTGACAGGATGATGTGCGAAATTTGGATGTCTAATTGTGCATGCAGCCTCCCATCAGATTATTATTCAGGGTCGGTTTGTTGGAGTGTTATGAAAAATCAGTGTTAACATTCACTTGTAACCACATTTGTGTTTTTGTTTTAGTGTTTTTATGTACCCTTATTTTTTAAAGTATTATCTTGTTTTTTTCCACAATTTGTCCCATGCAATGCAATAATGAGTTCAATGGTGCAACATGCAACAATGAGCTCTTTGAGGCTCATGGGCGGTCATACAACATGGAAGTGAACAAATGACATGCAAGGATCAACATATGTGGTGAAGGATGAGTGAAGTTCGTTACACGGAACAATCATGTCGGGGGAGAATATGTGTGCTTTTCCTTGATAGTAGGGATGCCAAAGTTAATTATTGTGTATTTTAGTGTACTTATAGAAGCCGAGCTTGTTGTGCTTATTTTTCTCAAAGAATGAGTCTTGATGAGGAGGAGACTGGCAAACTCTTTGACATCCTACCGCCCGCCAGCGGCTCCATAAGGGTGCCCTTTGTGCACCGTTTGACAAGGACAAACATCGTTAAACACATGACGGCATGTTTTTTAGTTCTCCTTTTATTTTTTTTGTGTTCATAAAGAACTGTATGGCGGTGTCTGACATCATTGTGTTATTTTTGTTTTTCATCCACGAGGTAATCCTTGAAGTTACCTATGAAGTTAAAGCAACCCAGGAGATGACCCTGCTGGACTACTCCTTGGAACAGGGATCGTCACCGCCAGTCAGAACATGACAAAGACGCACATACACATATCCTTCGAGGAGTCCGGTTGGGAGGAGTTCCCCATGGGAGAGGAACTAGGGGTTGGCATAGTTGTGCTAATCATGACCAGGAAGAGCCGACACACCGACCTGAAGGTAATAGTTGTTAGGAACATCATCTAATTAAAAATAAGCTCCAAAATGTTAACAAGGCGGTGGAGGGGGTGTTGGGGGGGTCAAAAATCTAGTTTTTTCTTAGGATAGATGATGAGATATTGTTGGTTTTCCTTTTGGCCATCTAGTAGACCAGAACTCATGTTTGTTGAGCTTGTTTTTGTTAGATGGATGATCATAAATGTCAATGTATGCTTCATTATTGAAGTATTTTAGTCATGTTAAACTGTGGCAGCAAAAATACATTGTCATGGCTGATTTTTCATCTAAAATATATCGATGTCATATGTCTATCTTAGAACACCACTTCTGTGCATGTTACTAGAACGACAGTAATATGTTTGTTAGTAGTGGTGTGTTGTGGTGTTGTAGTAGTGGTGTGCTCTGAAGACGCCACTAATGTTCTTTTGGGGTACACCATTACTAAGATTTTCTGTACTAATGGATTCTCTGCACACTGCTATTGGAATTAGGTGAAACTATTTAAATCATATTTGATAGTATGGGATATTAGTATTTGGACTAACACTATAAGGTTTAAAAATAAGGTGCATATAATTTATTGTATTTAATTAGTATATAGTTGTAGAATATTTATTAAATATGAGTAGTATACATGGTGTATATATTAATTGGGTGGTTTTTCTTTCATACATGATGACATAATGAGTTGGCATGGTTGCATGTTAGAACACCACTAGTGCACATGTTACTAGTGGCATCCGTAGAACGTCACTGGTATGTTTGTTACTAGTGGTGTGTTGTGGCGTTATATTAGTGGTGTGTTTTCAAAACGCCACTAATATCTTTTAGACACACCATTACTAAGCTTTCCTGTACTGGTGGACTCGCTGCGCGTGCTATGGGAATTGGGTGAAACTATTTCAATCATATTTGATAGTATGAAATATTAGTATTTGGATTCATATATAAGGATTAAAACTAAAGTGCATATAATTCATTGTATCTAATTTATATATAGTTGTAGAATATTTAATAAATATGAGTAGCATGTGTGGTGCATGTCAACGTGGTTTTTTTTCATACATGATGACTTATTGAATTGGCATGGTTGCGTGCGGAGAAAATTAGACTTACTAGGGCTCAACTATTTAGGTACACTAGATGATACCCCACAAATTAATGCGGAAATATTTTGCGACATATTTCAGTGCGATTTAATTGTACGGAACATGCGTGTTTAGAGTAATAATACGAGAATTAAAATTAAAAATACATTCAATTTATTGTATTTGATTTTTTTATATTTGTGATTTTTTATTAAATTTGAATAGAATAATAATCAGAAGTTAGCATGCATGTTTGCATGTTGAGATGAGTTTTTTTTATGCATGGTTGCATGTTGAGGTGGGTCTTTCGTCATGCATTTTGCTTGCTGAGATGGCAATGTTTGTATGTTGAGAGAATAATTTGGTTTGGAATAGATATTTATATAGATATAAAATGTAAGATGTATAATAATTTTCTGTTTGTACGTTGAGGTTTTTTCTAGGATAATTCTTTTGGGTGAAAAGAAAGCTATGAGTAAGCAACAAGATGGGTATTGGGCCAAGCCTGTTATACGCTCAGCGGCCTCACGAGAACCCAGTCTTATGAATGGTCCACGACGTGCCACATCATGGACCTCGTATATGGCGACCTATGCGCCGGATTGCAGGGGACCGCACATGGGCAGGGTTGTGAAGGCGAACGCGGGAAGCCCCTTTGTTTTTCTTTTTTTCTATTTTGTTTTTTACTGGACCGCACATTATTTAAAAAATGTCGGAAAATATTCTGCACGTTATAAGTTCTCATAGATTCATTTTTTACTGACTTCGAAAAATATTCTTGTATTAAAACAGTTCACAATTTTAAATAATGTTCAAGAAGTTTTAGAGAATATACAAAACATTCATAAAATGTTCGGCATTTTTAAAATTGTTCCCAAAATGAGTTCATGTTCACGAAATTCATAAAAATGTTTGATAATTTTAAAAATATTCATGTACTGAAAAGTGGACAACAAATAATTCAAAAAAAAATCCCAAATTCCAAAACACAAATGTTCGCCTGTTCAAAACAGTGTTCACGGGTACCATAAAATGTATGTAATTTCAAAACAAATATTCGTGAATTCGATAAAATGTTCATGAATTTATGAAAAATGTCCATGGTTTTAGGTTATGTTCGGGATTTAAAAAAACTCATAATATTTTTGAAAAATGTTCACGGGTTTGAAAGATATTTGCAAATTGGAAAAGAAAAAAAAGGAAAATTAGAAAGAGCAAAAATAAAACCAAAAGAAAAAATCGATTCAGGAAAAAGTTTTAGAATATTCCCAAAACTCGTGTGATGGAATCCAGAAATGGGCCGGCCCATACAAAATCTAGCGCGTGAGGGGGGTATGCTACGATCGCTGCCTAGTGACCTAAGTGCGGAACTGGATTACTTTTTTGAGAAGAAAGTGGAGAATAGGAGATCCCCTAATCATCATCGCCCACGGAACACCGTGCTTTGGTCGCACACCGCCCCACCATGCCGCACCCCATCGATTCCTCGCGAAGCAACTGAGCATCAACTCCGCTGCGGGCAACATCGATGTCATCGTAACCAGAAGTAAGCGACCCAGTTTGGCCATGGCCGTTAACACATTTACCCACACTAACCCCTGAATTCTTGATTCGATTGTGTCCCACTTCATGTTTATTTCCCGATCGAAGTGGCAGGTGTCGTGTGCGTGTCGCTCCTGGTCGTGGCCCCGATGGGCGCATGGTGTAGCGTAGGTGCTTTCCCGATCTACCACCGTGCTTTGCCTTGGGGTTGTCGCTTTTTGGCGCTGACTGGTGCTTTCTCTTGGAGGGCGGGGGTACGTAGGGAGATGATGGATGAGGACACAGACTTGCGCTTCAACCACGACATGCCCTATTTCACCATCATCAACGACAAGGTCTTTGGGTCATGGGCGGATTGGACTAGGGCCGCAAAAAAAGTTCGAGGCTCATGAGCCACTCAAGATCGACTCAAAAAGAAATGAGCTGAGTATGAACACTTTATATAGCTCGATTGAGAAATGAGCTAATCTTGAGCCAACACTAGCTCACTCGATTTTAGCTCGATAGCTCGATGTCATATAACTATAATAAACAATCATGATATATATTACAGGAAAGTAGTATAACTTATTGCCATCTATGTTGCATACGATTTTTCTCAATTTTATCTAGTAGCAAACATGGAAGCCTAATTATTCACCGAGAAAATTTAGCCTTGATATGGTACGTGGTCAGCTATTTATTAAATATCCTATTATTCTCGGCCAAAGTTTGAAAGCGGACACCCCTTCATTTTTCTATATTTCTAGTTCATCCATGATCTCATCCACGATCCCTAGTTACCAAATGCTAGTCTTCAGTTGAGGGAGAACAAGTCAAATTTTATAATGGTTTCCTATATTGTGTTGTGGCCTATCATGTTTGAAAAATTGCCTTAAATTATGAATAAAATCATCTTATTTAGCTTGAAATTAGCTCGAGATCAAGTTAAAATCAATACAAGCTGAGCACAAGCCGCTTTCTACGGCTCGACCTTGAGCTTTGATTAGTTCGTGCTCGCTCGAATTTTAGTAGAATTTGAACTGAGCCTGTTGACTGTCGTGATTAGTTACGAAATAAAAGATAGACTAGGAATTATTCTGTCTTGTCTTGTACTTTAAATTGATTGTGTACTTCCATGTATATATATATATGCACACGATGGTCAACCAATACATCAACAATTCCATCAATCCCTCTTTTCCTTCCAACAAGGTATCTGCCGCAAGTTCCTAGACCTAGCCACTACTCATCGCTTCCGCATCATGCGCCGTCCTCAGGGCGGTCGGTCTCCATGACCGTCGCCGGGGGCCACGCCGCCCGTACCTAGGGTCCGTCTGCCGGTCGTGTTGACCGGTTGCCCTAGAGAGTCTTTTCCCGATCTCTTGATTCGGGATTTTCTCTCTTCTGTCGGTTGCATTGATCGGAGTTTTCTTTTTGGTTTTTCGATCTAAGATCAGTTTGCGTCACCCACCGCCGCCGTCGCCCCCGTGCCTCTACTCCGACATCGGCGCGACCCGGCCTCCACACCGATCCTGTAGCGACCCGACCTGAAAGGTCGAATCTCCGGTGTTTCTGTACCATCCCAAGATCATGCTGGTAGGTACATCTATGTATATATCAAAGGGAAATCACACAGCATTATATTAATCGAAATCTCATATCGAGTCCTTTATTACAATAATCATTACAATAAAGTGGCTGAAGGCCAACTCATGAGAATATCTAAATCTTGCGGAAGCGTCGAAGGTAGATGAGTCCATCTGACTCCAAGGGCATCTCACTGAGCATAGAACGCGTCCTCACTCCTGGTCGGAAAAGTACTCTGCAACATGATACGTTGCAGCCATGTAGGTCAGCATATGGAATATGCCGGCAAAGTCACAAGAGAGGGGTGAAAAGATAATCATATAATCTATATGCAAATATGGCAGGTGGGGTGGTAAGTTTTTGCGTAAAGCCAAGTTTTTCCTACATCAAGGGAGGGGTTAAGCAAAATATTACTAAGTTTGTTGATTAATGAGATGGTTCCACCAACCACTTCTCATTCCCAAATTTGAATATACCCACATCCTCATTATTAATTGTGTTGAGAGTTCCGGAAGTTTCAATTCCTTTGGCTCAAGTCGTCCATGACCGTGGACACGGCTAATCGATTAGGTTTTGAATACTCTGCAGAGTTTTGCACATGTTCCCCACAAGATTTGGTCGCCTCCGTTTGATTTCTCGCACTTCAGGGTGTTTGAGAAACGGATGACCAAAACATGGTCTTCCAAAGGGTTTCCCTGCGACTCTGTCGGTGCCCATCCTTTCCTACCGTTTTTCTACCTCTCGTAGCACCGCCTGTCCAGGGTCACCACGATATCCAACCAAGCCAGAGCCCATAATGACTTGTGGCTGTGCAGGTAAGCCTTGGGTTTTAAAGCATCCATCCATCTCTTTGTGCCTGGGTGGACCTTTCCGCGTGAATACTGGCCATCTCCAGCATCACCTAGGCAAATCCACTGGTTTCTCCAGGGTGCCGTTCAACCATCATCCACCCAGAGGTATGTTGAAAACTCGGAGTCTTAAGTCTTGATCATTATGTAGGTCTTGAAATTATTAACTCTCTCAACTCTCATGAATCACACAACCAACCCCGTCTACTAATAGCATAGCAAAAGGTAAAACAACGTTTCCCGGGGCCAATGTGTCAAAGAGGTTGAGGGGGGGTACCTACCACATGATACTACTACAATGTAACCAAGTTTCCAACTAACCTATCTTGCATGCAATTGGGGAGATGGTAGAACTAATGCATATAAAACATGGGTAAACATGGTCAAAGTGACTTGCCTGATTGATGATCTTCGTACGTGAGTGACTCTAAGTAACAAGCTTCGCACTCCGGATAATCTAACGAAACAAACAAGCACTCAAATAAGTATACAACAAAATAACAACTCATAACAACAACCAAGAACTAGTAAACAATCAAGACAAAACAATGCACAAATCTCAAGTAAGAAAACACACAAAGTTTTGTTTACTAGGAGGTGATTGATAAAACACTACTATCTTTATAAAACTATTTTGAATCTAAGTTTGTTGAGAAAACTTTTGTAAAGTTTGTAAAAGTTTTGATAAACACTAAATGGAACAAATATAGTTTTACTAACAAGAGAGCAAAACAAAACTATTACTAACTAGTTGTTTTAATCAAATTAACCTATTTGAAAAGAAGTTGTGATTCCTATGTTAAATAAAATTAAACTAAGCAAATTTATATTTTTATTAACAGTGAGTGAAATCACTAAATGTTTATTAACAGAACCTAATAAACAAATGAAACCAAATCTAAATTTAAACTAATTAAAACTAAGTATATAAAACTATATTATAATACTAGGCAGATTCTGTTTTTGGTTCAAACATTAATCAAATATATCCTAAATATCTTCAAACTAAGCATGAAGGTAGTCCTAACTAATACCAAACAGTAGCAAAAAGATTCATGTAAAAATCTATTTTCAAACTCTAGATATTCAGATTTGAAGATTTTGAACAAATTTGATTAAATTCAAATTTTATAGCTCAAATTTGAAATTTAAAGGCACAGGGTGAAACTATATGAAAAATGTGAGCTATTGCAAAAAGAATCAACTCAAAACACTTAACAGGTTAAAAGATATAAGCAAAACAAAATTTGAAATCATTCTGTTAATTAAAACAAAAAAACAGAAAAGGAAAATTGATTTGCAACGGTCAGGGCTACGTGGCGCCGTCCTATTGGCTAGCGAGCGCGTGCGGTAGGTGGTTTCGAGCGGACGACCGGTCGGTAGGTGATATCGATTCGGAATTATTTCCGATCTAATCTCAGGCGTTGATTCTGGATCCGAGGGTTGGGAGAGCTCACAGTGTTAAGAGGTCGCCGGCGAGGGATCTCCGGCGAGTCCGAGACGGCGACGTTGTCGGTGTTGGCGCTCCGGTGGTCGAGGGATGTAGCGAAGTGGCCCGGGCGACGGGGCTTGACGTCCGGCGTCGATTGGTGAGGTCGGAGGGGCGAGGGATGGACGGAGTCGCTGGCTACGGTCGACGAGAGGTCCGGTGGTGGTGGGAACTCCGGCGAGGAATTGTGCAACGCCTCGGCGAGGGAGAGAGGGGGCTCGGGGGTGAATGGAGAGAGGAGAGGCAGCGCTATTTATAGAGGGTGCGGGGAGATGCGGGGAAGGAGAGAGGAGAGAGATCCGGGAGGGAAAGAAACGGCCGGCGAGGATCTCCGGCACGCGCGGGGAGGAGGGAGATGACCGTTCGGTAGTAACGGTCGGTCGGGGTGGGGTCCAGTGTCAGTGAGAGAGAGAGAAGTGAATGCGCGTCGGTCGGCCGACCGGTAACGGTCTCGGCTTTTAAAGCCGTTGGGCCGGCCCGTTTATTACAGTAACTGTTACCGTTTCCTTTTAATAATTTACCAGAGCGTTTCAAAAACATTTAAAGCATTCAAATCGTTTGTAAATATAGGGGTATTATATATCAAAATTAATAGAATAATAAATTCTCTTTAATGAACATTTCTATTCTGTCATTTGAACACTTTTAAAAAAATATTATTTTCAGAAATTGCCTAATTGTTTTTAAACCCTTTTTGCAAATATTTTCAAAATAACTCCTGGTTATTTTTGTTCAAATAAATCACCAATTTGACCCTGGTGTGGAGTGTCATGTTACTCCCCTCTTATTTTGAACATTTAACCAAAATTTCCAATAGGTGAAAGCAACATAGGGAAAAATAGAAAGAGCTTTCTGGAATTCAGAAGAGGCATTTCAACTAACACATACAATCAAGCAATGATGATGATAGATGCATAGCTATATCATAACATTCCAAAATGAAATTTTGGGATGTTACAGATCCGGCGGCCTCGCACGACACGACGACCCCTCACGGCCATCGCCCGCGTGTCTGGTCCCCCGTCGCCCTACGCCGACCATCACCGGCCTGCTTCGATCAGGACTCCTGCATCATCCCAACCCGGCGGCCTCGCGCCATGTGGCGGACCATCACAGCCGTCGTTCGCGCGTCAGCCCGCCCGTCGATCTACGTCGTGCCTGTACGGCTGCCCTACCGACCGTCGTCACCGGCTTCATCTCGGACTTCAGCGCCATCCCGCCTTCGTCGAGCGGCATCCCCGACCTCGCACGCGATCGGATTGATCACCCGCCCGCCGTCACGATCCGCCTCATCTACGTCGTGCAACCAACCTGGCCCGTCGGTTGCACGCGCCTCCGCAGGTCCCGTGAATATTGTCCTGAGTAAAGCGCGTCCCTTCATCGATCGAGCATCGGGCTGTTGTTGCCTCGCCCCGTCGTGCTGCAGCGACACCGCCCCATGGTTCTCCCTGTGGGCGCATCGACCCGTGTGTTGCCGCTACGTCACCCCTTCGAGCCGTAGTGTTGGGGCCCGTGGTCCACCGCCGCCCCGAAGGCGTCCGCTCCAGGCCGTCCCCGTGGCTGCACCGACCCTCGCGCTGCCGCTACATCGTCCCATCTGGCTGTAGCGAGCGTAGCACACAGTCTCCGCCACCGCCCGAGGCCGTCCTCACGGTCGCATCGACCCGCGCTTCGCCGTCGTGCCGCCCCTTCGGTCCGTAGCACCGCGACCCGCGGTCACCGCCACAACCCGAGGTCTTTCTTTTGTTTCTCTCAAATAGAACATCATATGAACTTCGAAGTTTGCAGGTCAACAAACATTAGAACTACAATGTGTGGAAAACTATTGGATTTTTTGAACATCATAATTACTTTAAATAATATTTCTTAATTGAAACATCTAATTTTGTATATTTATTCCAAACCAAAAAATTCTGAAATTTCTTTCACACATTGCAGTCCTAAAGTTTTGTTCATCTGGAAAGTTTGAAGTACATATGTTTTTCATTTGAGATAAAAAAAAATTCAGAGAGATAAGTTAGTTGGTTAGCATGGACATCGAAGTAGCATTGGACAACACGGATAAGTGGTACAGTACACCCAGGTTTAGGAAACCAAGTCTCGCAGTCAGAACCTAAAACGCTGAACTAGAATTTGGCTACCGATTCTGATCATTGCTGGATATAATGTCTGACCTAGGAATTTGCTAGATGGATCAAACTTCCACTTTGTTCCTAGAATTTTTTGACCGAAATGTTTCTGAATGTTTCCTCATCTTTATGAAAATACGAAGATATGGTATAGATTAGTTGATGGGACTCCTATCTGACCTCTCTCCCCCGACCTCTCTCCCCCGAGGCGGCGGCGCCGCACCGCCCCCGGGGAGTCCCCGTCCACGCCGCCCTCATCCCTCCCCCTCCATCGCCTCTCACTACCACCGCCGTCGCTGAGGACGCCACGGGGTGAAGCCCCTATGGTGAGGCGGCGGCGGCGGCGCAGTCCTCGGCCGGCGGTAACGTGTGGGGGCAGCGGCGCCCATCCCCCTCCTCCTCCAACGGCAGTGCGCAGCGGGTTGGCGGTGGCCAGGCGATCTCCGACGGCCGTCGGCGGATGAGATCTTGGCTGCGATGTGATCTGATCTGGGCCCAATGGGTTTAGATCGAGATCCACTACGGCTACGCCTCGTCTCGACAACGGCAAAAGAAAATCCCCCTTGGGTCATCTTCGCGGCACAAGGACGTCCGGGTCTCTTGGCCCGGGCATGGTAGTGGTGGCTGCCTACTCCACCGAAGGCAGTCGGCCAGGCTGGTTGTGACGGATCTTGGATCCCACTATCAGCACCGGCGGCGAGTTGGGGAGACATAGTCGCCGGTGAAAACTGAGCCGACTCCGATCATGGCGGGCGATGGCGGCGTCTACGTTGTTACCTTGATGAAGGCATCGTCAAGTAACTATCGTCAACCTGCTCATGCCGCTCCGAGAGAAATCCTAAGATCACCAGATCGGACGATGACGACGCTGCGGTGTCGTGCTTCCTCTTGGGGGCATCGTTTGTGGAGCGGCGTCGAATGGAAGAGGCATGAGGTGGAGTGGCGTGCCTTCTCTCGCATTGACGACGACGGGTCTCGGTGGCATGGAGCAGCGGGGTCTCAGCGCTGGATGTGGCATGATGGCCTCGCGCAGGGCGGTGGCGCTGTCTGGTGCCATGGTGGCTTCGACAGCTGACCTGGAAAGGTCTTGCGTCAGTACCTGCTCTGAAGATGGTTAGGTGGATTACGGCGACGGTAGCCTCGGTGAGTGCGCCGAACCGGTGTGTGACCCATTCCCGGTATGTGGTTGGGATGGAGCATCCAACATTAGATGTTAGGTTTTGGTGCGATGTCTGTTTGGTATTAGACTCGGACATTCGGCATCCCTGCATCAAGGAAATAGGAATAACGACAGGTGTCGTCTAGATGGTGGCTTTAGGCTTACTGCTATAATGTTTTGTTAGGTCTCTGAAAATAATTAATAAAATGACCGCAGCGCATCGCCCAGATGCACAGACCGGGGGCAATCCTCTTTTTTTTTTTAAAGATTAGTTGATGTCGCTGTATGTCGGAGATCCGGTAGATGCAACTACTCCAGCGACTTAGGAAAGTACATGCTGCACCGGGGTTTGCGCTGGCTCCTTTTTTTTTTGGTGCCTCCCGTTTATTTCTTCTAATAAAGTTTTGAAGCAACCTACTCTATGTTTTTTTCCACAAAAGTGCAAGGCCAAATTTCAGATATAACTTGATAAAAATGAAGTTTCATAATGGGCTATATTCAAAGCTTCATTGTCGAATTTGTCTATTTTTTCCTCGACCTCTGCTATAAATTTTATGACTAGTTTGCACGAGCATCATCTGTCATAATTTGCTTTCAGAAATTTGAGTGAATTCCACTTTTTACACCGTAGTTATACATTTGTGACACATATTACCCCATTTAGAGGAACTCCTATTGACATATCAGATTTTAAAGACCTTTAACATGATTTTACCCCATTTTTTCATTTTTCTTGTTTATTTTAAATAGGACCGGCATGTTCGTCAATGATTTGTATAAAAATATGTAAAGATCAAAGAGCATCATTGACGATCATGTCCATACTTCTGTTGTTCATCTATTCCATTCATCATGGTCGTCTAGATTTTTTTGGATAATGGGTGTCACTTCACACCTTGCCTAATGGACACGCATCAGAAAATGAGGGTCCAAAGCTTATAAAAGGGGTATTTAAAATGAATTTCCATTAGACGGGGTAATTACTGTCACAAATGTATATCTATGGGGTAAAATAAGGAATCCACTTCAGAAATTTTAGAATATTAAAAGAAGCCAACAAGACTAGTGCACCGGGTGAATAACAAGTCCTGATGCACCAGAAATTCTCGCCCAAAGACGGATGGAGATTAATAATAAGAAATAAAAAATAAACGGTAGAGACATATGAGCTTCTGTTTAGAGAACATTTTCAAGGCACCCGTAGAAAAAGCAGCGTGCCCGGGAAAAGAAGTACCGAATGTTACACCCTACGAATGGTCGATCAGAGCAACCCTGATATCTTTGTCGCCTATGATGTTGTCATTCAGACACCAACAATACGCAACAAGGTAATCCTTCCTGGAGTGTCCAGAATGTATCCTCATCTGAGCAGGGTCCTATGAGGCACCTGAACTCGCAGCAAACATCAGGCCTTAGCCTAGTCTTGTATGGAATGATGTACTTACTAGTTTGATAGGCTGGCTAAGATAATTTCTTCTGATGCCCTCCAATCTCAAAACTCATCACCATTTTTATAGAAAATTTCATATGTAATTTGCTACTGTAACTAACCATCTGTCTCTATTTAGTATAGTTCAATCATCAACATCTATACGCTGAGATTGAGACAATTGGGTAAAGCATTCGCTTTTTACTAGGCAAGGAGAACAAGCAGCTTGTGAAGGCATGAGTGAAGGAGGTGTATTATATACCTTGGATTGGCTGAGATAGTACTATAGGTTCCGGAGGTGGGTGGGGGTCATTGTACTTCTTAGCAAATCCCATACTATTAAGACAGAGAGCAGATGCAATAAAATAACTATAATAGCGTGAGACGGAGATGCATGTGAAGCCATGTGTGATATGCCTTTCTTTACTAGTATATGTTAAAAGGAAGGAAATTATATAGGAAAATTGTATGCAACTTCTTAATGCCTCTACCATAAAGAAAATTTGAAAATGATGGATAACCAGCCTTCCACTTGTAGTCTCCCTAAAAATGTTTTCTGCCTAGGACCAACATGTATGTGCTAGGTGTTATATATACATGTACAAATACATTTGAGATTCCTATGTGGCCAAAAAGGAAAAATCTTATCATCATGTATTTTTCTTCACACAAGCCGCTCACCCTATGAGTGAACGCCTCCGAAGATCACACCGCAATATGGATAGATCAATGAGATTATTCTTATTTCGTGTCACACATCTTCGTCCAAACATACAACGAAAATCCTAGGAGAATTTGCTACTCCTACAGGAGTTGTTGGATTCCCTAAAGAGAAAGTGTGATGTAATACAGAAGCAAACATATTTTTCACAGTCAAGAACTAAAGTTTAATCAAACCAGTAGGAGTCAACAAGATAACAAGATAAGCAGCACTAACACACACATAACCTAAATATTTGCACCCAACTTGGCAAGGGAGTGTTAAGGAACATTGCATGGGAAACAAAAAAATTCCTACGCACACGCAGATCTATCCATGGTGATGAGCATCTACGAGAGGGAGAGTGGATCTACGTACCCTTGTAGATCGCTAAGCGGGAAGCGTTAAGAAACGCGGTTGGTGTAGTCGAACGTCTTCGCGATCCAAATCGCCATGCGTCCCGCGATCCAATCACGATCCGTCCCGCGATCCAATCACGATCCGTCCCGCGAACTTGATCACGATCCGTCCCACGAACTTGATCACGATCCTTCCGATCTAGCGCCGAACGAACGACACCTCCGCGTTCAGCACACGTACAGCTTGATGACGATCTCCGCCGTCTTGATCCAGCAAGAAGGAGCGGAGAGGAGGAAGAGTTCTCCAGCAGCGTGACGGCGCTTCGGCGATGGTGGTGGAGCTATTCCGGTAGGGCTTCATTAAGCACTGCAGAAATCTGATCTAGAGGAGAAACTATGGACTAGAGGGTAGGGTTGCACATGGCTGAAAATCTTGTGCAAAACCCCTAAAACCCTCTAGTATATATAGGAGGAGAGGAGGAGAGGAGGCAGCCTTGGCTTCCAAGCCAAGGAGGTTCGGCTGAACCAGGAGGGAGGAATCCTCCTCCTCCACTCCTAGTAGGATTAGGACTCCTTCCTAATTTAGCCTTTTTTGCCTTTTTCCACCTTTTTCCTTTTGGACTTTTCTTCCCAACTGCATGGGCCTTGTGTGGGACTTCCACCAGCCCACTAAGGGCTGGTATTCACTCTCCCATGGCCCATGAAGCCTCTTGGGTCGAAATACCCCTCCCGGTGGTCTCCCGGTACACTACCGTCACTCCCGGTACATTACAGATGAGCCCGAAACTTTTCCGGCGACCAAAATAGGACTTCCTATATATCAATCTTTACCTCCGGACCATTCCGGAGCTCCTCATGACGTCCGGGATCTCATCCGGGACTCCGAACAACCTTCGGTCACCATCATACATAACTCTATACTACCGAAATGTCACCAAACCTTAAGTGTGCAGACCCTGCGGGTTCGAGAACTATGTAGACATGACCGAGACACCTCTACGGTCAATAACCAATAGCGGGACCTGGATGCCCATATTGGTTCCTACATATTCTATGAAGATCTTTATCGGTCGAACCTCTATGTCAAGGATCAGTTCATCCCGTATGATGTTCCCTTTGTTCTTCGGTATGTTACTTGCCCGAGATTCGATCATCAGTATCTTCATACCTAGTTCAACCTCATTACTGGCAAGTCTCTTTACTCATTCCGTAATACAAGATCCCGCAACTAACACTTAGTCACATTTCTTGCAAGGCTTATTGTGATGTTGTATTACCAAGTGGGCCCTGAGATACCTCTCCGTCACACGGAGTAACAAATCCCAGTCTTGATCCATGCCAACTCAACAAACACCCTCGGAGATACCTGTAGAGCACCTTTATAGTCACCCAGTTACGTTGCGATGTTTGATACACACAAGGCACTCCTCCGATGTTCGTGAGTTGCATGATCTCATGGTCATAGGAACACATACTTGACATACAGAAAACGGTAGCAATAAACTCACACGATCATATGCTACGTTTGTAGTTTGGGTCTTGTCCATCACATCATTTTTCTAATGATGTGATCCCGTTATGAAATGACATCTCATGTCAATGGCCAGGAAACCTTGACCATCTTTGATCAACGAGCTAGTTCACTAGAGGCATACTAGGGAAAGTGTGTTTGTCTATTTACCCACACATAAATATTTGCAAAGTGCACACGGATCTGAATGTTGCAGACCCGTTGACTAAACCTCTTCCAAGAGCTAAACATGATCAACACCAGAACTGCATGGGTGTTCGATTCATTACAATGTAAATCACATAGTGATGTGAGCTAGATTATTGACTCTAGTGCAAGTGGGAGACTGTTGGAAATATGCCCTAGAGGCAATAAATAAAGTGTTTATTATTATATTTCCTTGTTCATGATATTTTTTTATTATCCATGCTAGAATTGTATTAATTGGAAACGTGGATACATGTGTGGATACATAGACAAACACAATGTCCCTAGTATGCCTCTAGTGAACTAGCTAGTTGATCGAAAGATGGTTAAGGTTTCCTAGCCATGGAGATGAGATGTCATTTGATAACGGGATCACATCATTAGGAGAATGATGTGATGGACAAGACCCAAACTACAAACGTAGCTTATGATCGTGTCAGTTTATTGCTACTGTTTTCTGCATGTCAAGTATATGTTCCTATGACCATGAGATCATGCAACTCACGGACATCGGAGGAGTGCCTTGTGTGTATCAAACATCGCAACGTAACTGGGTGACTATAAAGGTGCTCTACAGGTGTCTCGGAGGGTGTCTGTTGAGTTGGCATGGATCAATACTGGGATTTGTTACTCCGTGTGACGGAGAGGTATCTCAGGGCCCACTCGGTAATACAAAATCACAATAAGCCTTGCAAGCAATGTGACTAAGTGTTAGTTACGGGTTCTTGTATTACGGAACGAGTAAAGAGACTTTCCAGTAACGAGGTTGAACTAGGTATGGAGATACCGACGATCGAATCTCAGGCAAGTAACATACCGAAGAACAAAGGGAACATCATACGAGATTAATTGAATCCTTGACATAGAGGTTCAACCGATAAATATCTTCGTAGAATATGTAGGAACCAATATGGACATCTAGGTCCCTCCATTGGTTATTGACCGTAGAGGTGTCTCGGTCATGTCTACATAGTTCTCGAACCCGCAGGGTCTGCACACTTAAGGTTTGGTGACGTTTCGGTAGTATAGAGTTATGTATGGTGGTGACCGAAGTTTGTTCGGTGTCCCGGATGATATCCCGGATGTCACGAGGAGCTCTGTAATGGTTCGGAGGTAAAGTTTCATATATAGGAAGTCCTGTTTTGGTCGTCGGAAAGGTTTCGGGCTCATCGGTTGTACCGGGAGTGTCGGTAGTGTACCGGGAGGCCACCGGGAGGGGTATTTCGACCCAAGAGGCTACATGGGCTGTAGGAGGGTGTAAACCATCCCTTAGGGGCTGGTGGAACATCCACAAGAGGCCCATGCGGCTGGAGGAAAAAGGCCTAAGAGAAAAAGTGAAAAAAGGCAAAATAGGGTGAATCCTAGTCCTACTAGAATTGGTGGTGGACTCCACCTATCCCTCTCTCCTTCGGCCGAAGCAAGGAGGCCTTGGCCCTTGTGCCAAGGCCTCTCCTCCTCTCCTCTTATATATACTGGAGGTTTTATGGTTTTTGAACAAGATTTTTAGCCACGTGCTACCCGTTCCTCCAGTGCATAGTTTCTCCTCTAGATCGGATTTCTGCAGTGCTTAGGCGAAGCCCTGTCGGAATTGCTCCACCACCATCGCCGGAGCGCCGTCACGCTGCCGAAGAACTCTTCTTCCTCTCCACTCCTTCTTTTTGGATCAAGACGGTGGAGATCGTCATCAAGTTGTACGTGTGCTGAACGCGGAGGTGCCATCCGTTCGGCGCTAGATCAGAAGGATCGTGAGCAAGTTCATGGGACGGATCGTGATCAAGTTCGTGGGACAGATCGTGATCGGATCGCGGGACGGATCATGATTGGATCGTGGGATGCACGGTGATTTGGATCGTGAAGACGTTCGACTACACCAAGCGTGTTTCTTAACGCTTCCCGCTTAGCGATCTACAAGGGTATGTAGATCCACTCTCCCTCTCGTAGATGCTCATCACCATGGATAGATATGTGTGTGCGTAGGAAAATTTTTGTTTCCCATGCAACGTTCCCCAACAGTTGTCTCAAAAGATTTTGATGGTGCCCTATTTAAAGTGAATGCAGGTGTCTCTAATGCATAACCCCAAAACGATAATGGCAAATCAGCAAGAGACATCATAGAATGCACCATATGTAATAAGGTTCGATTACGATGTTCGGATACACCATTACACTATGGTGTTCCAGGCGGTGTCAACTGTGAAACAATTCCACACTGTCATAAGTGACTGCCAAACTCATAACTCAGATATTCACCTCCTCGATCAGATCGCCGGAACTTAATCTTCTTGTTACGATGATTCTCAACTTCGCTCTGAAATTGCTTGAACTTTTAAAACGTTTCAGACTTGTGTTTCATTAAGTAAATATACCCATATCTACTTAAGTCATCAATGAAGGTGACAAAATAAATATATCCACCACACGCTGTAACATTCATTGGACCGCACACATCAGTATGTATGATTTCCAATAAGTCACTTGCCCGTTCCAATGTTCCACAGAACGGCGTTTTAGTCATCTTGCCCATGAGGTATGGTTCACATGTGTCAAGTGATTCAAAATCAAGTGACTCCAAAAGTCCATCAGCATGGAGCTTCCGCATGCGTTTTACACCAATATGACCTAAACGGCAGTGCCATAAGAAAGTGGTACTATCATTATCAACTCTACATCTTTTGGCATCAATGTTATGAACATGTGTGTCATCACTATCCGATCCAACTAAAGTGAGAGAAACTGGCACCCACAAGCCATCTATGCAACAAGTTGCGGTCGAGGGAACCGGTCCCTCGTAAGCATACGAGCAATGTTGGTTCGCGCCGCTTCATCTCACAATACCGCTGAACCAAAATCCGGCCAAGGGAGGAAGTAATCTAAGCATCAATGCCCAGAAACCTTTTGTGTTCTACTCGAGTTCTCATCTACACATAGACCTAGCTCATGATGCCACTGTTGGGGAACGTTGCATGAGAAACAAAAAATTTCCTACGCACACGCAGATCTATCCATGGTGATGAGCATCTACGAGAGGGAGAGTGGATCTACATCCTTGTAGATCGCTAAGCGGGAAGCGTTAAGAAACGCGGTTGGTGTAGTCGAACGTCTTCGCGATCCAATTCGCCGTGCATCCCGCGATCCAATCACGATCCGTCCCGCGATCCAATCACGATCCGTCCCGTGATCCGATCACGATCCGTCCCACGAACTTGATCACGATCCGTCCCACGAACTTGATCACGATCCTTCCGATCTAGCGCCGAACGGACGACACCTCCGCGTTCAGCACACGTACAGCTTGATGACGATCTCCACCGTCTTGATCCAGCAAGAAGGAGTGGAGAGGAAGAAGAGATCTCCGGCAGCATGACGGCGCTCCAGCGATGGTGGTGGAGCAATTCCGGCAGGGCTTCGCCTAAGCACTGCAGAAATCAGATCTAGAGGAGAAACTATGCACTGGAGGAACGGGTAGCACGTGGCTAAAAATCTAGTGCAAAAACCCTACAACCTCCAGTATATATAAGAGGAGAGGAGGATAGGACTTGGCACAAGGTCCAAGGCCTCCTTGCTTTGGCTGAAGGAGAGAGGGAGAGGTGGAGTCCACCTCCAATCCTAGTAGGACTAGGATTCACCCTATTTTGCCTTTTTTCACTTTTTCACTTAGGCCTTTTTCCTCCAGCTGCATGGGCCTCTTGTGGCTGTTCCACCATCCCATTAAGGGCTGGTTTACACCCTCCTCCAGCCCATGTAGCCGCTTGGGTCAAAATACCCCTCCCGGTGGCCTCCCGGTACACTACCGACACTCCCGGTACACTACCGATGAGCCCAAAACTTTTCTGGCGACCAAAACAGGACTTCCTATATATGAATCTTTACCTTCGGACCATTCCGGAGCTCCTCGTGACGCCCGGGATCTCATACGGCACTCCGAACAAACTTTGGTCACCACCATACATAACTCTATACTATCGAAACGTCACCAAACCTTAAGTGTGCAGACCCTACGGGTTCGAGAATTATGTAGACATGACCGATACACCTCTACGGTCAATAACCAATAGCGGTACCTGGATGTCCACATTGGTTCCTACATATTCTATGAAGCTATTTATCGGTTGAACCTCTATGTCAAGGATTCAATTAATCCCGTATGATGTTCCCTTTGTTCTTCAGTATGTTACTTGCCCGAGATTCGATCATCGGTATCTCCATACCTAGTTCAACCTCGTTACTGGCAAGTCTCTTTACTCGTTTCGTAATACAACATCCCATAACTAACACTTAGTCACATTGCTTGGAAGGCTTATTGTGATGTTGTATTACCGAGTGGGCCCTGAGATACCTCTCCGTCACACGGAGTAACAAATCCCAGTCTTGATCCATGCCAACTCAACAGACACCCTCGGAGACACCTGTAGAGCACCTTTATAGTCACCCAGTTACGTTGCGATGTTTGGTACACACAAGACACTCCTCCTATGTCCTTGAGTTGCATGATCTCATGGTCATAGGAACATATACTTGACATGCAGAAAACAGTAGCAATAAACTGACACGATCACAAGCTACGTTTGTAGTTTGGGTCTTCTCCATCACATCATTCTCCTAATGATGTGATCCCGTTATCAAATGACATCTCATGTCCATGGCTAGGAAACCTTAACCATCTTTCGATCAACAAGCTAGTTCACTAGAGGCATACTAGGGACATTGTGTTTGTCTATGTATCCACACATGTATCCATGTTTCCAATTAATACAATTCTATCATGGATAATAAACAATTATCATGAACAAGGAAATATAATAATGAACACTTTATTTATTGCCTCTAGGGCATATTTCCAACAGTCTCCCACTTGCACTAGAGTCAATAATCTAGCTCACATCACTATGTGATTTACATTGTAATGAATCGAACACCCATGCAGTTCTGGTGTTGATCATGTTTAGCTCTTGGAAGAGGTTTAGTCAACGGGTCTGCAACATTTAGATCCGTTTGCACTTTGCAAATATTTATGTCCTTCTCCTCGATGTAATATCGGATGGAGTTGAAGCGTCGCTTTGTGTGTATGGTCCACTTATGAAACCTTGGTTCCTTGGCTAGAGCAATGGCACCAGTGTTGTCACAGAACAGGCTCATTGGATTCAGTGCACTGGGCACTACTCCAAGATTTGTCATGAACTGCTTCATCCAGACACCTTCCTTCGCCGCCTCCGAGGCTGCGATGTATTCCGCTTTGCACGTAGAATCAGCTACCACGCTTTGCTTGGAACTGCACCAGCTTACCGCTCCCCCGTTAAGAATAAATACGTATCCGGTTTGCGACTTAGAGTCGTCCGGATCAGTGTCAAAGCTTGCATCAACCTAACCCTTTACGACGAGCTCTTCATCACCTCCATAAACGAGAAACATTTCGTTAGTCCTTTTCAGGTACTGAAGGATATTCTTGACCGCTTGCGAGTGCTCCATTCCAGGATCACTTTGAAACCTTTCGGCCATACTTATGGCAAGGCTGACATCGGGTCTTGTGCACAGCATTGCATACATGATAGAGCCTATGGCTGAAGCATAGGGGATGACACTCATCTTTTCTCTATCTTCTGCAGTTACTGGGCATTGAGTCTTACTCAACTTCACACCTTGTAACACAGGCAAGAACCCCTTCTTAGACTGATCCATTTTGAACTTCTTCAAAACTTTATCAAGGTATGTGCTCTATGAAAGTGCTATTAAGAATCTCGATCTATCTCTATAGATCTTAATGCCTAATATGAAAGCAGCTTCTCCTAGGTCCTTCATTGAAAAACTCTTGTTCAAATATTCTTTCACGCTTTCCAGCATTTCTATATTGTTTCCAATCAGCAATATGTCATCCACATATAATAATAAAAACACTATAGAGCTCCCACTCACTTTCTTGTAAATACAAGCTTCTCCGTAAACTTGTATAAACTCAAATGCTTTGATCACCTCATCAAAGCGCTTATTCCAACTACGAGATGCTTGCACCAGTCCAGAAATGGATCGCTGGAGTTTGCAAACCTTGTCAGCATTCTCTGGATCGACAAAACCTTCGGGTTGCATCATATACAACTCTTCCTGAAGGAAACCGTTGAGGAACGCTGTTTTGACATCCATCTGCCAAATTTAAGAGTCGAAATAAGCAGCTATTGCTAACATGATTCTGACAGACTTAAGCATCGCTACAGGTGAGAAAGTCTCATCGTAGTCAACTCCTTGAACTTGTGAAAACCCTTTGCCACAAGTCGAGCTTTATAGACAGTGACATTAACGTCCGCGTCTGTCTTCTTCTTAAAGATCCATTTGTTCTGAATGTCCTTTCGCCCTTCAGGTAATACTTCCAAAGTCCATACTTTCTTTTCATACATGGATCCCATCTTGGATTTCATGACCTCTAACCATTTCTCGGAATCCGGGCCCATCACTGCTCCTCCATAGCTCGTAGGTTCATTGTTGTCCAACAACATGACCTCCAAGACAGGGTTGTCGTACCACTCAGGGGTAGTACGCGGCCTTGTCGACCTACGAGGTTCAATAGCAGCTTGATCCGAAGCTTCATGATCATCATCATTAACTTCCTCTTCTACTGTCGTAGGTTCCATAGAAACATCTTTCTGCGCTTCGCTACTTTCTGGTTGAAGTAAAGGTTCAATAACCTCATCAAGCTCTACTTTCCTCCCACTCAATTCTTTCGAGAGAAACTCTTTCTCAAGAAATGTTCCATTCTTAGCGACAAACACTTTGCCTTCGGATCTGAGATAGAAGGTACACCCGACTGTCTCTTTCGGGTATCCTATGAAGACGCATTTCTCCGCTTTGGGTTCCGGCTTTTCAGGCTGAAGCTTTTTGACATAAGCATCACATCCCCAAACTTTAAGAAACAACGACTTTGGCTTCTTGCCAAACCACAGTTCATATGGTGTCGTCTCAACAGATTTTGATGGTGCCCTATTTAAAGTGAATGCAGCTATCTCTAATGCATAACCCCAAAATGATAGTGGCAAATCAGCAAGAGACATCATAGAACGCACCATATCTAATAAGGTTCGATTACGACGTTCGGACACACCATTACGCTGTGGTGTTCCGGGCGGTGTCAACTGTGAAACAATTCCACACTGTCTTAAGTGACTGCCAAACTCATAACTTAGATATTCACCTCCTCGATGAGATCGCAGGAACTTAATCTTCTTGTTACGATGATTCTCAACTTCACTCTGAAACTGCTTGAACTTTTCAAACGTTTCAGAGTTATGTTTCATTAAGTAAATATACCCATATCTACTTAAGTCATCAGTGAAGGTGAGAAAATAACGATATCCACCACGTGTTGTAACATTCATTGGACCGCACACGTCAGTATGTATGATTTCCAATAAGTCACTCGCCCATTCAATTGTACCAGAGAACGGCGTTTTAGTCATCTTGCCCATGAGGCATGGTTCACATGTGTCAAGTGATTCAAAATCAAGTGACTCCAAAAGTCCATCAGCATGGAGCTTCCTCATGCGTTTTACACCAATATGACCTAAACGACAGTGCCACAAGAAAGTGGTACTATCATTATCAACTCTACATCTTTGGCATCAATGTTATGAACATGTGTGTCATCACTATCAAGATTCAATATGAATAAACCCCTAACATTGGGTGGATGACCATAAAAGATATCACTCATATAAATAGAACAACCTTTATTCTCTGATGTAAATGAGTAACCGTCGCGCAATAAACAAGATCCAGATATAGTGTTCATGCTTAACGTAGGCACTAAATAACAATTATTCAGGTTCATCACTAATCCCGATGGTAATCAAAGAGAGAGCATGCCGACGGCGATCACGTCAACCTTGGAACCATTTCCCACGTGCATCGTCACTTCGTCCTTTGCCAGCCTTCGTTTATTTCGTAGTTCCTGCTTTGAGTTGTAAATGTGAGCAACCGAACCGGTATCAAATACCCAGGCACTACTACGAGAGCTAGTAAGGTACACATCAATAACATGTATATCATATATACCTTGTTTGTCGTTGGCCGCCTTCTTGTCAGCCAGGTACTGTGGGCAGTTCCGCTTCCAGTGACCACTTCCCTTGCAATGAAAGCACTCAGTTTCTGGCTTGGGTCCATGCTTGGGCTTCTTTACAGTAGTAGCAACTGCTTTGCCATCCTTCTTGGTTTTACCCTTCTTGCCCTTGCCCTTGACCTTGCCATTTTTCTTGAAACTAGTGGTTTTATTGACCATCAACACTTGATGTTCTTTTTGGATTTCAGACTCAGAGACTTTTAGCATCTCAAACAGCTCGGCGACTGACTTGTTCATCCCGTGCATGTTATAGTTCATCAAAAAGCTCTTGTAACTAGGTGGCAGTGATTGAAGAACTCTGTCAGTGATCGCCTCTGGCGGAAGGGCAATTCCCAACTCCGCTAGACGAGTTGAATACCCAGACATTCTGAGTATATGTTCACTGATAGACCCGTTCTCCTCCATCTTGCAAGCATAGAACTTATCGGAGGTTTCATACCTCTCGATTCGGGCATTCTTCTGAAAGATAAACTTAAACTCCTAGAACATCTCATATGCTCCATGACGTTCAAAACGTCTTTGAAGTCCCGGTTCTAAGCCATACAATATTGCACACTGAACTATTGAGTAATCTCCAGTACGTGCCTCCCAAACGTTCTTAACGTCTTCGGAGGTCATGTCTTCTGGTTGGTCACCAAGCGGTGCATCAAGGAAATATGATTTCTGGGAAGCCGTGAGGATAATCCTTAGATTACGGGCCCAGTCAACAAAGTTACTTCCGTCATCTTTCAACTTAGCTTTCTCTAGGAACGCATTAAAATTCAGGGGTGCTACTGCGCGAGCCATTGATCTACAACATAAATATGTAAAGTTTACTTAGACTATTGTTCAAGATAATGAGTTTAGTTAATCAAATTACTAAAGCTCCCACTCAAATTGACATCCCTCAGGTCATCTGAGTGTCATATGATCCAAATCCACCAACTCAAGTCCGATCATCACGTGAGTTGAGGTGGCTTCAATGGTGAACATCATTATGTTGATCATATCTACTATATGACTCATGCTCGCCCTTTCGGTCTCTTGTGTTCCGAGGCCATGTCTGTACATGCTAGGCTCGTCAAGTTTAACCCGAGTGTTCTGCGTGTGCAACACTGGCTTGCATCCGTTGTATGTGAACGTAGAATCTATCACACCCGATCATCACGTGGTGTCTCGACACGACAAACTTTCGCAACGGTGCACACTCGGGGAGAACACAATTCATCTTGAAATTTAAGTGAGGGATCACCTTATAATGCTACCGTCATACTAAGCAAAACAAGGTGCATAAAAGGACATCACATGCAATTCATAAGTGACATGATATGGCCATGAATTTGTGCTTTAGATCTCCATCTTGAAAGAACTGGCATGATTTCCATCGTCACCGGCAAGACACCATGATCTCCATCATCTTGATCTCCATCAACGTGTCGCCATCGAGGCTGTCGCGCCCAACATGCTTCTACTACTATTGCTACCGTTTAGCGATAAAGTAAAGCATTACATAGCGCTTAATGATTGACACACAGGTCATACAATAGTTAAAGACAACCCTATCGCTCCTGCCGGTTGTCGTACTCATCGACATGCAAGTCGTGATAATCTATACATCACATGATCATCTCATACATCACATATATCACATAAGGTAATTGGCCATATCACATCACAACATACCCTGCAAAAACAAGTTAGACGTCCTCTAATTGTTGTTGCATGTTTTACGTGGCTGCTACGGGTATCTAGCAAGAAAAATTCTCATCTACGCAAAACCACAATGGTGATACACTAGTTCTCAAGGACTGCCTTTGTCGAATTTGATCCAACTAAAGTGAGAGAAACTAGCACCCGCAAGACATCTATGCAACAAGTTGCGGTCTAGGGAACCGGTCTCTCATAAGCGTACGAGTAATGTTGGTCCGGGCCACTTCATCTCACAATACCGCTGAACCAAAATCCGACCAAGGGAGGAAGCAATCTAAGCATCAACGCCCAGAAACCTTTTGTGTTCTACTCGAGATCTCATCTACACATAGACCTAGCTCATGATGCCACTGTTGGGGAACATTGCACGAGAAAAAAAAAATTCCTACGCACAAGCAGATCTATCCATGGTGATGAGCATCTACGAGAGGGAGAGTGGATCTACATACCCTTGTAGATCGCTAAGCGGGAAGCGTTAAGAAACGCGGTTGGTGTAGTCGAACGTCTTCGCGATCCAAATCGCCGTGCGTCCCGCGATCCAATCACGATCCGTCCCGCGATCCGATCACGATCTGTCCCACGAACTTGATCACGATCCGTCCCACGAACTTGATCACGATCCTTCCGATCTAGCGCCGAACGGACGGCACCTCCGCGTTCAGCACACGTACAGCTTGATGACGATCTCCACCATCTTGATCCAGCAAGAAGGAGTGGAGAGGAAGAAGAGTTCTCCGGCAGCATGACGGCTCTCCGGCGATGGTGGTGGAGCAATTCCGGCAGGGCTTCGTCTAAGCACTGCAGAAATCCGATCTAGAGGAGAAATTATGCACTGGAGGAACGGGTAGCACGTGGCTGAAAATCTTGTGCAAAAACCCTAAAACCTCCAGTATATATAAGAGGAGAGGAAGAGAGGCCTTGGCATAAGGGCCAAGGCCTCCTTGCTTCGGCCGAAGGAGAGAGGGAGAGGTGGAGTCCACCTCCAATCCTAGTAGGACTAGGATTCACCCTATTTTGCCTTTTTTTCACTTTTTCTCTTAGGCCTTTTTCCTCCAGCCGCATGGGCCTCTTGTGGATGTTCCACCAGCCCACTAAGGGCTGGTTTAAACCCTCCTACAGCTCATGTAGCCTCTTGGATCGAAATACCCCTCCCGGTGGCCTTCCGGTACACTACCGGCACTCCCGGTACACTACCGATGAGCCCGAAACTTTTCCGACGACCAAAACAGGACTTCCTATATATGAATCTTTACCTTCGGACCATTCCGGAGCTCCTCCTGACACCCGGGATCTCATACGAGACTCCGAACAAACTTTGGTCACCACCATACATAACTCTATACTATCGAAACGTCACCAAACCTTAAGTGTGCAGACCCTGCGGGTTCGAGAACTATGTAGACATGACCGAGACACCTCTACAGTCAATAACCAATGGCGGGACCTGGATGTCCACATTGATTCCTACATATTCTATGAATATCTTTATCGGTTGAACCTCTATGTCAAGGATTCAATTAATCTCGTATGATGTTCCCTTTGTTCTTCAGTATGTTACTTGCCCGAGATTCGATCATCGGTATCTCCATACCTAGTTCAACCTCATTACTGGCAAGTCTCTTTAATCGTTTCGTAATACAAGATCCCGTAACTAACACTTAGTCACATTGCTTGCAAGGCTTATTGTGATGTTGTATTACCGAGTGGGCCCTGAGATACCGCTCCGTCACACGGAGTAACAAATCCTAGTATTGATCCATGCCAACTCAACAGACACCCTCGGAGACACCTATAGAGCACCTTTATAGTCACCCAGTTACGTTGCGACGTTTGGTACACACAAGGCACTCCTCCGATGTTCGTGAGCTGCGTGATCTCATGGTCATAAGAACATATACTTGACATGCAGAAAACAGTAGCAATAAACTGACATGATCATAAGCTACGTTTGTAGTTTGGGTCTTGTCCATCACATCATTCTCCTAATGATGTGATCCCGTTATGAAATGACATCTCATGTCCATGGCTAGGAAACCTTAACCATCTTTCGATCAACGAGCTAGTTCACTAGAGGCATACTAGGGACATTGTGTTTGTCTATGTATCCACACATGTATCCATGTTTCCAATTAATACAATTCTAGCATGGATAATAAACAATTATCATGAACAAGGAAATATAATAATAAACACTTTATTTATTGCCTCTAGTGCATATTTCCAACAAGCTACTATATGACTCATGTTCCACCTTTCGGTCTCTTCTGTTCCGAGGCCATGTCTGTACATGCTAGGCTCGTCAAGTTTAACCCGAGTGTACTGCATGTGCAACACTGGCTTGCACCTTTTGTATGTGAACGTAGAGTCTATCACACCCGATCATCACGTGGTGTCTCGACACGATGAACTTTCGCAACGGTGGACACTCGGGGAGAACACAATTCATCTTGAAATTTAAGTGAGGGGTCACCTTATAATTCTACTGTCGTCCTAAGCAAAACAAGGTGCATAAAAGGATTAACATCACATGCAAATCATAAGTGACATGATATGGCCATGAACTTGTGCTTTTGATCTCCATCTTGAAAGCACCGCATTGATCTCCATTGTCACCGGCACGACACCATGATCTCCATCAACATGTTGCCATCGGGGTTGTCACACCCATCATGCTTGTACTACTATTGCTACCGTTTAGCGATAAAGTAAAGCATTACATAGCGCTTAATGATTGACACGCAGGTCATACAATAATTAAAGACAACCCTATGGCTCCTGCCGGTTGCCGTACTCATCGACATGCAAGTCGTGATATTCTATACAACACATGATCATCTCATACATCACATATATCACATCATGTAATTGGCCACATCACATCACAACATAACCTGCAAAAACAAGTTAGACGTCCTCTAATTGTTGTTGCATGTTTTACGTGGCTACTACGAGTATCTAGCAAGAACAATTCTCACCTATGCAAAAACCACAACGGTGATACATAAGTTGCTTTTCAACCTTATCAAGGACCGCCTTTGTCGAATTCGATCCAACTAAAGTAGGAGAAACAGACACCCACCAGCCATCTTTGTGCAACGAAGTTACACATCAATCGATGGAACCGGTCTCTCGTAAGCGTACGAGTAAGGTTGGTTCGGGCCGCTTCATCCCACAATACTGTTGAACCAAAACACGACCAAGGGAGGAAGCAATCTAAGCATCAACGCCCATAAACTCTTTGTGTTCTACTCGAGATCTTATCTA
The DNA here is from genome assembly GCA_022496015.1 of Hordeum marinum. Classification (NCBI taxonomy): domain Eukaryota; kingdom Viridiplantae; phylum Streptophyta; class Magnoliopsida; order Poales; family Poaceae; genus Hordeum; species Hordeum marinum. The sequence continues at coordinate 447,841,352 of CM039676.1, forward strand.
TACATAGACCTAGCTCATGATGCCACTATTGGGGAACGTTGCATGGGAAACAAAAAATTTCCTACGCACATGCAAGATCTATCCATGGTGATGAGCATCTATGAGAGGGAGAGTGGATCTATGTATCCATGTAGATCGCTAAGTGGGAAGCGTTAAGAAATGTGGTTGGTATAGTCGTACGTCTTCGCGATCCAAATCTCCGAGCGTCCCGCGATCCAATCACGATCCGTCCCGATCAAGCACCGAACGGACGGCACCTCCGCGTTCATTACACGTACAGCTTGCAGACGATCTCCGCCTTCTTGATCCAGCAAGAGGGATCGGAGAGGTAGAAGAGTTCTCTGGCAGCATGACGGCGCTCCGGCGATGGTGGTGGAACTATTCCGGCAGGGCTTCGCCTAAGCACTGCAGAAATCCGATCTAGGGGAGAAACTATACACTAGAGGAACGGGTAGCACGTGGCTGAAAATCTTCTGCGAGAACCCTAAAACCCTCTAGTATATATAGGAGGAGAGGAGGAGGAGGCTTGGATCCCAAGGAGCCATCCCTTGGGTTGGCCGAACCAGGAGGGAGGAGTCCTCCTCCTCCACTCCTAGTAGGATTAGGACTCCTTCCTAATTTAGCCCTTTTGCCTTTTTCCACCTTTTTCGTTTTGGGCTTTTTCTTCCCAGCCGCATGGGCCCTTTGTGGGACTTCCTCAATCCCACTAAGGGTTGGTATTCATCCTCCCACAGACCATGTAGCCTCTTGGGTCGAAATACCCCTCCCGATGGTCTCCCGGTACACTACCGGCACTCCCGGTACACTACCGATGAGCCCGAAACTTTTCCGGTGACCAAAATAGGACTTACTATATATCAATCTTTACCTCCGGACCATTACGGAGCTCCTCGTGACATTCGGGATCTCATCCGGTACTCCGAACAACCTTCGGTCACCACCATACATAACTCTATACTACCGAAACATCACCAAACCTTAAGTGTGCAGACCCTGCGGGTTCGAGAACTATGTAGACATGACCGAGACACCTCTACGGTCAATAATCAATAGCGGGACCTGGATGTACATATTGGTTCCTATATATTCTACGAAGATCTTTATCGGTCGAACCTCTATGTCAAGGATTCAGTTAATCCCGTATGATGTTCCCTTTGTTCTTCGGTATGTTACTTGCCCGAGATTCGATCGTCGGTATCTCCATACCTAGTTCAACCTCGTTACCGGCAAGTCTCTTTAATCGTTCCGTAATACAAGATCCCATGACTAACACTTAGCCACATTGCTTGCAAGGCTTATTGTGATGTTGTATTACCGAGTGGGCCCTGAGATACCTCTCCGTCACACGGAGTAACAAATCCCAGTCTTGATCCATGCCAACCCATCAGACACCCTCGGAGATACCTATAGAGCACCTTTATAGTCACCCAGTTATGTTGCGATGTTTGATACACACAAGGCACTCTTCCGGTGTCCGTGAGTTGCATGATCTCATGGTCATAGAAACATATACTTGACATGCAGAAAATAGTAGCAATAAACTGAGACGATCATATGCGACGTTTGTAGTTTGGGTCTTGTCCATCACATCATTCTCCTAATGATGTGATCCCGTTTATCAAATTACATCACATGTCAATGGCTAGGAAACCTTGACCATCTTTGATCAACGAGCTAGTTCACTAGAGGCATACTAGGGACAAAGTGTTGTCTATTTACCCACACATGTAATATGTTTCCAATCAATACAATTATAGCATGGATAATAAACGATTATCATGAACAAGAAAATATAATAATAAACTCTTTATATATTGCCTCTAGGGCATATTTGCAACAAAAAATCACTGCCCTTATTCATTCTCCTATGCAGTTCTCCTCCTACAACCAATACATTTCGCAACAATCTCCAGAAGTGATTTTGAATCTTGTTCGGGATGTTATTGTCCCAAAGGGCCATCCATCCCCTATGGTTAGGTGCAGGCGAGGACATCTCATGTTGTCCTACTTTTTTACTTTGTTTAATGACCCTTCAAAGTCGTAGCCTGATTGAATTGTGCATATGTCATTTTTGTGTAGTTCCATGCCATGTAATCATGTACATGCGATCCAACTACAGGAGTTTGCAAGATGTCACGTGCATCATCAGCAAAAAATATTTTCTCCACCCTTGCCCTATCCCAAGTCTCCCTCGAGTGCATCAACAAATCACAAACTTTTGTAACCCCCTGAATAGATACCCCGCCCAATGGCTTTAGGATTCCACACCTCGGTATCCAGTTGTCATGGTGGATATTAATCTTTGAGGCATCACCAATACATCAAATCATCCCTTCCCTTAGCAGCTCTTGCCCATAAATGATACTCCTAACAGTGAACAAACCTCCTTGAGGACAAGTGGCATTCATTATGCTCCCATCCTTGTAATAATAGGCTTTAAAACTCTAGCACATAGTGAGGTTGGGTTTTGGAAAATCCTCCAATCTTGCTTTGCGAGGAAAGTTTGGTTGATAGCTTCATAGTCTCGACCCCCTCCCTCATATTTCCTCATGCACATCTTTTCCCTTGGGATCCAGTGTATTTTCCTTCACCATTTGCTGCACTCCACCCGAAGTTCGAAGGAATCAAGGTCAAGTTCCCGCACAATTACTTTGCGAGTTGAAAATAGCTTATGGTGTAAGTTGGAGTAGCTTGGAGCACATATTTTACAAAAGCATTTCCCTAGCCCCCTTGGAGAGGCCTTGCCCCTTCCATCTGCCTACTTTTTCCTCTATAACTTTCCTTTACATGTTTGAAAGTACCCTCCCTATACCTACAAACCACAGTTGGCATCCCAAGACACCTTTCACTCAAGGCTTCCTAAGTAATGCCGATAGTACCTTTCAAAACTGGTTGTCCTCCTCTTTACTTCCTTTCCCAAAATACTTTGGAGGTTTACCTTTTGTCCAGAGGCAACATCATATTCATGAAGAATTAATTTCAGCGCCTCAAAATTACCATGAGAACCCTTCAAAAATACAACACTGTCATCTGCAAACAAAAATGTGTGTCATGGTGGGACCAGTGCTCCCAAAAGAAACCCCCTTGATCGATCCCTCATCTTGGGCATGTTTGAGAAAGGCAGAAAAACCCTCAACACAAAATAAAAATAGATATGGTCAGAGAGGATCCCCCTACCAAATCCCTCGTGATGGCAAAAAAAAGATGGGAAATATCCATCTAAAGCTTAACCGAAAAGCAAGCTGAAGTAACGCACCTCATCCCCATCTCAATCCAAACCTGATCAAAACCAAAATTTTCTAGCATCTTCTCTAGAAATATCCACTCCACTCTATCATATTCCTTCATCATATCTAGCTTGACTGCACTTATCGTTTTTTTGCTCTTCCTTGTTTTGATCGCATATACACATTCATAAGCAACAAGCACATTATCAATAATTATCCTTCCCGGAACAAGCGCACTTTGCTCCTTAGAAATCATAACCGGCAAGACCAGCTTTAATCTATTCGCTAAAACCTTCACAACAATTTTATAGCACGTTACTTAAGATGATGGGGCGGAACTAAGAAAGTAACTCTGGTGAGTTTACTTTCAGAATCATAACAATAAGGCTTCATTAAAACTATCCGGGATCGGAGCACCCGACAAAAAACCATTATTGTTGTGCACACCTCGCCACGTAACAAACACTAGTGTCTTCGGTAAAACATGTCGGGTATCCCATCTAGACTGGGGGATTTTGTTGAACCCATCTGAAATAATGCCTTCTCGAACATAACAACGGTAACAAGTGACATGAACGTGACGCTGGCAACAGCGGTCATGTACGAGGAACAACAAATAATCCTAATATTGAAAAAACATGGATATAGATTCTGGGTTCTCACCTCCCGATTACTCATTGGAGACGAGGAAAGCAAACCACAACACGGCGGAAGCAACTTCTCTTTCGGCTGATGGGGAATTGTTTGGTGCATCACGACTTGTGGTGCACAAGACTGGTTTGTACCTATCCAAGTTAAAAACTCTAAAAATTTGGGACATAGACACAATATGAATATACGTTGTCACAAATGAAGTCCAATATTGACAAATTTGTTCTTAATAGCGATAACAGGCTAAATTCAATCTCCAACTCACATTAGGTATTATTCAATGTTATTTTTTTTCTTTTTCCCTTGAAATCTGCTATGGGTTTTAATTTGAAAATTTGTGACATGTTTACAAGCATTATATATGTCATAAGTCGGTTTGTTAGTTATTTGTTTTTTTAACTTTGTGTCAACTGGAGTAGGTGCTTCGAGTGCATAACAAGTCTCGTGCACCAGATATGTATTCACTAGCGGTGGTTGAGATTTTGAACCGTAGAAACCTATGATGATATATAAAGAAAAACTCTAAAGTTATCATATAATCACTAGTTAAGGTACAATATTTGCAAAGGTTACCTCCAACCGCTTGTAGTGAAAACAAGTTTTTTTAGAACAAACTCACACTATGACATGCTAATGTTTATATGAATGCATCAATCTGATGGTGGTAGATAAAAAATCGACTTCTCCCAAGAAGCGAGATCAAAGAACATGCAAGATTGTGAGCTTCTTTGTTGTTGCTTCTATGATCATGACAAACGGACGCCACCATGAACTACCGCGACGCCTCCTTGATCTCCCGAACAATAGGGTTTTATGAGCCCAGGAATGATTGCTCGAGGTTTTGAATCACCTGAAGGCAGTCTGAACCAATGCAGACACATGGCACCCAAATCCAGAGCGAGAGCTAGCACTTACCCGCACGCCATAGCCTCGACCGTTGTAGTTCATGATCGTGATAGAGGAGCACCCCATGAACGCGTCCTCAATAAGCTAGTAATAACAAATTGCGCAATGCATGGATAAGTAAGCATATCGGGCCATGCCCGTCATGCATAATTTCGAAAAAAATCAGCAATAAGAAACGTTTTTTTCTTTCTTTTGAGGATTGAGAACTGGGAGCTCCTACCTGCCGCTCTCTGCGGCAGGCAGGCGGGGGCACGCACAGGGGGGTCGCCCCGACTGGGCCGGCCCACCTTTTTTCTCTTAAAAAACAGATTTTTCTTTTTTTCTTTTATAATTATTTTCTTTTTTTATTTTCTGATTTTTCTTTTTCTTTTAACTTTGAAAATCAAAACAAACAAACGTTGAATTTCTCATTATTTTTCGAAAAACATGAACTTTTTTAAAACAGAGAGCACATTTGAAAACGTGAACAATCTTTTAAAGCACGAACATTTTTTGAATCTTTTAGAAACAATTAAAAATTAATAATAATTTTGAAAAATCCTGAACAAATTTGAGACTGCGAACAAATTTTGAAAGCAAGAACATTTTTTTAATCTTAAGAACAAAATATTGAAACGTAGAACAATTTTGAAAACCTCGAACAAATTTGGAAGTGTGAACAATGTTTCAACAGCCAAAACATTTTTTGAATCTTGAGAACACATTTTGAAAATCCTGAAAAATTCATAAACATGAACAATTTTTGAAAATAGGAACACTTTTTGAATTTCAAGAACAAATTTCTAAAAGCAAGAACCTTTTTTTAAAATCCTTTTTTTTATTTTGAACAGTTTTCGGAAATCCAGATCATTTTTTCTAAAATCCAGAACATTTTTCTAAAAAGCAAAAGTATTTTTCGAATTGGAAAAACATTTTCTGAAAATCCACAACATTTTCTAAAAAAAGCAGAAACAATTTCCTAATTTAGAGAACATTTTTTGGAAATCCAGAACATTTTTCTAAAAAGCAAAAATATTTTTCGAATTTGAAGAACATATTCTGAAAATCCAAAACGTTTTTTGAAAATCCCAAACATTATTTGAAAATCCAGAACACTTTTTGAAACAGAAACAGGAAAAAACAGAAAACGAATAAAGAAAAAAGAAAACAAAAAAAAAGAAAAAGAGATTCAAGGAACCTTCTAGAAGTTTCTCAAAACCAGAAAAAACCAGCTGGAACCTCTGGAAGGTTTACAAACTGGATGCCTGAGTGGGCCGGCCCAATTCGCTCGCTCGGGAGGATCACCTGTGCGAAAGACTGACATATTGATGCAGGTTACGACAAGCGACACACTACATAGAATTTTTCCCGAAATCACTAGTTAGCGAGTACACCTTCTAACGATTACTCCCATCCCGCAGGTTGCGACAAGCGGCACACTGCATGCTTGCCGCTTGTCGTGACCTCAGAGCTTTTCCTTTTTTCATAGATCCGTATTTTCAAAACGTTTTATCTTCTAAACCGTGCGTCCAAATCTCGAACCGTTTTCACCGTTGGCTTTCTCACGTCGAGATCTACAAAACTAGATCCCATGTTGATAGGTTTTGACGATCTTTTTTTTCATAAAAAAAAGGACGAAAAAACCGTGCCTCACGCGATAGGAAAAACCGTGCCTCACGTTTTTCCCCTTTCGGGAGCCGTGCCTCTCGCGATAGCGAAACTGTGCCTCTCGCGGTAAAAAAATTAGCAGAAAACGCGTTTTTTTCCTTTCGGGAGCCATGCCTCTCGCGATAGCAAAACCGTGCCTCTTGCGAAAGCAAAACCGTGCCTCTCGTGGAAGCAAAACGAGCAGAAAACACGTTTTTTCCCTTTCGGGAGCCGTGCCTCCGCAATAGCAAAACCGTGCCTCTCGCAGAAACAAAACCGTGCCTCTCGCGAGAAAAAAAAAGAGAACAGAAAACGCGTTTTTTTCCTTCAAGAGGCACGGCCGTGCCTCTCGCGAAGGCAAAACTGTGCATTTGCGGAAGCAAAACCGCGCCTCTTAAAAAAAACACGTTTTTTTCTCGTAAAGAAAAAAGAAAACGCGTCTTTTTTAAATATCTTTTTCGTCCAAAAGCTACGAAAGACCGGTGAAAAACCGTAACAACCAAAAAAATCGAAAAAAACTACTCAAAAAGGCGTAAACGCGTGTGGAAAAATAAAAAACAAAATTCAAAGAAAACGTTCAGAGCATGACACCTGCCGGCGACTGAAAACGCGCCAAGTGACAATGCCTGGAAACGATCACTGAAACGTTTATGAGAAAGCGTTCGCTAACTAGTTGCTCCCGAATTTTCCTTGAGAAATAAGAAACGTATGGGTGAGCAAGCAAGTGTATTGGGCCAAACCGATCATACTCTCGGCCCCGGTCTCACAAGAGCCCAGAAATACGAATGGTCGTCGAGGCGCCACGTCCACCGCGAAACGCCCCTGCCTCCTGCTTCGGTCGCACACCGCCGCGCCGAACTCCGCCGATTCCCCAACCCCGACAAGGACGCCCCGCCGGGAAGAATCCGACCATGAGCGCCGCCGCGGCCAACGTCGCCGTCATCGGAGCCGGAAGTAAGACACACAGCTCCCCCCCCCCCTCCCCCCTCCCCTTAAACTCAAAACTGTGCCCACACTCCTCCCAAGTCCCAAATTCCTGATCCGGTCGTCCCCCACTCTCTGCCCCTTTGTTTCCCCCGATCGCAGTGACGGGCGCCGTGTGCGCGTCGCTCCTGGCCGCGCGCGGGGTGGCGGTGACGCTCTTCGACTCCGGCCGCGGCCCCGGCGGACGCATGGCGCAGCGGAGGTGCTCGCCCGATTTACCGCCGCCTTGTGTCGCTGTTCGGCTCTGACTGGTGCCCTTTTCTGGAGGGGCGGGGTTGCGCGCAGGGAGGTGATGGACGACGGCACGGAGCTGCGCTTCGACCACGGTGCGCCCTACTTCACCGTCAGCAACGACGAGGTCGCCCGGGTCGTGGGCGGGTGGGAGGCACGGGGGCTCGTCGCCGAGTGGAAGGCCATGTTCGCCTGCTTCGATCGGGAGACCGGCAAATTCAGGGACTTCGATAAGGTTCTGAGCCTCAAAATCCAATCCCTGATAGTTTTTGGCACATATGAAACTGGGAATGTGGCAGTCAGAACCTGAAATGCTCAACTAAATTCCGGCTGCTGAGTCTGGTCATTGATGCACATAATATGCTACGTAGAAATTAAGTAGTGGATTAGACATTCATTTTGTTCACAGAAATGTTCATCCGAAATATTTCTGCTCCTCGTCAAAAGATGGAGGCGGGGTAGATTACTTGATGCCCTTGTTGCTTTGCGCTTGAAGCGACAGTTTATGTCTGCTAACATTAGCTCCGTTGGAATGTACTTTTCAGGAGGGAACAATGAAGAAGTATGTCGGAGTTCCAGGCATGAACTCAATATGCAAATCCCTGTGTCAAGAGGATGGTCAGACTTTCTGCACAGTATTTCATTCTCTGATACCGGGAATGAGAACATGAATTCTTGATGTACATACTTGATGTCTCTTGTGCTATAGGTGTGGTGGGCAAATTTGGTGTCACTATTGGAAAGATAGATTGGCTCCAAGATAGGAGCTCATGGTCATTGGCTAGCTTGGATGGCAAAGATCTTGGCAGTTTTGATTTTGTTGTGGCAACAGATAAGAACATAGCATCACGAAAAGTTTCTGGGCTGACTGGAAAACCACCGCCTCTTGGTTTGTTCGATTCCATTCTCTTCATAATATCCACTACTTACTATCACATGACTAGTTCTATAAATCAGGATGGTTATCACTACTTTTATTTAGAGAAATGATCCCTTTTTGCCTAAGTGAATTGCTTTTTGTGCCTCTGATTTATGCTTAGCATTTATCCTCCAATGGAGTAATATGTTGCTACTGTACACATGCTAAACAGTGAAAATGTAGTAAATAACTTATATGGGCAATAAAGCCATGTGTCATTCCTAGTAGGAATTTCCTATGCCAGGAAGATCCATTCATGCTTTTTCCTGACTGGCTACCATGTTTAGATAAAAAATGTTTAGGAAGGGTACAATATAGGCGACCCATTAGCTTTAAGAGAAATTGTGTGTTTCAATGAATGGTTTGGCTTAGCTAGTTCACTATTTTGTAATAGTGGATCATCACCTTTATTTTTTCATGTTCTGTCAGATTTGTCAGTATTTCCACACTTATCAGCAATGATTCAAGATATTCCTGTTCGCCCCTGTTTTGCTCTGATGTTAGCGTTCTCAGAGCCTCTTGCTATGGTATAAGAAACCTCCACTTTGTTGATTCATACATCTATAAACCATCATTATTCATCTAGCTCGTGGTGTTTTAATCAGGTGCCTGTCCAAGGGTTCTCTTTCTACAATTCCGATTATCTAAGCTGGGCCTTTTGCGATAGTAGTAAGCCAGGACGTCATGTACCTCCTAATAGGTATACACCTTTTTTATATGCACTTGACATTTGGTGGAGCGATGTAGTTCAATTTCGTTAAATGCAATTTTTTCAGTCAATCGTGGGTATTGCGTTCAACCACCGAATATGCTTCCAAGGTAATAGACAGTATGGGTCCCAGGAAACCTTCAGCAGATGCCCTTGCTAAGGTTGCAGAGGAATTATTCAGAGAATTTCAGGCTACAGGACTGAACATTCCACAACCTATCTTTATGAAAGCTCATAGATGGTTAGTATTCTAGATGACTTCTTCAGCTCCTCTAGGTTGAATCATATTTTATTTTTAATGTATTTATTTCATTGGTATCTTCGATAAACAAATTTGCAGGGGTGGTGCTTTCCCAGCCATTTCTATTGGCGGTGATGATAAGTGTGTCTGGGAGAAGAACATGAAGTTGGCTATCTGTGGAGATTTCTGCGCAAGTCCAGCTGTGGAAGGGGCTGTTCTTAGTGGCATGAGGGGAGCTTCCAAAATCCTTGGATGTTTAAACTTACCATCAGGGTTGTGACTTGTGAGTTTTGACTGACATCAATTCTTCTTGATTCCTCGCTGGTTTGTATCTATGAGTGCATTTGTCGTTTAAAGAGGTGCACTTGTTTTGTACAGAAATAATTATCATGTCCCTATAGGGATGATATTGGTTGTTGAATAGTATTATGTGAAATAAGAGATAAGTGCTGATTTGATGGCAAGAATTCCAAGTGTATCATTCAAAGATGTTTTTGCTGTATTAAAAAAAATTATACATTGATTCAAGCCACTTCGCAGCTAGCCCTACAAGCCTCCGTTGCATTGCTATTGAAAAAACTCACACACTATGACACTAACATGCAGTTTTTGTTTCCGAACATACTGAGTGTTAAGTATGTGATTTCTCCTCTTCCTATCAGATCGGTCTTTTGGGATAGATGGTTAAACTATGAACCCATGAAAGGCTATCTAGAAATGAGCATTACACTAACCGAACTTATTCTCCAGTGACCTATCCTAGAGTGTCACCAAACCACTGCTAGAACATGTCTGTGGATGTGGATCCTGGAAATCTCTTTGGAATATAGAGCCGGAAATCTGGAATTTAGGGTGCTATGGAACATGCGTGCCATGCAAGTGATCTAGGAGAATAGCCTTTGCCTTTGAGACATGCTTGCTGAACATGCAAGTTTGCCTGATGAAGCTTTATGCGATCTGTTGGTCTCAAATCTCAGATTTGTATATATTTTGTACAGCGCAATAGCCTTTGTTTGATAATCTATCTTCTCCGTATATGTTATCCTTGGGTAAATGGAAATATTTGTATACCCTTTCCTTTTTTATCGGAGTGTACTGAGAGAAATTCAGAGGTATATTTAAAGTAAACGCAAGGTGCACTCATCTACATTCAGAAGAGTTAAAGCTCTCACTATGGACACATAATACCTGAAAGCTGCAGAATTTGAATGGTGAGTATGTATGTTTATCAGTACCATATGTAATCCACATAATGAGGAAAGGTTTTGTTGATGTGATATAATTTTCTAATTATTCTTTGCCATTAAGAAAATGCTATGATTTGGCACCCTTTACGTTATGTCAGTGACCACCATCTTGAAACTGCCAGATTGTGATACTCCTTGGAGCTTATGAAATTATCGATGTCTCGTATTCTAGCAATGATATCAGATGCCACCTAATAACCTAATAGAATTAATATGAGTAAATGCACAGTTCAGGGACAAAGATTTCTCCAACCAAACTTCATAATTATCTTGGTTCTTCGTCTCATTTGTCTAGCAACACCTGTGATCAATTCAGTTTGGTCTTGCGTGCCGATATATTTAATAATGTACATACACTGTATTTCGTAAGGACATATCACTATCTTTTTTGCTACTAATGAATTTGCTGTTTTCCATTCACTTATGGAAAATAAAAACAAAAGGTTTATTTCTTGAATGGAACATCTTAAGGTGGTTCTGAAAGCAATCATTTTATTGGCTACAATATGCATCCACTTTTTCTTTGAAGTATTGCAATATATGTTCAGTGTAAAAGAAGGCGTTGTATGTTCTTTTTCATCTGTAATAATCATGTAAACCATGAGTCATGGTGGTCTGCAAGTCTTCATCTGCCCATGTGTTAGCTCCTTTCGTTTTCTTTCTGTTGAAATATTTAGAGTACACAGACTGGAAATTTTCAGCCCAAGTTTGCAACCATGAAAAGCTTATGAAGAGTTAAGTGAAGAACCTTTCCCCATATTTTCTTTTGGAAAGGCTGTCCCATGGAGAAAAGCTGTGGTTTATGTACCCTCTTTTTGTTGCAAAGAATGGCTTATATTGTTTATTTCCTAAAAACCATAGTTATTTTTCTTCTAGTTGAGACTGTTCTTCCCAACTATGTTACTGCCCATGTATTAACTTCAATACAAATCTTGGCATGTTGTGCATGCAACTGAAGATTTCGTAATTACTTGCCGCAGATAATGTAAGCCAAATATCTTAACCCTTCTGATCATAATAAACTAAGCTGCTGCAAGTTCGATCCAACGAGTCAGCACGCGCGTTGCTCGTGCACACTGATGGTTTCTTTCAGTTGAACAGCACTTGTTCTGAAAGCTCCATGCAAAGGTCCCAGCTGAATAGAACTCCGTAGCCAAGGAGAACAGCCACAGATATGCATGGTCCAGGCACGGTGCACTTATGTGGCCACCCAACTAATCCTGACAAGTAAGCAGTCTTTTTCCATTCAGTTGATGCAGAACTTTCATTTAGACTGTTTGTTTTTGCCTGGATTCAAACACTAACATGCAGTTTTGGTTTCCATACATAATAATCACATAAGAACTCATGAAAGACATGAGCATTACGCTAACCAAACTTATTCCAGTGATCTATCCTGGAGTGTCACCAAACACTGCTAGAACATGTCCCTGGATGTCGATGCTGAAAATCTCTTTGGAATGTAGAGCTGGGAATCAGAATTTAAATTTTCGTCTGTTATGGAACATGCATTTCATGCAAGTGATCTAGGAGAATAGCCTTTGCCTTTGTGACATGCTTGCTGAACGTGCAAGTTTGCTAGACGAAGGACAAGTATAACTGATGAAGCTTTAAGCGGTCTGTTGGTCTCAAATCTCAGAACGGTATATATTTTACACAGCGCAATAGCCTTTGTTTGATAATCTATCTATATATTGTTCTTAGGTACATGGAACTATTTTGTTTTATATTAGAATGTACTTCCTGAGAGAAATTCAGATGTCTATTCAAAAGTGAACACGTCATGGTGAACCCATATACATTCAGAAGAGATAAAGCCTCTCGATCGCTATGGACACATAATACCTGAAAGCTGCAGAATTTGAATGATGAATATATGTTTATCAGTACCATATATAGTCCACATCACAGAGATTTTATTGTTGTTGATGTGGTACAATTCTCCAAATTATTGTTTGTCATAAAGAAAATGCTATCATTTGGCGCCCTTTACGTCCTGTGTCAGTGACCACCACCTTGAAACTGCCAGATTGAGATACTCCATGGAGCTTATTTATGAATTTTCGATGTCTCGTATTCCAACAATGATTTCAGGTGCCTCCTAATAATCTATAATATAATAAGAGTAAACATACAGTTTAGGGACAAAGATTTCTCCAACCAAACTGCATAACTATCTTCGATCTTCATCTGATTTGTCCAGCAGAACCTGTGATCAATTCAGTTTGGTATTGTGTGCTGATGTTCTAGTAAGTACTATACTTACACTCTACTCCTACTTTAGTAAAGCCATACTGCTATTTGCTATTTTTTTCTGCTTTATGTAAAAGAAGAAGAAGAATGTTTATCTCTTGCATGGAACTTAAGGTGGTTCTGAAAGAAATCGTGTTATTGAATACAATATGCATCCACTTTTCTTTCTTTTAAGTACTACTCCATGGAACAAGAAGCCTGCATATTCCCTTCCTTTTGCATGCGTCTGATCTTCACCATGAGTTAGAAAGCAATGTGGTTGATTAAGATTGTTCTTCCTAACTTAAGCAATATTACTGTCAAGTAAGTACGTGTTAACTGAGACAAATATCAGCATGTTTTGCTGCAGGTGAAGAGTCGTTATTCGTTAATCAGTAGCCGCCGTAGATGCTGTAGCTCATGAAGTAATATTTACTCCCCTTCTGATCAATCAGAATAACCTAATTAAACTGCCGCAAGTTGGAATATCTGACGAGTCAGCACGCGCGTTGCTCATGGGCCCTCATGGTTTTCTTTCAGGGTGAGCAGCACTTGTTCTGAAAGCTCCAGCCAAAGGCCACAGAGATATGCATGGTCCAGGCATGAGCTACTTGCGTGGCACCCAACGAATCCTAACAAGTAAGCCGTCATTTTCCACTCACTCGACGCAGAAAAATTCAGTCTAATTAATCAGACCTTTTAATTTAGCCTGGATTCAACCAGCGCATGTGGCATTGCATTTTCCTGCTTGTGTTTCTCGGAGGGTTTATCATTTATTGCCGGCAATTAGGATGTCCATTCCAAATCTCAGACTCAAGAAAACTCCCCATCAAATAGATGATGAGTAGAGCCACTTGCATTGTATGGCTCGCACAGCATCTAACCTTGTACAATTATCACAAGAAAACAGTGTAGATCCGGTCGAGAACCAGACCGGCACAAACCGGGAGAGGACAGCAAGTAGTCCAAAGGCAAAGCGAGGACGTAAACAGTTCTTGTGTCCTAGCCAAATCACACAGCACCATTATCGCAGGGACGCAGAGCAGGATTCCCAGACAAAACACTGCAGGTCTAATCTGTGTCTACTCATCCCTAGCACCCCTTAAGAAAACCAAGACGTGGCTCCTCCGTCCATGACAAACAACCACAAATGTTAAAACATGTACATGTACTGTAGTCAAACTCGCATGCATGCATGTGGCTAAAGATCCTAGTAGGCATCTCTAAACAACGCCTGCCATCCAGATCCAGGCTTAAACCATTGACAGGGATGGCCGTATCTGTAACGGCCTAACTAACCAGGCAGTGATTTTCTTCTTGTTAACAACAAGATAGAGGCAGCCACAGCCACGCACCCACTGTTTCCAAGAAGTTGCTCTGCAAAGGTGGTGATTAGATTAGCATTTTGCTGTGCAAAGGGGGCGAGATTAGATCAGAGCACCCTTGCAAGTTGCTGCCTGGGTGGCTAGCTCCATCCCTGGGCGCAGAGATTCTAGGCTACTTTGAGTATACAAATGCAGGTGCCATGGCAACCAGATTTGCACAGTAAAGATAGTACACGTGTGGCCTGTGTACCACCTACATACGCATGCATGGAATCCAAAGCAGTGTAGTAGTAAGTACAGTAGCTAGTAGGGAGACAAGACTGCAGCGTGGGCGTTGCAGAGATGCCGCAGACGCAGAGCCCTCTTAACTCTGGAGTGGCTGGTCGTCCGGTGAATGCACTGACTGGATGGATCATGGATGCATGGTGATGCTGAACTGAAGCTCATGACACCTGGTGCAGAGGTGCTGCAGGTTCCTCATCGAGCTCGTGTCATGTCATGGCATGCCATGCCGTCTTCCGGTGATCACAACGCCGGCCTGAGCGGTGGTGGTGACCAGTATTCAGTGCTAGCCTATCTCCATCCTGTAGCATGCAGTGCATTAACTTAACTTGGACCTTCGTGGTGAATGCCATGGCCGAGCTCACCGGTGGCGTATGTGGTGGTAGGTGCGGTGGATTTTCCATGCTCCCCGGCCGGTTCAGGCGCCGCCTGCCATGGGTGCTTGCTTGGTTACTTACTATTGCCTGCCCTGGATCCACTAGCTTTGCACCACCAGCACTGCTACTAGTAGCCTGGTAGCATGGAAGTTGTGACCTAGCTTAACAGCTCATGATGCTTTGTGCTTGCCTATTAATTCACCTAGGTAGCTATATAAGCTAGCATGGTCCGGTGTGGCGGTTTAATTTAGACGATGATGATGATACTGTCGGTAATGCTGTTAAACTACTCCATCTAGTTTAAGGGCGATAAGACGCAGGCCCAATCTATCTTCGCAGGTCCCTCCCTATGATTTTTTTACCGGATTTTTTTTCATTTTCCAACAAAATGGGCATTAAGATGCACCGAGAGAATTTTTTTTCAGACAATAGATATACTTCCTTCGTTTCATAATATAAAAACGTTTTTAACACTACACTAGTGTCAGAAACGTTTTTATTTTAGGAGACAGAGGAAGTAATTGCGTAATACTGCAGCCAATTTTGAGTGCAGTACATTATTGCGAATGTATCGACGGTTAAACTTTGGATATACGATGACAAGAGCAGTAAAAGACAGTAACATAGCAGCATGTCTATGCAGTCGGCAACAAGACAAGACGTGCATGCACATTAATTAGTTAGCCTCAGGATGAGCTCGAGTTCTCGAGCCATTAAGCGCCTGCATAGGCAGAGGTCGATCCAGCCAGCAGCTCTCCATGCTCCACGTCGCGGGATTCACGTCGCGAGGGAGATCGCCGCCTGGTTTCCATGGACGGACACGCGCACCTCGTGCGTCGTGTTAAAAATTGGAAGAACAGGGTTAATTAACTAGTAGCACTCTTAATGGTATCCATCTGCAGCCTGCATCAGGACCTGTCTCCCCCTCTGCGTCTGGTGCTTAATGGACTTGTCACTTCACGCCTATCTTACATTTTACAATGGACATTTGCTGATACTTTGAAGTCTGAATTTGCACACGGTGATCTGAATTTTTGTTGAATTTTCAGTCAACCAGTACTTCCTCCGTTCCGAAAATATTTGGCGTGTAATTGAAGGTATTTCCGGATGGAGGGAGTACCTGCGAGTCCTGACTAGACTAGCGACTTCTTACTGTGAACCAGGTAGGCCTTGTTTGTCTGCATATAACTGAATGCAGGGTGACGAAGGAATCGGGACTCACAGCATGACAGCAGCAGGAGCGAGCTCCGAGTGAGTGGCCGCCGGCGTCGGTGCGTGAAAAACCTGAAATCCACACACACTGATTCCAAGCTCGATCGGCACCGCGTTTCATAACGTACGTACGTACGAACTGGCACGAAAGCATTTGACAGCCGTACGCTGGCCTACGTGCGATGGATGGATGGACGGATGTTCTAGTTTGACAAGAAGACTAGATTTCTCGTCCCAATCTGAGCAGCAATTAGTGGAGAGCCACGAACAATTTTAAAGCAAAGCTTTAGGCCTCCTCCTGGCTCTTGATGTGTGAGCAACTACGTCCTCAAGCAAGCTCGCGACACCTAGCCAGCTGCATTGTGCTGACCAACATATTGCGCGCAGAAATCTGGCTAGTTTTTTTGTTTTTTTGTTTTTCGGTTTGCTAATCTTCAGGCAACTGAAAAAATTACTGGCATCAATCATTTCTGGATGGGACAGAAGCAGCCTCCGAGGCCGAGACAGGGTGCCTCGGCAAGGACAGTGTCTTTCTTCTCGCGAGCTCAAACGAGCTTGGTGAATAGTAAAAATCAAAAACAAATAAACAATCTGATTTTTTTGTGACATTGATGAATAGAAAAAAAAACTACGTCGTCGTTCGCCGCCGCCGTCCCGTCGTCCGCCGAGGAGCTTGTAGAAATTGGTGTAGTCGTCGTCGCCGTCGCCGTCGCTGCCATCTCCGTCCCTGCTGCAGCCCTATCCTGCGTCGCCAAAATGGTGCAGGTCGGGGTTGGAGGGTCCTGGCGCCTCGCCGTCGCTGTCATCGTCGAGGATGATCAGGCTGGCGAGCTCCTCCTTGCGGCGGGCATGGTGACGAGCCTCGATCTCCTCGAGGGCCTGGCGGTGCCGCTCCATCTCTTCGCGGACGTAGTCATCGCGCGTCCACTTCATGGCCGTCTCGTCGGCGGTGGCCGTGTCGAGGTGCTCCTGCTTCACCTCCTTCGGCCTGACAAGGCGGAAGTGGCCGTGGGGAGGTGAGGGCTCGCGCCGGCGGCCCTCATTGATGGTGATGCCCCCGGCACTGCGACCACTGCGCCGGAGTGGGGTCGAGCAGGGCTCGACCTTCACGGCGACGGGAGGCGTGCATGTTGCCCGGAGTGGGAGGAGTGGGACGACGAGGATGACAACGTCTCCATGCGTCGTGGGATCCATGACGAGCCGTGCCGGCGGGAGATGGAGGTCGGCTCCGTCGGGTACTCGAGGTGCGACATGTTGCCACCCTCTATGTGCTCGAGGATGGCCTTGAGCGTGCGCCCGGGGACGCCCCACCAAAGGCGGTGGCCCTCGCTGTTGAAGCAGCCACGCGTAGGGCCGCCATTGGTGGAGGCGAGCTGCTCCTCGCGGCGGCGCTCGAAGTAAGATGTCCAGAGGTTCGTGTAGTCCGGGGCGTACCTCGGCTGCCGGCGCACTTCCTTGGAGAGGGAGGACCGGATCCAGGCGATCTCGGCGGCACGGGGACGCCGCCGGCGCTGAGCCTCCAGGCACCCGGCGACCGCATATCGGGCGGCGTCGGGTACTCCGCCTCGTACAAGAGGCGGGCCTCGTCCTCGTGGAGATGCGAACGGCCCAAACCGTTGTGGGCCGCGCCGTCGCCTAGGTAGTGCTTCGCCATCAGGGGGTGGGGAGAAAGGGGAGAGTAGATCGTCGCGGGGAGAGAAGGGCGTCAGCGGTGGCGGTTTGGGAGCAGGTGAAGGTGTGGCGGGGCACCGGCAAGGGGGTCGGCTTTTATAGGGCGCATGGAGAAGCGCGATGTGGACGCGCGTCGCCCCATACTTATGACGTCGGTCGTGAACGCCGCCTCGTGAACCCGTCGCATCAATGGAAGGCTGACCGGCGGCAGCCTTGCAACCTTGCATTGATTCCTCACGGGAAACCGAGGCGATGAGGACGATGACGACGCGTGGTCGCTGACTGAGCATACCCACTCTTTTTCGTGCCAAAAACCTTTCGCCTGGCGCCCAGGCATTCCAGCGCGTCGGGTTCAGACTGGATACGCCGGCGCAAAATTAGGACCGAACCGACGAAAAATAGGCTCCTAAGACGCGACTGGGCCATTTTCGCCTGTCGGCAATAAAAACTGTCCTTAAAAGACCTCTTTTAACTCTTGAACGTGCCGCTGGAGATGTTCTAAGGTTTGATGAATGCAGGCGCAAAAATTCACCGACGATGAAATTGTGACGGGGTATGGAGGGATGGCTGGGACAGCGGCGTGCAGATTAAACCCGGGCCCAGGGCGGAATCGAATGAAAGTAGAATGAAAATATTACATACCACTCATAAATAATAGATCATATTTCTAGCTACAAGCTTTTGTTAGATTTTTAATTAATAGTACTATATTATGGTGTTTTCATCTTTCATGTGCTCCACTAAACCAGCCAGTGCTGCTTTAGGAACATATTCTTATTTCTTATGGCAATTTAGTCAACTCGATCGATCAGCAGCCGCGCATCAGCAGCCTACTAAAATCCGGTGGTGGGGAGACATGCGTATCCTGTGGATCACGGCACGCACCATGTACTTTGTTAATCCTCTCATTTACAATGGAAACTAGCACAGAAAACAGAAGAGGAAACACATACAAGTACACTAGTGAACATGCGGCCGGACCGTTTCCCTCGATCGGCACGTACAGCGGCGCACGACCTACAAGATGCTGGTGAACATCTGGCTGACCAGGTTCGAGTACGACGCCGGAGCGGCGTCTCCGGCCGCCGTGGCCTGCTGCTTGACCACGGCCGGGGCGGCGGCGCCCAGCGCGCTCGACCCTCGGCGGTCGCGCTCCTTGACGAGCTCGTGCGCGAACCGCTCCAGCTTCTCCGCGTTGGTCTGCTCCGCCAGCTTCTTCCCACGGAACAGCACCGACTCCACGTTCTTCTGCGACAGCATCTCCTCCGCCGCCACGCACCCCTTCGCCGCCGCCGCCGCCGCCGCGCATCGGCCTCCCCGCGGCGCCCCCATCGCCTGTATGCGGGTGTAGTTGCTCGTCCTGTTATGTCCGAACGCCATGGCCACCGCTTGGTCCACCTGGACGATACATGTGTCAGAATAAGAGTTTGCACTTTGCAGCGAGCACTAAGAACAAGATGCATCATGCATGCAAGGAAGGAGCACGCTTGCAAGCGAAGGTATCGAAATGGTGGTTTGTTGGACTGAGTTCTTGTGTGCGGATATTATCGTACCATGTCGGACACGCCCTCGGCGGCAATCCTGACGATCTCGGACGTCGAGGCGCCGCCGGTGCCGGCGGCGGGGCGCTGCTCGCCCTCGCCGCTGCCGATGGAGATGACCAGCAGGTCCTCCACGCCGGACGCGAGCGGGAACTCGCGCTTGTTGTTGAGCACGTGCGTGATGGCGGCCGCCGTGGGGTTGCCGAGCGCCACGCCGCCGCCCACGGCCACGATGCGGGTCGACCCGTCGCACGACCGCACCTCCACCGCCGAGGACGAGCGGTCCGACCCGGCGCAGGTCGCGGCGCACACGTCGCGCAGGCGGAAGTCGTAGGCCGGCGTCTCCACGGCGTCGGCGCGGGAGAAGAGGAACGGGGCCCCCGTGGCCAGGTCGTAGCACGGGACGAGCACCGGCCGCGCCGTATCCCGGAGCGTGAGCTCGCCGAACATCTTACGGAACGCGGCGCCGCCGGCCGGGCGCCGGAGCAGCGCCCGGAGGCTCCCGGACGAGGACGACCAGCCGCGCCGGAGGCTGCGCACGAGGAACGCGAGCGCGTCCTCGGCGGAGTAGAGCGGCCGCGCGTCGTCCTTGCCGCGCGCCACCAGCATGGCCGCCAGCACGCCGCCGGCGCCGGAGCCCGCGGCCACGTCGAAGAAGTCCGCCAGCCGCGCCTTGGGGTCACCGGTGCGCCGCCGCAGGGACGCCTCCAGCCTCACCAGCGCCGCGCCGGCGAGCAGCCCGTCGGCGGCGCACCCGCCGCCGTCGATGGACAGGATGCACACCTTCCCCGCCTGCACCCGCGCAGGAGTCTCCTTCGCAGCCGCGGCCGGCGTGTGCGGCGAGCCACCGGCGAAGAGGAGCTTGGGGTCGTCGTAGCCGAACAGGAACTTGCTCTCGAGGATGGAGAAGATCTCGTAGGTGAGCTTGTCCACGTCCATGGCGGCGGGCGGCCCCAGTGGAGCCGCTTCCATTCTCTGGTCGACGCTGGCCGGAGCGCGCGTACGAAGGTGAGAGGAGGTGTTGTGCGTTGCTGCTGTGTGCGCACGGGGGCCGGGCGTGGAGAGCAGAGCACCGAGCAGTTGCTGCCATTTTATAGTGGCGGGAAAGGCGTGGGTTCGTGGCGTTGACTAGTCCGGCCCACCGTGGCGCGAGCCGAGATCGGGCTCCAGTAATTTATTTCTCTTATTACTCGTAGATCCTCTTCGTGAGCGATGCGTCCATCTATTTGACGCATCATGCGAAGCTATGTTATGCACATCCAAAACTATGTATCGGCTCATGTCATTCGAAGGTGCTCTCATGCCTTTCATAAGAGAACCAAAACTCATGTCTTTCATAGCTTTGAAGCCATCAATGCGTCCCGTAGATGTTCTTGTGTCTCCCAAGCCTCACATGATAGCTCTGAAGCCATTCATGCATTCCGCCGATGCTTTCATGCCTTCCATGGTAGCTTCGAAGCCACCCATGCCTTCCATGCTTGTTCCCAATCCTCTCATGGTAGCTCCCAAGCCTCTGAAGTCTCCCATGGACATGAATCTTTTTCAGACCAAGATTTCATCACGGGAAGGATTGATGAACTCCTTTTGCCTAACATCGAAGGTAGATGTGTCCATCAAGAACAAGTGTTTCTTCCATTTCAATAATCTAGTTCGCTCCTCCATGGTTAATTTCTTTTCCTCTAATGCCACCTTCCTCTCCTCGGCCGCCACCCTCCTCTCATCGGCCATCGCATCTTGGCTCCTTGCCATCCTCCTCACCTCGGTTGCTTCCTTTCTTGCCTTCACAAGAGCATCCATAGCATTCTTTAATTCATCATCTCCTCTCTTTTTCTTCTCCTTTTCTTTTGTTTCTTTCTTACTTTCATTTGGTCTTTTTGGCTTGGAGTAGGCAACCGAGTTCGGTGTAGGTCCGGCTCCTCTTGCCATCATCATCCAAATCAACATTTGCCTTGCTTTTCTTGCTCTCTTCTTGGTCATCACGGGCCTTCCATTTCTCCAATCCTTCAACACTTCGTAGCAATGGGCCAACATAAATGCTCTCCCTTTCTCGATCTTGCCTTTCTTGCTCTTCTTCTCTTCTCGTCGAAATAGGTTTTATGCAATAGTGAGCTACAAACAAAAGAACAAGTTAGCACTTGCAACACCAAAGAGGCATGAACATGGAATATAAAGAAATGCCACTTACTCTATCTCTATCATTAGTGCCACTTGGGTTTATCGTGTCAACCGACTTCATTGTCTCCACTCACCTTTGACAATATTTGTTGATTGTCGACCACCGGGAGCAAAGAGATCTATTGGTGCGCTCAATCCCACTCTTCTTGTGTGTATCAAGGTGCTCCTTCATCCGGTCCCAATATATATCTCTCCTTTGGTCCCCTCCACAGGTTGCATCCATAGACACAATCAACCATGTATTGCATAGCAAGATGTCTTCGTCAATGGTGTAGTTGCCCGCTCTTCCTTTCGGTGCATTAACAATACCCTCACCATCCTCATCCACCTCATACTCATGATCATCTCCATGCACTTTATTGGTTTGAGACTGATGAGAATTGTTGGAGCCAACACCCACAGTTGACAAATATGTGTCATTATCGAAACTACAAAGCATGTAGAAGAAAACTAAGCTATCCATATGTATCCATTTATGTTAAAAAAACAAAAAAAGGACGGACAAATCATACCTTGTGGGCATTTCATCAAACACCTTGGCCGTGGCGGGCTCCGACACAACAAATTGCGAGCTCTCCGGCGCTTCGGTCGGCGGACACGCGACCGGACGTCCTGCAAGTTTCTTCTTCGGCCGCCTAGTAGCATCGTCCGTTGCCTTCTTCTTTCTAGACGCCGACTCCGCCGTCGCCGCCGCCGCATTCGGTCGCATGAAGACGGGGGCCCATGGCTTCACGGTGGGCGGTTGCGCGAGCTTGGAGGAGGGGCGCCGGTAGCGAAGTCGCATCTCAACACCATGCTAGGGTTTGTTGTGGCGGCGACAACGACGGAGGGGTCATGGGTGTAGGGAGGGGTTGGGGGATGTCGTCGGCTCGTTCCATTGGTAGATTTTGCCGGTGGCGGCCCGGGGCGGGGCGGCCGGAGAGGCAGTTGGTCTCGCGCGTGCGAATGGTTGCTGTTCAGCGTGCGAGAGCAGGCGCCCGAAATAACCAGCTCGGGATGTCGTTTTGCTCCGTGTGTGCAACCAACTATACTACGTGCGCGATTTTAGCGTGTTTGCTGGAGCGCCCGACTCGGGTCCACGGCACGCAAAAAATTGCATTTTTTCAATGTGTCGCTAAGATAGCGCGCCTGTTGGAGTTGCTCTAATGTGACGAGGATCGTGACTGTGAGAAGAAGTGTGTGGAGGATTGGAATGGTGACTATTTTTCAAGAATGTAAACCTATGGGTTTACTAGAAGATGTACAGACCACTCGTCCCATATACTCCCTTCAGACGGAATTATCTCATTTTAAAAAATACGTCTTTTGGGAGCTTTACGAGGACTCATAAAAAGCATCAAAATCCGAAAGTAATCCCTAAAGACAATCAATTCTGGAAAAAGAGCAATATCATATTCCCTAACCAAAACCTCCCACATTAGAATTGCTTGTTAATGGTTGATCAAGCTTCACGGATATCCCTACTTGTCATAAAAAATGGATGATCCAGACGGAGGGAGTCAAACTTCCCCCTGAATTTTAAGGTTGAGGCCACTTTCCCAACTAATACCCAACCACAAATTGCCACATGCATTGTTTCATGGTCAGCCAGTAAATACCCTCACTAGTAGAAAACAGACGTTTTGTCCGCCTCATTAGTGCCGGTTGGTTTGTGTCGGTTTGTGATCATTAGTGTCGGTTGTGACGGTGATCATTTGTGCCAGTTCATTACGGACCTTTAGTCCCGGTTCGTGCCACGAACCGGCACTAAAGGAGTGGTGGCAGGCCGGCATCAGCCTGGGCCCCCACGGTAACCTTTAGTCCCGGTTGATGGCTCCAACCATGACTATAGGCTAACCATTAGTCGCGGTTGGATACACCAACCGGGACTAAAGGTCCCCCTATATTGAAACCCTTCGGTGCCAGCCCGAGCAGAGTCCTCTGTTCTTCCCCATTCCTCTTCTCTCTGTTCTTCCTCTCCTCCTCGAGCTCATCCTCCATTTTTGCCAAAATTTGTCAAGATTTGGAGGCATCCCATCCTTCCAAGTGTTCACAAAGGTTAGCAACTTTTTCCTTTCATCTCTCATTGCTAGATTAGCTCTTGCAATGCTCTATAAGTATAGTAATTTGTGGGGTTTTAGTTTGTATGTGGTAGTTTATTTGATTTATGCAATTTGAGCTCAAATTAACTTCTTACTTTGTATTTGTAGGTGTGGTTTACTTAGTGCCTTCCCGTCCCCGTCCTAACCACCGTCGATCACCCGCACCGTCCCGTTGCCGGCACCACCTTGGTGAGATTCTTGTTCTTATCCTTTTTATAAAAAAAACCATGTTTGTAAGATTTAGTTAGTTACTTGTATAGTTTTCTTACCTATATGGTTGTTTGTTATACATAGTGGCATGGTTTTGAAATCCGTCCCCATCGGCCCTCGTCCTGTTTTATGATGCGGATGTGGTATATACTCTCTTTTATAACTCTTTGTTCCATTTCGTGTTTATGACAATTATGCCAATCAAGCTGACATAGATATTTTTATCTAGGAGGTATGTGAACCGGAGATTCCAACCGACATAGATATTCTTGTCAAGAAGTTAAATTTAGTTGAAAAAGAAATCAAGTATTTGAAATAAAAATTGAAAAGAGTTGAAGAAGAGAAGATGAAACTGGAGTTCTATGTTCCGATGTCGTCGATAATCACAAGATCAAGATGGGTGCAATGCGCTTGAAGATTAGAAAATTTAAAAGATATGCCATTGATCGTGAGGCTTGGTATCACTATGTTGTTGGATCAATTGTTACCTTAGTTGCGATGTTGATCGCATTTGTTGTTGCATTTAAATGCTTTAGCTAGAGAGTTTGTATGTTGTTTTATGAGAACAAGTGTGTATGAACTTTATGTACGAACTTGTATTAATTTGGTCTTTTCGGTGTTGTGTAATGAAGATGAGCTGGCAATGGATGTACGAGGACCGATGCTCTCCCCAGTTCATTAACGACGTGCATACTTTTCTGGTTGCGGCTGAGGAAAACAAGCGACCGGATGGTTTTATGTATTGTCCATGTGCTGGCTCTAAGAATGATCAAAATTACTCTAACTCAAGAACCATTCACGTCCACCTGTTTGAGTCCGGTTTCATGTCCGGCTATAAATGTTGGACCAAGCACGGAGAAAGAGGGGTCCTAATGGAAGAGAATAAAGAAGAAGAGGATGACGACAGCTATCCTGGCCATGGATTCCATAAATATGATGGTACAACAATGGGGGAAGAAGCTGAGCCGACAATGCGGGAAGGAGCTGAAGAAGAGGCATCGGATGAGTTCGCTGATGATCTTGGTCGGACCATTGCCGATGCAAAGGGAAACTACGCAAAGTGAAAAGGAGAAGTTGAAGTTGCAGCGCATGTTAGAGGATCACGAAAAAGGGTTGTACCCAAATTGCGAAGATGACAAAAAAGCTGGGTACCATACTGGAATTGCTGCAATGGAAGGCAGAGAATGGTGTATCTGACAAGGCATTTCAAAAGTTGCTGATAATGTTAAAGAAGAAGCTACCAAAGGACAACGAATTGCCAGAGTGCGTACGAAGCAAAGAAGGCTGTCTGCCCTCTAGGATTAGAGGTTGAGAAGATACATGCATGCCCTAATGACTGCATTCTCTACCGCGATGAGTACTAGGATTTGAATGCATGCCCGGTATGCTGTGCATTGCGCTATAAGATTGGCCACGATGACCCTGGTGATGTTGAGGGCGAGCGCCCCAGGAAGAAGATTCCTGCCAAGGTGATGTGATATGCTCCTATAATACAACGGTTGAAATGTTTGTTCCAAAACAAAGAGCATGCAAAGTTGATGCGATGGCACAACGAAGACCATAAGAAAGACGGGAAGTTGAGAGTGCCCGCTGATGGGTCACAGTGGAGAAAAATCAAGAGAAAGTGGAAGGACATTGCAAAGGATGCAAGGAACGTATGGTTTGGTTTAAGTGCAGATGGCATTAATCCTTTTGGGGAGCAGAACAACAATCATAGCACATGGCCTGTGACTCTATGTATCTATAACCTTCCTCCTTGGTTGTGCATGAAGCAGAAGTTCATTATGATGCCAGTGCTCATACAAGACCCCAAGCAACCCGGAAACGACATTGTTGTGTACCTAAGGCCATTGGTTGAAGAACTTTTATAGTTGTGGAATGGAAAAGGTGTACCTGTGTGGGATGCGAAAGATCAGGAGGAATTTGACCTACATGTGTTGTTGTTTGTAACCATCAATGATTGGCATGCTCTCAGTAACCTTTCAGGACAGACAAACAAGGGATACCACGCATGCACGCACTGTTTAGATGATATCGACAGTATATATTTGGATAAATGTAAGAAGAATGTGTATCTGGGGCATTGTCGATTTCTTCAGAGCAGGCACATAGTAAGAAAGAAAGGCAAGCATTTCAAAGGTGAGGCAGATCATCGGAAGAAGCCTCGCCACCGTACGGGTGATGAAATACTTGATATGGTCAAGGATTTAAAAGTAATATTTAGCAAGGGTCCTGGTGCACAATCTGTTCCGAATGACGCTGACAAACGCGCAGCCATGTGGAAGAAGAAATCTATATTTTGGGACCTACCGTATTGGAAAGACCTCGAGGTCCGCTCTGCAATCGATGTGATGCATGTGACGAAGAATCTTTGCGTGAACCTGCTAGGCTTCTTGGGCGTGTATGGGAAGACAAAAGATACGCCGGAGGCACGGGAGGACCAGCAACGTATGCACGGAAAAGAAGGCATGGATCCAACGCAGTTTGAGGGTCATGCCAGCTACGCTCTTACCAAAGAAGAGAAGGAAATCTTCTTCGAATGCCTTCTCAGTATGAAGGTCCCGTCTGGCTTCTCGTCAAATATAAAGAGAATAATAAATATGGCAGAGAAAAAGTTCCAGAACCTAAAGTCTCATGACTGCCACGTGATTATGACGCAACTGCTTCCGGTTGCATTGAGGGGGCTTCTACCGGAAAACGTTCGGTTAGCCATTGTGAAGCTATGTGCATTCCTGAATGCAATCTCTCAGAAGGTAATCGATCCAGAAATCCTACCAAGGTTAGAGAATGATTTGGTGCAATGTCTTGTCAGTTTCGAGTTGGTGTTCCCACCATCCTTCTTCAATATCATGACGCATGTCCTAGTTCACCTAGTCGAGGAGATTGCCATTCTAGGTCTTGTATTTGTACACAATATGTTGCCCTTTGAGAGGTTCATGGGAGTCTTAAAGAAATATGTTCATAATCGTGCTAGGACAGAAGGAAGCATCTCCAAGGGACATGAAATAGAGGAGGTCATTGAGTTTTGTGTTGACTTTATTCTTGATATTAAGCCGATAGGTGTTCCTGAATCGCGGCATGAGGGTAGACTAGGTGGAAAAGGCACGCTAGGAAAGAAATCACTAATATGCCGGGATGGGCATTCTTTGGCGCAAGCACACTACACAGTTCTACAAAGTTCCGCCTTGGTGGATCCGTATATCGAGCAACACAAGAATATTCTATGCTCCAAACACCCGGAGAAGTCTGATGACTAGATTACACATGAACAAACGGTGACTTTCGCTGGTTGGTTGCAGACACGTCTCGTGCATGACGACACTGTTGAAGATGAACTGTACTTGATGTCCAAGTTACCATCTTCGACTATATTGACTTTCAAAGGGTACGAGATAAATGGGAATACATTTTACATGATTGCCCAAGATAAAAAGAGCGCCAACCAAAACAGTGGTGTCCGCTTTGATGCAGCAAACAAGAATGGGCCAAAGGACACATACTATGGTTACATAGAGGAGATATGGGAACTTGACTATGGACTTGATTTGAAGGTCCCTTTGTTTAGGTGCAAATGGGTCAATTTGACAGGAGGCGGGGTAAAGGAAGACCCGCAGTACGGAATGACAACAGTTGATCTCAACAATCTTGGGCACATAGACTAACCATTCGTCCTAGCCAATGATGTGGCGCAGGTTTTTTATGTGAAGGACATGTCTACCAAGCCGAGAAAAAGAAAAGATAAGGAAGCGAATACATCATGCGATGAGCCAAAGAGCCACATAGTTCTTTCAGGGAAAAGAAACACCGTGGGAGTGGAGGACAAGACAAACATGTCAGAAGATTATGAAAAGTTTCATGAAATTGCTCCCTTCAAAGTGAATGTTGACCCGAGCATCAAGTTAAATGATGAAGATTGCCCATGTTTATGACGCAAAGGGACACACGCGAAGAAAAAAATTTACACCCAAAGATTCCACTCTGAGATGTGACCGGCTTCTCTGGTTAGTTTCCGGACTTATATATCTAGAAAATCTCACTTGAGACAAACCGAAGGGAATCTTTGTAATAGTAGTGTACTTATGTGTTTTGTGCATTCGGTATGCACCATTCTAAGTGAGACCATCAATTCTCAACCCTTTCCGACTTCATTTGTTATTTTTCATGCATTTACTGATTTTTTTGAGCTAAATAACCCTGAAATTGATAAGCACTTCAAATGAACTCTGAAAAGGTTGAAATTTGGCATGGTATCATCATTTCATCCACATAGCATGTGCTAAAAAGTTGAGAGGGTTACGGCAAAAACTGGATGCACTTCGTGTACAAAATGGACAATCTCTTTCGAAGTATCAAGGTTTCAGACGAAAACTCACATGTTACAAAGACATTTCATTTTTTAAATAACCTAAGAATTACCAAATTGGATATAATGATAAAACACGATAATATTAAACAGTAAAAAAAAGAATCACTAGAAAATCTATTTTTAGAGTAAAGTTATTCACAAACTAGTGATTCACACAAATTTCAAATAATTCAAATTTAAACTATTCAAATTTGAAAACTACTAGCACTAAGAGAAAGTTTATAAGTTTTTTTACCTAAAGAAAAAAGATTCGGAAAGAAACTCTAAATAAAGCAAAAAACAACTCAAAAACAAAAGAAAATAAATAAAGCATAAAACAAAAAATATTAAAAAAAAGCCCGCGTATTGGGCCGCCACGGCCTGCATACGACTAGAAACCCAACCTCTTGTTGGGCCAAGACGCAGGCTTGTACGGGCTAGCAGGCCCTACAGGGCGCAGAGGAGAGGTAGGCCCAAAAGGCCTGCTTAAGAGAGGAGCTCGACACGGTAGCTGCGACGAGGCTTATAAACCGGTGCGAGCTCCTCTCAGCAAGCGAGGTGGGACTAAACATCCACCCCGCCCCACGCCTGGCACACAACCCTTTAGTTGCGGTTGGTGGCTCCAACCGCGACTAAAGGTGGGTCTTTAATCACGCTTGATGGCTCCAACCGCGACTAAAGGTGGGTCTTTAGTCGCGGTTGATGGCTCCAACCGCGACTAAAGGTGGGTCTTTAGTCGCGGTTGGATCCACCAACCGCGACTAAAGGGTTGTGTTTCCCGTCACTTCGGATGGTGAAATTCACCTTTAGTCGCGGTTGGTGGCTCCACCCGCGACTAAAGGGGGGTCTTTAGTCACGGTTGGAGCTACCAACCGCGACTAAAGGTCCTCCTATATAACCAGGAGATGAATTTTTTTCAGTTTCCCTCTGTTTTCTTCGTCTCTTCGACCACAGGATCACCGTCCGCGCGCACCCTCGACACCGTCGCTGCCCACATCGTCGTCGCCCCGATGCCGTCACGGCCACCAACGCGCCGCCCACGCCGTCGTCGGCCCAGATGCGCCACCCCCCGTTGCTGCCACCGTCGCGTGCCGCCGCCACTGTCGCGCTCCGTCGTCGTCGCCGTCGTCGTCACCGTCGCCGGCGCCTCGCCTCGCCGCCTGTCGCCCCGCTGTGAGCCCTGCCACCATGGTCGCCCTCCCATCGATCGATCGAGCCCGGACATACACACACACACATTTCCTTATTTTCTGTTTTTTTGGTTTTTAGTTTTTTATACTTTAAGTTATAGAAATGTTAGATGAATTAGATATATAAATTTTAGATTTATGTTTTTTAGTTTTTTATACTTTTAGTTATAGAAATGTTAGATGAATTTTTGATATATAAATGTTAATTAGATGAATTTTGAAGTATATAATGTCCCTAACCAATTAAAATGTTGCTTAGAAGTATATATGTTTAATTAGATTTTTTTGCTTAATTGGAAGTATATAATGTCCCTAACCTATTAAAATGTTGCTTAGACAAAGTATATAATGTTGCTTAATTAGATTTTTTTATTGAGAATTAAATATTATTAGGGTAGTTATAACCTAGGAATTTTTACATTTTGATCCAATATATGTATAGAAAAAAGTTGATGAATTTTGACATTTGATCCAATGTATAGCAATTAGTATTTGCAAAAGTTGCATATTTTAATGTTGCATTTTTTCTATGTCATTGCTCGATATATGCAAAGGGTTGACTTTATGTCTGTTTTGGCTCCTTGTGTGTCTTTCAGTGAGGGAGAGTGTCCACCATATATATATATGTGTGTGTGTGTGTGTGTGTGAGAGAGAGAGAGAGAGAGAGAGGAAGAATCTCGACTGTTCTCATTCGTTCCAGTATGCTAGATATTTTGGTGTAATGCACTCTGGGACAAAGGAGCCACCATCACCGACGGTCGCAATATCAGAAGGAGTGCGCCCACCATATACGTGAGATGAAAGTTTAGTAAGGAAAGACTTGACAGACCTAAAGTCAACCTATTGCATATTGAGTAATAGTGATCTATGTGTTGATCAGTTTTCTCGTAGTTTCCTTCGATCGATTTTAAATGTTTCAACTATGAACATAGTGTTGGAATATGCCCTAGAGGCAATAATAAATTAGTTATTATCATATTTCCTTGTTCATGATAATCGTTTATTATCCATGCTATAATTGTATTGACCGGAGACTTAAATGCATGTGTGGATACATAGACAAAACCATGTCCCTAGTATGCCTCTAATGGACTAGCTTGTTGATCAAAGGATGGTTAAGGTTTCCTAGCCATGGATATGAGATGTCATTTGATAACGGGATCACATCATTAGGAGAATGATGTGATGGATAAGACCCAAACTGCAAACGTAGCATATGATCGTGTCAGTTTATTGCTACTGTTTTCCGCATGTCAAGTATGTGTTCCTATGACCATGAGATCATGCAACTCACAGATATCGGAGGAGTGCCTTGTGTGTATCAAACATCGCAACGTAACTGGGTGACTATAAAGGTGCTCTACAGGTATCTCCGATGGTGTCTGTTGAGTTGGCATGGATCGAGACTGGGATTTGTTACTCCGTGTGACGGAGAGGTATCTCGGGGCCCACTCGGTAATGCAACATCACAATAAGCCTTGCAAGCAATGTGACTAATTGTTAGTTGCGGGATCTTGTATTACGGAACGAGTAAAGAGACTTGCCGGTAACGAGGTTGAACTAGGTATGGAGATACCGACGATCGAATCTCGGGCAAGTAACATACCGAAGAACAAAGGGAACGTTATACGGGATTAACTGAATCCTTGAAATAGAGGTTCGACCGATAAAGATCTTCGTAGAATATGTAGGAACCAATGTGGACATCCAGGTCCCGCCATTGGTTATTGACCGTAGAGGTGTCTCGGTCATGTCTACATAGTTCTCGAACCCGCAGGGTCTGCACACTTAAGGTTCGGTGACGTTTCGGTAGTGTAGAGTTATGTATGGTGGTGACCGAAGTTTGTTCGGAGTCCCGGATGAGATCCCGGACGTCACGAGGAGCTCCAGAATGGTCCGGAGGTAATGATTCATATATAGGAAGTCCCAGTTTGGTTTCCGAAAAAGTTCCGGGCTCATCGGTAGTGTACCGGGAGTGCCGGTAGTGTACCGGGAGGCCTCCGGGAGGGGTATTTCGACCCCAAGAGGTCCATGGTCTGTGGGAGAATAATAACCATCCCTTAGTGGGCTGGGAAAACAGCCACAAAGGCCCATGGCGCACGAGAGAAAGTCCTAAAGCAAAAAGTGGAAAATCAGCCAATAGGAGGCAATCCTATTCCAACTAGGATTGGAGGTGAAGTAGGATTGCTTCCCACCTCCTATTTAGGCCGACCCAAAGGCCTTGGCTGCCTCTCCTCTCCTCTCCTCCTATATATACTAGTGGATTGGGTGGTTTTTGAACAGAATTTCCGGCCACGTGCTACCCGTTACACCGGTGCATAGTTTCTCCTCTAGATCGGTTTTCTGCAGCGCTTAGGCAAAGCCCTGCCGGAATTGCTCCACCACCATCACCGGAGTGCCGTCACGCTGCCGGTGAACTCTCTCTCCTCTCCACCTCCTCTTGCTGGATCGAGACGGTCGAGATCATCATCAAGCTGCACGTGTGCTGAACGCGGAGGTGCCGTCCGTTCGGCGCTAGATCGGAAGGACCGTGATCGAGATCACGAGACGGTTCGTGATGTGATCACGGAACGGATCATGATGAGTTCGCGGGACAGATCGTGATCAAGATCGTGAGACGGATCGTGATGAGTTCGCGGGACGGATCATGATGTGTTCGCGGGACGGTCCGTGATTGGATCGCGGGACGCTTGGCGATTTGGATCGCGAAGAAGTTTGACTACACCAACCACGTTTCTTAACGCTTCCCGCTTAGCGATCTACAAGGGTACGTAGATCCACTCTCCCTCTCGTAGATGCTCATCACCATGGATAGGTTTGCGTGTGCGTAGGAAATTTTTGTTTCCCATGCGACGTTCCCCAACACATAGGAAATGTCTGACGACGAAAGGGAATTCGCTATGTCCAAATACCACGAAGACGAGCGCGGCCTGTGTGACAAGCATTTCCGAGTTGATGGTAGACGCTTCAGCATCATGTTGGATGAGACCTTCGAAGTGGATATAGTAAGTCATAACGATAAGTCTTTTCTCGTAATTAAGCATGACTTCTGCTTCTTTTGCTTTTACTTATAATTTTAATTTTTTACTATTCTACTAGCGTATCCCTTGTCATGCAAGAATTGTTGTCTTGGATAAGATTGGTTTTGATACTAAAAAAGATATGGAGGTAAAGATAGTTCACTTGAGGACCGAGCATGGTTATACTTTTGCGGTAAAATTGTACCATGCAGACACCTACTGCTATTTTGACTGCAAAAGTTGGAGAGCACTATGCAAGGCTTATGTATTTGAGCCTAATATTCTTATCACCTTTGATATTCGTTCAGAAGATGAAATTGAAGGTAATATCGACATCTGGATCGATGTGCAAACGCCTCCAGTTCTACCATTATGCGAGTTTCTCAACCATATTTATTAAGAAATTTATATTGTTTATTTGAAAATACTTGACAACTTATTTTCATTCTTCAAAAATTATACGGAAAATGGTAGACAGAACCTACTACTACAATGATGAAGCAGAATTAACTTGTAAGAAGAAAGACCATCTTACCGCATTTCTTAATCATCTTGAGAATTACAATAGCTATTATCAAAATCCTCAACATTATGGTCAATACGTGCCACTAGTGCACGTGGTATGCTACGGTAACATCCATGGAGATTGCATGGTAAGATTTTCTACTATTACGACATCCGTGCATCTTTTGCATAAATTCTTCTAAAACTAAACTACATTGCTAACTATAAAGTTATTACTATATTTTTCAATAGAAAATCAAAGGATTGTGTGCCTCATCTGATATTTCCGAGAGGTCGCATTATTGTTACGAGCTTAGGGCCACCATGGCCAAGTCAGCCTACGCATCACTTCTGTCCATACCGGATTTCTAAATCATGACAATCAAAGATTGGAAAAAATGTATGGTCAATCATAGAGAGCAACTTGGAAGCAACATTGTGCGTAGGCCAAGAATTGGAGACAAGATGATCTCCATTCTCCATAATGGAGAGTCAGGGCCTATCTTGTTTTATGATATTGTACCTAAGAGATGGTAGAGTAGGTCCTATGAGAGATGAGTACGTAGGTCCTAGGTACAACGTGTTATTATGTGCTACAACATGGTTTTAAATAGCGGATAGCGGGCCGGTAGCGGATTGGGTTCCGTGTAGCGGAATGTGGATAGCGGGCGATATTGCGGGCGTTATGTCCACGTAGGGGATTTATAAATACACCAGATTATTGTTTATATCACTAGAACATGAAGAAAAAGTAATGACATTTAATTTGAGTGATAGCGGTTGCTATTGCGCTAGCGCTATTACGGACGCAATAGCGAACGCTATCTTTGCTATTTCAAACTATGGCTACAATGTGTTAGAGATGATGATGATGAGGAGGAGGAGTTGGTGGTAATGACTATGATGATTATTAGCTAGTGTTGTCGTTGATGATATGATGCAAGAGTTTTTATATATTAACATGATGACGATGTTGATCATGATGATTTGTTATATCATTAGGGGAAGGAAAACATATTAGATTCATGTGGATAGATCAAAAGTGACCAAAAGTTGAATTAGTAGGATCGTCGTCCTACTAATTCAACTTTTGATCACTTTCTATTCATTTGGATGAATGAAATCCATGTTTCTTCCTCACAATGATATAATAATTCATCATGAACATAATGATATAACAACCTCTTAATTGGTATTGTATGAAAAAATTTATAACGACATATAACCATAATTAATTCATAAACCCCTAAAGAATTAAAAGGAAAAATAAAACAAAACTAAAGAAACTCAATACTTTTAGTCCCGGTAGGTGTTACCAACCGGGACTAAAGGTCCCCCCAACCCACGGCGCCGTTAACGCATCGTGGAGGGCCTTTGGCACCGGGCCGTGTTGAACCGGCACTAAAGGGGGGAGGCTTTAGTCCCCACCCTTTAGTGCCGGTTCTAGAACCGGCACTAAAGGAGGCCGGTTCTGCACTAGTGCCTTGTAAGACTACTCGTAGTGGAGAGTAGCTTAAACTAAACCTGGGCATACCCGGGCCGCGCCGGGCTTTGGGCTGGGCTTTACAAAGCCCGAATTGAAAATCCCAAGCCCGAGCCCGACCCGGCCAAAAACACGCAAAATTAGGCCCGAGCCCAGCCCGAATGGACTTAAAAGGTGAATTCCAGGCTAGGCCTCCATGTAAATCGCCATTTTTTGTAAGCCCGAGCCCGAACCGAACTGCTTCCCGAGCCCGATTTGCAAGCCTGAGACCGACCCGGCCCGGCCCGGGTTTTTCGGGTCGCCGGGCTGGGCTACCCATGCCCAGATGTAGCTTAAACTAGTAACATGCATATGTTACTCCCTCCTTTCCGGTTTATAGGGCTCATCTCAAATTTTTCCGTTTTTCCATTTTATAAGTCTCAATTCTACTATTTATCATGACATGTTTGGATTTTGAGGTGCATTAAATCATCCGATGCAAGTATCAAGAGAAAGCCCACCAATGCATGTGGAAGTTCATTGACATTTAATGGTCATGCATGCATGCATTGTAATTAATGCATTTGTAAACACAACTTTTTGAGAAAACGAGTGTATTAATTAAGTACTTATGCAAACTATGAAATTTATTCCACCACTCACCATCTACCTTGGTTGAAGAGATTTTAAAATTGAGCCCTATAAACCGGAAAGGAGGGAGTACTAGTGTATGTTACTACCTTCATAGTGGGTAGTGTCATATATGTGGTAACATAGATGAGTTCATTTATTGCTTTATAGAGTCATTTTGCATTGGGAAACGTTATGTGATGGTAACATAAGGGCATCTCCAATAGTTTGTATGTAGTCTTGTTTGTAAAATTGTCCATGTCATCAACCAACAAGGGATCATACAACTACTCCAATGGTTGCATCTATATTATCCAATAGGAGAAGAGTGAATAAATGCAATTGTTCTCTATTGACCTTGGAGCTTGTGCAAGAGCTGTTGGTTAATCTACATATCACTTTCCTCTCTCTCTTCATTTATTTGTTACCCGCATCATCATATATCCTAGGTGGCAAAGTTTATCAACAACTATCTTACAGCTATCGGAGATGGCCTAATATGTTACTCTATTTGCCTCTTTCCTCATTAACTACTTGCCACGTCATCATTTTTGCTTAGTTGGCATCTATTTTACTACTTATGTTATTCCCACTATGACCACCCTAAAGCTTTGTATGTGTAGCATTACTCTTATTTTATTATGTTTTCTTTTGTGAGGAGTATGTTGTTTGACCAATGTCCATTGTGATGTGGATAGAGCTCGACAATGGTTAGGGTTTAGAACGGGTCTAGCACTTCCACACAATATACCCGTCTCCATTTTGCATGACCCTCGTCAAGATAACATTAACACATATTATTTGTTCACACAAATACAAAATAACATTAACGTCCATGGTATTGTTGACAACAACTATATTAGTGATCCACACAAGTAGAGTACACATGTATCATCTAGACTTTGTTTTAAATCAGCAACTATATCATCATAACTAATTTGTCTATGATTTCTTGCTCTACTTGTAGAAGCAAGCAGTCCGCAAGAAACTCATCTTCCATTTTGTTGCACAACTTGACTTTATAACTTTCAAACCGAATACTCTATCCATGATGAGAAACTCTTGAAAAAGCTATACCGAAATCTTATTTTAACCCCTTGCAATCCAGATGCAGAAGCCTTATACTTCCATTTTGGTTGCATTGGACCCAGTCTAAACTATGATCGCTTCATTTATCTTTGTCTCACGGGCTACTGCCAAACCTGTGGATGTAATGAAGTATCTCACTGTAGGAATTCAATGCCTAAAGAATGATAGGTTCTTCTTCTTCCTCTTCTCCTACTTTCGTTTCTTCTTCTTTTTCTTGGCAATGTTCCGATTCTTCTTCACATTGTCTCCAATCTTCCAATTCATCTTCACCTTCCTCCTGGCCTTGATTTACCAACTGCACCAATGTTAGAGAACCATGGGCGGTGTGAGTTGCTGAATGTTCTTGTTTGACACTTCCTTCACTTCTCTTTCGTTTGGAATCGGACCCCATGGTCTGTTTTTTCACTAATGTTACGTGAACCAAAAATGCAAAAAAAGATGTTACTTCTCTCAATCAAAACATGGCTAACTACCCATTACTCTGACCATTAAAACAAAGTTGTTTTAATTTATACAAACATGTTTACCCTCATCCCAAGGGGTCATGGAAAATTGGCAATCGATGTTTACATGGCAAATTTCTACTTTGCATCTGAATCTCTCATATTTCAACCCCTAAATTCATACAAAGCATGCAAAAGAAATCCTACGTACCTACCCTAGCTATCGTCGTCGGAGATGTCCACAATGTTGGTGCCAGGCGCCGGGTAGACGTCCACGTAGGAGGGCTCCAGTTTCTCAACCTCCTCCTCCTTGACCTCATCAACGTAGGAGAGAATCTCCGCCTCCTCGGCGGCCTGCTCCACCTTCATCTCCTGTCGACGATGGCGTCTGGCCTCCACATCCCGCTTTGAGCAGATGGAATCGAGGATGTCATGCTGCTCCACCTACAGATCCGCGTCCACAACGCCCCTGACTTCCTCCTCCTCCATCTCCTCCTCCTTCTCTGGATCCACTACATCCGGAGGCAGCCCTGTGGAGACCCGGGCTTTGCATCTTGCCTAGATCTGCTGAAGGAGCTGTAGACGGTGCTCTAGCATTAGAAAGTGGCGGCAGCGTGGGGGCATGACTTATTGACGGTTGCGGTGGACGGGGAGTGAAAAGTGGCGGCTACGGAGACGAGGAGTGGATAGTGGTGTCTACGACGGACAGAGGGGGGGGGGAGGAAAATTTGAAGGGGTAGGGTTTCGGTGCGAGCGGTCAGCTTAAATAGCCGGGCTAGGGACTAAGAGGCCCGTCATACTAGCGCCACGTGACGTTCACACCCCCTCCCACCGAAGGAGCGTCTGTCAAACCATCGGGTTTCCTGACGATTCCGTGTGGGTCCACGGTGTCATGCCGACGAGGCAGACGCACCCGAGAGCCCCCATATCCCTTCCATATTTGGACTGGATAAGATGGATGTCGGTCAACCAGGGCATTTGAGGCCTGTTTAGGGCACCCACGTGGGTCACTTTTTTGTGACAGGACGACTTGTCCGGACGTTTGAAACGAGTTTGAGATGTCTGTAAGAGCATCTCCAATAGCCGCCCAAAAACAGCTCCGCGCGCTAAAATCCGTTTTTTGGGCGTCGGACAGGCTCTAGCAGAGGCTGTAAAATACTGCGCGCGCTGTAAAGTTTTGGGCATGCGCTAAAAAGCCCTACCAAGAGCTATAAATTTAAGACGCCGGATAACGCGCGCTTCACAATTTTCACTGCGTGCTTTTTTAGGCACGCGTTTTTGGGCTTCTGCTAAAGCTATGTTGGTCCGCGCACAATAAAAATGCTACAGTGACGCGTTAGAAATTTTATTGGGTGCAAATTTTTTATGCGGCTGTTGTAGATGCTCTTAAGGTGAAATAAAGACACACGCTACACGGTATGGTATGAATCGAATGTAGGTGATTACAAAAGGATCCAAGAGTTGATGACTACCCTCTTGATGAAGAGCTAGCTGGGTTCATTTTGTTTTGATGTACTGCTCTAACTCTGTCCTCTTTGGATGCCCTAACCTAAACTCTATCTAAACTTTTGTTGCGGACACAACTAAACTTGGGCCACGTCGTGTCTCCGCTAACCAATTACCCTCTTGGTGAAGAGCTAGCTAGCTAGGTGTATTTTGTTTGATGTACCGCTCGGTACAACTTTGGATCTCCTGCTCCTGCTCATGCATGATGCATGCATGGCTGGGGCCGTCTGATAATTAGCCAAGTGGTTTTGCTTCGGCTTCTGTGTGGGGATTCGATTCCATCAATTTGCATGCATCTGTGCATGCATGCGTACGCTTGGTGCAGGTGCTCTTGTTGGGCATACTACTTGGTGCTGCAAACCACAACAACTCGAGTACTCCGATCGTGATCGATCGTGCGCGGAGCAGTTGCCTGCCGGCTCCAACGATTCCCCGCACGGCAGACCGATCGGATCAACGGCCTGGCGTACCCGGCCCTAACAAGGAGGAAGGAAGCGGCTCGTAGCTAGATGCCAAGCCCGCGATGCCAGCCGGGGCCCTGGCATGGCATGACGGTGCTCGTGGTACGTTCACGACCAAGGCACAGGGGTCCGAGACGCGCGCTTGCCGATCGTCGACGCCAGGGGGCGCGGCGCGGCGTACGGTGTCAGGGGGGCTGCCGCCTGCGGCGTGCCGCAGCCGTACGTACGTGGGATCCGGACGCGTCGTCGCCTCCGGGCGCGCACGCTGGCCGCCCGGGGCATGCGCCTCACCTGGTGCGCAATGACCTTCGATCTCGATCTCGGCCTCTCGCGCGCCGCGACGCACGCGCCGTACGTACCGCGCGCGGCTGGTAGTATAATTAAGGCTTTTTGTTCCGACGTCTCTCCACGATGGATCGATGGATCGATGGATCGGCCATGGGTGAAGGTGACAGAAACATGCACGGCGGGATGCTCCCACCTCGTGATGTCCGGCCCGACGGTATCCTATGGCGCCTCGCGCGTGCGTGCCCTGCCGTTCTCGCCCGGCCGGACTGGACTGGGGTGGGCGATCATGCATGCACATGCGGCACCTCGACCCATCCTGGTTACTACGAGTACTATACTTGTATACTTCACTCGTAGTACTACTAGTTAATCACTGGTGTTTCCTCTTACAAATTCTCTCGAACAGAGCTGGAGATCAGATCACGAAAGTGTTTTTCTTTATGTGCGCTAAGTACGTGCGTGCTCCTGCATCTAGCATTACGTGTACTGATCGACGAGGAGTATTGCACTTGCACATAGTGGGGAGTGGAGACAGTGGAGTGGCGTTATTACCCACGGTATTCTAATTGGCGTGCTGCATCATGCCGCGTACACTCACGGCCGATGCACGAGCACCCGTACTGTACTGTATTCGAGTACTAGTTAATTAATCATCTTGCCTTGTGCAACTTGCGCATTCATTTGGCCGGCACTGTGCTTTTATCTTTGATCGGTCGAACTCAGATGCAACCCCAGCACGCTGGCATGTGTAGAGAACCTTTCCGCTCCCTCGTTATCCACAAAATCTCGGCACTAGAAGAAGAGTGGGCCCCACGAGAGAGGCAGAGAGATGATGCTAGCTCAACTCAATCTTTAGGGCCGGACGGGCTAATGGTGGGCCGTACGTGCATCAACTGGCCCAAACGCATGGACATCTAAGCAAGTTTTCCCTAAATAGGAAAAAAAATAAGATGGAAGCAACCGATGCGACATGATTGCAATTGTTAGGGCGTCAAATCAATTTCACTGTGCACCATAACGCAGCACCGAGGTACGTGCCTGCCTGCCTGCCTGCCTCACCATACACGAGAATGGCGAGTCGAATAAGATGGCGAGAGATGAGGTGATGCGTGCCTAGCTATCAACCAATTCCCCTAATTATTCCTTAAGGCCGTGCCATAAAAATTCTCTTGTGCCGACTGAATAATAATAATCAAAAAATCGAGTACGTTTTGTTCGACCTGATTAAGGATTTTAGGCGCACGCATGCCATCTTTCGTGAGAGATTAATTGGGGGATGGTTGGTGTGTTGCACTCGCAGCAAAAGCTCTAAAACTTGACCACTTTACCTTGCTTTGCTTTGCTTTCTAGCATGTCAACGTCAACTATTCAGCTACGTGTGCATACGGATACGGGTGATTAAATTTGTTGATTCCATTCATGTCACATTGCCAACTTTTTTTTGCGGGGGACATTGCCACTTTCCTGAACCTCTCTTTGCGATCAACTTTTTGTTATGTGGAAAACAGAACCAGGAGCCTAGTTAACGTACGTGTGAGCACGTTCCTTCAAACAAGGTTATATGTTGGTAGTTTGTGACTGCAATAGACAACCATGCCAATTTTGCGGTCACTTAAATTGGGTCCTTTATGGTACATCTAACCTACGCCAGCTATCCATTTCAGTGGAAATCAACCAATGCCACAACACAATTCTTTTAGCATTTTTATACTTAGAACAACTCTTGCAACCCCATAGGGTATTACGGGAAGCGAAAGGCATGGAGTTGAGACTATGTATGAAGAATGAGAATCAAGACTGCAACGAATCGTCAAATCAATTTCATGACACATCTCCACCACTTGCTTATGCGAGAGATAGGTTGGTTTCCTCACACTAATGATGTGGCGGACATCTCTTTTGCACCCTTCGTCCTCCGTCCGGCTGAGACCCTCCCATCCCTCACCGTCCCTTGCTTTGCCCCTAGACCTCTAGCAACAAGAGCGTACCAATATATGAATCCGACAACAATAGTTGTTAAGTAGAAGGAAGTTGATATACAAATATAGCGGCCATTGCCTCACATTCATACACTCAGAGGAGACGTGAAGCCTCATCTGTAAGATCGATTGGCTCGGATAGTTCATCCACCATGAATCATGCTTGAAAGAACTGAATCAAACCAGTTATGTTTCAAGAATATAATGACTCAAGCTACAACCTTCTCTTAACATCATAACTAACTGAAAGAAACTGTATGATTTCAATTATGTGAAATATCACCATGTGGCGGAAGGAAAACGACATGCCACATATGCACAAGAAGGTGAAGCAGAAAGTGGGGGAGCGTAATTGCGGCCATTAGGCTCAAGGAAGGATCAAGAACAAGAACACCAAACACGGATGGATAAATTACCCCTACCGAACCAAACCAACAATACCTAAATTGCCATGAAAATCAACTATTATATTAAACTAATTCTACACACTGATTAAGAAGTAAGATGTACCGTAACAAAAATCAGGTTTCGATGTTTTGCCAAATTTCTGGTATAGATGCGCCCTATTGCCCACTACTTTAGTTTCCTTGCAAAATATTGGCCCGGCCACGGAGCAACAAAACCTTCACTAAAGTTTTGGCTGGCCACACATCTCAGTCATTTCACTCAAATTGGACACACCCTAAATCTAAATATGTACATGGTAGTTAGCCTTGTTGTGTATGTACTACCAATATATAGGCAGTTGGCTAGGAAAAAAGCTTGATCTCTGTGTATATGCTTAAAGCAGTGGTCCTTGATGTTTGAGTGGCCCATGCAAGGATTGCTAAATTCCATGATGCCTCTACAATCTGCTACATGGTAGGACAAGGATTTTGTGAGGTTTAGTATATTCGCGATGCAATCATGCACACAGAAGAACTCTTTGAAGCTAAGGTTGCATGGTGCACTGGACAATCAGAGCCCTTGATCATGTAATTTGATGATCAGGAGTAAGATGCGTGCAATTCATGGTTAGTAATTTCCCTCTTACTTTATAGCCAAAAGAAAATATGTTTTAGTTCCATTTAGCTAGGCAGTAGACAAGAACACACCAACTGGTCTAGCGATCTTAACACAAAGTCACACCATCAATCTTCCCAAAATTAAAAAAGAATATTAAAATCACATTCTCAAGGGAAAAAATTGAGTTTAACTTAATGTTGTGACTCCACTTGTTGGTAGATAACCGAATGTGACAGCACTAGTTAGTAGATAAGAAAGGTAGACAGCACACAAGGGCACTCTCCTTTGGTTTGGGGGATAACATAATGCCCCTGCAACAAGACCTTTTGAGAAAGTTATGGGTTCAGAATTCTTATCCATTTTGCATCATGCCCTGCATGACTTATGAGTTATGACTACTCATTGCATCGAAAACTACTGGCACAT
Source organism: Hordeum marinum (assembly GCA_022496015.1). Classification (NCBI taxonomy): domain Eukaryota; kingdom Viridiplantae; phylum Streptophyta; class Magnoliopsida; order Poales; family Poaceae; genus Hordeum; species Hordeum marinum. The sequence continues at coordinate 447,883,547 of CM039676.1, forward strand.
CGAAAACTACTTATGGAGTCGATACATAAATTGATGTGATAATTCAACCAAAGGCCGACAAGATTGTATTCTAACTCCTATAGTTTGTTCGCTCACATAGGAAATGATAGTTAGGGAAACTCTAATGTGGTACACGAAAACAGACACCAACAAATGTTCGCAGACACATCCAAATAAATCCGCGGATAGTCAACCAGATTATCTCCCACAAATTATCTTCCACATCCATCCGTGAACAGGAGAACCAGCCTACAGCCTCAGACGCAGGTGCAAACCATCCAACGCTACACACATACAATTCAAAGTGGATGTAAACAAACCGGATGAAATTCATCCAAATAAGATGAAATTTACTTAAGTTCGAACACAATTTACATAAAAGTTCGATATTTTGACCATTTTTAACTAAAAACTCGAGAAAAACTAAACCATATACCGGACTACCACCTCGTATGGTGACCACCCTGCCTTGTCGCACTGTCCTGCAGTGACGAAATGGCGCCGGAGGGCCACAATAGCCTTGTCCGGCGTCTGCATGCCGCTCATGAAGGAGTCGCTTCGCCTCCTGCTGTGCGGTGCAGAGGGCCACTGCGGCCAATGCCAACAGTGTTGTTGACGCCCTTGCCTCTCATGAGGTTGGTGGAGCAGTCGCTAAGCAAGCACTCCTCGCCGATCTTGGCGAGCACTCTTTCAAGGCGACGGTGGGGCCTCATGGTTGTCTTCATGATTGTGATCGAGCAGTCGAGGGCCCATGCCGCAGCGTGGTCTGGGTTGTTGCGGACCCATTTCAACGTGGCATTGGACGTCACAAAGCAAAGCGGCATGCGGAGTCAGGTTGACGATATCCTCCTTACATGAGGAGCCGGCCGCCGTCGATGTCGTGGGGTCGGGAAGCGAGGCCGGCGGCGCCAAGATCCCCTCGATGAAAAAATACCACCGCCCATTGACGCAGAGAACCATGACTTCGACATCGTCGCTGAAGCTTTTGGGGCTCGGAGAGAAGGGGGACAGAGAGGAGGAGGTGTTTATGTTAATCGCCGGCGTGGGACTTAAATAGAAGTGGCCACGACCAGGCAAAGGAGTGATCAGCCCGTTTCAATGTGGTGCAACAGCCGGTGTTTGTTTCTCGGGACACGATGGTTGCACTAAAGCATTCGCAGCGCCATCCTCACGACCGGCCAAATCAAGCGGCATCAATGCCGGCCATTGCATGCTCTGGCGGGCATGAATGTGGAGCGGAAAGCAGTGTGTTTGTTTGTTGGAAAGAGACGAAGAGGCGGGTGATTCTTTAGGTGGGCCATGGTTGCCAGACGACACGGGCGTGGCAGCGGTCCGGACGCACGCAAGCCCCCCTCCCCTCCCACCTTGTCTCCAATTCACCTAAAAAGGAATGTCCGAACAGGTCCACGCATCATTACAAGACCGCATTGAATGGCATAATACGTCCGGACCGCACAGTCTGGACGTTTGAGGGTCGACGTTGGACATGTCCTTAGAGCATCTACAACCGAACTTGGCAAATCCGTCCCCTATACATCCGCGGACTTGGAAAGGCACGTCCGTGGGCGCATCTAGACGACCCGGCATATCTCGTGCCCGACATTCACATATCTCAAATCCAGACTCTCAAATACATGCAAATCCATGCACGTCCATCATACACATCAATGTCGGACATAAATAACAAATGTTGGTAGCGAAAATGCATAGTTCTTAGATAAATTTGTTGAACACATATGACGCAAGGGGCAACCCGAGAGTTGCGGTCGTACCGCGGTGGCGTCCGGGCCAGTGACGACGTCCTCGGCTGTGAGGACACGAGAGAGGAGTTATATGCCGGTGCTGGCGGCGTAGTGGGTCGAAACGGTTGTGAAGCGGCGGAGCAGCGAGGTGGGTGTCGCGGAGGTGAAAGAAGAGAGGAGAGAGCAAATGGATCCGATAGGTTAAGGGGGTGGATTTGGTGTAATTTGAGGTGAGATAAGGTTGTCAGGTCTGACATGACAAACGCGTCCCGGCGCGATCGGGCTCTCCCATATCATTTCTAGATTTAGACTGAATATGAGGGGTGTCCGTCAGCTCAGATGTTTGAGACCCGTTTAAGACACCGTATTAGTCACTTTTTTATGACTGATCAATGAGTGAACCATCCGTCTGAAACGTTTGAGGTGGGTCTGGATGCCCGGCTAGTAGATGATCTTACTTATTTCTCTAGGAGACGGTTGGTATGGTTAGGGTTCACGGGTAGTATTGTAGACTGGTTACAAGGACAATGTGGTGCACTAATACAGTACAGTTGCAGCGTCCACTCCCATGATTATCGTCCTTAATAAAGTGTGCACGGGTGGAAGACTCGGACACTAGCTCTAGATTGGTCTTTTCAATTGTTTGGAAAGTTTAATTAGGATATAGAGATGTGGAAAAGGGAGAAACCAACAATGGAATGCGCACGTACGCCAGCCGCACTAGTTAATCGCGGTGCTGGTGCCTGTCGGCCGCGCCCCGCGATGATCACGAGTGCACCGACCCCAATAATGCATGCAACATCCACACGTACTGCTCGAGAAAATGAGCGAGAATTGTGTACGTCCGGAAGCGCGAATGTTTTGTTAACTAATCGGAGCTGTCCCCTATCTACCTGGTCACGCTTCATGCATATCATGATTCATGAACCAGGAGACCACTCATCCATTGAGCGGAATAGTTTGACCGTCATAGAAGTGTGGAGTACTGTCGCGATGAGAGGCAAAGTGCAGGTTCGTTGGATTGGATCGTCTCGTCTAAGCTGGCGTCGACACTACCAGCCGAAGGAAGGCAGGGATGTGGCGCAGATAAAGAGGGGACAGAGAGCCGAAGTGCTAGACCACACTGTTGTCTCTTGTGTTAGATCGTGGACAGCTCGTGCACAAAATATCTTAAGACGACGAGTTGAGTGGCTACAAACAATACTCCCGGTCACATCAAATTTTGTGTTCTTTGTGTCCCCTGGGTATAAGCTGATCGGGGATGAAACTCGAGAGCGCAAAATCATGCGTCGGCTGACTTCTCAACGGCAAATTATGGGGAAAGCGCACAAGAAGGAAGAGACTGATCAACTGCCTGGTCTCGCACAAAGTTAACTTTCATGGCCGGAGAAACGAGAGAAACCTCAGGTGAAGGGCCTTTTTGATTCTCAGTATTTTGAAAACACAGAAATAGGAAAAATATATGATTGAAATGGTATGTCCACTTTTTGTTTGAAAATCTGCCCCTAGGGGTCTCGATTTCATTAAAAAAGAAGAGGATTGCCGGGTTAATTGACGGAAAACCGGGCTAAAACCGATACAATAGCCCACACAGGGCAAAATCGGTCGACCTGGCCATCCACACGGAGATACACAAATGCATTGTAAAGAAGAATCACATAGTCAAGGAAGTCATCAAGCGTCATCGTCATCACTCCTCCACGAGCCAGCGACTCCGACTTCACCATCGACTTCCACCACGACGCACTCGTCGCCACAAACGCCGGAACCCATGCCGGCCCATGCCAAATAATCGACCGCCAGTGCAGGCGCCAGACAGCTCCGACTAAAAGGACCACCAAAAGACAAGGGAAATGGGCACCTCCTTGAAGGCCACCAGCCACCAGTCATCGTTGCCACCTAGGCACTTCTAGAGCAGCTCCGACTCCGCGACGGCATGGTGAGACCCAGACGAGGCCTGTGAAGCAAGCCGGAAAAACCCGACAACCGCTCTGCCACAACCCTGCAATGCTGAGCATCATCATCATTGCCAAACTGAACACCACACCATCACATTGCCGACCAGGCACCTGTTGATCGCAATGCCGTGAGCGTCTAACACATGGAGAGCGCGAACGAGATCGACAGATCATCAAGGCGACTCCCCCAAAGAGGGAAGCGACGATGCCGACGCCGTCGCCCGACCCAGCCGGGTCTTAGGCTTTCACCCGAAGAACTGGATCCGAGGACATGCAAGGGTGGACTCCACAATGGCGCCTCCAAGAAGGTGTAGCGCCGTCCATGGACGCCGCCGCCATCAGTCAAAATAAGTTTTCTTCTGAAACGCAACATCCAAATCAAAATAAGTTTTAGCCTTTGTCTTTGTTTCAACAAAATCTTGAAAACTAGGTATATATTTTTGTCTTTCAGGCTATTATATACACTAACTTTACAATAATTTATTTTGCATTAATGTTAGAATGTGTACTACATTTTTAGCATGTGTATACCATTTTCGGATAGAGTATATTGCATTTTTTGCAAGGGTATTGCATTGTATTGTCGGAGCTAGCATGCCACAATTTGGAGTAGTTGTTTCAAATAAGTAAAAAATAAAACGAGGAAAAAAAGCGCATCAATAATAGTAATTGCCAATTTACGGCCATACTCATGTGTATATGGAACACACTATGTGTTTTTCTTTCCATGCAACCAGTCGCGGAGCTACACAAAACCAGCTGATGTGCAACTTGTCGATCTCCTGCTCATGGCTGATGGCTGGGGTCGTCTGATCAGCCAAGTGATTCTGGTTTGGTTCCAGCTGTCTGAGGATTCGATTCCGTTTGCATATATCTGTGCATGCATGCGTAGTACGTTCGTGCAGGTGCTCTTGTTGGAAATATCACATATTTGGTGTCACAACACAACCACAACAACTCGAGTACCCCGATCGTGATCAGTCGTGCGCAGAGCAGTTGCTCACCGGCTCCAACGATTCCCGGCAGACCGATCGGATCAACGGCCGTACGTAGGCCACAGCAAAAGGCAGCTTATAGCTAAACGCCAAGCTAGCTGTGTGACTATGTCGGTGGCGTCAGCGTGATAGTGTGTGAATTATTACTTCGTAGTTACCTACGCCACCATGTTGGATGTACCCTACGGAAGATTTACAATCTGAAGAAAGAAAAGGGTTACAAAATGGATGCAGAGTTTCTGCTCCCGATCTTAAATGAGCTCGATGAATAGTAAAATAAAAAAAAGGCATGAAATAACATTCCTATAAGGCGTGACAAAAAAATAAAAACAAAATTGATACTCTGATAGGAATGTTATTTCATGCTGAATTTTTGCACGCACTTAAAACTTTTTTATTGTTGTGCACAAAGGAAATTCATATTTTTTAACTTTTATTTATTTTACTGTTCACCGAGGCGTGGCAAAAAAAGATACTCAGAAAATGCACACTTTCAGAGTATCGGTTTTTTGCCATGTCTTATAGAAATGTTATTTTATGCTGAATCTTTGCACGCACTTCAAACTTTTTCAAGCTCGGGATCAGAAAGACACTTTCCTTACAAAACTCACTCCAAGGTTTAAACAACATGCTCTTTGCAAGGCTGGCAGAGGAGACACTACAATATTCCGGACTGACAATTGGACTGACAATTGGACTGGACAACCACTTTCACTTACATATCCTGAGCTCCACGCCTTTGCTATTAACAGAGTCATTTCATTGTCCAAGGTGATGGTACAAGAGGATATCATCCAACTCTTCCATAGACCATTATCACTCCAGGCCTACCAGCAATTCAACTCATTGCATGAGCTAATTGTCAGCAAAGGTCAAATGATGATCAAGACAGATGGTACTACATATGGAACAACTCTGAGTATTCTGCTATAAAGATCTACAAGTTACTCATGACACCTAGCCATACTCATAGTATATTCAAGCTACTATAGAGCACATCACGTAGACTCAGGCACAAGATTTTCTTCTGGATGCTGCTTCATGATAGACTAAACTCAAAGAACCTTCTGCATCGCAAGAAAATGCACTTGGATGATTATAATTGTGTCATGTGTGCAGACAAGGTTGATGAAACAATCCTTCACTAGTAGAAAACAGGGCATTCGTCATAGCTCGATCTACACATTAGTCCCGGTTGCCTTACGAACCGGGACTAATGTGAGCATTAGTCCCGGTTCGAGCGGCTAGGACGCCGGTCGGGCATTAGTCCCGGTTCGAGCGGGACCTTTAGTCCCGGTTGGAGACACCAACCGGGACTAAAGGGGCCGATACCCTTTAGTCTTGGTTCGTGTCTCCAACCGGGACTAAAGGTGAAGCCTTTAGTTCCGGTTGGAGACACGAACCAGGACTAAAGGGGTTGGGGCTTTAGTCCCGGTTCGTATCTCCAACCGGGACTAAAGGCTAGACCTTTAGTCCCGGTTAGAGATACCAATCGGTACTAAAGGGTTTTGAAAGTTTTTTTTTGTTTTTTGTTTTTAGTTTCTGTTTTAAATTGCTTATATCTTTTACGATATTTGATGTTTTTGAGTGATTCTTTTTTGCATTAGATTCAAAATTTTGTCTAGTTTGTGTTTGTGCAATTAGTTTTAAAATTTGAATTTTTTCAGATTTGCTTCAAACCCTAGATTGTGAATAACTTGAGTTTAAAAATAGTTTTTATTTAATTCTTTTTGCTCCTAGGCACATGTTAGATGGTGAATGTTGAACACACAAAAAGTATGGAGTTGAAATAAGTTTTAAAAAATGAAACGCCTTTGTAACAGAGGAATTTTCATCCAAAACCGTGATACTTCAAAAGGGATTGTCCAGTTTGTACACAAAGTGCATCTAGTTTTACCGTAAGCCTCTCAACTTTTTAGCACATGCTATGTAGGTGAAATAATAATACCATGCCAAGTTTCAAACTTTTCAGAGTTCATTTGTAGTGCTTTTCAATTTCAGGGTCATTTAGCTCAAAAAAATCATTAAATGCATGAAACATAGCAAATGAAGTTAGAAATGGGTTAACTCTGGCTTGGTTAACCTTAGTTGTGACTCTGGCTAGGAGGATGCTAGCATATGTAGTCGACGGTATGATTGGATGGACACCAACTCGGACTAAAGGGGTTCTGAAATTTTCAAACTCTACCCCCCTGGTGGACCGCCTTTTTGAGTTTTCCAGAAAATAAACAAAAATGATAAAATCTTCAAAAAATATGAGATGTATTTAGGTTTTAGTGTTTAGTTGGTATGGAAATTTTGAAATATGAATTTTGACCGTTTTTGCAAAAAAATAAAAATAAATGTAAAACGGCCATAATTTTTGCATACGACGTCGAAAAAAAAGTTTAATATATATAAAAAAAACTAGAGAAAAACCGGGACTCGATTTCATTGGGTTTACCCGGTGAAGTTTTCTCAGATTCTCGAAATTCCGAAAGTAAAAAAAGTTATTTCAAAAAGAAGATTGTTCCTACAAAATCAAAAAATAATAATTTTTAAAATAATTTTATTTAAAAATAAATAAATGATGTCATATTTGGATTCCTCACATTTTTCTGATAATAATGGATCTATTATTTGTTGAATTTCGATTTACAGATTTAAAGATATTAATTATGCCATATGAATTGAATATATGGCAAAAAAATGAATAAAATAATAATATTACTTATTTTATTTTCATATAAATGCAATATTATTATTACTCATTTTGTTTATTTTAATAATTGTTTGGAATTCAAAAAATTAAATAATGTCACATCAAGACCTAAGGGTTAATAGGATTGATAGCTTACTATTGTCAAGAAAACAACAAGTGCAGACTTGAAAACAAATGGTGATAGAACTCGAAAGTTAAGCGTGTTTGGGTTAGAGCAGTGAGAGGATGGGTGACCGGCTGGGAAGTTAGATGATTTGGAATGAGTGGTGATTAGAGATTAAATTGTCAAATAATTCAAAAGCAGTGAGAAGGGGTGATTAGAGATTAGATTGTCAGATAATTCACAGATTTGAAAATCAGAAAAAAATTGGAAAACAAAAATAAAAAAATTATTAAAAAAAAACCTTTAGTCCCGGTTTGTAACACCAATCGGGACTAAAGGTCCCGCTCCAGAAAGCTGCCACGTGGAGGGCCTTTAGTCCCGGTTCGTAACACAACCGGGACTAAAGGGTGGAGGCTTTAGTCCCGACCCTTTAGTCCCAGTTCCAGAACCGGGACTAAAGGCCAGTTTTCTACTAGTGCTTCATCTATTTTGGGACTGCCCATTTCCCCTCAGAAGTTGGGATTTTCTCCTTCCAGATAAACAAAGAGATATATCAACATATGATGAAATCATCTCATCAATATCACAACTCCCAGGTGATATAGCACCGTATATCATTATCATGGGCTGTTGGGGTATACGGTCAGTCAGAAATGACATAATTTTCAGATCAGCACCTCCTTATTTTAACACCTGGAAATGATACAGTCTAGCTTTGAATTTTTCTTTTATGTTCCCTAAAACAGGCATAGGTTGAACTTTTGTATTTTATGTATCCCTTTACTTTATTTAACGATTGTTCTATATGGTCTCAGCTAAAAAAAAGGAAGAGCTTTTCGGCAAACGATTGCTTCAATTGTGGTTGGGTCCAGAAGGCCCAGAGTAACCAACACTAAGTAGCCTAGGTAGGTGCCTTCATGGTCACGGCATACCACTGCAGCTGCACCAACATCATGATCATGAGAGTTCTCGCATCAATATAGAATTTATAGTGCTCTTCAGGCGGTGTCCTCCATCTCGGCATTGCTGAACTCCTTAGGGGTGCTGGTGCTACATGCATTGGTGTTGGGGCACAAAGCTATTCCAATTCGGAAATGTATCTACTCACAAATATATTAGTTTTTTTCCGTTCAACTCAATCTTTCTCTAGGGCCGGACAAGATAAAAGTGGGCCATATGTGTACCGACCGGGCGAGGGCGTAAACAGATGAATATCACTAGATAGATATCATGGCCCCATCTGGGCCCTAGATCAACTCACCTAAAGCATCGACATCAAAGCAAGTTCCTCCAAATAAATAAATAAATAATCAATATCAAAGCAACCAATACCATATGATTCACATAGTTAGGGCGTCAAATCCATGTCACTGTGCACCATATGACACAACACCTAGGTACGTGCCTGCCTAGCTCACTAGCTCAACAATGGCGAGTCCAAGATAGCTAGCTAGATGAGGTTATATATACCCATCAAGCAATTCCCCCAATTAATGGTAAAGGTGCCACTACACAAATTCTCTTGTGCTAATTGACTAATTAGAAATTTGAGCTATTTTGGTAGGTTTTGTTCGACTTGATTAAGGATTTTAGACGCACGCATGCTACCTTCCTTGAGAGCTTAATTAGAAGATGGTTGGTGTGTTGCTCTCGCAGCAAAAGGCTTAAAACTTGACTGCTTTGTTTTGCTTTCTAGCATGTCAACATCGTGTATTCAGCTACGTGTGCATACGGGTAATCAATTTTGTTGATTCCATTCATGCTCACATGCTATGCTTTCTACCATGTCAACATCTCGTCTATTGAGCTACGTGTGTGCACGGGTGATTACTTCTGTTGATTCCATTCATGTCAAAAGGTTATCTGCTGGCAATGTGTCACCACAATAGACGACCATACAAATATTTCGTTCACGAGAAAAACATTACACTTTTACAATACATCTAATCGATACAATCCACATACGAACGGACCAGATCAACCAATACTACAACACAGTTTTCATGTAGTGTTCAGATTCAGAACAAATCTCGCGACCCAAAAGGGTATTACGGGTCACAATTTTTTTAAAGTTGGGACTGCATACGAAGAATGAGATACGAGACTTCAATGAATCACTATATCACTTTCCTAGATAAACACCATCTCCATCAGTTGCGTAGGCCAGAGATAGGCTAAGCATGGTTTCCATTCACGATGACGACCAGGCGGCCATCTCTCTTTTGCACCATTTGTCCTCTCCATCTAGTCGAGACCATCCCATCCCTCGTCATCCCTTGCTTGGCCCCTAGTCCTCCAGCGACAAGTGGCACCAGTATTTGAATTTGGGAACATATGTTCTTAAGTAGAAGGAAGCTGGTAACAAATTGAAAGACTATTGCTTCACCTTCACATATTCATATGAGACGAGAAGCCTCATCTACATGGCCAACTAACTCGGATAGTTCATCCAGCATGAATCAGTGAATCGTGCTTGAAAGAACTGAATCAAACCAGTCATCCGTCAAGAATATAATGATTCAAGCTACAACCTTGTCTTAACACGGCAACTAACAAAAAAAAACTGCATGATTTCAATTATGGGAAATATCAACCAAGTTGCCGAATATGCAGCTCGAGGCGAAGCGGAAAGTGAGGGAATGTAATTGCGGCCTACGAGCACAAGGAAGGATCTAACAAAAGAACTCCAATCACCGTTGGACAAATTACCGCAACTAAACCAAACAGGAAAATACATAAATTTCCCTGCAAAACGAACCGTTATATCAAACTATTACCACACACTGATTTAGAAGTAAGGTCTACCATGGAAAAAAAAACTCTTTGTTTGGATGGTTTGCAAATTTCTGGTATGCATGTGCCCAGCGCCCTATACAAAATAGTTTAGTTTTCTTGCAAAGTATTGAACCGACCATGGACCAAGAAATTCTTCACTAAAATTGTCGTTGGTCACATGCCCCAATCATTTGAGTTAAACTAGACACAACCTAAACTCTAAATATGTACTTTGTAATTAGCCTTTTGTGTATGTACTACCAATATATAGGCGGTTGGCTAGAAAAAGGTTGATTCCCTATGTATATGTGGAAATTGAAACATAAAGTTGTGGTCCTTGAAGTATAAGTGGCCCATGCAAGGGTTGCTAGATTCCATGATGCCTGTACAATCTGCTACATGATAGGACAAGGATTTTTGCTGGTAAGATTTAGTATATTCGTGGCTCAATCCTGCACACGGAAGAAGTCTTTGAAGCCAAGGTTGCATGGTGCTCTACACAATCATGGTCGTTGATCATGCAATTCGATGACTAAGAGCAAGAGGCGCGCAATTCATGGCTAGTGAATTTCGATCTTACTTTATAGGCAAAACAAGAGATGCTTTAGTTCCATTTAGCTAGGCAGTAGACAGGAACACACCAACTAGTATAGGGAATAGTGATTAACCACAAAGTCGCACTCTCACATAGAAATGAATAATTAAATCAGTCTATAAAAATGATTGAGCACAACTCAGTATCCTGAATCCACTTGTTTGGGAGATGACTAAAAGTTACAACACTAGCTAGAGGATAGCAAACACACGAGGGTCACCACTAGCTAGCACTAGTAGAAAACGGTCCATTTGTCTCGTTTTCAGAGACCCATTAGCCCCGGTTTTGGAACCGGGACTAAAATGTCAGGACTAAAGCCCCAAACCTTTAGTCCCGTTTCGCTTATGAACCAGGACAGAAGGGGTTCCACGTGGCCTCTGCGGGGAGTCCAAACAGGAGGACATTAACACCAACTGGGACCAAAAGGATTCCACGCGTCAGCATTTGGCAGGAGCTGGATTTTTTTTTTGAAAGTGGGGGGGTTAGGGGTTTTTGGATGTTTAATTTAGGGGTTTCATATTGTGTTAGGTAGCTAATAGAGAGAAGTGACATCTCTTTCTTCGTGCTTGGTCGACGCTGCTAGCTACTATACATATAAAGAGAACTCGACGCTAGTTAATAAGAAAATGAAGAAAACCATTAATTACACAAGATCTAACAACTCATCATCATCATCTTAATCATACAAAGTTAAAGTCTCATAAAACAAAAAAAGATAAAATGACATAGTCCTTCCTCATAGGACCTACTCCTCCCTCCTAGGTAAAATGACATAAAAAAGAATAACACCTATGTCTCCATGATGAAGCAAAGAGATCTAACGGTCTCCAACTTGTGGCTTGCGATCCTTCTTTATTTGTCCTCATGCTTCAATTTGGAGCTTTCTTGGTGGTTTGCGCTCAGTCGAGTATGTAGAAGATAACTCGGGATGGAAGGGTATTTTTATTGTCATATTACCTTCGGGTTGCATCAACGGTGGCACAACTTCATATGGCAAATTCTGTTGAAAAACATAATAGTAGCCTAGTTAGCAATGTAATCAATACCATTTATGCAACAGTACTAGTGTACTCAATTAGCAACTCTTACCAAGATATTTCGGCGAATGTCATCTGCCCTCAACCTATGCACCACTGTCCTGTGCAATGTATAATTTGGGCCAGTTTCCAAATTATACGGGAAGATGTCTCTACCAGCTATGACACCAATAAGAAAGTAGATAAGATCATACTTCTCCTCCCAAGTTAGATGTGATCCATAAGTGTAGTTTGTCGTGTCGATTATGTTCTGTATTTCACTCGAAGAAACGAAATAAGCTGTAAATTAAAAATTAACAAATTTAGTACGGATGAACACCAAATATTTTAATATATAGAATGCAAATTACTTGACAAATATGCATGGTTGACAAACTCACATGGAGGTAAAACAGGAAGTATATCGACATCCACCCAAATATCGATGTTTCCTTCAATATGATCTTCAGGACGAAGATCGAAGGTTATTTCCATATCCTTCTGAAATCCATAGGCATGACCCTAAAACTGCTTTGGATCCATGTCGTCTTCTCCGTGCATACGTTGTTGTTCCTCCCGTGCCTCCAGTGTATCTTTTTTCTTCCCATACACGCCCAAGAATCCTAGCAGGTTCACGCAAAGATTCTTCGTCACGTGCATCACGTCGATTGCAGAGCGGACCTCTAGGTCTTTCCAATAGGGTAGGTCTCAAAATATAGATTTCTTCTTCCACATGGGTGCGCGTCCCGCATCGTGAATCGGAACAGATAGTCCGCTATGACCCGTTCCAAAGATTACATGTAAATCATTGACTATATCAAGTACGTGATCACCAGTACGGAGGGCGGGCTTCTTCCGGTGATCTTCCTCACCTTTGAAATGCTTTCCTTTCTTTCGACATTGATGGTTGGTTGGAATAAATTGATGATGCCACAGGTACACATTCTTCCTGCATTTGTCCAAATATATATTGTCGGTGTCATCTAAACATTGTGTGCATGCGTGGTATCCCTTGTTTGTCTGTCCTGAAAGGTTACTGAGAGCAAGACAATCGTTGATTGTTACAAACAACAACGCATGTAGGTCAAACTCCTCTTGTTCTTTCTCATCCCACACGAGTACACCTCTTCCATTCCATAGTTGTAAAAGTTCATCAACTAATTTCCTTAGGTACACATCAATGTCATTGCCAGGTTGTCTAGGTCCTTGGATGAGCACTGGCATCATAATGAACTTCCGCTTCATGCACAACCAAGGAGGAATGTTATACATACATAGAGTCACAGGCCATGTGCTATGCTTGCTTCTCTGATCTCCAAAAAGATTAACGCCATCTTCACTTAAACCAAACCATACGTTTCTTGGGTCAACTGTAAAGTTGCTTCACTTTCTCTCGATCTTTCTCCACTGCGACCCGTCAACGAGTGCTCTCAACTTCCCGTCTTTATTACGGTCCTCTTTGTGCCATCACATCAACTTGGCATGCTCTCTGTTTCTGAATAGACGTTTCAACAGTGTAATATTGGAGCGTACCACATCACCTTGACAGGAACCCTCTTCCTGGGGCGCTCGCCGTCAACATCACCAGGGTCATCTCGTCTGATCTTATACCGCAATGCACTGCATACCGAGCATGCATTCAAGTCCTCGTACGCACCGCGGTAGAGGATGCAGTCATTGGGGCATGCATGTAATCCTAGAGGGCATACAACCTTCTTTGCTTTGTACGTACCGTCGGGCAATTCGTTATCCTTTGGAAGCTTCTTTTTCAATATTTTCAGTAGCTTCTCAAATCCTTTGTCAGGTATACCATTCTCTGCTTTCCACTCCAGCAATTCCAGTGTCGTACCGAGCTTTCTGTTGCCATCTTCGCAATTCGGGTACAACCCTTTTTTTATCCTCTAACATGCGATCGAACTTCAACTTATCCTTTTCACTTTCGCATTGTCTCTTTGCATCAACAATGACCCGGCGAAGATCATCATCGGGCACATCGTCCTCTTGATCTTCATCTTCCTCCGTTGCAGCATCACCGTATTCAGGAGGCACATAGTTGTCATCATCCTCGTCTTCTTCGTTGTCTTCTATCATAACCCTCTTTCTCCGTGCTTGGTCCAAACATTATAGTGTGGCATAAAACCCTTCTCAAGCAGGTGGAAGTGTAGGGTTTTAGAGTTGGAGAAAGCCTTCGTATTCTCACATACAGTATATGGACAATGCATAAAACCATTTTGCTTGTTTGCCTCAGCCGCTTCGAGAAAATTATGCAGGCCCTTAATATACTCGGAGGTGTGTTGGTCACCGTATGTCCATTGTCGGTTCATCTGCGTGCATTATATAATAAAGTGTATTAATAGACAGGACGAGGGCCGACGGAGGCGGATACCCCAACCATCGCACTATATAATAACAAACAATAATAAAAGTAAGAAAATTACATAAGTATCTATCTAAATAATACAAGTAAGAACTTTTTTTCTTTTAGAAAGAAGATAAGAATAAGAGGCTAACCATGGTGCTGCCGGTGCCGAGATGGGCGCGGGCAATCGACGGCGGTGAGGACAGGGACGGGATAGGACATGCCGCCAAACCTAGACAAATCTTGAGAAAAACGGAGCTTGGATAAGGACCTTCGAGAGGAGAAAGCTTAAGTGTGGCTTGAGCATTTCATCGAACACCTCATGTGCATAGGAGGTGAGGTAGAGCACCGCAAAGCTCTCCCACGGCCGGTCAAAAAAACAAAGCAGTGCAGTGGTCTGGTCGTGCGCGCGGGGGGTGGTAGGTATAGATTGTGAGCCAGGAGCGAGGCCCATTGGTCCCGGTTCGTGGCTGGAACCGGGACCACAGGTGTCAGACGAAACAGGACCAATGGCCCACGAGACCCGTCGACGCCCTGGCCTTACGAACCGGGACTGATACCGTCATGAGTCCTGGTTCGTGAGTGCAAACCCTGTTTTCTACTAATGTAGATGTTTGGGAAATAATATAATGACCCTACAACAAGAACCCTTTCCGGAAAGTTATGGCTTAAGATTTCTTATCCGTTTTGCATTGTGATATATGGTGTGTGTTGCTGCTCGTTGCATGCATACAGAATTAGCTGTGTCTATGCAGAAACTGATTTGATGATTCATTTAAAGGCTGCCTAAGAATATACTTCCTCCCTTCACAAATATAAATATGTTTTAGATATTCCAGTATGGACTATATACGCACTTAAATGATGAACAATTAAACACATTAAAATATGTCTATATCTCTCTGATTTAAAAATTTAAATGATGAGTGTCACATGTGTGGCATGAAGCACTTCACCCTGACGTTTTTCACAACTAAAACTATCATTCTAAAAGAAAAAATAAACCTAAAAAATTGAAACTTGTCATCTGTTTTTTTTTGTCATGCTTGATAATTAAATTTGACATCCTCGGTTCCCTAAAATTACCATAAAAATATTTGAAATTGCCATGTGATCATGCCACACGTGTAACACTTATCAAGATCCTTTAAAAAACATCAAATATTTGTGGTTGGTGAGAGTAACTCTGATTTCTGCTGTCTCACCTAAGAACTTAGTACTTTCTAAGTTGTACTAGAGTCGCAACAAGTAATTTGGAAATGAGGGAGCATCAAAGCATCTACAACCGGAACTCGCAAGTCTGACCCCTCAAACGCCTGCGGATACGTTCGGTTAGTGACCGGGAGTGTCCCCTATTTGTCCGTTTGTAGCCCGGTCAGTGACCGGGAGTGTCCCCTATTTGTCCGTTTGTAGCCCGGTCAGTGACTGGGTGTGTCCCCTATTTGTCCGTCTGTATAGTCATACTCTTCATTTTCTTTCTCATATGTTCGGTCACTTGCACATGATTGATGGAGAGGAAGAGAGAGAAAGAAAAGAATGATTAAAAAAAAGATGGTCCGGGGTGGGGTCGCTTCCTACGTGACGGACTGACCAGGCGCGCCCGGACGCGTCCGTGAGTCTTCATATCCATCTCAAATATCATATCCTCCCTATATTTGTCCTTTCTATATTTGAGATGGATATGAGGGTTCGCGAACAGCTCAGACGTATAAAGATGATATGAGGGATCCGGCTAAGTCATTTTTTTCTTTTTTCTCTCTTGTCCAATCAGTGACCGAAGGCGTTCGTAGACGTACGATGGATCGTTTAAGAGGTCCGGCTATACATGCTCTTAATTACTTTAGGAGAGGGTTGGTGTGAAAGTAGTGTTCACCAATAGTACCATAGACAATCGGGTGTAAAGTACGGCACAGTACGGCTGTGCCCCCGTGGTAATCGTCCAAAATGCGCACAGTGGAAGATCCGGGCACTAGCTAGATTGGTGGTTTTGATTTCATTCTGCTAGTTTATTTAGCAAATGAAAAAGGGAGAAACCAACAAAGGCATCCGCACGTACGCCAGCCGCACTAGTTAAATTGTGGTGGTGGTGCCGGTCGGCCGCGCGCGCCGCGATGATCACGAGTACACGGCGACCCAATAATGCATGCAACCTCCACACTTACGCTCGAGAAAGACGAGCGAGTATTACGTTTGTTTAAAAATCGGGGCTGTCCCCCACCTACCTGATCACGCTCCATTTAAAAAAAAAAAGGAAGACCCCGGTCTCTACATCTAGCGATGCATACGGTCACTTTATTGATTATTCACGAAGACCTTATAAAGTAATACATCAGTAAGTTTGAAGCCACCGTCTTGGCAACATCTGTCGCTACTTCTATCCACTTGATGAAGGGGTACTGATAGTCTGAGCCTAATACCAAACAGACCTCGTAGCAAAGCCTAACATCTAAGACCGAAGGCCCCAACCAAGCCACTGTCGGGTCTGGGACACACACCGGTTCGACGCACTCTCAGAGGCCGCCGCTGCCGTCTTTCACCGATCCATCTTCAGAGCATTTACCGACGCATCGACCTTGCGAGGCCTACCATCGACGTCACCACGACGCCAGATAGCTCGAACCTCCTGCGCGAGTCCATCCACACTCATCGAACGCCGAGACTCCATTGCGCCACGCCGCAGAGATCCGCCGTCTTCGATGCGGAGGAGGAAACACCGCTCCACCTCAGGGCGCATCGCCGGCCACCTGCCGCGATGTCGTGCAAGTCCAGCCCCGGGAAAGCACGCACGGAATCACGATCTTCAAGACGACGCCCTCAGGAGGGGAAGCGACGTATCACGCCATCGTCCGGTCCGGCACCGCAGGTCCTAGGCTTTCACCTGAAGAAAGTGACCCGAGAGTGGAGGAGGTCGGAGAGCTCCACAACGGCCCCCAGGAGGAGAGCGACATCCGCAAACGCCGCGCCATCGGCTTTCGCCCGGAGCAACCTGCCTCCGCACCCTCACGTTGCCAGACGAGGATGGGAGAACCCCAGCACCGCCAGCATGCGAACCCACTGGCAGCACCTCCTGTGCGGCGGCGGCGCCATCACCACACACGACCACCAACCTCACCGCCGGCCGAAGCTAATGGGCCAGATCGACCGAGCCCGCCACGGCCAGATCTGAAACCTAGGGACGCCGTTGCGTCGAGGCAGCCACGAGCAGGCGGTTGCCCATCACCTGCGAGAGGACGAGGACGAGGACGCCGCATCGGGCAGCCGCCACGCCGGCCGGAAACGCCGAGGACGAGTCTCCCACCATCACGGGCTCACGCCGGCAACCGAGGCCGCCATGCACGTGGAGATCCCCGCCGTCACCGTCCTCCGCACGGGCTTCGCCCGGAGGACTCATCCGGCAGCAGCGGGAGGGGGATGTGCTGTAGGGGGACGGCGGTGACGCACCTAGCCTTCCCCCGAGCCGCCCTGGAGATGACGCGGGGGTCGGCTGTTGCTGCGGACGACGAGGGGGACGTGCTGGACGACGCTTCATGTATATCATTAGCCAGGAGACCACTAGTACATGGACGACCGGGATAGTTTGACCCGATACATGAAGCAATAGCATCGGAAGGCGGACAAAATGAGTCGCCCGGTTAGAGTTGCTCTGACTGCACATGTACAAGAGGGAGGGCAGGGCCGAGGTGCTAGACCACACTGGTGTCTATTGTGTTAGATAGTTATTAGCTCGTGCACACAAGACCTTAAGACGGCGAGTAGTGTGGCTACAAACATGCTGGGGAACGTTGCATGGGAAACAAAAATTTTCCTACGCACACGTAAGATCTATACATGGTGGTAAGCATCTACGAGAGGGAGAGTGGATCTACATATCCTTGTAGATCGCTAAGCGGGAAGCGTTAAGAAACGCGGTTGGTGTAGTCAAACATCTTCGCGATCCAAATCGCCGTGCGTCCCGCGATCTCATCATGATCCGTCCCGCAATCCAATCACGATTCGTCCCGCGAACTCATCACGATCCGTCCCGCGATCCAATCACGATCCGTCCCGTGAACTCATCACGATCCGTCTCGCGATCTTGATCACGGTCCTTCTGATCTAGCGTCGAATGGACGGCACCTCCGCGTTCAGCACACGTACAGCTCGATGACGATCTTCGCCTTCTTGATCCAGCAAGAGGGAGCGGAGAGGCAGAAGAGTTCTCCGACAGCGTGACGGCGCTCCGGCGATGGTGGTGGAGCTATTTCGGCAGGGCTTCGCCTAAGCACTGCAGAAATCCGATCTACAGGAGAAACTATGCACTAGAGGAACGGGTAGCACGTGGCTGAAAATCATATGCAAAAACCCTAAACCCTCTAGTATATATAGAAGGAGAGGAGGAGAGGAGGCAGCCTTGGCTTCCAAGCCAAGGCTGGTTCGGCCGAATAGGAGGGAGGAGTCCACCTCCTCTACTCCTAGTACGATTAGGACTCCTTCCTTATTTTGCCTTTTTTTGCCTTTTTCCACCTTTTTTCTTTTGGGCTTTTCTTCCCAGCCGCATGGGCCTTGTGTGGGACTTTCACCAGCCCACTAAGGGCTGGTATTCATCCTCCCACAGCCCATGTAACCTCTTGGGTCGAAATACCCCTCCCGATGGTCTCCCGGTACACTATTGGCACTCCCGGTACACTACCGATGAGCCCGAAACTTTTCCGGCGACCAAAATAGGACTTCCTATATATCAATCTTTACCTCCGGACCATTCCGGAGCTCCTCGTGACGTCCGGGATCTCATCCGGGACTCCGAACAACCTTCGGTCACCACCATGCATAACTCTATACTACCAAAACATCACTGAACCTTAAGTGTGCAGACCCTGCGGGTTCGAGAACTATGTAGACATGACTGAGACACCTCTAGTCAATAACCAATAGCGGGACCTGGATGCCCATATTGGTTCCTACATATTCTACGAAGATCTTTATCGGTCGAACCTCTATGTCAAGGATTCAGTTAATCCTGTATGATGTTCCCTTTGTTCTTCGGTATGTTACTTGCCCGAGATTCGATCGTCGGTATCTCCATACCTAGTTCAACCTCGTTACTGGCAAGTCTCTTTACTCGTTCCGTAATACAAGATCCCATGACTAACACTTAGTCACATTGCTTGCAAGGCTTATTGTGATGTTGTATTACCTAGGGGGCCCTGAGATACCTCTCCGTCACACGGAGTAACAAATCCCAGTCTTGATCCATGCCAACTCAACAGACACCCTCGGAGATACCTGTAGAGCATCTTTATAGTCACCCAGTTACATTGCGACGTTTGATACACACAAGGCACTCCTCCGGTATCCGTGAGTTGCATGATCTCATGGTCATAGGAACATATACTTGACATGCAGAAAATAGTAGCAATAAACTAACACGATCATATGCTATGTTTGTAGTTTGGGTCTTGTCCATCACACCATTCTCCTCATGATGTGATCCCTTTTATCAAATGACATCTCATGTCCATGGCTAGGAAACCTTAACCATCTTTGATCAACGAGCTAGTCTATTAGAGGCATACTAGGGACATGGTTTTGTCTATGTATCCACACATGCATCTAAGTCTTCGATCAATACAATTATAGCATGGATAATAAACGATTATCATGAACAAGGAAATATGATAATAACTAATTTATTATTGCCTCTAGGGCATATTTCCAACAGTCTCCCACTTGCACTAGAGTCAATAATCTAGTTCACATCACCATGTGATTCGTATTGTTATGAATCTAACACCTAATAAGTTCTGGGGCTCGATCATGCTTTGCATGTGAGAGAGGTCTTATAGTCAACGGGTCTGCGACATTCAGATCCGTGTGTACTTTGCAAATCTCTATGTCAAACCGTAAACACTGCTACCACACTCCACTTGGTACTATTCCAAATGGCCGCTCCACTATATGTATCCAGATTGCTACTACGGGTCATCCGGATTGGTGTTAAAGCTTGCATCGACGTAACTCTTTACGACGAACTCTTTATCACCTCCATAATCGAGAAACATCTCCTTAGTCTTTTAGTTACTAAGGATAATCTTAACCGTTGTCCAGTGATCCACTCCTGGATCACTCTTGTACCCCTTGACGGACTCATGGCAAGGAACACACAGGTGTGGTACATAGCATGGCATACTATACAGAGACTATGGCTAAGGCATAGGGGACGACATTCGTCCTTTCTCTTTCTTCTGCCGTGGTCGAGCTTTGAGTCTCACTCAACTTCACACCTTACAAAGCAGGCGAGAACACTTCTCTCTGACTAATCCATTTTGAACTCTTTCAAAATCTTGTCAAGGTATGTACTCATTGAAAGTCTTATCAAACATCTTGATCTATCTTTATAGATCTTGATGCTCAACAATTAGGTAGCTTTATTCAGGTCTTCCTTTGAAAAACTATTTTCTAACAACCGTTTATGCTTTCCAGAAATTCTACATCATTTCCGAATAGCAATATGTCATCCACATATACTTATCAGAAAATCTATAGTGCTCCCACTCACTTTATTGCAAATACAAGTTTCTCATAAACTTTGTATAGATTTAAAAACTTTGATCACCTTATCAAAGTGTATATTCCAACTCCGAGATGCTTTCTTCAGTCCACAGAAGGATCACTGAAGCTTTCTCACCTTTTAGCATCCTTAGGACTGACAAAACCTTCCGGTTGTATCTCATACAACCTTTCCTTAAGGAAGGAAACGATGTTTTGGCATCCATCTGCCAGATTTCATAATTGAAAAATGCAGCAACTGCTAACATAATTCCAATAGACTTTAGCATCGCTACGAGTGAGAAAGTCTCATCGTAGTCAACTCCTTGAACTTGCCGGAAACTTCTTTGCGACAAGTCGAGCTTTATAAATGGTGACATTCACCATCAGCGTCTATCTTCATTTTAAAGATCCATTTGTACTCAATGACCTACCGTCCAACGAGCAACTCTACCAAAGTCTATACTTGGTTTTCATATATGGATCCTTTCTTGGATTTCATGGCCTCTAACCATTTGTCGGAATCCGGGCCCATCATCGCTTCACCACAGCTCGTAGGTTCATCGTTCTCCAACAACATGACCTCCAAGACAGGGTTGTCGTACCGCTCAGGAGCAGTACACATCCTTGTCGACCTACGAGGTTTGATATTAACTTGATCCAAAGCTTCATGATCATCATCATTAACTTCCTCTTCAACTAACGTAGGCTTCACAGAAACAAATTCCTGCGCTGCGCTACTCTCTGGTTGAACAAAGGTTCAACAACCTCATCAAGTTCTATCTTCCTCCTGCTCAATTCTTTCGAGAGAAACTCTTTCTCGAGAAAGGACCCAGTTTTAGCAACAAACACTTTATGCTTGGATCTGAGATAGAAGGTTTACCCAACTATCTTTAGGGTATTCTATGAAGATGCATTTGTCCGCTTTGGGTTCGAGCTCATTAGGTGAAAACCTTTTTCACATAAGTGTTGCAGCCCCAAACATTAAGAAATGACAGCTTAGGTTTCTATGAAACCATAATTCACACGGTGTCATCTCAACGGATTTAGATGGTGCCCTATATAAAGCGAATGTAGTTGTCTCTAATGCATAACCCCAAAATTATAGTGGCAAAACGATAAGAGACATCATAGCAAGCACCATTTTCATTAGAGCACGACTATGACGTTCGAACACACCATCACACTATGGTGTCCCAGGTGGCGTGAGTTGTGAAATAACTTTCACATTGTCTAAAGTTGTATGCCAAACTCATAACTCAGATATTTACCTCCACGATCATATCGCAAACATTTTTATCTTCTTGTCACGATGATCTTAAACTTCACCCTGAATTTGCTTGAACCTTTCAAACGATTTAGACTTGTGTTTCATTAAGTAAATATACACTATATCTACTCAAATCATTGGTGAAGGTAAGAAAATAACGATATCCACCGCACACTACAAGACTCATTGGATTGCATACATCAACATGTATCATTTCCAATAAATCACTTACCCGCTCCATCAAACCAGAAAACGGGGTCCTTAGTCATCTTGACCAAGAGGTATGGATCGCATGTCTCAACCGATTCGAAATCAAATGAGTCCAAAGATCCATCAGCATGGAGTTTCTACATGCGTTTTATACCAATATGACATTTAGCGACAGTTCCACAAGTATGTGGTACTATCATTATTAACTTTGTATCTTTTGGTATGAATGTTATGAACATGTGTATTAGTACGATCAAGATTCAACAAACCATTCTCACTGGGTGCATGACCATTAAAGGTATTATTCATGTAAACAGAATAACCATTATTCTCTAACTTAAATGAATAACCGTGTTGCAATAAACACGATCTAATCACGTTCATGCTCAACGCAAAACACCAAATAATATTTATTTAGGTTTGTCACTAATCCCGAAGGTAGAGAGAGTGTGCGATGTTGATCACATCAACCTTGGAAACATTTCCAACACACATCGTCACCTCACCCTTAGCTAGTTCTCCGTTTATTCCGTAGCTTTTATTTCGAGTTACTAACATTTAGCAACCAAACCGGTATCCAAAACCTAGGTGCTACTAGGAGTACTAGCAAGGTACACATCAATAACACGTATATCAAATATACTTCTGTCGACGTTGCCAGCCTTCTTATCTACCAAGTATCTAGGGTTGTTCAGCTTTAGCGACCGCTCTCCTCATAATCGAAGCACTTAGTCTCGGGTTTGGGTTCAACTTTGGGTTGCTTCACTAGAGCAGCAACTAACTTGATATCCATAAAGTTTCCCTCCTTGCCCTTACCCTTCTCGAAACTAGTGGTTTTACTAACCATCAATACTTGATGCTCCTTCTTGATTTCTACCTTCGCGGTGTCAAACATCGCGAACAGCTTAGGGATCGTTATTTCTATACCTGGCGTTTATAGTTCATCACCAAGTTCTAGTAGCTTAGTGACAGTGACTTGGAGAACAATATCAATCACTATCTTATCTGGAAGATCAACTCCCACTCGATTCAAGCGATTGTAGCACCCAGACAATCTGATCACATGCTCAACGATTGAGCTATTCTCTTTCATATTACAGGCAAAGAATCTTGTTGGAGATCTCATATCTCGCAACACGGGCATGAGCCTAAGATCCTAATTTCAACTCTTAGAACATCTCATATGTTCTGTGACGTTCAAAACGTTTCAGAGCCTCAATTCTAAGCCGTAATGCATGACGCACTAAACTATCAAGTAGTCATCAGAACGTGCCTGTCAGATGTTCACAACATCTACAGACGACGCTAGAGGGGTTGGCAAACCGAGCGATGCATTAAGGACATAAGCCTTTGGTGCAGCAACGAGGACAATCCCCAGATCACGGAGCCAGTCCGTAATATTGCTACCATCATCTTTCAACTATATTTCTCTAGGAACATCTAAAAATTCAAGGGAGCTACAGCGCGAGCAAGTAATCTACAACATAATTTGCAAACACACTACTGACTATGTTCATGATAATGAGTTCAATTAATCATATTACTTAAGAACGACATCCCTCCGGTCATTCGAGTGATACATGATCCAAATTCATCAACTCAAGTCCGATCATCACGTGAGTTGAGGTGGTTTCAATGCTGAACATCATCATGTTGATAATATCTACTATATGACTCATGCTCGACCTTTCGGTCTCTTGTGTTCTGGGGCCATGTATGTACATGTTAGGCTCGTCAAGTTTAACCCGAGTGCTCTGCATGTGCAACACTGGCTTGCACCCATTGTATGTGAACGTAGAGTCTATCACACCCGATCATCACGTGGTGTCTCAACACGACGAAGTTTCGCAATGGTGCACACTCGGGGAGAACACAATTTTATCTTGAAATTAAGTGAGGGATCACCTTATAATGCTACCGTCGTCCTAAGCAAAACAAGGTGCATAAAAAGATTAACATCACATGCAAATCATAAGTGACATGATATGGCCATGAACTTGTGCTTTTGATCTCCATCTAGAGAGCACTGGCATGATCTCCATCGTCACCGGCATGACACCATGATCTCCATCAACGTGTCGCCATCGGGGTTGTCGCACCCAACATTCTTCTACTACTATTGCTACCGTTTAGCGATAAAGTAAAGCATTACATAGCGCTTAATGATTGACACGCAAGTCATACAATAATTAAAGACAACCCTATGGCTCCTGCCGGTTGCCGTACTCATCGACATGCAAGTCATGATAATCTATACATCACATGATCATCTCATACATCATATATATCACATCATGTAATTGGTCATATCACATCACAACATACCCTGCAAAAACAAGTTAGATGTCCTCTAATTGTTGTTGCATGTCTTACGTGGCTGCTACGGGTATCAAGCAAGAACAATTCTCAGCTACGCAAAAACCACAATGGTGATACACTAGTTGCTTTTCAACCTTCTCAAGGACCGCCTTTGTCGAATACGATCCAACTAAGTTGAGAGAAACTGGCACCCGCAAGCCATCATGCAACAAGTTGCGGTTGAGAAAACCGTACTCTCGTAAGTGTACGAGTAATGTTGGTCCGGGCCGCTTTATCTCACAATACCGCTGAACCAAAACACGACCAAGGGAGGAAGCAATCTAAGCATCAATGCCTACAAACTCTTTGTGTTCTACTCGAGATGTCATCTACACATAGACCTAGCTCATGATGCCACTGCTGGGGAACGTTGCATGGGAAACAAAAAATTTCCTACGCACACGTAAGATCTATCCATGGTGATGAGCATCTACGAGAGGGAGAGTGGATCTACATACCCTTGTAGATTGCTAAGCGGGAATCGTTAAGAAACGCGGTTGGTGTAGTCGAACATCTTCGCGATCCAAATCGCCGTGCGTCCTGCGATCTCATCACGATCCGTCCCACGATCCAATCACGATCCGTCCCGCGAACTCATCACGATCCGTCCCGCGATCCAATCATGATCCGTCCCGCGAACTCATCACGATCCGTTCCGCGAACTCATCACGATCCATCTCGCGATCTTGATCACGGTCCTTCCGATCTAGCGCCGAACGGACGGTACCTCCGCATTCGGCACACGTACAGCTCGATGACGATCTCCGCCTTCTTGATCCAGCAAGAGGGAGCAGAGAGGTAGAAGAGTTCTCCGACAGCGTGACGGCGCTTCGGCGATGGTGGTGGAGCTTTTTCGGCAGGGCTTCGCCTAAGTACTGCAAAAATCCGATGTAGAGGAGAAACTATGCACTAGAGGAACGGGTAGCATGTGGCTGAAAATCATATGCAAAAACCCTAAACCCTCTAGTATATATAGGAGGAGAGGAGGAGAGGAGGCAGCCTTGGCTTCCAAGCCAAGGCTGGTTCGGCCAAATAGTAAGGAGGAGTCCACCTCCTCTACTCGTAGTAGGATTATGACTCCTTCCTTATTTTTCCTTTTTTGCCTTTTTCCAACTTTTTTCTTTTGGGCTTTTCTTCCCAGCCGCATGGGCCTTGTGTGGGACTTCCACCAGCCCACTAAGGGCTGGTATTCATCCTCCCACAGCTCATGTAACCTCTTGGGTCGAAATACCCCTCCTGATGGTCTCCCGGTACACTATTGGCACTCCCGGTACACTACCGATGAGCCCGAAACTTTTCCGGCGACCAAAATAGGACTTCCTATATATCAATCTTTACCTCCGTACCATTCCGGAGCTCCTCGTGACATCCGGGATCTCATCCGGGACTCCGAACAACCTTCGGTCACCACCATGCATAACTCTATACTACCGAAACATCACTGAACCTTAAGTGTGCAGACCCTGCGGGTTCGAGAACTATCTAGTCAATAACCAATAGCGGGACCTGGATGACCATATTGGTTCCTACATATTCTACGAAGATCTTTATCGGTCGAACCTGTATGTCAAGGATTCAGTTAATCCCGTATGATGTTCCCTTTGTTCTTCGGTATGTTACTTGCCCGAGATTCGATCGTCGGTATCTCCATACCTAGTTCAACCTCGTTACCCGTAAGTCTCTTTGCTCGTTTCGTAATACAAGATCTCGTGACTAACACTTAGTCAAATTGCTTGCAAGGCTTATTGTGATGTTGTATTACCGAGCGGGCCCTGAGATACATCTCCGTCACACGGAGTAACAAATCTCAGTCTTGATCCATGCCAACTCAACAGACACCCTCGGAGATACCTGTAGAGCATCTTTATAGTCACCCAGTTAAATTGCGACGTTTGATACACACAAGGCACTCCTCCGGTATCGTGAGTTGCATGATCTCAGGGTCATAGGAACATATACTTGACATGCAGAAAACAGTAGCAATAGAGTGACACGATCATATGCTATGTTTGTAGTTTGGGTCTTGTCCATCACACCATTCTTTTAATGATGTGATCTCTTTTATCAAATGACATCTTATGTCCATGCCTAGAAAACCTTAATCATCTTTGATCAACGAGCTAGTCTATTAGAGGCATACTAGGGACATGATTTTGTCTATGTATTCACACATGCATCTAAGTCTCCGATCAATACAATTATAGCATGGATAATAAACGATTATCATGAACAAAGAAATATGATAATACCTAATTTATTATTGCCTGTAGAGCATATTTTCAACAAAACAATACTCCCAAATCCCAATCACATCAAATTTTGTATTCTTTGTTCCCCACTGTAATACAGTATAAACTGATCGGTGATGAAACTCGAGAGCACAAAATCATACGTCGACTGACTTCTCAACGGCAAATTATGGCAAAAGCGCACAACAATGAAGAGACTGATCAACTGCCTAGGCTCGCAAAAAGTATAATCAGTCGGTGTACAATGCCGGAAAAGCAAGCCTTGATAGCCGGGGAAACGAGAGAAACCATGGGTGAACACGGCGACACCGAGGCGCCGTGGGTGTCGGTGCCCCGGCTCGGCCGTGCGGAAGAAACGCCCGCGTGGCACTAGGCGCTAGGTATGGCGACGTTGCTGCGGTCTCGATCATGGCTGCTGCCGCTGCGCCAGCACCGTCCACACGAGTGGCACTAGGAGAGTAGGATTTGCTGCCTTCATGGTGCTGATGTAGATCCATGGATCGTATAGTGCTCGCGTATCAACAGTGTCCTCCGTTGTATTATTTTTCCTATAAAATGTCCAATATTGGACGTAAGCGCTTTCATGGCCCCATGAAAAACTGATTAAATTTTGTTCAAACTTACATTTTCTTGTTAGGACAACACTTGTATGCATTATATTTTGAAAAGAGCGTGTATGACATAATCACACTCTCAAGTTACTTCACCTTAATGTAGTGCCCTCGCAAAAAAAATGTAGTGAAGGAACAAAAAGGAAGATGTGGAGGCTGAAAAATATTAACATGTAAGGTAACAGTGAGATCTAGGATTGTTTGTTTTATAGTCTAAAGGGGGTTTTGCCCTCGCCCTCGCCCCTAGCCGCGCCGTTGGCCACTCCGGCCATGGCGGCCACCGCCGCTTCAAGCCGCCCCTAGCCGCGCCGTTGGCCACTCCGGCCACGGCGGCCACCGCCGCTCCTAGCCGCCCCTAGCCGTGTTGTTGGCCACTCCGGCCACGGCGGCCACCGCAGCTTACGCCGCTTGTCACTGCGACCGCGGCGGACACAAAAAAACCCCTTGCTTAGACCATGTCGCTCGTAGATCTTCGCTTTGAGAGAGGCCATGCCTTCGAGGATCGAATCTGGCGTTCTCTGAAGCTTCCGATCAACTTCACGGCAGAACAAGGACAGAGGGAATTCTTTCTAGTGGCTGATTTTACCCGATCCAAGATTAGGCTTTCGGAGGAATTAGTAGGTACAATTCTTCTCTCTTGCTTTGGAGGAAGAGCATCTCTGTTCAAAGTTCTGAAACTTAGCGCTACCCAATTCAAATTCTCGGTTTCTTCCATCAATGTGGGTTTTGCTATTTACAATGGAGGAAATGTTTCTTTGCCTGAATTCAATCTTGGTTTCCTCCTTTGGGGGCCAAATGGTCCCAAGCATCGTTCGTTGTCTGATCCCGATCAAGATGAAGGGTGGACACTGGTTTCTCATGCAAGGAATCCAAATTCATATGCAGATGCAGTTCGAGCTCCAAGCTTCATCAATTAGGCCACAAACTCCTCTCAAATTCAAAGGAATAACAGAGTGCGATCAACGGTAGCAGTTACTATAGTTTTTGACAGACTTCAATTCCCTGTTGCTGGCAATAATTAGGCAGGAAGTATGGCCTTTCAAACTGGTCAAGGTTCAAGTACTCGCACTGCGGCTGAGACGCGGCCCATGCAGGCCCAGCCCAAGGTTTTTTGCGTCCGATGTCTTCTGGAGGGCCATATGAGGCCGGACTGCATGAATAAGATTAGATGCAAAAATTGTAAGGGGTGGGGCCATATTGCCAGTGGCTACCGATCGACCTTCCGCTCCCTCGCCCTGTCAAATCGTTAGTCGGCCTTGTTATCTACTACTGCTATGGCAACCCCCGCTAATGATGCGATTGTGGTGCGTCCTCCGAGGAATGCAATCACTCAGTCCGGGAATCATGTGCAAAGGGTTACTCCCTCACCTAACAACATTGCACCCCGACCTCTAGCTCGACCTCTCTGCCTCTGCCACCCCCATTGACTGCAGGCCATCTCCTTCAATCTGCGGTAGTGAGAGGAGAGCTCGTAGAGCAGGCCATGGCAAACTCCCCTTTTGACCCAACTCCGTTCCTTCTGCCGCACCATCAATTGCTGCAGATCGAAGGGAGGCCGGCTAGGATGAGAGTTATCACCGATCCTACTACTGTCGTTCCACCGCACCATCAAGTGTTGTAGATTGAAGGGAGGTCGGCTACTCTGCGCCATGAAGATTGGGCAATCGCCACTGTCGTTCCAATGCCAAATCAACAGGTACACTTCCCCAATGTCAAACAAATCATTGGAGAATTCATCACTGAGGTTAAGCATCTAGCAGTGCAAGAAATGTGTCCCTGTCCATTTGGTCAAGCTTATGTCAGACTCCGCACCCCTTTTGATAGAGATTCTCTAGTTCTCCAAAATCCTCATGTTTTCGGAGATGTTCATATCATTTTCCAGCGTCATAACCAAGGTCTCAATTGGAGAAATCTAGCTCTAAACAGAGATGTATGGGTGATTCTGATTGGTTTCCGTTTGATAAAAGAGAAATTCAGGAACTTGCAAATGTTGTTAGGAATTTTGGGAGGTTGTTGTTGTGAGACAGAGCCAAAAGCACACAGGCAGCCTTAATGGTAAAAATCAGAGTAGAAGAGATGAGGGATGTGCCTATAAGCATTGTTGTAGGAGAATATGATGATCCTAACACTGAATCTTGGACTGTACCAGTGGTAATTGTTCAGCAAGAAGTCCTGGGAGGTGGCCCACCTAATGAAGATCTAATTCCAGCTGATGGCAATCCTCATCCACCACCTGCAAACAACTTCTATCACCCAAACCAGCTGAACCACTTCATTGGGACAATCCAATAGCATCAAGCACATGATTTAATGGAAGGAAATCCTCAAAACTTTCATCAGCAGGCTATCCAACAAGCAGTGGAGGAAGTAGAGCAAGAAGAGGAAGAAAATATGCCTGGCTGGGGACATTGGGCAATGCCAGCAGAAGTTGATGAACTTGTGGACCAAGAACTTGAGGATGAGGAATTCATGGAACTAGCTGACCTCCTTCAACCCTTGGATGAACCTCAACCACAAGCAAATCTCCCAGAAATGGATCCTCAAAGTGAGCTCACTCTCTCACTTGGTTCAAATGGAGTGGAAGTAGAGCTCCAGATGGTAGAAGGCAACCAACTTTTGGAGGGAAATAATTTCTTGAATCTTTTGGGCCAGGCCCAGGAGGAACTGCCTAACCTCAACTTGGCTATTGGGCCTCTACAAAACCACCAACCTTTACTGCAGGATATGCCCCATCAGGCTGACATACCTCTTGTTCAAGCCAAAGAAGTGCCACTGAATTTTATCAATTTAATGCCTCAATGCACCAAGCCAACTCCATAGGTTTTGATCTTAACCAACCTTGGCCATAGTCTCCAGCTCAAGATGAACTTTTCTGCAATCAGGATGAACAGGTGCAACGAGGTCTGCTCATTTCAAGGGAATATGTGGTAGAGGATGGGTCTCTTTTTGATTTAAATCTAGCTGAAGGTGTGGATCCAATCATTCAGCTTGCCTCACGATCAGAATATAAGCTTGCCATAGAGAGACAAGAAACCCACAACACCACAGTGGATGAAGAAATTGAAATTGTGACTATTCTTCAGATGCAACTTCTAAACCAAATGCAGACTTTGAGAGTAAAGACTTATCTTCAAACTCCTCCACTGACAGTACAACCCCACCAGGTTTCAGCATTAAAGGAAAAATACTTACCTACCTCTCCTACTGCTAATTCTCATGCAGATACAATAGAGCAGGGGTTTGCAAGTGAAGCTTCCTGGGAAAAGCATTTTTCTCAAGAATGTGAAGGAAAACTCAAACTCAGGTACCTTTTGAATGGGTGGATTTCATTTGCACAGCTCTCTTAACACCTGATAAGTTTGATTGGACAAAATTGTTCCTACAATCTCCAATGTGGCAAATTATTTGTGAAGGGCACCAACAAGAACAAATTGTTACCTTCTTCATTCCTATTTCTTGTCCAATGACTAAGCCTCCTTCATGCTCACAGATGCATGAATATAGAGAGGAGAAAACTAGCACAACTGCTTCAGAGGAGCCCATCTTCTGCAGCCTAGCTATAGAAAAAGGGAAGAGAAAAGACAGACTGCCAATAGTTGAATCTGAGGTAAGAAGAAGTGAGAGGCTGCTACTTCTTAATAAAGGATTTAAAAAGAAAACTTGTCAGGACAGCAATTGTATGGCCTGTTCTTCTAAACCCCTTATCTGTAGCACCAAAATTATTAAAAATTAAGCACTTCTTATTGCAAGGTGGACCCAAAGGTGTGCACAGAAGAAAATCTGCTACAAAAGAAAGCAAAAAAGGGGGGAAAACATCCAGCATGGAAGGACTAGAGGAACAAAGAAAAGAAGAAGGAGGGCTAATTAGAAGTCTCTTTTTGGGAATAATTATGTGTCTCTGTAATGATGGTCTCTTTCATTTCTCCTATGCCATATTAGCAAAATGTGTTATGTTTGCTTCCAGTATGAGTAGAACTCAGTGGGTCTATAACAGAGCCTTTTGCATGTTATGCTGGCTTGACAAGGATGTTGTCATCAGTTATTGTCACTTTGATTTACTAAGCAACTATGAATAGATCCTGGAATATTCTGAGTTGGAATGTTAGAGGTATAAACTCAAGTGATAAGTGGTTGGCCATTTCAAACAAAATAGATGAGTCTAATTGCTGAGTGATCTGTTTACAAGAGACAAAAAGAGAAGCTTTTGATAACTCATACATAAAAAAATTGTCCCAAGAGAATCAATAAGTTTGATTACTTGCCTTCTATGGGAGCTTCAGGAGGTTTGCTCATTGCCTTGAATGAAAACATGTTTCAGGGAGAATGTTTATTCAAAAATGCCTTCTCAATTTCCATGAGAATCATATCTGTACACACTGGAGATTCTTGGATTTTAACCAACATTTATGGGCCATGTGATAATCAGGGTAGACACAATTTTCTCTGTTGGTTCAAAAATATTCAAATGCCCATAGAAACAGACTGGATGATTACTGGAGACTTCAATTATATCAGATACCCTTAAAATAGAAACATGGGAAATGGAAACATCAACAATATGATGCATTTCAATGAAGCCATCAGCAATCTTGCACCGGTTGAAATTCCTCTAAAGGGAAGAAGTTTCACTTGGAGCAACATGCAGCAAGCCCCACTGCTAGAAAGGATTGATTGGGTTTTTACTTCAAAAAGCTGGTCCTCAAAATACCCCATCACTGTGGCTTTCTCACTATCCAAGCCAGCATCAGATCATTGCCCTTGTGTCATCTCAGTTGGAAACTGTTGGGGATATAACCCCACAATATGATCCGCCCTGGAGGCTCCGGGTCATGTTGTTGGCTCGTGAGCCGGCCCAAGGGTGAGCCGTAAGACTGGTGGCCCAAGAAGATAGGCGGCTCAAGGTGTGGGCCGTATGACGGCCCGGACAGAGAAGACCCAGGCGTGTACGCCGTCTCAAAGACAGCTTGGACAAGAAGATAGAGAGAGACTCGGACATACAGTAAGACTCAGTTAGCAATTGTAATGACCCGGTGGTCCTGACCTCTTATATAAAGGCAGACCCGGGGCGACTTAGAGGACAGGTGATCGAGAACTAGGTCAAGCTTCTAGCTCCTTGTAATCGATACACAAGCAATACAAACACAAGCAGGACATAGGCTATTACCTCGACTTGAGGGGCCGAACCTGGGTAAATCCGTGTCTTTCGTCCCGTCTAACCCCTTTGAGTCCACCCCGTTAGCGATGGCCTCGAATCCAAGTCCGTTCACCCGGACATCTGCCGTGATAAATCCACGACAGTTGGCGCCCACCGTGGGGCTAGCGCTTGGTGGTGTTGAGTTCTCAAAGGGCTCTCTCCCAGGGCTCGAGGGATACGTGGTTGGAAGGATGAGCAAGAGTCGCCGCGGCCAGCTCTACATCGACGCCGCCGGCTGGGGGCTTCATGTTGGTTCTGTGGAGTATGGATTTCGGGTTCCATTTGCCGGGATCCAGGTTTTCATTGGAAAGGTTGATGGATCTACACCCGGGCCGGACATCTGCACCAACATCGTCGAGCTGGCTCAGCGTCTCCAATCTGCGAACGGTGTGCGGCCTGCCCGTGCCCATCTAGGTCAAAAGCATGTTCTTGTGGGTTTTACTCAAGGTATGGAACTAGAAGCGTCCGGGTCATAGGGAACTCTTGTCTGCTCGGAAGATGAGTCCTCCAGTGGGGAGACAGAGTCAGTATATCGGCTTAGTAACGGAGGCATTGGGGGCTACTACGACGCCTATTCTGAGGTAGAGGGCTTTGAGTCGGATGCTCTGAGACCCCCAGTTCATGCGGTGGTGTTCATGGCAGGATCGGCTTCAGCCGTCGGTGACACAGCTGCAGGAGCCGCCGCAGCGGGTGATAGCCCGCCGTCGCCGGCTCAGGTTCTAGTGGAATTGATGGACGAACTTACAGCTCTCATGGCCATGGAAGTAACACCGGATAATCAAGCAGCCAGGAATCTAGAAGTGGCACGGATCAAGGGCCGGATGGTAGAGGAACGACAAAAGATGGCCGAGTTGAAGATCCGGATGGAGGAAGAAGTGGAGCGTATCAAGGCCAATGCTTTCCATCTGGAGCTGGAGCAAAGGTCAGCAGCCGCGGTGCACCGGAGGAGGCATCAATCTCGTCTGCCAGAACGTTATGAAGCGAGGAACTTGTTTAACACCCCTAGTGCGGGGCGGGTTACGCGCGTGCCGGAAAGCCACCCGATGGAACGCCCGTCGACTCATCCACCCCAGCATAACCAAATCTCACCTAGAGCTTTTCCAACACCGGCGGGTCATTACTCTAACCCGGCCGAGAACATGGTGGCAGCGACCGCCCGGCTTGAGACGATTCCCATCCCAGATGAAGCACCCTTTGCGGAGGATGTGCGAAACGGCATTGGATATTTACAGACGGCCATGGCCCAGCGAGAGAGGTATGCTCACAGCCGGAGCCGGGTTCACTCTACCCCCCTCCCCAGTCGAAGCTTCAGCCGGCGCTACGAGTTGTCGGCGTGTTCCAGCAGTTATCCATGTCCTGGACCACCGGAGGACGAGCGGGCGGCTCTAGATGCACAAGCCCTCGCGGACCAGGCGAGAAACAGGCGAGAGGCGGAGATAGCGGCAACCCGTCCAGAGCCGGCGCTCCCCGTCTCAATGGGAGTAGTTAGTACCAAGCCGTAGGGGTGTCGTGTTTAACTCCGGCTTTGAGAAGTGAACGACTACCGAAAGATTTCAAGGGACCTCGAAAGGTTCCGAATTACATAGCTGATCTACCCCCTGAGGCGTGGGTTGAGAGTTATGAGCTGGCCATGGAGATCTTGGAAGTCAGTGAGGCGGTATGTGCAAAATATTTCATCATGATGCTTGAGGGTCCGGCTCGTACATGGTTGAAAGGTCTGCCGCCTAACACGATAAGTTCATGGGCGGAGCTGAGAGTGAAGTTTATTAAGAATTTCCAGGGGACCTGTAAGCAACCTATGACCATTGTAGACTTGGACCATTGTGTTCAACAGGAGAATGAGTCGGCCCACCATTGGGTCCGGCGGGTGTCGACCATTATTCACTCTTGGGAGCAGATCACGGCGGCTCAAGCGGTGCTTATCCTGGAAAAGAACTATCATTTTGTTCCATTGAAACAGAAGCTCGGCTGGCTCAAGCGCACGTGTCAGGATATGGGAGAGCTCATGACGGCCCTGACAAAGTATGCCGACTCAGATAACACCAAGGATCCAGCCTCGGATGATGAGAAAGCCAATCAAGGGAAGAAAAACAATCAAGGAAAAGGTTTTGTGAACAATGGGAATCAGAATAAGCGGAAGACCGCTAATGGCGGGTCAGAGCTAGTGGCAAATACTAACACAGGACAGAACCATCCCAAGGGGAATGGAAAATTCAGGCCGTTTCACCAAAGGAACAGAGGCCCTTTCAATCTAGAAGAAGCGCTTAGGAAGCCTTGTCCGGAGCACAACACGCCTAACAAGCCGGCATTGCATGCGTGGGGTGATTGCTTTATCATGCAGAGATTCAAAAACAGCATTCCCAACCGCGTAACAATCAGGGCGGTGGCCCGCCTGGCGGCTCAGGGCATGGCGGATCAAGGGCTGGATTCGGCGCCGGCAGTTCAGGACACGGGCATCCGGGTCAGAATAACCAAGGGGGGCACCAACAGCATCCTGGCAACAATAGCAATAACAAAAATCAGTAGCAGCGCAATCAATCCGGGTTTCAGAGTAACCCGAAGTAGCTCAGTTCTGGACAGTATCACGTATTCACGACCGATCACAATGAACGAGACGAGAAGTTGCGGAGGCGAGCGGTTAATGCGGTTGCTCCGGCTCTCCCGCGGTATTTACCGTGGTCTGAGTATCACATAATGTGGAGCCAGGAGGATCACCCGCCACGGCTAGATGACCCGGGCCGGCTGGCTCTAGTTGTGGCCCCTCAGGTGAATGGCTATATGGTGAATAAAGTGCTCATGGACGAAGGTAGCAGCATCAACATCCTTTATTATGACACTTTCCGGCGGATGAAGTTGCTTGACAAAGACCTTAAACCTTCCTCCACCGTCTTCCATGGTGTGGTTCCGGGTAAGTCGGCATACCCGGTGGGCCGGATTTCATTGGAAGTGGCTTTTGGCGATGAGTATAATTACAGAGTGGAGTCCTTGTGGTTCAAGGTGGTCAAAATCAAAAGTCCCTATAATGCGCTGTTTGGGAGGCCGGCTTATGCCAAACTTATGGCTAGGCCTTGCTATGTTTATTTACAACTCAAAATGCCCGGCTTAAATGGTACAATTACCGTTCACGGTAATCGGAAAACAGCTCTCGAGTGTGAGGAAGGAGATGCGGCGTATGCAGAGTCTAGTTGTGCCCAGGAGGAGCTGAAATTCTACAAAGAGAACGTTGACTCGGAGGATATGACCCCGCTGAAGAAGCCTACTACGGAAGTTGAGCCGCCACACAAGTTTTCAGCGGAGGATACCAAGGCAGTAGATTTCAATCCGGGCGACTCATCCAAGAAGTTCATCATTGGGGCTCACATGGATCCCAAATAGGAAAGCGCGCTCATCGAATTCATCCGTGAGAATCGGGACATCTTTGCATGGAAGCCTTCTGACATGTCGGGTGTACCGAGAGAGTTCGCTGAGCATAACCTTAATGTGGATCCAAAGTTTAAGCCGATCAAACAGTTTCTACGACGGTTCAACGAAGAGAGACGTAAAGCTATTGGGGAGGAAGTTGCCCGGCTCTTGGCTGCAGGCTTTATAGTGGAAGTTTTTCACTCGGAATGGTTGGCTAACCCGATGCTAGTGCTCAAAAAGAACGGCACCTGGCGTATGTGTATAGATTACATGGACCTTAACAAGGCTTGCTCGGCTGACCCTTTTGCACTCCCTCGTATTGATCAGATTATTGATGCTACAGCCGGATGTGAAAGTTTATGCTTCCTGGATGCATATTCAGGTTATCATCAGATCAAGATGGCAACGAAAGATCAGGAGAAGACGACGTTTATTACACCTTTTGGGGGTGTTCTGCTATGTCTCCATGCCTTTCGGTCTCAAGAGTGCCCAGGCGACTTACCAACGATGTGTGCAGAACTGCCTTCACAGTCAGATTGGCCGAAATGTTCATGCTTACGTAGACGACATCGTGGTTAAATCCAGAAAGAAGGAAACTCTCCTAGAGGATCTGAAAGAAACCTTTGACAATCTCCGGGTCTACAAGATGATGCTTAACCCGACGAAGTGTGTCTTTGGTGTTCCAGTAGGAAAGCTTTTGGGTTTCTTGGTCTCTGAGCGGGGCATCGAGGCTAACCCAGATATGATTAAGCTATCACTTCTTTAGGAGAGCCGATGTGCATTAACGACGTTCAGCGCCTTGCAGGACAGATTGCTGCGTTGAGCCACTTCATAAGCCAGCTTGGGGAGAAAGCCATTCCCTTATACCAGATGATGAAAAAGACAGACAAGTTTAAGTGGAGCAAAGCAGCGGCTGAAGCACTTGAAGCTCTTAAAAAACAGTTGACTGAGCCGCCAGTGGTAGCTGCTCTGGTTGAGAAAGAGCCGTTACTCCTTTATGTGGCGGCTAACAATAGAGCTGTTCTGCAAAGGTATAAATAGCCTTCAGGGGTAAAAGGCTATCTGAAACCTATTGCCGGCTTCTGGGTCCTGTATAGATCAAACAAGAGCAAGATGAGTCGCCATCACAAACAGATGAATGAGACATGCTGGAAACAGGGATTGGGTAAGAACTTACCAAAGAGAGCGGTTGCCATCTTGGTTATATAACACTTTAGGCCTTGAAGCTTATCCGCCATGGCTATCAGCCGCTGGTCGGCGTCATCCGCTCGCTTAGTCAACGCAGCTTTCTCCAACTCAGTAGATTCTTTTAAAGAAGCAAGCTCCGCATTAATATGGACCAGCTCTTAAGACAACAGCCGACACTTTTCATCAGAGATGCTGCGGGCCTCTTGTTGAGCCACTAAGTTTGCCTTCATATCAGACAATTGAGAGCTGGCTTCGCTTAAAGCTTCCTATAAGACATCAAAATACAGGATAAGTCGCCAAAATACAGGACAAGTATTAAAAGCAAATTTATGCAAGTCTCAAACAGATTGCAAGCAATATATTTGACACTTGGGGGCTAATGTATATTTGATCTTTCAGCATGCAGCGCAATTCCGGCTCATCTTCTTCGAAGTTAAACCGAAACTTGGGGGCAAAACTATGGCTCTTCAATTTACTTCTAATAGAGGATCCGACTCAACTTCATCAAGCTTGAGCCGGCCCTTGGGGGCTACGATTGGCAGTTTAAGTTATCTAAAGGAAGATCCGACTCAACCTTGACAAATTAAGCCGACTCTAGGGGACAATGACTATGAATTTCTTCTAACAAAAAGTTAAACGAAGACCCGGTTCAACGATTGAGTACATTAAACCGGCTCTTGGGGGCTAAGTAAGGGTATGGTAAGAAGGAAAGGTACCTCGTATTTTGTCTTCATTAAAGAGACCAGCCGAAGTTCCAGATCCCGTCTGGTGGTAACCCGGTTTATATACCCGGCGTGGAGCTCTTCGGTTGTCATCTTCTTGTACGAAGAGTCAAAATTCAGCTTATTCGAGGCCTCGGCCGGCTCTATATGCTTGGTCAACACATGAGCTGGAGGAGTTTGATGACCAAACCCGGTGATAACAACATCTGGAGTTTCAGGGGTCTTGGCAGAATCGCTGGTTTTGAAGGAGCCCTTGGAGGGCTCTCCATGATGATATCAGCAGCAGTCGGCTCTGTGGAGGTAGCTGGTGGATTTTCTTCTGCTTCAGCCTCCTCCGGTTGTTCGGGCTCCGGCTCTTGGATAACTGGGCCGGAGGAGGGCTTGTTTGTCTTGCGACGCTTAGCTTGAGCACTGCAAAATAGAAGGATCAGCAGTTGAAAGATGTTACTATCACATTAAGAGCTGGATGTCCGGATATCATAGTAAGGAATGCTTACAGCGGATTGATCTTGGGCGGTGGTAGAATTGATGCCGAAGAGTCACTGGAGGAAGGTGATTTCTAAAAAGAATAAAACAAAAAGGTGAAGAAAGTGTCAAGTTTACAAAGGAAAGTCAAAAGAAAAGTAGAGACTTAAACCTCGGCGAGGCGTTTCTTTGGAGCCGGAGAATTTGGTAACCCGGACATGAGTTCAGTAGAGCCGGTGCTTCGGGTCTGTCGACGCTCGGCCTGCCGTTGCTTTTTTAAGAGAAAATCGGGAGCCAGATAAGCAAGAGGGTGAGAAAGAGGAACTTTTCTGATAACTCGCCGCGGCTTTCGGGGGACAAAACATTCTGAGCCGGAAGAAACATAATTTACCTCAGGAGCATTGGCGCGGCTGGTTTCCACCTCATCCTACGAATAAAACAAGCATTAATAAAGCAGGAAGGTAAAAGATCAAACAAAGCAGTTAAAATATTAACTCTGAGCTGGATGATGGTGGCGGGTCAAGCAAATTCTCTTGCGGGGCATCTTTTTTAGCCCTCTTGGTCATGACCTTCTTCCTGGATTTCTTGGGAGGGGCAACATATTCCTTCTTCCAGAAGTCTGAGCCGGCCTATAGGAATGACCCAGAGAATGAATAACAAATCAACAAAGTACAAATGACATCTAAGAGGCAGATGGGAAGAGATTAACTTACATCGGGAGCCGGGTTATTGATGCAGAAAGGCGCCAGGCCGATGGCACTGCATGAGCCGGAAGCCTCGTGGACAAGGCTCCGGATGGTAGTGGTAATATCATCCTCTGTCAGTGTTGATTCGCTGAAGCACAACGAGCTGTCATATTTGCCTTCATACTCGCACATAAGCCGACCTCTGCGGCTTAAAGGCATGATCCGCCAGGAAATCCAGTAGCGGATCAAATCCAATCCTATTAAGCCGTTGGCCAGGAGCGCTTTGATCTTGGCGTGGAACGGCTCGTATATGGCACGTTCCGAGGCTGAGAGCCGGCCGGGAAGCTTAGTGTCTGTCCTAAGACGGGAGGGGCGGTAACCCTCCAATGAGTGCTCTTTCTTAGGAGAGGTCTCTTGGCAGTAGAACCACGTCTTATTCCAATCCTTTGGGTGACTTGGCATTGGAGTGGCAGGAAAGATGATGTCTCGACGGCGTTGAATAGAGATGCCGCCCAGCTCCAGACTCGGACCACCCTTCATTTTCGTTTGGCGGTTGGCATATAAGAACTCTCAAAAGAACCCCACGGATGGCTTAGTTTGCAGATAAGCCTCGCAAAGAACTTGAAAGTTCCAGATGTTTGAGACGGAGTTGGGTGCCAAATCTTGAGGATGCAGCTTGTAGAAATGAAGGACATCCCGGAAAAACTTAGAGCCGGGCGGCACAAACCCTTGCCCAATGTGATCAGTGAATACTACTATCTCTCCTTTTTGGGGAGAAGGCCGGGTCTCGTCACCCGGAACCCGCCAATTGAGAACCTCTTTGGGAGGGAGAGTACCCACTTCAACATAGCCTGCTAAGTACTCCTCCGTAACGCAAGAACCAACCCAGTTGCATGAGTTGGACGCACGAGACATATTGGCGGCTTAAGTGCTGTGCAAGGTAAAAGGCGTGATGAGTCAAAGCGTAAGCAAATATTTTTGACGGCTTAGAGGTTTAAGGGTTCTATGGATAAAGTGGAAAGACCCGGTTGATGAGAGCCGGAGAAGCCTAGCGACTCAACAGAGGAAAGGAAGATTGAAAATCGGCTAAGTCCTAAAAAACAGATTCCGCAAACTATTACTATGGCTACAGATCTACAAAGCGACGAAAAAGGATTTTAATCTAGACCTAGCGATGAACAGCAGAAGGAAAGAAAATGGAGCGGAGCTATTGCGGTCCACGCATTACGCGCGGCCGGCCCGCGCGCGGCGGTGGGGCAAGAGCGCGATCTAAAGGCGACAACGGCGTCAAAATATACTCGCGGTGGCGGTGCCGGAGCCTGAGCAGCAGCGGCGGAACCCTGCTACGGAGGAACCCTACTACGACAGCGGGCAATCTAAAGAGGAAGAAGAACTCACCGGAGATGTTGCGGCGGCGGCGGAAGATTTCTGGTCCGTATCAGGGTGATGCAGCGGCCCGGTCGGTGTAGCTGCGAAGACGGCGCCGGACGGTGAGGACGCTGGAGCGGCGGCGACAGGAAGAAGAAGAAGAGGCACAAGCGGGAGGAGGAAAAGTTTCGACCCGCACGGGTCGTATTTAAAAAGGGAATAAGGAAGGCGCGAAAATCCAGGCGACAACACCGTTTGACCGAGGCGGACGCCTCGATTCTCGGGATGACAGTTAATGAAAGATTCGGGGATACGTCAGCAGATCTCATGACGTCACGCCGGGTCATTTCCGGGCGACTCGCCAAAAACAGAAGAGAAGGATGAAGTGAGCAAGCTCAATTCAACCTGGGGCCTAATGTTGGGGATATAACCCCACGATATGACCCGCCCTGGAGGCTTCGGGTCATGTTGTTGGCTTGTGAGCCGGCCCAAGGGTGAGCCGTAAGACTGGTGGCCCAGGAAGATAGGCGGCTCAAGGTGTGGGCCGTATGATGGCCCGGACAGAGAAGACCCAGGCGTGTAAGCCGTCTCAAAGACAACTTGGACAAGAAGATAGAGAGAGACTCGGACATACAGTAAGACTCGGTTAGCAATTGTAATGACCCGGTGGTCCTGACCTCTTATATAAAGGCAGACCCGGGGCGACTTAGAGGACAGGTGATTGAGAACTAGGTCAAGCTTCTAGCTCCTTGTAATCGATACACAAGCAATACAAACACAAGCAGGACGTAGGCTATTACCTTGACTTGAGGGGCCGAACCTGGGTAAATCCATGTCTTTCGTCCTGTCTAACCCCTTTGAGTCCACCCCGTTAGCGATGGCCTCGAACCCAAGTCCTTTCACCCGGACATCTACCGTGATAAATCCATGACAGAACCTATATTCCAAGGACCCAACTTTTCATATTTGAAAACTATTGGTTAGAACATCATAGTTTCAAACAGACAGTTGAAGAGAATTGGAAGCAACCATTGCCTGAAAGTGACAGTGCTAAGTTGATTACAACAAAGTTTAAAAGACTCAGAAAAAGGCTCAAGATTTGGAGCAAGACCATTTCCAATTTGACTGGTAACATTCAGGCAACAAATAATGTCATCATGATGTGGGATCACTTTGAGGAATACAGACAGCTCAGTGTCATTGAACAAAATAGCATAGAAATACTCAAGGAACATTTGCTAAGATTGCTTTCCTTTCAAAGAATCTATTGGAGACAAAGGGCCACTATTAGATGGGTGAAGTTTGGGGATGAAAATTCAAAGTTTTTTCAAGCAAAGGCCACAGTCAAATACAGACACAACTACATACAAACCCTGCATGATGAATATTGCAATGAACATTCAGAACACAATGCCAAGGCAACAATTCTATGGAAATCATTCAAGGATAGATTGGGTCAGCAGAATAGTACAA
This sequence comes from Hordeum marinum, assembly GCA_022496015.1. Taxonomy (NCBI): domain Eukaryota; kingdom Viridiplantae; phylum Streptophyta; class Magnoliopsida; order Poales; family Poaceae; genus Hordeum; species Hordeum marinum. The sequence continues at coordinate 447,925,512 of CM039676.1, forward strand.
CAGATCCTTTAAACTTGATAGGCCTCATCACAAGAATAGATGGCCTGCAAGATCTAGAAGTCCCATTTTCTAAATAAGAAATTGATGATGTGATCAAACAGCTTCCTCCATATAAAGCACCAGGCCTAGATGGTTTCAATGGGGATTTTATTAGAGATTTCTAGAGTATCATTGCTGATGACTTCTACAAGTTGATTGATGATTTCTATCAGGGCTCAATCTCACTCCAAAGCATCAATGCTTCTTTCATCACTTTAATCCCAAAGAAGGACAATCCAGTTACACCTAGTGACTTCAGACCAATTTCTCTCTTGAACTGCACTATTAAAATCATAACAAAGTTGTTGGCTAACAGGTTGCAGAAAATCATACTCCAAGTTGTGCACACCAATCAATATGGGTTTATCAAAAACAGAACCATTAATGACTGTCTTGGATGGGCATTTGAATACCTTCACCAATGTCAGCAATCAAAAAAGGCAACAGTGTTACTCAAACTGGATTTTGAAAAGGCCTTTGATTTGCTCAGCCACAAAACAATAATAGAAATCTTGAGGGCTAGAGGTTTTGGAGAAAGATGGATCCAGTGGATCAACATGCTGCTTTCTTCAGGCACATCATCAGTTTTGCTCAATGGAGTCCCAGGCAAAGTTTTCCACTGTAGGCAAGGAGTCAAACAAGGAGACCCTGTATCTCCTCTACTTTTTGTTCTTGCAGCTGATCTCCTTCGATCTATGCTTAATGAGGCAATGCAACAGAATTTAATCAGTCCACCTATTGACAGTCAAGCATGCCCAGACTTTCCTGTCATTCAGTATGCAAATGACACAATTCTCATGCTCCCTGCAGATACAAGACAACTGACACATGTCAAGAATCTGATTCTACACTATACAGAGTGTATTGGGCTCAAAGTTAATTATGAAAAATCCTTCATAGTGCCCATAAATGTGTCAGAGCCATGCATGGGTAGCCTCCTCAACATCATGGGGTGCAAGCAGGGTAATTTCCCTTTCACATACCTTGCCTTGCCTCTGGGCACAACAAAACCAAAGATTGAGGACTTTAATCCCATATGCAAAGGATTGAAAGAACACTCACAGGATGCTCAACTATGCTCTCTTATGATGGCAGACTCATTCTTATAAAATCTGTCTTTGCTGCTCTACCAATGTTCTTCATGTGCACTCTGGCTTTACCTGTTGGAGTAATTGAACAGATAAACAAATATCTGAGAAACTTTCTTTGGAAAAAAAATTGGCATGGAGGACAAGGGGAGAACACTGATAGCATGGTCCAAAGTCTGTCAGCCAAAAAAACAAGGGGGCCTGGGAATATTGGACATTGCCCTTCATAATAAAGCTCTCCTCATGAAAAACCTACTCAAGTTTCTCAACAAGATATCCGTTGGGTAAACCTTATATGGGAGAAATATTATCATATTGAGGCGCCAAGGGGAAAGGCGGAAGGCTCCTTTTGGTGGAAGTCTCACATTTCACTATTGGAGAGGTTTAAACTCATAAGCAGCTGCACCATTGGATCGGGTCAATCTGTTTTGCTCTGGAAAGATAATTGGCAAGATCATACTATACAACAGGAATTCCCACAACTTTTCTCGTTTGCCATCAATGAGGAGCAATCTGTCTAACATTTTTTTGAAGCCCAGGATTGGACAGATCATTTCCATCTCCCAATGTCTGTAGAAGCTTTTGGACAATTTAATCAATTGGCAGAATTGGCTCCACAACTGCATCCTCATAGACATGATAATTGGACCATAAAGGGATCTGCTAAGAAAATATTAGCTATTCATATATGAAACCAGCTGATGGAGCATAAGGAGGAGCACCCTTTTTTAACATTATTTGGAGCAGTTCTAGTAGACTCAAACACAAAATATTCTTTTGGCTGGTGGCACACTGCAGAATCAACACCAGGGCACTTATAAGTAGAAAAGGCATGCACCTAGAGGACCCATACTGCCCAAACTGCAATCAGCAAGCAGAAGAGACAACCATGCATCTCCTTTGGGATTGCAATTTTGCCCAAGACTGCTAGAATTCACTGATCCCACACAACCAGAGAGGAACATCTGTCTATGAGGACACAATACTTGCAATCAAATGCTTGCCAAAACCTTTTCCCGCTGAAATAGTTATTCTGGGATGTTGGAACATATGGATGCAAAGAAATGGGAAAGTCTTCAGATCACTACAACACACTATTCAATCATGGAGATTTCACCTCAAGCAAGATTTAGGACTCCTTCGACACAAGATCAAACCTAAGTTTGAATCTAGTTTCCTACAATGGTTAGGCAATAACATGTAATCTCATGATTTCCATTCCTAAAGCAGGCATTGGTTGAGCCTTTAAGCCGAACTTTAACCCCACTTGGGTTTTGTAACATTTTTTTAGTTTTAATATATTTACCGTAGAACTATTGTTCTACGGTGTTGGGTTCAAAAAAAATAGTGAGATCTAGAGGAACCTCCACCAAGAGAGTGGACGTTCTCCATATCATCAAGAAAATGTATTGCAAAATGGAAGAGGTTAAGAAAACATTAAGGTGGAGTGTTAAGAAAAATAAATCCATCTATAAATAGGAATTATCTAGATTTCCGTATTATATTAGAGGGTTCTAGAGTAAAATATATCTAGTGTTGTGTGGCTTGTACAATTGTGTCACTGGCACCAATCCACTGGTATTGTAAATATATAAACAAGTTGTGACCTCTGCTCTCGTGCAAACTAAAAAACCTAAGAAGTAAGAAGCACGACTACCAAGTATGAGACAGTAAAAATGACTATGAGAACGCCCTGCTAGATATAGGGTAGTCTCCGCAAAATACCTTTTTTCAGATGACTACTCAACTCTTTAGTGAGGAGATGAAAAATAACTATATCCTTTAATTTCTTGGATATACAACTTATATACATTCCTAACTCCTAAGCATTCATTTTCTTTCCCAGAAAGCAAATCAAATGCTAGACCCAATCAAAATTATTTTTTGTACTACCAGGAACAAAACTACAGGGTCGTCCTATCACCAGCGTTTCTCACCCACCGGTGCTGGACCTGGGGTTAGGGTGGTGTCCTCCTCGGCTGGTCTCGGGCCACCCATACAGCGTCTCCATGATGCTCTTTTCTCCGACCTGCAGCCATGACTCCAAGGATCTGACGCCGGAATAACACGAGATGTTCACGACGTCGTGCTGGCCCTTCACATGGGCGGTGTCGGCCGACGATGCTACGATCTTCGGTTGTTGGTGGTTATCTAGATCAGATCGACCATCATCTAGAGACTTCGAGAGGTTTTATCACCACCATTCGGTCGATCTGATCCATGAACACCATCCATAGAAAGTCATTGTAGAACCTCTCGAAGTCTCCGAACGGATCCACGACAACGGAGGTCATCCAAAAGACTTCGAGAGGTTTTATCTCTTGATCAGGTGGATGAATTCAATGGTGTGATACAAATTATGGACGACGACTTGACACAGAAGGTAAGTTGTGGAGTGGCGGCGGTCCAACTATAGTTGCTAGGATTGTGGAAAATCAATGGTGATAACACTTATGTGACTTGGATGGTGGAGCTGCGTGCACTAGGTCTCGAGCTCCAGGGTAAAAGCCTAGGTCAGACCAGAGTGGTTACACCTCGCAATGGCGATGAGTTTTTACGTCGTTACCTTATTGGAGGCATTGCTCGAATTTGCTCGAACTGATTCTTCAGGGCGAAAACTTAGAATACGGCCTTTGTGGTTAGATCCGGTAATGACGAAGCTTGAATGTTGCTTCCTTCTTGAAGGCGTTGCTGTTGAAGAATCTCGTAATCAATGTGGTATCAATGGTTTGCGTGGATATGTTCTCAGTTTTAGTTTGTTGATCACTGATATGGTCGCTTTGGGGTTTTTTGTTTTCTTTCTCGCCTACGCATAGCTTTTGGTCTTATGCCTTTACTAGTTGCCGGTTGTTTTTCACGTGCATGTATTGGGTTATGTAGTGGTCGGGCATGTGTTCATTGTGTTATGTATGTTCTTGATGCTCCATTTTCAGCCATTAAAATTCACCCTTTGTTGAAAAAGTAACAAAAGTACAAAAGAATCAAGTACGATGAGTCACTTTTTGTTAGATTCTTTGATTCAAAATATAAAATCTAATTATGATTACTTACGTTGAGAAAATGCTCTAGTGTCTTACATTCTCCCAACGGAATTAATTTTTTCTAGTTCTGACATAACAAATTATTTTGAATTTCTATGAGGATCGAAAGAATGGATATGGTTAGATCTAACAGAAAAAACATATTGCATCTATGAGGAGAAATTTATTGTGTTTTGTATTGTACATACAAATGCAGTGACGATGTTATTAGGACATTCTCAATTTCTCCAGGGTAAGATATTTATCATCAATATGATTATCATCGGTACCATTACCATGGTGATCAACGAAGTCGTCTATGACGACTTTGTTTAAAAAAACATATAATATAATCATATGCTATTTTACACTGTTAAAATATAACAAAATTTCCAATCCTGAAACAAATTTTAACATCAACCTATCAATTAATTAATCAAAAGTTTGCTTTAGTAGCTGTAATTTTAAGTAATAGATCTCATGGCCTTGGCGTTTGACATTCACGGTGACTAGGATTCCATGTTCATGTACTCAACAAGTTTATATTCTGATATGTGTGTACTTTCATATGTTCGCAACTACCATACCTTTTTTTCTTAAGACAGAGGTAGCTTCCAAAGTAGATGGTGCTCGCTTTTCAAAACGCAATTTTGAAACTTCAAAACATATTTTGTTTTTCTCAAACGCAATATCTCAATCAATCAGTTTTCACCATTGTCTTTGTTTCGACCAAATCTCGAACACTAGATATGGATTATATATATATTGGTCTTGTCAACTACTATGTAGACCAACTATACACTAATTTATTTTGTATTAACGCTAAAATATGTAGTACAATTTTGAGCGGGCACTTCATTTTTAGCCAGTGTATAACATTTCTGGATGGGGTATATTGCATTTTTTGGACTGCATTGCATTGTATCCTTGGAGTGTGTCGTAATTTGTAGTACACTAGTAGAAAACGGGTTTTTAGTCCCGGTTCGTAAGGGCCTTTAGTCTCGGTTTTGCAACCGGCACTAAAGGGTGGTGACTAAAGGCTCCCCCCTTTAGTCCCGGTTCAACATGGACTGGGACTAAAGGCCCTCCACGTGGCGCGCTGGGGTTGGAGGACCTTTAGTCCCGATTGGTGTTACCAACCTGGGCTAAATGGTTTTTTTATTTTCCAATTTTTTATTTTTATTTTTATTCAAATCCTTGAATTATTTGACAATTTAATCTCTAATCATCCTTACTCACTGCTTTTGCGTGGAACACTCATTCCAAATCATCAAACTTCCCGGTTGGTCACCCATCCTCTCACTGTTCCAGCCCGAGCATGCTTAACTTTTAGGTTCTATCGCCCCTGGTTTCCAAGTCTGCACTTCTTGTTTTCCTGACAATAGTAAGTTATCAATCCTATTAACCCTTAGGTCTTGATGTCACATGATTTAATTTTTTGAATTCCAAACAATTATTAAAATAAACAAAATAAATAATAATGATATTGAATTTCAATGAAAGTAAATTAAGTAATAATACAATTTTATTCATTTTTTGCCATTTATTCATTTAATATGGCATAATTAATATCTTTAAATCCGTAAATCGAAATTTGACAAATAATATATCCGTTATTATCAGAAAAATGTGAGGAATCCAAATATGACATTATTTATTTATTTTTAAATAAAAATATTTTTTAAAAATATTTTTTAATTTTTCTGGAAAAAAATCTTCTTTTTGAAATATCTTTTTTGACTTTTGGAATTTTGAGAATCTGAGAAAACTTCACCAGGTAAACCCGGGCGAAATCAAGTCCCAATTTTTCTTTAGTTTTCTTTATATATTAAACTTTTTTTGACGTCGTATGCAAAAGTTATGGTCGTTTTACATTTTTTTTCTTTTTTTGCAAAAACGGTCAAAATTCATATTTCAAATTTTCTATACCAACTAGACAATAAAACCTAACTACTCCCTCCATTCCTAAATATAAGTATTTTTAAAGATTCCACTAGGAGACTACATATGGAGCAGAATAAGTATGTCTACATTCTAAAGTATGTCTATATACATCCAGAGTCACAATTAAGGTTATCCAAGCTAGAGTTAACTCTTTCTAACTTCATTTGATATTTTTCATGCATTTAATGATTTTTTTAGCTTCATGACCCTGAAATTGAAAAGCCCTACAAATGAACTCTGAAAAGGTTGAATCTTGGCATGGTATCATCATTCCACCCACATAGTTTCTGCTAAAAAGTTGAGAGAGTTACGGCAAAAACTGGATGCACTTCGTGTACAAACTGGACCATCTCCTTCGAAGTATCAAGGTTTTAGACGAAAACACACCTGTTACAAAGGCATTTCATTTTTAATTGATTTTAACTCCAGACTTTTTGTGCATTCAATATGCACCATTCAAAGCGACATCCTCAAAGTTCAAACCTTTCTAACATCATTTGCTAATTTTCATGCATTCAATGATTTTTTTTGAGATAAATGACCCTGAAATTGAAAATCACTACAAATGAACTGTGAAAACGTTGAAACTTGGTATGGTATCATCGTTTCACACACATAGCTTATGCTAAAAAGTTGAGAGTGTTACGGCAAAAACTGGATGCACTTCGTGTACAAACTGGACCATCTCCTTCGAAGTATCAAGGTTTCAGACGAAAACCCATCTGTTACAAAGGCATTTCATTTTTTTAAACTTATTTCAACTCCAGACTTTTTGTGCATTCAATATGCACCATTCAAAGCCACATCCTCAAAGTTCAACCCTTTCTAACTCCATTTGCTAATTTTCATGCATTCAATGATTTTTTTGAGATAAATGACCTTGAAATTCAAAAGCTCTACAAACGAATTGTGAAAAGGTTGAAACTTGGCATGGTATCATAATTTCACCCACATAGCTCGTGCTAAAATGTTGAGAGGGTTATGACAAAAACTGGATGCACTTCTTGTACAAACTGGACCATCTCCTTCGAAGTATCAAGGTTTCGAACGAAAACCCATCTCTTACAAAGGCATTTCATTTTTTTAACTTATTTCAAACTCTAGACTTTTTGTGCATTCAATATGCACCATTCAAAGCCATATTCTCAAAGTTCAACTCTTTCTAACTTCATTTGCTAATTTTCATGCATTCAACGATTTTTTTGAGCTAAATGACCCTGAAATTGAAAAGCACTATAAATAAACTCTGAAAAGGTTGAAACTTGGCATGGTATCGTCATTTCACCCACATAGCTTGTGCTAAAAAGTTGAGAGGGTTACGGCAAAAACTGGATGCACTTCGTGTACAAACTGGACCATCTCCTTCGAAGTATCATGGTTTCGGACGATACAAAGGCATTTCATTTTTTATTTATTTCAACTCCAGAATTTTTGTGCATTCAATATGAACCATTCAAAGCCACATCCTCAAAGTTCAACCCTTTTTAACTTCATTTGCTAATTTTCATGCATTCAATGATTTTTTTTTTAGCTAAATGACCCTGAAATTGAAAAACACTACGAATGAACTCAGAAAAGGTTGAAATTTGGCATGGTATCATCATTTCACCCACATAGCTTGTGCAAAAAAATTGAGAGGGTTACGGCAAAAACTAGATGCACTTTGTATACAAACTGGACTGTCTCCTTCAAACTAGACGAACTATTTTTAAACTCAAGTTATTCACAATCTAGGATTTGAAGCAAATTTGAATAAATTCATATTTTAACCATTCAAACTTGAAAAATAATGGCATAAACATAAACTAGACAAATTTTGAATCTAATGCAAAAAGAATCACTCAAAAACATCAAATATCCTAAAAGATATAAGCAATTTAAAACAGAAACTTTTACAACCGCTTTAGTACGGATTGGTGTCTCCAACCGAGACTAAAGCCTCAACCCCCTTTAGTCCTGGTTCGTGGCACGAACCGGGACTAAAGGTCCGCAACGAACCGGGATTAATGATGCCCGTCCCAAACCGGGACTAATGGTCTCATTAGTGCCGGTTTAAAACCTGACTGGGACTAATGCTATGGACAAAAGGTCTGTTTTCCATTAGTGATAGTTGTTCAAAATAAATAATTATAAGTGAAAACAGAAGTGTATTAATTACCAATTTGCCACAATATGCATGTGTACATGTGAGTGTTCCTCGAACGTATCATCTATTCCTAGATAGTTGCAAGACACTATCTAGTTTCATTAATATGCAGCCATATCACATTAGCAAGGCATGCTTGTAGTCCCAATTTATAGTTTTGCACCAATGTATCCAGGAAACTATGTCATCTCAGCAAATCATGCATGTCGGTCGTAAGTATTTTTTGCACTAATTTTTGGCATTGAGATTATATAAATTAACTCAGGTAACTTAGCATTCATTGGACCGAGGGACCTCTAACAAACTAGCCACATGCTAGTGACCCAAAGTCACGCGACTTACAAGCTGTGGATCCCAGCGGAACATCATGAAAGAAGGGTGACACTGATCGGGGGAGAGACGACACAGGGTGGTCAGGCGGCTATTGGACCGGGATCACATGAGGTGGTGGAAGCGAGATCGATCTGAACAGCTAGCACCGTCTGTTAGGTTGATTTGGCATGCCAATTGGGATGGTGGCGACGCACACATGTTCTAGCGATCGGGCCGGTCGGTTCAACTGGAGTGATCATCCCAAATGAATCAGAGAACAGGTGCGAGACGACAAGGATAATGAGTCCCGAAGTCACCGAGATTGTGTATACAATACTACTTGAAAAGACGTCAATTCAATGGAGGAATAGATGCCATGACGTCATAGGGGGGGGGGGGCCTGGAGAGGCAACGAAAAATAGCTCGCATGATGTTTGGCCCCCAAATCTCAAGCACTGGTTTTTAAGGAATCGAAGCGTTGTGAAGAGAGAATGCTTTGCTGTTCTACTCAACTATTCAGCTATGTGTGCAAACGAGTGACTAATTTTGTTGTTTCCATTCATCTCGCATTGGCGCTTTTCTTGAACTTTCTTTGCCATCTAGTTTCTGTTATGGAAAACAAAACCAGGTACCTAGTTAACACTAGATTCCATTCATCTCACATTTGCCATTTTTTGCTATGTCATCACATGTTGTTGCGGAAATGTTTTGCAATATTTTTCAATGAGATTTGATTAAATAGAGCATGGACATTTCGAGTAATAATATGGGAATTAAAACTGTAAATACATATGTTTTTTATTATATATTTTTAAAATACTTACCAAATAAATAATATTATAGTATGGAATTTTTCATGCATATTTGCATGTTGTGGTGAAATGTTTCCTATGCATGGCTGCATGTTGAGGCGGGACTTTTTTCATACACGTTGCATGTTGAGGTGGCATACTTTTATGTTCGAAGAAATATATTATTAGGGGCTAGCTATTTAGACAAAGCTCTTTTACGGTGATTGATGAGTAACAACTTGTAATTTTGTGTAACTCCGCCTGTGATTTTTTTTAACCGTCGAATCTAGGAGACTATTTAAAAAATTATTTTCTGAAGAAAAGGGTAGAATTGTAAAGGCTTCCAATCGGTTTGTCACAACGCAAACATCCCCACTGCCGACGCACACGCAGATGTACTATCCATTTGCGGTTGCATAGCCGCCGCCGCCCTACCTCCGATCAACCAATCCACCGGCGGCCACGATCCAGGCAAGCAGTATCGGTCCGCCTCACTGGTCTCGCTCCTGTCGAGCCTCCGCTGCGGCGCGCCGAGTCTGCTGAGCCTCCCTTGCCCACCGCCCCGTGCATGGCCTCCGCTGTGGTGCGTCGAGTCCGCCGAGCCTCCCCTGCCCACCGCCCCCTGCATGGCCTCCATTCGTCGAGCAGCCGGTGAAGCCCAGGAACGCCGGCCATCAGTCCGTCGACAAGTAGCGTCCCCTCCCCCTCCTACTCAATCTTAATCTCAGTCTGTCGACAGCAACGCCGGCCATCAATCCGTTTGCTCTATTTGCTCTGGTATTTCTGAATTTATTTTGCTCTGTTCCTGCAACCCTGCAGCACCTCCCTCCTGCGAGCAGCCGGTGACTCCCAGAAACGTCGGTCACTAGTCCGTGCACAGGTAGCGTCCAGTCGCCCCTCCCCTGCTATTTCTGAATTTGTTTTGCTCTGTTCAATGTCCTGCAACCTGTCTTCTCATCTTCAAGCAGATTGTACATACAGGTGATAAATTTGAATCAGATTGAGCGGCTGTCATCGTTGGTTTGGCTGTAGAGTGGAAAAATTGCACTGCCTCAACTACATATGTATCAGTAGGAAACTAGTGAAGTTTAGTTTGCTTCTACTCTTAGTTGTACAAAATATTCAGGATCGAGTCTAGTCAATTTTATACTTGCATGCCTTTTCTTTTTTTTGTATCAGCTAGTCAGCCCATCATCGACTGAAACTGAAAGTGTTTCAGATTAGGTAGCTTACAATCTTAACTCCATTTCGTTAACGATTTTGTAAAGTTCTCATCATTGTTAGGATATCCATTTCGTGTACTTAATTTAGCAGTCAGAGTGCATATTAAATTACTATGAGATTTCATTTTTTTTTCAATTTCCAAGTATGAAAGTTGTTGATAACTATAGAATTTGTTAAAATACATACACATATTATTTTACTATGAGATTTAGTATTAATTATGATGTTCACATAGAAAATGTGCTTCATATTCAAGAGTGAAGCTACAAATAATGACTTAAGCCTTTTTCATGTAATGTGTTTTAAGCCAATCATATTTGTATTGCGTGATCATCTAGGTACAAGGAAGTATCCAGGCTTAGATGAATCCATGGAGGTTGTGATCTGTCGCGGCACCAAAAGCGCCGTGAGCAACAATCACTAAGTGGAGCTAATGGTTGTGATCTGTCCCGGTATCGGAACTCAGTGTACCGGAACCTTCATCTGAAAATTGTGGAAACATCTCAAAGTTGAAACCATATTCTTGTAAACATAGTCTCACATCTGAAAATTGTGGAAACATCAAGAAGTTGAAAGCAAATTCTTGTAAACATAGTCTCACAATTGTGCCTTGAATGAAGCGATTGTTGGTTCGAAACTATCTAAACTAATGATAAACAGTACTTGGGATAAAAGATCAGCTCTAAAGCTTGGAATGGTAGAAAAACTAAAAGCCTACTGAAGAGGCTCGTCGCTGTTGCCAAAATCCAGTGACTTCTTGGGATTGTTACGTCCACGTTTCTTCTTTCTTGGTGATGAACCATCTTCGTCCGAGTCTCTCTCGGTCATATCCGTGCTCTCACTTGGATCCATGGTTTCTTCGTACATATCCTGTCAAAAAGCACAGAATGGTAGTTAGATCAACATATAAATGATGTAGCAAAAGGAACAGAATCAATAATGTGGATTGCTTCGGTCAACTCCACAAGAAAAACTACAGGCTGCAGCAACAGCATTAAACGCGCACACACAACCATATTGTCAAATGCCAGCCTATCCTGCAGAAAATAAGAAAGAATAGCATCAGGAATACCATATACCAATTTTATACTGATAAAGACATGTCGACAAGAGTTGGTACATTGCAGCTTGTTTTGCATCGAGACTAATGCGACACATGGAGCTAACAATTTGCAAGTAATAAATTTAGGCTCAAGTCTGTTGCGTAGCAATACTGAAACAGATGTCCCAGCTAGCTTTACTCTAATAGAGTTCTGCTTACTACTAAACAGCTAGGACAACAAAATAAGAACCAGCATAAGATCATCAATTAACAAACAGATGCTAAACTTGCTCATTGGCAAAAGAGGTTGTGCACGCGGACATGACAGAGAGGACTTAAATAGGAGGCATGCTTCTTCTGTTTCATGCTAAAGGTGACTGCCATATTTGCTGGCGATGATTATAGCTGAGGCATCGTAATGCACTTGTAGCAACGCCTGCAAAGCAGGCAAGAAATTCACATACAACAGCATTTCTTCCGAATCGAGCCAATTCTGGTTTTCGAAGAAATACTATACATAATTAATGTCCATTCCATACGGAACCATACATTGCCTAAATATACAGATTACTAGCTAATTTCAAGGGAAAAATGCGTGAGTCCAGTGCATAATCAGAAGAACAGTGTCTGAATCTCCCACTGTAACTGTTTTTTCACAGCACAAAGGTTCAGAACCCATCAACCATGTTCTGCATTACCTACTGATTATAATCATTAACTACTGACTCTAATCACTTAATCAAAAGCCATGACAAGGGGGTAATATACCTCTGTACGCAGGCTCCTTCAGGTGAACTCCTGCACCTGCCGCTGCGACGGGCTTGCCGGAGCGGCCACCGAACCGGTGCATTATGAGGACCAGTTGAACTCCTCCACTCTTGGACGCCCGCCGGTCCACCATCGCACGCTGCACGAGGAGGCGGCGGCCTCCTCGGCCTCCATCGTGTCACTACTGGCTTTTCTCTCCGCTCCTCCGTGACGCCATGGCTGCCGAACCAGCTCCGCCACCTCGCCCCAGCGGCCATCCTCGCCGACCCCTTCTGCCGCTACCACCGTCGGGGTCATCGGCTCCGCCACCTCGCCCCAGCGGCCATCCTCGCCGACCCCTTCTGCCGCTACCACCGTCGGGGTCATCGGCTCCGCCACCTCGCCCCAGCGGCCATCCTCGCCGACCCCTTCTGCCGCTACCACCGTCGGGGTCATCGGCTCCGCCACCTCGCCCCAGCGGCCATCCTCGCCGACCCCTTCTGCCGCTACCACCGTCGGGGTCATCGGCTCCGCCACCTCGCCCCAGCGGCCATCCTCGCCGACCCCTTCTGCCGCTACCACCGTCGGGGTCATCGGCTCCGCCACCTCGCCCCAGCGGCCACCCTCGCCGATCACAATCCTTCCCCCCTGCTTCGAACAGAGGAGCCGACCCAAATCTGTCGGGACAGACAGCGAGGGTGCGAACACCACATGTATCAGACTTGGCTGAGATTGGAGGCGAAATGACGGGTCTGCCCTTTTCGAGAATAACCTTGATTTCGTAATGGTCCCATAGTTAATTGTACTTTCATGTAATTTTAATCTCGTAACTCGATATAACTCTTATTTTTCCACCGTTCGATTAGAGTGGATGAACGGTCTCTAAAATCGTCAATCGTCGTAATAGTTGTAATTTAGATATAGATGATTACAACTGTTACGGCGATTGGCGATCTTAGGGACCGTTCATCCACTCTAATCGAACGGTGGAGAAATAAGAGTTACATCGAGTTACGAGATTAAAATTACATGAAAGTACAATTAACTATGGGACCATTACGAAATCAAGGTGGGGCTAGTTATTCTTGAAAAGGGTAGACCCGTCATTTCGCCTCCAATCTCAGCCAAGTCTGATACATGTGGTGTTCGCACCCTCACTGTCTGCCCGACAGATTTAAGTCGGCTCCTCTGTTCGAAGCAGGGGGGAAGGATTGGGATCGGCGAGGGTGGCCGCTGGGGCGAGGTGGCGGAGTCGATGACCCCGACGGTGGTAGCGGCAGAAGGGAGGCTTGGCGGACTCGGCGCGCCGCAGCGGAGGCCATGCAAGGGGCGGTGGGCAGGGGAGGCTCGGCGCACTCGGCGCGCCGCAGCAGAGGCCATGCAGGGGGTGGTGGGCAGGGAAGGCTCGACGCACTCGACGCGCCGCAGCAGAGGCTCTACAGGGGCAAGACCAGGGAGGCGGACCGATGCTGCTTGCCTAGATTGTGGCCGCCGGTGGATTGGTTGATCGGAACAGCAGGTAGGGCGGCGGCGGCTATGCAACCGCAAATGGATAGTACATCTGCGTGTGCGTCGAGAGTGGCGATGTTTGCGTTCTGACGAACTGATTGGAAGCCTTTACCATTCTACTCTTTTCTTCAGAAAATTATTTTTTAAATGGTCTCCTAGATCCGACGGCTAAAAAAGATCATAGGCGGAGTTACACAAAATTACAGGTTGTAACTCGTCAATCACCGTAAAAGAGCTCATAGATGATATGTGTGTGCGCTTCAAAGAGGGTTATGTGTTTATAATTTGTGACCGCAATTTTTTTGGTCACAAATAAAAATTAGAGTCCTTTGCCATATTGTTAATCAACATGCGATATCCCTTTAACGAACCAGATTAACCAATATTACAACACATTATGTCTAGTATTTTGACTCTGAACAAATTTTGCGACCCAAAGGGTATTATGTCAATCAGAAGACATGGTGGAACTACATGTGAAGACGGACACTCGACACTCCAGTGAATCGCCAGATCTCTAACTAGACACCAGCTCCGCTAGTTGCGTAGGCGAGAGATAGGTTGTGCTTGGTTTTCTCACGGTGACGATGTGGCATCCATCTCTTTTGCACCCTTTGTCGTCCGTCCAGCTGAGACCCTCCCATCCCTTGTCGTCACTTGCTTAGCCCGTATACCTCCAGCGACAAGAGCATACCAATATCGGACAATATATGTTCCTAAGTAGATGGAAGTTGATATACAAATACAAAAACCAATTCTTTGCCACCACTCATTCGGAGGACGAGAAGCCTCATCAAAAGGATCGATTGGCCCAGACTGTTCATCCATCACGAATCAATGAATCATGCTTGAAAGATCTGAATCAAACCGGTCATGCTTCAAGAATATAATGATCCAAGCTACAACCATCTCTTAACACCGCAACTAACAGAAGGAAACCGTGTGATTTCAATCACGTGAAATATCGACCAAGTTGCGGAAGGCAAATGACTGCCCCCATATGTAGATGAAGGCGAACTAGAAAGTGGGGGAGCATGTTTGTGGCCTACGAGTACAAGGAAGAGTCAATAAAAAAACTTTAAATACCGATGGACAATTACCCCTACTGAACCAAACAGGAAATATCTAAACTTACCTACAAAATCAACCTAATATCAAACTACTACTACACATTGATTTAGTAGTAAGATGTACAGTAAAAATATCTCTTGTTTGGATGGTTTACCAAATTCCATGTATGCCCGCGCCTTATTGCCATTTAGTTTAGTTTTCTTGAAAATATCGGTCTGATCATGGACAAACAAAACCTTCATTAAAAATTCTGGTTGGCCACGCATCTCAGTCGTTTGACTCAAATCAGACAGCTGAAAATCTAAATATGTACTTCATAATGGAAAATTCGTTTCTGATCCCAGGCTCATCTGCACCTGCCGACGGAAAAAATAAAAAAACAATATTAGAAAAATTCAAAAAAATCCATTTTTTTGTGGTACATATTTTGATGTGTGAGGTTCGCTCCAAATTTCAACTTATTTGGACATCGGAGCAGCTCTCAACAAAAAAGACAAATCGGGTCAAAAAAATTGGTGAACAGTAAACTTTTTTCAGACCCCGATTTGTCTTTTTTTCTGAGAGCTCCTCAAATGTCCAAATAAGTTGAAATTTGGAGCGAACCTCACGCATCAAAATATGTACCACACAATTTTTTTTTGAAATTTTGTGAATTTTTCTAGTATTTGTTTTGATTTTTTTCGTGAGCGCGGATGCAGATGCACCCGAGAGCCGAAACGCCGCGTCCCTTCATAATTAGTCTTTTCTATATGTACTACCAATATATAGGCGGTTGGCTAGAAAAAGCTTGATCTCTATTGTGTACGTGGAAATGCAAAACAGTGGTCCTTGAAGTTTGAGTGGACCATCCAAAGGATTGCCAGATTCCATGATGCCTCTACAATCTGCTATGCATGCTAGGACAAGGATTTTTCTTGTAAAATTTAGTGTATGCGCAAGGCAATCAGGCACACGGAAGAATACTTTGAAGCTAAGGTTGAATGGTGCTCTGCACAATCATGGTCGTCGATCATGCAATTTGATGACTAAGGGCAAAGGTGTGCATATTCCGAAGCGAGGCAATAGACAAGAACACACCAACTAATCTAGTGAATAGTGATTAACTACAAGTAGCACTCTCACATAAAAAATGAATAATTAAACCAGTCTATAAAAAAGATTGAGCTCAGCTCAGAGTATTTTGTGTGACTCCAGTGTTGGGAGATGACTGAAGGTGACAACACTAGTTAGAGGATAAGAAAACGTCCACACAATGGAGATTACTGTGGGAGATAATATTTTTTGATAAGGGGGCATTTTGATTATTTAAAAATGTAGCATCAAACCGATACAAAACATCAAGAATATTACTCATCCTTTGCATAGCTAGGTTGTACACAGCCAAACATCAACCATCTGACAAAAAGCAAGAAAACTAAAACCGACAATTCGGCAACAGTAGAGCACTATGGACCGACACTATGCCTACACCGAAAGTGATGGTGGACTGATCCAGAGATTATTCTACTATCCATGTTGGATGAAAACCTTCGTCGTCACCTGCTCCAACCACATACGCACCTCCTTGAACATCGGTTCTCACTCCGGTCGTTGTAGCGTAGATCACATACAAAACGAGTGTGCATAACGAAAAATAACCTGCGAAGGAGAAACATTTTTGTCATTAAAAACTAATTCATTTCTACTTAGACAAAGCGATCATAGCAAAGGCATACACTTTCGCCCTTATCAACATTTTGAACATATTTCAAATACCATCCAGTCAATGATCAAAACTATTAGCCACACTTACGAACAGATACAAATTTAACGTTATTTGAAGATGGTTAGTGTGACTAGGGTTCACCAACAGTATTGTGGACTGGTTGCAAAGACAATGTGGCGTACTAATGCAGTACAGTCGCAGAGTCCAAATCCCACGATTATCGTCCAAACGAAGTGCGCACGGGTGGAAGAATCGGGCACTAGCTCTAGACTGGTCGTTTGATTTGATTTGGCTAGTTTATGTTTAGCATATGAAGAACCGAGAAACCAACAAAGGCATGCGCACGTACGCCGGCCGCACTAGTTAACTTGCGGTGGTGGTGCCGGTCGGCCGCGCGCGCCGCGATGATCACCCAATGATGCGATGCGACCTCCACACGTACGCTCGAGAGAATCAGCGAGGATTACGTGCGAGATCGAGTTCGTTTAACAAATCGGAGCTGTCCCCTATCCTATATATCCACCCCAATCACGCTAGCTTCCTCTCATGTATATCATGAGCCAGCCAGGAGGCCACTAATCCATGGAGAGGACTAGTTTGACCATACCATGATAAAGGCGTGGAGTGTAGCAAGGAGAGGCCAAGTGCAGGTTCGTTGACGAACTTGGAAGAGATGCGTCTGGTCTAACCTAATACTCATTTCGTTCGGAAATACTTGTTTAAAAAATGAATATATTTAGATATATTATTTTTATCTTTTTTAATGGGTATTTCCGGACGAAGGAGTATAAGCATCAAGACGGATGCATCTGGTGGAGCGACGGTTGCGACCGGCAGCCGATGGAAAGCAGGGACGCGGCGCCGTAGAGAAAAGAGGGGACAGCGAGCCGAGGAGGTAGACCATAGTGTTGTCCGTCGTGTTGGACTGTTGTTTTTCTTTTTAGCTTGTGCATTATCTTAAAACGACGAGTCGAGTGACTGTGGCTGCAGACAATACTCACGTCTCCCGGTTGCATCAACGTTTGTTCTCTGGGTATAAACCGAGGCATGTGTGGGATTAAACTCGAGAGAGAGGAAGTTTTTTAAAATCACATCACTTATATAATGTCTTTAGTTCATTTGATCGAGCCATATGAGCGTGTCCTGAGAGCATCTCTGGCATATCCCCATAAGGTGTGCCCTGAGAGCATCTCATCTCTAGCATATCCTCATAAGGTCTTCTATAATGCAAGTTGTTTAGAAAAATAAATTAGATTTTTTTAAAAACATCAATGTTTATCTCTACAGGGTAAACGTTTAGTTAGTTTTTTTTTTGTAAAAATAGGTACTGTTCCTTCAGAAAAACTCGGTTTAATTTTTTAAGCACCTAGCATTGTATAAAGCCTAAAAAGGCTCAAAACTGAAAGATAACTGATTTTATGGTTTTGGATGGGAAATTGTTATGAACAAATCCCACAGATGAGGCTGGACTGTATTTTTCTTCTTCGGGGAAGCTGCAAAACACGCCTCCAATTAGTTATATGCTCAGTACGAGGGGGCAATTTTTAGGAAACTGTAAACGAGTCGAGCTTTGGCGGGAGGAAACTTCTAGCATGTCTGCCTCCCCCGATGCCGACCTCGGCAGTCATTCACCGGCGCGCCTCCCGCTGCCATCACGACGCCATGGAGTGGCCGGATCGGAGTACGGAGGAGCAATTCCGACGACGACAAAAGGGGATAGCCCAAGTGGCCCTGGTTTGCTGCAGAGCGGAGTTCAAGGCCAGGGAATCTAGCACCGGGCGCCGCCATGACGGCCCCAGCACTCGTTGGCAGGAGTGAGCCAGCTCTGCCGCTGTCGGACGAGGAAGGAGAGACGGGTGCCGCTGGCAGGAAGGAGGAGTTGAGGAATTGGTAGTGGGGGATGGTTTGTGGGAGTGAGACGACACACAGTGGGAGGGGGGCTTGCTGCGTGAGGAAGGACACCCTTCTCCCTAGGGCCGCCATTCTGACTAGTTCGAGTTGGTTGTCCCCGCCGCCGGGTTTTGAACTTTTGATTCGATCGGCCGGTTCCAACGATCACGGGAGAGTGGGGAATTGGGTTTCTTTATGTGCGTGGCAGCCAAAGTCGTGCTCAAGGACGATGGCGTCGCCATTGGCGTCCTAGATGATCCTATTGTAATTTACATTTTACCTTTTGGGTTTGTTGTGCTATTTTGCAGGGACCTTGCTGTAAATTCAACTAGTGACTGAGCTCCATATCTGACCTGAAACAATTTTTACATGACCTCATAGTCGATTGACCTTCAACCCCTGGTTGACAAAGTTGCTGGTAAGCTAGTCCCCTGAGAGGGCGGAAACATCACGGCTGTCGACAGGTCAGCCCTAGTCAAGGCAGTCCTTACGGCGCAGGTCACGTTCCACATCCCGGCCCTCATCTTGTCAGAAGGGGACCCTGGACGCAATCGAGAAGATCAAGCACGCCTTCCTATGGGCGGGCTCTGACAAGGTCTTTGGAGGCAAATGCAAGGTCAACTGGAAGCTCGTCTGCAGACCAAAAAAATTACGATGGTTTGGGGATTTTAGACCTCCGAAAATACGCATGTGCGCTCAGGCTGCGGTGGGCGTGGTACGAATAGAAACAAACGGACAGGGCCTGGGTCGGCCTGGAAAAACCATGTAGCAAGGTGGACATGGACCTCTTCGATGCGGCTACCATCATCACTATAGGAGACGGCAGAACCGCTAAATTTTGGCACACACACCTTGGATAAGGGGGCCCAAGCCAAGGGACATTGCACCGCTCTTCTTTGACATCTCCAAAGGAAAGAACGTATATGTGAGGGACGCAATGCAGGACTTTCAATGGCTAAAGAACATCAACATGGCCGGCGGGCTTTCAGTGAATCATATTGTCCAATTATGTGACCTCTGGGCTAGACTGGAACAAGTTCACTTCATGATGATACCGTCGACGATATTGTTTGGAAATTCACGGCCAACGGCATGTACTCCGCGACATCCATTTACAAGGCACAGTTTCTACGGGATGACTGACACATGCATGGTGCCTGCCATTTGGGGCAATTGGGCTCCCCCCAAATGCAAGTTTTTTTGCTTGGCTTGTCCTCCAAAACAGAATTTGGACAGCTGACCGACTAGAGAAGCGGGATTGACCGAACTGCGGCCTTTGCTAGTTATGCAAACATGATCCAGAGTCTGCGGCACACTTGCTTTTTAAATGCATATTTTCCACCCGCATCTGGAACATCGTCAAATCGTGGGTGGGGGCGTCAGAGATCAACGCAGTGGCAGGCATTCCCCTCGATTCGTGTTTGGTGGGAGACAACGACACTCACAGAAGGCCATAGAAGACGCGCTATGTCCACGCTGATGATGTTGGTTGTCTGGGAGATCTGAAACGAGAGGAACGCGGGAGTGTTTAGAAACAAATCTACCTTGTCATCGCTAATCATCGATTGCATCAAACGCGAGGCTAGAGATTGGGTCTCTGCCGGGGCAAAACGCTTGAGCTCAATTATGCCACGAGAGTAGACCATTGCTTTATTTTCCATCTATGGAGGGGTGATGGCCCCACTTATGTCCTTGTTAAACCTTCTTCTTTATTAATAAGATGAGGTATAGCTTTTGTCTCCGTTTGAAAAAAATATAAAAAATTACAGGACCTGCATTGCCGAAACACAACATCCGACCGTAAAAACGCTTTGCTTGCAGTAATACTCTAATACGATTTTGCAGTAGGAGCTCTCACATGATATGTTAAGAGACGCTCTCAGGAAGATCAATCAGACTGCATCCCTAGTGAGCTCAGCGCAGAATCAAGGAAAAAAAAGGAAGGATCAAGGCGAAAGCGAGCGCAAACACGAAGAGGCTGACGGATGAACTAACCAGGCTCGCGCGGCGTGAGCGGGCAAAATCAGTCGACGGAGAAGGCCAGAAAAAGGCTAATCTCAGTTCCGATAATCCATCGCGTCACCGTCTAGACCCGACTCAAGGTCGG
The DNA here is from genome assembly GCA_022496015.1 of Hordeum marinum. Lineage (NCBI taxonomy): Eukaryota > Viridiplantae > Streptophyta > Magnoliopsida > Poales > Poaceae > Hordeum > Hordeum marinum. The sequence goes on from CM039676.1 coordinate 447,946,147, forward strand.
AAATGGATCCTCTAACATGACGGAGAGAAGTCACCTAAGCTACACCTCCCTAACTTTCCTCCTTCAGATCCATATGATTAAGCATACTGTATATATTTACCAAAATTGCATACAAACAAAATTATGGTGAAATAAAATCAATTTTAAATTTATTTATACGAATAATAACTCTGCTACAGTAAATACACATAGTGTTTGCTACAGCACTCGTAGCTTTCCTTCTCCGTTTTACACTAATCTGTATTGTAACTTAGGTGACTTTTCTTCTACATGTTAGAGGATCCACTCCCCTCATGGCGACGGCTGGCCACGTAGCCAGATGGCCAGGGAAACGAAGGAGGGGAAACCGCGGCGGAAACGACGACGCCGAGTCGTCGTGGGTGTCGGCGCCCCGGCGGCCGTGCGACGTCGCTGCCTCCATGGCGCCGATGTAGATCGATGGCGTGCGTGCGTGCACAACGCTGGCTCTTTAGGACTGTCCTTTGGCCCGCCCTATTATGCGGACTGGTGAGCCCTCCTACCTAGGCTATGAACAGGGCACTGCGAGAGGTGCACGATGACGGTGCATGCTCATCGACGCCGCGGCGTGCGCGCACATAGATACGGCCCGAACACCGCCCCGCTCTCACTCCATCTACAAAACACAGGCAAAAATCGTCAAAACCACCTGATGTTTTGATAATCAACCCGCAACCCAAGTTTTAAGTTAGATTTTCGCTTTTTCAGGAAATTCCCTAGCATTTGGGTAAATCAACGTGCAATACATATCAAATGACTTTTAAAACGAGTAAAATATAGTGGTGGTCCAAAAAGTATTCCAATTGTGTCACGTAAATCCTAAAAGTTTGAAAAATTTCACCGCTGGTCCCATATGTGTATTTTATCCATGACTTTGAGGACCTACTTGACACATTTAGAATTTTTTTAGGCCCTGCGGTGAACGATTTTAAATTTTAGGACATACTTGACACACTTGAAATACTTTTAGGACCTCAAGTGTATTTTACTCTTTTGAAAATACCATATCTTTTAAACCTTAACTCAAAATTTAACATGTTATATATAAAACTTGATTAGACAAATATGTAGAATCTGAATATAATTTTATGTATAATCTGAATATAATTTAGGACACAAACTTAATCAATGGTGCATGATACATCTTTCTTTCATAGCGATACCGATTCAGATTGAAAATGAACACTTCAGCAAAACCAAGATAGGAGACAAAAGAAACCATCTATAACCACACATACATACCTCGTCAAAATCTCACAAGAAAAAAAAAATCATCTTATGTTGAGAAAGCGACGTCTTAGCATTGACAACATTCAAATGCATCGTGATTGTGTGAGCATAGGCCATGATCAGGGAAGGTGGAAAGTAGAATAAACGGCAACACCGATGGGATTTCTTGTGGACCTATATGATCTCCAGCCATATTTATTGCGTTAAAGAAAATGTGATATTTTTTTTCTTCTTCCACTGCAACGTACGGACTCTTTTACTAGTAAACAATCATGCAAATCATCACAGGAAAACAAAAAACTCACTCCTGTATAGAAGTAGGAATCCATTCATGCAAACCAAAGGGAACTAGACTACATGAATCAGATGAAATTTCTGTAATCTGTAAACCAAAGGAGGCCTGAAGATGCGTACTAGAAAAGGCTCAAAACTCTACGAATACACATGCGTCAGTAGAGAGAAAGTATCCGTCAAAGCCTGGAAACAAATTCTGTCACTGGAAAAGGCACAGTAATAACTCTACTGAAGTGCGTCCGCCCAAAAGCTCTTTGTTTTACAACGGGCGTACATAAAACCGAACTGAGAAAGAAAGGGGACATACAGACATAGACACTGAACTGTGCGTTTTGCACGTGTGGTCAGAAGGTAGAGAGGCCCTGTCAGCTAGCTGACGCACTTCCGGGCGTGAACAGGGCAAGTAGCTAGCTACTCCTACTTGGGCCATAAGTAGGTGAAAGGGATGGCCCATCTCTACAGACTGCCTCCTCAGTCTCAGGCGTACCCTCCTCACCGGAAATGATCGCTCAACCTACAGGGCCTCGGCACAGAAGCCAGCAGGACAGGTCCCCGCTCTCCAGTTCCGGTGTGGTTCAGAGCAACGCTGCACGAACACTGAAAGGACAGTAAATCAGATTGTCACTGTGATAGTGTGCCGGATCATGAACGCTCCATGGTGTGCCTAGATGGAGTGAAACGTGGTAAATCTGGGGGGCAACTTACCTTGGAGTAAGGCGGTGGCAAGTCTTGATGAATTCATGCTCATGGTGTCCACATGAGCCACCGTTCCGTCAAGTGCTTTGCCGCGTGCGCCATGAAGCAGACCCCAACACAGTGGGCTTTTGGGAACCGTGTCACAACTGAAAAAAAAGCAGGAAGTTCAGTTTTCACAGCGTTGTGATCGGTTAGAAAAGACAGTTGGTTTGGGTCCTTTTCAGTGTTATAATACTCCCTCCGTTCCTAAATATAAGACCTTTTAGAGATTACACTATGGACTACATACGGATGTATATAGACCTATTTTAGAGTATAGATTCACTCATTTTGCTTCGTATGTAGTCTTATAATGAAATCTCTAAAAGGTCTTATATTTAGGAACGGAGGGAGTAGTAGGCATGGGAAGAAATTTGAACTACGAACATTGAAAGGCAATTAACCAGTTTCAGTTTCAGTACAATCAATCGTCTCTCGACGCATTCAGTATTCAAAGCTAGGGCAAACCAACAAATCTAGTACACCTGTGCGCGCATATACCAGGTATGTATTGACAGGCGCTCTGCATTGAAGGTGACGCTTTGGAAAATTCTAGAAGTTGGGCATGATCAAGCAGAGGCCTAGATCTATCAATCAATTCCGTAGGATACAATGAGAACGTGAAACAACTCAATCATGTGCTACAGAGCTTGGGGCATCTGTCTGGTCCAGTCGCAGGAGATGGTCATCACATAGATGCCTCTTTCACACAACCATCTTACAAATGTTCAAATACTGCCACGGCTACTTCTTACCAGTCGACGCCATACAGGGCCGTGGCATAACCATACGTTTATTTATACATTGATTTGTGCTCAACAACCACGAATCTTGTATTCTTATTGATGTGGAAAAATCCTAACAGCTAGAAAATGTGAAGACTGAGAGAATATACACAGAAGGGTAAAACAACTCATAACTGCAGTGCTTACCTCTCAGAGCTACAACATTTGATGAGAGAACAAATGTTTCGACAATGAATATAGAAGATGATGGGAACTCCCAAACCTGCAAATCCGGTAATCAGCTAGAAAGAAAACATATGATAAATAAATTCACAGGAAATCGGTGACATAAGATTCTTCTATACCATCATTGTAAGAAGAAATAACTTGAAATAGCTCGAAATGATGATGGCTAACAGAATCTGTCGATACCTGAGTAATGGAAAATGCAACAGTGAGCCAAGTATAACACACAGATGTAGAACTATCACATGATTTAACCCTTTTTATCATTAGGGGGGGGGGGGGGGGGGGGGGGCGACAGTAAACTCTTATATGATCTCATCCTCTTCGAAGATAGAAATGTACCATTACAGACTCCTACTGTATAAATAAGTGATACTACCTCTGTAATGAAATATCGGTTTTGCAGTTCAAATTTAAACTGCAAAAGCGTCTTATATTTTGTTACGGAAGGAGTACATTGACAACACTTCACACAGAATGAGACCACCTCAGAGGTATTCAGATATTTTAAAAAGGATACAAGCATACAACGATACCTTGTGATGTCAAAAGAAAATTTGAGGATATATCGTACTCCCAGGAGTAACATGGCCGTAAATATGATGTTCCCTAACAATGCATCACCCAGAACCTGAAGAAAGGCAGAACACCCAATACACTGCTCAGGTGACGAGAAGTGGAAATATTTATCTGAATGCAGTCCACTTTAATTTACCTCGCTGCAATTGCAAATTGTGGACAATGTGCTCCTGGAAGAATCCCCATCAGCTTTGTTATTTTTTGAAACTGATATTCTGACTACATAGTTATGGGCAGCTTAGGTTGAATATTGGAAACTACCAGAATTAAAATAAAAAAATTATAAATGAAAATGGATACAAGCATCAAGAACGATATGCATCAGAATGAACTGGCACAGTATTCCCTGCAAAACAAAACCACAACCAGGCACATAAGAGAAAAGGAATATTGGACTTAACGACTGAATAGTTGTTGAAGGCAAAGAGCAACATATTATACTTATGAGTAAGGAAAAAGAATATAAAGGCAGAAATATTATAACATGAGTGCCAAAATGCAGTTTGAACTTAGACAAATTATGATTAGATAGCTATATTTTCCATGTCATCAGCTTATATATGCTCAGGTTAGATGGACTGCCAAGGCATAAAAGGCTGAAGGTGTCATATGATACAGGCAAAATATGAACAAGAAAAATAGCAGGCAGCTCTAGGACAGCTGAAACTTCAAATTCTCAAGCATCGGGACTCATAGGAAGTAATGAGTAAATCGTGATAGGAAAGTATTGATGGTGCTAAATTGCTAATTGTTATCATCCTTCGTTGCTTGAGTAAAACAAGTAAAGTAGATATGGCAAATGAAGTACTTGTGATGTTAATACAAAAGAGGAGCGGGTCCAGGACAGATGAAACTTCAAATTCTCAAGCATCAGTACTCATAGCAAGTATCAAGTAAATTGTAAAATTAGGAAAGTATTGATGGTGCTAAATTGCTAATTGTTATCACCCTTTGTTCCTTGAATAAAAGTAGATATTGCAAATGAAGTACTTGTGCTATTAATGCAAAAGAGGAGCATCCACAGCAATTCAGCTTCCATATTTAGATAAGAGTACACACTGAGTAAACTGTACAGTTTAACTCAAATGATCATGGTAGCAACAAAAAGCATCACATCTATAAATTAACTGCTCTGCATGCTTAGAGCATTAATATTAAAAGCTCAGCAAAAAAAAAAAGAAATATGTGGCGCGGAACGTTTTACAAGCTGAGTTTTCCTTAGGGAGTTTGAAAAGGCAGAACAGCACTTGCGTGAGGTTGCATGGTACAATATGGTTCCCACCTTGTCAAGAGATGAACCAATGTGCAACTTATTGAACAGTAGATGTCGGTATGCCCTGGTCTTGTGTAGAATCAGATCGATCAAGATAATCTACAGTGGTGAAAGAAGAGTAAGAGTTAAGGCCATGCGGCGCATCAGGCATGCAATAAATAGGTGTGCCGGACACGGACAAACGGTCGAATAAGGGTGCAAGCGGCGCACGCACATAAGCCCGCCAAATCGACCAGCCAGTATAAAGTGAACTAATTCCATGTTTCCATCACACAAAAGCTGCACCTGATTTGGCCGATTTAGGACTACGAAGCAGGAGTAAGCTGCGCGCCACTTGCACCCGTATGGTCAAATCACACATATGGCAACAATTTGAACCCATGCATCATTGATCATCATACCATACCATACCATGAATTCACACTCGATGTAGGGATCGGCAACGGCCTTGCAGACATCCTACACAGGAACAGCAACCATGGTTACAACGGCCTTGCACGCAGAACGCAAAAGGGTGACACATGTGATTCGGCGAGATGGGGCTTGGCTCGTACGCATTTCATCAAACGGATGTTGCCCGGGGAGTACTGCACGAAGAGCGTCCTCACGCGCCGGCCGCAGCCGACGCAGCGCGGCGCCTCCCCTTCCGCCCCGTCGTCCCCCATCGAGCCAAATCCGTCGGCGCGAGCTCTGGAGACATCCAATCACAGTTACAGCTAGGGTCGAAGCACGGGGAGGGCGGGGGTGGAGGCGGATCTAGGACGACGAGGGACTCGCCGAGGGTAAAACAGCGTGGCGTACCTGCAGCGCGCGGTGGGGGCAAGAGCCGCAGCTCGTAGGCGGCGGCGGCGGTGACCGGAGCGGCGGTCCGAGGGGGAGAGGCGTGGCCGGCGGCGTTAGTGAGAAGCAGAGTGTGCTGCCGTCGTCCAACTGCGGAAGGCAATTGATGAGTGGCCGCAGGCCATGCCAAGCAGCCTGGTGGGCTGGCCGGCAACAGAGCCCAATGCGTTTCTCAAGACGGGCCTTAGGCCTAGACAAGTTGGGCCTAGCTAGGGCTGGGTTGGGCCGGCCGGCCGACGGGTCCTACCTGGCACGCGGAGAAGATACTAGTCTCGGGTCGTTGGGTTTCGGTTCGGGTGTCTCCGACCTGCTCCGTCTTCGCCTCCGGCATCGGCACGGTGTCCTAAGGCGACGAGATCGCCGTGAGATCCAGAGCCGCCGCCGCCGCGTCCGCTAGCGCCTGACTGCCTTCCGGCCCCCGTTCCCGGTGAGAAACTCATCTCGCCCGCCCGTTCCTTCCGTCCGATCTGGGGGAGGGTTGCCGTCGCGGCTGGCTCGAATCTGACGGAACTTCCCTCCCCCTCGCGCCTCGCGGCGGGGTTGCCAAGGGATCTCCGCCGGGCGCGACGCGGGGGAGAATTTCGTACTGGTCTGCTGTATATTTGAAGAATCGTTGAGCTCTTGTTTGTGGAGAATTCCTGTCAAATCTAGGGACTGCGGCTTGATTTTGTGCTAGTGCTTGCCTATAGCATGTCTGACGAGGTTGATATGTTCTGTGCCACAGCCGCAAAGATGGGGAGGATACCGTCTCTGAAGAACTTCAATGCGTTCCCGCACGCCGAGGACCACCTGCTGAAGAAGACTTACTCGGGTGCTATAGGTGCATAGATACATTATATGTTGCTTTGTGAACTGTATCTGCTAATGGATGCTTGTATTTTTGGAGATTTATTTAATTCGCGTCATCGTTGGTATGTTGACAGTGACGATTCTCGGGCTAATTGTTATGGTTACACTTTTTGCGCATGAGCTCACATTTTACCTTACAACCTATACAATGCATCAGGTACGTTTCGTTCTTGTTGACCTTTTCTTGTGGTATGACTAGCATATGCAGCTTATTGTGATGTCTATGTTGTTCTGTCCATTCTTCCCCAACTTTTATGACTGTAGTTTGTGCTGGGAATATGCCTGTAGATGATTGAAGTTTCTCCTGTCTAAGTTTGTTTACTATGACGTACAAAACCAATCTGGCCAAGGAATTTGCATGATGGCAAAGGAACTATGAAAGAGAGCAGTTAGTTACACTTATATAAAATTGTGTGCCCTTTGATAGTCTCATTGTTGTTAATATCTGCTAGTTGTTGTTTTCATATCAGTGACAACCAACTCGGACGTTGTTATATTCTACTATTTCCCTTGTTTTCACTGCTGTCTCAAGTTCTTTCTTTTCAATATCTGCAGATGTCTGTAGATCTGAAGCGAGGAGAAACTCTACCAATTCATATAAATGTGTCGTTTCCTTCTTTACCATGTGAAGGTCAGTTACTGATTAAATATAATAATATATCCAGTATCAGTTTGTACAAGGTTCCATTTGGACATCCCGTTGCATAAGGTTCATGGTTTTGATATTTATTTAACTATCTCCTGTTGTCATGCAGTCTTGAGTGTGGATGCAATCGACATGTCCGGCAAACATGAGGTTGACTTGCATACAAATATCTGGAAGGTACCATCTGATATCAGAAGTTTGTTAATTTCAGTGGATGTAACTCAATATGGTAGCAGATGCACGTATGCTCTATTATGACAGTAGCTGCACTGATTAATAATTACCTCTATTGCTTGTGATGGAGAAACATCTTGTAAATGCACATGCCTACTATCCATGTAGCAGGCCACTTGTTCTCTTAGGTTAGTGTAGGTTGCAGGGAACATGCACTTTAAGCTGTGGTTCATGTCTTGCTCTTGTGCTGACAATGTTCTTCATACTTCCAGAAAACATTTTCTCAGTAAAGTTGCATTGCAGTTTCTTTAAATGGTGTTTTTTTTAACTATTCAGTATATGTTGTCATGTCTAATAATACTTTGCATCCTCCTTTTTATGCTGTATGCAGCTTCGTTTGGATAAGTATGGCCACATCATTGGTACTGAGTACTTGTCTGATCTAGTTGAAAAGGAGCATGGAACTCATGATCATGGTATATTCTGTTTCCTCTATAAAAGGAAAACCACACGGAGCACCAGTACTAAGTTGTCATACAAAAGAGTCTCCTTTTCAATCCATATTATGTATCCTTTTTCCTCACCATATAAAAACAGTGTCTGCTACTAATCGTTTCTGTTATAATTATCCTTTGGATTATAATTTGGAAGTACTCCCTCTGTCAAAAAATGAAGATCATTTTCATAATGCGAAAAATGATCTTATATTTTGGGATGGAGGGAGTACTATATATTTGAAATGGAAGCATGGATTATTGCTCGTCAGTCTTGTTTATGATGAAAAAAATGCCAATACAACAATATAGATTAATTTGATGGACAAATATGTTGTGTAGTTAGAATTTTTATTGTTGCACAGACATGCTTTTGCTAGAAGCCTAGAATATTTGATGTGTGCTAGAATAAATCCAAACATGGGAATAGTATCTCTGCATAGTTGCGTGCTTTGCCAGTATACTGTACACATGACTAGGCACTGGAAAGATAATAAAAAAATGTACCAACGAATAGAGAAGTGATTGCTACAATTATCTCTCTCTCTCTCTCTCAGGTTAGCATTGGCAGAGCTAGGCATCAGGCATAGTTTCAGGCAAGACCAAAGTGAGCAGTCAACTGAGTCCTGCATTCTAGTTAAACTAGGCGCACCTAGGCGAGCGCTTGAGAAAGCCTAGGCTGCCTAGCGCATAATTGCGCTTAAGCATGCTCTTTGGTCAGAAAAGCGCAGGGCGGTAGCAAAACTCACAGTTAACGCCTAGCACTTTTTTAAACTTTGCCTGTATTTAGTAGTTGCATCTTGGCAGCTTACTTCTTTGTTCGTTGAGTTTTCGATAAAATCACAAAGCTAGTTGCTTTCGTAGATTATTGTAAGATTATATTGGTGTTTTATTGCGTTCTCAATGTGGTAGCTCTTGTTCTTTTTTTCCATCTGAAAAATGGCTTGCTGTAAGATTATATTGGTGTTTAGTTTTGCATATAATATGCTGATGCATTTAAGTTTAAATCAGACCATGGCCATGAGCATGATGTAGAAAAGAAGCCTGAGCACACCTTCAACGAAGATGCAGATAAAATGGTTAAGAGTGTCAAACTTGCAATGGAAAATGGCGAAGGATGCCGAGTAAGTTTTTTCTCCATCAGTATTCGTTTGTTTTACTATTGATAATTGTGTTGTGGTCGTCACTACATTCTGGTGTTTTTAACAAGTTTGTGGCTTCAAACTTTACAGGTGTATGGTGCCTTGGACGTGCAGAGGGTTGCTGGTAACTTCCATATATCGGTGCATGGTTTAAACATTTTTGTTGCAAATCAGGTTATTCATCTAAAACTGCTGATACTTCATTGCTGTTCTTCAATCTGTATATTTTTTATTGTGTAGTATGCATACTTTATTTCCAGTAGGTAAGATTCCTAGAATAGAAATTTAAGCTTTTAGGAAACTAGCTAATTTGTAATGTATGCAACAGAGACAAATAACATACATGTTCTTCATCACGAATCATTTAAGTGTTTAGTTGAACATATTTCGGAATAGCCATCTAGGGAATTAGACGTCTAAATCCCAAAATAAATGACTGAAACAGGCCGGTTCTCAGTCTCATGGTAGTCTCAGGCATTACCAGCTTAGCAAGTACTCCCTCTGTAAACTAATATAAGAGTGTTTAGATAATTACTTTACTGATCTAAACGCTCTTATATTAGTTTACAGAGGGAGTATATTGGTAAAATGGATGGAGTACGGTCTTATTGTGTGCTATATTGAAGCAAAGCATATTCCAGTGATTGTGCGAGATGAAGGTAACACAAAACATAAAGATGATGACAAGAAAAGAAAATAGGACAAATTTGCCAGAAAATAACCAAAACCGGTTTCAGGCACACATAATGTGATTGGAATGAAAACGAAAATATTATTATATATTCGTAGCGAATTATCTGCCTATGATGACATCACATGATATTCATATGGCCCTTTCATTGGCATGTTCTTATATTAAGTTAGAAATGGATCGGCTTTTCTTTGAGGTCTCTTTAGCGAATTATCTACCTATGGTGGCATCACATGATATTCATATGGCCCTTACATTGGCATGTTCTTATATTAAGTTAGAATGGATCGACTTTTCTTTGAGGTCTGTTTACATTACTTTACTTTTTTTATGCAAGTGATTTCTTATAATGAAAGTATGAAATGAATCATTGTTGTTCATTTTGATCTTTAATTCACAAGCGGTCTTTGTTTTCTTCTCTCAAGTATAGGTGCAGAGATGGCTCTCCCTTCGCTTTCTAGCTGATTATTTCCTATAGATGATTCTTATATCTTTAATCTCTTCATTGCACTGTCCTTCAGTTTCCTGTTGATCATTTCCTATAGATAATTTTTATTCATCTGGTGCATGCAGATTTTTGATGGGTCAAGCCATGTCAATGTTAGCCATGTTATCCATCGACTGTCCTTTGGTCCAGAATACCCTGGAATTCATAATCCCCTTGATGATACTTCAAGGATACTGCATGACACAAGTGGGACATTCAAATACTATATCAAGGTTAGTAGTCATTCATTCAGTAGTTTCCCCATTGTTGTCAATAATGTTAGGGGAAATAATAAATAAGGCCCCTGCTGAAGAGAATATATTCATGAAATAAATTGTACAAATATCCTTTGTATGTGAAGTCGTCAGTAGGCCAAAAGGATGTGTTCCTTTTTCCTATCAGCCTATATGAAGTTGGTTGACTGGATCTGATTTGTACACCAGATCAACGAAAGATCATCTGCTCCCCAGATAGAAATCTAACACTTGATATTCTCTGCAATCAGTTGCGTTTTGTTGGAAACAATATTGCCATCTGTTATTCAAATTTGATTGATATGCAGGTTGTTCCAACCGAGTACAGATACCTCTCAAAGGGAGTGTTGCCAACAAATCAGTTTTCTGTGACAGAGTATTTTGTTCCCATTCGCCCAACTGATAGATCCTGGCCAGGTAAGCCCCCCTCCCCATCTTGCTCTCGAAGTATGGTATGCTCACTAATCTGTTTTCTTTTTGCAGCCGTTTACTTCCTGTATGATCTCTCACCAATCACGGTCACCATCAGAGAAGAAAGACGGAACTTCCTACATTTCATAACCCGCCTCTGTGCAGTTCTTGGGGGTACATTTGCAATGACAGGTTTGCTTCCAGCCTACAAGATTGTGTTGTTATCATATGCTGGTGTTGGGATTGCCTTCAGTAACAATCATATTGTATGATATTCCAATTGCCTGCAGGATGATCTGCACTTTAAATGAGCAAACAGTAATCATTTTTTTCTTCTTTGGTTTCACGTTCTTCAAACTGATATAGACTTTTCTACAGGAATGCTCGACCGATGGATGTACAGGATTATCGAGTCTATCTCGAGCTCAAAACCCAGAAGTGGAATGCGTTAACCGGGCATCCCATGCCGAGCGAAGGAGTCTACTACCATTGTGGCCAGTCAAGTCAGTCATTGACGATGTTGTTGTCTCAACCAAGTGATCAAAGCACGGTCACCCCCCTGCGGGCTTTCATGTTTTGTCCAGTCCATGCATCTATAACTTAAAGATATGGTTTTAGTCTTATGATTAATCATGTTAGAGTGGCAATAGTGGCAAGTATACAGTTTTGTTATCAAGGATGCACCAGAGGCGCCAATGATGTCAGTGTGCCTGAGGGACATGCTTTGTGATACATTTAGCTTGTACCATGGGGAGAAAAAGCATATCCTCAGTATGACAAATCAACTTTGAAAGGGGATTAAAAGCGTAAATGTTCGAGCTGTATTGCTGTGTATTGACTGGATAATCTGTTAGCGTTGGTATTGTAACGGTTTAATTGCTTGGGTCACTCGCATCCCTGTCATGTTCATCTGTTAGTTAGGGTGACAATTGTTTTTTGTTTCATTGTGTAACACCATGTCCTAAATCCGCTTGATGCCCAACCCATCCGAGCGAATACCACATGGAATACCCTGTCATTTGCACAATGTCCAGCCCATCTGTGCGGCTGGCCCATGTGTAACATGGTATCTGTATTGCACTTTCGTTTTTGCTTCGTGTAAAGGATCGACTCGGAGATCCTACTCCCTTTGATTTTTGGTTTATAAGTTTGACACGGGATTTTAGGTCTTCAATTTGACTATGAAATCATGTTTTATATTTTATCAAAAATATATCTTTAGGTTTGTTGTCAAATGAAATTTCTAACCATAGATTCCATACTTGGGTGTTAAGAATAAATTTGTGGGTTTAATTTTTTTATATCTAATATAAAAAATGTTCATGTAGCAAGGACTTTTTTGTCCATCAAAATGAAAATACCTTATACTTCCTCCGTTCCTAAATACAAGACCTTCTAGAGATTTCACTATGAACTATATATTTTAGAGTGTAGATTTACTCATTTTACTTCGTATGTAGTTCATAATGGAATCTTTAAAAGGTCTTATATTTAGGAACGGAGGAAGTAGAAATGAAGAGAAATAAAGATTATTTACTACATATAATCATATATTTGGGGATCACAGAGCCATTAGTATACAATGCATCTGAAGACAACGAGCAAGAAGAATGCTAATTACCTATGCTAGTGGAGACTAGGGCATGGCCTAGTGGTGGAAAGGGGCTGATGCCTTTCCACCCACCCAGATTCAAAGCATGATACTTGTAATTTGGACATGTTGCATCAATTAAAATGTAGGGGCATCCCTTGCAATCTTTTTGTCAATTTTTTTTACCTGTGCTAGTGACATGCGTATGTGTAGACTGTTGTGTACTCGTGCTATAGGTAACAACCGTGATGCTACAACACTAGCTAAAAAGGTCATTTGGGGACTGAAAGTTTTAAAGTATAGTACAACATATATAAAAGTTTCTAGCCAAAAATGTTGAGTATACACCCGTACACCCATGACCAATTTGTGGATCCGCCCATGATACCAAAACAAATATCCACACTAAAACAATCACCAGAAAATTGTAGCTGTCTTCTGCACCTTAATCCTTAAGGTTCATGATCCCACGCATTTGCAACACCACCTTGATTTGTACCGTTGTCTTTGTTGAACTCACATTAGATAATGTTGATGCTTTCTACCTAGGTGCCACTATCTCGGCATTATGATAAGCTATCATGGCATTGTGCCGTGTCTGGCATCGTCCTTAGGGCCGGGCCATATGTTGGGCAAAAATGTGACCACATCGAGCCCCGAGGGCCATAGCCCCCCCCCCTCTAATTTGAGCCAGGTGGGACCAAACCCATTAGCCAACTCCACTTGAGCCACATAGGCTTCCGCACAACCCCACGTTTGATGGTTAGCAACTCCAGTCACCAGTTGTGCCTATACCTTATACCTTCTACAACTCAATACTTGAGGTTAATAATCCATGGCTCACTCACATTTGCAACATCACCTTAGCTTGTTTCCATGCACTTGATGAACTCATTTACAATCATACTCACAAGATGATGTTGATACATTGTGCTCAGGTGGCACTGTCTCAATATTACGATGAATTATCATGGCGTTTTTAGTTGTATGAAATGCTAATCACTTGCATTCAATATACAATGCTTTTTTAGTTGTATACACAATGCTATTTGTATAAGGAAATAGGCTGAAAAAATGTTTTTTGTATTCTTATCTGACCTTCGTGCTGCTGACTGGAAAAATGGTAGTATTTGTATTTCCTAATGATCGAAAACGAGCTAAAAACGGATTCTTTGTTTCCGCTGCTGCACTGGATGGACTAAGTATGGGATGTTTCTGTTTTGGATGGCTCCTGTCCGTTGGATGGTGTTTGAGTGGCTGATGCATAGCCGCAGGTTCCAGCGTGACTTGCCATGGGCAAGGCACCCGATCTCTGTCGGCTTCAGTGCTATGTGTGCGAGGCTGCTGCCATCTGCTTCGTGCTCTACATTTGTGTAGGTCGGCACTGGGGGCTAGGCTTCATAGAAAATATTCTCAGATCTGGGCGGCCCACGACCCATTGAGCCTTGTTGAAGCTCCGCCACTAGTTGTTCCGTTAATGACATCGTCCTCAGGGCCGACCATATGCCGACTGTATTGGGCCCCAAGGGCAATAGCCCCCCCCCCCCCCTAACACACACACACAACAAAGAAAGGAACATAATAATTGTGCATATCAATCTCCACATTATGTTTTTCTTCGTTACGAGTAAGAGGCTAGTAAATACAAATGAAATTACATATCTAGAAAAAACAACTTACTAATCCTAGGCCTCTCATCACCTAGAAAAAATAGCATCAACATGTGATATGCTTGCACCAATATAGTACATTCGGTCACCGATGTAGAAATTTTTCGCACGTGAGTTGATTAGTAGATCATAAAATCACACCGCAAAAGCCCACTAGAACACTGCATTATATGAATGAAAAAGAAAAGACACTCCATCTTCGCCAGTAACCAAACGTAATACTCACCCCGTTTTAAAAACTAAGGTGTATTAGTTCATTTAAAACTCATTTTTTAAAACTTTGATCAAGTTCAGACGCAAAAATATCGACATCCGCAATACTAAATAATAAAATATGAAAATTCATTTCATGATGAATCTAAGAATCCGATTTGATATTATGGATAGTGATATGTTTCTACTAAAATATGATCAAATTTAAAGAGGTTTGACTTTCAGAAAACTAATACGCCTTATATGTTAAGATAGATTGAGTGCAAATGAAAATCCAAGAACATCAACAACGCAGCAAAGCGCGTCTAACCCTACTTAACATTTCTAAAGTTGTTCCGAAGCTTCTTTTTGAAGTGCCTAATTTACAACAGGAAAAAGAGAGACAAACTATCTTGCAAAAAATAAAAAAGAAGAGGCAAACTCCCACAAACATAACAAAAGGCACTATAGGAAAGACTTAATATCGTATATGTCAAAATTTACGGAATTGTTACCCTTAGAAATCTATGCACTATGGCTTTGGATGAACAGGTGAGAGCATGTTGGAATAACAGTTCTCAAATCAGGGATTTGAAGGATGTGGCGGCTAATCTGGGTAAAGTAATGAAAACTCTGCATTCTTGGAGCAAGGCTCATATTGGATATCTCCCCAAAAAATTAGAAGCTGCTTGCAAAAGATTAAATGTTCTTTTCAAAAGGAGAGATAACGAGGCTGTGAGGGAGAGAAAGGAAATTCTTCTGGCGATGGATGAGCTTCTTATAAAGGAAGAAATTATGTGGAAACAAAGGTCGTGTATTGACAAAATAATTTTGGAGGACCGTAATACAAAATTTTATCAGAGAAAGGCCTCTTGGAGGGCGAAAAAATAATAATATTTCTGCTATTAAGAGAAGTGACGGGTCTCTCACTGAGAATATGGAAGAAACCTCAGGTATCACAAATTCGTTTTTCAAGCAACTTTATACGTGTAACACTAATGTTGATCCTTCTTGTGTTATTTCGATTGTGAGACCTCTTATCTCTGATGATATGAATGTGGAGCTGTGTAAACCTTTTTCTGAGGAAGAGATCAGTGATGCTCTGTTTCAGATAGGTCCGTTAAAAGCACCAGGTCCAGATGGGTTTCCTGCAAGATTCTTTCAAAGAAATTGGGGTTTAATAAAGGAGGACATTGTAAGAGCTGTTCAACAATTTTTCAGTTCAAATATCATGCCTGAAGGTGTAAATGATACTACCATTGTCCTTATTCCCAAAGTGAAGAATCCTCAGTCCATTAAGGATATCAGACCAATCAGCCTGTGTAATGTCATTTACAAAATTATCTCTAAGTGTTTGGTGAATAGGCTGAGACCTCTCTTGGATGGTATGATCTTCCCAACTCAGAGTGCTTTTATTCCAGGAAGGTTAATTTCTGATAATGCACTTATTGCTTTTGAATGTCTTCATTCGATGAGTACGTTAAGGGATCAGCGTGTTGAGTTCT
Source organism: Hordeum marinum (assembly GCA_022496015.1). NCBI lineage: Eukaryota > Viridiplantae > Streptophyta > Magnoliopsida > Poales > Poaceae > Hordeum > Hordeum marinum. Next base: position 447,962,193 of record CM039676.1, read on the forward strand.
GTGCCCATAAGTTGGACCTGGCAAAAGCATATGATCGAGTGGATTGGAAATTTTTAAAAAGTATGCTGGTGGCTTTTGGGTTCGTGCCAATGTGGATTAACTGGATTATGACGTGTGTTACTTCGGTGAAATTCTCAGTACGGATTAATGGTCAAATGTTGGATCCCTTTTATCCATCACGTGGTCTCAGGCAAGGGGATCCCCTATCTCCGTATTTGTTTATGTTTGTGGTAGAGGCACTCTCTTTGTTGCTAAAGGATGCATGTGATAAAGGTGAGCTAAAAGAGTTTCACTTGAATAGACAAGCTCCGGGAATTTCTCATCTTTTATTTGCGGATGACAACCTCATATTTTTCAAGGGGTCCATTGATCAAGCCTTAATCATTAAAAATATCTTGTCATCCTATGAGGCCGGAACTGGTCAGCTTCTGAGCCCTGACAAATGTTCAATTAAATTTGGCAAAAAGTGTAGCATGGAAGATCAGGTGGCCACGATGGTTATTTTAAATATTACAGCTGAAGGTTTTGAGGACAAGTATCTTGGATTACCGGTACCTGAGGGTAGAATGAAGGTTGATAAGTTCTAGTCGATTAAAGAATGTAAATATTTGGAGAGACAACTGGATTCCACGAACTTCTGGACTTAGAGTTATAACAAAGAAGAACCGTACTAGAGTTAAATGGGTGTCAGATTTGTTCATGAGCGGAACGAGAAAATGGGATGAAAGGTTAACTAGGCATCTATTCTATCACCATGACGTTGAGGAGGTACTAAATTTGCGTATCCAATCTGTTGGAGAGGGCGATCATATCGCTTGGCACTACGAGAAAAATGATATGTTTTTATGAAAAGTGTGTACGGGCCTTAAATTTAAAGGATTGTAAGGATGAGACAGGAACGACAAGCAATGTTGGTAATGAGGAAAGGAGGATTTAGGACATTATTTGGAAAGCCAAAGTTTCGCAAAAAATAAGAATTTTTGCTTGGGGTGCTGCGTCAAATAGTTTGGTGACCCAGGTTAATAGAGTTGCTCATCACCAAACCATGTCAGGTATGTGCACTATTTGTGGTGTGGAGGAGGAAAGTAGTTTCCATGCCCTAAGGCTCGTGCGTTCGGTTTTGCCATAAGAGATATGTGGAATATTCTTGGAAAGGAGTTTTTTAGATGTACTGGGCCGGACTGGATTCTTATTCTTTTGGATCAGTTGGGGTCAACGGTACGCGAGCAAGTGTTATTCATATTATGAAGAGCTTGGCATCTTAGGAATGATATGATCTTTGATAGAGGAAAAGAATCGTTATCTGCCTCTGTTATATTTGTCGGAAGTTACTAGAAGTCTTTCACCTCTACTAGCTCTGGAGTGCAAGTCGACTTAAGCAACAAAGATAAGGGGGGGACTGATATTTTGAGGTACGTTATTCCACCCGTGAGTACTCGTCGGGTTTGGGAGCCCCCGGATACTGAATATATTAAGATAAATGTTGATGCTAGTTTCGTGGAGAGCATGAGATCTGCTAGTGTGGGGGTCGTGGCCAGGAATAGCCTAGGTGAAATTTTGGTTTCGTCTTGGGATTTTATTCAGTCTTGCTCAAGTGTGGATGAAGTGGAACTTCGTGCGACCATTGCCGGGTTATACATTGGTATTACGCTACACAAACCTATTATTTTGAAAACTGATTGCGCTTTTGTTGTATCTTTCTTGGCAAAAGATTCCATTGATAGGTCTCCCCTTATGGATCTGAAAAGGGAGGCAGTGAGCATCTCAAAGCTTATAAAGAATTTTAAGATCGTCAAAGTTGACAGGCAGACTAATAGGGTGGCGCATGAGATTGCTAAATTTAGTTTTGGTAACAAGTCTGAGGGTCTTTTATGTAATAGTGTTCCGCCCTGTGTGGTAAATTTTGTAATGAATGATTGTAAGAATCTTGTTTTATCTAATTAATACAAGGTGTGTTTTTAAAAAAAAAAAGAAATCTATGCACACACTCACCATGAGTTGCATGCTGCCGGTGTAGTACTGTAAAATTTTTTTTTGACTATGTGTAGTACTGTAGTTGTATGTAAGAGCTTGTTAAAGAAGTGTATGTTATTATTTACGCTCGGTATGGGAAGCAGGAATTTCACACAATCCAACCCGACCATTGCCCAACCAGGTTAATAATTATAAACGATTATGGCCGCCATGTGCACAATAAAACAGCACTAAATTCCCAACCTGTAATCATCCACATCAAGGTGCTGATCTGGACCTATATATACTATATACAACTGCAGATCAGAAGTCAAGCGCTGGTTCAATTGCTCTGGAATATACAGGCATATGGAAAATCAAGTCTCAAGCAGTGCTCCTAATATACATCTCATCTACATCTGGAGAGTCACATGAGCCCATGCATCAGCTGCATCTACCTAGCATCTTCTGGGTCCTAAGCCAGGCTCAAGCAAATCCAAATCCCTGCATTTTTTGTAACATGCCAAAGTTATTCAACATTCAACAAAAATAAACTATTATGTTCCACACAAAGCGATGTAGGAAAGTATTACAAATTTTGAAACCACGATGTAATTTTTTTTTATTTTAAAAAGACAGTAAAATCTTGATGAATTTCAAAAGAAATGCTACTGACAGCAAAGGCTTGCACTAGTCATTGTTTTGAAGTTTTTACTACTGAGGGTTATCTCACCTAGCTGCACACATCTATGCTGTTTCGTCTTCATCATGTCGACTTCGCAAACCTGCGACAAGCTTGCATGTCTTCAAGAAAGCATCCAGCAACTGCATAGGAAGCACCCATGTTAAAACTTAGATGTTCTCACTATTGAACATATCATCACAAGATCCATGGATGCAACTCTTGCCAACTGTAACACAGACAACTTCTGCGAGTGCCAAAACGTTCAACATGCTGTCAAAAGGTGCACCCAGGCAGATAATTTAAGAAAAATCAACACTTATGACATGGACTTGCAGTACTTACCCCCGGGTATTTCTGCAATGTAGGAGAGTAGTGATCAAGAGTTACATATATCTTTTCGAGAAGGCTCAAATGTGTATTAACCTTGTCGCCCAAAACGACAACCTGAATCACGTAGGAAATAGTGAGTTCATAATGACAGTACATCACATGTTATTGCAACAATTAGAAGTTCAATTCAGAAAAATGAACCTTTCATTGTTACGCATATCTATGATTTAATCTGTAGACAGGAAACTCTCCACAAATGCTACTGTATAGGAAGAAGAAAATACAGTGTTTGACAATATAGCCCAGGAGATAGACAGTGTAAACAAGGAATACCTTAGCTTCAGCCTTTTGGAGCTCAGAGCGCCTTGTTTCGAGCATTTGTTTGTACCAGAGGCCTACTTTTGTTAGAACTACAGCTTGTTTGACCATGTGACTGCAATGATCAGTCAAATCCTCTGATCTGAAATAAATAAATAATGACCACATCAAGCTACAGCTATGATTAGGATTTGGTAATGCCAGTCTGTACCTTTTGCAAGCAATGGCACATGGAATTTTAAACATTCATGAGAATAAAATAAAAAAATAGTTAAGAGCATCTTAGACTGGATTTGCATTTTAAAAGCAAGATGGACTGACCTGTTTTCAGTTTTTTCCGTTGACAATTTTTGCTCAATCTCCACAAACTCCTTTGACAGCTTCATGATAGATACCAAAATGCACTCCAATTGCTTTTCTTGCCCGTTCTTAGTGAGGGCACCATCGTAATCCATAACTGAACCGTTCAGTTTGAGAAGTTCATCATACCGCAGATCTTGCTTGGGAGTCTCGCATGATCTTCCTGGTGATATTTGAGGCTCCACCTGGATATCGCGCAGAATCATTTCAGCACTCTCTTGCTTGATGACTTCTGGATCTTCCTGATGCTCTTCGAACACACGCTCTTTCTCTAGCGCTGCTAGCTTCTCCTTCAACTTCCGGTTTTCTTCATTCGACAGACACAGGACCTTCTCCTTCTCAGAGATCACAGCTTCAAGTGAAGACAGTTTTGCATCAAAGCTCAGTGCAGCATCATGCATGTCATCCATAGAATCATCAAGTAAACTTCTTGTAACAGTACGGTATAGCCCATCCTTAACATCACCTTCGATACGGAGGTCCTCCTGCTCTTCTCTGCTTTTCTCAATTTGCCTCAAGAGATCTTGTTCTGAAGATAATTGAAGTGAGATGTCTCTGCTGGCTTCAGACAGCTGAGATGATAATTCCTTAACATCCTTCATGTTATCTGCAAGCAAACCTCTAAGATGCTGATTGTCATAGTATAAAGAATCAATTCTGCTCGCCAGTCTGGACCTTTCGTCGAGTTCATCGTGAGTCGTGTGAAGTGTGGGTGCCTTTATATTCTTGGACATGATTTGGTCCATTCTAGCGATGATCTGTGGGATTTTCTTTCTTAAAGGTTCAAACTCCACATCATTCTGAAGAGCAAGAGACCCCTTCTCTCGTTTCAATTTGAAGAGCTCTTCAGTCTTCTCTTGCAAGGCCAGTTCATGTGTCCTCTTCAATTTGCTTATCTCTGACTTAAAGTAGCTTATTGTTTCTTCCCTGGTCATAGCATTCAAATGGCGGAAGTCGGATTTTTCCGAGATGACCATGGATTTCTGTTTCCTGAAACTCTTGCTTTCCTCGGTGCGGGGTGTAGCATGATCCTCCTTTGTCTTCTTTCCAAATAAATACTTCCACTTATTGCTCTTGCTACCTGAACTTTCTTGCTTACTGTGAGAAATGTGTGATTCTGGTACTGAAGGCAACAGCAGCTTAGAAAGAGCACCCAGGTCCTCACGCATCGCGGCAAACTGAGATACTGCTTCCTGCCAATTCTTACTCATGATGTTTGTGACAGACATTTGCTCATACAACTTCCTCTCTAGCTCCTCCTGCAAGCCAGCAATGCATTCTGCGACTGTAATGCCGATGATTTCCAGCTGCAACTCGTGCTCCCACTGGAGATCAGTAACCGACGGGTTGGTCAGGCCAGGCATGTCCCTAGCTTGCCGGAACACGACGGCCAGCAGCAGCTTCAGTGCGTTGAACCTTTCATCTATCTCGATCAGCATCACATCAAGGGACATGCCCAGGTGCGTGCCGACTATGTAGCCATTATCCGGTAAAGCGTAGTTTTCCAGACCTGTTACATCCCCCTTGAGCCTATCCAGATGCGTATCCACTTCCAGTTTCATCATATCTAAGTACTCCAGGTAGTTGGTCTCTGCATTTGGGGCGCAAATGTGTCGATTTGATCGCGACAGCGATCTTCCAGAACCTTCCAAGTAGCTCTCGGTGCTGGAGTTGGACTTGAAGGACAACCTCGGCGTGAGCGAATCCTCGGATGTTACGGACCAGCCGTCTGGAACGGTTGGTCTGTTGGGCAGAGAGGTCATTCTTTCACTAAACACCTGCAAAAAGTTTTTAGATTTGGTTTAACATCAGATAGGAAGTAAACAGTTTGACACTAACTTGAATCTTGAAATCAAATTATACTAGCCAACACAGGATGACAGGAATAATCTAAATCAAACCAATAAAATCCCAAGTTCGAGTTCAGTTCTCGTGGAGAGAAACTAAAAAAAGGCAGAAATCCCTGACATGTTCATGTTTATAGGCGAAATGAAGCAGAGATGCTTGATTTATTCAGAACAGAGGAAACAGCTGACCACGCTACGTGAGAAAGAATACATTTCATGATGATTATTCGGTGCTTGGAAGAAATGAAAGCGTTCGAATCCTCGTCACCTTATGTGTGGAACGAGCAAGCAGGGCATGAAGAGAAAAAACAGAGCAGCAGCGGCATGGACGGCGCATACCTTGGTGATCGGATGGCTCGTCCGCTGGACCGCCTCCATGGCCGCCGCGCCCGCGTCGCCGATGGCGGTTCAATCGGCTGACTTTCTGCGCGCGAACGCCACAGCCTAGCGCTGATTCGCGGCTGCTCCGGCGTCCAGGTTGCCACCAGCAGTAACAACTAACTACTCGGTCGTACAGGCGACATTATTGGATTGGAGAGGATAGAGTCATAGAGGAGGGGGGAGGGCGATGGGTTGATGGCGACGGAGAAGGAAGGGAGGGAAGCGCGGTTAATAGTAACACGACCGGGAGGGAGTGGTTAGCGCGCGGGGGCGAACGGATCGCCGGCGCGTCGCCAGGTAGGTGGCGACGGACGGGGCTGGCGGCCGGGGACTCGAGCTGTCAGCCGGATGGTGGCAGCGGGCGCCGGCGGGGCCCGCCTCCGGCGAGATGTGGACGGGAGGGAGGGAAACCGTCCGGAGTCCACTCAGTGGTGCCCGTTCCGATTGGCGCGGGGGAGTTGGGGTTCCATTTTCCACGGGGCGCATACGGTCGTACTACATCGCCATGCTTATCACGCCTGCCCCGCCATGTACATCGCCACCGCTTATTAATCGGTTCATCAACTTTTTAACCAATTGCTTTATATGAACGCTTGCGTCTATAAACAATTCATTAATCGTTGGCTATTTTCTTTTTTGAGGGTATCGTTGGTCGAAATTGATGATGCTTTTTGGCCAAGAAAACCCGTACCTATTATTAAACAAATAAAACTGATTCTGTATTAAAATAAATTGTATTTGTTTGTCATGGAGTCACGACCCCTCCCCCCTCCCCCCAAAAAAGAATATATGTAATATTTGGTCCTCAACAAAAATAAAATGTGTTTTTGGTCAATGTCTTGTTTTAGCCAACCAAATAGCCCTTTGTAATCATTTTCGCAAGGGTAAATCTACAATTTATCCTATACCACATAGATCCCGAGACAAGCGTTTTATCAGTAAACACGCAAACGTGTGAATGTGATACACCGTTGCATGCTTGATCCAATGATTAAACCCTGCAAAAAGAATTGATTTTACTGTATAATTTTTATTATCAACATCTATGATATCGAATAAACGATTTCATATTGGAATATACTTATACAATGCACGCTAATTTTTGAGTTGTTTTTCTGAAAAGAAAGGCCATCCCTCTATAATTTTTATCTGACAAAACATACTTATACAGAAATTGATGTCAAAGCGTAACTTTAAGAACCATACATCATTCCAAAACGACCTGAGTTTTTGGACGAATGCAGTACATCATCTCTTGTTGTTGGATGTGGAGATACGTATGTTAAATGCAGCGCTGGCGTTTAGGTGAGGAAACAATAACAACCCATATAACCGACTCCACATGGGACAAAGCATGTGCGTAGAATGAAACGAACATATATTGGTAATTTATTTAAAAGGTTGGTGCATGCATAGAGCCCGATCTGAACAGTTGTCATTCGTCATTTTGACAATGCGGGCAGTGCGTTGTCACAGGGGGGCAATCATAGAGTAGCAGCAATGCAAGTCAATGATGGGAGCATTCTTGGTTGAGGAGGGCATTTGTTAGGTCAGAGAGAAACGCAGCCCTGGTGGCCTGCTCTCGCTCTTGTCACGGCCGGGAAGGTGCCGCCTGGTGTTTAGAGGGTTATTGTCTGAAACTAGCAGCATGATGTACGTACGGGCGATGTTGCATGGTTGATTGGTATGTAGATTAATATGCAATCAATTATAATTCAAACAAGAAAATTGTAGTTGTTCACAAAAAAAGAGAGACCTTGCTCCATTCCTGCGTAGAGAAGAAAAAGCATACGAAAGAAATAACGCTCACACGTATGGCAGTTTGCACTTCGCCTGTATGCGTCTATCCATATTGATTTTATTTTGCACGAATCCTAAAGGAATTTGTTGAAATTTCTATGCCACGTAGGCATCATCGTGTGTGTGGGTGTTGGAGAGTTCGCCCACACGCCCCACAACGCGCGGTTGCCAGTTGCGCGGCCAAACCGGTTTCTGCCCACACAGTCATCACCTAGTCCACCGCGTGTGAGCGAACTCTTCTTCGTCCACACATCGCTCGTACGTTGCTAGATGGCAACTGTAGTGCACTTGCGTGGCAACTACGTAAACATACATGACAACTACGATCCGTTGCTAGACGACAACTGCAATTGCGCGTACTTGGCAACAAGGTAAACACACTACATGGCAATTATGGTTAAACCACACGCGACAATTAGGTAAACACACATGGCAACTATCTCCAGATAACTAAATTGTTGTCCCGCGGGTAACTACAGTTAATCAAAACAAAAAGAGTTGTCATGCTTTTACAACTATAGTTGTCATCCGGGATAACTAGAGTTGCCATCCCGGCGGTAACTAGAGTTGCCATCCCGGCGGTAACTAGAGTTGCCATCCCGCGGGGTAACTAACGTAGCTGGGCGAGGACGTGTGGGTAGATTTTCTTCGTGCCTCATACGCGGGTGGGAATAACTAGTACTTGTTGGGCGTGTGGCACGAAGTAGCCATGCCCACACGTGTAGGCAGTTCTATTGTTCGCCCACACACGATTCATGTGGGTTGCCTCCTACGTATGCCACACATGGTATGTGAGCACATGTCTAATATGCCAGACGTGTGATGAATATCGGGACCCAAAACATAACCTTATTCGGTTGAGTGTGAGAAAGGAGTACCAAAACAATATGATACTAACACAATGCCCATGTGTTGCCATAGAATTATTGGCTTAGAGATGGTGAAATAACTTTAGTGTCATTTATCAATGCCGTCAGAGAATTTTAAATGGCCAAGAGAACTAAAATCAAGATTTATTTTGGGTTGAACTAATATCCTTTGTCTTCATCGAACAACTATTTTATCCTTTAACTTTTTTTACTTACTGTTTTTGAGTAAATTGCACAAAACCACAACTTTAAAAGCTAGGCTTGTAGAAAACATTATGTTACATTTTTGTTGCAGAAAACACAGTGTCTATCGTGATCCTTTTGCAAATAACACTGATCGATGGATTTGCCTTGGCTAAGCATGTTTATGACAGATGGGGCCGTCAATCAGGATGATGTGGCACCGCTTAACATCTTACATGTAACAACGACAATTGGTAACGTTATCATCATGTGTGAGACTGTGGGGTCCACTTGTCATTGAAAGAAATGAAGGGAAAAAAATCTGGTCAAGGCAAAGTCAGCCATCTGTTCCTTCTGCCCCTAGCTGAGGCAGAGCTCGCCGTCCACCATGGGCAAGGAAGAGGTGCCGATGCTCGACCCGGTCCTGACGGAGCAAGTGCTCGGCCCCAGGACCAGCTGCCGACGCTGGAGCTCGTCAACCTCCCGCCGCCGCACTACTTCGTCCAGATCCAGTTGGATCGGTGCATCCCTGTCGGGTCCATGTTGCCCACCTCGCTGCTGTCATGCCTGGTGCTAGCCACGCCTAATGCTCGCCGTGCCCGGTAGGCCTCCTGATGCTCGCCGCGCCCGTTGCTTGATGCTGCTGCTGCTCGCCGCGCCCACTGTCCACTGCTCCTTGCGCTTGTTGCTGCTCGCCGCACTTGCGACTGCTGCTGCTCGAGCTGTCATGGCCAAGGCAGAGGCCACGGTCGTCGTTGCTGCGCGGATGTCATGCCAGAGGCCACCAGCGCTCGACCACGCCCCACCAGGGAGCACGGATATGAGGTGCGAAAGGTAGCGGTGGCTCTGTTCCTGCCAGATCCAGGCGAGGGCGGGCTAATGGAGACGACGGGGCGCGAAAGTCACGACAGGGCAGCCGCCCATCCCTGTTCTTGCGAGATCCGGGCTCTAATCGGAGCGGAGGCGCACGACTCTGAGGTGTGGAAGGGGTCGGCGGCTCGACTCTTGCCAGATCCAAGCGAGGGCTGGTTTACAGCGGCGACATTCTTGGAGCTCAGGGACCATGGCGATGGGCGGTGGTGATCCGCGCGGGGGGGGGGGGGGGGGGGGGGGGGGGGGGGAACAGGATGAAATGCTGACGATTTCCAAAAAAAGGGGTCAACATAACAGTGTTAGAAATTTGTGCCACGTCAGCCTGACTAACGGCCCCATCTGTCATAAACATTATTTGCAAAAAGATTATGATAGACACGGTGTTTTCTGCAACAAAAATGCAATGTAATGTTTTTTGCAAATCCAGCCTTCAAAGTAATGGTTTTGTACAATTTAATCTATTGTTTTTATTGTGAAGTCTTTGCTTGCTCGTCTATGTGTGAAGATATTTGTATTATTTACGTATTTGTCTTCGTGTTTGACTTCCTTTATCCTATTAACTACGTGGTATGCATGATGTATACGCTCATAATATTTGTCAGTTCATCCTTTGTCACTAGTAGAAAACGACCCATTTGTTCCGGTTCTGGAACCGGGACTAAAAGGTCGGGACTAAAGCCCTAAACCTTTAGTCCCGGTTCGCTTACGAACCGGGACAAAGGGGCTCCACGTGCCCTCTGCGTAGAGCCCAGGCAGGAGGACCTTTAGTCCCGGTTGGTAACATCAACCAGGACCAAAAGTTGCTGGGTTTTTTTGAGGGGGGGGGGGGGTTAGGGTTTTTTGGATGGTTAATCAGGGGTTTCATATTGTGTTAGCTAGCTAATTAATAGAGGGAAGTGTCCTCTCTTTCTCCGTGCTTGGTCGACGCTGCTTGCTACTATACATATAGAGAGAACTCGACGCTAGCTAATAAGCGTATGAAGGAACCATTAATTACACAAGATCTAAAACCTCATCATCATCATCTTAATCATACAAAGTTAAAGTCTCATAAAACAAAAAAAGATAAAATGACATAGTCGAGTATGCAAAAGATAACTCGGGATGGAAGGGGCTTTTTATTGTCATATTACCTTCGGGTTGCATCAACGGTGGCACAACTTCATTTGGCAATTTCTGTTGAAGAACATAATAGTAGCCTAGTTATCAATGTAATCAATACCATTTACGCAACAGTACTAGTGTACTTAATTAGCAACTATTACCAAGATATTTCGGTGAATGTCATATCCCTCAACCTATGCACTAGTTGTTGGGGAACGTTGCATGGGAAACAAAAAAATTTCTACGCACACGCAAGATCTATCCATGTGGTGATGAGCATCTACGAGAGGGAGAGTGGATCTACATACCCTTGTAGATCGCTAAGCGGGAAGCGTAAGAAACACGGTTGGTGTAGTCGAACGTCTTCGCGATCCAAATCGCCGAGCGTCCCGCGATCTCATCACGATTCGTCCTGCGATCCAATCACGATCCGTCCCGTGAACTCATCATGATCCGTTCCACGATTACATCACGATCCGTCTTGCGATCTTGATCACGGTCCTTCCGATCTAGCACCAAACGGACGGCACCTCCGCGTTCAGCACACGTACAACTCGATGACGATCTCCGCCTTCTTGATCCAGCAAGAGGGAGCGGAGAGGTAGATGAGTTCTCCGGCAGTGCAACGGCGTTGCGGCGATGGTGGTGGAGCTATTCCGGTAGGGCTTTGCCTAAGCACTACAGAAAACCGATCTAGAGGAGAAACTATGCACTAGAGGATAGGGTAGCATGTGACTGAAAATCTCGTGCAAAAACCCTAAAACCTCTAGTATATATAAGAGGAAGAGATGAGGAGGCTTGGCGCAAGGGACAAGCCCTCTAGGCTTCGTCCGACTTGGGAGGAGAGGAGGAATCCTCCTCCAATCCTAGTAGGACTAGGACTCCTTCCCTTTTTGCCTTTTTTTTTTGCCTTTTTTCACCTTTTCTCTTTGGGCTTTTCTTTCCCAGCCGCATGGGCCTTGTGTGGGACTTTCACCAGCCCACTAAGGGCTGGTATTCACTCTCCCACAGCCCATGTAGCCTCTTGGGTCGAAATACCCCTCCCGATGGTCTCCCGATACACTACCGGCACTCCCGGTACACTACCGATGAGCCCGAAACTTTTTCGGCGACCAAAACAGGACTTCCTATATATCAATATTTACCTCCGGACCATTCCGGAGCTCCTCGTGACGTCCGGGATCTCATCCGGGACTCCGAACAAATTTCAGTCACCACCATGCATAACTCTATACTACCGAAACGTCACCAAACCTTAACTGTGCAGACCCTGCGGGTTCGAGAACTATGTAGATATGACCGAGACACCTCTACGGTCAATAACCAATAGCGAGACCTGGATACCCATATTGGTTCCTATATATTCTACGAAGATATTTATCGGTCGAACCTCTATGCCAAGGATTCAGTTAATCCCGTATGATGTTCCCTTTGTTCTTCGATATGTTACTTGCCCGAGATTCGATCATCGGTATCTCCATACCTAGTTCAACCTCGTTACCGGCAAGTCTCTTTACTCGTTCCATAATACAAGACCCCGTGACTAACACTTAGTCACATTGCTTGCAAGGCTTATTGTGATGTTGTATTACCAAGTGGGCCCTGAGATACCTCTCCGTCACATGGAGTAACAAATCCCAGTCTTGATCCATGCCAACCTAACAGAGACCCTCGGAGATACCTGTTGAGCACCTTTATAGTCACCCAATTACGTTGCGACGTTTGGTACACACAAGGCACACCTCCGGTGTCAGTGAGTTGCATGATCTCATGGTCATAGGAACAGACACTTGACATGCAGAAAACAATAGCAATAAACTGACACGATCATATGATACGTTTATAGTTTGGGTCTTGTCCATCACATCATTCTCCTAATGATGTGATCCCGTTATCAAATGACATCTCATGTCCATGGCTAGGAAACCTTAACCATCTTTGATCAACGAGCTAGTCTATTAGAGGCATGCTAGGGACATGGTGTTGTCATAAACTTCTTTGCAACAAGTCGAGCTTTACAAATGGTGACATTTACCATCAGCGTCTGTCTTCATTTTAAAGATCCATTTGTACTCAACGACCTGCCGTCCAACGAGCAAGTCTACCAAAGTCTATACTTGGTTTTCATACATGGATCCTATCTCAAATTTCATGGCCTCTAACCATTTGTTGGAATCCGGGCCCATCATTGCTTCTCCATAGTTCGTAGGTTCATCGTTATCCAACAACATGACCTCTAAGACAGGGTTGCCGTACCACTCAGGAGTAGTACGCGTCCTTGTTGACCTATGAGGTTCGATAGTAACTTGATCCGAAGTTTCATGATCATCATCATTAACTGCTTTTCAACTAACGTAGGCTCCACAGAAACATCTTTCTGTGCTGCGCTACTCTTTGATTGAAACAAAAGGTTCAACAACCTCATCAAGTTCTATCCTCCTCCCACTCAATTCTTTCGAGAGAAACTCTTTCTCGAGAAAGGACCTAGTTTTAGCAACAAACACTTTATGCTTGGATCTGAGATAGAAGGTTTACCCAACTGTTCTTAGGGTATTCTAAGAAGATGCATTTGTCCGCTTTGGGTTCGAGCTTATTAGGAGAAAACCTTTTTCACATAAGCGTCGCCGCCCCAAACATTAAGAAATGATAGCTTAGGTTTCTATCAAACCATAATTCACATGGTGTCATCTCAACGAATTTAGATGGTGCCCTATTTAAAGTGAATGTAGTTGTCTCTAATGCATAACCCCAAAACTATAGTAGCAAAACGATAAGAGACATCATAGCCCTCACCATATCCAATAGAGCACGACTATGATGTTCGGACACACCATCACACTATGGTGTTCCAGGTGGCGTGAGTTGTGAAACGACTTTCACATTGTCTTAAGTTGTATATCAAACTCGTAACTTAGATATTCAACTCCACGATCATATCGCGGATATTTTATCTTCTTGTCACGATGATCTTAAACTTCACTCTAAATTTGCTTGAACTTTTTCAAACGATTCAGACTTGCATTTCATTAAGTAAATATACACTATTATCTACTCAAATCATTAGTGAAGGTAAGAAAATAACGATATCCACCGTTCGCTACAAGACTCATTGGATTGCATACATCTACATGTATCATTTCCAATAAATCACTTGCCCGCTCCATCAATCTAGAAAATGGGGTCCTTAGTCATCTTGCCCAAGAGGCACGGTTCGCATGTCTCAACCGATTCGAAATTGAATGAGTCCAAAGATCCATCAACATGGAGTTTCTTCATGCGCTTTATACCAATATGACATTTAGCGGCAGTGCCACAAGTATGTGGTACTATCATTATTAACTTTGTATCTTTTGGCATCAATGTTATGAACATGTGTATTACTATGATCAAGATTCAACAAACCATTCTCACTGGGTGCATGACCATTGAAGGTATTATTCATGTAAACAGAATAATAATTATTATCTAACTTAAATGAATAACCGTGTTGCAATAAACACGATCTAATCACGTTCATGCTCAACGCAAAACACCAAATAACATTTATTTAGGTTCGTCACTAATCCCGAAGGTAAAGGGAGCGTGCGATGTCGATTACATCAACCTTGGAAACATTTCCAACATACGTTGTCACCTCACCCTTAGCTAGTTTCCGTTTATTCCATAGCTTTTACTTCGAGTTACTAACATTTAGCAACCGAATCGGTATCCAGTACCCAGGTACTATTGGGAGTACTAGCAAGGTACACATTAATAACACATATATCAAGTACACTTGTGTCGACGTTGTCAGCCTTCTTATCTACAAAGTATCTAGGGTTATTCCGCTTCAGCGACCGCTCACCTCATAATAGATGCACTTAGTCTCGGGTTTGGGTTCAACTTTGGGTTGCTTCACTGGAGCAACAACTGACTTGCCATCCATGAAGTTTCCCTCCTTGCCCTTGCCCTTCTCGAAACTAGTGGTTTTACTAACCATCAACACTTGATGCTCCTTCTTGATTTCTACCTTTGCGGTGTCAAACATCGCGAACAGCTCAAGGATCATTATTTTTATCCCTGACATTTTATAGTTCATCACCAAGTTCTAGTAGCTTAGTGACTGTGACTTGGAGAACTATATCAATCACTATCTTATCTGGAAGATCAACTCCCACTCGATTCAAGCGATTGTAGCACCCAGACAATCTGAGCACATGCTTAACGATTGAGCTATTCTCCTTCATCTTGCAGGCAAATAATCTTGTTGGAGATCTCATATCTCACAACATGGGCACGAGCCTGAGATCCTAATTTCATCTCTTAGAACATCTCATATGTTCTGTGACGTTCAAAACGTTTTGGAGCCTCAATTCTAAGCCGTAATGCATGACGCACTAAACTATCAAGTAGTCATCGGAACGTGGCTGTCAGATGTTCACAACATCTACAAACGATGCTAGAGGGGGTGACTTACCGAGCGGTGCATTAAGGACATAAGCCTTCTGTGCAGCAATGAGGATAATCCTCAGATCACGGACCCAGTCCGCAATATTGCTACCATCATCTTTCAAAGTATTTAAACTCCAGACTTTTTGTGTGTTCAAAATGTACCATTCAAAGCCACATCATCAATTTTCAACCCTTCCCGACATCATTTGTTATTTTTCATGCAGTTATTGTTTTTTAGCTAAATGACCCTGAAATTGGAAAGCACTACAAATGAACTCTGAAAAGGTTGAAACTTGGCATGGTATCATCATTTCACCCACATAGCATGTGCTAAAAAGTTGAGAGGGTTACGGAAAAAGTTGGATGCACTTTGTGTACAAAACGGACATTCTCTTTCAAAGTATCAGGGTTTTGGACAGAAACTCATCTGTTACAAAAGGCATTTCATTTCTTCACATGTAATGCAGTCATATTCTAGATCAAAGGCATCATCATAATAGTTGTGGAGAGAAAGTCTTCACTTTTCTTCACTTGTGTCCTTTGCTTATTACGCCGTAACCATGGATAATCTTCATTGTTTAATAGGGTGCTTGGGTCAGCCTTGACTTTGAAGGGAGGAATTTCCTGATACTTTTCATAATCTTCAGACATGTCTGTCTTGCCCTCCAATCCCATGATGTATCTTTTGCCTGAAAGAACTATGTGTTGCTTTGGCTCATCGTATGATGTATTCGCTTCCTTATCTTTTATTTTTCTCGGTTTGGTAGACATGTCCTTAACATAGAAAACCTGCGCCACATCATTGGCTAGGACGAATGGTTCGTCTGTGTACCCAAGATTGTTGAGATCCATTTTTCCCTTCCGTAATGCGGGTCTAACTGTACCCCGCCTCTTGTAAGATTGACCCATTTGCATCGAAACAAAGGGACCTTCAAATCATGTCCATAGTCAAGTTCCCATATCTCCTCTATGTAACCATAATATGTGTCGACCTTCCCATTGGTTGTTGCTGCATCAAAGCGGACACCGCTGTCTTGGTTGGTGGTCCTTTGATCTTAGGCGATCATGTAAAATGTATTCCCATTTATCTCGTACCCTTTGTAAGTCAATTCAGTCAAAGATGGTCTCCTGGCCAACGAGTACAACTCATCAGAAATAGTGTTGTCACACCTAAGACGTGTTTGCAACCAACTGCCAAAAGTCTTGATGTGTTCACATGTAATCCAGTCGTCACACTGCTCTGGGTGTTTGGAGCGTAGAATGTTCTTGTGTTCATCAACATACGGGGTCACCGAGGTAGAATTCTATAGAACTGTGTAGTGTTCTTGAGACCAAGAATGCTCGTCCCCGCATATTATTGACTTTGCTCCTAGCATGCCTTTTCCACTCAGTCTCCCCTCATACTGCGATTGAGGGAGACCAATCTTCTTAAGGTCAGGAATGAAGTCAACACAAAACCCAATGACATCCTCTGTTTGATGGCCCATGGAAATGCTTCCTTCTGGCCTAGCACGGTTACAGACATATTTCTTTAGGACTCCCATGAACCTCTCAAAGGGGAACATATTGTGTAGAAATACAGGGCCCAGAACGACAATCTCGTCGACTAGATGAACGAGGACGTGCGTCATGATATTGAAGAAGGATGGTGGGAACACCAGCTCAAAACTAACAAGACATTGCGCCACATCACTCCTTAACCTTGGTAGGATTTCTGGATTGATCACCTTCTGAGAGATTGCATTGAGGAATACACATATCTACACAATGGCTAATCGAATGTTTTCCGGTAGAAGCCCCCTCAATGCAACCAGAAGCAGTTGCGTCATAATCACGTGGCAGTCATGAGACTTTAGGTTCTGGAACTTTTTCTCCGCCATATTTATTATTCCCTTTATATTCAATGAGAAGCCAGACGGGACCTTGATACTGAGCAGGCATTCAAAGAAGATTTCCTTCTATTCTTTGGTAAGAGCGTAGCTGGCAGGACCTTCATACTGCTTTGTAGGCATGCCATCTTTTTCGTGAACACGTTGTTGGTCCTCCCGTGCCTCCGGTGTATCTGTTGTCTTACCATACACACCCAAGAAGCCTAGCAGGTTCACACAAAGATTCTTCGTCACGTGCATCACGTCGATTGCAGAGCGGACCTCTAGGTCTTTCCAGTAGGGTAGGTCCCAAAATATAGATTTCTTTTTCCACATGGGTGCGCGTCCCTCAACGTCATTCGGAACAGATAGTCTGCCGGGACCCTTTCCAAGGATTACTTGTAAATCATTAACCATAGCAAGTATGTGATCACCGGTACGGATGGTGGGCTTCTTCCGGTGATCTGCCTCGCCTTTGAAATGCTTGCCTTTCTTTCGACATTGATGGTTGGTCGGAAGAAATCAACGATGCCCCAGGTACACATTCTTCCTGCAATTGTCCAAGTATATACTTTCTGTGTCATCTAAAATGTGCGTGCATGCATGGTATCCCTTGTTTGTCTATCCTGAAAGGTTACTAAGAGCAGGCCAATCATTGTTGGTTACAAACAACAACGCATGCAGGTCAAAATCCTCCTATTTGTGCTCCTCCCACACGCGTACACCGTTTCCATTCCACAGCTGTAAAAGTTCTTCAACTAATGGCCTTAGGTACACATCAATGTTGTTGCCGGGTTGCTTAGGGCCTTGGATGAGAACTGGCATCATAATGAACTTCCGCTTAATGCACAACCAAGGAGGAATGTTATAGATACATAGAGTCACGGGCTAGGTGTTGTGATTGCTGCGCTGTTCCCCAAAATGATTAATGCCATCCGCGCTTAAACCAAACCATACGTTCCTTGCGTCACCTGCAAACTCCTTCCAGTACTTTCTCTTGATTTTTCTCCACTGCGACCTGTCAACGGGTGCTCTCAACTTCCCGTCTTTCTTACGGTCCTCTCTGTGCCATCGCATATTCTTGGCATGCTCTTTGTTTCTCAACAGACGTTTCAACCGTGGTATTATAGGAGCATACCACATCACCTTGGCAGCAATCCTCTTCCTGGGGCGCTCGCCCTCAACATCACCAAGGTCATCGTGTCTGATCTTATAGCGCAATGCACCGCATATCGGGCATGCGTTTAGTTCCTCGTACTCATCGCGGTACAGGATGCAGCCATTAGGGTATGCATGTATCTTCTGCACCTCCAATCCTAGAGGGCATACAACTTTATTTGCTGCGTGCGTACTGTCGAGCAATTCGTTATCCTTTGGCAGCTTCTTCTTCAATATTTTCAGTAGCTTCTCAAATCCTTTGTCAGGTACACCATTCTCTGCCTTCCACTGCAACAATTCCAGTGTGGTACCGAGCTTTGTGTTGCCATCTTCGCAATTGGGGTACAACCCTTTTTTTGTGATCCTCTAACATGCGATCGAACTTCAGCTTCTCCTTTTCACTTTCGCACTGTCTCTTTGCATCAACAATGACCCTCCGAAGATCATCATCGGGCACATTGTCTGGTTCCTCTTGATCTTCAGCTTCCCCGGTTGCAGCATCACCATATTCAGGGGGCACATAGTTGTCATCATCCTCTTCTTCTTTGCCGTCTTCCATCATAACCCCTATTTCTCCGTGCTTGGTCCAAACATTATAGTGTGGCATGAAACCGTTCACAAACAGGTGGTTGTGAAGGATTTTCTGGTCAGAGTAAGACTTCAAATTCCCACATGTAGGGCATGGACAACACATAAAACCATTTTGCTTGTTTTCCTTGGCCACTTCAAGAAAATGATGCACCCCCTTAATTTACTCATCGGTGCGTCTGTTACCGTACATCCATTGTCGGTTAATCTACGTGCATTACATATAATTAAGTGTGTCAAAAAAATTACAGAACATCAGGAATACAGAAGTGACCAAGTTAATAGAAGTTCATCATCACATTAAAACCAAAACATGGGACTATATAATAACAAGCAATAATTAAAGTAAGAAAATCATACAAGTAAGTATATTTTCTTTTAGAAGGAAGATAAGATCAAGAGGCTCACCATGCGTGGGTGATCGACGGCGGTTTCAGGACGGGGACGGGATAGGACGGACCGCCAAACCTAGACAAATCTTGACGAAAATGGAGTTTGGACAAGGAGCTTCGAGAGGAGAAAGCTTAAATACTGTGGCTCGGGCATTTCATCGAACACCTCATGTGCATAGGAGGTGAGCTAGAGCACCACGACACTCTAACACTGCTGTCCTGGAAAAACAGAGCACTCCACGGCTCTGCCAGCGGCGGGCGAGGGTTTATATAGGCAGATCATTGGTCCCGGTTCATGGCTGGAACCGGGACAATAGGTCTCCCTTTGGTCCCGGTTCCATCCATGAACCGGGACCAATGGTCGTGGGCCAGGAGCATGGCGCATTGGTCCCGGTTCGTGCTTGGAACCGGGACCAAAGGGGCCACACGAACCGGGACCAATGGCCCACGTGGCCCGGCCGGCCCCCTGGGCTCATGAACCAGGACGGTTGCAACCTTTGGACCCGATTCGTGAGCGAACCAGGATTAATGGGATTAGGAGGCCCGAACCAATGCCATGTTTTCTACTAGTGTAAAACATAAACATTCATCATATAAACATAAACATAAACATAAACATAAACATAAACCATAAACATAAACATAAACATAAACATTCATTAAATAAAACATAAATCCACAGAGCAGGGGCGGCGGCGGCTCACAGCGGGGGCGGCGGCAGCGACGCGGAGGTGACGGGGCGGAGATGGGCGGTGACAGGGGCGACGGGGGGGGGGGGGCAACGTGGGAGGGACGGCAAAGGGGCGGCGATGGGGTGACAGGGGCCGGCGGCCGGCGGCGGAGACGGCGACGGAGATCACGCGATATTCGGGCAGCCTGACAACATGGGTGGGGATCTATCCTTCGGGGGAGAGAATGGGTCGAAAACTGCTAAGTGTTTGCTTATATAGAGGGACCTTTGGTCCCGGTTCGTGGCACCAACCGGGACTAAAGGGGTGTATTAGTCCCGGTTGGTGCCACCAACCGGGACCAATGGTCCCTTTTCGTCAGCCAGCAGGAAACAAGGAGCTTTGGTCCCGGTTGGTGCCACCAACCGGGACGAAAGGTGGGTATTAGTCCTGGTTGGTTCCACCAACCGGGACGAAAGGTGGATGCTGCCTAGGGACAAATGTTTAGTCCCACCTCGCTAGCTCAGAGGGCTCGAGAGTGGTTTATAAGCGCTGCTACGCCAACCCTCTTGAGCTCCTCTCAACTGCAGGCTTACGGGCCTAATCGCACACTCCTCTTCCTGTGGGCCTACTGGTCTTGCTGCGGGCCTGAATCCTGGCCCAACTAGCTGGTTGGGTTTCTAGTCGTATTTAGGCCGTGGTGGCCTAGTAGGCGGTATTTTTTTTATTTTTTTCCTGTTTTTTTGTTTTGTTTTTTTGCTTCATTTATTTTCTTTTGTTTCTACTTATAGTTTTTCAGTGATTCTTTTTGCTTTTAGGTCACAAAAATTGTAAACTTTCTGTTAGTGCCATTAGTTTTTAAATTTGAATAGTTTAAATTTGAATTCTTTGAAATTTGTGTGAATCACTAGTTTGTGAATAACTTTACCATAAAAATAGATTTTTGAGTGATTCTTTTTTCCTGCTATTTAACATTACTTTGTTTTAACATTATATTCAATTTGGTAATTTTTAGGTTATTTTAAATGGTTGTTTAAATCAAAAACAGATTTTGTTATTTTAGTTTGCTATTAAAGTTTCTAACAAAAAGTTATTTATAAAATTTCTTTTTGCTATTGAAGAATATTATTGTTCATAAAATAATATTTAAATTGATTATTTTTAGTTCATTGTTTTTGCTATTAGGGTTTCATAAAAGTTTGTTAGTTGATTCTTTTTGCTATTAGTTCATTTTTTGAGCTAAATGACCCTGAAATTGAAAAGCACTACAAATGAATTTTGAAAAGGTTGAAAGTTGGCATGGTATCATCATTTCACCCACATAGCATGTGCTAAAAAGTTGAGAGGGTTACGGCAAAAGCTAGATGCACTTCGTGTACAAAACGGACAGTCTCTTTCGAAGTATCAGGGGTTTGGACGAAAACTCATCTGTTACAAACGGATTTCATTTTCTTGAACTTATTTGAACTCCAGACTTTTTGTGTGTTCAAATGCACCATTCAAAGCCACATCATCAATTTTCAGCCCTTTCTAACTTCATTTGTTATTTTTCATGCAGTTATTGATTTTTTGAGCTAAATGACCCTGAAATTGAAAAGCACTACAAATGAACTCTGAAAAGGTTGAAAGTTGGCATGGCATCATCATTTCACCCACATATCATGTGCTAAAATGTTGAGAGGCTTACGACAAAAGCTGGAGGCACTTCGTGTATAAAACGGACAATCTCTTTCAAAGTATCAGGGTTTCAGACGGAAACCTATCTGTTACAAAAGGCATTTCATTTCTTCAGATGTAACTGCAGTGATATTCTAGATCAAAGGCATCATCATAATAGTTATGGAGAGAAAGTCTTCATTTTTTCTTCGCTTGTGTCGTTTGCTTATTGCGTCGTAACCATGGATAATCTTCATTGTTTAATTAACAGGGTGCTTGGGTCAGCCTTGACTTTGAAGGAAGGAATTTCCTGAAAGTTTTCATAATCTTCAGACATGTTTGTCTTGCCCTCCAATCCCACGATGTCTCTTTTGCGTGAAAGAACTATGCAACGCTTTGGCTCATCGTATGATGTATTCGCTTCCTTATCTTTTATTTTTCTCGGTTTGGTAGACATGTCCGTAACATAGAAAACCTGTGCCACATCATTGCCTAGGATGAATGGTTCATCTGTGTACACAAGATTGTTGAGATCCACTGTTGTCATTCTGTAATGCAAGTCTACCTGTACCCCGCCTCTTGTAAGATTGACCCATTTGCATCGAAACAAAGGGAGCTTCAAATCATGTCCATAGTCAAGTTCCCATATCTCATCTATGTTATCATAATATGTTTCGACCTTCCCATTGGTCGTTGCTGCATCAAAGCAGACACCGCTGTTTTGGTTGATGCTCCTTTGATCTTGGGAGATCGTGTAAAATGTATTCCCATTTATCTCGTACCCTTTGTAAGTCAATACAATCAAAGATGGTCTCCTGGCCAACGAGTACATCTCATCAGAAACAGTGTTGTCACACCTGAGACATGTATGCAACCAACTGCTTGATGTGTTCACATGTAATCCAGTCGTCACACTGCTCTAGGTGTTTGGAGCGTAGACTGTTCTTGTGTTCATCGACATACGGGGTCACCGAGGTAGAATTCTGTAGAACTGTGTAGTGTGCTTGAGACCAAGAATGCCCGTCCCCACATATTATTGACTTTGCTCCTAGCGTGGCTTTTCCAGTCAGTCTCCCCTCATAATGCGATTGAGGAAGACCAATCTTCTTAAGGTCAGGAATGAATTCAACACAAAACCCAATGACATCCTCTGTTTGATGGCCCATGTAAATGCTTCCTTCTGGCCTAGCGCGGTTACAGACATATTTCTTTAGGACTCTCATGAACCTCTCAAAGGGAAACATATTGTGTAGAAATACAGGGCCTAGAACGACAATCTCGTCGACTAGATGAACTAGGACGTGCGTCATGATATTGAACAAGGATGGTGGGATCACCAGCTCGAAACTAACAAGACATTGCACCACATCACTCCTTAACCTTGGTAGGATTTTTGAATCGTTCACCTTCTGAGAGATTGCATTGAGGAATGCACATAGCTTCACAATGGCTAATCGAACGTTTTTCGGTAGAAGCCCCCTCAATGCAACCGGAAGCAAATGCGTCATAATCACGTGGCAGTCATGATACTTTGATTCCGGAACTTTTTCTCTGCCATATTTATTATTCCCTTTATATTCGACGAGAAGCCAGACGGGACCTTCATACTGAGCAGGCCTTGGATGAGAACTGGCATCGTAATGAACTTCCGCTTCATGCACATTCAAAGAGGAAGGTTATAGATACATAGAGTCACGGGCCAGGTGCTGTGATTGCTGCTTTGTTCCCCAAAAAGATTAATGTCATCCGCGCTTAAACCAAACCATACATTCCTTGCGTCACCTGCAAACTCCTTTCAGTACTTTCTCTCGATTTTTCTCCACTGCGACCCGTCAGCGGGTGCTCTCAACTTCCCGTCTTTCTTACGGTCCTCTCTGTGCCATTGCATATTCTTCGCATGCTCTTTGTTTTCTGAATAGACGTTTCAACCGTGGTATTATAGGAGCATACCACATCACCTTGGCAGCAACCCTCTTCCTGGGGCGCTCGCCCTCAATGTCACCAGGGTCATCGCGTCTGATCTTATAGCGCAATGCACCGCATACCGGGCATGCGTTCCGTTCCTCGTACTCACGGCGGTACATGATGCAGTCATTAGGGCATGCATGTATCTTCTGCACCTCCAATCCTAGAGGGCATACAACCTTCTTTGTTGCGTATGTACTGTCGGGCAATTCGTTATCCTTTGGAAGCTTCTTCTTCAATATTTTCAGTAGCTTCTCAAATATTTTGTCAGGTACACCATTCTCTGCCTTCCGCTGCAACAATTCTAGTGTGGTATCGAGCTTTGTGTTGCCCTCTTCACAATTGGGGTACAACCCTTTTTATGATTCTCTAACATGCGATCGAACTTCAGCTTCTCCTTTTCACTTTCGCACTGTCTCTTTGCATCAACAATGACCCGACGAAGATCATCATCGGGCACATCGTTTGGCTCCTCTTGATCTTCAGCTTCCCCGGTTGCAGCATCACCGTATTCAGGGGGCACATAGTTCTCATCATCCTCTTCTTCTTCTCCGTCTTCCATCATAACCAGTATTTGTCCGTGCTTGGTCCAAACATTATAGTGTGGCATGAAACCCTTCACAAAGGGGTGGCTGTGAAGGATTTTCTGGTCAGAGTAAGACTTCAAATTCCCACATGTAGGGCATGGACAACACATAAAACCATTCCGCTTGTTTGCCTTGGCCACTTCGAGAAAATGATGCACCCCCTTAATGTAATCGTCAGTGCGTCTGTTACCATACATCCATTGTCGGTTCATCTGCGTGCATTATATATAATTAAGTGTGTCAAAAACCATTACAGAACATCAGGAATACAGAATTGACCAAATTAATAGAAGTTCATCATCACATTAAAACCAAACCATGGCACTATATAATAACAAACAATAAAAAAAGTAAGAAAATCATACGAGTAAGTATATTTTTTTAAGAAAGAAGATAAGATCAAGAGGCTCACCACACCCAGGCGATCGACGGCGGTTTCAGGACGGGGACGGGACAGGACGGACCGCCAAACCTAGACAAATCTTGACAAAAATGGAGTTTGGACAAGGAGCTTCGAGAGGAGAAAGCTTAAGTATGGCTCGGGCATTTCATCGAACACCTCATGTGCATAGGAGGTGAGCTAAAACACCACAAAGCTCTAACACTGCTGTCCTGGAAAAACAGAGCACTCCACGACTCTGCCAGCGGCGGGCGAGGGTTTATATAGATAGATCATTGGTTCCGGTTCGTGGCCGGAACCGAGACAATAGGTCTCTCTTTGGTCCCGGTTCCATCGACGAACCGGGACCAATGGTCGTGGGCCAGGAGCGAGGCGCATTGGACCCGGTTCGTGCCTGGAACCGGGACCAAAGGGGCCAGACGAACCGGGACCAATGGCCCACGTGGCCCGGCCAACCCCTGGGTTCATGAACCGGGACGGTTGCCACCCTTGGTTCCGGTTCGTGAGCGAACCGGGATTAATGGGACTAGGAGGCCCAAACCATTGCCATGTTTTCTACTAGTGTGTTGCATGCTTAGTGTAGCTCTTGTCATATTATGCTTTATTTAGATCTTGTTTAGATTCTCCATCTTCGAAGACATTTTCTGTTTTGAAGACTTATGAAAGTCGCCTATTCATCCCCTCTAGTTGATAACTAGCAATTTTAGAAATGTGTCCGGACATGTCCACGGACAGTAGTCGGTCACATCTCAAATTTACTCCTCTGCATCCGGATACATCATATTTAAAACCCTAATCCATATAAAGCATGCAAATAAGGAAATCCTACATAGATCAACTATTACTACCTAATTCCTCCTTGAAGATGTTCACTATCTGCTTGCCTGGCTCTGGGTACATGGACGACAGCCACAAATCCGGCTTCTGCGGCTACTATAGTTGCTCCGCCTCGTCCTCCGCCTCTACGTCAAGTTCGGCAAAAACCGCCTCGGTTGCCGCCCGTTCCTGCCGGTTGAACTGCTGGTTGGTCTCTACATGGGCATCATCTTGACGATGGACTCCAAGATAGCCTATAACTACGCCATCTCGGCCGCTTGGAGTACCGCGAACTCTGTCATGGCGTCCTCCATGCCAAAGTTGACCATATGTATCAGCTCATCCTCCGGCATCTCCGCGTCCTCCTCCTTGAGATCCGTCAGCTTTATTGGAACCGATTGCTGCTCTGGCGAGTCCGGAGGCACGCCGGCTATGATGTGAGCGGTACGCCGATCTTCTGCTCAATTTAGAACCGGCACTCCGGCGTGAGCATAACATATGTTGTCTTCTTTTGTCGGGTCATGACGAAGCCGTACAACATGGAGAAAGCTGCGAAGCGAAAGAGAGATGGATGGACTTGGCCTGACGGCACGGAGGGGGAGGAAGTGGATGTGGCTAGGGGTTGGGGGACGCAGGTGGGCAGTTTTCTGGTCACCACCTTAGTCACGGTGTCTACTCCTGCCACGCTGACACCCATGACCGACGCACAAGGGATGCTTGCTCCGTAGCGAAGAAGCAAGAGGGAAACTGCACGACTAAAATTAAGGGGGCGATTACATCATCACTAGCAGTGCACTCGAAAATCATATGATTGCATGTATGTGATAATTAATCTCTTCCGTTGCGAGTTGCAACGCACGGACATATCTACTATAAAAGTCTATTTAATCTTGGTTTTCTCGTTCTCTTTTGCCGTTGTGTCGCGTTTCCTGCACTGATCAAGAGGAAGTCGCATGGATTATCCCGTCGCCGGCGCCTTCTTTCGGCGCCCCGGGCCGCTGTGGCCTTGCCTCGGAGGCGCCGCTCTTGCCGCGGGAGGCATCAGGTCTCGCGGGATGGCCGTCATGGGTGTACCCACCCTGGCCGCCGTCGCCTTCTTCTGGGTCGCCTGGCGGCCGCGGCATGACGACGGCGAGTAGCCGGCGGATCATCCTGCCGGTGACTTCCCTTGAGGCTGGGGCCGTGCTTGTCGTCGCCTGCATGAACTGGCTCGGGAGGGATGACACGCACCCTGTGACGCAAGAGGACGCGGCCGCGGCCGTCCACGAAGCCAAAAGTAAACTAATCGCTGCTGCTCTAACAATCATGCTAATGCAGAATCGATCAAGGTGCGCCTCCTTCATCCCTACCGTATCAGCTGGAGGAGGAACGAAGGTGAAGAAACTTGGAAAGATTGATTCGTGATGAACTGCCTCGTTGCCTTCTATTTATAAATAAGATCGCAACTTGTCAATCCATACGTGATGATGACAAAAAATCTACAAGATCCTAGAACCCCTATACAATTGGTTACGATAGGAAACAAATCATATACTGAGAGGAAGTGGGCATGGCAGGTATAGTTTGCATGCATGTTCGGATGGCCACTTCCCCTAATTAATTGTTCTTGCCCACAAATCATACCATCTTCATTAATTAAGCAGGATAAATATATTTTTCATCCCTCAACTCTTCCAAAGTTTAGAAATGGTCGTTCAATGTTTGAAATCGGATAAGTTTAGTCACTTGAGCGGTTTCCGTCCGACATGAACAACACACATATGGACAGTAAATTTGGGAAAGTAGTACAAATATGAAATTTTATGACATCAAAGATACTCGGGTGTGCAAGGTGCATGCAAATTTCTTGGTGTTTGGACGTTCAACGAGCTCACGGCAAAAAACAAATGTAATTCTACTCTAGGATGGACACCTCCACCTCCACTGTGTGCTTACAACCGGTGGAGGGGATGTGGAGGCCTGTCTTTGTCAGATCTTCTGCGATCCGATCGATTTTGGTCTTCAGACTGTCCGTCTGAATTCGGTCGGTGTTCGTGGTATTTTGAGTATCTACAGAATTTTTTGACGTCCACTTCTTCGGGGCGGCGATTTGCGACCAAGATCGTGGCGGTGACATATTTTTGTCTACATTGATGACTTTTCAGTCGCTACTTCTACGACCTGTTGGGTTTATGCAAGTTTGCTCTGTCAAGGTGGAGGACACCAAATGCAGAATTGAGCTATGCTCACGGCAAATCACCGTTGGATGTAGGAGGAAGAAGGTTTCATCACCCCAAAAACACTGGATGTAATTTTATTTTTCTATAAGGATATGTTTGTAAAGACTTGTGACTTAATATACGACTTTAGGCCTTTTCGCAAAAAAAAAGAACGCACCTCATAAAAATGGCCAACGAAAAAGCCGTTTTCAAATTTTGCATGGTCTGATACTTTTACAAATATGTTACAAAAAACAAGTTTGCCTTACAAACAGGAATTTCTACCTCAAAGGCTGAAACAAATAAGCCTACATTATGTTATGGATTGTTTAGCAAAAAAAAGTAGGTGTGTTGTATAAAGATGCTTGCATATTAAATTGCCTCCATGAATTTTTCACATAATTTTCTAGAGTAGTTTATGCCAAAAAGGCTTCCACTCCACTTTATATATGAAGCACCATAGCCAAACCGATACAAGGTGATGTGGAGATCCTCTAACAAAGTAGATCAAAGGAAAAACAAGAAAATAGAAGGATCCACACCCTAACAAAAGCACCTAAACTATATAACTTGTCTCCAAGGAAAATCACCAGACCTTGTTGCACTGCTCATGCCAAGATGTCGTCGAGGAAGGCCCCCTGCCCTCCTCGCTGGATCGTGAAGCCAGAGCCTGCCGGCGAACAACGAGGACCCGCATAAATGATGAGGAGGGAGGCAAGAGCAACCATTTATGCTAGAGCTGACGAAGCTTCAAGTCAAGATCCAAAGTTGTCGGTCGATGATGGTGCACCACGACGAAGATAGCCTAGGCTCCATGAAGACACACCCAGGAGAAAGCCGGCACACTGCGCCACCGCCTTTGAGACCAAAAAAGGACAAGGATTTTCTCTTGGAGCCCTGACACACACAGAGAGAGAGAGAGAGGGATCACATCGATGCCCCCCAAGAGGGGCGCGGAACCCACAGACAGCACCGTCACCGGTGCCAAAGCACAAAGCTTTTGCCCAGAAGCTCCCACTCGTGCTACACGAGGAAACTCAATACTACTGCAGGAATGCCTAGCAATGGCGGGCACAAAAAGGCCATCGGTGATAGGCCAGGCTTCCAAGGGCGCCCGCCACTGACCTTCCGCCACTATTATAGCCTCATCAGTGGTGGGCGGCCGCACGCCATTGGTAGAGCCCCTGAAGTGGCGGGCGGCGCGAGATGACCCGCCGCTGTTCGTGCAATCTACAATGGCGGGTGGTTGCTTGTGCTCACTGGGAATTAAAATAATATTCGAAAGTGGTCATTGTTGACACACATTAGCATAAATGAAATAAACACGTGGATGAGTGTGTACATATCATTTTTAATGTCAACTTGAGTTCAAACAGACGAGTAAATTTCACAAACCTTACAAGTCGAGACTGAACTGCTAGACTGAGACCAATAATGATAAAACTAAATCTTAAACTAGAGCTTAATCTTAGTACAATACTATTAATGAGAAGAATATGATAGTGCAGAATCCGGTGGTGGTGGGAGCATTCTTGGTGAAAGTATCCTGATAACACTTCGCCATCGAGCTCTGTGAGCCAGACACGAAGATGTCATATATTACAGCGCCCATTCCAATAACCAAATGGGGATTACTCTGAGGTGACATCCGAGCATGCACTACAACGTTGGTCTTCGAGTAGATGACGTCTGTTGTAACTTTTAGTTGTATTTCGGCATAACTCTTGCACATATTGACTCCGTGCTTCTAGTAACTATTGTGAGTCTACCGTGCCATATTCTCTGCCTCTTTCAGCTCCCGCATACAATCTCTCCATCCAAACATTGCATCATCAATCTTTTTTCCCGCGCCATCAACTTCCTCTGCCACTCCAACTCATGTTCAAGAGAATGTCTAGGAGCCATGGAATCCCTGGAAATGTTGTAAGGCGGAAAGCATATCATTAAATCCTTACATGTGCAAATTTTGGCATGACATTTGCTTACCAGTGGAAATATTAAGTGCGTGTAATTTGGCGGAAAAGAATTTAATCAACTTTTCGCCAAAACATTTGCGCTTAGCATATGAAATACCGACGAAACCTTCAGGCAGTGGGATCCCTCCCTCTCTCTCGCTCTGTCTCTCGCGCTCCATGGTGATGTGCAACAAAGGGGTAGATGGGAGGAGGAGAGGGGAAGGGAGATGGAGATGCTACCTGCTGTGGTGGGTGGTCGTGGTCGTGCTTGGACCTACAAGAGCCACGTCGGTGCCGGATCCAGCGGCCTTTGGTCAACGCTGGTGGCGGATTCCGGTGAAGAACATGGGAGGAACCTGAAACCCTAGCCGCGTGTGAGGGGTGCATGCCTTGAGGCGCCGAACTGGACAGAGGGGAGGGAGGGGCGGAGCTTAAAAAGCTTGGGGTCGTGCTGCACGTGGCCGGACCTCATCGGAATCAGCCAGTGTGGATGGTTGCGGCGTTGAGGTCACATGGGAGAGAGAGAGGGCTCGCAGCAAGAGATGGTGATGGTGAGTGATTGAGAGAGAAAAGGGATCGCGAGCGAAGGGAGCTACGTGGTTGTGTCTCCCTCCGGCTTGGCCTCAGAGGCCAAATGGGCTAGGCCTATTTTCTTTTTGAGTGGTGGGCCATTTTTATAGCCCGCCACTATTTTTTATATTCATTTTTGAGCACTAAATGAATTTCTAGGTTATTAATATAGGTGTACAACTAAAGGGCATCTCCAACACTCTCATCGTAAAACACCCAAAGACGTTTCAACCTACGCGGCCGAACGTTTCTTACCATCAAACACAATGCCCAAAAATTATATTATCCCATAAAACACATAGATATGGGCAAGAACGTGATGGTTTTTGGCATTTTAGTTTAGAAAAATTCAAGCGACTCCCAAAAAATACGAAACTCGATATGGTGTCATGATATGAACCATAAAGTTGTGTTAAAAATGAAAATGTATCATAAAAGTTGTCATGTAAAGTGCTTACAAACTTGACTATCTCCAAGGAAGAGACAAAGTTGAAATAGGTAAAGGGTCAAGTTTGCATGTGAATCAGGCGCTGCTTTGTCGGTTGACCTTAAAAAATTTACACACTTAATACACAATTGCATATATCAAATTAAAATTTGGTATTTTTGGGAATTCATTTGCTATATTTAAGCAATTAAAAGCATTTATAGACATTTGATGTCTTAATAATAGCTAATTAACTGGAAAAAAGACCAAACTCCTATATAAAACTTTCAATGATGTAGCTTTAATGTAGATTATTTTGGCCCGTTAGCCTAAACATAAAACACTAAAACCTAACATTATTAAAAAAATGGTACAATAAATAGCAGTGGCAGACACATATGTCTGCCCGACACATGTATTTGAGTTACCAGTGACGGGCCCAAGACATCGCCCCGTCACAGCTATTTTTGAACAGATTTGCCTCTTGTTCAAACAAATACCTATGGTGGTGGGCAGATCGCCACAGGTAACACAAATAGAAGTGGCAGGCGCTGATTTGAGCCCGTCACAAGTAACATTGATCCCATTACAAATCTGGACAGCTATTACCAATGAGGGGCGCAAACTGGTTCCCGTCGCTGGTAAGCCAATATCAGTAACGGGTCGGTTTTGGAGGCCGCCACTGCTAACAGCAGTGGCTGGTGCTAGACAGCGCCCACCACTGATTTGAGTTCATCTATAAGCCCTTTTCCATTAGTGCAATCACCTGCACATCGCGAGGGTAAACATGCCGCCACCCGAACCTCAAGGACACGGTCTAGTCACCGCCACTGCGAAAGCACCACCGACACCAGAATCACTCATCCCGACATCATTCGCCGCCCACACAACTAAAAAAAAAAATACCACAATCACCGCCACAAAGATGCATGCTGAGAAGTCAATCTTACCGACCACCACCCGAGGCCGCCACCTTGGCGTCCAGAGAACCCACAATCTTGCGACACCACCGGCCGACATGAATACACTCATTGGAGATGGCACACCATGACCCTCGCCGACACCCCTCCACCTGTCAACGAGACCAAGCTAGTTTGGGTGACCCAAAGACGGGAACACCGACCATGAGCAGAAGACGACAGCCACAACCCCCTAACTACGACTGCGACTACGGCTCAGCTAACCCACCTTGCCCTTGAGTTGGGTAGGTGTACGCCCCTTGGGTAGCAAGCCACTGACCATAGGCCGGACAAAGTAGTCACCCGCACCCCTTGTTGTGAGCACCTCATGAGGAGGATGGTGACAACATCCACGGGTTGTGCCCCCAAATCAGGCAGCCCGCTGGCCCCGGAGAGCTCTCTGTTGGCGAGTCCCCAAGTTAGGGCTAGGTGTCGCGTCGGCCTTCCTAGCCGCCACCACCATCCCTGAGGTAGACCACCTTCTTGAAACACCGAGAGAGTCCAACTGGTGACGTCCTAGCCAGCCGCAACCAATGCCACTCTGATCCGATCGATCCGGAACCGCTGATGCAATGACTGACCACACCATGTAGCCCACCCCACAAGTAGCATACACCCGCGCCCCCGCCACCCATGTCCGACACAACGCTGCCACCATCCCGCATCAGAGCCATTCAACAGTGGGAGAGGAAACTTCGGTTGTCACCCACGCCAGTCGGGCTTTCCCCAGCAGCGCACATAGGCGGAAGCAAGGAGAGAGGATGGAGAAGGGGGGGGGGGACGCATCCCCCCTCCCCCAGTAGTTTGTAAAAAGCAACTTCTGAATAAATTTTTGTATATGAAACTAGCTCTTCATCACATCGTTTTTCATGTCATTCCTTTAGTTTCGTGAATATAGTTGCTTGCGTATCATCAAAATTGGTTTTGTGCAGTTTGGGCATGCACTAGTTTCTTCAAAAACAAAGTAGAAGGAAACATTAAAAAAAATGCAATTAAGAAAGGTCATGTCGTGTCTAGTTTACTGGAAACAATGCTTACTCCTGATTACACGAACCAATATATTAATTTGAGCTTACCGGAAACAATGCGGAGCAACTTTTTTAGCTTTATTAATTTGAGCTTCGGGGCAGCAAACAAGGATATTTGTTTGGCAGCAGGGCTAACAACTAATCCTGATTACACAACTCAAGGCTAAAACCTTGGAAGAAGGTTAAGAACTAGTCCTCATTGTTAGGTTGATCTCTCCACCGAGTGGGCCTAACGGCCCATCGGACCTTAATCTATTCGCGCCCTGATCGGGGGCGTCCAACCCTCTTATGGTTGGTGGGGCCCTGTGACCTGCAATATATAGAGAGGTGGGGGCCGGGGCACACGGTATGAGGTTCACCGTGCCGCCAGTCTCCCCACCGAAAACTCCCTTCCTATCTAGGGGTAATCGTAGTGCTCATGGGAAGCATCGCCGCCACTCCTCCATCTCGATCTCGCCGTCATCACCACCGCCACCGCATCGACATGGAAGGTTGCTCGAGCTCCTCTGGACAGGGAGCAGGTAATCTCCACATCCTTCACACCTCTACCGGTATCATCTATCCTAGTCGGTCTTGTAAGTCAATCAATGGTGTGAGAGCACCTAGGATCTAGATGGTATTTTCGGTAGAAAGCAAAGAAAAGCAAATCCCCTCCATCCCCCCAAAGAACCCTAGCAGGGCAAAGAACACCCCCCTCAAAAAGCAAAGTCACCGGAATCCTCTCCGGCAAAGAGCGCCGCCATTCCGGCTGCGCCATTCCTCTCGATCCGGACGGGCATCGGCAAGCCGAGCCGTCCGAACGAAGAACTATCGGAAGCCCCAGGGCCCACCAGCAAAGAAAAGAGAAAAAATGGGGGCACAGGGCACCACCACTGGGCCATTCGACGGCGGCGCGCTCTCCTTCGGGAGCTCGCGCGACCGGCGAAGGGTCCGACGGGGGCGCCGCCACCAGTGCACTCCGGCGCGGGAACAGCGGGAGGCCGCCGGGCCTCTCCTCCTCCTCTCTCTCACTGGCTAGTAAGGGGAAGGGGAAAGGTAGCCAGTGGCTCACGCGACGCGGTGGCCAGACGCTGTCGCCGACGGCCGGCGAGGCTCTTCCCCACCGCCGGACACAAGATATCGCTGGGGGAGAAAAGAGGAGAGAAAGAATGGAAGGAAGAGGGCTTTGCGCGGAGCCGTGGCGACCACCACCATCACCGGCGGCCGGCGAAACCGCCGCTCGGAACGAGCTCGCGGGGAGCGGCTATCCGCGAGCCGGGCGGGCGCAGCCCAGCGAGAGAGCACCGAGCGGGCGATGGGAGACTGACGCTAGGGTTGCAGCGATCAGGTCGAGGAGGTGTTTTGTCCGGCCGATGCGTGCGGACAGCCGTCGGATCCGAAGATCCTGATCGGATGACGTCAATCAAAACCCTAGCTCCGGCTCGGGCCAGTTGGGCTAGCTGAGCTGGAGTGGGCCGGCAGAGGCCTGTGCCCCAGGCTGGGGCGCTGGGTGACTGGGCCGGTTTTGGCCCAGACAGCCCTGGTCGCTCTTTTTCCATTTTCTGTCCAGTTTTAGGCAGAATACTACACAATTTTAAATAGTTTTTCTATGCATTATTTTTCAATGAAAATTATGTTTAGAAAATAGAAAAGTAAAAGTTGAAAAGTTTCTGAAAAAGAAAATAGAAAAGTGTCTGAAAATAAAATTGTAATTTTTTTTAAAAAAAGTTCATGAATTTTATAAAGGAAAATGTAATAAAGTTCATGAATTTTTTATTTAATAAAAAAAGTTTTTGTCAAGTATAAATAGTTCATGAAATTATTTTCATGTTTTCCGCTGCGTAATTATTTAATAGTGTGCTTTTACAAAGAAATAAAGTTTAGAGAGAATTATTTTTTTAAAGAGCACATTAAAGTGATTATTAGTATTAATATGATTATGTTATTTTTATGACCAACGTTATTAATAACATGATCATGTTTTTTAAAGGTGCATTTATTTCTCTTATTTTTCCCAACGATAATATAGATTTAATTGCATAGACAATTATATGTTTAATTTGACCAACGTTCGATTAACACATATGGTTGTTATAATTTCAAGAGGTTTCAACTTGATGAGTTGTTTAAAAGAAGTTCCAACACTCACAGGTGATAATTACACCGAGTGGAGGAAGAAAGTTGATTTGGCCTTTGTCTGTGCTGAGGTTGACTGGGTTGTGGATGAACCACAGCCGGTCAGGCCTACAGAGCCAGTCAGAGCGACCACCGATGATGATGCTGCATGGAATAAAAAGAGGAGTGACTATGCTCCATTGGAGTTCTCCTACACTCTCAACAATCAAAAGTGGGTAAATGCCAATAAAAAGTGTATGCCATTTATAAAGAACACAATTGAGAACGCCATTGTGGGCTCGATTGCAGAGTGCACTTCCGTAGGGGAGTTGCTTAAAGAGATAAAGAGCCAGTTCACTGGTTCTTCAAAGACATATGCTACCCAGTTGATAAAACAACTGATCATAGAGAACTACACTGGTGGTGGTCATGGCATTTGAGAGCACATTCTCAGGAAGAGCAAGATGGCTGTAAAACTCAAGCCCATGGATGCACACTTGGAGCTCAAACTTGCGCTCCTCGTCCACCTGATTATGGCTTCGTTGCCTAAAGAGTTTGACACATTTGTTGTCAATTATAACATGTCGCCTGAAAAATGGGACATAGAAAAGACAATAGCCATGTGCGTCCAAGAAGAGGACATACTGAAAGCCTCACATGGTGGTTCTATCAACTATGTGAAGGACCAAAAGAGAAAGAACTACAATCCAAACAGCAAAGGTTCTCCTTCTAAGCCACATGGAAAAGCACTCTATCAGTATCAGAATCAGCAAAAGTTCTTTCCAGTGGACAAAGACACTTGTCTCCACTGCAAGCAAACATGGCACTACAAGAAGGATTGCCCTGCTTGGCTAAAGTCTGTCATGGCAAAGATGTTGGAAATATGCCCTAGAGGCAATAATAAATTAGTTATTATCATATTTCCTTGTTCATGATAATCGTTTATTATCCATGCTATAATTGTATTGATCGGAGACTTAAATGCATGTGTGGATACATAGACAAAACCATGTCCCTAGTATGCCTCTAATGGACTAGCTCGTTGATCAAAGGATGGTTAAGGTTTCCTAGCCATGGACATGAGATGTCATTTGATAACGGGATCACATCATTAGGAGAATGATGTGATGGACAAGACCCAAACTGCAAACGTAGCATATGATCGTGTCAGTTTATTGCTACTGTTTTCCGCATGTCAAGTATGTGTTCCTATGACCATGAGATCATGCAACTCACGGATATCGGAGGAGTGCCTTGTGTGTATCAAACGTCGCAACGTAACTGGGTGACTATAAAGGTGCTCTACAGGTATCTCCGATGGTGTTTGTTGAGTTGGCATGGATCAAGACTGGGATTTGTTACTCCGTGTGACGGAGAGGTATCTCAGGGCCCACTCGGTAATACAACATCACAACAAGCCTTGCAAGCAATGTGGCTAAGTGTTAGTCATGGGATCTTGTGTTACGGAACGAGTAAAGAGACTTGCCAGTAACGAGGTTGAACTAGGTATGGAGATACCGACGATCGAATCTCGGGCAAGTAACATACCGAAGAACAAAGGGAACGTTATACGGGATTAACTGAATCCTTGACATAGAGGTTTGACCGATAAAGATCTTCGTAGAATATGTAGGAACCAATGTGGACGTCCAGGTCCCACCATTGGTTATTGACCGTAGAGGTGTCTCGGTCATGTCTACATAGTTCTCGAACCCGCAGGGTCTGCACACTTAAGGTTCGGTGACGTTTCGATAGTGTAGAGTTATGTATGGTGGTGACCGAAGGTTGTTCGGAGTCCCGGATGAGATCCCGGAAGTCACGAGGAGCTCCCGAATGGTCCGGAGGTAAAGATTCATATATAGGAAGTCCCAGTTTGGTTTCCGGAAATGTTTCGGGCTCATCGGTAGTGTACTGGGAGTGCCGGTAGTGTACCGGAAGGCCTCTGGGAGGGGTATTTCGACCCCAAGAGGTCCATGGGCTGTGGGAGAATAATAACCATCCCTTAGTGGGCTGGGAAAACAGCCACAAAGGCCCATGGCGCAGGAGAGAAAGTCCTAAAGCAAAAAGTAGAAAATCAGCCAATAGGAGGCAATCCTACTCCAACTAGGATTGGAGGTCAAGTAGGATTGCTCCCACCTCCTATTTCGGCCGACCCAAAGGCCTTGGCTGCCTCTCCTCTCCTATCCTCCTATATATACTAGTGGATTGGTTGGTTTTTGGACAGAATTTCCGGCCACGTGCTACCCGTTCCACCGGTGCATAGTTTCTCCTCTAGATCGGTTTTTCCGCAGCGCTTAGGTGAAGCCCTGCCGGAATCACTCCACCACCATCACCGGAGCGCCGTCACGCTTCCGGTGAACTCTCTCTCCTCTCCACCTCCTCTTGCTGGATCAAGATGGTGGAGATCGTCATCAAGCTGCACGTGTGCTGAACGCGGAGGTGCCGTCCGTTCGGCGCTAGATCGGAAGGACCGTGATCGAGATCGCGAGACGGTTCATGATGAGATCACGGAACGGATCGTGATGAGTTCGCGGGACAGATCGTGATCAAGATCGTGAGACGGATTGTGATGAGATCGCGGGACGGATCGTGATGAGTTCACGGGACGTATCGTGATTGGATCGCGGGACGGATCGTGATGAGATCGCGGGACGCTCGGCGATTTGGATCGCGAAGATGTTTGACTACACCAACCGCGTTTCTTAACGCTTCCCGCTTAGCGATCTACAAGGGTACGTAGATCCACTCTCCCTCTCGTAGATGCTCATCACCATGGATAGGTTTGCGTGTGCGTAGGAATTTTTTTGTTTCCCATGCGACGTTCTCCAACAGTGGCATCATGAGCTAGGTTGATGGTTCGATGAGATCTCGAGTAGAACACAAAAGGTTTGTGGGCGTTGATGCTTAGATTGCTTCCTCCCTTGGTCGGATTTTGGTTCAGCGGGATTGTGAGATGAAGCGGCCCGGACCAACATTACTCGTACGCTTACGAGAGACCGGTTCCCTCAATGCAACTTGTTGCTTAGATGGCTTGCGGGTGACAGTTTCTCTCACTTTAGTTGGATCGGATCCGACAAAGGCGGTCCTTGAGAAGGTTGAAAAGCAATCTATGTATCACCGTTGTGGTTTATGCGTAGGTGAGAATCGTTCTTGCTAGATACCCGTAGCAGCCACGTAAAACTTGCAACAACAATTAGAGGACGTCTAACTTGTTTTTGCAGGGTATGTTGTGATATGATATGGCCAATTACATGATGTGATATATGTGATGTATGAGATGATCATGTGATGTATAGATTATCACGACTTGCATGTCGATGAGTACGGCAACCGGCAGGAGCCATAGGGTTGTCTTTAATTATTGTATGACCTGCGTGTCAATCATTAAGCGCTATGTAATGCTTTACTTTATCGCTACGGTAGCAATAGTAGTAGAAGCATGCAGGGCGTGACAACCCTGATGGCGACACGTTGATGGAGATCATGGTGTCATGCCGGTGACGATGGAGATCATGCCGGTGCTTTCTAGATGGAGATCAAAAGCACAAGTTCATGGCCATATCATGTCACTCATGATTTGCATGTGATGTTAATCCTTTTTATGCACCTTGTTTTGCTTAGGATGACGGTAGCATTATAAGGTGATCCCTCACTTAATTTCAAGATAAATTGTGTTCTCCGCGAGTGTGCACCGTTGTGAAAGTTCGTCGTGTTGAGACACCACGTGATGATCGGGTGTGATAGACTCTACGTTCACATACAACGGGTGCAAGCCAGATTTGCACGCGCAGAACACTCGGGTTAAACTTGACGAGCCTAGCATGTACAGACATGGCCTCGGAACACAAGAGACAGAAAGGTCGACCATGAGTCATATAGTGGATATGATCAACATAATGATGTTCAACATTGAAGCCACCTTAACTCACGTGATGATCGGACTTGAGTTGGTGAATTTGGATCATGTATCACTCGAATGACCCGAGGGATGTCAATTTGAGTGGGAGTTCTTAAGTAATATGATTAATTGAACTCATTATCATGAACATAGTCAAAGTGTCTTTGCAAATTATGTTGTAGATTACTAGCTCGCGCTGTAGCTCCCTTGTATTTTTATATGTTCCTAGAGAAATAGAGTTGAAAGATGTTGGTAGCAATATTGCGGACTGGGTCCGTGATCCGAGGATTGTCCTCATTGCTGCACAGAAGGCTTATGTCCTTAATGCACCGCTCGGTGCGCCACCCCCTCTAGCGTCGTCTATAGATGTTGTGAACATCTGACAGGCACGTTTCGATGACTACTTGATAGTTTAGTGTGTCATGCATTACGACTTAGAATTGAGGCTCGAAAACGTTTTGAACGTCACGGAACATATGAGATGTTCTAGGAGCAGAGATTGTGATCTCAGGCTCGTGCCTGTGTTGCGAGATATGAGATCTCCAACAAGATTCTTTGCCTGTAAGATGAAGGAGAATAGCTCAATCGTTGAGCATGTACTCAGATTGTCTGGGTACTACAATCGCTTGAATCGAGTGGGAGTTGATCTTCCAGATAAGATAGTGATTGATGTAGTTCTCCAAGTCACTGTCACTGAGCTACTAGAACTTGGTGATTAACTATAAAATGCCAGGGAAAGAAATGTTGATCCCTGAGCTGTTCGCAATGTTTGACACCGCGAAGGTAGAAATCAAGAAGGAGCGTCAAGTGTTGATGGTTAATCAAACCACTAGTTTCGAAAAGGGCAAGAGCAAGGAGGGAAACTTCATGGATAGCAAGTCAGTTGCTGCTCCAGTGAAGTAACCCAAAGTTGAACTCAAACCCGAGACTAAGTGCTTCTATTATGAGGTGAGAGGTCGCTGAAGCGGAACAACCCTAGATACTTGGTAGATAAGAAGGCTGGCAACATCGACAGAAGTATATTTGATATATGAGTTATTGATGTGTACCTTGCTAGTACTCTTAGTAGCACCTGGGCATTGGATACCGGTTCGGTTGCTAAATGTTAGTAACTCAAAATAAAAGCTACGGAATAAACGGAAAACTAGCTAAGGGTGAGGTGACGATATGTGTTGGAAGTGTTTCCAAGGTTGATGTGATCAACATCGCACGCTCTCTCTACCTTCAGGATTAGTGACGAACCTAAATAAATGTTATTTGGTGTTTTGCGTTGAGCATGAACATGATTAGATCATGTTTATTGCAATACGGTTATTCATTTAAGTTAGAGAATAATGGTTATTCTGTTTACATGAATAATACCTTCAATGGTCATGCACCCAGTGAGAATGGTTTGTTGAAATCTTGATCGTAGTATTACACATGTTCATAACATTGATGTCAAAAGATACAAAGTTAATAATGATAGTACCACATACTTGTGGCACTGCCGCTAAATGTCATATTGGTATAAAGCGCATGTAGAAACTCCATGCCGATGGATATTTGGACTCATTCGATTTCGAATCGGTTGAGACATGCGAACCATGCCTCTTGGGCAAGATGACTAATGGACCCCGTTGGATGGAGCGGGCAAGTGATTCATTGGAAATGATACATGTTTATGTATGCAATCTAGTGAGTCTTGTAGCGTGTAGTGGATATCGTTATTTTCTTACCTTCACTGATGATTTGAGTAGATATAGTGTATATTTACTTAATGAAACACAAGTCTGAATCGTTTGAAAGGTTCAAGAAAATTCAGAGTGAAGTTTAAAGATCATCGTGACAAGAAGATAAAAATGACTGCGATATGATCGTGGAGGTGAATATCTAAGTCACGAGTTTGGCATACAACTTAAGACAATGTGAAAGTTGTTTCACAATAAAACGCCACCTGGAACACCATAGTGTGATGGTGTGTCCGAACATCATAGTTATGCTCTATTGGACATGGTGCGTAATATGATGTCTCTTACCGTTTTGCTACTATAATTTTTGGGGTTATGCATTAGAGACAACTACATTCACTTTAAAAGGGGCACCATCTAAATCCGTTGAGATGACACCGTGTGAATTATGGTTTGATAGAAACCTAAGCTGTCATTTCTTAATATTTGGGGCTGTGACACTTGTGTGGAAAATGTTTTCACCTAATGAGGTCGAACCCAAGGCGGGACAAATGCATCTTCATAGAATACCCTAAGATCAGTTAGGTGAACCTTCAATCTCATATCCTAGTGCAAAGTGTTTGTTGCTTAAACGGATCCTTTCTCGAGGAAATGTTTCTCTCGAAAGAATTGAGTGGGAGGAAGATAGAACTTGATGAGGTTGTTAAACCTTTGTTCAACCAGAGAGTAGAGCAGCGCAGAAAGATGTTTCTGCGAAGCCTATGTTAGTTGAAGAGGAAGTTAATGATGATGATCATGAAGCTTCAGGATCAAGTTACTATCGAACTTCGTGGGTCGACAAGGATGTGTACTTCTCCTAAGTGGTACGACAACTCTGTCTTGGAGATCATGTTGTTGGACAACGATGAACCTACGAGCTACGGAGAAGCGATGATGGGCCCGGATTCTGACAAATGGTTGGAGGCCATGAAATCCGAGATAGGATCCATGTATTAAAACCAAGTATAGACTTTGGTAGACTTGCTCGTTAGACGGCAGGTCGTTGAGTACAAATGGATCTTTAAAATGAAGACAGACACTGATGGTGAATGTCACTATTTGTAAAGCTCGACTTGTTGCAAAGATGTTTGTGACAAGTTCAAGGAGTTGACTATGATGAGACTTTCTCACTCGTAGCGGTGCTAAAGTCTGTTGGAATTATGTTAGCAGTTGCTGTGTTTTCAATTATGAAATCTGGCAGATGGATGTCAAAACATCGTTTCCTTAACGGTTTACTTAAGGAAAGGTTGTATGTGATACAACCAGAAGGTTTTGTCAGGCCTAAGGATGCTAAAAGGTGTGCAAGCTTCGGTGATCCT
This sequence comes from Hordeum marinum, assembly GCA_022496015.1. NCBI lineage: Eukaryota > Viridiplantae > Streptophyta > Magnoliopsida > Poales > Poaceae > Hordeum > Hordeum marinum. Next base: position 448,003,582 of record CM039676.1, read on the forward strand.
TCCATGGACTGAAGCAAGCATCTCGGAGTTGGAATATACGCTTTGATGAGGTGATCAAAGTTTTGATGTTTATACAAAGTTTACGAGAAACTTGTATTTGCAATAAAGTGAGTGGGAGCACTATAGAATTTCTGATAAGTATATGTGGATGACATATTGTTGATCAGAAATAATGTAGAGTTTCTGGAAAGCATAAAACGGTCATTTGGAAAGTGATTTTCAAAGGAAGACCTGGATAAAGCTACCTAATTGTTGAGCATCAAAATCTATAGAGATAGATCAAGATGCTTGATGAGACTTTCAATAAGTGTATACCTTGACAAGATTTTGAAAGAGTTCAAAATGGATCAGCTAGAGAAATAGTTCTTGTCTGATTTGTAAGGTGTGAAGTTGAGGGAGACTCAAAGCTCGACAACGGCAGAAGAAAGAGAAAGGACGAACGTCGTCCCCTATGCCTTAGCCATAGGCTCTATATTATGCCATGCTGTGTACGGCACCTATGTGTGCCTTGCCATGAGTCTGTCAAGGGGTACAAGATTGGTCCAAGAGTGGATCACTGGACAGCGGTCGGAATTATCCTTAGTAACCAGAGGACTAAGGAAATGTTTCTTGATTATGGAGGTGATAAAGAGTTCGTCGTAAAGAGTTACGTCGATGCAAGCTTTAACACCTATCCGGATGACTAGTAGTAGCAATCTGGATACGTATAGTGGAGCAGCCATTTGGAAATAGTACCAAGTGGAGTGTGGTAGCAGTGTTTACGGTTTGACATAGAGATTTGCAAAGTACACACGGATCTGAATATCGCAGACCCGTTGACTATAAGACCTCTCTCACATGCAAAGCATGATCGAGCCCCAAAACTCACTGGGTGTTAGATTCATAACAATGCGAATCACATGGTGATGTGAACTAGATTATTCACTCTAGTGCAAGTGGGAGACTGTTGGAAATATGCCCTAGAGGCAATAATAAATTAGTTATTATCATATTTCCTTGTTCATGATAATCGTTTATTATCCATGCTCTAATTGTATTGATCGGAGACTTAAATGCATGTCTGGATACATAGACAAAACCATGTCCCTAGTATGCCTCTAATGGACTAGCTCGTTGATCAAAGGATGGTTAAGGTTTCCTAGCCATGGACATGAGATGTCATTTGATAACGGGATCACATCATTAGGAGAATGATGTGATGGACAAGACCCAAACTGCAAACGTAGCATATGATCGTGTCAGTTTATTGCTACTGTTTTCCGCATGTCAAGTATGTGTTCCTATGACCATGAGATCATGCAACTCACAGATATCGGAGGAGTGCCTTGTGTGTATCAAACGTCGCAACATAACTGGGTGACTATAAAGGTGCTCTACAGGTATCTCTGATGGTGTTTGTTGAGTTGGCATGGATCAAGACTGGGATTTGTTACTCCGTGTGACGGAGAGGTATCTCAGGGCCCACTCGGTAATACAACATCACAACAAGCCTTGCAAGCAATGTGGCTAAGTGTTAGTCATGGGATCTTGTGTTACGGAACGAGTAAAGAGACTTGCCAGTAACAAGGTTGAACTAGGTATGGAGATACCGACGATCGAATCTCGGGCAAGTAACATACCGAAGAACAAAGGGAACGTTATACGGGATTAACTGAATCCTTGACATAGAGGTTCGACTGATAAAGATCTTCGTAGAATATGTAGGAACCAATGTGGACGTCCAGGTCCCGCCATTGGTTATTGACCGTAGAGGTGTCTCGGTCATGTCTACATAGTTCTCGAACCCGCAGGGTCTGCACACTTAAGGTTCGGTGACGTTTCGGTAGTGTAGAGTTATGTATGGTGATGACCGAAGGTTGTTCGGAGTCCCGGATGAGATCCCAGACGTCACGAGGAGCTCCGGAATGGTCCGGAGGTAAAGATTCATATATAGGAAGTCCCAGTTTGGTTTCCGGAAATGTTTCGGGCTCATCGGTAGTGTACCGGGAGTGCCGGTAGTGTACCGGGAGTGCCGGTAGTGTACCGGAAGGCCTCCGGGAGGGGTATTTCGACCCCAAGAGGTCCATGGGCTGTGGGAGAATAATAACCATCCCTTAGTGGGCTGGGAAAACAGCCACAAAGGCCCATGGCGCAGGAGAGAAAGTCCTAAAGCAAAAAGTGGAAAATCAGCCAATAGGAGGCAATCCTACTCCAACTAGGATTGGAGGTGAAGTAGGATTGCTCCCACCTCCTATTTCGGCCGACCCAAAGGCCTTGGCTGCCTCTCCTCTCCTATCCTCCTATATATACTAGTGGATTGGGTGGTTTTTGGACAGAATTTCCGGCCACGTGCTACCCGTTCCACCGGTGCATAGTTTCTCCTCTAGATCGGTTTTTCCGCAGCGCTTAGGCGAAGCCCTGCCGGAATCACTCGACCACCATCACCGGAGCGCCATCACGCTTCCGGTGAACTCTCTCTCCTCTCCACCTCCTCTTGCTGGATCAAGACGGTGGAGATCGTCATCAAGCTGCACGTGTGCTGAACGCGGAGGTGCCGTCCGTTCGGCGCTAGATCGGAAGGACCGTGATCGAGATCGCGAGACGGTTCGTGATGAGATCACGGAACGGATCGTGATGAGTTCGCGGGACAGATCGTGATCAAGATCGTGAGACGGATCGTGATGAGATCGCGGGACGGATCGTGATGAGTTCACGGGACGTATCGTGATTGGATCGCGGGACGGATCGTGATGAGATCACGGGACGCTCGGCGATTTGGATCGCGAAGATGTTCGACTACACCAACCGCGTTTCTTAACGCTTCCCGCTTAGCGATCTACAAGGGTACGTAGATCCACTCTCCCTCTCGTAGATGCTCATCACCATGGATAGGTTTGCGTGTGCGTAGGAATTTTTTTGTTTCCCATGCGACGTTCTCCAACAAAAGAGAGGTAACGACATCGTTTTCTTTCTAAATGAATCCTTGTATGTAAAGTTTTCAAAATCTACTTGGTGGATTGACTCAGGTGCAACTGTTCATGTTGCAAACTCTTTACATGGATTCCGTTCGACGAGGACTATGGAAATAAGAGAAAGATGTGTTGAAGTCGCTAATGGAGTCCAAGCAGAAGTTGAAGCTGTCAGCGATGTCTCTTTGGAGTTAGCTGATGGATTCAACCTTCTACTTTGTGATGTCCTATTTGTTCCTTCATGTAATACAAACTTAATTACTGTTTCTTGTTTAGACAAAGACAATTCTGAGTGTTATTTTGGACATGGCAAGTGTGCCATATGGTGTAATAATGCTTATGTTGGTGATGCTTTGCTTCATAATGAGCTTTACTTACTATCACTCTATGAAAAAGTGCATTATGTATCCAATGTGAATACTCAAGCTACCTCGTCGAACAAACAACAAAAGAAAAAAAAAAGAACTGATGACTCATCGAAATTATGTCACTGTCGCTTGGGCCATATTTCCAGGGGGAGAATAGAAAGATTAGTCAAAAGTGAAATTCTTCCTCCGTTAGAGTTTTCAGACTTAGAACAATGCGTGGATTGAATTAAAGGGAAGTATGTCAAACAAATCAAAAATGGTGCAATTCATAGCACAGGCACACTAGAAGTCATCCACACCGACATTTGTGGACCATTCTGGTGAAAAGTGTGGATGGATATGACTCGTTCATAACATTCACAGATGATTACTCTCATTTTGGTTATATTTATCCAATCAAAGAAAGATCCGAAGCATTGGATAAGTTTAAGATATTCAAAACTGAAGTTGAAAATCAGCATGATAAAAGAATAAATATAGTAAGGTCCGATCGTGGGGGAGAGTACTACGGTCGGCACACCCCATATGGCCAAGTCCCTGGACCTTTTGCAAAGTTCTTACAGGAGACTGGCATAGTAGCCCAGTATTCAATGTCGGGCGAGCCTCAGCAAAATGGAGTAGTTGAAAGGCATAACCGTACTCTGATGGATATGGTGCGCAGCATGATGAGTTAATCCACCTTGCCATTGGGATTATGGATGGAGGCACTAAAAACCACCATTCACATTCTCAACAGAGTGCCAAGCAAGTCGGTGCCCAAAACACCATACGAGCTTTGGACAGGAAGAGTGCCCTCTTTAAAACACTTCAGGGTGTGGGGGTGCCCCGCTGAGGCCAAAATGTTTAATCCAAACATTGCAAAGTTGGATCCCAAAACAGTGAGTTGCCACTTCATTGGCTATCCAGACAGATCAAAAGATTTTCGTTTCTACTGCCTAGAAAGATATACAGAGTTTATAGAAACAAGACACGCAGTCTTCTTAGAGAACGAAATGATGAGGGGGAGCTTGGTAGCTCGGAAAATTGATCTTGAGGAGAAGAGGGTGCATGCACCTAATCCGATGATTCAGGAGCCATTTTTCTCACTATCAGCTATAACTCCACCCGTGACAACTATGGGGGAAGACCCGGAACCAGTCCTTCAGGAGCCGACTGAACCCGTTATTGAGCATGAAAGGGAGGTACAACAGTCAACAGTAGAAGAGGTGCCGCAAATTGAGGCACAAAATGTGCTAGAAACCGAGGGCCCTTAGAAGATGTAATAGAACAACAAGATCTGCTATTTCTACTGATGATAAAGTTTATAACATAGAAATGGTTCATATGGAAGGTGATCCTGCTACATATGAAGAAGCCATTAAAAGCCCTAACTCATCAAAATGGCTACAAGCAATGAAAGATGAGATGAATTCTATGAGTTCCAAAGACGTTTGGGGCTTAGTGGAAATTCCTAAAGGAGCCAAAACAGTAGGCTACAAAATGGGTCTACAAAACTAAGTATGATCCTAATGGCAATGTAGAAAAGAATAAAGCACAACTAGTAGCTAAAGGATTTACACAAAGAGAAGGGATAGATTACAATGAGACTTTTTCTCTAGTCTCATGTAAGGATTCCTTCAGAATCATAATGGCATTAGTTGCTCATTTTGATTTAGAGTTACATCAAATGAATGTCAAGACGACATTTCTGAATGGTGATTTAAAAGAAAAGGTCTACATGAAACAACCCAAGGGTTTTATCATGGAAGGCAAGGAAAGTATGGGATGCCGCCTAAAGAAATCCATTTATGGATTAAGACAAGCCTCTAGACAGTGGTATCTAAAGTTTAATCAAACGGTTAAAAGTTTTGGGTTCAAAGAAAATATTAAGAATAATTGTATTTATGCAAAGTTTAAAAATGGGAAATATATTTTCCTAATCTTGTATGTGGATGATATCCTGCTTGCTAGCAGTGACGTTAGTCTAGTATTAGAGACAAAAAAGTTCTTATCCTCAAATTTTGATATCACAGACCTTGGTGAAGCATCCTATGTTTTGGGCATAGAAATTCACTGAGATAGGAACAGTGGAGTCTTAGGACTATCGCAGAAGGCATATTTGGAGAGGGTTCTTCAAAAGTATAATATGCATGCGAGTAAAGCCACACCTGCTCCTATAGTCAAGGGCGATAGTTTTGGGAAATTTCAATGTCCCAAGAACCAGTACGATATCGATCTCATGAAACCAGTACCATATGCTTCGGCTGTTGAAAGTTTACAGTATGCACAAGTGTGCACTCGCCCTGACTTAGCTTTTGTTACCGGGGTACTCGGTAGATATCAAGAGAATCCAGGCATGGAGCACTAGAAGATGGCAAAGAAAGCATTGCGTTATGCGCAAGGCACGAAGCATTACATGCTAACATACAGGAGGTCTGATTCCCTAGAGATAAAAGGGTATTCAGACACAGATTTTGTGGGGGACAGAGATGATAGAAAATCCACGCCAGGATACGTCTTCACTCTCGCTGGAGGGGTTATTTCGTGGAAAAGCTCCAAACAGTCAATAGTTGCATCATCCACGATGTATGCAGAATTTATAGCATGCTTCGAGGTCATGGGGCAGACGATATGGCTAAAGAAATTTGTACCCGACTTGAAAGTGGTAGATTGTATTCACAAACCAGTAAAGATGTACTGTGATAATCAGCCCACAGTATTCTATGCTCACAACAATTAGTCGAGTAATGCTGCTAAAACAATAGAGATAAAGTACTATGTTGTGAAAGATAAAATCCAGGATCACACTATAAGTCTCGAGCATATAAAGACAAAGGATATGCTTGCGGATCCGCTAACGAAAGGCTTACTATCCAATGTGTTCAAGAAACACTTAGCCGGCATGGGTATAAGGGAAAGCCTATGATTCCTGGATCATGAGAGGCCCAAAAAGAACAGAATATGTTTCTAAACAAAATGTATGTTGTAGCTATACGATTCTATCGGCAATCAAGCTGTGACGATGAGACATGCTCAATGTACCAATATGCGATGAAACGAATAAACTAGAAAGTACTCCCTCCGTTCCTAAATATAAGTCTTTTAAGAGTTTTCACTAGGGGACTACATACAGACGTATATAGACATATTTTAGAGTGTAGATTCATTCATTTTGCTCCGTATGTAGTCCCCTTGTGGAATCTTTTAAAAGACTTATATTTAGGAACGCAGGGAGTATAAAGTTAAAAGTAAAAGTTGAGATCAAGGAGGAGAATGTTAGGTTGATCTCTTCACCGAGTGGGCCCAACGGTCCATCGGACCCTGATTTATTCGCGCCCTGATCGGAGGCGCCCAACCCTCTTATGGTTGATGGGCCCCTGTGACCTACGATATATAGAGAGGTGGGGGCTGGGGCACATGGTACGAGGTTCACCGTGCCGTCGGTCTTCCCACCGAAAACTCCCTTTCGATCTAGGGTAATCGCAGTGCTCACGGGAAGCACCACCGCCACCCCTTCATCTCGATCTTGCCGTCATCACCACCGCCACCGCATCGACATGGAAGGTGGCTCGAGCTCCTCTGGACAGGGAGCAGGTAATCTCCACATCCTCCACACCTCTACCGGTATCATCTATCCTAGTCGGTGTTGTAAGTCAATCACTGATTGCACAACTCGATACTCTGCCGCTAAATCTTGCCATCTTGCCCCGGCGAGCAGGATGCACATGCACCATCGGCCCGAGTAATGGCACGCAAGCCCATGCCTGTTTTTGCCATAGGCTCATCAAACACGGCGCTTGATCTGCATCATGCCCGGTCCTGCGGCCTCCTCCATTTTGGGGTCAGGTAATCGACCGAGTCGTCCGAGTCCAAGGAGTCGCTCCCTTGCCCGCCTGTCGTCTGCCGTGCGTTCCGGCCACGGTTAGCTTCTGCTACCTTGCCCACCCCGCCGTCCGGCGAGCCATCTCCCAGATGTCGTCCACGCTCGGAGGCGGAGAGGCGCGGCGGACCTCCAGCGCGAGATCTACGGGGAAGTGCTCCTTCACGGCGCGGAACACCACGTAGTCTTCGAGACCCCCGATGGTGACCAGGGCCTGCAGGAGCGCGAGCTGCTCCAGCATGGGTTGGCCGTGAGCGTACCACATACAAACCGGAGGTTGCCCACTACGCAATCATCATCACTTTTCTCCCAGCAAGCGACTCTGATTTCATTGTTGACGACCCACCAAAAACTCTCCGAACGAACGAAAACAGTGAACCATGTTTTGCCTATATGCCAAACAATTGAACCAAGATAGATGTATGCATAGCTTTGTTTTCATTATTTCTTTCCTCGCAATCTCATCACCCGACTCAGGACGGACGCGATCAAACGGTAGCCTTGAGTTTGATACTCCAAACAAATATCTTGGTTTGCTACTCCAAACCTTACAGATCGCGAAGCAATGTACTCCAAACCAAACCTTACAGATCGAAAAGCAATGTTTCCTCCATAGACTCATCTAGCACATGTTTATTGGCATTAGGTTACTTCCAACAGGCTCGCCGCATGCATCTTAATCACGTTCTCCGTCGTTGTCTAGGGCGCGGGTCACCACCTGAGTCTCGCCCGTCCATCGTCTGCGGAGCGTCCCTGCGACGGCCAATATCCTCTACCCTGTCCAGCACCTCCTCGTCCCGAGCAATCTCCCAGATCTGGTCCATGCCCATCATACCGATGCCGCCCTTGATGACCTCCTCTCTTAATTTCGGAAACTGTGCCATCACGACGGAACACAACGTGTAGTTGTCAAGCTTTGCGTTGGTGACCAAGCCGTCTAGGAGCGCGAGCTGTTCCGTCAAGGGCTCGCCCTTCGCGCGCCGGAAGGCCTTGGCCTTCTCAAGGGGCACGTTGACTGACGGATAACCCGCCGTCGCCAGGTCCAGGTCGTAGGTGCGCGCCACACGGCCGCCGCGGTGGCGTGGGGCGCGTAGACCGGAAGGAGACGGTCCGAAAGCGTGGCGAGGATGTGGCCACGGCATATCGCGTCCATGCGCGCCCACTGCTTGCCGGCGAACGGCTTCTCGTCGGCGGGGCGGTCCTCGGTCAGCACGTGCGCCACTCCGAGGGTGTGGAGGCGGAGCAGCACCGACTCCTTCCAGCGGAGGTAGCCGCTCTCTCCGTTCAGCGGCTTGATGGGGAGCAGAGGCGGCGCCGGCGACGACATGGATGATGGATACGCTACGCGCCAGGCCGTGTTGTGTTCCTTCCCACGATCTGACGGTATGGTACGAGAGACGCACTATCAGAGTAACGGTATTTGCCGACGGCCTAATCTATGCCTACGACCACCATTGACATAGATGAAGGTATACCGACGGCCGTGGCTAGACCGTAGGCGTAAAAAGGCTCTCGGCATACGTCGGACTATGCCGACGATGGCCGTAGGCATATATATGCCGTCAGCATACCGGCCTCTATGCCGAGTGTGGCCGTAGGCACAGGAAGGCCGTCGGCGTAGACGTGACGTAGGCAGGCCAGGGTTGGACGGTGAGCTCACGCCGCTACTACTATGCCGACGGCTCGGACAGAGGCCGTCGGCAGAGGTATGTCGATGGACAAACCGTCGGCATAGACTTGTGTCCACGTCATCGATCCGCGGTGCGTGGCACGTCATCGATCCGCGGCGCGTGCCTGGTCGATGCAGACAGAGGTATGCCGACGGCCATATTGTCGGCATAGACTTGTGTCCACGTCATCAATCCGAGGCGCGTGACTGGTCGGTCCAGGCAGAGGTATGCCGACGGCTTTGCCGTCGGCATATTTGTTTTTCCTGTTTTTTCATTCTCTAAATACAAACCATATATTTTTTTATTATATTTGGACTAGACCTGTCCGGTGAACGGTGCTATGGTTATACGGGATGGGGAACTTGCGGGGGTAGCAATGCCGCCAGGTCTTGCGCCGAGACCTCTTATATGTCTGCAAGTGTGGTGGCAGGTGCAAGCACTCGGGACGTGGCTTCGTAGTGTGACCCCCCTCACGAATGCCGCTGTCACCGTGGCACGAAGGGTGGAAACGACCACGTCGGTGAGACACAGAGGCAATCTTGCACTGGGTTGGTCCCGGACCATGATCCGGAGTGTATCTATGGGTTCGCCTATCACACCCAGGTGAAACTTTCCATCGGTCATACCTCGTCCGGTGAAAGTCAAAGAGGTAGACCCGTGCGGTCAATAGTGCTAGGGTTGGACAGTACGGGGTACTTGGGGGGAGGTAATGCCGCCAGGTATTGCACTGGGCCTTTTTATACGTTTTGGAAGTGTGGTGGTAGGTGCAAGCACCCGGCACGTGACTCCGCGGTGTGGCCCCCCTCACGAACGTCGATGGCGCCGTCGCATGGAGGGTTGAAACGGCCATGTCGGGGAGACACAAAGGCAATCTTGCACTGGTTGGGCCCGAACCTTGATCTGAAGTCTATCTATGGGCTGCCTATCACAGCCAGGTGAAAATGTTCATCGGTCATACCTCGTCCGGTGAAAGTCAAAGGTGTAGACCCGTCCGGTCAACGGTGCTATGGTTATACCGGACGGGGGACTTGCGGGGGTAGCAATGCCGCCAGGTCTTGCGCCGGGACCTCTTATACGTCTGCAAGTGTGGTGGCAGGTGCAAGCACTCGGCACGTGGCTCCGTAGTGTGACCCCCCCACAAACGTTGCTGTCACCATCGCACGGAGGGTGAAAACCACCACGCCGGGGAGACAGAGGCAATTTTGCACTGGGTTGGTCCCGACCATGATCCGGAATGTATCTATGGGTTCGCCTATCACACCCAGGTGAAACTTTCCACCGGCCATAGCTCGTCCGGTGAAAGTCAAAGGGGTAGACCCATGCGGTCAACAATGCTAGGGTTAGACGGGACAGGCTACTTGGGGGGAGGCAATGCCGCCAGGTATTGCACTTGGCCTTTTTATATGTTTTGGAAGTGTTGTGGTAGGTGCAAGCACCCGGCACGTGGCTCTAGGGTGTTGCCCCCGTCACGGACATCGATGCCACCGTCGCACGAAGGGTTGAAACGGCCACATCGGGGAGACACAGAGGCAATGTTACACTGGTTTGGGCCTAGACCTTGATCTGAACTCTATATATGGGCTGCCTATCATAGCCAGGTGAAAATGTTCATCAGTCATACCTCGTCCGGTGAAAGTCAAAGGGGTAGACCCGTCCGGTCAACGGTGCTATGGTTATACGGGACGGGAGACTTGCGGGGTAGCAATGCCGCCAGGTCTTGCGCCGGGACCTCTTATATGTTTGCAAGTGTGGTGGCAGGTGCAAGCACTCGACACGTGGCTCCGTAGTGTGACCCCCCTCATGAACGTCGCTGTCACCGTCGCACGGAGGGTGGAAACGACCACGTCGGGGAGACACAGAGGCAATCTTGCACTGTGTTGGGCCCGGACCATGATCCGGAGTGTATCTATGGGTTCGCCTATCACACCCAGGTGAAACTATCCATCGGTCATACCTCGTCCGGTGAAAGTCAAAGGGGTAGACCCGTGCGGTCAAAAAGTGCTAGGGTTAGACGGGACGGGGTACTTGGGGGGAGGCAATGCCGCCGGGTATTGCACTGGGCCTTTTTATACGTTTTGGAAGTGTGGTGGTAGGTGCAAGCACCCGACACGCGGCTCCGGGGTGTGGCCCCCCTCACGGACGTCGATGCTGCCGTCGCACGGAGGGTTGAAACGGCCACGTCAGGGAAACACAGAGGCAATCTTGCACTGGGTTGGGCCCGGACCTTGATCCGAAGTCTATCTATGGGATGCCTATTACAACCAGGTGAAAATATTCATCGGTCATACCTCGTTCGGTGAAAGTCAAAGGGGTAGAACGATCCGGTCAACAGTGCTATGGTTATACCGGACGGGGGACTTGCGGGGGTAGCAATGCCGCCAGGTCTTGCGCCGGGACCTCTTATACGTCTGCAAGTGTGGTGGCAGGTGCAAGCACTTGACACGTGGCTCCGTAGTGTGACCCCCCTCAGGAACGTCGCTATCACCATCGCACGGAGGGCGAAAAAACGACCACGTCAGGGAGACACACAGGCAATCTTGCACTGGGTTGGGCCCGGACCATGATCCAGAGTGTATCTATGGGTTTGACTATCACACCCAGGTCAAACTTTCCATCGGTCATACCTCGTCCGGTGAAAGTCAAAGGGGTAGACCCACATGGCCTCCGGTCCACCCATTCTCTCGCTCTCTCTCTCTCTCGCCCTAATCCTCCCACACGCCGCCGCCACCCTCTCCTCGCCCGCGCTACCGCCACCTTCTCCTTGCCTGCGTTGCCACCGCCCACTCCTCGCCACGCCGCCGCCGCCGCGACCTCGGCGAGTGCCGCCGCCCTCGCCCAGCCACGTCCTCGGCCAGCAAGCCGGCCTCAACCCCGTCTCCGCCCGCTCTCCCTCCCCCGACCCCGATCGACGCCCCCGTCGCGCCCCCGACGCCGCCCGTCCTTCCCGACGCCTGCGGGCCTCCCCGACCCCGCCCTTCCTCCACCCGATGCCGTCGTCCTCCCGATGCCGGTAGGCCTTCCCGACCCTGCCCGTCCTCCCGACGCCGGCGGGCCTCCCCGACCCCGCCCGTCCTGCCCCCGACGCCGCCCGTCCTGCCCCCGACGCCGCCCTCCTCCACGACGCCGGCCGGCCTCCCCGACCCCGCCCGTCCTCCCCCGACGCTGCCCGTCCTCCCCCGCACTGGCCGGCCTCCCTCTTCCGGCCTCCTCATCCCCGCTTTGGCCGGCCTCCCTCGACCACCTCCCCGCAGCAGCCTCCCCCGCACCGGCCGGTAATATTTTCAGTTTCTTTTACAATTATTTGTGTGCAATATTTAGTAGAAATAGGTGAAAAGATATATATATATATATGGATGTTTGATAGATGAATGTAGATAGATAGATGGATGTAGATAGATGAATGTAGAAAGATAGATGAATGTAGATAGATGGATGGATGTAGATAGATAGATGGATGAATAGATAGATGGATGTAGATAAATTAGATGTATGTTTTGTTTAAAAACTGAAGTGTCAATGTTGTATGTGATGTGATGACCTAAACTTTTTCGCTCGATGAAAGTTACAGGCTTTGTCGTGTTGCATCTCCGTGGAGTGATCGTCGACGTCGTAGCTGTTGGTCCCTGATCGTCCCTCCATTGTTCGACTACTTCCTCTATAGCCGAGGGTGAGCTATAAATCCACCACCTCCTCATCTGCTTTTTTTTATGTCACTAGATTTTCTTTTCACGTCAAGTCCCGTAACCTAGGCGTCTCCCGTCTGAAAGGGTTGCATCGATAAATATGCATTCAATTGCATATTGATCACCGCAACTCTTTTGCATTGTCCAGCGTTTTCCATGGACAGCCCGAGGATGTGTGGATTGGGTACGTTCTCCATGTCCTACCCCGTTCCGAGACAATATTTCGGTGGCGCTTCCCCGTTGTTCTCCAGAGCACATTCTCTCGGCTATTTGCCGAGACGTGTATCTGGAGAACAGCGGGGAGGTGTTGTCGAAATTTTGTCTTGGGACGGGGTAGAGCATGGAGAACGTACTCAATCTAGACATCCTCGGGTGGGATTAGGACCCATCTTTACCTATTAGAGATGTTGTTGGATTCACTGCAGAAGAAAATAAAAATTTGATGTGATTAATTGAAATGAATCCTTAATTTTGTTGTGTGGCTCCCAATAAAACAGAGGATGGCAGATAATTAGTGGATGTACAGTGGTTTTATCCGTCGGAATCGAGTAACATTAGAGTGGATCGCGAAAACCGATGTGTATTTGAAGGATATATTCAGTAGTCCAATGAGAATTATCCCACCATGTCCATGTGCGAGATGTGGTAGACGTCATCGTAAAAATCAGAAGGACATTACTGACCACCTTCGCACGCACGGATATATGGCAAACTTTGACATGCCACCGATAAACTTAGCTGAGCATGACCGTGGCAGAGAGGAGGTGATGTGACAATGCGTCGATAGTTATGAAGACAATAGGGTCAGGGACATGCTAGATGATGTCATTGCTATAGAAACGACAAATGCGGCACCTTCAGAGAATGAACTGGAGGAGCCAGAGGCAATCGCAAAGGCCTTCTTGGAGGTCTTGGCCTTGTCGAAGAAACCTCTTTATGAGGGTGCCAAAATATCTCAGGTGGATGCCATCTCGCAACTTATTGCAGTCAAGGCTGAGTACGGCTGTAGCTAGAAATGCTTTGAAGCATTCCTGGGAGTATGGGCTAACAGCCTCCCCGAGGGTCATCAACTGCCGAAAAGCATGTACTCTACAAAGAAAATCATGAAGGCACTCTCTATGGATTATAAGAAAATACAAGTTTGTCCGAAGAATTGCCTTTTGTTTAGGCACGAGTATGCGGATGACAAGTACTGTAGGGAGTGTGGTTCGTCTTGGTACCTTGAGGTGGTCGGTAAGGATGGTGAGAAAAGGAAGCTAACCATCCCCGCTAAGGTTCTTCGGTATCTCGATTTCATACAAAGACTGCAGTGCCTTTTCATCATGGAGGAGTCTGCCAAAATGATGAAGTGGCACAAGGAAGGTATAAGGTATCATCCAAATAAAATCGTACATCCATCAGAAGGTGAAGCATGGAAGTCGTTCGATGAAGGATACCCTGAGGAAGCAGCAGAGGCTGGGAATGTCAGAGTTGCAATAGCAGGTGATGGGGTCAATCCATATGGTATGTCGACCAATCCATACAGCTGCTGGCATGTGCTGGTTATTCCGCTCAATCTCCCTCCAGGTGTCCTAATGCAATGCAAAACCATGTTCATATCGCTGATTATTCCAGGGCCTGAATACCTGGGGAAGAATTTGGCAGTGTTTATGCAGCCGCTGGTGGATGATTTGCACCATTCTTGGTACTTCCCAAGGTTGACATACGACCGACATCTATAGAAAAATTTCTTGATGAAAGTTTGGTTGATGTATTGCATGCATGACTTTCCCGGCTATGCTCTATTCTGTGGATGGTGTACAAGTGGGAAGATGCCATGCCCAGTGTGCATGCAGGCTCTGCGTTTGATTTGGCTGCAGAAGGGTGGAAAGTATTCAGCCTTTGACCTGCATCGACAGTTCCTCCCTCCAGACCATCCAAACAGGAAAGATAAGAAGAACTTCACGAAAGGTCGGGTTGTCTATGAAGTAACCGAGATTCCAACATTTTCGGGGGCGGATGTTCTTGCTCAGCTAAAAGCTCTCAAGCCTAAAGTCAAAGGCAAAGGCAAAGGAAAACGCTTCGAGGGGTATGGTGATACGCACAACTGGACTCACATTACCCCCTTCTCGAAGCTTCCCTATTTCATGGACCTCAAACTTCCTTACAACATTGATGTGATGCACACCGAAAAGAATGTCGCAGAGTCCCTTTTCCGCACGATCCTCAACATTCATGATAAGATGAAGGATAACCTTAAAGCTAGAGCCGATCAACAAAGAATTTGTGATAGACCATGTCTAAACATGAAGCTTCCCACAGGCGGTCGAAGAAGCTAGTTCAAGCCAGATGCTGACTTTGTCCTTAAACCGCCAGAAAAGAAGGAAGTATTTATCTAGATGAAACACATTTTGAAGTTCACCGATGGTTATGCATCAAATATAAGTAAGGGAGTCAATCTTTCAATGGGCAAAGTGACCGGGCTCAAGAGTCATGACTACCATGTGTGGATTGAGCGGATAATGCCGGTGATGGTTCGAGGCTATGTCCCCGAGCATGTATGGTGAGTGCTTGCCGAACTAAGCCATTTCTTCCGCATGCTCTGTGCTAAAGAAGTAAGTAAAGATGTGATTAAACAATTGCATAAGAAGGAACTGGAGTTGATAGTCAAGCTAGAGAAGATCTTTCCGCCAGGCTTCTTTACTCCGATGACACATCTCAGTCTGCACCTTGCGAAAGAGGTATTGTTGGGGGGGGGGGCTGTGCAGAATCGTTGGCAGTATGGTCCTGAGAGACAGAACAAGCATCTCCAACAGAAATGTGGAAACAAAGCTAGGATTGAAGCTTCCATAGTTGAGGCAGTTATCCTAAAGGAGGTGTTAAGCCTCAGGACATCATACTATCCAGACCACGTTCCCCATCTGCATAATAAGGTGCCTCGATACAATATAGAAGAGCCCAAGTATCAACCCAAGCTCCATCTATTCAACGGGCAAGGTGGCAGGGCTGGGGCCTCGAAATCTTATAACATGCCACGACAAGAGTGGGAGGACCTTATGTTTTATATCTTGCACAACATCAAGGAAGTCGAGGAAGTGTGGATGAGGTAATACCACTACACCATTGCTTTATGCACATCATCATGTTCTATGTTCACTTAATCCCGGTCTAACACCGCTTCTCTTCTTTTAGTGATTTCGTTCAAGAGGAATGGATGGGAATGAATCCTCCTACTGAGGCGGAGGCACTTACTCTTCTCCGTCATGGAAACCCTGG
Source organism: Hordeum marinum (assembly GCA_022496015.1). NCBI lineage: Eukaryota > Viridiplantae > Streptophyta > Magnoliopsida > Poales > Poaceae > Hordeum > Hordeum marinum. The sequence goes on from CM039676.1 coordinate 448,019,365, forward strand.
AAATAAAAAATTTGTTGCTTGGTTCATGAAGAAAGTAATGCACCCAACAATTTTCCACATTCCCCTATTAAATACGTAGTTCAACATTTATTAGTTAACCGAACTAATGCGCCCAACAATTTCAATTATACTTGTAGGGAAAAGAACTGAACATATCTATGGATGATCAATTGAGATGGGTTTCCATGGGTTTTGACCCTACCGTCATGACATGTAAAAAATATTATGTGAATGGGTATCGCTTCCATAGAGAGGAGCACCAGAACAGCCGGCCTGATCCCAAAACTATAAATACCGGAGTGTACACCCCCGGTCAAAATTCAGTAGACTACTACGGAAGGGTCCAAAATATATACGAGATTACATTCCGCAAAGGGCGCGAAACCCTAAGTCTACCTGTGTTCAAATGTCGATGGTTCGTTCTGCAGGAGGGGTAGAGACATACGCCTTCCATTGGTTTGGTCGAAGTTAAACCATCAACCGTCTATGCTGGAGCTGATCTCTTCATTGCGGCTACCCAAGCTACACAAGTTTATTATTTGCCTTACCCATGCCAGAAAGAGTACCTACGGGGTTGGGAAGTTGTATTCAAGGTGTCGCCACATGGTAAGCTACCGGACCCGAACGAAGATGATTACTATAACATTAACCCCATGAAATACGAGGCAGTGTTCTATCAAGAGCAACCGATGATGATGTGGTAAGAAACGATGACGCTAGACCATTGAGCGATGATGATGTGGATCCAAACGACGACGATGCACGGAATGATGGTGAGACCATTGTTAATGAAAATGGCATACTTATGCTAGAAAAGTTAAACGAAGACGCTGATGACGAGGAAGAGCCTTCACCTCCGTCAGACAACGAAGATGATATGATTGATACTGATGATGAGACCGAGCAAGAAATTGGTTACAACAGTGATGATTCGTACGGGTTCTAGCAAATGTACGTTTCATGTCTTTTTTCCCTATGGTTTAGGAATATGCCTTTTTATACTTATTTGTAATGTGTTTATTAGTCCTTATTATTATGCTTTTCCTTCATTATTAATGTACTAATTGTTTATTCTATTTTCAATGCAGGTTCGTGGAACATGGGCAACGGGAAGGCCGACGGCGTGGGTTTCATACGCAAGGTCGTAGGCATTGCTAGTCGGAGTGGTCGAGCACGTACTGTTACCCCCCCGACAACTACACGATGACTCCTCACAGGTAGAGAGAGGGAGAGGTCCCCCTAGAGGAGGAGGGGCGGGAGGAGAGCCCATGGAGGAAGAGGGGGTAGTGGGAGAGCCACTAGAGGGGTTCGCGGCCAGAAAGAGCGCACCCTCACGGACTTAGGGGTGTTGTATTCGAGGCCCTCCTCTAGTGAGGTACCCTCTGCCGAGGAGGAGGAGGAGGACGAGGAGGAGGAGGTTCGTGAGGAGGGTGTGAGGAGGAGGAGGAGGAGGAGGTTGGGGAGGGGGACGACGAGGAGGAGGAGGCAGGCGGGGATGATGGTGGTGGTGGCGGGGATGATGGTGGTGGTAGGGACGCTGGTGGTGGCGGGAATGGCAACAATAAGGGATGACTGCGTGGTAACACAGGTCCCAAAGCATATTCCTACTACCGAGGAGCATAAGTGGCTCATTGAGCCCAAGGGGATAGAGTAAGTTCCACTAAATAATTTCAATAATAATTTAATTCTTTTGCCCTTCACATCCTAATATTTTCATTCTTGAAATCTTTTGCTTGTCACATGCTAATATTTTCATTCTTTATATCTTTTGTAGTAACTGGGTACATCCTGAAGGGCCCCGTGTTCCCAGCGGCATCATCACCGTCTTGCTGAAGGAATACTGGCCGGGGATGTACTGTTCGAATCCAGTCAGGCACCCGAATCTTTGGGTTTTGGCTAAGACCTAGGAGCACTGGGAAGCGGCCCCCCACGCGGGGTATGTGACCCATGCTAAGGCCGTGATCACTAATTTTTGGGTGAGTTCTCTTCACAAGCACACGTCCATTCTGGTTTCATGAATGATTTAACTCATGGCTTCTTCCATTCTGGTTTCATGAATGATTGTAGAAATACTATCGAGTTCTTTCGGAGCACAAGGCCACTGCCGACGAGATCGTGCTCTGCCAAGCAAAGAAGAAGGCCTGCCAGATGCAGTACGAGGTGCGGTTGGTGGCCATCACGCAATACTATCACGACTATCTTGGTATGAAGATGACCAAGGAAGAAGTGAAGGCGCGAGATATTACCTTGGAGAGGGATGAGTACTTGTCGGTAAGTATTAACGATTTTTCATTTCGAAGTTTGTGGTAAATTTCATCGTTTCGTGTTAGACATGCCATTATGCTTCCTATTATGTAGTTGTGTCCAAATTGGTGTTATGGAAAAGATGAGTCCTGGGCGGCATTGGTGGAGCTGTGGTGTGGTCACGATGAAGCCTGGGCGGCTACTAGCAGCAAAAACAAGGCTAACCGAGGGAAGGAGGGAGTACATGCTCAGGAAAACCGGAACCACTTTCTCCACAAGGCACTTCAGGTATGACTAACCTCATTAAACAATCTTCTTCTATTTACCGTCACTTTTTTATGTATGACTAACATCTGTTTGTTGGTGCAAGAGGAGAAACTCAAGCGGCCGCTCTCACACATGGAGACGTGAGAGATCGCCCATACTCGGAGGAGGCCCAAGCCTGGGGAAGACAAGTACTACGGCAACACCGCGGAGAAGAAGAAGAACTACTCTGCGGCGTATCTGAATCTACATCCTGACACACCTGACCCTATCAAGGCGTCTTTGGACGACAAGGCAGTGGTTGGCATGGGGCCGAAGGCTCATGGTCGGTAGCCGGTTCTGGATGTTGTGGTCACTCCTTCTATCTCATACACACAGCTCCGAGCTACCGACCCAAGCCTGAGACAGCGCACGCCCACGACCACTGCGCAGTCACAGTCCCTCCTAGCCGAGCGGCACTCTATAAGTATTTTTCCCTCTTATCTTCATTGCTCACTTTATTTTCCACATTGAGATGTTTAATGAGTTCCATCACATCATATTGTAGGCCTACATGGAGTACACACGACAAGAGACCATGGCATGGAGCGCGAGAGTTGTAGCTGTCCAGGACCACAACACTCGCATGATGACGGTTAGTTTAGACCCTTTCATTTCATTTCCATATTGACACTTTCATTTCTTCTGACATTCGTGTTTGCTTTGTCAATTAACATGCAGCTCGCGTTTGAGAGCATGAGGAATGGCACGATTCCTTAAATGGAACTAGCACCACCAGCTGCAGTACCACAACCAGTGATGCTTACCTTTGAGGAATTTCTAGCACAACAACCGGGGACAACGGTGGTTAGTACATCCCCAAACTATTCAACCACCGCTTACTTACTGTTTATTCAACACAATATCTTTCACTCAACATGTCTTTTCAAACATCCAGGGAACCGATAGATCATCTGTTGGTGGTGGTGCCGGTGTGCACATCACTCTCGAGTTACGGAGCCCGGCCACTCCAATCCACCGAGGCGGTAGCGCTGCCGCTAGCAGTGAAGGCCTGGGCTTTGGCGGACTTGGCGTTGACGACCTTGGAGGTGGACGTACTGGCACTCCTTAGATGACTGTGCTCTTTAGATGACTTCCGTCTTTTTATGCTACTTCCGATGACTTGTGCCTTTAGATGACTTGTGCTCCTTGGATGACTTGTGCTCTTTAGATGACTTCTGCCTTTTTACGCTACTTATATTTCTGATATGCTTATGTTGTTCGTTGTGAGGATGTGATGGTGGTGGTGGTGGTTGTGACGATGTGATGGTGCTGTTGGCTGTGCATTAAATTTCGCTGTATATACCCTGTTATTTTGGAGCTGAAATGAATTTGTATGAAACAGGAAAAAAAATAGCACAAAACTACGCCGACGGCATAGTCGTCGGCATAGAGGGCCTCCGAATTACTAGTGGCTGTCACGTTGCAAGCTATGCCGACGACTATGCCCTCGGCGTACAGTTGTAGCCTAAGCTGACTGCTTGAGCCGTCGGCGTATGCACGCCCCAGGGGATATCAATGCCTGCCACGTTGCAAGCTATGCCGACGGCTATGCCGTCGGCGTACCTTTGTAGCCAAAGCCGACAGCCTGGGCCGTCGTCATAGGGTTGCCCCAGGAACCACCACAGGCCGCCACGTGGCTCTCTATGCCGACGGCCATGCCGTCGGCATAGGACCGACACGTGCCCGTCCCTGGGTGGTGCACTCTTAACGGCAGCGCTACCGGACGCTGTTTGCCATGGATCTATGCCGACGGCCTAAGCCGTCGGTATCTCTGTACGGACACAGAGTTTGGGATACGCCAACATATATGATGCCGATGGCCCTATGCCGACGGGGGCCGTCGGCATAGACCTGCGCCAACGGGAATCGGGACTACGTCGACGGCCTAAGCTAGAGCTTTATCCTGGTAGTGACGTGATGGTACCGTATGTGCACGAAGCGTACGTGGGTGCAACACCAAAACGATAGGACTCTTCTCTAACCTAATTTATGGAGCGTGTGGGCATGGCAGGTATTCTTTGCATGTTCGTGTGGCCCCTGATTGCGTTTTGTTTTCCGGCAACTGCCCCATAAATCACGTCATTTTTAATTCTGGGCAGTAACTCTCATTTTGCTGGTAGCATAGTCGCATGAGTGTGTCGGATATCTTAGGATCGGTTTTATAAAAGAGCTACCTCACTTTCTCGATTGTTGTTTTATTTATAAAGCAGGCTGAAAGCCTATTTCAAAACTCCCATCTGAATAATTTCGTGTGCTACCATTTTTCTTTGATCTTGTCTTCAAAACTGAAGAAGGATGCATCAGAGTATTGAGTCTCAACCGTGCCTTCACGTTTCATGATTGCTAAATCAAAGTCGAATGTGACTTCGATGTTATATTCGTGAAATCTTATATCAAGATTCATGCAAAATAATTATTTAAATATTTTCTTTCTTCTTTTTATATATGCTATGTCACTCGAGTAAGACTTGGTTAAGTCTGAGTCCATGGAGATCTAGCCACATCCTTTTTGTTTAGAGACGAAACAAAGGTGATCGAGAGTTCATATCCTCTCGCCGGCGGTCCATCCCGGTCCCAGGGGTCCGGTGGACTCCTGTGGTATGGCAGACCCTGGCTCTTCGTCGTTGGGAGGGAGGTAGTCCTGCTTTTTATTGGATTAGGTCTCCTGACTAGGCCGGTGAGGCAGACGCCGGCCTCTTGTCGGAATAACGTCTTCCCCGCACCGTTCCCATCCCATTCGTGTCTTGTTTAGTGTCGGCGGGGTGTGTGTGGAAGCTTTTGTTGCTTGTTCTGGATGTAGGGTATTGTTCTAGTTGCCTTGTTCCAATGCTTTGCCTCCTTATGCCTTCTGTTGGATCTTGGTCGTCTTTATGGTGTTGCTTCGGTTAGGTTGTTGCCGACATGTTACTGGGAGGGTTGTTCCCCTGGCTGATGTTCAGAAGGATGCTTTTGTCCCGTTATTCACGGCGGACCTCTACTGCGGTTTTGTGTAGCGCCGTGGGGCTTTTGGTGCTGGTGCAATTGGGGCAAAGTGTGCTGCTCTTCCTCCTCCTTCCTCGCAACTCTAAATTTGATGGCGAGCTCCGACACTTGGAGATGGTGGCTTCGGCTTTGAAGATGGGTGGTTACTTTGTGATTAAGTTCGGTTGTCTTCTACGGAGCATTTTGACCTTGTGTACTTTTTCTTATCTAATAATATCAGATGTCGCCGTTCAAAAAAATAGAGTATTGACTCTCCTGCCATGGCCTCGAAGCATTGCACACGGATCATTAAAATTCATGTATAACGGTTGTGGTTATGAAGCACAGATTGTGTTACATGAGAAATACTCCCTCCGTTTTTATTTACTCTGCATATTAGGTTTGTTTAAAGTCAAATTTTATATACTTCCAACAAGCTTGTAGGAAAATATATTAACATATACACCACCAAATCTATACCATTGGGTTCATCATTGCATATATTTTCACATCACATATTTTTTTACTGTAAATGTTCATATTGTTATCTACAAACTTGTTCAGACTTTATAAAGTTTGATTTCTGTCAATTCTAATATGCGGAGTAAATAAAAACAAAGGGAGTATGTTTTTCTGACATTGTGAAGCGTAGCAAGTTTATTTTGTTTGACTTGGTCATAAAATTTGTCTCCATGTCAATGATCAAAGCACTTTGTGTGGTGGTGAGGCCTTAGGAATTGCATATTGTGATATGTGGGAACATGTTTTCCTATATTCAAAGCTCATCACTTGAACTACTCAGATCTAAGCGACATGAAATTTGACTGTTTGAAACATAAGTATTTTGAAAGAGACATTCACCCCGCTTTATTATATATATATATATATATATATATATATATATATATATATATATATATATATATAAGCAAATCCAAACAGGAAGCCCTCAGAATCCAACCAAACAAAATACATGACAAAATTAGCAAAAAGATTCTAAAAAAATGCACAACTGTGCACTACTGAATGACACCACCAATCCGATGATATGAAGCACATGAGACAGGCTGTCACATCCAAGGGAGAACCGCACTCGGAGGCGATGCACTCAAGAGGTCAAGGTCACGGCGCGAAGCGCCGCCGTCGCTGCCTCATCCCGAGACAAACGAAGATTTTCACCTAAGTGTCAGAAGGTAGTGGAAGGAACAAAGCGGCACCCTAATAGGAATGTGACACCGATAGGTATCACCACAGCAAAGTCGAAAGCAAGGTTAGATGCCGATGCGGTGTGAAGCTGCGGTGTATCGTCGATTACACCTGTTCCACCGGTGCATCACCGTCCCAGAATCCTTCCACATCGATGTCGCTATGCGGCAGTTCCACTACTCTTGTAGCACCGAGCGCTCAGCAAAACCGACCTACTACAATAACGGTGCATCACCAAGGTGATCCTCTCAGGGGGAACCATGCATAGGATGCACCAGCTTGCTCAACAGCACCGGCGCCCGGTCTCTCGACATCGACAGTACTGCGCGAGGGCTCTCAACAATAACGTAAATGCACTAATCACCCCCGCTCGCGATGCCCACCGTACACAGCAGGGGCGCACACAGATGCTACAGGCCGCCGATTGCTGTGTTTTTGTGGGCTTTGGCAGTTTGGGTGCTGTAATGCCGACCCTCGCTGCTCCGAGAAGACCAATGGCGAAGATGTTGGAGAAAGAGATGCTGGTTGAAGACGAATAGAAAATAGGGGATCAATAAGAGCAAGTATAATAAGGTGATGTAGGCAGGCTATAAGGTTTCAAATATTATATTTTTGCTGAGTTGGAAGAGAAAGAAAAGGAGAGAGAAGATAAGCGGGCTACTAGTTAACAGCCGGCTGCAACACGTGCTCCTAGACACTTTGTGAAAGAGTGAGGTGGGCCATGTATCAACAAAGTAGTACATAGTTTTATCTTACTATTGTACTTGTTGGCTATAAGCTTGACTATAGATGATGTGACAACATCATATAGCCAACAGTTGGCTCTATTATTAATCTTGCTCTAAGGCAGATAAGATCACTCGGGTACAGAACTCGTCTAGAGAATGTAGCTAGTCAATGCACAGGCTCAACAAGAAAGTGTGTCCCATAGTCGATGCGACTTTCTCTCTCTAGAAAATAGGCATATGTTCTAAAATGATCCTGCTACGAGAAAAGCAATGTGATGTACGTGCGTGTATACACACATGACCTACTCGGCCTAGTGTCAAATACCGAGACACATCCTTCCACAACCCTACTTGGCCTATTCGCTTTTGTATGTGCATACATATCATGCGTAGAAAGTTTGATGCAGATGTTCGGGGTATTCTTTTTTTATAAAAGTTTATGTTTTCTTTATTTCTCAAGATATGGTTAAAAGTCAAATTCACTAAGATTCTACTTCCTTCATCCCATAATGTAACGGAGGCAGTAGCTCCTAAACCTTACAAATTGCTTTCGACCACGTTGTCACCACCAAAGCAGAATTCAAACAGGGACTGACTTATGGCACGCAAGCCGACACACAGACACGATCGAAAAGCTATACGTTTCCTACAAAGACTCATGTAACACAAGGTCATTATTAGATTAGTTCCAACGGAGTCAGAATCACGTCCTCCGTCGCCGTCTCGGGCGCCGGTCACCACCGGAGGAAATGCCTTTCCCGTCTGTCCTTCTCAGAGCGCCCTAGCCTGTCATCCACCTCCTCCTGCCGAGCGATTTCCCAGATCTCGTCCAAGCCCACACCGTATGGGATTATCAATTTCTTGAACTGCTTTTTCACGATTCGACGCAAGGTGTAGCTATCGAGCTCTGCGTTGGTGGCCAAGCCCTCGAGGAGCGCGAGCTGTTCCGTGATGGGCTCGCCCTCCGTGTATCGGAACAGGGCGGCCTTCTCACCCTGAACCTCCGCCGTCAGGTTCAGGTCGTAGGTGCACGCCACGGCGCGCCACACGGCTGCCGCGGTGGCGTGGGACGCGTAGACCGGGAGTAGGCGGTCCGATAGCGTGACCAGGATATGGCCGCGGCACATGGCGTCCGCGCGCGCCCACCGCTTGCCGGCGGCCGTGTTGTCGTCGGCGGGGCGCTCCTCGGTCAGCGCGTCCGCCACGCCGAGGGTGTGGAGGCGGAGCAGCACCGATTCCTTCCAGCGGAGGTAGCCGCCCTCTCCGTCCAGCGACGCGATGGGGAGCAGAGGCGGCACCGGGGATGACGACATGGATACGACGCGACTGCCGGTGTTGGTTTTCTTCCGACGATCCCACGGCCTGATAGTACGACAAAACGCGACGTGATGTATGTGCATATATATACACACACGATGACCGAACGTGGGTGGTGCAACACCAGAAGGACACGGACTCTAAACCTACTCGGACTAGTTCCGGATACCGATCGCGAGATTCGAAACCCCTACTCAGCCTTCTCTTTCTTACTAGATTCGAAACTCGGCCTACTTATAAGACACGTATGTACAGTACATATATATATGACACTTATAAGGCATATGAACGCACATAGCGCAGAGCACACAAGGAACTTTACGCTGCCCCCGGTTTACGCGCGTGCGTGCGTGCGCGCTCAGATGGCTGGGAAAGAGTCCCACGGGCGCGCCGGGCGCCGGTCCAGAACCCTGCCGCACCGCTCCTCCGCCCCAACCATCACCGCCGCCCGTACGACGACGAAGCCTTCTTGTGATTGGGGAACAAAAGCGCAAACGCACGGTGCTCAATGGCCGCAGGAGAGACTGGGCGTATCTTTCCGATGATCCGATTGGCTTGATTGCTGATTACGTCCTTGCCCACGACGTGGCCGATTACATCCGTATCCGCGCTGTATGCAGTGCTTGGCGGCGGTGTTGCATCGATCCGCTAGGGCTCGACGAACTCGACCGCCGTCTCCATCCCCGACAATGGATCATGCTCCGAGAGAAACTTGCCCTTGCCCACCGTCGTCGCTTTCTTAGTCTCTCCACTGGCCAGACCATAGAAGTGGATCTCCTGCCGCTTATCTGGCACAAGACACTCACGTCGACCCCCGAGGGCCTCCTCATCTTGCTCGATGAGTACATCCACATTCGACTGGTGAATCCGCTCACACGCCATGTCATAGAGCTTCCACCGGTGGCTACGTTGCTGCCTTCAGACTATCACTATGATCTTTTTAATGGCATATTATTAGCGTGGGGTTCCTTCATTGCCACTGATTCTGTATCATTTGTGCTATGTTTCCCTCGGGCACCTAGGCATTGCCAAGCCTGGTGACGAGTGTTGGAAGGTAATACACTTCGAAAGCTCGCCATATACAACTCCTTCCACGTTCTTGGGTCGCTTCTACATTGTCATCCAGGACAATCTCATGGTACTGGAAACGAGCACAGACCCACGGTTGGAGGTGGCTGCCAAGCTGTGTAAGCCAATTTACAGAGTGACTCATAGAGCACACCTGGTGGACAATGGTGGAAAGTTGATGTTTGTTCACGAGCAGCCTTGCTCCATGAGATATGACGTGTATCATGTGGATTTGGAAAAGAAGACTCTATTTCCGGTCAAGGGATTCAGTGGCCGGGCATTATTTCTGGGTAAACGTTTCTCCTTTTCGGTGTGCACGAAGGTTTTCCCTTAATTTACCAAATGTATGGAGGTCAGAATTGGCCCGGTATTAATAAGGTGTGCATACATAGATTTCGCTAAAAAAACTACCACTTGTAGTTAATTTTCACTATATAATATCTTGTTGGTCAGTAAGTTGTACATCCATCAGCCTACGTACCAAATGGAGCCACGAATTCCATCGATCTCCTACCAGGGCTCTCCTAAATTGAATATTAAGAGGTGTTGTCCGCATAATTGTAGCAACATAAACCTCCTTACGTTGCATAATATTATATAATACCGGATACTGTGTAGATAGTGGTGTATCTCCCAACTAATTATCTTCCCAAAATCTGGTCTTGTTACCATTGCCTACGTGAAACTTCACCCTCTGAAAGAAGACTATTTTTAATCTAAATTAAACCTTTCCAAAATAGTGAATCCGACCGTTTCACTGTAACTTCAGCCAGAGGTTGGTTTGTAGGTATTTATTACGAAGAATTTGTACCCACGTACCCTCCGTCTCCACCGACAATCTATAAATCCATTTTCTTAACAGGCAAATGTTTTTAAGCTATAAATTTCCTATTCCTAACCCGCCTTATTCTTTCGGTCTGCATATCATATCCCATTTGGCAAGTTTGTATTTCTTCTTACTCTCATCACTTTGCCAAAAAAATATAGATCGGTAAAAATCAAGCCTTTTCCGTACCCCTATTGGTACTTCGAAAAAGGTAAGGAGAAACATCGGTAAGCTTGTCAACACTGAGTTGATAAGCACTAGCCTTCCCCCATATGACATTAGTTTGCCCTTCCAGCAACTTAGCCTTTTTCTCAAACCGATCCTCTATGCATTTCATTCCTTATTTGTCAGTTTGCGGTGATGGATAGGAATACCCAAGTAACTAAACGGTAAGGAGCCCATCTCACAACCGAATAATTGCTTGTATGCTACTTGCTCTTCCTTAGCTCGACCAAAACAGAATAATTCGCTCCTCTTAAAGTTTATTTTAAGTCCCGAGAGCTGTTCAAACAAGCATAGTATTAATTTCATATTTCTAGCTTTGGCGATGCCATGTTCCATAAATATGATTGTGTCGCCCGCATATTGTAGAATGGACACCCCTCCATCCACCAAATGTGGAACTAATCCTCCAATAAGATTGTTTTCCTTAGCTCGTCCTATGAGAACTGTCAACATGTCAGCCACTATGTTGAATAAGATTGGGGACATCGAATCTCCCTGTCTTAACCCTTTGTATGTTTGGAAATAATGACCCGTGCCATCATTCATCTTAATCCCCACACTCCCCTTCTAAGTAAAGGTATCCACTTGTGCCCTCCAGGCTTCATTGAACCCTTTCATTCGTAGGGCTTGTTGTAGGAAAGGACATTTTACTTTGTCATAAGCTTTTTCAAAATCCACCTTAAAAATTACTCCATCTAATTTCTTAGAATGTATTTCGTGTAGAGTCTCGTGTAGTACCACAACCCCTTCTAGAATGTGTCTACCGGGCATGAAAGCTGTTTGAGTTTGTTGTACAACCGAATGTGCTATCTTCTCCAGCCTATTCGTTGCAACCTTCTTAAAAATCTTGAAGCTCACATTGAGCAAACATATCGGTCTGAATTGCTCAATGCGTATGGCCCTTCCTTCTTTGGTAATAGTGTGATTGCGCCAAAGTTTAAGTGGAATAACTGTAAAGTCATGGAACATTGACATGAGGTCACCTTTAATGATATGCCAACATCGTTTATAAAACTCTACTGGGAACCTATCTGGCCCAGGAGCCTTATTTTGTTTCATTTGCATGATTGCATCAAACACCTCTTTCTCGGTAAACGGAGCCGAAAGCACCTCATTCTCATCATCATTGAGCTGAGGAATATCTTCTGTTATCACTACTGGAATCAGATAATTTGCCATCTGCCATCTCTTTGCCGTTCGCTGGCAGATGGCAAAGAGAGCCTTTGCCATCAGCTAGCTCGAAGCGGACGGCAAAGAGACGGTGGACGGCCAAGAGGTGCTTTGCCATCTGCCAGCTCTTTAGCGTCAGCTAGTGGACAGCAAAGAGCTGGGGTGGGGTCCAGTTGACGGCACAACTGCAACGGCACACCACCCCACCTACCTAACCTAACGTTAACGGCGCACACCACGCTCGTCGCCCCCATCGTGTTCCCCCTGCGCTCGCTCGCCCGCCCGCCCCTCCCCTCGCCACGCCGCCGCGCCCCTGCTACCGCCCCGCCGGCCGCCCGCGCCCACCCCGCCCCGCCGGCCGCCCGTGCACCCCCTGCCCGCAGGGCGCCCAACCCCCGCCCGTGCCCCTACGCCGCCCCCGCCCCTGCGCCGCCCCGCCCCGCCCCCGCCCCGCGCTTCCGCCGCCCCGCCCCGCTCGTCCGCCGCCCAGCCCCCGCCCGCGCCCCTGCGCCATCCCCGCCCCTCCGTCGGCCGCCCCGCCCCCGCACCAGCCAGCGCCCCTTCGCCGCCGGCCGCCCCGCACCCATCCCCGCCCCCGTCCCTCCCCCGCCAGCTGCCCAGCCCCCGCCCTCGCCCCTGCCGGCGCCCCTCCGCCCGCCGGCCACCCCTCCCCCGCCGGCGACCCTCCACCGTCGGCCGCCCCGCCCGTGCTCCTTCGCCGCCGGACGCCCCGCCCCCGCCCCCGCTAGCGCCCCTCCGCCCGCCGGCTGCCCTGTTGGAAGACGTAGTAGTAAATGAAAAAATTTCCTACATGTCACCAAGATCTATCTAGGAGAAACCAGCAATGAGTGAGGAGAGATTGCATCTTCATACCTTTGAAGATCGCTAAGCGGAAGCATTACAAGAACGCCGTTGGTGGAGTCGTACTCGCAGCGATTTAGATCGCGGTGGACTCCGATCTTAGCGCCGAACAACGGCGCCTCTGCATTCAACACATGTACAGCCCGGTGATGTCTCCCGCACCTTGATGCAGCAAGGAGGAGGGAGAGGTTGAGGGAGAGCTCCGATAGCACGACGGCGTGGTGACGGTGGAGCTACGTGGACTCCGGCAGGGCTTCGCCAAGCGCTACGGAGAACGAGGAAGAGGAAGGGTAGGGCTGCGCCGAGAGAGAAAAGTCGTGTCTCAAATCAGCCCCAATTCCTTGGATATATATAGGAGGAGGGAGAGGGAGGGATTCCTTGGCCCCTCCTTCAAGGAGGAGAGGTTCAGCTGAACTAGGGATAGAGTCCACCTCCCACAAGGGAGGAGGATCTCCTCTTTTAAAACTCTTTTGCCCTTTATCTCTTGATCCCAGCTGCATGGGCCTTTCTAGAAGGTCTTGGCCAGGCCAATAAGGGCTGGTACACCTCCTCTAAGGGCCCATGAAGTCCTATGATCGTCACACCCCTCCCGAGGGTCCTCCAGCACCCTCCCGGCACTCCCAGTACACTACTGATGAGCCCGAAAAACTTTCCAGTGACCAAAACTGGACTTCCTATGTATCAATCTTTACCTCCGGACCATTCCGGAGATCCTCGTGATGTCCGGGATATCATCCGGGACTCCAAACAACCTTCGGTAACCACGTACAACATTTCCCTATAACCCTAGCGTCATTGTACCTTAAGTGTGTAGACCCTACGGGTTCGGGAGACACGTAGACATGACCGAGACACCTCTCCGGTCAATAACCAACAGCGGGATCTCGATACCCATGTTGGCTCCCACATTCTCCACGATGATCTCATCGGATGAACCACAATGTCAGGGATTCAATCAATCCCGTATACAATTCCCTTTGTCTATCGGTATGATACTTGCCCGAGATTCGATCGTCCGTATCTCTATACCTTGTTCAATCTCATTACCGGCAAGTATCTTTACTCGTTCCGTAACACATCATCCCGTGGCTAACTCCTTAGTCACATTGAGCTCATTATGATGATGTCTTACCGAGTGGCCCAGAGATACCTCTCCGTCATATGGAGCGACAAATCCCAGTCTCGATTCGTGCCAACCCAACAGACACTTTCGAAGATACCCGTAGTGTACCTTTATAACCACCCAGTTACGTTGTGACGTTTGGCACACCCAAAGCATTCCTACGGTATCCGGGAGTTGCACAATCTCATGGTCTAAGGAAACGATACTTGACATTGAAAAGCTTTAGCAAACGAACTACATGATCTTGTGCTATGCTTAGGATTGGGTCTTGTCCATCACATTATTTGCCTAATGATGTGATCTCGTTATCGACGACATCCAATGTCCATGGTCATGAAACCGTGACCATCTATTGATCAACGAGCTAGTCAACTAGAGGCTCACTAGGGACACGTTGTGGTCTATGTATTCACACATGCATTATGGTTTCTGGTTAACACAATTATAGCATGAACAATAGACAATTATCATGAACTAGGAAATACAATAATAACCATTTTATTATTGCCTCTAGGGCATATTTCCAACAGTCTCCCACTTGCACTAGAGTCAATAATCTAGTTACATTGTGATGAATCGTACACCCATAGCATTCTGGTGTTGATCATGTTTTGCTCATGAGAGAGGTTTAGTCAACGGATCTGCGACATTCAGATCCGTATGCACTTTACAAATATCTATATCTCCCTCCTGAATGTAATCACGGATGGAGTTGAAGCGGCGCTTGATGTGTCTTGTCTTCTTGTGAAACCTGGGCTCCTTCGCAAGGGCAATAGCTCCAGTGTTGTCACAGAATAGAGTCATCGGGCCCGACGCACTTGGAATCACTCCTAGGTTGGTTATGAACTCCTTCATCCAGACTCCTTCCTTTGCTACTTCTGAAGCAGCTATGTACTCCGCTTCACATGTAGATTCCGCCACGACGCTTTGCTTGCTGCTACACCAGCTGACTGCCCCTCTGCTCAAAGTATACACGTATCCAGTTTGCGACTTGGAGTCGTCCGGATCTGTATCGAAGCTAGCATCAACGTAACCCTTTACGACGAGCTCTTCGGAACCTCCATATACGAGAAACATGTCCTTTGTCCTTTTTAGGTACTTTAGGATATTCTTGACCGCTGTCCAGTGTTTCGCTCTGGGATCACTTTGATACCTCCCTACCAAACTTATGGCAAGGTTCACATCAGGTCTGGTACACAGCATGGCATACATAATAGAGCCTATGGCTAAAGCATAGGGGATGACACTCATCTCTTCTTTATCTTTTGCCGTGGTCGGGCATTGAGTCGTACTCAATCTCACACCCTGTAACACATGCAAGAACCCCTTCTTGGACTGATCCATATTGAACTTCTTCAATATATTTTCAAGGTATGTGCTTTGTGAAAGACCTATGGGGCGTCTCGATCTATCTCTATAGATCTTAATACCTAATATGTAAGTAGCTTCTCCAAGGTCCTTCATTGAAAAACACTTATTCAACTAGGCCTTTACACTTTCCAAGAGTTCTATATCATCTCCCATTATCAGTATGTCATCCACATATAATATGAGAAATGCTACAGAGCTCCCACTCACTTTCTTGTAAATATAGGGTTCTCCACAAACCTGTATAAACCCAAACGCTTTAATCACCTCATTAAAGCAAATGTTCCAACTCCGAGATGTTTGCACCAGCCCATAGATGGAGCGCTGGACCTTGCATACTTTGTTAGCATCTTTAGGATCGACAAAACCTTCCGGCTGCATCATATACAGTTCTTCCTTAAGGAAACCATTAAGTAATATCGTTTTGACGTCCATTTGCCAAATCTCATAATCATAAAATGCGGCAATTACTAACATGATTCGGACAGACTTCACTATCGCTACGGGTGAGAAAGTCTCATCGTAGTCAATTCCTTGAACTTGTCGATAACCCTTAGTGACAAGCCGAGCCTTATAGATGGTTACATTACCATCCGCGCCAATCTTCTTCTTAAAGATCCATTTATTTTCAATGGATCGCTTATCATCAGGCAAGTCCACCAAAGTCCATACTTTGTTCTCATACATGGATCCTATCTCGGATTTCATGGCCTCAAGCCATTTGTTGGAATCCGGGCCCGCCATTGCTTCTTCATAGTTCGAAGGTTCACCGTTGTCCAACAACATGATCTCCAGGACAGGGTTGCCGTACCACTCTGGTGCGGAACGTGTCCTAGTGGACCTTCGACATTCAAAAGTAACTTGATTTGAAGTTTCATGATCATCATCATTAACTTCCTCTCCAGCCGGTGCAGGCTCCACAGAAACAACTTCTTGTGCTGCGCTACTCTCCGGTTCAAGTGGAGGTACAATTACCTCATGAAGTTCTATTTTCCTCTCCCACTTCTTTCGAGAGAAGCTCTTTCTCGAGAAAGGATCCATTCTTGGCAACAAAGACTTTGCCCTTGGATCGTAGGTAGAAGGTATACCCAATAGTCTCTTTGGGATATCCTATGAAGACGCACTTTTCCGCTTTGGGTTCGAGCTTCTCAGGTTGAAGTTTCTTCACATAAGCATCGCATCCCCAAACTTTTAGAAATGACAGCTTAGGTTTCTTTCCAAACCATAATTCATACGGTGTCGTCTCAACATATTTTGAAGGTGCCCTATTTAAAGTGAATGCGGCAGTCTCTAATGCATATCCCCAAAATGATAGCGGCAAGTCGGTAAGAGACATCATAGATCGCACCATATCTAATAGAGTGCGATTAAGACATTCAGACACACCATTTCATCGAGGTGTGCCAGGCGGCATGATTTGTGAAACAATTCCACATTTCCTTAGGTGCGTGCCAAACTCGTGACTTAAATATTCTCCGCCACGATCAGATCGTAGGCACTTTATTTTCCTGTCACGTTGATTCTCTACCTCACTCTGAAATTCTTTGAACCTTTCAAAAGTCTCAGACTTATGTTTCATTAAGTAGACATACCCATATCTACTCAAGTCATTAGTGAGGGTGAGAACATAACGGTAGCCACCACGAGCCTCGACACTCATTGGACCGCATACATCGGTATGTATTATTTCCAACAAGTTAGTTGCTCGCTCCATTGTTCCGGAGAACGGAGTCTTGGTCATCTTGCCCATGAGGCATGGTTCGCACGTGTCAAATGATTCGAAATCAAGAGACTCCAAAAGTCCATCAGTATGGAGCTTCTTCATGCATTTGACACCAATATGACCAAGGTGGCAGTGCCACATGTAAGTGGGACTATCGTTATCAACCTTACACTTTTTGGTACTCACACTATGGACATGTGTAACATCACGTTCGAGATTCATCAAAAATAAACCATTGACCAGTGGGGCATGACCGTAAAACATTTCTCTCATATAAATAGAACAACCATTATTCTCAGATTTAAATGAGTAGCCATCTGGCATCAAGCGAGATCCAGATACAATGTTCATGCTCAAAGCTGGTACTAAATAACAATTATTAAGGTTTAACACTAATCCCGAAGGTAGATGTAGAGGTAGCGTGCCGACGGCGATCACATCGACCCTGGAACCATTCCCGACGTGCATCGTCACCTCGTCCTTTGCGAGCCTCCCCTTATTCCGCAACTCCTGCTTGGAGTTACAAATGTGAGCAACTGCACCGGTATCAAATACCCAAGAGATACTACGAGCGCTGGTTAGGTACACATCAATAACAAGTATATCACATATACCTTTAATGTTGCTGTCCTTCTTATCCGCTAAGTACTTGGGGCAGTTCCTCTTCCAGTGACCGGTACCCTTGCAGTAAAAACACTCAGTCTCAGGCTTGGGTCCATTCTTGTTCTTCTTCTTCCCGGCAACTTGCTTACCGGGCGTGGCAACGGCTTTGCCATCCTTCTTAAAGTTCTTCTTACCCTTGCCTTTCTTGAAACTAGTGGTCTTATTCACCATCAACACTTGATGCTCCTTTTTGATCTCGACCTCCGCTGATTTCAGCATCGAGTACAACTCAGGAATGGACTTCTCCATCCCTTGCATGTTGTAGTTCATCACAAAGCTCTTGTAGCTAGGTGGAAGCGACTGGAGGATTCTGTCAATGACCAAGTCATCCGGGAGATTAACTCCCAGATGAGTCAAGCGGTTGTGTAGCCCAGACATCTTGAGGATGTGCTTTACAGTTGAAGAACTTGTCGGAGACGTCATATCTCTCGACTCGGGCATGAGCTTGAAAAACCAGTTTCAGCTCTTGGAACATCTCGTATGCTCCGTGTTGCTCAAAACGCTTTTGGAGCCCCGGTTCTAAACTGTAAAGCATGCCGCACTGAACAAGGGAGTAATCATCGCAGCGAGAATGCCAAGCGTTCGCAACGTCTTGCTCTGCTAGGAGAAGGGGTGGGTCACCTAGTGGTTCATCGAGGACATACAATTTCTTGGAAGCTATGAGGATGATCCTCAAACCCCGAACCCAGTCCGCATAGTTACTTCCATCATCTTTCAGCTTATTTTTCTCTAGGAACGTGTTGAAATTGAGGGTGACATTCGCGTTGGCCATTGGATCTACAATATAGATTGTAAAGATAATTTTAGACTAAGTTCATGATAATTAAGTTCACATAATCAAATTATTTAATGAACTCCCACTTAGATAGACATCTCTCTAGTCATCCAAGTGACACATGATCCATCTCAACTAGCCCGTGTCCGATCATCACGTGAGACGGACTAGTCATCCATGGTGAACATCTCCATGTTGATCGTATCTTCTATACGACTCATGTTTGACCTTTCGGTCTTCCGTTCTCTGAGGCCATTTCTGTACATGATAGGCTCGTCAAGTCAACCTAAGTGTATCGCATGTGTAAATCTGGCTTATACCCATTGTATGCGAACGTTAGAACCTATCACACCCGATCATCACGTGGTGCTTCGGAACAACGATCCTTAGCAACGGTGCACAGTTAGGGTGAACACTTTCCTTGAAATTTTATTGAGAGATCATCTTATTTACTACCGTCGTTCTAAGCAAATAAGATGCAAACATGATAAACATCACATGCAATCAATATAGTGACATGATATGGCCAATATCATCTTGCTCCTTTGATCTCCATCTTCGGGGCACCATGATCATCACTGTCACCGGCACGACACCATGATCTCCATCATCATGATCTCCATCATCGTGTCTTCATGAAGTTGTCTCGCCAACTATTACTTCTACTACTATAGCTAATGTTTAGCAATAAAGTAAAGTAATTACATGGCGTTTATGATTGACACGCAGGTCATACAATAAAATAAGACAACTCCTATGGCTCCTGCCGGTTGTCATACTCATCGACATGCAAGTCATGAATCCTATTACAAGAACATGATCAATCTCATACATCACAATGCATCACATCACATTCTTTGGCCATATCACATCACAAGGCATATTCTGCAAAAACAAGTTAGACGTCCTCTAATTTGTAGTTGCAAGTTTTTACGTGGCTGCTATAGGTTTCTAGCAAGAACGTTTCTTACCTACGCCAAAACCACAACGTGATATGCCAATTCCTATTTAGCCTTCATAAGGATCCTTTTCATCGAATCCAATCCGACTAAGGTGGGAGAGACAGACACCCGCTAGCCACCTTATGCAACAAGTGCATGTTAGGCGGTGGAACCAGTCTCACGTAAGCGTACGTGTAAAGTCGGTCTGGGCCGCTTCATCCCACAATACCGCCGAATCAAGATAATTCTATTAGTGGTAAGCATATTAAAAAAATCGATGCCCACAACAACTTGTGTTCTACTCGTGCATAGATTCTACGCATAGACCTAACTCATGATGCCACTGTTGGGAGACGTAGTAGTAAATCAAAAATTTTCCTACGTGTCACCAAGATCTATCTAGGAGAAACCAGCAACGAGTGGGGAGAGATTGCATCTTCATACCTTTGCAGATCGCTAAGTGGAAGCATTACAAGAACACGGTTGGTGGAGTCGTACTCGCAGCGATTCAGATCGCGGTGGACTCCGATCTTAGCGCCGAACAACGGCGCCTCCGTGTTCAACACACGTACAGCCCAGTGACGTCTCCCGCACCTTGATCCAGCAAGGAGGAGGGAGAGGTTGAGGGAGAGCTCTGGCAGCACGACGGCATGGTGACAGTGGAGCTACGTGGACTCCGGCAGGGCTTCGCCAAGCGCTACGGAGAACGAGAAAGAGGAAGGGTAGGGCTGCGCCGAGAGAGAGAGAAGTCGTGTCTCAAATCAGCCCCAATGCCTTGGATATATATAGGAGGAGGGAGAGGAAGGGCTACCTTGGACCCTCCTCCAAGGAGGAGAGGTTCGGCCGAACTAGGGATAGAGTCCACCTCCCACAAGGGAGGTGCATCTCCTCTTTTAAAACCCTTTTGCCCTTTATCTCTTGATCCCAGCCGCATGGGCCTTTCTAGAAGGTATTGACCAGCCCAATAAGGGCTGGTACACCTCCTCTAAGGGCCCACAAAGTCCTATGGTCATCACACCCCTCTCGGGGGTCCTTCGGCACCCTCCCGGCACTCCCGGTACACTACCGATGAGCCCGAAAACTTTCCGGTGACCAAAATTGGACTTCCTATATATCAATATTTACCTCCAGACCATTCCGGAGCTCCTCGTGATGTCTGGGATCTCATCCGGGACTCCGAACAAACTTCGTTAACCACGTACAACATTTCCCTATAACCCTAGCGTCATCGTACCTTAAGTGTGTAGACCGTACGGGTTCGGGAGACACGTAGACATGACCAAGACACCTCTCCGGTCAATAACCAACAGCGGGATCTGGATACCCATGTTGGCTCCCACATACTCCACGATGATCTCATCGGATGAACCATGATGTCGAGGATTCAATCAATCCCGTATACAATTCCCTTTGTCTATCGGTATGATACTTGCCCGAGATTTGATCGTCGGTATCTCTATACCTTGTTCAATCTCGTTACCGGCAAGTCTCTTTACTCGTTTCGTAACACATCATCCTGTGGCTAAATCCTTAGTCACATTGAGCTCATTATGATGATGTCTTACCGAGTGGGCCCAGAAATACCTCTGTGTCATACGGAGCGACAAATCCCAGTCTCGATTCGTGCCAACCCAACAGACACTTTCGGAGATACATGTAGTGTACCTTTATAGCCACCCAATTACGTTGTGACGTTTGGCACACCCAAAGAATTCCTACGGTATCAGGGAGTTGCACAATCTCATGGCCTAAGGAAACAATACTTGACATTGAAAAGCTTTAGCAAACGAACTACACGATCTTGTGCTATGCTTAGGATTGGGTCTTGTCCATCACATTATTCGCCTAATGATGTGATCTCGTTACCAACGACATCCAATGTCCATGGTCATGAAACCGTGACCATCTATTGATCAACGAGCTAGTCAACTATGGGCTCACTAGGGACACGTTGTGGTCTATGTATTCACACATGCATTACGGTTTCTGGTTAACACAATTATAGCATGAACAATAGACAATTATCATGAACTAGGAAATACAATAATAACCATTTTATTATTCCCTCTAGGGCATATTTCCAAGATGCCCCGCCCCCGCCCCCGCCAGCGCCCCTCCGCCCCGCCGGCCGCGCCCGACGCCCTCCCGCGCCCCTGCCCCCCGATGCCCCACAGTCGGCCTCCACCTACCCCACTCCAGTGAGCCCCCTCCCCCTCTCTACTTTTTTTTAATATTCTAGTTAGTAATTTAGTTAGTTATTAGTTGTAATTAATTACTTTAGTTAGTAATTTAGTTAGTTAGTTGTAGTTAATAGTTTAGTTTAGTTAGTAATTTAGTAATGTAGTTAGGTTAGTTAGTTAGTAATTTAGTTTAGTAAGAAGAAGAGGAGGAGAAGGAGAAGAAGAAGAAGAAGAAGAAGAGGAAGGAGAAGAAGAAAAAGAAGAAGAAAAGGAAGGAGCCTCACCCACAACCGCCATCGACCCCGACACGACACCCTCGACACCCCGACGCCGACACGACACCCCCTACACCCCGACCCCGGCACGACACCCCGACACCCCGACACGGCACCCCCAACCATGACACAACACCCCGACCCCGACACGACACCCCCGACACCCGACCCCGACACGGCACCCCCGACACCCGACCCCGACACGACACCCCCGACACCCCGACCCCGACACGACACCCCTGACACCCCGACCCCAACACGACACCCCCGACACCCCGACCCCGACACGACACCCCGACACCCCGACCCCGACACGACACTCCCGACGCCCTGACCCCGACACGACACCCCCGACACCCCGACCCCGACACGACACCCCCGATATCGATGGAAACCTAAATAGCAAGTATCGTCGGTGTTGAACACTACATCCATGTCCCACAAGTTACGCCAGCATCCGGCGTCCCGCAGCAACAGTTCTCGGGGTCGATGGCGGTTGAACACCTATGCGAATTTGTCTTGCAGCCTCTGCGATGATGATTAAAAGCCAAGTGTTGAAACTTGAAACACCCTAACTGACTCAAGTCAGTTTGGTTGTTTGATGTTTCAAAACTTGGCTTTAATCCTCATCGCAGAGGCTGCCAGACAAATTTGCCAAGGTGTTCGACCGTCATCGGCCCCCAGAACTGTTGCTGCGCGCGGGACACCGGGCGCCGACATCACTTGTGGGATGTGGATCTAGTGTTCAATGCCGAGCGCCACATGTATCTCGCACCGATGATACTTGCTATTTAGGGTTTCATCGATGTCGAGGAACCCCCTAACCCAACACAGCACCCCTACCATGACACGACATCCCCGACACCCAGATCCCGAGATGACACCCCGACACCCCGACCCCGACACGGCACCCCCGACCACGACACAACACCCCTACCCCGACACGACACCGCAGACACCCTGACCCCGACACGACAAAGGTCATATATTTGTGAATTATGAGTTAGGTCATATATTTTTCGATTTTGTTATACAAAACATCATATTTATGTTGATCAGGTGGATTTAAATGTTGTGCATCAGTATAATGCGTGTGTGACTTTTGGTCTGTCGTTGCTCCTTGTGTGACTTTCATGTGTGTTCTTGATGGAGGAATCCCGACTGTTGTCGTGGGGGCGCCTCATCATTCTTCTCTTCTTTGCAATATACTCATTGATATATTGCGCAAGAAGAGAAGAGGTGGGGCATCCATCACCGGCGGTCAAACTATTGCTGTGAGAGAGTGCCCACTAACATATATACACCACCATATCAGTGTGAGAGAGAGCGCACCAACACACCATGAGATATGAGAGTTACTTAAGGAAAGCCTCGACGAACCGAAAGTCACACACGCATTATACCGATGTACATCCACCCACGATGTAATACCAATTACTATTATGTACATATATATTATTAATTAGTTCATGTTATTAGGTATTCAATTTTTTTATGTTGAACGAATTTCGTTCACTCTTTGTCATTGCAGGTGTTGACAGATGCTGGGCGGGGGTCCAGAGGGCTCTGAGCCTCCTTCCTCGGCACGTGCTGGGAGGGGTGCTATTATTCCACCCCAGCAACTCCGGAGAGCGCTGGTACACAACATGCAGACACCGGCGGGCGCTTCTTCTTCTACCGGGAGAGGTCGGGGGAAGCCGAAGAGAGGTGCTAGAGGTAGGAAGGCTGCTGCGCCTTCCTCGCCGCCACCCCTAGCTGATTCTCCCGACCATAGGAGTGCTCCGTCTCAGGTGGACCCGTCTGACTTGGACCCATCTCGGACTCCGGTCCATGAGCCTCGGGTCGACGAGCCTTGGGTCACCGAGCCTTCGTCCCAGGAGACTCGGCTCCCAGAGTCTTCGACCCAGGAGACTTGGGTCCCAGAGTCTTCATCCCACGTGACTCCGGAGGCTAGTGGCCATGCTGATGGTGGCGAGGAAAATTACTTGTCTGAGGACACCTATAGCAAGGGCGAGCTGGTTGAGGAGGGCAAGAAGGTCTACCAGCGTGGTTGTACAAAGCTGCCTCCCGTGCCGACGACCCACGAGCATAGGTGGTTGATTGCGCCTAATGCGGAGAAGTAAGTGCATTTACTCTTTTTTAACCTTTTGCCTTCATGTTTCTTCAAATTAATATCTAATGTGTTGGCCTTGTCATACTGCAGGGGTTGGAAATACGAGCGTGCTGTCCGCAGGCCTAACCAGGTCCTTGGTGTGCTTCTCCGGCACCACTTCCCGAGGAAGGTCCAGTTGCCTAGTGAGGGTGAGGCTCGACAGGTAGCACTGACCTAGGAGCTGTGCAATGCTGCCCCGGCCCCGTTGGAGGAGATGGTCGACGGTGTCTTGTGCGAGACGGTGGCTGACATTGTGATCCGTCGCTTTTGGGTAATTTCTCCTTTACAGAATTAAAAATCAACAATAACTAGTGATTGTACTAATCAGTGTCTAATGTGTTGTCTTGTTTGATTGCAGACCTTCTACAGGTGTCTTGAGGAAGACGAGGTGAGAGCGGCTATTGTTCTCGAAGCCGAGTGCAAGCGCGTACTTCAGAACTTATGGCACAAGGCTCGGGTGCAGGCTATTCGAGACTACTACGCCTCGAGTAACATTAAGAGGGCCAAGAAGAAGTGCCGCAAAAATTATCTAAGTAAGGAGAAGTTTATGAAGGTAATTATCTATTCTTAAGGCCTTGTACTTAGTTTGTTTGATTTGATCCGTAGGCGTAGCACTGAAATTTCTCTTGTCTAACTTAGGTGCCCCCGAGATGGTGTGAGGATAGGATGGACTATTGGGAGGCATTGGTGGATGAGTGGTGCTCTCCCGAATGGCTAGCTGAGCACAACAAGGACAAGGAGAAGCATGCCCAAATGAGAGGTGTGCCACACCATTAAGGGAGCTCCAACCTGTTTGAGTACGGGGATAACTGGGTATGTGGTTTGCTTCATTATTCATGCAATTTCATTCTTCATGCTAGCTTGAGCCCTTAACTAATATTTTGTTCACCTCTTTTAAGCGCGAGAAAAGAAGAAGGAGGTGCCACCTCTGTTCGACCTCTATGCCATGGCCCATACTGCCTTGTACAACAAGGCCAAGGCATTCTCTGAGGATGACCTCAATCATCCAGAGAGCTTCAGCAACATCTCCTCCCACAATAAGCTCGTGAGATACAGAGATGAGGGGAAGGCGAGGAAAGGGGAGGACTTCAACTCGAGCCAAAGTCCTTTTGATCCAGAGCTTATGATGATATCTGGTGGTGGGAGGCCCCATGGCTCGATAGCCATTGGGGATGGACTGATACGTTGTCCTAGAACTCTCCCAGAGATCAAGAAGCGCCATACGAGCTCTGATCCTGAGATAAGGCCTCGTCCACGTCCAATGGAGCTTGGCATTGAGGCTAGGGCCCAGGAGCTTCTAGCGGAGGCAAATAGGCAGGCGGCGTAGAGGGAGAGGGACATGTAGGAGAGGACGACTAGGCTGTTGGAGGAGGAGAGGAACCGGAACGACGCGTCTCATCGGGCCCTATACGAGCTCCTCGTGGTAAGTTTCTCCTGCATATTAGCCAAATTACGCACGTAATGTTCGTTTCATCACTAACTAATGTGAATGACTCGTGAAAACAAAATGTGCAGACCGTGTGCCAGAACAATGGTCAGACCCCTGCGTCGATGCCCCATATTACTATAGCACCCATGGTGTGTTTCATTTAAATGGTCATTAGTTACTAGTATTCACATTTGAGTTGCATCATGCTAAGGAGACATTGCAAATGATCTTTGGTGCAGCATGCCTCCCGACAAGCATCGACCAATCCTTCTGCGTCTGCCGCAACCCTGACCGGTCCTTCTACGTCTCACCCTGGCCCAAACCCTACCGGTGCTTTACCTCCGTGTTGATGGTAAGTTTTCCCAAGGGTTTTCATTAACAAATGCATACTTAGCTTAAGAAATGAACTACTTAGCTCCAAAATGACCTATACCTAGCTTATTTTCATAAAAAATGACTTGATATGCTTAGTTAGCTAGAAAATGGTATATTCTACCTAGGATAGCTATTAAATGACCTATACTTAGCATTTTTTCCCTCCAAAATGACTTGCTATGCTTAGTTAGCTAGAAAATGGTATATTCTACCTAGGATAGCTATAAAATGACCTATACTAGCTTATTTTCATCAAAAATGACTTGATATGTTTAGTTAGCTAGAAAATGGTATATTCTACCTAGGATAGCTATAAAATGACCTATACTTGCATTTTTTCCTCCAAAATGACTTGATATGCTTAGTTAGCTACAGAATGGCATTAGTAGCTAGTATAGCTCAATAATGATCTATAGCTAGCTTAGCTAGTTCATTTATGACATAATTAGCTCACTTAGGTACAAAATGATATAACTACCTAGGATAGCTCAATAATGATCAATAATTAGCTTAGCTAGTTCATTTATGACATAATATGCTCACTTAGGTAAAAAATGGCATAATAACCTTGGTTTACCTCCAAAATGACCTATACTTAGCTTATTTTCCTCAAAAATACATAATAACCTTACTTACCTCCAAAATGATATATTCTACCTAGGATATCTATAAAATGACCTATACTTAGCTTATTTTCATCAAAAATGACTTGATATGTTTAGTTAGCTAGAAAATGGTATATTCTACCTAGGATAGCTATAAAATGACCTATACTTAGCATTTTTTCCTCCAAAATGACTTGATATGCTTAGTTAGCTAGAAAATGGCATTAGTAGCTAGTATAGCTCAATAATGATCTATAGCTAGCTTAGCTAGTTCATTTATGACATAATTAGCTCACTTAGGTACAAAATGGTATAACTACCTAGGATAGCTCAATAATGATCAATAATTAGCTTAGCTAGTTCATTTATGACATAATATGCTCACGTAGGTAGAAAAATGGCATAATAACCTTGGTTTACCTCCAAAATGACCTATACTTAGCTTATTTTCCTCAAAAATACATAATAACCTTACTTACCTCCAAAATGATATATTCTACCTAGGATAGCTATAAAATGACCTATACTTAGCATTTTTTCCTCGAAAATTACTTGATATGATTAGTTAGCTACAAAATGGCATTACTATCTTGGAGAAGAGGAGAGGATAGGAGAGGAGAAAAAGAAATAAAAGATAATTTCTTCTTCTTTTTTTCTTCTTTTTCTTCTTTTTCTTCTAGCTAGTCTTCTTCTTCTTCTAACTATATCTTTCCTACTTTGCAGATTTGCTATAGATGAGGAAGAGTGCATTGATGGACTGTACTCTTCTACTTCTGCTACCTTTATGTTTATGGAAAACTTGTTTTGGATATATATGTATGGATATGTTGTTGGAAACCATATTGTGTGTTGTTGGAAACTTGTATATATGTTGGACTTGTATGTTGGAACTTAATTATTGGTATATGATTGTTTCAACTTATTTGGTATGCTTGTTGGAACTTGTTGAATGATATGTATGTTCTGGATATGTATGTTGGATATGTATATGTTGGCTATATATGAATATTCTGTCAAATTGAATGATTTTAAGAAAAAACAAGGGCTATATAGCCACTTTGTCGTCTGTTGGCAGACGGCAAAGAGCTTTGCCGTCCGCTAGCAGACGGCAAAGTGGCCACGTGGCAGCTACCTGTGCAAACTGGGGCTGGCCTAGGTGGGTTCTTTGCCGTCCGCTGGCGGACGACAAAGACCTAAGGTTCTTTGTCGTCTGCCAGCGGACAACAAAGCACGCCGTTAAGCTCCCTAACGGAGCTAAGTGCCCACGTGTGCCGTCCAGGCTCTTTGCCGTCTGCCAGCAGACGACAAAGATTCAAAGGTCTTTGCCGTCTGCCAACAGACGGCAAAGCGGCCTTTACCGTGGCTTATTCAGCCGGACGGTTTGCCGTCTACTGGCGGACGACAAAGCCTTTGCCGTCCGGGATGCATGCCTTTGCCGTCTGGGATGGCGGACGGCAGTTTCCTGTAGTGTATGCTTTCATCTAGCGATACAAAATTATCTTCTGGGGCTCCAAATAATCTTTTATAGTAGTTTGAGATATACAATTTAAGGTTCTCATGCCTAACAATTGTGCCCTCGTCCTGTTTAAGTTGTAATATTTTTTTCTTTCTAAGTTTACCATTAGCTATCATGTGGAAGAATTGTATGTTATCGTCACCTTGGACGACCGTAGTCACTTTGGCTCTTAGTGCCCACTTAATCTCTTCTTCTCGCAGTAACGTACGAAGCTTCTCCTCAACCTCATATTTACTGTTCTGATCAGCACTATTAAGTGACGCTATTTCAGCTTTCAGATCAAAGGCATTGATGAGCTGAATAAGTTTTTCTTTTTCTACTCTGTATAGCCCACTTTGATTCTTAGCCCAACCGCTTAAAAATTGGCATAAATGTCTCATTTTGTTTTGCCTTGTGTCCATACTAGAATTCCCGCCGGCTCCTTTAGCCCATTCCTTAGCTATTAGGTCCAAAAATCCTTCCCTGTCAAACCAACCTAAGTCAAAAGAGAAGGTACTCTTATTACCCACATGTGTCGCCTCTCCCGAGTCAAGAAAAAGTGGTGTGTGGTCAGAGACCGCTCGTTGCAATGGTTGAACCGTTACAAGCGGAAACTTCTGTTCCCACCTATCCAACTTCTCATATGTTGAAATAGATAAATTGTTTGCCCATGTATATTATCTCCCAGCGAGATCAATTTTCCTAAGGTTTAGACTTTCAATAATCCTGTTAAACATGTATGACCACCTAGCATCAAAATTATCATTATTTTTCTCCTCTCTCGTTCTAATTATATTGACCCCCCCCCCCCCCCAACTAAAATGGGTAAGTCCTCATTTCCAAAGACCCTCACAAGATCTGATAGAAATTCCGTC
Organism: Hordeum marinum; assembly: GCA_022496015.1. Classification (NCBI taxonomy): domain Eukaryota; kingdom Viridiplantae; phylum Streptophyta; class Magnoliopsida; order Poales; family Poaceae; genus Hordeum; species Hordeum marinum. The sequence goes on from CM039676.1 coordinate 448,048,256, forward strand.
TTGAGCTCCCATTGGGCAGCACCATATACTGCTACAAGAGCCCAACGAAACCCATCAATTTTCGACCTCACTCGAAATTTGACGATAAAGTCATCATACGTCACATTAAGGACTTCTAAAGTTTCGCATTTGACCCTTAGGAGTATCCCTCCAGATCGCCCCCTTGGTGGTAAACAGTGCCAATGAAAATCTACACGTCCCGAGATATTACTCAAAAATTGTGCCGTGAAATTATCCCTACCCGTTTCTAGTAAGGCCATAAACTCGAGCTTATGCTTACCGATGTTTCCGTCAGGAACCTCCTTTTAGCCAAGTCTGCAAGACCTCTGCTATTCCAAAATATTCCTTTTATTTTTCATCATGATTTCTTTCTTAAAACTATTTATGTGGCAATTTTACCAACGATGATCATACGACTATTGAAGATGCCCTTACGTGGTGAATTGTAGTGACTTGGAAGCTTATCGATAGAACCATCGCCAATTCGACATTGTTTTCATACTGGGGCTTTCCCAGAGCCTCTACGTGTGTGATCTCCTCCGGAACGGCTCGCTGTCGCCCAGCACGAAGTGGTCGAACCACTGTCGCGTGCCGCCGTACGTGCGCGCCACCGCGTTCCACTCGTCCCTTACGGTGTGGCCTGGCAGGGGCGTATATATGCGCTCACTTATTCTTCTTGGCCGCCGCCGCGCCATCATGGTGGGAGCTGATCGTCCAGTCGTCTCTGGAGGGCGCTATGACGGCGAGCACATGAGCGACGTCTAGGGCCGTAGGGCGTGGAGGTGGAGGAGCACAGACTCCTTCCACCGGAGGCATCTCTCAGCGTCGTCCAGTGGCTTGACCTCCACCACGGCCAACGCCATTTCTCGCTCAATCAAAACACCTGAGAAATCATCATCGTGCACAAAGCAGCCACCCAAGACACCTAAGGGAACAGTAAACGTGTAGATTCGAAGTGGACTCAGAAACGTGGAGGCCACGGACTTGGACAGGTATGATGCATGCATACAAGGCAGCATGCCACAGGAGGGACTGGGCGAGTCTTTCCGATGGGCCAGCCGGGATGATCGCCAACCGTGTCCTTGACCACGACCTGGCAGACTACATCCGCTTTCGTGCAGTGTGCCGTGCATGGCGGCGGTGCACTACCAACCCACGCGAGCTCGATGCCCTAGACCCCCGTCTTCATCCCCATCCCTGGATCATGCTTCGAGAACAACTCGCCTTTGGGCACCATCGTCGCCTACTTAACCTCTCCACCGGCGAGACCATAAAAGTGGATCTTCCAGAGCTCAACACCCGCGTTATGCTCACATAGACTCCTGAGGGACTCCTCATGCTACTCCACGAACGTTTCCACATTCGGCTACTAAACCCGCTCACACACCACCTCATAGAGCTCCCACCGGTGACCAGATTGTTGCATTCGAACCACCACCTTCTCCTTTTGTTGAATGGCGGGTTATCAATGTGGGGTTCCTTCATTGACACTGATTCTATATCACTCGTGCTTCACGTTCCTGAGCTCCTAGGAATTGCCAAGCCCGGAGACACGTGTTGGAAGATAATAAAGTACAAGAGCTCGACATATCTCCTTTAATGTTCATGGGCCGCTTCTATCACTATCAGAATAACAGACTCTGCCGACGGCCTAATCTATGCCGATGGGTCCCGTCGGCATCGATGGATGTATGCCGACGGCCTAGGTGAAGCCGTCGGCATATGACCACCTATGCCGACGGAGGTTGTCGGCATATGTCGGCTGTCGGCAGCGCTTCCTATATGCCTACGGTGGTCGTCGGCATAGGGCAAGCCGTCGACGTACATGTGGGCCCGGCTACCAGGGCGGCGACGGCCGTTTGACGATATGAGACCTACGCCGACGGAGCTAACGAGGACCGTCGGCATATCTATTCCAACGGCCCGAGTGTCGGCATAGCTAAACTGTCACGTCATCGATCCGAGCCCCTCACGCCAGTTAGGTACGCCCACGGCCTAGCCGTCGGCCTATCCTCGCACCGCCACGTCACCGATCCACGTGACCTCCTCGATCCGTGGGTGTACCTATGCCGACGGCTGAGCTGTCGGCATAGATTTTTGCTATTTTTTCTGTTTTAATTATTTCTTATTTCTTTTTTTAAAACTAATTTGATTAACTTAAAATTTTCTATTTTAATTATTTCTTTTTTTAAACTAATTTGATTAACTTAAATTTTTCTATTCTAATTATTTCTTTTTTAAACTAATTTGATTAACTAAAGTGATGTGGCACGCGTAGACGCCCGTCTTGGGGCTCCGGGGCGAGGCCCTCCTGTGCGGACCTCGCTGTCGCAGTCACTTGGAGGGGGGAGACGTGCGTGTCGGGTATAACCGGAGGGTATCTAGTGCTGGTTTGGGTCCAGGCCATGTTCGGGGATGCTCCTATGTGCTGACCCATCGCAACCAGGTGGAAGAGTCCACTGGTCAAAGCCCATCCTGCGAAAGTCAAAGGGCTAGATCTCCTGGTGTAACGGAGCTTCGTGGTGGCCTCCCGGGTGTAGCTGTGCCATCGAAACACCACGTCGTGTCTTGATGCATGTGTGAAAGTGATGTGGCACGCGTAGACACCCGTCTTGGGGCTCCGAGGTGTGGCCCCCCTCTGCGGACGTAGCTGTCGCGGTCACTTGGAGGGGGGAGACGTGCGCGTCGGGTAGAACCGGAGGGAATCTAGTGGTGGTTTGGGTCCAGGCCGTGTTCGGGGATGCTCCTATGTGCTGACCCATCGCAACCAGGTGGAAGAGTCCACTTGTGAAAGCCCGTTCGGCGAAAGTCAAAGGGCTAGATCTCCTGGTCTAATAGAGCTTCGTGGTGGCCTCCCGGATATAGCTATGCCACCGAAACACCGCGTCGGGTCGTGATGCATGTGTGAAAATGATGTGGCACGCATAGACGCCCGTTTTGGGGCTCCGGGGTGTGGCCCCCTCCGCAGACATCGCTGTCGCGGTCACTTAGAGGGGGGAGACATGCGCGTCGGGTAGAACTGGAGGGAATCTAGTGGTGGTTTGGGTCCAGACCGTGTTCGGGCTGTTGGATATATGCCCTAAAGGCAATAAATAAAGTGTTTATTATTATATTTCCTTGTTCATGATAATCGTTTATTATCCATGCTATAATTGTATTGATTGGAAATACATTACATGTGTGGGTAAATAGACAATACTTTGTCCCTAGTATGCCTCTAGTGAACTAGCTCGTTGGTCAAAGATGCTCAAGGTTTCCTAGCCATTGACATGTGATGTCATTTGATAATAATGATGTGATGGACAAGACCCAAACTACTAACGTAGCATATGATCGTGTCAGTTTATTGCTATTGTTTTCTGCATGTCAAGTATATGTTTCTATGATCATGGGATCATGCAACTCACGGACACCGGAAGAGTGCCTTGTGTGTAGCAAACGTCGCAACATAACTGGGTGACTTTAAAGGTGCTCTACACGTATCTCCGAAGGTGTCTGTTGGGTTGGCATGGATCAAGACTGGGATTTGTTACTCCGTGTGACGGAGAGGTATCTCAGGGCCCACACGGTAATACAACATCACAATAAGCCTTGCAAGCAATGTGACTAAGTGTTAATCACGTGATCTTCTATTCCGAAATGAGTAAAGAGACTTGCTAGTAATGAGGTTGAACTAGGTATGGAGATACCGACGATCGAATCTCGGGCAAGTAACATACCGAAGAACAAAGGGAACATCATACGAGATTAACTGAATCCTTGACATAGAGGTCCGACCAATAAAGATCTTCATAGAATATGTAGGAACCAATATGGACATCCAGGTCCCGCTATTGGTTATTGACCGTAGAGGTGTCTCGGTCATGTCTACATAGTTCTCGAACCCGCAGGGTCTGCACACTTAAGGTTTGGAGACGTTTCGGTAGTATAGAGTTATGTATGATGGTGACCGAGGGTTGTTAGGAGTCCCGGATGAGACCTCGGATGTCACGAGGAGCTCCGGAATGGTCCGGAGGTAAAGATTGATATATAGGAAGTCCTATTTTGGTTGCCGGAAAAGTTTCGGGCTCATCGGTAGTGTACAGGGAGTGTCGGTAGTGTACCGGGAGACCACCGGGAGGGGTATTTTGACCCAAGAGGCTACATGGGCTGTGGGAGAGTGAATACCAGCCCTTAATGGGATGGTGGAAGTCCCACACAAGTCCCATGTGGCTGGGAGAGAAAACCCAAAGAGAAAAGGTGGCAAAAAGGCAAAATAGGGAGGAATCCTAGTCCTACTAGGATTGGAGGAGGAGTCCTCCTCTCCTCCTTGATTCGGCCAAACCAAGGGCTGGTCCATTGAGGGCCAAGCCTCCTCCTCTCTTCCTATTATATATACTGGAGGTTTTAGGGTTTTGGGCACTAGATTTTCAGCCACGTGCTACCCGTTCCTCTAGTGCATAGTTTTTCCTCTAGATCGATTTTCTGCTATTCTTAGGCGAAGCCCTGCCGGAATTGCTCCACCACCATCGCCGCGGCGCTGTCACGCTGCCAGAGAACTCGTCTACCTCTCCGCTCCCTCTTGCTAGATCAAGAAGGCGGAGATTGTCATTAAGTTGCACGTGTGTTAAACGCGGAGGTGACGTTCGTTCGGTGCTTGATCGGGACAGATCGTGATTGGATCGCAGGACGCTCGACGATTTGGATCGCAAAGACGTTCGACTACACCAACCGCGTTTCTTAACGCTTCCCTCTTAGCGATCTACAAGGGTATGTGATCCATTCTCCCTCTCGTAGATGCTCATCACCATGGATAGGTCTTGCGTGAACGTAGGAAATCTTTTGTTTCCCATGCGACATTCCCCAACAGTGGCATCATGAGCTAGGTCTATGTGTATATGAGATCTCGAGTGGAACACAAAGAGGTTGTGGGCGTTGATTCTTAGATTGCTTCTTCCCTTGGTCGTGTTTTGGTTCAGTGGTACTGTGGGATGAAGCGGCCCGGACCAACATTACTCGTACGTTTACGAGAGACCGGTTCCCTCAACTGCAACTTGTTGCAAACGATGGCTGGTGGGTGGCAGTTTCTCCTACTTTAGTTGAATCGGATTCAACAAAGGAAGTCCTTGAGAAGGTTGAAAATCAACTAATGTATCACCGTTGTGGTTTATGCGTAGGTGAGAATTGTTCTTGCTAGATACCCGTAGCAGCCACGTAAAACATGCAACAACAATTAGAGGACGTCTAACTTGTTTTTGGAGGGTATGTAGTGATGTGATATGGCCAATTACATGATGTGATATATGTGATGTATGAGATGATCATGTGTTGTATAGAATATCACGACTTGCATGTCGATGAGTACGGCAACCGACAGGTGCCATAGTGTTGTCTTTAATTATTGTATGACCTGCGTGTCAATCATTAAAGCACTATGTAATGCTTTACTTTATCGCTAAACGGTAGCAATAGTAGTACAAGCATGATGGGCGTGACAACCCCGATGGCGACACATTGATGGAGAACATGGTGTCGTGCCGGTGACGATGGAGATCATGCCGGTGCTTTCAAGATGGAGATCAAAAGCACAAGTTCAAGGCCATATCATGTCACTTATGATTTGCATGTGATCTTAATACTTTTATGCACCTTGTTTTGCTTAGGACGATGGTAGCATTATAAGGTGAAGCCTCACTTAAATTTCAAGATGAATTGTGTTCTCCCCGAGTGTGCACCATTGCGAAAGTTCGTCGGGTCGAGAAACCACGTGATGATCGGGTATGATAGACTCTATGTTCACATACAACGGATGCAAGCCAGTGTTGCACATGCAGAACACTCGGGTTAAACTTGACGAGCCTAGCATGTACAGACATGGCCTCGGAACACAAGAGAGCGAAAGGTCGAACATGAGTCATATAGTAGATATGATCAACATGATGATGTTCACCATTGAAACCACCTCAACTCACGTGATGATCGGACTTGAGTTGGTGAATTTGGATCATGTGACACTCAGATGACCTGAGGGATGTCAATTTGAGTGGGAGCTTTAGTAATTTGATTACTTAAACTCATTATCTTGAACAATAGTCTAACTAACCTTTGCATATTTATGTTGTAGATCAATGGCTCGCACAGTAGCACCCCCGAATTTTAATGCGTTCCTAGAGAAAGCTAAGTTGAAAGATGATGGAAGTAACTTTGTTGACTAGGCCCGTAATATAAGGATTATCCTCACGGCCTCCTAGAAATCATATGTCCTTGATGCACCGCTTGGTGACCAACCAGAAGACATGTCTTCTGAAGACGTTAAGAACGCTTGGGAGGCACGTTCTGGAGATTACTCAATAGTTCAATGTGCAATATAGTATGGCTTAGAACCGAGACGTCAAATATGTTTTGAATGTCATGGAGCATATGAGATGTTCTAGGAGTTGAAGTTTATCTTTCAGAAGAATGCCCGGATCGAGAGGTATGAGACCTCCGATAACTTCTATGCTTGCAAAATGGAGGAGAACGGGTCTATCAATGATCATATACTCAGAATGTCTGGGTATTCGAATCGTCTAGCAGAGTTGGGAATTGCCCTTTCGCCAGAGGCGATCACTGACAGAGTTCTTCAATCACTGCCAGCTAGTTACAAGATCTTTGTGATGAACTATAACATGTACGGGATGAACAAGTCAGTCGCCGAGCTGTTTGCGATGCTAAAAGTCGCTGAGTCTGAAATCCAGAAAGAACATCAAGTGTTGATGGTCAATAAAACCACTAGTTTCAAGAAGAATGGCAAGGGCAACGACAAGAACGGTAAAACCAAGAAGGATGGCAAAGCAATTGCTACTCCTATAAAGAAGCCCAAGCATGGACCCAAGCCAGAAACTGAGTGCTTTCATTGTAAGGGAACTGGTCGCTGGAAGCGGAACTGTCCCAAGTACCTGGCTGACAAGAAGGCGTCCAACGATAAAACAAGGTATGATGTGTACTTTACTAGCTCTCGTTGTAGTGCCTTGGTATTTGATACCGGTTCGGTTGTTCACATTTGCAACTCAAAATAGAAACTATGGAATAGACGAAGGCTGGCAAAGGATGAAGTGACGATGCGCGTGGGAAATGGTTCCAAGGTTGATTTGATCGCCGCCGGAACGCTCTCTCTTTGATTACCATCGGGATTAGTGATGAACCTGAACAATTGTTATTTAGTGCCTGCGTTAAGCATGAACATTATATCTAGATCTTGTTTATTGCGAGACGGTTACTCATTCAAATCAGAGAATAAAGGTTGTTCTATTTATATGAGTAATATCTTTTATGGTCATGCACCCAATGTGAGGGGTTTATTCATATGGAATCTTGATAGTAATGACACACATGTTCATAACATTGATGCCAAAAGATATAGAGTTGATAATCATAGTAACACTTTCTTGTGGCGTTGCCGTTTAGGTCATATTGGTGTAAAACACACGAGGAAGCTCCATGCTGATGGACTTTTGGAATCACTTGACACATGTGAACCATGCCTCATGGGCAAGATGACTAAAACGTCGTTCTCTGGAACAATGGAACAGGCAAGTGACTTGTTGGAAACCATACATACTGATGTGTGCGGTCCAATGAATGTTATAGCATGTGGCGGATATCGTTATTTTCTCACCTTCATTGATGACTTAAGTAGATATGGGTATATTTACTTAATGAAACACAAGTTTGACACGTTTGAAAAGTTCAAGCAATTTCAGAGTGAAGTTGAGAATCATCGTGACAAGAAGATTAAATTCCTGCAATCTGATCGAGGAGGTGAATATCTGAGTTATGAGTTTGGTTGTCACTTAAGACAGTGTGGAATTGTTTCACAGTTGACACCGCCTGGAACACCACAGTGTAATGGTGTGTCTGAACGTCGTAATTGAACCTTATTAGATATGGTGTGTTCTATGATGTCTCTTGCTGATTTGCCACTATCGTTTTGGGTTTATGCATTAGAGACAGCTACATTCACTTTAAATAGGGCACCATCGAAATCCGTTGAGACGACGCCATATGAACTATGGTTTGGCAAGAGGCCAAAGTTGTCGTTTCTTAAAGTTTGAGGATGTTATGCTTATGTCAAAAAGCTTCAGCCTGAAAAGCCGGAACCGAAAGCGGAGAAATGCATCTTCATAGGATACCCGAAGGAGACAGTCAGGTATACCTTCTATCTCAAATCCAAAGGCAAAGTGGTTGTCGCTAAGAACGGAACATTTCTTGAGAAAGAGTTTCTCTCGAAAGAATTGAGTGGGAGGAAAATAGAGCTTGATGAGGTTATTGAACCTTTACTTCAACCAGAAAGTAGCGCAGCGCAGAAAGATGTTTTTGTAGAACCTACGATGGTAGAAGAGGAAGTTAATGATGATGATCATGAAGCTTCGGATCAAGTTGCTATTGAACCTCGTAGGTCGACAAGGGCGCGTACTGCTCCTGAGTGGTACGGCAACCCTGTCTTGGAGGTCATGTTGTTGGACAACAATGAACCTACGAGCTATGGAGGAGAGGTGATGGGCCCAGATTATGAGAAATGGTTAGAGGCCATGAAATCCGAGATGGAATCCATGTATGAAAACAAAGTATGGACTTTGGAAGTATTACCTGAAGGGTGAAAGGCCATTCAGAACAAATGGATCTTTAAGAAGAAGACAGACGTGGACGCTAATGTCATCGTCTATAAAGCTCGACTTGTGGCAAAGGGTTTTTCACAAGTTCAAGGAGTTGACTACGGCGAGACCTTCACACCCGTAGCGATGCTTAAGTCTGTCAGAAGCATGTTTGCAACAGCTGCTTATTTCGAGTATGAAATTTGGCAGATGGATGTCAAAACAACGTTCCTCAATGGTTTCCTTGAGGAAGAGTTGTATATCATGCAACCAGAAGGTTTTGTCGATCCAAACAATGCTGACAAAGTTTGCAAACTCCAGCGATCCATTTATGGGCTGGTACAAGCATTTTCGGAGTTGGAATAAGCGCTTTGATGAGGTGATCAAAGCGTTTGATTTTATACAAGTTTATGGAGAAGCTTGTATTTACAAGAAAGTGAGTGGGAGCTCTATAGCGTTTGTAATATTATATGTGGATAACATATTGTTGATTGGAAACAATATAGAAATGTTGGAAAGCGTGAAGGAATATTTGAACAAGAATTTTTCAATGAAGGACCTAGGAGAAGCTGCTTTCATATTAGGCATTGTGATCTATAGAGATAGATCGAGACACTTAATAGCACTTTCATAGAGCACATACCTTGATAAAGTTTTGAAGAAGTTCAAAATGGATCAGTCCAAGAAGGGGTTCTTGCCTATGTTACAAGGTGTGAAGTTGAGTAAGACTCAATGCCCAGTGACTGCAGAAGATAGAGAAAAGATGAGTGTCATCCCCTATGCTTCAGCCATAGGCTCTATCATGTATGCAATGTTGTGCACAAGGCCTGATGTCAGCCATGCCATAAGTACGGCCGGAAGGTTTCAAAGTGATCCTCGAATGGAGCACTGGGCAGCGGTCAAGAATATCCTTAAGTACCTGAAAAGGACTAAGGAAATATTTCTCATTTATGGAGGCGATGAAGAGCTCGTCGTAAAGGGTTACTTTGATGCAAGCTTTGACACTGATCCGGATGACTCTATGTCACAAAACGAATACGTATTTATTCTCAAGAAGGGAGCGGTAAGCTGGTGCAGTTCCAAGCAAAGCACGGTAGCCGATTTTACGTGCGAAGCAGAGTATATCGCAGCCTCAGAGGCAGCGAAGGAAGGTGTCTGGATGAAGCAGTTCATGATAGATCTTGGAGTAGTGCCCCGTGCACTGAATCCAATGAACCTATTCTGTGACAACACTAATGCCATTGCTCTAGCCAAGGAACCAAGGATTCACAAGAGGACCAGACACATAAAGCGACGCTTCAACTCCATCCGCGGTTACATCAAGGAAAAGGACATAAATATTTGCAAAGTGCACATGGATCTGAATGTTGCAGACCCGTTGACTAAACCTCTTCCAAGGGCTAAACATGATCAACATCAGAACTGCATGGGTGTTCCATTCATTACAATGTCAATCACATAGTGATGTGAACTAGATTATTGACTCTAGTGCAAGTGGGAGACTGTTGGAAATATGCCCTAGAGGCAATAAATAAAGTGTTTATTATTATATTTCCTTGTTCATGATAATCGTTTATTATCCATGCTATAATTGTATTGATTGGAAACACATTACATGTGTGGGTAAATAGACAATACTTTGTCCCTAGTATGCCTCTAGTGAACTAGCTCGTTGGTCAAAGATGGTCAAGGTTTCCTAGTCATTGACATGTGATGTCATTTGATAACAGGATCACATCATTAGGAGAATGATGTGATGGACAAGACCTAAACTACAAACGTAGCGTATGATCGTGTCAGTTTATTGCTACTGTTTTCTGCATGTCAAGTATATGTTTCTGTGACCATGAGATCATGCAACTCAAAGACACCGGAAGAGTGCCTTGTGTGTATCAAACGTCGCAACGTAACTGGGTGACTATCAAGGTGCTCTACAGGTATCTCCGACGGTGACTGTTTGGTTGGCATGGATCAAGACTGGGATTTTTTACTCCGTGTGACGGAGAGGTATCTCAGGGCCCACTCGGTAATACAACATCACAATAAGCCTTGTAAGCAATGTGATGAAATGTTATTCACGGGATCTTGTATTACGGAATGAATAAAGAGACTTGCTCGTAACGAGGTTGAACTAGGTATGGAGATACCGACGATCAAATCTCAGGCAAGTAACATACCGAAGAACAAAGGGAACATCATACGGGATTAACTGAATCCTTGACATGGAGGTCCGACTGATAAAGATCTTCATAGAATATGTAGGAACCAATATGGACATCCAGGTCCCGCTATTGGTTATTGACCGTAGAGGTGTCTCGGTCATGTCTACATAGTTCTCGAACCCGCAAGGTCTGCACACTTAAGGTTTGGTGACATTTCGGTAGTATAGAGTTATGTATGGTGGGGACCGAAGGTTGTTCTGATTCCCGGATGAGATCCCGGACATCACGAGGAGCTCCGGAATGGTCCAGAGGCAAAGATTTATACATAGGAAGTCCTATTTTGGTCGCCGGAAAAGTTTCGGGCTCATCGGTAGTGTACCGGGAGTGTCGGTAGTGTATCGGGAGACCATCGGGAGGGGTATTTCGACCCAAGAGGCTACATGGGCTGTGAGAGAGTGAATACCATCCCTTAGTGGGCTGGTGGAAGTCCCACACAAGGCCCATGTGGCTGGGAGAGAAAACCCAAGGAGAAAAGATGGAAAAAAGGCAAAATAGGGAGGAATCCTAGTCCTACTAGGATTGGAGGAGGAGTCCTCCTCTCCTCCTTGATTCCGACAAACCAAGGGCTGGTCCCTTGAGGGACAATCCTCCTCCTCTCTTCCTCCTATATATACTGGAGGTTTTAGGGTTTTAGGCACTAGATTTTCAGCCACGTGCTACCCGTTCCTCTAGTGCATAGTTTCTCCTCTAGATCGGTTTTCTGCAGTGCTTAGGCGAAGCCTTGTCGAAATTGCTCCACCAACATCGCCGCGGCGCTGTCACGCTGCCGGAGAACTCGTCTACCTCTCTGCTCCCTCTTGCTGGATCAAGAAGGCGGAGATCGTCATCAAGCTGTACGTGTGCTGAACGCGGATGTGTCGTCCGTTCGGTGCTTGATCGGGACGGATCGTGATTGGATTGCAGGACGCTCGGCGATTTGGATCGCGAAGACGTTGACTACACCAACCGCATTTCTTAACGCTTCTCGCTAAGCGATCTACAAGGGTATGTAGATCCACTCTCACTCTCGTAGGTGCTCATCACCATGGATAGGTCTTGCATGAATGTAGGAAACTTTTTGTTTCCCATGCAACGTTCCCCAACACGGGGATGCTCCTATCTGCTGACCCATCGCAACCAGGTGGAAGAGTCCACTGGTCAAAGCCCGTCTGGCGTAAGTCAAAGGGCTAGATCTCCTAGTCTAATGGAGCTTCGTGGTGGCCTCCCGGGTGTAGCTATGCCATCGAAACACCGCGTCGGGTCATGATGCATGTGTGAAAGTGATGTGGCATGCGTAGACGCCCGTATTGGGGCTCCGGGGTGTGTCCCCCCTCCACGGACGTCGTTGTCGTGGTTACTTGGAGGGGGGAGACATGCATGTCGGGTAGAACCGGAGGGAATCTAGTGGTGGTTTGGGTCCAGGCCGTGTTTGGGGATGCTCCTATGTGCTGACCCATCGCGAGCAGGTTGAAGAGTCCACTGGTCAAAGCCCGTCCGGCGAAAGTCAAAGGGCTAGAGCTCCTGGTGTAAGGGATAGATCTGTCGGTCGACTCTAGGTTAGACTAGGAGATCTAGCCCTTTGACTTACGTGGGACGGGGTTTGACCAGTGGACTCTTCCACCTGGTTGCGATGGGTAAGCATATAGGAGCATCCCCGAACATGGTTTGGACCCAACCCACCACTAGATTCCCTCTGGTTCTACCCGACGCGCACGTTTCCCCCCTCCAATTGACCGCGATAGCAACGTCCGCGAAGGGGGGCCACACCCCGGAGCCCCATGACGCCCGTGAGGGGGGACACCACCCGGAGCCGTGTGCCACCACACTTTCACACGCGTAGCTAGGAGGGCCCACCGCAATACCTGACGTGTTTCCTACCCTCCCAGGTACCCCATCCCGTTTCCTCCCTCTATGACAGGGCGGCAGCGACGTCAGTGAGGGGAGGCAATCGATATATAATTGAGGTATGTTTTTTACATAAGACACATTTAAGTTAATCAAATTAGTTTTGAAAAAAAGAAAGAAAAAAAGAAATAATTAAAATAGAAAAAATAGCGAAAATCTATGCCAACGGCTAAGCCGTCGGCATAGGTGCACCCACGGATAGAGTAGGTCACGCGGATCAATGACGTGGCGATGCGAGGACCTATGCTGACGGCTAGGCCATCGGCATAGGGGAACCTTATCCCCTCGAGGCCGGTCCTCGTCCACTCATTCCTATCACCCCTCTGCCTCCACCCGCCCCGCAGCGCCGCCGGCGGCCGTCGTTCCCGCCCCTCCCCACGTCGCTCTCCCCCGTCTCCACCCCACACAGCGCCACCGGCCGTCCCCGCCCGCCCCGCCCCGCCCCGCTCACCCCCGTCCCTACCCCGCAGCGCCGCCGGACGTCCCTGCCCCGCCCCACCCCGCTTGCCCCCGTCCCTTCCCCGAGGCGCTACCGGCCATCCCCGCCCACTCCGCATCGCCGCCGGCCGTCCCCGCTCGCCTCGTCCCCGCCCCCTTCCCGCCCCGCACCGACTCGGTCATCCCCGCCCCCTTCCCGCCCCGCCCTGGCCAGGTCATCCCCGCTCCCTTCCCGTCCTGCAGCTGGTGGTGAAGTGGTCGCGACCGCGGCTCCGGCAGTCCGACGCCCCCTTGTCGGCCCTCCTCTACTAGTGAGCACCGGCTCTGGCGGTCTGAGGTCCCCCCTCCCCCCGACCAGCCGAACCTCTAGGTGAGCATTTTTTCGCTTAAATTGTTTTAGTGTTTTTCTACTGTTTTTAGGTGGATGGATGCATAGATGGATGGAATGTAGATATAGTTAGTTTTTTAGATACATATTTGTTAGATATAGTTAGTTTGCAAATTATTTGTTAGATATAGTTAGTTTGCAAAATATTGATATAGATATAGTTAGTTTGTTGGATGCATAGATGGATGCATAGATACATATTTGTTAGATATAGTTAGTTTGCAAAATATTGATCAATGGATGTGATTGGCAGTATGAGTTTTTTCAAGTTTGAAATGTCAATGTTGTTTTGTGATGTGATCATATATACTTTTTGCGTGTTGTTTTTTGATCATGATGGTGTTGTTACAAAATAATTATGAAAATAGTTATTTGAGATAAATGATAACTTGTTCATTAGGATTTAACATTTCTAACATTTTGAATGTGAAACTTTAAGTGGATGAATGCATGTGTAAATGTTTAAATATGCTCTATGAGTTGTGATGTTCTCAATATTGGTCACGATGGAATTTGTAGGCTTTATGGTGTCGCATTTCATCGGAGTGACCGTCGTCCGATGCGTTGGTCCCTGAGCATCCCTCTGTTGTTCGACTACTTCCTCTACAGCCGAGGGTGAGCTACAAATCCACCACCTCCTCATCTCCTTTTTTTATGTCACTAGATTTTCTCTTCACGTCAAGTCCCGTAACCTAGGCGTCTCCCGTCCGAAAGGGTAGCATCGATAAATATGCATTCAATTGCATATTTATCACCGCTACTCTTTTGTATTGTCCAACGTTTTCCACGGACAGCCAAAGGATGTGTAGATTGGGTACGTTCTCCATGCCCTACCCCGTTCCGAGACAAGATTTCGGTGGCGCCTCCCCGTTGTTCTCCGGAGCACATTCTCTCGGCTATTTGCTGAGACGTGTATTTGGAGAACAGCGGGGAGGTGCTGCCGAAATTTTGTCTCGGAACGGGGTAGAGCATGGAGAACGTACTCAATCTAGACATCCTCGGGTGGGATTAGGACGCATCTTTACCTATTAGAGATGTTGTTGGATTCACTTTAGAAGAAAATAAAAAATTGATGTGATTAATTCAAATGAATCCTTAATTTTGTTGTGTGGCTCCAATAAAACAGAGGATGGCAGATAATCAGTGGATGTATAGTGGTTTTATCCATCGAAATCGAGTAACATCAGAGTGGATCGTGAAAACTGATGTGTATTTGAAGGATATATTCCATAGTCCAATGAGAATTATCCCACCATGCCCATGTGCGAGATGTGGCAGACGTCACCGTAAAAATCAGAAGGACATGAGTGACCACCTTCGCATGCACGGATATATGGCAAACTTTGACGTGCCACCGATAAACTTAGCTGAGCATGACCGTGGCAGAGAGGAGGTGATGCGACAACACGTCGATGGTTATGAAGATGACGGGGTTAGGGACATGCTAGATGATGTCATTGCTGTAGAAACGACAAATGCGACACCTTCAGAGAATGAACTGGTGGATCCGGAGGCAATCGCAAAGGCCTTCTTGGTGGTCTTGGCCTCGTCGAACAAACCTCTTTATGAGGGTGCCAAAATATCTCAGTTGGATGCCATCTCGCAACTTATTGGAGTCAAGGCTGAGTACGGCTGTAGCCAGAAATGCTTTGAAGCATTCCTAGGTGTATGGGCTAACAACCTCCCCGAGGGTCATCAACTACCGAAAAGCATGTATGATACAAATAAAATCATGAAGGCACTCTCTATGGATTATAAGAAAATACATGTTTGCCCGAAGAATTGCCTTTTGTTTAGGCACGAGTATGCGGATGACAAGTACTGTAGGGAGTGTGGTTCATCTCAGTACCTTGAGGTGGTCGGTGAGGATGGTGAGAAAAGGCAACTAACAATCCCCGCTAAGGTTCTTTGGTATCTCGATTTCATACAAAGACTACAACGCCTTTTCATCACGGAGGATTCTGCCAAAATGATGAAGTGGCACAAGGAAGGTAAAAGGTATCATCCAAATAAAATTGTGCATCCATCAGAAGGTGAAGCATGGAAGTTGTTCGATGAAGAATACCCCGAGGAAGCAGCAGAGGCTGGGAATGTCAGAGTTGCAATAACAGGTGATGGGGTCAATCCATATGGTATGTCGACCAATCCATACAGCTGCTGGCTTGTGTTTGTTATTCGGCTCAATCTCCCTCCAGGTGTCCTAATGCAACGCAACACCATGTTCTTGTCACTGATTATTCCAGGGCCTGAATACGCGGGGAAGAATTTGGCAGTGTTTATGCAGCCGCTGGTGGATGATTTGCACCATTCTTGGTACTTCCCAAGGTTGTCATACGACCGGCATCTGCAAAAAAAGTTCTTGATGAAAGTTTGGTTGATGTATTGCATGCATGACTTTCCCGGCTAAGCTCTATTCTGCGGATGGTGTACAAGTGGGAAGATGCCATGCCCAGTGTGTATGCAAGCTCTGCGTTTGATTTGGATGCAGAAGGGTGGCAATTATTCAGCCTTTGACCTGCATCGACAATTCCTCCCTCCAGACCATCTAGACAGGAAAGACAAGAAGAACTTCACGAAAGGTTGGCTTGTCCATGAAGTAACTGAGATTCCAACATTTTTGGGGACAGATGTTCTTGCTCAGCTAAAAGCTCTCAAGTCGAAAGTCCAAGGCAAAGGCAAAGGAAAACACTTCGAGGGATATGGTGAGACGCACAACTGGACTCACATTACCCCCTTATCGAAGCTTCCCTATTTCAAGGACCTCAAACTTCCTTACAACATTGATGTGATGCACACCGAAAAGAATGTCGCAGAGTCCCTTTTCCGCACGATCCTCAACATTCTTGATAAGACGAAGGATAACCTTAAAGCTAGAGCCGATCAACAGAGAATTTGTGATAGACCACGTCTAAACATGAAACCTCCCACAGGCGGTCGAAGAAGCTGGTTCAAGCCAGATGTTGACTTTGTCCGTAAACCGCCAGAAAAGAAGGAAGTATTTATCTAGATGAAACACATTTTGAAGTTCACCGATGGTTATGCATCGAATATAAGTAAGGGAGTCAATCTTTCAACGGGAAAAGTGATCGGGCTCAAGAGTCATGACTACTATGTGTGGATTGAGCGGATAATGCCAGTGATGGTTCAAGGCTATGTCCCTGAGCATGTCTGACGAGTGCTTGCCGAACTAACCCATTTCTTCCGCACGCTCTGTGCTAAAGAAGTAAGTAAAGATGTGATTGAACAATTGCATAAGAAGGCACCAGAGTTGATAATTAAGCTAGAGAAGATCTTTCCGCCAGGCTTCTTTACTCCTATGACACATCTCATTCTACACCTCGCAAAAGAGGTATTGTTGGGGGGCATGTGCAGAATCGTTGGCAGTATGTCCCTTAGAGACAGAACAAGCATCTCCGACAGAAATGTGGAAACGAAGCTAAGATTGAAGCTTCCATAGCTGAGGCAGTTATCATAGAGGAGTTGTCAAACCTCAAGACATCGTACTATCCAGACCACGTTCCCCATCTGCATAATAAGGTGCCTCGATACAATATAGAAGAGCCCAAGTATCAACCCAAGCTCCATCTATTCAACGGGCAAGGTGGCAGGACTGGGGGCCTCGAAATCTTATAACATGCCAGGACAAGAGTGGGAGGACCTTATGTTCTATGTCTTGCTCAACATCAAGGAAGTCGAGGAAGTGTGGATGAGGTAATACCACTACACCATTCCTTTATGCACATCATCATGTTCTATGTTCATTTAATCCCGGTCTAACACCGCTTCTCTTCTTTTAGTGATTTCATTCAAGAGGAATGGACGAGAATGAATCCTCCTACCGAGGCGGAGGCACTTACTCTTCTCCGTCATGGAAACCTTGGAAATAAAAATATTGTTGCTTGGTTCATGGAGAAAGTAATTTTCCACATTCCCCTATTAAATATGTAGTTCAACATTTATTAGTTAACTAGACTAATGCACCCAACAAATTCAATTATACTTGTAGGGAAAAGATCTGAACATATCTATGGATGATGAATTGAGATGGGTTTCCATGGGTTTTGACCCTGCCGTCATGACATGTAAAAAGTATGATGTGAATGGGTAGCGCTTCCATATAGAGGAGCACCAGAACAGTCGGCCTGATCCCAAAACTATAAATACCGGAGTGTACACCCCCGGTCAAAATTCAGTAGACTACTACGGAAGGGTCAAAAATATATACGAGATTACATTCTTCAAAGGGCGCAAAACCCTAATTCTACCTGTGTTCAAATGTTGATGGTTCGATCCGCAGGAGGGGCAGAGACATATGCCTTCCATTGGTTTTGTCGAAGTTAAACCATCAAGCGTGTATGCTGGAGCTTATCTCTTCATTGCGGCTACCGAAGCTACACAAGTTTATTATTTGCCTTACCCATGCCAGAAAGAGTACCTACGGGGTTGGGAAGTTGTGTTCAAGGTGTCACCACATGGTAAGCTACCGGACCCGAACGAAGATGATTACTACAACATTAACCCCATGACATACAAGGGGGTGTTCTATCAAGAGCAACCCGATGATGATGTGGTCAGAAACGATGATGCTAGACCATTGAGCGATGATGATGTGGATCCAAACGATGACGATGCACGGAATGATGGTGAGACCATTGTTAATGAAAATGACATACTTATGCTAGAAAAGTTAAACGAAGATGTTGATGAAGAGGAAGAGCCTCCACCTCTGTCACACAACGAAGATGGTATGATTTATACTGATGATGAGACCTAGCAAGAAATCGGTTACAACAGTGATGATTCGTACGGGTTCTAGCAGATGTACGTTTCATTTCTTTTTCCCTATGGTTTAGTAATATGCCTTTTTATGCTTATTTGTAATGTGTTTATTAGTCCTTATTATTATGCGTTTTCCTTCATTATTAATGTACTAATTGTTTATTCTATTTTCAATGCAGGTTCGTGGAACATGGGCAAGGGGAAGGCCGACGGTGCGGGTTTCATACGCAAGGTCGTTGGCATTGCTAGTCGGAGTGGTCGAGCACGTACTGTTACGCCCCGACTTCTTGAGGATGACTCCTCACAGGAAGAGAGAGGGAGAGGTGACCCTAGAGGAGGAGGGGGCGGGTGGAGAGCCCATGGAGGGCGAGGGGGTGGTGGGAGAGCCACTAGAGGGGGTCGCGGCCAGAAAGAGTGCACCCTCACCGACTTAGGGGTGTTGTCTTCGAGGCCCTCCTCTAGTGAGGTACCGTCTGCCGAGGAGGAGGAGAACGAGAAGGAGAAGGTGGTTCGGGAGGAGGGGTGAGGAGGAGGAGGAGGAGGAGGAGGTTGGGGACGGGGACGAGGAGGAGGAGGAGGCAGGCGGGGATGATGGTGGTGGCGGGGACGCTGGTGGTGGCAGGGATGATGGTGGTGGTGGGGATGCTGGTGGTGGCGGGAATGGCAACAATAAGGGATGGCTTCATGGTAACGCAAAGGTCCCAAAGCATATTCCTACTACCGAGGAGCAGAAGTGTCTCATTGAGCCCAAGGGGATAGTGTAAGTTCCACTAAATAATTTCAATAATAATTTAATTCTTTTGCTTGTCACATCCTAATATTTTTATTCTTTAAATCTTTTGCTTGTCACATGCTAATATTTTCATTCTTTATAGCTTTTGCAGTAACTGGGTACATCCTGAAGGGGCCCGTGTTCCCAACGGCATCATCACCGTCTTGCAGAAGGAATACTGGCCGGGGCTGTACTGTCCGGATCTAGTCAGGCACCCGGATCTTTGGGTTTTGGCTAAGACCTGGGAGCACTAGGAAGAGGCCCCCCACGAGGAGTATGTGACCCATGCTAAGGTCGTGATCACTAATTTTTGGGTGAGTTCTCTTCACAAGCACACGTCCATTCTGGTTTCATGAATGATTTAACTCATGGCTTCTTCCATTCTGGTTTCATGAATGATTGTAGAAATACTATCGAGTTCTTCCGGAGCACAAGGCCATTGCCGACGAGATCGTGCTGCGCCAAGCGAAGAAGAAGGCCCGCCAGATGCAGTACAAGGTGCGGTTGGTGGCCATCACGCAATACTATCACGACTATCTTGGTATGAAGATGACCAAGGAAGAAGTGAAGGCGCATCACATTACCTTGGAGAGGGACGAGTACTTGTCGGTAAGTATTAACGATTTTTCATTCCGAAGTTTGTGGTAAATTTCATCGTTTCGTGTTAGACATGCCATTATGCTTCCTATTATGTAGCTGTGTCCAAATTGGTGTTATGGAAAAGATGAGTCCTGGGCGGCATTGGTGGACCTGTGGTGTGGTCACGATGAAGCCTGGGCGGCTACTAGCAGCAAAAACAAGGCTAACCGAGGGAAGGAGGGAGTACATGCTCGGGGAAACTAGAACCACTTTCTGCACAAGGCACTTCAGGTATGACTAACCTCATTAAACAATCTTCTTCTATTTACCGTCACTTTTTTATGTATGACTAACATCTGTTTGTTGGTGCAGGAGGAGAAACTCAAGCGGACGCTCTCACACATGGAGGCGTGGGAGATCACCCATACTCGGAGGACGCCCAAGCCTGGGAAAGACAAGTACTACGGCAACACCGCGGAGAAGAAGAAGAACTACTCTGCGGCGTATCTGAATCTACATCGTGACACACCTGACCCCATCAAGGCGCCTTTGGACGACAGGGCGATGGTTGGCATGGGGCCGAAGGCTCATGGTCGGTAGCCGGTTCTGGATGCTGTGGTCACTCCTTCTATCTCCTACACACAGCTTTGAGCTACCGACCCAAGCCTGAGACAGCGCACGCCCACGACCACTGCGCAGTCACAGTCCCTCCTAGCCGAGCGGCACTCTATGAGTATTTTCCCCTCTTATCTTCATTGCTCACTTTATTTTCCGCATTGAGATGTTTAATGAGTTCCATCACGTCATATTGTAGACCTACATGGAGTACACATGATAGGAGACCATGGCGTGGACCGTGAGAGTTGTAGTCGTCCAGGACCACAACACTCACATGATGACGGTTAGTTTAGCCCCTTTCTTTTCATTTCCATATTGACACTTTCATTTCTTCTGACATTGGTGTTTTCTTTGTCAATTAACATGCAGCTCGTGTTTGAGAGTACGAGGAACGACACGATTCCTGAAATGGAACCAGCACCACCAGCTGCAGGACCACAGCCAGTGCTGCTTACCTTTGAGATTCTAGCACAACAACCGGGGACAACGGTGGTTAGTACATCCCCAAACTATTCAACCACCGCTTACTGTTTATTCAACACAATATCATTCACTCAACATGTCTTTTCAAACATCTAGGGAACCGGTAGATCATCCGTTGGTGGTGGTTCCAGTGTTCACATCACTCCCGAGTCATGGAGCCCGGTCACTCCAATCCACTAAGGCAGTAGCGCTGCCGCTAGCAGTGAAGACATGGGCTTTAGCGGACTTGGCGTTGACGACCTTGGAGGTGGACGTACTGGCGCTCCTTAGATGACTTATGCTCTTTAGATGACTTCCGTCTTTTTACGTTACTTCCGATGACTTCTGCCTTTAGATGACTTGTGCTCCTTGGATGACTTCTGCCTTTTTACGCTACTTATATTTCTGATATGCTTATTTTGTTGGTTGTGAGGATGTGATGGTGATGGTGTTAGTTGTGACGATGTGATGGTGCTGTTGGTTGTGCATTAAATTTCATTGTATATACCTTGTTATTTTGGAGCTGAAATAAATTTGTATGAAACATGAAAAAGAAAAAAACAGCACAAAACTACGCCGACGGCATAGCCGTCGGCATAGAGGGTCTCCGAATTACTAGTGGCTGCCACGTCGCAAGCTATGCCGACGGCTATGCCGTTGGCGGACTGTTGTAGCCTACGCCGACGACATGAGCTGTCGGCGTATGCACGCCCTAGGGGATACCAGTGCCTGCCACGTGGCAAGCTATGCCGATGGCTATGCCGTCGGCGTACCTTTGTAGCCTAAGCCGACGGCCTAAGCCGTCGGCATAGGCTTGCCCCAGGAACCATCGCAAGCCGCCACGTGGCTCTCTATGCCGACGGCCATGACGTCGGCACAGGACCGACACGTGGTCGTCCCTGGGTGGTGCACTCTTGACGGCGGCGTTGCCGGACGCCGTTTGCTATGGAGCTATGCCGACGGCCTGGGCCGTCGGTATCTCTGTACGGACACCGTCAGGATAGCATATATGCCAACGACTTTTTTATGCCGACGATGACTCGGGATACGCCGACATATATGGTGCCGACGGGCCTATGCCTACGGGGGCCGTCGGTATAGACCTATGCCGACGGGAATCGGGGCTACGCCGACGGCCTAAGCCGTCGGCATAGAGCTTTATCCTGATAGTGTATTGTGTCATCGATGACAACCTCATGGTACTCGAAATGAGCATAGATCCACGGCAGAGCTGGTTGTTGAGCTGCGTCACCCAGTTCCTCCGGTATGTCGGACAGTGCACCTGGTGGACAACGGTGGGAAGTTGATGTTGGTGCAACATGCATTTGATTTTATGAGGTATGACGTGTATCTTGTGGATTTGGAAAAGAAGGCTTTATTTCCGATCAAGCGATTCAACAAGCGGGCAATATTTCTAAGAAAGCGTTTCTCTTTTTCGGTCTCCACCAGGGTTTTCCCCTTCATAAAGGATAGCACTATCTACTTGAGCTTCGATTTCAATGATAAAATCAATGGAAAAGTTGACTCCTATTACGTGCCACACAAAAGTGCCAAACAAACTAGTAACTACGAAGTTTGGGACAACTCCCTAAACCGGTCGTATAAGGGCTTGCCATCGCGACATAGTGTTGTTGACTGTCTTTGCTTGTGCAATACTTTTAATGCATATTCCCTACATCCATCACCAACGATTTGAGTTGTACGGTATTCGTTTTGGCATTTGTACCAGAGCCTTTTACATTAGTGTTGTTTGGCTAATTTCCAGGAGGCTGAACTTTCTCTGGTAATCGTGTGCATAGCGGGAAATCTATTTCTGTAAATGTACATAACTTTTTGTTCTACTACTCAATGCATTCAGATGCAAAGTTTCTGACCACTTTGCTGAATTGTAGCCGAAGAATATACGCATTGTGTGGTGTTTGTTACGTAGCATATTTAACCATCTCACTACTAATCTTCGTGGGTACATAGCTCAGTTCTTTCTTAGTCGTGTTGGCGATATATAAACCGACGAAAGCCCTGCGCAGCAAACGCACGCGGAGCACGAGAGAATACTGTTCTGGTGGAGCGTGCCTGCGGTGGTCGTGGAAGTGGCATGCCGCCGCCACGGACTTCATGCTTCCTTCGGGCTTCAACTGCGTCGACCTGGCCTGCGGCCTGCCTCGTCCGCCGGGGTCAGACTACGCTCTCCTCCTCTCGATTTGCCTCGGCAAGCGCCGGTTCGACGCCGGCTACGTCCGGGCCACGGCTGGTTGTGCTCGAACCAAGTGCGACCTGCTCAGTGGTTTTTATATGTTCCCACAAAACACCCGAGAAATCATCGTGCACAAAGCATGCACCCAACGGAACAGGGAATAGCTAGTCATCGTAGATTCGTATAATCATAGTCGTAGTGAACTCGTAAACGCCGTAGGCCACAGAATTGAACCTCGTGCTGGGTCGGGACCCGTCCAAACCCGTACGTGTGTATGACGCATAAAAGGACAGCATCACGGCATCGATCGGGCTCAAACACGACAGAGGATGGCAGAGAAAGAGCCCCACGGGCGCGCCTGGCGAGGAGCGAGAACCCTGCTACACCGTTGCTCATTCCGCTCCTCCACCCGACCATCACCGCCGGCAGTACGACCATGAAGCCTTCTTGTGGTTGGGGGCAAAGCGCGCACGCACGGCGCGCAATGAACGGCACGCACATTTTTCGCCTGGTTATCCACCAAAAATGTACGAGTATTCCATTCTGATCTTCGGAACCGCGTTACCGCGGCCGGGAGCGGTGATCGGCGATCGCGTCCTTGACCACGACGTGGTAGACTACGTTCGTTTTGGTGCAGTCTGTCGTGCATGGCGACAGTGTTGCACCGATCCGCGCAGGCTTGATGCCCTGGATAGCCGTCTCCATCCCCGACACTGGATCTTGATCCCAGAGAACAACTTTTCCATATGCACCTCCCTCGCTTCCTCAACCTCTCCACCGGCCAAGCCATACAAGTGGATCTCCCAGAGCTTTGCGTGCAGAAGACGCTCACGTCAACCTCTGAGGGGCTCCTCATCCTGCTCGATGATCGCATTCACATTTTTGACTACTGAATCCGCTCACACGCCACCTTATAGAGCTTCCATCGGTGACCTTGTTATTGCCTTTGGACGATCACTACTATCGCCAAGCATTTTTTGATGGCTGACTATTAGTGTGGGGGTCCTTCATTGTTAATAATACCGTATCATTCCTGCTCTGCTTAGGCATCGCAGAGCCTTGATGAGTGTTGGAAGCTCATACCGTGCGAACACGGAATGATGGCCATGTTCTACTCCTTTGATGTTCTTGGGTCGCCTCTATTGGATCATCGGGACAATGTTATGGTACTGGAAATGAGCACACATCCACGACTAAGGTGGCAGCCAAGTTGTGTAACCATGTTTACACAACGACTCAGTCAGTGCACTTGGTGGACAATGATGGGAAATGGATGTTAGTGCACTATCAGCCTAGCAACCGCTACGAGCCTTGCTCGATGAAAATTAATGTCTATCATGTGGATTTGGAAAAGAAGGCTCTGTTTCGAGTCAAGAAATTCAAGGGGCGCGTTCTTTTTCTAGGTAAATGTTTCTATTTTTCAGTGTGCACAAGGGTTTTCCCCTTTATTGCGGGTAGCAATGTCTATTTGAGCTTCGATTTCAACGAGAGAATCCATGACAATGTTGAGGCCTATTATCTGCCATCTGGAATTACCAAACAGAGTAACTATATCTTCAACAAGTTATTAAAGTCGCCGTATAGTGTTGTCGATTGTCTCTCATTGTGCAATACTTCCATAGTACATTCTATACTCGGCCAGATTCTATACATGTAGTGACAGTATTTCGAGTCGTATATGTTTTGTGTTTGGCATTTGTACATGGAGCCTTTTATAATCAATAGTGTTTTCGATTGTTTCTTTGGGAGACTTCACTTTTACCGGGAGAATCGCTTGTATCTCTGACAGTATCCTATAACTATGGGAAACACTTTTTTTTTAAATGACTATGGAAAACACTTCTGGTTATACTTCTGATAGGAAAGAAACATCAGACCAATTGCTCACCGTTTATTCCACACCCTCCCACGGTCGAGATCTCGCTGGAAAAAAACTGTTTAAACCACCGATTACGATGGGCCCACCCTCCCATAATTCTCGTTCGGCACCTCCATCCCCAAATATCTTGTTTTCTCGTCCCTCTCCGTTTCTTACCTTGCCGACAAATCTCCATCCCGCTGTGTTACCCTTAGTTCTCTTCAGGGCTGCTTGACCCTGGTCACCGTCAAGCTCACCATCCCAGCCGTGGTTTCAGCGCACTGCACGGCCGGCCGGCCGGCCGGCTACCTATTTCCTCTGTTTTCAGATCCAGGACGACCAGGTACGTACGTATGTGTGCGATATGTTTCTTTCTTTTACAGTTCACGTATGTTCGAGTGGTCCAGAGTAAATTATTTCCTTGAGATCTATATGTAGGATGTTGGATTGGTAACAAAGATAGCATCTCGCAATCAATCTGTGACCAACCAATCCTGGACTGTTAGAGGTTCTTCTTATGTACAGATATGTTTATCAACAATAATGTTCCTATTGTGCTTCCTTCTTAAGTAAAATTTGTTTCGAGCACTATCTGTCTGTGCTTCATCGTTTATCAACAATGTTCCTATTGTGCTTCCTTCTTAAGTATTTTTTTATTATAGTAATTTTTGTTTCAAGTACTATCTGTGTGCTTCCTTGTTTACCACTCATGTTTCTATTTTGCAGACATTTTACGAAACCTTATTCCAGCAATGCATTTTTGCATCCAATAAAATTCCAATGACGTTACAATCATGTTGACTGTGATTTTGAGGGACAAGACGTTGATTTATGCTCGTCGGCTGCGCTCGTCCAAGATCAACCAATTCAGCATGCAGTATGACATAGGCTAGGAGGAAGTGCAAGTATTGTTGTTGTAATAACATTTATTTATTTATTGCAAAAATAGATGTAAATTGTTAAGCATATCAAGTATCTTTGTATACATGCTTCATGAGTTATATCTATCTTCCACACTCGTGGCTTGAAGAATTATTGAGATAATCAGGAAGCAAATAATACGAGCGTGTGCATACATGTTGGCTTACTCTTGAAGCAAAGAATGGAAATAATTTTTCAGCATGTTTTATTTATTTTATTATTTGTTGAAGAAGCACCGAATGAGAACTTATGAAGCTTCACAAAACTATGTAGGAAGCAAGTAATGAACTGCGTACATCACACACATGCACAAACGTTGAAACATGATATTTTATATTTGTCGCATAATATAAAAATATTTATTGATGCATAATATAGTTTGTATAAACCGTAAATCCCTTTTGGAGCTCGGCCTCCGTGGAGGCCAGTTTTTGAAAACCCCAAAATGCATGAAAATTCATATTTTCACATCTCAAAAAAATCTGAAAAAGTACGGATATACATGGAGGCATAACACACACATGTGTGTAAATTTTTAGGACGAAATACATTGAAACAAGGTCTGTGCAAAAAGGACAAATTTATGACTTTTTTACACATGATACTATTCATCTCAAAAGTACATGAATTTGTTCTTTTTGCACAGATTGTATCTCAAGGTATTTCATCCTGATTTTTTGCACACATATACAATTCATCCTTGTGTAGTTTTTCAGATTTTTTTGAAACCGGGAAGTTTGGATTTTGAATTTTTTAAAAATAAAGGGCTCCATGGAGGCCGAGCTCCAAAACGCCCTACTCGTATAAAGCAATATACATTGCACCACTAATTTCATGTGAAGCAACCAAATTACTGTTGGTAAACTAAAAAACTACTACCGAAGCATAGGCGTGATTGAAGGGTGCAGTTACCAAAACTACTGAAGCATATGCGTGATTTAAGGGTGCAGTTACCAACAGGAAGCAATAATGCATTTATATGGAAGCAGAATAGAAGATCCACGTCATGAGCACTAATAAGCATGTAATTAATCTGCTACATTCTCTCAAATCTAACGGTGGTAGGCTGGTCCATCCAACGGTGACACACTAGTCTGATGGGGTGCTAGGGATCAGTAGTCTGATCCCTAGTGGTGCCATATAACTATTGTGATGCGCCTATTCTCTTTGTGATATGGAGGTACTATAAAGCCTCTTTCCTCCCAACATTTAGTCAAGTGTCTGATTATCCTGTTTTGTTTTGATTCCTATCATGGTGATGATTAAGTATTGCTCGAAATATTGCAGGAAAATAAATAAATCAAGAAAATCCAAAAATTAAAAAAATATCCAATTATTCTCTCGGAACTCAGAAAGTAACTAAAACATAAAAATAAACCAAGACAGATTATTCTTTAGGAGTTTTATTTTATAAATAGGGACATAAAATGTCAGAAAATTGAAATCAATATCACGAACTTTAAGAGAAAGATATTTAAAAAATGAATTTCATCGTGGGCCATAAGACGTATCTGATAGATCTAGTTCTATGGAGACGTATCCGATAGATCCAATTCTATAGATTACGACTAGCCGTGGCGTCGTTGCATCATCAACAAATTGCATATATATGTCTCCTTTGACGTCTTCCAAGTCTCGGCCAGCCGAAAAACCATTTCACATCATTAGGCGACAGTGACAATTAAGTCGGTATGGCAAATTTGTATGCTTGTTTAACTTATTCAGAATGCTACCTACATTACACACTAATGCTTCATTAGTCAATAGAAATCTAATCATCCACAACTTGACCACCATCCATACACCCTCAATGTTTCCACTCGAATCAATTCAACATGGTAGTATAGAAGATTCTACACACATGAAAATCAATGCCTGCTAACAGGTACAGACATAGATGAGACAAACACACATTCATAGCTTCCACACAGCATTTTCACTGCATCGCAATACTTTAGATAATGCTTCCATCAAATTATCATCACAGTATATGTGCAACTATCCCATTAATCACACTCCTTCCTAATTGAAAACTATTCATCCAATAATTAGTGGCGTCATACGGTGCACAATTTTCGTCACAAGCACCACAAATACAGTATGAAAAGGTTACAGTATCAGATTTATCTGTTCGTTGCCGTTGTTGGCAACTGGTAATCTCCGAAGTGTGCCCATGAAACTCACGCGCAGCATCTGCTGCAGCTTCGGATCTGCTCCATGGCCACGAAGCAGGATTAGATGAGCCAGGTTAGGTTGCCCATGATACTCTATCTGGCGGGTCAGATGAGCAATAGCGGGCCAGATGAGCCAGATTAGGAATCACCCACTAAGGGAGGAAGAAACGTCAGGAGATAGAAACTCGATGATGGCATGCGTGACTTCCGGGAGCAGTTATTTTTGTTTTTGTTTTTGACATCAGTTCCGGGAGCAGTTACTAACGACCAAGCGCACAATTAACGAACAAAATAACATATCCAGAGCGATAAATTTGGCTTCATTGAAGCTATAATAAAAGGAAACGGAAACCAAAAAAGGAAGCTACAAATAAGGAAACGGAAACGGAAACTACTAGAGGAGGCCGGCCCCCTGGCGAAGATGAATACGAAACGAGTACGATCCCGAGTCTAGCCTGGCACCGCCTGTCACCGTCCCAACAAATTCTCCCGGTTTCCTGGAGACGCTAGCCCAACACGCAAAGAAGCTCCTGTCTATCGTTCGCTCTTGCGTCGACGTCGCCGCGTCTTCTTTGCTAGGGTTTAGTTTCGCCTTCGATCGATGGCGGCCGAAGAAGGCGAGAAGAAGATGATCCTGCTCAAGAGCTCGGACGGTGAGGAATTTGAGATCGAGGAGGCAGCCGCCATGGAGTCGCAGACCATCCGCCACATGATCGAGGACGACTGCGTCGACAACGGTATCCCGCTACCCAACGTCGACTCCAAGATCCTTTCCAAGGTCATCGAGTACTGCAACAAGCACGTCCAGGCCAGCCCCAAACCGGCCGACTCCGGCACCGCCGCCGACGCAACCTCCTCCGCCTCTACTGTAGCCGCCGCCCCCGTCGAGGACCTCAAGAGCTTTGACGCCGAGTTCGTCAAGGTCGACCAGGCCACCCTCTTCGACCTCATCCTGGCTGCAAACTTTCTCAACATCAAGGGATTGCTCGACCTTACTTGCCAGACTGTTGCCGACATGATCAAGGGCAAGACTCCGGAGGAGATCCGCAAGACTTTCAACATCAAGAATGACTTCACACCCGAGGAGGAGGCGGAGATCCGCAAGGAGAACCAGTGGGCTTTTGAGTAGAAAAGATACGCATCTAGCCAGGCACTGTTTCGATGAATAACTTTGTAGTATTCGTCTTTTTTTTTAGACTTCGTATATTATGCAAGAAGGAACCTAGCTATTGTGGTCAGATCATTACCTGTGTAACTGAATTATTATTTTTCAAGTGGATGTTTTGCCTGGTAACATCATCCTTAGCTGATTTATTTGTGTGATTTGAGATATTTTTGGCTATCTTGAAATAGTCATTGTTTCTGGTTTTATATCTACAGATTTGCTAAAGATCTGTCAGACATGATTTTCATTTGGCTTCAGGTCAAATTTTGTGGCCTTTGGATCGTTGTCACGAATAACGAATCTCAACGCAGAGCAGCAGCATCTGTCCATCGCGCGGAGCCGGCACATTTTTAGTTGTTTTTGCTATTAGTGTTCTTCAGTCCTAACTGTCTGCGTCAATTTTGCCTCTCCATGTACGATAGGAAGCCATGATATACTGTATAGTCGCTTGACTACACAGGATTTTCTTACCTGGTTGACCCAGGCCTACGTACCAGGTTGTTGAAGCAGCGAAAATTGTAATTTAACTACATAGGCCCATCTATTCTCTGACTAGGTAACAAGGAAAATGTTTTAAATCAACCGATTAATCTCGTTGGATCGTAAACCTCCTGGACAGTCGTCGGATCGCCTCAGATCATGCTGTTGTCGTTGCTTCGGTCGAACACGTGCAGCCCCGACCAGGTGCATTGGTCTACTCGTTACTGATCGCAGCAATTGCAGCTTGTCCGGTCACGCTCGACCTCGCCCTTTCCCCGGCGCGTGCTACAAATCATCCGGCTGACATGAGCCAATCTTAAACTGCCTCGCGAGCCGTTAGATGAGGCCTTGTGCAGCCGTCCGTTGTGCCAGCTGGACCACGTGCACAGCCCAACAGAAAAATTGACCCGTCGTCTCTTCGACACAACACCCATTCACCCGATGGCAGCACCACGCAACACCTACGACAACCCGTGGCGGTCCATTGCACCACCGACGGCGCTCCATTGCAACCGCGGCGGAGCTTCAACGACTTCCATGGCGCTTCGTTGTAACTCCGGTGGTGCTTCATTGCAACTCCGATGAAGCTTCAACGACCCCCTGCCATGCTTCATTGAAGCTCCGGTGGCCTAGCCGATGCTTCATAGCAACGCCGGCGAGGCCCCGTATGCAGCAGTCGTCCCTCGCTTGAAGCACTACACCGTCCAAAGCCGGTGTTCACCATCAGCAGCATGGCGCCATAGCTCCGCTGGCCTTGCAACATCACCGAAGTCGCAATGACACGTCTGCCCTGTCGCGGTCGCTGTCAGAACATGATGTCCTCCAAAGCCGGTGTTCACCGCAACACCGGTGGCTACATGCGATGCTGCATTGGAGCGCCAACAGACACGCGACGATGCTCCATCGCAGCACAAGGCACCCCACCCTCACCAAGCCATCAGATCTCCATGGATGTTGCTTTGCAGCAAACGCCGTGGGTCCCGCAAAGCAGTACAACCGATATTGGGGTGGGGTTGTCCGGCAACGGTGGTGGTGGTCAGTGCCATCCCCTCCGGGTTGCAACAAAGGGCGTTCTACAAATCAGGGAGATTGCAGCGGATGTGAGCCCGCACCGACAGCGTGGGACAAGGTAGGGAAGGGGGGCTCGGACGAGCGGTAATTGTGTGTGGTGGCGCCGGTGGTCGGGAGAGGTAGCAGGACATCGGTGCGACGAGCAATGACCAGAGGAAGAATGCTTCATGGAGAAAACCTGTGGAGGAGGTCCTTCGCGTGAAGATAACACAACGAGGGGAAGCGGTGACTGGGCCCATAGGGACACGCGTCAGGCAAGCAAGGCGGTTTAACGGAGCAAGAAACCGGTCGGGCAATTTAAACAATTTTCCCCCTTTCCCCTCCTTCCCCTCTGGTCTCTTCTCCCCTCCTCCCCTGCCTGGATCCAATATGGTGCACTAGAATTATGAATAACGTCACTAAAAATCTAGTTCTGTAAAATAGAAGAGAGATAAAGATAGTACTCATGGTTCAAAATGTATCCCTTTAGGCCTCTAGGTATTGTTCTTTGGCTAACTTCCAAGAGGGTGGGGTTTCTCTCGTAATCATGTGCATAGCGGGACGTCTATTTATGTAAATATATATATATATATATATTTGTTCTACCATCTCAACATTTAGATGCAAAATTTCTGACTACTTTGCTGAATTGCTGTGGTCAAATGGTGTTTTTTTACCATATTTAACCATGTAGTGGAAAGAGTTCCTTTTTTTCTTTTGAAAAAGATTCAGATCTATTGTAAGTACACATCACCTTAAACATAATAAAAATTACATCATCAAATTTTTTAAACCACCGAACGACCACTATGGTCGATGCAATGCGCCGCTCCCTGGGTGAACTGTTTAGCTATCAACATGCACGTGCAGGGTGTTGTGTGAATGTCTGATGCTGCGTAGGTGAAGTCATGAGGAACTGGCACGTCGGGCGACTCGACGGCCCCCACAGCGGGCGTGCCTCCGGCGCCCCTCCCATGCAACATTGACGCTCCCCAGGGTGTCTCATCGCTCCTCGCCCCTCCCGCCTCGGCCGGCCTCATCATCGTCATCCCCGGGATCGCCCCCGCCCTCCCCTGCCCAACTGTCGGGCCGTGTCTTGCTCCGGAAGTGGGCTCCCATTCCTGGGCTGACCTGGCCATCCAGGAGAAGTTGGCCGATGCGGTGACGCTGGTGGTGGGTTGCCCCCGCCGGTTTTGGGACCTGCTGGCCGAGGCTTTCGCCGGAGAACTCACCGGCGCCCCACCCGCGGTAAGCCATCCTCCATCCCTGCCATGTTCCCGGCCCACACCTTCCCCGTCGTCCCTTGGTGCTGGCCTCCGAGGGCGCGGGGCCCGAGCGAGAGCTTGGGGGAGGCAGGGAGGGCCGACCATGGTCTGGATGCGCACTACCAGAATAACTGCTGTTGCGACCCGACCTGGAAAGGTCAAGCCTCTGTGTGTTCTGTGCTATCCCTGGATCAGTATGCTCGCACACACAGTACATCAATGTATATATCAAAGTGCAATCACATGTAATTAACGTAAAACTGATATATACCTTAAATCTCAGTGGAAACAGTCAACGGGAGTGGAGTCCCAATAAACACCAATGGCAGGTTGAGTGTAGACCGGAACTCTGAATCATACTCTTACTCGTCGAAGAAGAATATCTGCAACATGAGATGTTGCAGCCGTGTAGGTCAGCATTTTGAATATGTCGGCAAGTCACAAAAGAGGGGGTGAAAAATAATCATCTATACTATATGCATATATGGTAGGTGGGGCTATAAGTTCAAGTTTTGCGTAAAGCAAATTTCTCCTACAACAAGAGAGGGCAAACGAGGATTTATTACTACGATGTTGGTTGATTAATGAGATGGTTCCACCAACCAATTCTCATACCCAAGTTTTCATTAATACCCACATCATTATAATTCTTTGTGTTGAGAATTTCAGATAGTTTCAATTCCTTTGGCTCAAGTTGTTCATGACCGTGGACACGGCTAATCGATTAGGTTTGAGTACTCTGTAGAGTTTTGCACACGTTCCCCACAAGATTTTGTTAGTGCATCTAGTGCCCCTTAGTGATTTTGGTGTATTGAAGACTTATAGGTTAAGGCACTAATGTGTTTGTGAGTGTACACAAGCTCTATAAGTCGATGAGGAGTTTGATATATTCGGAGATTATCGACCCCTAAAAATATGTATGTCTTCAAGTGAAGACTTTGCTGAAGACTTTCTGAAGACTTTGGTGAAGACTTTGTGAAGACTTTGAAAATGAAGAAGTTGGTGTGACCTTGAAGATATGAACGAGGAATATGAAGCGTGAAGACTTTTGTTTTCATAGTTTCATTTCCTTTATTTGAGTCATAGGAAACACCGTACTGTTAAAGGGGGCCGAGGTAATACTAAGGAAAATTTCTAACCGATGCTCAACTCCAAAATCCTCAACCCATACAATCCTTCGAGTGAAGCCTTTGGAAATCTCTTACGGTTCAGACAAGTTCTTCAATGACAGAGATGAAGTTCTTCTGGTCTCTGAGGAAATTGATCTGACTGAGGAGTTAGGAATTCGCCAGTGCGAATTGCCTACAAGTGAGGAACATGATAAGCTGAGGACTTTCATAATTCGAAATTCCGACCGTTGCTGTGCTTAGCGCCAGTTGTCCCCAATCATTCTTATCCACATAACGGTCATATTTTGCGGGCATTTATGTCTTATCATGTCAGGTTGTATCCTGGCTATAAATAGCCACACCCCCACAACCACTAGCTGGTTGGCTACTCCGAGAAAGAACTAACACTTGTCATTTGAGAGCAACCCATCCTCTGAGGACTATGAGAGAAAATCATCAGTGAGGATAAACCCACAACCAAACCACAAAACCCATAGTGATTGAGCATCACTGAAGAAATTCCTGTGTGGAACCGGCGCTTGTTACCTTTGAGGACTGTGCATCCTCCAGACGGTTAGGCGTCATGGTCTAGTGCTCCTGCAGTCAATTGGCGACCACGAAGTGACCTTGGTCTAGAGCATCCAACAGTAAATTATGGATTGTCGGGTGACCAGTTTGTGATGGTTTTGGAAGTCTACCCTGAAGACTTACCACGAGTGTTGGGCGAGGACTGTGTGACCTTAGCTGAAGGAGAATACTGTAAGGACTGTGTGTCCTGGGACTGTGTGTTCTCTGGTTTAAATACCAGGCCGCTCCAAACCAGACGTACGACTGTCACAGCAGTTGGAGCTGGGTCATCAATCCATTGTCTTCATCGAGCTACCTGGTTCTATTTTCTCAACCTCCTTATTCCTCATAAACCTGTTGATGAAATTGATTGTTACTTTTTGAAGAATTTGACTGAAGACTTTTGCAAATTCCTCACCTCAAATTCTTCAAGTTGCCTTGTTCATCACTGCTTATCCTTTATCACGCTGCTCATTGTTCGTGCATGTTTCGTTTCATCATGATGACTAAGCTGATACTATGTTCCTCATGCACTTGAGTACTTATTCCGCTGTTAGTTATTCATCACATTTCAAATTCCTCAAGGTTGAAATTCCTCAAGTGATGAATTTGTAAAAATTGCCTATTCACCCCCCTCTAGTCGATATAACGCACTTTCAATTGGTATCAGAGTAGGTATTCCCTCGCTCTGTGTGATTTTGGTTTAACCACCTGGAGTTCTAGTTATATCGACTACAGGTATGATCAAGGTTTCCGCGGGATGTCCTACCTTCGATGGGACAGACTACCCCTACTGGAAGAACAAGATGCGTATGCACCTTGAAGCTGTTGACAACGATCTCTGGTACGTTGTGGAAAATGGTGTGCCCTTTGTCGCTCCTACTGTTACAGCTGCTGATGTGAAGAGATTCAAGCAACTCCATTCTCAAGCGAAGAATATCATCTGTGGTCATCTGAGCAAAGGACAGTATGGCAGAGTGAGTGCTTTGGAATCTGCTAAGCTTATCTGGGATAGGCTGTCCAAAGTCAACGAAGGTGTTTCCATTCAATGTGACTCTCGTGTTGATGTTCTTCGCAATCTCTTCAACCGCTTCAAGAGACTTGACAATGAAAATGTTCAGCAAACATTTGATCGCCTCACTGGTATATCCAATGAACTTCAAGCACTGGGTGCCACTGATATCACTGACCATGAAGTGGTGAAGAAACTGCTATGATCTCTCGATTCCTCATTTGATACTCTGGTTTTGATGCTTCAAGAACGTGGAGATTATAAATCTCTTGATCCTGCTGATATTCTTGAGAGACTTAATACTCATGAATTCCAACAAGCTAAAAAGAGAAACGTCTACGGGCCAAGCTACGGAAGATCTCGTGCTCTGAAGGCAAAAGCAATTTCCTCAACTGAAGAAGAAGATTTTGACAGCAGCCTTGATGATCCTGAAGAACTAAGTCAGGAATTAGCTATGCTTTTGAGGAAATTCTAGAAGTTCTCAAGAAGAGGTGGATTTGGAAAGTCATCAAAAAGTGGCTTGAGGAAATCAGATTCCTCAAAAGATTACAAAAGGAGAACATGTCATCGTTGCAAGAAGCCTGGCCACTTTATCTCTGATTGTCCTCTCTGGGAAAAAGACTCAAAGAAGAAGAAGAAATACAAGGATGATAGTTCTGATAACTCGAAGAAAAAGAAGAAATCTTCAAAGTCCTCATCTGCAAAGTCCTCATCTTCAAAGTCCTCAAAGCATAAGAAGAATGGTTCCAGAAAGGCTCGAGCATTCATCGGGAAGGAAATGGATTCTGAGGAAGAATTTGAAGAATATGAAGAAGACGAAGAATCTGAGGAGGAATCAGAATCTGGTGTCGCTAGCCTTGCTCTCGCTACTGCTTTCGTCATCAAGTCCATCTTCAACAATGAAGAATATGACTAGTCCAACGACTCTGACGTTAGCAATGATGATTATGCTCCCACTTATTGCTTCATGGCAAAAGTCTCAAAGGTACACAAACATCATTCGTCATCTGAATCAAGTGAAGGTGAATCTGATGAATATGTGAAACCTAGCTATGCTAAAATTGTTAAAATTGCCACTAAGCAACAAAGTGCACTTGAAAAGCTTCAGAAAATGCTAGACAAAAGTGATGATCTGTTAAACCATGAGGTGGATCGGACTCAAACTCTGTCTGTCGATCTTAAAAGTCTTCAGACAAAGTATGATAACCTTCAGAGTCATCATAACAACCTCTTAGCCAATCATGAGAAGCTTTCATATGAATTTCTTCAAAGAAAGCAAGATCTTGAAAAGCTGAGGGTGTCACATGAGGATCTCCAAAGGGAAAACGATTCCTTACTGGCTCAATAGATCAGTACCGCGCAGGAAGAATTTGTTCCACCTTGTTTGAAATGCATCGAACGTGAAATTGCTAATTCTTCACCTGAATGTTCAAATGCTTCTACTGCTGCAAATTCGTCAACTATTCCACTGGTTTCAAATTCCTCATCTGAGGATACCACAAGTATGACTGATAACAATGCAGGGTTGAAGGAATTGTATGTGACAGGCATGTACAAAAGTCTAAAAGGGCATCAAACCCTTTGTGATGTCCTCAAAAAGCAGATTCTGAACAGGAACCCTAGGAAAGAGGGTATTGCCTTTGTGAGGAAACTCAATGCTGATGGATCCTACTGGACACCTAAGCAGTAC
The DNA here is from genome assembly GCA_022496015.1 of Hordeum marinum. NCBI lineage: Eukaryota > Viridiplantae > Streptophyta > Magnoliopsida > Poales > Poaceae > Hordeum > Hordeum marinum. The sequence continues at coordinate 448,084,495 of CM039676.1, forward strand.
CCCAAAACCTCATGGGTTGCTGCAAAAGGATCTCTTGTAGATCCATCCACTTTATCTGGCTTTACTTGTGAAACTTCATATTCCTCTGATGAGTCACTTGGCTCCAATTACAGATTCTTCAAAAATCAGAGAAGTGAAGTATTTGCTAGATATGTTGGAACTAACTGCAGGAATGGTTCTCCGATGAAGAAAATCTGGGTTCCCAAGGGCTACCTACAAAATCTTCAAGTGAATGTCCTCATGACACCACTCATGAAGAATCGGAACCCCAGATCAAATTCCTCATATGGATCAAATTCCTCTCTTGGACCGGATTCCTCAAATGGTCAATATCATCATTCTCGTGCTAATGCCTATGTTTCGCAGGGACAACCTAAGAGTTATGAATATGTGCATTATTCTTCAAACCATTATGTTCATAAGTCCTCGAAGGATTTCTCTGCTTATTCATTTGAATACTCTAACCCTCACCCTGTGAAACGAAGCGCACTTGCTTCAATGCCTCCCTTCTCACATGGTGCTCGCAAAATGATGAACTCCTTGCCACCCCTCCAGATGTGGGTGGTGAAGAAAACAAACTGACATCTTATGCAGGGTCAGGTCTCCAGATAAATTTGAACATCTGATGTATTTGCTGGAGACATGAGGAAATGCTTGAAAGGACGCAAGCTAACCATGATGAAATGAATTCTTCACTTCTCACGTCCTCACTCTACTTGCTTACTATCTTGTGTGATGAAATTATGTCTGATGAAATTGATGTCATATTCTTCACTCTGAAGCATATGAGTTCGTAAGCTATACTAATTCATCTGTAGGATGATACTCTAAAAGCCACTGAGTGGGTCCTTGATAGTGGATGCACAAACCAGATGACTGGTGACAATAATCTATTGATGAATTTGCCACTCACTCCATCTCCTCTGAAGCATATCACCTATGCAGACAAAGGAAAAAAGCAAGGTATTGGGACGTGGTAAGGTTGCTATCTCAAAGGACCGAACCATGGATAAGGTGATGCTTGTTGAATCCCTTGGGTTCAACCTTATGTCTATCTCAATGCTTTGTGATGTTGATATGATTGTCATATTTGGAAAAATTCGTTGTGTTGTCATCATGGAATCTGACAATTCCAAAGTCTTCGAAGGCTTTAGGAGAGCAGACTTATATATTGTTGCTTTCTCTATAGGACCTCAGCCTGCCACATGCCTACTTGCAAAGTCCTTAGAAGGTTGGCTGTGGCATCGACGTCTTGGACATGCGGGTATGAGGAACTTGCACACGCTCGTGAAGAAGAAGCATGTCATTGGCGTCGAGGGCGTCAAATTCCTCAAAGACCACCTTTGTGGTGCATGTGAATCTGGGAAGATGACCAGATCCAAGCATCCCTCGAAGACAATCATGACCACTACTCGACCCTTTGAATTACTTCACATGGATCTATTTGGCCCCACTCATTACTCCATACTAAAAAATGCATCAAGTTTGTATGGCTTTGTCATTGTTGATGATTACTCTCGTTACACATGGGTGCATGTTATTCTGTACAAAAATGAAGTGCAGGACATCTTTAGACGATTTGCTTCAAGAGCCTCCACCAACTTCGGCGTCAAGATCAAGCATATAAGGAGTGATAATGGAACCGAGTTCAAGAACACTAATCTTGATGAATATCTTGATGAACTTGGTATTACTCATGAGTTATCTGCCCCTTATACTCCTCAGCAGAATGGCATCGTGGGGCGCAAAAACAAGACACTTGTTGAGATGGCTCCCGCCATGCTTGACGAATACAAAACCCCTCGTCGCTTCTGGCCTGAAGCAATTGATACTGCATGCCACATCATCAACAGGGTATATCTTCACAAATTCCTCAAGAAGACTTCATATGAGCTCATGACAGGAAAGAAACAAATGTAAGTTATCTCAAAGTCTTTGGTGCAAAATGCTGGATCAGAAATCCTCACCATAGTTCTAAGTTTGCACCGAAAGCACATGAAGGTTTTATGCTTGGTTATGGAAAGGACTCCCACACCTACAAAGTCTTCAATACCTACCATCACAAGGTGGTTGAAACTGTAGATGTGTGGTTTGATGAAACTAATGGCTCGCAAAGAGAGCACCTGCCTTCTGTGTTAGATGAACAGTCTCCTGAGGAATCCATCAAGCTGAAGGCAACTGAAGATGTCATACCCACTGAGGAAATCATTCCAACAAATGAAGTCTCTCATGCTGATATACCTGAAAAAAATGGTGCTGATGAAAATCCTCATTCTCGTCAACCTGCTCATCCAAGAGTAGCAAATGAAGTGTAGATTGCCAAAATCATCGATCACATCAATGCACCAGGTCCTCTCACACGCTCAAAAGCTTCACATCTAACTAACTTTTGTGGGCACTTTGCCTTTGTCTCTATCTTAGAGCCCACCAAAGTTGATGAAGCATTCAAGGAGCCCGAATGGATTCAAGCTATGCAAGAGGAATTGCATCAGTTCAAGCTCAACAACGTATGGGAACTTGTCAAGCGGCCAGATCCTCACAAGCATAACATCATAGGTACCAAGTGGATCTACCGCAACAAGCAAGATGAAAATGGTCTTGTGGTGAGGAATAAGGCTCGACTTGTAGCTCAAGGCTATACACAGGTTGAGGGAATTGACTGTGATGAAACTTTTGCACCTGTTGCTGGACTTGAGGCTATTCGCATATTACTGGCTTACGCTAACCATCATAATATCATCTTATATCAAATGAATGTGACAAGTGCATTCCTCAATGGTAAGCTTGAGGAAGAAGTATATGTTGCTCAACCCCCAGGATTTGAAGATCCTAAGCATCCTGACAAAGTCTTCAGACTAAACAAGGCCCTCTATGGCCTCAAGCAGGCCCCTCGGGCGTGGTACGACACTCTGAAGGAATTCCTCATGAAGAAAGGCTTCAAACCCTGTTCACTCGACCCTACTCTTTTCACGAAATCCTCTGACAATGAACTTTTTATATGACAAATATATGTTGATGATATTATGTTTGGATGTACTGACAAACGTTACAGTGATGAATTTGCCTATATGATGAGTGAAGAATATCAAATGTCTATGATGGGAGAGTTGAAATTCTTCTTAGGTCTTCAAATTCGTCAGCAAGACAATGGCATCTTCATCTCACAAGAGAAATACCTCAAAGATGTTCTGAGGAAATTTGACATGCAAGATTGCAAAGGCGTCAAAACTCCAATGCCTTCAAAAGGCCACCTCTGCACTAATGAAAATGGTAAAGATTTCGATCAGAAGATATACCGCTCCATGATTGGCTCCTTATTGTACCTATGTGCATCTAGGCCGGATATAATGCTAAGTGCTTGCATGTGTGCTCGATTCCAAGCAACACTCAACGAATCACACCATAAGGCTGTGAAACATATTCTTCAATACTTAGCTCACACACCAACACTTGGATTGTGGTGTCCCAAGGGCTCAAATCTTCACCTCATCGGATACTCTGATGCTGACTATGCTGGAGATCGTGTGGATCGCAACTAAACCTCAGGCACATGTCATTTCCTCGGACGATCCTTAGTCTGTTGGTCCTCGAAGAAGCAGAACTGCGTTTCACTCTGTACTGCAGAAGCTGAGTACATTGCTGCTGGCTCGTGCTGTGCTCAGTTACTATGGATGAAGCAAACCCTCAAGGACTATGTGTTGGGGCGCATGGGAAACAAAAATTTTCCTACGCACACGCAAACCTATCCATGGTGATGAGCATCTACGAGAGGGAGAGTGGATCTACGTACCCTTGTAGATCGCTAAGCGGGAAGCGTAAAGAAACGCTATTGGTGTAGTCGTACTTCTTCGCGATCCAAATCGCCGAGCGTCCCGCGATCTAATCACGAACCGTCCCGCGGACCAATCACGAAGCGTCCCGCGATCTCGTCATGATCCGTCCCGCGATCTGATCACGAACGTCCCGTGGCCTTGATCATGATCCTTCCGATCTAGTACGGAACGGACGACACCTCCGCGTTCAGCACACGTGCAACGTGATGACGATCTCCACCGTCTTGATCCAGCAAGAGGAGATGGAGAGGTAGAAGAGTTCGCCGGCAGCATGATGGCGCTCCGGTGATGGTGGTGGAGCAATTCCGACAGGGCTTTGCCTAAGCACTTCGGAACTACGATCTAGAGGAGAAACTATGCACCGGTGGATTGGGTAGCACGTGGCGGAAATTCTGTCCAAAAACCACCCACCCCACCTGTATATAAAGGAGGAAGGAGGAGGCAGCCTTGGTGCAAGGCCAAGGCCTCTAGGAGTCGGCCGAAGTGGAGGGGAGCAATCCTACTCCACCTCCAATCCTAGTTGGAGTAGGATTGCTCCCTATTGGCTGATTTTCCTCTTTTCCCTTTAGGAATTTCTTCCCCTGCGCCATGGGCCTTTGTGGATGTTTCCCCAGCCCACTAAGGGCTGTTTATTATTCTCCCACAGCCCATGGACCTCTTGGGATCGAAATACCTCTCCCGGAGGCCTCCCGGTACATTACCGGCACTCCCGGTACACTACCGATGAGCCCGAAACTTTTCTGGCGACCAAACTGGGACTTCCTATATATGAATCTTTACCTCCAGACCATTCCGGAGCTCCTCGTGACGTCAGAGGTCTCATCCGGGACTCCGAACAACCTTCGGTCACCACCATACATAACTCTACACTATCGAAACGTCACCGAACCTTAAGTGTGCAGACCCTGCGGGTTCGAGAACTATGTAGACATGACCGAGACACCTCTACGGTCAATAACCAATGGCAGGACCTGGACGTCCACATTGGTTCCTACATATTCTACGAAGATCTTTATCGGTCGAACCTCTATGTCAAGGATTCAGTTAATCCCGTATAACGTTCCTTTTGTTCTTCGGTATGTTACTTGCCCAAGATTCGATCGTCGGTATCTCCATACCTAGTTCAACCTTGTTACCGGCAAGTCTCTTTACTCGTTCCGTAATACAAGATCCCGCAACTAACAATTAGTCACATTCCTTGCAAGGCTCATTGTGATGTTGCATTACCGAGTGGGCCCCGACATACCTCTCCGTCACACGGAGTAACAAATCCCAGTCTCGATCAATGCCAACTCAACAGACACCATCGGAGATACCTGTAGAGCACCTTTATAGTCACCCAGTTACGTTGCGATGTTTGATACACGCAAGGCACTCCTACGATATCCGTGAGTTACATGATCTCATGGTCATAGGAACATATCTTGACATGCGGAAAACAGTAGCAATAAACTGACACGATCATATGCTACGTTTGTAGTTTGGGTCTTGTCCACATCATTCTCCTAATGATGTGATCCCGTTATCAAATGACATCTCATGTCCATGTCTAGGAAACCTTAACCATCCTTTGATCAACGAGCTAGTTCACTAGAGGCATACTAGGGACATTGTGTTGTCTATTTACCCACACATGCAATGTGTTTCCAATCACTACAATTATAGCATGGATAATAAACGATTATCATGAACAAGGAAATATAATAATAAACACTTTATATATTGCATCTAGGGCATATTTCCAATAGTCTCCCACTTGCACTACAGTCAATAATCTAGCTCACATCACTATGTGATTTACATGGTAATGAATCGAACACCCATACAGTTCTGGTGTTGATCTTGTTTAGCCCTTGGAAGAGGTTTAGTCAACGGGTCTGCAACATTCAGATCCGTGTGCACTTTGCAAATATTTATGTCCTTCTCCTCGAGTTGAAGCGTCGCTTTATGTGTCTGGTCCTCTTGTGAAACCTTGGTTCCTTGGCTAGAGCAATGGCACCAGTGTTGTCACAAAAAAGGTTTATTGGATTCAGTGCACTAGGCACCACTCAGAGATCTATCATGAACTGCTTCATCCAGACACCTTCCTTCGCTGCCTCCGAGGCTGCGATGTACTCTGCTTTGCACGTAGAATCAGCTACCACGCTTTGCTTGGAACTGCACCAGCTTACCGCTCCCCCATTAAGAATAAATACGTATCCGGTTTGCGATTTAGAATCGTCCGGATCAGTGTCAAAGCTTGCATCGACGTAACCCTTTACGACGAGCTCTTCATCACCTCCATGAACGAGAAACATGTCCTTAGTCTTGTTAAGGTACTTAAGGATATTCTTGACCGCTTGCCAGTGCTCCACTCTAGGATCACTTTGAAACCTTCCAGCCATACTTATGGCAAGGCTGACATCGGGTCTTGTGCACAACATTGCATACATGATAGAGCCTATGTCTGAAGCATAGGGGATGATGCTCATATTTTCTTTATCTTCTGCAGTCACTTGGCATTGAGTCTTACTCAACTTCACACCTTGTAACATAGGCAAGAACCCTTTCTTGGACTGCTCCATTTTGAACTTCTTCAAAACTTTATCAAGGTATGTGCTCTGTGAAAGTGCTATTAAGCGTCTCGACCTATCTCTATAGATCTTAATGCCTAATATGAAAGCAGCTTCTCCTAGGTCCTTCATTGAAAAACTCTTATTCAAATATTCCTTCACGCTTTCCAGCATTTATATATTGTTTCCAATCAACAATATGTCATCCACATATGACACTAGAAACGCTATAGAGCTCCCACTCACTTTCTTGTAAATACAAGCTTCTCCATAAACTTGTATAAACCCAAACGCTTTGATCACCTCATCAAAGCGCTTATTCCAACTCCGAGATGCTTGCACCAGTACATAAATGGATCGCTGGAGTTTGCAAACTTTGTCAGCATTCTCTGGATCGACAAAACCTTCGGGTTGCATCATATACAACTCTTCCTCAAGGAAACCATTGAGGAACGCCGTTTTGACATCCATCTGCCAAATTTCATAGTCGAAATAAGCAACTATTGCCAACATGATTCTAACAGACTTAAGCATCGCTACGGGTGAGAAAGTCTCATCGTAGTCAACTCCTTGAACTTGTGAAAAACCCTTTGCCACAAGTCGAGCTTTATAGACGGTGACATTACCGTCCGCGTCTGTCTTCTTCTTATAGATCCATTTGTTCTAAATGGCCTTTCTCCCTTCAGGTAGTACTTCCAAAGTCCATACTTTGTTTTCGTACATGGATCCCATCTCGGAGTTCATGGCCTCTAACCATTTCTTGGAATCCGAGCCAATCACTGCTCCTCCATAGCTTGTAGGTTCATTGTTGTCTAACAACATGACCTCTAAGACATGGTTGCCATACCACTCGGGAGTAGTGCGCGTCCTTGTCGACCTACGAGGTTCAATAGCAGCTTGATCTGAAGCTTCATGATCATCATCATTAACTTCCTCTTCTACCATCGTAGGTTCCACAGAAACATCTTTCTGCGCTGCGCTACTTTCCGGTTGAAGTAAAGGTTCAGTTACCTCATCAAGCTCTATTTTTCTCCCACTCAATTCTTTCAGAGAAACTCTTTCTCAAGAAATGTTCCGTTCTTAGCGACAAACACTTTGCCTTCGGATCTGAGATAGAAGGTATACCCGACTATCTCTTTTGGGTATCCTATGAAGACACATTTTTCCGCTTTGGGTTCTAGCTTTTCAGGCTGAAGCTTTTTGACATAAGCATCACATCCCCAAATTTTAAGAAACGACAACTTTGGTCTTTTGCCAAACCACAATTCATATGGCGTCGTCTCAACGGATTTCGATGGTGCCCTATTTAAAGTGAATGCAGCTGTCTCTAACGCATAACCCCAAAACGATAGTGGCAAATTGGCAAGAGACATCATAGAACGCACCATATCTAATAAGGTTCGATTACGACGTTCAGACACACCATTACGCTGTGGTGTTCCGGGCGGTGTCAACTGTGAAACAATTCCACATTGTCTTAAGTGACTGCCAAACTCATAACTCAGATATTCACCTCCTCGATCAGATCGCAGAAATTTAATCTTCTTGTTACGATGATTCTCAACTTCACTCTGAAATTGCTTGAACTTTTCAAAAGTTTCAGACTTGTGTTTCATCAAGTAAATATACCCATATCTACTCAAGTCATCAGTGAAGGTGAGAAAGTAAAGATATCCACCGCACGTTGCAACATTCATTGGACTGCACACATCAGTATGTATGATTTCGAACAAGTCACTTGCCCGTTCCATTGTTCCAGTGAACGACGTTTTAGTCATCTTGCCCATCAGGCATGGTTCGCATGTGTCAAGTGAATCAAAATCAAGTGACTCCAAAAGTCCATCAGCATGGAGCTTCCTCATGCGTTTTACACCAATATGACCTAAACGGCAGTGCCACAAGAAAGTGGTACTATCATTAACAACTCTACATATTTTGGCATCAATGTTATGAACATGTGTGTCATCACTATCAAGATTCAATATGAATAAACCCGTAACATTTGGTGCATGACTATAAAAGATATTACTCATATAAATAGAACAACCTTTATTTTCTGACTTAAACGAGTAACCATCTCGCAATAAACAAGATCCAGATATAATGTTCATGCTTAACGCAGACACTAAATAACAATTATTCAGGTTCATCACTAATCCTGATGGTAATAGAAGAGAGAGCGTGCCGACGGCAATCACATCAACCTTGGAACCATTTCCCACGCGCATCGTCACTTTGTCCTTTGCCAGTCTTCGTTTATTCCGTAGTTCCTGTTTTGAGTTGCAAATGTGAGCAACCGACCCGGTATCAAATACCCAGGCACTGCTACGAAACTAGCGAGGTACACATCAATAACATGTATATCATATATACCTTGTTTGTCGTTGGCCGCCTTCTTGTCAGCTAGGTACTTGGGGAGTTCTGCTTCCAGTGACCAGTTCCCTTGCAATGAAAGCACTCAGTTTCTGGCTTAGGTCCATGCTTAGGCTTCTTTGTAGGAGTAGCAACTGCTTTGCCATCCTTCTTGGTTTTACCCTTCTTGCCTTTGCCCTTGCCATTTTTCTTGAAACTAGTGGTTTTATTGACCATCAACACTTGATGTTCTTTCTGGATTTCAGACTCAGCGACTTTCAGCATCGCAAACAGCTCGGATGATGACTTGTTCATCCCGTGCATGTTATAGTTCATCACAAAACTCTTGTAACTAGGTGGCAGTGATTGAAGAACTCTATCAATGATCGCCTCTTGCGGAAGGGCAATTCCCAACTCAGCTAGATGGTTTGAATATCCAGACATTCTGAGTATATGCTCACTGATAGACCCGTTCTCCTCCATCTTGCAAGCATAGAATTTATCGGAGGTCTCATACCTCTCGATCCGGGCATTCTTCTGAAAGATAAACTTCAACTCCTGGAACATCTCATATGCTCCATGACGTTCAAAACGTCTTTGAAGTCCCGGTTCTAAGCCATACAATATTGCACACTGAACTATTGAGTAGTCTCCAACACGAGGCTCCCAAGCGTTCTTATCGTCTTCGGAGGTCATGTCTTCTGGTTGGTCACCAAGCGGTGCATCAAGGACATATTGTTTCTGGGAAGCCGTGAGAATAATCCTCAGATTACGGGCCCAAGCAACAAAGTTACTTCCATCATCTTTCAACTTAGCTTTCTCTAGGAACGCATTAAAATTCAGGGGTGCTACTGCGCGAGCCATTGATCTACAACATAAATATGCAAAGGTTACTTAGACTATTGTTCAAGATAATGAGTTTAGTTAATAAAATTACTAAAGCTCCCACTCAAATTGACATCCCTCAGGTCATATGAGTGTCACATGATCCAAATTCACCAACTCAAGTCCGATCATCACGTGAGTTAAGCTGGTTTCAATGGTGAACATCATTATGTTGATCATATCTACTATATGACTCATTTTCGACCTTTCGGTCTCTTGTGTTCCGAGGCCATGTCTGTACATGCTAGGCTCGTCAAGTTTAACCCGAGTGTTCTGCACGTGCAAATCTGGCTTGCACCCTTTGTATGTGAACGTAGAGTCTATCACACCCGATCATCACGTGGTGTCTCGACACGACGAACTTTCGCAACGGTGCACACTCGGGGAGAACACAGTTCATCTTGAAATTCAAGTGAGGGATCACCTTATAATGCTACCGCCGTACCAAGCAAAACAAGGTGCATAAAAGGATTAACATCTCATGCAATTCATAAGTGACATGATATGGCCATGGACTTGTGTTTAAGATCTCCATCTTTGAAACACCGGCATGATCTCCATCGTTACCGGCACAACACCATGATCTCCACATCTTGATCTCCATCAATGTGCTGCCATTGGGGTTGTGGCGCCAGCCCTGCTTCTACTTCTATTGCTACCGCTTAGCGATAAAGTAAAGCATTACATAACGCTTAATGATTGACACGCAGGTCATACAATAATTAAAGACAACCCTATGGCTCCTGCCGGTTGCCGTATTCAAAGACGTGCAAGTCGTGAAATTCTATACATCACATGATCATCTCATACATCACATATATCTCATCATGCAATTGGCCATATCACATCACAACATACCCTGCAAAAACAAGTTAGACATCCTCTAATTGTCGTTGCATGTTTTACGTGGCTGCTACGGGTATCTAGCAAGAACGATTATCACCTACGCATAAATCACAACGGTGATACGTAGATTGCTTTTCAACCTTCTCAAGGACCGCCTTTGTCGGATCCGATCCAACTAAAGTGAGACAAACTGTCACCCGCAAGCCATCTAAGCAACAAGTTGCGTCGAGGGAACCGGTCTCTCGTAAGCGTACGAGTAATGTTGGTCTGGGTTGTTTTATCTCACAATCCCGCTGAACCAAAATCCGACCAAGGGAGGAAGCAATCTAAGCATCAACGCCCACAAACCTTTTGTGTTCTACTCGAGATCTCATCTAACCATCAACCTAGCTCGTGATGCCACTGTTGGGGAACGTCGCATGGGAAACAAAATTTTTCCTACGCACACGCAAACCTATCCATGGTGATGAGCATCTACGAGAGGGAGAGTGGATCTACGTACCCTTGTAGATCGCTAAGCGGGAAGCGTTAAGAAACGCGGTTGGTGTAGTCGTACTTCTTCGCGATCCAAATCGCCGAGCGTCCCGCAATCTAATCACGAACCATCCCGCGAACCCATCACGAACCATGCCGCGAACCCATCACGAACCGTCCCGCGATCCGATCACGAACGTCCCGTGGCCTTGATCACGATCCTTCCGATCTAGTACCGAACGGACGGCACCTCCGCGTTCAGCACACGTGCAGCGTGATGACGATCTCCACCGTCTTGATCCAGCAAGAGGATATGGAGAGGTAGAAGAGTTTTCCGGCAGCGTGACGGTGCTCCGGCGATGGTGGTGGAGCCATTTCGGCAGGGCTTCGCCTAAGCACTGCGGAACTACGATCTAGAGGAGAAACTATGCATCGGTGGATTGGGTAGCACGTGGCGGAAATTCTGTCCAAAAACCACCCAACCCACCTGTATATAAAGGAGGAAGGAGGAGGCAGCCTTGGAGCAAGGACAAGGCCTCTAGGAGTCGGCCGAAGTGGAGGGGAGCAATCCTACTCCACCTCCAATCCTAGTTGGAGTAGGATTGCTCCCTATTGGCTGATTTTCCTCTTTTCCCTTTAGGAATTTCTTCCCCTGCGCCATGGGCCTTTATGGCTGTTTCCCCAGCCCACTAAGGGCTGGTTATTATTCTCCCACAGCCCATGGCCCTCTTGGGGTCGAAATACCTCTCCCGGAGGCCTCCCGGTACACTACCGGCACTCCCGTTACACTACCGATGAGCCCGAAACTTTTCCGGCGACCAAACTGGGACTTCCTATATATGAATCTTTACCTCCAGACCATTACGGAGCTCCTCGTGATGTCCGAGGTCTCATCCGGGACTCCGAACAACCTTCGGTCACCACCATACATAACTCTACACTACCGAAACGTCACCGAACCTTAAGTGTGTAGACCCTGCGGGTTCGAGAACTATGTAGACATGACCGAGACACCTCTACGGTCAATAACCAATGGCGGGACCAGGACGTCCACATTGGTTCCTACATATTCTACGAAGATCTTTATCGGTCAAACCTCTATGTCAAGGATTCAGTTAATCCCGTATAACGTTCCCTTTGTTCTTCGGTATGTTACTTGCCCGAGATTCGATCGTCGGTATCTCCATACCTAGTTCAACCTCGTTACCGGCAAGTCTCTTTACTCGTTCCGTAATACAAGATCCCGCAACTAACAATTAGTCACATTTCTTGCAAGGCTCATTGTGATGTTGCATTACCGAGTGGGCCTCGAGATACCTCTCCGTCACACGGAGTAACAAGTCCTAGTCTCGATCCATGCCAACTCAACAGATACCATCGGAGATACCTGTAGAGCACCTTTATAGTCACCCAGTTACGTTGCGATGATTGATACACACAAGGCACTCCTCCGATATCCGTGAGTTACATGATCTCATGGTCATAGGAACATATACTTGACATGCGGAAAATAGTAGCAATAAACTGACACGATCATATGCTACGTTTGTAGTTTGGGTCTTGTCCATCACATCATTCTCCTAATGATGTGATCCCGTTATCAAATGACATCTCATGTCCATGGCTAGGAAACCTTAACCACCCTTTGATCAACGAGCTAGTTCACTAGAGGCATACTAGGGACATTGTGTTGTCTATTTACCCACACATGCAATGTGTTTCCAATCACTACAATTATAGCATAGATAATAAACGATTATCATGAACAAGGAAATATAATAATAAACACTTTATATATTGCCTCTAGGGCATATTTCCAAAACTATGGCATCAAGCTGAAGAATGTGCCTCTTTACTGCGACAACGAGAGTGCCATCAAGATTGCGTACAACCCAGTTCAGCACTCCAAGACCAAGCACATCTAGATTCGTCATCACTTTGTTCGAGATCATGTTCTCAAGGGCGATGTCTCCATCAATCACATTCCCATTAAAGAACAACTGGCCGATATCTTCACAAAGCCCTTGGATGAAAAGAGATTTTCCAAGTTGCGGTGTGAGCTAAATATCTTAGAATCTTCGAATTTTCTTTGATGAAGAACACACATCCTAACACTTATGCAAAATTGATGACTTAGATGTGCAACACACGAAGTAACGTTTTTCTTCAATCAATGAAGAATAACTCTCTAAGTGTGAAGAAATTAACGAAGAATTTGATTCTCAGAACTCTACGACAAAGGTATGCGGTGTCTGAAATCATCATTCTTATAAGGTGGGTTGCGCCACCAACCAAAAGTTGAAATCCTTCAAAATTGAGCACTTTGCAAATTCTTCAAATTATCAAATTCCTCAAATTTGCAAATTCCTCAAGTTTTCAAATTCATCAACTTTTCAAATTCTTCAAAACTTTTGAGACTCATATTCTTCATTGAATATATATATATATTTGATTTTTCAATGTCCTCAACAGCATTCACTTATTGCTAATTCGTCAAGTTGATTTCCATCTAAGTGAATGTGATCGGACCCTTTCCCCATCTATGCTAAACTCAACCCAGTCTGTTCACAAATTTCTCATATGCGTTATACTTTGAAACTTGTTCATAGTCTTCACTGTGTCCTTGACAGCTGAAGAATTTGAGAACGAAATCTTCACTACCAAAATTTTCAGCGTTTACCGCTCAAACAATTCTGATTCCCATACCTGGATAACCCACGATCCTCCACAATCTCCACTACCCAGATCGTGGGTGACACCTGTCGCGTGGAGAGCAAGGGTCAGGGGCAATCCTGTCCAAAATCTTCGAGCGGATCAGTTTTCACTTCCTCTATAAATGCCCCCTTCCCATCAACTGTGCTCGGTTACTCCGCATCTCATCCCTCTCCCGAGCTCCAACCTACCGCCGCCGCTAAAGTCATCATCGTCGGTGAGGAAGAGCTTCACTGCCTCAACCTCGTCGTCGCCGTACTCGCACCGGCTGCGGAAATCCTCACCCCACCGCCGCTGTAGCTGTCTCCCTCTGCCAAGCTAGGGCGTGGGAGATCTAAACGCATGAACTTCCCAATCTCATCTCTGAGTTCGTCGTGTTCTTCATTAGGGAAAATAAAATTTACTTTTGCTGCCCTTGTTTGATCCTCAAATGCTCTATATATTCCTCAAAAGGTGTTTATATGTTATAAATTCAACTCTCAAGCACCTTTCATCTCCTCATACTTGATGATTTTCCCTAAGTAATGATTTTCTTGAATATTCCTCAATTGTGCGAATTCTCAAATTTGCACAACTCTGGAACCTAAGGCAAAGAACACTTAGTGAAATTCCTCAAGACAACCATGGTCAAATTCCTCACACATGTTTTTTTTTAATTCTGAGAACGCATATGACCTCTTCAAATTCCTCGCACCTATACTCCGTTCATAGGTACAACATGTCCGCTGATGAATCACTAGGTTCTCATCAACTTAACTCATTTGCAGCACTACTTGAAGAAAAACTGTGTACCTCTTTAGAATCTTCAAGATTTCATATTCCTCAAGTGAAGAAAATGTCTGATGGAAAGAAACCTCAGAAGGGAGGGAAGAAGCCAAATGTGTACACTACATTTGAGATCCCTGAGGATCTGTATGATGAATATTGCACACCTAACGAAGAAACTCATGGAAAGGAGATGACCAAGTAGAGGAAGATCCGTCTACAGAAGATTGAGAGGAGATGGGCCAAAGAATGGAGAGAATGTCGTTATGTAACTCCAAAATACATGATGAAATTTGCTGTGAAACCACCTTGCAGTAGGCCTCCTCTTGCTCCAAACCAACCTGCTGATCCTACTAGCCTCAAAACTGGTGAGGACTTTCATGACATGTGGGAGAAGCAACAAGTCAAGTTGGCGAGGAAGGCCAAAGAGGATGTGAAGAAATTCAACGAGGATTGTGCTACTGCTGCCTCTATCGGAGTTTTTGCTAGTGCTCCAAAGAAAATGGTAAAGAAACCTGCTCTGAAGATTGTTTCTTGAACATCAAAATCCTCAGTACAAATTCCTCAAGGTCAAAGGCCTCAGCCCAGAAAACCTTCTGCACCTGGAACTGTTGTTGCTCAGTCATCTACAACAGCTACAAAGTCCTCAACCCTAGTGCATCTGTCAACATGCAAAAGGACTGAGGGTTTCACCAAAGTTCCGAAGCTCACCAAAGTCCCTCTGCGCTTAAACTGGAGAAGACAGCCGAACGTGGTCAAAGACCAAGTCCTCACAGCAGCAAGGATCTGGTTATAGTCCCCTCAGGTTCTTCAGAGGGTAATGATGAAGATGATGATGAAGAATTGGGAGAAATCATCGGACAGAGTCAGCACAGGGCTGCTAGGGCAAAGGGGAGCTCTGTTCCTCTCATGTTGGATCCCAAGATGATCCTCAACTTCATCGACATATGGCATGAAGACCCAAGAACCCCACTATCTTCACTGAATCTGCCTCTTGAAGTGGATCATGTCCTCACCCACTTCATCTCTGAAGAACAATGTAAGAGAGAGAGCAAGCTCAAAGAGCGAAGAGGAACAAGACTCGCAAAGAAAAGTTTTTGCGCGAAAATGTGATGAATTTGACCCCAAATCAACTCGTCACAGTTCAGTCTGAGATTTGCTCTGTCTCTTTGGATCAACAGAAATATGATGCTGAATGGAAGGGCACCAAGGTCAGACTCGTCAGGGCTGCTCAAGCAGCCGTAAAGGACCACAACACCAGGGTTGGAGCTCGATCGCAACCACAAATGCCTCAGTCTGAAGAAATTTCTCGGACTGCAGATGAAACTCCCCAGGCAGCTGATGGAAATGCTCGGCCTGATGAAACTGCAGTAGGAAATGCTTCTGCACCAGAAGCAACTGCCAGTGCTGTTGAGGAAACATAGACCACTGATGAACATGCCAGGGCAACCTCCAATGTTGTGCCTGAAGAAACTGAACCACTCAGGACGGCTGCATCAGTCGTTCCTGAAGAAATTGCTACTGCTGAGGAAAATCCCCTCAAAAGAAAAGCATCAACTTCTGAAGTGCCTGTGTTGAGGAAGTTGAAAACTTTGACAAGTTCCTTAGCTACACCACTTGATGCAACTCCAATTTCCTCGGCACCAGCCTATGGTATTGTGCCAATCGGGGAAGCATATGACATTCCTCAAGAAGAAGAGAATCATTCGGCTGCCTCCTCAGGGCCTCTTGATGAGGAAATTGTCATTGATGACACTGCATCAACCCCCAAGGTATCATCACTCGAGCTTCTGGTAACTACTGAGGAAGCTGGCGAAGACATTGAAGAAGACGTTGACATTGGTGACACCACTCCAGTCATCAATGATGAATATTGGGAATCTGCACATCCCAATTCACCAATGGCAACACCTCTGATGTTGAGTCCTTAGTCAGCTGCACAGACTGAAGAAATACCTGAAGACTCTGAACACCTGTACCTTCCAGACCCTGAAGAAATTCCAGCTGTAACAGCTGAGGAAATTGATGCTCCGGCCACTACTGAGGAACCAGGTCTTCAAATCACTCAATCTGCTATTCCTTCCATGCCAACGGAGATCAAGGGGCGTACACAAACAAATCTTCAACCAAAGCCAAGACTGCCTTTCAAAGGCACTGTTCATCCCAAATTCCTCAAGAGGAATTTCTTCAATGAACACCCATTCTTCTCTGGACCTAACCCCTATGACTCTGCAAGGACTGGTCGCAACCGGTTCTGGACTGCCACTCAACAGAATTACTATGCTTCAGTCCTCTATGAGAAGAAGAAAGTCTTCGAGCACCATCAGATTCCTCACACTGACATGGAGAGTCTTCCATCATTTACTCCTGTGCTCCAAGTTCTATATCATGCTGGACTTCTTCCATTTTGTGTTGACATCTGCGATTGGAATGAGGAAATCATTCTTCAATTATGTGCCATGTTGCATATCAGCGTAGATTCCTCAGACATCAACTCTTGGATACTGGACTAGATGACTGGCACAACACACTTCACTGCTCAAGCCTCTGAATTGCTTCAGTGTGTTCCAGTCCAAATTCCCTCAGATGAAGCTCGCAAGTTGTTTGATGAATCTCCTCTACCCAATCAACTGATGAATGTGCTGATGAAGACATTGCCACCTGGAAAGCCTCAACGCCAAGTCTTCTTAGTGAAGGATCTGCTCTATGTGCCTCGCATAGTCTATCGCATCCTGACAAAAACTCCGTGTCCTCAGAAAGGCCATAACTCTGAGGAAGAAGAAGTTGAAGGAATCATGAAGAATGTGCTCTTCAATATCATACATGGTATTCCCATTAACTTACATGACTTCTTCATGAGGACTTTGGCCAGTGCAGCTGTCGCTCCATTTGAGAAGAAGCCATATGCACCATGAATTATGAAATTCATCAGGGATAAGTCCTCAGTGCACTACAAAGCTGATTTCCAGAATCACTTCAGTTTCCTGCCGCCCGTTGAAGTCATCAAGAGTACAATTTTATCAGTTGAAGGGAAAGGCAAGTCTGTTATTGATGAAGGAACACGTCCCCTGGATGGACTGTTTTGCAAAGCCGCTTCCTTCTCCACAAACGATGATACTGCCACACAAGACTCTGATGCAAAGGCCTCAGCTACCAAAGAGTGTGCCACTCGATTGACGACTGATCGCGAACTTCTTATAAGTCTTCATCAGAAGGTCGATCGCAATCATCAGTGGGTGAAGCGTCAACTTGGGTATATTGTGCAGAACATGACTGTCACGCAGAACACTGTCAAGAGGAACCACTATTATGCTCATGAAAACCTCAAGCGCTCTTGGGCTGTGCTAAATCACATCATGTCTTCTGAAGAATTGGATGAGCTGAACTTTGAAGAATATCCTGACTTCGCTCGCTGTCCTCAGAAGAAGTTCCAGAAAGTCCAAGTTCCTATGATGGTCACCAGTTCATATTCTTCATCTCGCGAGCGCGATGAAGATGAAGACATTGAAGATACTGCTGCTGGCCCTGCATCACCAATCGACCCCGACAAAGCTGGCGCTTCTTCTTCACCAACAAGATGAAATTACACATGGGGCGTTAGTCATCATTTTTTTCTTCCCTTTTGGTCTTCGATGACAAAGGGGGAGAAAATTTGAGTTAGTCTTCAAGCGGGTCTATATATATATATATGGGCTATTTTGTTTAAGTTACAACTCTCGCTCTTTTGAAGTTTTTGGTTATTGAGTTGTAAACTTAAGTCCGATGGTGGTCTGACACTTTTGAAATATTTCCTCGCATGTTTATTTCCTCAAATACCTTAATGCATGCATGCTGAATTTCGTCAGACACCATTTTCCTAACGCATTTCAAATTCTTCATTTCATATATTCAAATGCGTGTATGAATTACAAGATATAGGGGGAGTTCTCCATGTTTTGAACCTCCCATGTGCATTTGCAGTCCAAAGCAAATTCCTCATATATGCACATCTTCAGGGGGAGTTCTTCTATATCTTGCAATCAAATTCCTCAAAATCTGTACTTTCACTTCATATGTTTATCCCCGCTGAAAATTTAACCTATTTGTCATCAATCACCAAAAAGGAGAGATTGTTAGTGCGTCTAGTGTCCCTTAGTGATTTTGGTGTATTGAAGACTTATAGGTTAAGGCACTAATGTGTTTGTGAGTGTACACAGGCTCTATAAGTTGATGAGGAGTTTGATATATTCGGAGATTATCGACCCCTAAAAATATGTATGTCTTCAAGTGAAGACTTTGTTGAAGACTTTCTGAAGACTTTGGTGAAGACTTTGTGAAGACTTTGAAAATGAAGAAGTTGGTGTGACCTTGAAGATATGAACGAGGAATATGAAGCGTGAAGACTTTTGTTTTCATAGTTTCATTTCCTTTATTTGAGTCATAGGAAACACCATACTGTTAAAGGGGGCCGAGGTAATACTAAGGAAAATTTCCAATTGATGCTCAACTCCAAAATCCTCAACCCATACAATCCTTCGAGTGAAGCCTTTGGAAATCTCTTATGGTTCAGACAAGTTCTTCAGTGACAGAGACGAAGTTCTTCTGGTCTCTGAGGAAATTGATCTGACTGAGGAGTTAGGATTTCGCCAGTGCGAATTGCCTACAAGTGAGGAACATGATAAGCTGAGGTCTTTCATAATTCGAAATTCCGACCATTGTTGTGCTTAGCGCCAGCTGTCCCCAATCATTCTTATCCACATAACGGTCATATTATTGGGGGCATTTATGTCTTATCATGTCAGGTTGCATCCTGGCTATAAATATCCAGCCCCCACAAGCACTAGCTGGTTGGCTGCTCCGAGAAAGAACTGACACTTGTCATTTGAGAGAAATCCATCCTTTGAGGACTTTGAGAGAAAATCATCAATGAGGAAAAACCCACAACCAAACCACAAAACCCATAGTGATTGAGCATCACTGAAGAAATTCCTGTGTGGAACCGACGCTTGTTACCTTTGAGGACTGTGCATCCTCCAGACGGTTAGGCGTCATGGTCTAGTGCTCCTGCAGTCAATTGGGGACCACGAAGTGACCTTGGTCTAGAGCATCCAGCAGTAAATTGTGGATCACCGGGTGACCAGTTTGTGAGGGTTTTGGAAGTCTACCCTGAAGACTTACCACGAGTGTTGGGCGAGGATTGTGTGACCTTAGCTCAAGGAGAATACGATAAGGACTGTGTGTCCTGGGACTATGTGTCCTCTGGTTTAAATACCATGTCGCTCCAAACCAGACGTACGACTGTCACAACAGTTGAAACTGGGTCATCAATCCATTGTCTTCATCGAGCTACCTGGTTCTATTTCCTCAACCTCCTTATTCCTCCTAAACCTGTTGATGAAATTGATTGTTACTGTTTGAAGAATTTGACTGAAGACTTTCGCAAATTCCTCACCTCAAATTCTTTAAGTTTCCTTGTTCATCACTGCTTATCCTTTATCATGCTGCTCACTTTTCGTGCATGTATCATTTCATCATGATGACTAAGCTGATACTATGTTCCTCATGCACTTGAGTACTTATTCCGCTGTTAGTTATTCATCACATTTCAAATTCGTCAAGGTTGAAATTCCAGAGGTGATGAATTTGCAAAAATCGCCTATTCACCCCCTCTAGTCGATATAACGCACTTCATGGTGTTTGAGGAACGGATGATCAAAACATGGTCTTCTAAGGGGTTCCTGTGAGACTCTGTCAGTGCCCATCCTTTCCTACCGTTCTTCTACATCTCATAGCACCGCTTGTCCAGGGTCACCACAATATCCAACTAAGCCAGAGCCCATAATGGCTTGTGGCTGTGCAGGTAAAACTTGGGTCTTGAAGCATCCATCCATCTCTTTGTCCCTGGGTGGACCTTTCCGCGTGAAAACTAGCACTTCACCAGCAACACCTAGGCTAACCACTGGCTTCTCCAGGGCGCCGTTCAACCTTCATCCACCCAGAGGTATGTTGAAAACTTGGAGTCTTGAAGTCTTGATCATCATGTAGGTCTTGTAATTATTATCTCACAACTCTCATGAATCACACAACCAACCCCGTCTACTAATAGCATAGAAAAATTAAATCAATGTGTCCCGGGGCCAAGGTGTCAAAGGGTTGAGGGGTGCCTACCACATGATAATACATCAAGTACCCAATTTCCAAATTACCTACTTGGAATGCAATGGGTGGAAGGTTGAACTAATGCAACTTCAAAAACATAGGTAATAACATGGTCAAATGTGAACTTGCCTGGTAAGGTTGATGAAGAATAATATCGCTCTCAGAAATAACTTGATAGACTATTCGTCACTCTCCAATAAAAATCTGTAATAACCAAACATTGCATTCATATAAGCAATCACACTAGCATTCAATTCTAACAATCAAAAAGTAACACAAAACCAAAAGCAACAAGGTTGTGATGAAGGACATACTTAAGACAAAACTCAAAACAACAAAGTTTCATCAACACAACTAAGGTTGGTTTTCTCTTCAAATGATCCTATTTTCAAAGGTAACAAAACAAAAACAAAGCAAATATAACAAAAGTATTTTACTAAATATTTTACTTAGCAAAAAGAATTACTTTTTAAGAACAACTAAAAATCATGAAAACAACACTCTAAACAACATAGGTTTTTGCCTAATAAACTTAACAACAAGAAAGAAAAAATAAAATATTAAAATAACAGAAAACAAACTTTATAACAACTAAGTTAACAGAAAGTGAAACTTGTAAAACATATTTTAAAATATTTTCAAATAAGAAATCAAACTAGTAAGGAAATCAATTTGCAAGTTATTATGAAACTAGAATTGATTTCATGCTATAAAATAATAAATGACATAAAAATAAACTTGGTTGAAGTACTACTGCTAACTAACAGAAAACAAACTAAAATGTGTCAACTAATAAAATAAAAATAATTTAAAACAACAGAAATAGAAATAAACCTAAAAAGAAGTAAAACAGAATCTGTTTTGTTAAAAATACTAATTTAAATTATTCTAAAAATTCCCAAATTCTACCTACTGTTAAATAAAGTCACTAGTGAAAAGTAGCAAAAACAATCAACTTAAAATATATTTTTAAACTCAAGATATTCAGATAATAATATTTAAATCAAATCTTTTTGAATTCAGTTTTAAATAATTCAAATATGGTCAACTTTATGTCTACAGAAACTAGATGAAATTTGTGACCTGATGCAAAAAAAATCAAATTAAAATAGTTAAAAACACAAAAGATATGAATAAAACAAAAACAGAATTAAATCTGTAAAAGAAACTAAAATAGAAAAAAAGAAAAAATTACTCTAACGGACAGGGGGTGACTTGGTAGTCTGTGATTGGATGGAGGGTGTGCGTGTTCTAGCGATTTGAGCGGACGGCCGACTCCTAACAGAAAATGTTTTGGCGTTTTATATTAAAACCTACGTTCTAATCCTGGCCGTTGGAATAAGGTCGAACCGAGGGGAGAGGGCTCCGGTGACTTATAGAGGAGGGGGGGCTCCGGCGATGCTGCGGCGATGTCCGAGGCGGCAAGGTCAATGGGCACGGTGCTCCGGTGGTCGGGGACAGCATCCGAGTGGTCCAGTCGACGGCGGCGGACCTCCGGCGACGATAGGTGGCGACGGTGGGGTGTGGGGGTGACGGGGCGACGGCCAGGAGCTCAAAGAGCTTCGGTGGGGAGCCGAGCTCCAGCGAGGTGCGAGGGCGACGTTGTGGCGAGGGGAGTGGGGTTTTCGGGGGGAATGGAACGCGATGAGGCAGGGGCTTTATATAGGGACCTCGAGGGGTCGGGAAATGGAAGGAGGAGGGAGATCCGGCGTGGTGGGATCTCGCCGGCGAGGTAAAGAAAGAGAGAGGGAGGAAGAAAAGGAAATAGGCGACCGCGAGGAGATTCGATTGGCGGTGGGGTCCACGCGTTAGAGAGAGGGAGAGAAAGGAAAGAGGAGTGGGCGGTCGATCCGGCGGGGATTCGAATCCTGCGAGGGAATCCTGGGCCGGTTCTTTCGATTTGGGCCTCGGGTCGGTTTCCTATTTTTAAAAATATTTCCTTTTATCAAATAACAGAGAAGGAAACTATATTTTGGGCAATCAAAACATTTCCAAAGAATGAAGATTTATATATTGAACTGACCAGGGGAATAAATGCAATTTAATGAACATTTTTCCACGGCCAAAATAAATACTCTAAAAAATTTATTTTCAGAAAATGCCTAAAATGGCTTTTAACTCCTTTTGCAAATAATTTTTCAAATAACCCCCTGGGTTTTATGGTTCAAATACTTCACAAAAATAACCCTGGTGTGGAGTGTCTTGTTACTCCTCTCAAAATCTTGTTAAGGGTATTTGAATTCTTTCAAAATTTAGAATGGAACCAAATATGAAATGAATTCCAAAAGAATAATTCAGAGATTTTCAAATCCACTTTTCAATTTCCTGGTTTAGGAAGAATTCATGTTATCTTCTCTCACTGATTTGAAATGGAATTGAATTTGAAATCAAACACAAAGGGGAAAGTCATTTTATTCCCTCTCATTCAAAAGTTTTCAAAAAGTTTCAAATTTCACTCAATTCAATCACTCAAGCAAACAAACACTCATTCTAATATTTGTTATAACATTCCAAAATGTGGGATGTTACAAACCTACCACACTTAAAATGAATCTCGTCCTCGAGATTCGAAAAGGCTAGAAAGAAAAGTTTAGGGTTTGGGGTGTTCTAACAAATCCATTGTCGTGGAAGTGTGGGGTCTACCATACTTAAAATGAGAGTTACTGGTCCTTCAAAAGTCATGACGATCCTATGGTGCATCTGTCTATCCACATTCTTCATAGTAACTTCCTTGGTGACAATCTTCCGTTATATCAAAATCTTGTGTTCTCAAAATGTATTTCCTCCGATACTGGGTCTTCTTAACTGATAAGTCTCGCGTTCATTCTAAGTAACTTATCGAGGATCTCATGGGGGTCTACCATTTGTGGGTATCCTGTAGTGAAATGGCTCTTGGCTTCATTCCTCATCGTAAAATTCCTACGTGTGACAGCAACTGTCATGTACAAAAGGTTTTCTTCATACCATTCTAAGGCTTAGACAAAAGCTTCAAAAGAACGTCGTCTCTTTACTATGGGTAAGTCACTCAGATTTACCATTCCGAATAGCAAGAGAATTGATAAGAGTAAGTCATCATGGTGATCAATCCATGCCGCACTGAAATATTTTCCTTGTATAAGGTTCGGTGAATCTCGTATTCTAACACTTGGGCTTCCTCACAAGCGTTGCAGAAATTTCTCTTGTCAATGAACGAAGTTCGGATAAATCCATTGATTCTGCAAGCTGAACAAACATCTATCGTTTCACCCCCCTCAGGTTTTCGTATCATCCTAGGAAAAACGTGGGTTGATCGAATCACAACTCCTTGCTTCAAGATCTTGGGGTAACCTTCATGAAACCATGAGATCCATCCTTGATACACGTTCTATCCCTTGAATATGTTTTCCTTTCCATTGGCCTGTTTACCAATAGAGGTTTTGGTTCATCATATTCAAATACAAGGTATACTATTTCAGGTGTTGCCATCCACATAGCTGGATATGTTTCCACATTCTCTTCTCCTGTATTCACTTATCCAAACTCCTTAACAGGAATTGTATTTTCTTTATTCATTGGTCCCTATGGTTACTAGCACACTTAAAATGAAATGTACACATGCCTGCATAGACCATATTTTCTCACATCCTCAAAAATGGTCAGAGATCTTTGTTCATAGAGTAACAACTCATATAATTCAACATAGGAGAATCATGACACCATAAATTCCATTGACTCATGAATTTATTACAAACTGTGAGACTTCTGTTACATAAATTCAAAATGATAAGAGTGCTACCTATTACATTTATTACTTCCAAAATCCAAAACTCAAACTACTCGTGTTTAGCCTTCTTCTCCGGGAAGGTATAGGAGTAGTGTCCTATCTTGTTGCACCGATGACAAGTGATGTGGCTCAGATCCTTCCTTGTAGAAAACCATGGAGTCTTCTTCTTCTTCTTGCGTTGGGTTCCTTTCTTGATGCTTGTCTCATACCTGTTGCAAAAACAGTGTGGCCTCTCCAAGCTACAATGCAAACATCTGATGCCTCCGCTTACTTGGCCTTTCTTCTTGTCCAGGTTGATCATTTCTTCTATCTCCTGAGGATCATATTGCACTTCTTCTGTCGGGAAGGCTCCCAGATACTCGGTCGGACAATCCTGAGAGATATGTCCTTGTTCTCCACATGAATAACATGACTTGGTACTTATGTTTGGGTCTGGTACATCTCCCATCATCATGGGTTCTTCTAACTTATTCTCGAGGGCTTCTTTCATTGCTTCCTTCTGCCGCTTCATGAGTTCTTGTACGTTGGGGTATATTTGACATTGTGCCGGATAGTGCGTTGTTCCTTCACACAAGAAACATGTCACCTGTCCAATTGGGCATTCCTCAGCTCGGTGATTTTCTTCACAATGAGGGCATCCTTCCTTGCGTTCTTCCTGGGTGTGTCCTATCTCCCCACATATCTTGCATGCACAAATCTTCTTCACATCTTCGCAACGGGGCTTCTGGGTGTTGGTGACAACATGAGACTTTTGTAGAGTCCCCTTGAATTCTTTCCAAGTGATTGATGCTTGTGTATCATGGATAGCTTCATGCATCTTCCACCAATTTGCAGCACCTTTTGCAAAGTACCGAAGAACATACTGGACCATCTCGTTCCTTGCAACATGGTTACTCCTTAGGTGGTCCTCCATGTCCTGAATCCATTCTTCTGTCTCTAACCGAGTCATCGATCCAGAATACACGAGTCCGGCTTCACTCATCATCTATTGGGTTCAAGGTTTTGGGATGATATACAAGAGAGAAAGGAGGGGATGCACACAATACAAACAATGGTTTTGAAAATAGATTTTATTTGTGCCTATCAAGAGGAAAAAAATACAATTGATAGCTCACAAATCATCGTGACTAACATGATTATACAACAGGGGTTTGGTCTTCTAGGGGTCATATAAATCTTATAATTCTTTAGGGTCTTCGAATTCTTCGGGTCTTCACAGTCTTCAACTCCTGTAGCTTAAATTCTTCTAATGCATGGTGAAATCCTCTTTACTTTGAAGTGGCCACCAATTGTTTCAATGTCTTGTCCTTCTCGAAGTGCTCTCACTTGATCCTTAGTGTGGTCAAAGGGGAAAGGGTATTTTCTAACTATTTGAGGTAAGAGAGATAATTTGATAAAGCTCAAATAAGATGAGAAGTAAAGGGTCTTTTGAAAACTAGAGTTTTCCGAGAAATCGTTTCCTAAGGGCTTTCCAGTTTCTAGGGTCACGTCCTACAGTCAACATGTGCTCTATTACCATTTCTGTAGCGACCCGACCTGGAAAGGTCAAGCCTCTGTGTGTTCTGTGCAATCCCTGGACCAGTATGCTGGCACACACAGTACATCAATGTATATATCAATGTGCAATCACATGTAATTAACGTAAAACTGATATATACCTTAAAATCTCAGCGGAAACAGTCAACGGGAGTGGAGTCCCAATAAACACCAATGAGAGGTTGAGTGTAGACCGTAACCCTGAATCCTACTCTTACTCGTTGAAGAAGAGTATCTGCAACTTAAGACATTGCAGCCGTGTAGGTCAGCATTTTGCATATGCCGGCAAGTCACAAAAGAGGGGGTGAAAAATAATCATCTATACTATATGCATATATGGCAAGTGGGGCTATAAGTTCAAGTTTTGCGTAAAGGAAAATTTTCCTACAACAAGAGAGGGCAAACCAGAACATATTACTACGATGTTGGTTGATTAATGAGATGGTTCTACCCACCAATTCTCGCTATTTTCAAAAGTTAAAACACAAGAGTAAACACCAACGAGAGGTTGAGTGTAGACCGTAACCCTGAATCCTACTCTTACTCGTTGAAGAAGAGTATCTGCAACTTAAGACGTTGCAGCCGTGTAGGTCAACATTTTGAATATGCCGGCAAGTCACAAAAGAGGGGCTGAAAAATAATCATCTATACTATATGCATATATGGCAGGTGGGGCTATAAGTTCAAGTTTTGCGTAAAGCAAATTTTTCCTACAACAAGAGAGGGCAAACCAGAAGTTATTACTGCGATGTTGGTTGATTAATGAGATGGTTCCACCAACCAATTCTCATACCCAAGTTGTCATTAATACCGACATCATTATAATTCTTTGTGTTGAGAATTCCAGATAGTTTCAGTTGCTTTGGCTCAAGTTGTCCACGACCATGGACACGGCTAATTGATTAGGTTTGAGTACTCTACAGAGTTTTGCACACGTTCCCCACAAGATTTGATCGCCTCCGTTGGATTCCTCACACTTCAGGGCGTTTGAGGAACGGATGATCAAAACATGGTCTTCTAAGGGGTTCCTCTGAGACTCTGTCGGTGCCCATCCTTTCCTACCATTCTTCTACATGTCGTAGCACCACCTGTCCAGGGTCACCACAATATCCAACCAAGCCAGAGCCCATAATGGCTTGTGGCTGTGCAGGTAAAACTTGGGTCTTGAAGCATCCATCCATCTCTTTGTTCCTGGGTGGAACTTTCCGCGTGAATACTGGCACTTCTCCAGCAACACCTAGGCTAACCATTGGCTTCTCCAGGGCGCCGTTCAACCATCATCCACCCAGAGGTATGTTGAAAACATGGAGTCTTGAAGTCTTAATCATCATGTAGGTCTTGTAATTATTATCTCACAACTCTCATGAATCACACAACCAACCCCGTATACTAATAGCATAGCAAAATTTAATCAACGTTTCCCGAGGCCAAGGTGTCAAAGGGTTGAGGGGTGCCTACCACATGATAATACATCAAGTAACCAAATTTCCAAATTACCTACTTTGCATGCAATGGGGTGGAAGGTTGAACTAATGCAACTTGAAAAACATAGGTAATAACATGGTCAAATGTGAACTTGCCTGGTAAGGTTGATGAAAAATAATATCGCTCTCAGAAATAACTTGATAGACTATTCATCACTCTCCGATAGAAATCTATAATAATCAAACATTGCATTCATATAAGCAATCATACTAGCAGTCAATTCTAACAATCAAAAAGTAACACAAAACCAAAAGCAACAAGGTTGTGATGAAGGACATACTTAAGACAAAACTCAAAACAACAAAGTTTCATCAACACAACTAAGGTTGGATTTCTCTACAAATGATCCTATTTTCAAAGGTAACAAAACAAAAACAAAGGAAATATAACAAAAGTATTTTAGTAAATATTTTACTTAGCAAAAATAATAACTTTTGAAGAACAACTAAAAATTATGAAAACAACACTCTAAACAACATAGGTTTTAGCCTAATAAACTTAACAACAAGAAAGCAAAAATAAAATATTAAAATAACAGAAAACAAAATATATAACAACTAAGTTAACCAGAAGTGAAAGTTGTAAAACATATTTTAAAATATTTCCAAATAAGAAATCAAACTAGTAAGGAAATCTATTTGCAAGTTATTATGAAACTAGAATTGATTTCATGCTATAAAATAAAAAATGACATAAAAAAAAACTTGGTTGAAGTACTAATACTAACTAACAGAAAATAAAGTAAAATGTGTCAACTAATAAAATAAAAATAAATTAAAATAATTTAAAACAAAAGAAATAGAAATAAACCTAAAAAGAACTAAAACAGAATCTGCTTTGTTAAAAATACTAATTTAAGTTATTCTAAAAATTCCCAAATTCTACCTACTGTTAAGTAAAGTCACTAGTGACAAGTAGCAAAAAGAATCAACTTAAAATATATTTTTAAACTCAAGAATTCAGAAAATAAGATTTAAATCAAATCTGTTTGAATTCAATTTTAAATTATTCAAATATGGTCAACTTTATGTCTACAGAAACTAGATGAAATTTTAGACATGATGCAAAAAAGAATCAAATTAAAATAATTAAAAACACAAAAGATATGAATAAAACAAAAACAGAACTAAATCTGTAAAATAAACTAAAATAGAAAAAAGAAAAAATTACTCTAACGGACAGGGGGTGACGTGGTAGTCTCTGATTGGCTGGAGGGTGTGCGTGTTCTAGCGATTCGAGCGGACGGCCAACTCCTAACAGAAAACGTTTCGGCGTTTTATATTAAAACCTACGTTCTAATCCTGGCCATTGGAATAAGATCAAACGGAGGGGAGACGGCTCCGGTGACTTACAGAGGAGCGGGGGCTCCAGCGATGCTCCGGCGATGTCCGAGGCGGCGAGGTCGACGGGGACGGTGCTCCGGTGGTCGGGGATAGTGTCCGAGTGGTCCAGTCCACGGTGGCAGACCTCCGGCGATGATAGGTGGCGACGGTGGGGTGTGGGGGTGATGGAGCGACGGCCAGGAGCTCGGAGAGCTTCGATGGGGAGCTGAGCTCTAGCGAGGTGCGGGAGCGACGCTCTGGCGAGGGGAGTGAGGTTTTCGTGGGGGGGGATGGAATGCGGCGAGGCAGGGGCTTTATATTGGGGCCTCGAGGAGTTGGGAAATGGAAGGAGGAGGCAGATCCGGCGGTGGGATCTCACCGGCGAGGTAAGGAAAGAGGGAGGGAGGAAGAAAAGGAAAGAGGCGACCGCGAGGAGATTCGGTCGGCGGTGGGGTCCATGCATAAGAGAGAGGGAGAGAAAGGAAAGAGGAGCGGGCGGTCGATCCGAAGGGGATTCGAATCCTGCGAGGGAATCCTGGTCTGGTTCTTTCCATTTGGGCCTCGGGTCGGTTTCCTATTTCTAAAAATATTTCCTTTTATCAAATAACATAGAATCAAACTATATTTTGGTTAATCAAAACATTTCCCAAGAATGAAGATTTATATATTAAATTGACGAGGGGAACAAATACAATTTAATGAACATTTTTGCACGGCCAAAATAAATACTCTAAAAAAATATTTTCAGAAAACGCCTAAAATGGCTTTTAACTCCTTTTGCAAATATTTTTTCAAATAACCCCCTGGGTTTTATGGTTCAAATACTTCAAAAAAATAACCCTGATGTGGAGTGTCATGTTACTCCTCTCAAAATCTTGTCAAGGGTATTTGAACTCTTTCAAAATTTAGAATGGAACCAAATATGAAATGAATTCCAAAAGAATAATTCAGAGATTTTCAAATCCACTTTTCAGTTTCCTCATTTAGGAAGAAGTCATGTTATCTTCTCTCACTGATTTGAAATGGAATTGAATTTGAAATCAAACGCAAAGGGGAAAGTCATTTTATTCCCTCTCATTCAAAATTTTTCAAAAAGTTTCAAATTTCACTCAATTTAATCACTGAAGCAAACAAACACTCATTCTAATATTTATTATAACATCCCAAAATTTTGAATGTTACAACTGCTTACGCCGACGGCCTAATCTACGCTGACGGCCACCGTCGGCATAGATCCCTATATGTCGATGGCTGGCGAAATGTCGTACGCGTAGAGATGCCGTTGGCAAAGTGAGCCCTACGCCGACGGGGGCCGTAGGTGTATAAAAGCCGTCGGCATACCTTGCTCTATGCCGACCCAGGCCATCGGTATATGCGGGCCGTCGGCATAGAGGTGACGTAGGCGACTGTCATGGGTTTGTCATGGCAGATGTCCGGGTCAACGGACTTAGGTTCGGGGAGAGACGCAACTACGTGGCGGCTTGAAGGGGTTGATCGAAATCGAGAGGACACGGAGTTTTACCCAGGTTCGGCCCCTCCAATGGAGGTAAAAGCCTACGTCCTGCTTGTATGGTATTGATGATGATGAAGATCTCTTGGTTACAAGGGTGCTAATTGCTACCTCTAATCACGAGAGCCTCTAATCTCTTGTGTTGTCTAAACTTGTAGACTTGTGTCTCTTGAGAACCCTCTCCCTCTAGGGGTGCTCTACCCCTCCTTATATAAGTGGAGAGGGTAGCTTTACAAATATAGTCCTACTAGGAGTAGGATTAGGACTAGTCTCTCACGAATCCTACTCCGGGTCTTATTTCCTTTAAGGGAATCCTTCTCTCTTGTGGGCCTTCTCCTGTGGGCCTTCTCTTGTGAGTCGCCTGGTGTCGGCTCACCCGCCAGGTCTTGGGCTTGGTCATCCTGTGACTCGCCCGCCGGGTCTTAAATAAGAATGTCATGTCTTTGGCCGGGTCTCCTGTGAGTCACCAGGCCGGGTCATACCATGGGGAATATCCCCGTCATTAGCCCCCAGGTTAGCTTGAATTTATTCATGGTAAGCTCCTGAAATAAGAGTAACAAATACGTTAAGTGGCCGGCTGGCCCTTTTGGCCGGCTTAAAAAATGGCTTCTCAGAAATCCGGGTCTTTTCTCCATATGAATGAGTCGTCTTGATAATCATCTTGCTTGTCATTGTCTTTTGAAAACACATTGAGAATATAACACCCATATGCCATTGAGTCGATTTCCAATACTCTTGGCGGGTCATCTCCGCCGGGTCATACTCATTCATGATGTCGGGTCATTATTGTTGGTGACTCCGGGTTAAATAACTAGAATCCTGCTGACTTGATAAATATTGGGATTAAAATCCATCTGATGTAGAACCGGACTTCCATTGTTGTCAAGCAGGGCGGTTTATATAAACTCTGGCGGGTTATGATCTTTTGATAACACCGAGTCATAAGTGTTGGCGACGTCGGGTCTAACAACTGAACTCCATATTTTATATCTTGAAAATTCTCCTCAAAGTTTTTGATATGTCCATATTACCTATAGCCCCCAAGCTCCGAGATTATCCATGATAACTTGGTGCTTTGCAAATAACGTGTTGAACTGTGTAGCCCCCAAGTGCCGGGTTGTCCTGCTTGCAGCAACTTGGGACTTATAATTGCCATATATCTTATAATGCTTCGGCAGGTCTAACCCCCAATTGCCGACTCATCAGAAAGCTTCTGCTGGGGTAACCCCCAAGGGCCGGCTCATCAGAATGTGATGGGCCGGGTCTTCAATTTGAATCTCTTAATCTGTTGGAACAGCTCAATACTGTAGCCCCCAAGTATCGGGTCAGGAAGAATTACTGGGCTGGGACTTTTTAGAAAAATATAGAAGGGCCGGCTCATTTTCTTGAGATAATATGGTCTTGCTGATGATGTAATAACTTGAAAGCTGGCTTGCATTAGCCCCCAAGTGCCGTGGTGCATTCTTGGAACGACATGGAACTTGCATATTTGATATAAAACTGGACTTGAATAGTGTAGTCCTCAAGTGCCGGGTCGTCTGCCTGCAGCGACTCGGGACTATGTGAAAATAATACGTCTCACCATAATTTGTTGAATGAATCTTTGACCGTGGTCGTAATATAACCCAGAATGAATATCCTAGAATAATTCCTTTGTATTTGACATGAAATTCCTGCTCGTGGTTGCAGTGCAACCCGGCAAATATGAGAAATCCATGAGTGTTGTAGATTACTACAGAGCACAACTAAAGAAATCCGAGAACCGGACAATTAGATGACACGATATTATATCTCATAGGGCGGCTCTTGAAAAATAATAATTTCTCCGAGCTGATTTGAAAAAATACCAATCTTTTATTACTGGTTATGATAAACCATGAAGATCCAGCCACATTGGCTATTAAAAGATCCATTTGCTCTTTCAAAACACTTAACGGCGACTCATCTTAATAGATAAAACCTGCAAAAACTAACAAGATAGAATATATTCTGCATTGTTGTGAGTGCGGCTTGAAAAAGCTCAACCTAGAGATGTTCATACCTTTCGTAACCTTACTCCTTTCTCATAATCTTGCTCTGATCCGGTTTGATAAGCCGGCATGTCACCTGGAGGTAGCAAGCCCCGTTGAATAATCCACGACTGACATGTCAACCAAAATGGCATAAAGTCGGCTGTATGAAGGGTAATGTAAGCTATACCCGAAGGTAAGAAGCCTCCTTTTAACAGCAAATTTTGCACCTTTGTATGCGAACGCCGGTTGTCGATGGGAGATGTAAGCTATACCTTGAGGCAAGAAGCCTCCATCGACAGCCGCGACTAATGATTAGCCTGAGATGGCATAAAGCCGGCTGTTTGAAAGGAGATGTAAGCTATACCCGAAGGCAAGAAGCCTCTTTCAACAGCTACGGTTGATAAGCAACTGAATTTTGGCGTAAACGCCGGTTCTTAGGGTGAGATAAGTGAACCCGTCGGTAAGAAGCCCCCTTCGACAACCGCGGTTAATAAGTAACCGGAAGTGGCATAAAGCCGACCATTAGGGTGAGATAAGCGATACCCGTCGGTAAGAAGCCCCCTTCGATGGCTGCAGTTGATAAGCAACTGGAATTTGGTGTACACGCTGTTGTCTTAGGGTACTGTAAGCTATACCAAAGGTAAGAAGCCTCCATCAACAACAACGCTTAATGTAACCAAACTATGATTCGATGCTTGAATTCATACCAGTTCAGGGTCTCTAGGCGAGATTAGCCGTCAATTTCTTGAACCAACTCAGGGTCTCTAAGCGAGATTGGCCGTCAATTTCTTGAACCGGCTCAGGGTCTCTAAGCGAGATTGGCCGTCAATTTCTTGAACCGGCTCAGGGTCTCTAAGCGAGATTGGCCGTCAATTTCTTGAACCGGCTCACGGTCTCTAAGTGAGATTGGCCGTCAATTTCTTGAACCGGCTCAGGGTCTCTAAGCGAGATTGGCCGTCAATTTCTTGAACCGGCTCAGGGTCTCTAAGCGAGATTGGCTGGTAAGAGTTCAACAGGTCACCTCAATCTTTGCCGGTTCAGGGTCTCTAAGCGAGATTGGCCATCAATTTCTTTGAACCGGCTTAGGGTCTCTAGGCGAGATTAACCGGTAAGGCAGGCGGGTCACATAGCGGAGCAGCATCAATCTTGTAAGCCGCCATCTTGTATGAAGAAACGACAGAAGCTCCAAATGTCTTTATGATGACCCATTGATCCGGGCACCCATGTTTGAATGGTGCATCATGACAGTCCGTCCTCTTGGGCAATCTTTTAATCATCCGCCAATAATGTAGTAGCCCCAGGATTGGGTTTTTCTCTTGCAAAGACCCGGGGTTTTTGTTGAAAACGACCAAATGTGTCGCGCCATGTCTGTAGCCCCCGAGTCTTCAGTTGACTCGAAGAGGCGGCTTGAGAATCTCCATTGAAAGTTGAGGTTGGCCGTGGCGGGTTATAGATGACCCCGCATGATTTGTTTCAATAATCCGGTCGAGGGTTTGTTCCGGCTGGTTATTGAAGTGAACCAAACTATAGTGGTGGCGACTTGTGTGCTTGTCCGTCGGGCGGCTCGTATCGACGAGCACTGCACCGATATGTTGATGTAGATCATAGTGTGGGTGGCGTCTTGCACGTGTCCACTGGGCGGCTCGTATAGGCAAGCACTGCACCGATATGTTGATGTAGACGTAGAAACCAATCGCGGCATTGTAAGCCGGCCCTGTTTGTGAAATATGCCATGGCATTATAAGCCGGCGCGGATGATGAGAGACGGCCATGGCATTTGTAAGCCGGCGCGGGGTGACGAGAGTCGGCCTCGGTGTTGTAAGCCGGTGCGGTCGCGAGAGATGGTCGCAACATTATAAGCCGACGCAGTGGCAAGAGACGGTCGCGACATTGTAACCGGTGTAATGGCGAGGGAGTCCCTTGAATAACGTGACATGCACCACCACCTTTGGCACGCCTCCATCACCGTGGTATAGTGCCCCTTTGGCAATGACTAATTGTCCTGTGTCAAAAAATATTACAAAGACGAAGTAATTTTTTTTCGACAGAATCAAAAAAGTATAGATAAAATAAATTGGGTGGATAACACCTGCTTCATCTCGATGATGAGCTGAGTCATCTCGTAATCTCAACAGCGATTGAACCACTCTCGAAACCGCAGTGGAGGTGGCAACTCGACCACGGCGGCTTGGAGACGGCACTGGACCGAGGCGGTTCGGTAGTGACGGCGTTTTTGTTAAAATAAGTCCAGCGGGGCGACTTAAAACGCGATCGCACCAGGGTCAGAACAGAGTTGTTCGAAACGGACCCTTCCGGGTGATTTTTTTATGACCAGCCCCCACCCCCTTTCCTTATCCTACCTCCAACTGCATAGGGCAGCGCGGTGGTGGTACCGGCCGATGTGGCGCAGCGTGCTCGCCAACCGGAGGCGCTGCGAGGCCGTCGGTGTGGCGAAGGGCGTCGGCCGGCCCGGAGGGGTAGCAAGGCGGGTGTGAGCCCCGACGGCCGGCAGAGGCGGAGCCGAAGCTGCCACGACTAGCAGGCGAGGCAGGCCCGTGTCCGAGGGCGGCGCTGGTCAGCGGCAGAGGCGGAGCTGGTCAGCGGTAGAGGCGGAGCTTTGCGGCGGCGGCTCAATGGCGCTAGTCCGTGGCAGAGGCGGAGCTTCGCGGCGGCGGCACAGCGGTGCTGGCGCAACAGGCGGGCACGGGAGGAGGTTTGGCGGAGGCGGAGCCAAGGGTCAAAGCACGTAGGCAGGAGCGGCGACGGAGGCATGTGCGGTGCCGGCATGTGTGGCCATGGTGGGCAGCCAGCTCTGGGCGAGTCGGGGCCGTAGCGGAGACGTGCAGGCGGGCCGAGCTCGGATGTGTAGAGGCGGAGACGGGGAGCCAGCATCGCCGGGGTTGTGCGTGGGAGCCAGCGGCAGGGCGGGACGTGACTGCGGTGATCGGCGGGACGCAACTGCGGCCAACGAGCGGCTCGGGCGGCCAGTGGGAGCGGCAACAGCAGGCCAGCGCCGGCCGGAGCAAGGTGGGCTACGGCTCGACGTGCGCTTAGCGAGGTGAGGCAACACGGAGGCGGAATCGGGATGAGCCGGCGTAGCAGCGATTCTGGCAATGCGCAGAGGCTGCTCTAGGACCAGCGAAGGCAGAGGCACGACCGAGTCGGCCATGGTGACGTGGGCGAGACGAGACCGAGCGGCCCCGCCGCCGCGGGTGAGGCAAGACGAGCTAAACATCACATCACACGACAGGTCAGACGAGATTGCGGTTGTTGTCCCAGTCCGTGTTGGTTTCCAGATCGTGGCCGGCTGGCCCAGTCCACGTCCGCGTCCACTTCCTGGTCGTGGACTTCTTTTCCTTTGTTTTCCATGATATGCATAGCTTTGGACGACTAGAAGTGGCTAGAGGTCCCATCGATTGATTTGGGAGGATTGTCTTCACGGATCTTCATCGTAATATACATTGGGCGAGGGTAACGCCGTAGTCGAGCCCCTCGATAGCGTTTTTGAGGAACCCATGCAAACGAATCATCTGGTTATGAGTCCGTACTTTCTTATCTGGCTGATCGCGAAATTCTTGATCCATGCGAGAGCTCCCTTCAAGCACACAAATCCACCATGCACTGGCCCCACGGTGGGCGCCAACTGTCGTGGGTTTGTCACGGCAGATTCGGGGCGAGACGCAACTACGTGGCGGCTTGAAGAGGTTGATCAGAATCGAGAGGACACGGAGTTTTCCCAGGTACGGCCCCTCCGATGGAGGTAAAAGCCTACGTCCTGCTTGTCTGGTATTGATGATGATGAAGATCTCTTGGTTACAAGGGTGCTAATTGCTACCTCTAATCACGAGAGCCTCTAATCTCTTGTGTTGTCTAAACCTGTAGACTTGTGTCTCTTGAGAACCCTCTCCCTCTAGGGGTGCTCTACCCCTCCTTATATAAGTGGAGAGGGTAGGTTTACAAATAGAGTCCTACTAGGAGTAGGATTAGGACTAGTCTCTCATGAATCCTATTTCGGGTCTTATTTCCTTTAAGGGAATCCTTCTCTCTTGTGGGCCTTCTCCTGTGGCACTTCTCTTGTGAGTCGCCTGGCGCCGGCTCACCCGCCGGGTCTTGGGCTTGGTCATCCTGTGACTCGCCCGCCGGGTCTTAAATAAGAATGTCATGTCTTCGGCCGGGTCTCCTGTGAGTTGCTAGGCCGGGTCATACCATGGGGTATATCCCCGTCAGTGACCCAGGGTGGGTTGGTGGTCTGACGTCGTCATACCTATGCCGACGGCACTAAGGGCGGCCGTCGGCGTAGGTGTGGTCCACGTCACCGATCCGCGACACGTGCCATGTCATCGATTCGAGGCCTTCCGGTCGATCCGTGGGCAAACCTATGCCGACGGCTATGCCATCAACATAGCTTTGTTTTATCTGTTTTCTTACTTATTTTTGTATTTTAGTTTTTTTCTAAATTCAAATTTGATTAACTTAAATGTGCCTTATGTAAACATAAACATACATAATAAATTATATATAGATTTGTGTTGAATTTTTCATATATTATGTGTATATGTAGTTTGTATTTGTTTTCTGGTATGCTAGTAATGTGACCACATGTTCTTTGCATATATGTTCCTATACTTTATTAAAATCACAAACAATTGATAATTACAATTAGTTTGACAAGTTCTATATTCTTTTATAAGCATCTTGAAAGTGCTAGATCCGCCGGTCAACTATGCCATGGTTAGACGGGACGATGTACTTCGGGGGTCTTGGGTTGGGCCCGGACCTTGTTCGGGAGTGTAGCTATGGGTTGGGCTATCACAACCAGGTGAAAAGGTCCATCGGTGAAACCCCACCCAACGGAAGTCAAAGGACTGGATCCACCGGTCAACTGTGTCAGGATTGGACGGGACGGTGTACCTGGGGGGGTACCTATGCCGCCAGGTCTTGCGTTGGCCCTCTTACACGTCTGGAAGCATGGTGGCATGTGCAAGCACCCGACACGCGGCACCTGGATGTGACCCCCCTCATGGATGTCACTGCCGCCGTCGCACGAAATGGGGAAACGGCCACATCGGGCAAACACAAAGGGAATCTTGCGGTGGGTTGGGCTCAGACCATGTTGGGGGGTGTAGCTATGGGCTGGACTATCACAACCAGGTGAAAAGATCCATCGGTCGAATCATGTATGGTGAAAGTAAAAGGCCTAGATCCGTCGGTCAACTGTGCCATTGTTAGACGGGACGGTGTACTTGGGGGGTAGCTATGCCAACAGGTGTTGCACTGGGCCCGCTTACACGTCTAGAAGCATGGTGGTAGGTGCAAGCAGCCGGCACGCGGCTCCGTAGTGTGACCCCCCCTCACAGACGTCACTGCCGCCATCACACGGAGGGGGGAAATGGCCACGTCTGGCAGACACGGAGAGAATCTTGCGGTGTGTTGGGGTTGGACCTTGATCGTAAGTGTGCCTATGGGCTGGACTATCACAACCAGGTGAAAAGATCCATCGGTCAAATCATGTATGGCGAAAGTAAAAGGCCTAGATCTGTCGGTCAACTGTGCCACTGTTAGACGGGACGGTGTACTTGGGGGGGGGTAGCTATGCCGACAGGTGTTGCACTGGGCCCGCTTACACGTCTGGAAGCGTGGTGGCAGCTGCAAGCACCAGGCATGCAGCTCCTCGGTAAAATTTGTAGGCTTTGTCAGGGTTAGACGGGACGGGGGACCTAGGGGATGCAATGCCGTGAGGTATTTCCCTAGGCCCTCTTACATTGGGAAAATATGGCATCGGGTCGAAACCGAGGCATCATGCGGTGGGTTGGGCCCGGACCTTGTGCTAAGATGTTGCTATGTGCTGGCCTATCACAGCCAGGTGAAAATGTCCCTCGGTCAAACCCCGTCCGGTGAAACTCAAAGGGATAGATCCGTTCGGTCAATAGTGTCAAGGGTTAGACGGGACGGGGGACCTGGGGGTGGCAATGCCACCAGGTCTTGCCCTGGGCCCTCTTACATTTGGAAACCGTCGCATCAGGTCGATACCGAGGGAATCTTTTGATGGGTTGGGCCCGGACCTTGTGCTAAAATGTTGCTATGGGCTGGCCTATCACAGCCACGTGAAAATGTCCCTCGGTCAAACCCCGTCCGGTGAAACTCAAAGGGGTAGATCTGTTCGGTCAATAGTGTCACGGTTAGATGGGACGGGGGACCTGGACGGGGGACTGGACGGGCGACCTCGTGGCGGCGGGAGGATGGTGTGGTGGCTCCTCCACCACCGGCGACACTCGGCTTACGCGCTTCGACATAAAGTCCCAGGGGTTGGGGCAATTGGGAAAGGCGCTTCCGGGCCTTTCTTCCCACGCCGGCGTACTCACGTTTGGCCGCTGGCCATGGCCAGTTAGAGCCATCGTCGGCGCGGGGAAACCCTTCCCTCCTGCCCCGCAACCGCACGGGGTGGGTGATACATCTACAATGTATCGATATTTTATGAAGTATTCATGCCATATTTATCTATGTTAATAATACTTTTATATCATTTTGATACATTTTATATTATCTATTTACAACTTACCCAGACTGACGTTGTTTTTAGCAGAATTACCATACTATTGTTTTTATGCAAAAAATAATAGTTATCGAAATTGCCTGATATGAAAAATTCGTTATCATACCGAAGTTATCAATTGATGTTTTTGTCGGAGATCAACAATACCCTTCTATTTCTCATCCCGAAGGTAAAAAAATCCGACTCTCCAAACACAATTTCGACCAATTAGTTTATGCAGTGTCCTCTATAAGCTGGTGTCCAAAGTTGTGGCGAATCGCCTAAAGCTCATCTTGCCAGAGATTATTTCCGAACAACAGTCTGCTTTTGTTCCTGGTCGCTCGATCACTGATAATATAATTGCTGCGTATGAATGTCTGCATTTTAGGAACAGGAATAAAGCTCAAAAACATCATCATTGTGCTTTGACGCTGGACATGATGAAGGCATATGATCGTGTTGAATGGAATTATTTGAAAGCTATAATGATCAAGCTTGGTTTCAGGGAGAGATGGGTAAACATAATCATGGGCATGGTTAGCTCAGTTTCCTTTTCAGTTCTGTTTAATGGACAAAAGCTAGAATGCTTCAAACCAACACGAGGTATCTGTCAGGGGATCCTATTTCACCTTATATCTTTTTGCTGGCAGCAGAGGGCCTTTCGTGTCTCCTAAAATCCAGAGTTTAGTCATCTAGTCTTGGTGGCATTCGGGTGGCTACATTGGCACTGTCGGTGAACCATTTATTGTTCGCAAATGACAACTTGTTGTTTTTTAGTGAAACTCGAGATGGGGCTGAAGAAGTGTCTCTTCTCTTGGAAATATATGCTATGGTGTTCGGTCAAAGGGTGAATAAAGATAAGTCATCAATTGTTTTTCAGCAACAGATGCCCAGATGAGCTGAGGAGTGTGATGAAAAATATTTTGTATGTACCCAATGAGCAGCTAAATGAAAAATACCTTGGGATGCCATCTGATGTGGGGTTCTCCAGGAATGTGGCTTTCAAATACCTAAAAGATAGAATGTGGAGCAAAATTCAAGGTTGGATGGAAAAAGTGTTGTTGACCACAGGGAAATAGGTTCTTGTTAAATCAGTTACACAAGCCATACCAGTCTTTCCCATGTCATGTTTTAAATTGCCACGAGGATTTTGTGAACATCTTACTTCCATGATTAAAGCTTTTTGGTGGGGAAGCAAGAGAGGATAGCGGAAACCCTATTGGGTGTCTTGGGACACTATGAGCATGCCCAAATATATGGGAGGTCTAGGATTCAAGGATTTTGAGATCTTTAATCTTGCACTTCTTGTAAGACAAGCATGGAGAATCCTGGAGAACCATGAAGCTTTGAGTGCAAGAATACTAAAAGCGGTATATTTTCCTAACGTTGATTTTCTGGAAGCAATAGTTGGACATCATTCATCACAAATTTGGATGGCGATGATTGAAGGAAGGGATACACTCAAACAAGGGTTGATCATCATAGTTGGTAATGGGGCGAGCACACATATATGGAACAATAACTGGATCCTGAGGCAAGAGAACATGCGCCCCATTGTTTGCAGAGTGGATCATCCTCCACAGTGTGTACCCGAGATCCTAAATATTCCAAATGCTAGATGGAATCACGAAATGCTTGGGCACATTTTGTTACCAGGTGATGCTATGGCGGTCATGCCAATTCCTGTGTGCACTCGCAATATGGAGGATTTCTAGGTTTGGAATTTCGAAAATTCTAGGATTTCACAGTTCGTTCAACTTACCGAATGATTGTAGCTACAAAAAAGTCTTTAAGACTGGCTTGATGAGAGACCCATATCTTCTGATACTTTAGCTAATGATAAGTCATGGACTACACTTTGGAAAACCCTTGTACCAGCTAAACTTAAGATGTTTCTGTAGATATTGTCACAAGACTCTATCCCGACAAATGATGTGCGCAAACATAGAAATATGGTTGACGGTGATGGGTGCTCAATTTGTGGCATGCGAGACTCATGGAGACACAGCCTCATTGATTGCTCCATGGCAAGGTGTGTATGGACAATAGTTTACCCAAATCTTATGGAAGTAATTGTGGCCGTGACAGAACCCTCAGCGAGGAATTCGTTATTCACTCTTATGAATGATCTATCCCATGATTTGTTCACCCGACTTACTATGACTCTTTGGGCAATATGGACAGCCAGAAGAAAGTTGATCCATGAAGGTATTAATCAAAGTCCATTGTCAACCCATATGTTTGTCACGGATTTTATAGATGAACTGGATCAAATACAACAACCGGTACCACATAAAATGACGAATGAGCTGGGAAGGAGAACACAAGAGAGATGGATTCCTCTGTCGTAGGGAACGATAAAAATTAATGTCGATGTTAGGGTTGCTGCCAAGCGCAACTTGGGTACTGCAGTAGTTGTTTGTCGTGATAGAGATGGAAACTACCTGGGATCTTCAGTTGCGGTGATTGGAGGACTGC
The DNA here is from genome assembly GCA_022496015.1 of Hordeum marinum. NCBI lineage: Eukaryota > Viridiplantae > Streptophyta > Magnoliopsida > Poales > Poaceae > Hordeum > Hordeum marinum. The sequence continues at coordinate 448,125,690 of CM039676.1, forward strand.
TAGATGCGGCGGCGCTCGAAGCGATTGCGTGCAGGGAGGCATTGGCCTTGGCAGAGGACTTGGGCATGCAATATTTATCTATTGGGTGTGACAGCAAACAAGTGGTGAATCACATTAACCAGGTTGTTGGACGCAACAATTATAGCAGTATCATTAGAGAGATTATAGATTATCACTACTAGGGAAAAGCCTAGCAGTAGCGCGAGTATTATGTATATTAGTAGCGCGGGCACCCGCACTATTGATACGGCGCTACAACTAACCTTTAGCAGTAGCGCTTGTTGGCCCGCGCTGCTGCTATACATATGTAGCAGCAGCGAGCTCCAAATAAGAGCGCTACTGCTAATATCTGTAGCGCCTTGTATTATACTGCGCTACTGGTAATGGCATGCTGCTGGTAACTTTACTCCACGCGCTACTGCTAACTTTATTAGTTTCTGATTTTTTTCATATTTGTTTTGTATTTGAATATGCTTTATACAAGAATCTTTAGCACATACAAATGTCATCATCATACACATACAAATGGCTACGAGATCACGAATGTAATCATAGCATATACATACAAATAGTCTCATCAAATCATGTCATCATCATAATCATCATCCAACACAAAGTGGTCTCTCGTCATCATCTCGAAAATAGCGAGACAAGTCTCGAATACTTGCAACTACATCGTCATCCATCTAAACAATGATATACGCGAGAAGAGCTATCACTATGAGTGCGAGCGAAACTATGTTGTACATGAGGCGGCGGTTATGAGCCCTCTCTCGCGCTAGTGGGAGCCTCCTGACGTAACTAGCTTCTTCTTCTTGTCTACTTTTGAAGCCTTTATGGGTGGCTCCCGAGACCCCCTCCACTTGCGCCTAACACTCGGACCATTCGTCGTATACTCCCGAAACCTTTCCTTTGTACACGACGTAGCACTTGTACTTTGCCATCAAGAATCTAGGTACCTGTTAGAGATGCATCTTCATCCAGAGAATGTACAATCATATGTAACGAAATATACCTGAGCAACACAAAAAAGAAAGGGTTAGCAACTAGATGCAACATATAGTAAACATAAATAATCAACGCAGTTTCATCGTATGCAAACTAATTAACTAGAGGTACACAGGTCATCGTACCCAAACTAACAAAGTAGTGTTACGCAAGTTCGGTAGGGACCGTGGACATCATAAAGTTTCATCTCTACAGAAAGTATGTACAAGTTCAACCGACACATATCATCATTGTCGGCATCGTAATTCACTAGAACTTCCATCCTTCCAGATCATCGAGGATGGACCCTATCTTCTTGAATGCCGTGAAGTCCTAACGTTGCATGCCTATGATAGTTCAGACGTTAGCTCGCGATATAGGGCCGTGGTGTAACATCCCCTTCACTTCGACGACTTCTTTCATGATGATCATCGCAATGTCCCTCTGAATGGGAAAGAAGTCATCTTTAAGTTTATAACCTGCTTCTCCTTGAGATTCTACCCACTTGCGGATATGATCATTGTTTATGGTTGTCATGCGAAGCTTTTGGTGATCCCTTCTGAACTCCATCATGAGATGGAGGAGGTAGAATCCATCGTTCGTACTTGATTTCGGGACATGGATGCAGCAGAAGTTGGTTTTATGTGAGAAACCCGTCTTGCGGTTCCTTTGTTTCCTGATCTGCATGTGGCCACCCCTGAAGCTGAAGGCTTGGAGAGCATCATCTAGAATATTCATTACGTGGGTGTAGTCCTTCTTCTCATTGTTTCTGGTAGGGTCGAAATACACGCGTGGGAGACTCGCGGGTAAAGAACGATAAGGACGGCGTGACCATTGCTGCAGGGAAAAAACTCCATATGAGCGAGAAGGAATGATTGAAATGTATGAAAGGGTTGTCCGGCACTAACTTACTTTGGATGATAAGGCATGAGGACAATTTCCTGGTCCTTATTCCGTACCATGAAGTTTTCGAGGTACTCCCTAGCAGTTTTACGCTCAAAGTCGCCGAGACTCAAGAAGGACTCGTGCATGTAGTATGGATCCGCCAGACAGATTTGCAAGACTTCTTCTCTGTTCATGAAGGAGCTCATATGTAGCGCAAAAAGGCAGACGATTGTACAATCGAGCCACCTTGTCAGAAACATCTTGAAGATATGATCAAACCGCAGGAAGAACACCTCCGCGGGCCGTGTGTCGACGTAGCACTTCCCCTCAGGCACACGAGCCGCGTATATCGGATATCATGTATCCTTCGAGGCTAGTAGGCTTTTCTCAGTCGATAGCACATGGTCGTGTAGTCTCCTGAGATCCCCTGATATTGCCTCCAGCGGTTTCGGCGGTAGCATCGGCTGGCTCGTGACATGGAACATGGCCGCACCTTTCATGCTCTTCAAAATCCGCCCTCTGGCTGCTATGTGTTATGGCTTGTTTGTAGGCAGTTGAGCCTTTCTTCCCCGGTCCCTTCCCATTTATCTTGGGCTGACCTTCCAGACCCTTCCTTAAACCCTGCCCCAGTGTTGTCGGGGTAAGCACTATACCCTCGGCTAGTTTAGCCTGTTTTGAGGCGGCATCTTTAGGTATGTCCTATGAGGATTGCATGAAGAGAGACTTCTTGCAATCCCCGCTAGGACGTTCCTGCCCGGGCAGATCATCCATATCCTCATTAGCATGCTGATAGCCCGAGTTGTCATATGGGTGAATCATCATATCTAAGTCACCGTCACAGGCGCCTGTATTGAGGAACCAAAGAGGGTCCTCCTCCATCTCATCATCCATTCTTTGTTCTACGAGGGCGATTACAACAACCACTATTGCACCCCCTTCATCACGTCGCCCGCCGCTCTCACCTGACATTACACGGGGTCTGGGAGACCTGCGGCTTCACGTTCAGCATCCTCCTTATCCCATATGGGCCTTTTTCCAAGGTAGCCACGGCTTCTGAGGCGATGCTTCCCCGTGTTCCTTTGTTGAAGGCTCTTCAATTTCATAGCCTTAGCCTTGGCTGCCTCGGTAGCGCAAATGTCCTTGAACTTTTTGAACTCCTCTTCCGTAAGTGTCGGATTTTCCTCCAGAATCATGGACAGGGGTTCCCCAGCCTCAATAGCTCATTTCACCCTCCCTTTCCAGGAGGCCAAATCATTGCTAAACATGCCCATGGCGTGATTCTTAATCTTTTTCATCTTCGGATCATCCCACGGTTGTTCTATGCGATCATCCCGGTCGAGGAAATTCAATCTCTTGTGCAACTTCGCCAGGATCAACTGCCTCAAATTTTCTTTACTCCTTAAGTCACCGTCGTTGATGCTCGCACATTCCCGTAGGATGCATCCTAGTTGGTTCCCATAGCACTTGCGAGGTTCTTCTGGCTCTAATGGCTCAAACTTGACAGGGGCCATCTTTGTGATCACCAGTCGTCCGATGCCGAGTTTGTTAGGTTTTTGTATCCTCTGCTTCTTCTGCTTCTTCTTTTCGGTAGCGGCATCGGCACCGGTACCTTCCCCACCGATATCTTCCCCGCCAGTCTCGGCGCCGCCATCGGTGCCGGTGCCGTCGGTGTCAATGTCGGCGTCAATACCATCATCGAGGCCAACCTGCAAACCTTGACTGTGCTTAGTAGACAAAAAGTCGAGGTACTGTTGTTCACCCTCATAATCCATCTCTTCTGCATCTTAGTCAGAAGGCCTGGTTTCTTCGTTGTTCGACATGTTTCCTATGATTAAGTCTCCTCGTTTAATTCTAAAACTATAAAAAAATGATAAATGACATAAAAAAGATCTATGTTTCCCGAAATGCTATTTCCCAGCAAATCTCGGCACTCGATATCCCTACTTTCTAGCACAAGTCATGCCAAAATTCACGGAAAATTTTGGCATGACCTTTGCTAAAAAGTGGACATATCGAGGGCCTGAAATTCACCGAAATGGAAATGAAACATCATTTCGGCGAAACATAGGCCACTCGGATCATTTACCCTGCACATATTCATCATTTTCCAAATATGACATGTCCAAAACATCACATGTCCAAATTCCAAATATGACATGTCCAAATCACATGTCCACATATCACATGTCCACTTCCAATTTGCATATAAAAGGAAGAAAAATATAGAACTTCAAGAAAAAATGCAAGAAGTCATTTTTCTTTACAATATTTGAAACTAAATTCAGCCTACCTAAATTTGAAACTAAAAAATAGCAAAAATTGCTTTAACTAAAAAATTTAAGTAGCAACACTTGCTTTAACTAATGTGTCCACTTCAAATTCTATTTTTAAATAGCAACAGATGCTTTAACTAATCTGTCCTAGGTTTCATACTAATTCTAATTAACCAACTAGCACTATGAAATTTAAATAGCAACAATTGCTTAAACTAAAAAATGCAAGAAACCTATATAATCAATTCCGTTTTTTCTTTTAACTACACCTAAAACACCTAACCCTAAATTTCTGTCCTAATTTGATGAAGAACCTAATTAACGAACCTAATTAACCTACTACCCTAACTAACTAGGGTTCATACTAACTAGGGTTCATAATATAGCTAAATTAACCTACTAGTTTGATAACTAGGGTTCATAACTAAATCGATAACCTAATTAACCTACTGCCCTAACTAAAACCTAAGTAAATTAACAGAAGAACCCTAGCTAGCAGAGAGAGGAGGAGCGGTGGGGGCTGATAGAGGGTACAAGCGCGAAGAGGCAGGCCCGACGATGGCCGAGGTTGGGAGGGGAGGAAGCAGAGGAGGGGGGAGGAAGCAGAGGAGGGAGGCATGGCGCGCCGGGGCCGGGGTTGGGGCGAGGGCGAGGTCTCCTAGGTCGGGGGGGGTCAAGGGCAAGTGCCGGGCTCAGGGGCGAGCGCCAGGGTTGGGGGCGAGGGCAGGACTCTGGCGAGGTCGAGGGCGAGGGCAGGGCTCCGGCACTTGAGGCAGGGGCACGGTGAGGTCGAGGGTGAGGGCACGGGCACCGACGGCGATGAGGGGGAGAAGAGAGAGTGGGGATTTGGGGGAAGAAGCAGAGGCGGGAAGCAGATTTGGGGGTTAAGTCAACATAGCAGTAACGCGTTTCCTAAAAATGCGCTATAGCTATCACAGGTAGCTATAGCTTATTTATCCAAGAAGCGCTACTACTTGTTGGAAATATGCCCTAGAGGCAATAATAAATTAGTTATTATCATATTTCCTTGTTCATGATAATCGTTTATTATCCATGCTATAATTGTATTGATCGGAGACTTAAATGCATGTGTGGATACATAGACAAAACCATGTCCCAAGTATGCCTCTAGTAGACTAGCTCGTTGATCAAAAGATGGTTAAGGTTTCCTAGCCATGGACATGAGATGTCATTTGATAATGGGATCACATCATTAGGAGAATGATGTGATGGACAAGACCCAAACTACAAACATAGCATATGATCGTGTCAGTTTATTGCTACTGTTTTCTGCATGTCAAGTATATGTTCCTATGACCATGAGATCATGCAACTCACGGATATCGGAGGAGTGCCTTGTGTGTATCAAACGTCGCAACGTAACTGGCTGACTATAAAGGTGCTCTACAGGTATCTCCGATGGTGTCTGTTGAGTTGGCATGGATCGAGACTGGGATTTGTTACTCCGTGTGACGGAGAGGTATCTCAGGGCCCACTCGGTAATACAACATCACAACAAGCCTTGCAAGCAATGTGGCTAAGTGTTAGTCACAGGATCTTGTATTACGAAACGAGTAAAGAGACTTGCTGGTAACGAGACTGAACTAGGTATGGAGATACCGACGATCGAATCTTGGGCAAGTAACATACCGAAGAACAAAGGGAACGTTATACGGGATTGACTGAATCCTTGACATGGATGTTCGACCGATAAAGATCTTCGTAGAATATGTAGGAAACAATGTGGACGTCCAGGTCCCGCCATTGGTTATTGACCGTAGAGGTGTCTCGGTCATGTCTACATAGTTCTCGAACCCGCAGGGTCTGCACACTTAAGGTTCGGTGACGTTTCGGTAGTGTAGAGTTATGTATGGTGGTGACCGAAGGTTGTTCGTAGTCCCGGATGAGATCATGGATATCATGAGGAGCTCCGGAATGGTCCGGAGGTGATTCATATATAGGAAGTCCCAGTTTGGTCGCCAGAAAAGTTTCGGGCTCATCGGTAGTGTACTGGGAGTGCCGGTAGTGTACCAGGAGACCTCCGGGAGGGGTATTTCGACCCCGGAGGGTCCATGAGCTGTGGAAGAATAATAATCATCCCTTAGTGGGCTGGTGTAATATCCACAAAAGGCCTATGGCGCAGGAGAAGAAAAGGCTAAAGGAAAAAGTGGAAAATCAACCAATAGGGAGCAATCCTAGTCCAACTAGGATTGGAGGAGAAGTAGGATTCCTCTCCTCCCTGGCGCACAAGGCTGGTTGGCTGCCTTGTGCGCCAGCCCCTCTTCCTCTCCTCTCCTCTATACTAGTGGAATAGAGGGTTTTTGCACAGATTTTACGGCCACGTGCTACCCGTTTCACCAGTGCTCCTCTAGATCGGATTTCTGCAGCGCTTAGGCGAAGCCCTGCGGAATTGCTCCACCACCACCATCACCGGAGCGCCGTCATGCTGCCAGTGAACTCTTTCTCCTCTCCACCTCCTCTTGCTAGATCAAGATGGTGGAGATCGTTATCAAGCTGCACGTGTGCTGAACGCGGAGGTGCCATCCGTTCGACGCTAGATCGGAAGGACCGTGATCGAGATCGCGAGACAGTTCGTGATGAGATTGCGGAACGGATCGTGATGAGTTCGCGGGATAGATCGTGATCAAGATCGTGAGTTGGATCGTGATGAGATCGCGGGACGGATCGTGATGAGTTCACGGGACGGATCATGATTGGATCGTGGGACGGATCATGATGAGATCGCGGGATGCTCGGCGATTTGGATCGCGAAGATGTTCGACTACACCAACCGCGTTTCTTAACGCTTCCCGCTTAGCGATCTACAAGGGTACGTAGATCCACTCTCCCTCTCGTAGATGCTCATCACCATGGATAGGTTTGCGTGTGCGTAGGAAAATCTTTGTTTCCCATGTGACGTTCCCCAACAGTGGCATCATGAGCTAGATTGATGGTTCGATGAGATCTCGAGTAGAACACAAAAGGTTTGTGGGCGTTGATGCTTAGATTGCTTCCTCCCTTGGTCGTGTTTTGGTTTAGCGGTATTGTGGTATGAAGCGGCCCGGACCAACCTTACTGGTACGCTTACGAGAGACCTGTTCCCTCAACTGCAATTGTTGCAAAAGATGGCTAGCGGGTGTCAGTTTCTCCTACTTTAGTTGGATCGGATTCGACAAAGGCGGTCCTTGAGAAGGTTGAAAAGCAACTAGTGTATCACCGTTGTGGTTTTTGCATAGGTGAGAATTGTTCTTTCTAGATACCCGTAGCAGCCACGTAAAACATGCAACAACAATTAGAGGACGTCTAACTTGTTTTTGCAGGGTATGTTGTGATATGATATGGCCAATTACATGATGTGATATATGTGATGTATGAGATGATCATGTGATGTATAGATTATCACGACTTGCATGTCGGTGAATACGGCAACCGGCAGGAGCCATAGGGTTGTCTTTAATTATTGTATGACCTGCGTGTCAATCATTAATCGCTATGTAATGCTTTACTTTATCGCTAAACGGTAGCAATAGTAGTAGAAGCATGCAGGGCGTGACAACCCCGATGGCGACACGTTGATCGAGATCAAGATGATGGAGATCATGGTGTCATGCCGGTGACGATGAAGATCATGCCGGTGCTTTCTAGATGGAGATCAAAAGCACAAGTTCATGGCCATATCATGTCACTTATGATTTGCATGTGACGTTAATCCTTTTATGCACCTTGTTTAGCTTAGGATGACGGTAGCATTATAAGGTGATCCCTCACTTAATTTCAAGATAAATTGTGTTCTCCCCGAGTGTGCACCATTGCGAAAGTTCGTCGTGTTGAGACACCACGTGATGATCGGGTGTGATAGACTCTACGTTCACATACAACAGGTGCAAGCCAGATTTGCACGTGCAGAACACTCGGGTTAAACTTGACGAGCCTAGCATGTACAGACATGGCCTCGGAACACAAGAGACCAAAAGGTCGAACACGAGTCATATAGTAGATATGATCAACATGATGATGTTCACCATTGTAGCCACCTCAACTCACGTGATGATCGGACTTGAGTTGGTGAATTTGGATCATGTATCACTCGAATGATCGGAGGGATGTCAACTGAGTGGGAGTTCTTAAGTAATATGATTAATTGAACTCACTATCATGAACATAGTCAAAGTGTCTTTGCAAATTATGTTGTAGATTACTAGCTCACGCTGTAGCTCCCTTGTATTTTTATATGTTCCTAGAGAAATAGAATTGAAAGATGATGGTAGTAATATTGCGGACTGGGTCCGTGATCTGAGGATTGTCCTCATTGCTGCACAAAAGGCTTATGTCCTTAATGCACCGCTCGGTGCGCCAACCCCTCTAGCGTCGTCTGTAGATGTTGTGAACATCTGACAGGCACGTTCTGATGACAACTTGATAGTTTAGTGCGTCATGCGTTACGGCTTAGAATTGAGGCTCCAAAACGTTTTGAACGTCATGGAACATATGAGATGTTTCTAAGAGCTGAAATTAGGATCTCAGGCTCGTGCCCGTGTTGCGAGATATGAGATCTCCAACAAGATTCTTTGCCTGCAAGATGAAAGAGAATAGCTCAATCGTTGAGCATGTACTCAGATTGTCTGGGTGCTACAATCGCTTAAATCAAGTGGGAGTTGATCTTCCAGATAAGATAGTGATTGACATAGTTCTCCAAGTCACTGTCACTAAGCTACTAGAACTTGGTGATGAACTATAAATTGCCAGGGATAGAAATAATGATTCCTGAGCTGTTCGCGATGTTTGACATCGCGAAGGTAGAAATCAAGAAGGAGCGTCAAGTGTTGATGGTTAATCAAACCACTGGTTTTGAGAAGGGCAAGAGCAAGGAGGGAAACTTCATGGATAGCAAGTCAGTTGCTGCTCCAGTGAAGCAACCCAAAGTTGAACTCAAACCCGAGACTAAGTGCTTCTGTTAAGAGGAGAGCGGTCACTGAAGCGGAACAACCCTAGATACTTGGTAGATAAGAAGGCTGGCAACATCAACAGAAGTATATTTGATATACGAGTTACTGATGTGTACCTTGCTAATACTCCTAGTAGCACCTGGGTATTGGATACCGGTTCGGTTGCTAAATGTTAGTAACTCGAAATAAAAGCTACGGAATAAATGGAGAACTAGCTAAGGGTGAGGTGACGATATGTGTTGGAAATGTTTCCAAGGTTGATGTGATCAACATCGCACGCTCTCTCTACCTTCAGGATTAGTGACGAACCTAAATAAATGTTATTTGGTGTTTTGCGTTGAGCATGAACATGATTAGATCATGTTTATTGCAATACGGTTATTCATTTAAGTTAGAGAATAATGGTTGTTCTGTTTACATGAATAATACCTTCAATGGTCATGCACCCAGTGAGAATGGTTTGTCGAAATCTTGATCGTAGTAATACACATGTTCATAACACTGATGTCCAAAGATACAAAGTTAATAATGATAGTACCACATACTTGTGGCACTACCGCTAAATGTCATATTGGTATAAAGCGCATGAAGAAACTCCATGTTGATGGATCTTTGGACTCATTCGATTTCGAATCGGTTGAGACATGTGAACCATGCCTCTTGGGCAAGATGACTAAAAACCCCGTTGGATGGAGCAGGCAAGTGATTCATTGGAAATGATACATGTTGATGTATGCAATCCAGTGAGTCTTGTAGCGTGCAGTGGATATCATTATTTTCTTACCTTCACTGATGATTTGAGTAGATATAGTGTATATTTACTTAATGAAACACAAGTCTGAATCGTTTGAAAGGTTCAAGCAAATTCAGAGTGAAGTTTAAGATCATCATGACAAGAAGATAAAAATAACTACGATATGATCGTGGAGGTGAATATCTGAGTTACGAGTTTGGCATACAACTTAAGACAATGTGAAATTTGTTTCACAACTAACGCCACCTAGAACACCATAGTGTGATGGTGTGTCCGAACGTCATAGTCGTGCTCTATTGGATATAGTGCGTGCTATGATGTCTCTTATCGTTTTCTACTATAATTTTGGGGTTATGCATTAGAGACAACTACATTCACTTTAAATAGGGCACCATCTAAATCCATTGAGATGACACCGTGTGAATTATGGTTTGATAGAAACCTAAGCTGTCATTTCTTAATGTTTGGGGCTACGACACTTGTGTGGAAAATGTTTTCACCTAATGAGGTCGAACCCATGGCGGACAAATGCATCTTCATAGAATACCCTAAGATCAGTTGGGTGAACCTTCAATCTCAGATCCTAGTGCAAAGTGTTTGTTGCTTAAACGGATCCTTTCTCGAGGAAATGTTTCTCTCGAAAGAATGGAGTGGGAGGAAGATAGAACTTGATGAGGTTGTTAAACCTTTGTTCAACCAGAGAGTAGCGCAGCGCAGAAAGATGTTTCTGTGAAGCCTACGTTAGTTGAAGAGGAAGTTAATGATGATGATCATGAAGCTTCAGGATCAAGTTACTATCGAACTTCGTAGGTCGACAAGGATGTGTACTGCTCCTAAGTGGTACGACAACTATGTCTTGGAGATCATGTTGTTGGACAACGATGAACCTACGAGCTATGGAGAAGCGATGATGGGCCCAGATTCCGACAAATGGTTGGAGGCCATGAAATCCGAGATAGGATCCATGTATGAAAACCAAGTGTAGACTTTGGTAGACTTGCTCGTTGGATGGCAGGTTGTTGAGTACAAATGGATCTTTAAAATGAAGATAGACACTAATGGTGAATGTCACTATTTGTAAAGCTCGACTTGTTGCAAAGATGTTTCTGACAAGTTCAAGGAGTTGACTACGATGAGACTTTCTCACTCGTAGTGGTGCTAAAGTCTGTTGGAATCATGTTAGCAGTTGCTGTGTTTTCACTTATGAAATCTGGCAGATGGATGTCAAAACATCGTTTCCTTAACGGTTTGCTTGAGGAAAGGTTGTATGTGATACAACCAGAAGGTTTTGTCAGTCCTAAGGATGCTAAAAGGTGTGCAAGCTTCGGTGATTCTTCCATGGACTGAAGCAAGCATCTCGGAGTTGGAATATACACTTTGATGAGGTGATCAAAGTTTTGAAGTTTGTACAAAGTTTACGAGAAACTTGTATTTGCAATAAAGTGAGTGGGAGCACTATAGAATTTCCTATAAGTATATGTGGATGACATATTGTTGATCAGAAATAATGTAGAATTTCTGGAAAGCATAAAACAGTTATTTGGAAAGTGATTTTCAAAGGAAGACCTGGATGAAGCTACCTAATTGTTGAGCATCAAAATCTATGGAGATAGATCAAGATGCTCGATGAGACTTTCAATGAGTGCATACCTTGACAAGATTTTGAAAGAGTTCAAAATGGATCAGTCAGAGAAAGAGTTCTCGCCTGATTTGTAAGGTGTGAAAGTTGAGTGAGACTCAAAGCTCGACAATGGCAGAAGAAAGGGAAAGGACGAACGTCGTCCTCTATGCCTTAGCCATAGGCTGTATATTATGCCATGCTGTGTACCGCACCTGTGTGTGCCTTGCCATGAGTCCGTCAGGGGGTACAAGAGTGAACCAGGAGTGGATCACTGGACAGCGGTCAAGATTATCCTCAGTAACTAAGAGACTGAGGAGATGTTTCTCGATAATGGAGGTGATAAAGAGTTCGTCGTAAGGAGTTACGTCGATACATGCTTTAACACTAATCCGGATGACTCGTAGTAGCAATCTGGATACGTAGAGTGGAGCAGCCAATTGGAATAGTACCAAGTGGAGTGTGGTAGCAGTGTTTACAGTTTGACATAGGGATTTGCACACTGCACACGGGTCTGAATGTTACAGACCCGTTGACTATAAGACCTCTCTCACATGCAAAGCATGATCGAACCCCAGAACTGTTAGATTCATAACAATGTGAATCACATGGTGATGTGAACTAGATTATTGACTCTAGTGCAAGTGGGAGACTGTTGGAAATATGCCCTAGAGGCAATAATAAATTAGTTATTATCATATTTCCTTGTTCATGATAATCGTTTATTATCCATGCTATAATTGTATTGATCGGAGACTTAAATGCATGTGTGGATACATAGACAAAACCATGTCCCTAGTATGCCTCGAGTAGACTAGCTCGTTGATCAAAAGATGGTTAAGGTTTCCTAGCCATGGACATGAGATGTCATTTGATAACGGGATCACATCATTAGGAGAATGATGTGATGGACAAGACCCAAACTACAAACATAGCATATGATCGTGTCAGTTTATTGCTATTGTTTTGTGCATGTCAAGTATATGTTCCTATGACCATGAGATCATGCAACTCACAGATATCGGAGGAGTGCCTTGTGTGTATCAAACGTCGCAACGTAACTGGGTGACCATAAAGGTGCTCTACAGGTATCTCCGATGGTGTCTGTTGAGTTGGCATGGATCGAGACTAGGATTTGTTACTCCGTGTGACGGAGAGGTATCTCAGGGTCCACTCGGTAATACAACATCACAACAAGCCTTGCAAGCAATGTGGCTAAGTGTTAGTCACGGGATCTTGTATTACAAAATGAGTAAAGAGACTTGACGGTAACGAGATTGAACTAGGTATGGAGATACCGACGATCGAATCTCGGGCAAGTAACATACCGAAGAACAAAGGGAACGTTATACGGGATTGACTAAATCCTTGACATAGAGGTTCGACCGATAAAGATCTTCGTAGAATATGTAGGAACCAATGCGGAAGTCCAGGTCCTGCCATTTTTTATTGACCGTAGAGGTGTCTCGGTCATGTCTACATAGTTCTCGAACCCGTAGGGTGTGCACACTTAAGGTTCGGTGACGTTTCGGTAGTGTAGAGTTATGTATGGTGGTGGCCGAAGGTTGTTAGGAGTCCCAGATGAGATCCCGGATACCACGAGGAGCTCCGGAATGGTCCGGAGGTAAAGATTCATATATAGGAAGTCCCAGTTTGGTCGCCGGAAAAGTTTCGGGCTCATCGGTAGTGTACCGGGAGTGACGGTAGTGTACCGGGAGACCTCCGCGAGGGGTATTTCGAACCCAGAGGGTCCATGGGCTGTGGGAGAATAATAACCAGCCCTTAGTGGGCTGGTGGAACAGCCACAAAAGTCCCATGGCGTAGGATAAGAAAAGGCTAAAGGAAAAAGTGGAAAATCAGCCAATAGGGAGGAATCCTAGTCCAACTAGGATTGGAGGAGAAGTAGGATTCCTCTCCTCCTTGGCGCACAAGGCTGGTTGGCTGCCTTGTGCACCAGCCCCTCTTCCTCTCCCCTCCTCCTATATATACTAGTGGAATAGAGGGGTTTTGCAAAGATTTTACGGCCACGTGCTACCCGTTTCACCGGTGCTCCTCTAGATCGGATTTCTGCAGCGCTTAGGCGAAGCCCTGCCGGAATTGCTCCACCACCACCATCACCGGAGCGCCGTCACGCTGCTGGTGAACTCTCTCTCCTCTCCACCTCCTCTTGCTGGATCAAGATTGTGGAGATCGTCATCAAGCTGCACGTGTGCTGAACGCGGAGGTGCCGTCTGTTCGGCGCTAGATCGGAAGGACCGTGATCGAGATCGCGAGACAGTTCATGATGAGATTGCGGAACGGATCGTGATGAGTTCGCGGGAAAGATCGTGATCAAGATCGTGAGACGGATCATGATGAGATCGCGGGACGGATCGTGATGAGTTCACGGGACGGATCATGATTGGATCGTGGGACGGATCGTGATAAGATCGCGGGATGCTCGGCGATTTGGATCGCGAAGATGTTCGACTACACCAACCGCGTTTCTTCCCGCTTCCCGCTTAGCAATCTACAAGGGTACGTAGATCCACTCTCCCTCTCGTAGATTTGCGTGTGCGTAGGAAAAATTTTGTTTCCCATGCGACGTTCCCCAACACTACTATCACAGGTAGCTATTTTGTTTCCCATGCGACGTTCCCCAACGGAGAGGTATCTAAGGGCCTACTCGGTAATACAACATCACAATAAGCCTTGCAAGCAATGTGACTAAGTGTTAGTTGAGGGATCTTGTATTACAGAACAAGAAAAGAGACTTGCCGGTAATGAGGTTGAACTAGGTATGGAGATACCGACGATCGAATCTCAGGCAAGTAACAGACCGAAGAACAAAGGGAACATCATACGGGATTAACTGAATCCTTGACATAGAGGTTCGACCGAGAAAGATCTTCATAGAATATGTAGGAACCAATATGGGCATCCAGGTCCCGCTATTGGTTATTGACCGTAGAGGTTTCTCGGTCATGTCTACATAGTTCTCGATCCCGCAGGGTCTGCACACTTAAGGTTTGGTGACGTTTTGGTAGTATAGAGTTATGTATGGTGGTGACCGAAGGTTGTTTGGACTCCCGGATGAGATCCTGGACATCACGAGGAGCTCCGGAATGATCCGCAGGTAAAGATTCATATATAGGAAGTCCTGTTTTGGTCGCCGGAAAAGTTTCGGGCTCATCGGTAGTGTATCGGGAGTGCCGGTAGTGTAGCGGGAGACCATCGGGAGGGGTATTTCAACCCAAGAGGCTCCATGGGCTGTGGGAGAGTGTTTACCAGCCCTTAGTGGGCTGGTGTAAGTCCCATACAAGGCCCATGTGGTTTGGGAAAAAAGGCCCAAAGAAAAAAAGTGGAAAAAGGGAAAAATAGGGTGAATCCTTGTCCTACTAGGATTGGAGGTGGAGTCCACCTCCTCCACCTGGTTCGGCCGACTCCTTGGAGGCTTGGCCCTTGTGCCAAGAATCCTCCTCTCTTCCTCTTATATATATTGGAGGTTTTAGGGTTTTGCACAGAATTTTCATCCACGTGTTGCTCGTTCCTCCAGTGCATAGTTTCTCCTCTAGATCGGATTTCTGCAGTGCTTAGGCGAAGCCCTGCCGGAATAGCTCCACCACCATCGTAGGAGCGCCTTCACGCTCCTGGAGAAGTCTTGTTCCTCTCCGCTCCTTCTTGCTGGATCAAGACGGCGAAGATCGTCATCAAGCTGTACGTGTGTTGAACGCGGAGGTGTCGTCCGTTCGGCGCTAGATCGGAAGGATCGTGATCAAGTTCGTGGGACGGATCGTGATCAAGTTCGTGGGAAGAATCATGAGTGGATCGCGGGACGGATCGTGATGGGATCGTGAGATGGATCGTGATTGGATTGTGGGACGCATGGCGATTTGGATCGTGAAGACGTTCGACTACACCAACCGCGTTTCTTAACGCTTCCCGCTTAGCGATCTACAAGGGTACGTAGATCCACTCTCCCTCTCGTAGATGCTGATCACCATGGATAGATCTACGTGTGCGTAGGAAATTTTTTGTTTCCCATCAGACGTTTCCCAACAGTGGCATCATGAGCTAGGTCTATGTGTATATGAAATCTCGAGTAGAACACAAAAGGTTTGTGGGCGTTGATGCTTAGATTGCTTCCTCCCTTGGTCGGATTTTGGTTCAGCGGTATTGTGAGATGAAGCGGCCCGGACCAACATTACTCATACGCTTATGAGAGACCGGTTCCCTCGACCGCAACTTGTTGAATAGATGGCTTGCGGGTGCCAGTTTCTCTCACTTTAGTTGGATCGGATTCGACAAAGGCGGGCCTTGAGAAGGTTGAAAAGCAACCAGTGTATCACCATTGTGGTTTTTGCGTAGATAAGAATTGTTCTTCCTAGATACCCATAGGAGCCATGTAAAACATGCAACAACAATTAGAGGACGTCTAACTTGTTTTTGCAGGGTATGTTGTGATGTGATATGGCCAATTACATGATGTGATATATGTGATGTATGAGATGATCATGTGATGTATAGATTATCACGACTTGCATGTCGATGAGTGCGGCAACCGGCAGGAGCCATCGGGTTGTCTTTAATTATTGTATGACCTGTGTGTCAATCATTCAGCCCTATGTAATGCTTTACTTTATCGCTAAACGGTAGCAATAGTAGTAGAAGCATGTTGGGCACGACAACCCCGATGGCGACACGTTGATGGAGATCAAGATGATGAAGATCATGGTATCATGCCGGTGACGATGGAGATCAT
Source organism: Hordeum marinum (assembly GCA_022496015.1). Taxonomy (NCBI): domain Eukaryota; kingdom Viridiplantae; phylum Streptophyta; class Magnoliopsida; order Poales; family Poaceae; genus Hordeum; species Hordeum marinum. The sequence goes on from CM039676.1 coordinate 448,141,894, forward strand.
GCCGGTGCTTTCTAGATGGAGATCAAAAGCACAAGTTCATGGCCATATCATGTCACTTATGAATTGCATGTGATGTTAATCCTTTTATGCACCTTATTTTTCTTAGGACGACGGTAGCATTATAAGGTGATCCCTCACTTAAATTTCGAGATGAATTGTGTTCTCCCCGAGTGTGCACCGTTGCGAAAGTTCGTCATGTTGGGACACCACGTGATGATCAGATGTGATAGACTCTATGTTCACATACAACGGGTGCAAGCCAGTGTTGCACATGCAGAACACTCGGGTTAAACTTGACGAGCCTAGCATGTACATACATGGCCTCGGAACACAAGAGACGGAAAGGTCGAACATGAGTCATATAGTAGATATAATCAACATAATGATGTTCACCATTGAAGCCACCTCAACTCACGTGATGATCGGACTTGAGTTGGTGGCTTTGGATCATGTGACACTCAGATGTCCTGAGGGATGTCAAATTGAGTGGGAGATTTAGTAATTTGATTAACTAAACTCGTTATCTTGAACAATAGTCTAAGTAAACTTTGCATATTTATGTTGTAGATGAATGGCTCGCGCAGTAGCGCCCCTGAATTTTAATGCGTTCCTAGAGAAAGCTAAGTTGAAAGATGATGGAAGTAACTTTGTTGACTGGGCCCATAATCTGAGGATTATCCTCACGGCTTCCCAAAAATCATATGTCATTGATGCACTGCTTGGTGACCAACCAGAAGATATGACCTCCGAAGACGTTAAGAACGCTTGGGAGGCACGTACTGGAGATTACTCAATAGTTCAGTGTGCGATATTGTATGGCTTAGAACCGGGACTTCAAAGACGTTTTGAATGTCATGGAGCATATGAGATGTTCCAGGAGTTGAAGTTTATCTTTCAGAAGAACGCCCGGATCAAGAGGTATGAAACCTCCGATAAGTTCTATGCTTGCAACATGGAGGAGAATGGGTCTATCAGTGAACATATACTCAGAATGTCTGGGTATTCAACTCGTCTAGTGGAGTTGGGAATTGCCCTTCCGCCAAAGGCGATCACTGACAGAGTTCTTCAATCACTGCCATCTAGTTACAAGAGCTTTGTGATGAACTATAACATGCACGGGATGAACAAGTCAGTCGCCGAGCTATTTGCGATGCTAAAAGTGGCTGAGTCTGAAATCCAGAAAGAACTTCAAGTGTTGATGGTCAATAAAACCACTAGTTTCAAGAAAAATAGCAAGGTCAAGGGCAAGGGCAAGAAGGGTAAAACCAAGAAGGATGGCAAAGCAGTTGCTACTCCTGTAAAGAAGCCCAAGCATGGACCCAAGCCAGAAACTGAGTGCTTTCATTGCAAGGGAAGTGGTCACTGGAAGCGGAACTGCCCACAATACCTGGCTGACAAGAAGGCGGCCAATGACAAACAAGGTATATATGATATACATGTTATTGATGTGTACCTTCCTAGCTCTCGTAGTAGTGCCTGGGTATTTGATACCGGTTCGGTTGCTCACATTTACAACTCAAAGCAGGAACTACGAAATAAACGAAGGCTGGCAAAGGACGAGGTGAAGATGCACGTGGGAAATGGTTCCAAGGTTGATGTGATCACCGTCGGCATGCTCTCTCTTCGATTACCATCAGGATTAGTGATGAACCTGAATAATTGTTATTTAGTGCCTGCGTTAAGCATGAACACTATATCTGGATCTTGTTTATTGCGAGATGGCTACTCATTTACATCAGAGAATAAAGGTTGTTATATTTATATGAGTGATATCTTTTATGGTCATCCACCCAATGTTAGGGGTTTATTCATATTGAATCTTGATGGTGATGACACACATGTTCATAACATTGATGCCAAAAGATGTAGAGTTGATAATGATAGTACCACTTTCTTGTGGCACTGCTGTTTAGGTCATATTGGTGTAAAACGCATGAGGAAGCTCCATGCTGATGGACTTTTGGAGTCACTTGATTTTGAATGGCACATGTGAACCATGCCTCATGGGCAAGATGAATAAAACGCCGTTCTCTGGAACAATGGAACGGGCGAGAGACTTATTGGAAATCATACATGCTGATGTGTGCGGTCCAATGAATGTTACAGTACGCGGTGGATATCGTTATTTTCTCACCTTCACTGATGACTTAAGTAGATATGGATATATTTACTTAATGAAACACAAGTCTGAAATGTTTGAAAAGTTCAAGCAATTTCAGAGTGAAGTTGAGAATCATCGTAACAAGAAGATTAAGTTCCTGCAATCTGATCGAGGAGGTGAATATCTCAGTTATGAGTTTGGCAATCACTTAAGACAGTGTGGAATTGTTTCACAGTTGACACCGCCCGGAACACCACAGCGTAATGGTGTGTCCGAACGTCGTAATCGAACCTTATTAGATATGGTGCGTTCTATGATGTCTCTTGCTGATTTGCCACTATCATTTTGGGGTTATGCATTAGAGATAGCTGCATTCACTTTAAGTAGGGCACCATCGAAATCTGTTGAGACGACGCTATATGAACCGTGGCTTGGCAAGAGGCCAAAGTTTTCATTTCTTAAAGTTTGGCATGTGATGCTTATGTCAAAAAGCTTCAGCCTAGAAAGCTGGAACCCAAAGCGGAAAAATGTGTCTTCATAGGATACCCGAAAGAGACAGTTGGGTATACCTTCTATCTCACATCCGAAGGCAAAGTGTTTGTCGCTAAGAATGGAACATTTCTTGAGAAAGAGTTTCTCTTGAAAGAATTGAGTGGGAGGAAAATAGAGCTTGATGAGGTTATTGAACCTTTACTTCAACCAGAAAGTAGCGCAGCGCAGAAAGATGTTTCTATGGAAACTACGACGGTAGAAGAGGAAGTTAATGATGATGATCATGAAGCTTCGGACGAAGCTACTATTGAACCTCGTAGGTCGACAAGGCCGCGTACTACTCGTGAGTGGTACGGCAACCCTGTCTTGGAGGTCGTGTTGTTGGACAACAATGAACCTACGAGCTATGGAGGAGCAGTGATGGGCCCGGATTCCGAGAAATGGTTAGAGGCCATGAAATACAAGATGGGATCCATGTATGAAAACAAAGTATGGACTTTGGAAGTATTACCTAAAGGGCTAAAGGCCATTCAAAAAAAACGGATCTTTAAGAAGAAGACAGACGCGGACGGTAATGTCATCGTCTATAAAGCTCGACTTGTGGCAAAGGGTTTTTCACAAGTTCAAGGAGTTGACTACGATGAGACCTTCTCACCCGTAGCGATGCTTAAGTCTGTCAGAATAATGTTCGCAATATCTGCTTATTTCGAGTATGAAATTTGGTAAATGGATGTCAAAACAGCGTTCCTCAATGGTTTCCTTGAGGAAGAGTTGTATATGATGCAACCAGAAGGTTTTGTCGATCCAGAGAATGCTGACAAAGTTTGCAAACTCCAGCGATCCATGTATGGGTTGGTGCAAGCATCTCGGAGTTGGAATAAGCGTTTTGATGAGGTGATCAAAGTGTTTGAGTTTATACAAGTTTATGCAGAAGCTTGTATTTACAAGAAAGTGAGTGGGAGCTCTATAGCATTTCTAATATTATATGTGGATGTCGTATTGCTGATTGGAAACAATATAGAAATGCTAGAAAGCGTGAAGGAATATTTGAACAAGACTTTTTTAATGAAGGACCTAGGAGAAGCTGCTTTCATATTAGGCATTAAGATCTATAGAGATAGATCGAGACGCTTAATAGCACTTTCACAGAGCACATACCTTGATAAAGTTTTGAAGAAGTTCAAAATGGATCAGTCCATGAAGGGGTTCTTGCCTGTGTTACAAGGTGTGAAGTTGAGTAAGACTCAATGCCCAGTGACTCCAGAGGATAGAGAAAAGATGAGTGTCATCCCCTATGCTTCAGCCATAGGCTCTATCATGTATGCAATGACATGCACAAGACCCGATGTCAGCCTTGCCATAACTATGGCCGGAAGGTTTCAAAGTGATCCTAGAATATCCTTAAGTACTTGAAAAGGACTAAGGAAATGTTTCTCGTTTATGGAGGTGATGAAGAGCTCGTCGTAAAGGGTTACATCGACGCAAGCTTTGACACTGATCCGGATGACTCTAAGTCACAAACCGGATTCGTATTTATTCTCAACGGGGGAGCGGTAAGCTGGTGCAGTTCCAAGCAAAGCATGGTAGCCGATTCTACGTGTGAAGCGGAGTACATCACAGCCTTGGAGGCGGCGAAGGAAGGTGTCTGGATGAAGCAGTTCATGATAGATCTTGGAGTAGTGCCCAGTGCACTGAATCCAATGAACATGTTCTGTGACAACACTGGTGCCATTGCTCTGGCCAAGGAACCAAGCTTTCACAAGAGGACCAGACACATAAAGCGACGCTTCAACTCCATCACCAATTACATCGAGGAGAAGCAAATAAATATTTTCAAAGTGCACACAGATCTGAATGTTGCAGACCCGTTGACTAAACCTCTTCCAAGGGCTAAACATGATCAACACCAGAACTGCATGGGTGTTCGATTCATTACAATGTAAATCACATAGTGATGTGAGCTAGATTATTGACTCTAGTGCAAGTGGGAGACTATTGGAAATATGCCCTAGAGGCAATAAATAAGGTTTTTATTATTATATTTCCTTGTTCATGATAATCGTTTATTCTCCATGCTATAATTGTATTAATTGGAAACACATTACATGTCTGGGTAAATAGACAACACTTTGTCCCTAGTATGCCTCTAGTGAACTAGCTCGTTGATCAAACATGGTCAAGGTTTCCTAGCCATTGACATGTGATGTCATTTGATAACGGGATCACATCATTAGGAGAATGATGTGATGGACAAGACCCAAACTACAAACGTAGCATATGATCGTGTCAGTTTATTGCTACTGTTTTCTGCATGTCAAGTATATGTTCCTATGACCATGAGATCATGCAACTCACGGATACCAGAGGCGTGCCTTGTGTGTATAAAACGTCACGATGTAACTGGGTAACTATAAAGGTGCTCTACAGGTATCTCCGAGGGTGTTTGTTGAGTTGGTATGGATCAAGACTGGGATTTGTTACTCCATGTGACGGAGAGGTATCTCAGGGCCCACTCGGTAATACAACATCACAAGAGGCCTTGCAAGCAATGTGACTAAGTGTTAGTTGCGGGATCTTGTTTTACAGAACGATTAAAGAGACTTGTCGGTAATGAGATTGAACTAGGTATGGAGATACCGACGATCGAATCTCAGGCAAGTAACATACCGAAGAATAAAGGGAGCATCATACGGGATTAACTGAATCCTTGACATAGAGGTTCGACCAATAAAGATCTTTGTAGAATATGTAGGAACCAATATGGGCATCCAGGTCCCGCTATTGGTTACTGGCCATAGAGGTGTCTCGGTCATGTCTACATAGTTCTCGAACCCGCAGGGTCTGCACACTTAAGGTTTGGTGACATTTCGGTAGTATAGAGTTATGTATGGTGGTGACCGAAGGTTGTTCGGAGTCCCGGATGAGATCCCGGACGTCACGAGGAGCTCCTAAATGGTCCGGAGGTAAAGATTCATATATAGGAAGTCCTGTTTTGGTCGTCGGAAAAGTTTCAGGCTCATCGGTAGTGTACCGGGAGTGTCGGTAGTGTACCGGGAGACCATCGGGAGGGGTATTTCGGCCCAAGATGCTCCATGGGCTGTGGGATAGTGTTTACCATCCCTTAGTGGGCTGGTGGAAGTCCCACACAAGGCCCATGCGGTTAGGGAAAAAAGGCCCAAAGAGAAAAAGTGGAAAAAGGCAAAAATAGGGTGAATCCTAGTCCTACTAGGATTGGAGGTGGAGTCCACCTCCTCCACCTGGTTCGTCCGACTCCTTGGAGGCTTGTCCCTTGTGCCAAGCCTCCTCCTCTCTTCCTCTTATATATACTGGAGGTTTTAGGGTTTTTGCACAGAATTTTCAGCCACGTGTTGCTCGTTCCTCCAGTGCATAGTTTCTCCTCTAGATCGGATTTCTGCAGTGCTTAGGCGAAGCCCTGCCGGAATGGCTCCACCACCATCACCGGAGCGTCGTCACGCTCCTGGAGAACTCTTATTCCTCTCCTCTCCTTCTTGCTGGATCAAGATGGCGGAGATCGTCATCAAGCTATACGTGTGCTGAACGCGGAGGTGCCGTCCGTTCGACGCTAGATCAGAAGGATCATGATCAAGTTCGTGGGATGGATCGTGATCAAGTTCGTGGGACAGATCGTGATCAAGTTCGTGGGACGGATCGTGATTGGATCGCGGGGTGGATCATGATTGGATTGTGGGACGCACGGCGATTTGGACCGCGAAGACGTTCGACTATACCAACCGCATTTCTTAACGCTTCCCGCTTAGCGATATACAAGGGTACATACATCCACTCTCCCTCTCGTAGATTCTCATCACCATGGATAGATCTGCATGTGCGTAGGAAAACTTTTGTTTCCCATGCAATGTTTCCCAACACATCTGACATGAAACATCATCGCATTGTGCAGTCCAGAGTTGTCAAGCTCCCAGATCTCCTCGACCCTTCTGTAAAATCTCTCGGTTGCGCTGTTGTCGCTGTCGTTGATGCATTCCATCGTCACCCCTGAGTTTTGATCATCACTGTCCATATCTTTGGCGTCCATGTAGAATGTGTATCCGTTGATATTATGCCTGATAAGTGACGAGGTCGGGCAAGGGGCCATGTGCTAAGGCGTATATGAGCAATCCGTCCTTAGAGCCCTCTTCCTGGGGATTTGCAATAATATGCTCTTTGAACCAATGCAGGAAAGTGGAGTTGTGCTCTCTAGTAGCTTCGGCGTCCGTCCTACATACCCCCCGTCCACGATACTTCTTTGCGATAGTTTCTTTTTGTAGTGTTGCGAAAGGATCTACCTGGTGTAGGTGTTGTAGCACTACCAAGTTTGCTCTGTCAAAGTCGTTGCGTCGATCTGAGTAGGCCACATGCAGTTCCCTACGACCGTTGGAGTGACCTTCTCCTTCGAGCCTCCCATCGTCCTTGTTAATTGGCAAACCAACACCAGGCGGCCGGTCTACGCCATATAGAAAATTGTCACAGAAAGAGATGCACTGATACGTCTCCAACGTATCTATAATTTTTGATTGTTCCATGCTATTATATTATCTGTTTTGGATGTTTTATATGTGTTAATATGCCATTTTATATTAGTTTTGGGACTAACCTATTAATCTAGAGCCTAGTGCTAGTTTCTGTTTTTCCTTGTTTTTGAGTTTCGCAGATAAGGAATATTGAATGGAGTCCAAATAGAATAAAACCTCCAGAATGATTTTTTCTTGAATAAAAGCAAGCCACGAGATTTGAGAACCAAGGCCGAGGAGCTGCCACGGGGCCACAAGCCCGCTTGCCGCGGCCAGGGGGCACCCGTGCCGGGCAGGCTTGTGGGCCCCTAGTAACTCCCCTAACCCTAATCTTCAGCCTATAAATTACCAAATATTCCCCCATTATCGAAACAAGCCACGAAAACACTTTTCCGCCGCCAGAAGCCTCCGTTCCCGAGAGATCCAATCTTGGAGCCTTTTCCGATAATCTGCCAGAGGGGGATTCGATCATGGAGGGCATCTACATCAACTTCATTGCCCCTCCGATGATGCGTGAGTAGTTTAACACTGTAGCGACCCGACCTGAAAGGTCGAATCTCCGGTGTTTCCGTACCATCCCAAGATCATGCTGGTACACACACGGTACATCAATGTATATATCAAAGGGAAATCACACAGCATTACATTAATCAAAATCTCATATCGAGTCCTTTATTACAATAAAAATTACAATAAAGTGGCTAAAAGCCAACTCATGAGAATATCTAAATCTTGCGGAAGCGTCGAAGGTAGATGAGTCCATCTGACTCCAAGGGCATCTCACTGAGCATAGAACGTGTCCTCTCTCCTGGTCGGAAAAGTACTCTGCAACATGATACGTTGCAGCCATGTAGGTCAGCATATGGAATATGCCGGCAAAGTCACAAGAGAGGGGTGAAAAGATAATCATCTAGTCTATATGCTTATATGGCAGGTGGGGTGGTAAGTTTTTGCGTAAAGCCAAGTTTTTCCTACATCAAAAGAGGGATAAGCAAAAATATTACTAAGTTGGTTGATTAATGAGATGGTTCCACCAACCAATTCTCATACCCAATTGTTAAATACCCACATCATCATATTACTTGTGTTGAGAATTCCGAATGTTTCAGTTCCTTTGGCTCAAGTCGTCCATGACCGTGGACATGGCTAATCGATTAGGTTTGAGTACTCTGCAGAGTTTTGCACACGTTCCCCACAAGATTTGGTCGCCTCCGTTTAATTTCTCGCACTTCAGGGTGTTTGAGAAACGGATGACCAAAACATGGTCTTCCAAAGGGTTTCCCTGCGACTCTGACGGTGCCCATCCTTTCCTACCGTTCTTCTACATCTCGTAGCACCGCCTATCCAGGGTTACCACGATATTCAACCAAGCCAGAGCCCATAATGACTTGTGGCTGTGCAGGTAAGCCTTGGGTTTTAAAGCATCCATCCATCTCTTTGTGCCTAGGTGGACCTTTCCGCGTGAATACTGGCCATCTCCAGCATCACCTAGGCAAATCCACTGGTTTCTCCAGGGTGCCGTTCAACCATCATCCACCCAGAGGTATGTTGAAAACTCGGAGTCTTAAATCATGATCATTAGGTAGGTCTTGAAATTATTAACTCTCTCAACTCTCATGAATCACACAACCAACCCCGTCTAATAATAGCATAGAAAAAAGTAAAACAACGTTTCCCGGGGCCAATGTGTCAAAGAGTTTGAGGGGGTACCTACCACATGATACTACTACAATGTAACCAAGTTTCCAACTAACCTATCTTGCATGCAATTTGGGGAGATGGTAGAACTAATGCATTTAAAAGATGGGTAATCATGATCAAAGTGACTTGCCTGATTGATGATCTTCGTACGTGAGTGACTCTAAGTAACAAGCTTCGCACTCCGGATAATCTAACGAAGCAAACAAGAGCACTCAATAAGCATACAACAAAATATGTTAACTCACAACCATCAACCAAGAACTAGTAAACCATCAAGACAAAACAAAGCACAAATAACAAGTAAGAAAAACACACAAAGTTTTGTTTACTAGGAGATGATTGATACAACACTACTACATAATAAAACTATTTTGAAATAACAAAACAATTGTTGACAACAAGGAAACAATAGAATATTTTATTAATAAACTGAATAAAATCAATTTAAGTTTGTTGGGAAAAGTTTAGTAAAGTTTATAAAAGTTTTGATAAGCACTATATGAATCAACTATAGTTATACTAACAAAAAGAATGAAAAACTAAACTTATTATTTATTAGCAAAACATGTTCTTAACAGAAAATAATTTACAATTAAACCTGTCTTAGAAAGCAGAATTAAATTATATAAAACTTTGTTTGAAAGCAAAACTATTACTAGTTAGTTATTTTAATCAAATTATGCCTATTTGAAAAGAAGTTGTGATTCCTATGTTAAATAAAATTAAACTAAGCAAATTTATATTTTTATTAACAGTGAGTGAAAACACTAAATGTTTACTAACAGAACCTAATAAACAAATAAAACCAAATTCTAAATTTAAACTAATTAAAACTAAGTATATAAAACTATATTATAATACTAGGCAGATTCTGTTTTTGGTTAAAACATTAATCAAGTTCATCCTAAAAAACTTTAAACTAAATATGGAGATAGCCCTAACTAATACCAAACATTAGCAAAAAGATTTATATCAAAATCTATTTTCAAACTCTAGTTATTCAGATTTGAAGATTTTGAGAAAATTTTATTAAACTCAAATTTTATAGTTCAAATTTGAAATTTAAAAGTACAGTGTGAAACTACATGAAAATTGTGAGCTATTGCAAAAAGAATCGACTCAAAACATTTAATAGATTAAAAGTTATAAGCAAAACAAAATTTGGATTCACTCTATTAACTAAAACAAAAACAGAAAAGGGAAAAATCTACCGGACGGCCAGGGGGCTATGTGGCGCTTTCCTATTGGTTGCGGGCATGTGCGCGCGAGAGGTTACGGGCGGGCGACCGGTCGGTAGAGAATACCGGTTCGGAAATTAATCCGATCTAATCTTAGGCGTCGGTTTGAGATCGAACGACTACGGAGTGGGAGGGGAGCTCACAAAGAAGAGGTCGTCGGCGAGGAGGGGTTCTCCGGCGAGTTCGAGACGGCGAAGTCGTCGGGGTTGGCGCTCCGATGGTCGAGGAAGCCAGCGAAGTGGTCCGGGCGACGAAGCTTGACGTCCGGCGTCGATTGGTGGCAACGGTGGGGCGAGGGGTGGACGGAGTCGATGGCTACGGTCGACGGGAGCTCCGGTGGTGGAAGAAGCTCCGGCGATGAATTGCGGCAGCCTTCCGGCGAGATAGGAGAGGGGTTTGGGGGCAAATGGATGCGGGGACTGGCCGGTACTTATAGGGGCGCTGGGGAGTGCGGGGGAGTAATGGGAGGCGAGATCTGCGGAGGGGAAAACGGCCGGCGACGTGGTCGGGCGAGAGGAGAGTGATGACCGAGCGGGTCTTCGGGCGGTTAGGGTGGGACCCAGTGTCAGCGAGAGGGAGAGAGATGAATGCGCGTCGGTCGGCCGGCTTGTAGTTAATACGCGAATAAAGGCCTGTGGGCCGGTCGGTTTAAATAGCAAATCCGTTACCGTTTTCTTTTAATGATTTTCCAGCGACATTCAAAAGCTTTTTAAAACATTCAAACCGTTTATAAATATAGGTGTATTATATATCAAAATTAGCAGAATAATATATGCTATTTAATGAACATTTATAGTCTGTCATTTGAACACTTGGAAAAAAATAATATTTTCAGAAATTGCCTAATTGTTTTTAAATCCTTTTTTGCAAATATTTACAAAACAACTCCTGGTTATTATTGTTCAAATATATCACCAAGATGACCCTGGTGTGGAGTGTCATGTTTCTCCCCTCTTATTTGAAATTTTAACCAAAATTTCAAATAGGTGAAAGCAAGTTAGGGAAAAATAGAAAGGGCTTTCAGAAAGTCAGAAGAAGCATTTCAATTATACATGTATTCAAACAATGATGATGATGGATGCATAGATATATTTCATAACATTCCAAAATGGAATATTGGGATGTTACAAACACAGACCTACGGGTCCATAGCTAGTAGCCAGATGGCTTCTTCTCTCTCTTTGCTTCTCAATATCATGTTCCTCATGATCTTCATGGAGATCTATCCGATGTAATACTCTTTTGCGGTGTGTTTGTCGAGATCCGATGAATTGTGGGTTTATGTTCAGATTATCCATGAATATTATTTGAGTCTTTCCTGAATTCTTATATGCATGATTTCATGTGTTTGCAAGTCTCTTCGAGTTATTCATTTGGTTTGGCCAACTAGATTGGTAATTCCTGCAATAGGAGAAGTGCTTAGTTTTCGGTTCAATCTTGCGATGTCTTCACCCAGTGACAAAGTAGGGGTAGCGAGGCACGTATTGAATTTTTGCCATCAACGGTAAAAAGATGGGGTTTTCATCATATTTCTTAACTTTGTCCCTCTACATCATGTCATCTTACTTAATGCGTTACTCTATTCTTCATGAACTTAATACTCTAGATGCAGGCAGGAGTCGGTCGATGTGTGGAGTAATAGTAGTAGATGCAGAATCGTTTCGGTCTAGTTGTCACAGATGTGATTCCTATATGCATAATCATTGCCTTGGATATCTTCATAATTATTCGCTTTTCTATCAATTGCTCGACAATTATTTGTTCACCCACCGTAATACTTGCCATCATGAGAGAAGCCATCTAGTGAAACCTATGGCCCCCGGGTCTATTTTCCATATTATATTTTCAGATCTAAACCAAAAATACCAAAAAATACTTGCTTCCCTATTTTTACTTTAAATTTTACTTTCCGTTCAAGCATACTATTATATCTGTCTCTACTAGATCGCATCCTTGCAAATTACCGTGAAGGGATTGACAACCCCTTTATAGCTTTGGGTGCAAGAGTTTGATTCCTTGTGCAGGTACATCTATTGGTGGCTCGCTTGTGTCTCCTACTGGATTGATACCTTGGTTCTCAAAAACCGAGGGAGATACATAGCAATTCAAGCATACCAACGCATCAAACTTATCTACTTGCTGCATCAAACCGTTCCTCTTCACGTGAAACCAACGCATGCTCGAGAAGTAGCAAGAAGGATTTCTCGCGCCGTTGCCGGGGAGATACATAGCAATTTAAGGATACCAAGTACCCATCACAAACTCATCTCTTGAATTTACATTATTTTCCATTTGCCTCTCTTTTTTCTCTCCCCCAATTCTAAAATGATTTTCAAAAAATACCAAAAAGATTTGCCTTTTTATTCGCCCTTCTCCCGTTCGCCTTTTCTTTTTTATGTTTGCTTGTTTTGCCATGTGTCGTCTATTTGCTTGCATCCTCGCTTGCTACAAATCTATTGATATGGATCCTCATCCACTTGATAATCGTTTCAAAAGAAAAAATTATGATGAACCAATTGCTAGTGAGTTGAGTGTACTTGATTACCTCTATGGAGTTTTGCTTCAACATCATGAAAATTTATATGAAGTGTTGAAAGAAGAAAATTATAAAGTGATTCATGATATCTCCTTGAATGAAAAACATGATTGCCATGTTGTTAGTATGAAATCACTGAATATCCATGATGCTGATGATATGCAAAACCACAAGCTTGGGGATGCTATGCTTGATGAAGATGATATTTTTTGTTCCCCAAGTTTTGGTGATGACACATATGCTATAATTGATCATGAAAAGAATGCTTTGTGTGATAGTTATATTGTGATATTCCTTCATGATGCTACTGAAAACTACTATCAGAGAGTAAAATATGATTTTACATATTGCAATAATATCTAGTTTCCTCTCTATGTGTTCAAAGTTTGGAAGTTATGCATGTTTTGCCTTCCTATGGTAGTTGATTTTTATTCCCATAAATTGTTTGCTCACAAAATCCCTATTCATAGGAAGTGGGTTGGACTTAAACGTGTTTTTAATGCTATTCATGATCCTCTATTGCATATCTCAACTACTACTTTTTACGTGAGCATCATTGAAATCATTATGCCTAGCTAGGGGCGTTAAACAATAGCGCTTGTTGGGAGGCAACCCAATTTTATTTTGCTTTCTGCTTTTTGCTTATGTTTTGGTGTGTTTGGAACATTATTACTTCTGCAGTATTTGTGTTTTGATTAGTGTTTGAGCCAAGTAAAACCGTTGGGGTGATCTATGGTAGTTGTTGAATTGATCTTGCTGAAAAACAGAAACTTTTGCGCTCACTCCAGGAATTTTCAAAATGTTTTAGAGAGTCTAATTGATCTGAAATTTTTACAAACGATTTATATACAGATTTCCCTGATTTTCCTAATTTTTCAGAATTTTTAGAGTTCCAGAAGTATTCAAATTTTACAGATTTCTACATACTATTCTGTTTTTGACAGATTCTGTTTTCTTTGTGTTGTTTGCTTATTTTGATGCATCTATGGGTCGTATCGGGGGGTATGAGTCATGGAATAGTTAGAATACAGTAGGTATTACATAAATACAACTAAATAGGGAGTTCACAACAGTACCTAAAGTGGTGATTTATCTTTTTATACTGACGGATCTCATGAGTTTTCTGTTGAGTTTTATGTTGTGAAGTTTTCAAGTTTTGGGTGAAGAATTGATGGACTATGGAATAAAGAGTGGCAAGAGCCTAAGATTGGGGATTCCCAAGGAACCCCAAGTCATATTCAAGGATACCAAAAATCCTAAGCTTGGGGATGCCCCGGAAGGCATCCCCTCTTTCGTCTTCAATCCATCGGTAAATTTACTTGAGGCTATATTTTTATTCACCACATGATATGTGTTTTGCTTGGAGCGTCTTGTATGATATGAGTATTTGCTTGTTAGTTTGCCACAATCATGCTTCCTGCACACATATTTTGAGAGAGACACGCTGAATCATGAATTTGTTAGAATACTCTATGTGCTTCACTTATATCTTTTGAGCTAGGCAATGTAGCTCTAGTGCTTCACTTATATCTTTATAGAGCATGGTGGCGTTATATTTTATAGAAATTATTGAACTCTCGTTCCTCACTTTTATTATTTTGAGAGTTTCTTGAAACAGCATGGTAATTTGTTTAGGTTGTGAATTTAGTCCTAATATAATGGCATCCAAGAGGGATATAATAAAAACTTTCATATTAAGTGCATTAACAACTATGAGAAGTTGGATTCCCTGAATATAGTTTTGAGATAATAGGGATGGTAATATGAGAGTAATGCTAGTGATTAGTTGTGAATTGGAAGAGATAAGTGTGTTAAAGCTTGTGATTTCCGTAGCATGCACGTATGGTGAACCGTTATGTAACGAAGTCGGAGCATGATTTGTCTAATGATTGTCGACCTTCGTGTGAGGGTCGGGAGCGCGCGATGGTTAACTCCTACAAACCTCTCCCTAGGAGCATGCATCTAATGCTTTGTTTGATAACTAATAGACTTTTGCAATAAGTATGTGATTTCTTTATGACTAATGTGAGTCCATGGATTATACTCACTCTCACCCTTCCATCTTTGCTAGCCTCTCTAGTACCGCGCTACTTTCGTCGGTACATCAAACCCTCCTTCCTCAAAACAGCCACCATATATTCCTCAAAACAGCCACCATACCTACCTATTATGGCATTTCCATAGCCATTCCGAGATATATTGCCATGCAACTTCCACCATGTAGTTTTTCTATGACTTGCATCATCATTCCATATTGCATATAGAGTTATATCTTGTCCTAGGAATCGAGTTGTAATTTATTTTTTCTTTGAGTTATAAGTAAATAAAAGTGTGATGATTTTTCATTAATAGAGCATTGTCCCATGAGAGAAAAGGATGATGGAGGCTATGACTCCCTCACAATTTGGGACGAGTATCCAGACTTTACAAAAAATAAAAGAGGCCAGCGAATCCCAAACAAAATAATAATAAAAGAGGCCAAAGAAGACCAGAAAAAAACGAGAGAAAGAGAGAAGGGACAATTGCTACTATCTTTTTACACACTTGAGCTTCAAAGTAGCACCATGATCTTCATGATAGAGAGTCTCCTATTTTGTCTCTTTCATGTAACTATTGGATATTCATTATGCACGACCACTTAGTTTTGTTTTTGAGCTTTCATACACTTATAGCTCTAAGTGCATTTGTTGCATGGCAATCCCTACTCACTAACATTGATATCTATTGATGGGCATCTCCATAGCCCGTTGATACGCCTAGTTGATGTGAGACTATCTTCTCCTTTTTTCCCTTGTACCCCCTCCATATTCTATTCCACCTATAATGCTATATCTATGGCTCACACTCATGTATTGCGTGAGAGTTGAAAAGGTTTGAGAACACCAAAAGTGTGAAACAATTGTTTGACTTGTTCATTGGGGTTGTGCATGATTTAGATACTTTGTGTGGGGAAGATGGAGCATAGCCAAACCATATGATTTTGTAGGGATAACTTTTTAAGGCCATGTTATTTCGAAAGGACACGACTACCTTGTTGGTGTGCTCGAAGTATTACTGTTTTTACTTCAATATTAGACTTTGTTTTGAATCTAACGGATCGGAATATTCATGCCACAATAAATAATATTACCTGGATAAATATGTTGGGTAGCATTCCACATCAAAAATTCTGTTTGTATCATTTACCTACTCGAGGACGACCAGGAATTAAGCTTGGGAATGCTGATACGTCTCCAGTGTATCTATAATTTTTAATTGTTCTATGCTATTATATTTTCTATTTTGGATGTTTTATATGCATTAATATGCCATTTTATATTATTTTTGGGACTAACCTATTAATCTATAGCCTCGTGCTAGTTTCTATTTTTTTCCTTGTTTTTGAGTTTTGCAGATAAGGAATGTTAAATGGAGTCCAAACAGAATAAAACCTCCGGAATGATTTTTTCTGGAATAAAAGGAAGCCATGAGACTTGAGAACCAAGGCAGACGAGCTGCCACGAGGCCACAAGCCCGCTTGTCGCGGCCAGGGGGGCCACTCGCGCTGGGCAGGCTTGTGGGCCCCTGGCAACTCCCCTAACCCAAATCGTCGGCCTATGAATTCCCAAATATTCCCTCATTATCGAAACGAGCCACGAAAACACTTTTCCACCGCGAGAAGCCTCCATTCCCGAGAGATCCAATCTTCGAGCCTTTTCTTGAAATCTGCCGGAGGGGGATTCGATCACGGAGGGCATCTACATCAACTCCATTGCCCCTCCGATGATGCGTGAGTAGTTTACCACAGACCTACGGGTCCATAGCTAGTAGCTAGATGGCTTCTTCTCTCTCTTTGCTTCTCAATACCATGTTCCTCATGATCTTTATGGAGATCTATCCGATGTAATACTCTTTTGCGGTGTGTTTGTCGAGATCCGATGAATTGTGAGTTTATGTTCAGATTATCCATGAATATTATTTGACTCTTTCCTGAATTCTTATATGCATGATTTCATGTGTTTTCAAGTATCTTTAAGTTATTGGTTTGGTTTGGCCAACTAGATTGGCAATTCTTGCAATAGGAGAAGTGGTTAGTTTTGGGTTCAATCTTGCGGTGTCCTCACCCAGTGACAAAGTAGGGGTAGCGAGGCACATAATGTATTGTTGCCATCAAGGGTAAAAAGATGGGGTTTTCATCATATTTCTTGAGTTTATACCTCTACGTCATGTCATCTTACTTAATGCGTTAATCTGTTCTTCATGAACTTAATACTCAAGATGCAGGCAGGAGTTGGTCGATGTGTGGAGTAATAGTAGTCGATGCAGAATCTTTTCGGTCTACTTGTCACGGACGTGATACCTATATGCATAATCATTGCCTTGGATATCTTCATAATTATTCGCTTTTCTATCAATTGCTCGACAATAATTTGTTCACCCACCGTAATACTTGCCATCATGAGAGAAGCCATCTAGTGAAACCTATGGCCCCCGGTTCTATTTTCCATATTATATTTTCAGATCTAAAACCGAAAACACCAAAAATACTTGCTGCCCTATTTTTACTTTTAGTTTTACTTTTCGTTCAAGCATACTATTATATCTATCTCTACTAGATCTCATCCTTGCAAATAACTGTGAAGGGATTGACAACCCCTTTATAGCGTTGGGTGCAAGAGTTTGATTCCTTGTGCAGGTACATCTATTGGTGGCTCGCTTGTGTCTACTACTGGATCTATACCTTGGTTCTAAAAACCTGAGGGAAATACTTATCTACTTTGCTGCATCAAACCGTTCTTCACGGGAAACGAACGCATGCTCGAGAAGGAGCATGCACTCTTGTGTCAGATAGCCCTGGACGATGCTTCCATCCGAACGAGACATGTTACGAACGAATCCTTTGATGATCCCATTCATCCTCTCAAACGGCATCATGTTGTGCAGGAATGACGACCCCAGGTCTATTATGTCGTCCACAATATGGACACACAGATGCACCATGATGTCAAAGAACGCGGGCGGGAAGTACATCTGAAGCTCATTTAGTATGACAATGATCTCTTCTTGTA
This sequence comes from Hordeum marinum, assembly GCA_022496015.1. NCBI lineage: Eukaryota > Viridiplantae > Streptophyta > Magnoliopsida > Poales > Poaceae > Hordeum > Hordeum marinum. The sequence continues at coordinate 448,159,542 of CM039676.1, forward strand.
GCCTTCGGAGGTGCTTCACACTGATCGACTTTCGAGAGATGACATCGAAAATGTTGCAAAGACCAATAAGCGTGTCACGGATGTGCTTGTCCATTATCCCTCTAAGGGCAACAGGTAGTATCTGCGTCATCATCACATAACAGTCATGGGACTTCATCCTGCTGAATATTTTCTTCTTTGTGTCTAGATATCTACTTATGTTGCCACAATAACCGGAACTAACCTTGATTCCAGTAAGGCAATTGAAGAATTGATCGATCTCAGTCTGACTTAAGGTAAAGCAAGAAGGGGGGAAATAATCCTCTTCCTTTACTTTTTCGCCCTTCTTCACCCGCGCCTCTGTCTCTGTCTCTGTCTCCTCTCACTTTTTATTGGGAGGCATGTGCAGATCTTCCTTGATCTCCAAATCTTGCAAGTCTTTTCTTGCCTTCGGCCCATCCTTGGTCTTATCCGGCATGTTCATCAGTGTCGCAAGCAAGCGTTCAAGGACATTCTTACAGATATGCATTTGATCAAGCAAATGAGGCATGTCGAGTTTGTGCCAGTACTCCAAGTCCCAAAAAACAGACCTCGTCTTCCATACCTTCAGCAGCGGCTCCAACGCCTTTTTCATCTTCTTTCTCGGCGCGGGGCACTGTTCCTAGTTTTTCACCAGCTCATCGATTTCAGGGCCGCTATGCTTATGTGGCGGTCCTCGATGCTCAGCCTCACCATTGAATAGATCTCCACGGTTTCTCCATGGGTCGTCCTTCTTGAGCCATCTTCGATGCCCCATGTACACGATTTTCCCAGACCCGCCATCTTTCCTTGATGTTAGCTGTTGAGACGTCGTATCATCCATGCACCGCGTGCGTCCACAATATCCATGGCACACCTATCCTGAGACATATCCGTAACCGATATAGTCGTGCACCGTCGTGATCAATGCGGCTCTCATATAGAAATACTCGCATTTGCTGGCGTCCCATGTCTTGGCCGGTGTTTTCCATAAAGTGTCTAAATCCTCTTGAAGTAGCCCCAGATACAGATTAATATTATTTCCTGGTTGTTTTGGCCCATGAATCAGCATGCTCATGTGTATGTACTTCGACTTCACGCACAACCAGAGGGGAGGTTGTACATCCATACAGACACAGGCCATGTGCTATGGTTGCTGTTCTGGTTGCCAAACGGATTCATGCATCGTTACACGCGTCGAGCATGATGTTCCTTGCATCACATGCGAAATAATGATATTCATTGTTGAACACTCTCCACTGGCTTCCATCCATGACGTGTCTCAGCTTCGGATCATCTCCATCGTCGGGCTTCTTCCTCTCCGCGTGCCAGCGCATGAGCTTTGCTTCCATGGGATCTACGAAATACTTCTGGAGATGGGGAGTGATCGGTAAGTACCATACAACTTTCTAGGGAGATTTCTTCCCGGCCTTCTTTTATCGAGAAGCATTGCACACCGGACAGCTTGTTTTTTCCGTGTGCTCCTTCCGATAAATTATGCAATCGTTGACGCATGCATGGTATCTAACATGCGGCAGATCAAGAGGGCACACGATATTCTTGGCCTCATCCACACTAGTAGGACATAGATTCCCCGCGGGAAGAACATCCTTTAGGTACTTGAGAATCTCATTGAGACTAGTGTCGATCCATTTGTTTTTAGCCTTCGTCTTCAGGAGTTCGAGCGTGAAACTCAAACGGGTCACCCTGGGATTGCAACCATGATACAGTGGAGTGTTCGAGTCGACAACCAATTGTTGCAGCTTGGCCTCCTCTCTAGAAGCAGCTCTCTCAGTACTCGTCTCCTTACGAAGCAGTGCTTGAACACGAGGGTCCCGCACGATTGAAATTAGTACCAACGAATTTTGCGGCATGGAGTCCACGTTTTCTCCACCGCCATGTCCGGCCCCTTCTCCGCCGCCTTGTCCGCCCTCTTCCCCACTGCCATGTCCGGCCCCTTCCCCGCCGCCATGTCTGGCCCCTTCTCCACCGCCATTATCGATCATCTCTTCGTCTTGCCCCGTGTCGTCATTGCCTGCCCCGTCGGCGGCCTCAACATCATCATCGTTATCTTCAATTATCCACCGAGTATAGCCATCCATGAAACCAGCCATGAGCAGGTGCGCCATCACATGACCATCGTCATAGGGGTCAAGCCAAGCTCGTCCTTTGCATCTTCGACGTGGACATAAAACCTTTGTCAGGTTATTTTCTTTCATGTCCTACACCGTCGACCGCAACCACTGTCAACCATCGTTCCACTGACCATCATGAACGCCTGAACGGTAATAATAAACAAATTGATTATAAAAATGCATGCATGCATCAAAGTCATACAAAAATTCGGCATGACCTTCCCTAAAAATAGGACATATAGAGTTTGCCCGGAATTCGCCAAAACGGATATAAATCGACATTTCGGCAAAACATAGGCAACTCACAAGCACAATTTCGTGGCAACTCATGCCACACACACAATTTCCATCATATCGCCCGATTATGTCATATCGCACACATACACATATTTCCATTCTTGCAAAAGCATAAATTTTTAATCACCTATCTCGAGATCGAGCACAGTGATGATGATATCGATAGGTGTCGCCACACACACCTATGGAATGATCAAAAGTGGACAAAGCTCTTCTTGACAAGGCTATAGATCTAGTTAGGAAGGTACATAGGTCACTTCACTAAATGCTAGCTAGATCTACCTAACTTTCTAGTTTTGGAGGAGACAAGTTCAACTAGTGGAGGGGGAAGGAAAAAGAGAAAGGAGATGCATTAATGGAGGTTGGTGTAGTTAGCTACGAGTAATAAAGAGAGAGAAAGATAGGTAGAAGAAGGAGAGTAATGGGGACAGAAGTAATGAGGAAGAAGAAAAGTGAGGGAGAGAGGAGGTGTGAGCTAGGGGAAAGTGAGGAAGAGAGGAGGGGAGGGGGAGGGGAAATGTGGTATGGTTGCGGCTTAGCAGTAGCGCTGGGCTCAAAACGCGTTGCTGCTAATAAGCTAGCAATAGCGCTCCTCTTGCACACGCGTTAATGCTAAGCGGGGCCCTCCATATGGCCAGTTTCAGAATTAGCAGTAATGACATGAAAGAAAAGTGTGCTACTACTATTACATTAGCAGTAGTGCGGTTATTCTGAGCGCGCTACTGCTAAACCTAGTGTGGCGGAAACGGTCGGTCAATTTTAGCAGCGCTGTTCTACCGAGCCGCGCTACTGCTAAGTTTATAGCAGTAGCGCGTATCCGCGGACCGCGCTACTGCTAATTAGCAGTAGCGCCTCTTCCTGTCCCATGTTGCTGGTTAGATTCTGTGTATAAGGTTTTCCCTAATAGTGTATAGTTCTTCTTTTAGTCATTGCAATTTTAATTTAGAGGCTACAGCTTCAAATGTCGAAGCACATCGTTTAGTTAGGTTTTCTACTTCTCTTAGTCATTTGTGGTTGGGAGCTCCTCATGCTGTGAACTCCATTCCTGTAAACATTATCCAAGTTGAATAAAGGCTAGATGCTTTTGGCTCAAAGAAAAAATAAACTTCTTGGCATTCCATTGCAAATTGGACGATGTTATATTATTAAGTATCACAGCTCGTCTGGCCTTATATTATTAAATACCATAGCTTTTCTTGGCACATAACAGACGGGTGATGCATAATGGGAGGGAGGGGTTTGTTTTGTGCGTCTGAACATTATCTTTATATATATATGTATATATAACGTTCTATTTATTGGAGTTCAGCTTGTCTAAATCCTAGTGTTTTTTAGCGATTAAAAAATAGTATTTTTTTGAAGTTTCAAAATTAAATCATACTACATCTTCTAAAGTCTAAAAATTATGTACGCATATCATAGTATAATATTAGGCATCAAATAGGTACCATATTCATGTTTAGATTTACAGATTTGAATTAGTAATGCAATTCATGTAATATTTACTGGACTTTGAAATCATTTGGCACCCAAAAATGGTCCCCTTTGATGAAAAACACCACCTGTTTTGGAATTAGAAAACCACTTAAGGAATTTGATTGGATCAACGTTTTGTGTTGTAGAAAAGGAAAATTTCATCAATCAATCTGAGATGCAATGCCAAGAACAGATGATATATTTTCTTGCAGGGATTGGAAATTCTTAGTTCCGAGAAATAGCCAAACGGTACAAATTATTATCATGTAAATAGAGAGTCAGACATTCATTTAGCTAGACAAACAATCTATTTGTTGACAAAATAATAGGTGGCAGCATACCTAAATACTTGTCGACATACCATCTCCATGCCACACAAATACAATTGAACATAGTTTTACAACAGCAGACCAACATCACCTTTTCACCAACACTAGACGGAAAATAAATAGTGGATCTTTTGAGAGCATTTCATGATATTTGGCACCTTCTTGACATCCCATCTCCTGTGCCACAAAAATACAATGGAAAGTAGTTTTACAACAATAGACCAAGATTACCTTGTGCTGATGCGCCGCCAACTCCGTCGAAGGTCTTGACCCCTTCCCTGAGCGGCCTCCATATCATACGCCAGAAGCCGGATTGTGAAAGAGGCGGGATCGTGCGTCGGGCAGGAAGGGAGGGGCAGGAAGAGGGGAGAGCGATTGGTCCGCCCAAGGCGGACGACACGTTGTGGGATATGATGTAGGCGACATTGGAACACTAGTGTAGAACCGGCCTATAGTCACGGGTCGTAAGGGCCTTTAGTGTCGGTTCTCGAACCGGCTCTAAAGGATGGGGGCTAAAGTCTATCCCCTTTAGTCTCGTTTAACACGGCCCGACAGCAAAGGTCCTCCATATGGCATTTGATGTCGGCGTGGGTTAGGAGCCTTTAGTGCCGATTGGTAACACCAACCAATACTAAAAGTATTTAGTTTTTTTTAAACTTATTATTTTTCCTTTTAATTCTTTAGGGGTTTATGAATTAATTATGGTTTAATTTTCCTTTTAATTTTGTGTTTTCCATTCAATTAATTTTTATTTCAAACATATATTACGCTGCTACTACATATTGTACACATGTTGTGCATATATATAAGTATAAATAGAGGGGTTTATGTATGTAAATATATATATATATATGTATATATGTATATATGTATATATATATATGTATATATCTATATATATACCCCACTTGAACTGACGTGGTTTACAGATTGGACTGACTGTTTGCCGAGCGGGTGGACTGATATTTTCATTACGCTGAACTGATAATCTTGTTTAGTACAAAAACATATTAATCAGACATTGCAAGAAAAAATCGTCGGAACGGGACGTGTAATATATCGTTGGAAAGTCCTTGACATCTAAATTACAGTCATATAATTTATTTTGTAAAATCATCATGGTTTAAAAGCAGTTTTGAAAAAAAAACGTTTTTTTGAAAACCGAAATCGCGAATCGTATTTTGAAGTTAATTTTCAAATGGTTTGTCGGAATTGAGCAAACGAGATGGTGTTGGAAAGCTGGTAAAAATCCGCATCTTCCATATGCAAATTGATTATTCAAATTATGTACGATTTAAAAGGAATTTTGAAAATGGTGAAATTCTGGGCGAAACGTATTTTCGCGATTTTTTGCAAACGGCTTGTCGGATTGACGCACATGACATGGCGTTGGATAGCTATAGAAAATGCAGAACTTGTGAGTTTTGAAAGTTTTTTCTAATTCTTTATGGTTTAAATTTGAATTCGAATTTGGTGAAATTTGGTATCGAACGTTATTTTTTCTGAAAAGTTTGTCGAAATAAGGCAAATAATATACCGATAGAAAGCTATCAAAAATGCAAAACTTAGTCATGTTGAATGCTTTCTCAAATTTGCAACCGTTTAACAGTAATTTTGAATACGGCGAGACCCGTCTTGCTGTTTTCCCGTCCGAAAACAAAGCGCACGTACTGATAAATGTGTGCGTTTGTACTGAGCGTTTTTCATTGAATGTACTTTACTCTGTTTTCTATACTGTTTTCGTTAAAAAAATTCAACTATTTATCAGAGTTGAGCAAATTATATTATTCTGTTACTATTACCGAACTGACGACTTGAAGCAGTTGTACTGACGTTTTCCATCTCGTCGAGTTGGGGCGTCATGCGGGCCGGTGGGATGGGGCGGCGCAACGACTGCCTCTGGCGGCAGGAGGTGGGGCGGGGTGGGGCGGGTCGCAGCAAAGCCCAGCCTCGTACTGACGCTTTTCATCTCGTCGAACTGATTGTCGAGCAAGGGCGGCACGTGGGGCCGGCAAGCTAGGGCGGCACGACGACTGCCTTCGGCGGTAGGACGTGGGTCGGGGTGAGCTGCATGGCAGTAGAGTCCAGCCTCGTACATGTTGGACGCATCGCTGTATACATACATATATATTTATATATATATATATATATATATATAGATAGATAGATAGATAGATAGATACATACATACATATAGGGATTGACTATTCGTCATCCTGGGTGAGGAATAATTATTCTTCAGCCCCCTCTATTTTCATATCGATGCACCGTAATTTTACGATTCCGTAAATTTTATCGTATTTCATACATAAAAAGAGACCGTAAAAAAATATATAGTCACCGTAAATAATATATGTCATGTAAATTTACAAACATAAAAACATAATATAAAATATACATAAAATGTGATTTTTCGGGTGTTATGACTTATATTTTTAATTTTTTAGGTCAAACTTTATGTAGTAAATCAATATAAATGTAACTATTTGCATTTGGAATGTAATTTATTTACCTTGGGTGAAGAATAACTTATTCTATACCCTGCGTGATGAATAGACTTTCTATATGTATATGTGTGTGTGTGTGTATATATATATATATATATATATAATTTCTCCTACAATTTGAGGATCATTATATATATATGCAGGCATTATTGCTTCTTGTTCTTGATCTTGTAATAATATTCTTCTTTGTGATCTATGATGTGGTCGACTAAAATCCAGCTAATTCCTCTTCAATTGCTCGTACCCGAGCCTCTGTTATGAGCTAGCCCCGAATCTCCGTCAGCTACACGATGGAGATCAAGATGAATATATTAGTTATGTGTATATATATTATCTAGATCATGATAAAAAAAATTATGGATAGTGTTCTGGCAACGTACCCAAATATTTCTTTCGTTTCTGCTCCTTTGAAACGTGATCATGCGAATGTTTTCGCAAACGTAGTATGCGCATAAACTAGTCCCCTGCTCTAGCTTCATGCATTTTACGAGAATAAAATTCAATCAGGTAATATTTAATTAAGCATGATAATGATATTGAAAATAGAACTAAAGAGATGCACGAATGTAGCTAGCTAGATAGTACTACTTAATTACCTTGGGTCGCATCCATTCCAGTTCTTGTGCCCAGTCGCCTGGAACCTGTTTGATGAACTTGGCCCAAGCCCTGCCCGCCGGCAAAGAAAATAAATAAATGAGTTATTAACTAGTTGATATCAGGATATGAAGTAATTAAAGAGGGCCGACATAGTGCAACAATGATTGAAATTACGTGTCAAGCAGCCCCTCACGATTGCGTATTCGGATGGATCATTTAATAGCGAGTCGAGTACTTCAACTTTTCCCTTGTCAACTTCAATGATTAACAAGATTCTAACTGCATAACTCATCAACAACACTTATTAACATCTAGTAAGAAAAAAATAGAATTTATAGTACAAGATATATATATATATATATATATATATATATATATATATATAGTAACACTCACCCAAAGTTGTAAGGAAGTAGTATTTCTGGTTGGGTGTTTAGATGCTTTAAAAAATCTAGCATCGCTTTCTCTGTGTCTTTTCGAGAAAACTGTGTCTTTTCTCGAATATGAAGTTTCCCATATCTTTTGATTAATCGTATTTGGGTCAATGAACCCAATGCCGAGCGTCCAACTTGTTTCATTTCATACATCTTCATTCTGCACAATACCATGGAAACGAATATAGTGAGGATAATTTCAGGTAATGAACGAGAGAACAACTAGGTAGAGACTTAAATTATAGAAAGAAATCACTTACAGACAATAACAACTCACTAAAGATTTGTCGGGTATGTCTTCATTGAATAACTGAAACAACTCTGCATAATGAATCCACACATCTTTTTTATGGAAGTAATGCCTCTCTTTGACTCTCACCATGAGGGACTCTTCATTGGTATGTGCTATTATTTGCATGTACCACGTATGCAAATCATACATTCTCATTGGTAGAAGCTTGTATCGCTAGTCGTCGTAGCTGCGGACTCTCTCTTCCATTGTTGCTTAGGTGACGGAGCACGCTGACACCGTGCCGAACCTGGAGGAGGAGTCGGCTGACGTGGTGCCGGACTTGGAGGAGGAGGAGTTGGCTAACGTCGTGCCGGACTTGGAGGAGGAGTCGGGTGACGGAGTGTCGGACTTGGAGGAGGAGGAGGAGTCGACTGATGTGGCGACGGACTTGGAGGAGGAGGAGTCGGTGGCCTTGGAAAGACGATGCAATCCTTTTCCCATAGAATGATATGATGTACGGCCTCTCCCAGTTTCTCTCCTCGTCACCTCCAGGAATGTCAAGTTGTAGCTCATGATATGCTAACATCACTTCATCAACCCCGACACGAGCATAGCCAGCTGGAATGAGATTGCAATGGAAGGTTGCTTCTGGGGGATTTGCTAAAGCATAGCCGTCTGCCACCTTCATGGATAAGTTCTTCACTTTCATGTGTAGCTCACAGTTAGTCCTGTCTTTCATATCATCCACAGGGTAGCTAGCTAGTAGTGCATCGTCATCGATATCGTCCGGGGAGGAACCCACGCTGCTTCTCGGCATAGATGGGATGGTGGTATCCAATGTTGGATCGATCTGCTCATGCTGCCGCTGAGACGCCCTTTCCTGGCTGAGTGAGTCAATCTGCTCCAGCTGCCGCCTGACTCTGGATTCTAAATCCAGGTGCTTTGATTTGAGGCCTTCAAGGCGGAGTGCTTCCTCCTTCTTCTTCTCCTCCTGCATCTTCTTTCTCGCACGATTTCTGTAGTCGTCGTTCCAACCCGCAAACCCTTCAAACCACAGAACAACGCCTTTGCCTCGTGTTCTTCCCAGGTGTTCAGGATTCTTCAGGGCGTGCGTAAGCTCGTCGTCCTCTCTATTGGGCGTGAACACCCCCGTTCGAGCTTCTTTGATTTTCATCAGAATTTCGTCTCTCACTTTTTTAAGACTTGCCTTCACCATAATAGCCCCTGTCTTTGGGTCCAACTTCTCCCCATGCGCATAAAACCATGTCCTGCACCTCGAGGGCCAGGTCACTGTAACTGGAGCGACCCTTGCACTAATCATATCTTTTTCGGATTGATCCCACTTAGGCAGGGCCGTCTGGTAGCCACCTGGCCCCAGAGTATGGTGTCACTGCTTTTTCACATCATTAATCTTGTTCTTTCTCGACCGTTCCTTAGCTAGTTCTGAATCCTTGAACTTCACGAAATCATCCCAGTGATCTTTTGCCTTCATCAGTGCTTCCTCGAATTTTGGAGTCGTCTTGTTTGCTTTGACGTACGCAGCCCATGCATTTTTCTTGAAGGTGTTGAATGCGATCGCCATATTTTGAAGAGCATAGTTTCTGACTTTATTCAGATCTATATCTGTCAAATTATCTGTTAGTGCGAAATGTGACATCAGCTTGGTCCAAAGCACATCTTTTGCCTTTTCATCGACAAAAGTAACTCCTTCTCGATATCCCTTTGCTGGCTTTTTCCCTTCTTGTGTGGAGATCGAGATTTGGTCCCTCACAATAACTTCGCATTGATTCTTGAACTTGGTCGCATTTTTCTTAGGTTCAAGCGGTTCGCCAGTTGATGTATTGATGGAATCGATGCTGAACTTTACGCCAGGGTCCAACTTTTTGGCCGGGCCTTGAACTACCCTATCGCTTGTAGAAGATTTGCTCGATCTGGAGGCCTAAAAAAAGAAAGATTGATTTGTTAATACGTATACAACTCAATTAAGACATGTAATGATCACCGGATGCCTTATCTAATAAATATACCTCGCCGGTCTTTGTTATTTGAAGAACATTTTCTTCGTCAACATCGTTGTCGAATTCATCTTTTCTCTCATCTTTCTCAAACATACAACCCTCACCGGAATTGTTTAGATATTGCGAGCCGTCATCCTCTTCATGTTCATGCTCTGGGCTCGTGGAGCGTATGACGTTAAACAGAGCCTCTTCTCCTTCTCTGTCAGTATTGCCCATAACTTTTATTTAACTAACCCAGAAGAAAGATAAACAATTTAGTATTCAAATTAGAACGCATGTAATCAATAAGCAAAAGTGAATCATAGTACATAATATGCATCATCGAATATAATCTCGAATAAATCGTCTCGAATATTATCGAATATAATCTCGAATACATCTTGAATATTATCACTAATACATCTCGAATATTATTAATTATATAATATCACTACTACAGATCCAGTTGACGTCTCGCGCAGCAGGCGGTGGACACCCAAAGAGAAGGAACTATGACAGGATCATAGCTTGGGTGAGATCCCTGAAGAACCTGCCAGGTATTGGAGAACCTGACGTCCAACGCATCCATGTACCGACGGACATGCTCGTCCTCCTCCCTGACACGGCGGCATACCATCTCCGGCAGGGCTGGCTGCCTCCGCACCGACAATGGCCCATGCGAACGACACCAAAGAAGATACGGGTCGACGACGGGACCCGGGTTCCACACAAAGTTGCGCGCCCCTAAAGGTAGCACCTCCCAGTGCCAGCCCGGTGGGGCCCAATCCCAAACGTTGCCCCTCTAAAGCAGGACGTCGTCGCGATAGAGTCGGCGACGAGGATGGGGGCCAGACATCGTTGACTCCGAGAAGAGTCATTTTTTAAATGCTTCATTGTGATTTCTTATATACACGGAACTTTCAGAATCCTAACAAAATCTCTTAACCTTACGACCCGCGACTTTTACAAATACATAACAAATACTACTTGCAAATTCATACATATATAAGAAACTTTTGCAAATACAACATTATAATATGCAACTTTTGCAAATACTAATTGCTACACATTGGATCAAATGTTAAAATTCATCAACTTTTTTTACACATATATTGGATCAAAATGTAAAAATTCCTTCACTTTTTGTATAGATCTAACTAATCATCTAGTGAAAAAATGTCAAAATTCGTCAAATGTCAAAATTCCTTAACTTTTATATATACATCAAAATTCTTGCATCTAATCATCTAATCATCTATACATCTAATTAATCATCTAATTATCAAAATTGTGTGTGTGTGTTAATTCATCAAAATTATGGGGGGTCGGGCCGGGGAGGGGCTGGCGGCCGCCATGGCGGCATAGGGGGCGAGGGAGAGGGGAAGAGGGGGGAGCTCACAGCGGGGCGACGGGACGACAGCGAGGCGAGGGGAGTCGGGGGCGGCGACGGTGAGGAGCTCGGGGCTGGAGGAGCGGGCACGGGCGCATTCGGGCGGTGTTAGGCCGGGCTCGGGGAGAAACGGGCGCAGGCGGCGTCAGAGATCGGCGCGAGGAGGCGAGACAGCGACGGTGTGGGCGGCGTCGAGGAGGCGAGACGGCGACGGCGGCGATGTCGCGAAGAGGAGAAGAATGCAGAGTAACTGAAAAAATTTGAAGTGTTGTATATATATAAGGAGGCCTTTGGTCACGGTTGGTGGCTCCAACCGTGACTAAAGGGGGTCTTTGGTCATGGTTGGAATCACCAACCGCGACTAAAGGTGTGTTCCTCGCGTAGGAGCACTACGGCGGAAGTTTAGTCCCACCTCGCAAGTCGACGGGCGCCTCGACCAGTTTATAAGCCCCATCGTGAGCACTGCATTGAGCTCCTCTCTAATGCAGGCCTTCTGAGCCTACCTCTGTTGCGATTCCCTGTGGGCCTAGTGGGCCTTGCGGGCCTGCATCCTAGCCCAAGTTGGGTTTCTAGTCGTATGCAGGCCGTGGCAGCCCAGTAGGCGGGAGTTTTTAAAAAAAAATCCTTTTTTTGCTTTATTTATTTTCTTTTATTTTTGAGTTTTTTTGCTTTATTGAGAGTCAATGAGTGAATCTTTATTGAGAGTTAATAAATTTGAGTGAATCTTTTTTTATGCCTTTTTCTATTAGTGCCAGTAGTTTTCAAATTCGAGTAGTTTAAATTTGAATTATTTGAAATTTATGTGAATCACTAGTTTGTGAATAACTTTACTTTAAAAATAGTTTTTCTAGTGATTCTTTTCTCTACTATTTAATATTATCGTGTTTTATCATTATATCCAATTTGGTAATTCTTAGGTTATTTAAAAAATGAAATGCCTTTGTAACATGCGAGTTTTCGTCTGAAACCCTGATAATTCAAAAGAGATTGTCCATTTTGTATACGAAGTGCATCCAGTTTTTGCCGTAACCCTCTTAGATTTTTAGCACATGCTATGTGGGTGAATTGATGATACCATGCCAACTTTCAACCTTTTCAGAGTTCATTTGTAGTGCTTATCAATTTCAGGGCATTTAGCTCAAAAAAAATCAGTAAATGCATGAAAAATAGCAAATGAAGTCAGAAAGGGTTGAAAATTGATGGCCTCCCTTCGAATGGTGCATACGGAATGCACAAAAAGTCTGGAGTTGAAATAAGTTAAAACACGAAATACCTTTATAACAAGCGAGTTTTTGTCTCAAACCCTCATACTTCGAAAGAGATTGTCCATTTTGTACATGAAGTGCATCTAATTTTTGCCCTAACTCTCTCAACTTTTTAGCACATGCTATATGGGTGAAATGATGATACCATGCCAACTTTCAACCTTTTTAGAGTTCATTTGTAGTGCTTATATATTTCAGGGTCATTTAGCTCAAAAAAATCAGTAAATGCATGAAAAATAGCAAATGAAGTCAGAAAGGGTTGAAAATTGATGGCCTCCCTTCGAATGGTGCATACTGAATGCACAAAAAAGTCTGGAGTTCAAATAAGTTAAAAAAATGAAATGCGTTTGTAAGAGGCGAGTTTTCGTCTAAAATCCTAATACTTCGAAAGAGATTGTCCATTTTGTACATGAAGTGCATCCAGTTTTTGTCGTTACCCTCTCAACTTTTTAGCACATGCTTTGTGTGTGAAATGATCATACCATGCGAACTTTCAACCTTTTCAGAGTTCATTTGTAGTGCTTATCAATTTCAGGGTCATTTAGCTCAAAAAAATCAGTCAATGCATGAAAAATAGCAAATGAAGCCGGAAAGGGTTGAAAATTGATGGCCTCCCTTCAAATAGTGCATACTGAACGCACAAAATACATATATACACTACTATTACAAAGATTCCCTTTGGTTTTTCCGAAGTGGGACTTTCTAGATATATAAGTCCGAAAACTAAATAGAGAAGCTAGTCACATCCTAGAGTGGGATCTTTGGGTGTAAAACTTTTTCTTCGCGTGTGTCCCTTTGCGTCGTAACCATGGACAATCTTCATCGTTTAACTTGATGCTCAGGTTGACATTCACTGTGAAGGGAGCAATTTCATGAAACTTTTCATAATCTTCTGACATGTCTGTCTTGTCCTCCACTACACGATGTTTCTTTTCCCTAAAAGAACTATGTGGCGCTTTGGCTCATCGCATGATGTATTTGCATCCTTATCTTTTCTTTTTCTCGGCTTGGTAGACATGTCCTTCACATAGAAAATCTGCGCCACATCATTGGCTAGGACAAATGGTTCGTCTACGTACCCAAGATTGTTGAGATCCACTGGTGTCATTACCTACTGCGGGTCTTCCTTTACCTCGCCTCCTGTCAGATTGACCCATTTAATTTGCACCTAAACAAAGGGATATTCAAATAAAGTCCATAGTCAAGTTCCCATATCTCCTCTATGTAACCATAGAATGTGTGCTTTGGCCCATTGTTGTTTGCTGCATCAAAGCAGACACCACTGTTTTGGTTGGCGCTCTTTTTATCTTGGGCGATCGTGTAAAATGCATTCCCATTTATCTCGTACCCTTTGAAAGTCAATATAGTCGAATATGGTAACTTGGACAGCAAGTATAGGTCATCTTCAACAGTGTCGTCATGCATGAGACGTGTCTGCAACCAACCGACGAAAGTCACCATTTGATCATGTGTAATCCAGTCGTCAAACTTCTCCGAGTGTTTGGAGCATAGAATATTCTTGTGTTCCTCGATATATGGAGCCACCAAGGCGGAACTTTGTAAAACTATGTAGTGTGCTTGCGCCAAAGAATGCCCGTCCCGTCATATTAGTGAATTCTTTCCTAGCATGCCTTTTCCACCCAGTCTGCCCTCATGCTACGATTCAGGAACACCTATCGGCTTAATGTCACGAATAAAGTCAACACAAAACTCAATGACCTCCTTTGTTTCATAGCCCTTGGAGATGCTTCCTTCTAGCCTAGCACGATTATGAACATATTTCTTTAAGACTCCCATGAACCTCTCAAAGGGGAACATATTGTGTAGAAATACAGGACCCAAAATGGCAATCTCCTCGACTAGGTGAACTAGGACATGCATCATGATATTGAAGAAGGATGGTGGGAACACCAACACGAAACTGACAAGACATTGCACCAATTCATTCTCTAACCTTGGTAGGATTTCTGGATCAATTACCTTCTGAGAGATTGCATTCAAGAATGCACATAGCTTCACAATGGATAATTGAACATTTTCCGGTAGAAGCCCCTCAATGCAACCGGAAACAGTTGCGTCATAATCACATGGCAGTCATGAGACTTTAGGTTGTGGAACTTTTTCTCTACCATATTTATTATTCCCTTTATATTCGATGAGAAGCCAGACGGGACCTTCGTACTGAGCAGGCATTCGAAGAAGATTTCCTTCTCTTCTTTGGTAAGAGCATAGCTGGCATGACCCTGAAACTGCTTTGGATCCATGCCGTCTTTTCCGTGCATACGTTCCTGGTCCTCCCGTGCCTCCGGCGTATCTTTTGTCTTCCCATACACGCCCAAGAAGCCTAGCAGGTTCACGCAAAGATTCTTCGTCACGTGCATCACATCGGTTGCAGAGCGGACCTCGAGGTCTTTCCAATACGGTAGGTCCCAAAATATAGATTTCTTCTTCCACCTGGGTGCGTGTTTGTCAGCGTCATTCAGAATAGATTGTGCACTAGGACCCTTGCCAAAGATTACTTTGAAATCCTTGACCATATCAAGTATTTCATCACCCGTACGGTGGTGAGGCTTCTTCCGGTGATCTGTCTCCCCTTTGAAATGCTTGCCTTTCTTTCTTACGGGATGCCTGCTCTAAAGAAATCAATGATGCCCCAGATACACATTCTTCTTACATTTATCCAAATATATACTGTCGGTATCATCTAAGCAGTGTGTGCATGTGTGGTATCTCTTGTTTGTCTGTCTTGAAAGGTTACTGAGAGCAGGCCAATCATTGATGGTTACAAACAGAAACGCATGTAGGTCGAATTCCTCCTGATCTTTCGCATCCCACGCACGTACACCTTTTCTATTCCATAGCTGTAAAAGTTGTTCAACCAATGGCCTTAGGTACACATCAATGTCGTTGCCGGGTTTCTTGGGGCCTTGTATGAGCATTGGCGTCATAATGAACTTCCGCTTCATGCACAACCAAGGAGGAAGGTTATAGATACATAGAGTCACATGCCATTTGCTATGATTGTGGTTCTGCTCCCCAAAAGGATTAATGACATCTGCACTTAAACCAAACCATACGTTCATTGCATCCTTTGCAAAGTCCTTCCACTTTCTCTCAATTTTTCTCCACTGCGACCCATGAGCGGGCATTCTCAACTTCCGGTCTTTCTTACGGTCTTCATTGTGCCATCGCATCAACTTGGCATGCTCTTTGTTTTGGAACAAATGTTTCAACCGTGGTATTATAGGAGCATACCACATCACCTTGGCTAGAATCTTCTTCTTGGGGCGCTCGCCCTTAACATCACCAGGGTCATCGTGGCCGATCTTATAGCACAATGCACAGCATACCGGGCACGCATTCAAATTCTCGTACTCACCGCGGTAGAGGATGCAGTCATTAGGGCATGCATGTATCTTCTCGACCTCTAATCCTAGAGGGCAGACAACCTTCTTTGCTTCGTACGTACTCTCTGACAATTCGTTGTCCTTTTGTAGCTTCTTCTTTAACATTATCAGCAACTTTTGAAATGCCTTGTCAGATACACCATTCTCTGCCTTCCATTGCAGCAATTCCAGTGTGGTATCCAACTTTTTATTGTCATCTTCGCAATTTGGGTACAACCCTTTTTTGTGATCCTCTAACATGCACTACAACTTCAGCTTCTCCTTTTCACTTGCGCAGTTTCTCTTTGCATCGGCAATGGCCCGACCAAGATCATCAGCGGGCTCATCTGATGCCTCTTCTTTAGCTCCTTCCCGCATTGTCGGCTCAGCTTCTTCCCCCATTGTTGTACCATCATATTCATGGAACCCATGGCCAGGATAGCTGTCGTCATCCTCTTCTTCTTCATTCTCTTCCATTAGGACCCCTCTTTCTTCGTGCTTAGTCCAACAGTTATAGCCGGACATGAAACTGGACTCAAACAGGTGGACTCAAACTGGACTCAAACAGCTAATTTGAGCTCAAATTGCATAAATCAAATAAACTACCACATACAAACTAAAACCCACAAATTACTATACTTATAGAACATTGCAAGAGCTAATCTAGCAATGAGAGATGAAAGAACAAAGTTGCTAACCTTTGTGAATACTTGGATGGATGGGATACCTCCAAATCTTGACAAATTTTGGCAAAAATGGAGGATGAGCTTGAGGAAGAGAAGAAGAACAGAGAGGATAGGAAAGGGGAAGAACAGAGGACTCTGCTCGGGCTGGCACTAAAGGGTTTCAATATAGGGGAACCTTTAGTTGCGGTTGGTGGTTCCAACCGCGACTAAAGGTTAGCCTATAGTCGCGGTTGGAGCCACCAACCGGGACTAAAGGTTCCCGTGGGGCACCAGGATGGTGCCAGCCTGCGCCACTACACTTTTAGTGTCGGTTCGTGGCACGAACTGGGACTAAAGGTCCATAACGAACCGGCACTAATGATCCCCGTAATGAACCGGCACTAATGATCATATTAGTGTCGGTTCAAAAGCCAACCATGACTAATGAGGTGGACGTAAGGTCTGCTTTCTACTAGTGGGTGATCGTGGTCGTGATTTTTTTATGGAGCGATGGTGATTTGTCTGAACTTCTCAGGGAGATGGAAGACGAACCGGTACGGGGCGATTGGTTGTTCACGGTGGGATCAGTGGCTTCATAAGTGCGCTTAACAAAGATTTTAACCTTAGAACTTGTGATTAGACGGTCGAGATGATGAGTTGGATCTGTCTTCTCGTCCTTTTATAGAGGTAGTAAATAATAGATGAAACGGCAGCTGCCATATCTTTTTAGAAAACCACGATACACCTTTCATACATGTGTTTGTGAATATTTCCATTTTTCTTTATGTTTTCTTTTTTATATAAACTGGAATTGCCATTTTTTATAATTTATGGACAAAAACATTCATTTTAATAGATATGTACTCCATCCGTCCCAGAGTAAATGACTCAATTTTATATTAAAATTAATATAAAATTAAGTCATTTATTTTGAGATAGAGAGAGAGTAAAATATAAAAGTTGTACACTCGAGCGGGTCTACTGGCAGGTGGCAGCTTGGACGCGGTGGGCATGGAACCGCTGCCTCCACACGGTGACAACGACAACCCCATCTGAGGCCATGCCGGCGTTGCGGACTTCTACCGACTCCTCACATGTGTTGCGTCATGATGCCCAGCTATCCCAACCTTGCCTGCGTCCATCGTCTACGGCGTCGATCTGGCCGACGTGGTCTGCTGCATGTTCGAGAACTTACGAGTACAGGACTAGCATCGTGGTGAACTAGGAAAAGCGTACGCCAGATTTTTTTTTGAAGGAGAAGGGTAACGCGTAGGCCATGGAGTTGGGACTAGTGCACTAGTAGAAAATAGGGCATCGGTTCTGGCCGGCCAGCCCATTAGTCCCGGTCCAGTTATGAACCGAGACTAATGGGAGCAACAGTCCCGGTTCGGGAGGCCAAGGGGCCGGGCGGGGCACGTGGGGCATTGGTCCCGGTTCGTAGGACACATTTGGTCCCGGTTCCATACACGAACCGGGACCAATGTGCCTCGCTCCTAGCCCACAACCATTGGTCCCGGTTCGTGGCTAGAACCGGGACCAAAGGGGGTGACCGTTCGCCTGGTGCGAGCCCATTTAGTCCCGGTTGGTGGCTCAAACCGGGACTAAAGGTTCGAACGGTTCGCATCCCACGACGCCTCGCGGTTCGAGAAAAATCAGTAAATGCATGAAAGATATCAAATGAAGTCAGAAAGGGTTGAAAATTGTTGATGTGGTTTGAATGGTGCATTTTGAACACATGAAAAGCCTATAGTTCAAATAAGTTCAAGAAAATGAAATGCCTTTTCTAACCGATGTGTTTCCGTCCGAAACCCCGATACTTCGAAAGAGACTGTCTGTTTTGTACGCGAAGTGCATCCTGCTTTTGCTGTAACCCTCCTAACTTTTTAGCACATGCTATGTGGATGAAATGTTGATACCATGCCAACCTTCAACCTTTTCAGACTTCATTTAAAGTGCTTTTCGATTTCAGAGTCATTTAGCTCAAAAAACAAGTAAATGCATGAAAAATATCAAATGAAGTCAGAATGGGTTGATAATTGATGGTGTGGCTTTGAATGGTGCAATTTGAACACACGAAAAGCCTGGATTTCAAATAAGTTCAAGAAAGTGAAATGCCTTTTGTAATCGATGAGTTTCCGTTCGAAACCCCGATACTTCGAAAGAGATTGTTTGTTTTGTACGCAAAGTGCATCCAGCTTTTGCCGTAACCCTCTCAACTTTTTAGCACATGCTATGTGGGTGAAATGATGATACCATGCCAACATTCAATCTTTTCAGACTTCATTTGAAGTGTTTTTCAATTTCAGGATAATTTAGCTCAAAAAAACCCAGTAAATGCATGAAAAATATCAAATGAAGTCAGAAAGGGCTAAAAATTGAGGATGTGGCTTTGAAGGGTGCATTTTGAACACACAAAAAGCCTGGAGTTCAAATAAGTTCAAGAAAATGAAATGCCTTTTGTAACTAGTGAGTTTCCGTCCGAAACCCCGATACTTCGAAAGAGTCTGTCCGTTTTGTACACGAAGTGCATCCTGCTTTTGCCGTAACCCTCTCAAATTTTTAGCACATGCTATATGGGTGAAATGATGATACCATGCCAACTTTCAACCTTTTCATACTTCATTTGAAGTGCTTTTCAATTTTAGGGTCATTTAGCTCAAAAAAACAACAGAAAATACATGAAAAATATCAAATAAAGATAGAAAAGGTTGAAAAATTGATGATGTGGTTTAGAATGGTATAGTTTGAACACACGAAAAGTCTGGAGTTGAAATAAGTTGAAGATAATGAAATGCCTTTTGTATCCGATGAGTTTCCGTCCAAAACCCCGATACTTCAAAAGAGACTGTCCGTCTTGTACACGATAATTCAAAAGAAACTTGATATTATATACAATTCATGCAACTAAAATTATCAAAGTTATTTTTGTTAAAAAAATTAATAGAAAAAAAATATTCATAAATTATTTTTTGTTAACAACTTTTAATATGCAAAAAATAACATAAAAATAGCAAAAGTGAAAATAGATGCGATTATACTGAAATTCAGCCTAAAATCAAAGTGCTAGTTAGGCACCTAACTAGCCTTTTGAATTTAGGCTGAATTTCAGTATTAACACATCTATTATCACTATCCGAGGAGCTCAACGTAACAGGTGCGGCGGGGCTTATAAGCAGGTTCGGGCAACCTTCGCTTGGCGAGGTGGGACTAAACTCGCACCACACCGCTGTGCAAGGCCATTGATCCCGGTTGGTGGACCCAACCGGGACCAATGCCACACTTTAGTCCAGGTTTGTCGCACCAACCGGGACCAAAGGGCCTGTTTCCCGCCATTTGGGCTGTTGAAAACAGGGCTTTGGTCCCGGTTGGTGGCACCAACCGGGACCAAAGGTCCCTGTGGCCGCCCTTTGGGTGGCGGAAAATAAGGCTTTGGTCCTGGTTGGTGCGACAAACTGGGACTAAAGGGGGGCATTGGTCCCGGTTGGGTGCACCAACCGGGACCAATGCTCCTTCTATATGACAAGCACTTCGCAAAATTCGCAGTTTTCACTCCACTTCGCCCTCGTCGCCGCCCCGAGCCCGCTGTCGCCGTCGCCGTTCCCATCCCCTTCGTCGCCCACGTCGCTGCCTTGTCGCCTTCCCCGCCGCCCCGCCGCCGCCCCCGCCGCCCCCGTCGCCTCCCTCGCCGTCCCCGTTGTTGTCCCCGTCGCTGCCCCCGTCGCCTCCCCCGCCTCCCCCGTCGCCGCCCCGCTCCCGTTGCCGCCCCTCCTCCGTCGCCTCCTCCATCGCTGCCCCGTCGCCGTCGCTGCCCCGCCCCCGTCGCTGCCCCGCCCCCGTCGCCGCTCCGTCGCCGCCCCGCCCCCGTCACCGCCCCGCCCTCGTCGCCGCTCCGGCTCGTTGCAATTTTTTTTGAAATATATGTTGATTTTTATGCTTTTTTAGCATGTGTATGCATGTTAGATTAGTAAGTTTATGTTAGCTAGATTAGTATGTGCACGTTAGATTAGTATGTTTATGCTTTTTTTAAAGTAGATTAGTATGTTTATGTTAGCTAGACTAGTATGTGTATGTTAGATTAGTATGTTTATGCTTTTTTTAAAGTAGATTAGTATGTTTATGTTAGATTAGTATGTATATGTTGTTTTTGGGTTTTATGAAAAATTAGTCGACGATGCCCGGCCCGCATCCTCGTCGTCGAGTAGTCCGCGAGAGCCTGCTTGATAGGCGCCATGTCCGGGACTGGGCTCCGCCGGGCTGGCACTGGGAGGTGCTACCTTCCCGGGCTCGGAGGTTGGTGAGGAATGCAGGTATCGTCGTCGACCCAGACCTTCTGTGGTGGCGGTCATGCGGGCCACTTTCGGTGCAGAGGTAGCCGGCACCCGCGAAGGTGGTACGTCGCTGTGTCAGGGAGGAGGACGAGCACGTCCGTCGCTACATGGCGGCATTGGATGCCCGGTTTGACAATACCTGGCAGATCCTTCAGGGATCTCACTTGAGTTATGATCCCGTGATGGTTCCTTATCTTTGGGTGTCCACCGCCGGCGACTCAGAGACCGCTAGTGAACCGAGTTCACTGTCCTCCATTTTGGATTCTAGGATATTCGATCTGTATTAGTGATATTATATTCGAGGTCATTATAAATATTAACGTATTAGTGATATTTTATCGGTATAATGCGTGTGTGACTTTCAGTCTGTTGTAGCTCCTTGTGTGACTTTCATGTGTGTTCTTGATGGAGGAAGGAATCCCGACTGTTATCGTGGGGGGCGCTTCCTCTTTCTTCTCTTCCTCGCGATATACTTGTTGATATATTGCGCAAGAAAAGAAGAGGGGAGACGTGAATCACAGACGGTCAAACTATTACCGTGAGAGAGTGTTCACCAACATATATACACCACCGTATCAATATGAGAGAGTGCGCACCAACACACCATGAGATATGAGAGTTATTTAAGGAAAGCCTTGACGGACCGAAAGTCACACACGCATTAATTAAAATCCAAAGCGTGTCGTAATTCTTGAACTGGATTATTCGGGATGATGTATTAGTGATATTATATTCAAGTTCATTATAAATGTATTTGTGATTTGCAAGTCATTTCAGTATTTTTTTTCTATGTCATTGCGCGATATATGAAACGGGTTTACTTTAGGTCTGTTTTGGCTCATTGTGTGTCTTTGAGTGAGGAAGAGTGTCCACCATATGTATATATATATATATGAGAGAGGAAGAATCCCGACTGTTGTTGTGGGGTCGCTTCTCATTCGTTCCCGTGTGCTAGACATTTTGGTGTAATGCACTCGGGGACGGATGGAGGAGCCACCATCACCGACTGTCGCAATATTAGAGGGAGTGCCCACCATATACGTCAGATGTGAGTTTAGGAAGGAAAGACTCGACAGACCTAAAGTCAGCCCGTTGCATATTGAGTAATAGTGATCTGTGTGTTGATCAGTTTTCTCGTAGTTTTCTTCGATCGATTTTAAATATTTCAACTATGAGCCCGTGCCGTAATTCTTGAATCATGAACATAGGAAATGTCGTCGTCATCAGATGACGATGGGATCCAAGCGTGTGAATTTTGCGGTGAAGATAAAGGTCTTTGTGACCAGACTTGGTTGTGAGACGGCAGGTTCTTCACCATGAAGCTTTATGAGGACTTTGATATTTCTAAGGTACACAACGATGACAACTATTTTTTCGTAATTAAGCATGACTTATGTTTCTTTCCTTCAAAGTGTAATTTCTATTTTATACAATTCGACTAGTTCGTCCCATATCATGCAAGACGGTATTTCTTGGAGAGGCTCGATTTCGAAGAGCACGAGAGTTTTGAGACGAGGACAGCCAACCTAAGGACTAAACATGGTCACACATTTATTGTGAAAGTAATGAATGCACCTAATAACACAGAAATAGGGTGCTCAAATTGAGAAGCTCTTTGCAAGGCATATGGATTTCAGGAAGATATGGAAATAACCTTCGATCTTCATCCCGGAGATCATATTGAAGGAAACATCGACATTTGGGTGGATGTCGATATGTTTCCTGTTTTATCTCCATGCGAGTTTGTCAACCATGCATATTTGTCAAGTAATTTGCATTATATATCTATAAATATTAGGTGTTCATGCGTACTAAATTTGTTAATTTTTAATTTATAGCTTATTTCGTTTCTTCGAGTGAAATACAGAACATAATCGACACGACACACTACACTTATGGATCACATCTAACTTGGGAGGAGAAGGATGATCTTATCTACTTTGTTATTGGTGTCATAGCTGGTAGAGACATCTTCCTGTATAATTTGGGAACTGGCCCAAATTATACATTGTACAGGACACTAGTGCATAGGTTGAGGGCAGATGACATTCGCTGAAATATCTTGGTAAGAGTTGCTAATTAAGTACACTAGTACTGTTGCGTAAATGGTATTGATTACATTGCTAACTAGGCTACTCTATATTATGTTCTTCAATAGAAATTGCCAAATGAAGTTATGGCATCGTTGATGCAACCCGAAGGTAATATGACAATAAAAAAAGCCTTCCATCCCGAGTTATCTTTTGCATACTCGACTGAGCGCAAACCACCAAGAAGGCTCCAAATTGAAGCATGGGGACAAATAAAGAAGGATCGCAAGCCCCAAGTTGGAGATCGTTGGATCTCTTTGCTTCATCATGGAGACATTGGTGTGATTCTCTTTTATCCATTTTACCTAAGAGGGAGGAGTAGGTCCTATGAGGGAGGACTATGTTATTTTATCTTTTTTGTTTTGTTTTATGAGACTTTAACTTTGTATGCTTAAGATGATGATGAGCTGTTAGATCTTGTGTAATTAATGGTTTTCTGTCATTTGCTTACTAGCTAGCGTCGAGTTCTCTATATGTATAGTAGCTAGCGTCGACCAAGCACAGAAAAAGAGAGATCACTTTTCTCTATTAGCTAGCTAACACAATATGAAACCCCTAAATTAACCCTTCAAAACCCCCTCAACCCCCTAAACCCCGCCTTTCAAAAAACCCAGCTCCTGTCAGATGCTGATGCGTGGATGCCTTTTGGTCCCAGCTGGTGTTACAAACCGGGACTAAAGGTCCTCCTGCCTGGGCTCCCATAGCGGCCACGTGGAGCCCTTTTGGTCCCGGTTCGTAAGCAAACCGGAACTAATGGTTTAGGGCTTTAGTCCCGACACTTTAGTCCCAGTATCAGAACCGGGACAAATGGGTCGCTGAAACCAGGACAAATGGGCCGTTTTCTACTAGTGGTGCTGGGTCGGTATCCGCCTGAAAGGAACGGTGTTGATCGGCCACGATTGTTTTGTGGTCGATCATCGCAGACAATCTTACCAGTATCTCTATTTTTAAAATAGAAGTTGGTAGCCGGTGTTCACCAATGTTTTTCTGTCTCTCCTCACATCATCAACTGTCTTTTTTCCATCTCATCGTCATCACTCCATCCTATTAGTTTATTTTTGTTCCACCTCCCATCACCACCCCACTCGATTTTTCCCTCCCACTAAAAATCAAATCAATTCATATGATCCTTCTTCCATTTTTGTGTGTTCGCTTTGGCAGGTGCACATTCAATTAAATCATGTAACGTAAATGAAAATTTTAAAACCGTCCATATATATGGGATCATCTTCTTAAAACTAGACAAAAAAATTCTTCCAAAATAAATCAAATAGTTAACAATAACAAATATTTAATCCCACACATTACGACAGTTATTTTCTATCATTATCTATACAATGAAAGCACAATCACAATTAAATAGTCAATAATTCTTTTAATAATCTCTACAAGTCTCAAATCGTACGTCGTCATTCGTCCAAGGCTGATCAATCGAACAAAACGCCAAACCGCATCCCATCGGTCCCGCATTCGTTCTTTAAGGCTGGTTGTAATGGAGAGTATCATATACTAGTATCATGCATATGATATTAGTGTATGATATTATATCCGTAATGCATAGTATCATGTGTTAGTATCATAGGATGGCTCATTTATTATCATGCTGACACATGATTGCACAATATTTAATATGATACTGTATCATGATGTGATACTTAACCATCTCTTTTCCTTCATTTAATTTTATGTCACCTCATCAAAATTGCTTAGTTGACATGCACGATACTACTTATATACTTCCATTACGACCTCGCTAAAAAGCAAAAAAGAACGGCCAATTCCCCAGCCCGCAATCTCAGGAACAGAAAGATCACCCCTGCTGCCCCCTCCTGCGCCCCACGCGACCACGCCATACATGCACCGCAATTGTCTCCGCCTTCTTCGCCCACCATCGTGTCAGGTCGATCTACTCCCCCATGACGGCCAGTGCTCGCTAGAGTCATCGCCCTAACCTCACACGCCCGGTTGTCGGTCGGTGAGCCGCCTCCTGCAGGCCGCAGTCGACCCCGCTGTGCTCCCTCCTCCTCCCTGTGCCCCTGCTCGCGCCGGCCTGAGCCGCGATGGGCTCGTCCATGGCTGCTGCCGCGTGCGCCCTCCGTGGCCAGTCCTGACAAGCTCCGCCGCTAGACGTCCCCAACCCACATTGGCGTCAAGCCAACCCCTTGGTGTTGTTGCCGCCGCTAGGCAATAACTCGCTACACACCGCCACCGACCAGAGAAGCGGTGGACTCTAACGACTCGAGGCTTGCTGCAAGCACAATTGTAGAAGAGGCTTGCTGCAAGAACAATTATAGAAGGCCATATGGTCAGCGGCAAAGTGCTCGTTGTCATCAATGATTGACCGCTGAGTAGCTTCATTGAGGGGGTAAGCATTCCTCTATCTCTCTCCCTTTTCTCCTAATTTCTTTCGTGCTTCGTTTTGGTCCTGTTTTTCCTTGCATATTTTATGGACTTAACTACCTGTTCAAATAAGATGGGCAATATCTGATCCACACTATGGATGAATAAGGAGAAGATGAGAGGGAACATGATTTTTCTGTGTAATATTATTATTTATGTGTAATATTATTATTCGCGATGTTGCTACTCTGGAATACAATTTATGGGTGAGAAATCACACTTTCAAATTGGGTGTGGTGCACAAGATAAGAAAGAATGCTCTAGGTATGCTCTTATTCACTAGTAAAAAACAAGGCATCGGTTCGGGCCGGGCCATGCCATTAGTCCCGGTTCAGTCACGAACCGGGACTAATGGGAGCAATAGTCCCGGTTCGTGAGGCTAGGGGGCCGGGCGGGCCACGTGGGGTATTGGTCCCGGTTCGTAGGACAACTTTGTGTTGGGAACATTGCATAAGAAACAAAAAATTTCCTACGCACACGCAGATCTATCCATGGTTATGAGCATCTACGAGAGGGAGAGTGGATCTACATACCCTTGTAGATTGCTAAGCGGAAAGCAGGAAGAAACGCGGTTGGTGTAGTCGAACGTCTTCGCGATCCAAATCGACGTGCGTCCCGCGATCCAATCACGATCCGTCCCACGAACTTGATCACGATTCGTCTCGCGAACTTGATCATGATCCATCCCACGGACTTGATCACGATCCGTCCCACGAACTTGATCACGATCCGTCCCACGAACTTGATCAGCGCCGAACGGACGGCACCTCCGCGTTCAGCACACGTACAGCTTGATGACGATCTCCACCGTCTTGATCCAGCAAGAAGGAGTGAAGAGTAAGAAGAGTTCTCTGGCAGCGTGATGGTGCTCCGGCGATAGTGGTGGAGCTATTACGGCAGGGCTTCGCCTAAGCACTCCAGAAATCCAATCTAGAGGAGAAACTATGCATTGGAGGAACGGGTAGCATGTGGCTGAAAAACTAGTGCAAAAACCCTCAATACCACCAGTATATATAGGAGGAAGAGAGGAGGTGGCTTGGCCCCCGCCAAGGAGTCGGCCGAACCAAGGGTGGAGGTGGAGTCCACCTCCAATCCTAGTAGGACTAGGATTCACCCTCTTTTTTGCCTTTTTTCACTTTTTCTCTTAGGACTCTTTTCTTCTAGCCGCATGGGCCTCTTGTGGTTGTTCCACCAGCCCACTAAGGGCTTGTTTCCAATCTCCCACAGACCATGTAGCCTCTTGGGTCCAAATACTCCTCCCGGAGGGCTCCCGGTACACTACCGGCACTCCCGATACACTACCGATGAGCCCGAAACTTTACCGGCGACCAAAACAGGACTTCCTATATATGAATCTTTACCTCCGGACCATTCTGGAGCTCCTCATGATGTTAGGGATCTCATCCGGGACTCCGAACAAACTTCGGTCACCACCATACATAACTCTATACTACCGAAACGTCACCAAGCCTTAAGTGTGCAGACCCTGTGGGTTCGAGAACTATGTAGACATGACCGAGACACCTCTACGGTCAATAACCAATCGCGGGAACTAGATGTCCACATTGGTTCCTACATATTCTACGAAGATCTTTATCCGTCGAACCTCTATGTCAAGGATTCAGTTAATCCCGTATGATGTTCCCTTTGTTCTTCGGTATGTTACTTGCCCGAGATTCGATCGTCGGTATCTCCATACCTATTTCAACCTCATTACTGGCAAGTCTCTTTACTCGTTCTGTAATACAAGATCTCGTAACTAACACTTAGTCACATTGCTTGCAAGGCTTATTGTGATGTTGTATTACCAAGTGGGCCCTGAGATACCTCTCCGTCACACGGAGTAACAAATTCCAGTATTGATCCATGCCAACTCAACAGACACCCTCGGAGACACCTGTAGAGCACCTTTATAGTCACCCAGTTACGTTGTGACGTTTGATACACACAAGGCACTCCTTCGATGTTCGTGAGTTGCATGATCTCATGGTCATAGGAACATATACTTGACATGCAGAAAACAGTAGCAATAAACTGACACGATCATAAGCTACGTTTGTAGTTTGGGTCTTGTCCATCACATCATTCTCCTAATGATGTGATCCCGTTATCAAATGACATCTCATGTCCAAGGCTAGGAAACCTTAACCATCTTTCGATCAACGAGCTAGTTCACTAGAGGCATACTAGGGACATTGTGTTTGTCTATGTATCCACACATGTATCCATGTTTCCAATTAATACAATTCTAGCATGGATAATAAACAATTATCATGAACAAGGAAATATAATAATAAACACTTTATTTATTGCCTATAGGGCATATTTCCTACAGTCTCCCACTTGCACTACAGTCAATAATCTAGCTCACATCACTATGTGATTTACATTGTAATGAATCGAACACCCATGCAGTTCTGGTGTTGATCATGTTTAGCACTTGGAAGAGGTTTAGTCAACGGGTCTGCAACATTCAGTTCTGTGTGCACTTTGCAAATATTCAAAGCAATGCCACCAGTGTTGTCACAGAACAGGCTCATTGGATTCAGTGCACTAGGCACTACTCCAAGATCTGTCATGAACTGCTTCATCCAGACACCTTCCTTCGCCATCTCCGAGGCTGCGATGTATTCCGCTTCGCACGTAGAATCATCTACCACGCTTTGCTTGGAACTGCACCAGCTTACCGATCCCCCGTTAAGGATAAATACATATCCAGTTTGCGAGTTAGAGGCGTCCGGATCAGTGTCAAAGCTTGCATCGACGTAACCCTTTACGACGAGCTCTTCATCACCTCCATAAACGAGAAACATTTCCTTAGTCCTTTTCAGGTACTTAAGGATATTCTTGACCGTTGCGAGTGCTCCATCCCAGGATCACTTTGAAACCTTCCGGCCATACTTATGGCAAGGCTGACATCGGGTCTTGTGCACAACATTGCATAGATGATAGAGCCTATAGCTGAAGCATAGGGGATGACACTCATCTTTTCTCTATCTTTTGTAGTTACTGGCCATTGAGTCTTACTCAACTTCACACCTTGTAACATAGGCAAGAACCCCTTCTTGGACTGTTCCATTTTGAACTTCTTCAAAAGTTTATCAAGGTATGTGCTTTGTGAAAGTGCTATTAAGCGTCTCGATCTATCTCTATAGATCTTAATGCCTAATATGAAAGCAGCTTATCCTAGGTCCTTCATTGAAAAACTCTTGTTCAAATATTCCTTCATGCATTCCAGCATTTCTATATTGTTTCCAATCAGCAACATGTCATCCACATATAATACTAGAAACGCTATAGAGCTCCCACTCACTTTCTTGTAAATACATGCTTCTCCATAAACTTGTATAAACTCAAACGCTTTGATCACCTCATCAAAGCGCTTATTCCAACTCCGAGATGCTTGCACCAGTCCATAAATGGATCGCTGGAGTTTGCAAACTTTGTCAGCATTCTCTGGATCGACAAAACCTTCGGGTTGCATCATATACAACTCTTCCTCAAGGAAACTATTGAGGAACGCTGTTTTGACATCCATCTGCCAAATTTCATAGTCGAAATAAGCACCTATTGCTAACATGATTCTGATAGACTAAAGCATCGCTATGGGTGAGAAAGTCTCATCGTAGTCAACTCCTTGAACTTGTGAAAAATCCTTTGCCACAAGTCGAGCTTTATAGACGGTGACATTACCGTCCGCGTCTGTCTTGTTCTTAAAGATCCATTTGTTCTGAATGGCCTTTCGCCCTTCAGGCAATACTCCCAAAGTCCATACTCCAAAAACATGACCTCCAAGATAGGGTTGTCGTACCACTCAGGGGTAGTACGTGGCCTTGTCGACCTACGAGGTTCAATAGCAGCTTGATCCGAAGCTTCATGATCATCATCATTAACTTCCTCTTCTACCATCGTAGGTTCCACAGAAACATCTTTCTGCGCTGCACTACTTTCTGGTTGAAGTAAAGGTTCAATAACCTCATCAAGCTCTATTTTCCTCCCACTCAATTCTTTCGAGAGAAACTCTTTCTCAAGAAATGTTCTGTTCTTAGTGACAAACACTTTGCCTTCAGATCTGAGGTAGAAGGTATACCCGACAGTCTCTTTCGGGTATCCTATGAAGACGCATTTCTCTGCTTTGGGTTCCAGCTTTTCAGGCTCAAGCTTTTTGACATAAGCATCACATCCCCAAACTTTAAGAAATGACAACTTTGGCTTCTTGCCAAACCACAGTTCATATGGCATCGTCTCAACGGATTTTGATGGTGCCCTATTTAAAGTGAATGCAGTTGTCTCTAATGCATAACCCCAAAACGATAGTGGCAAATCAGCAAGAGACATCATAGAACGCACCATATCTAATAAGGTTCGATTACAAGAGCAATATTTAACATTTGTTCCATTTTAATTTGTCGATGTTGCAGTAGTGACAAGGACTGCCCAACACTCATGGACTTCCTACGCAACGGCATACATTTTGCTAGCGTTGATGTAAGTAATGACAAGCTGAAAATGAGGCGCAGCTTCGGTATTGAGATACCAGCTGGCTGCCTTATTGATATCCAGGACATATTCAGGCTTCAGTATGAGAGGACTTCGATGGCTTGTATGGCAGTCACCTTGATCGATGACTATTACGGAGATATGAAGACCAAATTCCTCTGGGCGCAGCACAAAGAGTGGGAGAGGACCCCACTTCAGCCTATCAACATTGAGTATGCAGCAAAAGATGCATACGTTGCATATGAGTTGTACCGCAAGATTCGAACCGTGAACTATCGGCAGCGTCACCTCGCACCACCACCACCATGGGGCGGATATTCTTCTGATTCAGACTAGCTAGTAGTGTTCTCTTAGACGAGTACTTTCTGTAATGGATATCTGAACTATTATATATTACATATTTCTCTAGCTATTATATATTTGTAGTGCTTTTCAATTCAGGTTTTTCTTAAATTCTGATTGTGGCCGAGAATAATATGCAACAAAAAAGGGGGTTGTCATCGTTGGCAATAAGCACGCACACACCATGCCAACTTTCAACCTTTTCAGACTTCATTTGAAGTGCTTTTCAATTTCAGGGTCATTTAGGTCAAAAAAATTAGTAAATGCATGAAAAATATCAAATGAAGTCAGATAGGGTTGAAAATTGAAGATGTGGCTTTGAATGGTGCATTTTGAACACACAAAAAGCCTGGAGCTCAAATAAGTTCAAGAAAATAAAATGCCTTTTGTAACCGATGAATTTCCGTCCGAAACCCCGATACTTCAAAAGAGATTGTTTGTTTTGTACACGAAGTGTATCTTGCTTTTGTCGTAACCCTCTCAACTTTTTAGCACATGCTATGTGGGTGAAATGATGATACCATGCCCACTTTCAACCTTTTCAGACTTCATTTGAAGTGCTTTCCAATTTCAGGGTCATTTAGGTCAAAAAAATCATTAGATGCATGAAAAATATCAAATGAAGTCAGAAAGGGTTGAAAATTGATGATGTTGCTTTGAATGATGCATTTTGAACACACGAAAAGCTTGGAGTTCAAATAAGTTCAAGAAAATGAAATGCCTTTTCTAACCGATGAGTTTCCGTTCGAGACCTCGATACTTCGAAAGAGTTTGTCCGTTTTGTACGCAAAGTGCATCCTGCTTTTGCCGTAACCCTCTCAACTTTTTAGCACATGCTATGTGGGTGAAATGATGATACCGTGCCAACTTTCAACCTTTTCCGACTTCATTTGAAGTGCTTTTCAATTTCAGGGTCATTTAGCTCAAAAAAACCCAGTAAATGCATGAAAAATATCAAATGAAGTCAGAAAGGGCTGAACTTGATGATGTGGCTTTGAATGGTGCATTTTGAACACACAAAAAGCCTGGAGTTCAAATAAGTTCAAGAAAATGAAATGCCTTTTGTAACCGATGAGTTTCCGTCCGAAACCCCGATACTTCGAAAGAGACTATCCGTTTTGTATGCGAAGTAAATCCAGCTTTTGCCGTAACCCTCTCAACTTTTTAGCACATGCTATGTGGGTGAAATGATGATACCATGCCAACTTTCAACCTTTTCAGACTTCATTTGAAGTGCTTTTCAATTTTAGGGTCATTTAGCTCAAAAAAAATAGTAAATGCATGAAAAATATCATATGAAGTAAGAAAGGGCTAAAAATTGATGATGTGGCTTTGAATGGTGCATTTTGAACACACAAAAAGCCTGGAGTTCAAATAAGTTCAAGAAAATGAAATGCCTTTTGTAACAGAGGAGTTTCCGTCCGAAACCCCGATACTTCGAAAGAGACTGTCCGTTTTGTACGCGAAGTTCATCCAGCTTTTGTCGTAACCTTCTTAAATTTTTAGCACATGATATGTGGGTGAAATGATGATACCATGCCAACTTTCAACCTTTTCAGACTTCATTTGAAGTGCTTTTCAATTTCAGGGTCATTTAGCTCAAAGAAAACAATAAATGCATGAAAAATATCAAATGAAGTCAGAAAGGCTGAAAATTGATGATGTGGCTTTGAATGGTGTATTTTGAACACACAAAAGCCTGGAGTTCAAATAAGTTCAAGAAAATGAAATGCCTTTTGTAACCGATGAGTTTCCGTCCGAAACCCCGATACTTCGAAAGAGACTATCTGTTTTATACGCGAAGTGCATCCTGCTTTTGCCGTAACCCTATCAACTTTTTAGCACATGCTATGTGGGTGAAATGATGATACCATGCCAACTTTCAACCTTTTCAGACTTCATTTGAAGTGCTTTCCAATTTCACGGTCATTTAGCCCAAAAAATCAGTAAATGCATGAAAAATATAAAATGAAGTCAGAAAGGGTTGAAAATTGATGATGTGGCTTCGAATGGTGCATTTTGAACACACAAAAAGCCTGGTGTTCAAATAAGTTCAAGAAAATGAAATGCCTTTTCTAACCGACGAGTTTCCGTCCGAAACCCCGATACTTCGTAAGAGTCTGTCCGTTTTGTACGCGAAGTGCATCCTGCTTTTGTCATAATCCTCTCCACTTTTTAGCACATGCTATGTGGGTGAAATGATGATACCATGCCAACTTTCAACCTTTTCAAACTTCATTTGAAGTGCTTTTCAATTTCAGGGTCATTTAGCTCAAAAAAAACACTAAATGCATGAAAAATATCAAATGAAGTCAAAAAGGGCTGAAAATTGATGATGTGGCTTTGAATGGTGCATTTTGAACACACAAAAAGCCTGGAGTTCAAATAAGTTCAAGAAAATGAAATGCCTTTTGTAACCGATGAGTTTCCGTCCGAAACCCCGATACTTCGAAAGAGACTGTTCGTTTTATACGCGAAGTGCATCCTGCTTTTGCCGTAACCCTCTCAACTTTTTAGCACATGCTATGTGGGTGAAATGATGATACCATGTCAACTTTCAACCTTTTCAGACTTCATTTCAAGTGCTTTTCAATTTCACGGTCATTTAGCTCAAAAATTCAGTAAATGCATGAAAAATATCAAATGAAGTCAGAAAGGGTTGAAAATTGATGATGTGGCTTTGAATGGTGCATTTTGAACACACAAAAAGCTTGGAGTTCAAATAAGTTCAAGAAAATGAAATGCCTTTTCTAACCGACGAGTTCCCGTCCGAAACCCCGATACTTCGAAAGAGTTTGTCCGTTTTGTACGCGAAGTGCATCCTGCTTTTGCCGTAACCCTCTCAACTTTTTAGCACACATGCTATGTGGATGAAATGATGATACCATGCCAACTTTCAACCTTTTCAGACTTCATTTCAAGTGCTTTTCAATTTCAGGGTCATTTAGCTAAAAAAAGAGTAAATGCATGAAAAATATCAAATGAAGTCAGAAAGGGTTGAAAATTGATGATGTGGCTTTGAATAATGCATTTTGAACACACAAAAAGCCTGGAGTTCAAATAAGTTCAAGAAAATGAAATGCCTTTTGTAACCGATGAGTTTCCGTCTGATACCCCGATACTTCGAAAGAGAATGTCTGTTTTGTACAAGATACTTTGAAAGAAACTTGATATTATATACAATTCATGCAACTAAAATTATCAAAGTTATTTTTATTAAAAAATTAATAGCAAAAAAAATATTCTTTAAGTATTTTTTGGCGAGGTGGGACTAAACTCCCACCACACCGTTGTGCAAGGCCATTGGTCCCTGTTGGTGGCCCCAACCGGGACCAATTCCACCCTTTCGCCCCGGTTTGTGGCACCAACCGGGACCAAAGGTCCCCGTTTCCCGCCCTTTGGGCGGCGGAAAATAGGGCTTTGGTCCCGGTTGGTGCGACAAACCGGGACTAAAGGGGAGCATTTGTCCCGGTTGGGGCCACTACCGGGACCAATGCTCCTTCTATATGACAAGCACTTAGCAAAATTCGCAGTTTTCATTCCACTTCGCCCTCGTTGCCGCCCCGAGCCCGCCGTCGCCGTTCCCGTCCCCGTCGCCGCCCCCGTCGCTGCCTCGTCGCCTTCCCCACCGCCCTCGTTGAAGCCCCGTCGCCTCCCCCACCGCCCCGTCGCCTCTCCCGCTGCCCCCATTGCCTCTCCCGCCTCCCCATCGCCTCCCCTGCCGCCCCCGTCGCCTCCCTCGCCTCCCCTGCCATCCCTGTCGCCGCCCCCGTCGCCTCCCTCGCCGCCCCCGTCGCCGCCTCACTCCCGTCGCCGCCCCTCCTCCTTCGCCTCCCTCGCCGCCCCTGTCGCTGCCCTGCCCCGTCGCCGTCGCCGCCCTGCCCCCATCACCGCCCCATCGCCGCCCCCGCTGTGAGCCGCCGCCGCAGCAGCTCGTTGCAATTTTTTTAAATATATGTTGATTTTTATGCTTTTTTAGTATGTGTATGCATGTTAGATTAGTATGTTTATGTTAGCTAGATTAGTATGTGTATGTTAGATTAGTATGTTTATGCTTTTTTTAGTATGTTTATGTTAGCTAGATTAGTATGTGTATGTTAGATTAGTATGTTTATGTTTTTTTTGAAAGTAGATTAGTATGTTTATGTTAGATTAGTATGTGTATGTTGATTTTGGGTTTTATGAAAAATTAGTCGACGATGCTCGGCCCGCATCATCGTCGTCAAGTAGCCCGTGAGAGCCTGCTTGATAGGCGTCATGTCCGGGACTAGGCTCCGCCGGGCTGGCACTGGAAGGTGCGACCTTCCCGGGCTCGGAGGTTGGTGAGGAATGCAGGTATCGTCGTCGACCCGAACCTTCTGTGGTGGCGGTCACGCGGGCCACTTTCGGTGCGGAGGGAACCGGCACCCGCGGAGGTTGTACGTCATCGTGTCATGGAGGAGGACAAGCACGTCCGTCGCTACATGGCAGCGTTGGATGCCCTGTTTGATAATACCTGGCAGATCCTTCAGGGATCTCACTTGAGTTATGATCCCGTGATAGTTTATTATCTTTGGGTGTCCACCACCGGCGACTCAGAGACTGCTAGTGAACCGAGTTCACCGTTCTCCATTTTGGATTCTAGGATATTCGATTAGTATTAGTTAATATTTGATGATGCATTAACTGGATTATTCGGGATGATGTATTAGTGATATTATATTCGAGGTCATTATAAATATTAATGTATTAGTGATATTTTATCGGTATAATGCGTGTGTGACTTTTGGTCCGTCGAGGCTTTCCTTAAATAACTTTCATGTGTGTTCTTGATGGAGGAATCCCGACTTTTGTCGTGGGGGGCACCTCTTCTTTCTTCTCTTCTTTGCGATATATTCGTTGTTATAAAGTGCAAGAAGAGAAGAGGAGGGGCGTCCATCACCGGCGGTCGAACTATTACTGTGAGAGAGTGTCCACCAACATATATACACCATCGTATCAATGTGAGAGAATGCGCACCAACACACCATGAGATATGAGAGTTATTTAAGGAAAGCCTCGACGGACCGAAAGTCACAGACGCATTAATTAAGATCCAAAGTGTGTCGTAATTCTTGAACTGGATTATTCGGGCTGATGTATTAGTGATATTATATTCGAGGTCATTATAAATATTAATGTATTAGTGATATTTTATCGGTATGATGCATGTGTGACTTTCGGTCTGTCGTTGCTCCTTGTGTGACTTTCATGTGTGTTCTTGATGGAGGAATCCCGACTGTTGTCGTGGGGGGCGCTTCCTCTTTCTTCCCTTCTTTGCGATATACTCGTCGCTATATTGCGCACGAAGAGAAGATGGGAGGCGTCCATCATCGGCGGTCAAACTATTACTGTGAGAGAGTGTCCACCAACATATATACACCACCGTATCAATATGAGAGAGTGCGCACCAATACACCATGAGATATGAGAGTTATTTAAGGAAAGCCTCTACGGACCGAAAGTCACACACACGCATTAATTAAGATCCAAAGTGTGCCATAATTCTTGAACTGGATTATTCGGGATGATGTATTAGTGATATTATATTCGAGTTCATTATAAATGTATTTGTGATTTGCAAGTCATTCCGGCAAAACATAGGGAATTGTTTCTATGTCATTGCTCGATATATGGAATGGGTTGACTTTAGATCTGTTTCGGCTACTTGTGTGTCTTTAACTGAGGGAGAGTGTCCACCATATATAAATATGAGAGAGGAAGAATCCCGACTGTTGTCGTGGGGGTTGCTTCTCCTTCGTTCCCGTGTGCTAGACATTTTGGTGTAATACACTCGGGGACGAATGGAGGAGCCACCATCACCGACTGTCGCAATATCAGAAGGAGTGCCCACCATATACGTGAGATGAGAGTTTAGGAAGGAAAGACTCGACAGACCTAAAGTCAACCTGTTGCATATTGAGTAATAGTGATCTATGTGTTGATCAGTTTTCTCATAGTTTCCTTCGATCGATTTTAAATGTTTCAACTATGAAAATAGGAAATGTCTGACGAAGAAAGTGAATTCGGTATGTGCGAATACTGCGAAGACGAGCGCGGCTGTGTGACAAGACTTTCCTAGTTGATGGTAGGCGCTTCAGCATCATGCTGGATGAGAACTTCGAAGTGGATACAGTAAGTCACAGTGACAAGTCTTTTTTCGTGATTAAGCTTGACTTCTGCCTCTTTTGCTTCAACTTATAATTAATTTTAATTTTTTACTGTTCTACTAGCGTATCCCCTGCCATGCAAGAATTGCTGTCTTGGATAAGATTGGTTTCAATACTAAAAAAATATGGAGGTAAAGATAGTTCACTTGAGGACCGAGCATGGTTTTACTTTTGCGGTAAAATTGTACCATGCAGACACTTATTGCTATTTTGAATGCGAAAATTGGCAAGCACTATGCAAGGCTTATGCATTTGAGCCTAATATGCTTCTCACCTTTGATATTCGTCCGGAAGATAAAATAGAAGGTAATATTGACATCTGGGTCGATGTGCAGACGCCTCCAGTTCTACCATTATGTGAGTTTCTCAACCATATTTATTAAGTAATTTATAGTGTTTATTTAAAAATATTTGACAACTTATTGGCATTGACAGATTATTTTCATTCTTCAAAAAATGTACGGAAGATGGTAGACAGAACCTACTACTACAATGATGAAGCAGAATTAACTTATAAGGAGAAAGATCATCTTACCGCATTTGTTAGTCATCTTGAGAATTACAATAGCTATTATCAAACTCCTGCACATTATGGTCAATACGTGCCACTAGTGCACGTGGTGAACTACGGTAACATCCATGGAGATTGCATGGTAAGATTTTAATTCTACTATTACGACATACGTGCATCTTTTGCATAAATTCTTCTAAAACTAAACTACATTGCTAACTACAAAATTATTACTATGTTATTCAACAGAAAATCCCGGAGGATTGTGTGCCTCATCTGATATTTCCGAGAGGTCGCGTTGTTCTTACGAGCTTAGGGCCACCACGGCCAGGTCAGCCTACACATTACTCCTGTCCATACCGGGTTTCTAAAACCGATGGAGTCATGACAATCAAAGATTGGAGAAAATGTATGCTCAATCGTAGAGAGCTACTTGAAAGCAACATTGTACGTAGGCCAATACTGGAAGACAGGATGATCTCCGTTCTTCATAATGGAGAGTTAGGGCCTATCTTGTTTTATGATATTGTACCTAAGAGAGGGTAGAATAGGTCCTACGAGATAGGAGTATGTAAGTCCTAGGTACAATGTGTTATTATGTGCTACAATGTGTTAGAGTTGATGTTGAGAAGGAGGAGGAGGAGGAGTTGTGATTATGACCAGTGACCAACTTGTGATATGATGTCTCATTGACGAAAATGATGATTAAATTGTGTCATATGTTCTATCTATAAGTATAGTATGTAGCATCGTAACCAAGCACGGAGATAAGAGAGATCACTTCTCTCTATTAACTATCTAACAAAATATATGAAACCACTAAATTAACCCTCCAAAACCCTCGAAACCCCCTCTCTTTCAAAAAAAACAGCTCCTCAGCTGCTGACGCGTGGACGCTCTTTGGTTCCGGTTGGTGTTACCAACTGGGACCAAAGGCCCTCCTGCCTGGGCTCGGCGAAGCGGCCACGTGTAGCCCCATCTGTCCCGGTTCGTAAGCGAACCGGGACTAAAGGTCGTGGGCTTTAGTCCCGACCCTTTAGTCCTGATTTCAGAACCGGGATAAATGGGCCTTACGAACCGGGACAAATGGTTTTTTTCCACTAGTGTATTATATCTCATCAGATTCAGTAAGCAGCGTGGGTCCCATCTTCATTTGTCTTATTTCAACAACAAAAGTCATGATCGTTGCATTTTTATTTGTTGGGTCCAGCATAAAGCTGAGAGGAGAGTACCTACTTTGTTGGGTCCATTTATCTTGTTTCTTGCTATCTTGTACTCCCTCCACCGTTTCTCTCTGACATATGGCGTCTTGGATAATTGGATTCGATGACTGAACACTGTTTCTGTGAAAATAGGCAGCTTACTTTGAGATCATCTATAACACTAAGCTTCCTAATTTTAGAAAGCTCACGTTCAATTGATGTCTTCAATTGAAATTGGGTCATTCAATTTTGACCAGCTCAACAATTACTCAAAACTTTTTTATTCAATTCTTTTATACTATACACTATGCTTTCTAATCTTAAGGCCTCACAATTAATCGGGTCTTCAAATTAGAATATGGTCATTCGATTTTGACCGGTCAATAGTTTCTCAAGGAGCTTTTCCATTCAATTCTTTTAGTTGTGTATGTTCTCTAAATTTAAAACTCTTTCATTAAGTTGAGGCTTTAAATAATTTTGGATTTGGTTTAAGACTTTGACTCCGATCAATGGTTTTTCAAATAAATTATCAACAATCCTCCTATACAACATGTCAATCCCGCACCCTGCTACCACCCAGAAAAAAGAAAGGAACCATGTGATATTGTAACACCCATATAGTACATGCAACCGCCGGAGCAGAAATTACCACATATAAATATAGGTTGTTTAGCGGATAACACATGTCACACTATGAAGGTACCATCAAATCACCGCATTGTAAATAAAAATAAACACCATTACCATCTCCCTTACCCATCAAACTAAATATTCCATAAGTTCCAAGATATGAAGGCTATTAGATTTTTTGGGAAATCAAATTTCTTTAATTTTGACCAAGTTCAGAGCAAATAATATTGATATTCGCAATATTAAACAAAAGAGTATGGAAATTCATTTCATGATGAGTCTATCATACCGATTTGATATTATGGATTTTGATATGTTTCTCTATAAATTTGATTAAACTTAAATAGTTTAACTTTCCAAAAAAGTTAAATACATTATTTTTTTAAGGGATAATTGTATTTGAGCCCTTAGTTGTGTCATCGTCTATAGGAATACCCCTAGTTTTGGAAAACACACGGTCATGACCACATCACTTTGCTCGTCTTGTGCTTTTGCCCTTTGACTGTTTGACTTTCATTTTAAAAAATTCATAATTATTTCATACTAACTCGGAAAAAGTCAAATAAGATACCAAAATATTCAGAAACACATCACCTATATGTGTATGACATTTGCATTCATGAGAAAATTCTTGGGAAGTCCCCATATCAGTTTTAGCTCATATAGGTGATGGAGACTTTCCAACACTTTTTTCATGAATGCAAATGACATGCACATATAGGTGATGTATTTCCAAACATTTTGATATCTTATTTGCATTTTTCCGAGTTAGTATGAAATAGTTATAAAGTTTTTAAAATGACAGTCAAACGGTCAAAGGGCAAAAGCGCAAGACAAGCAAAGTGATGTGGGCATGACCACATGTTTTTCAAAACTAGGGGTATTCCTGTCAACGGTGACACAATTAAGGGCACAAATACAATTATTCTTTTTTTTAACATAATGTGTTTCTTTAAAAAAAACCAACAACACCAATGACGCAGCAAAGCGCATTCAACTCTTTTAGTATGTGCTATATTCGCTTCCTAGGGCGTCAAGTTGCGTTATACTAGTAAGAAACAAGATAGTTGTTCAGTGGAACCATCACCAATGCAACATCGTTTTTGAATTCACACAGGGAGCTTGCCCAGAGCTTCTCCGCGTGAGTGATGTGCTCCAGGAACGGCTCGCCGTCGCCCAGAACGGTTCGGTGCCCGCACATGTATGTGCACTGCGACAGCACCATGCCTCCGCCGCGGCTTTCTTGTAAGTGCATGCTCCATCACGGCCAGCTAGCCTGACCTTGCTTCCCTCTATCTCTTCACCCCGTTGGGCGCTGCTACTTGTGAGTTGTATTCGGATTTTCTCTGAAGAGAAGAGAAGATGTTCCACAGTAGAGATAATTATTTTTCTCGATGAGAATCAAGATTATAGAATTAATAAGAAAACCAAACAAATTCTTTTCAACGGCACCGACAATCATAACTAAACAGTTATACCTCACAACTAAACAGTTGCACTCAGCACGGGCAAGAGGTTTGTCAAACACCTTGAACACGTTACATGCAACGATAAAATCTTGATAGAATAGATATTGCAAAAGAAAAAAGTTAATAAGTAAGGTATTTTTAGATTTTTTGTATTTATGTTTAAGTAGACCAGGGGACGATAGTGTTCGATAAAGGCTTCTTTCTAAAAATAGCATACAATAGGTAGACAAATTAATGTTGGATAATTAACAGAATTATGCATAGTTATTGTAACAC
Source organism: Hordeum marinum (assembly GCA_022496015.1). NCBI lineage: Eukaryota > Viridiplantae > Streptophyta > Magnoliopsida > Poales > Poaceae > Hordeum > Hordeum marinum. The sequence goes on from CM039676.1 coordinate 448,200,185, forward strand.
CCCAATAGTTTAACGATGTTTTTGTTAATTAAAATTTTGCCATAGATACATTTTTTTAAATTATGTTTGGTTCCTTGTTGATTTCAGAACTGCCATTGTTCTCTGTCTTCTAGAATTCTTCCATCTAAGTAGAAATTTTTGAAAATTATTTTGAGCTTTGAATGATTTCTTAAAGTCACTTAATTTAATTTACAAATTCAGTAGGAAATATTTTTATAATAAATTTTCCCAATTATAATTCTTTTAGTAGCAATCAGTCTTTGAAATGCCTCTGCTGCACTACAACTATTTCGAACATTTCTTTAAAAGATCCAATAAAAATTTGAAAGGTCATGTGATACCTGTAGATAAATTTTATGCAAAAACCCATCATGGTCTTTTTAAAATTTGAGCACACCATTTCATTTCCAATTCTGGTCCAGTTTGACATTTGCACTACAACCTCAATTTTCCTAGCTCTACAATTCTTGAAAAAAAAATCCCGCTTGTAGCCCTTCAAACCAAACCCTTAATTCCAAGACATCAGATCTATTTGACTCTTTTAGGATCACCAAATACCCCCCTCCAATTCTGATATAGGATTGTATTTTCACAAACTTGCGATAGCAAATTTTCTTTTTTCTCCAACTAACTCCACCATCCTCTCTCTGATGCAAAGAGACATCATCCTGAAAATTTTGGTCACCAACAAAATTTCCTAAATGGACCTAACATTTTGTCGAACACCTGGAGTGCAGGACATAAAGTTGAACATCGCTCCAATCCCACTGCCAACTTCTCCCTCTGACCAAACCACCATGTACAGTAGCACTAATGTACCCTGTATCAGCACTGTACCAAAGTACAGCTCGAGGAATTCATTTTTTGATGGCGTAGCATTTCGTCAAGCACATATTGTGTGTGTCCGAGGAGTGAGCGGAGCGCGGTTACTGCAGCCAGTGGCACCGAGCCGCCGCGTCCACCTACCGCCCTCAACTTTTCCCTCAGAGACCTTCCAATCCTTTTCTCTATGACATATAACGTCTTGGATAATTGCATTCGATACGAACATACACCAACTGAACACTGTTTCTCTGAAAATAGGCAGTCCCACTTTGAGATATGTGCTATATTTGCTCCCACTGGGCATGAGTTGTGTTATACTATTAAGAAACAGGATACTTGTTCAATCGAACCATCACCCTCAACTTTTGGATAGCAAATTATTAGCATGGGGTTCCTTTATTTTCATTGATTCATTATCATTCTTGGTCCGCTTCCCTAGGTTCCTAGGCATTGCCAAGCTTGGTGACAAGTGTTGGAAGCAGGGCCGGTTTGGGAGGTCCTAAAAGCGAACTCGACGACATGGTCCCCAAAGTCAAAGAACCCTTCACTGGTTAAATTTTCAGATCACTTTTTCTCTTTCTTCTCCTTTTTCAGCAGCCAACAAATGCTTCTTAAGCAACATGACAAGCTAATGTCCTAAAATTATGAAGTAAAGACTATACAAAGAATAAGAAATTTATAGATCCAATGATCGGAACCCTAGACAAAATGACAAAAAAAATGGGATGGTTGAGTACATACTGTTGAAGATTGAATTCGAAAACTATACATCAAAATTTTGGAACTTCGTGGGATGAATGATGGATGAATATTTGAATCGACGTACTAAAACGATACTGAAAATATGAAATTGGGGATGGATGAATGGATCAGGAACATGGATATTGGATACGTACTAAATCGGCCGTCATATACATATAATATATTGCCATATTACCGAAAGGCCAGGTTGTCAGAGTGCCAGTCTGTTGCGCGCAGCGACGACAACAAGCAACGGAGGCGCCGAGAGCAAGGAGCGACGGGCCGATGAGATGACGAAGACAAAACCGACGAGTGACTAACAGAAAAATCCAGATCTTTGGATCAATCTGTTTCACGGGTATGCATCATGGGCTCCCTCCTGACCTGGGGCATGGGCCCCCGCCCCTGGGCCATACACCAGGGCCTGGCCCTGGTTGGAAGGTATACAGTACCAAAGCTCACCATATACAATTCTTTTGATTTTCTTGGGTCGCTTCTACTGTGTCATCCATGGCAATCTGATGGCACTAGAAACGAGCACAGATCCACGACTGAAGGTGGCTTCCAAGTTGCGTAAGCATGCATACACCATGACTAACACGGTGCATCTAATAGACAATGGTGGTAGATTGATGTTGGTGCACCACCAGTGTTGCTCGATAGATATGATGTGTATGACGTGGATTTGGAAAAGAAGGCTCTATTTCTGGTCAAGGGACTCAGCACATCCGAGAGCGTTTCTTATTTTTAGTGTGCACTAAGACTACTCATAGTGAGAGTAACATAGATAGTAACATAGATGTCACCTAAGCAAAAAGTATGATATGCCATCTAATTAATGAGAAAAGAGAGAAATTAAGTAACTTAGCATGTTATTACCCCTATGAGTAACATAACGTACACCAAGACAAAATGAGTCTATAAGGTAATAAATGGAAGGCTCAATGTTACTATTCATATGTTACTATCCATTGTAGAGGTAATAACTTCGACTAGTAACATATGCGTGTTACTAATTTATGTTAGTCCCCATAATGAGTAGTCTAAGGTTTTCTCCTTCATTAAAGCTAGCACAGTCTAGTTGAGCTTTGATTTCTACGAGAGTCAATGGCAAAATTGATATCTATTATGCGCCACACCGAAGGACCGGTACGTCGTGTGGGACAACTCCCAAAATGGGCCACATAGGGTCTTGTCGTTGTCGCATGGTGTTGTCAACCATGTCTCTTTGTGTAATACTTCCAGAGCAAATTCTCTACATTCAGAAGCAATAATTTGATTTTTTATGTTTTATCATTTTGAATTTCTTGAAATAAGTTTTCATCCCGCTTTATAGACAAATCAACGGTCCATACAACCCACATAAAAGTTTAGTGTCATAAGGCAGCCCGGGCCACGGCACATCAAAACCCAAAGAAAGTAAAAGAAATAAGAAAAAGGCCACCTAGTGGCGAAGTAGCATATGTCCTACTAGTAAGCGAGCTGACGCGTTAGAGCCTGAAGCGCATCCAACATGACATCAAGACGATCCCGGTCTCGCATCCTAGAGAGCGGATGCCCATATTGTAGAAAAGCAAAGAATTTGAAGGAGTTAGCTGCCTGCCTCGAGAAGATTCGCTTAATCACCATCTTATTGCGGGTTGTCCAGAGGGTCCAGGACATAGCTTTGAAAATCAGCCAAAATAGGCGTCGGCATCGCCCATGTTGGGTGGCCCTGGCTTGGAGAAACTTCGCAAGGTCTTGGCCTCCCAATCGGCCCCAAGAGCCTCACGTATGAACTCCCACAGGGCCCTAGCAGTCGTACAAGAGAAAATGATACGCGTTGTCGTCTTTGGGACCACGCATAGGGGACACATGTCGTCTCCAGGGCCGTGCCGCTTAAGAACCTCCGTCCCCGAAGGGAGGTGATTACGGAGTAGCTGCTAGACAAAACTTTGGATCTTCACGGGCAGGGGGGCCTTCCATAAGTGGGACAACCAAGGGATAATGGAAGAGCGGTATATCGCCTTATATGTCGAGCTAACCGGAAATTCCCTAGAGAGATAAAGGCACCATGCCACCGTGTCCGGATAGTCCGGGAGGGCCTGTGGCAGGGCGTCGAGTAGGCGATTCCACTCGGCCATTTCTATCTGGCTGAATGAATGTTTGAACCTAATATCCCATTGCCCTTGGAGAACGGCCGCAGAGACGAGAAGGGATGGGTCCTCGCATATGGAGAATAGGCCAGGGAAGCCAACTCTGAACGGCTCATCTCTAACCCATGCATGGGTCCAGCCAAAACTGGGTCCCTTTCCCATTACCTATAATGAAGGAAATTCCTAGGTGAATTTTCCCTTTGATTTTTTGTGTAGCACGCCAGAATTGAGATCCGCCCGCGCGGGAACAAGCGAGGAGTGGCTCACCCCATAAGTACTTCGCCTAGATGAGTTCTAGCCACAACCCACTGTCACTACGGAGGATCCACCGTACCGACCGTAGCATGAGGGCGGTACTCATAGAGCGAGAGGCCGTGATCCCCAATCCCCCATGGTCCTTCGGCATGCATATATATACCCATTTGACCATGTGGTACTTTCGGTGGCCATCAAAGGCCTGCCAGAAGAACCTGGCGAGCTCCTTATCGAACGAGCTATGAACGCACTCCGACAAGATATACAACCCCATCATATACAGGGGAGACTCTCCAGGTTAACACTAATGAGTAATGTTCGCCATGGCTCTGCCCTCGAAGCAACCCGGTCAACTAAGGGGTCAAATCCAGTTGTCGGGATCTTTGACTCGACCAATGTCATCCCCAAAAAAGTAGTGAGGAATGTGGAGAGTCAACCCCATCATTTCGAATTTCTACCTACAGCCTTTTACAACTAGTGTTGTTTGGCTAATTTCGGCGAGGCTTGTCTTTCTTTTTTAAATGTGTGTGTAGCTAGATGTCTACTACTTGCATATCTTTTTTCTCTCTATCAACTCAATGCACTGAGAGGCAAAAAAAATGTGTTTTCACGAAAATCTTGTTCACATGAACAACTACTTTGTTGAATTATAGCCGAAGACATATATGCACTGAGGGGTTATATGTTAATATGATGTAAGCATATAGTGTGAAGAGTAGCTAAACACGCATTATAGGACAAAAAATCTTTTGTGAAGTAACTCAGGTAAAACCCAAAACATTTGGGCAACTTGACTAGCCATCACCGCCCGTTCGTGGGGAGGTTGTACCAGAGTGAGTACTTCCCCAACTTTCGCTCGAGGGTGATTCCTCTCGGTTTGGGCGTGGTATTGAGCGCACTAGTAGAAAAAGACTCATTTGTCCCGTTTCGTAAGGCCCATTTGTCCCGGTTTTGGAACCGGGACTAAAGGGTCGGGACTAAAGCCCAAAACCTTTAGTCCCGGTTCGCTTACAAACCGGGACAGAAGGGGCTCCACATTGTTGGAAATATGCCCTAGAGGCAATAATAAAATGGTTATTATTGTATTTCCTGGTTCATGATAATTGTCTATTGTTCATGCTATAATTGTGTTAACCGGAAACCATAATACATGTGTGAATACATAGACCACAACGTGTCCCTAGTGAGCCTCTAGTTGGCTAGCTCGTTGATCAATATATGGTCTCGGTTTCATGACCATGGACATTGGATGTCGTTGATAACGGGATCACATCATTAGGAGAATGATGTGATGGACAAGACCCAATCCTAAGCATAGCACAAAGATCGTGTAGTTCGTTTGCTAAAGCTTTTCAATGTCAAGTGTCATTTCCTTAGACCATGAGATTGTGTAACTCCCGGATACCGTAGGAATACTTTGGGTGTGCCAAACGTCACAACGTAACTGGGTGGCTATAAAGGTACGCTACGGGTATCTCCGAAAGTGTCTGTTGGGTTGACACGAATCGAGACTGGGATTTGTCACTCCGTGTGACGGAGAGGTATCTCTGGGCCCACTCGGTAAGACATCATCATTATGAGCTCAATGTGACTAAGGAGTTAGTCACAGGATGATGTATTACGGAACGAGTAAAGAGACTTGCCGGTAACGAGATTGAACAAGGTATGGGGATACCGACGATCGAATCTCGGGCAAGTATCACACCGATAGACAAAGGGAATTGTATACGGGATTGATTGAATCCTTGACATCGTGGTTCATCCGATGAGATCATCGTGGAGTACGTGGGAGCCAACATGGGTATCTAGATCCCGCTGTTGGTTATTGACCGGAGAGGTGTCTCGGTCATGTCTACGTGTCTCCCGAACCCGTAGGGTCTACACACTTAAGGTTCGATGACGCTAGGGTTATAGGGAAAAGGTATACGTGATTACCGAAGGTTGTTCGGAGTCCCGGATGAGATCCCGGACGTCACGAGGAGCTCCGGAATGGTCCGGAGGTAAAGATTGATATATAGGAAGTCCAGTTTTGGTCACCGGAAAGTTTTCGGGCTCATCGGTAGTGTACCGGGAGTGCCGGGAGGGTGCCGGATGACCCCCGGGAGGGGTGTGACGACCAAAGGACCACATGGGCTGTTAGATAAAGTGTGCCAGCCCTTATTGGGCTGGGCAAGACTTTTGCTAAAGGCCCATGCGGCTGGAGATAAGGAGATAAGGCAAAAAGGATTTAAAAGGAGGAGATCCACCTCCCTTGTGGGAGGTGGACTCTCCCTTTAATTCGGCCGGCCATCTCCTCTTTGGAGTAGAGGCCAAGCCAGCCCTCCACGTCCCTCCTCCTATATATACTTGAGGTTTTGGATGTTTTGAGACAGGATTTGATCTCTCTCTCTCACGGCGAAGCCCTACCTCTCTTCTTCCTCCTCCGCAGCGCTTAGGCGAAGCCCTGTCGGAATACCTTGCTACTCCACCACCACCACGCCGTCGTGCTGCTGTTGGAGCCCTTCCCTAACCTCTCCTTCCTCCTTGCTGGATCAAGGTGTTGGAGACGTCACCGGGCTGCACGTGTGTTGAACGCGGAGGTGCCGTCCGTTCGGCACTTGATCGGATCTACCGCGATCTGAATCGCTGCGAGTACGACTCCATCAACCGCGTTCTTGTAACGCTTCCGCTTAGCGATCTTCAAAGGTATGAAGATGCAATCTCTCCTTGCTCGTTGCTGGTTTCTCCATAGATGGATCTTGGTGAACGCGTAGGAAATTTTTGATTTACTACTACGTCTCCCAACAGTGGCATCATGAGCTAGGTCTATGCGTAGAATCTATGCACGAGTAGAACACAAAGCAGTTGTGGGCGTCGAGTTTGTTAATTTGCTTGCCGCTACTAGTCTTATCTTGATTCGGCGGTATTGTGGGATGAAGCGGCCCGGACCAACTTTACACGTACGCTTACGTGAGACCGGTTCCACCGCCTGACATGCACTAGATGCATAAGGTGGCTAGCGGGTGTCTGTCTCTCCTACCTTAGTCGGATCAGATTCGATGAAAAGGGTCCTTATGAAGGGTAAATAGCAATTGGCAAATCACGTTGTGGTGTTGACGTAGGTAAGAAACGTTCTTGCTAGTAACCTATAGCAGCCACGTAAAAACTTGCAACTACAAATTAGAGGACGTCTAACTTGTTTTTGCAGCATGTGCCTTGTGATGTGATATGGCCAAAGGATGTGATGTGATGCATTGTGATGTATGAATTGATCATGTTCTTGTAATAGGATTCACGACTTGCATGTCGATGATTATGACAACCGGCAGGAGCCATAGGAGTTGTCTTATTTATTGTATGACCTGCGTGTCAATCATAAACGCCATGTAATTACTTTACTTTATTGCTAAGCGTTAGCCATAGTAGTAGAAGTAATAGTTGGCGAGACAACTTCATGAAGACACAATGATGGAGATCATGATGATGGAGATCATGGTGTCGTGCCGGTGACAGTGATGATCATGGTGCCCCGAAGATGGAGATCATAGGAGCAAAATGATATTGGCCATATCATGTCACTATATTGATTGCATGTGATGTTTATCATGTTTACATCTTATTTGCATAGAACGACGGTAGTAAATAAGATGATCTCTCAATAAAATTTCAAGAAAGGTGTTCACCCTAACTGTGCACCGTTGCTAAGGATCGTCGTTCCGAAGCACCACGTGATGATCGGGTGTGATAGGTTCTAACGTTCGCATACAACGGGTGTAAGCCAGATTTACACATGCGAAACACTTAGGTTGACTTGACGAGCCTAGCATGTACAGACATGGCCTCGGAACACGGAAGACCGAAAGGTCGAACATGAGTCGTATAGAAGATACGATCAACATAGAGATGTTCACCATGGATGACTAGTCCGTCTCACGTGATGATCGGACACGGGCTAGTTGACATGGATCATGTATCACTTGGAAGACTAGAGAGATGTCTATCTAAGTGGGAGTTCATTAATAATTTGATTAAATGAACTTAATTATCATGAACTTAGTCTAAAAATGTCCTTGCAAATTATGTCGTAGATAGCTCGCGCTGTAGCTCCCCAGTTTTATTGATACAATCCTAAAGAAAAGTAAGTTGAAAGTTGATGGTAGCAATAATGCGGACTGGGTCCGTGATCTGAGGATTGTCCTCATTGCTACACAGAAAGCTTATGTTTTTGATGTACCGCTAACTGCATCACTCCCTCAAGCGTTGTCTGTAGATGTTGTGAACATATGACAGGCACTTTTTGATGACTACGTGATAGTTCAGTGCGTCATGCATTACGGCTTAGAATTGAGGCTTCAAAATGTTTTGAACGTCACAGAACATATGAGATGTTCTAGGAGCTGAGATTGTGATCTCAAGCTCGTGCCTATGTTGAGAGGTATGAGACCTCCAACAAGATTCTTTGCCTGCAAGATAAAGGAGAATAGCTTAATCGGTGAGCGTGTTCTCAGATTGTCTGGGTGCTACAATCGCTTGAATCAAGTGGGAGTTAATCTTCCAGATGAGATAGTGATTAATGCAGTTCTCCAAGTCACTGCCACCAAGCTACTAGAGCTTCGTGATGAACTATAACATGCCAGGGATGGATAAGATGACCCCTGAGTTGTTCGTGATGTTTGACACCACGAAGGTAGAAATCAATAAGGAGCATCAAGTGTTGATGGTTAAGTGAAAACCACTAGTTTCAAAAGGGGCAAGGGCAAGAAGGGAAAAACTTCAGGAATGGCAAGCCAGTTGTTGCTCTAGTGAAGAAACCCAAGGTTGAGCCCGAACCCGAGACTAAGTGCTTCTGTTATGAGGAGAATGTTCGCTGAAGCGGAAAAACCCTAGATGATTGGTAGATAAGAAGGCTGGTAATGTCAATGGAAGTATATTTGATATACGTGTTAGTGATGTGTACCTTGCTGGTACTCCTAGTAGCACCTGGGTATTAGATACCAGTTCGGTTGCTAAGTGTTAGCAACTCGAAATAAAAGCTACGGAGTAAATGGAGACTAGCTAGGTGAAAGGTGACGATGTGTGTTGGAAGTATTTCCAAGATTGATGTGATCACCATCGCACGCTCTCTCTACCTTCAGGATTTGTGATAAACCTAAATAAATGTTATTTGGTGTTTGCGTTGAGCATAAACGTGATTAGATCATGATTAGTGCGATACGGTTATTCATATAAGTTAGAGAATAATGGTTATTCTGTTTACATGGATAATGCCTTCAATGGTCATGCACCCACTCGAAATGGTTTATCGAATCATGATCGTAGTAGTACACATATTCATAACATTGGTACCAAAAGATACAAAGTTAATAATGATAGTACCACATGCTTGTGGCACTGCCACGTAATGTCATATTGGTATAAATCGCATGAAGAAACTCCATGATGATGGATGTTTTTTTGACTCACTCGATTTCGAATCGGTTGAGACATGCGAGCCATGCCTCTTGGGCAAGATGACTGAGACCCCGTCATCCAATATGATGGAGCGGGCAAGTGGCTTATTGGAATTAATACATGTTGATGTATGTGGTCCAATGAGTGTTGAAACACACAGTGGATATAGTTGTTTTTCTTTACCTTCACTGATGATTTGAGTAAATATGGGGATATTTACTTAATGAAACACGAATCTGAAATGTTTGAAAGGTTCAAGGAGTTTCAGAGTGAAGTTAAAGATCATCGTGACAAGAAGATAAATGTCTATGATATGATCATGGAGGTGAATATCTAAGTTACGAGTTTGGTATGCAATTTTAGACAATGTGGAAATTGTTTCACAGCTCACGCCTCCTGGAACACCATAGTGTGATGGTGTGTTCGAACGTCGTAGTCGTGCTCTATTGGATATAGTGAGTACTATGATGTCTCTTATCGTTTTACCACTATCGTTATGGGGTTATGCATTAAAGACAAATCCATTCACTTTAACAGGGCACCATCTAAGTCTGTTGAGATGACACCGTGAGAATTATGGTTTGACAGAAGCCTAAGCTGTCATTTCTTAATGTTTGGGGCTGCGACGCTTATGTGAAAATGGGTTTTTCACCTAGCGAGCTCGAACTCAAAGCAGACAAATGCATCTTCATAGAATACCCTAATGAGACATTGGGTATACCTTCTATCTCAGATCCAAGCGCAAAAGGTGTTTGTTGCTAAGAACGGGTCCTTTTTGAGAAAGAGTTTCTCTCGAAAGAATTGAGTGGGAGGAAGATAGAACTTGATAAGGTTGTTGAACCTTTGTTTCAACCAGAGAATAGCGCAACACAGAAAGATGTTTCTGTAGAGCCTACTTAGTTGAAAAGGAAGTTAATGATGATGATCATGAAGCTTCGGATCAAGTCACTATCGAACCTCGTAGGTCGACAAGGATGCGTACTGCTCCTGAGTAGTACGACAACCCTGTCTTGGAAATCATGTTGTTGGACAACGATGAACCTACGAACTATGGAGAAGCGATGGTGGGCCCGGATTCCAACAAATGGCTAGGAGCCATGAAATCCGAGAAAGGATCCATGTATGAAAACCAAGTATGGACTTTGGTAGACTTGCCTGTTGAATGGCGGGTCATTGAGTACAAATGGACCTTTGAGATAAACATAGACGCTAATGGTGAAATGTCACCGTTTATAAAGCTCGACTTGTCGCAAAGAAGTTTCCGCCAAGTTCAAGGAGTTGACTGCAATGAGATTGTCTCATCTGTAGCGATGCTAAAAGTCTATTAAAATTTTGTTAGCAGTTGCTGCATTTTTCGATTATGAAATATGGCAGATGGATGACAAAACAAGGTTTCCGTAATGGTTTCTGTGAGGAAGAGTTGTATGTGATACAACCAGAAGGTTTTGTCAATCCTAAGGATGCTAATAATATGCAAACTCCAGCGATCCTTCTATGGACTGGAGCAAGCATCTCGGAGTTGGAATATATGCTTTGATGAGGTGATCAAAGTGTTTAAGTTTATACAAAGTTTATGAGAAACTTGTATTTGCAAGAAAGTGAGTGGGAGCACTATGGAATTTCTTATAAGAATATGTAGTTGACATATTATTGATCGGAAATGATGTAGAATTTCTGGAAGAGCATGAAGGGTTGTTTGAAAAGTTTTGTTTTTCAAAGGAAGACCCAGATAAAGCTACTATTTTATTGAGCATCAAGATCTATAGGGATAGATCTATTCGCTTGATAAGTTTTTTCGACGAAGACATACCTTGACAAGTTTTTGAAGGAGTTCAAAATAGATGGGTCAAAGAAGGAGTTCTTGACTATATTATAAGGTGTGAAATTGAGTAAGACTCAATACCCGACCACGGCAGAAGATAAAGAAGAGATGAGTGTCATCTCCTATGCTTTAGCCATAGGCTCTATATAGTATGCCATGCTGTGTACCGCACCTGTGTGTGCCTTGCCATGAGTCTGTCAAGGGGTACAAGAGTAATCCAAGAGTGGATCACTAGACAGCGGTCAAAGTTAGCCTTAGTAACTTGAGAACTAAGGAAATATTTCTCGATTATGGAGGTGATAAAGAGTTCATCGTAAAGTGTTACGATGATGCAAGCTTTAAAACCAATCCGGATGACTCTTAGTAGAAATCCAGCTACGTATAGTGGAGCAGCCATTTGGAATAGCTCCAAGTGGATCATGGGAGTAGTATCTACAAATATGACATGGAAAGTTTGCAAGGTACACACGGATCTGAATGTCGCAGACCCGCTGACTAAAAACCTCTTTCATGAGCAGAACATGAACAAACCCCAGAACTTATTGGGTGTTAATCACATGATGATATGATCACATGGTGATGTAAGTGTTAATCACATGGTGATGTGAACTAGATTATTGACTCTAGTGCAAGTGGGAGACTGTTGGAAATATGCCCTAGAGGCAATAATAAAATGGTTATTATTGTATTTCCTGGTTCATGATAATTGTCTATTGTTCATGCTATAATTGTGTTAACCGGAAACCATAATACATGTGTGAATACATAGACCACAACGTGTCCCTAGTGAGCCTCTAGTTGGCTAGCTCGTTGATCAATAGATGGTCTCGGTTTCATGACCATGGACATTGGATGTCGTTGATAACGGGATCACATCATTAGGAGAATGATGTGATGGACAAGACCCAATCCTAAGCATAGCACAAAGATCGTGTAGTTCGTTTGCTAAAGCTTTTCAATGTCAAGTGTCATTTCCTTAGACCATGAGATTGTGTAACTCCCGGATACCGTAGGAATACTTTGGGTGTGCCAAACGTCACAACGTAACTGGGTGGCTGTAAAGGTACGCTACGGGTATCTCCGAAAGTGTCTGTTGGGTTGACACGAATCGAGACTGGGATTTGTCACTCCGTGTGACGGAGAGGTATCTCTGGGCCCACTCGGTAAGACATCATCATTATGAGCTCAATGTGACTAAGGAGTTAGTCACAGGATGATGTATTACGGAACGAGTAAAGAGACTTGCCGGTAACGAGATTGAACAAGGTATGGGGATACCGACGATCGAATCTCGGGCAAGTATCATACCGATAGACAAAGGGAATTGTATACGGGATTGATTGAATCCTTGACATCGTGGTTCATCCGATGAGATCATCGTGGAGTACGTGGGAGCCAACATGGGTATCTAGATCCCGCTGTTGGTTATTGACCGGAGAGGTGTCTCGGTCATGTCTACGTGTCTCCCGAACCCGTAGGGTCTACACACTTAAGGTTCGATGACGCTAGGGTTATAGGGAAAAGGTATACGTGATTACCGAAGGTTGTTCGGAGTCCCGGATGAGATCCCGGACGTCACGAGGAGCTCCGGAATGGTCCGGAGGTAAAGATTGATATATAGGAAGTCCAGTTTTGGTCACCGGAAAGTTTTCGGGCTCATCGGTAGTGTACCGGGAGTGCCGGGAGGGTGCCGGATGACCCCCGGGAGGGGTGTGACGACCAAAGGACCACATGGGCTGTTAGATAAAGTGTGCCAGCCCTTATTGGGCTGGGCAAGACTTTTGCTAAAGGCCCATGCGGCTGGAGATAAGGAGATAAGGCAAAAAGGATTTAAAAGGAGGAGATCCACCTCCCTTGTGGGAGGTGGACTCTCCCTTTAATTCGGCCGGCCATCTCCTCTTTGGAGTAGAGGCCAAGCCAGCCCTCCACGTCCCTCCTCCTATATATACTTGAGGTTTTGGATGTTTTGAGACAGGATTTGATCTCTCTCTCTCACGGCGAAGCCCTACCTCTCTTCTTCCTCCTCCGCAGCGCTTAGGCGAAGCCCTGTCGGAATACCTTGCTACTCCACCACCACCACGCCGTCGTGCTGCTGTTGGAGCCCTTCCCCAACCTCTCCTTCCTCCTTGCTGGATCAAGGTGTTGGAGACGTCACCGGGCTGCACGTGTGTTGAACGCGGAGGTGCCGTCCGTTCGGCACTTGATCGGATCTACCGCGATCTGAATCGCTGCGAGTACGACTCCATCAACCGCGTTCTTGTAACGCTTCCGCTTAGCGATCTTCAAAGGTATGAAGATGCAATCTCTCCTTGCTCGTTGCTGGTTTCTCCATAGATGGATCTTGGTGAACGCGTAGGAAATTTTTGATTTACTACTACGTCTCCCAACACACATGGCCTCTGCGGGGAGCCCAGGCAGGAGGACCTTTAGTCCCGGTTGGATACACCAACCGGGACCGAAAGGCATCCATGCGTCAGCATCTAGCAGTTGCTAGTTTTTTTTTGAAAGGGAGGGGGGTTAGGGGGTTTTGGAGGGTTAATTTAGGGGTTTCATATTGTTTTAGCTAGCTAATTAATAGAGAAAAGTGTCCTCTCTTTCTCCATGCTTGGTCGACGCTAGCTACTATAAAGAGAACTCGACACGCTAGCTAGTAAGCAAATGAAGGAACCATTAAGTATAGAATATCGTCATGAACATATAGAGATAGAAGTGATCGACCTCTCTTTCTCGGAGAGATTGGTCGTATAACAAGTTTTCGTATATATATCCAACACTACTAGCTACATATATACAATATAAGATCTCTTACAATCCCTAACATCTAATGTCCAATTGCAGATGGTATTCTCCGTCTTTATTTATGACGTGGTGAAGAAACAATCCCGCGAATTCTTCTTGAATTGCTCGTATGTGATCATGTGGTAGGAGTTCATCCCGCATCTGCCATATCTAATTTCAAGAAGGGGGTCAATACATATATATGGTCAAATTGTGAATATTATTGCTTACGCACTTGAAATTGTTTTTCAGAGTAGCCCCGCTTAGGGGTCATCGCGTTGTAGATGAACTCCTAAATATAGTATCCACAAAAATTATTCACGGTTTCCTGCCACAAGCACTTTACGAGAAATAGAGTTCAATCAAACTGATAATCAAGCATGATAAAAGGTATTGATGAAACTAGAATCAATGGGAGATGCGCGGAACTAGCTAGTAGTACTTACTTTCGGGTGTGTAAATCGCAGCTCCCCCGGTAGTGCCGGAACAATTGCTGTGAACTCTTTCCAATCCCTGCCAGACAAAGAAAATAATCACTTGATATCAGGAAATGAACAAAGTTGTCGATATGATGCGATAATGATCGGTTGAACTTACTTCTGGAGCATTTCAGTCATGTCCGCATATTCCTGGGGATCTTTTCGTTTCGAGTCTAAGACGGTTACTACTTCCCGCTCAAGCTTAATCTCTAGCAGAACAAAGTGGAAACTGCGCACGCATGCATAACTCATCAATTACATTACTATAAACCTTGGGTAATAAGGAAACCGAATATGCACAAGATAGTAACACTCACTTGAAGTTGTAAGGAAAGAGTATTGCCCCTTTGTTTTGATTTTTAAGCAACGATTGTAGCAAGTTGTCCTCGGTTTGTGTGGCATTCTTTTGAACCGTATACTCCTGTATGATATTTGGGTTAATGAACCCAATGTCATAGATTTGTGCTTTTCTGCATTCGACGATCTTCAATCTGCATAATACAGTGAGGATAATTATGTATACATGCAATGAAAGAGCTGAGCTATATACATAGAGAGACTTAATTACAGAAGTAGTACTTACAGACAGTAGCAAGTCACGATTGTTTTGTCGAGGGACTTTTGATTGTATAAATGGAATATCTCCTCAAATTCAACATTCAAAAGTTCCATTCCAACGAGGTCGTGCTCCTCTTTAACTGACAGTATCAAAGAATCCTTCACAGTCTCGCGGCAGGTTTTCATGTACCATTCATGGAATTTCTGCGTCATCGTTATTAGAGGAGGATGATCAGGTTTGACGAGAGGCCGCCCGTGCCGGTAACGGAACGTCCACCTCCAACGGCTTAAACTATACATCATCGCTCAGGTAATCACCAGGTTTGGTACCGAGCACCATCCCCAGATGATTAGCAACGATATTGCTAGACACCTTGAGCGGGGGGCACGATTGGTTCACCTGTTCCGTGAGCTGGGGAATTTTTTTCCCACTTCTTTGTTTTGCTAACCTTGCATCACTGGAAGAACTTCCGGACTACCGCGCATCTTGATATGTCTTTTTAATAAAATGGTCAAAGTTGGAATCCGGCGGAGGTGATGGTGGTCGCTTCAGGGCATTGATAGTGCGCATCGCTTTCACCAGGTTTGGGGTGGCCTCGACAACGCGTTTTCAGTCTTGGTTTGGGTGACCTCGACAGTTTATAGGGTAGGGACGGGGTAGATCGATAACGACGCTCTTTCTTCTAGGGTTTTGGTGGCCTCGATAGTTGGTCGGGTAAGCGGACCACCTCACTCTCATGCATGTCCGATGTCCCCTCTCATGTCAAAGTTATCGGGAAGGGGGTAGATTGACAACGACGCTCTTTATTCTAGGGTTTAGGTGGCCTCGATAGTTGGTCGGGCGAGCGGACCGCCTCTCTCCCTCATGCATGTCCGACGTCCCCCCTCATGTTGAAGTTATCGTGGAGGGGGTAGATCGCCAACGATGCTTTTCTTCTAGGGCTTGGGTGGACTCAATAGTTGGTCGGGTGAGGGGACCGCCTCTCTCTCATGCATGTCCGACGCCCCCTCCTCGAACAAAAAAATTAATACACATATGAACAAAAAAATACATATATGAACAAAAAATGCTCTGAACAAAAAACTTAATACATATATCAACATCCGTACATACATATAGCAAGCCACATACATATATACATTATATATATGAACAAAAAATTCATCATATAAAAAATGAACAAAAAATACAAGGGGCGATGACGGTGGCTCACAGTGGGGGCGACCGGCGAGGGCGATGGTGAGGGCGACGACGACGGTGGGGGCGGGCTGGGGCAGGGGCATGGCCGGGGCGACGACAGGGACGTCGTCGGCTAGCGAGGGCGATGGCAGGGGTGGCGCACGAGGGAGCCGGCAACGACAGCGACAGTGGGGGCGGCAGGGGCATATGGGTGCGCTCGGGGGGCGGCGGACGGCGACGGCATGGGCGGCGGACGGCGGCGGCATGGGCTCGAAGGCAGGGCAGGGGCACAAGCGACGGTGACGGCGTGGGCGGCGGACGGCGACGGTGGATGGCGTCGGCGTGGGCTTGGGGGCAGGGCAGGGGCACGGCCGACGATGATGGCATCGGGGCAGCCTGGCGGTGTCGAGGAGGTCGGCGTCGTTGGGGGAACTGCGAGATGAAAATGAAAATTTTCACGAGTGCTGCATATGTACACACACCATTGATCCCGGTTGGTGGCACCAATCGGGACCAATGCCCACCTTTAGTCCCGATTGGTGCCACCAACCGGGACCAAAGGTTAGCATTGGTCCCGGTTGGTGCCACCAACCGGGACTAAAGGTGGGTATTGGTTCCGGTTGGTTCCACCAAGCGGGACCAATGGCCTTGCACAACGGCGTGGTGGGAGTTTAGTCCCACCTCGCTAGTGGAGACTGTGCCGCACCTGTTTATAAGGCGTGGTGCGCCTGATCCTTCGAGCTCCTCTCTAAAGCAGGCTTAATTGGCTAGTTGTGGGCCTAGTGGGCCTTTTGTGGGCCTGAATCCTGGCCCAATTGACTGGTTGGGTTTCTAGTCGTATTCAGACCATGGTGGCCCAGTAGGCGGCATTTTTTTTATTTTTTCCAGTATTTTTGTTTTGTTTATTTGTTTATTTAATTTTTTTCCAATATTTTTTTCTGTTATCTTAGTTCATTCTTTTTAACAAAGAAATACTTTGATAATTTTAGTTGCATAATTTCCATTATTTTGTTTTGTTTCTTGCTTTATTTATTTCTAGTGTGTTTTATCATTATATTCTTTTTGCTATTAATGTTTTGAACAAAAAATACTTTGATAATTTTAGTTGCATAATTTTTATATAATTATAGTTTAAAAAATACTAGAGGTTTATAAAAGCTTTTTAGTTGATTCTTTTTTGAACTCCACTCCCACGATGTTTTGAAAGAAATTAAAAAGCACTTCAAACGAACTCTGAAAAGGTTGAAAGTTGGCATGGTATCATCATTTCACTCACATAGCATGTGCTAAAAAGTTGAGTGGGTTACGGCAAAAACTGGATGCACTTCGTGTACAAAATGGACAATCTCTTTCGAAGTATCACAGTTTCGGACGAAAACGCAACTGTTATAAAGGGATTTCATTTTCTGAACTTATTTGAACTCCATACTTTTTGTGCGTTCAAAATGCACCATTTAAAGCCACATAATCAATTCTCAACCCTTTCTGACTTCATTTGGTATTTTTCATGCACTTACTGATTTTTTGAGCTAAATGACCCTGAAATTGAAAAGCACTTCAAATGAACTCTGAAAACGTTGAAAGTTGGCATGGTATCATCATTTCACTCATATAGCATGTGCTAAAAAGTTGAGAGGGTTACGGCAAAAAATGGATACACTTCGTGTACAAAATGGACAATCTCTTTCGAAATATCAGGTTTCGGACGAAAATTCATCTGTTACAAAGGGATTTCATTTTTTTTGAAATCATTTGAACTCCAGACTATTTGTGTGTTCAAAATGCACCATTGAAAGCCACATCATCAATTTTCAACCCTTTCTCACTTCATTTGGTATTGTTCATGCACTTAGTGATTTTTTTGAGCTAAATAACCCTGAAATTGAAAAGCACTTCAAATGAACTTTGAAAAGGTTGAAAGTTGGCATGGTATCATCATTTCACCCACATAGCATGTCATAAAAAGTTGAGAGGGTTACGGCAAAAACTGAATACACTTCGTGTACAAAACGGAAAAGTTCTTTCGAAGTATTAGGTTTTCGGACGAAAACTCATGTGTTACAAAAGGCATTTCATTTCTTCACATGTCACTGTAATGATATATTTGTGGAGAGAAAGTCTTCACTTTTTCTTCTCTTGTGTCCTTTGCTTATTGCACCGTAACCATGGATAATCTTCATCGTTTAATAGGGTGCTTGGGTCAGCCTTGACTTTGAAGGGAGGAATTTCATGAAACTTTTCATAATCTTCAGATATGTCTGTCTTGCCCTCCCATCCCACGATGTCTCTTTTTCCTAAAAGAAATATTTAGCGCTTTGGCTCATCGTATGATGTATTCGCTTCCTTATCTTTTCTTTTTCTCGGTATGGTAGACATGTCCTTCACATAGAAAACCTGCGCCACATCATTGGCTAGGACGAACAGTTCGTCTCTGTACCCAAGATTGTTCAGATCCACTATTGTCATTCTGTACTATGGGTCTTCCTGTACCCCGCCTCTTGATAGATTGACCCATTTGCACTGAAACAAAGGGACCTTGAAATCATGTCCATAATCAAGTTCCCATATGTCCACTATGTAACCATAATATGTGTCCTTTCCCCTCTTGGTTGCTGCATCAAAGCGGACACCGTTGTTTTGGTTGGTGCTATTTTCTTCTTGGTTGATCGTGTAAAATATATTCTCATTTATCTCGCACCCTTTGTAGGTCAATACAGCCGAAGATGATAGTGTTGTCACCCTGGACAACGAGTACAGCTCATGAGAAATAGTGTTGTCACCCATGAGACGTGTTTGCAACCAATTGACGAAAGTCCTGATGTGTTCATATGTAATCCAGTCGTCACACTGCTCCGGGTGTTTGGAGCGCAGAATATTCTTGTGTTCATCGACATACGAGGTTACCAAGGTGGAATTCTGTAGAACTGTGTAGTGTGCTTGAGACCAAGAATGCTCGTCCCTACATATTATTGAGTCCGCTCCTAGCATGCCTTTTCCAGTCGGTCTCCCCTCATACCGCGATTGAGGGAGACCAATCTTCTTAAGGTCAGAAATGAAGTCAACACAAAACCCAATGACATCCTCTGTTTGATGGCCCATGGAGATGCTTGCTTCTTGCCTAGCGCGGTTACGAACATATTTCTTTAAGACTCCCATGAACCTCTCAAAGGGGAACATATTATGTAGAAATACAGGGCCCAGAACGACAATCTCGTCGACTAGATGAACTAGGACGTGTGTCATGATATTGAAGAAGGACAGTGGGAACACCAGCTCGAAACTAACAAGACATTGCACCAAATCACTCTTTAACCTTGGCAGGATTTTTGGATTGATCACCTTCTGAGAGATTGCATTGAGGAATGCACATAGCTTCACAATGGATAATCGAACGTTTTTCGGTAGAAGCCTCCTCAATGCAACCGGCAGCAGTTGCGTCATAATCACATGGCATTCATGAGACTTTAGGTTCTGAAACTTTTTCTCTGCCATATTTATTATTCCCTTTATATTCAATGAGAAGCCAGACGAGACCTTCATACTGAGCAGGCATTCAAAGAAGATTTCCTTCTCTTCTTTGGTAAGTGCGTAGCTAGCAGGACCTTCATACTGCTTTGGATGCATGCCGTCTTTTTCATGCACACGTTGATGTTCCTCCCGTGCCTCCAGTGTATCTTTTGTCTTCCCATACACTCTCAAGAAGCCTAGCAGGTTCACGCAAAGATTCTTCATCACGTGCATCATGCCGATTGCAGAGCGGACCTCTAGGTCTTTCCAATAGGGTAGGTCCCAAAATATAGATTTCTTCTTCCACATGGGTGCGCGTTTGTCAGCGTCATTCGGAACAGATAGTCCGCCAGGACCCTTTCCAAATATTACATGTAAATCATTGACCATATCAAGTATGTGATCACCAATACGAAGGGCAGGCTTCTTACGGTGATCTGCCTCACCTTTGAAATGCTTTCCTTTCTTTCGACATTGATGGTTGGTCGGAAGAAATCGACGATGCCCCAGATACACATTCTTCTTGCATTTGTCCAAATATATACTGTCGATGTCATCTAAACAGTGTGTGCATGTGTGATATCCCTTATTCGTTTGTCCTGAAAGGTTACTGAGAGCAGGACAATCGTTGATGATTACAAACAGCAACGCATGTAGGTCAAATTCCTCATGTTTGTTCTCATCCCACACACGTACATCTCTTCCATTCCATAGCTGTAAAAGTTCATCAACTAATGGCCTTAGGTACACATCAATGTCATTGCCGGGTTGCTTAGGGCCTTGGATGAACACTGGCATCATAATGAACTTTCGCTTCATGCATAACCAAGGAGGAAGGTTATACATACATAGAGTCACAAGCCATGTGCTATGCTGGCTTCTCTGCTCCCCAAAAGGATTAATGCCATCTGCACTTAAACCAAACCATACGTTCCTCGGGTCACCTGTAAAGTCGCTACACTTTCTCTCGATCTTTCTCCACTGCGACCCGTCAGTGGGCGCTCTCAACTTCCCGTCTTTCTTACGGTCTTGTTTGTGCGATTGCATCAACTCGGCATGCTTTTTGTTTCTGAACAGATGTTTCAACCGTGGTATTATAGGAGCATACCACATCACCTTGGCAGGAACCCTCTTCCCAGTGCGTTGGCCCTCAACATCACCAGGGTCATCTCTTCTGATCTTATACCGCAATGCACCACATACCGGGCATGTGTTCCATTCCTCGTACTCACCGCGGTAGAGGATGCAGTCATTAGGGCATGCATGTATCTTCTTCACCTCCAATCCTAGAGGGCATACAACCTTCTTTGTTGTGTACGTACTGTCGGGCAATTCGTTATCCTTTGGAAGCTTCTTCTTCATTATTTTCAGTAGCGAACTAAATCCCTTGTCAGATACACCATTGCCTGCCTTCCATTATAGCAATTCCAGTGTGGTACCGAGTTTTTTGTTGTCATCTTTGCAATTTGGGTACAACTCTTTTTTGTGATCCTCTAACATGCGATCGAACTTCAACTTCTCCCTTTCACTTTCGCATTCTCTCTGTGAATCAACAATGACCCGGCAAAGATCATCATCGGGCACATCGTCTGGTTCCTCTTGATCTTCATCTTCCCCCATTGCAGCATCATCGTATTCAGGGGGATCAGGGTAGTTGTCGTCATCCTCTTCTTCTTCGTTGTCTTCCATCATAACCCCTATTTCTCCGTGCTTGGTCCAAACATTATAGTGTGGCATAAAACCCTTCCGAAGCAGGTGGAAGTGAAGGGTTTTAGAGTTGGAGAAAGACTTCATATTCTCATAGATAGTACATGGACAAGGCATAAAACAATTCTGCTTTGCCTCAACCGCTTCGAGAAAATTATGCAGGCCCTTAATATACTCGGAGGTGCGTCAGTCACCATACATCCATTTCCGGTTCATCTGCGTGTGTTATATAATAAAGTGTATTAAAAATCATTACAACATATCATGAATAGAGAAGTGACTAAATTAACAGAAATTCATCATCACATTAAAGCCAAAGTACAATAATGACCAAAATAAATACATACAGTTCATACATAGTTGTCATTATTGAACAACATATAGCTCTTTAGAGCATCTAATTAAAACATATAGTGAAACTATGCAAAAAAATAAATGCAACAACAAATGCAATCATAACCGCTACTAAGGTACCAATTGATCCAACAGCATAATGATACCAAGCCTCAGTATGAATGGCATATTTTCTAATCTTTCTAAGCTTCAAGCGCATTGCATCCATCTTGGTCTTGTGATCGTCGACGATATCGGCAACATGCAACTCCAATCCCATCTTGTCGTCTTCAGTTCTTTTCAATTTTTTCTTTCAAATGATCGATTTCTTTTTCAGCTTTAGTTAACTTGTCGAGCAGAATTACATAGTCGGTATCCATTTCTGATTCAACTACTTTTTATAGATAAAAACATCTACGTCAAGTTGGTGGCATAATTAATTGTCATAGACATTAGATGTGTGAAATAGTTATATAAAAGATAATTTACCACATCTGAATCATAGACTGGACGAGGGCCGACATGGGCGGATACCATAACCATGACACTATATAATAACAAACAATAATAAAAGTAAGAAAATCATACGAGTAAGTATATTTTCTTTTAGCAATAAGATAAGATCAAGAGGCTCACCACGTGCGGGCGATCGGCGACGGTTTCAGGACGCGGACGGGACAGGATGGACCGCAAAACCTAGACAAATCTTGACGGAAATGAAGTTTGGACAAGGAGCTTCGAGAGGAGAAAGCTTAAGTTTGACTTGAACATTTCATCAAACACCTCATGTGCATAGGAGGTGAGCTATAGCACCACAAAGCTCTCCCCTCGCCGGCCAAAAAAATAGAGCAGTGTGGAGTGCTCTACTCGCTGGCGAGGGCGTATATATAGGCATCTCATTGGTCCCGGTTCGTGGCTGGAACCGGGACTAAAGGACCCCTTTTGGTCTCGGATCGAGCCACGAACCGGAACCAATGATTGTAGACCAGGAGCGAGACACATTGGACCCGGTTCATGTCTGGAACCAGGACCAAAGCTTTCAGACGAATCAGGACCAATGTCCCACATGGTCCGCCCGCCCCCTGACCTCACGAACAAGGAGTGTTGCCTCCATTTGTTCCGGTTCGTGACTGAACCGGAACTAATGGGCTGGCTCGGCCCGAACCGATGCCCTGTTTTCTACTAATGACGGTGGCTACACGATAGTTCCGTCTTGTAGTATAATATAAACAGGTAATACCGTTATGCGAAGATCAAGCCGAAAGCAAAGTGATCAGCACCCAGCCAACTCTATATCGTGAAGATCAAGCCGCCTCCCTCGATCCTCTGCCATATTATTCTTCTTCCATGCATTTTTTTACAAAACCGCGGACAATTCACATCGTTTTCACACATGTGCTTGCCTAGAACGTTGCTAGCCCTTCCCAACTCCGTCGACAAATCCCACCGAATCTCCTTCATTTTATTTTATTTTCCTCGATGGCCGGTGGTGCTCGCAGGCATGGCGGGTCACCTCCTCGCAAGCAACCACGACACGACGCGGAGGCCGACGGCTCTAGCCGGCCCACTGTCGAGCCATGGTGCTCGAAGAAAGCGTGGGACCACGGCCTGCTCCCGGGGTGGCGGGCGGAGCCCTTGGGCCGGCTTCCACGAGCTCGATGGCCTACTTTTTCCGCATTTCCAGATGTGTCGAGAGGCCGATGCAGAGCTCGTCACCCCGGAGAAGGCTTTGGCAGCCGGAGAAGAAGGTGCTGATGAACATTTGGCCGCCACCAAGGATGGGTCTAAGAGCAATTTCAATGGGGCGACACATTTCGTTCGTCATCGTCGTTTGGGTTGGCACGGACACAAAAGGTGGCTCAAACGTGTCGATCCAAACGGACGCGCGTTCGCTTTTCGTTCGCATGGCGATCCATTCCCGGCCTATTTTCGAGTCAGATTTGCGTCGGCACGGATATGAGACCGACACGGCGCGTGCCTACTCCTCTCCCCGGGCCTGCCGGTCGATGGCAGCCACCATCATTTTTCTCCATTTCTCCCAAAAAACCTCCCGCCTGCGTGCCCCACACCCTCCATGGACGACGACCACGACCTCGACGCCGCCGTGGGCCTTGCCTCCCTCGCCTTGGCCGGCTCTTCCTTGGCAAAGGCAAGCCTCGTGTCCCGCGCAAGACCGTCACCATGCCCAAGCCAAAGAAGACGCTGACGTCCGAACAGTGGACAAGGGAGTCGTCCAAGAGGGAGAACCGAAGGCACGCCACGGACGCGAGGGAAGAAGCCGTCGCGGCTGCCGCCATCGCCGCCGCCGCGTAGCAGGAGGACACCAACGCCCGCATCGCGGTGGCAACGAAGGAGGCGCTGTACATGCTAGGGTTAAACCCTAGCCAGCAGAGCCTCCATAACGCCGCCGTCACCGCGGCCAGCACCGGCTCATCGGCGTTCCCTTGGATGGTGCTGCCCGACTCACCCCGCGCGTCGGCTTGCAACCCGATGTCCGGCTTCCACGTCTACCCACAGGCCTCCCGCCTATCCGGGGAGTGCTCGCCCGACGTGAACGTGGTCGCGCCTTCCACGCCCGCGCCCATCGACCTCGACGCCATCCCGGTGGCCGGTGGCTCGTCATCCGGAGGCGCGAGGAAACATGTGCGGCACACACTAGCCGGCGTGCTCCCGGACGCCTGCAATCTATTTGAGGGAATGACGTCCGCCGTCGACGAGGACTACATGCAGAACCTCGTCTTCGAGGGCGGTGCGCCAGCCGCTGGCTACGATCCCGACGAGACACAAAGCCAGGACGGGAACGGGGCATTCACGTCGGCCGCTGGCTATGATCCCGATCAGGCGGCCTTCATGCGTGATCAGGTCGGCATGGAGCTGGACAGCTACCCACTCGACCACGAGTTCCCGGACGACTACGGGCCAGAGGAAGAGGACGAGTGCGACATCGAAGCGGAGCCTTTGTTCGAGGACGAGCTCGCTAACCAAGTCGCCGGTCCTAAGCCAAAGCACAAGAGCAAGCGCACGAAGGCATACACGGCTGCTGAGGACAAGCTTCTTTGCGAGTGTTGGCGAGACATTGGACAAGACCCCAAGACGGGCGCCGAACAAAAGCATTCAACCTTTTGGATTCGTGTCCACCGAGAATTTCATGACCGCAAGAAGTTTTCGCCTTATCAAATTATGAGCATGCGCAGGTGGGTGTCCATTTTCAAGCGATGGAAGGTGATCCAACAAGAGTGCAACAAGTTTTGTGCCTCTCTAGAGAGCATCAAGGCCCGCCCGATGAGCGGCATCGGCATGCAAGACATGGTATGCTAGCAAGCCGCCCTCTTTTGTGTCATCAAGTTCATGCTTGTGTGTTCATTTGCATATCATTTGCCCATATGCTTGCATGGAAACATTTTGTAGGCGTTTCAAGCTTTGGAGGCATTCACGGTTCAACACAATGGCAATTGCTTCAACCTCTCCAATTGCTTTCGGGTCATCAAGGACGAGGAGAAGTTCAAGGCGCGATATGCTGCCCTCAAGTCGCGTGGGGAGAAGCAAGCCATGGAGGAGGTTAGGGAGGGCGAGCCGGCATGGCCGCGGGGGAAGACCAACTCCAAGAAGGAGGACAAACGGGATGCGGCATCCAACGCCTTGATTGCAAGCGTGGAGGGCATAATTAACAAGAAGGACTCAAGGGAGGATGAGCGCCGGCGTTTCAAGGAAGAGAAAATGAACGCCTTCATGGAGATCCAAAGGAGGAGGCTTGAGATGGACGCGGAGAAGCAAACCAAGATGCTCGAGCTGGAGGCGGAGAAGCAAGCCAAGACACTAGAGATCGAGGCCGCCAACGCCAAGACCAAGGCGAAAGAAGTGGCTCTCGCGAGCATGATGACCGGGGTGGAGATCATGAAGGTGGACCTCAATACCGTGTCACCAAGGAAGAGGTCATGGTTCGAGAAGATGCAGGCCAACATGCTCAAGCTCACCGATGAGTGATCTCGTGGCCGCGAGCGCCCTCCTTTTTTGTATGTCGGCTCTTGTGCTGGCATTACCACGAGGCCGTGATGGCGTGGTCGAACTCAAGTCCCGTTCTTTTTTTGTCTGCTGGCATGTGTGCCGGTCGTTGGCGAGTGTGCCAGCATGAACTGCGATGACATTTTTCGAAGCCGGGCGCTGGCATGGTGCCGACATGATCTATGGCCGCTGATATGATCTGTAAGTCACGGGTCTTTTTTTAAAATTGAGTGCGGACATGAAATAGATCGACGCGTTAGACGCACTGTCGATCCAAATACAAAACTAGATGGACGCCAGACGGACGGCCGACCCAAACGAACAAAAAGCGAACAAATACGCCGTCCGTTTGGGTCCGCCTGTTAGAGTTGCTCTAACCTCTCCAATGCTCCGTAAGTCCGCCGGCAAGTTTTACCTCGGCGTCGACGAGTGATAGTCGACTTCATGTTTAATTTGTAGCGTGAAGTTTGTATTTTCTATGTATGCACTATGGTTGTGATGAACTATTTTTTAGCGCGAAGATACTTTTTAATATGCAGTATGAGACTTACGGGATATGTTTCAGCGGGGCCTTCAACTTCCCGCGGGATCTTTTTCGAAGGAGCCTAAAACGATCTTACAGTATCGGATTTTAGCGGATCTGCTAGAGATGTTTTTGGAGGTTGAGTTATCCATCGTAGATGGAGCCAAGTGTGCAACTATAGTACATAAGTCAATCAGCAGCTCCAAGTTCCGAGGGGCTCTATACTATGGCACCGTGCACACTTTCGATCGAGCTACTCCTAGACCTTACGCCACGCTGTGGCCGCGAGGAACCTTCTGCTCCACGCAGGAGTACCTCGCCTCCTCTCGACCCGCTCATGAAGCCGCCACTGTTGTCGCTCGTCGTCGTCCTCATTTCGTGCCTCCTGTATGACACGGGGGCCTCCGGCGTCCCCGAGGCCGGGCCCCACGCGCCGCGGTTCCATTCCATCTTCAGCTTCGGCAGCTCCTACTCGGACACGGGCAACTTCGTCCTCCTGTCCGCCGGCTTCCCCTTCAGCCCCTTCAACAACTCCCCCTACGGGGAAACCTTCTTCCGCCGCCCCACCGGCCGGCCTTCCGACGGCCGCCTCATCATCGACTTCATCGGTAAGAAATGCTTAACTTCTGCATGTCAAGTAGAATGTCGCTGAATATTTACATGCATGCAGCGGAGGCACTGGAGCTCCCATTGGTGCCGCCCTTCCTGTCCAAGGCGCAGAACTTCACCCAAGGAGCCAACTTCGCCATCGTCGGAGGCACGGCGCTCGACGTCGGGTTCTTCCTGCGGCACAACTCAGGGAGCGTGCCGCCGTTCCGGAGCTCCCTGCGCGCGCAGATAGCGTGGTTCCGGAAGGTGGTGAGGCAGTCGCTCAGCTGCAACACCACCGCAGAATGCAGGGAGCGGCTCGCGAGATCTCTGTTCGTGGTGGGCGAGTTGGGCCTCACCGACTACAGCTACATCCTCTCCGGCGGGAAGAGCCTGCCGGAGGCCAAGTCCTTCGTGCCGGACGTTGTGCAAGCCATCATCAGAGGCGTCGAGGTGGCAGACACATTGCTTGGGTGGCAAATTACTTGTCACTTGACACGTACGTTCCTTCTTATTCATTCTTAATCAGTTAGCACTCTGATACGTGCAGAGGCTGGTGGAGGAGGGAGCGAGGTACGTGGTGGTATCAGGGACGCCGCTGATGGGGTGCACGCCGATGGCGCTGACGAAATACGCCGTGGCGGCGAACGCGACGGAGTACGACCGCCGGACGGGATGCCTGCGGCGGCTCAACGGCCTGTCGCAGTACCATAACTGGATGCTGCGGGAGAGCGTGAGGCGCATGCGTGTGAAGTACCCCGGGACGACGCTGGTGTACGCCGACTACCACAAGCCCGTGGCGCGGCTCATCCGGCGCCCGGGAAAGCTCGGTAATTAAGTTTTCTCTTGGACTCCTCCATTCTTTCGGCCTTATTAATTCATTTGTTAGAAACAATTTTAGTGTCATTTCTCGACTGTAGTGTAGATCAACCGAGATCAGGATAGCTGCTACATGTACCATCGAGTAGGTACTATAGTACCAGCGCAGTGGCCTTTAGTTAACAACAAAGTCAAACTTGTTGATCGGATCAAAATCAAATGTATAGCTAGGATCAACTGCGGAAGATCTTTTCAGCCACTGCGTTAACCCGCGCATGCATGAATGTGGGGGTGGTAATGAAAGCTGGCGGTACTAATTAAACGATATTCGGTCCAACAAGAGATTCGTTTGGCATCTCGATCGAGAAGCTACAACAATGGCAGAGCGCGTAGCACTTCAATTTTGTTGGGTTGGGTGTACCGTGTACGTGGTGTACCGTGCGAAAAATAGATTTCCAAGGTACATAAGTCAACTCTGTAAACATGACCCCTCACGGACAGTAGTACTCACTTCGTTTCTAATTATAAATCTTTTTAGAGATTTCAGTATGAAGTTTATAATGAATTATCTAAAAAATATTTATATTTAAAAATGAAAGGAGCAGTACATAACCATGCCTCTACTACTGGATGCCACTAGTGAAATGAAATTGGTGCCGGGCTGTCAAATCGCCCAATCTGAAATTTTGACGGTGCTGATGATTTTCTTCTCTCTACAGTGACTGTCGCATCTCACGTGAGCATCGTGCACGCATGAACCTGAGAAAATGATAAGTGGATGATACATACATCACATATGATTTTGGTTTGGTGATGGTTATTGCGCATCCAGTCTCGAGCTCCGAAGTAAAAAACCATAGGTCTGATCCTAGTTGGTTATACTTGGATTCTCGGCCCCCTTTTCCCTTCCTCCTCTCGCGCTCCTGCGGACGGCTGGGGAGGAACCCTAGCCGCCGGCTGTCTCTCCCTTCCCCTCCCCTCTTGCCCTCCTCCTTCCCCTCCCCTGGCCGGCGTTGGCGCCAGCGGGGACTTCTCACCCCATCATGCGACTGGGGCTGGCATGGCCCACATCGTCGTGTCGGGGCGCTGCGACGTGCGGGACGTCGCGGCGCGGCTACGGGTCTGCGTGTCGGAGGCTCGAGGCCCTATCAGCGGCGCGGTTTGCTGCGCTGGGGCGGAGCATGCCCGTCCAGGCGTTAGCGGCGGCTGACACAACGGCGGCCAGATCTAGTGGATGGCGTGTGCTTGGCAGTAGCTTAGGTCGCGGTCGGCTATCTCTGCAGTGATCGGTGGAGTGGCTGCGCATTGGTGGTGGAGTTCGGGCGGGCGTGTGGCGGCGTTCTCCCGCGGGCTGGCGACGCCGGGTGTGTTGGGTGGTTTGGCGGCCCTTGTCCTTTGGGTGGTGGTGACGCAGTGTGCTATGGGAGCCGTCGAAGGTTCTGGTGATTGGCGTCCGAAGGTGTCGGCTGCCACGAGGCGGCCGGAGGTGTCGGATGCCCCGGTGATCTTCCCATCTGGATCTGGACAGCCAGATCTGTTGAGGCGACGCCTCCCCTCCTGGGCATGTCTGCTAGCAACTGGTTGGCGGCACGGGCTGGCCCACTGGTGCAAGGGTTGATGGGTCCCCCTGACTGAGGCCGGTTGCTCCTCAGGCATGCTTCGGTCACCTGCGGCCATGTTGTGGCAGTGTCCCGTGGATTGCTTGGGGGTGGCGTTTGCTAGTTATGGCATCGGTGTTGGATTCGTCATTGGATGCTGGGGTGGCGGGCTCGGAAAGGTGGACTACCCGGACTGTTCTCCGACGGGTTTCGTGGTGGCGGTAGTGGCTTCGACTCTTGGTCGTGTGAGCTGCAAGGGGAGTAGCAGTGGGAGGCTTTGGCGTACTCTCTTCCAGCGGAAGCGGTGGCGCCCAAATCTGGTGTGGACGGACTCTTCTTCGCTGAGGTGGTGACCTAGGTGTCTCCTGTGGGGTGGAGGAGTTCCAAGCAAAAGCTTCGCGCTTCGGCGCTGGCGGCGACGACGCCCACGGGTGTCGTTGTCCTCTTGAGGACGTTGTCGCAGGACTGTTCCTTATGCTAGAACTTGAGATGAAAATTCATGTCTACGGACTCGACAACGGCTATGCTTGGCGTAGTTACCCTCTTGAGGGCGTTGCCATGGAGCTCATGCACCGATAGTTAGGCCATGACGATGTTTTAGAGACGTTCTTTGCTTCATGTTGTATCTTTGGATTTCCTTTGTTGAGGGCCTCCCTCACTACCATGTATCGTTCGATCGTGTATCATGTTGTGTTGTGCTTTAGTTATAAAACGGAGCGAAAGTCTGTTTCAAGATAGTCGGTTATACTTGACAATGGTGATGTTTTGACATCGTTGCCTTCTTAAAGGTATGCCTTGAAGTTTACTCGGACTTGTCTCTAGTGTCAAAATCCGTGATCTGACCTTTGATGGTTAACTAGGTTCAGCGATGGCGGCACTTGATCATTGTTTCCTTGATACGTTGCTGCTTGAGAACCTTCTCATGCCCTTGTGATGTGAAGAATGATTGGTGCGGATGGTCGTCCTTGTAGTTCGCCGGTTGTTGTGTTGAACACTTTGTTTCTTTTTTCCTGCATGCATTGGTTTGGTTTTTGATGACTTTGCTCATTGCCGGCATGTTTTTCTTGTTTGTGTTGGTGTTGTTCGTGCGCATCTTAATTGTGTAGAGGCTGGTTATGTGTTCATCTTGTTTGTATCCCCTTAATGCTTCATTTTAAGTTAATAAATTCATGTTTAATAAAAAAAGTAAATAACCAATTAATCATACATGATGTGGACTGCAGGGTTCACCGCGAAGCCTCTGAAAGCTTGTTGCGGCGGGGGCGGGCGATACAACTACAACACAGAGGGATCAGCATGCGGCTTACCCGGCGCAACCACCTGCAGCGATCCATCCACCCACCTCTTCTGGGACGGCATCCACTACACCGAGGCCGCCAACAAGTACATCGCCGACGGCTGGCTCACCGGACTCTACGCCCATCCCGCCATACTCAGCTTGCCGCAATAGATACACAATGCGGTAGCTTGTACTAGTAGTATGCAGATTCAAAATGGTCAATGTATTTCAGCATTTTTCATATTTTCATATGAGCGAATTAGTTAGTTTGTGTTTTTGAGCAAGCACCGCAGTTTGCCTCTCTTTTGCCGCGGGGGGGGGGGGGGGGTTGGTGCAGGAATTTCATACGACTTTCATAGCATTGTTATTGTGGTTCTTGAGGGGTTTTGAGGTTTTTTTTTCCTTTCTATGATGCCTTTCGATCCAAGGAACTGTTAAGTATCCATGTGTAATGTGTTGATTTGTTTTACCCTCACCTGCGTAGGATTAAGTCAATTGTATTCAATGTGATGTGTTCCGTCTAAATTATGAGCATTTCAGTTCGTATAGGGAGGTCAATGTGTACGTGAGGCCCATTATCCTAACCGTGCTGATGATTTCAACGCGTGCATAAGGTATGGTTCCACATTGGTAAGGAAAGGGTTGACAACATCTCACATTTGTGTTTTAAACTAGTACTCTCCAAATTACTTGTAGCTCAAATGGATGTATCTAACACTATGATGTATCTAGCACTAAAATAATGTTAGATACATCCATTTAAGCGAAAAGTAATTTGAAACAGAGGGAGTAGTACAAAAAAGAGGTAAACACAATAGTGATGCTTGAATTTGTCATGAATGTGCAGTTTAGTGTCTGAACTTGAAACTACATCAAACTGGTTCCATAACTTGACAAAGATGTGCATATATGGTTCAAATGACATTTGTATACTTCCACGACGTTGACCAGGCATGCCAACATGACATGGGACCTGCTGTCAGTGACAGGATGACGGAGACAAGGGTGTTTGGCTTGGTTTTTTATGAAATCCCTTCAGAATTTCTTTCCGTACAATAAAGCCTATACGAAGAAACCGACAAATTATTAGATAACAACTATAACTATAAAATACTCAAATAAAAATTATAACTAGTGTTGTGATTGTTCGAACTAGCGACCTACATATTAAATGCATGTTGGGCTAACCACTAGACCAATTAACATTTGCTACTACATTTTGATTCATAACCTTTATAAACATGGGCAGAACAACCAATGAGTTCTCATGTATCAAAAGTACAAGTACTCTTTATGACATTATAACAAACATATTTTCAAAAGAGAGCAGAATTTTCATATCATTTTAAAAAGAATTCACGTGTCATTTTAAAGCATATTCATTCAAATGAAAATATATATGAATGATAATTTTTTTCATATGATTCAAGTATTATTCATATGAGGATCCGTAATCTAAGGGCACACTATGCTTGTATTTATTATTTTAGAAAACACACAAACTTATGTATACTATACAAACTTTATAAAACAACGCAGTTTTTACTTAAAGCATGAACACATTTATATAATACATGAATATTTGAATAAAAATGTGGAAATTTTCAAATTATATGAGAATTTATTCAATTATATGAAAGTTTCTATAATTACTTTAATATTTTATTTAAATGCAACCATTGTTTAAATATTCTTAATTCATAATTTTATTATGTGTATTTTAGTTAAATTACTGCATTGGTATTTTATAAAATTATATTAACCTTTTAATGTAATTTATTTTAAATATATGTACATTGTTTGTAACGCAATGTAATAATTTATGTATTTCATACAAATTTATGAAATAAAAAAACACATTGAAAACTACACTGTGGTTTGTTTTCGCCACACAGGCTCGTTATGTAATAAACCTAAATGTATCATTTTCACCATTCAATGTCGTCGGTTACAGTGGTATGTGCGTCCGCTATATAGCCCCTGGTTGCAGGTTCAAATCAACGGCACTATATTGCTGGAATGAAAAATAATATGTTGTTCAACTTTATGTTTATAAAGTGGATGAATCCTTTCATGACCCTAAGTTTGAACCGGTCTATTGGCTAGCCATGCTTACCTATGCATTTCAGGTCACTGGATCAAACGTCGTACCCAATTTTAATTATTAATAGATATTTTACAATTTATCAATTTCTCTCTGAGGGCCCTTTTGTAAGAAAAACATTTTTCCGACGGTTTCTCAGCAAAAAAGGCCACACACCTTGTCCCTGACAGGGGGTCCATGCCATCACTAGTAGAAAACAGGGTTTTCGTCACAACTCGATCTACACATTAGTCCCGGTTGCATTAGAGCATTAGTCCCGGTTCGAGCGGTTAGGTCACCGGTCGGGCATCAGTCCCGGTTCAGATGGGACCTTTAGTCCCGGTTGGAGACACCAACTGGGACTAAAGGGGCCGATACCCTTTAGTCCCGGTCCGTGTCTCCGACCAGGACTAAAGGCTAGGTGAAGCCTTTAGTCCCGGTTGGAGACACGAACCGGGACTAAAGGGGTGGGGGCTTTAGTCCCGGTTGGTGTCTCCAACTGGGACTAAAGGCTAGACCTTTAGTCCCGGTTGGAGATACAAACCAGGACTAAAGGGTTTTGAAAGTTTTCTTTTCTATTTGTTTTTTGTTTTTAGTTTCTGTTTTAAATTCCTTATATCTTTTAGGATATTTGATGTTTTTGAGTGATTCTTTTTGCATTAGATTCAAAATTTTGTCTAGTTTGTGTTTAAGCAACTATTTTTCAAATTTGAATTTTTTAAATTTGAATTTGTTCAAATTTTCTTCAAACCCTGAATTGTGAATAACTTGAGTTTAAAAATAGATTTTAATTTAATTCGTTTTTCTCCTAGTAACATGTTAGATGGTGCATGTTGAACGCACAAAAAGTCTGGAGTTGAGATGAGTTTTTAAAAATGAAATGCCTTTGTAACAGATGATTTTTCGTCCAAAACCCTGATACTTCGAAAGGGGTTGTCCAGTTTGTACACGAAGTGCGTCTAGTTTTTACCGTAACCCTCTCAACTTTTTAGCACAACCTATGTGGGTAAAATAATGATACCATGCTAAGTTTCAACCTTTTCATAATTCACTTGTAATGCTTTTCAATTTCAGGGTCATTTAGCTCAAAAAAATTAATAAATGCAAGAAAAATATCGAATGAAGTGAGAAATGGTTGAAAATTGATGATGTGGCTTTGAATGGTGCATGTTGAACGCACAAAAACTCTAAAGTTTAAATTAGTTTGAAAAAACAAAATGCCTTTGTAAGAGATGAGTTTTTGTCCAAAACTCTGATACTTCGAAAGGGATTGTCCAGTTTGTATACGAAGTGTATCTAGTTTTTACCATAACCCTCTGAACTTTTTAACACACATGCTATGTGGGTGAAATGATGATACCATGCCAAGTTTCAACCTTTTCAGAGTTCATTTGTAGTGCTTTTCAATTTCAGGGTCATTTAGTTGAAAAGATTTAATAAATGCGTGAAAAATAGCGAATGAAGTGGGAAATGGTTGAAAATTGATGATGTGGCTTTGGATAGTGCATGTTGAACGTACAAAATGTGTGGAGTTGAAACTAGATTAAAACAATGTTAAGAAAAATTAAAACGACTATAACTTTTGCATACGATGTAGAAAAAAAAGTGTTATAGATTTTTTTTAAAATAAATGATGTCATATTTGGATTCCTCACGTTTTTCTGATAATAATGGATATATTATTTATCGAATTTTGATTTACAGCTTTAAAGATATTAATTATCCCATATTAAATGAATAAATTGCACAAAATGAATAAAATAATATGATTACTTATTCTAATTTCATTGAAATTGAATATTATTATTTTGAACTTTTTATTATTTTGGTTTTTCCGTTTTTTAGAATTTGAGAAATTTTTTTGATTTTTTTTTTGCCTTTTTGAAGTTTTTTGGAGTTTTTAAATTAATCATTGTTGTTTGTTAATCATTGTTGTTTATTTTAATAATTATTTGGAATTCAAAAAATTAAATCATGTTACATCAAGACCTAAGGGTTAACAGGATTGATAATTTACTATTGTCAAGAAAACAACAAGTGCAGACTTGGAAACAAGATAGGGATGATAGAACTCGAAAGTTGCATGATGGGGTTGGAGCAGTGAGAGGATGAGTGACCGGCCAGGAAGTTAGATGATTTGGAATGAGGGGTGATTAGAGATTAAATTGTCAAATAATTCAAGAGCAGTGAGGAGGAATGATTAGAGATTAAATTGTAAAATAATTCAAGAGCAGTGAGGAGGGATGATTAGAGATTAAATTGTAAAATAATTCAAAGATTTGAAAAAATCGAAAAAACAAAATAAAAAATTATTAAAAAAATACTTTTAGTACCGGTTGGTAACACCAACTGGGACTAAAGGTCCTGCTCCAGAAAGCTACCACGCGGAGCCCCTTTAGTCCCGGTTCGTAATCCAACCGGGACTAAAAGTGGAGGCCTTTAGTCCCGGTTCCAGAACCGGGACTAAAGGCCCTTATGAACCGAGACTAAAGGTCCGTTTTCTACTTGTGCATGATGACGCGTCTTATCAACGTATACAAACGAGATTTGAACCGTATATGCACATTCATGCCAAGTTATGAAACAAGTTTAATGTATTTTGCATTTTCAAGCATCAAAGTGCACATTCTTAACAAGTTTAAGCAAGTGTATTTACCTCTATGAAAAACATAGAAGTATTATGCTACACGCTCATAAAGGAGTTGCACGTGGGTATTTGTGAATATCCGTGTGGCTTATGACTTATCTCAAAGAAAATGCACCTTTTTATTTCCTTAATGGCCCACTTATCTCTTCTTGTCAATTTAAGTTGAACTAATGATCAACCTGTGTATTTCCGCGAGCTAGTTTTTGAAATGGTACATTTGTTCAATACTTTTGGTAACCTTTTTTTGCAATACTATCTTGAAGGCTTAATAATTGTGGGAAATATTTAAATTTTTACAACAAATGGGAAAACAAAATGTTAATTTGTATAGGCATCCCGAACATTACCCAAATATCACTTAAGTTGCTTAATTTTAATTGATAAGTACTAAAATATATATAATCATTCACTTCATTCATACTTACCATTTTTTATTAGTATGTTAAAATTAAACATGAGGATTTTTGCATTATACTAAGTACTAATATGTATGTCGACCACCACAAAATAGCAACCTTGTGACAGCAACCGATTTGATCTGCAAGTTAAAAAAAATCTGTAATTTGTACCATTTTGAAATGCTACCATTCCTATTCCGTGACATAAGTTTGCGCACTAATATTCTAGAATATGATCTTCCTTATTGTAAATATAAAATTTGCTCATACAATGCCTCCTACTCCTTCCTAGTCTTTTCACGGTTGTTCGAGTTGGTGGCCTACGATTGAATGTTACTGATGCAAATCCATAAAGGTAAACATAATTATATAATGAACAATCTAATACTTCCTTCTCCAAATCATTTTTTTTTGCTAAATCAAGTTTGATCCTAGAATTTTCTATTACTTCCATGTTGTTCACAACTGGCAACATACAATGGCATGCCACTGCTGCAATATTAAAACCGAAAAATATATCTTGGGTGGGAGTATCTAATTCTTCCTTTTTCTCTTCTTCCCCGGGTTTTCGAAAGACTGAACATAAATCAATACTACATTTTCTATGAGAGTATAAATACTAAATATTGTTAGCACCCTTTTTGACATGATCATCTCATTTGAGTAACCAAATTTTCTCCCACGATATTTGACAATCAACTACACAAACATATTTTCTACCAGGTTTTTCCTACAATTACTGCCGCTAATTTCTTAATTGCACAAAACATTATCGATCCAAATAATCCTACAAAAATGCTTAATTATGTTCGTGTGAAAATTTTATTTCGGAAATTGCTTAATGTTTTGGCCATTGACGTTGCCGCTTTCGACGCTACCTTGGACCTCATAGTTGTGCTACATCTCGATGTCACCTTTCAAACATTCGTTGCGCTAAATGGTGCGATTGTCGTTCTCGACATGGCCACATGCGTCCAGTCGAAGACTGCCCGATGAAACCTCACTTAGCATTGACAAAATCTGTTGGTCCGAGGGCCCCTCTACTTGAAGTGGTCTTCAAATCGTCACAAACTTTTACTTCGGCAAGTCCACAAGCTGAAATCTATGAACAAACACCTAACTATATAGAAGATGCACGGTCTTCCACTGCAACAAAGTCTTTAGTGAACTTTGATCATTTTCTTTAGTGATACTCAATCACTTGGCAATTTGTCTTTAGGATTTTCCCTCACTTAGGGTTCACTCAAATTCGTTAGGAGGATGGGTTGCTCAAACATCACTTATATCAAAGTCACACGGCGCGGTCAACCACTTATGGTTGAGGAAGGGGGCTATTTACAGCTAAGAGTCGCAACCAGAGGGCATATATGGCTGTTTGACATGATGAAGTGACTAATGAATGGTCCCAGCTATCATCATACTTGGAAATTTGATCTGTCAAACTCTTCCATGTAGTACAACCTTACAACATGTTTCCAAATTCGTCGGCAAAGAAATCGAAATCATGTGCTTTGAAGAATCATCATCGATAAGAAAGCTTGAAGACTTTGCCCGAAAAGGGATTTCCAGGTCTTAAACTTTGAAGAAATAGGTTCGATTGAGCACACTTCAAGACACACTACCTTAGCATCACTTGGACCCCCCGGTAACAGTATAGTGTGCCTTATTGAATCAAAGTAAATAACTACAACTCTTCATGCTCCAATCTTCAATAGGCACAACAAATACTCCGATCTTCAACACAAAAACTAGTATAAATTAGGGACGACAGGACCAGTCCTCACGCAGAGAGAGATTTTCCCAAGGGGAGATTGACGACTTGCCAACGATTGTTGGCATACCGTCTTCTCCTTCCGACGGATCCCCCTTGCTCCAGTATTATCATGTTTGATGTACTCCCTCTCTTTGTTACCTTGTTCAAAATCATTCCATCCCTTGTTCTTGCCACTGCTCTATTCACGTCTCTCCATCTATGTTCCCTTGATTTTCTTGTCCCTGTCGACATTGGGGCTCAGACTTCCTCTCCTCTTGATCTCCCTTATCTATGTTCCTGCTGCTCCTTGGATCTGTGTGAACTTGCTGCTCCTCAATCATGACTACTGCATGCTGCTTGTTCCTCCTTTTGAGATCTCATTTTCCAATTCCAGACCCATGGCATCTATCCCTCTCTACTATTTGTTTCACTAGTAGAAAACGACCCATTGTCTTGGTTCCAGAGTCCCATTAGCCCCGGTTTTGGAACTGGGACTAAAGGGTCGGGACTAAAGCCCTAAATCTTTAGTCCCGGTTCGCTTACAAACCGGGACAGAAGGGGCTCCATGTGGCCGCTGCATGGAGCCCAAGCAGGAGGACCTTTAGTCCCGGTTGGTAACACCAATCGGGACCAAAAGCCATCCACGCGTCAGCATCTGGCAGGAGTTGGTTTTTTTTGAAAGGGGGGAAGGGGTGGGTTTTACGGGGGTTTTGTAGAGTTAATTTAGGGGTTTCATACTGTGTTAGCTAGCTAATGGAGAGAAGTGTCCTCTCTTTCTCCGTCCTTGGTCGACACTAGCTACTATAGAGAGAACTCGACACGCTAGCTAGTAAGCAAATGAAGGAACCATTAAGTACCGAAGATCGTCATGAACATATATAGAGAGAAGTGATCGGCCTTTCTTTCTCCGAGAGATTGGTCGTACAACAAGTTTTCGTATATCTATCCGACGCTACTAGCTACATATATACAATACAAGATCTCTTACAATCCCTAACATCTAATGTCAAATTTCAGATGGTATTCTCCGGCTTTATTTATGACATTGTCAAGAAAGAATCCCGCCAATTTTTCTTGAATTGCTCGTATGCGATCATGTAGTAGGAGTTCATCCTGCATCTGACACATCTAATTTGAAGAAGGGGGTCAATACATATATATGAATGAAACTCAACACAAATCATTGTAATAAAATAAAATTGTGAATATTATTGATTACGCACTTCATTTTGTTTTTCAGAGTAGCCCCGCTTAGGGGTCGTCGCGTTATAGATGAACTCGCAGGTCCCTCGGCAGTGCCGGAACAATTATGGTGAACTCTTTCCAAACCCTGCCAGACAAAG
The DNA here is from genome assembly GCA_022496015.1 of Hordeum marinum. Lineage (NCBI taxonomy): Eukaryota > Viridiplantae > Streptophyta > Magnoliopsida > Poales > Poaceae > Hordeum > Hordeum marinum. The sequence continues at coordinate 448,238,968 of CM039676.1, forward strand.
AAAATAAGTACTTGATATCAAGAAATGAACAAAGTTGCCGATATGATGCGATAATGATCGATTGAACTTAGTTCTGGAGCATTTCAGTCATGTCCGCATATTCTTGGGGATCTTTTCGTTACGAATCTAAGACGGCTACTACTCCCCGCTCAACCTTAATCTCTAGCAGAATAAAGTGGAAGCTGCGCACACATGCATAACTCATCAATTACATTACTATAACCTCGAGTAATAACGGAAACCGAATATGCACAAGGCAGTAACACTCACTTGAAGTTGTAAGGAAAGAGTATTATCTCTTTGTTTTGATTTTCAAGCAATGATTGTAGCAAGTTGTCCTTGGTTTGTGTGGCATTGTGTTTAACCGTAAACTCATGTATGATATTTGGGTTAATGAACCCAATGTCATAGATTTGTGCTTTTCTGCATTCGACGATCTTCAATCTGCATAATATAGTGATGATGATTATATATACATTGCAATGAAAGAGCTGAGTTATATATAGAGACTTAATTACATAAGTAGTACTTACACACAATAGGAAGTCACGATTGTTTTGTCGATGGCCTTTTGATTGTATAACTAGAATAACCCTTCAAATTCAACAGACAACTGCTCCATTCCAACGAGGTGGTGCTCCTCTTTAATTCTCATCGTCACATTATCCTTCCCAGATTCGCTATAGGTTTTCAGGTACCCATGGAATCTTCGCATCATCGTTGTTAGATGAGAATGATCAGGTTTGACAAGAGGCTACCCGTACCGGTATCTAAATTCATTCACCTCCAACGGCACAAACAGTACATCATTGCTCATGTAATCAGCAGGATTGGTACCGGGCACAATCCCCGGATGATCAGCGGCGATATCGCTAGACACCTTGAGTGGGGGGGCACGATTGGTTCTCCTGTTCGCCGGGCTGGCGATTTTTTTCCCACTTCTTCATTTTGCTAACCTTGCATCACTAGAAGTACTTCCCGACTGCCGTGCATCTTGATATGTCTTTTTAAGACAACGGGCATAGTTGGAATCCAGATCTGGAGGTGGTGGTCACTTCAGGGCATTGATAGCGCGCTTCACTTTCACCGGATCTACCTTCTCCTTAGGAGGTGGAGTTTTCTTTGCAAAATAGTCCCTCAGTTGGGCACGACATATGTCCTCGTTTTCCTGCTCGGTCCTCTCATATTGCAATTTTTCCAGAGGCTTGAAAGATGGACCGTATCTGAATTGCCTCCCACCTCTGCTTGTACTGCTAGCCGTCGGAGCGGCCGCGTCTCTCTTTCGTCCTTGCTGACGAGGTGGAGAAGAAGGTGGAGTGCTCCGACGCGCCGGAGGAGCCAGAGCGACGGCGGCTGTCTTTTGCTGTTGCCGACGAGGTGGAGGAAGAGGCGGACTGCTCTGAGGCACCGGAGTAGGCGAAGGAGGAGTCGGAGTGCCGTCACGTGTCGGAGGAGCCAGAGAAGGAGGCAGAGTGCCCTGATCACTCACCGGAGGAGGAGGAGGAGGCGGAGTTTCTTGACGTGCCGGAGGAGGAGGAGGAGACGAAGGCGTCTAGTTTGGAAGCTTGATGTACTGCTTCGGCCATAGACATGTACTCCTCAGAGCATGAACCAGCTTCTTCTCCCCTTCACATGTATGGTGGTCAAGATCAAGCTCATCAAATCCCTCCATTACTTCATCCACCATCACAATAGCATAGCCATGTGGAATCGGAAGGCAGTGAAAAGTTCCGTTGGGTTGAGGAGGTGGAACAGAGCCGAGGGCCGCCTTGAAAGTGAGGTTCCGGAATTTCGTCCAAAGCTCGAAATGTTGAGCTTCCGTGATAGTATCCACGGGGTAGCTAGGAGCCGTGAAGTTAGGCTGAATGAGCTCCGTGGAAGCTATGCTGCTTCTTCGTTGAGATGAAGGGGTAGCTTTTGGGGTAGCTTCGTGCCGCTGAGATGGTTGGCCGGTAGCTCACACTATTGGAATCAGGAATTTTGCCGTCTGCCAGCTCTTTGCCGTCTGCCTGCTGATGGCACAGAGCTGGTTTGCCGTCTGTCTTTCCAAAGCAGACGGCAAAGAAGCAGCTGATGGCAAAGAGAGTCTTTGCCATCAGTTGCTTCTTTGCCGTCTGCCAGCAGACAGCAAAGAGCCTCTTGGCAGATGGCAAAGAACACAGTGGGCCCTATGGGGCACGACACTAGCTAGGTCAAACCCTTTGTCGTCTGCCACCTCTGTGACGTCTGCTGGCAGACGGCAACGAGCTGAGTGTGGGCCCGCAGTGTCACGACATGGCGTGGCTAACGTTCACCCTCTTTGCCGTCTGCTAGTAGACGACAAAGAGTTCTTTGCCGTCTGCCAGCAGACGACAAAGAAAGGGTTTTAATTTTCGGCCCCGCACCTCTCTCTCTTTCTCACCCACACACACACCCCGCGCCCCTCTCCCCCCCTCACTGCCGCCGCCCCGCCCTCCCGACGTCGCGCGCCCAGCATCGCCGCCGGCCCGCCCCCCCGACCTCCTCGCAGCAGGGCCAGGCTGCAGCACCGCCCCCTCCCTGCGGCCCTCCTCCACCATCGCCGGAGCCAGGCCACGGCGCCGCCCGCCCCCTTCCCGCGGTCCACCTCCACCACCGCGGCGTTGCCCCCTCCCCGTGGCCCTCCTTCACCACCGCCCCCTCCCCACGGCCCTCCTCCACCATCATCGGAGCCAGGCCGTGGCGCCCACCCGCCCCTCCCCGCGACCCTCCTCCACCATCGTGGCCGCCGGAGCCAGGCCGCGCCATCCCTGATCCAAGGTGAGCCCTCCATCGTAGGTCACCGCCTACCTGTCTCCTTTCGTTTTTTTTCTGTTTAGTTTTAGGTTTTAGTTTTGTTGTGGTTTAGGTTTAGTTTTAGTATAGGTTTAGTTTTAGTTTAGTTTAGGATTTGTTTTAGTTTAGTTTAGTTTTAGTCTTAGGTTAGATTCCTATTTAGTAGAACAAAAGAAGAAAAAGTAGAAGAAGAAGAATAAGTAGAACAAGGAAAAAAGGAAAAGAAGAAGAAGAAGAGAGGAGGAGGAGGAGGAGAAGAAGAATAAGAAGAAGGAAAAAAGGAAATGGCTCGACACTGACCCCACTGAACCCCGACGCTATGGATCCTCGACCCCCGACGCCACCGACCCCCAACGCCACCGACCCCCGACGCCACTAATCCCGTACCCCCGATGCCCCCGACCCCCGACCCCCGACCCCCGACCCCGACCCCCGACCCCCGACCCCTGACACCACCGACCCCCGACCCCCGACGCCATCGACCCCCGACCACCGATGCCACCGACCCCCGACCCCCGACAACACCGACCACCGACCCCCTACCCCCGACGCCACTGACCCCCGACGCCACTGACTCCTGACGCCACTGACCCCGACGCCACTGACTCCTGATGCCACTGACCCCCGACCCCCGACACCTATTCTGCTGTGGAAGAAGAGACGGAAGAAGAAGAGGTTACTGCTGTGGAAGACCACTCAATGCTTGACCGATTACACAAAGGACGCCTTCCGCATGTTGCTCCCGATAGTGATGACGATGCATTTATTGATGATAGTGATGATGATGATGCATTTATTGATCCCAGAGCATATATAGACGATGAAGATTATTATTAGTTCATGTTAGGTATACATGATGATGATATACTCAAATTATATATATATATACATATTATTATTCATGTTGGTATTCAATTTTTATTATATACATGATGATGATACACTTAAATTATATACATATTATTATTCATGTCGGTATTCAATTTTTTTATGTTGTGTACTAATTTTGTTTACTATTTGTCATGGTAGGTGTTGAAAGATGGTGGGCGCGGGTCGAGAGCGATCTGAGGCTCCTTCTTCGTCGGCGCGTGGTGGGAGGGGTACTTCCATTCCAGCCCAATCTCTCCGAAGAGCGTTGTACGAAGGTATGGGGACACCCGAGGGTGCTTCTTCATCGGCAAAGTTGCCCACCGGGAGAGGAGGTCGTGGGAAGAAGAGAGCTCCTAAAGCTACACGTGGTGGCCGCAGGAGAGGTACGAAGGCTGCTATGCCTTCCTCGCCGCCACCCCCAGCTGATTCACCCGAGCACAGGCTGCTAAAGTGGACTTGTCTGGGGTGGAGGCTGCGAGGACTCCTGTCCACGAGCCTCGGGTCGTCGATCCTTCTGTCCCAGACGCTTCGACACGCGAGACTCCCGTGCCAAACGCTACGTCTCGCGAGAATCATGGGCCAGACGCTTCGTCTCGTGAGAATCCACACGCTTCCATCGGATGGGATGCCTGGCCGGATCTGCATCAGGCGGAGCCGAGTGGCCATGCTGATGGTGGCGGGGATCAGCTTTCTAATAGCGGGGACGAGGTGGTTGAGGGCACCGTGTACCAGCGTGGGTGTACACGGCTCCCGCCCGTGCCGGCGACCCGTCAGCAGAGGTGGCTGATTAAGCCCGAGTCGCTGAAGTGAGTGCATTTACTCTTTTTAAACCTTTTTCCTTCATGTTTATTGACATATCTAATGCATTGTCTTTGTCATACTGCAGGGGTTGGATTCACGCCAAGGATGTCCACAGGCCCAACTCCATCCATGGTGTGCTTTTGTAGCATAACTTCCCGGGGTTTTTCATGTTGCCCGGCGAGGGTCAGCTTCGAGAGTTAGGATTGAAATGGGAGCACTACTTGGCTTCCCCGGCCCCGTCGGAGGAGATGATCGACGATGTGTTGTGCCACACAAGGGCCGACATGGTGATCAGGAAGTTCTGGGTAATTTCTCCTTTACACAATTAAAAATCAATAATAGCTAGTTATTGTACTAATCAGTGTTGTCTCTTTTGATTGCAGACCTTATACAGGTGTGAGGAGGGATACGAGGAGGCCGCGGCAAAGCTTATCGATCAAGAGTGCAAGCGCCTACTACAGAACTTACGGCATGAGGCTCGGGTACAGGCTGTTCGAGACTACTACGCCTCGCAGCGCATTAAGAAGGCCAAGTTGTCGTCCCGCCGAAAGTTTCTGGACAAGGAGCAGTACATGAATGTAATTACCTATTCTTAAGGCCTTGTACTTAGTTTCCTTCCTTTGATTCGTAGGCGTAGCTCTCAAATTTCTCTTTACTAACTTAGGTGCCCCCGAGATGGTGTGCGGATAAGATGGATTGTTGGGAGGCGTTGGTGAATGAATGGTGCTCTGACCAATGGCGAGTCCTCCACGACGACGCCAAGGCACGACATGCCCAAATGGGAGGTGTGCCACACCATCAAGGCAGCGCCAACATATATCAGTTCGGGCGCAACTCGGTATGTGGTTTGCTTCATGATTCCTGCAATTCATTCTTGATGCTAGCCTTCACCCCTTTATTAATACTTTGTTCCTCTCTTGTAGGCTCATCACAATAAGACGGAGGTGCCAGAGTTGTATGACGTCTATGCCATGGCCCATACTACCTCATACAAGAAGGTCAAGGCATTCTCTGAGTCTGACCTCGATGATCCCGAGAACTTCACCAATATCTCCTCCCACAACAAGCTCATGAGGTACAGAGATGTGGGGAAGGCGGTGAATGGGGAGGACTTCAAACCGAGCCAGCATCCTATTGATCCAGACCTGGTGATGATAGCTGGCCATGGGAGGCCCCATGGCTCAATACCCATTGGAGATGGACATATACGGTCGTCGAGCACTCTCCGAGAGATCAAGGCACGCCAAACGAGCTCCTGTCCTGCGATGTCGCCTCGTCCATGGCCAATCGAGCTCGCCATCGAGGTTAGTCATGCAGACTCAGATATCTTTCCTCCATTACAATGTGTGCGAAAAAAGATGATTACAATGCTAACAACGATTTGTGTTGCAGGTTGCTCTACAGAAAGAGAGAGAGAAAACCCAGGCGCTTCTAGCGGAACAGGCCCGACAGGCGGCGGAGGAGAAGAGGGATCTGGAGGAGAGGACGACAAAGTTGGTGGAGGAGGAGAGGGCACGTAACGATGCGTCTAAACGGGCCATGTACGACCTCATCGTGGTAAGTTTCTTCTTCATATTAGCCAAATCTTGCACTACATGTTCTTTTCATTAATAACCAATATGTTTGACTTGTGAAAACCAAATGTGCAGACTATGTACATGCAGAATGGACAGACCCCTCCGCCGATGCCAGTCATTACCATGACTGGAACGGTGAGTTTCATTTCAATGTTCATTATTTACTAGTCTTAACATTTCAGCGTCATCATTCTAACGCAAATGTCTTTGGTACAGCATAACTTTCGAGCCGCATCGGACGACCCGAGCACCCCCGGTGTTTCACGTCCGTGATGACGAGGACGTAAGCCCTAATATGCCACTTACTTGGCTCATTTTCTCAAACAAAGACAAACATAGCACTTAGACAAACTTAGCACAATTAGCTTATCCTCCACAATGACATAATTAGCTTATTTAGTCCATTTATGACAAAATTAGCTTATTCGTTTGAAAAATGGAATAATAACCATGGTTACCTCATAAATGTCATATTCTTAGCTTATTATTCTCCAAAATGACATAATTACCTAAGTTAGCTCTAAAATGACCTATACTTACATAATGTAGCTCCAAGATGGCATCATTACCTAGGTTAGCACAAAAATGACCTATACTTACCTAATTTTCCTAGGTTAGCACAAAAATGGCATACTTACATAGGTTAGCTCTAAAATGACACAAATAAGGAATAAGATGAAGAAAACAAGGCAGAGGAGAAAAAAAGGAATAGAATAATAAGAAGAAAAAGAAGAAGATTAGAAGAAGAAGAAGAACAAGAAGAAGAGAAGAAGAAGAAGAAGAAATTCTTCTTCTTCTTCTTCTTCTAGTCTTCTTCTTTTTCTTCTTCTTCTTCTTCTAGTCTTCTTCTTCTTCTTCTTCTTCTAGTCTTGTTCTTCTTCTTCTTCTCTTCTTCTTCTTCTTCTTCTTCTTCTAGTCTTCTTATTTTTCTTATTCTTCTTCTAGTCTTCTTCTTCTTCTTCTTCAAGTCTTCTTCTTCTTATCTTCTTCTTCTTCTTCTTCTTCTTCTTCTAGTCTTCTTCTTTTCTTGTTCTTCTTCTTCTTCTTCTAGTCTTCTTCTTCTTCTTAGGTTATTTTCCGCAAAAAAGACATACTTATATAGCTAATTATCCTCCACAATGATATAATTAGCTTATTTAGTCCATTTATGACATAATTAGCTTATTCGTTTCAAAAATGGCATAATAACCATGGTTACCTCATAAATGTCATATTCTTAGCTTATTATTCTCCAAAATGACATAATTATCTAAGTTAGCTCTCAAATGACTTATACTTACATAATTTAGCTCAAAGATGGCATCATTACCTAGGTTAGCACAAAAATGACCTATACTTACCTAATTTTCCTAGGTTAGCACAAAAATGGCATACTTACATAGGTTATCTCTAAAATGACACAAATAAGGAATAAGATGAAGAAAAACAAGGAAGAGGAGAAAAAAAGGAATAGAAGAATCAGAAGAAAAATAAGAAGACTAGAAGAAGAAGAAGAAGAAGAGAAGAAGAATAAGAAATTCTTCTTTTTCTCTTCTTCTTCTTCTTCTTCTTCTTCTTCTTTTATTCTTCTTCTTCTTCTTCTTCTTCTAATCTTCTTCTTCTTCTTCTTCTCTTCTTGTTCTTCTTCTTCTAGTCTTCTTCTTTTTCTTCTTCTTCTTCTAGTCTTCTTCGTCTTCTTCTTCTTCTTCTTCTAGTCTTCTTCTTCTTCTTCTTCTAGTCTTCTTCTTTTTCTTCTTCTTCTTCTAGTCTTCTTCTTGTTCTTCTTCTTCTTCTTCTTCATCTTCTAGTCTTCTTCTTCTTCTTCTTCTCTTCTTGTTCTTCTTCTTCTTCTAGTCTTCTTTTTCTTCTTCTTCTTCTTCTTCTTCTTCTTCTAGTCTTCTTCTTCTTCTTAGGTTATTTTCCCCAAAAAGACATACTTATATAGCCAATTATCCTCCACAATGACATAATTAGCTTATTTAGTCCATTTATGACATAATTAGCTTATTCATTTCAAAAATGGCATAATAACCATGGTTACCTTATAAATGTCATATTCTTAGCTTATTATTCTCCAAAATGACATAATTACCTAAGTTAGCTGTCAAATGACCTATACTTACATAAGTTAGCTCAAAGATGGCATCATTACCTAGGTTAGCACAAAAATGACCTATACTTACCTAATTTTCCTATGTTAGCACAAAAATGGCATACTTACATAGGTTAGCTCTAAAATGACACAAATAAGGAATAACATGAAGAAAAATAAGGAAGAGGAGAAAAAATAGAATAGAAGAATAAGAAGAAAAAGAAGAAGACTAGAAGAAGAAGCTTCTCTTCTTCTTCTTCTTCTTCTTCTTCTAGTCTTCTTCTTCTTCTTCTTCTTCTTCTTCTCTTCTTCTTCTTCTTCTTCTTCTTCTTCTCTTCTTCTTCTCTTCTTCTTCTTCTTATTCTTCTTCTTCTTCGTCTTCTTCTAGTCTTCTTCTTTTTCTTCTTCTTCTTCTAGTCTTCTTCTTCTTCTTCTTCTTCTTCTAGTCTTCTTCTTATTCTTCTCTTCTTCTTCTTCTTCTAGTATTCTTCTTCTTCTTCTTCTTCTTCTTCTTCTAGTCTTCTTCTTCTTCTTAGGTTATTTTCCCCCAAAAGACATACTTATATAGCTAATTATCCTCCACAATGACATAATTAGCTTATTTAGTCCATTTATGACATAATTAGCTTATTCGTTTCAAAAATGGCATAATAACCATCGTTACTTCATAAATGTCATATTCTTAGCTTATTATTCTCCAAAATGACATAATTACATAAGTTAGCTCTAAAATGACCTATACTTACATAATTTAGCTCAAAGATGGCATCATTACCTAGGTTAGCACAAAAATGACCTATACTTACCTAATTTTCCTAGGTTAGCACAAAAATGGCATACTTACATAGGTTAGCTCTAAAATGACACAAATAAGGAATAAGATGAAGAAAAAGAAGGAAGAGGAGAAAAAAGGAATATAAGAATAAGAAGAAAAAGACGAAGACTAGAAGAAGAAGAAGAAGAGAAGAAGAAGAAGAAGAAATTCTTCTTCTTCTTCTTCTTCTTCTTCTCCTAGTCCTCTTCTTTTTCTTCTTCTTCTTCTAGTCTTCTTCTTCTTCTTCTTCTTCTTCTTCTAGTCTTCTTATTCTTCTTCTTCTTCTTCTCTTCTTCTTCTTCTTCTTCTTCTTCTTCTAGTCTTCTTCTTATTCTTCTTCTTCTTCTAGCCTTCTTCTTCTTCTTCTTCTAGTCTTCTTCTTTTTATTCTTCTTCTTTTTATTCTTCTTCTTCTAGTCTTCTTCTTCTTCTTGTTCTTCTTCTAGTCTTCTTCTTCTTCTTCTTCTTCTTCCTTCTTCTTCTTCTTCTTCTAGTCTTCTTCTTCTTCTTCTTCTTCTTCCTTCTTCTTCTTCTTCTTCTAGTCTTCTTCTTCTTCTTCTTTTCTTCTTCATGTTCTTCTAGTCTTCTTCTTCTTCTTCCACTTTTTCTTCTTCTTCTTCTTTTTCTTATTCTTCTTCATCTTCTTCTAGTCTTCTTATTCTTCTTCGGTTATTTTCCCCAAAAAATACATACTTATATAGCTAATTATCCTCCAAAATGACATAATTAGCTTATTTAGTCCATTTATGACATAATTAGCTTATTCATTTCAAAAATGGCATAATAACCGTGGTGACCTCATAAATGTCATATAGTTAGCTTGTTATTCTCCAAAATGACATAATTACCTAAGTTAGCTCTCAAATGACCTATACTTACATAATTTGGCTCAAATATGGCATCATTACCTAGGTTAGCACAAAAATGACCTATACTTACCTAATTTTTCCTAGGTTAGCACACAAAAAATGGCATGCTTACATAGGATAGCTCTAAAATGACACAAATAAGGAATAATATGAAGAAAAACAAGGAAGAGGAGAAAAAAAGGAATAGAGGAATAAGAATAAGAAGAAGGAGAAGTTCTTCTTCTTCTTCTTCTTCTTCTTCTCTTCTTCTCCTTTTTCTTCTTCTTCTTTTTCTTCTTCTTCTAGTCTTCTTCTTGTTCTTCTTCTGTTCTTCTTGTTCTCTTCTTCTTTTTCTTCTAACTTTCTTTTTTCCCATTTTGCAGATTTGATTCACTTCACGGAAGCTTGCGTTCATGGAGTCCTTGTCCTTCCTTTTTTTATTTTGATTTTGTAGGATGAACAGTGTGAAACTATCGTAATATGGTGGAACTTGCGTATGTTTTGATTTGGTATATGTGTTGGATGATCATATATGGTATATGTGTTGGATATGATTTGCAGATTTGATTTGGTATATGTGTTGGATATAGTTTATTATGTGTTGGATGAGACTATTGTTTGCCTTATTATGTGAAATATATATCATATATTTGCATTGAAATTGCTTTGATATAACAAAAAACAGAATAAAAAGTGGCAATACAGCCCCTTTGCCGTCTGCCGCGGACGGCAAAGTTGCCACGTAGCGGCCACCTGTAAACCTGGGAAGCCTCTTTGCCGTCCGCAGCCGACGGCAAAGAGGGACTAGAGGCAGACGGCAAAGGCTGGCCTGTTGCCAGGCTGGGCGCTTTGCCTCTTTGCCATTTGTAGCAGACGGCAAAGAGGGGCTGGAGGCAGACGGCAACGACCTCTTTGCCGTCCTAGCAGACGACAAAGACAAGCTGGGGGGGGGGGGCAAACGGCAAACGCTTGGGGTCTGTTAGCCGCCTAACGGTGGCGCCGTCAGCAGTACGTCGACCAGTTCCTTTGCCGTCTGCAAGCGAACGACAAAGAATCTTTGCCGTCCACTTGAACGAAGCAGATGGCAAAGGACCTCTTTGCCGGTGTTCACTGGGCCCAAAATTGTGCCATCCGCTAGCGGACGGCAAAATGTCTTTGCCGTCTGCTTTCTACCCTTTGCCGTCTGCCATGGCAGACGGCAAATGTCCGGATTCCAGTAGTGTCACTTGCTCTCAAGTTCCTCTAGCTTTTCTAGTCTTGCATTAAGCTTCTGCATGTCGCTCAGCTCCGCTTTCCTCTTTCTCTACTGGCTTCTATAACCGCCTGGTTTGGCAAACCCAACCTTCCATGAAACGGAGCCTGGTCTGCCTCGTGTTCGTCCTGGGTGCTTAGGATTCTCGAGGGCCTCAGTCAGCTCGTCCTTCTCTCTGTCAGGAATGAATGTGCCTTACTGCGCTGCGGTGATATACTTCTAAAGCCTCTTTATGGGTATTGCAGGTTGCTCGTTCGTCCAACGACACTTCCTAGTTTCAGGGTCCAAAGTTCCCCCAACCCCAAAGAACCAAGTCCTTGAATGGTCTGGCTAGTTCAATGTCTCTGGTTCGACCCCTTTAGCAAGTAGGTCATTCTTAGCTTTGTCCCACAACGGCCGGGCTTTGAGGTAGCCAACTGACCCCGTGTGATGGTGATACTGCTTCTTTGCAGCATTGTTCTTGTGTCTCACACATTTTCTTACTCTTCTCCGATGTCTTGTGGGCCACAAATTTGGGCCAGTAATCTCTTATCTTCTCAAATCAGCCGATGAATTATGGAGTCTTGCCTTTGTCGACAAACTTTGATTTCAACTCATTCTTCCACCTCCTGAATAGATCTGCAATCTTCATAAGAGCACACGCCTTGACCGGTGGCTCTATAACTGGGTTATTCGGATCCTCCTTTGGCGGTAGGGTGAAATTTGCCTTCGGCGAGGTCCAAAGATCATCTTTCTATCTATCGGTGACATAAGAAATTTCAAGATTGTTGTCCTTAGGCTTATTCCATTGGTTGATTTTGATCGGGATGCTGTCCCTAACAATAGCTCCACACTGAGCAGCAAATGCGTCCTTGGTCCGCTATGGTTCAATTGGTAGGCCATCGTTCGCGAGAGCTATGATCGTGAACCATTTTTCCTTGCCCAACCTTCTCTTCGGGCCTCGTCTCGTTACCGATGTTTGGGTCGATCCGGTGGGCTATATAAAAGAAGAAATAAGAGTTGATATATGTACATACCAAATAAATTAATACATCAATTAGCTAGTCAGCACATGCTTAATTAATATATATACCTCGCCGGACTTTTCAACATCTCCCTCCTCCATTCGGTCACCGAAGCCGTCACCATGGTTTCCTTCTTCCTCCGGTATTCGGCGACCGGAGCCATCATGATCATGTCCTTCCTCCTCCATTGTTCGATTACCAGAGCAGTAATCCTCTCCTTCAAGACCACCAGTGTTGTTGAGAAACGACAAGACAACATCAGGATCGCCTCGGATTATGTCCCCCAACAATTGTTCTTGTTCCAAGTCTCTTTGATCCATAGTTTCTGCAAATATTAAAACATGGCGATTAATATACTTCTCTACGATTTGGGGTGGCCTCAACAACGCTTCCAGGGTTAGGGGTAGCCCTCAACGCTTCTATGGTTTGGTCAGGCGAGAGGGGATTCTCTTAACCTTTTAGGGATTTAACAAAATGGTGCCATTCTGGATGTGTAGAAAATGGTCCATATTTTTCCTGATCTCATCTACCCTTCTATATGTCATGTTGTCTAGTGTCAAAGGATTCAAGAAAACCACAGCTTCATCATTAGCCGGAAGTAACATGCGCATAATGGTACGAAGCTCTCCAAAATTGTTTTGGAACGGAGTCCTGGATATGATAATTAGCTTTTTGGTATGAAGTTCAGCAAGAGCCTTCCGAATATCTCTATTTGGAAGGCCGTTGCTGAAATTCGTACCAAAAAGCGAATTATTCTATCCGGAACTCCATTCCAAAACAACTTTGAAGAGCTTGGTAGCATCATACGCCGGTTACTTCCGGATAATGATGAAGCCATGGATTTCTTCAATACTTTGACACACAACATGACATATAGAAGAATATATATATAGATGGGATCAGAAAAAAATTGGATCAACTTGTGCACATCCATAATGGGGGCATTCTTTATAAATCTATATTACCAGAGTTATCGGGGAGGAAGTAACAGGCACATAATGGTACAAATTTACCAGAGTTTTCTTCTAGGGGTTTGGGTGGCCTTGAGAGTTTGTCGGGTAGGGGAGGGAGGGGGTAGGATATCGACAATGCTTTTTTCTAGGGTTTGCGTGGCCTCGAGAGTTGGTCGCCCGATATGTCTGATGTCCCCCCTCATGTCGAATTTACTGGAGTTTTCTTCTAGGGGTTTGGGTGGCCTCGAGAGTTTGTCAGGTAGGGGATTGAGGGGGTAGGAGATCGACAACGCTTTTTTTCTAGGGTTTGCGTGGCCTTGAGAGTTGGTCGCTCGATATGTCCGACGTCCCCCTCATGTCGAATTTACCGGAGTTTTCTTCTAGGGGTTTGGGTGTCCTCAAGAGTTTGTCAGGTAGAGGAGGGAGGGGTAGGAGATCAACAATGCTTTTTTCTAGGGTTTGCATGGCCTTGAGAGTTGGTCGCCCAATATGTCCGACGTCCCCCCTCATGTCGAATTTAGCAGAGTTTTCTTCTAGGGGTTTGGGTGGCCTCGAGAGTTTGTCAGGTAGGGGAGTTAGGGGGTAGGAGATCGACAATGCTTTTTTCTAGGGTTTGCATGGCCTCGAGAGTTGGTCGCCCGATATGTTCGACGTCCCCCTCATGTCAAATGTATCGGAGTTTTCTCTAGGGATTTGGGTGGCCTCAAGAGTTTTTCAGGTAGGGGAGGGACGGGGTAGCAGATCGACAATGCTTTTTTTTCTAGGGTTTGCGTGGCCTCGAGAGTTGGTCGCCCGATATGTCTAATGACTTACCTCATGTCGAATTTACTGGAGTTTTCTTCTAGGGGTTTGGGTGACCTCGAGAGTTTGTCGGGTAGGTACGGGAGGGGGTAGGAGATCGAGGTCGACGATGACATTGATGGAAAAATGCTATCCATCCATACATACATAGCCACATACATACATGAAAAAAAATACATATATGAACAAAAAAATGCTATGAACAAAAAAATACATATAACCACATATATGAAAAAATAGATATATGAACAAAAAATGCTATGAACAAAAAAATCATATGTACATCCATCCATACATACGTATAGCCACATACATATATACATTATATATGAACAAAAACATTCATCATATAAGAAAATCAACATATATATATATATATATATAATTTGCACAGAGCCAGGGTGGCGGCGGCTCACATCGGGGGCGGTCGGCGAAGGCGACGGCGAGGACGTGGCGGTGACCGGGCAGGGGCATGGTAATGGCGACGGCGGGGACGGCGAGGGCGCCAGCGACGGCGCGGGTGGGCCGGGGCAGGGGCGCGGTCAGGCGTGCTCGGGCGCGGGGCAGGGGCGCGGGCTCTGGGGTGGGGCAGGGCCATGGACTCGGGGGCGGCGAGGGCACCGGTGACGGTGACGACGGGGCAGGGGCGTGGCGATGGCTACGACATGGGCGGTGGACGGCGTCGGGGCAGCTTGGCACCGTTGAGGAGCTCGACATCGTCGGGCGAAGTGGCGATGAAAACTACGAAATTTCACAAGTGTATACACTAAGTATTGGCCCCGGTTGCTGGCACCAACCGGGACCAATGCCAACCTTTAGTCCCGGTTAGTGCAACCAACCGGGACCAAATGTCTCTTTTCGTCAACCCAAAGGGCGGGAAGCGAAGACCTTTGGTCCCGATTGATGGCACGAACCAGGACCAATGCCCACCTTTGGTCCCAGTTGGTGCCACCAACCGGGACCAAAGGTCTCTTTTCGTCAGCCAAAGGGCGGGAAGCAGAGACCTTTGGTCCCGGTTGGTTGCACCAACCGGGACCAAAGACCTTTTTCCATTATTTTTGTTTTGTTTTTTGCTTTATTTATTTTTGTTTTATTTTTTGCTTTATTTATTTCCAGTGTGTTTTATCATTATATTCTGTTTGCTATTAATGTTTTAAAGAAAAATACTTGGATAATTTTAGTTGCATAGTTTTGTAAAAGCTTCTCAGTTCATTCTTTTTGCTATTAGTTCATTCTTTGAGCTAAATGACTCTGAAATTGAAAAGCACTTCAAATGAACTCTGAAAAGGTTGAAACTTTTCATGGTATCATCATTTCAACCACATAGCATGTGCTAAAAAGTTGAGAGGGTTACGGCAAAAACAAGATGCACTTCCTGCATGAAATGGAGAATCTCTTTCGAGGTATCACGGTTTCGGACGAAAACTCATCTGTTACAAAGGGATTTCATTTTTTTGAACTTATTTGAACTCCAGACTTTTTGTGTGTTCAAAATGAACCATTCAAAGCCACATCATCAATTTTCAACCCTTTCTGACTTCATTTGGTATTTTTCATGCATTTACTGATTTTTTTAGCTAAATGACCCGGAAATTGAAAAGCACTACAAATGAACTCTGGAAAGGTTGAAAGTTGGCATGGTATCATCATTTCACCCACATAGCATGTTATAAAAAGTTGAGAGGGGTACGGCAAAAACTGGATGCACTTCGTGTACAAAACGGACAATCTCTTTTGAAGTATTAGGGTTTCGGACGAAAACTCATGTGTTACGAAAGGCATTTCATTTCTTCACATGTAACTGCAATGATATAGTTGTGTAGAGAAAGTCTTCACTTTTTCTTCGCTTGTGTCCTTTGCTTATTGCGCCGTAACCATGGATAATCTTCATCGTTTAACAGGGTGCTTGGGTCAGCCTTGAGTTTGAAGGGAGGAATTCCATGAAACTTTTCATAATCTTCAGACATGTCTGTCTTGTCCTCCAATCCCACGATGTCTCTTTTGCCTTAAAGAGCTATGTGGCGCTTTGTCTCATCGTATGATGTATTCGCTTCCTTATCTTTTCTTTTTCTCGGTTTGGTAGACATGTCCTTCACATAGAAAACATGTGCCACATCATAGACTAGGACGAATGGTTCATCTGTGTACCCAAGATTGTTCAGATCCACTGTTGTCATTCCGTACTATGGATCTTCCTGTACCCTGCCTCTTGATAGATTGACCCATTTGCACTGAAACTAAGGGACCTTGAAATCATGTCCATAGTCAAGTTCCCATATGTCCACTATGTAACCATAATATGTGTCCTTTCCCCTCTTGGTTGCTGCATCAAAGTGAACATCACTGTTTTGGTTGGTTCTCTTTTGATCCTGGGCGATCATGTAAAATGTATTCCCATTTATCTCGTACCCTTTGTAAGTAATAGAGTCGAAGATGGTCCCCTGGCGAATGAGTACAACTCATCAGAAACAGTGTTGTCACCCATGAGACATGTTTGCAACCAACTGCCGAAAGTCCTGATGTGTTCATATGTAACCCAGTCGTCACACTGCTCCGGGTGTTTGGAGAGCAGAATATTCTTGTGTTCATCGACATCTGGGGTCACCAAGGTAGAATTCTATAGAACTGTGTAGAGTGCTTGAGACCAAGAATGCTTGTCCCTACATATTATTGAGTCCGCTCCTAGCGTGCCTTTTCCAACCAGTCTCCTCTCATACCGCTATTGAGGGAGACCAATCTTCTTAAGGTCAGGAATGAAGTCAACACAAAACCCAATGCCATCCTTTGTTTGACGGCCCATGGAGATGCTTCCTTCTGGCCTAGAGCGATGACAAACATATTTGTTTAAGACTCCGATGAACCTCTCAAAGGGGAGCATATTGTGTAGAAATACAGGGCCGAGAACGACTAGATGAACTAGGACGTGTGTCATGATATTGAAGAAGGATAGTGGGAACACCAGCTCGAAACTAACAAGAAATTGCACCAAATCACTCCTTAACCTTGGCAGAATTTCTAGATCGATCACCTTCTGCGAGATTGCATTGAGGAATGCACATAGCTTCACAATGGCTAATCGAACGTTTTTCGATAGAAGCCCCCTCAATGCAACCGGAAGTAGATGTGTCATAATCACGTGGCAGTCATGAGACTTTAGGTTCTAGAACTTTTTCTCTACCATATTTATTATTCCCATTATATTCGACGAGAAGCCAGATGGGACCTTCATACTGAGCAGGCATTCAAAGAAGATTTCCTTCTCTTCTTTGGTAAGAGCGTAGCTGGTAGGACCTTCATACTGCTCTGGATGCATGCCGTATTTGTCATGCACACGTTGATGTTTCTCGCATGCCTCCGGTGTATCTTTTGTCTTCCCATACACTCCCAAGAAGCCTAGCAGGTACACACAAAGATTCTTCGTCACGTGCATCATGTCGATTGCAGAGCGGACCTCTAGGTCTTTCCAATAGGGTAGGTCCCAATGCTGGGGAATGTTGCATGGGAAACAAAAATTTTCCTATGCACACGCAAGATCTATCCATGGTGATGAGAATCTACGAGAGGGAGAGTGGATCTACGTACCCTTGTAGATCACTAAGCGGGAAGCGTTAAGAAACACGGGTGGTGTAGTCGAACGTCTTCGCGATCCAAATCGCCGAGCGTCCCATGATCTCATCATGATCCTTCTCGCGATCCAATCACGACCCGTCCCGCGAACTCATCACGATCCGTCCAGCTATCTCTTCGTGATCCGTCCCGCCAACTCATCATGATCCATCCCATGATCTCGTCGTGATCCGTCCCATGAACTCATCACGATTCTTCCGATCTAGCGCCGAACGGACGGCACCTCCGCGTTCAGCACACGTACAGCTCGATGACGATCTCCACCTTCTTGATCTAGCAAGAGGGAGTGGAGAGGTAGAAGTGTTCTCCGGCAGCGTGAAGCGCTCCGGAGATGGTGGTGGAGCTATTCCGGCAGGGTTTCGCCTAAGCACTACAGAAATCCGATCTAGAGGAGAAACTATGCACTAGAGGAACGGGTAGCACGTGGCTGAAAATTCTGTGCCAAAACCCTAAAATCCTCTAGTATATATAGGAGGATAGGAGGAGGAGGCTTGGCTGCCAAAGAGGCTGCCCTTGGGTCGGCCGAACCTAGTGGGATTGGAGGATTCCTCCTCCAATCCTAGTACGACTATGAACTGAAGCAAGCATCTCGGAGTTGGAATATACACTTTGATGAGGTGATTAAAGTTTTTGAGTCTATACAAAGTTTAGGAGAAACTTGTATTTACAATAAAGTGAGTGGGAGCACTGTAGAGTTTCTGATAAGCATATGTGGTTGACATATTGTTGATCGGAAATGATATAGAATTGCTGGAAAGCATAAAGGGTTGTTTGAAAAGAGTTTTTCGAAGGAATACCTGGATAAAGCTACCTAATTGTTGAGCATCAAGATCTATAGAGATAGATCAAGATACTTGATGAGACTTTCAATGAGTACATACCTTGACAAGATTTTGAAAGAGTTCAAAATGGATCAGTCAGAGAAAGAGTTCTCACCTGATTTGTAAGGTATAAAGTTGAGTAAGACTCAATGCCAAGTGACTGCAGAAGATAGAGAAAAGATGAGTGTCATCCCCTATGCTTCAACCATAGGCTCTATCATGTATGCAATGCTGTGCACAAGACCCGATGTCAGCATTTCCATAAGTATGGCCGGAAGGTTTCAAAGTGATCCTGGAATGGAGCACTGGACAGCGGTCAAGATTATCCTTAGTAACTAAAAGACTAAGGAGATGTTTCTCGATTATGGAGGTGATAAAGAGTTCGTCGTAAAGAGTCACGTCGATGCAAGCTTCAACACCAATCCGGATGACTCGTAGTAGCAATCTGGATACGTATAGCGGAGCAGCCATTTGGAATAGTACCAAGTGGAGTGTGGTAGCAATGTTTACGGTTTGACATAGAAATTTGCAAATTACACACGAATCTGAATGTCGCAGACCCATTGACTATAAGACCTCTCTCACATGCAAAGCATGATCGAGCCCCATAACTCATTGGGTGTTAGATTCATAACAATGCAAATCACATGGTGATGTGAACTAGATTATTGACTCTAGTGCAAGTGGGAGACCGTTGGAAATATGCCCTAGAGGCAATAATAAATTAGTTATTATCATATTTCCTTGTTCATGATAATCGTTTATTATCCATGCTATAATTCTATTGATCGTAGACTTAGATGCATGTGTGGATACATAGACAAAACCATGTCCCTAATATGCCTCTAATAGACTAGCTCGTTGATCAAAGATGGTTAAGGTTTCCTAGACATTGACATGAGATGTCATTTGATAATGGGATCACATCATTAGGAGAATGATGGGATGGACAAGACCCAAACTACAAACGTAGCATATGATCGTGTCAGTTTAATGCTACTGTTTTCTGCATGTCAAGTATCTGTTCCTATGACCATGAGATCATGCAACTCACCAACACCAGAGGAGTGCCTTGTGTGTATCAAACGTCGCAATGTAACTGGGTGACTATAATGGTACTCTACAGGTATGTCCGAGGGTGTCTGTTGGGTTGGCATGGATCAAGACTAGGATTTGTTACTCCGTGTGACGGAGAGGTATCGCAGGGCCCACTCGGTAATACAACATCACAACAAGCCTTGCAAGCAATGTGACTAAGTGTTAGTCACGGGATATTGTATTACGGAACGAGTAAAGAGACTTGCCGGTAACGAGATTGAACTAGGTATGGAGATACCGACGATCGAATCTCGGGCAAGTAAACATACCGAAGAACAAAGGGAACAACATACGGGATTAACTGAATCCCTGACATAGAGGTTCGATCGATAATGATCTTCGTAGAATATGTAGGAACCAATATGGGCATCCAGGTCCCTCTATTGGTTATTGACCGTAGAGGTGTCTCGGTCATGTCTACATAGTTCTCGAACCCGCAGGGTCTGCACACTTAAGGTTCGGTGACGTTTCGATAGTATAGGGTTATGTATGGTGGTGACCGAAGGTTTTTTGGAGTCCCGGATGAGATCCTGGACATCACGATGAGCTGTGGAATGGTCCGGAGGTAAAGATTGATATATAGGAAGTCCCATTTTGGTTGCCGGAAAAGTTTCGGGCTAATCGGTAATGTACCAGGAGTGCCGATAGTGTATCGGGAGACCACCGGGAGGGGTATTTCGACCCAAGAGGCTTCATGGGCTGTGGGAGAGTAAATACCAGCCTTTTGTGGGCTGGTGGAAGTCCCACACAAGGCCCATGCGGCTGGGAGAAAAAGCCAAGAGGGAAAAAAGGTTGAAAAAAGGTCAAAAAAAGGAGGAATCCTAGTCCTACTAGGATTGGAGGAGGAGTCCTCCTCTCCTCCCCACTTTGGCTGACCCAAGGGCTGGATTTTTGGCAGCCAAGACTCGTCCTCCTCTGCTCCTATATATACTAGAGGATTTTGGGGTTTTGGCACATAATTTTCAGCCACGTGCTACCCGTTCCTCTAGTGCATAGTTTCTCCTCTAGATCGGTTTTCTACAGTGCTTAGGCGAAGTCTTGCTGGAATAGCTCCACCACCATCGCGGCAGCGCCGTCACGCTGCCGAAGAACTCTTCTACCTCTCCTCTCCCTCTTGCTGGATCAAGAAGGCGGAGATCGTCATCAAGCTGTACGTGTGCTGAACACGGAGGTGCCGTCCGTTCGGCGCTAGATCGGAAGGACCATGATCAAGATTGTGAGACGGACCGTGATGAGATCACGGGATGGATCATGATGAGTTTGCGGGATGGATCGTGATGAGTTCGTGGGACGGATCATGATTGGATCGCAGGACGGATCGTGATGAGATCGCGGGACACTCGGCGATTTGGATCGCGAAGACGTTCGACTACACCAACCACGTTTCTTAACGCTTCCCGCTTAGCGATCTACAAGGGTATGTAGATCCACTTTCCCTCTCGTAGATGCTCATCACCATGTATAGATCTTGCATGTGCGTAGGAAATTTTTTGTTTTCCATGCAACATTCCCCAACGGATGGATGCTATGAACAGACGCCTAACTATCTAGAAAATGCACGATCTTTAATAGTAAGGAAGTCTTTAGTGAACTTCGATCATTTTCTTCAGTGATATTCATTCACTTGGAAATTATGCTTTAGGCCTTTCCCTCACTTAGGGTTCACTCAAATTCTTTAGGAGGATGGGTTGCTCAAACATATTTTTCTCGAAATCACATGCCGCAGCCAACCACTTATGGTTGAGGAAGGTCGCTATTTAGAGCTGAGAGTCGTAACCCGAGGGCCTATATGGTTGTTTGATAGGAAGTTGTGACCAATGAATGGTCCCAGATATCATCACACTTGGGAATTTAAACTTTCAGACTCTTCGATGTAGTACGACCTTAGAACATGTTTCTGAATTCTTGAGCAAAGAAATCAAAATCACGTGCTCTAAAGAATCATCGTCGATAAGCAACCTTGAAGACTTTGCCTGAAAAGCGATTTCTAAGTCTTGAACTTTGAAGAAACAGGTTGAATTGAGCACACATAAATAGACACTATCTTAGCATCACTTGGACCCCCCCTTAATAGTACAGTTTGCCTGATTGAATCAATCTAAATAACTACAAGTCTTCACGCTCCAATCTTCAACACGCACACAAAATACTCCGATCTTCAACAGGAAAACTAGTAATAGAAATTAGGGACGACGGGACCAGTGCTCACGCAGAGAGATATTTTCCCTACGGGTACTGATGACTTGCCGATGATTGTCGGCATAATGTCGCCTGCTTCGTACGGATCCCCCTTGCTGCAGTATTCTCCTGTTTGATGTACTCCCTCTCTTTGTTCCCTTGTTCCAAATCATTCCATCCCTCGTTCTTGCCACCGCTCTATTCGTTTTCCTCCATCTATGTACTCTTGATTTTCTTGTCCATGTCGACGTTGGGGATCGGACTCCCTCTCCTTTTGATCTCCCTTATCTATGTTCCTGCTGCTCCTTGAATCTGTGTGAACTTGCTGCTCCTCAATCATGTCTAGTGCATGCTGCTTGTTCCTCCTTTCGAGATCCCGTTTTCCAATTCCAGTCCCATGGCATGTATCCCTCTCCACTCTTTGTTTGTGCATCGATCTTCTGTAGGAGTAAGCAAAGATTTGGACTGGATAGTTGCACTAGTGCCTAAGATGTTGGAAATATGCCCTAGAGGCAATAATAAAGTTGTTATTATCATATTTCCTCGTTCTTGATATATGTTTATTCTCCATGCTATAACTGTATTAACCGAAAAGTGAAATACATGTGTGGATACATCAACAAACACCGTGTCCCTAATGATCCTCTACTTATCTAGGTCATTTCTCAAAGATGGTTAAGGTTTCCTAACCATAGGCATGAGTTGTCATTTGATAATAGGATCACATCATTAGAAAAATGAAGTGATGGACAGACCCAATTATAAGTTTAGTATTTGATGGTGTCAGTTAGTTTTATTTGCTACAACTTTCTTAATGTCAAGTATCGATTTCTTAGACCATGAGATCGTGCCACTCCCTAATTCCAGAAGAATACTTTGTTGGTATGGAACGTTAGTTCGTAATTGGGTGATCATCAAGGTGCTCTTCAGGTATTGATAATTCCTTTTAGCGGTCCGGAAATGGAACGTAAAGTACGCATATATGTTTCCTCAGAGGTGACCCTGAGTTATCGAACCCACGAGAGGAAGGTCCCCTTGAAGCTAGGGTCTCTAACAAGCTTTTGTTAAAGAAACAATTCCAGATTTTGATTAGATTTAACTAAACAAACTTGAGTTAAAAGCTTATAATAAAAAAAGGAACAGGTATGAGGTCTTAATGCTTACAACCATGTATTTGTGTTGGGATGAAACTATGGTCTTAATTTGTGCGCTGCAAGTCACCTATCGAGATGTGTTTGTTACGAATAGAGGTGCGGGGTGTGTCCTCATACCATCTTGACCGACACATGTCCTGCGTCAAGAATCAGTTGTCCAACCAAAGGCCCTATCCGTCTCGCGAGGTTTCCCTGATAATTATGTTACGTGGTTCCTACATAATGCATGGGGCATCATACACTATATACAAATCTGAACACCAACGAAAAAGTATATGTGTAACCAACCTTATTTCTTCTAAGATACGGGTCAATTTCCGTTCTTCAAAAATCCTATATACCGAAACAGTTGATCCAACCATATCAATTCTCTCAATATGAACACATGCTAACTCATCATCCCACTAAATATTTTTTCTTTACATGCATCAAAAATATTGTTTATATTCTCTCGTAACATGCACCCATCCAAAGTTAGCGCACATGCATGTCACCTTACCCATCACAGTAGTTATATTTCTCTTAACATGCATGAGAAATGCTACTTATGTTCTATATTGGTTAAAGCTATATTATAAACAAAAAATATTAAATTATATTTATTTTAATTTATTTATGTTTTACCAAAAACTATTGCAATGATTCTCGCAACAATGGGCGGGGTATCATCTCGTACAAGCAATGTACGTGTCCAATGCCTTATATAGTGCGATATATATTATTTGGCGCATATTTGCAGCGATGCAATATTGTAGTCATTAGAGTGATGTCACTTTGTAACTTGTAGATGTGCAATTAATGTACACATTCATTCCATATGTTCAATATATATACAATTAATGTAATGTTATAGTCTATAGATTTGTCGATAAATGTATACATTCATTTTTTGAAGCAAAACCATATATTCAAGATATATACAATTGATTTATCCATAATGTGCAGGTGCGGAATTAATGGACACATTCAATGTTGGATGTTGTTGCATATCTTCTAGACATATAGACTGGTAGCCTATACATACAAGATTAATGTAGACATTCATTGTTTGATGCAATGTCGTATCTTCAGAGTATACAACTAGTGTATGATGTGTCCTCTGAAAGAGAAATTAATATGCACATTAATTGTTTGATAGAATGCCATATCTTCAAGATATACAGCTAACGTATCTATCATATCTCAAACAAGCCTATATAAACCAAACCATAGCTAACAAAACCATCTATCCCATACATTCATAGAGCCACAGAAATCCTATATTGCACCATTCTAACATAGTCATAGCCATGGAGAAACTCATGTGACTATGTTTCAACATTCTCACCATTGTAGTAGCCGTGTTGGCTGATTAATGCGAGGGTGATCGACTAGACATGATCAAGCAGTGTGGCCAGTATCAGAAATTTCCAGCAGAGCCCAAGCTAGACCGGTCGAATGCGTGTTGTGCAATCTTGCAGAAGGCGAACATCCCATGCCTTTGCGCCGGTGTCACCAAGGAGAAAGAGAAGATATGGTGTATGGAGAAGGCCGCCTTTCTGCAAGAAGCCATTCCCACAAGGCTACAAGTGCGGAAGTAAGTGAAATATATTATGGGAGTTACGAGGATGGGCATTGCTTGCATGAAATTTTGATATTATTTGTTCTTATGATTCACACGTTTTTGGTTTAGTTTCTCATCGTAAGTTTGATCAAATTGATTGATCTTGCAGGTTACACATTCCCTCCTCTGGCATAATGCTGTTATTTTAAATGCGGAAGGAGAAGCAATGGATTTTACATTTCATGTGTCTGGCCTCACAGAAACTTCAGTTTTAGATCTATAATTCCTGAGGTTGTGCTTAGGATGGTTTATGTTAAGTAGTATGTATGAGAACGTTTGTGAAATGAATAAAGTTTCTCCTGAGATTGTCTAAACATTTTTTTTTGTATATCATTTTTTTATATTTATGGCTCATGGTTAACAAACACGACGGCGTATGAGGATTTGATGGGGTGCAGTACCAACATCTCCGGGAGCAATATGCCATAACTTAAACGACAAACAATAGACGCATCTGCGAACCAACCTGTGGTTGCATGGTTAGGAGGGAAATGATATCTCCAGTCCATCAGGATTCATGTCTTAAACTTGACATTGGTCCTCATAGTATTCATGAATTTATTTTAGGCTTCGGCTATGTTCGTTTAGCGGGAGGAGACATTTCATATCTAGGGTGACAGTATATAATCCTTCCTTTTTCTCTTCTTCCCCGGATTTTCCAAAACATAAATCGATACTACATTTTTTTGTGAGAGTAGCAATACTAAATATCGTTAACACCCTTTTTAGATATGTTCATCTCATTTGTGTAACGTCTTCTCAAAAAAGAACTCATTTGTGTAACCAAATTTTCTCCCACGATATTTGACACTCAACTGCACAACCATATTTTTCCCAGGTTTTTCTTACAATTCCTGCCGCTAATTTCTTAATTGCACAAAACATTACTGATCCAAATAATCCTACAAAACATGCTTAAGTATGCTCATGTGACAATTTTATTTTGTAAATCGCTTAAGGTTTTGTCCATTGATGTTGCCGCTTTCGACACTACCCTGGACCTCATGGTTGTGCTACATGTCGGTGTCACCTTCCAAACATTCATTGTGCTACATGGTTCCATTTTCGTTCTCAACATGGCCACATGCGACCAATTGAAGACTGCCCGACGAAACCTCACATGGCATTGACAAAATTAGTTGGTCCACGGGTCCCTCTACTTGTGGTGATATTCGGACCGTCACAAACTTGTTCTTCGGTAAGTCCACAACATGGATGCTATTAACAGATGCCTAACTATCTAGAAGATGCACGATCTTCAATAGTAAGGAAGTCTTTAGTGAACTTTCATCATTTTCTCCAGTGATATTCAATCACTTGGGAATGATGCTTTAGGCCTTTCCCTCACTTAGGGTTCACTCAAATTCGTTAGGAGGATGGGTTGCTCAAACATTACTTTTCTCAAAATCATATGGTGCAGCCAACCACTTATGGTTGAGGAAGGTTGCTATTTAGAGATGAGAGTTATAACTCGAGGGCCTATATGGCTGTTTGACAGGATGCTGTGAACAATGAATGGTCCCAGCTATCATCACACTTGGAAATTTGAACTGTCAAACTCTTCCATGACCTACAACCTTACAACATGTTTTTGAATTCCTGAGCAAAGAAATCGAAATCACGTGCTCTAAAGAATCATCATCGATAAGCAAGCTTGAAGACTTTGCGTGAAAAGGGATTTCCAAGTCTTCAACTTTGAAGAATAAGGTTCGATTGAGCACACTTGAAGAGACACTATCTTAGCATCACTTGGACCCCCCCTTAATAGTACAGTTTGCCTTATTGAATCAAAGTAAATAACTACAAGTCTTCACGCTCCAATCTTCAACAGGGACACAAAATACTCAGATCTTCAACAGGAAAACTAGTAATAGAAATTAGGGACGACATGACCAGTGCTCACGCAGAGAGAGATTTTCCCGAGGGGGACTGATGACTTCCGATGATTGTCGGCACAATGTCTTCTCCTTCGTATGGAACCCCCTCGCTCTAGCATTCTCCTGTTTGATGTACTCCCTCTCTTTGTTCCCTTGTTCCAGATCATTCTATCCCTCATTCTTGCCACTGCTCTATTTGTTTTCCTACATCTATGTTCCCCTGATTTTCTTGTCCCTGTCGATGCTGGGGATCGAACTCCCTCTCCTCTTGATCTCTCTTATGTGTGTTCCCACTGCTCCTTGAATCCCTCTGAACTTGCTGCTCCTCAATCATGTCTATTGCATGTTGCTTGTTCCTTCTCCGAGATCCCGTTTTCCAATTCTAGACCCGACGCATGTATACCTATCCACTCTTTGTTTGTGCGCCAAACTTCTGTAGGAGTAAGCAAAGATTTGGATTGGATACTTGCGCTAGTGCCTAAAATGTTTGGAATATGCCCTAGAGGAAATAATAAAGTTGTTATTATCATATTTCCTCGTTCTTCATAAATGTTTATTCTCCATGCTATAATCGTATTAACTGGAAACTGAAATACATGGGTGGATACATCAACAAATACCGTGTCCCTAATGAGCCTCTACTTGACTAGGTCGTTGATCAAAGACGGTTAAGGTTTCTTAACCATAGACATGAGTTGTCATTTGATAACAGTATTACATCATTAGGAGAATGACGTGATGGGTAGATGCAATTATAATCTTAGCATTTGATCATGTCAGTTAGTTTTATTTGCTACAACTTTCTTAATGTCAAGTATCTATTCGTTAGACCATGATATCACGACGTTCCCTAATACCGGAAGAATACTTTGTTGGTACGAAACATCACTTTGTAATTGGATGATCATAAAGGTGCTCTTCAAGTATTGGTAATTCCTTTTAGCAGTCTGGAAATGGAACAGAAAGTACACACATCTGTTTCCTCATAGGTGACCCTGAGTTATCGAACCCACAAGAGGAAGGTCCCTTTGAAGCTAGGGTCTCTAGCAAGATTTTGTTAAAGAAACACTTCCAGCTTTTGATCTGATCTTAATAAACAACCTTCAGTTGAAAACTTATAATAAACAAAAATTACGGGTATGTGGTCTTAATGTGTACAACCATGTATTTATGCTGGGACCAAACTATGATCTTATTTTTTCCTCTAAGTCACCCATCGAGATGTGTTTTTTACGAATAGAGGTGGGGAATGTGTCCTAATAGCATCTTGACCAGCACATGTCATGCATCAAGAATCAGTTGTCCAAGCAAAGGCCATATCCATTTCGTGAGCTTTCCCCAATAATTGTCTAGCATGGTTCCTACACAATACATGGGGCATCATCTAGTATATGCAAATTGGGACACCAGCAAAAAAAGGATATGTGGACTCAACCTTATATTTTCTAAGATACGGGTCAATTTTTGTTCTTCAAAAATCCTATATACCAAAATACTTGATCCCACTATATCAATTCTCTCAGTATGAACATATGATACCTCATCGTCCCACTAACTATTTTTCTTTACATGCAACAAAAATATTATTTATATTCTCTCATACCATGCACACATCCCAACTTAGAACACATTGTAGGGATCAAAAGTAGGTCTAGAGGGGGGGTAATTAGACTACTTGACCAAATAAAAGCATAACCTTTCCCAGGTTAATTTGTTGGTAGATTTTAGCTATTCTAGCATATCAAGTTCACCTTAGACATGCATGTCTACGAGTATTGAAGCAAAAATTAAATACAAGCATATGTAAAAGGATAAGGGTAAGAAGATCAAACACAATTTGGAGTCACGAAGATTTTTCCCGTGGTTCCAATAGGTAGCCCTATCGTACATCCACGTTTACGGAGACCCACGGAGGGTAACGGTTGCGAGAGTCCACGGAGGGCTCCACCCATGAAGGGTTCCATGAAGAAGAAACTTTGTCTATACCATGATGGTCTACGTCCACCGATGACTAGCCTCACTCGGGGTAGATCTTCACGAAGTAGGCGATCTCCTTGCCCTTACAAACTTCTTGGTTCAACTCCACAACACGGAGTAGGAGGCTCCCAAGTGACACCTAACCAATCTAGGAGGAACCACCCTCTGATGACCCACAAGTATAGGGGGTCAATCATAGTCCTTTTGATAAGTAAGAGTGTCGAACCCAATGAGGAGTAGAAGGAAATGTCAAGCGGTTTTCAGCAAGATAATTTCTGCAAGCACTGAAATTATAGGTAACAGGTAGTTTCATAGCAAGATAATTGGTACCGAGCAAGTAACGGTAACGGTAAATAAAGTGTATAAAGATAGACCAATCCTTTTGTGGCAAAGGACAGGCCAAAACGGTATCTTATAATAAGCAAAGCGTACTTGAGGGTACACGGGAATTTCATGTAGTCGCTTTCATCATGTTGGTTTGATTCGTGTTCGCTACTTTGATAATTTGATATGTGTGTGGACCGGTGCTTGGGTGTTGTTCTTACTTGAATAAACCTCCCACATATGATTAACTCCCTTGCAAGCATCCACAACTATGAGAAAATTATTAGGATAGATTCTAATCATTTCATTAAACATTTGGATCCAAATCAGCCCCTTACGACATAGCGCATAAACTAGGGTTTAAGCTTCTGTCACTCTAGCAATCCATCATATAATAACTACTCCACAATGCTTTTATTTAGTCCCAAAGATGGTGAAGTGTCATGCAGTCGACATTCACATGACACCACTAAGGGAATCACAACATTCATATCATCAAAATATCGAACACATATCAACTTCACATGATTACTTGCAACATGACTTCTCCCGTTACCTCAAGAACGAAGGTAACTACTCACAAATGATATTCATGCTCAAGATAAGAGGGGTATTAAATAGCATAATGGATCTGAACATATGATCTTCCACCAAATAAACCATATAGTAATCAACTACATTATATAATCAACACTACTAGTCACCCACCTGTACCAATCTGAGGTTTCAGTACAAAGACTAAACACAAGAGATCAACTATGGTTTGAGAGGAGATGGTGTTGTTGAAGATTTTGATGAAGATTGGCCTCCAAAACATGATAGGGTTGTTGGTGATGACGATGGCTTCGATTTTCCCCATCCGGGAGGGAAGTTTCGTCAGCGGAACCGCTCCGCCGGAGGGCAAAAGTGCTCCTGTCCAAGTTCTGCCTCGAGACGGCGGCGTGCCGTACCAAAAGTCCCATCTTCATTTTTTCTAGGTCAAAGCACCTTATGTACCATAATATGGGCACCGGAGGTGGGTTGGGCTGCCCACAACCCACCAGGCCATGCCTGGGGGGGACTGGCGCACCTTGGTGTCTTGAGGGCACCAGGTGGCCCCCCTCCGGTAGTTATTTACTCCATTTTTTTTATATATTGCAAAATAATTCTCCGTGAAGTTTCAGTTTATTTGAAGATGTGCAAAATAGGTATCTCTAATATACTTTTCCAGGTCCAGAATTCCAGCTGTCGACAGTCTCCCTCTTTATGTAAACATTGATATTATGAGAAAAAAGGCATTAGAATTACTCCTATCGGTGGTGACGACACCGATGGGATCAAGATGATTCCTTTCGGTTCGACAGGGAGATGGGTGTGCACGGAGAGCAGGATGAACGAACAGCGCGCATTTTTTTACCCAGGTTCGGGCTGCAAAGATGCATAAAACCCTAATCCTTCTTGGTTGTATTGGATGAGTTCTAGCTTAGGTTATGGGAGCGCTACAGTACATAGCTTCTACTCATGCAAAATGGGCGAGAGAAGATCCAAAGTCCAAAAGTCAAAAAGTCCTCTACGGTAACGCCCTGGCCTCCTTTTATACTCTCGAAGGGGTCACCAACAGTGGCATACAGTGCATACACGAGGTGTACAGTGCTACAATGCTCTCATACCTAACTCTGACATTGTAAGACAGGTGAGTTTAATGCTCCGTCTGGTGCCTATTACCGTCCACGGGATGGGACAGGACCCCGTCCCATTGGCACAGCTTAGCCTCTCCATCGTCAGCGCCTCAACACGTGCCAAGGTGGGGACACCTGGCCTCTGTGCTGGCGGGGTCTTGCCAGCGCTTTGCCTTGTGGGGGCTCTGCCTTGCCGGGGATTTGAAGGCTATCCTGGCAAGGTCTTGCCGGGTGTCTAGCCTTTAGTCTTCGGCCTGTTGACTCGAATACCTTCTTGACTTGTTGTATTTGCTCTCAGTTTCTCCCTGGCGAGCCTTGCCGCTGGTATGGCTACAACTGTCCGTGCACAAGTACGGGGTACTAAAAAGCCCATACTTTAGTACACCGGCGGGAGCCCCCGGCCATAGGCCATACATGGTGCGAGGCGTTGCTGGGCTAGGCCCAAACAGTGCACGGGCACGCGTGGCAGGGATTAACTGCTGTTGCAACCATTCCTCTTACTGCGCCTCCCCACAACACACGTTAAGTGCGCGACGTGGGTACATGCGCAGAACGGTAATAATTATCTCCATTGCTGCGTCAGGCCATTTCTGCCACACGCGCTGCATGCTTAGCGGAGAGCCAGCAATGGGCGCCCATGACTTAAAGTCCTGGCCCTGAAAGAAACTTCAGCGTCATGGATTCGAGCAATGTGGCGATTGCTGTTCGCTTCGTGATCAGGGGCGACACTATTGGAGGAGGTGGGCAGTGATTCTTGGAGCAGGGTGAGCCAACCCCCACGTTTCCCCTATAAATTGAGGGTTTGTGAGGGCGATGCTCATCTACCCTTCCTTCCTCATCAAGTGCGAACCTCCAGAGCTCGCCCTTCCACCCCTTCTAAACCTTGAGTGGTGCCCGCCCTTAGCCATGGATAGGAGGCGGGGGCGGCCACCGTCCTCTGCACCAGGGAGGAGTTCTCGTCTGGATCAGGCCACCACTTCTGCCGCAGAGGCGCAGGGGGGCCCAGATGTTCGTGGCGGGAGAGGCGCGAGGGGCCATGGTCACCGAGGAGGCCGAGGCTGGGGGAGGTGGAGTGTTGCTCCATCTCTCCCTACGACGCCAGTCCCCTTCCTCAAAGAGACCCATGCCGAGGGGACGACATTGGAATTCGTCCTGAAACTATGTGGTCCCCTTCGGAGCCTTTTGCGCCTCCCTCACCCTTTCGCCAGGGCGATGGAGGCCGAAGAGCTGCCCGTTTTGTGGTTGTGAGCGCATGACTGCTGCAATGGCACCACGCTGGTGGACGTTAGGTATCCGGAGAGTCGCGTCATTCTCTTCAGGCGCGACTGGAAATCCTTTGCCCGCGCCCACAACCTCCAGGATGGGCAGGTCCTTCATTTCAAATGACGGAGGCCGATCTGCTCTCCGTCAAGATTTATGGGCACTCAGGCGTCTGCCTCAGCTGCTGCGAAGAGAGCTCGAGCGGCACCGAAAGATCCTCCTCGAGCGACGGTGACGAGGAGGACAGTGGTGAAGATGATGACGATGAGTCCGGTATTCGGGCCGTCAAGTTGGAATATGATGACCCGGAGTCGGATTGACCATTGGCCGCACCATCACCGTCATTCTTGCGCCTCTCCTCCTCCCGGTAGGACGATCTTGCAGGGGGTCCTTGTCCCGAGCGCTGCCACATGTTCCAGCTAGATCTTCCGGTAGGCCCGTGGACTTTGCTTCCGCCCCCTCTCTCATCTGAGCAGTGCTGGTCTTCTCCTCTATGCAATGCTGGACCTCTCCTCCGCGCGATGCTGGTCCAGGATGGGCCAGGCTCTCTTTGGAGGCCCCTTGCTATCTTTTTCTTCTTGTAATCTGCCTCCTCCTCCCATCTTTTTCTTCTCATAATCTCCCCTAGGGGAGAAAGTCAAATAAAGATATACTTAGGAAGAGGCAACATCTCATGTAAATTTCACCCTAATTGAGTGACCCTATGCTTTGCTTGGTGTGATTCCTCTTTGCTTGGTGTGATCCCTACGCTTTATTAGAAAACACCTTGTCGGTGTGTGTAGCCCTACCGCGAGCACTTCGAGGAGCCGGTCCTTAGTAACCTATTGGCGGTGCTACTCCCGGCAAGATACCTCGATGTTCTCGGCTTGGCCACTTAAATTGTTGAGGGAACTTGAAACGGAGTAAGGGCGTGAGCGCAACCACTTGAGCCATTGAGCGGACTCGAAAAAGGGCAGGGCGCGAGCACAGCCGCTTAAGCCGTTGAGCGTACTCGAAATAAAGCAAGGGTGCCATCAATCACGACAAAGGTCCCTTAGCATGCAGGTTTTCCATACAAAAGTCGAAATCGTCTAAGGAAAATAACTTCACACAAAAAATTCATTTAGGGTCCGACAACTTATCTTTTTGGTGCCGCACTCCTTTCAGCAAGATGTTTTCCTTCAACGTCGTCCATCGGTATCCATACCACCATTCCCCCCGACAATGTTGCACGCGAGGTAACCTTCTGTTCTTGGAGAAAAAGAAAGAAGGAAAATAGGGATATGGAACCTTGGCGGTCTGTTAGCTCTTGCCATGAGTAAGTGCAATACAATATATTAGACAAATATGTACAGAAATGAACATGAGAATAAACAAGATTTGCAAAGAACCGGCAAGTGGCTCGATTTGGTATTGTTCTAATTGACCAAAGAACCGCCGGCAGCTCATCAATCCAGCGTCTTCCGCACTTGCGCAGCCTGTCGAAAGTTCTTGTCTTAAGACCTCGCAACACTTCAGCATTAGTGCTTTCCGCCTGTCCCTTGCTCCTTGGGTGGGCAACAAAAGCAAACCAGATCTTCCTGCCAAGGTCTTGGGCATACTACATGAAGGTGCGACTCGTGAACTGTGTGCCATTACCGGTGATGATCTTGTTCGGAACACCAAAGCGGCAAACTAGTCCTTTGAAGAACTTGATGGCTGACTGTGTTGTCACCTTTCTCACTCCTTCCACTTCTGGCCACTTTGTGAACTTGTCGATTGTGACTTACAAGTACTCAAAGCCCCCGGTAGCACGGGGAAAGGGACCCAAGATGTTGAGCCCCCAGACCAAAAATGGCCAGGAGAGAGGGATTGTCTGAAGAGCTTGAGCTGGTTGATGCATTTTCTTCGAATGAAACTGGCATGCTTCACACTTGGTTACTAGCTCAGTTGCATCCTGGAGGGCGGTGGACCAAAAGAAACCTTGCCGGAATGCCTTACGGACAAGCGCTCTTGATCCTATGTGGGAGCCACATATGCCTCCATGTATCTCCGCCAACAGCTCCAGTACATCTTCTCGAGAAACGCACTTGAGTTTCACACCATTCAGCCTCTTTCTGTACAGGACGTTGTCCACAAACTGGTACATATTTGACCGGCGGGCTACTTTCTCTGCTTCTTCTTGTTCCTCAGGGAGTTCTCCTGTTTGAAGCAAATGGACAATGTGTTGTGCCCATGCTAGAGCCTGGGGCTCGACAACAGGACTGAAGGCATATCCTCTATCGGGGAAGCATTTGTCTCAACGGCAAGGACTCGAGGCCCTGTCGGAGCCCGTTGTCCCCCGGCAAGCTTGGCGAGATCATGTGCTTCCATGGCAAGAGCATGAGGCCCTGTCGGAGTGTGACACTCATCGGTAAGCCTGGCGTCGTTCCCGGCAAATTCCTTATCGGCGACTTCTGGGAGCTCTATCGGGAAATACTTGCCAGAATTCAACTTCCTTCTTTTCTCTTGTCCAATTGATGGTGTCATGGATGGTTGAGTCAGTCAGAGCAAAAATGTTCTTGGTTCCACATGCAACTTAAGGGCAGCACATTTTGACAGTCCATCAGCAACGTTGTTCTCTACACGTGGAACGTGCTCCATTTGCAGGCCGTCAAAATGTTCTTCCAACTTTCTCACTTCATCTACATAAGCTTCCATCAGTGGACTCTAATAATCCTTATTCACCTGCTTGACGACAAGTTGAGAATCACCACTGACAATAAGTTTCTTAATTCCAAGGTCCGCCGCGATCCTGAGTCCGGCAAGCAGCCCTTCGTATTCCACAGTATTGTTCGTTGACCTCTCCTGGGGAAAGTGCATCTAAACCACATATTTGAAGTAATGTCCGGTGCGTGCGACAATCATCACTCCAGCACCAGCGCCTTGCTGCGAGAAAGCCCCATCAAAATACATGATCCATTCTTGATTGGTTTCCTTGCCGGGGAGAGTCGACTCTGGAACTTCTTCATCTGGCGTTAGGGTCCATTCCGCCATGAACTCCGCCAAGGCTCTACTCTGGATAGTCGAAGTACTTTCAAACTTGAGACCAAAGCTTGACAATTCCAAAGCCCACTACAATCCTGCCGGTAGCATCTGGGTTCCGCAAAATCCGCTACAACGGGAAGCGAGTGATAACGGTGATCTCATGTGCCTCTAAGTAATGGCGCAGCTTCTTCGAGGCCATAACGAGGCCGAAGAGCAATTTCTGCATGCCATAATTTCTTGACCTAGCCCCGTGCAAAAGGGAGTTGACAAAATAAATTGGGCACTGCACCATCTTCTTCTTCTGAATTGTTTCATCCCACTGCGGAGATCCTGCCTTGCCGGCACCAGATTCTGCCAGGGAATATCATGGCTTGTCGCTTGGCGGTCCTTCCGCTGCCGCCGCTTCTTCATCAACTTGTCTTTCAGCCACTAACGCAACACTCACCACTTGATTTGTTGCCGCAAGATATAGCAACAATGGCTCTTGTGGTTTTGGCATGACTAGGACTGGCCGAGAGGAGAGGTACTTCTTCAAATCCAGCAGTGCTGCCTCCACTTCCAGAGTCCATTTCATCGGACCTGCCTTCTTCAAGATTTTGAAAAAAGGGGAGGGCATGGTCAGCAGATTTTGAAATGAACCTACTCGGGGCAGCAACACAGCTGACAAGACGACGCACATCCTTGACATGTCTTGGTGCTTCAATTTGCTCAATTGCTCTTATCTTGTAGGGATTTCCTTCGATTCCATGTTGAGATACAAAGAACCCAAGAAGCTTGCTGGATGGGACACCAAACAAACCCTTCTCAGGGTTGAGCTTCAAGTTGATCTTGCACAAATTTGTAAATTTTTCTTCTAGGTCTCATATGAGCGTCGCCTTGTCCTTGGTTTTGACCACTATGTCATCCATATAAGCTTCCATATTTCTATGTAGCTGGGGCTCAAAACAAATCTGGACCACTCTTGCTAATGTAGAACCAGCACTTTTCAACCCGGAAGGCATACACAAAAAGCAATATGAACCACATGGGGTGATAAATCCGGTCTTCTCTTCGTCTTCCTTGGCCATGAAAATCTGATGATAACCTGAATAGGCATCAAGGAAAGACAACAAGTCATAGCTGGTGGTGGAGTCCACAATCTGGTCGATGTGCGGCAAGGGAAGAGGATCTTTGGGGCAAGCTTTGTTAATGTTTGTGAAGTCAATACTTAGTCTCCACTTCCCATTCGCCTTGCACACTACAACTGGATTGGCCAACCATGTAGGATGAAGCACTCCTCTAACCAAGCCAGCCGCTTCTAATTTCTTGATGTCTTCAGCAATAAACTGTGGGCGCTCCAAAGCCTGCTTCCTAGCCTTCTGCTCAATGGGCTGTGCGTGTGGATAGACGGCAAGGTGGTGCTCAATCACCTTCCTGGGAACACCGGGGATATCATATGGTCGCCATGCAAACACATCGACATTAGCCCATAGGAAGGCGACGAGCGTGCTTTCCTATTTGTCGTCAAGGGTGGAACTTATGGTGAAAGTTCTCCCGTACCATCCTCCTTGGTGGGCACCTTCTTAGTCTATGGTGGAGCTGCCTTAGACTTCTTGCTCTTGCCAGTGGAGCTCTCTGGCACATCGTCAATGGGAGCGCAACACTCCGAAGAGGCGCGCTTGCCATATTGTGTGCCAGAGGCCTTGCCGGGCTTCTTCCTCCTGGGAGTTTCAGCGGTAGGAGCAAGTGCCTCGGCAGCAGATGCTACAACTGCCTCTCGGTAGAGTTGATCGGCGCAGATAAGCACGTCCTTCTTGTCGGATTTTACAGTGATGATGCTCATCAATCCGGGCATCTTGAACACATTGTAGGCGTAGTGCAATGCCGCCATGAACTTGGCTAACACTGGACGATCAAGGATCCCATTGTATGGCAACGGAATTTGGGCGACATCGAAAACAACCTTCTCCGTCCTGAAGTTACGATTGCTACCAAATGTTACCGGAAGCGTGATCTTTCCCTTGGGATGGCTCCTTCCTGGATTGACCCCTTGAAATGAGCCCATTTCCTCAAGATCTCCATGAGGAATTTGCAATCTCTTGGTCACCTCGGGCGAGATCAAGTTCAATTCGGCCCCATCGTCAACTAACATTTTTGACACCTTGAGGTTGCAAATCGTTGGTGAGACCAACAATGACAAACACCCAACCGCAGTTACGCGATTAGGGTGATCCTCAACAATGAAAATGATAGGCGTGTTGGACAATTTCAAAGGCTTCCGGACGCCGGTAGATGGCTTAGTCGCATTAACCTCATGCGCCCACTGTTTAAGTTGGCGGTGGCAAGAATGCAACGAAGCACCTCCATCGACACACATGGCGTCTGTAGCTCTCTGGAATTCTTGCTCACTGGACTTGTCGTCCTCTTCAACGTCACCATCATCCCCCTCTTGTTGTCGCGGTCACGAGCGGGCCTGTCTTTCTATTGCTTTGCCTTGTCGCGACGACCTCCTCGGCCACCGTGCTTCTTGTCGGACCCCTCCGCACCATCCTGGCCCTTCTCCTTGTCTTGCCTCTCGTACTCGGCTTTTTTGCTTCTCGACAAGCTGCTCAACTTGCCGGCAGTCCTAGAGATCGTGGCCTTTGGTGCGGTGGATCTTGCAATATTGCTTGATGGAGCCTTCCGGCTTGTCGATAGCCACCAAAGCCTGACAGCGGACGCACCCGGCAACACCCTTGCCAGGGTCATCAACCTTGCCCTTCTTGTTGGTGCCGGGGTTGCTGGATCCCTCGATGGCAAGCACGGCCTTGCCGTTGCGCTTCTTGTTACACTGTCAGCCCTTCCTTGTCGAGGTGGCGGTGTCCTCATCCTCAGAGTCGACCCCTATGCCAGCGTCCTTGCCGGAGAGCCTCCTCCCTTCTTCAGCCCGAGCACATTTATCCGCTAGAGCATAGAGCTCGGCAACATCCTTGACCTTGTTCATCGCCAGCTCTTCCCGCATACTATGGTTGCGCATGTTCTGATGGAACGCGCTGATAACAGCGGCAGGATGAACGTCTGGTATGTTGTGGTGTATGCGGGTGAACCTCTGGATGTACTTCCGCAGAGTCTCACCCTCCTTTTGGGGGATGAGATGTAAATAACTTTCCTGGCCAGGAGCTTGATGACCTCCGGTAAAGACGCCAACAAACTCATGGCACAGATCTTCCCAGTAAGAAATGGATCTTTTCGGCAAGTGCATCAACCACGACCTGATGTTGGGCTTAAGCACCAACTAGAACTAGTTGGCGAGTATCTTGTCGTCGCGAGCCCCGGTAGCTTGCACCGCAATGGTGTAGATTCTCAAGAAATCTGACGGGTGAGTCTTGACTTCATACTTCTCCGGGACCTCTGGCTTGAACGTTCGGGAGTTGGGCCACTGGACTTGCCGCAGCTCACGGGTAAACGCTGGACAACCCACCTCGTAAGGTAGGCTGACAGGATATCCAGGTGTGGATTTGTCTACAGTTGGTCCCGTGTGCTTATCATATTGATGGCGCCCTTCCCGCCGCTGCTCGATTTTAGTTCAAGCATCTTCTTTGCTTCGTTCCTGAAGAGCTTCACGTTGATTGCGGGGAGTTCGTGGATCAGACGACACCGTCAAGTAACCATCGCAAGTGTCGGTCCGTCGAGCCGGTGTCCGGCGTTGTTGCTATGGAGGAGAGTGCACCATGGTCGCACCGCCTCCGGCCTTCTCGCCACTGGCGCGAGCCATCTCGGTGGCCTGAAACTTGTCAGCGAGGCTGAGGAGGCTCTGAATGGTGGCTCTCCACTCGTCGAGCTTTTCCGTAGCAGGAGGGAAGTTCACGAGTACTTGTGCCCATGCCATTGCTTCTTCCGACGTGATCGGCAGCAAACGGTCCAAAGAATGTGAGGTGCTCTGACTCCTAACCGTGTTAGAAGGAGCTCTGTCATGGTCTCGCGGTTGCACGCCACTCCCACCAGCATGCTGGCGTGCATGCTGGTCCATCGGAACGATGCACAGGAGCTTTTCCGTGGGAACATTGGGAACCACCAACACCGTGACACCGTTCTTCGCACGCGTCCTGGGAAGGTCGTGGCCTACGTGTCGGCCTGGGTATCTTGGAAGGTGCCCTTCCATCCACGGAGTTCATGGTACCACCCGCAGGAGGTGCAACCCCGTCCTGAGGCCCAGCGGCGCGGGGGTTTCCGCCGCCGCTGTGAGTGTTTCCGCAGCAGGCGTCGCCGCTTCCTTGGCCTTGATCATCGGAGTGCCGCGTGGGCATAGGGTCTCCGCTCCCTCCGCCCGCGCCCACTCTGTCGCCCGCTTGGGCGGCTACGGGTGCGGCAGACATAGAGGGTTCCACCGCCGTGAAACTCTTCTTCTTGGGAGCCATGGCGATGTATATGATGAAGGAATTGAAGCACTGGTCGTTGGTCCAGGTTTACGCAGCCAACCGCCCTGCCTGGCGTGCCAAAGATGTCGGTGGAGATAACACCTATGGGATCGGGATTATCCGTTTCGGTTCGGCTAGGAGATGGGCGTGCACAAAGAGCAGGATGAACGAGCAGCGCGCGGGGATTTTTACCCAAGTTCGGGCCACAAAGATGCGTAAAACCCTACTCTTGCTTGATTGTATTGGATGAGTTCTAGCTCAGATTCTGGGAGCGCTACAGTACATAGCTGCTACTCAATGCAGAATGGGCCTGGTAGGGATTTGAAAGTCCAGAAGACCCCAAAGTGCAAAAAAGTCCTCTACTGTAACACCCTCGGCCTCCTTTTGTACTCTGAAAGGGGTCACCAACAGTGGCGTACAGTGCATACACGAGGTATACAATGCTACAGTGCTTATCATACCTAACTCTGACGGAGTAGGACAGGTGTTGGAAATATGCCCTAGAGGCAATGAATAAAGTGTTTATTATTGTATTTCCTTGTTCATGATGATCGCTTATTATCCATGCTATAATTGTATTAATAGGAAACATGGATACATGTGTGGATACATAGACAAACACAATGTCCCTAGTATGCCTCTAGTGAACTAGCTCGTTGATCGAAAGATGGTTAAGGTTTCCTAGCCATGGACATGAGATGTCATTTGATAACGGGATCACATCATTAGGAGAATGATGTGATGGACAAGACCCAAACTACAAACGTAGCTTATGATCGTGTCAGTTTATTGCTACTGTTTTCTGCATGTCAAGTATATGTTCCTATGACCATGAGATCATGCAACTCACAGATATCGGAGGAGTACCTTGTGTGTATCAAACGTCGCAACATAACTGGGTGACTATAAAGGTGTTCTACAGGTGTCTCCAAGGGTGTCTGTTGAGTTGGCATGGATCAAGATTGGGATTTGTTACTCCGTGTGACGGAGAGGTATCTCGGGGCCCACTCGGTAATACAACATCACAATAAGCCTTGCAATCAATGTGACTAAGTGTTAGTTGCGAGATCTTGTATTACGGAACGAGTAAAGAGACTTGCCAGTAACGAGGTTGAACTAGGTATGGAGATACCGACGATCGAATCTCGGGCAAGTAACATACCGAAGAACTAAGGGAACATCATACTGATTAAATGAATCCTTGACATAGAGGTTCGACCAATAAAGATCTTTGTAGAATATGTAGGTACCGATGTGGACATCCAGGTCCCGCCATTGGTTATTGACCATAGAGGTGTCTCGGTCATGACTACATAGTTCTCGAACCCGCAGGGTCTGCACACTTAAGGTTTGGTGACGTTTTGGTAGTATAGAGTTATGTATGGTGGTGACCGAAGTTTGTTCGTAGTCCCGGATGAGATCCCGGACATCACGAGGAGCTCCAAAATGGTCCGGAGGTAAAGATTCATATATAGGAAGTCCTGTTTTGGTCACCGGAATAGTTTCGGGCTCATCGGTAGTGTACCGGGAGTGCCGGTAGTGTACCGGGAGGCCACCGGGAGGGGTATTTCGACCCAAGAGGCTACATGGGCTGTAGGAGGGTGTAAACCAGCACTTAGTGGGATGGTGTAACATCCACAAGAGGCCCATGCGGCTGGAGGAAAAAAGGCCTAAGAGAAAAGTGGGAAAAGGCAAAATAGGGTGAATCCTAGTCCTACTAGGATTGGAGGTGGACTCCACCTCTCCCTCTCTCCTTCGGACGAAGCAAGGAGGCCTTGGACCTTGTGCCAAGGACTCTCCTCCTCTCCTCTTATATATACTGGAGGTTTTAGGGGTTTTGCACTAGATTTTCGGCCACGTGCTACCCATTCCTCCAGTGCATAGTTTCTCCTCTAGAGCGGATTTCTGCAGTGCTTAGACGAAGCCCTACCGGAATTGCTCCACCACCATCGCTGGAGCGCCGTCAGGCTGCCGGAGAACTCTTCTTCCTCTCCACTCCTTCTTGCTGGCTCAAGACGGTGGAGATCGTCATCGAGCTATACGTGTGCTGAACGCGGAGGTGCTGTCCGTTCGGTGCTAGATCGGAAGGATCGTGAACAAGTTCGTGGGACGGATCGTGATGAAGTTCGTGGGACGGATCGTGATCGGATCGCGGGACAAATCGTGATTGGATCGCGGGAAGGATCGCAATTGGATCGCAGGACGCATGGCGATTTGGATCGCGAAGACGTTCGACTACACCAACCGCGTTTCTTAACGCTTCCCGCTTAGCGATCTACAAGGGTATGTAGATCCACTCTCCCTCTGGTAGATGCTCATCACCATGGATAGATCTGCGTGTGCGTAGGAATTTTTTTGTTTCCCATGCAACGTTCCCCAATAGTGGCATCATGAGCTAGGTCTACGTGTAGATGAGACCTCGAGTAGAACACAAAAGGTTTGTGGGAGTTGATGCGTAGATTGCTTCCTCCCTTGGTCGGATTTTGGTTCAGCGGTATTGTGAGATGAAGCAGCCCGGACCAACATTACTCGTATGCTTATGAGAGACCGGTTCCCTCGACACAACTTGTTGCCTAGATGGCTTGCGGGTGGCAGTTTCTCTCACTTTAGTTGGATCGGATTCGACAAAGGTGGTCCTTGAGAAGGTTGAAAAGAAAATTATGTATCACCGTTGTGGTTTATGCATAGGTGAGAATCGTTCTTGCTAGAAACCCGTAGCAGCCACGTAAAATATGCAACAACAATTAGAGGACGTCTAACTTGTTTTTGCAGGGTATGTTGTGATGTGATATGGCCAATTACATGATGTGATATATGTGATGTATGAGATGATCATGTGATTTATAGAATTTCACGACTTGCGTGTCGATGAGTACGGCAACCGGCAGGAGGCATAGGATTGTCTTTAATTATTGTATGACCTGCGTGTCAATCATTAAGCGCTATGTAATGCTTTACATTATCGCTAAACGGTAGTAATAGTAGTAGACGCATGTTGGGCGCGAAAACCCCGATGGCGACACGTTGATGGAGATCAAGATGATGGAGATCATGGTGTCTTGCCGGTGACGATGGAGATCATGCCGGTGCTTTCAAGATGGAGATCTAAAGCACAAGTTCATGGCCATATCATGTCACTTATGAATTGCATGTGATGTTAATCCTATTATGCACCTTGTTTTGCTTAGTACGACGGTAGCATTATAAGGTGATCCCTCACTTCAATTTCGAGATAAATTGTGTTCTCCCCGAGTGTGCACCGTTGCAAAAGTTCATCGTGTTGAGACACCACGTGATGATCGGGTGTGATAGACTCTACGTTCACATACAACGGGTGCAAGCCAGTGTTGCACGCGCAGAACACTCGGGTTACACTTGACGAGCCTAGCATGTACAAACATGGCCTCGGAACACAAGAGACCGAAATGTCAAACATGAGTCATATAGTAGATATGATTAGCATAATGATGTTCACCATTAAAGCCACCTCAACTCACGTGATGATCGGACTTGAGTTGGTGGATTTGGATCATGTGACACTCAGATGACCTGAGGGATATCAATTTGAGTGGGAGTTTTAGTAATTTGTTTAATTAAACTCATTATGTTGAACAATAGTCTAAGTAAACTTTGCATATTTATGTTGTAGATCAATGGCTCGCGTAGTAGCACCCCTGAATTTTAATGCGTTCCTAGAGAAAGCTAAACTGAAAGATGATGGAAGTAACTTTGTTGACTGGGCTCGTAATCTGAGGATTATCCTCACGGCTTCCCAGAAATCATATGTCCTTGATGCACCGCTTGGTGACCAACCAGAAGACATGACCTCCGAAGACGTTAAGAACGCTTGGGAGGCACATACTAGAGGTTACTCAATAGTTTAGTGTGCAATATTGTATGGCTTAGAGTCGGGACTTCAAAGACGTTATGAACATCATGGAGCATATGAGATGTTCCAGGAGTTGAAGTTTATCTTTCAGAAGAACGCCCGGATCGAGAGGTATGAAACCTCCGATAAGTTCTATGCTTGCAAGATGGAGGAGAACGGGTCTATCAGTGAACATATACTCAGAATGTCTGGGTATTCAATTTGTCTAGCGGAGTTGGGAATTGCCCTTCCGCCAGAGGCAATCACTGACAAAGTTCTTCAATCACTGCCACCTAGTTACAAGAGCTTTGTGATGAACTATAACATGCACGGGATGAACAAGTCAGTCGCCGAGCTGTTTGCGATGCTAAAAGTTGTTTTGTCTGAAATCTAGAAAGAACATCAAGTGTTGATGGTCAATAAAACCACTAGTTTCAAGAAAAATGGCAAAGTCAAGGGCAAGGGCAAGAAGGGTAAAACCAAGAAGGATGGCAAAGCAGTTGCTAATCCTGTAAAGAAGCCCAAGCATGGACCCAAGCCAGAAACTGAGTGCTTTCATTGCATGGGAACTGGTCACTGGAAGCGGAACTGCCCCAAGTAACTGGCTGACAAGAAGGCGGCCAACGACAAACAAGGTATATATGATATACATGTTATTGATGTGTACCTTACTAGCTCTCGTAGTAGTGCCTGGGTATTTGATACCGGTTCGGTTGCTCACATTTGCAACTCAAAGCAGGAACTACGGAATAAACGAAGGTTGGCAAAGGAAGAAGTGATGATGCGCGTGGGAAATGGTCCCAAGGTTGATGTGATCGCCGTCGGCACACTCTCTCTTCGATTACCATCGGGATTAGTGATGAACCTGAATTATTGTTATTTAGTGCCTGCGTTAAGCATGAACATTATATCTTGATCTTGTTTATTGCGAGACGGTTATTCATTTAAATCAGAGAATAAAGATTGTTCTATTTATATGAGTAATATCTTTTATGGTCATGCACCTAATGTTAGGGGTTTATTCATATTGAATCTTGATAGTGATGACACACATGTTCATAACATTGATGCCAAAAGATGTAGAGTTGATAATGATAGTGCCACTTTCTTGTGGCACTACCGTTTTGGTCATATTGGTGTAAAACGCATGAGGAAGCTCCATGCTGATGGACTTTTGGAGTCACTTGATTTTGAATCACTTGACACATGTGAACCATGCCTCATGGGTAAGATGACTAAAACGCCGTTCTCTGGAACAATAGAACGGGCGAGTGACTTATTGGAAATCATACATACTGATGTGTGCGGTCCAATGAATGTTACAGCGCGTGGTGGATATCGTTATTTTCTCATCTTCACTGATGACTTAAGGAGATATGGGTATATTTACTTAATGAAACACAAGTCTGAAACATTTGAAAGTTCAAGCAATTTCAGAGTGAAGTTGAGAATCATCGTAACAAGAAGATTAAGTTCCTACGATCTGATCGAGGAGGTGAATATCTGAGTTATGAGTTTGTCAGTCACTTAAGACAGTGTGGAATTGTTTCACAGTTGACACCGCCCAGAACACCACAGCGTAATGGTGTGTCCGAACGTCGTAATCGAACCTTATTAGATATGGTGCATTCTATGATGTCTCTTGCTGATTTGCCACTATTGTTTTGGGGTTATGCATTAGAGACAGCTGCATTCACTTTAAATAGGGCACCTTCAAAATCCGTTGAGACGATGCCATATGAACTGTGGTTTGGCAAGAAGCCAAAATTGTCGTTTCTTAAAAGTTTGGGGATGTGATGCTTATGTCAAAAAGCTTTAGCCTAAAAAGCTGGAACCCAAAGCGGAGAAATGCGTCTTCATAGGATACCCGAAAGACACAGTCGGGTATACCTTCTATCTCAGATCTGAAGGCAACGTGTTTGTCGCTAAGAATGGAACATTTCTTGAGAAATAGTTTCTCTCG
Organism: Hordeum marinum; assembly: GCA_022496015.1. NCBI lineage: Eukaryota > Viridiplantae > Streptophyta > Magnoliopsida > Poales > Poaceae > Hordeum > Hordeum marinum. The sequence continues at coordinate 448,283,520 of CM039676.1, forward strand.
AAAGAATTGAGTGGGAGGAAAATAGAGCTTGATGAGGTTATTGAACCTTTACTTCAACCAGAAAGTAGCGCAGCGCAGAAAGATGTTTCTGTGGAACCTATGACGGTAGAAGAGGAAGTTAATGATGATGATCATGAAACTTCGGATCAAGATGCTATTGAACCTCGTAGGTCGACAAGGCTGCGTACTTCCCTTGAGTGGTACGGCAACCCTGTCTTGGAGGTCATGTTGTTGGACAACAATGAACCTACGAGCTATGGAGGAGCAGTGATGAGCCCGAAATCCGAGAAATGGTTAGAGGCCATGAAATCCGATATGGGATCCGTGTATGAAAACAAAGTATGGATTTTGGAAGTATTACCTGAAGGGCTAAAGGCCATTCAGAACAAATGGATCTTTAAGAAGAAGACAGACGTGGACGGTAATGTCACCGTCTATAAAGCTCGACTTGTGGCAAAGGGTTTTTCACAAGTTCAAGGAGTTGACTACGATGAGACTTTCTCACCCGTAGCGATGCTTAAGTCTGTCAAAATCTTGTTAGCAATAGCTGCTTATTTCGACTATGAAATTTGGCAGATGGATGTCAAAACAGCGTTCCTTAACGGTTTCCTTGAGGAAGAGTTGTATATGATGCAACCCGAAGGTTTTGTCGATCCAGAGAATGCTGACAAAGTTTGCAAACTCCAGCGAATCATTTATGGACTGGTGGAAGCATCTCGGAGTTGGAATAAGTGCTTTGATGAGGTGATCAAAGCGTTTGAGTTTATACAAGTTTACGGAGAAGCTTGTATTTACAAGAAAGTGAGTGGGAGCTCTATAGCGTTTCGAGTATTATATATGGATGACATATTGCTGATTGGAAACAATATAGAAATGCTGGAAAGCGTGAAGGAATATTTGAACAAGAGTTTTTCAATGAAGGACCTAGGAGAAGCTGCTTTCATATTAGGCATTAAGATCTATAGAGATAGATCGAGACGCTTAATACCAATCTCATAGAGCGCATACCTTGATAAAGTTTTGAAGAAGTTCAAAATGGAACAGTCCAAGAAGGGGTTCTTGCCTGTGTTACAAGGTGTAAAGTTGAGTAAGACTCAATGCCCAGTAACTGCAGAAGATAGAGAAAAGATGAGTGTCATCCCCTATGCTTCAGCCATAGGCTCTATCATGTATGCAATGCTATTTACAAGACCCGATGTCAGCCCTGCGATAAGTATGGCCAGAAGGTTTCAAAGTGATCCTGGAATGGAGCACTAGCAAGCGGTCAGGAATATCCTTAAATACCTGAAAAGGACTAAGGAAATGTTTCTCTTTTATGGAGGTGAAGAAGAGCTCGTCGTAAAGGGTTACGTTGATGCAAGCTTTGACACTGATCCGGACGACTCTATGTCGCCAACCGGATACATATTTATTCTTAACGGGGGAGCGGTAAGCTGGTGCAGTTCCAAGCAAAGCGTGGTAGCTGATTCTACGTGCGAAGCGGAATACATCGTAGCCTTGGAGGCAGCGAAGGAAGGTGTCTGGATAAAGCAGTTCATGACAGATCTTGGAGTAGTGCCCTGTGCACTGAATCCAATGAACCTGTTATGTGACAACACTGGTGCCATTGCTCTGGCCAAGGAACCAAGGTTTCACAAGAGGACCAGACTCATAAAGCGACGCTTCAACTCCATCTGTGATTACATCATGGAGAAAGACATAAATATTTGCAAAGTACACACGGATCTGAATGTTGCAGACCCGTTCACTAAACCTCTTCCAAGGGCTAAACATTATCAACACCAGAACTACATGGGTGTTCGATTCATTACAATGTAAATCACATAGTGATGTGAACTAGATTATTGACTCTAGTGCAAGTGGGAGACTGTTGGAAATATGCCCTAGAGGCAATAAATAAAGTGTTTATCATTTTATTTCCTTGTTCATGATAATCGTTTATTATCCATGCTATAATTGTATTAATAGGAAATATGGATACATGTGTGGATACATAGACAAACACAATGTCCCTAGTATGCCTCTAGTGAACTAGCTCGTTGATCGAAAGATGGTTAAGGTTTCCTAGCCATGGACATGAGATGTCATTTGATAACAGGATCCAAACTACAAACGTAGCTTATGATCGTGTCATTTTATTGCTACTATTTTCTGCATGTCAAGTATATGTTCCTATGACCATGAGATCATGCAACTCACAGATATCGGAGGAGTACCTTGTGTGTATCAAACATCACAACGTAACTGGGTGACTATAAAGGTGCTCTACAGGTGTCTCCGGGGGTGTCTGTTGAGTTGGCATGGATCAATACTGGGATTTGTTACTCCGTGTGACGGAGAGGTATCTTTGGGCCCACTCGGTAATACAACATCACAATAAGCCTTGCAAGCAATGTGACTAAGTGTTAGTTGCGAGATCTTGTATTACGGAATGATTAAAGAGACTTGCCGGTAATGAGGTTGAACTAGGTATGGAGATACCGACAATCGAATCTCGGGCAAGTAACATACCGAAGAACAAAGGGAACATCATACGAGATTAACTAAATCCTTGACATAGAGGTTAGACCGATAAAGATCTTCGTAGAATATGTAGGAACCCATGTGGACATCCAGGTCCCACCATTGTTTATTGACAGTAGAGGTGTCTCGGTCATGACTACATAGTTCTCGAACCCGCAGGGTCTGCACACTTAAGGTTTGGTGACGTTTCGGTAGTATATAGTTATGTATGGTGGTGACCGAAATTTGTTCGTAGTCCCGGATGAGAATAAAGAATGGTTCCGAGGTAAAGAATCATATATAGGAAGTCATGTTTTGGTCACCGGAAAAGTTTCGGGCTCATCGGTAGTGTACCGGGAGTGCCGGGAGTGTACCGGGAGGCCACCGGGAGGGGCATTTCGACCCAAGAGGCTACATAGGCTGTAGGAGGGTGTAAACCAGCCCTTAGTGGGCTGGTGTAACATCCACAAGAGGCCCATGCGGCCGGAGGAAAAAAGGCCCAAGAGAAAAGTGGAAAAAAGGCAAAATAGGGTGAATCCTAGTCCTACTAGGATTGGAGGTGGACTCCACCTCTCCCTCTCTCCTTCGGCCAAAGCAAGGAGGACTTGGCCCTTGTGCCAAGGCCTGTCCTCCTCTCCTCTTATATATACTGGAGGTTTTAGGGGTTTTGCACTAGATTTTCAGCCAGGTGCTACCCGTTCGTCCAATGCATAGTTTCTCCTCTAGATCGGATTTCTGCAGTGCTTAGGCGAAGCTCTGCCGGAATTGCTCCACCACCATCGCCGGAGCGCTGTCAGGCTGGCGGAGAACTCTTCTTCCTCTCCACTCCTTCTTGATGGATCAAGACGGTGGAGATCGTCATCAAGTTGTACGTGTGCTGAACGCGGAGGTGCCGTCCGTTCGGTGCTAGATTGGAAGGATCGTGATCAAGTTCGTGGGACGGATCGTGATCAAGTTCATGGGACGGATCGTGATCGGATCGTGGGACTGATCGTGATTGGATCACGGGATGGATCGTGATTGGATCGTGGGACGCACGATGATTTGGATCGCGAAGACGTTCGACTACACCAACCGCGTTTCTTAACACTTCCCGCTTAGCGATCTACAAGGGTATGTAGATGCACTCTCCCTCTCGTAGATGCTCATCACCATGGATAGATCTGCGTGTGTGTAGGAAATTTTTTGTTTCCCATGCAATGTTCCCCAACAATAGGTGCATTTAATGCCCCGTCTGGTGCCTCTGACCATCCACGGGACGGGACAGGACATTGTCCCATCAGCGCCACTTAGCCCCTCCGTCATCGGCACCGCGACACATGCCCAGGTGGAGCGAAACCTAGCCTCTACGCTGGCAGGGTCTTGCCAGGGCTTCGCCTTGCCAGGGCTTCACCTTGCCGGGGCTCTGTAGGCCATCCCGGCAAGATCTTGCCGGGGGTCTTTGCCTTCGTTCTTTGGTCTATTGACTTGAATGCCTTCTTGACTTGTTGTATTTGCTCTCAGTTGCTCCCTAGCATGCCTTGCCACCGGTATGGCTACAACTGTTCGTGCACAAGTACGGGGTACTAAAAGCCCATACTTTAGTACACTGACACCAACAGTGGCGTATAGTGCTTACACGAGGTGTACAGTGCTACAGTGCTATCATACCTAACTCTGACGGTGTAAGGCAGGCGCATTTAATGCTCCGTCTGGTGCCTCTGACCTTCCACTGGACGGGACAGGACCCCATCCCATCGGCACCACTTAGCCTCTCCATAGTTGGTGCCTCGACATGTGGCCAAGTGGGGTGACACCTGGCCTCTGCGCTGGTGGGGTCTTGCCGGGGCTTTGCCTTGCCAGGGCTCTGCCTTGCCGGGGATTTCAAGGCTATCCCGACAAGGTCTTGTCGGGGGTCTAGCCTTTGGTATGCGGCCTGTTGACTCGAATGCCTTCTTGACTTGCTATATTTGCTCTCAGTTTCTCCCTGGCAGGCCTTGCCGCTGGTATGGCTACAACTGTCCATGTAGAAGTATGGGGTACTAAAAAGCCCATACTTTAGTACACCGACAACTCCATAAAGCATTATTATGCATAAAAATATTATAAATAAAAGTAGGAAATTATGATGCAAAAAGGACGTATCAACTCCCCCACGCTTAGTCCTCGCTTGTCCTCAAGCAAAAGCCGATATTGAAAAACATGTCCACATGGTTTGAGAGAGAGGTGTCGATCAAACAAAATACAGACATAGTCGCATCATGTATATTATCATAGCAGCAAAAAACTTTGTCATAAGACTTTTTCATATAACTTTTATTATATAACTTCATCATATAACTTCTCATGAACAAGTAACAATTCATCGCAACATAGAAGTATAAAGCATAAACCTTATGAAAACCAACAAACTATGTTTTCAGTCAACTTTGCAACTACAATTCGTCATATTTTCAGGAAGGGTCTTGTGTCAGAGCCTTTTGGAAAGTCCACATACTCAACCATCATTTAATCTTGTATGATTGCTAACACTCATATCATACCCATGAGCAAAAGGTTTCAACCGGACACATAGAAATAATGAAAGATAGGGGCTTATAGTTTTGTCTCCCAACGTATTCACCTCAAGGGTGATGTCAACAATAATAACCCCTGCTCACTCATATCCAACTAGATATATGTGCCCAGATCTTTCCTCATCGCATGATGCTTGCAAAAAGAAAAGGTAAAAAGGAATAGGGAAGAATACTTTGACTCTTGCATAAAAGTAAAAGATACACCCTTCACAGAGGGAAGCAGACGTCGTCATGCGCTTTTAAGTTTTTTTGCCCAATCCCTTAATGCAAAAGAACGACACGTTATATTTCCCCTAGTGATAGCAACCTTTATTATAAAGTCTGTCACTTTTATTACTTTGCCATCACAATTTCGTACAACACTCAATTTTATATTACAATAATTGATCAAACACACTTGGAGGCAATTTTTATTGCCTTAGTGCACCGATGACAACTTACATGAAGGATCTTACTCAATCCATAGATAGGTATGGTGGACTATCAAAACATGAGTTTGGTTTTAGGATTTTTGGATGCACAAGTAGTATCTCTACTTAGAGCGGAATTTTTGGCTAACAAAGATATTGAGCAAACACCACATATTGAAGTATCTATGACAATACAACTTCTATGTGAATATGAACAAACATAAATCATTATGTTGTCTTCCTTGTCCAACGCCAAAAATTTGGGCATATAATATTTAATGAGGGCTCGCAATCATAAAAGATGTCCAAGATAGTGTATTTGCATGTGAATCTTCTCTTACCTTATTAATTCTTTCATGAATAGCATGATTGACCAATGCTATGTTTGTCAATCTCCAATAAATTTTACCGCTTATTCTTTTCCTTATGTGATGTCATTACATACCATAAGATTAGCATATGTTCCTTTTTCATTTATTTTCCTTTTATTAAGATTGCAACAAGAATGTAAAAAAGCAAGAGCTCAAACTAAACTTTATTATATAACTCTCACTCGATTACTGTAATAGCCTCGCTTATTAGGGATGATAGACTACTCATATCAATAAGGAATTCCTTCTTTTTCAGGAGCCCATTTGAACAGAACTCCCAAGTTAAGCAAGCTTGGCTTGGAGTAGTTCGAGGATGGGTGACCAACCGGGAAGTTAGTCCCGGGTGTGCATGAGTGAGGACAAAGTGCGCAGAAAAGACTAGTATTGATCTCTGAGGCCAGTCTAGATCCCGCCAGGAGTATCAGCTACCGGCGGATGTGTCCTGGGCGTTACAAGTTGGTATCGGAGCCGACCCTCAAAAAGTGCACAGAAAAGACTAGTATTGATCTATGAGGCCAGTCTAGATCCCGCCAAGAGTATCGACTACCGGCGGGTGTGTCCAGGGTGTTACAAGTTGGTATCGGAGCCAACACTCACGGTTACATGGATGTTTGCCGACATGTGTGCGGTCATGTTGTTCCCGAAGTTGCTGACCCGTCGTGGCACAAGGAATGACACATGTATCAGACTGGAAGCACAAACGATTGTGCCAAGAGGGAACGTTCCTGTGACCCGATGAGGACGTCAGTTGCTCTGAGTGGTCGTGTATGTAATAGCCTGGCTTATTAGGGATGTTAGACTACTCATATCAATAAGGAATTCCTTCTTTTTCGGGAGCCCATTTAAACAGAACTCCCAGGTTAAGCGAGCTTGGCTTGGAGTAGTTCTAGGATGGGTGACCGATCGGGAAGTTAGTCCTGGGTGCGCATGAGTGAGGACAAAGTGCGCAGAAAAGACTAGTATTGATCTGTGAGGCCAGTCTAGATCCCGCCAGGACTAATGACTACCGGTGGGTGTGTCCGGGGCGTTACAATTAGATAGATAGATCATGAAACTAGCACTCAAAAACAGATTAAACCAAAGTTTTATTCAACTAGATCAAGAAATAGCTAAAGATCGAAATAAAACAAGTAAAGGTACAAAGTGACGGTGATACAATACCAGGGCATCTCCCCCAAGCTTGGCTCAAGCCAACGGGAGTCCACATACCCGTGTACTCAAGTCTCCTTCCATGGTGAAGATGATGAAGGTGGTGATGATGACATGTCACACTTCGGCCTCAATAGGTACTCCAATTTACTGATGACGCTCCAAAGGGTGATGATGTTCTCCCCTAGAAAAATATTTTTAGTGAGAAATTTATTCTGAACACGAACCGCGTCAAAGCCCCTAAAAGTTTCAATTGCAGTGGGGGTGAGATGACTGTAATAAGGTCGAAGGATTTCTTCTTCCTCCTCCTCTTCTGTTCGCATGGATTGCCCTCCTTCTCGAGCTTGATCCCTCGTAGCTTCCTTGCCCTTGTCTTCATTGGTGGCTTCTTTTGGCTCCTATGTCTTCAGCTCCATCTTCATCAACCAAGTATCTTCTTCTACATTATTGGAGGAGGAGGAAGACATGATGCATGGCTTGATAGATCTAATAAGAAAACAACATGAAACAATAACAGGGTTTTTTTCTATGATGTGGTGGTCAAAACAATTGCTGATATATAGAGAGATTTGTTATCTTGGGAAAGAAGAATATGGAAGGAAAACGGAGTCAGGAAGGTGCTATAAGAGGGCACAACCCACCAAGGCGCGCGAGGGAGGGCAGGTGCGCCCTGGTGTTTCGTGCTCACCTAGATTGATTTCCTATTTATTTCTTATTTTCCAAATTTTTGCAATATTCCAAAACTAACAGAAAATATTTTTGTGCATTTTTCGGACTTCGTTTACTTACCATATCACGTACCTCCTCTTTTTCAAGAATCTAGAGTGTTCCAGAAGGTTTCTTTTATGTGTTCCTCGGGTGTCATGGTTTTGATAGTATTGATTTCAACATTAATAGGCGTACTTGTGATATAGTGTTTAATTCTTTGTACATTGACCACCTTCGGGTTAGTACCTTCGGCATTATTAATCTTGATATCTCTAGAGCGATAAACCTCCTCGATAACATATGGTCCTTCCCATTTGGAAAGAAGTTTCCCTGCGAAAAATCTAAAACGAGAGTTGTACAAAAGAACATATTCTCCAACTTTGAGTTCTCGCTTTTGGATTCTTTTGGTGTTCCATCTTTTAACATTTTCTTTGAATAGTTTGGCATTTTCATAAGCTTGGGTTCTCCATTCATCTAATGAGCTAATATCAAATGAACTCTCTTCACCGGCAAGTTTGAAGTCATAGTTGAGTTCTTTAATTGCCCAAAATGCTTTGTGTTCTAACTCTAGAGGCAAATGACAAGCTTTTCCACATACCAGTTTGTATGGAGACGTACCCATAGGATTTTTATAAGTTGTTCTATAGGCCCAAAGTGCATCATCTAGTTTCTTAGACCAATTCTTTCGGGACCTAATGACAGTTTTTTGTAATGTTAATTTTATTTTTCTATTGCCATGTTCATCTTGACCACTATATTGAGGATGATAGGGTGATGCAATTCTATGGTTAACATCATATTTAGCAAGCATTTTACGGAAAGCACCATGAATAAATTGTTAACCACCATCAGACATTAAATATCTAGGGAGTCCAAACCTCGGGAAAATAACTTGTGTAAGCATTTTAATGGAGGTGTTATGATCAGCACTACTAGTTGGAATAGCTTCTACCCACTTAGTAACATAATCAACAACAACCAAAATGTGAGCATACCCATTAGAGGAAGGAAAATGCCCCATATTGTCAAAACCCCAAACATCAAATGGTTCAACAACAACTGAATAATTCATAGGCATTTCCTGACGCATACCGATATTACCAATTCTTTGACACTCATCGCAAAACAAGACAAACTTACAGGCATCCTTGAAGAGAGTAGGCCAATAAAAACCAGATTGCAATACCTTGTGAGCAGTTCTATCTCCTGCATGATATCCTTCATAGGCATCGGAATGACATTTCCGTAGGATTTCTTCCTGTTCATGCTCAGGTAGACAACGTCTAATAATATCATCTACTCCTTGTTTATAAAGATGTGGGTCATCCCAAAAGTAATGTCTTAAATCATAGAAGAATTTTTTTCCTTTGTTGGTATGTGAAACTATGTGGTATATATTTAGCAACAATGTAGTTAGCATAATCAGCATAATAAGGAGTGTTTTGAGAAACATTTACTTCAGCTAACTGTTCATCGGGAAACTATCATCAATAGGTAGTGGGTCATCAAGAATATTTTCTAACCTAGACGAGTTATCAACTACGGGGTTCTCAGCCCCTTTCCTATCAGTGATATGTAAATCAAATTCTTGAAGCAAGAGAACCCACCTAATGTGTCTAGGTTTAGCATCTTTCTCTTCCATAAGATATTTTATAGCAGCAACATGATCAATGTGAATAATAAGTTTGGAATCAACGCTGTAAGATCTAAATTTATCACAAGCAAACACAACTGCTAAAAATTCATTTTCAGTAGTAGCATAATTTGTTTGGTCACTGTCTAGAGTTTTGCTAGCATAATGAATAATATTTAATTTCTTATCAACTTTTTGTCCTAGAACAACACCAATAGCATAATCACTAGCATAACACATAATTTCAAGTTTTTTTTATATTTGTGCCCCTACTTCCTTAGCGGTGCTCATTCATCCCCACGTCCTTAAATTTAGCTCACTTTTCCCCACTCCCTAGCACAAAACACTCACCAAAGGTCACAATGGAGGATGTCGTTGGGTCAATGGTTTGACCGTTAACTCTGATGAGTGGGGCCGTGTTGAGTCCATCCCACCCCATTTCCGGCCACATGGACGCCGAACGGACATGCACGCGCTTTCTCCTTGTCCGCCTCGAGGACGCGTGGCGGCCTTCCAACTACCCCCCCAACCAAAAGTAAATGCGCACGCGCGGTAGGCCCCGGTCGTCAGCCACCCATGTTTTGGTCGTCGTCCTTCTTTAAATGGAAACCGGCCAATCCACCACACCTTCCATCCTTCTAGAGCCGAGGCTGCCCCCTCCACCTCCAGCAGGATACAAACCCTAGTCCACCGGTGACAAAACCAAACCCGGCTGGCTCAAGTTCCGACAAGAAGAAGGGCAAGGCCCCCGCTGTCCCTTGGCGCGTGCTACCCCCGTCGTCCTCTTCCCGTCCGCCTCGGTAGCGGATTCGTATCCCAGTGCACCAGGCGATGTGGGACTAGGAGCACATCGCCCCTCTCCCCTAAGCCGACGTGATCCTGCCACAAGACTGGCACTTGGATCCGGAGAGGATCCCAGTGCTGGTGGTTCCACAGCCGGCGTGGGCGCATGCGGAGGAGGTAAGGCACCAGTGGCAGCAGCTCACGCCCAAACAGCGGCTCGATCTGGCCTATGTTGCAGACTCTCCCAATTGGGAGGTCTGGTTTGTGTTTGAGCATGCGGAGCAATGCTGGCGTGGCATTCATGACGTGCGGGCTTGCACCCCGCCGCCCCTCGTCGTGCGCTATGAGGACCAGGAGGCAGAGACCGCATACCAATAGGCGATGGCGCTGGTAGCTGTCCTCCACGAAAGCGAGGAGGAAGAGCGGCGAAGGGAGGAGGAGGAGGTGGTGGTGGCTTACCAGGCACGGATGGCGAAGGCCGTTGCGCTCTCCACTACTGGCAACTGCGTCGTGCCGCCGCTAGCACCGTCGTCCCCTGCCTGGCTCGAGCAGGCACCGACCGCCCTCATGCCCCACAAGTATGTGTGGGAGGGGTGGTGCAGGAGTGGGTGAGCGCACCACCCATATGGATGCTGGCGATGCCGGAGCAGGAGCGGGACTACCTTGTGTTCTGGCGACAACGGCACCTGCGGGTGGAGCATCTCAGTTCTCGAGGGTCAGCGGCTCGAGGAGTTGGAGAAGGACGTCGAGGCAGAGGAGGAGGAGCGTCATGCCGAAGTGCAGATAGCGGCGTTGCAGCCACCGGTGGACGACGTTGCCACCGCCTGGGAGACGTCGTTCCCCTGTGCTAGCCTGGCACCGACCCTCGTCGATCTCACCGGCCCCGACGAGGACGACGACGAGGACGCCTAGGGGGCAACGCACCTCCTCATTTTAATTTTTTTAGTTAATGCATGGCAGACTTGTGAACTCTTGTCGGCCTTTGTGGCTGCCATTAATGTATAATTAAAGTTAACGCGGGTTGAGGTGATTTGATACGATGTTTCGACTGTGATGTGATGTATGAATTTTGACTGACATTTGAATTATAAGCAGGATTTGTGTTAATGTTAGCCAAAACCCTAAACCCTAAACCTCTGTGATTTCAATGATCATGTTAGCCTAGGTTGCAATGATATAACAACAAAAAAAATACAAACAAATGATCATATTAGCCTATGTTGGTGAGCTTCGAAAAGTTAGGGTAAACATGCCATTTCCAATATAAACCAAGATTTTTTTTGTCATAACCATGTCACATACAACGACATTGTGCGCAGGTCTTCTATTTTTTTTTTGAATTTGTTCTTCTCATTTGAACTTGGCAATGGTAGCTTACCTCAAAATAATTTGAGAAATGTGCTCCAAATGAGCTCCCAGGCTAGGGTAAACAACCCCATTTGTAATCAAGTTTTTTTGGACCTACTCTAAATGAGCCAAATGTTTTTATTAACACATATTCAATCTATATAGTGTAGATTCGAAGTCTTACTATTTTTTGAATTAATCTTAATATTTTTACATTTCTTTTGAAGGAAATATGCTTTAATATAAAAACTATTAAAAACATGTTTAAAATATGAAAATGGAAAACTAAGTTCAGATCCTTCTTATTCACTTTGAAATATAGCTTTGGTGATTTTTTTTTCAAACAGAAGGTAACTCTACCTGCTCTCCTTGAACTCTATGAAATGTTCTAGGTGATAGCTCATATGTGTGAAGGGTTTTTCATGAAAATGACCATAGATCAAGTTTATGATTTTTGGTTGGTAGCATGTCACATAAGACAACATTGTGCGCAGGTTATATATTTTTTTGTTTTTTTAATTAATGGTGCTCATTTGACCTCAACCGTGCGAGCTAGTTTTTTTTTGAAAATGTCCGTATACCAAGTTTACTATTTTTCCTAGTTAGTGTGTCTCATAAAACGACGAACGGCGAAGCTTTCATATTTTTTAGATTTTTTTAAATTAGTTATGCTGGGGCAAAGCCTTGGAAACCCCGTTGACCAGCTCAAAACCCCTCCTAACCCTAGCTCCAAACTTCAGTAGTCCCATCATATGGACGGCTCTGCATCGTTGGATCATGGGGAGATCCACGAGAGACGATCCTATTGGTCGTGCTAGGCTGCTCGCCCACTATTGACTCCGCAGAAAAACATTGTTATTGGGCCCAAAAGGAAACCAAGCTCTGGTTGGGCTGTCGAATTGCGTCGTTTTTTCATTGTTTGCTCTGTTTTTTGTGAACGTGCTGGCTCTATTTCTTTGCATCGTTTGAAATTACACAGCAATTGACATTGCCTAGAAAATTTAATTTTAATTGGTCAATACAAATGCAAAATGACCAAATTTATAAGGGCTAAAGTTATTTTTATCATGCAAAATGGCCACAACCTATTCAAAATTGCCTCTTTTTGTTCATATATATGACCACGGATTCCCACGCGTGTAATTAGCTTCTTTCTCTTCTTCCTCCTCCTCCCACGCGTGTACACTCCCGACGCCGCAGTGGGTGTGAAACGGGCCACTTCACATTTGACCCCGTTATTGAGGGATTGCACCGTTTTTTTCTCTCTTTTTAATTTCTTTTCCTTCTTATTTTTCAACATCACCCTAGTTCATATTAGATTAAAAACAACATTACACAACCGGATATTTCATATTCAGAAAGGAAAAAATCATACAAAAGCATGCAGGATTGAAAGTGCGTTGTATCGACTAGAGGGGGGGTGAATAGGCGATTTTTACAAATTTCATCACTTGTGGAATTTGAAATGTGATGAATAACTAGCAGCGGAATAAGTACTCAAGTGCATGAGGAACATAGTAACAACATAGTCTTCATGAACAAATGAAACATGCACTAATAGTAAGTAGCGTGATACAGGATAAGCAGTGATGAACAAGGTAACTTGAAGAATATGAGGTGAGGAATTTGTGAAAGTCTTCAGTCAAATTCTTCAAACAGTAACAATCAATTTCATCAACAGGTATATGAGGAATAGAGGGGTTTAGGAAATAAAACCAGATAGCTTGATGAAGACAATGGTTTGATGACCCAGTTCCAACTGTTGTGACAATCGTACGTCTGGTTTGGAGCGGCCTGGTATTTAAACCAGAGGACACACAGTCCCAGGACACATAGTCCTTACCGTATTCTCGTTGAGCTAAGGTCACACAGTCCTTGCCCAACACTCATGGTAGGTCTTCAGGGTAGACTTCCAATACTCTCACAAACTAGTCACCTGGCGATCCACAATTTACTGCTGGATGCTCTAGACCAAGGTCACTTCCTGATCCCCAATTGACTGCGGGAGCACTAGACCATGACGACTAACCATCTGGAGGATGCACAATCCTCAAAGGTAACATGCGTCGGATCCACACAAGAATTTCTTCAGTGATGCTCAATGACTATAGGTTTGGTGGTTTGGTTGTGGGTTTTTTCTCACTAATGATTTTCTCTCAAAAGTCCTTGGAGGATGGGTTACTCTCAAATGACAAGTGTCAGTTCTCTCTCGGAGCAGCCAACCAACTAGTGCTTGTGGGGTGTGGCTATTCATAGCCAGGGTGCAACCTGACATGATAAGACATAAATGCCCCTAATGATATGACCGTTATGTGGATGTTATGATTGGGGACAGCCGGCGCTAAGCACAGCAACGGTCGGAATTTCGAACAATGAAAGTCCTCAGGCTTATCATGTTCCTCACTTGTAGGCAATTCGCACTGGCGAAATCCTAACTCCTAAGTCAGATCAATTTCTTCAGAGACCAGAAGAACTTCGTCTCTGTCATTGAAGAACTTGTCTGAACCGTAAGAGATTTCCAAAGGCTTCACTCGAAGGATTATATTGGTTGAGGATTTTGGAGTTGAGCATCAGTTGGAAATTTTCCTTAGTATTACCTCGGCCCCCTTTAACAGTACGGTGTTTCCTATGACTCAAATAAGGAAATGAAACTACGAAAACAAAAATCTTCACGCTTCATATTCCTCGTTCATATCTTCAACGTCACACCAACTTCTTCATTTTCAAAGTCTTCACAAAGTCTTCACCAAAGTCTTCACAAAGTCTTCAGCAAAGTCTTCAGTTGAAGACATACATTTTTAGAGGGCAATAATCTCCGGATATATCAAACTCCTCATCGACTTATAGAGCATGTGTACACTCACAAACACATTAGTGCCTTAACCTATAAGTCTTCAATACACCAAAATCACTAAGGGGCACTAGATGCACTAACAAGGATGTAAAACCTACATATGATGTCTAATACGCAACCTTCTTCTTGTAGACACGTGTTGGGCCTCCAAGCGCAGAGTTTTGTAGGACAGTAGCAAGTTTCCCTCAAGTGGATGACCTAAGGTTTATCAATCAGTGGGAGGCATAGGATGAAGATGGTCTCTCTCAAACAACCCAACAATCAAATAACAAAGAGTCTCTTGTGTTCCCAACACACCCAATACAATGCTAAATTGTATAGGTGCACTAGATCGACGAAGAGATGGTGATACAAATAGTAAAGAGTGAGAAAAACGGTGTATAAATGCTTGGAAACAAGGCCTAGGGTCCATACTTTCACTAGTGCAATTTCTTTCAACAATATTGACATAGTTGAATCATATGTAAATACCTCTCATGCGACAAAGAGTTCACTCCAAAGTCACAAATAGCGGAGAACAAATGAAGAAATTATTGTAGGGTACGAAACCACCTCAAAGTTATCTTTTCCAATCAATCTTATGAGCTATCCCTATAAGTGTCACAAACAGCCCTAGAGTTCGTACTAAAATAACACCTCAAGATACACATCAACCAAAACCCTCATGTCACCTAGATACTCCAATGTCACCATAAGTACCCATGGGCTTGATTATACGATATGCATCACATAATTTCAGATTCATCATGTTCAATCCAACACAAGGAACTTCAAACAGTGCAACAAAGTTTCTACCGGAAAGTAAAGAAAAAAATGTGTGCCAACCCCTATGCATAGATTCCCAAGGTCACGGAACCCGCAAGTTGATCACCAAAATATACATCAAGTGGATCAATAGAACATCCCATTGTCACCATGGATATCCCATCGCAAGACATACATTAAGTGTTCTCAAATCCTTAAAGACTCAATCCAATAAGTAAACTTCAAAGGTAAAAAATCAATTCATCACAACTACATAGAGAGGGGAAACACTCCATATGATTCATCTATATTAATAAAGCTCGCGGTACATCAAGATCGTGCCATCTCAATAACAAGAGAGGGAGAGAGAGAGAGATCAAGCACATAGCTACTGGTACATACCCTTAGCCCCGAGGGTGAACTACTCCTTCCTCGTCATGGAGACCACCGGGATGATGAAGATGGCCTCCGGTGATGGTTTCCCCCTCCAGTAGGGTGCCGGAACGGGCTCCCGATTAGTTTTTTCTGGCTTTGGAGGCTTGCGGCGGCGGAACTCCGGATCTAGGTTTCTTTTCGGGATTTCTGTATTTATAAGAGTTTGTGGCGGTGGAAACAAGTCTAGGGGATCCACGAGGAAGTCACAAGCCCGGGGGCGCACCCCTGTGGCTTGTGGCTTGCTCGGCCTTCCTCTTTGATGACTCTTCACTCTAGTATTTTTTATATTTTCCAAAAATATTCCCTGTAAATTTTTAGCTCATTCCGAGAACTTTTATTTCTGCACAAAAACAACACCACTGTAGTTCTGCTGAAAACAACGTCAGTCCGGGTTAGTTCTAATAAAATCATACCAAAATCATATATAATTGTTGTAAACATGCCATGAATACTTCATAAATTATAGATACGTTGGAGACGTATCAACATACTACTACATAATAAAATCTATCTATTCTTCATCATAGATGTCGATGATCTCCGTGCCCTCCGGTGGATAAATGGCCGCCTGTTGCGGCTCCGCCCGCTCCGGCGCGTGTGGCTGCTCTGCTGCCGCCTCCTCTGCCTCTATCTCCAGCTCATAGAACATGGTGTCGGCCTCCGCCTTACTCTGCCTGATGAGCCGATGGTTGGCGTACACCTCAGCCTCATCCTGGATGGAATCCAGGATGGCATGGTGCTTCGCCATCTCCTCTGGCAGGTTGACGGCAACCTCCGCCTCCACCTCCGGGTCGTCCTCCTCCATGGGTGTCGGCTGATGCTCCTCCTCCTGCTCCTGCTCCTCCTCTTCCTCCTCCTCCTCCGTCTCCGGTGAATCCGTAGGGAGACCTGTAGCAATGCGGGCGGCGCGACGAGCCCGCATTTCCACCTCGATTTGCAGGCGCCGCTCCGGAGTGAGCTGCGCGTACGCTGTGATGAGGGTGCCAGACCATCCTGACGGTGAAGGAAGTGTAAGAGGAGGCGTATGGGCTCGGGCGGCGGCAGGATGGAGGGAGGAGGAGGATGTGCAAGGGCTTGGGGACGATGGTCAGCTTAAATAGCCAGGGAATGGCCTCGGGCGGCGATTTAAAGCGGCGCCATGTGGCTTTCACATCGCGCCAACGATCGAGACGCTCGTCGGACTGTCAGGTTTCTCGACAAGTCCGCATGGGGCCGTGTCGTCGGCCCGACATGGCGGGCACCTGTGAAAAGACCTTATCAAAATGGGATGGAGGGAATGGCGCGCTTCGGCCCAATAGTCCACAAAAACCGGCCCCACTCGTCAGAGTTAACGGTTAGAGGCATTGACCCGACGACAACGTCCGTTGTAACCTGTTCTGAGGGTTTCGGAGAAGGGAGTGGGGAAAAGTGAGCAAAATTTAAGAGCGTGAGGATGAATGAGTAGAGCTAAGATACCAGGGGCACAGAAATAAAAATCCCTAATTTCAAAAGGCAAGTTCCAATCAGGTGGTTGAACAATAGGCGCAGAAGTTAAGGCTTTTTAAGTGTTTTAAAGTCTTCTACACAATCATCATAAAAAACAAATGGAATATCCTTTTGTAAAAGATTAGTAAGAGGCCTAGAAATTTTAGAGAAGTCTTTAATAAACCTCCTATAGAAACCAGCATGACCAAGGAAACTCCGAATATCTTTACGACATGGCATTTTCTCAACTGCCTCAACTTTAGCTTGATCCACCTCAATACCTCGTCCAGATATTTTATACCCCAAGACAATACCTTCATTAACCATAAAGTGGCACTTCTCCCAATTCAAGACGAGATTAGTTTGTTCAAGTCTCTGCAAAGTTCGATCAAGGTTTCTTAAGCAATCAACAAAAGAAGTTCCGTAAACGGAAAAATCATCCATGAAAACCTCCACAATGTTTTCAGAAAAATCAGAGAATATAGCACCCATGCATCTTTAAAGGTAGCAGGAGCATTGCATAAACCAAAAGGCATACGTCTATAAGCGCAGGTTCCAAAAGTACAAGTAAAGGTGGTTTTCGCTTGATTAGGTTGTGATACAGGTATTTGAGAGAAACTGGAATATACATCCAGAAAACAAAAGTGTGTGTGCTTAGATAATCTTTCTAGCATGTGATCAATAATAGGCAAATGTTAATGATCTTTTCTAGTAGCTTTATTTAATTTTCTAAAATCAATTACCATTCTATAGACACTGACAATTATCCGTGGGATAAGTTCATCTTTATCATTAGGAACAACGGCAATACATCCCTTCTTAGGGACACAATGAATGGGACCTACCCATCTACTATCAGCTATGTGGTAAATTATATCTTCTTCCAGAAGCTTTAATATTTCAGTTCTTACCACTTCTTTCATCTTAGGATTCAACCATCGTTGATGATCAATAGCGGGTTTAGCATCAGGTTCCATATTAATCTTGTGCTGACATAGAGTGGGACTAATGCCCTTAATATCATCAAGAGTATATCCAATAATAGCCCGATGCTTCCTCAGATTTTTTTAAGAATCTTTCTTCTTCATGTTCTGAAAGGTTAGCACTAATAATAACAGTATATATCTTTTTCTCATCAAGATAAGCATACTTCAAAGTGTCAGGCAATTGTTTTAATTCAAACACAGGATCACCTTTAGGTGGAGGAGGACCTCCTAGAGTTTCAATAGGCAATTTGTGTTTTAGGAGAGGTTGTTGTTCAAGGAAAATTTTGTCTATTTGATTTCTTTCATGCAAGTGCATATCATTTTCATGGTCTAGCAAATATTGTTCTAGTGGATGAGTAGGAGGAATGGCAATAGAAGCAAGACCAATTACTCCATCCTTACTATATAATTATTTATTACGGGTTTGTCTACTAAACTTGGAAAAGTTAAACTCATGAGACACATCACCAAAATTAACAGTGACGGTTTCTCTCTTGCAATCTATCTTAGCATTAACAGTGTTCAAGAAAGGTCTACCAAAGATAATGTGACAAAAGTCATCTTATGGGGAACCAAGAGCTAGATAATCAGTAGGATATTTTATTTTCCCACACAAGACTTCAACATCTCTAACAATCCCATGTGGTGTGATGGTTTTTCTATTAGCAAGTTTAACAGTAACATCAATGTCTTCTATTTCAGCAGGTGCTATGTCATTCATAATTTCTTGGTATAAGGTAAAAGGAATAGCACTCACACTAGCACCCATATCACATAAACAAAGTCTTCAATGAACTTTGATCATTTTTTTAGTGATATTCAATCACTTGGCAATTCGGCTTTAGGCTTTCCCTCACTTAGGGTTCACTCAAATTCCTTAGGAGGATGGGTGGCTCAAACATCACTTATCTCAAAGTCACACAGCACGGCCAACCACTTACGGTTGAGGAAGGGGGCTATTTAGAGCTAAGAGTCGCAACCTGAGGGCATACATGGATGTTTGACATGAAGCACTGACCAATGAATGGTCCCAGCTATCATCATACTTGGAAATTTGAACTGTCAAACTTTCCATGTAGTACAGCCTTACGACATGTTTCCAAACTCATGCGCAAAGAAATTGAAATCACGTGCTCTGAAGAATCATCATCAACAAGAAAGCTTGAAGACTTTGCCCGAAAAAGGATTTCCAAGTCTTGAAATTTGGAGAAATAGGTTCGATTGAACACACCTCAAGACACACTACCTTACCATCACTTGGACCCCCCCCACAGTAACAGTATAGTTTGCCTTATTGAATCATAGTAAATAACTACAAGTCTTCGTGCTCCAATATTCAACAGGCACAACAAATACTATGATCTTCAACACGAAAAGTAGTAGAAATAAGGGACGACAGGACCATTGCTCACGCAGAGAGAGATTTTCCCAAGGGTAGATTGACAACTTGCCAATGATTGTTTGCATAGCGTCTTCTCCTTCCTATGGATCCCCATCGCTCCAGTATTCTCCTGTTTGATGTACTCCCTCTCTTTGTTAACTTGTTCCAGATCATTCCATCCCTCGTTCTTGCCACCGCTCTATTCGTGTCCCTCCATCTATGTTCCTTTGATTTTCTTGTCCATGTCAACGTTGGGGATCAGATTCCCTCTCCTCTTGATACCCCTTATCTATGTACCTGCTGCTCCTTGAATCTGTGTGAACTTGCTGCTCCTCAATCATATGTACTACATGCTGCTTGTTCCTCCTTTCGAGATCCCATTTTCCAATTCCAGTCCCCTGGCATGTATCCCTCTCCACTCTTTGTTTGTGCATCAAACTTCTGTAGGAGTAAGCAAAGATTTGGACTGGATAGTTGTGCTAGTGCCTAAGATATTGGAAATATGCCCTAGAGGCAATAATAAAGTTGTTATTATCATATTTCCTTGTTCTTGATATATGTTTATTCACCATGCTATAACTGTATTAACCGAAATTGAAATACATGTGTGGATACATCAACAAACATCGTGTCCCTAATGAGCCTCTACATGACTAGGTCGTTGAACAAAGATGGTTAAGGTTTCCTAACCATAGGCATGAGTTGTCATTTGGTAACAGGATCACATCATTAGGAGAATGAAGTGATGGACAAACCCAATTATAAGCTTAGCATTTGATGGTGTCAGTTAGTTTTATTTGCTACCGCTTTCTTAATGTCAAGTATCTATTTTTAGACCAAGAGATCATGCCAGTCCCTAATACCGGAACAATACTTAGTTGGTATGGAACGTCACTTCATAACTGGGTGATCATCAAGGTGCTCTTCAGGTATTGACAATTCATTTTAGTGGTCCAGAAATGGAACGGAAAATACACATATATGTTTCCTCAGAGGTGACCCTAAGCTATCAAACCCACGGGAGGAAGGTCCCCTTGAAGATAGGGTCTCTAACAATCTTTTGTTAAAGAAATAATTCCAACTTTTGATCATATTTAAATAAATAAACTTGAGTTGGAAACTTATATTATTAAACGGAACATGTATGAGGTATTAAGGCTTAACAACCATGTATTTTTGTTGGGACCAAACTATGATCTTAATTTGTGCGCTAGAAGTCACCCATCGAGATTTGTTTGTTACAAATAGAGGTGCGGGTGTGTCTGAATAGCATCTTTATTGGCACACATCCTGCATCAAGAATCAATTGTCCAACCAAAGGACCTATCCATCTTGCGAGGTTTCCCCGATAATTATGTAACATGGTTCCTACACAATGCGTGGGGCATCATCTACTATATATAAATCTGAAGGCTAACGAGAAAAGGATATGTGTGCTCAACCTTATTTTTTCTAAGATAAGGGTCAATTTCCATTCTTCAAAAATCCTATATACTGAAATTGTTGATCCCACTATATCAATTCTATCAATATGAACACATGCTACCTCATCATCCCACCAACTATTTTTCTTTACATGCATCAAAAATATTTTGTATATTCTCTCGTAACATGCACACATCCCAAGTTAGAACACATGCATGTTACCTTACCCATCACAGTAGTTATATTTCTCTTAACATGCACGAGAAATGCTACTTGTGTACTATACTGTTGATAGCTATATTATAAACAAATATTATTAAATTATATTTATTTTAATTTATTTATGTTTTATTAAAAACTATTGCAATGAATCCTACAACAATGCGCGGGGTATCATCTCGTACAACCAATATGTGTCCAATGCCTTATATAGTGCGATATATACTATGTAGCGCATATTTGCAAAGTGTGATGCAATATTGTAGTTATTAGAGTGATGTCACGATGTATCTTGTAGATGTGCAATTAATGTACACATTCATTCCATATCTTCAATGTATATACAATTAATGTAATGTTATAGTCTATAGATTTGTCGATAAATGTGTACATTCATATTTTGAAGCAAAACCATATCTTCAAGATATATACAATTTATTTATCCATAATGTGTAGGTGTGGAATTAATGGACACATTCAATATTGGATGCTATTGCATATCTTCTAGATATATACAACTGGTAGCCTATACATACAAGATTAATGTAGACATTCATTGTTTGATGCAATGTCGTATCTTCAGAGTATACAACTAATGTATGATGTGTCCTCTCGATGAGCAATTAATATGCACATTAATTGTTTGATATAGTGCCATATCTTCAAGATATATGGCTAATGTATCTATCATATCTCAAACAAGCCTATATAAACCAAACCATAGCTAAAAAAATCATGTATCCCATACATTCATAGAGCCACAGAAATCCTATATTGCACCATTCTCACATAGTCATAGCCATGGTGAAACTCATGCCTATGTTTCATCATTCTCGCCATTTGCGGTAGCGGTGTCGGCTGATGAATGCGAGGGTGATCGACTGGACATGATCTAGCAGTGTGGCCAGTACCAGAAATTTCCAGCAGAGCCAAAGCTAGACCCGTCGAACACGTGTTGTGCAGTGTGGCAGAAGGCGAACATCCCATGCCTTTGTGCTGGTGTCACCAAGGAGAAAGAGTAGATATGGTGTATGGAGAAGGTCGCCTACGTTGCCAATTTCTGCAAGAACCCATTCCCACATGGCCACAAGTGCGAAAGTAAGTGAAATATATTAAGGGAGTTATGAGGATGGGCATTGCTTGCATGAAATTTTGATATTATTTTTTCTTCCCATTCACACGTTTTTTTTGTTTAGTTTCTGATCATAAGTTTGGTCAACTTGATTAATCTTGTAGGTTACACATTCCCTCCACTGGCATAATGATGTTATTTTAAATGTGGAAGGAGAAGCGGTGGATTTTACATTTCATATGTCTGGCCTCACAGAAAATTCACTTTTAGATCTGTAATTCCTAAGGTTGTGCTTAGGATGGTTTATGTTAAGTAGTATGTATGAGAACGTTTGTGAAATGAATAAAGTTTCTCCTGAGATTGTCTAAATTATATTTGTTTGTATATCATTTTGTTATATTTATGGCTCATGGTTAACAAAGACGACGGCGTATGAGGATTTGGAGCGGTGTAGTACCAACATCTCCAGGTGCAATATTCCATAACTTAAACGACAAACAATAGACGTATCTACGAACAAACCTGTGGTTGCATGGTTAGGAGGGCAATGATACCTCCAGTCCACCAGGGTTCATGCCCTAAACTTGACATTAGTTCTCATAGTATTCATGTATTTATTTTAGGCTTCGGCGATGTTCGTTTAGTGGAAGGATACATTTCATATCTAGGGTGACAGTATCTAATCCTTCCTTTTTCTCTTCAAATCCGGATTTTCGTAAAACAGATTATAAATCGAGACATATTTTTGTGAGAGTATCAATACTAAATATTGTAAACATGTTCTTCTAATTTGTGTAACGTCCTCTAAAAAAACTCATTTGTGTAACCAAATTTTCTCCCACGATATTTGACACTCGACTGGACAACCATATTTTTCCCATTTTTTCTTATAATTCCTGCCACTAATTTCTTAATTCAACAAAACATTACTGATCCAAATAATCCTACAAAACATGCTTAAGTATGCTCGTGTGACAATTTTATTTTGCAAATCACTTAAGGTTTTGGGCATTGATGTTGCCACTTTCGACACTACCCTGGACCTCATGGTTGTGCTACATGGTGATGTGACCTTCCAAATATTCATTGCGCTACATGGTGCCATTGTCGTTCTTGACATGACTACCCAACGAAACCTCACCAAGCATTGACAAACTTGTTCTTTGGACCATCACAAACTTGTTCTTCAGTAGGTCCAGAAGCTGGATTTTATGAAGAGACACCTAACTTGTTATTTAGTAGGTCCACAAGGATATGTATGCTCAACCTTATTTTTTCTAAGATACGGGTCAATTTCTGTTCTTCAAAAATCCTATCTGCCGAAATAGTTGATCCCACTATATCAATTCTCTCAATATGAACATATGATACCTCATCATCCCAAAAAATATTTTTCTTTGCATGGACCAAAAATATTATTTATATTCTCTCATAACATGCACACATCCCAAGTTAGTACACATTTTAGGGATCAAAAGTAGGTCTAGAGGAGGGAAATTAGACTACTTGACCAAATAAAAACCTAACCTTTTCCCAAGTTAATTGGTTGGCAGATTTTAGCAATTCTAGCATATCAAGTTTACCCTACACATGCGTGTATATGAGTAATGCAGTGAAAATTAAAGACAAACATATGTAAGAGGATAAGGGTAGGAAGATCAAACATAATTTGGAGATACAAAGATTTATCACGTGGTTCCGATAGGTGGCCCTATCGTACATCCACGTTTATGGAGACTTCAACCCACGGAGGGTAATGGTCGCGGGAGTCCACGAAGGGTTCCACGAAGAAGCAACCATGTCTATACCATGATGGCCTACGTCCACGGATGACTACCCTAACACTACAGGAATCGGGGATTTTGCCGACAGGTCGCTACAAACAGCAAAGATCGAATTACTCACGGCAAAGATTTTGTCGTCAGCCCATGACGGCAAACAATGTCGGCATACACAAAATCGGCAAAGGGTAGTTTTCCCATCAGCACCCGAAGAAGCAGATGGCAAAATGTTTGTCGTTAGTGCGCATGTTTTGCCGTCATTAATAAAGTGTAGACGGCAAAAAAAAGGGAACAAACGGAAACCCTCCCTAACGGACAGCGTTCGTAATTTTTGCCGTCATCCCCAGAGCATCACCGGACGGCAAAATTACCACATTTTTTGCCGTTAGCAGATGTGGTACCACACGGCAAAATTTTCATCATTTTTGCCGTCAGTTGCTTTCACACAGACGGCAAAAACCCTCGCCCAGTTTGCACAGTAGAGCGCCACGTGCCATTTTTGCCGTCATGAACATGACGGCAAAGAGGTTTCACTCTTTTTTTGAGAATACATATAAGCAGTATGACAGTACATATAAATAGTATGACAATACATGTAGGCAATATGACAGTATATATCACAATATAGCAATATATATCACAATCTAACAATATATATCACAGCAATGATTCCTCACATATATACCATAGTCCATATAGCACAGTCCATAACACATCTATATAGCATAGTCCATATAGCAGTCCATATAGCACAGTCCACACATCTATATAGCATAGTCCAAGCACATCCATATATATAGCATAGCTCCTCACACATAGTTCCATACCCACCGGTCCATAGCAAATATAAGAGTACAAATGTTTCATAGAATATGAACATAGCAGGCATCACTACATAATATTTGACACTATGGTAAATGTCTTCATAATATTTGGCACTACGATAAATGTCTTCATGTCCATATCCTAGTCCAAAGAGCATCCATATGGCGACCTACAAGATGAAATCATGAACATATGTCAAATTTTGGCACAACAATAAAAGAAAGGGATTCATGTCCACAACAACAAAATAAGGTGCTTTAAATCATGAAGATGTCAATAGACAAAAGAAAGTACTTGAAGACCCAACAAAATAAATAGTGATCCATGTCATCATATCCATATTCCATTGCAAGTTTCCAAAAAAATAGCTTTGAATCCTATGGAGTTTCTTTAAAACTTGTCAAATTTTGAAGATGTCAAATTTAACAATCTAAATCACAAAGAACTTCATGAATGGTCTCTAGTTATAAGTTTGATCTTCAAATGGTAATAAATCAACACTTGCAAGTTTCTAAATCATGAAGATATCTAAGTCATGATAATAACTAGAAATGATTTGATTCAAATGGTCTTCAAGTGGTCTCTAAATCATGTGATACAAATGGTTTGATATAATTCCAATTCAATTTAATACCCTAAACCATGAATCTCAACAACTGGTCTCTAAATCATAAATACATAGCTTCAAATGGTCTCTAAATCAAGAAAATATAGATAATGCATAGCTAGCGGGTCAAACGGTTTTTACTTGTGAGTTTCTAAATCATGGACATATATTCAAATAATCGCTAAGTCACGATGATCTTCAAGTGGTCTCTACTTGTAAATGAGATATGGAGGCACTAACCGTAATAGATCTCAAACATGCGGAGAACCATCAAGGTTATTGCCACTTAAGCCAGGAGCATGTGAAGATCCGGCATTATTCGATCCATGGGTCAAAGGATGTTGCATGAAGTATTACATGGTTAGCATGACACTCGGAAAAAGAAATGCAACAGTGATCCTTGCAAGTATTTCAGTTAACTAATCGTTGGGCACGGAGTAATGGAAGACATATCGAAAGCAGGCATACCATTCTGGGTGCAATAAGCCTGAAAATTATGTGAAGAGGAGTGAAGATTAAGTACGAGTAGTAAAAGACTACATGTGTTGGCTATTAAGGAATTGTGCTTGGCTATTAAGGAACTAACCATAAACATCTGAAAGTTTTGTGTATTTTGTGCCCACAACGCCTGTTGCATCCTCACATCAGCCACTCGCCTCTCCTCTGCCCTCTCCGCCGCCACTCGCCTCTACTCTGCCCTCTCCGCCGCCACTCGCCTCTCCTCCTCCCTCTCCTTTTCCCTCTTCGACGCCTCCAGTCGCCTCTCCTCCGCCAATAGTCGCCTCTCCTCTGTCAACTTCTCCTCAAGTAGAGACTCTAGAATATGGCATCGCAATCACATCTTAAAATCCAAAATTATGTAAGAATTAGAAAAATCATATGTAGAAGGACTTGTATAGAATACCTCCATCTCAGCCCTTGCCGGAGTCGCGCGTTGACATACAAAAGATTTTGACAGACCTAGCCGAGCCTTGTGCTCAGGTAGAGTGCGAGTGGAGGACCTAGGAAACATGCCTCCTCCAATCGCTTACTTGCCATGTTTCCTCCCCTCTCCAGCAATCATAACCAACTCATGGTCAAGGGGATCTGATGCCACATCATAGTCGGTCCCTCTTAGCTTTGTTGCCACCTCTATAGATTTGGTCAACCGATTGTAGGCGGCCTTGCTGGTGTACGCAGATGATGTGTCAGACGGATCATAAGGTGTGGCTTTTTTGAACAATGCCTTATGGGACGAAGCATACCCAACGAAAAGGTTGGGCTCCGGAGCCTTGTGGTAATGCCCCTACAACCAAACCAACATGATTAGGATTTCATCACAAGGATTGGCAACATGTATGACAAGAAAGAACTTATGAAGAACAAATCGATGGGAGGAAAGATATACCCAAAGTTTTGTGAATCCCTTAAGGTTCAAGTTGCCTTGGTGGTGTGGTGGATCAATCATTGCCATTCGCCGATTTTTGTAATCTACGTGTTTCAACATATACTCTTTAGAACACCAGTAGTCCACAATTCGCTCCCAGCACTCCCCCTTATCGACACACCATCTAGGAGTAACCTAATTGATCTTTTGCATCTCATACACGTCAGAAAAATATTGAGTGTCATCTAATTGAGGAAATAAGGATGGACATGATTTATTTACCTGCATGTACTCCTCCTTCTGAAGAAAGATTTCCGTAGCTGGTTTCTTTGTAGCCATCTTATAGCCCTGAGATGCCTTATAAGAATGGACGGCAATAATGCGCGCGTCATAGAACATATTGTGTACAAGCTTCTTACAGTGAATGTTGATGTTGGCTTGTGCCTCCTCCAACTTCCCATCCTCGCATCTATAGAAATCCTGCAAATACACGTGAGACCAAACGAGATTAGACATAAAGTAGCTATGGATTATATATATGCAATGTATGAACTAAACTTAATGTTTACCCAAAGTACGGCAAAGACCTGCTCGGCTTTGTTGTGAACCTCGATGTTGTTGAATGTACCAACAACCTCACAGGCTTTGTAGTGGTCCCAAGTCGATGCTACCTCTAGAACATTGCCCTTCCCTGGCAAAGTAACCATGTCAGGGAAATGCTCTTTAAGGAGGATCCCAATGACCCCGTTCACGTGTCGGGACTTACCCGGCTCCTCATCTCCAACTTCCGTCCAACCGCTACATAACAAGAATCCAAAGTTATCAGCAAGTTTTGCATACATTGAAGGTAGAAAATTGGGAAGCCAAAGTTAGTTACCTTACTCCATATGGAGTAATGCACTGCCTTTGCTCGAAAGGTTTCCCTCGTTCCGGGAGCCTTGATGCACCATGCAAGAACACACACTGACCCTCGGGAACTGCAATTAAACCATCATCCTCCTCCCCATCATCATGCACGGGGGAGTGAGACATCGGCTCGTCCTCAAGCATGGGGGGAGTGAGACACCGGCACGTCCACCCATTCCTCCTCAGACACAGGGGAGTGAGACATCGGCTCCTCCAACCTCCCCTCGCCGGGCGATGTTGCGACAGGTGATGGCAAGCGAGGCCAAACCGGGTTTCTCTTAGCCTTTCCTCCACGTCCACCTTTTCCTTGGCCTATTCCTCGATGTGCCTGAGCATGAGAGGATGCCTTGGGAGGATCGGCGAGAAAAGTGGTTAGCAGATTTCTCGCTAGCTTTAGTGGGGCCTTCTCTGTCGCAGCACTAGCAGTCCTTTTGTGATTCATTCCCACCATGCTTCACTCACCTGCTATGACAAATAGTAAAGCAATTAGTACGAATACAATATTATTGTTGAAATAAATAAGCATAAGTTCAAATAAAAAATGGAATGCGAATCACTAAAGCAATTATAGTACAAATAATCATAAGTTCAAAAAAATAAGACACATTCGTTTGGGCAAGCGTGTATCTGCCCATACGGCATCTTAAGTGCACGTAGGGTTTTCTTCGCCTCATACCAGCTTTTAGGAAGTTTGTGACCTTCAGGGAGAGAGCGACCCCAAGAGTTGGTCATATAATCAAAGTTATCTCTGTTGATGTTGAACTGGGTCTTCATAGACATTGCTTGTCCAATGGCACCCAGTTGGCACTGATCTGTGTAGTCGTGAAGAGGTTGCTGTGACGAATTCAACATTGGTGTCCAGTTTGCACTGATCTGGTTTTGCCTCTGATCCCACATCACGTGCATCATTGAAGTCAGCTACCATGTCATCAATCCCGGTACCATTGTCGTCGGTGTGCCGACGCACCACCTCCTCTCTGTTGTGTTCAGTCTCGCCATGAAAGGTCCATCGGGTATACCCAGGCTTCTGCAGGTGTAAACACATCGTCTTCTTTGGCTATTCTTTATAGTTTTTGCACTTCAAGCAGGGACACCAAGTTTTTATCTTGCCACTAGCAAATGTTGCCTCTACGAATTCATTGGTCTTGTCCACCCACTCAGCGGGCATGCCATCCTGACTAGGGTGGCCAGTATACATCCACTTACGATCTTTCATAGCGCTACTTGCACTGACAATACGGGCACCAAATTCATATTCATAAAGTTATATATAATGTAATTAAGACTAGATACATAACTAATTACTTTTGGAATATTATTTACGCCACAATTTTATTTTTTTACCATACAAAAGGGAAACATGCATTCATAGATTGAATCATATCTCTAATAGGTACAGATGGGTCCTAATCCCACCCGAGTACGTGTAGATTGGGTTCGTTCCACGTGCTCTACTCCGGCCCGAGGCAAAATTTCGATAGCACCTCCCCGTTGCTCTCCAGATACAT
The DNA here is from genome assembly GCA_022496015.1 of Hordeum marinum. Taxonomy (NCBI): domain Eukaryota; kingdom Viridiplantae; phylum Streptophyta; class Magnoliopsida; order Poales; family Poaceae; genus Hordeum; species Hordeum marinum. The sequence continues at coordinate 448,312,551 of CM039676.1, forward strand.
GTCTCGGCAACAAGCCGACAGAATGTGTACCTGGAGAACAACGGGGTGGTGCTGACAAAATTTTGCCTCAGACCGAAGTAGAGCACGGGAAACGAAACCAAATCTACATGTACTCGGGCTTTCCATGGATAACGTGGACAATTCGAAAGGATGACGGTTATAAATATGCAAAGACATGCATATTTATTTATAGATGTCATCATTTCGAACGGGAAACGCCTAGGTTACGAGACTTGACATGAAAGTAAAATCTAGTCACATTGGCACGATGACCGGAACAGAGCAAAATAGGGGAGGGGATGACAATCGAGCTCAGACCCAATAAAACGAGGACGGCGACGAGACCAACTATGCTCCTGGAGGTGAAGAGAAGATCCCTGCACATGAACAACACAAACATAAGCACACACACAACACAGACATATATCAATATCACATAGAAATAGATCAAATATGGTCATACTAAAATAGAGACTCCAATCACCATAATGTCATCTCTGATTTTAGAATGGCTGCCATACTACTGCCACACTGTCATACTACTGCCATACTACTGCCATAATGTCATCTCTAATTTCAGAATGGCCGCCATACTACTACCATACTACTAATAATGTCATACTACTACCATACTACTAATCTGAGCACCCTAAAAAAGCAAAGCTGTATAAAGAATCTGAGCACCCAAAACAAGCTTTAAAAAAGCATGGCTGCCATACTACTAATAATGTCATCTCTGATTTCAGAAACAAAGAACATTGTGATATGCTGATATAAAGATACTAAGCATGTGCCTTGCCTAGATATAAGATGATGAATACAGAAAATAGACTGAGAACAGGAAGAATGTGTCTTGCTAAATTCCTAACATTAGCAGCTACTCCCTCAATTCCTAAATATAAGATGTGTGTGAGTTCATCTACTCCCTCAATTCCTGAATTCTGATTATGAGTTCATCTACTTGATGGATCGAAGGATGGCCTTGGGGGCGGCCCGGTCCTGACACTTTGGGGGACCGGGCCGAGGTCAAAATATAGGGGCCCCTTAAAAAATTCTAATAATCTTACACACAAGGGATTTAATGATGATATCAATATCTATAGAAACAAAATCAGATACATGTGTTTTCTGAGTTGCGATGGAGAATGTGCATGATGCAGTATCCTCTTGGCAAGGTCGTGAAGGGGGTAGTGATGGGGCATGTCTGACTATGGCACACATGCATGACACGGCAATGGATAGGGACACAAAAGATCAACAAATTCTCTTTACCCATTTGTGGGGGAAACCAATTGAGAGAAAATGTCCTTTCATATAAAAAAATTGTGAGCTCCTTGCTCTTTGCTACTATTATTTTGTTTACGGACTCTACCACTATACTAGGTTTGGTGTATACATTTTTCTTATTGGCATATTAGTTTGCTACCCCTCACGAAAAATATATATAAAAACATATTAGTTTTATTTTTACAATAAGAAAGACACTAGTTTGCTAAAGTTACAAAACCAAGCAACAAGTAAGCATGTATCAAAAGTTGATCGCCCAAAGCCCAGTTCGCTGAAGAAGATAACCCTTCAGACTTTCTTCCTGCTCGAGACAAAGAACAACATGTACTGCTCTAATGGATCCTCTAGCAGTTGGGGTGGGTGTTTGCATGTACCTAGGCTGGGGGCCCCCTGCTATCCAGGGCCGGGGGTGGCCGCCCCTCCCGCCCCCCTCAGGGCCGGCCCAGGGGGCAGAGATTGCACGTCCCTAGGGGTGGGGGCATAGGTTGCATGACCCTGGGGTGGGGTGGGGGCAGAGGTTGCACGAGCCAGGGGGAGGGGGTTGTACCGGGCGGACATGGGCGGGGCAGCAGGCGGCGACCGGCATGGAGGAGCCAAGCGATCGGTCTCCTCTCTCGCCGTGGGGCGGGAATGGAGCGGCGGGATGGCCTATCCTCCGTCCATGTTCCGGAGACTGACGGGGGCGGCAACTTGTGAGGGCAGCGGTGACGACCGGCGGCGGCGGCAACCGGTGAGGGCAGTGGTAGCGACCGGCAGCGGCGGCAGCCGGTGAGGGCAGCAACAGCGACCGGCGGTGGCGGTGAGTAACCCTAGAGATCCACACAACGATGATAGGTGAGGTCACGCACGGGGAACTGTTTGGTGTGGTGTGGCTGAGTCTTTTTTTTCTTCATTTGTTCACTTTTTGTCTTTTTATAAGATTTCCACTATTTGTCGTCATCAGTTTAGTGAGCAGACAGCAAAGTTACCATTGTTGCCGTCAGCTGGCCCAAATCCAAGACATCAAAATATACATCCGTTTGGGCCTGTTAGACACAGTTGTGGACAGATTTTTGCCGTCAGCCAGAATGGAGGAGGATAGCAAAGATGCCCACTTTGCCGTCATTTGCACAAATAGTTGACGGCAAACCTTCCTTTGTCATGTGTTGTCTTTTGCCGTCAGTTTTTGTGATTTTTTGCCTACAACTTTTTTCGCCGTCTTCCCATGAAGGCAAAATAACAATTTGCCATGTGCCCCGATGATATCCAGACGGCAAAGAGCATACATGTCGGCAAAATAGCTGATTCCTGTCGTGTAACTCGGGGTAGATCTTCATGAAGTAGGCGATCTCCTTGCCCTTACAAACTTCTTGGTTCAACTCCACAACACGAAGTAGGAGTCTCCCAAGCAACACCTAACCAATCTAGGAGGAACCACCCTCTGATGACCCACAAGTGTAGGGTTCAATCGTAGTCCTTTCGATAAGTAAGAGTGTCAAATCCAACAAGGAGTAGAAGGAAATGGCAAATGGTTTTCAGCAAGGTAATTTTTGCAAGCACTGAAATTGTAGGTAACAGGTAGTTTTATAGCAAGATAATTGGTAACGAGCAAGTAACGGTAACGGTAAATAAAGTGCAGCAAGATAGCCCAATACTTTTGTGGCAAAGAACAGACCAAAATGGTCTCTTATAATAAGCAAAGCGTTCTTGAGGGTACACCGGAATTTCATGTAGTAACTTTCATCATGTTGGTTTGATTCGTGTTCGCAACTTTGATAATTTGATGTGGGTGGAGAGGTTCTTGGGTGTTGTTCTTACTTGAATAAACTTGCCACTTATGACTAACCCCCTTGCAAGAATCCGCAACTACGAGAAAAGTATGAAGATAGAATCTAGCCATAGCATTAAACATTTGGATCCAAATCAGACCCTTACTAAATAGTGCATAAACTAGGGTTTAAGATTCTATCACTCTAGCAACCCATCATCTAATAACTAATCCACAATGCATTCCCTTAGGCCCGAAGATGGAGAAGTGTCATGTATTCGACTTTCACTTGACACCACTAAGGGAATCACAACATTCATATCATCAAAATATCGAACACATATCAACTCCACATGATTACTTGCAACATGACTTCTCCCGTGACCTCAAGAACGAAGGTAACTACTCACAAATGATATTCGTGCTCAAGATAACAGGTGCATTAAATAGCATAATGGATCTGAACATATGATCTTCCACCAAATAAACCATATAGTAATCAACTACGTTATGTAATCGACACTACTAGTCACCCACATGTACCAATCGGAGGTTCCGGTACAAGGACTGAACACAAGAGATGAACTAGGATTTGAGAGGAGATGGTGTTGTTAAAGATTTTGATGAATATTGGACTCCCAAAGATTATAGGGTTGTTGGTGATGATGATGGCTTTGATTTCCCCCTTCGGGAGGGAAGTTCCCCTGGCAGAATCGCTCCGCCGGAGGGCAAAAGTGGTCCTGCCCAAGTTCCGCCTCGAGACAGCGACGTTCCGTCCCAAAATTCCCCTCTTGAATTTTTGCTCGATCAAAACACCGTATGTACCAAAAGATGGGCACTGGAGGTGGGCTGGGCTACCCACAACCCACCAGGCCGCGCCTGGGGGCCTGGTGCGCCCTCGTGTTTTGTGGGCACTAGGTGGCCCCCTCCTGTAATTATGTGCTCCATTATTTTTTATATTTTCCAAAATAATTCTCCCTGAAGTTTCATCTTATTTGAAGATGTGAAGAATAGGTATCCCTGATATGCTTTTTTAGGTCCAGAATTCCAACTGCCGGCAGTCTCCCTCTTTGTGTAAACATTACACATTATGAGAGAAAAGACATTAGAATTACTCCATAAAGCATTATTATGGACAAAAACATTATAAATAAAAGTAGGAAATCATGATGCAAAATGTATGTATCAACTCCCCCAAGCTTAGACCTCGCTTGTCTGCAAGCGAAAGCTGATATCGAAAAAACATGTCCGCATGGTTTGAGTGAGAGGTGAAGATAAAAATAGAATAAGGACATAGTAGCATCATGCTTATTATCATAGCAGCAAAAAACTTTGTCATAAGACTTTCTCATATAACTTTGATTATATAACTTCATCATATAACTTCTGATGAACAAGTAACAATTCATCACAACATAGCAGTATAAAGCATAAACCTTATTGAAAACCAACAAGCTATGTTTTCAGTCAACTTTGCAACTACAATTCATCATATTTTCAGGAAGTGTCTCGTGTCGGCGCCTTTTGTCAAGTCCACATACTTAACTATCAATTAATCTTCTATGATTGCTAACACCCACAGCATACCCATGGGCAAAAACTTTCATCCGGAGACATAAAAAGAATGAAAGATAGCAGCTTATAGTTTCGCCTCCCAACGTATTCACCTCAAGGGTGATGTCAACAATAATAACTCATGCTCACTCATATCCAACTGGATATATGTGCCTAGATCTTTCCTCGCCACATGATGCTTGCAAAAAGAAAAAGTAAAATGGAATAGGGAAGAATACTTTGTCTCTTGCATAAAAGTAAGTACACAAAAGTAAAAGATAGGCCCTTCACAGAGGGAAGCAGAGGTTGTCATGTGCCTTTTAGTTTGTATACCAAATCCCTTAATTCAAAAGAACGTCACGTTATATTGCCCCCTGTGATAGCAAGCTTTATTATGAAGTCTGCCGCTTTTATTACTTTGCTATCACAAGCTCATACAACACTCAATTTTCTCTAACAATAATTGATGAAACACATGTAGAAGCAATTTTTATTGCCTTAGTGCACCGATGAAAACTAACTTGAAGGATCTTACTCAATATATAGGTAGGTGTGGTGGACTCTCAAAACATGAGTTTGGGTTTAGGGTTTTTGGATGCACAACTAGTATCTCTACTTAGTGCGGAATTTTTGGCTAGCAAAGATATTGAGAAAACACCACATATTGAAGGATCTATGACAATATAACTTCTATGTGAATATGAACAAACATAAATCATTATGTTGTCTTCCTTGTGCAACATCAACAATTTTGGCATATAATATTTAATGGGGGCTCACAATCATAAAAGATGTCCAAGATAGTGTATTTGCATGTGAATCTTCTCTTACCTTATTAATTCTTTCATGAATTGCATGATTGACCAATGCTATGTTTGTCAAACTCCAATAAATTTTACCACTTATTATTTTCCTTATGTGATGTCATTACTTACCATAAGATTAGCATATGATCCTTTTCATTTATTTTCCTTTTATTAACATTGCAACAAGAAAGTAAAAAATCAAGAGCTCAAACTAAACTTCATTATATAACTCTCACTCAATTACATAGATAGATAGATCATGAAACTAGCACTCAAAAATAGATCATACTAAACTTTTATTCAACTAAATCACAAAATAGCTAAAGATCGAAGTAAAACAAGTAAAGGTAAAAAGTGATGGTGATACGATACCAGGGCATCTCCCCGTAACTTGGCTCAAGCCAAGGGGAGTGCCCATACCCATGTACTCAAGTCTCCTTTGGTGGTGAAGTTGATGAAGGTGGTGATGATGACATGTCACACTTCAGCCTCAATAGGTACTCCAATTTACGGATGACGCACCGAAGGGTGATGATGTGATCCTCTAGCAAAATATTTTCATGAATGTGAAATTTATTTTGAACACGAACCGCTTCGAATGCCCTAAAAGCTTCAATTTCAGTGGGGTGAGATGATCTTAATAAGGTCGAAGGATATCTTCTTCCTCCTCCTCTTCTGTTGGCATGGATTGCCCTCCTTCTTGAGCTTGATCCCTCATAGCTTCCTTGCCCTTGTCTTCATTGCTGGCTTCTTTCTACTCCTCTCTCTTCCGCTCCATCTTCAGCAACCAAGCATCTTCTTCTATGTTATTGGAGGAGGAGGAAGACATGATGCTTGGCTTGATAGATCTAATAGGAAAATAGCATGAAACAAGAACAGGGAATTTTTTTTGCGATGCGGTGGTAAAAACAATTGGGGATATATATATAGATATTTGTTATCTTGGGAAACAAGAATATGGAAGGAAAACGGAGTCGGGAAGATACCCAAGGAGGGAACCACCCACCAGGGCTTGATACGTCTCCAAGGTATCTATAATTATGACGTATTCATGCCATGTTTACAATAATTCTAGATGAATTTGGTATGATTTTATTAGAACCAATCCGAACTGACGTTCTTTTCCGTAGAACTACCATGGTGTCTTTTTTTGTGCAGAAATAGAAGTTCTCAGAATGGGCTGAAAATTTACGGAGAATATTTTTGGAAAATATAAAAAATACTAGAGCAAAAATATATCGGAGAGGAGTCCCGAGGAGGCCACAAGCCACCAGGGCGTCCTCATAGGGCACGCCCCTGGCTTGTGGGCCCCTCGGGAGTCCCCTTGACGTGATTCCAACGCCAAGTACTCCTATAAATCCAGAAACCTCCAGAAAGAAACCTAGATCAGAAGTTTCACCGCCACAAGTCTCCTTAGCCACGAAAAACCAATATTGGCCCTCTCGGGCACCCTGTCGGAGGGGTCACCATCACCGGAGGCCATCTTCATCATCCCGGAGGGGCCATCATTACCATGGAGGCCAAGGACCAGAGGGAGAACCTCTCCCCACCTAGGGGGGAGGCCATGGAGGAGGAAGCACAAGGGGAGACCCTCTCCCACTCTCTCTTGGTGGCGCCAGAGTGCCATCGGGGGAACCATCGCCGCGGTGATCGTCTTCATCAACATCACCTTCTTCATCACCATCCTCATATCTTTTTAGCGGTCCACTCTCCCGCATCCCTCTATAATCCCCTACTTGAACATGGTGCTTTATGCCACATATTATGATCCAATGATGTGTTGCCATCCTATGATGTTTTGAGTAGATTTCTTTTGCCTTATGGGTTGATTGGTGATCTAAATTGGTGTGAGTTGTATGTTTATTTTGGTGATGTCCTATGGTGCCTTCTGTGTTGCACACACATGAAGGATTCCTGCTATAGGGTGTTGCAATACATTCATGATTCGCTTATAGTGGGTTGCTAGAGTGAAAGAAGCTTATGAGTAAGGGGGTTGTTGCATATGGGATAAAGGGGTCTTGATGCTTTAATATGGTTCAGTTTTACCTTAATGATCTTTATGTTGGAAATATGCCCTAGAGGCAATAATAAATTAGTTATTATCATATTTCCTGGTTCATGATAATCGTTTATTATCCATGCTATAATTGTATTGATCGCAGACTTAGATGCATGTGTGGATACATAGACAAAACCGTGTCCCTAATATGCCTCTAATAGACTAGCTCGTTGATCAAAGATGGTTAAGGCTTCCTAGACATGGACATGAGATGTCATTTGATAACGGGATCACCTCATTAGGAGAATGGTGTGATGGACAAGACCCAAACTACGAACGTAGCATACGATCGTGTCAGTTTAATGCTACTGTTTTCTGCATGTCAAGTATCTGTTCCTATGACCATGAGATCATGCAATTCCCTGACATCGGAGGAGTGCCTTGTGTGTATCAAACATCGCAACGTAACTAGGTTACTATAAAGGTACTCTACAGGTATCTCTGAGGGTGTCTGTTGGGTTGGCATGGATCAAGGCAGGGATTTGTTACTCCGTGTGATGGAGGGGTATCTCAGGGCCCACTCGGTAATACAACATCACAACAAGCCTTGCAAGCAATGTGACTAAGTGTTAGTCATGGGATCTTGTATTACGGAACGAGTAAAGAGACTTGCCGGTAACGAGGTTGAACTAGGTATGGAGATACCGCCGATCGAATCTCGGGCAAGTAACATACCGAAGAACAAAACGAACATCATACATGATTAACTGAATCCTTGACATAGAGGTTCAACCGATAAAGATATTCATAGAATATGTAGGAACCAATATGGTCATCCAAGTCCCGCTATTGGTTATTGACCGTAGAGGTGTCTCGGTCATGTCTACATAGTTCTCGAACCCGCAGGGTCTGCACACTTAAGGTTCGGTGATGTTTTGGTAGTATAGAGTTATGCTTGGTGGTGACCAAGGATGAGATCCTGGACGTCACGAGGAGCTCCGGAATGGTCCGGAGGTAAATATTGATATATAGGAAGTCCTATTTTGGTCACCAAAAAAGTTTTGGGCTCATCGGTAGTGTACCGGGAGTGTCGGTAGTATACCGGGGGACCATCAAGAGGGGTATTTAGACCCAAGAGGCTACATGGGCTGTGGGCAGATGAATACCATCCCTTAGTGGGCTGGTGGAAGTCCCACAAAGGTCCCATGAGGCTGGGAAGAAAAGCCCAAAGAGAAAAGGAGGGAAAAGGCAAAGAAGGCAAAAAGGGAAGGAGTCCTAGTCCTACTAGGATTGGAGGAGGATTCCTCCTATCTTATCCACTTCGGCCAAAGCCTCCTAGGGCTGGACCTTTGGACAAGCCTCCTCCTCTCTTACTCTTATATATACTAGAGGTTTTAGGGTTTTTGCACTAGATTTTCAGCCACGTGCTACCCTCTCCTCTAGTGCATAGTTTCTCCTCTAGATCGGTTATTTGCAGTGCTTAGGCGAAGCCCTGCCCGAATAGCTCCACCAGCATCTCCGCAATGCCGTCACGCTGCCGGAGAACTCTTCTACCTCTCTGCTCTGTCTTGCTAGATCAAGAAGGTGGAGATCGTCATCGAGCTGTACGTGTGCTGAACGCGGAGGTGTCGTTCGTTCGGCGCTAGATCGGAAGGACTGTGATCAAGATTGCGAGACGGATCATGATGAGATCGCGCGACGGATCATGATGAGTTTGCGGGATGGATCGTGATTGGATCACGGAACGTATCGTGATGATATCGCGGAACACTCGGCGATTTGGATCACGAAGACGTTCGACTGCACCAACCACGTTTCTTAACACTTCCCGCTTAGCGATCTACAAGGGTATGTAGATCCACTCTCCCTCTCGTAGATGCTCATCACCATGGATTGATCTTGCGTGTGCGTAGGAACATTTTTGTTTCCCATGCAACGTTCACCAACACTTTAGTAGTTGCGGATGCTTGCTAGAGTTCCAATCATAAGTGCATATGATCCAAGTAGAGAAAGTATATTAGCTTATGCCTCTCCCTCATATAAAATTGCAATAATGATTACCGATCTTGTTAACAATTACCTAGGACGATTCCACACACCGACCCATCATTATTCCACACTCGCTATTTCTAATATATTCTAATAAATTCTAACTTTATGATAACAACACCTATTTTTATATTTTATTTCTCCCATTTCATGCAAAGCTATTCTCTACATACCCACAACGTAGTTTTATTTCTCGTTTCTAGTTGGAAGCAAACGTTAGGCATACATAGAGTTGTATTAGTGGTAGATAGGACTTGAGAGAATATTGATCTTACCTTTATCTCCTTTTGGGTTCGACATTCCATATTTATCACTTCCACCTTTGGAAATTGCTACGATGATTCCTTGCACTTGGGGATTATCAAGCTCTTTTCTGGCATCGTTGTTGGGGAGCAATAGCGTGGGGTTGATATTTTCATGTGTGCTTGTTTGCTTTCTTCACTAAGTAGATTTTGTTTTCCCTTTTTGCTCTATTTAGTTGTGGGTGAACAAAAAAATTAAATAATGAAAAATACAAAAATAATTACTTGCCTCTGATGCCTAAGAATTTTTTAAAGAGAAATGATTGGAAGGTTGTGCATTGGAGAAGTGAGGGTTGACCTTGAACACTTGTGCTCATGCTCATGGAAACAATGTAGAATTTTTCATGGAAGATTATGGAAAATAATTATCCCCTTGTATATATCAATTTTATTATAAAAATAATGTGCCAATATTTGCTTTTAGGATGATTAGATTGCTTGTTTGCTATGTGCGGTGCAAAAACAGAAACTTTGACTGTAGTACAGGAATTTACATTTCTTACTGGAATGTCAAAAGTTGCTCAAAATTTTACATAGCACTTCTATGTAAAAATTTTAATTTTTCCTAATTTTTCAGATTTGTTTGAGTTATAGAATTATACGAAGTTTCCAGATTGCTACAGACTATCCTGTTTTTGACAGATTTTGTTTTCTATGTGTTGTTCACTTATTTTGATGAATCTATGAGTTGTATCGAGGGGTATGAACCATGGTGAAGTTGGAATACAGTATATATAATGATAATATGAAATTGTAATGAGTTTAGAATAGTACGTAAAGGTAGTAATTTTCTTTATTATACTAACGGATGTCACAAGGGTTTTGTTAAGTATTGTGTGAATGAAGTGTTCTAAGATCGAGGAGGTATCGATATAAGAAGAATACGGAGAGAAAAGATTTCAATCTTGGGGATTCCCAAGGCACCCCAAGAAAATATTTCAAGGAGACTCAAGCATCTAAGCTTGGGGATGCCCTAGAAGGCATCCCATCTTTATTCTTCAACAATTATCGGTATACCTCGGTTTTTGTTTAGTTCACATGATACGTGTATTTAGTATTTTTATTTTCCTTTATGCACCCTTCTAGTATGAGATAGTCCTTCATTAATTTGTAGAATGCTTCATGCGCTTCACTTAAATCTTTTGAGTATGGCTTTGTAGAATGCTCTTTGTGCTTCACTTAAATCTTTTGAGTATGGCTTTATAGAATGTTGCATGTGCTTCACTTATATATTTTGAGCTTCGATATTGATTAATATATATTGATTTTACAATTCTATATGAACTTCACATGTATATTTTAGATTATGAATAAAATTATCCTCGGAATCGGGCTTGGAAGAGCATCATTAAAATGTCATCCCTAGCTAAAAAGGCATTAAAGAAAAGCACTTGTTGGGAGACAACCCAACACTTTTACTTTATGTTTTGATGTGTTAACATGATTAATATACTGTACTAATCATTTTTTGTGACTTTTATTTCAATAAATCACCAAGTAAAACCTTTGGGACGACTCACAAGATGAGTAGAATTGATCCTGAACCAAAATAGAAACGTTTACCTCCAATACAGGAATATTCATTTCTTACTGGAGCGTGATAATGATCTGAATTTTTTGAAAATTATTTATATACAAATTATTAAGGTTTTTCTAAATTTTCAGATTTTTTAGATACAGGGAAGTATGGTTACACTACAGATCTTCACAGACATTTCTGTTTTTGACATATTATGTTTTGCATGCATAGTTTGCCTATTTTAGTGTTCCCATTGCATATATTTAATAATACAAATTGTGGGAATAATTTAATATAGGAGTTGTTATGTAATAACAATTATGAATCTTATATTGACAGTACCTAAGTGAATGATCTATCTTTATTAGACTAACCCTCATCACAAAGTTCCGTTAAGTTTTGTGTGATTGAAGTTTTCAAATTTTTGGGTGAGACACCGATATGAGGAGAATAAGGAGTGACAATAAAATAAGCTTGGGGATGCCCAAGGAACTCCCAAGGTAATATCCAAGGAACACACAAGCGCCTAAGCTTGGGGATGCCCCGGAAGGCACCCCCTCTTTCGTCTCCAACTTTATCGGTACATCTTACTTGGAGCTATATTATTTTTCGTCACATGATATGTGTTTTTCTTGGAGCATCATTATAATTTGTTGTTCTGTGTTAGATGTTATTTATAATCTTGTTTTCCAATAAAAAGTTCCAAGGATTGCATTAGGATGCTTCCATTACATGTTTTGATGTGTGTTCTGTAAAAACAAAAACTTTTGCTGTAGTGCTTGAATTTTCATATTTTACTGGAACGTGGAAAGTTTCTGAAAATTTTACACAGTATTTTCATATAAATTATTTAGGATGTACTAATTTTCATATGTTTTAGAGTTACATAAGTAGGTTGTTTTAATAAGTTGCTACAGACTGTTCTGTTTAGATAGATTGTTGTCATAGTTTTCTTATCTACTTATCCTATAGTTTCCAAATCCTATATTAATAGATATAAATTGTGGAAATGATAGTATACAGTGACTCATTTTTGAAAATTATTGTGTAACTTGTCTTGGCAGTACATGAAGAGTTGATTTGTTCTTATGTGTACTAACCTATCTCACGAGTTCTTTTTGAGTTTTGTGTGGATGAAGTTTTTGAGAATAGGTGAAACCGGAATATGAGAGGATTGAATAAGATACAAAAGATCAATATTGGGTATGACCAAGATACCCCAAGTAAATATTTTAATAAGTCTCAAGTATCTAAGCTTGGGGATGCTACGCACCCCACCTCTCGTCATCAAGAATTATCGGTTAGCCTATGTCGAGCATAAATTCTTATTCGTTCACATGATGTGTGCTATCCTTGGAATGCCATTTTATTTTGTTTTTCGTTTAAATGAAACCATTGGATCTGAAATTTTGAATAATAAAGAGTCCTCACATGTCTATTTAACTAATTTACTATGCATTGATCTTCACTTATATCTTTTTGGAGTAGTTTGTCATTCACTCTCGTCCTTCACTTACGCCCTATGAGTAAATGGTTGAATGAATTGAATGTCATAAATCTGAAATTAAATATGCTTCACATACTTATCCCATGGTGAGTGATTACTTCACACATAATAATTATAGGTGTTAAAATTTATTGAAAGTTAGCAAACACCGCATTGGTCACTTGAACAATTGATGAAAGAATATTGAAGGAAGAGAGATTCCACATATAAATATGTTGAAAATATGCCCTAGAGGCAATAATAAATTAGGTATTTCCTTGTTCATGATAATCGTTTATTATCCATGCTAGAATAGTATTGACCGGAAATTCAGATACATGTGTGGATACATAGACAACACCATGTCCCTAGTATGCCTCTAATAGACTAGCTCGTTAATCAAAGATGGTCAAGGTTTCCTGGTCATGGACATGAGATGTCATTTGATAAACAGGATCACATTATTAGGAGAATGATGTGATGGAAAAGACCCAAACTATAAACATAGCATACGATCGTGTCAGTTTATTTCTATAGTTTTCTGCATTTCAAGTATTTGTTCCTATGACCATGAGATCATGCAACTCACTGACACCGTAGGAGTACCTTGTGTGTATCAAACATCGCAACGTAATTGGGTGACTATAAAGGTGCTCTACAGGTATCCCCAAGGGTGTGTGTTGGGTTGGCATGGATCAATACTGGGATTTGTTACTCCGTGTGACGGAGAGGTATCTTAGGGCCCACTCGGTAATACAACATCACTATAAGCCTTGCAAGCAATGTGACTAAGTGTTAGCCATGGGATCTTGTTTTACAGAACGAGTAAAGAGACTTGCCGGTAACGAGATTGAACTAGGTATAGAGATACCGACGATCGAATCTCGGGCAAGTAACATACCGATGAACAAAGGGAACAGCATACGGGATTAACTGAATCCTTGGCATAGAGGTTCAACTGATAAAGATATTCGTAGAATATGTAGGAACCAATATGGGCATCCAGGTTACGCTATTGGTTATTGACCATAGAGGTGTCTCAGTCATGTATACATGGTTCTCGAACCCGCAGGGTCTCCACACTTAAGGTTCGATGACATTTTGGTAGTATAGAGTTATGTATGGTGGTGGCCAAAGGCTGTTTGGAGTCCCGGATGAGATCCCATACATCACGAGGAGCTCCGAATGGTCTGTAGGTAAAGATTGATATATAGGAAGTCCTGTTTTGGTCACCGGAAAAGTTTTGGGCTCATCGGTAGTGTATCGGGAGTGTCGGGAGGGGTACCGGGGACAATCGGGAGGGGTGTCTCGACCCAAACGGCCTCATGGGATATGGGAGGAGTCAAGCCAGCCCTTAGTGGGCTGGCTGAGCCCCCCACTAAGGCCCTTGCGGCTAGGGGTGGGAAAAACCAAAAGGTGGAAAGCTGGAAAGAGTTTCCAAGTGGAAAGGAGGAATCCTACTCCTAATAGGATTGGAGTAGGACTCCTCCACCTCCAATTTCGACCAAACCTTGAGGGTTTGAGGATGCCTCCTCCCCTCCCTACCTCCTATATATACTACACGATTTAGAGGGAAGAGCTAACCCTAATTGCCACGTGCTGCCCTCTTCTTCTCCTCTAGATCTGTTTGTCCTCTAGATTGATTACGTAGTGCTTGGCGAAGCCCGGCCGGATCAGCTCCACCACCACCGCCACCATGCCTCCGTGCTTCCATATAACTCATCTACCTCTTCGCCCCTCTTGCTGGATCAAGAAGGCGGAGATTGTCATCGAGTTGTACGTGTGCTGAACACAGAGGTGTCGTCCGTTCGGTGCTAGATAGGAAGGACTGTGATCAAGATCACGAGATGATTCGTGATTGCATCACGGGACGGATCATGATGGGTTCACGGGACAGATCGTGATTGGATCGCGAGATGGATCGTGATGGGATCGTGGGATGCTCGGTGATTTGGATAGCGAAGACGTTCGACTACATCAACCGCGTTTCTTAACGCTTCCCGCTTAGCAATCTACAAGGGTATGTAGATCCACTCTCCCCATCGTAGATGCCCATCACCATGGATAGATCTTGCGTGTGCGTAGAAAAATTTTTGTTTCGCATGCAATGTTCCCCAATAGTGGCATCATGAGCTAGGTCTATGTGTAGATGAGATCTTGAGTAGAACACAAAGGAGTTTGTGGGCGTTGATGCTTAGATTGATTCCTCCCTTGGTCATGTTTTGGTTTAGCAGTATTGTGGGATGAAGGGGCCTGGACCAACCTTAATCGTATGCTTACGAGAGACCGGTTACATGGACTGACGTGTAACTTTGTTGCACAAAGATGGTTGGAGGGTGTCCGTTTCTCCTACTTTAGTTGGATCGGATTCGACAAAGGCGGTCCTTGAGAAGGTTGAAAAGCAACTTATGTATCACCATTGTGGTTTCAGCTTGCGGGTGACAGTTTCTCTCACTTTAGTTGGATCGGATCCGACAAAGGCGGTCCTTGAGAAGGTTGAAAAGCAATCTATGTATCATCGTTGTGGTTTATGCGTAGGTGAGAATCGTTCTTGCTAGATACCCGTAGCAGCCACGTAAAACATGCAACAACAATTAGAGGACGTCTAACTTGTTTTTGCAGGGTATTTTGTGATGTGATATGGCCAATTACATGATGTGATATATGTGATGTATAAGATGATCATGTATTGTATAGAATATCACGACTTACATGTCGATGAGTATGGCAACCGGCAGGAGCCATAGGGTTGTCTTTAATTACTGTATGACCTGCGTGTCAATCATTAAGCGCTATGTAATGCTTTACTTTATTGCTAAGCGGTAGCAATAGTAGTAGAAGCATGGTGGGTGTGACAACCCCGATGGCGAGACATTGATGGAGATCAAGATGATGGAGATCATGGTGTCATGCCGGTGACAATGGAGATCATGTCTGTGCTTTAAGGATGGACATCAAAAGCACAAGTTCATGGCCATATCATGTCACTTATGATTTGCATGTGATGTTAATCCTTTTATGTACCTTGTTTTGCTTAGGACGACGGTAGCATTATAAGGTGATCCATCACTAAAATTTCAAGATCAATTGTGTTCTCCCCGAGTGTGCACCGTTGCGAAAGTTCATCATGTCGAGACACCCCGTGATGATCGGGTGTGATAGACTCTACGTTCACATACAACAGGTGCAAGCCAGTGTTGCACATGCAGAACACTCAGGTTAAACTTGACGAGCCTAGCATGTACAGACATGGCCTCGGAACACAAGAGACCGAAAGGTCAAACATGAGTCATATAGTAGATATGATTAACATGATGATGTTCACCATTGAAACCACCTCAACTCACGTGATGACCGGACTTGAGTTGGTGAATTTGGATCATGTATCACTCGAATGACCAGAGGGATGTCAATTTGAGTGAGATTTCTTAAGTAATATGATTAATTGAACTCATTATCATGAACATAGTCAGTAGTGTCTTTGCAAATTATGTTGTAGATTACTAACTCATGTTGTAGGTCCCTTGAATTTTTATATGTTCCTAGATAAATAGAGTTGAAAGATGATGGTAGCAATATTGCAGACTGTGTCCGTGATCTGAGGATTCTCCTTATTGCTGCACAGAAGGCTTATGTCCTTAATGCACCGCTCGGTGCGCCATCCCCTCTAGCATCGTGTGTAGATGTTGTGAACATCTGACAGGCACGTTCCAATGACTACTTGATAGCTTAGTGCATCATGCTTTACAACTTAGAATTGAGGCTCCAAAAACATTTTGAATGTCACAGAACATATGAGATGTTTTAAGAGCTGAAATTAGGATCTCAGGCTCGTGCCCGTGTTGTGAGATATGAGATCTCCAACAAGATTATTTGCCTGCAAGATGAAGGAGAATAGCTCAATCATTGATCATGTGCTCAGATTGTCTGGGTGCTGCAATCGCTTGAATCGAGTGGGAGTTGATCTTCCAGATAAGAAAGTGATTGATATAGTTTTCCAAGTCACTATCACTAAGCTACTAGAGCTTCATGATGGACTATAAAATGCAAGGGATGGAAATAATGATCCCTAAGCTGTTCGTGATGTTTGACACCGCGAAGGTAGAAATCAAGAAGGAGCATCGAGTGTTGATGGTTAGTAAAACCACTAGTTTCGAGAAGGGAAAGGGAAAGGAGGGGAACTTCATGGATGGCAAGTCAGTTGCTGGTCCAATGAAGCAACCCAAAGTTGTACCCATACGCGAGACTAAGTGCTTCTATTATGGGGAGAGCGGTCACTAAAGCGGAACAACCCTAGATACTTGGTAGATAAGAAGGGTGGCAACATCGACGGAAGTATATTTGATATACATGTTATTGATGTGTACCTTGCTAGTAATCCTAGTAGCACCTGGGTATTGGATAGTGGTGCGGTTGCTAAATGTTAGTAACTTGAAATAAAAGGTACAGAATAAACGGAGACTAGCTAAGTGTGAGGTGACGATGTGTGTTGTAAATGTTTCCAAGGTTGATGTGATCAACATTGCACACTCTCTCTACCTTCCTGATTATTGACAAACCTAAATAAATATTATTTGGTGTTTGCGTTAAGCATGAACATGATTAGATCGTGTTTATTGTAATACAGTTATTCATTTAAGTGAGAGAATCATGGTTATTCTGTTTACATGAATAATACCTTCAATGGTCATGCACCCAATGAGAATGGTTTGTTGAATCTTGATCGTAGTAATACACATGTTCATAACATTGATGCCAAAAGATGCAAAGTTAATAATGATAGTACCACATACTTGTGGCACTACCACTAAATGTCATATTGGTATAAATAGCATGAAGAAACTCAATGTTGATGGATCTTTGGACTCATTTGATTTCGAATCGGTTGAGACATGCGAACCATGCCTCTTGGGCAAGATGACTAAGGACCCCGTTTTCCGGTTTGATGGAGTGGGCAAGTGACTTATTGGAAATGATTCATGTTGATGTATGCAATACAATGAGTGTTGTAGCATGCAGTGGATATCATTATTTTCTTACCTTCGCTGATGATTTGAGTAGATATAGTTTATATTTACTTGAAACACAAGTCTGAATCGTTTGAAAAGTTCAAGCAAAATCAGAGTGAAGTGTGAGATCATCGTGACAAGAAGATAAAATGTCTACGATATGATCGTGGAGGTGAATATCTGAGTTACAAGTTTAGTATACAACTTAAGACAAAGTGGAAATTGTTTCACAACTCACGCCACCTGGAACACCATAGTGTGATGGTTTGTCCGAATGTCGTAGTCGTGCTCTATTGGATATGGTCTAAACTATTATGTCTCTTATCGATTTGCCACTATCGTTTTGGGGTTATGCATTAGAGACAACTACATTCACTTTAAAATGGGCACCATCTAAGTCCATTGAGATGACACAGTATGAATTTTGCTTTGGTAGAAACGTAAGTTGTCATTTCATAATGTTTGGGGCTGCGACGCTTATGTGAAAAAGGGTCTTCACCTAATGAGCTCGAACCCAAAGCGGACAAATGCATGTTCATAGAATACCCTAACTTAACAGTTGGGTAAACCCTCTATCTTAGATCCAAGCACAAAGTGTTTGTTGCTAAAACAGGTGCTTTCTCGAGAAAGAGTTTCTCTCGGAAGAATTGAGTGGGAGGAAGATAGAACTTGATGAGGTTGTTGAACCTTTGTTTCAACCAAAGAGTAGTGCACCGCAGAAAGATGTTTCTGTGGATCCTACGTTAGTGGAAGAGGAAGTTCATGATGATGATCATGAAGCTTCGGATCAAGTTACTATCGAACCTCGTAGGTCAACAAGGACGCATACTGCTCCTGAGTGGTACGCTAACCTTGTCTTAGAGGTCATGCTGTTAGACAATGATGAACCTACGAGCTATGGAGAAGCGATGATGGGCCCGGATTTTGGTACATGGTTAGAGGCCATGAAATCCGAGAATGATCCATGTGTGAAAACCAAGTATGGACTTTGGTAGACTTGCCCGATGAACAGCAGGTCGTTAAGTATAAATGGACCTTTAAGATGAAGACAAACGCTGATGGTGAATGTCACCATTTGTAAAGCTCGACTTGTCGCAAAGAAGTTTCCGCCAAGTTAAACTAGTTGACTACGATGAGACCTTCTCACCCGTAGTGATGCTAAAAGTCTGTTGGAATTATGTTAGCAGTTGCTGCATTTTTTCAATTATGAAATCTGGCAGATGGATATCAAAACATCATTTCCTTAATGGTTTCCTTGAGGAAAGGTTGTATGAGATACAACCAGAAGGTTTTGTCAGTCCTAATGATGCTAAAAGGTGTGCAAGCTCCAGCGATCCTTCTATGGGCTCGAGCAAGCATCTTAGAGTTGGAATATATGCTTTGATGAGGTCATCAAAGTGTTTGAGTCTATACAAAGTTTATGAGAAACTTGTATTTACAATAAAGTGAGTGGGAGCACCATAGAATTTCTTATAAGTATATGTGGTTGACATATTGTTGATCGGAAATGATGTAGAATTTCTGGAAAGCATAAAGGGTTGTTTGAAAAATGTTTTTCAAAGGAAGACCTGGATAAAGCTACTTAATTGTTGGGCATCGAGATCTATAGAGATAGATCAAGACGCCTGATGAGACTTTCAATGAGTACATACCTTGACAAGATTTTGAAAGAGTTCAAAATGGATCAGTCAAAGAAATAGTTCTTGACTAATTTGTAAGGTGTGAAGTTGAGTGAGACTCAACGCTCGACCACGGCAGAAGAAATAGAAAGGACGAAGGTCGTACCCTATGCCTTAGGCATAGTCTCTATATTATGCTATGTTGTGTACCGCACCTGGTGTGTGCCTTGCCATGAGTCTGTCAAGGGGTACAAGGGTGATCCAAGAGTGGATCACTGGACAACGGTCAAAATTATCCTTAGTAAAGGGTAACCAGAGGACTAAGGAGATGTTTCTTGATTATGGAGGTGATAAAGAGTTCGTCATAAAGAGTTACGTCGATGCAAGCTTTAACACCGATCCGGATGACTCTTAGTAGCAATCTGGATACGTATTGTGGAGTTGCCGTTTGGAATAGCTCCAAGTGGATCATGGTAGCAGTGTCTATAGTATGACATAGAGATTTACAAAGTACACACGGATCTGAATGTCGCAGACCCGTTGACTAAAACCTCTTTCACATGAAAAACATGATCGAACCCTAGAACTCATTGGGTGTGAGATTCATAACAAATCACATAGCGATGTGAGCTAGATTATTGACTCTAGTGCAAGTGGGAGACTGTTGGAAATATGGTCTATAGGAAATAATAAACTATTTATTTCCTTGTTCATGATAATCGTTTATTATCCATGCTAGAATTGTATTCATCGGAAACTCAGATACATGTGTGGATACATAGACAACACCATGTCCCTAGTATGCCTCTAGACTAGCTCATTAATAAAATATGGTCAAGGTTTCCTGGCCATGGACATGAGATGTCATTTGATAAACGGGATCACATCATTAGGAGAATGATGTGATGGACAAGACCCAAACTATAAACATAGCATATGATCGTGTCAGTTTATTGCTATAGTTTTTTGCATGTCAAGTATCTGTTCCTATGACCATGAGATCATGCAACTCACTGACATCGGAGGAGTACCTTGTTTGTATCAAACTTTGCAACGTAACTGGGTGACTATAAAGGTGCTCTACAGGTATCCCTGAGGGTGTGTGTTGGGTTGGCATGGATCAATAATGGGATTTGTTACTCCGTGTGACGGAGAGGTATCTCAGGGCCCACTCGGTAATACAACATCACTATAAGCCTTGCAAGCAATGTGACTAAGTGTTAGCCACCGGATCTTGTATTACGGAACGAGTAAAGAGACTTGCCGGTAATGAGATTGAACTAGGTATAGAGATACCGACGATTGAATCTCGGGCAAGTAACATACTGGTGAACAAAGGGAACATCATACGGGATTAACTGAATCCTTGGCAAAGAGGTTCAACCGATAAAGATCTTCATATAATATGTAGGAACCAATATGGGCATCTAGGTTCCGCTACTAGTTATTGTCCGTAGAGGTGTCTCGGTCATGTCTACATAGTTCTTGAACCCGCGGGCTCTGCACACTTAAGGTTCGATGACGTTTTGGTAGTATAGAGTTATGTATGGTGGTGGCCGAAGGTTGTTCAGAGTCCCGGATGAGATCCCGGACGTTACGAGGAGCTCCGGAATGGTTCGGAGGTAAAGATTGATATATATAGGAAGTCCTGTTTTGGTCACCGGAAAAGTTTCGGGCTCATCGGTAGTGTACTGGGAGTGGCGGGAGGGGTACCGGGGACCATCGGGAGGGGTGTCTCGACCCAAAGGGCCTCATGGGCTATGGGAGGAGTCAACCATCCCTTAGTGGACTGGACGAGCCCCCCACTAAGGCCCATGTGGCTAGGGGTGGGAAAACCCAAAGGTGGAGAGGTGGAAAGAGTTTCCAACTGGAAAGGAGGAATCCTACTCCTAATAGGTTTGGAGTAGGACTCCTCCACCTCCAATTTCAACCAAACCTTGAGGGTTTGAGGCTGCCTCCTCCCCACCCTCCATCCTATATATACTAGAGGATTTAGAGGGAAGAGCTAACCCTAATTTCCACGTGCTGCCCTCTTCTTCTCCTCTAGATCTGTTTCTCCTCTAGATTGATTTTGTAGTGCTTGGCAAAGCCCTGCCGGATCAGCTGCACCGCCGCCGCCGCCATGCCGTCGCGTTGCCGGAGAACTCATCTACCTCTTCGATCCCTCTTGCTGGATCAAGAAGGCATAGATCGTCATCGAGTTGTACGTGTGCTGAACACGGAGGTGCCATCCGTTTGGCGCTAGATCGGAAGGACCGTGATCAAGATCGCGAGACGATTCATGATTGCATCACGGGACGGATCTGATGGGATCACGGGACGGATCGTGATTGGATTGCGAGATGGGTCATGATGGGATCACGGGACGCTCGGCGATTTGGATCATGAAGACGTTCGACTACATCAACCGTGTTTCTTAACGCTTCCCGCTTAGCGATCTACATGGGTATGTAGATCCACTCTCCCCCTCGTAGATGCTCATCACCATGGATAGATCTTGCGTGTGCGTAGGAAATTTTTTGTTTCCCATGCAACGTTCCCCAACAAAATACACTATCTTGGACATCTTCTATGATTGTGATCTCATTAATTATTTCCAAACTCGAGCAAATTAGTTGAAATTGGACGAGGAAGACAACTTAATGAGTTATGTTTGGGTATATTTGTATAGAAGTTATATTGTAATGGATCCTCCAACATGTGGTGCTTGCTTCCACCTCATACTAGCCAAAACTCCCGCGCCAAGTAGAAGTACTATTTGTGCATCCAAACACCCTTAAACCAGTTTTGCCATGAGAGTCCACTACACCTACCTCTGGATTGAGTAAGATCCTTCAGGTAATTTTTCATCGGTGCAAAAAGCAATAAAAATTTCTCCTAAATATGTATGATCTCTTATTGTAAGGGAAAATAAGCGTTGTACAAACTTGTGATAGTAAATAAATAAAAGCGACGGACTGCATAATAAAGGTTGCTATCACAAAGGGCAATACAACATGACGTTCCTTTGCATTAAGGTTTTGCACATCCAAAAACAAAAAGCACATGACAACCTCTGCTTCCCTCTGCGAAGGGCCTATCTTTTACTTTCTAGTACTTACCTTTATGCAAGAGTCATGGTGATCTTCACCACTTCCTATATTTCTCTTTTTCTCTTGGAAAGCATCATGTGTTGGGGAATGATCTATACATATATATCCACACAAATATATTTGATCATGAATTATTATTGTTGACAATTATCTATATGATAAATAAGTTGGGAGGCGAAATATTAACCCCCTATCTTTCTCTGTGTTCGATGGATGCTATTTGTACTAAAAATATGCTTTGAGTGTCAATAATCATGGAATATTATATGATAGTCGAGTATGTGGAATTTGTTAAATCAAAGCTCTTACATAGACCCTTCCTGAAAATGAGATGAATTGCAATTGTTCGATGACTAGGAATATGATTTCTTAGCTTTGAAGAAACTTTATGGTCTATACTTTAACATGTGAATAGCTTGCTACTTGATGTTGAGAAATTTTATGAGATGACTACTATTTATGATATATAATGATGCTAGAAAAAGTGTTTGGAACTCTCATTGATAAAATCTATGCACTATGCTAGCATTCACACTTCATAAATTATTTCTTTTATCATTCACCTACTCGAGGACGAGCAGGAATTAAGCTTAGGGATGCTCATACGTCTCCAACGTATCTATAATTTATGAAGTATTCATGCCATGTTTACAATAATTCTAGATGATTTTGGTATTAGAACTAACCCGGACTGATGCTGTTTTCAGCACAACTACCATGATGTCATTTTTTGTGCAGAAATAAAAGTTCTTGGAATGGGATGAAAATTTACGGAGAATATTTTTGGAAACTATAAAAAATACTGGAGCAAAAATATACCGGAGAGGAGTCCTGAGGAAGCCACAAGCCACCAGGGCGCCCCCCTAGGGCGCGCCCCCAGGCTTGTGGGCCCCTCGGGAGTCCCCTTGACGTGATTCCAACGCCAAGTACTCCTATAAATCTAGAAACCTCCAGAAAGAAACTTGGATCAGAAATTTCGCCGCTGCAAGTCTCCATAACCACGAAAAACCAATCTTGGCCCTCTCCGGCACCCTCCGGAGGGGGTCAACCATCACCGGAGGCCATCTTCATCATCCCGGAGGGTCCATCATCACCATGGAGGCCAAGGACCAGAGGGAGAACCTCTCCCAACCTACAGGAAGGCCATGGAGGAGGAAGCGGAAGGGGGAGACCCTCTCCCTTTCTCTCTCGATGGCGCTGGAGTGCCATCGGGGGAACCATCACTGCGGTGATTGTCTTCATCAACATCAACTTCTTCATCACCATCCTCATATCTTTTCAGCGGTTCACTCTCCCACATCCTGCTGCAATCTGATGTCTACTCCGCAACCTTCTTCTTGTAGAGTCGTGTTGGGCCTCCAAGCGCAAAGTTTTGTAGGACAGTAGCAAATTTCCCTCAAGTGGATGACATAAGTTTTATCAATCCGTGGGAGGTGTAGGATGAAGATGGCCTCTCTTGAACAACCCTGCAACCAAATAACAAAGAGTCTCTTGTGTCCCCAACACACCAATACAATGGTAAATTGTATAGGTGCACTAGTTCGGCGAAGAGATGGTGATACAAGTGTAATATGGATGGTAGATATAGGTTTTTGTAATCTGAAAATATAAAAACAGCAAGGTAACTAATGATAAAAGTGTGCACAAATAGTATTTCAATGCTTAGAAACAAGGCCTAGGGTTCATACTTTCACTAGTGTAATTTCTCTCAACAATACTAACATAGTTGAATCATATGTAAATACCTCACGTGCGACAAAGAGTTCACTCCAAAGTCAGAAAAAGGGGAGAACTAACGAAGAAATTATTGTAGGGTACGAAACCACCTCAAAGTTATCTTTTCCGATCAATCTTATGAGCTATCCCTATAAGTGTCACGAACAGCCCTAGAGTTCGTACTAAAATAGCACCTTAAGGCACGCATCAACCAAAACCCTAATGTCACCTAGATACTCCAATGTCACCATGAGTACCCATGGGCTTGATTATAGGATATGCATCACACAATTTCAGATTCATCATGTTCAATCCAACACATAGAACTTCAAAGAGTGCCCCAAAGTTTATACCGAAGAGTCAATACGAAAACATGTGCCAACCCCTATGCATAGATTCCCAAGGTCATAGAACACGCAAGTTGATCACCAAAACATACATCAAGTGGGTCAATAGAACATCCCATTGTCACCACGGATATCCCATCACAAGACATACATCATGTGTTCTCAAATCCTTAAAGACTCAATCTGATAAGAAAACTTCAAATGGAAAACTCAATTCATCACAAGAAGATAGAGAGGGGAAAAACTCCATATGATTCATCTATATCAATAAAGCTCGTGGTACATCAAGATCGTGCAATCTCAAGAACACGAGAGAGAGAGAGAGGGAGAGATCCAACACATAGCTACTATTACATACCCTCAGCTCGGAGGGTGAACTAGTCCGTCCTCGTCATGGAGACCGCCGAAATGATGAAGATGGCCTTCGATGATGGTTTCCCCCCTCCGGCAGGGTGCCAGAACGGGCTTCCGATTGGTTTTTCGTAGCTACAGAGGCTTGCGGCAGCGAAACTCCCGATCTAGGCTTCTTTCTCGAGGTTTTGATATTTATAAGAATTGTTGGCATCGGTCTCATGTCAAAGGGACGCTCGAGGAGTCCACAAGCCATAGGGGGGTGGTCGCACCCAGCAGGCTTGTGGCCTTCTCGTCCACTTCCTGGCCCAACTCTTCACTCCATTATTTTTATATTTTCCAAAAACATTATCGATAAATTTTCAGCCCATTCCAGGAACTTTTATTTCCGCACAAAAACAACAACACGGTAGTTCTAGTGAAAACAGCGTCAGTCCGGGTTAGTTCTAATAAAATCATATAGAATTATTGTAAACATGACATTAATACTTCATAAATTATAGATATGTTTGAGATGTATTAGCATCCCCAAGATTAATTCCTGCTCGTCCTCGAGTAGAATGATAAAAGAAATAATTTATGAAGTGTGAATGCTAGCATAGTGCACAAATTTGATGAATGATAGTTCCAAACACTTTTTCTAGCATCATTATATATCATAAATAGTATTCGTCTCATAAAATTTCTCATCATCAAGTAGCAACTTATTCACATGTTAAAGTATAGACCAGAAAGTTTCTTCAAAGCTAACAAACCATGTTCCTAGTCATCGAACAATTGCAATTCATCTTATTTTCAGGAAGGGTCTATGTAAGAGCTTTGATTTAGCAAATTCCACATACTCAGCCATCATATATTCTTCCAGGATTGCTAACACTCAAAGCATATTTTTAGAGCAAATGGCATCCGTCAAACACAGAGAAAGATAGGGGCTTAAAGTTTTGCCTCGTAACTTATTTATCATATAGATAATTGTCAACAATAATAATGCATGATCAAATATATTTGAATGGACATATATTCTTGGACCTTTCCCCACCACATGATGCTTGCCAAGAGAAAAAGGCAAAATATAGGAAGTGGTGAAGATCACCATGACTCTTGTATAAAGGTAAGTACTAGAAAGTAAAAGATAGGCCCTTCGCAAAGGGAAGCATTGATTTGCAGAGGTGTCAGAGCTCGAGCTTTTAAAACAGAGATGAAAAATAATTTTGAGCGGTATGCTTTCATTGTCAACATAACAACCGAGAGATCTCGGTATCTAGCATGCTAGATACATTATAGGCAGTTCCCAAACAGAATTGTAAAGTTTTTAATCCCACTCCACCAATCAATCACGCTCCACGGCGAGCCGAATCCACGGGTACCGTCCATACAAACAACAATCCTAGGGAGGGTTTTTTCATTATATTTTGATTTGATTTTTGAGCATGGAACTGGGCATCCCGAATACCAGCAACTTTCTCGTGAATGATGGTGAATCAACACATATCGTGAGAATAACCAACCTATCATGGAAGATACTGATAGCCCCTAGTCACTACATGAGCGATTCGGGCATACAAAACAGAATATTATTTGAAGGTTTAGAGTTTGGCACATGCAAATTTACTTGGAACGACAGGTAAATACTGCATATAGGTAGGTATGGTGGACTCATATGGAACAACTTTGGGTTTAAGGGTCTTTGGATGCACAAGTAGTATTTCTACTTGGTGCGGAAGTTTTGGCTAGTATGAGTTGGAAGCAAGCACCACATGTTGGAGGATCCATAACAATATAACTTCTATACAAATATACCCAAGCATAAATCATTACATTGTCTTCCTTGTCCAACTTCAACTAATTTCCTCAAGTTTGAAAATAATTAATGGGTACTCACAATCATAGAATATGTCCAAGATATTTTATTTATATGTGAAATCTCTCTTCCTTTAATATTCTTTCATGAATTCTTCAAGTGACCAGTGCGGTGTTTGCTAACTTTCAATAAATTTTACCACCTATACTTCTTATACATGAAGTCATTAATCCCAATGGGATCAGCATATAAAACATATATGATTTCATATTTATAATATTCAATTCATTCAACCATTTAATCATAGGATATAAGTGAAGCATGAGAGTAAATGACAAAACTACTCCAAAACATATAAGTGAAGGTCAATGAGTAGGTAAACAATTAAGTAGATATGTGAGGACTTTCTCTCTCTCTCTCAATACAGATTTTCAGATATGAGTATTTTATTTAACAGCAAGAAAAAAATATCACTCCAACAATAGCATGCATCATGTGAACGAATTTAAATTTAGGCTCAACATAGGCTAACCGATAATTGTTAATGAAGAGAGATGGGATCCGTAGCATCCCCAAGCTTACATGCTTGAGACTTCTTGAAATATTTAATTGGGGGGCCTTGGGCATCCCCAATCTTGAGCTTTTGTATCTCGTTCAATCCTCTCATATCATGGTTTCACCTATTCTCAAAAACTACATCCACACAAAACTCGAAGAGAACTCGTGAGATAGGTTAGTACACATAATAATAAATCAACTCTTTATGTACTGACAAGACAAGTTGCACAATAATTTTAAAAAATTAGTTAATGTATATACTATCATTTCCACAATTTATGTTTACCCATATAGGCTATGGAAACTATAGGATAAGTACATGACAAAACTATGACAGCAATCTGTCCAAACAGAACGGTCTGTAGCAATTTATGAAAACAGTGTACTTGTATAACTCAAAATATTATAAAAATTAAGGAAATAATAAATAATTTATATTAAAATACTGTGTAAAAATTACAGAAACTTTCCACGTTCAAGTAAAATATGAAAATTCAAACACTACACCAGAAGTTTTTGTTTTTACCCAGCACACATCAAACATGAAATTCAAGCATCCTAAAGGAAATTCTTGGAACTTTTTATGAAAAAAAAGATTATAAATAACACATAACAGATAAAAAAATTATGCTCCAAGCAAAACTCATATTATGTGACGAATAAAAATATAGCTCCAAGTGAAATATACCGATGGTGTTGAAGACGAAAGAGGGGATGCCTTCCGGGGCATCCCCAAGCTTAGGCGCTAGAATATTCCTTTGGATATTACCTTGGGGGTGCCTTGGGCATCCCCAAGCTTAGGTTCTTGTCACTCATTATTCTCCTCATATCAGTGTCTCACCCAAAACTTGAAAACTTCAATCACACAAAACTTAACGGAACTTTGTGAGAAGGGTTAGTGTAATAAAGATAGATCATTCACTTAGGTACTCTCAAGACAAGATTCATAATTATTACCAAAATATACCTACTGTATTTCATCATTCCCACAATTTGTATTACTCAATATAAACTATAGGAACACTTGAAACAAGCAAACTATGCATGCAAAACAGAATCTGTCAAAAACAAAATAGTTTGTAAAGATCTGAATGATTGCCAAACTTCACTGACTCTAAATTTTCTTAAAAACTAGTAAATATCACAGAATTTTCATAGAAATGTTGTATGAAAATTTCAGAATTTTTTGACTCTCCAGTAAAATCAGATAATTCATATAATGGACGCAAAACTTTCTGTTTTTGCATAGAAACAAACAAGCAAGTATCCACACTATCCCAAAGGCTTTACTTGGAACTTTATTGAAATAAAAGACACAAAACATGATTACTACAGTATCTTAATCAAGTGAACACATCAAGATAGAAAGTAACTATGTTGGGTTGTCTCCCAGCAAGCGCTTTTGTTTAATGCCTTTTAGCTAGGCATGATGATTTCAATGATGCTCGTATAGGAATAATAATTGGAACATAAAAAAGAGCATCATGAATCTCATGACAAGCAAATTTAAGTCTAACACACTTCCTATGCATAGGGAATTTGTGATTAAACAATTTATGGGAGCAAGAATCAACTAGCATCGGAAGGCAAAACAAGCATAACTTCAAAAACTTTGAACACATAGATAGGAAACTTGATATTATTGCAATTCCTACAAGCATATGTTCCTGCCTCATAATAATTTTTAGTAGAATCAAGAAGGAATTTCACAATATAACTATCACATACAGCATTATTTTCATGATCTACAAGCATAGAAAATTTATCACTCTCCACATAAGGGAACTTCCTCTCATTCATAGTAGTGGGAGCAAACTCAACAAAATAACTATGATGTGACACTTGATTGACATAACCACATTGAATATTAAAATTGTGATAATAGGTTTCATGGTTGTCATTACTATTTATAACATACGTCTCATCGAAATAATCATCATATATAGGAGGCATGCCATCATCATAATAGTTTCGCTCATCAAAACTTTAGGGACTAAAAATATCATCTTCATCAAACATAGCATCCCCAAGCTTGTGGCTTTGCATATCATTAGCATCATGGATATTCACAGAATTCATACTAACAATATCACTATCATGCTCATCATTCCAAGATTTAGTGCCAAACATTTTAATAACTTCTTCTTCTAACACTTGAGCACAATTTTCCTTTCCATCATTTTCACGAAAGACATTAAAAAGATGAAGTATATGAGGCAACCTCAATTCCATATATTTTTGTAGTTTTGTTTTATAAAACCAAACTAGTGAAAAACAGGAAACTAAAAGATTTGATTGCAAGATCTAAAGATATGCCTTCAAGCACTCACCTCCCCGGCAACAGCGCCAGAAAAGAGCTTGATGTCTACTATGCAACCTTCTTCTTGTAGACTCGTGTTAGGCCTCCAAGCGCAGAGTTTTGTAGGACAGTAGCAAATTTCCCTCAAGTGTATGACCTAAGGTTTATCATTCCGTGGGAGGCGTAGGATGAAGATGGTCTCTCTCGAACAACCCTGCAACCAAATAACAAAGAGTCTCTTGTGTCCCCAACACACCCAATACAATGGTAAATTGTATAGGTGCACTAGTTCGGTGAAGAGATGGTGATACAAGTGTAATATGGATGGTAGATATAGGTTTTTTTAATCTGAAAAAATATAAAAACAGCAAGGTAACTAATGACAAAAGTGAGCACAAACGATATTGCAATGCTTAGAAACAAGGCCTAGGGTTCATACTTTCACTAGTACAATTTCTCTAAACAATACTGACATAGTTGAATCATATGTAAATACCTCAAGTGCGACAAAGAGTCCACTCCAAAGTCACAAATAGAGGAGAACTAACAAACAAATTATTGTAGGGTACAAAACCACCTCAAAGTTATCTTTTTCGATCAATCTTATGAGCTATCCCTATAAGTGTCACGAATAGCCCTAGAGTTCGTACTAAAATAACACCTTAAGACACACATCAACCAAAACCCTAATGACACCTAGATACTCCAATGTCACCACGACTACCCATGGGCTTGATTATACGATATGTCTCACACAATGTCAGATTCATCATGTTCAATCCAACACAAAGAACTTCAAAGAGTGCCCCAAAGTTTCTACCAGAGAATCAAGACGAAAACATGTGCCAACCCCTATGCATAGATTCCCAAGGTCACGGAACCCGCAAGTTGATCACCAAAACATACATCAAGTGGATCAATAGAACATCCCATTGTCACCATGGATATCCCATCGCAAAAAATACATCAAGTGTTCTCAAATACTTAAAGACGCAATCCAATAAGAAAACTTCAAAGGGAAAAATCCATATGATTCAACTATATCAATAAAGCTCGCGATACATCAAGATCATGCCATCTTAAGAACACAAGAGAGAGAGAGAGATCCAACACATAGCTAATAGTGCATACCCTCATCCCGGAGGGTGAACTACTCCCTCCTCGTCATGGAGACCACCGGGATGATGAAGATGGCCTCCAGTGATGGTTTCCCCCCTCTGACAGGGTGCCAGAACGGGCTCCCGATTGGTTTTTCGTGGCTACAGAGGCTTGCGGCGACGGAACTCTCAATTTAGGTTTATTTCTGGAGGTTTTAGTATTTATATTAATTTTTGGCATCGGTCTCACGTTAAGGGGATGCTCGAGGAGTCCACAAGCTACAGGAGCGCGGCCTAGGGGGTTGGCCACGCCCAGCAGGCTTGTGGCCTCCTCGTCCACTTCCTAGACCAACTCTTCGCTCCAGGAGTTTTTTTATTTTCCAAAAATATTCTCCGCAAATTTTCTGCCCATTCAGAGAACTTTTATTTCTGGACAAAAACAACACCACGGTAGTTCTGGTGAAAACAACGTCAGTCCGGGTTAGTTCTCATAAAATAATACCAAAATCATATAGAATTATTCTAAACATGGCATGAATAATTCATAAATTATAGATACGTTGGAGACGTATCATAATCCCCTACTTCAACATGGTGCTTTATGCCACATATTATGATCCAATGATGTGTTGCCATCCTATGATGTTTTGAGTAGATTTGTTTTGTCTTATGGGTTGATTGGTGATGTCGATTGGTGTGAGCTGTATGTTTATTTGGGTGCTATCCTATGGTGCCTTCCATGTCGCGCACACATTAAGGATTCCCATAGTAGGGTGTTGCAATACGTTCATGATTCGCTTATAGTGGGTTGCTAGAGTGACAAAAGCTTAAACCCGAGTAAGGGGGTTGTTGCGTATGGGATAAAGGGGACTTGATGCTTTAATGCTATGGTTGGGTTGTACCTTAATGATCTTTAGTAGTTGCGGATGCTTTCTAGAGTTCCAACCATAAGTGCATATGATCCAAGTAGAGAAAGTATGTTAGCTTATACCTCTCCCTCATATAACATTGCAATAATGATTACCGATCTTGTTAACAATTTCCTAGGGCGATTCCACACACCGACCCATCATTATTCCACACTCGCTATTTGTAATATATTGTAATAAATTCTAAATTTATGATAACAACACCTATTTTTATATTTTAGTTCTCCGATTTCATGCAAAGTTATTCTCTTCATACCCACAACATAGTTTTATTTCTCGTTTCTAGTTGGAAGCAAACCTTCAGCGTACATAGAGTTGTATCATTGGCAGAGAGGACTTGAGAGAATATTGATCTTAACTTTAGCTCCTCGTGGGTTCGACACTCCATACTTATCACTTCCACCTTTGGAAATTGCTACAATGATTCCTTGCACTTGGGGATTATCAGGACGCGCGAGGGAGGGCAGACGCGCCCTGGTGTATCGTGCTCACCTCGGTTGATTTCCTGTTTGTTTCTTATTTTCCTAATTTTTGTAATATTCCATAACTAACAGAAAATATTTTTGCGGATGCTTCGGAGTCCGTTTACTTACCGTATCACATACCTCTTCTGTTTCAAGATTGTGGAGTGTTTCGGAAGGTTTCTTTTATGTGTTCCTCCGGTGTCATGGTTTGGATAATATTGCTTTCGACATTAATAGGCTTACCTGAGATATAGTGTTTAATTATTTGTTTATTGACCACCTTCAGGTTAGTACCTTTGGCATTATTAATCTTGATAGCTCTAGAGCAATAAACCTCTTCGATAACATATGGTCCTTCCCATTTGGAAAGAAGTTTCCGTGGAAAAAAACTAAAATGAGAGTTGCACAAAAGAGCATATTCTACAAATTTGAATTCTCGCTTTTGGATTCTTTTGTCATTCCATCTTTTAACCTTTTCTTTGAATAGTTTGACATTTTCATAACTTTGGGTTCTCCATTCATCTAATGAGCTGATATGAAATCACCTCTTTTCACCGACAAGTTTGAAGTCATAGTTGAGTTCTTTAATTGCCCAAAATGCTTTGCGTAGTAACTCTAGAGGCAAATGACAAGCTTTTCCACATACCATTTTGTATGGATACATACACATAGGATGTTTATAAGCTGTTCTATAGGCCCAAAGTCCACCATGTAGTTTCTTAGACCAATTCTCTCAGGACCTACTGACAGTTTTTTGTAATATTAATTTTATTTCTCTATTGCTAAGTTCAACTTGACCACTAGATTGAGGATAATAGGGTGATGCAATTCTATGGTTAACATCATATTTAGCAAGCATTTTACGGAAAGCACCATGAATAAAGTGTGAACCACCATCAGACATTAAATATCTAGGGACTCCAAACCTCGGGAAAATAACTTCTTTAAGCATTTTAATGGAGGTGTTATGATCAGAACTACTAGTTGTAATAGCTTCCACCCACTTAGTAGCATGATTAACAGCAACCGAAATGTGAGTATACCCATTAGAGGAAGGAAAAGGCCCCATATAGTCAAAACCCCAAACATCAAATGGTTCAACAACAAGTGAATAATTCATAGGCATTTCCTCACGCTTACCGATATTACCAATTCTTTGACATTCATCGCAAGACAAGACAAACTTACGGGCATCCTTGAAGAGAGTAGGACAATAAAAACCAGATTGCAATAACTTTTGAGCAGTTCTACTCCCGCATGATGTCCTCCATAGGCTTCGGAATGACATATCCGTAGGATTTTTTCCACATCATGCTCAGGTAGACAAAGTCTAATAATACCATCTGCTCCTTCTTTATAAGGATGTGGGTCGTCCCAAAAGTAATGTCTTAAATCGGAGAAGAATTTCTTTTCCTTTGTTGGTATGTGAAACTAGGTGGTATATATTTAGCAACAATGTAGTTATCATAATCAACATACCAAGGAGTGGTTTGAGAAACATTTATTGCATCTAACTGTTCATCGAGGAAACTATCATCAATAGGTAGCGGGTCATAAAGAATATTTTCTAACCTAGACGAGTTACCGGCTACGGGGTTCTCAGTTCCTTTCCTATCAGTGATATGTAAATCATATTCTTGAAGCAAGAGAACCCACCTAATGAGTCTAGGTTTAGCATCTTTATTTTCCATAAGATATTTTATAGCAGCATGATCAGTGTGAACAATAACTTTGGAATCAACAATGTAAGATCTAAATTTATCACAAGCGAACACAACTTCTAAAAATTCCCTTTTAGTAGTAGCATAATTTGTTTGGGCACTTCTAGAGTTTTGCTAGAATAATGGATAACATTTAATTTCTTATCAACTTTTTGTCCTAGAACAACACCAATAGCATAATCACTAGCATCACACATAATTTCGAAAGGCAAGTTCCAATCAAGTGGTTGAACAATAGGTGCAGAAGTTAAGGCTTTCTTAAGTGTTTTAAAGGCTTCTACACAATCATCATAAAAACAAATGGAATATCCTTTTGTAAATGATTAGTAAGAGGCCTAGAAATTTTAGAGAAGTCTTTAATAAACCTCCTATAGAAACCAGCATGACCAAGGAAACTCCAAATACCTTTAATATCTTTAGGACATGGCATTTTCTCAATTGCATCAACTTTAGCTTGATCCACCTCAATACCTTGTTCAGAGATTTCATGCCCCAAGACAATACCTTCATTAACCATAAAGTGGCACTACTCCCAATTCAGACGAGATTAGTTTGTTCACATCTCTGCAAAGTTCGATCAAGGTTGCTTAAGAAATCATCAAAAGAACTTCCGTAAATGAAAAAATTATCCATGAAAACCTCCACAATATTTTTAGAAAAATTAGAGAATATATCAGCCATACATCTTTGAAAGGTAGCAGGTGCATTGCATAAACCAAAAGGCATACGTCTATAAGCGTAGGTTCCAAAAGTACAAGTAAAGGTGGTTTTCTCTTGATCAGGTTGTGATACAGGCATTTGAGAGAAACCAGAATATCCATCCAGAAAACAAAAGTGTGTGTGCTTAGATAATCTTTCTAGCATTTGATCAATAAAAGGCAGAGGGTATTAATTTTCTAAAATCAATTACCATTCTATAGCCAGTGATAATTCTTCGTGGGATAAGTTCATCTTTATCATTAGGAACAACATCAATACCTCCCTTCTTAGGGACACAATGAACGGGACTTACCCATTAATTATCAACTATGGGATAAATTAGACTTGCTTCCAGAAGCTTTGATATTTAAGTTCTTACCACTTCTTTCAGCTTAGGATTCAACCGTCGTTGGCGATCAATAACGGTTTTAGCATCAGGTTCCATATTAATCTTGTGCTGACATAGAGTGGGACTAAAGCCCTTAAGATCATGAAGAGTATATCCAATAGCAGCTCGGTGCTTCCTCGGATTTTTTTAATAATCTTTCTTCTCATGTTCTGAGAGGTTAGCACTAATAATAAGAGGATATATCTGTTTCTCATCAAGATAAGCATACTTCAAAATGTCAGGCAATTGTTGTAATTCAAACACATGATCACCTTTAGGTGGAGGAGGACCTCCTAGAGTTTTAATAGGAAAATTTTGTTTTAGGAGTGGTTGTTATTCAAAGAAAATTTTATCTATTTCATTTCTTTCATGCTAGTGCATATCATTTTCATGGTCTAGAAAATATTGTTCTAGTGGATGAGTGGGACGAACGGTAATAGAAGCAAGACCAATTACTCCATCCTTACTAGTTAATTAATTATTATGGGGTTGTCTACTAAACTTGGAAAAGTTAAACTCATGATACACATCACCAAAATTAACACTCACGGTTTCTCTCTTGCAATCTATCTTAGCATTAACAGTGTTCAGGAAAGGTCTACCAAAGATAATGGGAAATAGTCATTTCGTGGGGAACCTAGAACTACAAAATCAGTAGGATATTTTATTTTCCCACACAATACTTCAACATCTCTAAAAATCCCAAGTGGTGTGATGGTGTCTCTATTAGCAAGTTTAATGTCTTCTATTTCAGCAAGTGCTATGTTATTCATAATTTCTTGGTATAAGGTAAAAGGAATAGCACTCACACTAGCACCCATATCACATAAACCATGATAGCAATGATCTCCTATTTTAACTGAGACAACAGGCACGCCAACAACGGGTCCATGCTTATCTTTTTCATAGGGTTTGGCAATTCTAGCAGCTTCATCACAGAAGCAAATAACATGCCCATCAATATATTCTAGACAGAGATCTTTAACCATAGTAACACTAGGTTCTACTTTAATTTGTTCAGATGGCTTAGGTGCTTTAATATTTCATTTTCGACCTCAATTTATAGCTTAGGATGTTCCTTTATCCTAACATGGAAAGGAGGTTTTTCAATATAAGCAGTAAGCACAGCTGGATCAACATTGTAAATGATAGTTTCATATTTTTCTTTTACCGGTTCTTTAAGTTCTTATTTAATAGGGGGATAATATTTAAACCACTTCTCCTTAGGTAGATCAACATGAGTAGAAAATGATTCACAAAAAGAGGCTACTATCTCAGAGTCAAGTCCATATTTAGTGCTAAACTTGTGAAAAGCATCGGTATTCATAAAAGATTTAACACAATCAGACTCAAGCTTAATACCTGAATCATTACCTTCATTGAGTTCCCAATCTTCGAAGTTACATTTAATTCTTTCTAAGAGATCCCACTTGAATTCAATGGTCTTCTTCATAAAAAGAAATAGTATAAGAAGTATTGAGCATGGATCGATCATTATGAGAAAGTCGAGCATAAAAAATTTGAATAATAATGTCTCTCAAGAGATCATGATTGGGGCATGAATATAACATTGAATTAAGCCTCCCCCAAGATAGAGCGATGCTTTCTCCTTCACGAGTCTAAAAAATATATATATAATTCCGATCATGATGAACTAGATGCATAGGATAAAACTTTTGGTGGAATTCTAATTTCAATTGATTCCAGTTCCATGATCCAATATCATCACATAGCCTATACCATGTCAATGCTTTTACCTTAAAATATAAAGGGAAAACCTTCTTATTAACTTCATCTTTGGATAATCCTACAAGCTTAAATAATCTAGAAGTTTTATCCACATGTATTAAGTGCATATCAGGATGTTCAGTTCTGTCTCCTGCATAAGGATTAGCTAGCAGTTGTTCTATCATACCCGGAGGAATTGCATAACCAATATTTTCAGTAGGTGTAGTAGGTTGAGGGGCAACTAATTGTGGTTCCGGTTGAGGTGAAGATACCCCGAACAAACACCTCAAAGGATTGTTTTCCATAGTAGCAAGTGACAATAAATTTTAGCACGTAGTATAAGTTTTTCCTTACCGATTTCCACTTACCAAGAGTGCTTCACTCCCTGGCAACGCGCCAGAAAAGAGTCTTGATGACCCATAGGTGTAAGGGGACAATCGTAGTCCTTTCAATAAGTGAGAGTTTCGAACCCGACGAGGAGCAAAAGGAAATGGCAAGCGGTTTTTAGCAAGGTAATTTCTGCAAGCACTGAAATTGTAGGTAACAGTTAGTTTCATATCAAGATAATTGGTAATGAGCAAGTAACGGTAGCAATAAATAAAGTGCAGCGATATAGCCCAATCCTTTTGTGGCAAAGAACAGGCCAAAACGCTCTCTTATAATAAGCAAAGCGTTCTTGAGGGTACACGGGAATTTCATGTAATCACTTTCATCGTGTTGGTTTGATTCACGTTCGCTACTTTGATAATTTGATATGTGGGTGGACCGGTGCTTGGGTGATGTTCTTACTTGAACAAACCTCCCACTTATGATTAACCCCCTCGTAAGCATCTGCAACTACGAGAAAAGTATTAAGATAGAATCTAACCATAGCATTAAACATTTGGATCCAAATCAGCCCCTTACGAAATAGCGCATAAACTAGGGTTTAAGCTTCTGTCACTCTAGCAACCCATCATATAATACCTACTCCACAATGCATTCCCTTAGGCCCAAAGATGGTGAAGTGTAATGTAGTCGACGTTCAGATGACACCACTAAGGGAATCACAGCATTCATATCATCAAAATATCAAACACATGTCAACTTCACATGATTACTTGCAACATGAATTCTCCTGTGACCTCAAGAACAAAGGTAACTACTCACAAATGATATTCATGCTCAAGATCAGAGGGGTATTAAATATCATAATGGATCTGAACATATGATCTTCCACCAAATAAACCATATAGTAATCAACTATGTAATGTAATCAACACTACTAGTCACCCACAGGTACCAATCTGAGGTTCCGGTACAAAGATTGAACACAAAAGATGAACTAGGGTTTGAGAGGAGATGGTGTTGTTGAAGATGTTGATGAAGATTGGCCTTCCAAAGATGAGAGGGTTGT
The DNA here is from genome assembly GCA_022496015.1 of Hordeum marinum. Taxonomy (NCBI): domain Eukaryota; kingdom Viridiplantae; phylum Streptophyta; class Magnoliopsida; order Poales; family Poaceae; genus Hordeum; species Hordeum marinum. The sequence continues at coordinate 448,350,514 of CM039676.1, forward strand.
TGGTGATGATGATGGCTTCGATTTCCCCGTTCGGGGGCGACGTTCCTCCCATGGAATCGCTCCGTTGGAGGGCAAAAGTGCTCCTGTCCAAGTTTTGCCTTGAGATGGTAGCGTTTTGTCCAGAAAGTCCCTTCTTGATTTTTTTTCCTAGGTCAAAACACCTTATGTACCAGAAGCTGGGCACCATAGGTGGGCTAGGCTACCCACAACCCAACAGGTCACGCCTGGGGGGCTGGCACGCCCTGGTATCTTGCGGGCACGAGGTGGCTTCCCTCTGGTAGTTATTTGCTCCATTATTTTTTATATATTCCAAAATAATTCTCCATGAATTTTTAGCTTATTTGAAGATGTGCAGAATCGGTATCTCTGATATGCTTTTTTAGGTCCAGAATTCCAGTTGTTGGCATTCTCCCTCTTTGTGTAAACCTTGCATATTAAGAGATAAAAGGCATTAGAATTACTCTACAAAGCATTATTATTCATAAAAACAATATAAATAACAATAGGAAATCATGATGCAAAATGGACATATCACCCTCCAAAAGGTAATAGATGTGGTAACAACGATGAACTCCTCGCTTTTGTGTTTCAAATGATAGTCTCCTCAACACTCAATCATGCTCTCACAGATTTAGCTTGGGTAGAAGAGATTTATTGGGTGGAAAGCAACTTGGGGAGGCTAAAAATCAAGATCCATATGGTTGGAGTGGATGGTCTTGACCTCAACACAAGGGTAGGTGGTTCTCTCTCGGAAAATTGGATATGGGAAGTGTGGGTTTGTTCTGAGTGCTTCTCTTATGAGTGGGATGCCGTATAGGAGTATATATAGGCATCTCCAAAAATCCAACTGTTACAACATTATTGGGCAACTCGATGAAACCAAAGTGAAAACTTGGTTGCACCGACTAGTGCAAAATGTGGCACTTTGGCGTTTTTAGTGAGACCAATATAGAATTCTCGGTGGTACCGATATGAGTGGCCAAGGGCAGTTACACAACTCGGTGAGACCGATTCACAATTCTTGAAAATTCTAATTCTTGTAAATGAGTCACCGGGAAGTTGGTCACTAAAACTCGGTTGCACCGATATGGAACTTGGTAGTACCGAGATGTAGGTTTGGCTATGTGTTAATGCTTTGTTTCGGTTCTCTATTAAAAGGAGGCCTTAATATCCCTTAGTTTCCTTATGGACTCGGCTGCCACAGGTAGGACAAAATATGTCATGCAAGTTCTTTTTTATAAACACATATGACTATTTACGGAATACATGCCTATATTACATTGACGAACTGGAGCTAGTTCTGTGTCGGCCTAGGTTATGACTGTTATATGATGAATATCATCCAAGGAATACGCTGATCCAGTGCCTACAATATTTTCACATATTGTTTTTTCAAAGTTACTACTACTTCTATTACTATTGCACTTGCTACAAAACTATTACTGCTACTGTTATTGTTACTACTGCTATCAAACTATCATATTACTGTGCTACTGATCACTTTGTTGCAGATATTTATCTCCGGGTGTGGTTGAATTTATAACTCAACTACTAATACTCTCAAATATTCTTTGGCTCCCCTTGTGTCTAATCTATAAATTTGGGTTGAATACTATACCCTCGAAAACTGTTGCGATCCCTCATACTTGTGGGTTATCAAACTAGCACTTGTAGAAGTTGAGCTTGTGGTAGCCTTGGTAACCCACTTGACCATAGATTGGGATTCACCTTCATATGAGTCAATCTCCTCTTTAATCTTGCCCTTGAGCTTGTGGTCTTGTGGTGGAAGGTCATCTTGAGCTTTTGTTCCCTTGGGGAGAGTATGTTCATACTTCTCCTTTTGAGGAACAAACTTGGGCTTGGGGTGTTGACCTTCTTCCCATTCAACTCCATTGGCGTTGAAGTAGCCAATGCCATGGTTCTTCCGGTATCCTCCATGCTTGCGTACAATTTCCTCAAATTGCTGACATCCGGCAAGACTTTTGTAGATACTTTTTTTCTATAATCCCATTCAATATATAATTTTCTTGCTCAAGTGTAACTTGGCTAAGAGAACCATTAGTAGAATCAATAGAACTACTATAAGCAATATCATTGGATTTATCATTTTTATTGCTACTAGATTAAAAACCTTTCTTGCCTTTGTTACTAGTTTGTTTAGCCTTAATTGTGGAATGAATGTAGAGAAGAGTAGTCATTTGGCTAGATAATAGGAAGTCTTCTTTCGAAGATCATCATTGATAGATTTAAGGAATTCATGCTCTTTCTCCAAATTGAGCTTCTCAAAGCGAAGCTTATCATGAGTTCTTACAAGCTCTCTATGATCTTATAGAGTAGGTTCATGGGCTAACTTAAGAGTGTTTAATTATTTAGTTAGTCATTCTATTTCCATATTATCATTATCACGTGACTTATCTTGACTAATGTGATTCCTAACAAGTTCATTTTGAATAATATCACTAGATTTGTCAAATAGCAAGTCATCATCTCCAAGTAAGTCATCCTCACCACTATTAAAGTCAATGTATTTGGGGTGTGATACCTTGGGGCCTTTAGCCATGAAGCAACCTCCACCCCCTTCATTTGATGAATCAAATATGTCATAGGAGTTGGAGGAAACGAGTGCAAGTCCAGAAACACCTTCATCTTGAGTATAGTCATAGTCGGAGTGATAGCTTCTCTCGGAGTGGTTGCCGAATTTGGAGTCGGAAACCCATTCACCAACATGAGCTTGATGTCTTCTTCTTGTGTAGCTCTTGGTGTACTTGTCCTTCTTCAACGAGTCTTTGCTTCTCCGGGAGGGTCTTTGTTCATAACGATCATCTCTACTCCTTCTCTCTCTTCGAGGTGACTCATCTCTTGAGCTCTTTCTTCTAGGTGACTCTTCTCTTCTTTTGTGGGGGGTCGTGCACTCATTGGAGTAGTGTCCGGGACCTCCACAGCTATAACAATTCCGGTCACGACTAGATGAACGCTTCTCTTCATATATTGAGTTGGAGGTTCTCTCTTTGCCTCTACTCTTGTAGAACTTGTTGAATTTCTTGACCATGAGGCTTATCTCTTCATTGGTAACGAGGTTGTCACTTGATGTAGCGGGAGTGTCACTTGAAGCTTTGTAAGCACCGCTAGACTTGTTGTGAAGTTCTTCCTTGTCTTTGAGTGACATCTCATGAGCAACAATCCTTCCAATTACTTTCGTAGGCTTGAGATCTTTTTAATTTGGCATCAATTGGATTAATGTGCACACGGTGTCATACTTTCCATCCAAGGCTCTAAGTATATTCTTGATGATGAATTTGTCGGTCATCTCTTTTCTTCCTAAGCCGGTAATCTCATTTGTGATGAGAGCAAGCCTAGAGTAGATTTCGGCCACTCCTTCACCATCCTTCATCTTGAACTTGTCAAGTTGACTTTGAAGCACATCCAACTTAGATTCCCTTACAGGGTCGGTACCGTCATGCATATCAACCAAATTTCCTTTGCATTCTCAAGATGGCTGATTTTGTTGAATTCTTCGGGGCATAGGCAATTGAATAGAATGTCTCATGCTTGAGAATTGTATTGCAACATCTTCAATTATTCTATTGTCACTTCATGATCTGGTTCCTTTCCATCATGAAAGAATTCACCTTGCAAGCCAACATGAACAATAGCCCATACAGCAGGGTTATGACCAAAAATATGCCTTTTCATCTTATGCTTCCAACTAGCAAAGTTTGTACCATCAAAATATGGACCTCTACGATGATAGTTTCCCTCCCTAGACTCCATACTTTGCTAGGTTGTGAGACCAATGCCATGGATACCAATGCTTTGATACCACGTGTAGGGATCGAAAGTAGGTCTAGAGGGGGTGATTAGACTACTTCACCAAATAAAAACCTAACATTTTCCCAAGTTAATTGGTTGGCAGATTTTATCAATTCTAGCATATCAATTTCACCCTACACATGCATTTCTACGAGTATTGGACTGGAAAGTAAAGACAATCATATGTAAGAGGATAAGGGTAGGAAGATCAAACGCAATTTGGAGACACGAAGATTTTTCCCGTGGTTTCGACAGTAGGTGGCGCTATCGTACATCCACGTTTATGGAGAATTCAACCCACGGAGGGTAACAGTCGCGAGAGTCCACGAAGGGCTCCACCCATGAAGGGTTCCATGAAGAAGCAACCTTGTCTATACCATGATGGCCTACGTCCACGGAGGACTAGCCTAACTCGGGGTAGATCTTCACGAAGTAGGCGATCTCCTTGCCCTTACAAACTTCTTGGTTCAACTCCACAACACGAAGTAGGAGGCTCCCAAACGATACATAACTAATCTAGGAGGCACCACTCTCCAAAAGGTAATAGATGCGGTAACAACGATGAAATCCTTGCTCTTGTGTTTCAAATGATAGTCTCCTCAACACTCAATCACTCTCTCACGAATATGGCTTGGGTAGAAGAGATTGATTGGGTGGAAAGAAACTTGGGGAGGCTAGAAATCAAGATCCACATGGTTGCAGTGGATGATCTTGATCTCAACACAAGGGTAGGTGGTTCTCTGTCAGAAAATTGGATATGGGAAGTGTGGGTCTGTTCTCAGTGCTTCTCTTACGAGTGGGATGTGGTGGGGGGTATATATAGGCATCTACAAAATCCAATCGTTACAACATTATTGGCCAACTCGGTGAAACCAAAGTGAAAACTCGGTTGCACCAACTAGTGCAAAATGTGGCAACTTTGGCATTTTCGGTGAGACTGATATATAATTCTTGGTGGTACCGATATGAGTGGCCGATGGCAGTTACACAACTCGGTGAGATCAATTCACAATTCTCGAAAATTCCAATTCTTCTAAATGAGTCACCAGGAAGCTGGTCACTGAAACTCGGTTGCATCGATATGGAACTTGGTAGTACCGAGATGTAGGTTTGGCTAGGGTTTTGACACGGTGTAGCCGAAAGGATATAGTTGGTGGCACCGATTTTGAGTGGTAGGGTTTAAGGTAGAATATTTGTGGGAGATCTTGTGAGTGATTTTGGTGGCTAACACTTGATCATTTTGAGCATCTCATTCACCATTATTAACTCATCCCCTTTTAATAGTATTGGTTTTCCTAAGGACTCAAAGTGATTTCTCACAAAGTAAAATGTAGAGTCTTCATGCTTGTAGCTTGGCCAATCATATTCCTTGCATCTTGGGGTCTCCTCACAATCATTTGCCAATCAAGACATTGAACTTTTTCCTAAAATATACTTAGTGAAAACATTAGTCCACTAAAATATATGTTGTTATTAATTACCAAAACCACCTAGGAAGATGTTGTGCTTTCACACATGCATGACACCTTACCCATCACAGTAGTTATATTTCTCTTAACATGCATGAGAAATGCTACTTATGTTCTATATTGTTGATAGCGATATAATAAACAAAAAATATTACATTATATTTATTTTAATTCTATTTATGTTTTATCAACAAATATTGTAATGAATCCCGCAACAATGCGCGGGGTATCATCTCATACAAGCAATGTACGTGTCCAGTGCCTTATATAGTGCGATATATACAATTTGACGCATATTTGCAAAGTGCGATGCAATACTATAGCCATTAGAGTGATGTCACGTTGTAGCTTATAGATGTGCAATTAATGTACCCATTCATTCCATATCTTCAATATATATACAATTAATGTAATGTTATAGTCTATAGATTTGTCGATAAATGTACGCATTCATTTTTTAAGCAAAACCATATCTTCAAGATATATACAATCGATTAATCTATAACGTGCATGTGTGGAATGAATGTACACATTCAATGTTGGATGCTATTGCATATTTTCTAGATATATACAACCGATAGCCTATACATACATGATTAATATAGACATTCATTGTTTGATGCAATGTCGTATCTTCAAAATATACAACTAATGTATGATGTGTCCTCTGGATGAGCAACTAATGTACACATTAATTGTTTGATACAGTGCCATATCTTCAAGTTATACAGCTAATGTATCTATCATATCTCAAACAAGCCTATATAAATCAAACCATAGCTAACAAAGTCATGTATCCCACACATTCATAAAGCCACACAAATCCTATATTGCACTATTCTAACATAGTCATAGCCATGGCGAAACTCATGTGCTTATGTTTCATCATTCTTGCCATTACGATAGCCGTGTCAGCTGATGAATGCGAGGGTGATCGACTGGACATGATCAAGCAGTGTGGCCAGTATCAAAAATTTCCAGCAAAGCCAAAGCTAGACCCATCGAGCGCGTGTTGTGCAGTGTGGCAGAAGGCGAACATCCCATGCCTTTGCGCCGGTGTCACCAAGGAGAAAGAGAAGATATGGTGTATGGAGAAGGTCGCCTACGTCGCCAATTTCTGCAAGAAGCCATTCCCACATGGCTACAAGTGCGGAAGTAAGTGAAATATATTAAGGGAGTTATGAGGATGGGCATTGCTTGCATGAAGTTTTTATATTATTTTTTGTTTTGATTCACACGGTTTTTTGTTTTAGTTTTTGATCATAAGTTTGGTCAAATTGATTGATCTTGCAGGTTACACATTCCCTCCTCTGGCGCAGTGATGCTATTTTAATTATGGAAGGAGAAGCGGTGGTTTTTACATTTCATGTGTTTGGCCTCACAAAAACTTCTCTTTTAGATCTGTAATTTTTGAGGTTGTGCTTAGGATGGTTTGTGTTAAGCAGTATGTATGAGAACGTTTGTGAAATGAATAAAGTTTCTCCTTATATTGTCTAAATTATATTTGTTCGTATATCAATTTTTGTTATATTTATGGCTCATGGTTAACAAACACGACGGCGTACAACGATTTGGTGAGGTGTAGTACCAGCATCTCCGGGTGCAATATGCCATAACTTAAACGACAAACAATAAACGTATTTACGAACCAACCTGTGGTTGAATGGTTAAGAGGAAAATGGTATCTCCAATCCATCAGAGTTCAAGTCCCAAACTTGACATTGGTCCTTGCATTATTTCTGTATTTATCTTAGGCTTTGGCCGATGTTCGTTTAGTGAGGGGAGGCATTTCCGTTGACTTAGAGGCGCCTATGGTAACTCTGCAAAATCTCAAGATATTATGTTAGCTTAGTCTTTCGGAGGTTCTCATATCGATACGGTATGCATGTGTACGTTTATAGAGGTGGGTGTATATGAAAGATTTCAATTGTTCTGTTTTCAAAAGAGCATATAAGTACCAAAACGCAGTTAACGAACGTGTCCTCGCTTGTTTTCTTGTCTTTTCAACTAATCAAGTAATGTTTTTTAGGGCAATGAAATGCATCTAATCCTAGCTCTCTCACGTAATTAGCCTTGTTAGCCGTCTGTTTGGATGATTGATCCCTGACCGTCAGATCTACTGCATCTAGCGTTCTATAGCATTCTATGATTCTAACACAACTGTCCTAAGGGGGTTACTGCTCGAGAAGAAACAACCGAGGCCTCTGGTTCATTGATCCCCTCGTCGGCTGGATTGACTCCCGTCGTGCGTCTCTGCTGAAGCGCTTCTTACATGATCCCCTGGGCGCCTCCGATCACGCTTGATCGGCTAGCTTCGCTGGCGCCCCATCCCCTCGCGCAACTGGCTCCCTTGCATCCTCTCGACCGAGCAGTCTTCTTTGCGGAGAAGGTAGAGCACCGAAAACAGATCAGACCTTGTTGGGCTGTCTCAAGCGACCCAAAGCGGACGTGTGGTATGCGGATGATGCGCCTCCGTTGACGCCCCACTCTCCTCTCCTCGTCCCGTCACCGCATCACATGCCTATACCCTCTGATCTCTTTGTAAGTGTTAGACATAAGCCACGCGTGTTTGTGGACGTCGAGCCCGGCGCCGGTGCGTGGCCGCGTCGATGGTTGTGGCGAGTGTGTTGTGACATGCAGGTGGGCTCACGGTCGACGGGGGAGCGAGTTGCCAGGGCGTGCGTGTGTGCGCATGCATGGTGCGTGGGCGCTGCGTCTCCTGCAGGCTACAAAGCGGGCCACGTCCTGGTTGTTAGTAGCGTGCATGTAGCTAGGGATTAGCTAGGTAGTTAGTGCATGGGTTAGTGGCCGATCTGGACGGATGGGCTCTGTGTGGCTCTGCGTATTAATGTGGCCATGCTGTTGTTGTGTAGAGGAGCAGCTAGGAGAAGATGTAGTCTCCCATAGGTTTGGTAGCCGGCCGGCAGGTCGCCGTGGAGGACCGCCGGGGCTGTCCAGATGTGTGTTGGAGTGTGCCTCTTCGTGTGTCGGTATGTGTCGAGTCATGGGTATGTGTTCAGTGTGAGTAAAGTGAAGCTGTTTGTGCGGTCGAGACGCCGTTCGTGCGGCGAGGCGTTTGTGTGCCGGAAAAAATCGTGTGGTCCTTTTCTTCCACCTTCGTCCGACGTATGGGTCGTCGGTGGGTTTGTCCCAACAGTAAGTACTACCTCCGTCCGAAAATACTTGTCATAAAAAAATGAATTTATCTATAATTAAAATAAGTCTAGATACATTCATTTTTAGGACAAGTATTTTCGAATGGAGGAAGTAGTTATTTGAACGCGGTGGCAACGGTGAAGGAAAGGTCGGAGGTGCGATGGTCGGAAAGACTTATCCCCTCTTTGTCTGCCAGGGAAGATGGGCTAGAGCAGCGTCATTTCAGGTGAGGAAAGAGAAAGGGCCTGAGCGGTGATGGATAAAGAGGAGGCGTAAGCCAACTCATATTGCAGTGAGCGAACAACACTCGAGGAGCAGGCAGAACCCTGGCAGGTGGAGATAGGCGAGGCTTCATCCTTCGTGTGCAAGTGGAAGAGTGGCAGGTATTTTGGTCAGCGTCTAGAGCAACAGCGTCTCCGGCCAGGTCAAGCAGCAGGTTGTTTGATGCCTTTGGGCGGACGGACTGATGGTGTTTGCACGCGGACGTTGAAGTAGGTTTCTTGGCATCCATACTTGTGTATCAACCCGGCAATCCAACACATGGACGGCCGCGCTCATGGACACACGTTTCGAATGGGTAGGGTATGGGTAGCCATATTTATTCATGGATAAACCCGATAGGTTATCCGATTAATTATGGATAGGGTATGGGTATAAAATTATGTCCATGGATCGTTGATGGGTCACCCGTTTAATATTAGTGATTAAAATGTATTTTTATTTTATATAATATGTGGGCATTTTGAGTAAAGATACATGCTAATTAATCTCTTTAGAAGGACCCAACGCTGCCATTAGCGACGCATGCATATGCATCTTTGTCGTCCTTTTTGTTTCTTGTCGATCTTTTCAAAACGTTTAACTTTGAAACAGTGCAGTATTTCGGCCTATTGGGCCTCGAACAGCTGAATACCATGCACGAGGTGTGTATTGTGTAGCCCTGGTCATGGGCAGTCCGGCCCGGTCGGTCCGAAAAAGCCCGATCCAGCCCGGCCTGATCTTGTCGACGGCCCGGGCTCGGGCCTACATTTTGAGTCCGGTGGCCGGGCCGGGTCGGGCTCGGGCCCGATGAAACTGAAGATTACACCTAAGCCGGGCCGGGCTTTTTTGGGGCTTAGACCAGGCTTGGGCCCAAAACCTAGGCCCGACGACCGGGCTGGGTCAGGCACGGGCCTGGGTTTTCAGTGCCAGACTTTTTTCGGCCCGGGCTGAGGCCCGGTCCGGTCCGAGGTATGGCCAGGTATAGTGTTGTGCATAGCAATAAGCTGAGCACTGGAGTACCACATTTAATCCCACCTCGCTTTGCTAGAGCGAATGGTAGGTTGCGCTCTATTATAAAGGAGACAAGGAAGGCATCCTTCGAAGTGAAAGGCATCAGGCAACCAAACGCCCAACAGGCAGACATTTTGTAAAATCTATATCTATACCTATTAATAAAAGAAATAAGTATTTTTTGTTCGTCATACATGTTTATAGAAAACCCCTTGAAGTTTTTGACAAGAAACCCAAACTATAGAAAATCTCATCCGCACCATCCGTGGCCCGCGTGCAATTGGGGGAGGTCGAACTCAAGACGTCTTTCTCATATGCGAACAATCAGCTGAGCTATCTTACTATTTATGGTAGAAGTTAACGTTACCAAACTAAATAATTTCACATTGTTAGACTGATCATTTTTAACGTCCCGGTCCACTCGCCCGCAGGATGAAACTTTGGCCCAAGCCGGGCCATCTATCCTAGCCCGACTAGAGTCGGGAGAGGAGGCAAAAATAATTGATGGCATGAGGAATTGAACTCAAAACCTCTCTTCGACCGATCAAGATGGCAACCAACTAAGCTTGCTTGCGTGCTACTGATAAAGCTGGATAGGTTAGTCTATAATAAATAGTACGATCTCGCTTCTTTACACTTTTAACGTTCCGATCCACTCGTCTGCAGAGACCATGAAAAGAAAAGAAAATTTATAAAGCAGAAAACGTGGAGGAGCAATGTATTGGGAATCCGAATCTATATAACAACTAATGCACCAAAAGTACTGCAATTAGACGGGGAGATGGTGGAACTTGGAGCCTTCAAACGGTCTGCACAAAATTAACATAACAAAAACTTGCATCAAAAAACATATCCAGAACTTGGGATATTGAAGGATATAATACTGACATATATACGTGAGTATGGGCTCCACTAGACTCTTTCTTTTTTCTATTGCTTCTGTATAATTGGTAAATCATTATTTTTATTAATGAAAATTAGCATAGAACAATTTGCAGTTCAAAAGATGGGCTTCACTAGAAAATAAAATATTTCACTATTCCCATCTTTAGCTATTTTATCCTATTTTGTTATGATAAAGTAGAATATTTCTTATTTTCCCTTTTGAGGTGTGGTAGTTCAAATTTTGTGTACAGAAAAATGTAATTGATCATTGTAGAGTTTATACGTGTGTAAGAAAAAAATAAGATAATATTGTACTATGGGATGCCTTAATCTTTTATCAGCCTGTGATCCACTATCAATTTTGAATATCTCTGCCCTAGATTTATTCCGAATCAGCTAAGGCGTCCGAGAGGGAATAATGTGAGAAGGAAGGAGGACTACTCCACAACGATTCTCGAGAGCAACAAGTCAAAACCAATGACGACAGCTCTATCATCACTTTGCACACAGATAAAATGGATAAGCTGAAACTCTTTCTTGGCGCCAAATCCGGTTAATTGTTGGGAAGGCCACCAATAAAGACAATCCATGTTGCTCATCTGGACACCATGGACATGTTCCAACTCTTTCTTGGCACCAAACTGGTTTTGGTCGACCAGGCCACAAATGACGACCATGTTTAAACTTATCATCGATGTTTATTAAAAATGAATATAAAGATTATTCACAATGGTACATGAAGCAAGTTGTTCCTCATTTTTCGCCCGGTGCAACGCACGGGCATTTGTACTAGTACTAAATAAAAATATTGGACCCATGGGTGCCCTATTGGGACGGGTCACCCGTCGGGTTCAGGCATGGGTCTCGTTATCTGCCAATGGGTAGGGTCGTGGGCAGACTCTACACCCATTAAATATTCGGGCATGGGTCTGGAAGAGCTTGACCCGGCCATACCCGACCCGACTTCCAGCTAGGTTGACTTGTGTAATGTTCATAGGTGGATCAACCGGTGGAGTCTACATGCCGAGAGAAGACACATACACCGGGATGCGGTGCGGGTATCACTCTTGATCGACGTGCCACTTTGATGTCAGCTCCAGTTAGAGGTTGTGTCCTCTCTAGACCGGCATGAATGTGGCGCTAGCATTCTAGAGCGACACTAGCGTGATTGAATGTGCGGCAACTACTTTGCATGGGAAAGAGTGCGGGAGAGTGATAGGGTTTTGGACAGGTTCAAGTTGTTTGTCGTGTATGTAACAGCGGTCCAGACGCCCGCAAAGCCCTCTTGTTTGTCTCCGGTTTATAGGAAAACAGACATTCGGTCTGGTGACCCGCGCTTGACGGCAAATCGCATCCGAACAACTCGATCTGGACGGATGCGGACAATTTGGGGGTCCGTGTTGAAGACCCTTAGTAAGGACATCCCCAGCACCGACCCTCAAACAACCCACAACCGTTCGGATCGTGCGGTTCACACATGTTTTTTCATCCAACACAGTCCTGTATCAGTCCACAGGCCGTGTCGGACGTGCTTTTTCCCGCAAATCGAAGAAAAAGTGAGGGGGGTTACCGACGTCCAAACCGTTGCCACGTCTGAGTCTGGCAACTGTGGCCCACCCAAAATCCTCCTTACTCGTCCGTGTGTGCTCCCGCCCATCAATAGCTTCCCTTCATGCCGCTCTAGAGTGGCCGATTTGCATTGACGTCGGCCCAGAGCAGGCGGGGACTCTCACTGCTTGCATTGAAGTGGTGCACCGGCCGAGAGAGCACCGCCCGTTGCACGCCTAGCTAAACATGCCTACTCGCCGCATTCAAACGATCGTAGACTGACCGCCTTCCTAAATTAAACACATGTGTGTGCCAAGAAACCTACTCTATTCACATGTTTGTTCGCTAGCCGACCGGCATTAAACACAACACTGCTTGGCTCCGTGCGTCCGCTCGCTACTTAAACAATGCCAGACGCCTAGAAAAAATCACAGGACACCTACAGTCTTCATCTCCTCCTTGCACCAATCCCCCCCCCCCCACACACACACACACTCTTTGTGGCGTGTGCCAAGCAGGAAGAGGAGTTCTACGGCATAAAAGTTGGTTGGGTGGCCCACCGAGCCAACTCTCTACTCCACCTCCCTCGACTCTCTAGGCCATCGGTACCATGGGTGAGGCTCCAAGACAACGTGTCCAGTAGTAACTTGCCGAACAAAGCCAGCTCATGAAGGAGTGGCGAATTACTGCCCTGGACCAGGCCCACACCTCCCACACGTGTGATCGCGTTATCCGTTGTCAACATAAGCGAAAATGCGCCCTGCAAGCGAAGAAAGAACTCGGCTTCGCGGAGATCAACAAGGTGGTGGCCAACAAGTCCACGACAACCACCAACATCAAGGAAAAATGCATGCATTTCAAAAAAATGATCACCAATTTTAAAAGATTGTATTCACAGTAAAAAAATGTTCCCCGATTCGAAAACAAATGTTCACAAGTTTTTAAAAAATGTTCAAAATTCAAAAAGCATATTCATGAATTCTAATTCATAATTGCACAAAACATGCTCACAAATTTGAAAAATGTTCATGATGAAAAACATTGTTCGCGGATCTGAAAAATGTTCACAATGTCTAAAAATATGTTCACGAACTCGAACAATGTTGAAGATTAAAAAAATTGGGAATCTGAAAAATGTTAACCACTTCATTACAAAAATGTTCATGAAAACGAAAAAGTTTAAGGTTTTGGAAAAATGTTCACAATTTCAACAGAAAGTTGGTGAACATAACTATATGTTCAGAAAAATATAAAATAAAACAAAAAAATATAAAAGTAAATTTTTTAAAATAAAAGAACAATATAAAACCATTATCAAAAAAAACAAAAAGGAAAAAAGAAAAACCAAAAGTCAAAAAACAAAAACAAAACCTTCCCAGGCCCCATGGCTGTGTCGTAATGTGTATGTGCGGGGTATACCTGGCCATACCTCGGGTCGGAAAAAGCCCGACGCTAAAAACCTATGCCCAAGCCTGGCCCGGCCCGGCCATCGGGCCTGATTTTTTAGCCCAAGCCCGGCCCGAGCCCAAAAAAGCCCGGCAAGCCCTCCCCGGCGTAGGCGTAAATTTCAGTTTCTTCGGGCCCGAGCCCGGCCCGGCCACCGGGCTCAAAATTTAGGCCCGAGCCCGGTCTGTGGGCAAGGTCAGGCCAGGCCGGGTCAGGCTTTTTTTGGCTGGGTCAGGTCGGACCGACGGGGCCGGACTGCCCATGGCCAGGTATACTGCGGGGACAAGCGCCGGTCTGCGCACCGAATATGTTCCGCCACAGGATTCATGAAAATCCTAGCTGCCGCATTTTGCGGCAGATTGTCAGCCTATCGCACACTGTATCAATCGAATGGGCCTGTCCATCTGTATGTTCAAAGCACCGGTTTTGTGAGGTTCCAGACAGCTTTTGCGTAAACTGTTTGTTTTCTAGTTTTTCTTTGTCTTTTGGTTTTCTTTTTTACTTTTTGTTATCTTTTTTCGTTAATCTGTTTCTTTTTTTATTTTCCATTTCCTTTTAATTTTTGCCTTTTACCTTTTCCTTTTTTCTTTTTCTATTTCGAGGTTATTTCATACTCATTTTTAAACTAAGTTCATGTTTGAAAATTGTTCTTAAATTTTAAAAAACGTTCTGAAAGTTTGAAAAATGTTCTTGCTTTAGTAACTATTCTAACTCTCGAAAAATGGTTGTTTTTCAATAATTGTTCACAACTTCATAAAATGTTCGGGATATTCAAAAAATATTCTCTTTCTTAAAAAATGTACTTGTTTTTGTTTTCAGTTTGTTTCCTTCATTATTTTTCCTATTTATTTATTTTTTAATTTTCAAAAAAAATGAATTTCAAAAAATGTTATCGTGTTTGAAATTTGTTCACAATTTTTTAAAAATGTCCGTGCTTCAAAAAAAATCAGGCATTACAAAATTATTCTTGCATTCAAAACGCGTTCATACTTTCGAAAATGCTCACATTTCAAAAATTGTTCTCGTATTAAAAAAATTCATAATTTTTACAAAATGACCATATTACCAAAATATCATAGATCAAGAAAATGTTCTTGTTTTCGGCAAAAAAAATCATGATTCCTTATAAATATTTGTGCTTCAAAAATTGTTCTCCTTTTTAAAATTTGTTCACAATTTTCATAAAACTTCATGTTTAAGAAAATAGTGTCATTCGCAAAAGTTGTTCAAAATTTTCATAAAAATGTTTGTGTTTCAAAAGTGTCCAGGAATTTCAAAAAAGAAATCTATTTTTCAAATTTTCTTCACAATTTAAGAGAAATGTTCGTGTTTCAAAAAAAATACGAATTCTAAATAATATTCGCGTTTTCCATGTTTTGTTCGATATTTCAAAAGGTTCCCCATGTATCAAAATTTCTGTTCTTTCACGAACAATATTTAGAAAATTTTAAAATCTGACCAAAAATGTTTTCGATTTTTAAGAAAAAAATCAAACATGAGTTTAGTTTAAAAAGGATAAAGTAACCTTGGAAAATAAAAAGGGGAAAAGAAGAAATAGAAATGGAAAAAAGGAAAAGGATAAAAACTGAGCTGAGTCGGCCCAGTCGACGAGAGCACATGTCCTGAATACGTATGACATAGAGATTGTGGAGTTGCCGTTTGGAATAGCTCCAAGTGGATCATGGTAGCAGTGTCTACAGTATGACATAGAGATTTACAAAGTACACACGGATCTGAATGTCGCAGACCCGTTGACTAAAACCTCTTTCACATGAAAAACATGATCGAACCCTAGAACTCATTGGGTGTGAGATTCATAACAAATCACATAGCGATGTGAGCTAGATTATTGACTCTAGTGCAAGTGGGAGACTGTTGGAAATATGGTCTATAGGAAATAATAAATTATTTATTTCCTTGTTCATGATAATCGTTTATTATCCATGCTAGAATTGTATTCATCGAAAACTCAGATACATGTGTGGATACATAGACAACACCATGTCCCTAGTATGCCTCTAGACTAGCTCGTTAATAAAATATGGTCAAGGTTTCCTGGCCATGGACATGAGATGTCATTTGATAAACGGGATCACATCATTAGGAGAATGATGTGATGGACAAGACCCAAACTATAAACATAGCATATGATCGTGTCAGTTTATTGCTATAGTTTTTTGCATGTCAAGTATCTGTTCCTATGACCATGAGATCATGCAACTCACTAACATCGGAGGAATACCTTGTGTGTATCAAACGTTGCAACGTAACTGGGTGACTATAAAGGTGCTCTACAGGTATCCCCGAGGGTGTGTGTTGGGTTGGCATGGATCAATACTGGGATTTGTTACTCCGTGTGACGGAGAGGTATCTCAGGGCCCACTCGGTAATACAACATCACTATAAGGCTTGCAAGCAATGTGACTAAGTGTTGGCCACGGGATCTTGTATTACGGAACGAGTAAAGAGACTTGCCGGTAATGAGATTGAACTAGGTATAGAGATACCGACGATTGAATCTCGGGCAAGTAACATACTGGTGAACAAAGGGAACATCATACGGGATTAACTGAATCCTTGGCATAGAGGTTCAACCGATAAAGATCTTCATATAATATGTAGGAACCAATATGGGCATCTAGGTTCCGCTACTAGTTATTGTCTGTAGAGGTGTCTCGGTCATGTCTACATAGTTCTCGAACCCGCGGGCTCTGCACACTTAAGGTTCGATGACGTTTTGGTAGTATAGAGTTATGTATGGTGGTGGCCGAAGGTTGTTCGGAGTCCCGATGAGATCCCGGACGTTACGAGGAGCTCCGGAATGGTTCGGAGGTAAAGATTGATATATATAGGAAGTCCTGTTTTGGTCATCGGAAAAGTTTCGGGCTCATCGGTAGAGTACTAGGAGTGGCGGGAGGGGTACCGGGGACCATCGGGAGGGGTGTCTCGACCCAAAGGGCCTCATGTGCTATGGGAGGAGTCAACCAGCCCTTAGTGGGCTGGACGAGCCCCCCACTAAGGCCCATGTGGCTAGGGGTGGGAAAACCCAAAGGTGGAGAGGTGGAAAGAGTTTCCAAGTGGAAAGGAGGAATCCTACTCCTAATAGGATTGGAGTAGGACTCCTCCACCTCCAATTTCGACCAAACCTTGAGGGTTTGAGGCTGCCTCCTCCCCACCCTCCATCCTATATATACTAGAGGATTTAGAGGGAAGAGCTAACCCTAATTGCCACGTGCTGCCCTCTTCTTCTCCTCTAGATCTGTTTCTCCTCTAGATTGATTCTGTAGTGCTTGGCAAAGCCCTGCCGGATCAGGTGCACCGCCGCCGCCGCCACGCCGTCGCGTTGCCGGAGAACTCATCTACCTCTTCGATCCCTCTTGCTGGATCAAGAAGGCATAGATCGTCATCGAGTTGTACGTGTGCTGAACACGGAGGTGCCATCCGTTTGGCGCTAGATCGGAAGGACCGTGATCAAGATCGCGAGACGATTCGTGATTGCATCGCAGGACGGATCTGATGGGATCACGGGACGGATCGTGATTGGATTGCGAGATGGGTCGTGATGGGATCACGGGACGCTCGGCGATTTGGATCATGAAGACGTTCGACTACATCAACCGCGTTTCTTAACGCTTCCCGCTTAGCGATCTACAAGGGTATGTAGATCCACTCTCCCCCTCGTAGATGCTCATCACCATGGATAGATCTTGCGTGTGCGTAGGAAATTTTTTGTTTCCCATCCAATTTTCCCCAACAAAATACACTATCTTGGACATCTTCTATGATTGTGATCTCATTAATTATTTCCAAACTCAAGCAAATTAGTTGAAATTGGACGAGGAAGACAACTTAATGAGTTATGTTTGGGCATATTTGTATAGAAGTTATATTGTAATGGATCCTCCAACATGTGGTGCTTGCTTCCACTTCATACTAGCCAAAACTCCCGCGCCAAGTAGAAGTACTATTTGTGCATCCAAACACCCTTAAACCAGTTTTGCCATGAGAGTCCACTACACCTACCTCTGGATTGAGTAAGATCCTTCAGGTAATTTTTCATCGGTGCAAAAAGCAATAAATATTTCTCCTAAATATGTATGATCTTTTATTGTAAGGGAAAATAAGCGTTGTACAAACTTGTGATGGTAAATAAATAAAAGCGACGGACTGCATAATAAAGGTTGCTATCACAAAGGGCAATACAACATGGCGTTCCTTTGCATTAAGGTTTTGCACATCCAAAAACAAAAAGCACATGACAATCTCTGCTTCCCTCTGCGAAGGGCCTATCTTTTACTTTCTAGTACTTACCTTTATGCAAGAGTCATGGTGATCTTCACCACTTCCTATATTTCTCCTTTTTCTCTTGGAAAGCATCATGTGTTGGGGAATGATCTATACATATATATCCACATAAATATATTTGATCATGAATTATTATTGTTGACAATTATCTATATTTGATCAACACCGGCAACCACCTTGATGCCGAGGGCACCAGTGAGGACCACTGGTGAGGCACCCCCAGGAGGAAATGGGAGGTAGAGGGCTCCATGGCAGGAGCCACAATGCCACTTTTGTTGGCGAGCTCACGCAGAAGCACGGCGACGGCAGAACATGTGGGGTGGCGGAGGAGGAAGACGCGGAGCACTACAGAAGATGGCGGGGAGCGGTAGAGGGCAAAAGGCATTGACGACCGACGAGAAGACACCAAGCAGGGGGCGGGGGCGCAGTGCCCAACCATGGAGGCAACAACGGACGGAGCCCCTGCCGACACAGTAGCGGCAAATGGGGCCGATTTGCAGGGAGGCGGAGGAGAGGGGGTGGCGATGGTGGATGCACTCACGGAGAGGAACTGAACCGCCCCACTGCCACCATCCCTGTGTTGGAAATATGCCCTAGAGGCAATAATAAATTAGTTATTATCATATTTCCTTGTTCATGATAATCGTTTATTATCCATGCTATAATTGTATTGATCGGAGACTTAGATGCATGTGTGGATACATAGACAAAACCATGTCCCTAGTATGCCTCTAATAGACTAGCTCGTTGATCAAAAGATGGTTAAGGTTTCCTAGCCATGGACATGAGATGTCATTTGATAACGGGGTCACATCATTAGGAGAATGATGTGATGGACAAGACCCAAACTGCAAACGTAGCATATGATCGTGTCAGTTTATTGCTACTGTTTTCCGCATGTCAAGTATGTGTTCCTATGACCATGAGATCATGCAACTCACAGATATCGGAGGAGTTCCTTGTGTGTATCAAACGTCGCAACGTAACTGGGTGACTATAAAGGTGCTCTACAGGTATCTCCGATGGTGTCTGTTGAGTTGGCATGGATCGAGACTGGGATTTGTTACTCCGTGTGACGGAGAGGTATCTCGAGGCCCACTCGGTAATGCAACATCACAATAAGCCTTGCAAGCAATGTGACTAATTGTTAGTTGCGGGATCTTGTATTAAGGAACGAGTAAAGAGACTTGCCGGTAACGAGTTTGAACTAGGTATGGAGATACCGACGATCGAATCTCGGGCAAGTAACATACTGAAGAACAAAGGGAACGTTATACGGGATTAACTGAATCCATGACATAGAGGTTCGACCGATAAAGATCTTCGTAGAATATGTAGGAACCAATGTGGACGTCCAGGTCCCGCCATTGGTTATTAATCGTAGAGGTGTCTCGGTCATGTCTACATAGTTCTCAAACCCGTAGGGTCTCCACACTTAAGGTTTGGTGACGTTTCGGTAGTGTAGAGTTATGTATGGTGGTGACTGAAGTTTGTTCGGAGTCCCGGATGAGATCCCGGACATCACGAGGAGCTCCGGAATGGTCGGGAGGTAAAGATTCATATATAGGAAGTCCCAGTTTGGTTTCCGGAAAAGTTTCGGGCTCATCGCTAGTGTACCGGGAGTGCCGGTAGTGTACCGGGAGGCCTCCGGGAGGGGTATTTCGACCCCAAGAGGTCCATGGTCTGTGGGAGAATAATAACCAGCCCTTAGTGGGCTGGTAAAACAGCCACAAAGGCCCATGGCGCAGGAGAGAAAGTCCTAAAGCAAAAAGTGGAAAATCAGCCAATAGGAGGCAATCCTACTCCAACTAGGATTAGAGGTGAAGTAGGATTGCTTCCCACCTCCTATTTCGGCCGACCCAAAGGCCTTGGCTGCCTATCCTCTCCTCTCCTCCTATATATACTAGTGGATTGGGTGGTTTTTGGACAGAATTTCCGGCCACGTGCTACCCGTTACACCGGTGCATAGTTTCTCCTCTAGATCGGTTTTCTGCAGCGCTTAGGCGAAGCCCTGCCGGAATTGCTCCACCACCATCACCGGAGCGCCGTCACGCTGCCGGTGAACTCTCTCTCCTCTCCACCTCCTCTTGCTGGATCAAGACGGTGGAGATCGTCATCAAGCTGCACGTGTGCTGAACGCGGAGGTGCCGTCCGTTCGGCGCTAGATCGGAAGGACCGTGATCGAGATCGCGAGACGGTTCATGATGTGATCACGGAATGGATCGTGATGAGTTCGCAGGACAGATCGTGATCAAGATCGTGAGACGGATCGTGATGAGTTCGCGGGATGGATCATGATGTGTTCGTGGGACGGTTCGTGATTGGATCGCGGGACGCTCGGCGATTTGGATCGCGAAGAAGTTCGACTACACCAACCGCGTTTCTTAACGCTTCCCGCTTAGCGATCTACAAGGGTACGTAGATCCACTCTCCCTCTCGTAGATGCTCATCACCATGGATAGGTTTGCGTGTGCGTAGGAAAAAAATTTGTTTCCCATGCGACGTTCCCCAACAGTGGCATCATGAGCTAGGTTGATGGTTCGATGAGATCTCGAGTAGAACACAAAAGGTTTGTGGGCGTTGATGCTTAGATTGCTTCCTCCCTTGGTCAGATTTTGGTTCAGCGGGATTGTGAGATGAAGCGCCCCGGACCAACATTACTCGTACGCTTACGAGAGACCGGTTCCCTCGACGCAACTTGTTGCTTAGATGGCTTGCGGGTGACAGTTTCTCTCACTTTAGTTGGATCAGATCCGACAAAGGCGGTCCTTGAGAAGGTTGAAAAGCAATCTATGTATCATCGTTGTGGTTTATGCGTAGGTGAGAATTGTTCTTGTTAGATACCCATAGCAGCCACGTAAAACATGCAACAACAATGAGAGGACGTCTAACTTGTTTTTGCAGGGTATGTTGTGATGTGATATGGCCAATTAAATGATGAGATATATGTGATGTATGAGATGATCATGTGATGTATAGAATTTCATGACTTGCATGTCGTTGAGTACAGCAACCGGCAGGAGCCATAGGGTTGTCTTTAATTATTGTATGACCTGCGTGTCAATCATTAAGCGCTATGTAATGCTTTACTTTATTGCTAAGCTGTAGCAATAGAAGTAGAAGCAGGGCTGGCGCCACAACCCCAATGGCAACACATTGATGGAGATCAAGATGATGGAGATCATGGTGTTGTGCCGGTGATGATGGAGATCATGCCGGTGTTTCGAAGATGGAGATCTTAAACACAAGTTCATGGCCATATCATGTCACTTATGAATTGCATGAGATGTTAATCCTTTTATGCACCTTGTTTTGCTTATTACGGCGGTAGCATTATAAGGTGATCCCTCACTTGAATTTCAAGATGAACTATGTTCTCCCCGAGTGTGCACCGTTGCGAAAGTTCGTCGTGTTGAGACACCACGTGATGATCGGGTGTGATAGACTCTACGTTCACATACAACGGGTGCAAGCCAGATTTGCACGCGCAGAACACTAGGGTTAAACTTGACGAGCCTAGCATGTACAGACATGGCCTCGGAACACGAGAGACCGAAAGGTCGAACATGAGTCATATAGTAGATATGATCAACATAATGATGTTCACCATTGCAGCCACCTCAACTCACGTGATGATCGGACTTGAGTTGGTGAATTTGGATCATGTATCACTCGAATGATCGGAGGGATGTCAATTTGAGTGGGAGTTCTTAAGTAATATGATTAATTGAACTCATTATCATGAACATAGTCAAAGTGTCTTTGCAAATTATGTTGTAGATTACTAGCTCGCGCTGTATCTCCCTTAAACTTTTATATGTTCCTAGAGAAATAGAGTTGAAAGATGTTGTAGCAATATTGCGGACTGGGTCCGTGATCTGAGGATTGTCCTCATTGCTGCACAGAAGGCTTATGTCCTTAATGCACCGCTCGGTGCGCCACCCCCTCTAGCGTCGTCTATAGATGTTGTGAACATCTAACATGCACGTTTCGATGACTACTTGATAGTTTAGTGCGTCATGCATTACGGCTTAGAATTGAGGCTCCGAAACATTTTGAACGTCACGGAACATATGAGATGTTCTAGGAGCAGAGATTGTGATCTCAGGCTCATGCCTGTGTTGCGAGATATGAGATCTCCAACAAGATTCTTTGCCTGTAAGATGAAGGAGAATAGCTCAATCGTTGAGCATGTACTCAGATTGTCTGGGTACTACAATCGCTTGAATCAAGTGGGAGTTGATCTTCCAGATAAGATAGTGATTGATATAGTTCTCCAAGTCACTGTCACTAAAGCTACTAGAACTTAGTGATGAACTATAATACACCAGGGATAGAAGTATTGATCCCTGAGCTGTTCGCGATATTTGACACCGCGAAGGTAGAAATCAAGAAGGAGCGTCAAGTGTTGATGGTTAATCAAACCACTAGTTTCGAAAAGGGCAAGAGCAAGGAGGGAAACTTCATGGATAGCAAGTCAGTTGCTGCTCCAGTGAAGCAACCCAAAGTTGAACTCAAACCCGAGACTAAGTGCTTCTATTATGAGGTGAGAGGTCGCTGAAGCGGAACAACCCTAGATACTTGGTAGATAAGAAGGCTGGCAACATCGACAGAAGTATATTTGATATACAAGTTATTGATGTGTACCTTGCTAGTACTCCTAGTAGCACCTGGGTATTGGATACCGGTTCGGTTGCTAAATGTTAGTAACTCGAAATAAAAGCTACGGAATAAACGGAGAACTAGCTAAGGGTGAGGTGACGATGTGTGTTGGAAATGTTTCCAAGGTTGATGTGATCAACATCGCACGCTCTCTCTACCTTCAGGGTTAGTGACGAACCTAAATAAATGTTATTTGGTGTTTTGCGTTGAGCATGAACATGATTAGATCATGTTTGTTGCAATACGGTTATTCATTTAAGTCAGAGAATACTAGTTATTCTGTTTACATGAATAATACCTTCAATGGTCATGCACCCAGTGAGAATGGTTTGTTGAAATCTTGATCGTAGTAATACACATGTTCATAATGGGAGTGCCGGTAGTGTGCCGGGAGTGCCGGTAGTGTACCGGGAGGCCTCCGGGAGGGGTATTTCGACCCCAAGAGGTCCATGGGCTGTGGGAGAATAATAACCAGCCCTTAGTGGGCTGGGAAAACAGCCACAAAGGCCTATGGCGCAGGAGAGAAAGTCCTAAAGAAAAAAGTGGAAAATCAGCCAATAGGAGGCAATCCTACTCCAACTAGGATTGGAGGTGAAGTAGGATTGCTTCCCACCTCCTATTTCGGCCGACCCAAAGTCCTTGGCTGCCTATCCTCTCCTCTCCTCCTATATATACTAGTGGATTGGGTGGTTTTTGGACATAATTTCCGGCCACATGCTACCCGTTACACCGGTGCATAGTTTCTCCTCTAGATCGGTTTTCTGCAGCGCTTAGGCGAAGCCCTGCCGGAATTGCTCCACCACCATCACTGGAGAGTCGTCACGCTGCTGGTGAACTCTCTCTCCTCTCCACCTCCTCTCTCTGGATTGAGACGGTGGAGATCGTCATCAAGCTGCACGTGTGCTGAACGCGGAGGTGTCGTCCGTTCGGCGCTAGATTGGAAGGACCGTGATCGAGATCGCGAGACGGTTCATGATGTGATCACGGAACGGATCGTGATGAGTTCGTAGGACAGATCGTGATCAAGTTCATGAGAGGATCGTGATGAGTTCGCGGTACGGATCATGATGTGTTCGCGGGACGGTTCGTGATTGGATCGCGGGACGCTCGGTGATTTGGATCGCGAAGAAGTTTGACTACACCAACCGCGTTTCTTAACGCTTCCCGCTTAGCGATCTACAAGGGTACGTAGATCCACTCTCCCTCTCGTAGATGCTCATCACCATGGATAGGTTTGCGTGTGCGTAGGAAATTTTTTGTTTCCCATGCGACGTTCCCCAACACCCTGGGCATGGCGCGGCTTCGTCGGCCAGCCCTCCGGCAGCGGTGCAACATGGAGTGATGATGGAGGGTGAGGGAGTCCCGGATTAAGGGGTCCTTGGGATGCCGACCTATTCCCATGGGCCGGACAATATGGGCCACTTGCCGAACAGGTCGGTATGTTTGGCGGCCTAGTCTTCAAGATGGAAGCTTCGAGAAGACCGGTTTGTACTCCACGTTTGATGTAGTGAATAGGAATTTTTATCTCTCCAACATGCAACCGACCATGTGTAAACCCTAGGCATCATCGGCGTCCATATAAGCCGGAGGGTTTTAGGGCATAGAGATAGAACAACTCATCTAGGGTTAGCTATTCGATCTCGAGGTAGATCAACTTTGTAACCCCTTTTACCATCAATACAACCAAGTAGGACGTAGGGTATTACCTCCATAGGAGGGCCCGAACCTCGGTAAATATATGTCCCCTTCATCTCCTGTTATCGGCGATTCTAGTCTCATAGTTTGGGACCCCCTACCCGAGATCTTCCGGTTTTGACACCGACATTGGTGCTTTCATTGAGAGTTCCTCCGTGAGCAAGATGGAATCGATGTCTCGCCTTGTCATCAATGAGGAGGTCCGCAATATGGACACTTTTTTTCCCGGGCAGATCTTTGCCTTCGGCAGCGTTGTGTTGTACGCTGATTCCGCTGGCCATCTAGGACGCATTGAGAGCTTTGCCCGGGATCGAGAGGTCAGATTTGGAAACTTAGAGTTCTCCGTCGACTCTCGGGGCGACATGCCGTTAAACGGACTCGCGGCTCCACCTACAGCCCTTGGGGACTCTGAGGCTTTAACCTCGAGTCCCTTCTTCGGACACGCCGATGGGGTCACCCATAGTGGTAAACTGATCTCTTACCCTGGTCTAGCCATTAAGCCAGATGACCGAACACGTGTTCTTGCCGAACACCTCCTATGTCCGGACAACCTGCAGGTTAACTCCACAAATTCCAAACACTTGGATCCAATCGGGCCCTCGGCGGTCGACGAAGCCTTGGATCAGATCTCGTCAATGAAGATCACTAACGATCCAGTCCTGATCTATGCTAAGATCGGTTACGGTGCAGGTCAGGAAGAATTTTTTGACCCACCCACCACCCACTTGATAGCCACTGTTGAGGATTTAACGGACATGCTGGACTATGCCTCCGAGGAGGCAGAATACATGGATGAAGAGGACCGTGCTCCTACCGCCATTAACACCAGGAGTTGGGCCGCCACGACCACATACGATGTCTACATGGTAGACACTCCTGCCGCTAACGGCGACAACACGCCTAACAACGATGGCGACAAATCAGGCGATGCACCATCAAGGCGCCGGAAATCGCATAAGCGGTCCAAAGGCTAAAAGGGAATAAAGGCTATTATCAGCAGCAAAGACGTTGATACCCCCGCTGACCATGGCAATCCCGATATCCCCGAGCACCCGTTAGAGGGTCCGGAAGGGCCTGGGGACCAAAGCAACCCCGATAACATCAACGACTTCGACAAAGACAATCACTGTCTCCCCGTCAATGGGGAAGATATACCGGAAGCCGATGATTTGTACATCCCTGATAACCTCGAAGATCAGGAGGAAATCCGGCAGCGGCTCATAGCAACGGCTCGCAACCTAAAAGCTAAAGAATGGCGACTCAAAGCCGAACAACATGACCTCAATGATCGATGGACGAAAGTCCTCTCTGCTGAGGAAGGATATGGTACCGGTCTGTCAAACCAGCCCAAGAGCTACCCTCGGAGAAGGCTGCTATCGCAATTCGACGATGAACTCATTGATACTCCGTCTCCAAACCGTACTCCATACGACAAGCCAGACCGCCCCCCTCGTGGTCGCGACCGGATGGCTGACGATACCGATTATATACCGGAAGTGCCCCGAAGACGGGGTAAGGAGCCATTAGAGCCCAAAGATAGGTTCGACCCGCGAGACGACCTGGAGCACAGACTAGGATGCACAAGATCCATTTACGGATCCATAGAGTACTCGCCTGATAGACGGGATAGGTACCGATCATGGTTCGACCATAATAATAGAGTCCAGGAACGCAATCGGGCCCATACAAACGCCGAATACAAGCGTGACATAGCACGGGTGAGAGGCACCGCTCACCCACTGTGCTTCACAGATGAGGTAATGCGGCATCAGTTCCCCGAGGGGTTTAAACCCATGAATATAGAACAATATGATGGGACCACTGACCCAACCGTATGGATTGAGGACTTCCTCCTGCATATTCACATGGCGCGAGGAGACGATCTCCATGCCATCAAATATCTCCCTCTTAAGCTTAAGGGGCCAGCTCGGCACTGGCTCAACAGCCTCCCCGAAAACTCCATTGGATAGTGGGAAGACCTGGAAGATGCGTTCCGCTCTAATTTTCAGGGAACCTACATACGGCCTCTGGACTCTTCCGATCTCAGCAATGTCGTCTAGAAGCCCGGCGAGTCTGCTCGACAATTCTGGAATCGGTTCTTGACTAAGAAGAACCAAATTGTGGACTGTCCGGATGTTGAGGCTGTAGCCTCTTTTCGGCATAATATTTGGGACGAATGGCTGGCCCGCCAGCTTCACCAGGATAAACCTCGAACCATGTCCGCCCTTACCTCCCTCATGACCCGCTTTTGTGCGGGCGAGGACAATTGGCTGGCAAGATGCAGCCACAATTCCGAAGATCCCGTAGCCCCTGAAGCTCGAGATAGCAACGGAAAGCCAAAGCGCAATAAAAATAAACGTTAGCACAATAATAGCGATGTCGATGACACAGCCGTAAACGCCGGATTCCGCAATTCTCGATTAGGGCAGCGGAAGAAGCCCCCTAAAGGCACTCACGACGGACCCACCCAGCTGGAGAAGATTATGGAAAGGCCTTGCCAGATCCATGGGACTCCGGAAAAGCCTGCCAATCACACACACCGCAATTGTTGGGTGTTTAAGCAGGTCGGCAAGATACCGCCCGAGGACCAAGGCAAGAGCTCTCGCAATGAGGATGAGGATGAGCCTCGGGGTCCAATTGGTGGCGAACAAAAGAAATTCCCTCCCAAAGTCAAAACGGTGAATATGATATATGCCACCCACATACCTCAGAAGGAGAGGAAGCGGGCCCTTCGGGAGGTCTATGATGTGGAGCCTGTAGCTCCGAAGTATAACCCATGGTCAGCATACCCGATCACCTTTGACCGGCGCGACCACCCAACCAGTATCCATCATGGGAGCTCGGCTTCCGGCATCCTAGATCCCAAGATAGGTATCACCTCACTAAAGTCCTAATGGACGGAGGAAGTAGCCTCAATTTGATTTACTCACATACGGTGAAAAAGATGGGCATAGATCCATCAAGGATCAAACCCAGCAGCACTACCTTCAAAGGAGTGACCCCGGGCATTGAGGCCCGATGCACGGGCTCTGTAACTTTGGAAGTTGTGTTCGGATCGCTCGATAACTTTCACAGTGAGAACTTGATCTTCGACATCATGCCCTTCCGCAGTGGCTATCACGCGCTGCTTGGCCGGACAGCATTCGCTCGCTTCAACGCGGTCCCACACTATGCATACCTCAAGCTCAAGATGTCGACCCCAAGGGGGTCATTACTGTCAACGGCAATACCGAGCGCTCCCTTAGAACGGAGGAACATCCACTGGCCCTAGCAGCCGAATTCAGTTACAAAGAAGATTGGCAAGTTCCGACACCCGCCGTAAAGGTACAGAAGGCTGGGAAGCGAGTTCGGCTTCGGACCGAAAACTCAGATCCTCCCTCCTCTATAGGGACTCGCCCCCCACCACACAACCTCAGGACCAGCAAAGTATGTGCCGAGGAGGAAGAACTTCGCACTTCAGATTCCATGGGTAGCGGTGGGGAAATTAAGATGGGTGTTCGGCTGCCCCGAACTATTACCATCAACACGTCTTCGGACAAGACACATGCGCTCCTAAAGGAGCCTGCCTACGGAGTAAAGCTCACTTGTTATTTGGCTGCCTCTCAAGATCTTGTTAGCAAAATCCGTCTGTTGAACACTAACACCCATCAAGGTGCACCTAAGAGCGGGAGTCAACTAGCAAAGGGGCATATCGAGGACGTCAGGTTACCAGTTGAAGACCCCTGGTACAACAACTCCTGTATGATTTTATTTCTTATTTTCTTTCACATACCCGTACATAGATGCTTCGGCAATCCGAGTTATAAGAGTTGTTGACAAAAGGCAAAGATTGCATGGTGCAAGTTCGCCTCATTTGTCCTGTTTTCGGTGCATATTTTTCCTTTCTCCCTCTTCTCCTGAACAGTTCGGTATGACGCGAGGTAACCGGCTAATAGAACGGGGGCTCGCGTTCAAACACAAAAGTCGCCCTATTTATTATGTGTTTGGTGTCTTGGTGTTTTCTTTATATGCATCGGTTCTGAACTATGTCTTTCGTTAATAAGTTGGGTTGCCGGGCTCCTGTGCTTTCCCCTTTACGTTTTGCTCGTTCGGCTAAAAGGGCAAGGGGAGAACCCTAGCGATTGTGCTTCCGGATAATTTGGTCAAGCGCCTCAGGGGAGAAAGCCGAAAACATAATGTCATAGTACGTGCTATCCGATCTATGAACCCTGAGATGGAAGTGTTATACTTCAATCCTCGTACGTGATTATTCCATGTTATACGAGGAGCTTGCCCTTTGTGGAGATATCGTGATGACGGCTTCGGCCACGGTTCGTCCGAACATCACAACACTTTGGTGGCTAATCGTATGCTTCCCGTAGTCCTTTTCGCACTCCTCCGGCTAAGTGAAAGAAATAAAGCACTATAGTCTGATTGCCTAGTCTGCTGCACTATACCGCCTTCGGGTTCCGATAATATGGCCAAGGGACACAGTGCATTGGCATAGACACCTCATGTAGTATCTACGTGGGGGCTGAAGCTGACGACTCGCATCTTTCAGTATTACGCAGCCACATAGGAGTTATAAAGGAATGCAAAACCATATAAGAGCAAATACTAATATCATTTAATGATAAGTCTTCGGACATGTTACCAGCTCATTCAAATAATTTTTCTCCCGAATACTACGATGCTATCACCCGAGCACTCTCCATCACTCCATCGAAATATAGCTCGGGGCGTTGATGTGCCTTCCTGGGTGGCGGCGGGTCGGTGGCGACCTTCATCGGATTTAGCCCTGACCAGTGCACTTTGGCCATGGCAAGGGCGATTCGGACTCCTTCGATGCAGGAGGAGCGCTTTACGGTGTCGAGGCGGGACATAGTAGCGATCATTCTCTGCACCAGGCCGATGTAGCTACCTGGTAGCGGATCGCCGGGCCATAAGCGGATGCAGAGATCCTTCATGGACGGCTCCGCCATCTGGTGCAGCTCCATCAGCTGCTTCAGCTGCTCCACTAGTAGAGGCGGACGCTCGGGGGCTCCGAACTATGCCCAGAACATCCGAGCTTCATCTTCCTCTCCCCGCGCGGCAAACAGCTGGTTGGCGTCCGCCACGCTCTTCCAGAGATCGATGGACGGGCCTGAGGATCACCACACCTATGTAAGCAATTTGAATCTGCTATCCCCGAACACGCACTTTAGTGAGTACGGCTTACCATCAGCTATTTCCTTGGCCTAGAGCACTTGCCCCTCGTAGAACCGTCTGTCCACCCACTCCTTCTGGAGTTCAGTTCGCAAGGTGGACTATTCAGCCAAGCTTGCCTTGTTCTTCTGCTATAAAGCCTCACATCTCTCGCTGTCATCCTTGAGCTCCTGTTGGAGCTCTGCCACGCGAGCTTCATGCTTGCCACTAGTGGCCCGCATGGTGGAAAGGGCGACAACCATTTCCTTAGCACCCGCCCTCTCGGCGGCTGTCTTGTCCTTCGTGCGCTGGAGCTCGGCCTTGAGCCTCTCCACCTCCTTCGCCAAGGCTACGCGTGCATTATATAAGAAGCTATATTCGGACTATAGAGCTCACACATAGGCATTCGATTCTGTTTTGACATACCTTCAACCTCGCCGAGCCTTCGGTTAAGGGCCGCCGCTTCATCTTCGGAGCACTTGAGCTACCGATTCAGCTCTTCCAGCTCGGCGCCATTTTTGACCGACGCCGATGACGAAGCCTGCATTACATAACAGTTAACACATAACATAGGCTCTTAGTTCCCGAATCATGGAAAATCCATGCATCTAGTTCGGTACTGAATTTAGATGCGACCCCTACGTGAGCTTTTTCAACTCACCTAGGGCTCGTGGTCTGCCATGTATACAATACGAATGAATAAAAGCTTTGCAGAATAAACACATCGGGTGACTTACTTGAAAACCCGTAAGGAGACCTTTGAAGGCTTCCTTCAGTCTGTTGTCGATGGACTGGATGCTCTATAGAACCGCACCCATAAGGGTGCGATGATCCTCGGGGATGGAGGCGCTCGACAGAGCCTCCTCCATGACCGACCACCTGTTGGTCAATGGTGCCGGGGGTGATCCGATTTCCCGATCACCCATCGGGGATTGGACCAATGTCGTTGGAGGCATAGTGCGCTCTAGAGATGTTTTTGAGGGGACTGAGCATCCGCTCGGCCGGACTCCTCGGTGTTCGGGCGGGGTGTTGCCCCCCGGTCTTCAGTGGCCGAAGCGTTAGCCTCGGCAGCCACGGTACGATCTCCCTCGCCCCCTGTGTTCGCCTCCATTGGAGTAGGCTGGGATGAACACTTCCACGGCGTCCTTCGTGGTGCCTGGAGTGGTGGGGTGCGAGGCATCCCCGCTCTCCGCCAGTTCGGCGGGCGGGGTCTCCCCGTCCGTCATCACCTTAGGGGGGATAACCCGCGGGGTTGTAAGGCCAATAACCTACGTGTTATCAAACTCTAAATCTATGTTTGATAGACAGGAGGGTTTTCGGATCCTAACCTGGATGGGGGGCTTGACCCGTAGGCTCCTTCGCGGAACCACCTCGAGGTCTTCGGACGAGGAGCTCGAGTCTGAGCTATCGTCGGACAGAACCACCCTTGTCTGCGCACCCTCTTCGGGGTAGGAGAAGTGACTCGCTCCGGGGCGTGCGGAGACATAGCCCTTTTCCTGGCATGGGGGGGGATTGCCTCCCCCTTGCCCTCAGCCTTGGCCTCCTCCTCCTCCTTCTCATCTTCCTCTTCCTCCGGCGGGGGTGTCTTCGGATGTGGCATCAGGCTGGTCCCTGATGCGAAGGCCAACCTGGCCTGGTTTCTTCTTCTTCTCTTTATTTGTGAGATCCTCGTAAGGCTTCACCACGAGCATTTTGGCTAACAGTCTGGACCTCTCATCTTTGGGCTGAGGCATCGGACTATTGATGTTGATGGCTTTCTTCAGCCATCTCTGCACAGACAGATTGGATGAGAGGTTATGAGTCTTCAATGTAATAAGGTCGACCAAGCCAGGGTGTATTGTACCTCGAAATCAGGCGTCGGAGGCTTTGAGGAATGGAAAGCAGCGGAAGCAAAGAGGGAGTGTGAATAGCCGCGAGGATTTTCTTCCCTTTTATGAGGCTTATGGTTTGCGTCCCTCCACCACGCCATGGATCCCTCTGCTTCCCGAGACGCGTGCATGGTTGCACATGCGCGATTAAACACATCCTGTGTAAAACGGGGCACGATCCGCGCATTGATAGATCATGTTGATGAAACGGCCTCGAACCACGCATCGAGTCCCTGTAATTGGCCTATCGGTCGTGGTGGGCTGTGACCTTTCGTCAGAAAAATTGTTTGGGGACGTCATCTTTTCCCCCCGATGTTTGGCCTTCAAAAGCCAACCTATTTCACAGTATTCAGACGCGCCGCTATTCGGAAACTACTTGTCATCAGAGGTGAACTCTATTCGGCGAATGGAACTTACCTCGCAAGCCGAAGACTTTGTTTGTGGAGCAGTTGAAGCTGAAGACCCTTGGTGTTGGAGGCAAGTTTGGGGGATATCGAGGGAGTCCTGGATTAAGGGGTCCTCAGGATACCAACCTGTTCCCATGGGTCGGACTATATGGGCCACTTGCCGAACAGGTCGGTATGTTTGGCGGCCCAGTCTTCAAGGTGGAAGCTTCGGGAAGACCGGTTTGCACTCCATGTTTGATGCAGCGAATAGGATTGTTTATCTCTCCGGCATGCAACTGACCATGTGTAAACCCTAGGCATCCTCGGCGTCTATATAAGCCGGAGGGTTTTAGGGCATAGAGACAGAACAACTCATCTAGGGTTAGCTATTCGATCTCAAGGTAGATCAACTCTGTAACCCCTTTTACCATCAATACAACCAAGCAGGACGTAGGGTATTACCTCCATAGGAGGGCCCAAACCTGGGTAAATCTATGTCCCCTTCGTCTCCTGTTATCGGCGATCCTAGTCTCATAGTTCGGGACCCTCTACCCAAGATCCGCCGGTTTTGACACCGATAGAGGGGGCGGGGGAGGGGGCGCGTGATCCCCTGGGTCGCCAGGCACAGACCATGCAGGGGCAAGAACTAGGTCTGCCGTCATCCAGATCCCATTTGGACCAGAGGAAGCCACCCCGCGCGGGAGCAGTAGCCGAGGGGGCACCACAATAGTGCCAGGTATGGGGAAGAGACCACCGGGGAAGGCCACCTCCGCCGCCGGTGAAGGCCGCTGACACCACCAGGGGTGGAGGGGAACCACGGGGTTCATGATGGAGCGGAGAACGGCCCCGCCGCCACCATCCTGGGGCCTGGTGCGGGTTCGCCGGCCAGCCCTCCGGCGGCAGCGACACGGGTGGTGGGTGGGAGGTGGGGGTCCGACCGGCGGCTGTTGGGGCTCCCCCCGAGTCGCTCGGTCGGGGCGACACGAGGGTCAGGGACCTAAAATAATCTTGATATCCATGTGTAGTACTTTGAGAGTATATCATGGACGTTTAGCAAGAAGTTGAGATGTACTCCTTTTGGCATTTGTACCTGAAGTTGGTAAGCATGTGTGGTATGTGTAGTTGGGCCAAACCTACAATCATGGTGTCTTCCCTCCCGGAGGCTCGACTTTCTCTTGCAATCGCATGTTGGGTGTCTGTTTGTGGACTTAGACATTCTATCAATTCTATGTATCAAGACACGAAGCTTTTTGTGTTTTATCCAGAAATTGGTTCTTGGCCGTTTTCACTTCCTCGAATGCCTGAGGTCTTCATGAGCAAGCAATTTGGATGCACACCCCATTTAGCTTCAGTTGAGCTTTCATACACGTATAGCTCTAGTGCATCATTGGCATGACAATCCCTACTCATTGCATTGACATATATCGGTGGGCATCTCCATAGCCCGTCGGTACGCCTAGTTGATGTAAGATTAACTTCTCCACTTTTTACCCTTTTGATATCTACCACATTTTGTTCTGCCCTTATGCCATGTCCATGGTTCACGCTCAAGTATTGTGTGAAGAACAAAAGGTTGATGCATATTGAAAAGGTATCATCCAATTGCCTGACTTGGACATTGTGGCACTTAATATTTTTATTAATGTGGTGAAGATGGATACATGCCTTGCTAATATAATAAGATGAACGGGAGTAAACATTCTTTGAGGATCGTATACTTTGAAAGATTGATGATTTCGTTGCTTATGCTTATAAGTATTGCTCTATTAATGTTTCTTAATTCATCATTTCTCAATGATCATATACACAAAATATTAGATATTG
Source organism: Hordeum marinum (assembly GCA_022496015.1). Lineage (NCBI taxonomy): Eukaryota > Viridiplantae > Streptophyta > Magnoliopsida > Poales > Poaceae > Hordeum > Hordeum marinum. The sequence continues at coordinate 448,384,003 of CM039676.1, forward strand.
GGTAGCATCTCACATCAAAAATTCTATTTTTATCATTTATCTACTCGAGGACGAGCAGGAATTAAGCTTGCGGATGCTTGATACGTCTCCAACGTATCTATAATTTTTTAGTGTTACATGCTATTATATTATCATTCTAGGATAGTTTTGAGTGATTATTTACCAATTTATATTATTTTTTATCACTAACCTATTAACCCAGTGCCCAGTGCCAGTTGATATTGTCTGCGTGTTTTTTTACTTTTCAGGTTTACAGTACCAAACGAAGTCCAATTGCCCCGAAACTTTTTTATGATTTTCTCTGCACCAAAATAAGACATGGAAGCTTAGAGACAAGACCAAAGGCCGCACGAGGGAGGCATAAGCCAACTGGGCGTGCCCAGAGGGGTGACCGCACCTAATGGCTTGTGCCTCCCTGGCAGGTCTCCTGAGCCCGTTCTCTAGCCTATAAATTCACATATATTCCTAGGAGGATCCCGAAACACTTTTTCCGCCGTCGTAAGTCTTTGTTCCGCCGCAATCTCATCTGGAGCTTCAGTCCGGCACCCTGCTGGATGTGGGGGTCGATCACGGAAGGCCTCTTCATCAACTTTGTTGCCCTCATGATGATGTGTGAGTAGTTCACCATAGACCTACGGGTCCATAGTTAGTACCTGGTTGGTTATCTCTCTTTCTCTTGATCTTCAATACAATGGTCATCACATCTTCACTTTGATCCATCCGATATAACTCTTTTGTGTGGTGTGTTTGTTGGGTTCCAGTGAATTGTGGTTTTATGTTCAGATTATTCATGAAAAGTATTTGAGTCTTCTCTGAATGGATGATAATTATAGCTTCATAATTCTCTCCGATCTATTTATATGCTTTGGCTGAGTAGATTGATTTTTCTTCGGTGAGAGAGGTGCGTTGTAGTAGGTTCAACCTGACGATTTTCTATATCCTAGTGACAGAAGGGGACAAGTTGCGTCTTTGTGTTGTTGCCACTAAGGATAAAATACTGCGTTTTATTCATATTGCTTGAGTTTACTTTGTCTACATCATGTCATCATTCTCCATGCATTACTCTATTTGTCATGAACTTAATACATAGAGAGGCAAGCATAGAAGCGCTCTTGAAGTGAAATAATAATAATAATAGGTGCAGGAAGGAGTCCGTCAATTTGCCTTGGACGTGATGCCTATATACACATGATCATTGTCGTGAACATCGCATAACTATCTGATTTTCTATCAATTGCCCAACAGTAATTTGTTTACCCACCGTATGCGTATTTTCATGAGAGATTCCAGGCGTTCTCGGGGATGTCCTAGACGGAGCCAATCAATTCCCAAGGTTGACGGCGTCGGAGGTTGAATATGACGGTCGAATCAGCATTGCAGGGCTTTCAGCGAAGCGTGACTCCACGGAGAGGACGAAGACGGCCTGGCGGAGCTCTAAGGCACGTCGAGGGGTCAAGGAGGAGGCAGTGGTTGCGGCAGTGGTGATGGCACGGTCATAGCGGTCTCGGCCATGGCAAGAAACGAGCGAGGGAGAGGGCAAGGGGAAATGAGAGGGGGTCGGCTCGATCTGGACGGAAGCGACGAGGTTATCCCCGGCTTCCACGCAAGCTAGCAGGCAGGAGGTGGCCGAGGCGCGTGCCCACACATGGCGACCACACGCACATCCTCCTGGCGCGAGGAAGATGACGACTGGTGTCGGCTTCGTGCTGGGTTGGGCCGGCTACACCGCTACAGTGTTGGGCTAAACAGGTAAGTTCATCTCTTCTTCTTCTTTTTAATTCTGTTTTGTGCTTTCTTTAATACATTTGGAACTGATTTAAGTTCAAAAATAACTCAACTTGTGCCAATTTGTTTTAAATAATTTTATATGACTATGTGGCTTATTTCACACATAGTAGACATTTTGGTATGGTTCTGAACTATTTGTTTTTTTTAAGTAGGACAAAAATAATTAAAATAAATCCAACACTATTTTTCTCTGGTTTCAAATATTTATTTTGAAACCTAAAAATTGTTGGTTTGGACCAAATGTTTTATTTGGGGTAAATCCCATTTGCTAGGGTTTTATGAAGGCCATTTTGGGTTCATTGACTCAAATTTGACTTGAGTTTGGTTTAGACCATTTGGGGTTGGGTTAGGTTATCCCCATTTCAAAATTAAGGAAAATAATAACATGATGACATGATGCACAATGCAGAGCCAAATAATGTCTAGCTATGGCTGTGACACATCCCAAGTTAGCACACATGCATGTCACCTTACCCATCACAGTAGTTATATTTCTCTTAGCATGCATGAGAAATGCTACTTATGTTCTATATTGTTGATTGCTATATTATAAACAAAAAATTACATTATATTTATTTTAATTTTAGTTATATTTTATCAAAAAATATTGCAATGAATCCCACAACAATGCGCGGGATATCATCTTGTACAAGCAATGTACGTGTCCAATGCCTTACATAGTGCGATATATACGATTTGGCGCATATTTCCAAAGTGCGATGCGGTATTGTAGACATTAGAGTGATGTCACGTTGTAGCTGGTAGATGAGAAATTAATGTACACATTCATTCTATATCTTCAATATATATACAATTAATGTAATGTTGTAGTGTATAGATTTGTAGATAAATGTACACATACAATTTTGAAGCAAAACCATACCTTTAAGATATATACAATTGATTTATCCACAACGTGCAGGTGTGGAATTAATGTACACATTAAATGTTGGATGCTATTGCATATACACAAGTGATAGCCTATACATACAGGATTAATGTAGATATTCATTGTCTGAGTCAATATCGTATCTTCAAAATAAACAAGCAATGTATGATGTGTCCTCTGGATCAGTAATTAATGTACACATCAACTGTTTGATACGGTGCCATATCTTCAAGATATACAGCTTATTTATCTATCATATCTCAAACAAGCCTATATAAACCAAACCATAGCTAACAAAGTCATGTATCCCACACATTTATAGAGCCACACAAATCCTATATTGCACCGTTCTAACATTGTCATAGCCATGGCGAAACTCATTTTCTTATGTTTCATCATTCTTGCCGTTGCGGTAGCCGTGTCGGCTAATGAATGCGAGGGTGATCGGCAGGACATGATCAAGCAGTGTGACCAGTATCATAAATTTCCAGCAGAGCCAAAGCTAGACCCGTCGAACGCGTGTTGTGCAGTGTGGCAGAAGGCGAACATCTCATGCCTTTGTGCCGGTGTCACCAAGGAGAAAGAGAAGATATGGTGTATGGAGAAAGTCGCCTACGTTGCCAATTTCTGCAAGAAGCCATTCCCACATGGCTACAAGTGTGGAAGTAAGTGAAATATATTAAGGGAGTTACATGGATGGGCATTACTTGCATGAAGTTTTGATATTATGTTTTCTTCCGATTTAGACGGTTTTGGTTTTAGTTTATGATCATAAGTTTGGTCAAATCGATTGATCTTGCAGGTTACACATTCCCTCCCCTGGCATAGTGATGCTACTTTAACTGCGGCATGAGAAGCGGTGGTTTTTACATTTCATGTGTCTGGCCTCATAAAAACTTCTCTTTTAGATCTTTAATTCGTGAGGTTGTGCTTAGGATGGTTTATGTTAAGCAGTATGTCCGTTTGTGAAATGAATAAAGTTTCTCCTCGGATTGTCTAAATTATATTTGTTTGTATATCATTTTTTGTTATGTTTATGGCTCATGGTTAACAAACACGACGACGTATGAGGATTTGGTGGGGTGCAATACCAGCATCTCTGGGTGCAATATGCCATAACTTAAACCATAAACAATATACGTATATGCGAACTAACCTATGGTTGGATGGTTAGGAGGACAATGGTATCTCCAGTCTACGAGGGTTCAAGTCCTAAACTTGACATTATTGGTCCTCGCATTATTCCTTTATTTATTTTAGGATTTCGGTGATGTTAGTTTAGTGGGAGGATACATTTTCGTTGACTCAGAGGAGCCTATGGCAACTCTGCAAAATCTCAAGATGATATGTTAGCTCAGTCTATCGAAGCTTCTTATAGGGATACGGTATGCGTGTGTACGTTCATCGGGGGTGAGTGCATGTGAACGACTTCAATTGTTCTGTTTTTGAAGGAGCATTAACATACCAAAACACGGTTAGCGAATGTGTCCTCGCTTGTTTTATTTGTTTTTTCAACTAACCAAGTAATGCTTTTTTTAGGGCAGTGAACTGCATCTAATCCTAGCTCTCTCAAGTAATTACATTGTTGGCCATCTGTTTTGATGATTGATCCCTAGCCGTCAGATCTGCTGCATCTAGCATACTATAGCATTCTCACACAACTATCCTAAGGGGGTCAATAGCTCATGTGCGACGTTTTTTAGATGCAATGGAAAGAATGTGACGTAGTTGAAGTAAATGGCTCTTATGCGACATCTTTGAAGCAAACTATAGCTGCAATGTGACATGGCTCTGTTTAACCATGAAATGCATAACTAAGAGGGTTACCTATTTGAGTTATGACACGCGGGATCCACCAATTATCTGTTGGGGAACGTTGCATGGGAAACAAAAAAATTCCTACGCACATGCAAGATCTATCCATGGTGATGAGCATCTACGAGAGGGAGAGTGGATCTACATACCCTTGTAGATCGCTAAGCGGGAAGCGTTAAGAAACGCGGTTGGTGTAGTCGAACGTCTTCGCGATCCAAATCGCCGAGCGTCCCACGATCTTATCACGATTCGTCCCGCGATCCAATCACGATCCGTCCCGCGAAATCATCACGATCCGTCCTGTGATCTCATCACGATCGTCCCACGATCTCGTCACGATCCATCTCGCAATCTTGATCACGGTCCTTCCGATCTAGCGCCGAACGGACGGCACCTCCGCGTTCAGCACACGTACAGCTTGATGACGATCTCCGCCTTCTTGATCCAGCAAGAGGGAGCGGATAGGTAAAAGAGTTCTCCGGCAGCATGACGGCGCTGCGGCGATGGTGGTGGAGCTATTCCGGCAGGGGTTCGCCTAAGCACTGCAAAAAATCGATCTAGAGGAGAAACTATGCACTAGAGGAACGGGTAGCACGTGGCTGAAAATTCTGTGCCAAACCCCTAAAATCCTCTAGTATATATAGGAGGAGAGGATGAGGGGTCTTGGCCGCCAAAAAGCCAGCCCTTGGGTCGACCAAAGTGGGGAGGAGAGGAGGACTCCTCCTCCAATCCTAGTAGGACTAGGATTCCTCCTTTTTTTTGGCCTTTTTCCACCTTTTTCCCTTTGGGCTTTTTCTCCCAGCCACATGGGCTTTGTGTGGGACTTCCACCAGCCCACAAAAGGCTGGTATTTACTCTCCCACAGCCCATGAAGCCTCTTGGGTCGAAATACCCCTCCCGGTGGTCTCCCGGTACACTACCGGCACTCCCGGTACATTACCGATTAGGCCAAAACTTTTCCGGCGACCAAAACGGGACTTCCTATATATCAATCTTTACCTCCAGACCATTCCGGAGCTCCTCGTGACATCCGGGATCTCATCTGGGACTCCGAACAACCTTCGGTCACCACCATATATAACTCTACACTACCGAAATGTCACCAAACCTTAAGTGTGCAGACCCTGCGGGTTCGAGAACTATGTAGACATGAGCGAGACACCTCTACGGTCAATAACCAATGGCGGGACCTAGATGTCCACATTGGTTCCTACATATTCTACGAAGATCTTTATCGGTCGAACCTCTATGTCAAGGATTCAGTTAATCCCGTATGATGTTCCCTTTGTTCTTCGGTATGTTACTTGCCCGAGATTCGATCGTCGGTATCTCCATACCTAGTTCAACCTTGTTACCGGCAAGTCTCTTTACTCGTTCCATAATACAAGATCCCATGACTAACACTTAGTCACATTGCTTGCAAGGCTTATTGTGATGTTGCTTTACCGAGTGGGCCCTGAGATACCTCTCCGTCACACGGAGTAACAAATCCCAGTCTTGATCCATGCCAACTCAACAGACACCCTCGGAGATACCTGTAGAGCACCTTTATAGTCACCCAATTACGTTGCGACATTTGATACACACAAGGCACTCCTCCGATGTCCGTGAGTTGCATGATCTCATGGTTATAGGAACATATACTTGACATGCAGAAAACAGTAGCAATAAACTGACACGATCATATGCTACGTTTGTAGTTTGGGTCTTGTCCATCACATCATTCTCCTAATGATGTGATCCCGTTATCAAATGACATCTCGTGTCCATGGCTAGGAAACATTAACCATCTTTGATCAACGAGCTAGTCCATTAGAGGCATACTAGGGACATGGTTTTGTCTATGTATCCACACATGCATCTAAGTCTCCGATCAATACAATTTATAGCATGGATAATAAACGATTATCATGAACAAGGAAATATGATAATAACTAATTTATTATTGCCTCTAGGGCATATTTCCAACATTATCCACATCAACATGGGACCCACCACTTACTCGCATGCGTGCGGGGCCCACAACTTACCCGACCCGAGCCAACCACGAGCCCGAGCCAGCCCACCCCCCCATTGCTTGCCCTTCCCCTTTCCTTTCCCCACCTTCTTCTTCCTCTTCTCCGGCAACTAAGCACGCCGACGACGAGTGATGTCTAGCTTGACTTCAAACTCCCGCCAATGGACGCGGTACGGTCCAGTGTGTTCGTGAAATGCTTGGGCAAGCCACAATCGGGGCATGTTAGATCTATGATTTTCACCATCGTATGTTCTAATTTCTCCCGATTTATTTCTTTTTTCGTTGAATTTGGGCGGTGGATCTAGGGTTCATGTGTCACCTATTCCGGTTTTTCAGGCTGTGAAGAAATGTGGGTATTTGATGAGTACGTTGAGAGGTGGAAATTGGAGGCATCGATCCAAGAGCTCAATTTTGGAAGAGCTTGATCTATTGAAGCAGGAGAGGGGAAAAAATTGGTTGCGCTAATGTTATCTTATTTGGTGAACTTGTTAAATTAGGTGAATTTGTAACCTAATTGGTTGAATTTCCTGAATTCTATCTTTGTGGACTTGGTTGATTTGGTGATTTGAATGGTAGAAATTATGTTTTTGACTTTGGTTAACTGAATAGTTAACTGAATGACTGAATGTCAATAGTTAACTGGATGTCATATCCATATGCATAAAAATTCAGTTAACTGTTAACATTGCAATATTCAGATAACTGAAATTGCATTTAGTTAGTTGTCCACACTGAAATTTCAGTTATCAGAATTGAATATTCAGTGGTACTACCTCTTACTTTTGGTAAGTGGTCCAGCATGGTGCAATCTATGCACATGCAATCTATCCACATGCAGAAACAAACAATGCAAGTAAACAGGACATCAAAAGAGGAACGGGACATAACTCTAGTTCATAACATTTTAGGCATCAAAAGAGGTACAGGACACCTAATTACAACCCAAAATACAGAGCATATTGTTTTTCTAACTTATATGCTGCTATATACCAGCATACCAAACTACAGATCTTTCTGATTTGCTAACTTATATGTCGTGATATAACAGCATACCTAATCCATCTTGAGCCTCTTCAAGCGCTTGGAGCGGCGCACTGCCTGAGGGATGGTCCTCTTCCCTACTTCTTCTTCTGCTTGCTTGTCCCTTCTTCTGGCATCACCTCCTCAAGTTCTTGCTTCACGATGATTGGCGGATCTGCAACATCCGGAAGGTTCTCCACGACAATTGGCAGTTCCCTATCACCCTCCACGGCGGCGACTGCCTGTCCCACCATCTCCACCTCTGGCACCTCTGGCTCGTCGTCAGAGAGGACGACCACCTCCTCCACCTCCACCTTCACCTCCTCGTCGGAATCGTCGTCCGGCCCGAGCACGCTGGAATTGAGTCGATCCCAGTATGCTGCATTGACTGGCGTTAGGACAACAATCACGGTGTCGGCGACGTGCTCGGCCCTCGACGCAACGCGCTTAGGATCCGGCTGGGCCGCCGGTTGGGTGGATGAGCAGTACATCCACCTACATGAGCGCTGGTGAGGGTTGGGGGACATCTGCGCCTCCCGCATTGCCCATAGGAGGATCATGGCGGGAGGGATGCTAATGCTGCCCGGGAATGCGCGAAGCTTTTCCCCCTAAGTCATGACCTTGACGAGGCCGCGGGCATGGTTCCTCATAATCTGCACGGCTGGGAACCAGTCCTTGTACTACGCGCGTAGCTCCTGGCGGTCGCTGGCAAGCTCCTTGATGGCCTTCTGCCAGCCGATGCTTGCGTCCATGGCGACGGTACTGGATTGGCTGTAGGCGAGGGTTTCTGGACAGGGAAGTGTGGAGGGGAGTGCAGAGTGGCACAATTAGTGGGTAGAGCGAGCGGTGGGGGGACACGTCTTAACTACAACTGGAAATGCAAACGCCAATGAGTAGTGCAACGCACGGTTGCCCAGCACAAGTACGCAACGCACACTTTTTAAGGCAAACACCCGAGGAATATTGACTGGATCATAGGGAAGATCGAGCCAAATAGATTAGGGTTTTGATGGGCTTTACAGGAATATTAGCTCGTCAAGAAGAGGCGCGGGTGGGCCGGATTTAATTAAGCCCAGCCCGTTGCTTCAGAACGCTGCCAAAAAAGGTGCTAAAAAGACCAGCCAATGAAAGCATAGCCCGCGGATTGCTGACGTGGCCCTACTACCTGATCCAGACCGTCCATTCATGGCGATCCAATGGTCTGGACTGGTGCGGGGTTTTGATGGGGTTTTGATGGGGTTTTGAGGGGTTTTGAGAGGTTTTCAAGGGCTAGGGTTGAGCATAACTAATTCAAAAAAATCAAAAAAAAATAACTTGTGCCAATCATCGTTCTATGTGACTAACTCGATAGGCAAAATAAGAACCTGGACTATGGACTTTTCCATCAAAAAGCCTTCACAAAGATGGCTATCAGGAATGAGGTTGTAGGGTTTTCAAGAGAAGTGAGCAAGGGTTTTTTTGTCCACCATGTCTAAAACAGCAAAATCAATTTGAGTTGTTAGTATATGACAAAGTAAGAATATGTGCATTGGTTTTCCATTTTTCTGATTTTTTTTTTGAATTTTTAATGCTCATTTCAAACTCGGTCAAACCTAAGTTTGATCAACATTTAAACAAGTTTCAAACATGAAAATGAAAAACCAAGCCTGGATCCTTCTTAGCCACTCCAAAATGAAGCTTTTGTGAGGTTTTTGAAAGTTTCAAGTTCAACACCCAAAACCACTTGTCACATGTGTTTTAAACAACCCATTTCTAAGCAAGTTTTTTTGTCCACCATCTAAAAAAGCAAAATCAATTTGAGTTGTTAGTATATGACAACGTAAGAACATGTGCATTGGTTTCCATTTTTTGATTTTTTTTGAATTTTTTATGCTCATTTCAAACTTGGTCAAACCTAAGTTTGACCAACATTTAAACAAGTTTCAAACATGAAAATGAAAAACCAAGCCTGGATCCTTCTTAGTCACTTCAAAATGAAGCTTTTGTGAGGTTTTTTATTTATTTATATTTTTTTGAATTTTTTATGCTCATTTCAAATGAACCATATATCCATTTGCCTCTGTTCCTCCACTTTAAAGTGTTTTGTCATGAAACAAAATTACATATTCAGAATCCTTGAATTTTTATGATCATTCTACATATATAATTTATTTCATTTGGAGTTTCGGTTTAAAAGTTATTGAATTTACAAGTTTATAGCATTTTTGGATTATTGAGTAAATAGAAAAGGTTTATTCATGCTGACGTGGGGGGCTGGCCGGTCAATCTGACCTGTGTGCCTGGGATGTCAGTGTCACTATTAAATCCACCCCCTACTTATGCGGTCAAATGTGTTGTACCCTAGCTATTTCCAGATCTGCACCACTCTTGCCGCCGGCGACCACCACGCACTCCAACCCCGCCTCTACAGATCAAGTGCCGCCGTGCGATGATCATGAGGCCCGGATCTTTCAGCTCGCGCGGTGGCTATTCCGGCGGCAGAAACCGCTCCGACAAGAAATGGTCGGCGCCCGACTCTGACCCTCAACGGGCGGCGCGGGTTGCTTACGACGCTGCTCGGAAGTGCGACGCGTGCAAGTACACCAACTGGGGCTCGCGCCGCCACCTGCGTTCACACGGCATGAGGTGGAGGAGTACGACCGCTAGATGACGGCGGCGGTGCGAGGCGGCAGCATGAGGCGACCGCCTGCTAGCTCCTCTGGCGCGGGTGGTACAGGGAGCTCCGCCAATGCACGCGCATCGTTGCCGCCTTCGAAGAGGGAGGGGGAGGAGCAGGGCTTGGCACCGTGCCCCGGGCGCCTCGGCTTTTTGTCGGGAGACTACGTCGATAACGGCGACCTCGACGGCGTCATCGCCGAGATTATGGAGCGCACCAAGGACAAGCCGCAGCAGCTCGTCGCGCGCCGGCAGATGGAAGAGGAGCTCGATGAGTTGCGCCTCCGCCAAGCCATCAAGCAATCCCGCGAGGACGCGTGGTGGGTCGCCTCCGACTCCAACTCCGACTGAGTGCCGCTGCCGCCTCATTGGGGCCGCACCCGTGGGGCTCAGGTGAGCCCAATTTTGGAGATATAACTAGGGGTAGGAGCTGCGGGGGGATATAACCCATGTATATTTATGTAATCGAAATCGAAGTACTCAGTGTGGCTTTTGCTCCGACGAGCCCGCCATTAGAACTACGAGTACTAATCGTGTGTAATCGAACCTATGTGTGCTAAAATCTATCTATGTTGTTTGAATTCGGTCGATTTCGGTTGAATGCTTGTAAATATGATTGTCTGAATCGGAGCTCGCCGGCATTGCCGTGCTTCGTCGCTGGAGAAGAAGAAGAGGGAGGATGCTCGTGCAGGGGAAAACTGTTTAACACCATCTGGGTCCCATGCCGATGTGGATAAGCTGTGGATCCTGCCCGGCTCCTCCTAATCCTGACACATTGTGCTTAAGGGCCATGTCGTTCCTGGGCTATTTGTTCGTACAGAGATGTCACATCAGAGCTATTCTTGCGAACGATGTCGTTTTGCGTCCAATTCGCAGGAAAAACATCGCACAGGAGCTATTGACCTGTCCTAAGGGGTTACTCCTTGAGAAGAAACAACTGAGGCCTCTCGTTTATTGGGTCACTTAAGACAGCCCAACCAGGTCTGATTTGTTTCCGATGCTCTCCCTTCTCCACAAAGAAAACTGTTCAGTCAAGAGGATGCGAGTCACACGAAGAGTGGAGGCACTTCAGGGATCCAGGTGCACGAAGGGACGACGCGCCAATGAAGGAAGCCGATCCATCATGAGGGGAGGCATGCAGGGAATCCTGTGTGACGCACTTCAGCAGAGACGCGTGATGGGAGTCGATCCAGCCAAAGAGGGGATCCAGCGGACGCGTGGGATGCAGATGATGTGCCTCCATTGATGCCCCACTCTCCTCTCCTTGTCCCCGTAACGGCATCCTATGCCCATACCCTCTCATGTCTTTGTAAATACTCCTTCCCTAAACTAATATAAGAGCGTTTAGATCATTACTTTAGTTATCTAAACGGTCTTATATTAGTTTACAGAGAAAGTAGTTATGTGACCATAGTGACAACGGTGCGGAGGACAGGCCGAAGGTGCGACAATCGGAAAGACTTATCCCCTCTTTCATCTGCCGCAAAAGATGGACTAGAGCAGAGGCATTCCATGTGGGAGAGGAGAAGGGGCTTGAGCGGTGATGGATAAAGAGGAGGCGTAAGCCAACTCATGTTGCATTGAGCGAGCAATGCTGGAGGAGCGGGCAGAACCCTGGCAGGTGGAGATAGGCAAGGTTTCATCCTTCGTGTGCAAGTGGAAGAGTGGCGGGTATTTTGGTTAGCGTCTCCGGCCAAGCCAAGCGGTAGGTTGTTTGATGCCTGTGGGCGGACTAATGGGTGGTGTTTGCACGCGGACATCGAAGTGGGTTTCTTGGTACCCATACTTGTGTAATCCTGATAGGCGGATCAACGGGTGGAGTCCACATGCGTAGAGAAGACACGTGTACCGCTCTCGGTCAATGTGCCACTTCAATGTCGGCTCCAGTTAGAGGTTGTGTCCTCTCTAGACCGGCATGAATGCGGTGCTAGCATTCTAGAGTGACATTGACACGATTAAATGTGCGGCAACTGCTTTGCGTGGGAAAGAGTGCGGGAGAGTGAGACGGTTTTGGACGGGTTCAAGTTGTTTGTTGTGTATGTAACAGCGGTCCAAACATCTGCAAAGCCCTCTCGTTTGTCTTCGGTTTTTCAGGAAAATAGACATTCGGTCGGGTGACCACGTTTGATGGCAAATCGCATCCGAACAGCTCAATCTGGACGGTTTGGGGGTCCGTATTGGAGACCCTTACTAAGGACATCCCAAACACCTACCCTCAAACAATCCATAACCGTCTAGATCACGCGGTTCACACTTGTTTTTTCATCCAACGCGGTCCTGCATCGGTCCACAGGCCGTGTCGGACGTACTTTTTTCGCAAATCGAAGACAAAGTAAGGGGGATTACCGGCGTCCAGACCACTGCCACGTCCGAGTCTGGCAACTATGGCCCACCCAAAATCATCCTTCCTCACCCGTGTACCTTCCCGCCCATCAACAGCTGCCCTGTAGGGGAACGTCGCATGGGAAACAAAAAAATTCCTACGCACACGCAAGATCTATCCATGGTGATGAGCATCTACGAGAGGGAGAGTGGATCTACATACCCTTGTAGATCGCTAAGCGGGAAGCGTTAAGAAACGCGGTTGGTGTAGTCAAACGTCTTCGCGATCCAAATCGCCGAGTGTCCCGCGATCTCATCACGATCCGTCCCGCGATCCAATCACGATCCGTCCCGCGAACTCATCACGATCCGTCTCGCGATCTTGATCACGGTCCTTCCGATCTAGCGCCGAACGGACGGCACCTCCACGTTCAGCACACGTACAGCTCGATGACGATCTCCGCCTTCTTGATCCAGCAAGAGGGAGCGGAGAGGTAAATGAGTTCACCAGCAGCGTGATGGCGCCACGGTAATGGTGGTGGAGCAATTCCAGCAGGGCTTCGCCTAAGCACTGCAGAAATTCGATCTAGAGGAGAAACTATGCACTGGAGGAACGGGCAGCACGTGGCTAAAAATTCTGTGCAAAAATCCTAAAACCTCTAGTATATATAAGAGGAAGAGAGGAGGCTTGGCACAAGGGCAAATCCTACTAGGAGGCTTCGGCTGAAGCTAGGGAGGAGAGTCCTCCTCCTCCTCCAATCCTAGTAGGATTAGGACTCTTCCTTTTTTGCCTTTTTGCCTTTTTCCACCTTTTATCTTTGGGCTTTTCTTCCCTAACCGCATGGGCCTTTTGTGGGACTTACACCAGCCCACAAAAGGCTGGTATTTATTCTCCCACATCCCATCAAGCCTCTTGGGTCGAAATACCCCTCCCGATGGTCTCCCGGTACACTACCGGCACTCTCGGTACATTACCGATGAGCCCGAAACTTTTCCGGCAACCAAAATAGGACTTCCTATATATCAATCTTTACCTCTGGACCATTTCGGAGCTCCTCGTGACGTCCGGGAATCATCCGGGACTCCGAACAACCTTCGGTCACCACCATACATAACTCTATACTACCAAAATGTCACCAAACCTTAAGTGTGCAGACCCTGCGGGTTCGAGAACTATGTAGACATGACCGAGACACCTCTACGGTCAATAACCAATAGCGGGACATGGATGCCCATATTGGTTCCTAAATATTCTACGAAGATCTTTATCGTTCGAACCTCTATGTCAAGGATTTAGTTAATCCCATAAGATGTTCCCTTTGTTCTTCGGTATGTTACTTGCCCGAGATTCGATCGTCGGTATCTCCATACCTAGTTCAACCTCGTTACCGGCAAGTCTCTTACTCGTTCCGTAATACAAGATTCCGTGACTAACACTTAGTCACATTGCTTGCAAGGCATGTTGTGATGTTGTATTACCGAGTGGATCCTGAGATACCTCTCTGTCACACGGAGTACCAAATCCCAGTCTTGATCCATGCCAACTCAACAGACACCCTCGGAGATACCTGTAGAGTACCTTTATAGTCACCCAGTTATGTTGCGACGTTTGATACACACAAGGCACTCCTCCGGTGTCAGTGATTTGCATGATCTCATGGTCATAGGAACATATAATTGACATGCAGAAAACAGTAGCAATAAACTGACACGATCATATGCTACGTTTGTAGTTTGGGTCTTGTGCATCACACCATTCTCCTAATGATGTGATCCCGTTATCAAATGACATCTCATGTCTATGGCTAGGAAACCTTAAACATCTTTGATCAACGAGCTAGTCTATTAGAGGCATACTAGGGACATGGTTTTGTCTATGTATCCACACATGCATGTAAGTCTCCGATCAATACAATTATAGCATGGACAATAAACGATTATCATGAACAAGGAAATATGATAATAACTAATTTATTATTGCCTCTAGGGTATATTTCCAACAGTCTCCCACTTGCACTAGAGTCAATAATCTAGTTCACATCACCATGTGATACTCATTGTTATGAATCTAACACCCAATGAGTTCTGGGGCTCGATCATGCTTTGCATGTGAGAGAGGTATTATAGTCAACGGGTCTGCGACATTCAAATCTGAGTGTACTTTGCAAATCTCTATGTCAAACTGTAAACACTGCTACCACACTCCACTTGGTACTATTCCAAAATGGCTGCTCCACTATACGTATCCAGATTGCTACTACGAGTTATCTGGATTGGTGTTAAAGCTTGCGTCGACGTAACTCTTTACAACGAACTCTTTATCACCTCCATAATCGAGAAACATCTCCTTAGTCTTTTAGTCACTAAGGATAATCTTGACTGTTGTCCAGTGATCCACTCCTGGATCACTTTTGTACCCCTTGACTGACTCATGGCAAGGCACACACCAGGTGTGATACACAGTGTGGCACAATATAGAGCCTATGGCTAAGGCATAGGGTACGACGTTCGTCCTTTCTCTTTCTTTTGCCGTTGTCGAGCTTTGAGTCTCACTCAACTTCACACCTTACAAATCAGGCGAGAACTCTTTCTCTGACTGATCCATTTTGAACTCTTTCAAAATCTTGTCAAGGTATGTACTCATTGAAAGTCTCATCTAGCATATTGATCTACCTCTATAGATCTTGATGTTCAACAATTAGGTAGCTTTATCCAGGTCTTCCTTTGAAAAACTCTTTTCAGACAACCGTTTATGCTTTCCAGAAATTCTACATCATTTCTGAATAGCAATATGCCATCCACATATACTTATCAGAAACTCTGTAGTGCTCACACTCACTTTATTGCAAATACAAGTTTCTCATAAACTTTGTATAGATTTAAAAACATTGATCACCTTATCAAAGTGTATATTCCAACTCCGAGATGCTTGCTTCAGTCCATAGAAGGATCACTGAAGCTTGCTCACCTTTTAGCATCCTTAGGACTGACAAAACCTTCTGGTTGTATCTCATAGAACCTTTCCTTAAGAAAGGAAACGATGTTTTGGCATCCATCTGCCAGATTTCATAATTGAAAAATGCAGCAACTATTAAACATAATTTCAACAGACTTTAGCATCGCTACGAGTGAGAAAGTCTCATCGTAGTCAACTCCTTGAACTTGCCGGAAACTTCTTTGTGACAAGTCGAGCTTTATAAATGGTGACATTCACCATCAGTGTGTGTCTTCATTTTAAAGATCCATTTGTACTCAACGACCTGCCGTCCAATGAGCAAGCCTACCAAAGTCTATACTTGGTTTTCATATATGGATCCTTTCTCGGATTTCATGGCCTCTAACCATTTGTCGGAATCCGGGCCCATCATCGCTTCTCCATAGCATGTAGGTTCAT
Organism: Hordeum marinum; assembly: GCA_022496015.1. Lineage (NCBI taxonomy): Eukaryota > Viridiplantae > Streptophyta > Magnoliopsida > Poales > Poaceae > Hordeum > Hordeum marinum. The sequence continues at coordinate 448,399,903 of CM039676.1, forward strand.
CGTTGTCCAACAACATGACCTCCAAGACAGGATTGTCGTACCGCTCAGGAGCAGTACACGTCCTTGTCGACCTACGAGGTTCGATAGTAACTTGATCCGAAGCTTCATGATCATCATCATTAACTTCCTCTTCAACTAACGCAAGCTTCACAGAAACATCTTCCTCGCTGCGCTACTCTTTGGTTGAACAAAGGTTCAACAACCTCATCAAGTTCTATCTTCCTCCCACTCAATTCTTTCGAGAGAAACTCTTTCTCGAGAAAGGACCTAGTTTTAGCAACAAACATTTTATGCTTGGATCTGAGATAGAAGGTTTACCCAACTGTCTTTAGGGTATTCTATGAAGATGCATTTGTCCGCTTTGGGTTCGAGCTCATTAGGTGAAAACCCTTTTTCACAGAAGTGTTGCAGCCCCAAACATTAAGAAATGCCGGCTTATGTTTCTATCAAACCATAATTCACACGGTGTCATCTCAACGGATTTAGATGATGCCCTATCTAAAGTGAATGTAGTTGTCTCTTATGCATAACCCCAAAACGATAGTGGTAAAAGGATAAGAGACATCATAATTCGCACCATATCCAATAGAGCACGACTATGACGTTCGGACACACCATCACACTATGGTGTTCTAGGTGGCGTGAGTTGTGAAACAACTTTCACATTGTCTTAAGTTGTATACGAAATTCGTAACTCAGATATTCACCTCCACAATCATATCGTGGATATTTTATATTCTTGTCATGATGATCTTAAACTTCACTCTGAATTTGCTTGAACTTTTTTCAAACGATTCAGACTTGCGTTTCATTAAGAATCATTGGATTGCATCCATCAACATGTATCATTTCCAATAAATCACTTGCCCGCTCCATCAAACCAGAAAACGGGGTCCTTAGTCATCTTGCCCAAGAGGCATGGTTCGCATGTCTCAACCGATTCAAAATTGAATGAGTCCAAAGATCCATCAGCATGGAGTTTCTTCATGCGCTTTATACCAATATGACATTTAGCGGCAGTGCCACAAGTATGTGGTACTATCATTATTAACTTTGTATCTTTTGGCATCAATGTTATGAACATGTGTATTACTACGATCAAGATTCAATAAACCATTCTCACTGGGTGCATGACCATTGAAGGCATTATTCATGTAAACAGAATAACCATTATTCCTTAACTTAAATGAATAACCGTGTTATAATAAACACGATCTAATCACGTTCATGCTTAACGCAAAACACCAAATAACATTTATTTAGGTTCATCACTAATCCCGAAGGTAAAGAGAGTGTGCGATGTTGATCACATCAACCTTGGAAACATTTCCAACACACATCGTCACCTCACCCTTAGCTAGTGCTCCGTTTATTCCGTAGCTTTTATTTCGAGTTACTAACATTTATCAACCGAACCGGTATCCAATACCCAGGTGCTACTAGGAGTACTAGCAAGGTACACATAAATAACACGTATATCAAATATACTTCTGTCGACGTTGCCAGCCTTCTTATCTGCCAAGTATCTAGGGTTGTTCCGCTTTAGCGACTTCTCTCCTCATAATCGAAGCACTTAGTCTCGGGTTTGGGTTCAACTTTGAGTTGCTTCACTGGAGCAGAAATTGACTTGCTATCCATGAAGTTTTCCCTCCTTGCTCCTGCCTTCTCGAAACTAGTGGTTTGACTAACCATCAACACTTGACGCTCCTTCTTGATTTCTACCTTCGCGGTGTCAAACATCGCGAACAGCTCAGGGATCATTATTTCTATCCCTGGCATTTTATAGTTCATCACCAAGTTCTAGTAGCTTAGTGACAGTGACTTGGAGAACTATATCAATCACTATCTTATCTGGAAGATCAACTCCCACTCGACTCAAGCGATTGTAGCACCCAGACAGTCTGAGCACATGCTCAACGATTGAGCTATTCTCTTTCATATTACAGGCAAAGAATCTTGTTGGAGATCTCATATCTCGCAACACGGGCATGAGCCTGAGATCCTAATTTCAGCTCTTAGAACATCTCATATGTTCTGTGACATTCAAAACGTTTCGGAACCTCAATTCTAAGTTGTAATGCATGACGCACTAAACTATCAAGTAATTATCAGAATGTGTCTGTCAGATGTTCACAACATCTACAAACAATGCTAGAGGGGTTGGCGCACCGAGCGATGCATTAAGGGCATAAGCCTTCTGTGCAGCAATGAGGACAATCCTCAGACCATGGAGCCAGTCCGCAATATTGCTACCATCATCTTTCAACTCTATTTCTCTAGGAACATATAAAAATTCAAGGGAGCTACAGCGTGAGCTAGTAATCTACAACACAGTTTGCAAAGACACTACTGACTATGTTCATGATAATGAGTTCAATTAATCATATTACTTAAGAACTCACACTCAAATTGACATCCCACCAGTCATTCGAGTGATACATGATCCAAATTCACCAACTCAAGTCCGATCATCACGTGAGTTGAGGTGGTTCCAATGGTGAACATCATCATGTTGATCATATCTACTATATGACTCATGTTCGACCTTTCGGTCTCTTGTGTTCCGACGCCATGTCTGTACATGCTAGGATCGTCAAGTTTAGCCCGAGTGTTCTGCATGTGCAACACTGGCTTGCACCCGTTGTATGTGAACGTAGAGTCTATCACACCCGATCATCACGTGGTGTCTCAACACGATGAACTTTCGCAACAGTGCACACTCGGGGAGAACACAATTCATCTTGAAATTTAAGTGAGGGATCACCTTATAATGCTACCGTCGTCCTAAGCAAAACAAGGTGCATAAAAGGATTAACATCACATGCAAATCATAAGTGACATGATATGGTCATGAATTTGTGCTTTTGATCTCCATCTTGAAAGCACCGGCATGATCTCCATCGTCACTGGCACAACACCATAATCTCCATCATCTTGATCTCCATCAACATGTCGCCATCGGGGTTGTCGCGCCCAACATGCTTCTACTACTATTGCTATTGTTTAGCGATAAAGTAAAGCATTACATAGCACTTAATGATTGACACGCAGGTCATACAATAATTAAAGACAACCCTATGGCTCCTGCCGGTTGCTGTACTTAGCGACATGCAAGTCGTGATAATCTATAGATCACATGATCATCTCATACATCACATATATCACATCATGTAATTGGCCATAGCACATCACAACATACCCTGCAAAAACAAGTTAGACGTCCTCTAATAGTTGTGGCATGTTTTACGTGGCTGCTACGGGTATCTACCAAGAACAATTCCCATCTACGCAAAAACCACAACGGTGATACACTAGTTGCTTTTCAACCTTCTCAAGGACCGCCTTTGTCGAATCCGATCCAACTAAAGTGAGAGAAACTGACACCCGCAAGCCATCTATGCAACAAGTTGTGGTTGAGGGAACCGTTCTCTCGTAAGCGTACGAGTAATGTTGGTCCGGACCGCTTCATCTCACAATACCGCTGAACCAAAACACGACCAAGGGAGGAAGCAATCTAAGCATCAACGTCCATAAACTCTTTGTGTTCTACCCGAGATCTCATCTACACATAGACCTAGCTCTGATACCATTGTTGGGGAACGTCGCATGGGAAACAAAAAAAATTCTACGCACACGCAAGATCTATCCATGGTGATGAGCATCTACGAGAGGAAGAGTGGATCTACATACCCTTGTAGATCGCTAAACGGGAAGCGTTAAGAAACGCGGTTGGTGTAGTCGAACGTCTTCGCGATCCAAATCGCCGAGCGTCCCGCAATCTCATCATGATCCGTCCCGCAATCAAATCACGATCCGTCCCGCGAACTCATCACGATCCGTCTCGCGATCTTGATCACGGTCCTTCCGATCTAGCGCCAAATGGACGGCACCTCCACGTTCAGCACACGTACAGCTTGATGACGATCTCCGCCTTCTTGATCCAGCAAGATGGAGCGGAGAGGTAAATGAGTTCACCGGCAGTGTGATGGCGGCGCGGTGATGGTGGTGGAGCAATTTCCAGCAGGGTTTCGCCTAAGCACTGCAGAAATCCGATCTAGAGGAGAAACTATGCACTGGAGGAACGGGCAACACGTGGCTAAAAATTCTGTGCAAAAATCCTAAAACCTCTAGTATATATAAGAGGAAGAGAGGAGGCTTGGCGCAAGGGCAAATCCTACTAGGAGGCTTCGGCCGAACCTAGGGAGGAGAGTCCTCCTCCTCCTCCAATCCTAGTAGGATTAGGACTCTTCCTTTTTTGCCTTTTTGCCTTTTTCCACCTTTTATCTTTGGGCTTTTATTCCCTAACCGCATGGGCCTTTTGTGGGACTTCCACCAGCCCACAAAAGGCTGGTATTTATTCTCCCACATCCCATGAAGCCTCTTGGGTCGAAATACCCCTCCCGGTGGTCTCCCGGTACACTACCGGTACTCCCGGTACATTACCGATGAGGCCGAAACTTTTCCGACAACCAAAATAGGACTTCCTATATATCAATCTTTACCTCCTGACCATTCCGGAGCTCCTCGTGACATCCGGGATCTCATCCAGGACTCCGAACAACCTTCGGTCACCACCATACATAACTCTATACTACCGAAACATCACCAAACCTTAAGTGTGCAGACCCTGCGGGTTCGAGAACTATGTACACATGACCGAGACAACTCTACGGTCAATAACCAATTGCGGGACCTGGATGCCCATATTGGTTCCTACATATTCTACGAAGATCTTTATCGGTCGAACCTCTATGTCAAGGATTTAGTTAATCCCGTAAGATGTTCCCTTTGTTCTTCGGTATGTTACTTGCCCGAGATTCGATCGTCGGTATCTCCATACCTAGTTCAACCTCGTTACCGGCAAGTCTCTTTGCTCGTTCCGTAATACAAGATCCCGTGACTAACACTTAGTCACATTGCTTGCAAGGCTTGTTGTGATGTTGTATTATCGAATGGGCCCTGAGATACCTCTCCGTCACACGGAGTAACAAATCCCAATCTTGATCCATGCCAACTCAACAGACACCCTCGGAGATACCTGTAGAGTACCTTTATAGTCACCCAGTTACGTTGCGATGTTTGATACACACAAGACACTCCTCCGGTGTCAGTGAGTTGCATGATCTCATGGTCATAGGAACATATACTTGACATGCAGAAAATAGTAGCAATAAACTAACACGATCATATGCTACGTTTGTAGTTTGGGTCTTTTCCATCACACCATTCTCCTAATGATGTGATCCCGTTATCAAATGACATCTCATGTCCATGGCTAGGAAACCTTAGCCATCTTTGATCAATGAGCTAGTCTATTAGAGGCATACTAGGGACATGGTTTTGTCTATGTATCCACACATGCATCTAAGTCTCCGATCAATACAATTATAGCATGGACAATAAACGATTATCATGAACAAGGAAATATGATAATAACTAATTTATTATTGCCTCTAGGGCATATTTCCAACATGCCCTTCATGCCACTCTAGAGTGGCCGATCTGCATTGACATCGGCCCAGAGCGAACGTGACCTCTCACTGCTTGCATTCAAGTGGTGCGTTGGCCAAGAGAGCACCGCCCGCTGCACGTCCGACTGAACATGCCTACTCGCCGCATTCAAATAGCCGCACACTATTCGCCTTCCTTCATTAAACCCACGTGTGTACCGAGAAACCTACTTTATTCACATGTTCGTTCGCTAGCTGACCGGTATTAAACACAACACTACTTGGATATGTCCGTCCGCTCGCTACTTAAACATTGCCAGACGCCTCCTCCTTCCACCAATTTTCCACACTCTTTGTGGCGTGTGCCGAGCAAGAAGAGGAGTTCTTCAACATAAAAGTTGGTTAGGTGGCCCACCGAGCCAACTCTCTACTCCACCTGCCTCGACGCTCTAGGCATCGGTACCATGGGTGAGGTTCCAAGACGACGTGTCCAACAGCAATTCGCCGAACCAATCCAGCTCATGAAGGAGTGGCGAGTTGCAGCCCTGGACCAGGCCTGCACCTCCCACACGTGTGATCGCGACATACGTTGTCAACATAAGCGAAAAGGTGCCCTGCCAGCGAAGAAAGAAGTCGGCTTCACGAAGATCAACAAGGCGACGGCCAACACGTCCACGACAACCACCAACAAAAGGAAAAATATTCATGCATTACAAAAAAAAGATCATCAATTTTAAAAGATTGTATTCAAAGTAAAAAAAATGTTCCTGGTCCAAAAACAATGTTCACAAGTTTAAAAAATGATAAAAAATCAAAAAAACATGTTCATGAATTCTAATTCACAATTATAAAAAACATGTTCATGAATTTGAAATTTGTTCATGATTTAAAAATTGTTCGCTGATTTAAAAAAATTCACAATGTCTAAAAGTATGTTCGTGAATTCGGACAATGTTGAAGATTAAAAAAAATATTTGCGAATGTGAAAAATGTTACAATTTCTTAAAAAAAATGTTCATGAAAACTAAAAAAGTTTACAGTTTCAGAAACACAATTTCAACAGAAAGTTGACGAACTTGAAAATATGTTCGCAAAATTATAAAATAAAAATAAATGTAAATGTAAATGTAAAATTTAGAATAAAAGGAAAATAAAAAATCATTATTAAAAATGAAATAAATACGAAAAATGAAAAACGACAGGCAAAAAGGAAAACAAAACCTTCCCAGGACCCAGGGCCGTCTCGTAATGTGTATGTGCGGGGGCAGGAGGGTACGCGCCGGTTTGCGCGCCGAATAGGTTGACACGCTCCTGGGCGCATAATAATACTGTTCGTTCCAGCCTACCACAGACGAAGAAAGGGCCTGCCGTGGCCCGGCGGGAGCACATGTCCCCTCACGCGGCGGCGCTGGAAAATCCTATTTGCGGCTCTTTGCGGCAAGGAGTTGCGCTTTCACATAAGGGATCGAGCGATTGATGAGGCAGGCCGGCCCATTTATTGTTTCAGCGCTACCGGTTTTAGGAACGTTCTATGCTGTTTCCATCCAGTTTTCTTCGGTTTTGGAAAATTTATAGAAGATTTCCTGAACCGGTTTTTCTTTTTTTTTCCTTTTTTTCCCTTTATTCTTTTCTGCTTCTTACTTTTTCTATTTCTGTTTCAAAAAATGTTCTAGATTTTCAAAAAAAATCGAGATAATAAAAAAATGTTCTTCAAATTCGAATTTGTTTTCTATTTTTAGAAAAATGTTCTGGATTTTCATTTTTTATAGATTTTCGAAAAATGTTTCTCAAATTCCTAAAATGTTTCTGGTTTTAGAAAAACCTGGATTTTTCAAAAATGTTTGCGGTTTTCAAATATTGTTTTTTAAATTTTAAAAATGTTTTTACTTTTTCAAAAATGTTCTCGATTTTCAAAAAATGTTCTGGATTTTCAAACAAAAATCTTCATATTCGGAAAATGTTTCCGCTTTTTCAAAAATAAATTTCTGTATTTCAGAAAATGTTCGGGATTTTCAGAAAATGTTCGGGATTTTTGAAAATTGTTCTTCAAACTCGAAAATGTTTTGATTTTTAGAAAAATGTACTATATTTTCAAAAAATGTTCTGGATTTTTTAAAATGTTATCCAAAATTGTTCTTGTTTTTTAAAATTTGTTCTAAGGATTCAAAAAATGTTCGTGTTTTCAAAAATTGATCACGTTGATGAATTTGTTCAGAATTTTTCAAAATTGCTCTCATGTTCAAAATTTGTTCTCAAGATTCAAAAATAATTCGTTCTTTAAAAATTGTTCACGCTTCCAAATTTGTTCAGGGTTTTCAAAATTGTTCTCTGCTTCACAATTTTGTACTCATGATTCAAAAAATGTTTGTGCTTTATAAAATTGTTCGTGGTCCCAAATTTGTTCAGGATTTTTCAAAATTATTCTTTGTTATTTGTTTCAAGATTCAAAAAATATTCGTGCTTTAGAAAATTGTTCGGGGTTTTCAAAATTGTTCTCTGTTTTAAAAAACGTTCAAAATTTCAAAAAAATGATTGAGAAATTCAACGTTTGTTCGTTTTGATAATAAAAAGAAAAAAGAAAAACGAGCCAAAAAGAAATAAAGGAAATAAGCAGAAAAGGAAAACCAACAGAAAAAAGGAAATGTATCTGATTGTTTTAGACAAAAAACAATGGGTCGGCCCAGTCGGGTGCCCCCCTATGCGTGGGAGCGACTCCCTGCCGCAACGAGTGGCGGGTAGGAGCTCCCGCGGCGCTTGTTCGCCTCTCGGCGGCGTGCGAAGCGAAGGACCAAACATAATCACCTGCGGAGCTTGCTCCACCACCTGTACGACGGCAAACCCCTCTCGTTCTCATAACTCAAGGTACAATGTGTATCGACTGGATTTGGGTACCAAGAGACTACTCCCGGTCAAGGCCTTCAGCGAGCGGGCACTGTTCTTGGGGATACATTACTCCTTCTCGACGTCAACGAGGGTTTTCCCCTTCATTTGTGGTGACACCATCTAATTGAGCTTTGATTTTCAGGAGAGATTTGATGAGGACATTGAGGCCTGCTGTCTCAGCGACAAAAGCAACAAACCGGCAAAGTACATCTTGAACAGCTCTTTGTGCAGAGTCATGCCATCGCCACAAAGTATCGCCGATTGTCTCTCCTTCTGTAATACTTTCAAAACTTCCGGATTGTATTCCAATCGGTTGGAATCAGTAATAACTTGAGCTACGGAGTGAGCATCTCTAGGTTGACAAATAGACCAATGTAATACAAGTTATATAGCACAAAAAATATCGGAAATCCCTTTTGGAGCTCGGCCTCCAGTGAGGCCTCCAAATTCAAATTTGAATTTTCATCAAAATTCATATTTTTACATTTCAAAAAATTCTGAAAAAAAATACAGATATACATGAAGACATAACACACATGTGTGTAAATTTCCAATTCAAAATACATAGAAATGAGGGCTATGCAAAAAAAAAATCTAGGATTGTTTAACACATGATACTATTCATCCTCTCAGGCCATGAATTTATCTTTTTTGTACAGGTCGCAACTCAAGGTATTTCATCATGAATTTTTACACACATGTGGGTTACATCCTTACATACACGCATATTTTTTTCAAAAAAAATTGAACCATAAAAAATTGAATTTGAATTTTTCAAAAATAAAGGTCACCATGGAGCTCGGCCTCCAAAACGCCTTTCTCAAAAAATATATCATTAAAAACTTCAAATCATATGCTTTCTCATGGTATAATTTTTAGACTATACAACTCATCTTATGTTAGTCAAATTATAGATACATGCAAGTCTTATAAACCGAAAAGTAGGTAGTATTCAAGCATGTACACCATGTGCAGTACTTTAAGAGTATATCGACGTTTAGCAAGAAGTTGAGATGTTATCCTTTTGGTATTTGTACCTGAAGTTGTTAAACATATGTGGTATGTGCAGTTGGGCCAAACCTACAATCAGGGTGTCTTCCCTCCCGGAGGCTCGACTTTCTCTTGCAATCGCATGTTGGGTGTCTGTTTGTGGACTTATACATTCTATCAATTCTATGTATCAAGACACGAAGCTTTTTGTGTTTTATCCAGAAACTGGTTCTTGGACGTTTTCACTTCCCTTATGAATAAACTTTGCTGAATTATATTTGTAGGCCTCTTGGATGAAGAGTTTATCAGCCTCATTAGGTACTAATATGTGGTACTCCCTCCGTCCCGTATATTATTGGACGGAGGGAGTATTTCACAGCATCTATTCAAGTGTTGGATTCCTGTGGTAACATTGCTCATGAATGTGCTGCCTCGGAACATTCCTGGTATACATGAAGAAAGCAAAATTCTGTTCACTATCTTCAACGGGTAAGGAACCCGATGAAGCACAACATGCAATGGAAGTTGAAAAAACCCAATGGAATGAGCTTAATTCGTACATGAGGGATGGTAGAGAGTAAAATGGGAACACAAATTTGGATAGTCAATAAGTATCATTGAAATTAGCAAGAATTTCCATACAAAATATCATGAAGTACGCACAGAATATGTATATGCCCTCTGAATATTTGAATGAATAACAATCTACAATATTGTATTGCACTTAATCCATGAACAACCAGGACGGGTGCTTAAATTCGGCTTCAGACAAAACACCTCAAGAAATTATAAGAACAAAGTTACATGCTTCATTTCACGCATCATGTGATGCAGAAGCTTATGAATTACATGGATAGTCTTATGATCCTCTCAAAATAATGTTTGATAATTTTACACCATCACAAGAATCATCCCATGTGTGTGTTCTGCCTTTTCCTGACATCGTCTCACAGCAGAGCGAATCATAGATAGCTGAACAACTGCCATCCTAGTAAACCTCAACGTGCCATTGCTTGTTCTTCTTGAGCTGCGATAGCTTCTGATCCCAGCTCTCCCCTCTCTGCTCTGCCACCTTCTTGAGTGTATCCTGAATTCCTGGCATCATTCCTTTCAAACCACAGAAGTAGATGTGTGCACCGCCATCCAAAAGCTTGAAAATCTCGTCGCTGTACTCTTCAATCTTGTCCTGAACGTACATCTTGCCACCACTCTTGTTCTTCTGCTCCCTACTTAGTGCTTTGTCAAACCTACAGATTCAACACACTCAATTATATTTTACTCTCTTTTTTTGACAAACTAATTATATTTTACTCAAGTAGTTTATTCAAGTGGTGGCACGCCCAATATCAATAATGATCTACAATGACGGAGGCATGTAGGTCAATAACAATCGGCCGTTTGGGGCATGTGTAATAAAGATAATAACAGAAACAGGGTATGCAGACAGAAGAGGTCTAATAACCTGAAATTGTCTGGATACTGCTTCAGGTAGCTTGTGAATTCTTCATCATAAAGAAGGCTGTCTGAGTTAGCCACACCAAGGAAGAGCCAAGCCAGGCCACCAAATCTGTAATTTGGGACATCTTCCATGAACATGCGGCGTAGGTACCCGCGGTAGGGAGCAACACCAGTGCCAGTGGCAATCATGATATGGGTTGCATTTGGATCACTCTCAGGTAGGAGCATTATTTTGCCAGAGGGTCCTGAGGTCAGAAAGAAATGACAGTGAGATGCATAAACTTCAGAACATCCATCATATGCCATGAACTATGAGTATACACAATTCCACAGGAAAGAGTACGTGCATACATGTTGTGTTTGTATCTCGGAACAGGAAGCAGAACATTGTTTAAAGGACATTTATTATATGCATCAAAATTAGATGTTTATCCAAAAATAATAATCAAGTACGACAAAAATGGATACTAGAATAGATCCAGTAGGCAGCGGAACAGAAAGAAGATACACATATTAGTGTCAGCGATGGCCATACTGTAAGTTTTCTCAGTTATTTGTCTGGCTAGTGCATAGGAAGTTGATCTTAGTCAGAATGTACAGTGTAAACCAGTGGCACTGTGAAAAACTTCCCTCCCTCTTTCTTAATGTTTGGGAAGAATGATACTCCCTTCTCGTCTTAATTTACATCCTACACGATGTGTATATACTATGTACTAACGCCCTTTTGTCAAAGGATTCAGAAATAGATGGTTTAATGCAAATGAACTTTAGGAAAATGTAACTGAGAAAATTTGGTCATTCTAGAGTTAGATAGAGGCACTCATGTGATAACAGTGCTAACACACAGGAAAGCCTTTATGTCCATCTAAAAGAAACCAACTGACCTGTCATCTGAATCTTGTCCCCAGGCTTTGAGTTGCATAGGAAATTACTGCAGACACCATTCTTCGACGGGTCCTCCTTGCCAGTTTCAGGATCATAATAAACCGCACGGCGAACACATAAACTAGCAGTCTTTCCATCAAACGAATCCCCATACCTAGTAGATGCAATTGAATACAGACGGACATTCTGTGGGTTTCCAGGCTTCTTCGGGTTCTCTCCCTGACAGATGCACACAAGGTTCAGTGAGCGATGAAGAAGTGTGATGAAAACATGGACCGACAGCAAACATACTAAATAAATATCCGGTACTTAAGAAAACCTACAGCAATTCTCCTACACAAAGCGTCAAGCCGCATACTCAGATTGATGTCTATAACTTTGAGCATAATTTCTTTCAGTACAGCATAAATTGATATGTCTATCCTCTTATTTAGTAACACATAGAGTCCCCGGTTCAGTGTTAAATGAGACAGAGGACAAAACTGAGAATGGTGGAAAGGACTAGTCGCTTACCGGAGGAATAATTCCATAGCTCTGCCCCTCCCAGTACGGCACATTACCACCGTGGTCGATGACGACATGGCATGTCTCCCCTGGGGCGTTAGGGCCTACCGTGCGCTCAACCGAGACGATGGTGGCCGTGTAAGGGCCCTTGGGCTTGTAGGTGTTGAGCGGCGGCTCCTTGGCGCTCTCCAGGTCGAGGGGCGCAACGGAAACCTTGCTCTTGTTCGACTGCTGGATGGCCCTGCAGACATGCCCCCGCTGCGCCACGGCCTTGCTGTCGCACGCCAATGCGGTGCTGATCCATGACTTGCTGCCGAAGCTGAGACTGTTGGTGCCCTGAAGCGTAACCAAAGGTGGAAATTAGCGTACTGCTGGTGCTGGGAGCAGCATCTGACAAGGGTTTGACTTGAGGCTGCACGGCGTATCGAGCAACAGCCGTGAGGAATTACTGAATGTGCATGTACTGCTGCTACTATGTGCGTCTATCTGTAAGTGATAATACTAGCAGCTAATATCTGCAATCCAGATGTATAGCACGAAGACAGTCCCAGACCCAGCTAGCGGTGCCGAATCTAGTCCCTGAAACTGCTCCCTGCGCGAACCAATCTGGCAACTGTGCCATCTAAGAGCGCACTAACACACGATTCAGTCAGCATAAAGGGGGCATGGAGACACGCACCTTGATTCCGGAGCTCCTGACGGCGCGGTCCGAGCCGGCGACGGGCGGGGAGAAAGCCACCTGCGGAGAGGTGTGAAAAAAAGTCAGCAGCCGCCGCGCAGCCCCGAGCAGGAGCGGGACGGCATGTGGATACCTCGCGCACGTACCTGGGACGCAGCGGCGGTGGCCATGGCGGACAGACGGATGGTTCGAGGAAGGGGAGAGGGGAGGGGAGGGGAGGAGGGGTTTTGATCTGGGGAAGGTGGGGGGAGGGGGCGGCGGGTTTATAGGAGGAGATCGGAGCCGGGGGAGTGAGAGAGCCCTTGAGGCGACGGAAGGGACGGCGACGTCCGCTGCTGCTGGCTGCTGGGGGTTGGTGACGGCGACGCCTACCCAAATCATCAGTCGGCCCCTAAACCCGTCTAAATTTTTCTGGATCGTTGATTATTAGATTATTATTAGTCAGACGGAGGTGTGATTAGATTAGCCAAGTCTCGTTGAGGCGGAGGCAGGCGCAGAGGGTTGCGTGGCTGCTTCGAGTGCCTCGTTTGGCCGCTTGAGACGGAAATGGCCTCGTGGCGGCGTCCAAGGGGCATCTTGCCTCTCGCTTGGCAAAGTCAGACGTGCAAGCGCAACCTGGCTCGGCGCTCGGGTGGGCAGGTGCACGCATGAATCCGCACAGCTGTGCTCCTGTGACTGCCTGCATACCTCCTGCCCGCCCTCAAAAACTAGCGCGGGGGGCACGAGAATGTCATGGGTCGTCACACGGAGTCTCTCATCCCGAGCTCCGTATTCAGCCGAGTGAAGAGTATAAAGAAAAAAAACAAAACAATATCAAAAAAATATTACTATTGGAATCAACATCGTCGCTTGCGTGTAAAAGTTCGGCAAAATTCACTGTTTTGATATTTTTTTGGAGAGTTAAGCCGGATCGGACCCCGGTTCGAAAAAAATTCCCGATCTAACCCTTTCGTTACCGCCACACTCCTCGGCGATAGGAGTACACAGCCTACCGCTAGGTCCGTTCGCGGTAGGTCTTCCGTTAGGCTAACGGCGGCGTCTGTCATGCTGACGTGTATAAGTGTCCTACCGTCACAATCTCTGGCGATAGCTTCTAAAAACCTACCGTCGGGTCCTCTGGTGATAGGGTCTCCAGTCCAGTCAAAACTCTGAGAGTGTGGCTTGTGGACCCCATCAGCCACCCATTCATCCCCAACTCCTCCTCCTTCCCCGAGCTGAGCTCGCGTCCCCTCTCTCTCCCCCATTCTTGCCTCCATCAAATCCATCTCCATTGGTTGAGTTTTTTTTTTTGATGGATCGAGGCCAAATTCATCACTCAAGGTACCTCCCTCATTCTCTTCTTTTTGGTTGGTTGGAATCATCTCATTTGGTGGCATGCTTTACTTTTATGGAAACCCTAGTTCATGTCATTTGTGTTTGAAATCAATGGATTTGATAGATGATATGGTTGTTTGTATGCTTTAGTATGACTAATTATCATGTTTGTAACACCGATCTATAGTTATTGTTAGGTTTAGGGTTAAGTTTAGGGTCAAGGTTAGGGTTAGGGTTAGGGCTAGGCATTGTCATTATTTAGTAGTTAGGGTTAATTAATGATATTGTGATATTATTGTTATTGCTTCAATATAGTTATGGTTCATATTATTGTTATTGTGATATTATTGTTAGGGTTCATATTAGGTTGCCATCCTATCCTCTTGACAATTTTTTCAATGCATTTAGATGGATAGGCTCGTTAATGTACACTACATGGATAAGGGGACATTTATGAAAGGCAATGCCGATGAAGGGGAAGAATCCATTGTTTTTTATTCAAGCCCAACTTTTGAGGAGGTGGTTGTGAAACTTAGGAATGTGCTAGATTGGATTGATCCAAATGTTGATGTTAAACTCATTGGAAGGTATGATGTTGGAGTGAGGGTGAAGTCTCGATTGAAGAGTATGCCTATCACCTCGGAATTGCATTGGAAGGTTACAAGGATAGAGTATTTGAATCACAAGAAAAATCCCTTGAATTGTTTGCCACCAAGGTTGAGCCTCCTTTGCTGCAAATTGACTTGAACCGACATGCCTATTTCCCAAACCATGATGCAAGGGGTGGAGGTGTATGTCCCCAATTCTTCTAGTCAACCATCAAATGAAGCTGAGATTAATGATGGAGCCATGGTAATTCATGAGGAACATGTTCATGTTGATGCTGAAGCACGCCATGTTGATGCTGAAGCCGGCCATGTTGATGTTTATGAGGAAGCCGAAGAGATTCATTATACTCCCATTGGAGACCTCGATGTGTTTATGCATCAGCAAGACATGGATCGTGACCTCCCGTACCGCCGTATATATGGGTATGACTCGGATGACGAGGGTCTGACGAAGGAATTGGACGAGGATGGATTCACTGCACAAGAGAACGCAATTTTCAAGAAGGTTACGGGGAAGGAAAGAGGGCCCCCATTGTTTCGTGATCTCACTCTTGCTGACAAGGCTTGTTGTTGATGGTGGCATGAGATTGGATTTGCTTGAACCAACACCGTGCCCGAAGATCGGTGACCCTAAACCCAGGGATGAGGACGAGAATGCTCATTTGAAGAAAGGCATCAAGTTCAGTTGCTTGCAAGAGTCCAAGATATGGTTGAGTGACTATGCTATTAGGAACCATAGGCCGTTTGTTGTTTGTCATTCCAACCAAAATCTGCGGTACATCATCAAATGTGACAAAGAAGGTTGCCGTTGGAAGGTTCGTGGAAGAAAAATCCAACAAACCGGGCAATGGGTGTTGAAGAGTTGTGTGGCCACTCACGCGTGCGTACCGCCGGACAAAGCTAGCTGAAGCAAGGGACACCGTCAAGTCGCGTCTGAATTTTTAGGATACAAATTGTTGCCTCATGTAGCCCATGATCCAACCGTGAAGGTGAAGTTTCTCATGAGTATGGTTGACGAACAATTCGGATACCCGGTCAACTATGGGAAGGTATGGAAGGCGAAGGAAAATGCAATCAGGATGTTGCATGGTGATTATGAGGCCGCATACAATATTCTCCCAAGGATGTTGGGAGCAATCGCACATAGGAACCCTGGCATGTGTCATGCGGTGGAGGAAAATGACGGAGTGTTTCACCATGCGTTTTGGAGTTTTGGGCAATGCATTGAGGCATTCAAGCATTGTTGTCCGGTGTTGTATATCGATGGCACATTCTTGACTGGGAAGTACAAGGGCACTCTAATGGTGGCAATGGTCACTTGTCCAATGGTAACGTGTGGCCGGTTGCATTTTCTTTAGTTCCTTCCGAGCATGACGACAACTGGGAGTGGTTCATGAGGCATGTGAGAACCAAGGTGATTGGTAACAGGGAGGTATGCATCATATCGGACCGGCATCATGGGATTCTCCAGGCGATAGACGTGTCCATTCCCATCCTCCCAAAGCTTCACCACCGATGGTGCATGAGGCATTTCATGGCAAACTTTTACCGGGCATGCAAGAGCAAAGAGTTTTGCAAAGACCTTACTCATGTGTGCACGGCATTCTCCTTTGATGCATTCACAAGCCGCTATGATAATCTTTTGAAGGCATTGAAAAAGAACCAAAAGGGAAGAGCATTCCTGACTAGGCATTATGAGGAAAAACAAAAGTGGGCACGCGCTTTTGATGACGAAGGTTGGAGATACGATGACATGACAAGCAACATGATGGAATGCTTCAACAATGTGCTTAAGGGTGTTCGTTCTTTGCCCCTGACTACAATATTGAAGTACACCTTCTTGAAGTTGAACGAGTATTTTCTTAAGCATTCCATATCAACGGCAGGTTGGATAGGGGACAAAATGGACTATCCAAATAAGGTTCATGACTGGCTGAAATTTCAAGCAGGCAAGTCTTCCCATCAACAAATCATTAGATTCAACGACAAAGATGGGATCTACCAAGTTGATGAGCCAGGTGGCACAACACGAGATGGTGTCACCTACGACAACGTTGCTTATGAGGTGCACCTCAAGGACCGGTGGTGTCAATGTGAGAGGCTTCATAGGTACCACTGGTCGTGCTCGCACGTGATGACAGCTGCGAGGGCAAGGAACTTACCGGTTTCATATTGGATTACCATACGGTTGCATGAGTTCATGTTGGAAGCCACGAGGTTGACATGGGCACCTAGGTTCCATCCTTTCCTTGACCAGTCATAGTGGCCGGAGTACGATGGCCCACATATCGTGCCTGATCGTGCACTCATGGTATCTACAAAAGGGAGAAGAAGAAAGAAGAGGTTTAGGAGTGACATGGATGATATAGCTGGATATACTGGCATGAAACAATTTGGCAGCGGTCATTTCATGGAGCCTCCCGACATCAACAATTGTGGTCAATGTGACAACCCAGGACACAATAATAGGACATGCAACACTAGCACGAGTCAGACTGGTGGCCGTACAGACAGTACTAGTGCTCACGGAGGATGGACTACCATTATAGGTAGAAGTGCAAGAGGAGCCACTAGGGGTGGTCACGGAGGACGGACTACCGTTACAGGTAGTAGTGCAAGAGGAGCCACTAGGGGTGGTCGCAGAGGTCCTCATGGTGTCAGACTTGGGGGGGGGGGTAGTGGTCGTGCTTCCGGTGTTACTAAGAGACAAAGGATTGATAGTGGGCGGCCAATTGATGTGCTTCTCAACCCGAATGGTTGATAAATTTGTTAGATGGTAAATTTGTTATGTCATGTTATAAAATCTTGCACTTGTTTTCATGTTAGTTCTGTTCACATTAATAACATATTGATATATGTCACTAACACTATTGAAATGTATGTAGGCATGGCTTCATCTGGTTCCATCCTGAGGCTGTTGTGCGCTGATCGAGATGATATGTCAAACAAGTGGAAGGAGGCAACTTTGGACAAGACGAAAGACAAAGATTTGATAATGCCACCATGATGGTGTGGAGACGTTTGCAAGGTGAAGGTTTCTACTGACCGGAAGAAGTCATGATGGAAGGGAGGAGGTTTTTTGTGTGTCCCAACTACACACATGATCGTAGACGTCCGACTAACGCCTATGATGTTCCTCCGGTATGTTAAATATGTTCCGGTGACTGTGTTTTCATGACGAGCGTTTCAATTGTATTACTAACAAACAAACATGTCTTGTATGCAGTCACCCCTCCTCTTTGCAAGTATTTCACGTGGATAGATGATGAAGTGCCAGAAGATGTCCAGAAGGACCAACATGCAGACTGGGATCGGAGGCGGCGGCTGTTTGAAGCAAAGTTGTCAGAATCGCGATTCTGAATTGGATCTTAACTGCATTGCTAGGATCGTGAATCATAGAATCATAACTATCAGGATCGTAGAAACTTAGATTCTATGAGCAAAATCGTAAAATCGGAGGGGATAATTTGGATCGTAAGATCGTAAGATTTTAAGACTTGAGTCGCGATTCTGACAACTTTGGTTTGAAGAATCTTTGCACCATGCCGAGTACAAGGAACGTCTTGCTAAGGAGAAGAAGGAGCGAAAGAAGCGCGAGGCAGAGAGGGCACGCAAAGAGAAGGAGGATCGTGACGAGGAGATATCAAGAAAGCTTGCAAGGACTCGCGAAGCTTACGAGGAATATATGGCACGTTACAACAAGGGAAAGGGGCACATGTTTCCTTAGGGATCTATCTATCAATCTATCTGATACTACTCGTTAAACTTCAATACTATTCGGTGCTAGATTGTCTTTCGAACTATGTTATGATTGTGTTGTACTATGTTATGACTGTCGAACACTTTTGCTATTTTATCGTATGCTCATGTTGAACTTTGTTATGGCTATATTGAAATACTTTATTTCCATGTAGACCAACTATATATTAGTTGTCCTCATTGATGAAAACGAAGCTGGTTAAAAAGAGGGAAAGTTACCTACCGCCATGGTCCCTAGCGGTGGGTTCTTTTACCCTACCACCGAGGGCTCTAGCGGGAAGATCCTCATTTTCCCAGTTTTGGTTCCTAACACGCGGAATGGCCAAATGAAAATGGTAGGGTAACTACCCTACCACCGAGGGCTATGGCGGTAAGGTCATCCTTCTCCCAGTTTTGGTTCCTGGCGCGCAAAATGGCCAAAGGAAAATGGTAGGGTAGCTACCCTACCGCCGAGGGCTATGGCGGTAAGGTCCTCCTTTTCCTAGTTTTGGTTCCTGACGTGCGGAATGGCCAAAGGAAAACAGTAGGGTAGCTACCCTACCGCCACGGGCTATGGCAATAAGGTCCTCCTTTTCCCAGTTTTGGTTCTTGACGCGCAGAATGGCCAAAGGAAAACGAAAGGTGTCGTGGTTTTGTCACGGCAGATGTCCGAAGACTTAAGTTCGAGGCCATCGCTAAGGTAATGGACTCAAATGGGTTGGTCGAGACGAGGGACGCGAGTTTACCCAGGTTCGGCCCCTCAAGAAGAGGTAAAAGCCTACGTCATGCTTGTGTTGTATTGATTGGAGTATCGATTACAAGGGAGCGGATTCGCTTGACCTAGTTCTCGATTAGTTGGTTTCTGTCTAAGCCGCCCCGGGGCCTCACCTTTATATAGGAGGTTGACACCTTGGGTTACACTAGTCATACACCGACTCTTACAACGTAAACAATCCTGTCTCTAAGTCGCCTTGCCTTCTTGGGAAAACCGTCTCCAGGCAGCTTAACCGCCTGGGGCTTCATACCTTCTTCTGTCTGGGCCTCTGTCTTGGCCCATGCTGGTAAGTCGTCAGGCCTATGCCTTTCAGCCCGCTTCTCTTGTCTTGATCATGAGCCGCCAGGTATGACCCGGCCCCACCCGGGCGGGTCTTACCATGGGGTTATATCCCTAACATTAGGCCCGAGGTTGATTTGAGCCTGCTCAGGTCAATCTTCAGACTCACTTGGCGGCGAGTCTCACACTCTATCACCTAAAAGAAAATATGTAACCCACTGTGACATCACACCGGATATGCCAAAAAGATTCCGTGACCTTCACAACGGATCTTTTCATTAAAACTGTCGACCCGAAAATCGAGGCGTCTGTCCCGGTCGGTCAGTTTCCGCCGCCTAGATTCCCGTGCCCGTTTCCACTTTCCAGCCTCTTAAATAGGACCACGAAGGGTCCTTCTCATTTCCTCCGCCACTTGCACTTCTTCTTCTTCCTCTCGACTCCATCGCCCCCGAGCTTTGTCGTGCCGTGAAGCTCCATCGCCATCGTCGTTCCTGGCCGCTGCATCAACCTGAATAGACTAGAAATTTGCCTGCGTTCGCCGCATCTCTCCCGGTAATGTGAAACAATAAACAGCTCCATGGACCTTGCAGCGTTCATTTTCCTATTGCGGTAGGTCCTATAGAATCATCCACGGTCCTGTGCAGATCCGTAACTATTCCCCCCTTACCGCGCTTAACCTTGTTAGTTTCCCTCAGTTCATCGCTAGGGCTAAAATAAACTTGATTTTCCTCTGCCCGTAGATCCTGCAACCTCTGTTTATTATGTGAAATCTATTATAGATCCTTAGCGATTTCTGCATCACAACTTCCTCCACCTTAAGCCGCCGCCAAGCTTCTGGCTCTTAGTAGTAAACTGTACCAACGGCTTAGCTTCGTAGTGCCTAAATTCATCAACCGCCCTTAGTTGTCTGTCATCTTCTAACTCGTCGTGTACTGCTACCTTTCACAGTCTTTAAGCCGCCACTATGTCTCGGGCGTCCTCAACCTGTAATTGGGTTGGATCTACAGTATCCTAAGAGTTCTTGCAAGACTTTGTAGACGTAGGAACTTTGTCGGCTAAAGGTGTCATCCATTGGCGGGTTCTGGGCAACGAGAAGAAACCTATCCCTAAAGAGGGCGAGATAGTCATATTCGCTGACCACCTTGCGCGGGGTTTCAGCCCGCCCGGTTCTAAATTCTTCTGAGATGTCCTCCATTTCTTCAAGCTGCATCCTCAAGACATCGCACCTAACTCCGTCTCAAATATGTGCAACTTCCAAATCCTCTATGAAGCTTACTTACAAGAAGAGCCGTCAGTTGACCTCTTTCGAGAGTATTTTTACGTAAACCGCCAGACAGAAGTGGCAGCCGGCCCAAGCTTAGAGCATGGCGGAGTCTCCATTCAAAGAAGACGGGATATGGCCTTTCCGATCGTTCGAATGCCAAGTTACCCCAAGGACTGGAATAAGACTTGGTTTTACTGCAAGGACACATCTCCAAAGGGGGAGCATCCATTGTCGGGTTATCGCTCTACCCGTCTCCGCACCACAACAGAGCTCCCAGACCGGATGTCAACTTCTGCACGAGCAAAGTATGCTCCGGCCTTCGCCAAAATCAGAGCCCTCCTGGCCAATGGTCTGACAGGAATCGACCTGACCCGCTGTTGGATCTCTTGGAAGGTCATGCCTCTGAGCTGGTGGGACCAACTTATGTGTGAATACACGGGTGAAGCCAATGACCCCCTCTGCTTCAATCATACCACCCTAACAGAGGAAAATGTTGCGGTTGCCATCAAGGGACTTGTCCGTGAGTCCCAAGAAGCTTGTCGCTCCGTCGGGCTACAACCTTTCTGTGCTGCTAACCTGGCCCCAGATGTAAGAATAACTTTCAAATCTCTTTTCTCTGGGTTAATTATGCATTTAGTGACCTTTAACCTTGTTGGGGATATAACCCCACGGTGAGACCCGCCCTAAGGGCTCTGGGTCACACCGGGCGGCTCGTACACCAGCCCAAGAGTGGGTTGTGAAGACTTAAGCCCAAGACGCTTGGCGGCTTGACAAGATGGGTCGGAACGTGGCCCGGAAGGAGAAGACCCGGGCGTGTAAGCCGCCCGGAGACAACTTGACCAGGAAGGCAAGATAAGGTAGAGATAGACTCATACATGTATTGAGAGTCGGTTACGACTTGTATGACCCGTGGTCTTGATCTCCTATATAAAGGCGAGACCCGGGGCGACTTAGGGATCAGATTATCAAGAACTAGGTCAAGCAATAGCTCCCTTGTAATCGATACGCCAAGCAATACAAACACAAGCAGGACGTAGGCTATTACCTCGACTTGAGGGGCCGAACCTGGGTAAACTCGTGTCCTTCGTCCCAACCAACCCCTTTGAGTCCATCACCTTAGTGATGGCCTGGAATCCAAGTCTGTTCACCCAGACATCTGCCATGACAAAACCATGACAAACCTCTTTCGACAGCTTTTCTTATAGGCTAACTCCAGCTTCTGGAAGAAAAAAATATATCCCCCTCCGAAGAAGTCTAAGGACAAGACCGGCGCCCGTAAGAAGAAGGCTGTTGTCCTAGAGCAGCATGAAGTTGACGACTCAGAGGTAGAACTTGACTCTCTTGGCCGCCTTTTATGCGTCTTGCTGACAATATTTACTCACAGGAAGAATTAGAGACAAGCCATGCCAACGCTCCCGAGGTAACCTACATTTCATCTGACTCAGAACTCCTTTCTCCAAAGAAGATACGGTGGGTCATCCGAAAAGTCCCACTTTCTCATCCTCTTGCTCACTTAGACCCCGATTTTTTTTGAAAAAACAACATCACACTTCCCGATGTCAAACCCGAAGCACCGGCTCTGAAGATCTTGTGGCCGGGTTATCCAATTCTCTGGCTCAGCGGAAACGGCCGGCTGAGGTAACCTTTTTAACTAAGTTTAGCTTTGCAACTTTGTGTTATAACTTTACCTTGCCTTATATATCTTTGACTGTCTTTTTAGGAATCGCCTCCATCATCAGGCGACTCTACGACAACTAAGATGCCGCCTCTGAAGAGCAACCCGGAGTACGTGCTTTCATGTTTGCATCATATCCTTTACCCTCCTTGAACTTCACATAATAACCCTCTCTGTTTTCTAGGGCCCAAGCAAAACGAAGGAAGACCGGCGGGTCTACTTCTACCCCCACTGCGCAAGAGCCGGAGACTGCTAAACTGGACTCTTCTGCGGCTCATACTATGCCCTTTGCAGTTTCGAAGGATGCGCCTGACGATACTCGTCGGTCCCCTGAGCCGGCAGCCCATGAGATGGCTATTGACAGTCCTCCAAGGGCCAGTTCTAAGCTGCCAAGCCCTTCAATAGTCGTCGAAGAACCGATTCTTTCGGACGTCATTATTACTGGTACTGGCTTCCAATCTCCCAAGCCCCATGTGCTGACAAAACATACTGAGAAACTGGATTTTGAGATTCCCATGCTGGAGAAGTTAACTGCCGACGAATTACATGCTGGTTATCTGAACCGGCTCTCCACAAGCCGGAATATGGAGCTCAAACTCATTGGCTTAATGAAGCAAAAATATGAGGTACTTCTTCCTTTACTTACACCCTTATGTAGCCCTCAAGAGTTGGTTTAATATTTGCAAATGGTAAACCGGGTCTTCCAATCCATGTCACAAGTAGAAACAACTTAACATGTAGCCCCCAAGTATCGGTTGAATATGTATATGTTGAGCCGCTACTCAGTGTTGATGAGTTGATCAAATGTAGCCCCCAAGTCCGGGTCAGTATAGAATTAGTGGGCCAGAACTTCTCTGTAGATTGACTGAAGAGCCATATGTATCCCCGAAGTGCTGGCTTATTTTGACAAAGATGAGCTGGGACTTCCTTATATATTTGAAAAGCATCATTGTAGCCCCCAAGTACCGGCTTGACTTGGTGAAGATGAGCCGGAACAATGCCGAGTATGATCTGACCGGCCTAAAGAGCAATCTCGCTTCCCAGCAAGCCACTAGGAGTGAAGCAGAGGAGAAGTGCTGGCTTGCCGCCGAAGAACTTGTAAAAGTTAAATCTGATTTTGCTGCCTTCAAGAAGGCGGCTGAGACGGAGCAAACTTCCCTGGCCAAAAGTGCGGACGATGTTGACCAGCGGCTCATGGTTGTGTCAAACGAGTTGAACTCCGTGAAGCGCCATATCTCAAAGATGGCTGTTGCTATCTTTGGTAAGTACTGGAAACCTCAGCCAATATTCTTACTTAAAAGATTGAGCAGGCGGCTTATATTGCGAACCTCACCTTTACAGGTCAAAGGAGCCGCCAGCTTGGTGCCGACAGCTTGCTGCAGTTGAAAGCCGTCTATACTTTATCAGAGCAGTTGTACTGCGGCACTCTTTGCACAATCAGAGCAATGTTAAATAAAGAGAGTATCCCCAAGTTCATGAAGGGAGTCATTGAGCTCTTATCAACTCTGCCAAAGCAAATTCAAGAACACAAACGATCAGCCGCCCGGAAGGGCGCAATTGTTGTAGTAAGCCGGGCACTGGCCTTTGCCCTGGAGCTGACTGCCAAAGAAATGATGGACGACTTTCCATCCAAGAAGGACGACAACTCAAAATTCAAATAAGCCAATTACGCCCGTTGTATGAAGGCTTCCAGGATCCTTGCATCAGTGCTAGCAGAAGAGGTTGATCTATCAACATACCAGGCGGCTTACAATGCCGAAAACAAGCGAGTGTGTTGCCCAACCTTCGAGGCCAGGGACTTAACTCCTACACGCCGTAAGCATCTCTTTGCCCCTGACATTGACCCGTCTCCCCTCTTTGAAGAGGCCAACTTTGAAGCTTTAATGAACTGCAACCGGGACATGGACAATCTTCAGATCGAGGAGGTCAAATACCCGTCGCAAGATGACCCGTCATCCAGCTGATCAAATTGACTTCCAATGGTATAATCCAGCTCCTTGACCCGCCAATATTTGAGCTGTGTAAAAAACTTGAAGTCTTGCTTTTGGGGTTCTGTGGAGAGCCTTCTAATAGGCTTAGAAAAACCTTGACTATCTGAACCGTGCCATCGTGCACGCGCCCAACTTGATATATCTTTATTTGTGTTTTTGCCTTACTCATATCTTGTCATCAGTTTTCATAGCGGCTTATCTTAAGAGACAAGACCTGCGAAAACAAACAGGCAATATATATTCTGTCTTGCTGTGAGGGCGACTTGGAAATAGCACAACCCGGAGATGTTAAATCTTTCTTGACCTTGTTGTTTCAATAACTCATGTGCGGTTCTTCTGGGTGGACTCGCTACTAGAATTCCTTAACAATACAGATCTCTATCGAGATTGGTCATCAACTTCTTTGAACGGCTTAGGGTCTCTAAGCGAGATTAACTGATAGGAGCGTAACGAACCAGAAAGAGACGCAGCAAGGCATGAGTACCCTGGTAGCCCATAAACTGTCTCTCACGTGACATAAATCCGTCGTTTTAACCTTAAACAGTGCAGGGTCTTTAAAAGATTAACTGTTTAAGAGTATGAAACGGGCCACATAGCGGAGAGTCGGTAGTAGATGGGTGAGTTTGTCCTTGCTTTCTGTAAGCCGGCCCTCACGTGACAAGGGCCGCCGGTTTAACCTTAACTAGTACAGGGTCTCTATAGAGATTGACCGTCAACCTCTTTGAACCGGCTCAGGGTCTCTAGGCGAGATTAACTGGTAAGAGTTCGGCGAGTCACATAGCGGAGCAGCATCAGCTTATAGGCATGTTTAACTCAAACTTGCAGCGGCTTAAAAGCCGATCAAGAGGGTATGTAAGCTAAACCCGGTGGGTTGGAAGCCCCCAAATGACCTTGTTGACGGAGTCAACTTTTGGGTCTATAACCCGCCTGACTGTGGCTTAAGAGCCGATCAAAAGGGTGTGATAAGCTAAACCCGATGGGTTGGAAGCCCCCAGATGACCTTGTTGACAGAGTCAACTTTTGGGTATATAACCTACCTGATTTTGGCTTAAGAGCCGATCAAAAGGATGTTATAAGCTAAACCCGGTGGGTTGGAAGCCCCCAGATGACTTGGTTGACGGAGTCAACTTTTGCGCAAACTGAGATACGCGAAACGACAAAGGCCCCGGCTTGCAGGGATGCCAACTTTATTATATATATATGTGGGTGTGATATGTAAAATGATGGTGTAGAATGTCGAGTTTTGATGACTCAAGTATAATAAGGCCGTAGATGGGCTATATTCCACGATCGGCGGGTCTCCTGCCCAGAAGTGCTTGACTCGTCTCGGATGTCAATAAGATAGTACGACCCGTTGCTGAGATTTCTGCTGACCACGAAAGGTCCTTCCCATGGAGGGGATAACTTGTGTGCATCTGTCTGATCTTGAATCAACCGCAACACCAAGTCGCCTTCTTGAAACATCCGGGTCTTAACTCTGCGGCTATGGTAGCGTCACAGGTCTTGCTGATAAATCACCGATTGAGCCACCGCCAGATCTCGCTCTTCATCCAAAGCATCCAACGCCTCTTGATGTGCTGTCTCATTGTTTGTCTCAACATAAGCCGCCACTCGTGGTGAGCCATGACGTATATCACTTGGTAATACGGCTTCTGCGCCATAAACCATGAAGAAAGGTGTATAGCCTGTTGATCTGTTGGGAGTAGTTCTGATGCTCCATAAGACTGATGGCAACTCCTCTACCCAACATCCTGGCGTTTGCTGCAAAGGAACCATAAGCTGGGGCTCGATACCTCTCAAGATCTCTTGGTTAGCACGCTCTACCTGACCATTGGATTATGGATGAGCAACCGCAGAAACGTCAAGCCAGATGTGTTCACTTTCATAGAACGCTTGCATAGCCCCCTTGGATAAGTTCGTACCATTATCTGTGATGATACTATGAGGGTAACCAAAATGGTAAATCAGCTTTTTGACAAACTAAAC
Source organism: Hordeum marinum (assembly GCA_022496015.1). Classification (NCBI taxonomy): domain Eukaryota; kingdom Viridiplantae; phylum Streptophyta; class Magnoliopsida; order Poales; family Poaceae; genus Hordeum; species Hordeum marinum. The sequence continues at coordinate 448,426,382 of CM039676.1, forward strand.
CACCGTAGCCGCGTCACACTTGATAACCGGCTCAGCCTCCACCCACTTAGTAAACTTGTCCACCGCCACCAAGAGGTGGGTCTTCTTATCCTTAGATCTTTTGAAGGGCCCGACCATATCAAGCCCCCAGACCACAAACGGCCAGGTAATTGGAATCATACGCAATTCCTGAGTTGGCACATGAGCACGTCACACAAACTTTTGACAGCCATCACACTTGAGAACCAAGTCTTCTGCATCCTTGTGAGCAGTCAACCAGAAAAAACCATGCTGAAAAGCTTTGGCCACCAGAGATTTTGAGCCGGCGTGATGACCACAATCGCCAGCATGAATTTCATTCAAGATTTCTTTTCCTTCTTCAGGTGAAACACAACGTTGAAAAATGGCGGTGATGTTGCACTTATGTAACTCGGCAATGATGATTGTCATAGATTTATATCGCCGGACGATCTGTCTTGCCAAGGTCACCTCCTCAGGTAACTCGCCACGTGTTAAATACGCCAAATAAGGCTGTTGGAAATATGCCCTAGAGGCAATAATAAATTAGTTATTATCATATTTCCTTGTTCATGATAATCGTTTATTATCCATGCTATAATTGTATTGATCGGAGACTTAAATGCATGTGTGGATACATAGACAAAACCATGTCCCTAGTATGCCTCTAATGGACTAGCTCGTTGATCAAAGGTTAAGGTTTCCTAGCCATGGACATGAGATATCATTTGATAACGGGATCACATCATTAGGAGAATGATGTGATGGATAAGACCCAAACTACAAACATAGCATATGATCGTGTCAGTTTATTGCTACTGTTTTCTGCATGTCAAGTATATGTTCCTATGACCATGAGATCATGCAACTCACGGATATCGGAGGAGTGCCTTGTGTGTATCAAACGTCGCAACGTAACTGGGTGACTATAAAGGTGCTCTACAGGTATCTCCTATGGTGTCTGTTGAGTTGGCATGGATTGAGACTGGGATTTGTTACTCCGTGTGACGGAGAGGTATCTCAGGGCCCACTCGGTAATACAACATCACAACAAGCCTTGCAAGCAATGTGGCTAAGTGTTAGTCACGGGATCTTGTATTACGGAACGAGTAAAGAGACTTGCCAGTAACGAGGTTGAACTAGGTATGGAGATACCAACGATCGAATCTCGGGCAAGTAACATACCGAAGAACAAAGGGAACGTTATACGGGATTAACTGAATCCTTGACATAGAGGTTCAACCGATAAAGATCTTCGTAGAATATGTAGGAACCAATGTGGACGTCCAGGTCCCGCCATTGGTTATTGACCGTAGAGGTGTCTCGGTCATGTCTACATAGTTCTCGAACCCGCAGGGTCTGCACACTTAAGGTTCGGTGACGTTTCGGTAGTGTAGAGTTATGTATGGTGGTGACCGAAGTTTGTTCGGAGTCCCGGATGAGATCCCGGACATCACGAGGAGCTCCGGAATGGTCCGGAGGTAAAGATTCATATATAGGAAGTCCCAGTTTGGTTTCCGGAAAAGTTTCGGGCTCATCGGTAGTGTACCGGGAGTATCGGTAGTGTACCGGGAGTGCCGGTAGTGTACCGAGGGACCTTCGGGAGGGGTATTTCGACCCCAAGAGGTCCATCGGCTGTGGGATAATAATAACCAGCCCTTAGTGGGCTGGGAAAACAGCCACAAAGGCCCATGGCGCAGGAGAGAAAGTCCTAAAGCAAAAAGTGGAAAATCAGCCAATAGGAGGCAATCCTACTCCAACTAGGATTGGAGGTGAAGTAGGATTGCTCCCACCTCCTATTTCAGCCGACCCAAAGGCCTTGGCTGCCTCTCCTCTCCTCTCCTCCTATATATACTAGTGGATTGGGTGGTTTTTGGACAGAATTCCCGGCCACGTGCTACCCGTTTCACCGGTGCACAGTTTCTCCTCTAGATCGGTTTTCCGCAGCGCTTAGGCGAAGCCCTGCCGGAATCACTCCACCACCATCACCGGAGCGCCGTCACGCTGCCGGTGAACTCTCTCTCCTCTCCACCTCCTCTTGCTGGATCAAGACGGTGGAGATCGTCATCAAGCTGCACGTGTGCTGAACGCGGAGGTGCCGTCCGTTCGGCGCTAGATCGGAAGGACCGTGATCGAGATCGCGAGACGGTTCGTGAAGAGATCGCGGAACGGATCGTGATGAGTTCGCGGGACAGATCGTGATCAAGATCGTGAGACGGATCGTGATGAGATCGCGGGACGGATCGTGATGGGATCGCGGGACGGATCGTGATGAGATCGCGGGACGCTCGGCGATTTGGATCGCGAAGATGTTCGACTACACCAACCGCGTTTCTTAACGCTTCCCGCTTAGCGATCTACAAGGGTATGTAGATCCACTCTCCCTCTCGTAGATGCTCATCACCATGGATAGGTTTGCGTGTGCGTAGGAAAATTTTTGTTTCCCATGCGACGTTCCCCAACAGTGGCATCATGAGCTAGGTTGATGGTTCGATGAGATCTCGAGTAGAACACAAAAGGTTTGTGGGCGTTGATGCTTAGATTGCTTCCTCCCTTGGTCAGATTTTGGTTCAGCGGGATTGTGAGATGAAGAGGCCCGGACCAACATTACTCGTACGCTTACGAGAGACCGGTTCCCTGGACGCAACTTGTTGCTTAGATGGCTTGCGGGTGACAGTTTCTCTCACTTTAGTTGGATCGGATCTGACAAAGGCGGTCCTTGAGAAGGTTTAAAAGCAATCTATGTATCACCGTTGTGGTTTATGCGTAGGTGAGAATCGTTCTTGCTAGATACCCGTAGCAGCCACGTAAAACATGCAACAACAATTAGAGGACGTCTAACTTGTTTTTGCAGGGTATGTTGTGATGTGATATGGCCAATTACATGATGAGATATATGTGATGTATGAGATGATCATGTGATGTATAGAATTTCACGACTTGCATGTCGTTGAGTACGGCAACCGGCAGGAGCCATAGGGTTGTCTTTAATTATTGTATGACCTGCGTGTCAATCATTAAGCGCTATGTAATGCTTTACTTTATCGCTAAGCAGTAGCAATAGAAGTAGAAGCAGGGCTGGCGCCACAACCCCAATGGCAACACATTGATGGAGATCAAGATGATGGAGATCATGGTGTTGTGCCGGTGACGATGGAGATCATGCTGGTATTTCGAAGATGGAGATCTTAAACACAAGTTCATGGCCATATCATGTCACTTATGAATTGCATGAGATGTTAATCCTTTTATGCACCTTGTTTTTCTTAGTACGGCGGTAGCATTATAAGGTGATCCCTCACTTGAATTTCAAGATGAACTGTGTTCTCCCCGAGTGTGCACTGTTGCGAAAGTTCGTCGTGTTGAGACACCACGTGATGATCGGGTGTGATAGACTCTACGTTCACATACAACGGGTGCAAGCCAGATTTGCACGCGCAGAACACTCGGGTTAAACTTGACGAGCCTAGCATGTACAGACATGGCCTCGGAACACGAGAGACCGAAAGGTCGAACATGAGTCATATAGTAGATATGATCAACATAATGATGTTCACCATTGCAGCCACCTCAACTCACGTGATGATCGGACTTGAGTTGGTGAATTTGGATCATGTATCACTCGAATGATCGGAGGGATTTCAATTTGAGTGGGAGTTCTTAAGTAATATGATTAATTGAACTCATTATCATGAACATAGTCAAAGTGTCTTTGCAAATTATGTTGTAGATTACTAGCTCGCGCTGTAGCTCCCTTAAATTTGTATATGTTCCTAGAGAAATAGAGTTGAAAGATGTTGGTAGCAATATTGCGGACTGGGTCCGTGATCTGAGGATTGTCCTCATTGCTTCATAGAAGGCTTATGTCCTTAATGCACCGCTCGGTGCGCCACCCCATCTAGCGTCGTCTGTAGATGTTGTGAACATCTGACAGGCACGTTTCGATGACTACTTGATAGTTTAGTGCGTCATGCATTACAGCTTAGAATTGAGGCTCCGAAACGTTTTGAACGTCACGGAACATATGAGATGTTCTAGGAGCAGAGATTGTGATCTCAGGCTCGTGCCTGTGTTGCGAGATATGAGATCTCCAACAAGATTCTTTGCCTGTAAGATGAAGGAGAATAGCTCAATCATTGAGCATGTACTCAGATTGTCTGGGTACTACAATCGCTTGAATCAAGTGGGAGTTGATCTTCCAGATAAGATAGTGATTGATATAGTTCTCCAAGTCACTGTCACTAAAGCTTCTAGAACTTAGTGATGAACTATAATACACCAGGGATAGAAGTATTGATCCCTGAGCTGTTCACGATGTTTGACACCGCGAAGGTAGAAATCAAGAAGGAGCGTCAAGTGTTGATGGTTAATCAAACCACTAGTTTCGAAAAGGGCAAGAGCAAGGAGGGAAACTTCATGGATAGCAAGTCAGTTGCTGCTCCAGTGAAGCAATCCAAAGTTGAACTCAAACCCGAGACTAAGTGCTTCTATTATGAGGTGAGAGGTCGCTGAAGCGGAACAACCCTAGATACTTGGTAGATAAGAAGGCTGGCAACATCGACAGAAGTATATTTGATATACGAGTTATTGATGTGTACCTTGCTAGTACTCCTAGTAGCACCTGAGTATTGGATACCGGTTCGGTTGCTAAATGTTAGTAACTCGAAATAAAAGCTACGGAATAAACGGAGAACTAGCTAAGGGTGAGGTAACGATGTGTGTTGGAAATGTTTCCAAGGTTGATGTGATCAACATCGCACGCTCTCTCTACCTTCAGGATTAGTGACGAACCTAAATGAATGTTATTTGGTGTTTTGCGTTGAGCATGAACATGATTAGATCATGTTTGTTGCAATACGGTTATTCATTTAAGTCAGAGAATAATAGTTATTCTGTTTACATGAATAATACCGTCAATGGTCATGCACCCAGTGAGAATGTTTTGTTGAAATCTTGATCGTAGTAATACACATGTTCATAACATTGATGTCAAAAGATACAAAGTTAAATAATGATAGTACCACATACTTGTGGCACTGCCGCAATATGTCATATTGGTATAAAGCGCATGAAGAAACTCCATGGTGATGGATATTTGGACTCATTCGATTTCGAATCAGTTGAGACATGCGAACCATGCCTCTTGGGTAAGATGACTAAAGGACCCCGTTGGATGGAGCGGGCAAGTGATTCATTGGAAATGATACATGTTGATGTATGCAATCTAGTGAGTCTTGTAGCGTGCAGTGGATATCATTATTTTCTTACCTTCACTGATGATTTGAGTAGATATAGTGTATATTTACTTAATGAAACACAAGTCTGAATCGTTTGAAAGGTTCAAGCAAATTCGGAGTGAAGTTTAAAGATCATCGTGACAAGAAGATAAAAATGACCACGATATGATCGTGGAGGTGAATATCTGAGTTACGAGTTTGGCATACAACTTAAGACAATGTGAAATTTGTTTCACAACTAAACGCCACCTGGAACACCATAGTGTGATGGTGTGCCCGAACATCATAGTTATGCTCTATTGGACATGGTGCGTGCTATGATGTCTCTTGTCGTTTTACTACTATAATTTTGGGGTTATGCATTAGAGACAACTACATTCACTTTAAATAGGGCACCATCTAAATCCGTTGAGATGACACCATATGAATTATGGTTTGATAGAAACCTAAGCTGTCATTTCTTAATACTTGGGGCTGCGGCACTTGTGTGAAAAATGTTTTCACCTAATGAGGTCGAACCCAAGGCGGACAAATGCATCTTCATAGAATACCCTAAGATCAGTTGGGTGAACCTTCTATCTCAGATCCAAGTGCAAAGTGTTTGTTACTAAAACGGATCCTTTCTCGAGGAAAGGTTTCTCTCGAAAGAATTGAGTGGGAGGAAGATAGAACTTGATGAGGTTGTTAAACCTTTGTTCAACTAGAGAGTAGCGCAGCGTAGAAAGATGTTTCTGTGAAGCCTACGTTAGTTGAAGAGGAAGTTAATGATGATGATCATGAAGCTTCAGGATCAAGTTACTATCGAACTTCGTGGGTCGACAAGGATGTGTACTGCTCCTAAGCGGTACGACAACCCTGTCTTCGAGGTCATGTTGTTGGACAGCGATGAACCTACGAGCTATGGAGAAGCGACGATGGGCCCAGATTCCAGCAAATGGTTGGAGGCCATGAAATCCGAGATAGGATCCATGTATGAACAACCAAGTATAGACATTGGTAGACTTGCTCGTTGGACGGCAGGTCGTTGAGTACAAATGGATCTTTAAAATGAAGACAGACACTGATGGTGAATGTCACTATTTGTAAAGCTCGACTTGTTGCAAAGATGTTTGTGACAAGTTCAAGGAGTTGACTACGATGAGACTTTCTCACTCGTAGCGATGCTAAAGTCTGTTGGAATTATGTTAGCAGTTGCTGCGTTTTCAATTATGAAATCTGACAGATGGATGTCAAAACATCATTTCCTTAACGGTTTACTTGAGGAAAGGTTGTATGTGATACAACCATAAGGTTTTGTCAGTCCTAAGGATGCTAAAAGATGAGCAAGCTTCAGTGATCCTTCTATGGACTGAAGCAAGCATCTCGGAGTTGGAATATACACTTTGATGAGGTGATCAAAGTTTTTGTAGTTTATACAAAGTTTACAAGAAACTTGTATTTGCAATAAAGTGAGTGGGAGCACTATAGAGTTTCTGATAAGTATATGTGGTTGACATATTGTTGATCGGAAATAATGTAGAATTTCTGGAAGGCATAAAAGGTTGTTTGAAAAGTGTTTTTCAAAGGAAGACCTGGATAAAGCTACCTAATTGTTGAGCATCAAAATCTATAGAGATAGATCAAGATGCTTGATGAGACTTTCAATGAGTGCATACCTTGACAAGATTTTGAAAGAGTTTAAAATGGATCAGCAAGAGAAATAGTTCTCGTCTGATTTGTAAGGTGTGAAGTTGAGTGAGACTCAAAGCTCGACAACGGCAGAAGAAAGAGAAAGGACGAACGTCGTCCCCTATGCCTTAGCCATAGGCTCTATATTATGCCATGTTGTGTACCGCACCTGTGTGTGCCTTGCCATGAGTCTGTCAAGGGGTACAAGAGTGGTCCAGGAGTGGATCACTGCACAGTGGTCGGAATTATCCTTAGTAACCAGAGGACTAAGGAAATGTTTCTCGATTATGGAGGTGATAAAGAATTCATCGTAAGGAGTTACGTCGATACAAGCTTTAACACTAATCCGGATGACTCGTAGTAGCAATCTGGATACATATAGTGGAGCAGCCATTTGGAAATAGTACCAAGTGGAGTGTGGTAGCAGTGTTTACGGTTTGACATAGAGATTTGCAAAGTACACACGGATCTGAATATCGCAGACCCGTTGACTATAAGACCTCTCTCACATGCAAAGCATGATCGAGCCCCAAAACTCATTGGGTGTTAGATTCATAACAATGCGAATCACATGGTGATGTGAATTAGATTATTGACTCTAGTGCAAGTGGGAGACTGTTGGAAATATGCCCTAGAGGCAATAATAAATTAGTTATTATCATATTTCCTTGTTCATGATAATCGTTTATTATCCATGCTATAATTGTATTGATCGGAGACTTAAATGCATGTGTGGATACATAGACAAAACCATGTCCCTAGTATGCCTCTAATGGACTAGCTCATTGATCAAAGGATGGTTAAGGTTTCGTAGCCATGGACATGAGATGTCATTTGATAACGGGATCACATCATTAGGAGAATGATGTGATGGATAAGACCCAAACTACAAACACAGCATATGATCGTGTCAGTTTATTGCTACTGTTTTCTGCATGTCAAGTATATGTTCCTATGACCATGAGATCATGCAACTCACGGATATCGGAGGAGTGCCTTGTGTGTATCAAACGTCGCAACGTAACTGGGTGACTATAAAGGTGCTCTATAGGTATCTCCGATGGTGTCTGTTGAGTTGGCATGGATTGAGACTGGGATTTGTTACTCCGTGTGACGGAGAGGTATCTCAGGGCCCACTCGGTAATACAACATCACAACAAGCCTTGCAACCAATGTGGCTAAGTGTTAGTCACGGGATCTTGTATTACAGAATGAGTAAAGAGACTTGCCAGTAATGAGGTTGAACTAGGTATGGAGATACCAACGATCGAATCTCGGGCAAGTAACATACCGAAGAACAAAGGGAACGTTATACGGGATTAACTGAATCCTTGACATAGAGGTTCAACCGATAAAGATCTTCGTAGAATATGTAGGAACCAATGTGGACGTCCAGGTCCCGCCATTGGTTATTTACCGTAGAGGTGTCTCGGTCATGTCTACATAGTTCTCGAACCCGCAGGGTCTGCACACTTAAGGTTCGGTGACGTTTCGGTAGTGTAGAGTTATGTATGGTGGTGACCGAAGTTTGTTTGGAGTCCCGGATGAGATCCCGGACATCACGAGGAGCTCCGGAATGGTCCGGAGGTAAAGATTCATATATAGGAAGTCCCAGTTTGGTTTCCGGAAAAGTTTCGGGCTCATCGGTAGTGTACCGGGAGTGCCGGTAGTGTACCGGGGGACCTCCGGGAGGGGTATTTAGACCCCAAGAGGTCCATGGGCTGTGGGAGAATAATAACCATCCCTTAGTGGGCTGGGAAAACAGCCACAAAGGCCCATGGCGCAGGAGAGAAAGTCCTAAAGCAAAAAGTGGAAAATCAGCCAATAGGAGGCAATCCTACTCCAACTAGGATTGGAGGTGAAGTAGGATTGCTCCCACCTCCTATTTCGGCCGACCCAAAGGCCTTGGCTGCCTCTCCTCTCCTCTCCTCCTATATATACTAGTGGATTGGGTGGTTTTTGGACAGAATTCCCGGCCACGTGCTACCCGTTTCACCGGTGCACAGTTTCTCCTCTAGATCGGTTTTCCGCAGCGCTTAGGCGAAGCCCTGCCGGAATCACTCCACCACCATCACCGGAGCGCCGTCACGCTGCCGGTGAACTCTCTCTCCTCTCCACCTCCTCTTGCTGGATCAAGACAGTGGAGATCGTCATCAAGCTGCACGTGTGCTGAACGCGGAGGTGCCGTCCGTTCGGCGCTAGATCGGAAGGACCGTGATCGAGATCGCGAGACGGTTCGTGATGAGATCGCGGAACGGATCGTGATGAGTTCGTGGGACAGATCATGATCAAGATCGTGAGACGGATCGTGATGATATCGCGGGACGGATCGTGATGGGATCGCGGGACGGATCGTGATGAGATCGCGGGACGCTCGGCGATTTGGATCGCGAAGATGTTCGACTACACCAACCGCGTTTCTTAACGCTTCCCGCTTAGCGATCTACAAGGGTATGTAGATCCACTCTCCCTCTCGTAGATGCTCATCACCATGGATAGGTTTGCGTGTGCGTAGGAAATTTTTTGTTCCCATGCGTCGTTCCCCAAAAAAAGCAGCGTCCAGTCGGGGATAGCATGTAAAGTCGCCACCAACTGCTCCTCCGGGTCAGGTATAGGCAAGTCTTCCTCTGAAGGTAGCTTGACTAACGGGTGATGTAGCACGTCCAAGAATACGTTAGGTGGCACCGGCTTTTGCAGGGAGCCCAACCTGGATAATGCATTAGCCACCTTGTTTCTGCGATGATCAATATGATCGACCTGATATCCCTTGAAGTGACCAGCGATGACATCCACCGCCTGACGATAAGCCGCCATTCGTGGGTCCTTGGAATCCCACGTGCCTGAAACCTGCTAGGCCACGATATCTGAGTTGCCAAGACATCGCACCTGGCTCAGGTTCATCTCCTTAGCGACCCGGAGTCCATGAAGTAAAGCTTCATACTCAGCTGCATTCTTAGTACAAGGAAACATCAACCTTAACACGTAACAAAACTTATCACCTTTAGGGGAGGTTAAAACAACCCCAGCCCCTGATCCTTCCAGTTGCCTGGATCCATCAAAATGAATCGTCCAATATGTGTTATCCGACTTCTCCTCACGCGCCTGACACTCTGTCCACTCATTTATGAAATCTACTAAGGCTTGAGACTTGACCGATGTATGAGGCACGTATTTCAGATTAAGAGGTCCAAGCTCCAATGCTCACTTAGCAATCCGACTGGTGGCTTCTCTGTTTTGAATTATGTCCCCCGACGGGGCAGAGCTGATCATTGTGACCTGGTGCCCCAGGAAATAATGCTTCAGCTTACGGTTCGCCATGAACACCCCATACAGCAGCTTCTGCCAATGTGGGTACCTCTGCTTGGACTCAATTAGGACTTCACTGATGTTGTAAACCGGCATCTGAACCGGATATTCCTTCCCTGCCTCCTTACGCTCAACAACAATCGCGGCGCTGACGGCCCTGCTATTAGTCGCCATGTATAGGAGCAAAGGTTATTTCTCTCCCGGAGCAGCCAAGACCGGCGGCTCAGTGAGTTGCTTCTTGAGTGCTTCAAACGCTTCACCCGCCGCCGTACTCCAGACAAAGTTGTATGTATTCTCCATCATCTGGTACAAAGGAATGGCCTCCTCACCTAGGCGGCTTATGAATCGGCTTAACGCAGAGATTCGACCGGCCAGGCGCTGAACATCATTGATGCATGCCGGCTCAGCAGGGAGGTAATAGCCTTTATCTTATCTGGATTAGCTTTGATGCCCGTTCCGAGACGAGAAAACCCGAAAGCTTGCCTGCAGGAACTCCAAAAACACACTTAGCCAGGTTAAGCATCATCTTGTAAACCCGTAAGTTATCGAAAGTTTCCTTCAAGTCGTCGAGTAGAGTCTCCTTCTTCCTTGACTTGACCACAATATCATCCACATATGCATGAACATTGCATCCAATTTGACTGTGAAGACAGTTCTGCACACAACGCTGATAAGTCACCTGGGCACTCTTGAGCCCTAAAGGCATAGACACATAGCAAAAAGCACCAAAAGGCATGCTGAAAGCCGTCTTCTCTTGGTCTTTGACTGCTATCTTGATCTGGTGGTAACCGGAATAAGCGTCCAGGAAGCATAAACTCTCACAACCCGACGTTACATCAATAATCTGGTCGATACGGGGAGAGCAAATGGGTCAACCGGACCAGCTTTGTTAAGATCCGTGTAATCCATGCACATACGCCACGTGTTGTTCTTCTTAAGCACTAGCACTGGGTTAGCCAGCCACTCTGGGTGAAATACTTCCACAATGAACCCTGCTGCTAGAAGTCGGGCCACCTCTTCCCCAATAGCCTTGCATCGTTCTTCATTAAACCGTCGGAGGAACTGCTTAACCGGATTAAACTTAGGATCCACATTAAGGTAGTGCTCAGTGAAGTCTCTAATTCTCATGGATGAATTCGATGAGCGTGCTTTCCTATTTGGGATCCATATTGGCCCCAATAGTGAACTATTGGGATAAGTCACCCAGAGTGAAATCCACCAACCCTGTATCATCCGCCGCAAACTTGAGGGGCGGCTTAGATTCCGTAGTAGGATTTTGAGTGGAGTCATGTCCTCCGGGTCAACATTTTCCTTATAGAATTTGAGCTCTGCCTCAGCACATCTTGACTCTACGTAAGCCGCGTCTCCTTCCTCACACTCAATTGTTGTCTTCCAATCACCATGCACAGTAATCGTTCCATTTAAACCTGGCATTTTGAGCTGTAAGTAGACATAACAAGGCCTCGCCATGAACTTGGCATAAGCCGGACGTCCAAACAGGGCATGATATGGACTTTTGATCTTGACCACCTCGAAATACAAGGACTCCACCCTGTAGTTATATTCGTCGCCAAAGGCAACCTCCAAGGAGATTTTACCCACCAGATAAGCCGACTTTCTAGGTACCACGCCGTGAAAGACTATCGAAGAAGGCCTAAGATCCTTATCAAGCAACTTCATCCGACGAAAGGTGTCATAATACAGGATGTTGATGCTGCTACCGCCATCCATAAGCACCTTAGTAAACACATATCCTCCTACTTGGCGGGTAACCACCAAAGCCAGCCGCCCTGGGTCGTCAACACGCGGCGAGTGATCCTCTCTGCTCCAAGTTATGTCATACTCAGACCACTTCAAGTATTGCGGGACAGCCGACACGACTGCATTAACCGCCCGCTTGCGTACCTTCTGGTCTCGCCTGTCGAGGTAGGTTCTAAAAACATGATATTGACCCGAGCTGAGCTGCTCCGGATTACTCTGATACCCAGATTGGTTATTCTGCTGTTGATTACTGCCACCGGATTGTTGATGATGACCTCCTTGATTGCTCTGACCCTGATAGCCAGATCCCGAGACGCCAGCGCCACGACTGGTTCCTGACCCGCCTGGCCCTGAGCCATCTGGCGGGCCGCCACCATTATTATGATGCTGCCGCAAGCTGTAATCCTGAAACTGTCACATGATGTGGCAATTCCTCCATGTATGACCTGCCACCCTATCAGGCCGGCTATGCTCCGGACAAGGTTTGTTAAGCATCTCCTCCAGGTTGAATGAAATTTTACCCTTATTAAAGGGTTGTTTGAAGTTCCCGTTGCCCTTAGCACGGTTGTTCCCGGCGCTGGTGTTTGCCACCAATTTTGACCCACCGTCTGGGTTTTTCCTCTTGCCTTGGTTGCCGCTGCCAGCCGTACCCTTACCATTGTTACTCTTCTTACCCTGACCTGTCTTCTCTTCATCAGATCTGGGGTCTTTCGTATTGTTAGAGTCAGCGTATTTGGTGAGAGCCGCCATGAGTTCCCCCATGTCTTGACACGTGCACTTGAGCCGGCCAAGCTTCTACTTCAGAGGCATAAAGTGGCAATTCTTCTCCAGAATCAAAACTGCTTGAGCCATCGTAATTTGCTCAGACGAGTGGATGATAGTTGAGACCCGCCGGACCCAATGATGAGCCGACTCATCCTCCTATTGCACACAATGATCCAAATCCACAATCGTCATGGGCTGCTTGCACGATCCTTAGAAATTTTTGATGAACTTTGCCTTCAACTCGGCCCAGGAATTAATGGTGTTGGGTGGCAAAACCTTCAACCATGTGCGAGCCGTCCCTTCTAGCATCATGATGAAATACTTGGCACATACTGCGTCATTTACGTCTAACATCTCCATGGCCAGCTCATAGCTTTCAATCCAAGCCACCGGAGGCAGGTCAACGGTGTAATTTGGGACCTTGCGAGGGCCCTTGAAGTCTTTCGGCAGACGCTCGTTCCGCAAAGCCGGCACTAAGCACGGCACTCCCATGGCCCTGGAGGTTATTCCTGCTCCTACCGAGATGGAAGGTGCGGGTTCTGGATGAGCCGCCAGAGCCGCCGCCTCTCGCTGTGCTCTCACCTGATCCACCAGTGCTTGAGCATCCAGAGCCGCCCGGTCGTCTCATGGCAGGTCCCGGTGTCGATCACTACTAGAAACCACCGACGACTCATAGCGTCGGCTATAGTTGCGGCTGGGGATAGGGGTTGAATGCACGCGACTCTGGTTGTAAGTATACTTCTCCTGCTGGGCCATCGCTGTCTGTAGGTACCCGATAGCATTTCGCACCTCCTCTGCAAAGGGCGCCTCGTCCTGGATGGGGATTGTGATCAGCCGGGTCATCGCTGCAACCAAGTTCTCCGCCGGGTTGGAATAATGACTAGCCGGTGTTGGGAAAGACATGGGTGTGGCCTGGTTTTGCCGGGGCTGATTATGCTGCTGAACCGCCGGCCGACTTCCAGGTACTTCTGTGGTCCGTCCTGTGCCTGGCATGTTGAAAAGATTTCTGGCCTCCTACTGATCCGGCAAGTGGGACTGATGCCTAATCCAATGAACCGCCACTGCAGACTGCTGCTCCAGCTCCAGGCGGAAAGCATCCGCCCTAAGGCGCTCCGCCTATGCCTCCATCTAATCCTTCATTGCATTGATTTCCTATTGAACCTTGGTCATCTCATCCTTTAACCTCGCGATCTCCGTGTTTCGGGCCGCTTGATTTTCAGCTGTAACCTCGGTAGCCATCAAGGTTGTAAGCTCATTCATCAGATCCATAAGAACATGAGTCGACGGCCTACCAGCCCCCGATCCTGCTGCGCCGGCAGCTGTGCTGCTCGGGGTCAGACCTGGCCCTACCATGAAGACGGCAGCACGGCTCGGCGGCTCATAATCCTCCGGCTCGTGATATTCTGACTTAGGGTAAGGCTCGACGTAGCCCCCGAGCCTATCATTGTGCAGCTGATAAACTAATTCCGTCTCTTCGCTCGAAGATCCATCCTTCGAACAGATGAGAGTTTCCTGCGACATAGATCCTTCAAGATCCGTGCCCTGAGTAAAGCTGACGAAGACATGCTTCTCACCCGGGTCAGCACAGGCGAATTGCACGTATCGGGTGGGTTGCGCACGTCGGGCCGTCTCGACGATGTCGGTGCAGACGTCCGGCCCGGGTTCAGATCCGCCGATCTTGCCAATGAAGACGTGGATTCCGCTGAAGGGGATACGTAAACCGTACTCAATTGAGTCGGCCTCGGGGCCCCAACCGGGATCGTCGATGTAGAGCCGGCCATGGCGACTCTTTTTCATCTTGCCAACAACATACCCCTCGATCCCCGGGAGTGAGCCCTTTGAGAAATCAACACCACCGAGTGCTAGCCCCACGGTGGGCGCCAACTGTCATGGTTTTGTCACGGCAGATGTCCGAAGACTTAAGTTTGAGGCCATCACTAAGGTGATGGACTCAAAGGGGTTGGTCGAGACGAGGGACGCGAGTTTACCCAGGTTCAAACCCTCAATAAGAGGTAAAAGCCTACGTCCTGCTTGTGTTGTATTGATTGGAGTATCGATTACAAGGGAGCGGATTCGCTTGACCTAGTTCTGTTGGGGAACGTCGCATGGGAAACAAAAAAATTCCTATGCACACGCAAACCTATCCATGGTGATGAGCATCTATGAGAGGGAGAGTGGTTCTACGTACCCTTGTAGATCGCTAAGCGGGAAGCGTTAAGAAACGCGGTTGGTGTAGTCGAACATCTTCGCAATCCAAATCGCCGAGCATCCCGCGATCTCATCATGATCCATCCCGCGATCCAATCATGATCCGTCCTGTGAACTCATCACGATCCGTCCCGCGATCTCATCATGATCCATCTCACGGTCTTGATCACGATCTGTCCCGCGAACTCATCACGATCCGTTCCGCAATCTCATCATGAACTATCTCGCGATCTCGATCACGGTCCTTCCGATCTAGCGCCGAACGGACGACACCTCCGCGTTCAGCACACGTGCAGCTTGATGACAATCTCCACCAACTTGATCCAGCAAGAGGAGGTGAAGAGGAGAGAGAGTTCACCGGCAGCGTGACGGTGCTCCGGTGATGGTGGTGGTGGAGCAATTCCGGCAGGGCTTCGCCTAAGCGCTGCAGAAATCCGATCTAGAGGAGCACTGGTGAAACGGGTAGCACGTGGCCGTAAAATCTATGCAAAAACCCTCTATTCCACTAGTATATATAGGAGGATAGGAGAGGAAGAGGGGCTAGCGCACAAGGCAGCCAACCAGCCTTGTGCGCCAAGGAGGAGAGGAATCCTACTTCTCCTCCAATCCTAGTTGGACTAGGATTGCTCCCTATTGGCTGATTTTCCAATTTTTCCTTTAGCCTTTTCTTCTCCTGTGCCATGGGCCTTTTGTGGCTGTTACACCAGCCCAATAAGGGCTGGTTATTATTCTCCCACAGCCCATGGACCCTTTGGGGTCCAAATACCCCTCCCGGAGGTCTCCCGGTACGCTACCGGCACTCCCGGTACACTACCGATGAGCCCGAAACTTTTCCGGCGACCAAACTGGGACTTCCTATATATGAATCTTTACTTTCGGACCATTCCAGAGCTCCTCGTGATATCCGGGATCTCATCCGGGACTCCGAACAACCTTCGGTCACCACCATACATAACTCTACACTACCGAAACGTCACCGAACCTTAAGTGTGCAGACCCTGCGGGTTCGAGAACTATGTAGACATGACCGAGACACCTCTACGGTCAATAATCAATGGCGGGACCTGGACGTCCACATTGGTTCCTACATATTCTACGAAGATCTTTATCGGTCGAACCTCTATGTCAAGGATGCTGTCAATCCCGTATAACGTTCCCTTTGTTCTTCGGTATGTTACTTGCCCGAGATTCGATCGTCGGTATCTCCATACCTAGTTCAATCTCGTTACCGGCAAGTCTCTTTACTCGTTTCGTAATACAAGATCCCATGACAAACACTTAGACACATTGCTTGCAAGGCTTGTTGTGATGTTGTATTACTGAGTGGGCCCTGAGATACCTCTCCGTCACACGGAGTAACAAATCCCAGTCTCGATCCATGCCAACTCAACAGACACCATCGGAGATACCTGTAGAGCACCTTTATAGTCACCCAGTTACGTTGCGACGTTTGATACACACAAGGCACTCCTCCGATATCTGTGAGTTGCATGATCTCATGGTCATAGGAACATATACTTGACATGCAGAAAACAGTAGCAATAAACTGACACGATCATATGTTATGTTTGTAGTTTGGGTCTTGTCCATCACATCATTCTCCTAATGATGTGATCCCGTTATCAAATGACATCTCATGTCCATGGCTAGGAAACCTTAACCATCTTTTGATCAACGAGCTAGTCTACTAGAGTCATACTAGGGACATGCTTTTGTCTATGTATCCACACATGCATTTAAGTCTTCGATCAATACAATTATAGCATTTAAATAAACGATTATCATGAACAAGGAAATATGATAATAACTAATTTATTATTGCCTCTAGGGCATATTTCCAACAGTCTCCCACTTGCACTAGAGTCAATAATCTAGTTCACATCACCATGTGATTCGCATTGTTATGAATCTAACACCCAAGGAGTTCTGGGGTTCGATCATGCTTTGCATGTGAGAGAGGTCTTATAGTCAACGGGTCTGTAACATTCATACCCGTGTGCACTTTGCAAATCCCTATGTCAAACTGTAAACACTGCTACCACACTCCACTTGGTACTATTCCAAATGGCTGCTCCACTATACGTATCCAGATTGCTACTACGAGTCTTCCGGATTAGTGTTAAAGCTTGTATCGACGTAACTCCTTACGACGAACTCTTTATCACCTCCATAATCGAGAAACATCTCCTCGGTCTCTTAGTTACTGAGGATAATCTTGACCGCTGTCCAGTGATCCACTCCTGGTTCACTCTTGTACCCCCTGACGGACTCATGGCAAGGCACACACAGGTGCGGTACACAGCATGGCATAACATAGAGCCTATGGCTAAGGCATAGAGGACGATGTTCGTCCTTTCTCTTTCTTCTGCCATTGTCGAGATTTGAGTCTCACTCAACTTTCACACCTTACAAATCAGGCGAGAACTCTTTCTCTGACTGATCCATTTTGAACTCTTTCAAAATCTTGTCAAGGTATGCACTCATTGAAAGTCTATCGAGCATCTTGATCTATCTCCATAGATTTTGATGCTCAACAATTAGGTAGCTTCATCTAGGTCTTCCTTTGAAAATCACTTTCCAAATAACCGTTTTATGCTTTCCAGAAATTCTACATTATTTCTGATCAACAATATGTCATCCACATATACTTATCAGAAATTCTATAGTGCTCCCACTCACTTTACTACAAATACAAGTTTCTCATAAACTTTGTATAAACATCAAAACTTTGATCACCTCATCAAAGCGTATATTCCAACTCCGAGATGCTTGCTTCAGTCCATGGAAGGATCACCAAAGCTTGCACACCTTTTAGCATCCTTAGGACTGACAAAACCTTCTGGATCATATCGCACTTATTTTTATCTTCTTGTCACGATGATCTTAAACTTCACTCTGAATTTGCTTGAACCTTTCAAACGATTCAGACTTGTGTTTCATTAAGTAAATATACACTATATCTACTCAAATCATCAGTGAAGGTAAGAAAATAACGATATCCACTGCATGCTACAAGACTCACTGGATTGCATACATCAAGATGTATCATTTCCAATGAATCACTTGCCCGCTCCATCCAACGGGGTTTTTAGTCATCTTGCCCAAGAGGCATGGTTCACATGTCTCAACCGATTCGAAATCGAATGAGTCCAAAGATCCATCAGCATGGAGTTTCTTCATGCGCTTTATACCAATATGACATTTAGCAGCAGTGCCACAAGTATGTGGTACTATCATTATTAACTTTGTATCTTTTGACATCAGTGTTATGAACATGTGTATTACTATGATCAAGATTTCAACAAACCATTCTCACTGGGTGCATGACCATTGAAGGTATTATTCATGTAAACAGAACAACCATTATTCTCTAACTTAAATGAATAATCGTATTGCAATAAACATGATCTAATCATGTTTATGCTCAACGCAAAACACCAAATAACATTTATTTAGGTTCGTCACTAATCCTGAAGGTAGAGAGAGCATGCGATGTTGATCACATCAACCTTGGAAACATTTCCAACACATATCGTCACCTCACCCTTAGCTAGTTCTCCGTTTATTCCGTAGCTTTCATTTCGAGTTACTAACATTTAGCAACCGAACCGGTATCCAATACCCAGGTGCTACTAGGAGTATTAGCAAGGTACACATCAGTAACTCGTATATCAAATATACTTCTGTCGATGTTGCGAGCCTTCTTATCTACCAAGTATCTAGGGTTGTTCCGCTTCAGCGACCGCTCTCCTCTTAACAGAAGCACTTAGTCTCGGGTTTGAGTTCAACTTTCGGTTGCTTCACTAGAGCAGCAACTGACTTGCTATCCATGAAGTTTCCCTCCTTGCTCTTGCCCTTCTCGAAACCAGTGGTTTGATTAACCATCAACACTTGACGCTCCTTCTTGATTTCTACCTTCGCGATGTCAAACATCGCGAACAGCTTAGGAATCATTATTTCTATCCCTGGCAATTTATAGTTCATCACCAAGTTCTAGTAGCTTAGTGACAGTGACTTGGAGAACTATGTCAATCACTATCTTATCTGGAAGATCAACTCCCACTTGATTTAAGCGATTGTAGCACCCAAACAATCTGAGTACATGCTCAACGATTGAGCTATTCTCTTTCATCTTGCAGGCAAAGAATCTTGTTGGAGATCTCATATCTCGCAACACGGGCACGAGCCTGAGATCCTAATTTCAGCTCTTAGAAACATCTCATATGTTCCGTGACGTTCAAAACGTTTTGGAGCCTCAATTCTAAGCCGTAACGCATGACGCACAAAACTATCAAGTAGTCATCAGAACGTGCCTGTCAGATGTTCACAACATCTATAGACGACGCTAGAGGGGTTGGCGCACCGAGCGATGCATTAAGGACATAAGCCTTCTGTGCAGCAATGAGGACAATCCTCAGATCACGGACCCAGTCCGCAATATTACTACCATCATCTTTCAATTCTATTTCTCTAGGAACATATAAAAATACAAGGGAGCTACATCATGAGCTAGTAATCTACAACATAATTTGCAAAGACACTTTGACTATGTTCATGATAATGAGTTCATTTAATCATATTACTTAAGAACTCCCACTCAAGTTGACATCCCTTCGATCATTCGAATGATACATGATCCAAATTCACCAACTCAAGTCCGATCATCACGTGAGTTGAGGTGGCTACAATGGTGAACATCATCATGTTTATCATATCTACTATATGACTCATGTTCGACCTTTCGGTCTCTTGTGTTCCGAGGCCATGTTTGTACATGCTAGGCTCGTCAAGTTTAACCCGAGTGTTCTGCACGTGCAAATCTGGCTTGCACCCGTTGTATGTGAACATAGAGTCTATCACACCCGATCATCACGTGGTGTCTCAACACGACAAACTTTCGCAACGGTGCACACTCGGGGAGAACACAATTTATCTTGAAATTAAGTGAGGGATCACCTTATAATGCTACCATCGTCCTAAGCAAAACAAGGTGCATAAAAGGACTAACATCACATGCAAATCATAAGTGACATGATATGGCCATGAACTTGTGCTTTTGATCTCCATGTAGAAAGCACCGGCATGATCTTCATCGTCACCGGCATGACACCATGATCTCCATCATCTTGATCTCCATCAATGTGTCGCCATCGGGGTTGTCACGCCCTGCATGCTTCTACTACTATTGCTACCGTTTAGCGATAAAGTAAAGCATTACATAGCGCTTAATGATTGACACACAGGTTATACAATAATTAAAGACAACAACCCTATGGCTCCTGCCGGTTGCCGTATTCATCGGCATGCAAGTCGCGATAATCTATACATCACATGATCATCTCATATATCACATATATCACATCATGTAATTGGCCATATCATATCACAACATACCCTGCAAAAACAAGTTAGACGTCCTCTAATTGTTGTTGCATGTTTTACGTGGCTGCTACGGGTATCTAGCAAGAACAATTCTCACCTACGCAAAAACCACAACGGTGATACACTAGTTGCTTTTCAACCTTCTCAAGGACCGCCTTTGTCAAATCCGATCCAACTAAAGTAGGAGAAACTGACACCCGCTAGCCATCTTTTGCAACAAGTGCAGTTGAGGGAACCGGTCTCTCGTAAGCGTACGAGTAAGGTTGGTCCGGGCCGCTTCATCCCACAATACCGCTGAACCAAAACACGACCAAGGGAGGAAGCAATATAATCATCAACGCCCACAAACCTTTTGTGTTCTACTCGAGATCTCATCGAACCATCAACCTAGCTCATGATGCCACTGTTGGGGAACGTCGCATGGGAAACAAAAATTTTCCTACGCACACGCAAACCTATCCATGGTGATGAGCATCTACGAGAGGGAGAGTGGATCTATGTACCCTTGTAGATTGCTAAGCGGGAAGCGTTAAGAAACGCGGTTGGTGTAGTCGAACATCTTCGCGATCCAAATCGCCGAGCATCCCGCGATCTCATCACGATCCGTCCCGCGATCCAATCATGATCCGTCCCATGAACTCATCACGATCCGTCCCGTGATCTCATCACGATCCGTCTCACGATCTTGATCACGATCTGTCCCGCGAACTCATCACAATCTGTTCCGCAATCTCATCATGAACTGTCTCGCGATCTCGATCACGGTCCTTCCGATCTAGCGCCGAACGGATGGCACCTCCGCGTTCAGCACACGTGCATCTTGATGACAATCTCCACCATCTTGATCCAGAAAGAGGAGGTGGAGAGGAGAGAGAGTTCACCGGCAGCGTGACGGCGCTCCGGTGATGGTGGTGGTGGAGCAATTCCGGCAGGGCTTCGCCTAAGCGCTGCAGAAATCCGATCTAGAGGAGCACCGGTGAAACGGGTAGCACGTGGCCGTAAAATCTATGCAAAACCCCTCTATTCCACTAGTATATATAGGAGGATAGGAGAGGAAGAGGGGCTGGCACACAAGGCAGTCAACCAGCCTTGTGCGCCAAGGAGGAGAGGAATCCTACTTCTCCTCCAATCCTAGTTGGACTAGGATTGCTCCCTATTGGCTGATTTTCCACTTTTTCCTTTAGCCTTTTCTTCTCCTGCGCCATGGGCCTTTTGTGGTTGTTCCACCAGACCACTAAGGGCTGGTTATTATTCTCCCACAGCCCATGGACCCTCTGGGGTCGAAATACCCCTCCCGGAGGTCTCCCGGTACACTACCGGCACTCCCGGTACACTACCGATGAGCCCGAAACTTTTCCGGCGACCAAACTGGGACTTCCTATATATGAATCTTTACCTTCGGACCATTCCGAAGCTCCTCGTGATATCCGGGATCTCATCCGGGACTCCGAACAACCTTCGGTCACCACCATACATAACTCTACACTACCGAAACGTCACCGAACCTTAAGTGTGCAGACCCTGCGGGTTCGAGAACTATGTAGACATGACCGAGACACCTCTACGGTCAATAACAAATGGCGGGACCTGGACGTCCACATTGGTTCCTACATATTCTACGAAGATCTTTATCGGTCGAACCTCTATGTCAAGGATTCTGTCAATCCCGTATAACGTTCCCTTTGTTCTTCGGTATGTTACTTGCCCGAGATTCGATCGTTGGTATCTCCATACCTAGTTCAATCTCATTACCGACAAGTCTCTTTACTCATTTCGTAATACAAGATCCCGTGACTAACACTTAGCCACATTGCTTGCAAGGCTTGTTGTGATGTTGTATTACCGAGTGGGCCCTGAGATACCTCTCCGTCACACGGAGTAACAAATCCCAGTCTTGATCCATGCCAACTCAACAGACACCATCGGAGATACCCGTAGAGCACCTTTATAGTCACCCAGTTACGTTGCGACGTTTGATACACACAAGGCACTCCTCCGATATCCGTGAGTTGCATGATCTCATGGTCATAGGAACATATATTTGACATGCAGAAAACAGTAGCAATAAACTGACACGATCATATGCTATGTTTGTAGTTTGGGTCTTGTCCATCACATCATTCTCCTAATGATGTGATCCCGTTATCAAATGACATCTCATGTCCATGGCTTGTAAACCTTAACCATCTTTTGATCAACGAGCTAGTCTACTAGAGGCATACTACGGACATGGTTTTGTCTATGTATCCACACATGCATTTAAGTCTCCGATCAATACAATTATAGCATGGATAATAAATGATTATCATGAACAAGGAAATATGATAATAAATAATTTATTATTGCCTCTAGGGCATATTTCCAACAAGTTCTTTATTAGTTAGTTTCTATCTAAGTCGCCCCGGGGCCTCACCTTTATATAGGAGGTCGAGGCCCCGAGTTACACGAGTCATACACCGACTCTTACAACGTAAACAATCCTGTCTCTAAGTCGCCTTGCCTTCTTGGGCAAACCGTCTCCGGACGGCTTAACCGCCCGGGGCTTCATACCTTCTTCTGTCTGGGCCTCCGTCTTGGCCCATGCTGGTAAGCCGTCAGGCCTATGTCTTTCAGCCCACTTCTCTGGCCTTGATCATGAGCCGCCAAGTATGACCCGGCCCCACCTGGGCGGGTCTTACCACAGGGTTATATCCCCAACAGTAGGGTAGCTACCCTACCACTACAGGCTCTGGCGGTAAGGTCCTCCTTTCCTAGTTTTGGTTCCTAACACGTGGAATGGCCAAACAAAAATAGTAGGTAGCTACCCTACTGCCGAGGGCTCTGGTGGTAAGGTCCTCCTTTTCCCAGTTTTGGTTCCTGACGCGTGGAATGGCGAAATAAAAACAGTAGGGTTAGCTACCCTACCGCCACGTCCGCTCGCGTAGGGTCCCGTGTTTTCCAGTTTAGGGTCCTGGCGCGCGGAATGTCAAAATGAAAATGATAGGGTTACCTACCCTACCGCCACGGCGTCTAGCGGTAGGTTCTTTTATTTTGCTTAGACAAAATGATTGTTTATCCATAGGTTGAAACAACAAAGGGGGGTGCCCTCCCACTGTTCCCACCAGGGCACGACCACGCAACTTATCCTCATCCCACTACATCCCTGTCATGCGCTGGAGCACACATCGACCGAACTCAGGCCTCAGCTCCGGCTCGCCGTGCATCCACTTCTCTGCCGGGAAGTACGGACCCCCCTCCCTATTCTCTGGCCTCCAGCTCTCTCGCTTGAACTGGTCCATCTAGAGATAGGATGAAGTGAGTAGAAATGCAAATCACACAAGGATACAATCTCTACTTAATATGAAATACAACACGAAGTCCTTGATGAGTTCAAATGACAACATGGAAGCAAATGGGTACATGTCATTGTAGTTCAAATGACAATAGGTTACATAGCATCATGCTAATCAATACCCCTATGGGTTGTCATACGGTCCCGGGTTGCAACAAATAACATCCATTCTTTGTTTCACCCAAGCCCAATGAGAAGCCTGCTCTGGTATGGGTGAAAATGGTTGCCTAACTATCCAATTGATGACGCTGCCATGATTATGCATGTTACACTGAGTATGTTATGTCCTTGTTGTGCATTAAGCAATTTGCCTCGCAAGATCACGCCTACAATCCTTTTCTGCCTTTTTGAGGTTGGTTATCCCCTTCTGCTTTTTCTTGATAAAATTTTCAAAAGCCGAAGCCTCTGTCCAAAAATAAATGTGTGAAAAGGCTTTTGAAGCCTTGTTCGACGCATCAACAGCTTTGACCCACGCGTTCATCTTTTTCTCGATAAATTCACGTTCAAGCATCATCGCCTCCTCAGCGGTAGCCGTAGCGTACATGAACGGTGTCATCCTACATTTCGAGGATTGGCTAGTAAGGTCACAACTGCCTTAATTAATTTGTTAAGCAACTAACCTCTAGCATGACTACTAACCCTATTTAATGCTAAATGCATTCAAAGTTAATGTGTCTCATCTATCAGATACATGGACTTGGCACAACAATATTATGGGTGAAACTAGGGTTTACACTAAATCCAACAACAAATCCATATGACAAATTACTAGGGTTTGCAAATAAGTAAGAACATAAACCATAATACATGATTTCAACCAACCAAAAAGAGGGGAGTGGGAGAGGCACCTGGGGTGATGAAAATGCTCCGGATCCAACGGTTAAATCCCAAGAAAATGGAGGGGATCTGTCAGGTGTTTGAGTGGAGGACACAGAGGGGAGAGGGGATTGAGCTCAGGGGAAGAAGATGGATTGGGCTGAATGGGTGGCTGGCGGGCCCCACTCACTCACCCCTTTAACTTATCAAAAGTCTTGGTACCTACCGCCAGGATAAGCAGCGGTAGGTTATGCTAGCCTACGGCCATAGGCCTTGGTAGTAAGGTCCTGGGTTCACAGTTTTGGTTCCTGGCGCGCGGAATGTCCAAACGAAAATGGTAGGATTGAACAGCCTACCGTGAGGGGTTCAGGCGGTAGGATGTGCTACCCTACCGCCGACCACCCATGAGGCAGGGTGCTTTTTTCCCTCCGGCATGGTTTTTGTCTTCATTTTTTTTCTCAGCAATATTTCTGGACTAACAAACATATATTGGAGCATATAAGGGAAATAATTCAACATAGCAAATATATGTCATAGTAGTACATAGCAAATAGGTCTACATAGGAAATAGTTCAACTAGTAAGTTCACTCACTTCTAGAAAGTTCACTTGCTATATAAGATCAACTAAGGCAGCAACTTCACTTGGTCCTTCCTCTCTTCGAGGTACGGTCCTCGTTGTGCTTTGAACGGGCCTCGAGAACCGTCTTCTTGCGCTGAGGAGGACGCGCTCTCAGAAACGGCGAT
Organism: Hordeum marinum; assembly: GCA_022496015.1. Taxonomy (NCBI): domain Eukaryota; kingdom Viridiplantae; phylum Streptophyta; class Magnoliopsida; order Poales; family Poaceae; genus Hordeum; species Hordeum marinum. The sequence continues at coordinate 448,451,598 of CM039676.1, forward strand.
GGAATCCCCCAATCCTTCTTTAGCTTGTTCCTCTTCTCACACTCAAGCTGGGTTGTCTGAGTTGGTGGAGGTCTGTAATCATCGTCATACTCCTCCTCCTCCTCCTCCTCTGCATCGCTTTGTTCCTTCTCAATCTCTTCTGCTTGTTCCTCGTTGTCATCTTCCTCTTCCTCTTCATCTTCTTCTATTTTCTCCACGTAGTGTTCTTCCTCTTCCTCTTCATCCTGCTCATCCTGTTCATCGTCCTCAACCATCACGGAGGAGGTAGCACACCCAATCAGGCTCACCAACTTGTGACATTTCTTGACGAACTTCTACAATGTGGATCAAGTTTATGGTTACAAAAGGAAACGAACTTAAAAAAGAATGTAATTGTAGGATGTTGCATGTTACCTTCACCGTTCCCCTCAACTTCGTCTCACTATCTCGAGTCCCTGGGATGGAACTTAGCGCATCCGAACCTTGAAAAATGCTCTTGTTCAGCTCCGAAGACTGCAAAACAATAGATGAGAAGCACTAAGTATAGTACGCTTCATCCAACCGCCGGTTCAAAAGAGGCAAACAGGACTTACAATTCTGATTATGGGGGGTGCATACTCCCTAAATCTGTTGTTAAGCTCTCTGATGCTGTCATTGTAGGCTTCATTCTCGAAGCAGTCATTGAACAGTTCTTTGGCATCTGCTGTCGTCCACTGAGGCCTCGAGCGCAAACAATGTTTTGTGCCATTGTTGTACCACCGCAGGTGATCCTCATAGTCATCCTAGTCGATCACTTTCCTCTCGATATGTTTCCAACCTTTCCACTCATTCCATTCCTTCACGTATTTCTGATGTTGCTCGCCCCAGTTTATGATCGACTGATTCTTCTGTCTGCTCATATTGCAAGGCATAGGAAGCATCATAAGAAAGTATGTAAAACATCATAACAAAAATACGAAAATAGTGCACTCACAGGTGTAGGTCCAAGCCACCGGTGTCATAACCAATGTCCGGTGGGGTCCTTTGCGCCTTACCAAACTGTGCGGCAACGCGATGTGGCATGTGGTACTCGACAGCATAAAAACAAATCATGGGCACCAAGCACCGCCAGTGAAGCCTGTCCCACGTGCACATCACGTTCAGCTTGAAGCCCCAGTCTCGTTCATCATACGGCTGCCAATTTACCTGGTGCCAACAAAATGGTAAGCTTAAGTGAAGAAAGTGTCTCCACAAATATTGAAAATCTAGTTTGTATACCTGGAAAGGAGTCAGAGCATCAATCTCGTTGGTGAAGACCTTGTACAAAGCCTTGGATGTGCCAGAGTAGACACCCACCACGTCCCAAGCGTATGCGATGGTCGGGCACCGAGTACCATCTGTTCGAAATATGCATTAGAGGCAATAATAAATTAGTTATTATCATATTTCCTTGTTCATGATAATCGTTTATTATCCATGCTATAATTGTATTGATCGGAGACTTAAATGCATGTGTGGATACATAGACAAAACCATGTCCCTAGTATGCCTCTAGTGGACTAGCTCGTTGATCAAAGGATGGTTAAGGTTTCCTTGCCATGGACATGAGATGTCATTTGATAACGGGATCACATCATTAGGAGAATGATGTGATGGACAAGACCCAAACTGCAAACGTAGCATATGATCGTGTCAGTTTATTGCTACTGTTTTTCGCATGTCAAGTATGTGTTCCTATGACCATGAGATCATGCAACTCACAGATATCGGAGGAGTGCCTTGTGTGTATCAAACGTTGCAACGTAACTGGGTGACTATAAAGGTGCTCTACAGGTATCTCCGATGGTGTTTGTTGAGTTGGCATGGATCGAGACTGGGATTTGTTACTCCGTGTGACGGAGAGGTATCTCAGGGCCCACTCGGTAATACAACATCACAACAAGCCTTGCAAGCAATGTGGCTAAGTGCTAGTCATGGGATCTTGTATTAAGGAACGAGTAAAGAGACTTGCCAGTAACGAGATTGAACTAGGTATGGAGATACCGACGATCGAATCTCGGGCAAGTAACATACCGAAGAACAAAGGGAACATTATACGGGATTAACTGAATCCTTGACATAGAGGTTCGACCGATAAAGATCTTCGTAGAATATGTAGGAACCAATGTGGACGTCCAGGTCCCGCCATTGGTTATTGACCGTAGAGGTGTCTCGGTCATGTCTACATAGTTCTCGAACCCGCAGGGTCTGCACACTTAAGGTTCGGTGACGTTTCGGTAGTGTAGAGTTATGTATGGTGGTGACCGAAGTTTTTTTGGAGTCCCGGATGAGATCCCGGACATCACGAGGAGCTCCGGAATGGTCCGGAGGTAAAGATTCATATATAGGAAGTCCCAGTTTGGTTTCCGGAAAAGTTTCGGGCTCATCGGTAGTGTACCGGGAGTATCGGTAGTGTACCGGGAGTGCCGGTAGTGTACCGAGGGACCTTCGGGAGGGGTATTTCGACCCCAAGAGGTCCATGGGCTGTGGGATAATAATAACCAGCCCTTAGTGGGCTGGGAAAACATCCACAAAGGCCCATGGCGCAGGAGAGAAAGTCCTAAAGCAAAAAGTGGAAAATCAGCCAATAGGAGGCAATCCTACTCCAACTAGGATTGGAGGTGAAGTAGGATTGCTCCCACCTCCTATTTCGGCCGACCCAAAGGCCTTGGCTGCCTCTCCTCTCCTCTCCTCCTATATATACTAGTGTATTGGGTGGTTTTTGGACAGAATTCCCGGCCACGTGCTACCCGTTTCACCGGTGCACAGTTTCTCCTCTAGATCGGTTTTCCGCAGCGCTTAGGCGAAGCCCTGCCGGAATCACTCCACCACCATCACCGGAGCGCCGTCACGCTGCCGGTGAACTCTCTCTCCTCTCCACCTCCTCTTGCTGGATCAAGACGGTGGAGATCGTCATCAAGCTGCACGTGTGCTGAACGCGGAGGTGCCGTCCGTTCGGCGCTAGATCGGAAGGACCGTGATCGAGATCGCGAGACGGTTCGTGATGAGATCGCGGAACGGATCGTGATGAGTTCGCGGGACATATCGTGATCAAGATCGTGAGATGGATCATGATGAGATCGCGGGACGGATCGTGATGAGTTCACGGGACGGATCGTGATTGGATCGCGGGACGGATCGTGATGAGATCGCGGGACGCTCGGCGATTTGGATCGCGAAGATGTTCGACTACACCAACCGCGTTTCTTAACGCTTCCCGCTTAGCGATCTACAAGGGTATGTAGATCCACTCTCCCTCTCGTAGATGCTCATCACCATGGATAGGTTTGCGTGTGCGTAGGAAAATTTTTGTTTCCCATGCGACGTTCCCCAACAGTGGCATCATGAGCTTGATGGTTCGATGAGATCTCGAGTAGAACACAAAAGGTTTGTGGGCGTTGATGCTTAGATTGCTTCCTCCCTTGGTCATATTTTGGTTCAACGGGATTGTGAGATGAAGCGGCCCGGACCAACATTACTCGTACGCTTACGAGAGACCGGTTCCCTCGACGCAACTTGTTGCCTAGATGGCTTGCGGGTGACAGTTTCTCTCACTTTAGTTGGATCGGATTCGACAAAGGCGGTCCTTGAGAAGGTTGAAAAGCAAACTAGTGTATCACCGTTGTGGTTTATGCGTAGGTGAGAATCGTTCTTGCTAGATACCCATAGCAGCCACGTAAAATATGCAACAACAATTAGAGGACGTCTAACTTGTTTTTGCAGGGTATGTTGTGATGTGATATGGCCAATTACATGATGAGATATATCTGATGTATGAGATGATCATGTGATGTATAGATTATCACGACTTGCATGTCGATGAGTATGGCAACCGGCAGGAGCCATAGGGTTGTCTTTAATTATTGTATGACCTGTGTGTCAATCATTAAGCGCTATGTAATGCTTTACTTTATCGCTACGGTAGCAATAGTAGTAGAAGCATGCAGGGCGTGACAACCCCAATGGCAACACATTGATGGAGATCAAGATGATGGAGATCATGGTGTTGTGCCAGTGACGATGGAGATCATGCCGGTGTTTCGAAGATGGAGATCTTAAACACAAGTTCATGGCCATATCATGTCACTTATGAATTGCATGAGATGTTAATCCTTTTATGCACCTTGTTTTGCTTAGTACGGCGGTAGCATTATAAGGTGATCCCTCACTTGAATTTCAAGATGAACTGTGTTCTCCCCGAGTGTGCACCGTTGCGAAAGTTCGTCGTGTTGAGACACCACGTGATGATCGGGTGTGATAGACTCTACGTTCACATACAACGGGTGCAAGCCAGATTTGCACGCGCAGAACACTCGGGTTAAACTTGACGAGCCTAGCATGTACAGACATGGCCTCGGAACACGAGAGACCGAAAGGTCGAACATGAGTCATATAGTAGATATGATCAACATGATGATGTTCACCATTGCAGCCACCTCAACTCACGTGATGATCGGACTTGAGTTGGTAAATTTGGATCATGTATCACTCGAATGATCGGAGGGATGTCAATTTGAGTGGGAGTTCTTAAGTAATATGATTAATTGAACTCATTATCATGAACATAGTCAAAGTGTCTTTGGAAATTATGTTGTAGATTACTAGCTCGCGCTGTAGCTCCCTTGTATTTTTATATGTTCCTAGAGAAATAGAATTGAAAGATGTTGGTAGCAATATTGCGGACTGGGTCTGTGATCTGAGGATTGTCCTCTTTGCTGCACAGAAGGCTTATGTCCTTAATGCACCGCTCGGTGCGCCATCCCCTCTAGCGTCGTCTGTAGATGTTGTGAATATCTGACAGGCACGTTTCGATGACTACTTGATAGTTTAGTGCGTCATGCATTACAGCTTAGAATTGAGGCTCCGAAACGTTTTGAACGTCATGGAACATATGAGATGTTCTAGGAGCTGAGATTGTGATCTCAGGCTCGTGCCCGTGTTGCGAGATATGAGATCTCCAACAAGATTCTTTGCCTGTAAGATGAAGGAGAATAGCTCAATCGTTGAGCATGTATTCAGATTGTCTGGGTACTACAATCGCTTGAATCAAGTGGGAGTTGATCTTCCAGATAAGATAGTGATTGATATAGTTCTCCAAGTCACTGTCACTAAGCTACTAGAACTTGGTGATGAACTATAAGTTGCCAGGGATAGAAATAATGATTCCTGAGCTGTTCACGATGTTTGACACCGCGGAGGTAGAAATCAAGAAGGAGCGTCAAGTGTTGATGGTTAATCTAACCACTAGTTTTGAGAAGGGCAAGAGCAAGGAGGGAAACTTCATGGATAGCAAGTCAGTTGCTACTCCAGTGAAGCAACCCAAAGTTGAACTCAAACCCGAGACTAAGTGCTTCTATTATGAGGTGAGAGGTCGCTGAAGCGGAACAACCCTAGATACTTGGTAGATAAGAAGGCTGGCAACATCGACAGAAGTATATTTGATATACGGGTTATTGATGTGTACCTTGCTAGTACTCCTAGTAGCACCTGGGTATTGGATACCGGTTCGGTTGCTAAATGTTAGTAACTCGAAATAAAAGCTACGGAATAAACGGAGAACTAGCTAAGGGTGAGGTGACGATGTGTGTTGGAAATGTTTCCAAGGTTGATGTGATCAACATCGCACGCTCTCTCTACCTTCAGGATTAGTGACGAACCTAAATAAATGTTATTTGGTGTTTTGCGTTGAGCATGAACATGATTAGATCATGTTTGTTGCAATACGGTTATTCATTTAAGTCAGAGAATAATAGTTATTCTGGTTACATGAATAATACCTTCAATGGTCATGCACCCAGTGAGAATGGTTTGTTGAAATCTTGATCGTAGTAGTACACATGTTCATAACATTGATGTCAAAAGATACAAAGTTAATAATGATAGTACCACATACTTGTGGCACTGCCGCTAAATGTCATATTGGTATAAAGCGCATGTAGAAACTCCATGCTGATGGATATTTGGACTCATCGATTTCGAATCGGTTGAGACATGCGAACCATGCCTCTTGGGCAAGATGACTAAAGGACCCCGTTGGATGGAGCGGGCAAGTGATTCATTGGAAATGATACATGTTGATGTATGCAATCTAGTGAGTCTTGTAGCGTGCAGTGGATATCGTTATTTTCTTACCTTCACTGATGATTTGAGTAGATATAGTGTATATTTACTTAATGAAACACAAGTCTGAATCGTTTGAAAGGTTCAAGCAAATTCAGAGTGAAGTTTAAAGATCATCGTGACAAGAAGATAAAAATGACCGCGATATGATCGTGGAGGTGAATATCTGAGTTACGAGTTTGGCATACAACTTAAGACAACGTGAAATTTGTTTCACAACTAACGCCACCTGGAACACCATGGTGTGATGGTGTGTCCGAACATCATAGTCATGCTCTATTGATATAGTGCATACTGTGATGTCTCTTATCGTTTTACTACTATAATTTTTGGGGTTATGCATTAGAGACAACTACATTCACTTTAAATAGGGCATCATCTAAATCCGTTGAGATGACACCGTGTGAATTATGGTTTGATAGAAACCTAAGCTGTCATTTCTTAATGTTTGGGGCTGCGATGCTTGTGTGGAAAATGTTTTCACATAATAAGCTAGAACCCAAAGCGGACAAATGTATCTTCATAGAATACCCTAAGAACAGATGGGTATGCCTTCTATCTCAGATCCGAGTGCAAAGTGTTTGTTGCTAGAACTGGGTCCTTTCTCGAGAAAAAGTTTCTCTCGAAAGAATTAAGTGGGAGGAAGATAGAACTTGATGAGGTTGTTAAACCTTTGTTCAACCAGAGAGTAGCGCAGCGCAGAAAGATGTTTCTGTGAAGCCTGCGTTAGTTGAAGAGGAAGTTAATGATGATGATCATGAAGCTTCAGGATCAAGTTACTATCGAACTTCGTAGGTCGACAAGGATGTGTACTGCTCCTGAGCGGTACGACAACTCTGTCTTGGAGGTCATGTTGTTGGACAACGATGAACCTACGAGCTATGGAGAAGCGATGATGGGCCCGGATTCCGACAAATGGTTGGAGGCCATGAAATCCGAGATAGGATCCATGTATGAAAACCAAGTGTAGACTTTGGTAGACTTGCTCGTTGGACGACAGGTCGTTGAGCACAAATGGATCTTTAAAATGAAGACAGACACTGATGGTGAATGTCACTATTTGTAAAGCTCGACTTGTTGCAAAGATGTTTGTGACAAGTTCAAGGAGTTGACTACGATGAGACTTTCTCACTCGTAGTGGTGCTAAAGTCTGTTGGAATTATGTTAGCAGTTGCTGTATTTTCAATTATGAAATCTGGCAGATGGATGTCAAAGCATCATTTCCTTAACGGTTTACTTGAGGAAAGGTTGTATGTGATACAACCAGAAGGTTTTGTCAGGCCTAAGGATGCTAAAAGGTGTGCAAGCTTCGGTGATCCTTCCATGGACTGAAGCAAGCATCTCGGAGTTGGAATATACACTTTGATGAGGTGATCAAAGTTTTGATGTTTATACAAAGTTTACGAGAAACTTGTATTTGCAATAAAGTGAGTGGGAGCACTGTAGAGTTTCTGATAAGTATATGTGGTTGACATATTGTTGATCGGAAATAATGTAGAATTTCTGGAAGGCATAAAAGGTTGTTTGAAAAGTGTTTTTCAAAGGAAGACCTGGATAAAGCTACCTAATTGTTGAGCATCAAAATCTATAGAGATAGATCAAGATGCTTGATGATACTTTCAATGAGTGCATACCTTGACAAGATTTTGAAAGAGTTCAAAATGGATCAGCAAGAGAAATAGTTCTCGTCTGATTTGTAAGGTGTGAAGTTGAGTGAGACTCAAAGCTCGACAACGGCAGAAGAAAGAGAAAGGACGAATGTCGTCCCCTATGCCTTAGCCATAGGCTCTATATTATGCCATGCTGTGTACCGCACCTATGTGTGCCTTGCCATGAGTCTGTCAAGGGGTACAAGTGTGGTCCAGGAGTGGATCACTGGACAGCGGTCGGAATTATCCTTAGTAACCAGAGGACTAAGGAAATGTTTCTTGATTATGGAGGTGATAAAGAGTTCGTCGTAAAGAGTTACGTCGATGCAAGCTTTAACACCTATCCGGATGACTAGTAGTAGCAATCTGGATACGTATAGTGGAGCAGCCATTTGGAAATAGTACCAAGTGGAGTGTGGTAGCAGTGTTTACGGTTTAACATAGAGATTTGCAAAGTACACACGGATCTGAATAACGCAGACCTGTTGACTATAAGACCTCTCTCACATGCAAAGCATGATCGAGCCCCAAAACTCATTGGGTGTTAGATTCATAACAATGCGAATCACATGGTGATGTGAACTAGATTATTGACTCTAGTGCAAGTGGGAGACTGTTGGAAATATGCCCTACAGGCAATAATAAATTAGTTATTATCATATTTCCTTGTTCATGATAATCGTTTATTATCCATTCTATAATTGTATTGATCGGAGACTTAAATGCATGTGTGGATACATAGACAAAACCATGTCCCTAGTATGCCTCTAGTGGACTAGCTCGTTGATCAAAGGATGGTTAAGGTTTCCTAGCCATGGACATGAGATGTCATTTGATAACGGGATCACATCATTAGGAGAATGATGTGATGGACAAGACCCAAACTGCAAACGTAGCATATGATCGTGTCAGTTTATTGCTACTGTTTTCCGCATGTCAAGTATGTGTTCCTATGACCATGAGATCATGCAACTCACAGATATCGGAGGAGTGCCTTGTGTGTATCAAACGTCGCAACGTAACTGGGTGACTATAAAGGTGCTCTACAGGTATCTCCGATGGTGTTTGTTGAGTTGGCATGGATCGAAACTGGGATTTGTTACTCCGTGTGACGGAGAGGTATCTCAGGGCCCACTCGGTAATACAACATCACAACAAGCCTTGCAAGCAATGTGGCTAAGTGTTAGTCATGGGATCTTGTATTAAGGAACGAGTAAAGAGACTTGCCAGTAACGAGATTGAACTAGGTATGGAGATACCGACGATCGAATCTCGGGCAAGTAACATACCGAAGAACAAAGGGAACATTATACGGGATTAACTGAATCCTTGACATAGAGGTTCGACCGATAAAGATCTTCGTAGAATATGTAGGAACCAATGTGGACGTCCAGGTCCCGCCATTGGTTATTGACCGTAGAGGTGTCTCGGTCATGTCTACATAGTTCTCGAACCCGCAGGGTCTGCACACTTAAGGTTCGGTGACGTTTCGGTAGTGTAGAGTTATGTATGGTGGTGACCGAAGGTTGTTCGGAGTCCCAGATGAGATCCCGGACGTCACTAGGAGCTCCGGAATGGTCCGGAGGTAAAGATTCATATATAGGAAGTCCCAGTTTGGTTTCCGGAAAAGTTTCAGACTCATCGGTAGTGTACCGGGAGTATCGGTATTGTACCGGGAGTGCCGGTAGTGTACCGGAGGACCTCCGGGAGGGGTATTTCGACCCCAAGAGGTCCATGGGCTGTGGGAGAATAATAACCAGCCCTTAGTGGGCTGGGAAAACAGCCACAAAGGCCCATGGCGCAGGAGAGAAAGTCCTAAAGCAAAAAATGGAAAATCAGCCAATAGGAGGCAATCCTACTCCAACTAGGATTGGAGGTGAAGTAGGATTGCTCCCACCTCCTATTTTGGCCGACCCAAAGGCCTTGGCTGCCTCTCCTCTCCTCTCCTCCTATATATACTAGTGGATTGGGTGGTTTTTGGACAGAATTTCCGGCCACGTGCTACCCGTTCCACCGGTGCATAGTTTCTCCTCTAGATCGGTTTTCTGCAGCGCTTAGGCGAAGCCCTGCCGGAATTGCTCCACCACCATCACCGGAGCGCCGTCACGCTGCCGGTGAACTCTCTCTCCTCTCCACCTCCTCTTGCTGGATCAAGACGGTGGAGATCGTCATCAAGCTGCACGTGTGCTGAACGCGGAGGTGCCGTCCGTTCGGCGCTAGATCGGAAGGACCGTGATCGAGATCGCGAGACGGTTCGTGATGAGATCGCAGAACGGATCGTGATGAGTTCACGGGACAGATCGTGATCAAGATCGTGAGACGGATCGTGATGAGATCGCGGGACGGATCGTGATGAGTTCACGGGACGGATCGTGATTGGATCGCGGGACGGATCGTGATGAGATCGCGGGACGCTCGGCGATTTGGATCGCGAAGATGTTCGACTACACCAACCGCGTTTCTTAACGCTTCCCGCTTAGCGATCTACAAGGGTATGTAGATCCACTCTCCCTCTCGTAGATGCTCATCACCATGGATAGGTTTGCGTGTGCGTAGGAAATTTTTTGTTTCCCATGCGACGTTCCCCAACACCATCGTCATCTTCACCATAGTCAACCCATTCCCGCGGTTTCATTTTCTCCGGACGCCCCACCGGGATTCGCTCCCACATCCTAATGGACAGAGCCCATGCACATCCGCACATACCAGATTTTTCTTCCGTCCTCTGGGTTGCGTCATCAAGCTACAAAACACGTGTTGATGATCAGATAACATAATCTAAAGCAGCACACTTCAATGAAAAACAGTGACATATTTACTTACAGAACGGTATAGGTAGGCGAAGCCAGCGGACCCCCAGCTTTACCCGCCATCCCAATACACTAGGAAGTCAAGATACATCCATAGGGTTGTGTCCCCATAGAAGTCTGGAAACACGACCTTTGTGAGAAGATACCACAGGTAGGCCCCTCGTGTACTGCTCCACCACCCGGGGTTCAACACCATCCGGGCACTTGCTCCGGTGCTTCAGGAGCCAGGGCAGCGGTATGTCGGAAGTACGGTTAGCCTTAGCGTGGGGGGGCAGTCGCCGATGAGGGCGGTAACCCTATCCTCCCAGTGAGCCCTGTCAACTCGGCCAGTGAGAGCATGACCCTCGATCGGTAGGGCCGTAATCATCCCCCAATCCTGGAGGGTCACCGTCATCTCTCCACATGGAAGATGGAAAGTATGTGTCACTGGCCGCCACCGATCGATCAAAGCTGAGAGAGCTGAGTGGACGAGTGTCGGCGGCTTACGCTTGGACTGCAGGACAAAACCCAACAGCCCGACTCTCTTGTAGAACGACGCGTAGCGGTCGTCATACACCATCTTAGCGGTCATCCCGTGAGCTCTCATCCGCAGTGGCGGGAGCATCTGTCAAAATGAAGAACCAAATATTTAGTAACTTATTTTCATCAATTTGAAAGAGTTGGTTCAATGATGATAATTACCACTTCATTCTCAATGAAACGAGCACGATGACCCTTGTCGAACGCAGGGTCAAGCATGGTATACTTAGTACTGATGGTATCTGGGAGAGGTAGCCTCCTAAATAAGCATAAGCATAACCATAATTAAAATAACATTAGCATAATTCATTCGTAAACATGATTGTCATAAGCATTATTCATTCATTCATTTTTCATAAGATTGTTTTCTTCAATTCGTAAACATGATTCTCATAAGCATTATTCATTCATTTTCACATTATTCATTATTTTCTTCAATTTGTAAAAACTAAGTAAATACATACAATTTATTCCTTCAACAAGTATCATATCAAAGGTTCGTCACATGCATCATGCATCATTCACATCAAAACAAACATATGAATTCATTCCTTCAACATGCATCATATGAAGATTTTTTTAACATGAACTAGGGTTCATCATCAAAATACGTACAATCTCTCCAACAAGTAAATACAAGTACTAATCCAACCTCATAGAACATCTAGAATCAACCTAAAACAATCCTATGGTACAAATTTTTTTAAATCTAATTCGAAAATAGGAGGGGACTTGAATCGAATAATGCGACGAATTGGAAGCTTTTTGACTAAAACGAATTGGAGGGATCGGAGGAGCTTACTTTTCTTGTTTAGGAGCCATCTCAATCTGCAAAAATGGTCAAGAAACGGAAGAGATGCGAGGGAGAGAGTGGAGGGGACGAGAGAGGTTTCCCCTCTCTGTTCTTGAGGAGCCGCGGGGTGGGTTGGGGGAGAAGATGGAGAGAGTGAGCGGACGGTTCGGGTTATCAATGTACAGACCCTACCGCCAGATCCTATGGCGGTAGGGTATCACAACCTACCGCCGGACGCTCTGGCGATAAGGCCGTGCAGCGCTACGGCGGCCGTTAGTTATGGTGCTGATGTGGCTAAGCGGCCCACCGCCAAGGGGCCTGGCGGTAGTGCATGCAAGCCTACCGCCGCGGTCTCTGGCGGTAGGAAAAAGGGTCAGATCAGGAAAAAAATCAAACCAGGATCAGATCCGGCTTAACTCTCCAAAAAGGGTCAAAACAGTGAATTTTGCCTAAAAGTTCATGATGGGATGACGTTCATGGAGGTCCGGGCAAAATAACAAAATAGATGCTCGGAATATATATATATATATATATATATATATATATATATATATATATATATATATATATATATATATATATATATATATATATTGTAGCATTTTTTGGAGTGTCTGTTTGGTTTCCTTTTTTTATCAAGACCTTCACAAATGTCATCCTATCACGAAACTTTACTTTGCACCCTCATGAAAGTGAAACACCCATCAAAATTTATTATCTACGATTTTTTTAAAGAGGAATCCATCTGAGTCCCTTCAATCCAAATTAATTGACACAACCTCTGTTGAATGTAAAATGGTTGCATCACTTAGGGCCTCTTTTTTTTCGGCCCTTAATACGAAAAAGAGGGAGTACCATTTCACCTTTTTAGTGTTCATCAGGGTGCATGTGGGCTTGGGATAAGAGTATCCATCCCAACAGATTATGCATAACGGGCATGGTGCCCAAAAAACTGCTTTTTAGGGCATTTGGGCACAAAAAAATAATGGTACAGCAGATGATGTGTCTGCAAATGGTGCTACACATTTTTTTAAGACCCGACGATGTATATTTGCAACACCCACAACACAGCGCCGCATATCAACCTAAAATTTAAGCCCCCGACGATGTGGTGGCTTGGAGGTACCATCAACCCAAGTCCGACCTTACGTCGCTTGAAGAGGCGGAGTTCCTCGCACCTGAGGTGCGGGTCATGTCTCGCGATGAGAAGGAAGAACACCTGGTGACGAAGCAACACATTGCTCATGAGAGTGATGTGATAGCTATGACGAGGTTTGTCGAGGCCGATCTGCACCTCGTGCTGGTGAAGCACGAATTCTTCACCATGAGGAACACAAAGGGCAAGGAGGACGAGGCATGCCCCTCAAGGGCGATCAAGATTGACTCGGACGACAACAATGACTATGATGAGTTTGATAGCGATGAGAAGGAAGACCGTCTGGTTATGGAGCAACACATTGCTCATGAGAGTGATGTGATGGCTATGGCGAGGTTCGTCGAGGCCGATTTGCACCTCATGCCAGTGGAGCACGGATTCTTCGCCATGAGGAACACAAAGCGCACGGAGGACGAGGCATGCCACTCAAGGGTGATCAAGATTGACCCGGACGTCTTTGATGACTATGTTGAGTTCGATAGTGAGGATGACTTGTTCCTGGAGGCTTGGAAGAATGCCGGACTCCGAGGCTGATGACGAGTAGTGTGTTCCTAATAGTGAGTCTATCATTTTTAAGCCTGAATTCATTTTCAAGTTTGAACATTTCATAGTTCGAAATATCAAAATTGGCAATGATCATGTCTAGAGTTTGGAGGTCTTAAGTCATCAGTTTTACATCATCTGTTGGAGACGCTCCGAGAACATCACTTTGGGTCCTGGGCATCTCCCACTCTGTCGATCCATTTTCACCAACTCAATATACATGGATACTGGTACTACTTCCAGCACAGCTGCACAGGGATCTGCCCATCTCATCTTCCATGGCATTGGCTTATGAAACCATCACACCTTACAGGTTCAACGTCACCTGCAAAAGCAAAACTCGAGCAAACCCCAGCATCCTCCAAGCACAAGCTCATACCACTTACTGTAAAACTGCCATGTTTCAGTTTTATAACTTGCTACCCATCTTCATCCTTTGGAACATTTGCCAAAGAGCAGAGCAGGGAGAGCTTCTGCGCCGGTTTATTTGTCTTTTTACATGCAGTCCAGCAAAACCAAAGCACCACCTAAACATCTAGACACCAGACCACTACTATCTTCTTCTTCTTTCTTCCCACAAAGGGCACACAGACAGACAGACAGACAGACAACTCTGTTCTTCCTTTTTCGACAACACAAACAACTACAAACAGCACGGGAGTTTCTTTCCGCTACTAGATCTACAACAGACAGACAGACACATGTTCTGGGGGTTGTTTGGTTCAGGCTCTCACACAGCCTGCAGACACAGCTTCGTTCATTCGCTCGCTCGCTCATAGCCCCATGAGGTGGTCGAGGCCCCCGTGAGGGCCTCCTCCACCCATGCCGCCTAGCGAGCCCCCGCCTCCCATGCCACCGCCGAGAGAGCCTCCCCCGCCCATGCCGCCAAGAGAGCCTCCTCCGCCCATGCCTCCGAGGGAGCCTCCCCCGCCCATGCCTCCGAGAGAGCCTCCCCCGCCCATGCCGCCGAGCGAGCCTCCCCCGCCCATGCCTCCGAGAGAGCCTCCTCCGCCCATGCCAGCGTGAGAGCTTCCCCCGCCCATGCCGGCGATCGACATGTTGCTCAGCAGCTGCTGGAGCCACCGCCTCGTCACGTTATCATCCTGTGTCCATGGGTAAGAAGCAGGAGTCAGTAAACAATCCCAACTGTGACAGTGCAGATATCAACGTCAAGATTGTCTAGCTAGCTAGGGGAAAAACACGAGTCAGGGAACGCACATGAAGGAAGGTGTTGAACGTCCCGTCCTTCAGCACGGTGGGGAGGCAGCTGTTGAGCGCAGCGCAAGCCCTGCATAACATCATGTAGAGAGGTTTAGGAACGGGCACTTCTATGAGGTGTGGTTTTTGGACAGATGGCGGGCACCAACCTCTGGTTCTCTGTCAGCCTGAGGTAGCAGCGGATTATGTGCTTCAGCAACCTTGCAGACGGCTGCTCAGCAAGCGCCTGGACCATCTGCGCTAAAACAGTGGCCACAGCAAAGAAACGCTCAGCAGTCGCGCAGATGTAGCGCAGCCCAATGTCATCGAGCAGAATCTTCTGGACAATAAAGGTGGCCACCTGCAAGTAACAATAACCTCGGCAGAGTTAGTGAGACTTATGCACTCCCTACAGATCTCACAGAGTAAAGAGATCCAACAGTCTAGTAAAAGTTATCTATGGAAGCTTTAAGTACGTCATGGCTCAACAACCAGTTTCACTTTCCTGAGTTTCTTGACACCCACATCATTATTTATTAGTTACCACTAAGGTTAGCTAAATAATAATAATATTCAGTCAAAAAAACTAAATAATAATAATAAAATTGTAGATAAAATATCCCAGTAAGATAAGATAAAGGATGATGCAAACTACAGAAGGCAGCTACCACATATAATCATAGCAATTCATACCCATAACAAAATTAGGTTGCAGCATGATTTCAGTGTTGTACCATGCCAATTTCACATAAGATTAATTAACCATGCTAATGCATTGTCAAAGGGTACAAAACATAGATCTAGAACTAGATGATCATTAGATTTAGATTTGTAAAAGGGGTTGAGTTCATACAGTTTTGGAAAGTTCACTGCCCATCTCCATAGTACGGAGACATAGAGGGATTATTTCAGTTTGAAGCAGGAACCCAATAACTTCAGAATCGTCAACCTGCACATATCAAAAACAAAGCGATGAAAATATTCTTATGATATGCAAATCCGAAATCCAAAGTACTCCCTCTGTCCCAAAATAAGTGTCTCAACCTTAGTACAACTTTGTCGAGACACTTATTTTGGGACAGAGGGAGTATGAAACACTAGAATTTCTATCAAATCATTAGCCCGTTCAATTCAAAAATATCAGTTCTTGTTGGGATTCCTGGGGTCCAAATCCCAACCAGTCCATTTGATTAAAAATGACTGGATTACTGGAATGAGAATACCAAAAGAACCAGATATAGTCTACAAAATAAAAAATATAGCCACTCCCCATCACTGTTTTCCCCTTTGGTTCAACCCTCTCACCATTTAAAGCAAAAATCTATAAGGACCATCCATTCTTAGTTTGCATAAATATCAAGTTTTAAATTACCTTCACAAGAGCACCAATAACACCCAAGCTGGTAAGCCTCAAGTACTCAAAAGGTCTTGTCTTGCTGGTAGTATTCAGGAACGGGTACAGGTACAGTGGGATGTGAGCTGCAAAGGAAAAGGAAGAAGACTCAATTGTTAACCACTGCTAATTAAGATTTACACCCTCCATCCCAATATAAGACATTTTTGCTAGCTAAACTAGCTAGCAAAAACGTCTTATATTATGGGACGGAGGGAGTACTTATTTGGTAAAGTCAGAACAAATGAGGAAAGCTTTTCAACAATAAACAATGAAAATATTTAAGACTTGGCATAGAAACAGTCGCGCTCAGTACCATTCAAGAACGGGATCCTGGTCTCAGGGTGTGAAGCAACACACTGCAATTAAAAAAACAAAAGTAAAATGAAACTCAGGGGCAGATGGCAAGCAAGTATGATATGAAAGCAGTAGTATTCTCAATCCACCACAAGGCCCACCAGGAGTAAGGGTTTCCTTTCTTTCTCATGTAAAAGCATACCTGAAGAAGTGCAAGTGCATTGCAGACACGGTTTGATGCAACTGGCGACAAAGTAGGAGGTGAAAGTGAAGGGTAGATTGACACAATCTCCTGCATAGATTTTCAAAACAGCAAGACAGACTGAATAAGGAAAATTGGCAGAACCATCAATAAATTTCATATTGAAAGAATCAATACACCTGCACAACCACCCTAACTTAAATAACAAAAACTGCACAAGTACATATTTACTCTTGCCATTGCGACTGAATTTAGAACTCTGCAATAAGTGTAACCTACCTGCAGCAGTGCAGCAACGGTGCCAAAGGAGTGCCACAGGAGTGGAGCAAGATCTTGAAAAATCTCTCGCTTCTGAAAGAACAAAAGTGAGAAACAGATTAGACAATGAATTTTCACCTCCTGCATCCCAGATTTGTAGCCATACTTTAAATGTTAAAGTAAAAGTAGTTCCATGTATCAAATGTCCAGTTTTTGGAAAGTTGATGTTTACTAAGAAAAGAATGATGATGCTTGCATTAGTGACTCATACCAAGGGTTTGCACTTGGTAGATAAAGAAGTAACAGAACAAAAAATACTTAACTAAACCTTATCACTTATCTATAGATAATATGCAGAAGTAGAACATGCTGTTTCTAACCTATAAATGTCTTCCTATATGTAGTTCATAAAATGTTCAGATTTCTTAACACGTCCTGATAAGTTTGCAAACTCATCAATAGGACAGGATTTCGCAAAGTTTACACAACCCCCTGTCCTTGAACAGAGTATCTCCACCAGATACTATAATTATGTGCACAGCCGAATACAGACCTTGCAGCCTGCTCCAGCACAAAAATATATTCTTTGGAAGTTCATTTTTACCAAGAAACAGATATATCAGGAAGCAGGGGGTATTAACAAAAATGCACTTCTTCTTGTGGTATCCACTCCTAAGAGATTGTACTCCCTCCGTATCATAATATATGACGTTTTAGCAGTTCAATTTGAACTGCTAAAACGTCATATATTATGGTACAGAGGAAGTATATTATAACCGCAGTATTTTCCATTTTATTCACGGGTACTATAACAGAAATGGGCACGTGTCTTGTCGTATTCAATCCTAACAGAACAACATATTATAAGAAAACGGCAGTACTTTCCATTTTAATCAGAGCAAGCAGAACAAAAATGAATACAGTTATCCGATGCACATGTCGAAACTGCCATCCGAGTGTGTCCAACAGAGATCGGCAACCATTCCCGCTACAGATGCTAATAATAAGTACAGCATAGCACATGTTTAAAGAGTGTATCATAATAAAAGCTACAGAAATCACGTACCCAACCCTACTTGCTTTCGCTACATAAATCTACAAGTCCACAACAAACTAAAAGACTGCCCAAAATCACCCAATTCTCGTCATTCTCCAGATATGAGCAGGCAGAGTTGGACTGAATTACCCAACACCACAAGCTAATCATGGAATCGCCATCCGGAGATCGGAGAGCAACAGTTCCATACCTATCACTGATTAACGATAACAGATAAAAGCCGGCGCGCACTGATCTACACCCTAGAACCTAGATCACCACGTGAGCTGATTCACACATAGAGAACTGCCCTGAAGCTGACATCAGATAGATCATCAGGGCCCCCAATCTACTTTCGCCTAGGCACAACATTGCATCACCAAGGTCGCAGCTTTACCAGCCACCACACGGCACACACAGATCCCCCGATTCGCCACCGCAAATCCGACCATTAAACATCCACCAGACAGCTACAAAGGCGAAATTTTCCTGGACGCGGAGAGCTAGAGGGGGTTCTCCGCGGCGGGGAGGGTGGGGGGCGGGACGAGGAGGCGACCTTGGAGAGCTCGAGGAGGGCGTTCTCGCGCAGCTCCGGGTCGCAGAGGTCGAGCACGAGCTGCTCCGCGGACACCATCTTCCGGTCCCTGCCCCCGGCGGGCGGCGGCGCGGCCGACGAGCCGGACGAGGGCGGGAGCGGGGGCGGCGAGGGCGCCCCGAAGGAGGGTCCGGCGGCGAGGGACGGCGGCAGATTCGCCATTGAGGGAGCGGAGGGGGGCCGTGGCGAGAGGGAGGAAAAACTGAGGAGGCGGTCGGGAGGAGGAGGAGAGGGCAGAGGTTATACCAGAAGCGGTATGCTACGAGGAGGGCCAGGACAGGGAATCGGCGGCGGTTTCCCAACTTTGCTGCTTGTCTTCAAACGGGGATGACACATTTCTCATGGCCGTCCTCCTCTGGTGCCTTGCCATGGCGTCACACGCGCCCCGGAAGCCGCCATGGCGGCCACGCCTGAATCCGGCCGGACTCGCCGGTGGGCGTTTGTCCCACTCCTTCCTCGGCGCACCAGCTCAGCCACCTAACGCTGTCTCTGTTGTTTTGCTGGGCTCCGTCGACCGCACGCTTCATCAAAGCTTGTTGTCTGACACGAAACAAACAATGTCCACATCGACGGATCCGTGTTTGCTCATGCGTGCCTTGTACATTGTGGTGTGTTGAGCTGTATCTTAAACCTACTTATGTGTGGGGCATATGTATCCAACTACAAACAAGAATTAATGTACTCCGTGTCTAAAACGTCTTTACAAAAGTGAAGAGAAAGAGTACTTAAGATAGAAGAAATGCCAATTTGAAAAGGAATATGGCCCATCGAAACGTCTCCCTCACGAAGTACATACATGGCAAGCGAGGTATTCGAAGTCGACGATTATAGGATGGTTGAGTGTTTAGAGTTGACGGATAAAGGATGGTTTGATTATTCCACCTGTCACCAAACATGCAAAGGTGTGAAGCGATATAAAAAAGGAAGGAAAACGACGCACAATTTTTTTATTGTGCGTGCATGCATGGAGTTCATTCTCGTCATACTCCGGATATGAGCAGACAGAGTTGCACTAAATTACGTAGCATGCCGCCAGCTAGTCATTGAATCGCCTTGGGAGGATTAGAAAGCACCATTTTCATAACAATGAAGTAAGAAGGAAAGACGGGTGTGCATTGATCTATACCCTAGAACCTAGATCACCAGGTGGGCAGATTTACCTACATAACCGCACAACAGCTGACATCGGATAGATCACCAGGGTCCCCAATCTAATTTTTCCTAAACACAACATTGCATCAACAAGATCGCATCTTTACCAACCACCACACGACTCATACAGATCCCTCGACTCCCCCACCGCAAATCCGACCCTTAAACACTCGCTAGAGATCTACCAATGCGAAATTTTCCTCGATAGGGAGGGCTAGAGAGAAGTGCAGAGTTCTCCAGGTGGGAGGGAGGGGCGGGGGGAGTAAGAGACCTTGAAGAGCTCGAAGAGGGCTTTCTCACGCAGCTCCGGGTCGCAGAGGTCGATCGTGAGCTGCTCCGTAGACACCATATTTCAGTCCCTCTCGCCGACGGCCGGCACCGCGGTTGACCACCCCGGTGGGGGAAGGAACGGGGGCGGGGAGGGTGCATCAAAGGAGGGGGCGGTGGCGAGGGACAGTGGCAGATTCGCCATTGAGGAGAGGAGGGAGTAGTGGTGTGAGGGAGAAAAAACCGAGAAGGTGGTCACGAGGAGGAGGAGCGGTTGTGCCCCCAAAAGGGTGAGATTATATTAGAAGCGGTATGCTATGAGGAGGGGCGGGACATGGGATCGATAGTTGTTTCCCAACTTTGCTCCTTTGTCTTTAAATGGATGAATGTTTTTTCAACCATCTTTGTAATGCCTTGTTATCGTATCACACGCATCCTAAAAGTTGCCATAGAATTACGACATGTTCGTTAGACTAGCCGATGGACCTATTTTAATAGCCGTTCTTTCTAATGCCTTGCAACGGTATCACACGCATCCTAGAAGCTGTCATGGCAGCCAGGGCATGAATCTGACTTGACTCATTGGTGGATCCATTTCTCTAGCCGTCCTTTATAATGCCTTACTATGCTATCACACGCATCCTAGAAGCCGCCACGGCAACCAGAGCATAGATCCAGCTGGACTTTACGATAGACATTTTCCTCACTCCTTCCTCGCCCATCTGCTCCCCACCTAATGCTTTTTAGTTTTTTATTATCTAACGCTTCATGAGACATGTGTCTTCTTTGTGGAGGTCTTTTTACGCCTCTATTTTGTGCAGATCTATGTCATGGGCGTCGCACGGTTGGGGACGAAGATGAAGCTGATAGGTGGATCTCGTTGTCAGTGACACGTAGAGAGAGACGAGAGAGAAAGAGCTCGGACGCAAGGCTAGGCATTGGATCAAAATCCGATGGTCGTGACACGGAGAGAGAGACGAGAGAGAAAGAGCTCGGACGCAAGGCTAGGCATTGGATCAAGATCCGATGGTCGCGATAAAATAGAGGCATACCATTTTGGCTTAAGTCGTTGGGGTTGTGAGTGCTTGCACTACAAAGAAAAACCCTATAAGTAACCACTTAGTAGTGGTGTTGCCTATCTGACATGTGTTGGGGAACGTTGCATGGTAAACAAAAAATTTCTACGCACACGCAAGATCTATCCATGGTGATGAGCATCTACGAGAGGGAGAGTGGATCTACATACCCTCGTAGATCGCTAAGCGGGAAGCGTTAAGAAACGCGGTTGGTGTAGTCGAACGTCTTCGCGATCCAAGTCGCTGAGCATCCCGCAATCTCATCACGATCCATCCCGCGATCCAATCTCGATCCGTACCGTGAACTCATCATGATCCATCCCGCGATCTCATCATAATCCGTCTCGCGATCTTGATCACGGTCCTTCCGATCTAGCACCGAACGGACGACACCTCCGCGTTCAGCACACGTACGGCTCGATGACGATCTCTGCCTTCTTGATCTAGCAAGAGAGAGCAGAGAGGTAGAAGAGTTCTCCGACAGCGCGACGGCATTGCGATGATGATGGTGGAGCTATTCCGGCAGGGCTTCGCCTAAGCACTGCCGAAAACCGATCTAGAGGAGAAACTATGCACTACAGCAGAGGTAGCACGTGGCTATTAGGGTTAGCCTTTTCCTCTAAATCCTCTAGTATATATAGGAGGGAGGGAGGAAAGGAGGCAGCCTCAAACCCTCAAGGTTTGGTCGAAATTGGAGGTGGAGGAGTCCTACTCCAATCCTATTAGGAGTAGGATTCCTCCTTTCCACTTGGAAACTATTTCCACCTTTCCACCTTTGGATTTTTTCCTTCTCAAACCACTCCAGCCGCATGGGCCCTTAGAGGAGGCTTCGGCCAGCCCACCAGGGGCTGGTTTACCTCCTCCCACAGCCCATGTAGCCTCTTGGGTCGAAATACCTCTCCCGATGGTCCCCCGGTACACTACCGACACTCCCGGTACACTACCAATGAGCCCAAAACTTTTCCGGTGACCAAAACAGGACTTCCTATATATCAATCTTTACCTCTGGACCATTCCGTAGCTCCTCGTGACGTCCGAGATCTCATCCGGGACTCTGAACAATCTTCGGTCACCACCATACATAACTCTATACTACCGAAACGTCACCGAACCTTAAGTGTGCAGACCCCGCGGGTTCGAGAACTATGTAGACATGACCGAGACACCTCTACGGTCAATAACCAATAGCGGGACCTGGATGCCCATATTGGTTCCTACATATTCTACGAAGATCTTTATCGGTCGAACCTCTTTGTCAAGGATTGAGTTAATCCCATATGATGTTCCCTTTGTTCTTCGGTATGTTACTTTCCCGAGATTCGATCGTCGGTATCTCCATACCTAGTTCAACCTCGTTACCGGCAAGTCTCTTTACTCGTTCCATAATACAAGATCCCGTGGCTGACACTTAGTCACATGGCTTGCAAGGCTTATTATGATGTTGTATTATTGAGTGGGCCCTGAGATACCTCTCCGTCACACGGAGTAACAAACCCAGTCTTGATCCATACCAACCCGATAGACACCCTCGGAGATACCTGTAGAGAGCCTTTATAGTCACCCAGTTACGTTGCGACGTTTGATACACACAAGGTACTCCTCCGTTGTCAATGAGTTGCATGATCTCATGGTCATAGGAACATATACTTGACATGCAGAAAACATTAGCAATAAACTGACACGATCATATGCTGCGTTTGTAGTTTGGGTCTTGTCCATCACATCATTCTCCTAATGATGTGATTCCGTTACCAAATGACATCTCATGTCCATGACTAGGAAACCATGGCCATGTTTGATCAACGAGCTAGTCTATTAGAGGCATACTAGGGACATGGTGTTGTCTATGTATCCACACATGTATCTCAGTTTCCGATCAACACAATTATAGCATGGATAATAAACGATTATCATGAACAAGGAAATATGATAATAACCAATTTATTATTGCCTCTACATCATATTTCCAACAGTTTCCACTTGCACTAGAGTCAATAATCTAGTTCACATCACCATGTGATTCGCATTGTTATGAATCTAACACCCAATGAGTTCTGGGGTTCGATCATGCTTCGCATGTGAGAGAGGTCTTATAGTCAACGGGTCTGCGACATTCAGATCCGTGTGTACTTTGGAAATCTCTATGTTAAACCATAAACACTACTACCACACTCCGCTTGGAGCTATTCCAAATGGCTGCTCTACTATACGTATCCGGATTGCTACTAAGAGTCATCCGGATTGGTGCCAAAGCTTGCATCGACGTAACTCTTTACGACGAACTCTTTCTTACCTCCATAATCGAGAAACATTTCCTTAGTCTTTTAGTTACTAAGGATGATCTTGACCGCTGTCTAGTGATCCACTCCTGGATCACTCTTGTACCCCTTGACGGACTCATGGCAAGGCACACACAGGTGCGGTACACAGCATGACATACTATACAGAGCCTATGGCTAAGGCATAGGGGACGACATTCGTCCTTTCTCCTTCTTTTGCCGTGGTCGAGCTTTGAGTCTCACTCAACTTCACACCTTCTTTCAAAGCAGGCGAGAAAACTTCTCTCTGACTAATCCATTTTGAACTCTTTCAAAATCTTGTCAAGGTATGTACTCATTTAAATTCTCATCAAGCATCTTGATCCATCTCTATAGATCTTGATGCTCAACAATTAGGTACCTTTATCCAGGTCTTCCTTTGAAAAACTCTTTTCAAACAACCGTTTATGCTTTCCAGAAATTCTACATCATTTCTGATCAACAATATGTCAACCACATATGCTTACCAGAAACTCTATAGTGCTCCCACTCACTTTATTGTAAATACCAGTTTCTCATAAACTTTGTATAGACTCAAAAACTTTGATCACCTCATCAAGTGTATATTCCAACTCCGAGATTCTTGCTTCAGTTCATAGAAGGATCACTGAAGCTTGCACACCTTTTAGCATCCTTAGGACTGACAAAACCTTCTGGTTGTGTCTCATACAACCTTTCCTTAAGGAAGGAAACGATGTTTTGACATCCATCTACTAGATTTCATAATTGAAAAATGCAGCAATTGCTAACATAATTCCAACAGACTTTAGCATCGCTACGAGTGAGAAAGTCTCATCGCAGTCAACTCCTTGAACTTATCGTAAACTTCTTTGCAACAAGTCGAGCTCTATAAATGGTGACATTTACCATCAGCGGCTGTCATCATCTCAAAGGTCCATTTGTACTCGACGACCTGTCGTCCAACGAGCAAGTCTACCAAAGTCTATACTTGGTTTTCATACATCCTTCCTCGGATTTCATGGCCTCTAACCATTTGTCGGAATCCGGGCCCATCATCGCTTCTCCACAGCTCGTAGGTTCATCGTTGTCCAACAACATGACCTCCAAGACAGGGTTGCCGTACCACTCAGGAGCAGTACACATCCTTGTCGACCTACAAGTTCGATAGTAACTTGATCTGAAGCTTCATGATCATCATCATTAACTTCCTCTTCAACTAACATAGGCTTCACAAAAACATCTTCCTGCGCTGCGCTACTCTCTTGTTGAAACAAAGGTTCAATAACCTCATCAAGTTCTATCTTCCTCCCACTCAATTCTTTCGAGAGAAACTTTTTCTCGTGAAAGGACCCGTTTTAGCAAGAAACACTTTATGCTTGGATCTAAGATAGAAGGTTCACCCAACTGTTCTTAGGGTAATCTATGAAGATGCATTTGTCCGCTTTGGGTTCGAGCTCATTAGGTGAAAACATTTTTCCACAGAAGCGTCGTAGCCCCAAACATTAAGAAATGACAGCTTAGGTTTCTATCAAACCATAATTCACATGATGTCATCTCAACGGATTTAGATGGTGCCCTATTCAAAGTGAATGTAGTTGTCTCTAATGCATAACCCCAAAACTATAGTAGCAAAACGATAAGAGACATCATAGCCCACACCATATCCAATAGAGCACGACTATGACGTTCGGACACACCACCACACTATGGTGTTCCAGGTGGCGTGAGTTGTGAAACAACTTTCACATTGTCTAAAGTTGTATGCCAAACTCGTAACTTAGATATTCACCTCCACGATCATATCGCAGACATTTTTATCTTCTTGTCACGATGATCTTAAACTTCACTCTAAATTTGCTTGAACCTTTCAAACGATTCAGACTTGTGTTTCATTAAGTAAATATACACTATATCTACTCAAATCATCAGTGAAGGTAAGAAAATAACGATATCCACTGCACGCTACAAGACTCATTGGATTGCATACATCAACATGTATCATTTCCAATAAATCACTTGCCCGCTCCATCAATCCGGAAAACGGGGTCCTTAGTCATCTTGCCCAAGAGGCATGGTTCGCATGTCTCAACTAATTCGAAATCGAATGAGTCCAAGGATCCATCAGCATGGAGTTTCTTCATGCGCTTTATACCAATATGACATTAGCGGCAGTGCCACAAGTATGTGGTACTATCATTATTAACTTTGTATCTTTTGGCATCAATGTTATGAACATGTGTATTACTACGATCAAGATTCAACAAACCATTCTCACTGGGTGCATGACCATTGAAGGTATTATTCATGTAAACAGAATAACCATTATTCTCTAACTTAAATGAATAACCCTGTTGCAATAAACACGATCTAATCACGTTCATGCTCAATGCAAAACACCAAATAACATGTATTTAGGTTCGTCACTAATCCCGAAGGTAGAGAGAGAGCGTGCGATGTTGATCACATCAACCTTGGAAACATTTCCAACACACATTGTCACCTCGCCCTTAGCTAGTTCTTCATGTATTCCGTAGCTTTTATTTCGAGTTACTAACATTTAGCAACCGAACCGGTATCCAATACCCAGGTGCTACTAGGAGTACTAGCAAGGTACACATCAATAACACGTATATCAAATATACTTCTGTCGACGTTGCCAACCTTCTTATCTACCACGTATCTAGGGTTGTTCCGCTTCAGCAACCGCTCTCCTCATAATCGAAGCACTTAGTCTCGGGTTTGGGTTCAACTTTGGGTTGCTGCACTGAAGCAGCAACTGACTTGCCATCCATGTAGTTTCCCTCCTTGCCCTTGCCCTTCTCGAAACTAGTGGTTTTACTAACCATCAACACTTGACGCTCCTTCTTGATTTCTACCTTCACGGTGTCAAACATCGCGAACAGCTCAGGGATCATTATTTCTATCCCTGGCATTTTATAGTTCATCACCAAGTTCTAGTAGCTTAGTGACAGTGACTTGGAAAACTATATCAATCACTTTCTTATCTGGAAGATCAACTCCCACTCGATTTAAGCGATTGTAGCACCCAGACAATCTGAGTACATGCTCAATGATTGAGCTATTCTCCTTTATCTTGCATGCAAAGAATCTTGTTGGATATCTCATATCTCGCAACACGGGCACGAGACTGAGATCCTAATTTCAGCTCTTAGAACATCTCATATGTTCTGTGACGTTCAAAACGTTTCGGAGCCTCAATTCTAAGCCGTAATGCATGACGCACTAAACTATCAAGTAGTGATCAGAACGTGCCTGTCAGATGTTCACAACATCTACAGATGATGCTAGAGGGGTTGGCGCACCGAGCGGTGCATTAAGGACATAAGCCTTCTGTGCAGCAATGAGGACAATCCTCAGATCACGAACCCAGTCCGCAATATTGATACCATCATCTTTCAACTCTATTTCTCTAGGAACATATAAAAATTCAAGGGAGCTACAACGCGAGCAAGTAATCTACAACATAATTTGCAAAGACACAACTGACTATGTTCATGATAATGAGTTCAATTGATCATATTACTGAAGAACTCCCACTCAAATTGACATCCCTCCGGTCATTTGAGTGATACATGATCCAAATTCACCAACTCAAGTCCGATCATCACGTGAGTTGAGGTGGTTTCAATGGTGAACATCATCATGTTGATCATATCTACTATATGACTAATGTTCAACCTTTCGGTCTCTTGTGTTCCGAGGCCATGTCTGTACATGCTAGGCTCGTCAAGTTTAACCCAAGTGTTCTGCATGTGCAACACTGGCTTGCACCTGTTGTATGTGAACGTAGAGTCTATTACACCCAATCATCACATGGTGTCTCGACATGACGAACTTTCGCAACGGTGCACACTCGGGGAGAACACAATTTATCTTGAAATTAAGTGAGGGATCACCTTATAATGCTACCGTCGTACTAAGCAAAACAAGGTGCATAAAAGTATTAACATCACATGCAAATCATAAGTGACATGATATGGCCATGAACTTGTGCTTTTGATCTCCATCTTGAAAGCACCGGCATGATCTCCATCATCACCGGCATGACACCATGATCTCCATCATCTTGATCTCCATCAACGTGTCACCATTGGGGTTGTCGCGCCCACCATGCTTCTACTACTATTGCTACCGTTTAGCGATAAAGTAAAGCATTACATAGCACTTAATGATTGACACGCAGGTCATACAATAATTAAAGACAACCCTATGGCTCCTGCCGGTTGCTGTACTCATCGACATGCAAGTCGTGATATTCTATACAATACATGATCATCTCATACATTACATGTATCTCATCATGTAATTGGCCATATCACATCACAACATACCCTGCAAAAACAAGTTAGACGTCCTCTAATTGTTGTTGCATGTTTTACGTGGCTGCTACGGGTATCTAGCAAGAACAATTCTCACCTACGCAAAACCACAACGGTGATACATAAATTTCTTTTCAACCTTCTCAAGGACCGCCTTTGTCGAATCCGGTCCAACTAAAGTAGGAGAAACAGACATCCGCCAGCCATCTTTGTGCAACGAAGTTACACATCAGTCGATGGACATGGTCTCTCATAGGCGTACGAGTAATGTTGGTCTGGGCCGCTTCATCCCACAATACCGCTGAACCAAAACACGACCAAGGGAGGAAGCAATCTAAGCATCAACGCCCACAAACTCTTTTTGTTCTACTCGAGATCTCATCTACACATAGACCTAGCTCATGATGCCACTGTTGGGGAACGTTGCATGGGAAACAAAAAAATTCTACGCACACGCAAGATATATCCATGGTGATGAGCATCTACGAGAGGGAGAGTGGATCTACATACCCTTGTAGATCGCTAAGCGGGAAGCGTTAAGAAATGCGGTTGATGTAGTCGAACGTCTTCGTGATCCAAATCGCCGAGCATCCCGCGATCTCATCACAATCCGTCCCGCTATCCAATCTCGATCCGTCTCGCGAACTCATCACACGGGGGCGACGCAGCTATTTTCTTTAACAACACGTCATTCAACGAAGTGTTTTCGTTATTTGGTCATCACTAAAAAGTTTATGGTGATAAAGTGAGCCTATTATATTAAGTTTAGAGGATTCTCCTAACATGGATCCGTCCCGCAATCTCATCATGATCCGCCTCGCGATCTTGATCACGATCCTTCCGATCTAGCGCCGAACGGACGACACCTCCGTGTTCAGCACACGTACGACTCGATGACGACCTCCGCCTTCTTGATCCAGCAAGAGAGAGTAGAGAGGTAGAAGAGTTCTCCGGCAGCACGATGGCGTTGCGGCGATGGTGGTGGAGCTATTCCAGCAGGGCTTCGCCTAAGAACTGCAGAAAACTGATCTAGAGGAGAAACTATGCACTACAGCAGAGATAGCACGTGGCTATTAGGGTTAGCTTTTTCCTCTAAATCCTCTAGTATATATAGGAGGGAGGGAGGGGAGGAGGCAGCCTCAAACGCTCAAGGTTTGGTCGAAATTGGAGGTGGAGGAGTCCTACTCCAATCCTATTAGGAGTAGGATTCCTCCTTTCCACTTGGAAACTCTTCCCACCTCTCCACCTTTGGATTTTTTCCTTCTCAAACCACTCCAGCCGCATGGGCCCTTAGAGGAGGCTTCGGCCAGCCCACCAGGGGCTGTTTTTCCTCCTCCCACAGCCCATGTAGCCTATTGGGTCGAAATACCTCTCTCGATGGCCCCCCGGTACACTACCGGCACTCCTGGTACACTATCGATGAGCCCGAAACTTTTCCGGCGACGAAAACAGGACTCCCTATATATCAATCTTTACCTCCGGACCATTCTGTAGCTCCTCGTGATGTCTGGGATCTCATCCCGGACTCCGAACAACCTTCAGTCTAACTCTATACTATCGGAACGTCACCAAACCTTAAGTGTGCAGACCCTGCAGGTTCGAGAACTATGTAGACATGACCGAGACACCTCTACGGTCAATAACCAATAGCGGGACCTGGATGCCCATATTGGTTCCTACATATTCTACGAAGATCTTTATCGGTCGAACCTCTATGTCAAGGATTCAGTTAATCTCGTATGATGTTCCCTTTGTTCTTCGGTATGTTACTTGCCCAAGATTCGATCATCGGTATCTCCATACCTAGTTCAACCTCGTTACCGGCAAGTCTCTTTACTCGTTCCGTAATACAGGATCCCGTGGCTAACACTTAGTCACATTGCTTGCAAGGCTTATTGTGATGTTGTATTACCGAGTGGGCCCTGAGATACCTCTCCGTCACACGGAGTAACAAATCCCAATCTTGATCCATGCCAACCCTATAGACACCCTCAGAGATACCTGTAGAGCACCTTTATAGTCACCCAGTTAGGTTGCGACGTTTGATACACACAAGGTACTCCTCTAGTGTCAGTGAGTTGCATGATCTCATGGTCATATCAACATATACTTGACATGCAGAAAACAGTAGCAATAAACTGACACGATCATATGCTACGTTTGTAGTTTGGGTCTTGTCCATCACATCATTCTCCTAATGATGTGATCCCGTTACCAAATGGCATATCATGTCCATGACTAGGAAACCATAGCCATCTTTGATCAACGAGCTAGTCTATTATAGGCATACTAGGGACATGGTGTTGTCTATGTATCCACACATGTATCTAAGTTTCCGATCAACACAATTATAGCATGGATAATAAACGATTATCATGAACAAGGAAATATGATAATAACCAATTTATTATTGCCTCTAGGGCGTATTTCCAACAACATGCGCTACTGTTACTTAGTAGTATCGCGGGTTCAAATCATGCGTTATAGGTAAGGCATAGTAGTATCATGGACAAAGTGGCCCCACACTACTACTAAGTGGACCCCATCATGCTGGTAATTAACGACAATCTCTATGGTCTAATGCTTCCACTGTGATATATTTGAAGGGATACTACATAAGTGGTGCCTTAAGGATGATTGCCATAAAGATGAAGATTTGCTCTTAAGTTTTGGTATTGAATGACAATTCCTATGGAGCACCAAGGGCATTGTATCTTATATGAAAAATTGTTCTATAGTGATGCATCAAGCATGTTGGATTTATGTGGGAAGAGTTCCATCAAAAGTCTCTTGAAGAAGTTCTCATAATATCATGTCTGCTTACTCCATGTGCATGGGTCTAGGGGTCGTGCCCATGGGGTCCAGGAAAATCTCTTCGGACAACCCGTGTGCACGGGGTCGAGTATTAAACTCTATGGATACCCCGTGCGCATAGGGTCTCTAACCCTAATGCCGACGGGGCCCATGGTTTGACTCTTAGTGTATCTTGCCTAGTGAGGATACTAGTTGGTATTTGGATGTTTCTAACGAAGCCATCAAGATTGATTCCAATGTCTAAATAAATATGTTCAAGGTGGAGTTCATTGGAGGATCTCAAAGGTTGACACATTTGGGCTTATAAGGATTAAGTTCTTGAGAGTATAACTAAATAGAAGAATTCAAGCTATGGTATGAAGAAAAGATCATGATGATCTCATGTGTTGGGATTTGGTCCATCATGTCCTTAAGTAAGCAACTAGAGTGAAGAATTCATTCCGCCTCTTGATGAACCACAAGTATAGGGGATCAATCGTAGTTCTTTCGATAAGTAAGAGTGTCGAACCCAACAAGGAGCAGAAGGAAATGACAAGTGGTTTTAAACAAGGTATTTTCTACAAGTGTTGTGAGTAACAATAATAGATAGTTTTGTGGCAAGATAATTTGTAAAAAGTAACAAGTGACAATAGTAACAAAGGTGCAGCAAGGTAGCCCAATCCTTTTTGTAGTAAAGGATAGGCCTGAAAGTACTCTTATATTAAGCAAGTGCTCCCGAGGACACATGACAATTTCCGTCTAGTCATGTTCATCATGTTCAGTTGGTTCGTGTTCGCTACTTTGATAATTGGATATGTGGGTGGACCGGTGCTAAGGTGTTGTTCTTACTTGAACTAACAACCTACTTATGATTACCCCCTCTCTCAAGCATCCACAACTATGAAAGAAGAATTAAGATAAATCTAACCATAGCATGAAACATGTGGATCCAAATCAGCCCCTTATGAAGCAACGCATAAACTGGGGTTTAAGATTTTTTCACTCTCGCAACCCATCATATACTTGTTACTCCACAATGACTTCCATTAGTCCCATAGCATGGTGAAGTGTCATGTAGTCGACGTTTACCTGACACCACTAAGAGAAGTAACAACATACATATCATCAAAATATTTAACGAATACCAACTTCACAAGATTACTTATAACAAGACTTCTCCCATGTCCTCAGGAACAATAGTGACTACTCACACATCATCAACATGTTCAAGATCATAGGTATAATAATGATGATTAAGGATCTGAACATAATCTCTTCCACCAAGTAATCCAACAAGCATCTACTACAAGACATAATCAACACAACTAGTAACCCACAGGTACCAATCTGAGGTTTTGGGACAAAGATTGAATACAAGAGATGAACTAGGGTAGGAGATGAGATGGTGCTGGTGAAGATGTTGATGAAGATTGGTCCTCCCATGAAGGAGCAAGCGTTGGCGATGAAGATGGCTTCGATCTCCCCCTCCGGGAGAGGAATTTCCCCGACTGAATTTGACTGCCGGAGTGTAAAAGGGCTGCTGCGCAAGTTTTCGCCTCGAGGCGGCGGCGCTTCGTCCCAAAAGGTTGCTTATGATTTTTTTCTATGGTAAAACACACCATATAGGAGAAGAGGGGCGTCGGAGGGTCAACAAGGGCCCCACAAGCCATCAGGGTGCGCCCCGGGGGGCACCTTGTTGGCTTGTGGCCCCCCTCTGGTACATTTTTGTCCCAGAAATTCTTAAATATTCCAAAAATATTCTCCGTGAAGTTTAACATCATTTGGAGTCTTGTGATTTTTTTGCCCTTTTCTCGGTTTTTCGGTCCAGAATTCCAGTTTTCAGATATTTCCCTCCTTGTGATGTACCTTGCATATTCAGAGGGAAAAGGCATAATCATTGTATAATAATGTGGAATAATGGACAAGAACGAAGTAGATAGTAATAATAATTCATGATGAAAAATGGACATATCAACTCCCCCAAGCTTAGACCTCGCTTGTCCTCATGCGAAAGCCAAACTCTAAAATAATGACCACATAATTTGAGAGAGAGGTGTCGCTAAAAATAGAATACGAACATGAGAGCATCATGAATATCATCATAGCAGCAAGCTTTTCATCATATAACTTCTCATAAAGAGGTAACAATCTATTCACAACTAAAGATATATGAAGCATAATCTTTATTGAGAACCGACAAGCAATGTAATTAGTCCTTGAGATAATCATAGCTATCGTAATCGAGAGAAGAGTCTATGTAAGAGCTTTATATTTATAACAAGTTCACATATTCAACTATAATGTAGCCTTCTATGATTGTTGACACACATTGCATATTTTTGGAACCAGTGATTTCGTGGGACACATAGGATGATGGGGGCTTTATTGATTTTGCCACCCAACCTATTTACCTCACGGATAATGTCAAATGGATCATGATCATCTACATTTAACTGGATATATTTGTTTGGATCTTTCCTTAACACACAATGCTTGCTACTAAAGAGTTGATAAATAGGAACAAGGGGAAATATTATTGACTCTTGCATGAAAGTAAATTTTTGTAAAAATGTAAAAGATAGGCCCTTCGTAGAGGGAAGCAGAGGTTTTCATGAGCTATATTTGTTTGATATGTGCAATCTCTTAATTCAAAAGAATATCACTTTATATTACCCCTTTGACAGTGAACTTTATTATGCACTCCGTCACTTTTATTTCTTTACCATCACAAGATCGTGCAAAGCTT
Organism: Hordeum marinum; assembly: GCA_022496015.1. Classification (NCBI taxonomy): domain Eukaryota; kingdom Viridiplantae; phylum Streptophyta; class Magnoliopsida; order Poales; family Poaceae; genus Hordeum; species Hordeum marinum. Next base: position 448,484,816 of record CM039676.1, read on the forward strand.
AATTTCCCTTACAATAGAAGATCTTACATGCTTAGATGCAATTTTTATTGCCTTGTGTAGTAATGACAACTTACTTGAAGGATCTTATTCAATCCATAGGTAGTTATGGTGGACTCTCATGGCAAGAAACCGAGGTTAAGGGTTATGGATGCACAAGCATTATCTCTACTTAGTGTGAATCTTTGGGCTAGCAAAAGATACTAAGCAATCATCACATGTTAAGGGATCCAATACCATATAGCTTCTATACGAATGTAAACAACCATGATCATTATGTTGTCTTCCATGTCCAACTTCAACACCTGGTCATTATGTAATATTTTGATGGGAGCTCACAATCATAGAAGGCATTCAAGATAGTATATTTATATGTAGATACCCTCTTCTCTACCATACTTTTGCATAGATCATACCAATTACTAACATTATGGTTGTTGGTTTTCAACACTTTTATTGCTTACGCCTCTTTTCTATGTGAAGTCATTACTTCTCATAAGATAAGCATATGATCTTTTTCTATTCCTTTTATTGCCAGAATAATATGATGGGTGCAAGTGAGGGTAAGGAATACAAACTCATCTAAATTTATTATATAACTCTCACACTCGGTTACAAGGATAGGTAGAACTCAAAGCAAAAACTCTAAACAAAGCAAATCTGAAATTCTAACTCTCTAAATCACGAAAAAATAAAGATCGAACAAGATAGATAATGGTGATAAAAGTGATGGTGATACGATATCGGGGCACCTCCCCCAAGCTTGGGACAAGCCAAGGGTGGTGCCCATACCCATGTACTCATGTGTTCTTCGATGATGGTGGGGTGTTGTAGTGGTATTCTTCTTCTTCTCCAGTTTATGCTTGAGGATGAATTTTTTCCTTCAATCTTCGTTCTCTTGCTCGAGCTTCAATATCCTTTTTCATAAGGCTGCATTGCTCTCCTATAGAAAACGAGAAGGGATAAATTGGGTAGTGGGTTTGTTCCCTCCATTAGGGAGGCTTGACTTCTTGAATTCCACGTGCATATCTCCAGGCTGAGGTAGTGGGGCTTCATCTTCATCTGAACTAGCATCTGGACCGGCATCCTCTATCTCCTCCAAATCGATATCTCCTTCCTCATCCGTGGACCATAATTAAGGGTAAAATCACCAAAGATCTTTGGGTCTACAATATAGTGAGGGACATGGCTCTCTCCATCTGAATCTTGAGATGACATATTCTCAGATCTGCCAGAAAAACAGCTCAAAACAAGAACAGAGGAGAAACTCGCGATGCGGTGGTCAAAACATATGGGAGTATATATAATGATTTTTCTAGGTCAGAATATGTGCTCGGGAAGAAATTAGAGTCTGGAGGGCACACGAGGGGCCCACAAGCCATCAGGGCGCGCCCTGTTGGCTTGTGTCTCCCTCGTGGGTCCTCCTGACTCCGTTTTATTTTTGTAATTTTTCTTAAATATCAAAACAGGCAGAAATTATTTTTATGGAATTTTTGGAGTAGGTTTACTCACCATACCACATACCTAGCCATTTTTAGGTTTCTGGAGTGTTCCGGAAGGCCTCCTTGTTGGTGTCAAAACCGGCGGATCTCGGGTAGGGAGTCCCGAGCTGTGAGACTAGGATCCATGGTAACATGGGACGAAGGAGACGATGTTTACCCAGGTTAGGGCCCTCCTATGGAGGTAAAACCCTATGTCATGCTCGATTATATTGATGATATGTAGGTTACAGAGTTGATCTACCTCGAGATCGAATAACTAAACCCTAGATGAGTTGGCCTCTCCATATAACCTAAAACCCTTCGGCTTATATAAATGCCGAGGGTCCCTAGGGTTACACATGGTTGGTTACACATAGAAGGAAAAATATGCCTATTCACTATTCCAATCTTAGAGTACACCCCACGATTCCCGAAGATTCCTTCCTAGAGATAGGGCCTTCAATCAATCCAATGCTCAGTAAACGACCCATATAATCCGACCCATGAGAAACACGTCGGCCACCCGAGGATCCCTTAAACCAGGACTCCCTCAGTAGCCCCGAACTAGCCTCCAACGCCAAGGGTCTTAGCTCCAGCTTCGCTTGATCAGAGTCTTAGACTTGCGAGGCGAGTTCTTCTCCTCAATCAGTGATCAGACGAGTTTAGTTCGGCCTCCGATGACATGTAATTTTCCTGATCTATGGATCGCCCGAATGCCATGAAAAGCTTAGCCCCGAAGGCCAAGCGTCAAGGAGCAAACAGAGTTCCCTGACAACCTTTCTGACGAAAGGTCACGACCCACCATGACCGTTGGACCAGTTGCAAAAACTCGATTCACGGTTCGAGGCCGTTTTTCACTAGGACGGTCCATCAATGCATAGATCATGCTCTGTTTCACACGGGATATGATTAATCATGCGCGCATAATGGCACACACGCCTTGGGAAGCAGAGGGATCTGCGGCCTAGTAAAGGGGGGTTAACCGGCGACCAGCCCCATAAGAAGGGGAAAAAACCAAGGTGCAACCATGCTTTCCATTCGCATCCTTTGCTTCCCCAATCTCCTAAGCTCCCAGAGCCCAGATCTAGTTCTTCCGCAACTCCTTTTCCTAGCTCGGCCATGGCTGGTTTTGGTTCCCATGGCAAGTGGGAGGCTTCCACGGTCACCGACAAGGATATTCGGGACCTGAAACAAGTCGGATACCTCCATGCCAATGTCTACCATCGCGCCGCGAGCCCAATCAGGTGGTTCCCACCCCCAAGCCCGGCAAGAGGGTGGTGTTCGTCCCCCACTTCATCCGGGGACTGAGCTTCCTACTCGACCCCTTCGTCAGGGGGCTTATGTTCTTCTACGGGCTCGACTTCCATGACCTTCCGTCGAAATCTTCATGCACATATCGGCCTTCATCATCGTTTGCGAGGCCTTCTTGTGGGTCGAACCGCACTTTGGGCTATGGCTCAAGGTATTCAATATCAAGCCAAAGTGTGTCGCTAGCGAACACACATGCTGCGGCGGGGCGGTCATCAGCAAGCTCCCACGCATCGGATGGCCGTCCGGTACCTTCATCGACACCATCAAAACTTGGCAAAAATAGTGGTTTTATATCACTGAGCCAAGGGAAGAAGGTCAGGCTGCTCCGACCGAGTTTAGATCTGCCCCCATAAGATTGACCTCATGGCTCCGAAAGGGCCTCGACTGGGGGTCAGATGCGGAGGTCAACAACCTACAGAGGCACATCACCTCAATGATCAAAGGCGAGATCGAGCCAGCCAACATAGTCTAGATCATGCTTCGGTGGCGCATCCTCCCCTGGTAGCGCTGGGACTCTCCCATGTGGGCTTATCGGCTCGATGATGAGCCTACTGTTCGCCATCTCTACCGCACCACTCCGAAGAAGTTGTGGAAGGCGTTGTTCAAAGCTGAGGAGAGATGGCCAACTAAGGAGGAGGACAAGGGCCTACATGCCGATAAACCTCCTTCCCAGGTATAACATAGTTTTAATTGATCGGTTCCGTTTTCCGAAATAAAGTCTAAGCACCTTTCCGATCACCTTTGCAGAAGTGGCTGAGCAAAGCCACGGGCATCAATTGCCCGACACCATAGCCCGAAGACCCTAGGTCCAAGCTGTTTTTGGAGATGCTCATCGTGGTGCCTTACAAGGCGCTAGAAAAAAAGAGAAGAAGAAGAAGATAAGCCGAGGAGGCCTCTGCATCAAGGACCAGCCGGACGCTGTGTCTGAGGAAACCCATGCCTCATCTAATCAGGAGGAGGAGCATGAGGACGAGGGGGAGGTGATTCCCCCCTCACGAGAAAGAGGGCGGTGTCACCAGACGCCGTAGAGGAAGTACCTCCTTCTGCCCCGAAGAAGGTGCGTCGGCCGCAGTTGATTCTGCCCAACGGCAGTTCAGACTCAGACACTGTCGTGGTTTTATCACGGCAGATGTCCGAAGACTTAGATTCGAGGCCATCGCTAAGGCGGTGGACTCAAAGGGGTTGGACGGGACGAAAGACATGGATTTACCCAGGTTTGTCCCCTCGAGATGAGGTAAAAGCCTACGTTCTGCTTTGTCTGTATTGATTGGTGTATCGATTACAAGGGAGCGTATTTGCTTGACCTAGCTCTCGATCTGTTGGATCCCCGTAAGCCATCCCGAGTCTTGCCTTTATATTGGAGGTCAAGACCACGGGTTACACAACTCTCAAACCGACTCTTACAACGTGTCTGACTTTGTCTCTAAACCTGCCTAACCGACTCTGGCAGGCTGTCTCCGGGCGGCTTACGCGCCTAAGACTTGCATCTTCTTCCTGACCCTGGGCCTCCATCATGGCCCATCAGGTGAGCCGCTGTGCATCCCAATCTTCCTCTTCCATCCCTTACGCTAACTAGCCGCCAGGTATGATCCGGCCCTCCTGGGCAGGTCTTACCACGGGGTTATATCCCCAACATTAGGCCCCAGATTGATTTGAGCTTGCTCATGTCAATCTTCATCTTTTAACTTGCGGCGAGTCTCACACTCTTGTCACCTGAAAGGGAAAGAAAACACATAACCCGCCCTGAGGTCACCTTCATTTACTTTGAAAATATTCCGTAATGTATGCCGCAGATCCTGTCATTAAACGATCGTCTCGGAGATCGAGGCGTCCGCCTCAGTTGGTCATTATCCTTTGCCTTGATTCCCGCACGCCCGTTTGTTCTTTCGCCCTCTTAAATAGGACCGCGAGGAGTCTTCTCATTTTTCTCTGCCGCCCCCACTTCTTCTTCTTCCTCTCGACACCAACGCTCTCGAACTCCATCGTGCTGGTGGAGCCCCGTCGTCGTCGTCGACCCTGGCTGCTGCATCAACCTGAATGTTCTAGACTTTCGCCCGTGTCTGCCGCATCCTTCCAGGTATGTGTTTCCTCCTCCCTTAGGTCCGTAGCTTAGCACTTCAACCCCGCGACTTTGTTGGACCCCATTAGTGTGCAAGCTCTTTTCCGTCATGCCAACCGATGATTAATCCCTTAGATCTTGCGATGTTTGCCTTCCCACTGCGGCCAGTCGCATAAAGTCAACATCAGCCTCACCTAGATCTATACTTGTTTCCCCTTCTTGCGCTAGACTGTTCGTTCTTCCTCGGTTCCTCGCTAGGGTTGGATAAAACCTGATTTTTCCTTGCGTGTAGATCTTGCAGTTTCAGTTTATTATACAAAACCTATTTGTAGGCCCTTAGCAACTTTTGCGTCACGGCCTTGTTCACTTAACCCGCCGCCAGACTTCTAGCTTTCCCAAAAAATTTACCGGCGGCTTAATATCACAGTATTTAATTTCATCAATCGTCTTAGTTGTCTAGTCACTTTCTGACCCGCCACGTACTACCACTTTTCACAGCCTTAGCCTGCCATCATGTCTCGGACGTCTTCTTCTTGTAACTGGGTCGGCTCTGGAATCTTCGAACAATTTCTACAAGATTTTGTAGATGTTGGAACCTTGCCGGCTCAGAACGCAATTCATTGGCGGGTTGCGGGTTCGGAGAAGAAACCCATCCCACAAGAGGGTGAAATTGTTATCTTTGCTGACCACCTCATACGTGGTTTCAGCCCGCCCGAGTCTAAGTTCTTCCGGGACGTCCTCCATTTCTTCAAATTGCATCCTCAGGACATTCCTCCCAACCCTTTATCCAACTTGTGCAACTTCCAGGTCCTTTGCGAAGTTTACTTACAAGAAGAGCCGCTAGTTGACCTTTCCCACGACTTTTTCTACGTCAATCACCAAATGGAAGTGGCGGCTGGCCCAAGCTTGGAGCTTGGCGGAGTCTCCATCCAAAGAAGAAGGGATATGGTTTTTCTAGCTGTTCGAATGCCAAGTCACCCCAATGATTGGAACAGAACTTGGTTCTATTGTAAAGACACCTCTACAGAGGGAGAACATCCACTGCCGGGTTATCGTCCTACCCGGCTCTGCACCATGATTGAACTTCCAGACTGGATGGCTGCCTCAGCACGAGCAAAGTATGCTCCGGCCTTTTCCAAGATCAGAGCCCTCTTGGCGAACAGTTTGATAGGAATTGACTTAACCCGCTGTTGGATCTCTTGGAAGGTCTTACCACTGAGCCGGCATGACCGGCATATGTGTGAGTATATGGGTGACGCAAATGATCCCCTCTGCTTCAATCACACCACTCTGACAGAACAGAACATTGATTCTGCTATCAAGAGACTTACCCGTGAGCCCCAAGATGCTTGCCGTACCGTCGAGTTAAAGCCTTTCCGTGCCGCAAACCCAGCCCCAGATGTAAGGACGACTTTCAAATCTCTTTTACCTCCATGTTAACTATTTATATGTAGAATCCTTAATCTCATTTGACGGCTCTTGCTTTCAGGCTAACTCTAGCTTCTGGAAGAAAAAATATACTCCTCCTACGAAGAAGAAGTCTCAGGCGGGTAACACCCGTGGCCACAAGCCAAAAACGTCGACTCAAAACTTGCTTGAGCTTGACGACTTAGAGGTAGAACCTGATTCCTTTGGCCGTCTTTTTATACAACTTACTGACAATGATCTTTACTCAGGAGGAGACAGAAATGAGCCATGCCAATGCCCCTGAGGTAACTTATCTTTCCTCCGACTCAGAAAACTTCCCCCAACCGAAGATATGGCGGGTCGTCCGAAAAGTTCCTTTTTCGCACCCTCTAGCTTACTTAGATCCCAAATTTTCCTTGAAAAAACAACCACACGACTCTCGATGTCAAATCCGGAGTACCGGCTCTGGGGACCTTATGACCGGCTTACCCAACGCCCCGGCGCCGCAGAAACATCCCGCTGAGGTACTTAACATGAACCCAATATCCATCTTACATTTCTGACATGCTATCTTATTACTGTACCTTACTGATTTTATTTTGTAGGAATCCCCTCCTTCCTCTGTCGACTCAACTGCTTCCAAGCTTCCCCCCATGAAGGTCAACCTAGAGTAAGCTTTCTCCTCTGCTGTGCACCTTTATACTATGTGCTGACTCCTTGCTTTTTCAGGGCGTAGGCCAAACGCAGAAAAGCCGGCGGGTCTACCGCTGCTCCAACTACTCAACAGCCGGATATTGCTGAGTCGTCCCAATCTTCGGTTAAACCTTCTGACGCTACCAAAGAAACACCTGAACAATCTCCCCCACCTTCCGAGCCGACGGGTCATTACTCGACGACTTTTGATAACCCCATGGCTGACCCTAAGCCTTCCACTGAAGACACGCCTTTCCCGGATGTCACCATCACTGGGACGGGTTATCAATCTCCCACACACCATACTCTGATGAAGCATTCCAGCAAAGTTGCTACTTACTCTCCTGATAAGCATGATTTCGAATTCCCTACCTTGGAGAAGATGACTACAGATGACTTACACACCGGCTATCTGAATCGCCTGTCTGCTAGTCACAATATGGAGAGCAAGCTTGTTGGCTTGATGAAAAAGAAATATGAGGTATCCTCAATCTTCTCTCTCTCTCTTATACCCGTACTTAGCCCCCAAGAACCGGATTAATATTGCAAATAATAGGCCAGGTCTTCCAAACCTTCAATTCCGTTATATAGAGCTTTAACCTGTGACTCCCAAGTACTGGATTAAATTTCATATAAGTCGATACTTAGTTATAGATCCAATTGTAGCCCCCAAGTTCGGAGCATTATGATAATGATGATATGGATCTCTCACATGTAAGAAGTTTCGCCGGATGTAGCCCCCAAGTCCGGAGCATTATGATAATGATGAACCAGAACTTTCATCGCAGATTTCAAACTGAAAACACAGACATTAGCCCCCAAGTGCCAAGTATATTGTGCGTAATGTGGTTGGGACTTTATAAGATCTATTTCATTTGGCGACTTATCATTGATATCCTTTCATTTGTGAAATGCAAGAAGCTTTGAATACCACCGAGTCTGAACGGGCCGATTTAAGGGAGAACCTGTCAGCCCAACAGACCGCCCGGGCCATAACAGAAGAAAAGTTGTGGGCGGCTGTTGAAGAGCTTGAAAAACTCTAAGATGAATTCCTTGCATATAAGAAGACCGCCGAAACGGAACAAGCCACCCTGGTGAAACGTGCAAGCGAGGCAGAGGACCGGCTCAACCTTGCATCAGCAGAGCTGAAGACCCTCAAGGACCACATCTCTAAGATGATTGCTGCTATCTTTGGTAAGTATATGCAGCTCAAAAATATCCTCATTAAATAAACAGCCATCGGGTAGCTTACACCTTCGACATTTTCTTGCAGGCGAAAGGAGCCGCCAGCTATCTTCTGATAGTCTGATGAAGTTGAAAGCAGTCTACACCTTGATGGAGCAACTGTATAGTGGGGCCCTTTGCACAATCAAAGCTATGATGACGACCAAATACGTCCCCAAATATATGAAGGGTGTCCTGGAGGTCTTATCAACTTTACCCAAGCAGGTGGAGGAAATAAGGCGACTAGCCGCCAGAAGAGGAGCTATAGCTGCGCTGAGCCGGTCCTTGTCCTTTGCTCCAGAATTAACTGCTGAAGAAATGATGAACGGCTTCCCGTCGAAGAAGGATGACAGCTCAGACTTCACGGAAGCCGATTATGCCAAGTGCATTAAGGCCTCCCCGCGGCTTGCCTCCATATTGGTTGACAAAACGGACCTAGTTCCCTACCAGGCGACTTATGACGAAAACAACCAACGGCTGTGCTGCCCTACCTTTGAAGCCAGAGACTTGGTCCCTGTACATCGTAAGCCGCTCTTTGCCCCTGACGTTGATCCATCTCCCCTTTTTAATGATGCACAATTCGAAGCCTTACTAAACTGCAACTAGGATGTGGATCGTCTTCAGATCAAAGAGCCCGAAGACCCAACACAGGATAACCCGCCTGCCAATTAAACTCCTTGTCTTGAATGATTGTAACCCGGCCGGCTGGGCCGGAACAAGTGCAAAACTGATAAGCTTTTCGTCTTTTGATCTCTTAGAGAGCCTTGTAATATACTTTGCAATCTTCTTATGCCTTAATCAACGGCTCATCTTCTAGGGATAAGTTCTGCAAAAACCAAACAAAACAATTTGCAATATTTACCTGGGCGGCTTTGATGAAAGCATAACCCGGAGATCTTTAATGTAACCTTGCTTCATCTTTCATCTTACTCTGGCCATGATATGAATGCAATGTATGATGCATCTATAATGCAATATATGATGCAATGTGTATGATGCAATGTATGATGGTCTTGCTTTTCCCCTTGTTTTTTGGTTTCTGAAAACTCATATTCTGGCCCTTTTGATGGGGAAATTGTTGCTTTGAACCGCTTAACAGTGCAGGGTCTCTACCGGGAGTGACCACAAATCTCGCACGGCTCAGGGTCTCTAGATGAGATTAACTGCTAAGGGCCCAACAGACCAGAACTTATAATGGAGAGAGTGCCTCGGGGCCCATAAGCTACTTCTCACGTGACATAAATCCGTCCTTTGAACCTTAAACAACGTCACTTGTTAAGAGTATGACGGGCCACTTGGCGGAGAGTACGTAGCAGATGAGAGAGAGTTTTCCCTCGCTGCTGTATGAGGCCCTCACAGGGGGTGAGTTGACAGCTCCCTGCACCCCTGCGCGAGCAGCAGCTACATCATGGCGGCTTGTCCTCTTGAGTGACTCGAGAGCTTATGCCGATAAGGTAAGGCACCCATGTTTGAACAGCTCGCAACATGGCGGCCCGCCCTCTTGAGTAATCTTAAATCTTTCATTAGTAAAATGGTGCACCTATGTTTGAACGGCTCGCAACGTGGCGGCTCGTCCTCTTGGATGACCTTAAGTCTCCCGCCATATTGCACACCATCACCTCTTGGGTTGCCGGTTTTTAACGCCATATTGTAAGTCGTCGCACGATGGTGCTGTTTTGGCTAAAGAGCCGATCAAAAAGGGTGAGCAAGCTAAACCCAGTGGGTTGGAGGCCCCCAAGTGACCATATGGAGGTGTTCATGTTTGCACAAATCTATAATGCCAAAGAGAAAAAACGGCAGTGGCCCCGTATTGCAGGGATGCCAACTTTATTATATGAGTATAACTACAAGAAAATATGTATGTACAAAAGTAAGAGTCAATGACTCAAGTATAGTAAGGCCGTAGATGAGCGATGTTCCATGGTTGGTCAGTCTCCTGCCCGGAGGTACGTGATTCGTCTCGCACGTCAATGAGATAATAAGACCCATTGTTCATATTCTTGCTAACCACGAAAGGCCCCTCCCTGGTGGTGATAACTTGTGCGCATCTGTCTGATCTTGAATCAAACGTAATACGAAGTCGCCTTCTTGGAACATCCGGGTCTTGACCTTGCGGCTATGGTAGCAACGCAGGTCCTGTTGATAAATCGCCGATCGAGCCGCTGCAAGATTGCGTGCTTCATCCAGCACATCCAATGCATCCTGACATGCCGCCTCATTATCAGCTTTCACATAAGCCGCCGCCTGTGTTGAATCATGACGTATGTCGCTCGGTAACATGGCCTCCGCACCGTAAACCATGAAGAAAGGGGTGTAACCCGTCGACCTGTTAGGCGTAGTATTGATGCTCCAAAGGACGGATGGTAGTTATTCCACCCAACAACCCGACGTTCTCTGCAAAGGAACCATGAGCCGGGGCTTGATACCTCTCAAGACTTCCTAATTTGCCCATTCTGCCTGATCGTTGGACTAAGGATGAGCAACAGCCGAAACATCAAGTCGGATGCATTCGCTTTCGTAGAACACCTTCATAGCCCCCTTGGACAAATTTGTGCCGTTATCCGTAATGATGCTATGAGGATATCCAAACCAGTAGATCAACTTCTTGAATAACTGAACCGACGTGGCTGCATCACACTTACTGACCGACTTAGCGTCCACCCATTTGGTGAACTTGTCTACTGCCACCAGAAGGTGGGTCTTTTTATACTTAGATCATTTGAAAGGTCCAACCATGTCAAGCCCCCAGACTACAAACGGCCAGGTGATCGGTATCATCCATAATTCTTGAGCTGGCACATGAGCACGTCTCCCGAACTTCTGGCACCCGTCACACTTAGCAACCAGATCCTCCGCGTCCTTCTGAGCCGTCAACCAAAAGAAGCCATGTCGGAAGGCCTTGGCCACTAAAGATTTCGGTCTGCTGTGATGTCCACAATCGCGAGCATGTATTTCATATAAGATTTGCTTGCCTTCCTCCGGTGAGACACAACGCTGGAAGACACCGGTGATGCTGCACTTGTGTAATTCCCCTCCAATGATGGTCATGGATTTCGAACGCCTCACGATCTGCCACGCCAGAGTCTCATCTTTAGGCAACTCGCCCCGGGTCAGGTATGCCAGATATGGCAACATCTAGTCTGGAATAGCTTGCAAAGCCGCCACTAGTTGCCCCTTCGGGTCAGGTACAACCAGATCCTCTTCCGACGGTAGCTTAACAGATGAATGATAAAGCACATCCAAGAAAACATTAGGCGGCACTGGCTTACGCTGAGAGCCCAGCCTTGATAACGCATCCACTGCCTCGTTCTTGCAACGATCGATATGGTCCACCTGATAACCCTTGAAATGACCAACAACAACATCTACCTCTTGTCGATAAGCCGCCATCCGCGGGTCCTTGGAATCCCACGTACCTGACACCTGCTATGCCACAAGATCAGAGTCGCCGAGGCACCTCACCCGGCTCAAGTTCATCTCCTTGGCTACGTGAAGTCCGTGAAGTAAAGCTTTGTACTCAGCTGCATTGTTTGTGCAAGGAAGCATCAGCCTTACATAACGAAACTTATCAACTTTGGGAGATGTTAAGACAACTCCAGCCCTCGATCCCTCCAATTGTTTGGACCCGTCAAAGTGAATCGTCGAGTACGTATTGTCCAGCTTTTCCTCCGGCGACTGACACTCCGTCCAGTCGTTTATGAAATCCACCAATGCCTGAGACTTCACGGCTGTGCGAGGCACTTCAAATTTAGAGGCCCGAGCTCTAGTGCCCACTTAGCAATTTTATCAGTGGCTTCTCGATTCTGTATTATGTCTCCCAATGGAGCAGAGCTAACCCCCATGATCTGATGTCCGAGGAAATAATGCTTCAACTTATGATTCACCATGAACACCCTGTATATTAGCTTCTGCGAGTGTGGATCTCTTTGCTTTGATTCGATAAGCACCTCACTGGTATAATAGACCGACCTCTGGACCGGATACTCTTTCCCTGCCTCCTTACGTTCCACCATAATCGCAACACTAACCGCCCGATTGTTAGCCACCACAAAAAGGAGCAGGGGTTCCTTCTCAGCCGGAGCAGCTAAGATCGACGGCTCAACCAGCTGCTTTTTAAGCGCTTCAAGAGCTTCATCTGCTGCCGTACTCCACACAAAGTCATCTGTATTTTTCATCATCTGGTACAGAGGAATAGCCTTCTCCTCCAGGCGGCTGATGAAGCGGCTAAAAGCAGCAAGACGACCCGCCAAGCGCCGTACAACATTGACGCTCGCCGACTTGGCTAGTGATGTGATGGCCTTTATCATGTCCGGGTTGGCTTCGATACCTCGCTCTGAAACTAAGAAACCCAGAAGCTTACCTGCAGGAACTCCAAAGACACATTTAGCCAGGTTAAGCATCATCTTATAGACCCGTAAGTTATCGAATGTTTCCTTCAGGTCATCCAACAACGTCTCCTTCTTCCTTGACTTAACCACAATGTCGTCCACGTAGGCATGAACATTACGTCCAATCTGACCGTGAACACAATTTTGCACACAATCCTGGTTAGTCGCTTGTGCACTCTTGAGTCCGAACAGCATGGACACATAGCAGAAAGTTCCAAAAGGTGTGATGAACGAGGTCTTCTCTTGGTCTTTAACTGCCATCTTGATCTGATGATAGCCTAAATAGGCGTCCAGGAAACATAAACTCTCACAACCCGCCGTTGCATTAATAATCTGGTCGATACGAGGGAGAGCAAACGGGTCGACTGGACAAGCTTTGTTAAGATCTGTGTAGTCTATGCACATATGCCATGTGCCGTTCTTCTTGAGCACCGGCACATGGTTGGCTAACCAATCCGAGTGAAATACCTCCACAATCAACCCTGCTGCTAAGAGCCGGGCTACCTCCTCTCCAATTGGTTTACGCCGCTCCTCGTTGAAACGACAAAGGAGTTGCTTAATCATCTTAAACTTAGGATCCACATTAAGGTGGTGCTCAGCGAATTCCATCGGTACACCTGGCATGTCAGACGGCTTCCACGCAAAGATGTCCCAGTTCTCACAGATGAATTCGATGAGCATGCTTTCCTATGCAGGATCCATGTTAGCTCCAATAGTGAACTACTTGGATGAGTCGCCCGGGGTAAAATCCACCAGCTTCGTGTCATCAGCCGCAAACTTCAAAGGCAGCTCAGACTCTGTACTGGGCTTCTTCAACAACGTCATATCTGCCGGGTCAACGTTATCCTTATAAAACTTAAGGTCTGCTTCTATGCAGCTTGATTCCGCATAAGCCACATCCCCTTCCTCACACTCGATGTCTACCTTCCGATCACCATGGACCATGATTGTTCTGTTGAGAGCCGGCATCTTGAGCTACTGATAAACATAACAGGGGCTGGCTATAAACTTTGCGAAAGCCGGCCGGCCAAACAGAGCATGATATGGGCTCTTAATATTTACCACCTCAAACCACAAGGTATCCACCCTGTAGTTATACTCATCCCCAAATGCCACTTCCAAAGCAATCTTTCCCACTAGGTAAGCCGACTTTCCTAGCACCACTCCATGGAAAACGGCCGATGACGGCTTAAGAGCCTTATCAGTTAACTCCATCCGCTAGAAGGTGTCGTAGTATAGGATGTTGATACTGCTACCACCGTCCATGAGTACTTTCGTGAACTTGTACCCTCCAACCTGAGGAGCGACCACCAGAGCTAAGTGACCCGGATTGTCGACCCGTGGCGGGTGATCCTCCCTGCTCCACGTAATTGGGTACTCTAACCATTTTAAGTATCACGGGAGAGCCGGCGTGGCCACATTGACCGCCCTCTTATGCAGCTTCTGGTCCCGCTTATCTAGGCTTGTCGTGAAGACATGATACCGTCCCCCACTAAGCTGTTTCGGGTTGCTTTGATATCCTGAGTTGTTATTCTTTTGCTGACCGCCATTACTTTGTTGCTGATGACTTCCCTGGTTTCCTCGATTCTGACTGCTTTGGCCTTGATGAAACCTAACCCACCAACACCGAAGTCGACAGCTGAGCCGCTCGGTCCCGACCCGCCCCACGGGCCATTAGCATTGTTATGATTTTGACGAAGGCTTTGCTCCCGAAACGTGCACATAACACTGCAATCCCTCCAAGTGTGGGTGGCCTCCTTGTCCGGCCGGCTGTGCGCCGGGCAAGGTCCATTTAGTGCCTCTTCTAAGGTGTAAGGCATGGGGGATATAGGTGCCCTATTCCTGTCAAACGATGGCCTGAAGTTCCTGTTGCCCCTAGTGCAGTTGTTCCCGGACGGTTGTGTGTTGGTGTTTGCCACAAACTCTGACCCGCCATCGGGGTTCTTCCGCTTGCCTTGGTTGCCGTTCCCAGCGCCTCCCTGCTAGTTCCTACCATTGCCGCCCTTCTTACCCTGTCCTGACTTCTCGTCATTGGAGTCTGGGTCCTTGGTGGTGTCTGAATCCGCATACTTGGTGAGAGCCGTCATGAGCTCACCCATATCCTGACAAGAACGCTTCAAACGCATGAGCTTCTGCTTCAGGGGCACAAAACAACAATTCCTTTCCAAGATCAGAACCGCGTGAGACGCTGAAATATTCTCAGATGAGTGGATCACCGTCGAGACCCGTCGCACCCAATGATGGGCCGACTCACCTTCCTTCTGCGCACAAAGATCCAGATCCACAATCGTCATCGGCTGCTTGCAAGTTCCTTTGAAGTTCTTGATGAACCATGCTTTCAACTCAGCCCATGACGTGATGGTATTTGGTGGCAACCCTTTTAACCAAGTGCGGGCCGGTCCTTCCAATATCATGACAAAGTATTTTCGCATAGACTGCTTCG
Organism: Hordeum marinum; assembly: GCA_022496015.1. Classification (NCBI taxonomy): domain Eukaryota; kingdom Viridiplantae; phylum Streptophyta; class Magnoliopsida; order Poales; family Poaceae; genus Hordeum; species Hordeum marinum. The sequence goes on from CM039676.1 coordinate 448,499,819, forward strand.
TCGACCTCCAGCATCTCCATAGCAAGCTCATAGCTTTCAATCCAGGCCTCTGGGGGCAAATCCGTCGTGTAGTTGGGCACCTTCCATGGCCCCTTAAACTCCTTGGGTAAGCGCGCACTCCTCAGATCCGCTGCAAGACACTAAACACCAAAACCCCTGGTTGAGACGCCGATGGGTGTTGTCGGTGCTGGCTCAAGGACCTCCGGTTAATCCGTCACCGGTGTCGACCCTCGCTAAGCCTGACCCCTATCCATATCCCCCTGAATATCCATCTCAGGCGGGTTATTATTGGGCAGGTTTCGCCTCTACTCACTGCTCGAGACCGCGGGTGACTCAATCCGCTGGCTGTAGCTACGACTATGAACCGGCGTGGAGTGCACCCGGCTCCGGTTGTGCGTGTACCTTTTTTGCTGAGCCACCATTGTCTGCAATAGGCTAATCGCGTTCCTCGCTTCTTCAGCAAACGATGTTCCTTCGGCCAAAGGGAGAGCATCAAGCTTAGCAGCCGCCGCTATCATATTTTCCACCGGATTCGAGTAATGGCGAGGCGGCGTCACAATGTGCCGCAACAAAGGTTCGCTCCTTTGCGGCGGGTCCAACTGCAGTGGTGCCTCTACCTCCCGGGTCACCACTGGCGGCTTACTTGGTCCAGCCCCCGGAGTATTGAAAAGATTCTAAGGTTGAATCGGTAAACCAACTTGAGTCCTTCTATGCTGAACCGCCTCTAATGCCCGCTGGTCCAGATCAAAACGGAGAGCCTCCGCACTCAAACACTCCGACTCAGCATTCATCTGGGCTTGCATCGCATTAATATCCTCCTAGGGCTGAGCCATCTGTCCCTTGATCCGGTTGACCTCGGCGTTACGCTCTGCTTGATTCTCAGCCGTCACCTTCGTGGCCATCAGAGCCGCCAGCTCCTCAATGAGCTCCAGTAGAACCTGTGTCGGTGCCTTAGGAGGTTCTTCATCGGGGGGAGCTGCTCCAGCCGCCGCTCCGGATGTCGCACCATTGGAAGCTGGCGCCGGGCCTCCCATGAACATGGCGGCTCGGCTCGGCAGGTCATAAGGCTCCGGAATACTGTAACCATCGGCATAGCCCCTTAACTCGCCGTCATAAAGTTGATAGATCGATTCCCCATCCTTGCTGGAATATCCTTCATCTAAAAAAGCCAAGGTTTCTCCCAACAAGGAGTCACCGCTATCCTATGTGAAGCCGGCAAAGATGCCCTTCCGCCCGGGTTGAACACGGGCGGGTGTCGCGTGCTGGGCCGGCTCGACGATGTTGGTGCAGGTGTCCGGCCGGGTGTAGATCCATACAGCTTGCCGATGAACACATGCATCTTGCCAATGGGAACCCGATAACCGTACTCAACTGAGTCAGCTTCAGGCCCCCATCTTGAGTCGTCGATTGTAGAGCTTTCCGCGGTGACTCTTGGTCATCAATCCAACGACGTATCCTTCGATCCCTGAGAGAAGGCCCTTTGAGAACTTAACACTACCGCGCGCTAGCCCCACGGTGGGCACCAACTGTTGTGGTTTTAACACGTCATATGTCCGAAGACTTAGATTCGAGGCCATCGCTAAGGCGGTGGACTCAAAGGGGTTGGAAGGGACAAAAGACACGGATTTACCCAGGTTTGGCCCCTCAAGATGAGGTAAAAGCCTACATCCTGCTTTGTCTGTATTGATTGGTGTATCGATTACAAGGGAGCGTATTCGCTTGACCTAGCTCTCGATCTGTTGGATCCTCCTTAAGCTGTTGGGGAACATTGCATGGGAAACAAAAAATTTCCTATGCACACACAAGATCTATCCATGGTGATGAGCATCTACGAGAGGGAGAGTGGATCTACATACCCTTGTAGATCGCTAAGCGGGAAGCGTTAAGAAACACGGTTGGTGTAGTCAAACGTCTTCGCGATCCAAATCGCCGAGCATCCTGCGATCTACTCACGATCCGTCCCACGATCCAATCACGATCCATCCTGCGAACTCATCATGATCCGTCCCGCAATCTCATCATGATCTTGATCACAGTCCTTCCGATCTAGCGACGAACGGACGACACCTCCGCGTTCAGCACACGTACAGCTCGATGACGATCTCCGCCTTCTTGATCCAGCAAGAGGGAGCGGAGAGGTAGATGAGTTCTCCGGAAGCACGACGGCGTTGCGGTGATGGTGGTGGAGCTATTCTAGTAGGGCTTCGCCTAAGCACCGTTGAAAACCGATCTAGAGGAGAAACTGCGATCTAGAGGAGAGGTAGCACGTGGCTATTAGGGTTAGCTTTTTCCTCTAAATCCTCTATTATATATAGGAGGTAGGGAGGGGAGGAGGCAGCCTCAAACCCTCAAGGTTTGGTCGAAATTGGAGGTGGAGGAGTCCTACTCCAATCCTATTAGGAGTAGGATTCCTCCTTTCCACTCGGAAACTCTTTCCACCTCTCCACCTTTGGATTTTTTCCTTCTCAAACCACTCCAGCCGCATGGGCCCTTAGAGGAGGCTTCGGCCAGCCCACTAGGGGCTGGTTTACCTCCTCCCACAGCCCATGTAGCCTCTTGGGTCGAAATACCTCTCCCGATGGTCCCCCGGTACACTACCGGCACTCCCGGTACACTACCAATGACCCCGAAACTTTTCCGGCGACCAAAATAGGACTTCCTATATATCAATCTTTACCTCCGGTCCATTCCGTAGCTCCTCGTGACGTCCTAGATCTCATCCGGGACTCCGAACAACCTTCGGTCACCACCATACATAACTCTACACTACCGAAACGTCACCAAACCTTAAGTGTGCAGACCCTGCGGGTTCAAGAACTATGTAGACATGACTGAGACACCTCTACAGTCAATAACCAATAGCGGGACCTGGATGCCCATATTGGTTCCTACATATTCTACGAAGATCTTTATCGGTCGAACCTCTATGTCAAGGATTCAGTTAATCCCGTATGATGTTCCCTTCGTTCTTCGGTATGTTACTTGCCCGAGATTCGATCGTTGGTATCTCCATACTTAGTTCAACCCTCGTTACCGGCGAGTCTCTTTACTCGTTCCGTAATACAAGATCCCATGACTAACACTTAGTCACATTGCTTGCAAGGCTTATTGTGATGTTGCATTACCGAGTGGGCCCTGAGATTCCTCTCCGTCACACGGAGTAACAAATCCCAGTCTTGATCCATGCCAACCCAATAGACACGCTCGGAGATACATGTAAAGCACCTTTATAGTCACCCAGTTACGTTGCGACGTTTGATACACACAAGGTACTCCTCCGGTGTAAGTGAGTTGCATGATCTCATGGTCATAGGAACAAAGACTTGACATGCAGAAAACAGTAGCAATAAACAGACACGATCACATGCTACGTTTGTAGTTTGGGTATTGTCCATCACATCATTCTCATAATGACGTGATCCCGTTATCAAATGACAACTCATGTCCATGACTAGGAAACCATAGCCATCTTTGATCAACGAGCTAGTCTATTAGAGGCATATTAGGGACATGCTATTGTCCATGTATCCACAAATGTATCTGAATTTCCGATCAACACAATTATAACATGGATAATTTATGATTATCATGAACAAGGAAATATGATAGTAACCAATTTATTATTGCCTCTAGGGCATATTTCCAACAGTCTCCCACTTGCACTAGAGTCAATAATCTTGTTCACGTCACCATGTGATTCGCATTGTTATGAATGTAACACCCAATGAGTTCTAGGGCTTGATCATGCTTTGCATGTGAGAGAGGTCTTATAGTCAACGGGTCTGCGGCATTTAGATTCGTATGTACGTTGAAAATCTCTATGTCAAACTATAAACACTGCTACCATACTCTACTTGGAGCTATTCCAAATGGCTGCTCTACTATACATATCCGGATTGCTACTAAGAGTCATCCGGATTGGTTTCAAAGCTTGCATCGACGTAATTCTTTATGCCGAACTCTTTATTACCTCCACAATCGAGAAACATTTCCTTAGTATTTTAGTTATGAAGGATGATCTTGACCGCTGTCCAGTGATCCACTCCTGGATCACTCTTGTACCCCTTGACGGACTCATGGCAAGGCACACACAGGTGCGGTACACAGCATGGCATATTATACAGAGCCTATGGCTAAGGCATAGGGGACGACATTCGTCCTTTCTCTTTCTTCTGCCGTGGTCGAGCTTTGAGTCTCACTCAACTTCACACCTTACAAAGCAGGCGAGAACACTTATCTCCGACTAATCCATTTTGAACTCTTTCAAAATCTTGTCAAGGTATGTACTCATTCAAATTCTCATCAAGCATCTTGATCTATCTCTATAGATCTTGATGCTCAACAATTAGGTAGCTTTATCCAGGTCTTCCTTTGAAAAACTCTTTTCAAACAACCATTTATGCTTTCCAAAAATTCTACATCATTTCCGATCAACAATATATCATCCACATATGCTTACCAGAAACTTTATAGTGCACCCACTCACTTTATTGTAAATACAAGTTTCTCATAAACTTTGTATAAACTCAAAAACTTTGATCACCTCATCAAAGTGTATATTCCAACTCCGAGATGCTTGCTTCAGTTCATAGAAGGATCACTGAAGCTTGCACACCTTTTAGCATCCTTAGGACTAACAAAACCTTCTGGTTGTATCTCATACAACCTTTCCTTATGGAAGGAAATGATGTTTTGACATCCATCTGCCACATTCATAATTGAAAAATGCAGCAACTGCTAACATAATTCCAACAGACTTTAGCATCGCTACGAGTGAGTAAGTCTCATCGCAGTCAACTACTTGAACTTGTCGGAAACTTCTTTGCGACATGTCGAGCTCTATAAATGGTGACATTTAACATCAGCGTATGTCATCATCTCAAATGTCCATTTGTACTCGATGACCTACCATACCATGAGCAAGTCTACCAAAGTATATACTTGGTTTTCATACATGGATCCTTTCTCGGATTTCATGGCCTCTAACCATTTGTCGGAATCCGAGCCCATCATCGCTTCTCCACAGCTCATAGGTTCATCATTGTTCAACAACATGACCTCCAAGACAGGGTTGTCGTACCGCTCAGGATCAGTACACATCCTTGTCAACCTACGAGGTTTGGTAGTAACTTGATCCAAAGCTTCATGATCATCATCATTAACTTCCCCTTCAACTAACGTAAGCTTAGGGTTGAGTTGGCATGGATCAAGACTAGGATTTGTTACTCCGTGTGACGGAGAGGTATCTCAGGGCCCACTCGGTAATACAACATCACAATAAGCCTTGCAAGTAATGTGACTAAGTGTTAGTTGCTAGATGTTGTATTACGGAACGAGTAAAGAGACTTGCCAGTAACGAGGTTGAACTAGGTATGGAGATACCGACGATCGAATCTCGGGCAAGTAACATACCGAATAACAAAGGGAACATCATACGGGATTAACTGAATCCTTGACACAGAGGTTCGACCAACAAAGATCTTTGTAGAATATGTGGGAACCAATGTGGACATCCAGGTCCCACCACTGGTTATTGACCGTAGAGGTGTCTCGGTCATGTCTACATAGTTCTCGAACCCGTAGGGTCTACACACTTAAGGTTTGGTGACGTTTCAGTAGTATAGAGTTATGTATGGTGGTGACCGAAGGTTTTTCGGAGTCCCGGATGAGATCTCGGACATCATGAGGAGCTCTGGAATGGTCCAGAGGTAAAGATTCATATATAGGAAGTCCTGTTTTGGTCGCCGGAAAAGTTCCGGGCTTATTGGTAGTGTACCGGGAGTGCCGGTAGTGTACCGGGAGACCTCCGGGAGGGTTATTTCGACCGAAGAGGCTTCATGGGCTGTGGGAAAGTAATAACCAGCCCTTAGTGGGCTGTTGGAACAACCACAATAGGCCCATGTGGCTGGAAGAAAGAAACCCAAAGGAAAAAGGTGGAAAAAAGGCAAAAAGGAGGAATCCTAGTCGTACTAGGAGTGGAGGAGGAGAGTCCTCCTCCACCTCCCACTTCGGCCGAAGCCTCCAAGGCTTGGAGGCAAGGCTGCCTCTCCTCCTCCCTCCCTCCTATATATACTAGTGGATTTCTAGGGTTTTGCACTAGTTTTTCAGCCACGTGCAACCCTAATCTCTAGTGCATATTTTCTCCTCTAGATTGGATTTCTGCAGTGCTTAGGCGAAGCCCTGCCGGAATTGCTCCACCACCATCGCCGGAGCGCCGTCAGGCTGCTAGAGAACTCTTCTTCGTCTCCACTCCCTCTTGCTGGACCAAGACGGTGGAGATCGTCATCAAGTTGTACGTGTGCTGAATGCGGAGGTGCCGTTCGTTCGGTACTAGATCGAAAGGATCGTGATCAAGTTCGTGGGACGGATCGTGATCAAGTTCATGGGACGGATCGTGATCGGATCGCGGGACGGATCGTGATTGGATCGCAGGACGGATCGTGATTGGATCGCGGGACGCACGACGATTTGGATAGCGAAGATGTTCGACTACACCAACCACGTTTCTTAACGCTTCCCGCTTAGCGATCTACAAGGGTATGTAGATCCACCCTCCCTCTCGTAGATGATCATCACCATGGATAGATCTGCATGTGCATAGGAAATTTTTTGTTTCCCATGCAACGTTCCCAACAGTGGTATTAGAGCTAGGTTGATGATTCGATGAGATCTTGAGTAGAACACAAAAGGTTTGTGGGCGCTGATGCATAGATTGCTTCCTTCCTTGGTCGGATTTTGGTTCAACGGTATTGTGAGATGAAGCGGCCGGGACCAACATTACTCGTACGCTTACGAGAGACCGGTTCCCTCGACGCAACTTGTTGCCTAGATGGCTTGCGGGTGACAATTTCTCTCACTTTAGTTGGATCGGATTCGACAAAGGCGGTCCTTGAGAAGGTTGAAAAACAAATTATGTATCACCATTGTGGTTTATGCGTAGGTGAGAATCGTTCTTGCTAGAAACCCGTAGCAGCCACGTAAAACATGCAACAACAATTAGAGGACGTCTAACTTGTTTTTGCAGGGTATGTTGTGATGTGATATGGCCAATTACATGATGTGATATATGTGATGTATGAGATGATCATGTGATGTATAGAATTTCACGACTTGCATGTCGATGAGTACGGCAACCGGCAGGAGCCATAGGGTTGTCTTTAATTATTGTATGACCTATGTGTCAATCATTAAGCGCTATGTAATGTTTTACTTTATCGCTAAACGGTAGCAATAGTAGTAGAAGCATGCAGGGCGTGACAACCTCGATGGCGACATGTTGATGGAGATCAAGGTGATGGAGATCATGGTGTCGTGCCGGTGACGATGAAGATCATGCTGGTGCTTTCAAGATGCAGATCTAAAGCGCGAGTTCATGGCCATATCATGTCACTTATGAATTGCATGTGATGTTAATACTTTTATGCACCTTGTTATGCTTAGTACGACGGTAGCATTATAAGGTGATACCTCACTTAAATTTTAAGATAAAATTGTGTTCTCCCCGAGTGTGCACCGTTGCGAAAGTTCGTCGTGTTGAGACACCACGTGATGATCGGGTGTGATAGACTCTACGTTCACATACAATGGGTGCAAGCCAGTGTTGCACATGCAGAACACTCGGGTTAAACTTGACGAGCCTAGCATGTACAGACATGGCCTCGGAACACAAGAGACCGAAAGCTCGAACATGAGTCATATAGTAGATATGATCAACATAATGATGTTCACCATTGAAGCCACCTCAACTCACGTGATGATCAGACTTGAGTTGGTGGACTTGGATCATGTGACACTCAGATGACCTGAGGGATGTCAATTTGAGTGGGAGCTTTAGTAATTTGATTAACTAAACTCATTATCTTGAACAATAGTCTAAGTGAACTTTGCATATTTATGTTCTAGATCAATGGCTCGCGCAGTAGCACCCCTGAATTTTAATGCATTCCTAGAGAAAGCTAAACTGAAAGATGATGGAAGTAACTTTGTTCACTGGGCCCGTAATCTGAGGATTATCCTCACGGCTTCCCAGAAATCATATGTCCTTGATGCACCACTTGGTGACCAAAGAAGACATGACCTCCGAAGACGTTAAGAACACTTGGGAGGCACGTATTGGAGATTACTCAATAGTTCAGTGTGCAATATTGTATGGCTTAGAACCGGGACTTCAAAGACGTTTTGAACGTCATGGAGCATATGAGATGTTCCAGGAGTTGAAGTTTATCTTTCAGAAGAACGCCCGGATCGAGAGGTATGAAACCTCTGATAAGTTCTATGCTTGCAAGATGGAGGAGAACGGGTCTATCAGTGAACATATACTCAGAATGTCCGGGTATTCAACTTGTCTAGCAGAGTTGGGAATTGCCCTTCCGCCAGAGGCGATCACTGACAGAGTTCTTCAATCACTGCCACCTAGTTACAAGAGCTTTGTGATGAACTATAATATGCATGGGCTGAACAAGTCAGTCGCCGAGCTGTTTGCGATGCTAAAAGTCGCTGAGTCTGAAATCCAGAAAGAACATCAAGTGTTGATGGTCAATAAAACCACTAGTTTCAAGAAAATGGCCAAGTCAAGGGCAAGGGCAAGAAGGGTAAAACCCAGAAGGATAGCAAAGCAGTTGCTCCTCCTACAAAGAAGCCCAAGCATGGACCCAAGCTAGAAACTGAGTGCTTTCAATGCAAAGGAACTGGTCACTGGAAGCGGAACTGCCCCAAGTACCTGGCTGACAAGAAGGCGGCCAACGACAAACAAGGTATATATGATATACATTTTATTGATGTGTACCTTACTAGCTCTCGTAGTAGTGCCTGGGTATTTGATACCGGTTCGGTTGCTCACATTTGCAACTCAAAGCAGGAACTACGAAATAAACGAAGGCTGGCAAAGGACGAAGTGATGATGCGCGTGGGAAATGGTTCCAAGGTTGATGTGATAGCCGTCGGCACGCTCTATCTTCGATTACCATCGGGATTAGTGATGAACCTGAATAATTGTTATTTAGTGCCTGCGTTAAGCATGAACATTATATCTGGATCTTGTTTATTGCGAGACGGTTACTCATTTAAATCAGAGAATAAAGGTTGTTCTATTTATATGAGTAATATCTTTTATGGTCATGCACCCAATGTTAGGGGTTTAGTCATATTGAATCTTGATAGTGATGACACACATGTTCATAACATTGATGCCAAAAGACGTAGAATTGATAATGATAGTACCACTTTCTTGTGGCACTGCCGTTTATGTCATATTGGTGTAAAACGCATGAGGAAGCTCCTTGCTGATGGACTTTTGGAGTCACTTGATTTTGAATCACTTGACACATGTGAACCATGCCTCATGGGCAAGATGACTAAAACGCCGTTCTCTAGAACAATGGAACGGTCGAGTGACTTATTGGAAATCATACACACTGATGTGTGCGGTCCAATGAATGTTATAGCGCGTGGTGGATATCGTTATTATCTCACCTTCACTGATGACTTAAGTAGATATTGGTATATTTACTTAATGAAACACAAGTCTGAAACGTTTGAAACAATGGAACGGGCGAGTGACTTATTGGAAATCATACACACTGATGTGTGCGGTCCAATGAATGTTATAGCGCGTGGTGGATATCGTTATTATCTCACCTTCACTGATGACTTAAGTAGATATTGGTATATCTACTTAATGAAACACAAGTCTGAAACGTTTGAAAAGTTCAAGCAATTTCAGAGTGAAGTTGAGAATCATCGTAACAAGAAGATTAAGTTCCTACGATCTGATCGAGGAGGTGAATATCTGAGTTATGAGTTTGGCAGTCACTTAAGACAATGTGGAATTGTTTCACAGTTGACACCGCCCGGAACACCACAGCATAATGGTGTGTCCGAACGTCGTAATCGAACCTTATTAGATATGGTGCGTTCTATGATGTCTCTTGCTAATTTGCCACTATCGTTTTGGGGTTATGCATTAGAGACAGTTGCATTCACTTTAAATAGGGCACCATCAAAATCCGTTGAGACGACGCCATATGAACTGCGGTTTTGGCAAGAAGCCAAAGTTGTAGTTTCTTAAAATTTGGGGATGTTATGCTTATATCAAAAAGCTTCAGCCTAAAAAGCTGGAACCCAAAGCGGAGAAATGCGTCTTCATAGGATACCCGAACGAGACAGTCGGGTATACCTTCTATCTTAGATCCGAAGGCAAAGTGTTTGTCGCTAAAAATGGAACATTTCTTGAGAAAGAGTTTCTCTCGAAAGAATTGAGTGGGAGGAAAATAGAGCTTGATGAGGTTATTGAACCTTTACTTCAACCAGAAAGTAGCATAGCGCAGAAAGATGTTTCTGTGGAACCTACGACGGTAGAAGAGGAAGTTAATGATGATGATCATGAAGCTTCGGATCAAGCAGCTATTGAACCTCGTAGGTTGACAAGGCGCCGTACTACCCCTGAGTGGTACGGCAACCCTATCTTGGAGGTCATGTTGTTTGACAACAATGAACCTACGAGCTATGGAGGAGCAGTGATGGGCCCGGATTCCGAGAAATGGTTAGAGGCCATGAAATCCAAGATGGGATCCATGTATGAAAACAAAGTATGGACTTTGGAAGTATTACCTGGAGGGCGAAAGGCCATTCAGAACAAATGGATCTTTAAGAAGAAAACAGACGCGGACGGTAATGTCACCGTCTATAAAGCTAGACTTGTGGCAAAGGGTTTTTCACAAGTTCAAGGAGTTGACTACGATGAGACTTTCTCACCCGTAGCGATGCTTAAGTCTGTCATAATCATGTTAGCAATAGCTGCCTATTTTGACTATGAAATTGGGTAGATGGATGTAAAAACAGCATTCCTCAACGGTTTCCTTGAGGAAGAGTTGTATATGATGCAACCCGAAGGTTTTTCGATCCAGAGAATGCTGACAAAGTTTGCAAACTCCAGTGATCCATTTATGGACTGGTGCAAGCATCTCGGAGTTGGAATACGTGCTTTGATGAGGTGATCAAAGCGTTTGAGTTTATAGAAGTTTACGGAGAAGCTTGTATTTACAAGAAAGTGAGTAGGAGCTCTATATCGTTTCTAGTTTTATATGTGGATGGCATATTGCTGATTGGAAACAATATAGAAATGCTGGAAAGCGTGAAGGAATATTTGAACAAGAGTTTATCCATGAAGGACCTAGGAGAAGCTGCTTTCATATTAGGCATTAAGATCTATAGAGATAGATCGAGATGCTTAATAGCACTTTCACAAAGCACATACCTTGATAAAGTTTTGAAGAAGTTCAAAATGGAATAGTTCAAGAAGGGGTTCTTGCCTGTGTTACAAGGTGTGAAGTTGAGTAAGACTCAATGCCCAGTAACTGCAGAAGATAGAGAGAAGATGAGTGCCATCCCCTATGCTTCAGCCATAGGCTCTATTATGTATGCAATGCTATGCACAAGACCCGATGTCCGCCTTGCCATTAGTATGGCCGGAAGGTTTCAAAGTGATCCTGGAATGGAGCACTGGCAAGCGGTCAAGAATATCCTTAAGTACCTGAAAAGGACTAAGGAAATTTTTCTCGTTTATGGAGGTGATGAAGAGCTTGTCGTAAAGGGTTACGTCGATGCAAGCTTTGACACTGATCCAGACAACTCTAAGTCACAAACCGGATACATATTTATTCTTAACGGGGGAGCGGTAAGCTGGTGCAGTTCCAAGAAAAGCGTGGTAGCTGATTCTACGTGCGAAGCAGAATACATCGCAGCCTCGGAGGCGGCAAAGGAAGGTGTCTGGATGAAGCAGTTCATGACAGATCTTGGAGTAGTGCCCAGTGCACTGAATCCAATGAACCTGTTCTGTGACAACACTGGTGCCATTTCTCTGGCCAAGGAACCAAGGTTTCACAAGTGGACCAGACACATAAAGCGACGCTTCAACTCCATCCGCGTTTACATCTTGGAGAAAGACATAAATATTTGCAAAGTGCACACGGATCTGAATGTTGCAGACCCGTTGACTAAACCTCTTCCAAGGGCTAAACATGATCAACACCAGGACTGCATGGGTGTTCGATTCATTACAATGTAAATCACATAGTGATGTGAACTAGATTATTGACTCTAGTGCAAGTGGGAGACTGTTGGAAATATGCCCTAGAGGCAATAAATAAAGTGTTTATTATTGTATTTCCTTGTTCATGATAATCGTTTATTATCCATGCTATAATTGTATTAATTGGAAACATGGATACATGTGTGGATACATAGACAAACACAATGTCCCTAGTATGCCTCTAGTGAACTAGCTCATTGATTGAAAGATGGTTAAGGTTTCCTAGCCATGGACATGAGATGTCATTTGATAACGGGATCACATCATTAGGAGAATGGTGTGATGGAAAAGACCCAAACTTCAAACGTAGGTTATGATCGTGTCAGTTTATTGCTACTGTTTTCTGCATGTCAAGTATATGTTCCTTTGACCATGAGATCATGCAACTCACATATATCGGAGGAGTACCTTGTGTGTATCAAACGTTGCAACGTAAATGGGTGACTATAAAGGTGCTCTACAGGTGTCTCCGAGGGTGTCTGTTGAGTTGGCATGGATCAAGACTGGGATTTGTTACTCCATGTGACGGAGAGGTATCTCAGGGCCCACTCGGTAATACAACATCACAATGAGCCTTGCAAGCAATGTGACTAATTATTAGTTGCGGGATCTTGTATTATGGAACGAGTAAAGAGACTTGCTGGTAATGAGATTGAACTAGGTATGGAGATACCGACGATCGAATCTCGGGCAAGTAGCATACCGAAGAACAAAGGGAACATCATACGGGATTAACCGAATCCTTGACATAGAGGTTCGACCGATAAAGATCTTCGTAGAATATGTAGGAACCAATGTGGACATCCAGGTCCCGCCATTGGTTATTGACCGTAGAGGTGTCTCGGTCATGTCTATATAGTTCTCAAACCCGCAGGGTCTGCACACTTAAGGTTTGGTGACGTTTCGGTAGTGTAGAGTTATGTATGGTGGTAACCGAAGTTTGTTCAGTGTCCTGGATGAGATCCCGGACGTCATGAGGAGCTCCGGAATGGTCCGGAGGTAAAGATTCATATATAGGAAGTCCCAGTTTGGTTGCCGGAAAAGTTTCGGGCTCATCAGTAGTGTACCGGGAGTGCCGGTAGTGTACCAGGAGACCTCCGGGAGGGGTATTTTGACCCAAGAGGCTTCATGGGCTGTGGGAGATTATTAACCAGCCCTTAGTGGGCTGGTGTAATAGCCACAACAGGCCCATACGGCTGGGGGAAGAGTCCCAAAGGAAAAAGAGTGGAAAAAGGCAAAAAGGGAGAGTCCTACTCCTACTAGGAGTGGAGGAGGAGTAGGACTCCTCCCCCTTGGCTTCGGCCGACTCCAAGAGGGGCTCAGCCTTGCGCCAGCCCTCCTCCTCCTCTCCTCCTATATATACTGGTGGAATAGAAGGGTTTTGCATATAATTTACGGCCTCGTACTACCCGTTCCACCGGTGCTCCTCTAGATCGGTTTTCCGTAGTGCTTAGGCGAAGCCCTGCCGGAATCACTCCACCACCATCGCCGGAGTGCCGTCACACTGCCGATGAACTCTTCCTCCTCTCCACCTCCTCTTGCTGGATCAAGACGTTGGAGATCGTCATCAAGCTACACGTGTGCTGAACGCGGAGGTGCCGTCCGTTCGGTACTAGATCGGAAGGATCGTGATCAAGGCCACGGGATGTTCGTGATTGGATCGCGGGACGGATCGTGACGAGATCGCGGGACTGTTCGTGATTAGATCGCGGGATGCTCGGTGATTTGGATCGCGAAGACGTTTGATTACACCAACCGCGTTTCTTAACGCTTCCCGCTTAGCGATCTACAAGGGTACATAGATCCACTCTCCCTCTCGTAGATGCTCATCACCATGGATAGGTTTGCGCGTGCATAGGAAATTTTTTGTTTCCCACGCGACGTTCCCCTACAGAGATGTCATTTGATAATGGGATCACATCATTAGAAGAATGATGTGATGGACAAGACCCAAACTACAAACATAGCTTATGATCGTGTCAGTTTATTGCTACTGTTCTGCATGTCAAGTATGTGTTCCTATGACCATGAGATCATGCAACTCACAGATATTGGAGGAGTGCCTTGTGTGTATCAAACGTCACAACGTAACTGGGTGACTATAAAGGTGCTCTACAGGTGTCTCCGAGGGTGTCTGTTGAGTTGGCATGGATCAAGACTGGGATTTGTTACTCCGTGTGACGGAGAGGTATCTCAGGGCCCACTCGGTAATACAACATCACAATAAGCCTTGCAAGCAATGTGACTAAGTGTTATCCACGGGATCCTGTATTACGAAACGAGTAAAGAGACTTGCCGGTAATGAGGTTGAACTAGGTATGGAGATACCGACGATCGAATCTTGGGCAAGTAACATACTGAAGAACAAAGGGAACATCATATGGGATTAACTGAATCCTTGACATAGAGGTTCGACCGATAAAGATCTTTGTAGAATATGTAGGAACCAATATGGGAATCCAGGTCCCGCTATTGGTTATTGACCGTAGAGGTGTCTCGGTCATGTCTACATAGTTCTCAAACCCGTAGGGTCTGCACACTTAAGGTTTGGTGACGTTTTGGTAGTATAGAGTTATGTATGGTGGTGACCGAAGGTTGTTTGGAGTCCCGGATGAGATCCCGGACGTCACGAGGAGCTCCGGAATGGTCCAGAGGTAAAGAATCATATATAGGAAGTCCTGTTTTGGTCGCCGGAAAAGTTTCGGGCTTATCGGTAGTGTACCGAGAGTGCCGGTAGTGTACCGGGAGACCTCCGGGAGGGGTATTTCGACCCAAGAGGCGTCATAACCAGCCCTTATTGGTCTGGTGGAACAACCACAATAGGCCCATGTGGCTGGAAGAAAGAAACCCAAAGGAAAAAGGTGGAAAAAAGGCAAAAAGGAGGAATCCTAGTCCTACTAGGAGTGGAGGAGGAGAGTCCTCCTCCACCTCCCACTTCGGCCGAAGCCTCCAAGGCTTGGAGGCAAGGCTGCCTCTCCTCCTCCCTCCCTCCTATATATACTAGTGGATTTCTAGGGTTTTGCACCAGTTTTTCAGCCACGTGCAACCCTAATCTCTAGTGCATAGTTTCTCCTCTAGATTGGATTTCTGCAGTGCTTTGGCGAAGCCCTGCCGGAATTGCTCCACCACCATCGCCGGAGCGCCGTCAGGCTGCCGGAGAACTCTTCTTCCTCTGCACTCCCTCTTGCTGGATCAAGACGGTGGAGATCGTCATCAAGCCGTACATGTGCTGAACGCGGAGGTGTCGTCCGTTCAGTACTAGATCGGAAGGATCGTGATAAGGTTCGTGGGACGGATCGTGATCGGATCGCGGGACGGATCGTGATTGGATCGCGGGACGGATCGTGATTGGATCGCGAGACGCACGGCGATTTGGATCGCAAAGAATGTTCGACTACACCAACCACGTTTCTTAACGCTTCCCGCTTAGCGATCTACAAGGGTATGTAGATCCACTCTCCCTCTCGTAGATGCTCATCACCATGGATAGATCTGCGTGTGCGTAGGAAACTTTTTGTTTCCCATGCAACGTTCCCAACAGTCATGCCAACGGATTTAGATGGTTCCTTATTTAAAGTGAATTCAGTTGTCTCTAATGCGTAACCCCAAAATTATAGTAGCAAAACGATAAGAGACATCATAGCACGCACCATATCCAATAGAGTACGACTATGACATTTGGACACACCATCACACTATGGTGTTTTAGGTGGCATGAGTTGTGAAACAACTTTCACATTGTCTAAAGTTGTATGCCAAACTCTTACTCAGATATTCACCTCCACGATCATATCGCAGACATTTTTTATCTTCTTGTCACGATGATCTTAAACTTCACTCTGAATTAGCTTGAACCTTTCAAACAATTCAGACTTGTGTTTTATTAAGTAAATATACACTATATCTACTCAAATCATCAGTGAAGGTAAGAAAATAACGATATCCACCACACGGTACAAGACTCATTGGATTGCATACATCAACATGTATCATTTTCAATAAATCACTTGCCCGCTCCATCAATCCGGAAAACGGGGTCCTTAGTCATCTTGCCCGAGAGGCATGGTTCGCATGTCTCAACCGATTTGAAATCGACTGACTCCAAAGATCCATTAGCATGGAGTTTCTTCATGTGCTTTATACCAATATGACATTTAGCGGCAGTGCCAAAAGTATGTGGTACTATGATTATTAACTTTGTATCTTTTGGCATTAATGTTATGAACACGTGTATTACTATGATGAAGCTTCAACAAACCATTCTCACTGGGTGCATGACCATTGAAGGTATTATTCATGTAAACAGAATAACCATTAGTCTCTAACTTAAATGAATAACCCTGTTGCAAGAAACACGATCTAATCACGTTCATGCTCAATGCAAAACACCAAATAACATTTATTTAGGTTCGTCACTAATCCCGAAGGTAGAGAGAGCGTGCGATGTTGATCACATCAACCTTGGAAACATTTCCAACACACATTGTCACCTCGCCCTTAGCTAGTTCTTCATGTATTCCGTAGCTTTTATTTCGAGTTACTAACATTTAGCAACCGAACCGGTATCCAATACCCAGGTGCTACTAGGAGTACTAGCAAGGTACACATCAATAACACGTATATCAAATATACTTCTGTCGACGTTGCCAACCTTCTTATCTACCACGTATCTAGGGTTGTTCCGCTTCAGCAACCGCTCTCCTCATAATCGAAGCACTTAGTCTCGGGTTTGGGTTCAACTTTGGGTTGCTGCACTGAAGCAGCAACTGACTTGCCATCCATGTAGTTTCCCTCCTTGCCCTTGCCCTTCTCGAAACTAGTGGTTTTACTAACCATCAACACTTGATGCTCCTTCTTGATTTCTACCTTCACGGTGTCAAACATCGCGAACAGCTTAGGGATCATTATTTCTATCCCTGGCATTTTATAGTTCATCACCAAGTTCTAGTAGCTTAGTGACAGTGACTTGGAAAACTATATCAATCACTTTCTTATCTGGAAGATCAACTCCCACTCGATTTAAGCGATTGTAGCACCCAGACAATCTGAGTACATGCTCAATGATTGAGCTATTCTCCTTTATCTTGCAGGCAAAGAATCTTGTTGGATATCTCATATCTCGCAACACGGGCACGAGACTGAGATCCTAATTTCAGCTCTTAGAACATCTCATATGTTCTGTGACGTTCAAAACGTTTCAGAGCCTCAATTATAAGCCGTAATGCATGACACACTAAACTATCAGGTAGTCATCAGAACGTGCATGTCAGATGTTCACAACATCTACAGATGACGCTACAGGGGTTGGCGCACCGAGCGGTGCATTAAGGACATAAGCCTTCTGTGCCGCAATGAGGACAATCCTCAGATCACGGACCCATTCCGCAATACTGGTACCATCATCTTTCAACTCTATTTCTCTAGGAACATATAAAAATTCAAGGGAGCTACAACGCGAGCAAATAATCTACAACATAATTTGCAAAGACACTACTGACTATGTTCATGATAATGAGTTCAATTAATCATATTACTGAATAACCCCCACTCAAATTGACATCCCTCCGGCCATTCGAGTGATACATGATCCAAATTCACCAACTCAAGTCCGATCATCACGTGAGTTGAGGTGGTTTCAATGGTGAACATCATCATGTTGATCATATCTACTATATGACTCATGTTTGACCTTTCGGTCTCTTGTGTTCCGAGGCCATGTCTGTACATGCTAGGCTCGTCAAGTTTAACCCGAGTGTTCTGCATGTGCAACACTGGCTTGCACCCGTTGTATGTGAACGTAGAGTCTATCACACCCGATCATCACGTGGTGTCTCGACACGACGAACTTTTGCAAAGGTGCACACTCGGGGAGAACACAAATTATCTTGAAATTAAGTGAGGGATCACCTTCTAATGCTACCATCGTCCTAAGTAAAACAAGGTGCATAGAAGGATTAACATCACATGCGAATCATCAATGACATGATATGGCCATGAACTTATGCTTTTGATCTCCATCTTGAAAGCACTGGCATGATCGCCATCGTCACCGGCATGACACCATGATCTCCATCATCTTGATCTCCATCAACGTGTTGCCATCGGGGATTTCGCGCCCACCATGATTCTACCACTATTGCTACCGTTTAGCGATAAAGTAAGGCATTACATAGCACTTAATGATTGACACGCAGGTCATACAATAATTAAAGACAACCCTATGGCTCCTGCCGGTTGCCGTACTCATCGACATGCAAGTCGTGATATTCTATACAAAACATGATCATCTCATACATCACATATATCTCATCATGTAAGTGGCCATATCACATCACAACATATCCTGCAAAAACAAGTTAGACGTCCTCTAATTGTTGTTGCATGTTTTACGTGGCTGCTACGGGTATCTAGCAAGAACAATTCTCACCTACGCAAAAACAACAACGGTGATACATAAGTTGCTTTTCAACCTTCTCAAGGACCTCCTTTGTCGAATCTGATCCAACTAAAGTAGGAGAAACAGACACCCGCCAGCCATCTTTGTGCAACGAGGTTACACGTCAGTCGATGGAAATGGTCTCTCGTAAGCGTACGAGTAAGGTTGGTCCGGGCCGCTTCATCCCACAATACCGCTGAACCAAAACACGACCAAGGGAGGAAGCAATCTAAGAATCAACGCCCACAAACTCTTTGTGTTCTACTCGAGATCTCATCTACACATAAACCTAGCTCATGATGCCGCTATTGGGGAACATTGCATGGGAAACAAAAAATTTCCTACGGACACGCAAGATCTATCCATGGTGATGAGCATCTACGAGAGGGAGAGTGGATCTACATACCCTTGTAGATCGCTCAGCGGGAAGCGTTAACAAACGCGGTTGGTGTAGTCGAACGTCTTTGTGATCCAAATCATCGAGCATCTCGCGAACTCATCATGATCCGTCTCGCGAACTCATCACGATCCGTCCCGCGATCTCATCACGATCCGTCTCGTGATCTTGATCACGGTCCTTCTGATCTAGCGCCAAACGGACAACACCTCCGCATTTAGCACATGTACAACTTGATGATGATCTCCGCCTTCTTGATCCAGCAAGAGGAAGCAGAGAGGTAGATGATTTCTCCGGCAGTGCAACGGCGTTGCGGCGATGGTGGTGGAGCTATTCGAGTAGGGCTTCGCCTAAGCACCGCTGAAAACCAATCTAGAGGAGAAACTGCGATCTGGAGGAGAGGTAGCACGTGGCTATTAGGGTTAGGTTTTTCCTCAAAATCCTCTAGTATATATAGGAGGGAGGGAGGGGAGTAGGCAGCCTCAAACCCTCAAGGTTTGGTCGAAATTGGATGTGGAGGAGTCCTACTCCAATCCTATTAGGAGTAGGATTCCTCCTTTCCACTTGGAAACTCTTTCCACCTCTCAACCTTTGGATTTTTTCCTTCTCAAACCACTCCAGCCGCATGGGCCCTTAGAGGAGGCTTCGGCCAGCCCAATAGGGGCTGGTTTACCTCCTCCCACATCCCATGTAGCCTCTTGGGTCGAAATACCTCTCCCGATGGTCCCCCGGTACACTACCGACACTCCCGGTACACTACCAATGAGCCCGAAACTTCTCCGGCGACCAAAACAGGACTTCCTATATATCAATCTTTACCTCCGTACCATTTCGGAGGTCCTCGTGATGTCTGGGATCTCATCTGAGACTCCGAACAACCTTCGGTCACCAGCATACATAACTCTATACTACCGAAACGTCACCGAACCTTAAGTGTGCAGACCCTGCGGGTTCGAGAACTATGTAGACATGACCGAGACACCTCTACGGTCAATAACCAATAGCGGGAACTAGATGTCCATATTGGTTCCTACATATTATACGAAGATCTTTATCGGTCGAACCTCTATGTCAAGGATTCAGTTAATCCCGTATGATGTTCCCTTTGTTCTTCGGTATGTTACTTGCCCGAGATTCGATCGTCGGTATCTCCATACCTAGTTCAATCCTCGTTACCTGCAAGTCTCTTTAACCGTTCCGTAATACAAGATCCCATGACTAATACTTAGTCACATTGCTTGCAAGGCTTATTGTGATGTTGTATTACCGAGTGGGCCCTAAGATACCTCTCCATCACACGGAGTAACAAATCCCAGTCTTGATCCGTGCCAACCCAACAGACACCCTCGGAGATACCTGTAGAGCACCTTTATAGTCACCCAGTTATGTTGCGACATTCGATACACACAAGGTACTCCTCCGGTGTCAGTGAGTTGCATGATCTCATGGTCATAGGAACAAATACTTGACATGCAGAAAACAGTAGCAATAAACTGACACGATCATATGCTACGTTTGTAGTTTGGGTCTTGTCCATCACATCATTCTCCTAATGACATGATCCCGTTATCAAATGACATCTCATGTCCATGACTAGGAAACCATAGCCATCTTTGATCAACGAGCTAGTCTATTAGAGGCATACTAGGGACATGGTGTTGTCTATGTATCCACACATGTATCTGAGTTTCCGATCAACACAATTATAGCATGGATAATAAACGATTATCATGAACAAGGAAATATGATAATAACCAATTTATTATTGCCTCTAGGGCATATTTCCAACATAAGCCGTCCCGGGTGTTGCCTTTATATTGGAGGTCAAGACCACGTGTTACACAAGTCTGAAACCGAATCTTACAACATGTCTGACTTTGTCTCTAAACGTGCCTAACCGACACTAGTAGGCTGTCTCCGGGCGGCCTACGTGCCTAAGCCTTGCATTTTCTTTCTGACTCTAGGCCTCCATCACGGCCCATATGGTGAGCCGCCGTGCAGCTCAATCTTCCTCTTCCAGCCCTTACGCTAACGAGCCGGCAGGTATGACCCGGACCCTCCTGGGCGGGTCTTACCACGGGGTTATATCCCCAATAGATACCGAGTCCGAAGACTTTGAGAAGGTTCCTCAAAGGAACCTAAGGGTTAAGCCCCTAGCTCGAAGGTAAGAATCCGAAGACTCCCGAGATATTTATGACAAGGTTTAGATGTTATTAATATGTGAGCGATGATGACCCACAAGTATAGGGGATTTATTGTAGTCCTTTGGGTAAGTAAGAGTGTCGAACCTAGCGAGGAGCAGAAGGAAATGACAAGCAGTTTCGGTAAGGTATTCTCTGCAAGAACTGAAATTATCAGTAACAGATAGTTTTGTGATAACATAATTGGTAACGAGTAATGAGTAACAAGTGTGGCAAAACTGCAGCAAGGTAGCCCTATACTTTTTGTAGCAAAGGACAGGCCTAGACAAACTCTTATATAAAGTAAAGCGCTCTCAAGGACACATGGGAATTTCCATCAAGCTAGTTTTCATCATGCTCATTTGATTCGTGTTCGTTACTTTGATAATTTGATATGTGGGTGGACCGGTGCTTGGGTGTTGCCCTTACTTGGACAACCTCCCACTTATGATTAACCTCTCTAGCAAGCATTAGCAACTATGAAAAAAGAATTAAGATAAATCTAACCATAGCATGAAACATGTGGATCCAAATCAGCCCCTTATGAAGCAACACATAAACTAGGGTTTAAGCTTCTGTCACTCTAGCAGCCCATCATCTACTTATTACTTCCCAATGCCTTCCCCTAGTCCCAAATAATGGTGAAGTGTTATGTAGTCGACATTCACATACCACCACTAGAGGAGAGACAACATACATCTCATCAAGATATCGAACGAATACCAAATTCACATGATTACTTATAACAAGACTTATCCCATGTCCTTAGGAACATATGTAAATACTCACAAAGCTTGGTCATGTTCATAATCAGAGGAGTAGTAATTATCATAAAGGATCTAAACATATGATCTTCCACCAAGTAAACCAACTAGCATCAACTACAAGGAGTAATCAACACTACTAGCAACCCACATGTACCAATCTAAGGTTTGAGACAAAGATCGGATATAAGAGATGAACTAGGGTTTGGAGAGGAGACGGTGCTGATGAAGATGTTGATGGATATTGACCCCCTCTCGATGAGAGGATCGTTGGTGGTGATGATGGCTTTGATTTCCCCTCCGGGAGGGAAATTTCCCCGGCAGAACAGCTCTGCCGGAGCTCTAGATTGGTTTTGCCCAAGTTCCGCCTCGAGACGGTGACGCTTCATCCCGAAAGCTATCTTCTGATTTTTCCAAGTCAAAACCCTTCATATAGCAGAAGATGGGCGTCAGGGACCTGCCAGGTGGGTCACAAGCCACCTAGGCGCGGCCAGGGGGTGGCCACGCTTGGTAGGCTTGTCACCTCCTGGTGGCCCCCCTCTGGTATTTGTTTCGCCCAATATTTTTTATATATTCAAAAACAATTCTCCGTAACTTTTCAGGACTTTTGGAGTTGTGTAAAATAGGTATCTCAGATTTGCTCCTTTCCCAGTCCGGAATTCCAGCTGCTGGCATTCTCCCTCTTCATGTAAACCTTGTAAAATAAGAGAGAAAAGGCATAAGTATTGTGCCATAACATGTAACAACATCCCATAATGCAATAAATATCAATATAAAAGTATGATGCAAAATGGACGTATCAACCGCCTTTTGATGTGCATCCCACCGCGTGTTCTCCCCATCGATCAAGTCTCAGACGGGGAGACTGTTGGGGAACGTTGCATGGGAAACAAAAATTTTCCTACGCACACGCAAGATCTATCCATGGTGATGAGAATCTACGAGAGCGAGAGTGGATCTACATACCCTTGTAGATTGCTAAGCGGGAAGCATTAAGAAACGCGGTTGGTGTAGTCGAACGTCTTCACGATCCAAATCGTCGAGCGTCCCGCGATCCAATCATGATCCGTCCCGATCAAGTACCGAACGGACGACACCTCCGTGTTCAGCACACATACAACTTGATGACAATCTCCACCTTCTTAATCCAGTAAGAGGGAGCGCAGAGGTAGACGAGTTCTCTGGCAGCGTGACGGCGCCGCGGCGATGGTGGTGGAGTAATTCCGGCAGGGCTTCGCCTAAGCACTACAGAAAACCGATCTAGAGGAGAAACTATGCACTAGAGAATAGGGTAGCACGTGGCTCAAAATCAAGTGAAAAAACCCTAAAACCTCTAGTATATATAAGAGGAAGAGAGGAGGAGGCTTGGCGCAAGGGACAAGCCCTCAAGGCTTCGGCCAAAGTGGGAGGAGAGGAGGAATCCTCCTCCAATCCTAGTAGGACTAGGACTCCTTCCTATTTTGCATTTTTCCACCTTTTCTCTTTGGGACTTCCAGCAGCCCACTAAGGACTGGTATTCACTCTCCCATAGCCCATGTATCCTCTTGGGTCGAAATACCCCTCCTGATGGTCTCCCGGTAAACTACCGGCATTCCCGATACACTACCGATGAGCCCAAAACTTTTCCGGCAACAAAAATAGGACTTCCTATATATCATTTTTTACCTCCGAACCATTCCGGAGCTCCTCGTGACGTCCGGGATCTCATATGGGACTCCGAACAACCTTCGGTCACCACCATGCATAACTCTATACTACCGAAACGTCACCAAACCTTAAGTGTGCAGACCCTGCGGGTTCGAGAACTATGTAGACATGACCGAGACACCTCTATGGTAAATAACCAATAGCGGGAACTAGATGTCCATATTGGTTCCTACATATTATACGAAGATCTTTATCGGTCGAACCTCTATGTCAAGGATTTAGTTAATCCTGTATGATGTTCCCTTTGTTCTTCGGTATGTTACTTGCCCGAGATTCGATCGTCGGTATCTCCATACCTAGTTCAACCTCATTAACGACAAGTCTCTTTACTCATTCCGTAATACAAGATCCCGTGACTAACACTTAGTCATATTGCTTGCAAGCTTATTTTGATGTTGTATTACCGAGTGGGCCCTGAGATACGTCTCCGTCACACGGAGTAACAAATCCTAGTCTTGATCCATGCCAACCCAACAGACACCCTCGGAGATACCTGTAGAGCACCTTTATAGTCACCCAGTTACGTTGCGACATTTGGTACACACAAGGCACTCTTTCGGTGTTCGTGAGTTGCATGATCTCATGGTCATAGGAACATATACTCGACATGCAGAAAACAGTAGCAATAAACTGACACGATCATATGCTACGTTTGTAGTTTGGGTCTTGTCCATCACATCATTCTCCTAATGATGTGATCCCGTTATCAAATGACATCACATGTCTATGGATAGGAAACCTTGACCATATTTGATCAACGAGCTAGTTCACTAGAGGGATACTAGGGACAAAGTGTTGTCTATTTACCCACACATGTAATGTGTTTCCAATCAATACAATTATAGCATGGATAATAAACGATTATCATGAACAAGGAAATATAATAATAAAAACTTTATTTATTACCTCTAGGGCATATTTCCAACAGTCTCCCACTTGCACTAGAGTCAATAATCTGGTTCACATCACTATGTGATTTATATTGTAATGAATCGAACACCCATGCAGTTCTGGTGTTGATCATGTTTAGCCCTTGGAAGAGGTTTAGTCAACGGGTCTGCAACATTCAGATTCATGTGCACATTGCAAATATTTATGTCCTTCTCCTCGATGTAATCCCTGATGGAGTCGAACCGTTGCTTTATGTGTCTGGTCCTCTTGCGAAACCTTGGTTCCTTGGGCAGAGCAATGGCACCAGTGTTGTCACAGAACATATTCATTGGATTCAGTGCACTGGGCACTACTCCAAGATCTGTCATGAACTGCTTCATCCATACACCTTCCTTTGCCGCCTCCGAGGCTGCGATGTATTCCGCTTCGCACGTAGAATCGGCCACCACGCTTTGCTTGGAACTGCACCAGCTTACCGGTCCCCCGTTGAGAATAAATACGTATCCGGTTTGTGACTTAGAGTCATCCGGATCAATGTCAAAGCTTGCATCGACGTAACCCTTTACGGTGAGCTCTTCATCACCTCCATAAACAAGAAACATTTCCTTAGTCCTTTTCAGGTACTTAAGGATATGCTTGACCGCCACCCAGTGCTCCATGCCAGGATCACTTTGAAACCTTCCGGTCATACTTATGGCAAGGCTGACGTCAGGTCTTGTGCACAACATGGCATACATGACAGAGCCTATGGCTGAAGCATAGGGGATGACACTCATCTTTTCTCTATCTTATACAGTCACTGGGCATTAAGTCTTACTCAACTTCACACCTTGTAACACAGGCAAGAACCCCTTCTTGGACTGTTCCATTTTGAACTTCTTCAAAACTTTATCAAGGTATGTGCTTTGTGAAATTGCTATTAAGCATCTCGATCTATCTCTATAGATCTTAATGCCTAATATGAAAGCAGCTTCTCCTAGGTCCTTCATTGAAAAACTCTTGTTCAAATATTCCTTCACGCTTTCTAGCATTACTATATTGTTTCCAATCAGCAATATGTCATCCACATATAATATTAGAAACGCTATAGAGCTCACCTCATCAAAGCGCTTATTCCAACTCTGAGATGCTTGCACCAGCCCATAAATGGATCGCTGGAGTTTGCAAACTTTGTCAGCATTCTCTGGATCGACAAAACCTTCGGGTCGCATCATATACAACTCTTCCTCAAGGAAACCGTTGAGGAACGCTGTTTTGACATCCATCTGCCAAATTTCATAGTCGAAATAAGTAGCTATTGCTAACATGATTCTCACAGACGGGCAGACTGTTGGGGAACGTTGCATGGGAACCAAAAATTTTCCTACGCACACGCAGGATCTATACATGGTGATGAGCATCTACGAGAGGGAGAGTGGATCTATGTACCCTTGTAGATCACTAAGAAGGAAGCGTTAAGAAATGTGGTTGCTCTAGTCGAACGTCTTCGCGATCCAAATCGCCGAGCGTCCCACAATCCAATCACGTTCCGTCCTGATCAAGTATCGAACGGATGGCACCTCCGCGTACAGCACACGTACAGCTTGATGACGATCTCTGCCTTCTTGATCTACAAAGAGGGAGCGGAGAGGTAGACGAGTTCTCCGGCAGCATGATGGCGCCGCGGCGATGGTGGTGGAGTAATTCCAGCAGGGCTTCGCCTAAGCACTACAGAAAACCGATCTAGAGGAGAAACCATGCACTAGAGAATAGGGTAGCATGTGGCTGAAAATCAAGTGCAAAACCCCTAAAACCTCTAGTATATATAAGAGGAAGAGAGGAGGAGGCTTGGCGCAAGGTCCAAGCCCTCTAGGCTTTGGCCGGAGTGGGAGGAGAGGAGGAATCCTCCTCCAATCCTAGTAGGACTAGGACTCCTTCCTATTTTGCCTTTTTTGCCTTTTTCCTCCTTTTCTCTTTGGGCTTTTCTTTCCCAGCCGCATGGGCCTTGTGTGGGACTTCCAGTAGCCCACTAAGGGCTAGTATTCACTCTCCCACATCCCATGTATTCTCTTGGGTCGAAATACCCCTCCCGATGGTCTCCCGGTACACTACCGATGAGCCCAAAACTTTTCCGGTGACCAAAATAGGACTTCCTATATATCAATTTTTACCCCCGGTCCATTCCGGAGATCCTCATGACGTCCGGGATCTCATCAGGGACTCCGAACAACCTTAAGTCACCAGCATGCATAACTCTATACTACCGAAACGTCACCAAACCTGAAGTGTGCAGACCCTGCGGGTTCGAGAAATATGTAGATATCACCGAGACACCTCTACGGTCAATAACCAATAGCGAGACCTGGATACCCATATTGGTTCCTACATATTCTACAAAGATCTTTATCGTTCGAACCTCTAGGTCAAGGATTCAGTTAATCCCGTATGATGTTCCCTTTGTTCTTCGGTATGTTACTTGCCCGAGATTCGATCGTCGGTATCTCCATACCTAGTTCAACCTCATTACCGGCAAGTCTCTTTACTCGTTCCGTAATACAAGATCCCGTGACTAACACTTAGTCATATTGCTTGCAAGGCTTATTGTGATGTTGTATTACCGAGTGGGCCCTGAGATACCTCTGCGTCACACGGAGTAACAAATCCTAGTCTTGATCCATGCCAACCCAACAGACACCCTCGGAGATACCTGTAGAGCACCTTTATAGTCACCCAGTTACATTGCGACATTTCGTACACACAAGGCACTCTTTCGGTGTCCATGATTTGCATGATCTCATGGTCATAGGAACATATACTTGACATGCAGAAAACAGTAGCAATAAACTGACACGATCATATGCTACGTTTGTAGTTTGTGTCTTTTCCATCACACCATTCTCCTAATGATGTGATCCCGTTATCAAATGACATCTCATGTCCATGGCTAGGAAACCTTAGCCATCTTTGATCAATGAGCTAGTCTATTAGAGGCATACTAGGGACACAGTGTTGTCTATTTACCCACACATGCAATGTGTTTCCAATCAATGCAATTATAGCATGGATAATAAACGATTATCATGAACAAGGAAATATAATAATAAACACTTTATATATTACCTCTAGGGCATATTTCCAACAGTCTCCCACTTGCACTAGAGTCAATAATCTAGTTCACATCACTATGTGATTTACATGGTAATGAATCGAGCACACATACAATTCTCATGTTGATCATGTTTAGCCCTTGGAAGAGGTTTAGTCAACGGGTCTGCAACATTCAGATCCGTGTGCACTTTGCAAATATTTATGTCCTTCACCTTGATGTAGAACCGGATGGAGTTGAAGCGTCGCTTTATGTGTCTGGTCCTCTTGTGAAACATTGGTTCCTTGGCTAGAGCAATGGCACCAGTGTTGTCACAGAACAGGTTTATTGGATTCAGTGCACTGGGCACTACTCCAAGATCTGTCATGAACTGCTTCATCCAGACACCTTCCTTCGCTGCCTCCAAGGCTGCGATGTACTCCGCTTCGCACGTAGAATCAGCTACCATGCTTTGCTGGGAACTGCACCAGCTTACCGCTCCCCCGTTAAGAACAAATACGTATCCGGTTTGCGATTTAGAATCGTCCGGATCAGTGTCAAAGCTTGCATCGACGTAACCCTTTACGACGAGCTCTTCATCACCTCCATAAACGAGAAACATGTCCTTAGTCCTATTAAGGTACTTAAGGATATTCTTGACCACTTGCTAGTGCTCCACTCCAGGATCACTTTGAAACCTTCCGGCCATACTTATGGCAAGGCTGACATCAGGTCTTGTGCACAACATTGCATACATGATAGAGCCTATGGCTGAAGCATAGGGGATGACGCTCATCTTTTCTTTATCTTCTGCAGTCACTGGGCATTGAGTCTTACTCAACTTCACACCTTGTAACACAGGCAAGAACCCCTTCTTGAACTATTCCATTTTGAACTACTTCAAAACTTTATCAAGGTATGTTCTCTGTGAAAGTGCTATTAAGCGTCTCGACCTATCTCTATAGATCTTAATGCCTAATATTAAAGCAACTTCTCCTAGGTCCTTCATTGAAAAACTCTTATTCAAATACTCCTTCACGCTTTCCAGCATTTCTATATTGTTTCCAATCAGCAATATGTCATCCACATATAACACTAGAAACGCTATAGAGCTCCCACTCACTTTCTTCTAAATACAAGCTTCTCCATAAACTTGTATAAACCCAAACGCTTTGATCACCTCATCAAAGCGCTTATTCCATCTCCGAGATGCTTGCACCAGTCCATAAATGGATCGCTGGAGTTTGCAAACTTTTCAGCATTCTCTAGATTGACAAAACCTTCGGGTTGCATCATATACAACTCATCCTCAAGGAAACCATTGAGGAACGCCGTTTTTACATCCATCTGCCAAATTTCATAGTCGAAATAAGCAGCTATTGCCAACATGATTCTGATAGACTTAAGCATCGCTACGGGCCAGAAAGTCTCATCGTAGTCAACTCCTTGAACTTGTGAAAAACCATTTGCCACAAGTCGAGCTTTATAGACGGTGACATTACCGTCCACGTCCGTCCTCTTCTTATAGATCCATTTGTTCCGAATGGCCTTTCGCCCTTCAGGTAGTACTTCCAAAGTCCATACTTTGTTTTCATACATGGATCCCATCTCGGATTTCATGGCCTCTAACCATTTCTCGGAATCCGGGCCCATCACTGCTCCTCCATAGCTCGTAGGTTCATTGTTGTCTAACAACATGACCTCCAAGACAGGGTTGCCGTACCACTCAGGAGTAGTACGCGTCCTTGTCGACCTACGAGGTTCAATAGCAGCTTGATCCGAAGATTCATGATCATCATCATTAACTTCCTCTTCTACCGTCGTAGGTTCGACAAAAACATCTTTCTGCGCTACGCCACTTTTCGGTTGAAGTAAAGGTTCAATAACCTCATCAAACTCTATTTTCCTCCCACTCAATTCTTTCGAGAGAAACTCTTTCTCAAGAAATGTTCCATTCTTAGCGACAAACACTTTGCCTTCGGATCTGGGATAGAAGGTATACTCGCCTGTCTCTTTCGGGTATCCTATGAAGACGCATTTCTCCGCTTTGGGTTCCAGCTTTTCAGGCTGAAGCTTTTTGACATAAGCATCACGTCCCCAAACTTTAAGAAACGACAACTTTGGCCTTTTGCCAAACCACAGTTCATATGGCGTTGTCTCAACGGATTTCGATGGTGCCCTATTTAAAGTGAATGCAGCTATCTCTAATGCATAACCCCAAAACGATAGTGGCAAATCGGCAAGAGACATCAGAGAACGCACCATATCTAATAAGGTTCGATTACGACGTTCAGACACACCATTACGCTGTGGTGTTCCGGGCGGTGTCAACTATGAAACAATTCCACATTGTCTTAAGTGACTGCCAAACTCATAACTCAGATATTCACCTCCTCGATCAGATCGCAGAAATTTAATCTTCTTGTTACGATGATTCTCAACTTCACTCTGAAATCTAGAGGAGCATCGGTGGAACGGGTAGCACGTGGCCATAAAATCTGTCCAAAAACCACCCACCCCACCTGTATATAAAGGAGGAAGGAGGAGGCAGCCTTGGCGCAAGGCCAAGGCCTCTAGGAGTCGGCCGAAGTGGAGGGGAGCAATCCTACTCCACCTCCAATCCTAGTTGGAGTAGGATTGCTTCCTATTGGCTGATTTTTCCTCTTTTTCCTTTAGGAATTTCTTCCCCTATGCCATGGGTCTTTGTGGCTGTTTCCCCAGACCACTAAGGGCTGGTTATTATTCTCCCACAGCCCATGGACCTCTTGGGGTCGAAATACCTCTCCCGGAGGCCTCTCGGTACACTACCGGCACTCCCGGTACACTACCGATGAGCCCGAAACTTTTCCGGCGACCAAACTGGGACTTCCTATATATGAATCTTTACCTCCGGACCATTCTAGAGCTCCTCGTGACATCCGAGATCTCATCCAGGACTCCGAACAACCTTCGGTCACCACCATACACAACTCTATACTACCAAAACGTCACCGAACCTTAAGTGTGCAGACCCTACGGGTTCGAGAACTATGTAGACATGACCGAGACACCTCTATGGCCAATAACAATTGGTGGGACCTGGACGTCCACATTGGTTCCTACATATTCTACTAAGATCTTTATCGGTCGAACCTGTATGTCAAGGATTCAGTTAATCCCGTATAACGTTCCCTTTGTTCTTCGGTATGTTACTTGCCCGAGATTCGATCGTCGGTATCTCCATACCTAGTTCAACCTCGTTACCGGCAAGTCTATTTACTCGTTCCATAATACAAGATCCCGCAACTAACAATTAGTCACATTGCTTGCAAGGCTCATTGTGATGTTGCATTACCGAGTGGGCCCCGAGATACCTCTCCGTCACACGGAGTAACAAATCCCAGTCTCGATCCATGCCAACTCAACAGACACCATCCGAGATACCTGCAGAGCATCTTTATAGTCACCCAGTTACGTTGCGATGTTTGATACACACAAGGCACTCCTCCGATATCCGTGAGTTGCATGATCTCATGGTCATAGGAACATATACTTGACATGTGGAAAACAGTAGCAATAAACTGACACGATCATATGCTACGTTTGTAGTTTGGGTCTTGTCCATTACATCATTCTCCTAATGATGTGATCTCGTTATCAAATGACGTCACATGTCAATGGCTAGGAAACCCTGACCATCTTTGATCAATGAGCTAGTTCACTAGAGGCATACTAGGGACGCAGTGTTGTCTATTTACCCACACAAATGTGTTTCCAATCAATGCAATTATAGCACGGATAATAAACGATTATCATGAACAAGGAAATATAATAAGAAACACTTTATATATTGCCTCTAGGGCATATTTCCAACAGTCGCATCCCACACCTTAGGGTATCGAGAAGGATACCACAGAGGTGTCATCCCACCAGGCTCCTTTGGAGCTGAACACCAGTGGTGGGGGTGCCGATGTCATGGCCAAGGTTAATGCCTCGACCGCCAAAGACCGGGAGGAGGAGCCCCTCCCGGGAACTGAGGAGATCGAACGAAGGGATGTCCAGTCCCCTCCAAGGCCGTCTCGGGAGCGTACCACACCTCCGGAGCAACCGGTTCAATGCCCGATTGGAAATCGGTGTAACCGATCACCGATGGCCCCTCCGACCATTGGTCGACTAGTTATGGAGGAGGCTCTAGCATGCGCCTCCATCTCCGAGGATCACCGCGCCCTTATGGGTGCGGTTTTGCAAAGCATTCAGTCCATTGATAGCGGACCGAAGGAGGACTTCAACGGTCTCCTGACGGGCTTCCAGGCGAGCCACGTAATGGAATATTAATTTGTTACATTTGTACTATCATTATATATATAGCATCCCTCGAGCCCTAGGTGAGTTTAGAAAAACTCACCTGGGGATCAACCATAAATAGTGTCCAGAATGTTCGAACGGCCCTTAAGAGGACCTGACATGGGGTCATGTTTATGACAGTTCGGAGGTTTGAACCCATGTAATCTAATAGAGATTTATTATTTGTAGGCTTCATCGTCGGCAGCGACAGCTAATGCCGCCAAGCTAGACGAGCTAAATCGGAAGCTCAAGATGTCCGACGATGAGCTTGCTGCTTTGAACATGAGATTCGACGAGGCGCGAGGTAAGCCATATTGTCAAATCCGATTTTTCATCACTAGTGATTCGTACTATTGACATAGTATGGTTATATGTTTGATGCTTACACAGCCTTGGTAAAGTAAATTGAGAAGCTCAAGGCCGAGCTACAGAAGGCGAAGCAAGAGGCCGCGAACGAGAAGGCGGCAGCCGAACAAGCGGCTACCGCACTTTTCGCTCTAAAAGCCACGAACGCCAAGCATGAGGCTCGAGTGGAGGAAATCCAATAGGAGATCAAGGACGCCAGCCAGAAGTGTGAGGACCTTGAGCATAAAGACAAGGAACAGGCCATCAAACTATCCACCCTGAAATTCGATCTCCACAAAGAGCGGGTGGATAGGCGGTCCTTTGAAGAGAAAGTCTGTCAAGTTAAGGATATCATAGATGGTAAGCCGTATTTACCGCAATGTGTCTTTGGTGGTAGCAGGTTCGCATTTCTCACCTAAGTGTGGCATTCCTCAGGCGCCTACTCAGACCTCCAGAAGAGCATAGCAAACACGAACAAGTTCTATGCTTCGCGGGGAGAAGGAGATGAAGCTCAACTATTCTAGGCACAATTTGAAGCCTTCGACCGCTCTCCTCTCCTTATTGAGCAGTTGAAGCAGCTGATGGAGCTACACTGGATGTCGGAGCCGGCCATGAAGGATCTATGTATCCGGCTATGGCCCAACGAGCCATTGCCAAGCAGCTACTTCGGCCTGGTGCAGAAGCTGAGAGATGCGTCGCCTCGGATCGATGCGCTAAGGCATTCCTCCTGTATCGTGGGAGCTCCGATGGCCTTTGCGAGGTCCAAGGTGCACTGGCCGGGGCTTGATCCGATGAAGATAGCCACCGCTCCTCCGCCTCCTGGAAAGGAGCATAGGTGCCCTGAGCGGTACTTCTCCGTACTTATGGAGGGTGCTCGGGCGATAGAGGCTCAGTGTTTGAAACAAAACATTTATGAGTAAATGCGTTGTAATATGTCTAAAGACCTTTTAACACTTGTATGTTTATGGTGCATGTTTTGTCATGTCTTTCATGTTTTGCATTCGTTATAACTCTTGTGTGGCCGTTCAAACTGAAAGTTGCGAGTCGTCGGCTTTAGCCCCCATGTAGATACTACACGAGGTGTCTCTTCCTACGCACTGTGACCCTTAGCCGAGCTAACGGTACCCAAAGGCGGTACTACAGGGCGGACAAGGCAATCAGACCATAATGCTTTATTATTTTCACTTAGCCGTAGGAGCGCGAAAAAGGAATGTGGGGGGCTAATGACTAGCCCCCAATGGTTTGTGATGTTCAAATAAACCATGGCTAAAGCTGATATCACATTGTTTGGACGAATACCAAACCCAACATATGACATGGAATAACCTCTAACGAGGTTTTTAGTATCATACTTAAGATCAGATTTGTAGACCAGTTCTCGCATACTATGACAGTCAGTTTTTGGCTTTCTCCCCTGAGGTGCTTGACCAGACTAGCTGGAAACACAATCGTAGTGGTTCTCCCTTTGCCCTTTTAGCCGAACGAGCAGAACGTAAAGGGGCAAGCACAGGAGCCGGGCAACCCACCTATTGACCCAAGACATAGTTCGGAACCAATGCATATAAAGTGAATTCAAGACACTGAACGCATAATCAATTGTGCGTAGGGAGATTTTATAAACTCGAGCATGTTGGGTTCAACTGCAGGTGCATCGCATGCAAATCAAAAATTTCCTACGTGCAAAACAACCAAGAACATGCTACGAAGATGGATCACAAATCATTACCACTAGACGCACAGTGCCGTGTAGCGGAAGTAGAGTTGGGGCAGCGCATTCGTGTGGTCCGTCTCCTACTCTTCCGATCTCCCTCGAACAGCCGACCCGATCTCCCTCGAACAGCCGGTCACCGGATCCCACGTATAGGTTCACCAGAGCGGCGCAAGTGCACCGCCTCTAACGGTCTGCGCGTGCATGAGGAACACCATGCGGCGGACTGCTAGATCCGATCACACAGTCGGCGGCGGCAAGTGGAGGTGGCTAGTTGCAACTCATGCAAATCCCTAATGACGGCGCCAAAGCGATCAACCAGATGGGTGTGCCGCACCTCCACTATATATAGGCATCTGGCGCGGGCTCAACTCTTGGGCCTTGCACGGATCCTAAAGCCATGTGTTCCTTCCCTTAAGCGCGCGACCCTTTAGGTTCTCGTCCACTTGGTCGTGAGTCAAATCACATCCGACTCAACCGATCGGTAGCGGCCTCTAGCAAAAGCTGCTGACTCCAAGTGTCTGATGAAGCTGGTTAGACGAACCCGTACTTCACACTTCTGTTCCCTTTGCCACACGATATATGTTGTTGTGCACAAGGCGACATGGTCATCCTTGTTACAGCATGACCTCTTTCTCGTTCTAGTGAATCTGACCAACACTCCGGATTATCTCATAATCCTCATCGCATGGTCATGCTTATCCAGGTCGCATCACCCGAGGGGCCCAGAGTATATCTCTCCTGATCGAAGGGGCAAATCCCATCTTGCTCAACCATGTCTCGCAGGATGGGTATGGACAAGCCCGAAACCTACCTTTGTAACTACCTAGTCACGAAGTAGCTTTTGGTGGGCCCAAAGCAAGTCTGTCACCATCTCGAGTACATGCACCAGCTCAGGTCTTAGGACGTAGAACGTATGTTGTACTAAGGACTCATAGATGATCTATCGATGCGTCTCATAGTTGGGTCTGTCCAACTCAGACCTTATCTCAACTCGGATCTGACTATGTCGAATCTGACCATACCTTTTCGAGTCCATATTATCTGGCTAGCATCCAATGCTACATGGTCACCGAGACTGGAGCATCCATCGTGTCATATGCTAGTCTAACTAGCTGCGCGTCCACATAACCCTTTCGACTAGGGACCATTTAGGACAGTCATCATACAATGCATAGTCTCACAAACAAGTCACATACTTGTTAATACACATCAATGATAATGTCCATGGACTATCCTTATTCATAAACACATAGTAAATGTCATCATACATGATTGTCTCTAGGGCATATCTCCAACAGAGCCCCTAGTCTATTAGCCGGTTGCATCGTAATGTGTACCAAACAGGTTCGCAAAAAGAGGGAGAAAATAGAGTATGTGCCAAAAAGGACAGCGAAGCAACCACGTATAATGGTTTTATATTTTTCTCAAAAACTCTTATTGTTCAAATTGCAGAGGCATCTATTTACAGGTATTTGAAAATGAAATATAAATTTTACAGGAGTGGTTGTACCAGGGGTCTTCGATGAGTGACCTGACGTCCTCAATGTGCCCTGTCGCTTGTCCGCTCCTGTGCCACCTAGGGAGTTGTGTACCTCAATGGGTGTTGTTGTTCGACGAACGGACCTTGGAAACGAAATCTTGAGAGGTCGGCGAAGTTTAGATGAGCTTTACACCTTTAGCAGGCCCTTGATGGTACCCGCAATGTGTTAGAAGACATTTAATGGTAGTAGTTCAGTCCAGCCGAATACATACACTTTGATAGTTTTCCCCACCGCCACCCATGGAATCTTGAGCGCGAAGTTATGCTTGACACGTGCTTTGATGGCCCTAGGGTTGTGCAGTGGGGGTGAGTCCCTATTTATGGGGAGACGAAGGTTCTGGGAGTTTGGGCTGAGACTGAGCTTGCTTCCCAGTCTTACGTGCCTTTACGGCAGGTGTCGGCGTTTGCTGATCATCATTGTAATGGAATTCGGCTGCCAGGGCCAATGCATGTTCCTCAGTTCATAGAGAGCGCTCTGTGTTGCCGTTGACAGTAATGACCCCCTTGGGGCCGGGCATCTTGAGCTTGAGGTATGCGTAGTGTGGGACGGCATTAAAGCGAGCGAACGCTATACGACCTAGAAGGGCGTGATAGCCACTGCGGAAAGATACAATGTCGAAGATCAAGTCTTCGCTTCAAAAGTTATCGGGCGAACCGAACACTACTTCCAGGCTTATAGAGCATGTGCACTGGGCTTCGACACCTGGAATCACTCCTTTAAAGGTAGTGTTGCTGGGTGTGATCCTTGATGGATCTATACCCATCTTTTTCACCGTGTCTGAGTAAATCAGATTAAGGATACTTCCTCCTTCCGTTAGGACTTTAGTAAGGCGATACCCGTCTATGATGGGGTCTAGGACGAGGGCGGCCGAGCCCCCATGACAGATACTGGTCGGGTGGTCGCGCCAATCGAAGGTGGTCAGGTACGCCGACCATGGATTGTACTTTGGGGCTACAGGCTCTATGGCGTAGACCTCTCAAAGGGCACGCTTTCTCTCCTTCTGGGGTATAGGAGTGGTGTATATCATATTTACGGTTTTTACCTCTAGAGGGAACTTCTTTTGTCCATCGTTGATCAGACCGCGAGGCTCATCCTCGTCCTTGCTATGTGGGCACTTGCCTTGATCCTTGGTTGAGAGTGTGCCGACCTGTTTGAATATCCAACTGTTACTTTTGGTGTGATTGGCAGGCTTCTCTTGAGTGCCATGGATCTGGCAAGGCCTCTCCATGATCATGTCCAGCGGGGTGGGTCCGTCGCGATTGCCTTTAGGAGGCTTCTTCCTCTGCCCTGGTCAGGAGTTGCGGAAGCTGGCATTGACGGGCGTGTCATTGGCATCACTATTGCTATGCCGACGCTTATTCTTGTTGCGCTTTGGTTTCCTGTTTTGTCCTGAACTTCGGAGGTTCCAGGGTCTTCGGGGTTGTGGCTCCGTCTTGCTAGCCAGTTAACCTCGCCCACGCAAAAGTGGGTCATGAGTGATGTAAGGGCGGACATTGTCCTAGGTTTATCCTGTCCGAGCTGACGAGCCAACCATTCATCCTGAATATTGTGCATGAAGGAGGCTATTGCCTCGGCGTCCGGGAAGTCAACGATCTGCCTTTTCTTGGTCAAGAACCGATTCTAGAATTGCCGCGCGGGCTCTCCCGACTTCTGGACAATGTTGCTCAGGTCGGAGGAGTCCGGCGGCCGAACATAGGTGCCCTGGAAGTTAGATCGGAATGCATCCTCTAGGTTCTCCCAGCACCTGATGGAGTTTTCGGGGAGGCTGTTTAACCAGTGCCTAGCTGGCCCTTTAAGCTTTAGGGGTAGTTACTTAATGGCGTGGAGATCATCTCCTCGCGCCATGTGTATGTGGAGGAGGAAATCCTCAATCCATACGGCTGGGTCAGTTGTCCCATCGTATTGCTCTATGTTCACGAGTTTAAACACCTCCGGGAACTGGTGTTGCATCACCTCGTACATGAAGCATGGTAGGTGGACAACGCTTCTGACCCGAGATATGTCACACCGATAGTCGGTGTCTGCTCTAGCTCAGTTTCGTTCTCGACCTTGATTGTTGTGGTCGAGCCAAGGCCGGTACCCGTCCCGTCGATCGGGTGATTACCCTCTGGATTCGTAGATGGATCTTGTGCAACCTGCCCTATGGTCCAGGTCGTGCCGCAGGTCAAACCTGTCATCGGGCTCTATTGGCTCTTTTCCCCGTCTTCGGGGTATCGCCGGCCAATAATCGGTGTCGTCAGCCATCCTGTATCGTCCTTGAGGGGGGCGGTCTAGCTTGTCATATGGGTATGTTTGGGAGACGGTGTGTCAGTAAGCTCTTCATCGAATTATGGTAGCGGCCTTCTATGTGGATAGCTTTTAGGTTGGTCCAAGAGACCGGTACTGTATCCTTCCTCGGTTGAGAGGACTCTCGTCCATTGATCGTTGAGGTTGTCTTGTTCAGCTTTAAGCTGCTGTTCTTTTGCTTTCAGGCTATGGGCCGTGGCTATAAGCTGTTGCCTGAACAATTCCTGATCTTCAAGGTTATCAGTGATGGCGAAGTCATCAGCTTCCGAGATGTCTTCCACCTCAACAAGGAGGGGGGGGGGTAATTGTCATCCTCAGAATCATATAGGTCCTCGGGGTTGAGTGATCTTCCGGTCTCTCCTGACCCTCTACCAGGTGTTCGGGGATATCAGGATCGTCGAGGTCTTCCGGGGTATCTCCATCCCCAGTGCCGACGATAGCTTTTCTTCCCTTTTTCCTTTTGATTGCTTATGCGGCTTCCGGCGCCTTGACGACGCTTCACCCTATTTGTCGCCATCGTTTTTAGGTGTGTGCTCGCCGTTAGCGGCTGGAGTGTCCACCATATAGACGTCGTACGTGGAGGTGGCAGCTCATCGCCCTGTGCTTTTGGGGGTGGGGGCGAAATCTTCCTCATCCATGTATTCTGCCTCCTCGGAGGCATAGTCTAACATCTCGGTTAAATCCTCGATAATGGCTACCAAGTGGGTGGTGGGTGGGATGAAAAATTCGCCCTGACCCGCCTTGAGACCGATCTGAGCATAGATTGGCCTTGGGTCGTCAGTAATTATCATCGATGAGATCCGATCTAGGGCATCGTTGAGTCTCGAGAGCTTGATCGGGTCGACCTGTGCTACTTCTCGAGCATGCGTTGGTTTCCCGTGAAGAGGAACGGTTTGATGCAACAAAGTTGATAAGTATTTCCCTTAGTTCTTGAGAACCAAGGTATCAATCCAGTTAGAGATACAAGCGAGTCACCAATAGATGTACCTGCACAAAGAATCAAACTCTTGCACCCAACGCTATATAGGGGTTGTCAATCCCTTCACGGTTACTTGCAAGGATGAGATCTAATAGAGATAGATATAATAGGATGCTTGAACGAAAACTAAAAATAAAAGTGAAAATAATGCAGAAAGTATTTTTGGTATTTTTGGTTTTAGATGTGAAAGTATAATATGGAAAATAGACCCGGGGGTCATAGGTTTTAGTAGATGACTTCGCTCATGATGGCAAGTATTACAATGGGTGAACAAATTACTGTCGAGCAATTGATAGAAAAATGAATAATTATAAAGATATCCAAGGCAATTATTATGCATATAGGCATCACGTCCGTGTCAAGTAGACCAAAACGATTCTGCATCTACTACTATTACTCCACACATCGACCGACTCCTACTTGCATCTAGAGTATTAAGTTCATGAAAAACAGAGTAACGCATTAAGTTAGATGACATGATGTAGAGGGATAAACTCAAGCAATTTGATGAAAACACTATCTTTTTACCCTTGATGGCAACAATACAA
The DNA here is from genome assembly GCA_022496015.1 of Hordeum marinum. Classification (NCBI taxonomy): domain Eukaryota; kingdom Viridiplantae; phylum Streptophyta; class Magnoliopsida; order Poales; family Poaceae; genus Hordeum; species Hordeum marinum. The sequence continues at coordinate 448,539,079 of CM039676.1, forward strand.
TACATGCCTCGCTACCCCTACTTTGTCACTGGGTGAGGACACCGCAAGATTGAACCCAAAACTAAGCACTTGTCCCATTGCAAGAATTACCAATCTAGTTGGCCAAACCAAAGCAATAACTTGAAGAGACTTGCAAAGATATGAAATCATGCATATAAGAATTCAGGAAAGACTCAAATAATATTCATGGATAATCTGAACATAAACCCAAAATTCATCAGATCTCGACAAACACACCGCAAAAGAGTATTACATCGGATAGATCTCCATGAAGATCATGAAGAACATGGTATTGAAAAGCAAAGAGAGAGAAGAAGCCATCTAGCTAATAGATATGGACCCGTAGGTCTATGGTGAACTACTCACGGATCATCGGAGGGGCAATGGAGTTGATGTAGATGCCCTCCGTGATTGAATCCCCCTCCGACAGATTATCGGAAAAGGCTCCAAGATTGAATCTCTCGGGAATGGAAGCTTCTGGCGGCGGAAAAGTGTTTTCGCGGCTCGTTCTGATAATAATGGACTATTTGGGAATTTAGAGGCCTAAGATTAGGGTTAGGGGAACTGTCGTGGGCCCACAAGCCTGCCCGGCGTGGCCTACCCCCCTGGCCGCGCCCCTAGGGCTTGTGGCCCCACGGTGGCTCCTCTGCCTTGGTTATCAAGTCTCGTAGTTTCCTTTTGTTCCAGGAAAAACCATTCCGAAGGTTTTATTCCGTTTGGACTCCATTTAATATTCCTTATATGCAAAACTCAAAAACAAGGAAAAAACAGAAACTAGAACTAGGCTCTAGATTAATAGGTTAGTCCCAAAAATAATATAAAATAGCATATTAATGCATATAAAACATCCAAAACTGATAATATAATAACATGGAACAATCAAAAAGTATACATACGTTGGAGACGTATCAGCATCCCCAAGCTTAATTCCTGCTCGTCCTCGAGTAGATAAATGATAAAAACAGAATTTTTGATGTGGAATGGTACCTAACATATTTATCCATGTAATATTGTTTATTGTGGCATGAACATTCAGATCCGTAAGATTCAAAACAGTAGTCTAATATTGACATAAAAATAGTAATACTTCGAGCACACCAACAAGATAGTCGTGTCCTTTCGAAATAACATGGCCTTAGAAAGTCATCCCTACAAAATCATATGGTCTGGCTATGCTCCATCTTCCCCACACAAAGTATCTAAATCATGCACAACCCCGATGAACAAGTCAAGCAATTGTTTCACACTTTTGGTGTTCTCAAACCTTTTCAACTCTCACGCAATACATGAGCGTGTGCCATGTATATAGCATTATAGGTGGAATAGAATATGGAGGAGGTGCAAGGGAAAAAGGAGAAGATAGTCTCACATAAACTAGGCGTATCAACGGGCTATGGAGATGCCCGTCAATAGATATCAATGTGAGTGAGTAGGGATTGCCATGCAACAAATGCACTTAGAGCTATAAGTGTATGAAAGCTCAAAAAGGAAACTAAGTGGTCGTGCATTATGAATATCCACTAGTTATATGAAAGTGACAAAATAGGAGACTCTCTATTGTGAAGATCATGGTGCTACTTTGAAGCACAAGTCTGGAAAAAGGTAGTAGCAATTTTCCCTTCTCTCTTTCTTTCATTTTCATTTTTTTCCTTATTTTTGTTTTGGTGGGCTTCTTTGGCCTCTTTTAATTTTTTGTTTGGAATTCGTTGGCCTCTTTTATTTTTGTAAAGTCTGGATACTCATCCCAACTTGTGAGGGACTCATAGCCCCCATCATCCTTTTCTCTCACGGGACAATGCTCTATTAATGAAAAATCATCACACTTTTGTTTACTTATAACTCAAAGAAAAAGAAATTACAACTCGATTCCTATGACAAAATATGACTATATGCAATATGAAGTGATGATGCAAGTCATATAAAAACTACATGGTGGAAGTTGCATGGCAATATATCTCAGAATGGCTATAGGAATGCCATAATAGGTAGGTATGGTGGATGTTTTGAGGAATATATGGTGGCTGTTTTAAGGAAGGAGGGTTTGGTGTACCGGCAAAAGTTGTGCAGTACTAGATAGGCTAGCAAAGATGGAAGGGTGAGAGCGCGTATAATCCATGGACTCAACATTAGTCATAAAGAACTCACATACTTAGTGCAAAAGTCTATTAGTTATCAAACAAAGCATTAGACGCATGCTCCTAGGGGAGAGGTTGGTAGGAGTTAACCATCGTGCGCTCCCGACCCTCAGACAAAGGTCGACAATCATTAAACAAATCATGCTCTGACTTCGTTACATAAAGGTTCACCATACGTGCATGCTACGGGAATCACAAGCTTTAACACATGTATCTCTTCCAATTCACAACTACTCACTATCATGACTCTCATATTACCATCCCTATTATCTCAAAACTATATGCAAGGAATCAAACTTCTCATAGTTTTTAATGCACTTAATATGAAAGTTTTTATTATATCCCTCTTGGATGCCCATTATATTAGGACTAAATTCATAACATAAACAAATTACCATGTTGTTTTAAGAAACTCTCAAAATAATATAGGTGAGGAACGAGAGTTCAATAATTTATATAAAATATAACACCACCATGCTTTATAAAGATATAAGTGAAGCACTAGAGCAACATTGCCTAGCTCAAAAGATATAAGTGAAGAACATAGAATATTCAAACAAATTCACGATTCAGCATGTCTCTCTCAAAAGATGTGTGCAGCAAGGATGATTGTGGCAAAATATTAAGCAAAGACTCATATCATACAAGACGCTCCAAGCAAAACACATATCATGTGGTGAATAAAAATATAGCCTCAAGTAAATTTACCGATGGATTGAAGACGAAAGATGGGATGCCTTCCGGGGAATCCCAAAGCTTAGGCTTTTTGGTATCCTTGAATATTACTTGGGGTGCCTTGGGAATACCAAAGCTTAGTCTCTTTCCACTCTTTATTCCTTAGTCCATCAAATCTTCACCCGAAACTTGAAAACTTCACAACACAAAATTCAACAGAAAACTCATGAGATTCGTTAGTATAAAAAGATAAATCACCACTATAGGTACTGTTGTCAACTCTTTCTTTAGTTGTATTTGTGTAATACCTAATGTATTCTAACTTTTCCATGACTCATACCCCCCGATACGACCCATAGATGCATCAAGATAAGCAAACGACACAAAGAAAACAGAATCTGTCAAAAACAGAACAGTCTGTAGCAATCTATAAACTTAGAATACTTCTGGAACTCTAAAAATTATGAAAATTTATGAAAATGTAGCGACCCGACCTGAAAGGTCGAATCTCCGGTGTTTCTGTACCATCCCAAGATCATGCTGGTACACACACGATACATCAATGTAAATATCAAAGGGAAATCACACAGCATAAGTTAATCGAAATCTCATATCGAGTCCTTTATTACAATAATGATTACAATAAAGTGGCTGAAGGCCAACTCATGAGATAAACTAAATCATAAACTTGTGGAAGCATCGAAGGTAGATGGGTCCATCTGACTCCAAGGGCATCTCACCGAGCATAGAGCGTATCCTCACTCCTGGTCGGAAAAGTACTCTGCAACATGATACGTTGTAGCCGTATAGGTCAACATATTGAATATACCGGCAAAGTCACAAGAGAGGGGGTAAAGTAATCATCTAGTCTATATGCAATTATGGCAGGTGGGGTAGTAAGTTTTTGCATAAGGCCAAATTTTTCCTACAACAAGAGAGGGCAAAGGCATAATTACTACAATGTTGGTTGATTAATGAGATGGTTCCACCAACCAATTCTCATACCCAAGTTGACATTAATAACCCACATCAATATAATTTTATTGTGTTGAGAGTTCCAGATAGTTTCAGTTCCTTTGGCTCAAACTATCCATGACCGTGGACACGGCTACTGGATTAGGTCTGGGTACTCTGCAGAGTTTTGCACACGTTCCCCACAAGATTTGGTCGCCTCCGTTGGACTTCTCGCACTTCATGGTGTTTGAGAAACGGATGACCAAAACATGGTCTTTTAAAGGGTTTCCCTGAGACTCTGTCGGTGCCCATCTTTTCCTACCGTTCTTCTACATCTCGTAGCACCGCCTGTCTAGGGTCACCATGATATCCAACCAAGCCAGAGCCCATAATGACTTGTGGCTGTGCAGGTAAGCCTTGGGTCTTGAAGCATCCATCCATCTCTTTGTGCCTGGGTGGACCTTTCCGCATGAATACTGGCACATGTCCAACATTATCTAGGCTAACCACTGGTTTCTCTAGGGCGCCGTTCAGCCATCATCCACCCAGAGGTAAGTTGAACCCTTGAAGTCTTGAAGACTTGATCATCATGTAGGTCTTGAAATTATTAACTCACAACTCTCATGAATCACACAACCAACCCCGTCTACTAATAGCATAGCAAAATTTAAAACAACGTTTCCCGGGGCCAATGTGTCAAGGGTTGAGGGGGTACCTACCACATGATACTACAACAAGTAACCAACTTTCAAATTTACCTACTTTGTATGCAATTGGGGTGATGGAAGAACTAATGCAATAAAACATAGGTATATATGGTCAAAGTGACTTGCCTTACTGACGATCCTCGTACTCGAGTGACTCTAGATAACAAGCTTCGCACTCCGGATGATCTAACGAATCAAACAAGAGCACAGCATAAGCATAAATACAAAACAATTCACACAAATCAGCAAGGTTAAACAAACAAAACATTCAATAGTATCCATCAAGAGAAAGAAATCAAAATAAAAGTTTGACTCACAAAAATATTTAGTGTCAAAAACTTCTACTACTGCTACATTAAAACAAACAACCAAGCAATAGCTAGTAGAAAAGAAATAGTAAAGAAAATAAATTTTAGTAAACACAATCAAATTCACTAAAACTTTTGTGTAAAGAAACACTACTTAAAAATGAAAATAACTAGAATTTTCCTATAACTTTGGAATAGGAAACCAAAACAATAATATTATTGACACTAATATTATTATCATCACGTTACTTAACAGAATAGAATTACCAGAATTATTTATTAGAATTCTAACTTAATCATCTATCTAGTTTGTGAAAGTAAAACTAAATTGTTTTACCAAACTATACCTAATAAAAAAATATAAAGATTTCTATAACAACATGGTATAAAACTAAACAATCATTCTAAATATTTGCAAGTAATGTTACCTAAATATTTGAAACAACAGAAACTCATGAAAACTATTAAGAAAAGTTAAACTAATTCAGGTTCAAATTAAATTAAAATTACGATAACTAAACTACAATAAGAACTAAACAGATTCTTTTTTTGTTAAAAACAGTAACTAAATTTATTCAAAAAATACTCAAATCATGTAGAATTATAGGTTTAACTAGTACCAAACAGTGGCAAAAAGATTCATATAAAAAAATATTTTTAAACTACAGTTATGCAGATTTTAGTAATTTGAACAAATTTAATCAGATTCAAAATTTAAAGGTCAAATTTAAAATCTAAGCATACAGACATAAACTACATCAAATATGTGAACTAATGCAAAAAGAATCAACTAAAAACACTAAATAGTTTAAAAGTTATAACTAAAACAAAAACAGAAAACATTCTGTTTTCTAAAACAGAAAAGAAAAAACTGATCGAACGGACAGGGGCTACGTGGCGGTCTCTGATTGGCTACGGGGGCGTGCGCGGGAGTGCTTGCGGGCGGACGGCCGATTAGTAGAGGATACCGGTTCATTTTTTAAACGATTCTAATCTGGCACGTAGACTACAGATCCGACGGCTACGGGAGGGGCGGCGACTTACAGTGGTGGTTGGGGAGATCTCCGGTGATGTCGACAGCGGCCGGAAGCAGAAGGTGGTCGGGGAGGGTGCTCTGGTGGTCGGGGGCGACGTCCGAGGGGTCCAGGCGATGGCGGTGGGCGTCCGACGTCGATTGGTGGCGACTGTGGGTAGTGGGGTGGAGTGGAGGGGCGAGCAGTGGCGTGGGGAGGTTCGAGAGTGGGCAGAACTCCGACGAGTGTGGGGCGACGCTCTGGCGAGGGAGAGAGAGGGCTTTCAGGCGTAATGGAGTGCGGAGGGTGTATGGCTTTATATAGGAGCGCGGTGGAGCAAGGGAAAGGAAAGGGAGAGAGATCCGGTGATGTGAGAGATCTCCGGCGATCTCTGTCGGGCGCGAGGTGGGAGACGGCCGCGCTGATGCAGCGAGCGGTTGGGGTGGGGTCTGCTGTTAGCGAGAGCGAGAGAGACGCAGGAGTGGCGGTTGGCCGTTAATAAGGAAAGTTGGGAGAGGTAATAAGAGCAGGTGGGCCGACCGGTATTTAAAGGCTTTAAATATTTTTTCCTTTCTATTTTTCCAGAGTGTTTAAAACCTTTTAATGCATTCAAATCATTTCCAAACATAGGAAAATATATATCAAAATGATCATGAGAATTAATGCCATTTATTGAACATCTTTTCCTCTGTCATTTGAATACTTTGAAAAAATAATTATTTTCAGAAAATGCCTATTTGGTTTTAAAACCTTTTGCAAATATTTTTTTCAAAAGACCTCCCTGGTTTTATTGTTCAAATATTTCACCAAGATGTCCTTGGTGTGGAGTGTCATGTTACTCCCCTCTTCCTTTGAACTTTTTCAGAGATTTTCAAATAGGTGAAACCAATATATGGAAAATTGAAATGGACTTTCAGAATTTCAAAGGAAGCACTTCAATCATTCATTTCATTCAAACAATATGATGATGCATAGCTATATTTCATAACATTCCAAAATGAAAATTTTGGGATGTTACAAACCTACCCACCTTAAGATGAATCTCGCCCTTGAGATTCGGGTTGGCTAGAAAATAGGTGCGGGTGGTCTCTACGAAGATCTTCTTCGCGTTCCCAGGTGGCTTCTTCCTCGGTGTGGTGACTCCACAGAACTTTACAAAACTTGATGATCCTGCTACGGATAACTCTGTTGGCAGTCTCAAGGACCCTGACAGGCTTCTCCTCGTAAGTCAGATCACTGTCAAGTTGTATGGCCTCTAGGGGCACTGTGTCTCTCAAAGGAATATCAGCCATCTCAGCATGGCATTTCTTCAGCTGGGAAACATGGAAAACATCATGAACTCCGGACAATCCTTCTGACAATTCTAGCTTGTATGCAACTTCGCCTCTACGTTCAAGAATTTTGTAGGGGCCTATGAATCTGGGTGCTAACTTTCCTTTAACACCAAACCTCTTGATTCCTCGAAGTGGGGACACACAGAGATATGCTCGATCCCCTACTTCATATGTCACCTCCTAGTGTTTATTATCAGCATAGCTCTTCTGTCGGGATTGAGCTATCTTGAGTCAGTCTCGAATCTGTTTGACCTTATCTTCAGAATCTCTGATAATATCGGGACCAAAAAGTTGTTGGTCTCCAACACCATCCCACGTCAACGGTGTTCTGCACCTCCTTCCGTATAAAGCTTCGAAAGGGGCCATCTTCAGACTGGTCTGATAACTGTTGTTGTATGAGAACTCTGCGTAAGGTAAGTTGTCATCCCAACTAGACCCATAGTCTAGTGCACAAGCTCTCAACATGTCCTCCAGAATCTGGTTGACTCTCTCAGTTTGTCCATCGGTCTGCGGATGAAAGGCTGTACTGAACTCTAGTCTTGTACCCAAAGTTTCATGTAGCTGATGCCAAAACTTTGAGGTAAATTGTGTTCCTCTATCTGATACGATACTCCTCGGAACTCCATGCAGACACATGATCCTGGTCATATATATCTTGGCTAACTTAGCACTGGTATAGTTGGTCTTCACCGGGATGAAATGAGCCACCTTGGTCGAACGATCGACCACTACCCAAATGGAATCATATCCTGAACGGGTCCTAGGTAGTCTTGTGATGAAGTCCATACCGAGCTTTTCCCATTTCCACTCGGGTATCGGCAAAGGTTGGAGTAATCCTGCTGGTTTTTGATGTTCCGCCTTTACTCGCTGACAAACATCACATACCGCCACATGTTCGGCAATATCTTTCTTCATACCTGTCCACCAGTAACTTTCCTTCAAATCCAGGTACATCTTGGTGTTGCCTGGGTGTATCGAATATGGTGAATCATGGGCTTCTTGAAGTATCAACTTCCTGAGCTGTGGGTCATGGGGAACATAGATTCGGTTCTCAGACCATAGAGTACCCTGTTCATCTTCACGAAAGCCTTTAGCCTTGCCTTCCTTCATTCTCTGCTTTATCTCAGCTGTCTCATTGTCTGATTGCTGGGCTTCTCAAATTCTTTCGGTCAAGGTGGACTGAATCTCTAGTGTGGCAACATATCCTTGCGGAACTATCTCTAACCGAAGCTCTCTGAGATCTTTGGTTAACTCCTGGGGTAATCCTCTGTCTATGAGGGTGTTCACATAACTCTTCCGACTCAAAGCATCTGCCACAACATTTGTCTTTCCTGGATGGTAATGTAATCTCATGTCATAGTCCTTGATTAACTCTAACCATCTCCTCTATCTGAGGTTCAACTCCTTCTGCGTGAAGATATACTTCAGGCTCTTATGATCAGTGTACACATCACAACTATTTCCGATAAGGAAATGTCTCCAAGTCTTGAGTGCGTGCACTACGGCTGCTAATTCCAGATCATGGGTGGCATAATTCAACTCATGAGGTCGTAGTTGTCTGGATGCATAGGCTACAACCTTTCGATCTTGCAAGAGTACTCCTCCAAGTCCTTGACGTGAAGCATCACAATAAACCTGGAAGTCCTTCCGATTGTTTGGCAGAATCAACACTGGGGCCGTGACCAAACGTTTCTTCAACTCCTGAAACTGGCTTCACATTCCTCAGTCCAAATATACTTAGACTCTTTCTTCAACAACTCCATCATGGTCTTGGCAATCTTTAAGAAATTCTCAATGAACCTCCGGTAATATCCGGCAAGTCCGAGGAAACTGCGGATCTCCTTAACTGAGGTGGGTGACTTCCACTCGGTGACGGCTTCAACCTTAGCGGGGTCCACTGCTATTCCATCTCCGGAAATAACGTGTGCAAGGAATCCGACTTCCGTCAGCCAGAATTCACATTTGCTGAACTTGGCATATAACTGATGCTCTCTAAGCTTCTCCAGAACTAAACGCAAATGTTCCTTGTGTTCTTCCTCGTTCTTGGAGAATATCAATATGTCATCGATGAACACCACAACAAACTTGTCCAGATATTCCATGAATACTTTGTTGATCAAACTCATGAAGTAAGCAGGAGCATTTGTCAAACCAAAAGACATGACAGTATACTCATACAAGCCATACCTTGTGGTGAAAGCTGTTTTGGGTATGTCTTGTTCACCAATTTTCAATTGGTGATACCCTGACGAAGATCGATCTTGGAAAATACTTTGGCTCCCACTAGCTGATCAAAGAAGTCATTAATCATCGGCCGAGGGTACTCGTTCTTGATAGTCACCTCATTCAATGCACGATAATCGACTACCATCCTCAAGGTTTTATCTTTCGTCTCCACCAAGAGAACTGGGGCTCCCCATGGTGATGAACTTGGGTGTATATATCCGTTGTCCAATAGTTCCTTAATCTGCTTCTTGATTTCCACTAAATCATTTGCGGGTATCCGATAGGTTCTCTTAGAAATCGAGGCTGTCCCTGGTAGTAGCTCTATTAGGAACTCAATCTCCCTATCTGGTGGCATGCCTGGTAATTCCTCTGGGAAAACATCTGAAAAGTCTCGTACAACCGGTACTTCCTCCTGCACAACTCCTGTGAGGGAATTTAGCCGAGCACTCATCTGTGTGCGTCGGGATACATACTTAATCCTCTTGTTCTCCGGAGTGGTGAGTGAAATAGACTTGCTGGGGCAATCAAGATTTCCTTCATACTTGGTCATCCAATCCATGCCTAGAATTACATCCAATCCCTGGGATTCTAAGACGATGAGGTCGGTAGGAAAAACATGGTTTCCTATGTGAAGTTTTAGGGCGTGGCATCCTATTCCTGACATCATCATTCCTCCTGGGGAATTTACTTTAATGGGCTGACTAAGGGTTCTGGTGGGTAAACCATACTTTTCCACAACTACCCTTGATATGAATGAATGAAATGCACCCGAATCAAAAAGTACCATAACTGGATGTGAATGCAATAAAAACTTACCAACCACAGTCTCAGGCTGATCATAGACTTCTTCCACGTCGAGGTGGTTCACCTGAGCATGAGGAAACGAATTTGGCTTCTTAGCTGCGAAGTTGCCGTTTCCATTCCCTTGCTTGTTCTGAGGGCATTTAGTGGCATAGTGCCCTGTCTTCTGACACTTGAAACATGTGATGTGGTTTAGATCCTTCTGAGCTGGAGCGGGACGGTGTTGGTTGCCATTCCCACTTCCATTACCATTCTTGAAGCTGCCATTGTTGGGACTATTATTCCCATTTCCTCCATGGTGGTGGCCTCCATGGTTGTGCACTGGATGAGTGTGTCCTCCATACTTACCGGTCCCTGATCCGGTATTTCCTGAGTACGGAGTGTAGCGGGGCTTCTGATGAGCTCCAGAGGTAGACTTCCCATGTGCATACATCCTCTTGCGGTTCTCAATTTGCTGCTGCTTCCCCTCCAAGATGAGGGCCTTGTCTACCAGCTCCTGGTAGTTGCTGAAGGTAGCCACCATCAGTTGCACGCTCAACTCATCATTGAGTCCTTCCAAGAACTTTTCCTGCTTGGCTGCATCATCGGCCACATCTCCTGGTGCATAACGAGCCAACGTGGTGAAGTCGTCCACGTACTAGGCCATGGAACGGTTCCCCTGGCGTAAGTTGCAAAACTCACGCTTCTCCAGGGTCATAGCTCCAACTGAGACATGTGCTGTACGGAAGGCTTGCTTGAACTGCTCCCAAGTCACATCAGCAATGGGGTATGTGGTGGTGTAGTTCTCCCACCACGAAGCTGCTGGGCCTTCCAGTTGATGGGCCGCAAAATGTACTTTTTCCACCTCAGTGCATCCTACGGTGGTGAGTTCCCTCTCCATCTTGCGGAGCCAATCATCTGCCACAATGGGCTTTGTGTTGCTGGACAAGGTTGGGGGATTCAGTCTCAGAAAACGGGTGAGGTTGTCGCCTTGAGGTGGGGGGTGGTTGTTGTGGTTGTTGGTCTGATTTTGAATCAATAGTTGCATCAGGGCGTTCTGCTACTGAAGGAGTTGGGTGAGCTCTGGCGGGAAAGTGAAATCTGGCTCACGTCATGGAGGCATCTTGCCGTTTTCAGAGGGGTGAGAATTAGAATAGAACAATGACCTAAAAGGGAAATTCACTACCCATATGCGATGCAACAAACATATCACACCAAACACTCATTCATTTATTCCACTCAAAGTCAAACATCGAGATACAAATCTCCATTCACTAAACATCGACCTACGCTTTAACGACGAAAATGAAGATACATGGGGGCATAACTAAAGTTGTCCTCAAAAGTACATGGTGAAGTGGTCTCCTCCGGTGGTGCCCTCCTCATAGTAATCATCGTTGCTGATCAAAGGAGCCATGTCTCCTTCTGGATGAAGATTTTCACCCATGTCCATCTGTTCCTCCAGAGTTGCGATGCGAGTGTTCAGCTTGTCAATCCTCTCTAAGAAATAGTTCACCTCATACTCATGCTCGTACTCGGCTTCCTGTAAGTCAGCTTCGAGGTCAATCTCACGGTTCATCAGCCTCTTGATTGTCTTCGTGTCGGCACGTACCCGAAGCTCCAAGGTCCTAACATGCGTCTCCAAGGTCTGGATATAGGAAATGATGGTGTCTTCAGTGGGAGTGGTTATGATGTTTCCATTGGCATCCCTACGACAAACCACGCTGAGTCCTGGTGAAATGGTTCCACCTCTGTATTCCTCCTAAATACGTCCAAGGGCACGATGAATGGCCATGTCTCTTCCAAGTATCCAGCTGGGTGGCACAAACTTGAAGTCGATGGGTTCCTTCCGATTCCCAAAGGTCTTCCTGGGGATGTGCACCTCGATCCTGTAGCGTCCGTCTTGTGGAAAGGACATGAGAGGAGTCCCGGTGATGCTTGGCAAAGCAATCCTCACGTCCCTGACGATCCTCATCAGCTCCTTACCAAAGGGCATTGTTGCATCAGGCTGGCAAAACTCCATGATCAAAACTGGGATGAAGGTGGCCATCTATAAATTTTGAAATAATCGGAGGGAAGTCAGAAACGAGTAGATGAGAGTATAAGAATTTTAAAGACAAAAGAGAAATAAATCATAAGGCTTTTCCAATCCTAGAGGTTACGTCCTACGGTCAGCGTGTGCTCTGATACTATTTCTGTAGCGACCCGACCTGAAAGGTCGAATCTCTGGTGTTTCTGTACCATCCTAAGATCATGCTGGTACACACACGGTACATCAATGTATATATCAAGGGAAATCACATAGCATGAATTAATCGAAATCTCATATCGAGTCCTTTATTACAATAATGATTACAATAAAGTGGCTGAAGGCCAACTCATGAGATAAACTAAACCATAAACTCGTGGAAGCATCAAAGGTAGATGAGTCCATCATGACTCCAAGGGCATCTCACCGAGCGTAGAGCGTATCCTCACTCCTGGTCGGAAAAGTACTCTGCAACATGATACGTTGCAGAGGAAAAATGTTCAATAAATGGAATTAATTCTCCTGATCATTTTGATACATATTTTTCCTATGTTTGGGAATGATTTGAATGCATTAAAAGGTTTTAAACGCTCTGGAAAAATAGAAAGGAAAAAATATTTAAAGCCTTTAAATACCGGTCGGCCCACCTGCTCTTATTACCTCTCCCAACTTTCCTTATTAACGGCCAACCGCCACTCCCACGTCTCTCTCGCTCTCGCTGATAGCGGACCCCACCCCAACCACTCGCTGCATCAGCGCGGCCGTCTCCCACCTCGCGCCCGACAGAGATCGCCGGAGATCTCTCACATCACCGGATCTCTCTCCCTTTCCTTTCCCTTGCTCCGCCGCGCTCCTATATAAAGCCATACACCCTCCGCACTCCATTCCACCCGAAAGCCCTCTCTCTCCCTCACCAGAGCGTCGCCCCACACTCGCCGGAGTTCTGCCCACTCCCGAACCTCCCCACGCCACTGCTCGCCGCTCCACTCCACCCCACTACCCACAGTCGCCACCAATCGACGCTGGACGCCCACCGCCATCGCCTGGACCCCTCGGACGTCGCCCCGACCACCGGAGCACCCTCCCCGACCACCTTCTACTTCCGGCCGCCGTCGACATCACCGGAGATCTCCCCAACCACCACTGTAAGCCGCCGCCCCTCCCGTAGCCGTCGGATCTGTAGTCTACGCGCCAGATTAGAATTGTTTAAATAATGAACCGGTATCCTCTACTAATCGTCCATCTGCCCACAAGCACTCCCGCGCACGCCCCCGTAGCCAATCATAGACCGCCACGTAGCCCCTGTCCGTTCGATCAGTTTTTCTTTTTTTTCTTTTCTGTTTTAGAAAACAGAATGCTTTCTGTTTTTGTTTTAGTTATAACTTTTAAACTATTTAGTGTTTTTAGTTGATTCTTTTTGCATTAGTTCACATATTTGATGTAGTTTATGTCTGTATGCTTAGATTTCAAATTTGACCCTTAAATTTTGAATCTAATCAAATTTGTTCAAATTACTAAAATCTGCATAACTATAGTTTAAAAATATATTTTTATATGAATCTTTTTGCCACTGTTTGGTACTAGTTAAACCTATCATTATACATGATTTGAGTATTTTTTGAATAAATTTAGTTACTGTTTTTAACAAAAACTGAATCTGTTTAGTTCTTATTGTAGTTTAGTTATCGTAATTTTAATTTAATTTGAACCTGAATTAGTTTAACTTTTCTTGATAGTTTTCATGAGTTTCTGTTGTTTCAAATATTTAGGTAACAATACTTGCAAATATTTAGAATGATTGTTTAGTTTTATACCATGTTGTTATAGAAATCTTTATATTTTTTTATTAGGTATAGTTTGGTAAAACAATTTAGTTCTACTTTCACAAACTAGATAGATGATTAAGTTAGAATTCCAATAAATAATTCTAGTAATTCTATTCTGTTAAGTAACGTGATGATAATAATATTAGTGTCAATAATATTATTGTTTGGTTTCCTATTCCAAAGTTATAGGAACATTCTAGTTATTTTCATTTTTAAGTAGTGTTTCTTTACTCAAAATTTTAGTGAATTTGATTGTGTTTACTAAAATTGATTTTCTTTACTATTTCTTTTCTACTAGCTATTGCTTGGTTTTTTGTTTTAAAGTAGTAGTAGTAGAAGTTTTTGACACTAAATATTTTTGTGAGTCAAACTTTTTATTTTGATTTCTTTCTCTTGATGGATACTATTGAATTTTTTGTTTGTTTAACCTTGCTGATTTGTGTGAATTGTTTTGTATTTATGCTTATGGTGTGCTCTTGTTTGATTCGTTAGATCATTCGGAGTGTGAAGCTTGTTATCTAGAGTCACTCGAGTACGAGGATCGTCAGCAAGACAAGTCACTTTTACCATGTATACTTATTGCATTAGTTCTTCCATCACCCCAATTGCATGCAAAGTAGGTAAATTGGAAACTTGGTTACTTGTGGTAGCATCATGTGGTAGGTACCCCCTCAACCCTTGACACATTGGCCCCGGGAAACGTTGTTTTACATTTTGCTATGCTATTAGTAGACGGGGTTGGTTGTGTGATTCATGAGAGTTGTGAGTTAATAATGTCAAGACCTACATGATGATCAAGTCTTCAAGACTTCAAGTTTTCAAGTTACCTCTAGGTGGATGATGGTTGAACGAAGCCCTAGAGAAACCAGTGGTTAGCCTAGATGATGCTGGAAATGTGCCAGTATTCATGCGGAAAGGTCCACCCAGGCACAAACAGATGGATGGATGCTTCAAGACCCAAGGCTTACCTACACAGCCACAAGTCATTATGGGCTCTGGCTTGGTTGGATATCGTGGTGACCCTGGACAGGCGGTGCTACGAGATGTAGAAGAACGGTAGGAAAGGATGGGCACCGACAGAGTCTCAGGGAAACCCTTTAAAAGACCATGTTTTGGTCATTCGTTTCTCAAACACCATGAAGTGCGAGAAGTCCAACGGAGGCGACCAAATCTTGTGGGGAACATGTGCAAAACTCTGCAGAGTACCCAAACCTAATCGATTAGCCGTGTCCACGGTCATGAACAGTTTGAGCCAAAGGAACTAAAACTATCTGGAACTCTCAACACAATAAAATTATATTGATGTGGGTTATTAATGTCAACTTGGGTATGAGAATTGGTTGGTGGAACCATCTCATTAATCAACCAACATTGTAGTAATTATGCCTTTGCCCTCTCTTGTTGTAGGAAAACTTTGGCCTTATGCAAAAACTTACTACCCCACCTGCCATAATTGCATATAGACTAGATGATTACTTTACCCCCTCTCTTGTGACTTTGCCGGAATATTCAATATGCTGACCTATACGGCTGCAACGTATCATGTTGCAGAGTACTTTTCCGACCAGGAGTGAGGATACGCTCTACGCTCGGTGAGATGCCCTTGGAGTCAGATGGACCCATCTACCTTCGATGCTTCCGCTAGTTTATGGTTTAGTTTATCTCATGAGTTGGCCTTTAGCCACTTTATTGTAATCATTATTGTAATAAAGGATTCGATATGAGATTTCGATTAACTTATGCTGTGTGATTTCCCTTTGATATTTACATTGATGTACCGTGTGTGTACCAGCATGATCTTGGGATGGTACAGAAACACCGGAGATTTGACTTTTTAGGTCGGGTTGCTACAGAAAATCAGGTAAATTTGTATATAAATTTTGTGTAAAAATTTCAGATCAATTAGACGCCCTAAAAGTTTTGACAAATTCTTGGACTGAGCGCAAAAGTTTCCGTTTTTCAGCAAGATCAAATCAACACCTACCATAGATCACCCCAAAGGTTTTACTTGGCTCAAACACTAATTAAAACACAAAAACACAATTAATACAGAAGTAATAATGTGCCAAACACACCAAAACATAAGCAAAAAGAAGAAAACAAAATAAAATTGGTTTGCCTCCCAACAAGCGCTATTGTTTAACGCCCCTAGCTAGGCAAAACGCAATAGATCTAGGTATTGTCATAATAAAAATAAGGGAGATCATTCATACTCATATCATACTCCCTTCTTTAAGCAGTTAATTTCTGTTTGGCAAGAAAAAGTATCAAAAGGGCTGAATTTAAGAGGATTGGGATCATCAAGATCAAGTGCGGGAGGGATAGGTTCCTCCTTATGTCCCTGTAGTGTATAATCAATTTATCATTATAAGCTTTCCTTTGGTTAATGGAGATGACCCTTTTTTTAAGAATGAACTCTAATTCGTTATTTTGTATAGAAAAATTATCATTTAGTTCAGAAATCTTAACAACCAAAACCTCGGTAGGGACTTTCTTTCTTAAATTTTCATTATAAGAAACTTGATCATGAGATCGTAATCTCATTATCTCTTCTTGATTAAAAAGGATCTCCTCAATAGGGGGACATCCACCATTAATTTTATAATGAGAAAATATTTCACTAGCCTCTTTCATGATAAATCTAAACTCATGAGCTAGGAATATAGTGGCGGCATGCTTAACAGAAGAATGTTGAATATTATAAAACTCAAGGAAAATCATTTGTATGCAAGGGTGCATCTGCAAGAATTGTCTCTCAAGTTCACGTATTAACAAAGTTATAGCGTCTGGAAGACTATTAGTTTTATTGAGAATGGAACCTCCTAAAGTAGGTAGCGTCCCCGCACAAGTTTATAAATCTTGAATAACACCTTTTCCAATGATATTACCACTACCTATATGGAACCTTTTTGTATGAATGATAGTGGGTTCTTCTTGAGAGTTGCCATGAAGGGCAAGATTCCCCTCAAGATTAGTACTATATTAATCACTAAAAGTCTCCCTAGATTCCGACATGGCGGCAAAGCAAACACACCAGCAAAAGAAGGGCGAACAAAAGAAGGGGGAGTAAAAAGGCAAATCTTTTTAGTATTTTCTAAAAATCGTTTTAGAAGTGGGGGAGAGGAAAACAAGAGGCAAATGGCAAATAATGTAAATGCAAGAGATTAGTTTGTCATGGGTACTTGGTAGGCTTGATGTAGATCTCCCCGCAACCAAACTAGAAATTGGCAAGTTGAAGAGAGAGTTCTTATCTTGACTTGCTATGTATCTCCCCGGCAACGGCGCCAGAAATCCTTCTTGCTACTTCTCGAGCATGCGTTGGTTTCCCGTGAAGAGGAACAGTTTGATGCAGCAAAGTAGATAAGTATTTCCCTCAGTTTTTGACAACCAAGGTATCAATCCAGTAGGAGATACAAGCAGTCACCAATAGATGTACCTACACAAAGAATCAAGCTCTTGCACCCAATGCTATAAAGGGGTTGTTAATCCCTTCACGGTTACTTGCAAGGATGAGATCTAATAGAGATAGATATAATAGGATGCTCAAACAAAAAGTAAAAATAATGCAGCAAGTATTTTTGGTATTTTTGGTTTTAGATCTGAAAGTATAATATGGAAAATAGACCCGGGGGCCATAGATTTCACTAGATGTCTTCTCTCATGATGGCAAGTATTACGGTGGGTGAACAAATTACTATCGAGCAATTGATCGAAAAGTGAATAATTATGAAGATATCCAAGGCAATGATTATGCATATAGGCATCACGTCCGTGTCAAGTAGACCAGAATGATTTTGCATCTACTACTATTACTCCACACATCGGCCGACTCCTGCCTGCATCTAGAGTATCAAGTTCATGAAGAACAGAGTAACGCATTAAGTAAGATGACATGATGTAGAGGGATAAACTCAAGCAATATGATGAAACCCCATATTTTTATCCTTGATTGCAACAATACAATACCTGCCTTGCTACCCCTACTTTGCCACTGGGTGAGGACACCGCAAGATTGAACCCAAAACTAAGCACCTGTCCCATTGCAAGAATTACCAATCTTGTTGGCCAAACCAAACCAATAACTCGAAGAGACTTGCAAAGATATGAAATCATGCATATAAGAATTCAGGAAAGACTCAAATAATATTCATGGATAATCTGAACATAAACCCACAATTCATTGGATCTCGACAAACACACCGCAAAAGAGTATTACATCGGATAGATCGCCATGAAGATCATGAAGAACATGGTATTGAGAAGCAAAGAGAGAGAAGAAGACATCTAGCTACTAGCTATGGACCCGTAGCTCTGTGGTGAACTACTCACGCATCATCAGAGGGGCAATGGAGTTGATGTAGATGCCCTCCGTGATTGAATCCCCCTCCGACAGATTATCGGAAAAGCCTCCAAGATTGAATCTCTCGGGAATGGAGGCTTCTAGCGGTGGAAAAGTGTTTTCGTGGCTCGTTCTGATAATGATGGACTATTTGGGAATTTAGAGGCCGAAGATTAGGGTTAGGGGAACTGTCGTGGGCCCACAAGCCTGCCCGGCGTTGCCTACCCCCTGGCTGCGCCACTAGGGCTTGTGGCCCCACGGTGGCTCCTCTACCTTGGTTCTCAAGTCTCGTAGTTTCCTTTTGTTCCAGAAAAAATCATTCCGAAGGTTTGATTCTGTTTGGACTCCGTTTAATATTCCTTATATGCAAAACTCAAAAACAAGGAAAAAACAGAAACTGACACTAGGCTCTAGATTAATAGGTTAGTCCCAAAAATAATATAAAATAGCATATTAATGCATATAAAACATCCAAAACAGATAGTATAATAGCATGGAAAAGTCAAAAATTATAGATATGTTGGTGACGTATCAACCTGCTCGGAGCGTTCGGAGTTGACCTCTGGTGCGTCTGTGCAAGGAGAGTGTTCGACAAGAACAAGTGTCCGGGCATCTGGCACTATGGCCGAATCCAGACTAAAGGTCAGGCCGTCGCCGGGGTGGATCCCGTGGGCGGGTCTAAAAGAGGGATCCGAGGTTAAAGCCTTGGAGTCGCGGGCATGGTAGGCGAGACTGCGAGCCCGGTTAGAGAGAGATCGCCCCAAGCGTCTATGGAGAACTCCAGGTTCCCGAATCTGACCTCTTGATCAGGGGCAAAACTTCTGACCCGACCTAGATGGCCGGTCGGGTCAGTGTGCAACACAATGCTGCTGAAAGCGGAAATATGTCCGGGGACAAAAGTGTCCATGTTGCGGACTTCTTCGTTGATGACAATGCGAGCCATCGATTCCTTTGGTGATCATAGAGGAACTCTCAATGAAAGCACCAATGTCGGTATCAAACCGGCGGATCTTGGGTAGGGGGTCCCAAGCTGTGAGACTAGGATCAATGGTACCAGGGGACGAAGGAGACGATGTTTACCCAGGTCCGGGCCCTCCTATGGAGGTAAAACCCTACGTCTTGCTTGATTATATATATATATATAGGTTACAGAGTTGATCTACCTCAAGATCGAATAGCTAAACCATAGATGAGTTGGCCTCTCCCTATAACCTAAAACCCTTCGGCTTATATAGACGCCGAGGGTCCCTACGGTTTACACATGGTCGTTTACACATAGAAGGAAAAACATGCCTATTCACTATTCCGGTCTTGGAGGACACCCCACGATTCCCGAAGCTTCCTTCCTGGAGGAAGGGCCTTCGATCAATCCAATGCTCGGTAAACAACCCATATAATCCAGCCCATGAGAAACATGTCGGCTACCCAAGGACCCCTTAAACCAGGACTCCCTCACTCCTTGATGTGTTCTTCTAGTGTCATAACTTGGACGATATTTGTTTCTTCATTAATTTGTGCACCTGAAATGTAATGCTTGATTCTTTGCCCATTCACCACTCTCGGGTTCTTGCCTTCAAAGTTGTTGATTTTTATAGCACTTGAGCGATAAACCTCCTTAACAACGTATAGGGCCTCCCATTTGGAGAGAAGTTTTCCTACAAAAATCTGAAACGAGAGTTGTACAAAAGCACTAAGTCTCCTACATTGAGTTCTCGTTTTTGAATCCTCTTACCATGCCACATTTTAACCTTTTCTTTAAACAGCTTCGCATTATCAGAGGCATGTGTTCTCCATCCATCTAGTGAGCTAATGTCAGATAACCTGTTTTCACTGGCAGGTTTAAAATCATAGTTAAGTTCTTTAATTGCCTAATAAGCTTTATGTATTAGCTCGAGAGGTAAATGACAAGCCTTTCCATAGACCATTCTGTACGGGGAGATACTCGTAGGATTCTTATAAGTAGTTCTATAAGCCCATATCACAACATCTATTTTCTTAGATCAATTCTTCGTAGATCTATTAACAGTCTTTTGCAAGATTAATTTTATTTCTCGATTACTCAATTCAACTTGACCACTAGACTAAGAATGATAAGGGGATGCAATCCTGTGGTTAACATCATATTTAGCTAGAAGTTTACGGAAAGCACCATGAATAAAATGTGAACCATCATCAGTCATTAAGTATCTAAGGGCTCCAAACCTCAGGAAAATGATGTCTTTAAGCATTTTAGTATAGGTGTTAGGATCAACGCTACTAGTTGGAATAGCCTCTACCCACTTAGTAACATAATCAATAACAACTAAAATATGAGTATACCCATTTGAAGAAGGAAAAGGCCCCATAAAGTCAAAACCCCAAACATCACATGGTTCACGAGCAAGTGAGTAGTTCATAGGCATTTCCTGATGCTTACCGATGTTACCAACTCTTTGGCATTCATTGCATGAAAGGACATACTTACAAGCATCTCTGAAAAGAGTAGGCTAATAGAAACCAGATAGCAATACCTTGTGTGCAGTTCTGTCACCGGCATGGTGTCCTCCATAGGCTTCGGAATGGCACTTCCAAAGAATCTGGTCATGTTTGTGCTCAAGTATACATCGTCTAATAATACTATCTACTCCCTCTTTGTAAAGATGCGGATCATCCCAAAAGTAATGATGTAAATCATAAAAGATTGTTTTCTTTTGTTTATAAATGAAGCTAGGTGGAATATATTTAGCAACAATATAATTAGCATAATCAGCATACCAAGGAGCACTACATGAAATATTTATAGTAGCAAGGTGCTCATCAGGAAAACTATCATCCATAGGAAGTGGGTCATGAAGAACATTTTCCATCCTAGACAAGTCATCTACTATGGGGTTTTCAACTCCTTTTCTATCAATGATATGCAAGAGTTTGATTTGCATATCATTGATAGAAAAGGAGTCTAGGTTTAGCATCTTTCTTTTCCATAAGGTATTTAATAGCAGCATGATCATTGTCAATAGTTACTTTGGAATCAACAATGTAAGGTCTAAACTTATCACATGCAAAGACAACCGCTAAAAAATCTTTTTCGGTGGGAGCATAATTTCTTTGAGCAGAGTCTAGAGCTTTACTGGCATACTGAATAACATTTAATTTCTTGTCTACTCTTTGCCCTAGGACAACAGCAACAACATAATCACTAGGATCACCCATAATTTCAAATGGTAGGTTCCAATCAGGTGGTTGAACAATGGGTGCGGGAATTAAAGCCTTCTTAAGTATTTCAAAAGCTTTGACACAATCATCATCAAAATCAAAAGGAACTTCTTGTTGAAGAAGATTAGTTAACGACCTAGAAATCTTTGAGAAATCTTTAATGAAACGCCTATAAAAATCAGCATGACCAAGGAAACTTGTTATACCTTTGATATCTCTTAGGCATGGTATTTTCTCTATTGCATCAAGTTTAGCTTTGTCCACCTCAATGCCTCATTCAGAAATGTTATGCCCAAGAACTATAACTTCATTTACCACAAAGTGGCACTTGTCACCGTTCAAGACAAGACTAGTTTCTTTGCATCGCTACAAAACTCGATCAAGGTAGAGCATAGGCCATGGTGCAGTGATGGAAAGATATGGACGGCATCAATCCTGTAAGAGTTACATACTAGAGCGACACAGAACTAGCTCTAATTCATCAATGTAATGTAGGCATGTATTCTGTATATAGTCATACGTGCTTGCGATAAGAACTTGCATGCCATCTTTAGTCATACCCTCCCGTGGCTGCGGGGTCCTATTGGAAACTAAGGGATATTAAGGCCTCCTTTTAATAGAGAACCGGAACAAAGCATTAAAACACGGTGAATACATGAACTCCTCAAACTACGCCAATCATCGGAAAGAATCCCAATTATTTTCACCTTGGGGAATGCTGATCAAGACACGCAATAGGTGCATACAACTTGCAAAATAGGATCCAAATCACTATTGTATTCATGAAAACATAATAGGTTCAGATCTGAAATCATGGCACCCAGTCCCTAGTGACAAGCATTAAGCTTAGCAAAGTCATAACAACATCAATCTCAGAACATATTGGATACTAGGGATCAAGCCCTATCAAATTAACTCGATTACATTATCAATTCCATCCACATCCATCACCGACTGGCCGGTGGTGAGTGATACGTCCATTTTGCATCATGCTTTCATATTGATATTTATTGCATTATGGGCTGTTATTACACGTTATGGTACAATAATTATGCCTTTTCTCCCTTATTTTACAAGGTTTACATGAAGAGGGAGAATGCCGGCAATTGGAATTCTTGACTGGAAAAGGAGCAAATCTGAGATACCTATTCTGCACAACTCCAAAAGTCCTGAAAATTTACAGAGAATATTTTTAGAATTAATAAAAAATACCAGTGCAAGAATCAACAAGAGGGGGGCCACCGGCAGGCCATAAGCTTGCTAGGCGTGGCCACCCCCTGGCCGCGCCTAGTTGGCTTGTGGGGCCCCTGTGGCTCCTCCGACGCCCATCTTCTCCTATATGAAGCGTTTTGACCTGGAAAAAAATCAGAAGAGAGCGTCTCGAGGCAGAAATTTTTGGAAATATACCCTAGAGGCAATAATAAAATGGTTGTTATTATATTTCCTTGTTCATGATAATTGTTTATTCTCCATGCTATAATTGTATTGATTGGAAACACATTGCATGTGTGGATATATAGACAACACTTTGTCCCTAGTGTGCCTCTAGTAAACTAGCTCGTTGATCAACGATGGTCAAGATTTCCTAGCCATTGACATGAGATGTCATTTGATAACAGTATCACATCATTAGGATAATGATGTGATGGACAAGACCCAAGCTATAAACGTAGCATATGATTGTGTCAGTTTATTGCTACAGTTTATGCATGTCAACTATATGTTCCTATGACCATGAGATCATGCAACTCACTGACACCGGAGGAGTGCCTCGTGTGTATCAAATGTCGCAACGTAGCTGGGTCACTATAAAGGTGCTCTACCTCTATCTCCGAGGGTGTCTTTTGGGGTGGCATGGATCAACACTCGGATTTGTTACTTCGTGTGACGGAGAGGTATCTCTGGGCTCACTCGGTAATACAACATCACAATAAGCCTTGCAAGCGATGTGACTAAGTGTTAGCCATGGAATCTTGTATTACGGAACGAGTAAATAGACTTTCCGAAATGAGATTAAACTAGGTATACAGATACCGACGATCGAATCTCGGGCAAGTAACATACCGAAGAACAAAGGGAACATCATACGGGATTAACTGAATCCTTGACATCAAGGTTTGACTGATAAAGATCTTGATAGAATATGTAGGAATCAATATGGGCAGCTATTTGTTATTGACCGTAGAGGTGTCTCGGTCATGTCTACATAGTTCTCGAACCCGTAGGGTCTGCACACTTAAGGTTTGGTGACGTTTCGGTATGGATGAGTTATATGTGTTGGTGACCGAAGGTTGTTTGGACTCCCGGATGAGATCCCAGATGTGACAAGGAGCTCCGGAATGGTTTGGAGGTGAAGATTCATATATAGGATGTTCCATGTTGGTCGCCGGGAAAAGTTCGGGCGTAACCGGTAACGTACCGGGGCTGCCGGGAGGGTCCCGGGGTCCACCGGAAGGGGCCACCAGCCCCGAAGGGCCACATGGGTTTTGAGAGAGGGTGCACCAGCCCCTGGTGGGATGGTCGCACCTCCCACAAGGGCCCATGCTGCTGGGGGGTGGTGGGAGGGCCAACCCTAGGGTTGGCGCCACCTTGCCTTGGGTGGCAAGCCACCCTAGGGCGCCTCCATCCTTGGCCGCCGCCCCAGAGGGGAAATGTAACATCCCAAAATTTCATTTTGGAATGTTATGATATATAGCTATGCATCATCATCATATTGTTTGAGTGAATATAATGGTTGAAGTGTTTCTTTTCGATTTCTGAAATGCACTTTCATCTTTCCCTTTTTCATGTTTCACCTATTTGAAAATCTCTGGAAAATTTCAAAGAAAAGAGGGGAGTAACATGACACTCCGCACCAGGGGCATCTTGGTGAAATAATTGAACAATAAAACCAGGGGGCTGTTTGAAAATAATAATTGCAAAAGGATTTAAAATCAAATAAGCAATTTCTGAAAATAAATTTTTTCAAAGTATTCAATATGACAGACGAAAAATGTTCATTGAATAGCATTAATTCTCCTGATCATTTTGATATGTATATTTCCTATATTTGGAAAAAAAATTGAATGCTTTTAAAGGAGTTTTACTACTCTGGATATTAAAAAGGAAACGAATTTAATTCTAAACGGGCCGGCCCACAGCAGTTATTTCCCGAAACCCCTCCGAGCCGATCGACCGATGCGCTGAAGCCGCCCTCCCTCTCTATGACGCCCTGGCACCACCGTCCGATCCCGAAGACGCCACGGTCGCCTTCCTCCTCGCGCTAGACAAACCTCGCCGGCGATTACTCCTCTCCGGATCCCCCTCCTCTTTCCTTCCCCGACCACTGCTTCGGCCCTATAAATAGCCTCGACCCTCCGCTCCTCATTTCACCTCGAGCCCCCACTCTACCTCGCCAGAGTGCTGCCCACACCCTCGCCGGAGTTCGGATCCCCATCCGAAGCTTCCAGAGCACCTGGTCGTCGCCTCTGTCGCCCTCACTCCCCTCTGACACCACCCAAGCACGTCGGAGACTCGCCGCCGTCATTTGCACCCCTCGGACACCATCCCTAACCACCGGAGCGCCTTCCCTGACGACCTCGCCTCCTCGGCCTCGCCGGAGAACTCCATTGCCGGTGACCCCTTCTCTGTGAGCCCCCTCTCTCTCTTAGCCGTTCGATCCAGATCCGACGCATAGGATTAGATCGTTTTAAAAGCCGAATCGGTATCCTCTTCAGTTCGGTCGTCCGCTCGATTTGCTAGATCTCGCACACCCCGTAGCCAATCAGAGACCGCCACGTAGCCCCTGTCCGTTCGATCAGTTTTTCTTTTTTCTGTTTCTGTTTTAGAAAACACAATGTTTTCAAATCTTGTTTTTATCATATCTTTTAAACTATTTAGTGTTTTTAGTTGATTCTTTTTGCATTAGTTCACAAAATTGTTGTAGTTTATGTCTGTATGCTTAGTTTTAAAATTTGAACTTTAAATTGTGAATCTAATCAAATTTGTTCAAATTACTAAAATCTGCATAACTATTGTTTAAAAATATATTTTCGTATGAATCTTTTTGCCACTGTTTGGTATTAGTTAAACCTATCATTCTACATGATTTGAGTATTTTTTGAATAAATTTAGTTACTGTTTTTAACAAAAACCGAATCTGTTTAGTTCTTCTTGTAGTTTAGTTATCTTAATTTTAATTTAATTTGAATCTGAATTAGTTTAACTTTTGTTAATAGTTTTCATGAGTTTCTGTTGTTTCAAATATTTAGGTAACATTACTTGAAAATATTTAGAATGATTGTTTAGTTTTATACCATGTTGTTATAGGAATCTTTATATTTTTTTATTAGGTATAGTTTGGTAAAACAATTTAGTTTTACTTTCACAAACTAGTTAGGTGATTAAGTTAGATTTCTAATAAATAATTATAGTAAATCTATTCTGTTAAGTAATGTGATGATAATAATATTAGTGTCAATAATATTATTGTTTTCGTTTCCTATTCCAAAGTTATAGGAACATTCTAGTTATTTTCATTTTAGTAGTGTTTCTTTACACAAAAGTTTTAGTGAATTTGATTCTGTGTACTAAAATTGATTTTCTTACTATTTCTTTTTCTACTAGCTATTGCTTGGTTGTTTGTCTTAAAGTAGTTGTAGTAGTAGAAGTTTTTGACACTAAATATTTTTGTGAGTCAAACTTTTTATTTTGATTTCATTCTCTTGATTGATACTAGTGAATGTTTTAGTATTGTTTGTTTAACCTTGCTGAATTGTGTGAATTGTTTTGTATTATGCTTATGGTGTGCTCTTGTTTGATTCGTTAGATCATCCGGAGTGCGAAGCTTGTTATCTAGAATCACTTGATTACGAGGATCGTCAGCAAGGCAAGTCACTTTGACCATGTATACCTATGTTTTATTGAATTAGTTCTTCCATCACCCCAATTGCATGCAAAGTAGGTAAATTGGAAACTTGGTTACATGTTGTAGTATCATGTGGTAGGTACCCCCCTCAACCCTTTGACACATTGGCCCCGGGAAACGTTGTTTTACATTTTGCTATGCTATTAGTAGACGGGGTTGGTTGTGTGATTCATGAGAGTTGTGAGTTAATAATTTCAAGACCTACATGATGATCAAGTCTTCAAGACTTCAAGTTTTCAAGTTACCTCTAGGTGGATGATGGTTGAACGACGCCCTAGAGAAACCAGTGGTTAGCCTAGATGATGCTGGAAATGTGCCAGTATTCATGCGGAAAGGTCCACCCAGGCACAAACAGATGGATGGATGCTTCAAGACCCAAGGCTTACCTACACAGCCACAAGTCATTATGGGCTCTGGCTTGGTTGGATATCGTGGTGACCCTGGACAGGCGGTGCTACGAGATGTAGAAGAACGGTAGGAAAGGATGGGCACTGACAGAGTCTCAGGGAAACCCTTTAAAAGACCATGTTTTGGTCATCCGTTTCTCAAACACCATGAAGTGCGAGAAGTCCAACGGAGGTGATCAAATCTTGTGGGGAACGTGTGCAAAACTCTACAGAGTACCCAAACCTAATCGATTAGCCGTGTCCACGGTCATGGACAGTTTGAGCCAAAGGAACTGAAACTATCTAGAACTCTCAACACAATTTAATTATATTGATGTGGGTTATTAATGTCAACTTGGGTATGAGAATTGGTTGGTGGAACCATCTCATTAATCAACCAACACTGTAGTAATTATGTTTTTGCCCTCTCTTGTTGTAGGAAAAATTTGGCTTTATGCAAAAACTTACTACCCCACCTGCCATATTTGCACATAGACTAGATGATTACTTTACCCCGTCTCTTGTGACTTTGACGGCATATTCAATATGCTGACCTACACAGCTGCAACGTATCATGTTGCAGAGTACTTTTCCGACCAGGAGTGAGGATACGCTCTATGCTCGGTGAGATGCCCTTGGAGTCATGATGGACTCATCTACCTTCGATGCTTCCGCGAGTTTATGGTTTAGTTTATCTCATGAGTTGGCCTTCAGCCACTTTATTGTAATCATTATTGTAATAAAGGACTCGATATGAGATTTCGATTAATTCATGCTATGTGATTTCCCTTGATATATACATTGATGTACCGTGTGTGTACCAGCATGATCTTCGGATGGTACAGAAACACCGGAGATTCGACCTTTCAGGTCGGGTCGCTACAGAAATGGTATCAGAGCACACGCTGACCGTAGGGCGTAACCTCTAGGATTGGAAAAGCCTTATGATTTATTTCTCTTTTTTCTTTAAAATTCTTATACTCTCATCTACTCGTTTCTAAATTCTCTCCGATCATTTCAAAATTTATAGATGGCCACCTTCATCCCAGTTTTGATCACGGACTTTTGCCAGCCTGATGCAACGATGCCCTTTGGCAAGGAGCTGATGAGGATCATCAGGGACGTGAGGATTGCTTTGCCGAGCATCACAGGGACTCCTCTCATGTCCTTTCCACAAGACGGACGCTACAGGATCGAGGTGCACATCCCCAGGAAGACCTTTGGGAATCGGAAGGAACCCATCGACTTCGAGTTTGTGGCACCCAGCTGGATACTTGGAAGAGACATGGCCATTCATCGTGCCCTTGGACGTATTCAGGAGGAATACAGAGGTGGAACCATTTCACCAGGACTCAGCGTGGTTTGTCGCAGGGATGCCAATGGAAACATCATAACCACTCCCACTGAAGACACCACCATTTCCTATATCCAGACCTTGGAGATGCACGTCAGGACCTTGGAGCTTCGGGTACGTGCCGACACGAAGACAATCAAAAGGCTGATGAACCGTGAGATTGACCTCGAAGCTAACTTACAGGATCGTGTACGAGCATGAGTATGAGGTGAAGTATTTCTTAGAGAGGATCGACAAGCTGAACACTCGCATCGCTACTGTGGAGGAACAGATGGACATGGGTGAAAATCTTCATCCAGAAGGAGACATGGCTCCTTTGATCAGCAACGATGATGACTATGAGGAGGGCACCATCGGAGGAGACCACTTCACCATGTACTTTTGAGGACAACTTTAGTTATGCCCCCATGTATCTTCATTTTCGTCGTTAAAGCGTAGGTCGATGTTTAGTGAATGGAGATTTGTATCTCGATGTTTGACTTTGAGTGGAATAAATGAATGAGTGTTTGGTGTGATATGTTTGTTGCATCGCATATGGGTAGTGAATTTCCCTTTTAGGTCATTGTTCTATTCTAATTCTCACCCCTCTAAAAACGGCAAGATGCCTCCGTGACGTGAGCCAGATTTCACTTTCCCGCCAGAGCTCACCCAACTCCTTCAGCAGCAGAACGCCCTGATGCAACTATTGATTCAAAATCAGACCAACAACCACAACAACCACCCTCCACCTCAAGGCGACAACCTCACCCGTTTTCTGAGACTGAATCCCCCAACCTTGTCCAGTAGCACAAAGCCCATTGTGGCAGATGATTGGCTCCGCAAGATGAAGAGGGAACTCACCACCGTAGGATGCACTGAGGCGGAAAAAGCGCGTTTTGCCGCCCATCAACTGGAAGGCCCAGCAGCTTCGTGGTGGGAGAACTACACCACCACATACCACATTGCTGATGTGACTTGGGAGCAGTTCAAGCAAGCCTTCCGCACAGCACATGTCTCAGCTGGAGCTATGAGCCTGAAGAAGCGTGAGTTTTGCAACTTACGCCAGGGGAACCGTTCCATGGCCTAGTACGTGGACGACTTCAGCACGTTGGCTCGTTATGCACCAGGAGATGTGGCCGATGATGCAGCCAAGCAGGAAAAGTTCTTGGAAGGACTCAATGATGAGTTGAGCGTGCAACTGATGGTGGCTACCTTCAGCAACTACCAGGAGCTGGTAGACAAGGCCCTCATCTTGGAGGGGAAGCAGCAGCAAATTGAGAACCGCAAGAGGATGTATGCACATGGGAAGTCTACCTCTGGAGCTCATCAGAAGCCCCGCTACACTCCCTACTCAGGAAATACCGGATCAGGGACCGGTAAGTATGGAGGACACACTCATCCAGTGCACAACCATGGAGGCCACCACCATGGAGGAAATGGGAATAATAGTCCCAACAATGGAAGCTTCAAGAATGGTAATGGAAGTGGGAATGGCAACCCAACACCGTCCCGCTCCAGCTCAGAAGGATCTAAACCACATCACATGTTTCAAGTGTCAGAAGACAGGGCACTATGCCACTAAATGCCCTCAGAACAAGCAAGGGAATGGAAACGACAACTTCGCAGCTAAGAAGCCAAATCCGTTTCCTCATGCTCAGGTGAACCACCTCGACATGGAAGAAGTCTATGATCAGCCCGAGACTGTGGTTGGTAAGTTTTTATTGCATTCACATCCAGTTATGGTACTTTTTGATTCGGGTGCATTTCATTCATTCATATCAAGGGTAGTTGTGGAAAAGTATGGTTTACCCACCAGAACCCTTAGTCAGCCCATTAAAGTAAATTCCCTAGGAGGAATGATGACGGCAGGAATAGGATGCCACGCCCTAAAACTTCACATAGGAAACCATGTTTTTCCTACCGACCTCATCGTCTTAGAATCCCAGGGATTGGATGTAATTCTAGGCATGGATTGGATGACCAAGTATGAAGGAAATCTTGATTGCCCCAGCAAGTCTATTTCACTCACCACTCCGGAGAACAACAGGATTAAGTATGTATCCCGACGCACACAGATGAGTGCTCGGCTAAATTCCCTCACAGGAGTTGTGTAGGAGGAAGTACCGGTTGTACGAGACTTTTTAGATGTATTCCCGGAGGAATTACCAGGCATGCCACCAGATAGGGAGATTGAGTTCCTAATAGAGCTACTACCAGGGACAACCTCGATTTCTAAGAGACCCTATCGGATGCCCGCAAATGATTTAGTGGAATCAAGAAGCAGATTAAGGAACTATTGGACAACGGATATATACGCCCAAGTTCATCACCTTGGGGAGCCCTAGTTCTCTTTGTGGAGAAGAAAGATAAAACCTTGAGGATGGTAGTCGATTATCGTGCATTGAATGAGGTGACTATCAAGAACAAGTACCCGCTGCCGATGATTAATGACTTGTTTGATCAGCTAGTGGGAGCCAAAGTATTTTCCAAGATCGATCTTCGATCAGGGTATCACCAATTGAAAATTGGTGAACAAGACATACCCAAAACAGCTTTCACCACAAGGTATGGCTTGTATGAGTATACCGTCATGTCTTTTGATTTGACAAATGCTCCTTCTTACTTCATGAGTTTGATGAACAAAGTATTCATGGAATATCTGGACAAGTTTGTTGTGGTGTTCACCGATGACATATTGATATTCTCCAAGAACGAGGAAGAACACAAGGAACATTTGCGTTTAGTTCTGGAGAAGCTTAGAGAGCATCAGTTATATGCCAAGTTCAGCAGATGTGAATTCTGGCTGACGGAAGTCGGATTCCTTGCACACGTTATTTCCGGAGATGGAATAGCAGTGGACCCCGCTAAGGTTGAAGCCGTCACCGAGTGGAAGTCACCCACCTCAGTTAAGGAGATCCACAGTTTCCTCGGACTTGCCGGATATTACCGGGGGTTCATTGAGAATTTCTCAAAGATTGGCAAGCCCATGAAGGAGTTGTTGAAGAAAGAGTCTAAGTATATTTGGACTGAGGAATGTGAAGCTAGTTTCCAGGAGTTGAAGAAACGTTTGGTCACAGCCCCAGTGTTGATTCTGCCAAACAATCGGAAGGACTTCCAGGTTTATTGTGATGCTTCACGTCAAGTACTTGGAGGAGTACTCATGCAAGATGGAAAGGTTGTAGCCTATGCATCCAGACAACTATGACCTCATGAGTTGAATTATGCCACCCATGATCTGGAATTAGCAACCGTAGTGCATGCACTTAAGACTTGGAGACATTTCCTTATCGGAAATAGTTGTGATGTGTACACAGATCATAAGAGCCTGAAGTATATCTTCACGCAGAAGGAGTTGAACCTTAGACAGAGGAGATGGTTAGAGTTAATCAAGGACTATGACATGAGATTACATTACCATCCAAGAAAGGCAAATGTTGTGGCAAATGCTTTGAGTCGGAAGAGTTATGTGAACACCCTCATAGCCGGAGGATTACCCCAGGAATTAACCAAAGATCTCAGAGAGCTTCGATTAGAGATAGTTCCGCAAGGATATGTTGCCACACTAGAGATTCAGTCCACCTTGACCGAAAGAATTCGAGTAGCCCAGAAATCAGACAATGAGATAGCTGAGATAAAGCAGAGAATGAAGGAAGGCAAGGCTAAAGGCTTTCGTGAAGATGAACAGGGTACTCTATGGTTTGAGAACTGAATCTATGTGCCCCATGACCCAGAGCTCAGGAAGTTGATACTTCAAGAAGCCCATGATTCACCATATTCGATACACCCAGGCAACACCAAGATGTACCTGGATTTAAAGGAAAGTTACTGGTGGAAAGGTATGAAGAAAGATATTGCCGAACATGTTGCGGTATGTGATGTTTGTCAGCAAGTAAAGGCGGAACATCAGAAACCAGCAGGGTTACTCCAACCTTTGCCGATACCCGAGTGGAAATGGGAAAAGCTCGGTATGCACTTTATCACATGTTGGAAATATGCCCTAGAGGCAATATATAAAGTGTTTATTATTATATTTCCTTGTTCATGATAATCGTTTATTATCCATGCTATAATTGCATTGATTGGAAACACATTGCATGTGTGGGTAACTAGACAACACTGTGTCCCTAGTATGCCTCTAGTGAACTAGCTCGTTGATCAAAGATGGTCAGGGTTTCCTAGCCATTGACATGTGATGTCATTTGATAACGGGATCACATCATTAGGAGAATGATGTGATGGACAAGACCCAAACTACAAACGTAGCATATGATCGTGTCAGTTTATTGCT
This sequence comes from Hordeum marinum, assembly GCA_022496015.1. Classification (NCBI taxonomy): domain Eukaryota; kingdom Viridiplantae; phylum Streptophyta; class Magnoliopsida; order Poales; family Poaceae; genus Hordeum; species Hordeum marinum. The sequence goes on from CM039676.1 coordinate 448,571,513, forward strand.
ACTGTTTTCCGCATGTCAAGTATATGTTCCTATGACCATGAGATCGTGCAACTCATGGATATCGGAGGAGTGGCTTGTGTGTATCAAACGTTGCAACGTAACTGGGTGACTATAAAGGTGCTCTACAGGTATCTCCGATGGTGTCTGTTGAGTTGGCATGGATCGAGACTGGGATTTGTTACTCCGTGTGACGGAGAGGTATCTTGGGGCCCACTCGGTAATGCAACATCACAATGAGCCTTGCAAGCAATGTGACTAATTGTTAGTTGCAGGATATTGTATTAAAGAACGAGTAAAGAGACTTGCCGGTAACGAGGTTGAACTAGGTATGGAGATACCGACGATCGAATCTCGGGCAAGTAACATACCGAAGAACAAAGGGAACGTTATACGGGATTAACTGAATCCTTGACATAGAGGTTCGACCGATAATGATGTTCATAGAATATGTAGGAACCAATGTGGATGTCTAGGTGCCGCCATTGGTTATTGGCCATAGAGGTGTCTCGGTCATGTCTACATAGTTCTCGAACCTGCAGGGTCTGCACACTTAAGGTTCGGTGACGTTTCGGTAGTATAGAGTTGTGTATGGTGGTGACCGAAGGTTGTTCGGAGTCCCAGATGAGATCCCGGACGTCACGAGGAGCTCCGGAATGGTCCAGAGGTAAAGATTCATATATAAGAAGTCCCAGTTTGGTCGCCGGAAAAGTTTTGGGCTCATCGGTAGTGTACCGGGAGTGCCGGTAGTGTACCGAGAGGCCTCCGGGAGAGGTATTTCGACCCCAAGAGGTCCATGGGCTGTGGGAGAATAATAACCAGCCCTTAGTGGGCTGGAGAAATGGCCACAAAGGCCCATGGCGCAGGGGAAGAAATTCCTAAAGGAAAAAGAGGAAAAATCAGCCAATAGGAAGCAATCCTACTCCAACTAGGATTGGAGTTGGAGTAGGATTTCTCCCCTCCACTTCAGCCGACTCCTAGAGGCCTTGGCCTTGCGCCAAGGCTGCCTCCTCCTTCCGCCTTTATATACAGGTGGGGTGGATGGTTTTTGGACAGATTTTCCGGCCACGTGCTACCCAATCCACCGGTGCATAGTTTCTCCTCTAGATCGTAGTTCCGCAGTGCTTAGGAGAAGCCCTGCCGGAATTGCTCCACCACCATTGCCGGAGCGCCGTCACGCTGCTGGCGAACTCTTCTACCTCTTCATCTCCTCTTGCTGGATCAAGACGGTGGAGATCGTCATCACGCTGCACGTGTGCTGAATGCGGAGGTGTCGTCCGTTCGGTACTAGATCGGAAGGATCGTGATCAAGGCCACGAGACGTTCGTGATTGGATCGCGGGACGGAACATGACAAGATCATGGGATGGTTCGTGATTGGATCGTAGGACAGTTCGTGATTGGATCGCGGGACGCTCGGCGATTTGGATCGCGAAGAAGTACGACTACACCAACCGCGTTTCTTAACGCTTCCCGCTTAGTGATCTACAAGGGTATGTAGATCCACTCTCCCTCTCATAGATGCTCATCACCATGGATAGGTTTGCGTGTGCGTAGGATTTTTTTTTGTTTCCCATGCAACGTTCCCCAACATCACAGGACTACCTAGGACCCGTTCAGGATATGATTCCATTTGGGTAGTGGTCGATCATTCGACCAAGGTGGCTCATTTCATTCCAGTGAAAACCACCTATACCAGTGCTAAGCTAGCCAAGATATATATGACCAAGATCGTATGTCTGCATGGAGTTCCGAGGAGTATCCAGATAGAGGAACACAATTTACCTCAAAGTTTTGGCATCAGCTACATGAAACTTTGGGTACAAGACTGGAGTTCAGTACAGAGGAAAAATGTTCATTGAATAGCATTAATTCTCCTTATCATTTTGATATATATATTTCCTATATTTGGAAATGTTTTGAATGCTTTTAAAGCAGTTTTACTGCTCTGGATATTAAAAAGGAAACGAATTTAATTCTAAACGGGCCGGCCCACAGCAGTTATTTCCCGAAACCCCTCTGAGCCGACCGACCGACGCGCTGACGCCGCCCTCCCTCTCTCTGATGCCCTGGCCCCACCGTCCGATCGTGAAGACGCCGCGGTCGCCTTCCTCCTCGCGCCAGACATACCTCGCCGGCGATTACTCCTCTCCGTATCTCCCTCCTCTTTCCTTCCCCGACCACCGCTCCGGCCCTATAAATAGCCTCGACCCTCCGCTCCTCATTTCACCCCGAGGCCCCACTCTACCTCGCCAGAGCGGTACCCACACCCTCGCCGGAGTTCGGATCCCCATCCGAAGCTTCCAGAGCACCTGGCCGTCTCCTTTGTCGCCCTCACTCCCCTCCGACACCACCCAAGCACGCCGGAGACCCGCCGCCATCATTTGCACCCCTCGGACGCCTTCCCCGATGACCTCGCTGGAGAACTCCATTGCCGGTGACCCCTTCTCTGTGAGCCCCCTCTCTCTCTCTTAGCCATTCGATCCAGATCCGACGCATAGGATTAGATCGTTTTAATAGCCGAATTGATATCCTCTTTAGTTCGGTCGTCCGCTCGATTCGCTAGATCTCGCACACCCCGTAGCCAATCAGAGACCGCCACGTAGCCCCTGTCTGTTCGATCAGTTTTTATTTATTTTTGTTTCTGTTTTAGAAAACACAATGTTTTCAAATCTTGTTTTTATCATATCTTTTAAACTATTTAGTGTTTTTAGTTGATTCTTTTTTGCATTAGTTCACAAAATTGTTGTAGTTTATGTCTGTATGCTTAGTTTTCAAATTTGAACTTTGAATTTTGAATCTAATCAAATTTGTTCAAATTAATAAAATCTGCATAACTATAGTTTAAATATATATTTTCATATGAATCTTTTTGCCACTGTTTGGTATTAGTTAAACCTATCATTCTACATGATTTGAGTTTTTTTTGAATAAATTTAGTTACTATTTTTAACAAAAACAGAATCTGTTTAGTTCTTATTGTAGTTTAGTTATCTTAATTTTAGTTTAATTTGAATCTGAATTAGTTTAACTTTTGTTAATAGTTTTCATGAGTTTATGTTGTTTAAAATATTTAGGTAACTTTACATGCAAATATTTAGAATGATTGTTTAGTTTTATACCATGTTGTTATAGGAATCTTTATATTTTTTATTAGGTATAGTTTGGTAAAACAATTTAGTTTTATTTTCACAAACTAGTTAGGTGATTAAGTTAGATTTCTATAAATAATTATAGTAAATCTATTTTGCTAAGTAATGTGATGATAATAATATTAGTGTCAATAATATTATTGTTTTGGTTTCCTATTCCAAAGTTATAGGAACATTCTAGTTATTTTCATTTTAGTAGTGTTTCTTTACACAAAAGTTTTAGTGAATTTGATTCTGTTTACTAAAATTGATTTTCTTACTATTTCTTTTTCTACTAGCTATTGCTTGGTTGTTTGTCTGAAAGTAGTAGTAGTAGTAGAGGTTTTTGACACTAAATATTTTTGAGAGTCTAACTTTTTATTTTGATTTCTTTATCTTGATTGATACTATTGAATGTTTTAGTATTGTTTGTTTAACCTTGCTGAATTGTGTGAATTGTTTTGTATTTATGCTTATGGTGTGCTCTTGTTTGATTCGTTAGATCATCCGGAGTGCGAAGCTTGTTATCTAGAATCACTTGATTACGAGGATCGTCAGCAAGGCAAGTCACTTTGACCATGTATACCTATGTTTTATTGCATTAGTTCTTCCATCACCCCAATTGCATGCAAAGTAGGTAAATTGGAAACTTGGTTACTTGTTGTAGTATCATGTGGTAGGTACCCCCCTCAACCCTTTGACACATTGGCCCCGGGAAACGTTGTTTTACATTTTGCTATGCTATTAGTAGACGGGGTTGGTTGTGTGATTCATGAGAGTTGTGAGTTAATAATTTCAAGACCTACATGATGATCAAGTCTTCAAGACTTCAAGTTTTCAAGTTACCTCTAGGTGGATGATGGTTGAACGACGCCCTGGAGAAACCAGTGGTTAGCCTAGATGATGCTGGAGATGTGCCAGTATTCATGCAGAAAGGTCCACCGAGGCACAAAGAAATGGATGGATGCTTCAAGACCCAAGGCTTACCTACACAGCCACAAGTCATTATGGGATCTGGCTTGGTTGGATATCATGGTGACCCTGGACAGGCGGTGCTACGAGATGTAGAAGAACGGTAGGAAAGGATGGGCACCGACAGAGTCTCAGGGAAACCCTTTGAAAGACCATGTTTTGGTCATCCGTTTCTCAAACACCATGAAGTGCGAGAAGTACAACGGAGGCGATCAAATCTTGTGGGGAACGTGTGCAAAACTCTACAGAGTACCCAAACCTAATCGATTAGCCGTGTCCATGGTCATGGATAGTTTGAGCCAAAGGAACTGAAACTATCTGGAACTCTCAACACAATTTAATTATATTGATGTGGGTTATTAATGTCAACTTGGGTATGAGAATTGGTTGGTGGAACCATCTCATTAATCAACCAACACTGTAGTAATTATGCCTTTGCCCTCTCTTGTTGTAGGAAAAAATTGGCTTTATGCAAAAACTTACTACCCCACCTGCCATATTTGCATATAGACTAGATGATTACTTTACCCCCTCTCTTGTGACTTTGCTGGCATATTCAATATGCTGACCTACACGGCTGCAACGTATCAAACGTATCATGTTGCAGAGTACTTTTCCGACCAGGAGTGAGGATACGCTCTACGCTCGGTGAGATGCCCTTGGAGTCATGATGGACTCATCTACCTTCGATGCTTCCGCGAGTTTATGGTTTAGTTTATCTCATGAGTTGGCCTTCAACCACTTTATTGTAATCATTATTATAATAAAGGACTCGATATGAGATTTTGATTAATTCATGTTGTGTGATTTCCCTTGATATATACATTGATGTACCGTGTGTGTACCGGCATGATCTTGGGATGGTATAGAAACACCGAAGATTCGACCTTTCAGGTCGGGTCGCTACAGGAAACCCTAGGGGTTGGGCGCCCCACCCCTTCCCCTATATATATGTGAGAGGGAGGAGGGGAGCTGCACCACAAGCCACGACGCATCCCTTCCTCCCTCTCCGATTACCTCTCCACTAGTAGATTGATTCGGTGTTGCTTAGCGAAGCTCTGCCAGATCATCTCCACCACGACCGCCGGCATGCCGTCGTGTTGTCGGCGACCCCATATACCTCTCCGATCCCTCTTTCTGGATCAAGAAGGTGGAGATCATCATCGAGCTGCACATGTGCTGAACTGGAGGTGCCGTCCGTTCGGCACTTGATCGGGAGTCCGTGGGACGGCTTGCGATTTGGATCGCGAAGACATACGACTACTTCAACCGCGTTCTTTAACACTTCCGCTTAGCGATCTACAGGGGTATGTGGATCCAATCTCTCCTCTCATAGATGCTCATCTCCTAGATTGGTGAAGCATAGGAAATTTTTTGTTTCCCATGCAACTTTCCCCAACAGAACTTGGGCAGAACCAATCTAGAGCTCCGGCAGGGCGGTCCTGCCGGGGAAACTTCCCTCCCGGGGGGGGGGGAATCAAAGCCATCGTCATCACCAACGATCCTCTCATTGAGAGGGATCAATCATCATCAACATCTTCACCAGCACCATCTCCTCTCCAAACCCTAGTTCATCTCTTGTATCCGATCTTTGTCTCAACACCTCAGATTGGTACCTATGGGTTGCTAGTAGTGTTGATTACTCCTTGTAGTTGATGCTAGTTGGTTTACTTGGTGGAATATCATATGTTCAGATCCTTTATGATAATTAATACTCCTCTAATCTTGAACATGAACATGATTTGTGAGTAGTTCCATTTGTTCCCGAGGACATGGGATAAGTCTTGTTATAAGTAATCATGTGAAATTGGTATTCGTTCAATATTTTGATGAGATGTATGTTGTCTCTCCTCTAGTGGTGTTATGTGAATGTCGACTACATAACACTTCACCATTATTTGGGCCTAGGGGAAGGCATTGGGAAGTAATAAGTAGATGATGGGTTGCTAGAGTGACATAAGCTTAAACCCTACTTTATGTGTTGCATCGTAAGGGGCTGATTTGGATCCATATGTTTCAGGCTATGGTTAGGTTTACCTTAATTCTTCTTTCATAGTTGTGGATGCTTGCGATAGGGGTTAATCATAAGTTGGAGGTTTGTCCAAGTAAGGGAAGCACCCAAGCATGGGTCCACCCACATATCAAATTATCAAAGTAACGGACGCGAATCAAATGAGCATGATGAAAACTAGCTTGACGAAAATTCCCATGTGTCCTCGGGAGCGCCTTGCTTTATATAAGAGTTTGTCCAGGCCTGTCCTTTGCTACAAAAAGGATTGGGACACCTTGCTGCACCTTTTCTACACTTTTTACTTGTTACTCGTTAAGAATTATCTTATCACAAAACTCTCTGTCATCGATAATTTCAGTGCTTGCATAGAATACCTTACTGGAAACCGCTTGTCATTTCCTTCTGCTCCTTGTTGGGTTCGACACTCTTACTTATCGAAAGGACTGATAGATCCCCTATACTTGTGGGTCATCAAGACTCTTTTCTGGCACCGTTGCCAGGGAGGGAAGCGCCTTTGGTAAGGAAACATTTATATAGTGTGCTGAAATTTAGTGTCACTTGTCACTATGGAAAGTAATCCTTTGAGGGGCTTGTTCGGGGTATCTTCACCTCGACCGGAAACACAAATAGTTGTCCCTCAACCTACTTAACCTACTGAAAATATTTATTATTAAATTGCTTCGGGTATGATAGAGAAAGTGCTGGCTAATCCTTACGCAGGAGATGGAACACTACATCCTGATTTACATCTAATCTATGTGGATGAAGTTTGTGGATTATTTAAGCTCGCAGGTCTTCCTAAGGATCACATTAATAAGAAGGTTTTTCCTTTATATTTGAAGGAAAAGGCATTGACATGGTATAGTCTATGTGATCATATTGGATCATGGAGCTACAACCGATTGAAGATGGAATTTCATCAGAAGTTCTACCCTATGCATCTAGTTCATCGTGATCGGAATTATATTTATAATTTTTGGCCTTGTGAAGGAGAAAGAATCTCTCAATCTTGGGGGAGTCTTAAGCCAATGTTATATTCATGCCCCAATCATGAGCTCTCGAGAGAAATTATTATTCAGAATTTTTATGCTCGGCTTTCTCATAATGATCAATCCATGCTCGATACTTCTTGTGATGGTTCCTATATGAAGAAAGATATTGATTTCAAATGGGATTTATTGGAAAGAATTAAACACAACTTTGAAGATTGGGAACTTGATGAAGGTAAGGAGTTAGGTATGAACCTTAAGTTTGATTGTGTTAAATCTTTTGCGGACACCAATGCTTTTCGTGAATTTAGCACTAAATATGGACTTGACTCTGAGATAGTAGCTTCTTTTTGTGAATCTTTTGCTGCTCATGTTGATCTCCCTAAGGAGAAGTGGTTTAAATATCATCCTCCCATTGAATTGAAAGTAGTTCAACCTATTAAAGTTGAATACAAAACTATTACTTATAATGTCGATCCTGTTATTCTCACTGCTTATATTGAGAAACCACCTTTCCCTGTTAGAATAAAGGATCATGCTAAAGCTTCAACTGTGGTTCGTAAGAGTTGTTCTAGAACACCTACACCCCCTGAGCAAATTAAAGTCGAACCTAGTATTGCTATGGTTAAGGATCTCTTGGTTGATAATATTGATGGGCTTGTTATTCAATTTTGTGATGAAGCTGCTAGAATTGCTAAACCTGATGCTAAAGAACATAGACCCATTGTTGGCATGCCTGTTGTTTCTGTTAAAATAGAAGATCATTGTTATCATGGCTTATGTGATATGGGTGCTAGTGTGAGTGCAATTATATTTTCCTTATATAAAGAGATTATGAATGACATTGCACCAGCTGAGTTAGAGGAAATTGATCTTCCAATTAAACTTGCTAATAGAGATACTATATCACCAGTTGGGATTATTAGAGATGTTGAAGTCTTGTGTGGGAAAATAAAATATCCTACTGATTTTCTTGTTCTTAGTTCCCCACAAGATGATTTTTGTCCCATTATATTTGGTAGACCCTTCTTGAATACCGTTAATGCCAGGATAGATTGTGAGAAGGAAACAATTACCGTAAGTTTTTGGGATGCGTCTCATGAGTTTAGTTTCTCTAAATTTCGTAGACAACCCCGTGATAAAGAGTTGCCTAGTAAGGATGAAATTATTGGTCTTGCCTCTATTGCGGTGCCTCCTACTGATCCTTTAGAGCAATATTTGCTAAACCATGAAAATGACATGCATATGAATGAAAGAAATGAAATAGATAGGATTTTCTTTGATCGGCATCCTGTTCTGAAACACAACTTGGCTGTTGAAACACTTGGGGATCCCCCTCCACCCAAGGGTGATCCCGTGTTTGAGCTTAAACAATTACCCGATACTTTGAAATATGCTTATCTTGATGAAAAGAAGGTATATCCTATTATTATTAGTGCTAACCTTCCAGAGCATGAAGAACAAAGATTGTTGAAAACTTTGAGGAAGCACCATGTTGCTATTGGATATACTCTTAATGATCTTAAAGGCATTAGTCCCACTCTATGTCAGCACAAAATTAAAATGGAGCCTGATGCTAAACCAATGGTTGATCACCAATGACGGTTGAACCCTAAAATGAAGGAGTGGTAAGAAATGAAATATTAAAGCTTCTGGAGGCAAGCATCATTTATCTTATTGCTGATAGTAGATGGGTTAGTCCCATTCATTGTGTCCCTAAGAAAGGAGGTATTACCGTAGTTCCTAATGATAAAAATGAATAGATCCCACAGAGAATTGTTACAGGTTATAGAATGCTAATTGATTTTAGGAAATTGAATAAATCTACTAGAAAAGATCATTACCCTCTACCTTTCATCTATCAAATGCTAGAAAGATTATCCAAACACACACATTTCTGCTTTCTAGATGGTTATTCTGGTTTCTCTCAAATACCTGTGTCAAAAGAGGACCAAGAGAGGACCACTTTTACATGCCCTTTTGGTGCCTTTGCTTATAGACGTATGCCTTTTGGTTTATGCAATGCAGATGCTACCTTTCAAAGATGCATGACTACCATATTCTCTAATTTCTGTGAAAGGATTGTTGAGGTTTTCAAGGATGATTTTTCCGTATACGGAACTTCTTTTGATGATTGTTTGAGCAACCTTGATCGAGTTTTGCAGAGATGTGAAGAAACTTATCTTGTCTTGAACTGGGAGAAGTGCCACTTTATAGTGAATGAAGGCATTTTCTTGGGACATAAAATTTCCAAAGGAGGTATTGAAGTTGACAAGGCTAAAGTTGATGCTATTGAAAAATGTCGTGTCCTACGGATATCAGAGGTATAAGAAGTTTCCTTGGTTGTGCTGGTTTCTATAGGAGATTTATTAAAGATTTCTCTAAGATTTATAGGCCTCTCAGTAATCTTTTGCAAAAATATGTTCCATTTGTTTTTGATGATTATTGTGTGGAAGCTTTTGAAATTCTCAAGAGTACTTTGATTTCTGCACCTATTGTTCAACCACCTGATTGGAACCTACCTTTTAAAATTATGTTTGATTCTAGTGACTATGTTCTAGGTGCTGTTCTAGGCCAAAGAGTTGATAAGAAATTAAATGTTATTCATTATGCTAGCAAAACTCTAGACAGTGCTCAAAGAAACTATGCCACCCCTGAAAAGGATTTTTTAGCAGTTGTGTTCGCTTGTGATAAGTTTAGACCTTATATTGTTGATTCAAAAGTAACTGTTCACACTAGTCATGCTGCTATTAAATATCTCATGGAAAAGAAAGATGCTAAACCTAGACTTATTAGGTGGGTACTTCTGCTACAAGAATTTGATTTGCATATTGTTGGTAGAAAGGGTGTTGATAACCCCGTAGCAGATAATTTGTCTAGATTAGAGACGTTCTTGATGACCCACTACCTATTGATGATAGCTTTCCCGATGTACAATTAGTGGTCATAAATGCTTCTCATAATGCTCCTTGGTATGTTGATTAAGCTAATTACATTGTCGGTAAATTTATACCACCTAGTTTCACATAGCAGCAAAAGAAAAAGTTTTTGTATGATTTAAGACAGTACTTATGGGATGACCCACACCTTTATAAAGAAGGAGTATATGGTATAATTAGACATTGTGTACCTGAGAATGAACAGGAACAGATCCTACGGAAGTGTCATTCCGAGGCCTACGAAGGACACCACGATGGAGATAGAACTGCACACAAGGTATTGCACTCTGGTTTTTATTGGCCTACTCTCTTCAAGGATGCTCGTAAGTTTGTCTTGTAATGTGATGAATGTCAAAGAATTGGCAATATTATTAGACGTCAGGAAATTACTATGAATTAATCTCTTGTTATTGAACCATTCGATGTTTAGGGTTTTCATTATATGGGACCTTTTCCAACGTCCAACGGGTATACTCATATTTTAGTTGTTGTTGATTATGTTACTAAGTGGGTAGAAGCTATCCCAACTAGTAGTGTTTATCATAACACCTCTATTAAGATGCTTAAAGAAGTTATTTTCCCTAGATTTGGAGTCCCAGATACTTAATGACTGATGGTGGTTCACATTTTATTCATGGTGCTTTCCGTGAATTGCTTGCTAAGTATGATGTTAACCATAGAATTGCATCTCCTTATCATCCTCGGTCTAGTGGTCAAGTAGAATTAAGCAATAGAGAAATTAAATTGATCTTGCAAAAGACAGTTAATAGATCTAGGAAGAATTGGTATAAGTAACTTGACAATGCATTATGGGGTTATAGAACTGCTTACAAGGATCCTATGGGTATGTCTCCGTATAAAATGGTTTATGGTAAAGCATGTCACTTACCTCTAGAGCTAGAGCATAAAGCTTATTGGGAAATCAAAGAGCTCAACTATGATTTCAAATTTGCTAGTGAGAAGAGGTTATTTGACATTAGCTCACTTGATGAATGGAGAACCCATGCCTGTGAGAATGCCAAGTTTTTTAAAGAAAAAGCTAAGAGATGGCATGATAAAAGGATATCAAAGCGTGAATTTAATGTAGGTGATCATGTCCTACTATACAATTCTCGGTTAAATTTTTTTGTAGTAAAACTTCTCTCTAAGTGGGAAGGACCATACATCGTCGAGGAGGTATATCATTCCGGTGCCATCAAGATCAACAATGTCGAAGGCACAAATCCTAAGGTGGTAAACGGGCAAAGAATCAAACACTATATTTCACATTAATGTTCAAACCAATGTTATCAATACCATAACTCCCGAAGAGCATATTAGGGAGACTTACCAGAACGTTTCAGACTCTAAAAAGGAATAGGTACGTGGTACGGTAAGTAAACCGACTCCAAAACTTTTCCAACAACAATTTTACTCAGTTTTGGAATATTTAAAAAATTAGGAAAATTAAAAGCAGACCGAAGGACGCACGGGGAGGCGACAAGCCTGCTAGGCACAACCACCCCCTGGACACACCTAGGGGGCTTGTCACCACCCCGTGCGCCCCCCGGACTCCGTTTTCTTGTGGAACATCCCTTCGGGTCAGCAAAAATTTATTATATAATGTCTAGAAGGTTTCGAATTTCATATCATGACAATACCTCTTGTTTTCATTTTGAGTTGTTTCTGTAGCAGATTTAGAGCAGGATGTCATCCCAAGAGTCCACCGAGGAGAGTCGTATTTCTCACCCGGCACAGGAGCCCGAGGCATACATTGAAGCTAACCACTTTGGGCGAACCACGGAGGAGGATATGGAGGCTGACTTAAAAAAGGTGGATGCCATGGAGGAAGACCAAGAAGTTAACTCTCATCCACAACCTGGGGTCATGTTGGAGGACCTTCTGAGCGCAGTAATCCCGAATTCGGTTATTCCTCCCAATGCTAAATTCCCTACTTATGAAAACTTGAAAAGGAGTGTTATCTTTTCACCCGCAGTAATGAAACATCCCTGGGTGAAGAGATCTCTATCCATCAATGGAAAACTGCACAAGGAAGTAATGGATCTTAGGCAGCAAAATAATAAGCTTGAAGAGGAGAATCGTATTCTGAAGGGTATCATCGCCAAGAACATCGCACCATCACCCCCGAAGAAGGATAACTGAGTACATGGGTATGGGCACTCTCTTTGGCTTGTTCCAAGCTTGGGGGAGGTGCCCCGGTACCGTATCACATCACACCTTTTCTTTCCTTTTTCCCTTTTGTTTTTATCTTTCCTAGTTCGATCCTTTTTGTTTTTGCTTTGATCTAGTAGAATAAAAAGGTTTTATTATGATCTACCCCTTTTAGTTTTTGCTCCCCTTATGTAAGCAAGTCCAAGAGTTATATAATAAAAAGTAGTTCTGGTGATATGGGCTTTGCTAGATTACTATGCTCTTGAAAGTAATGAATAAAGTATAATAATAAAACAAAAGCAAAGAGAATACATAGTGATCTTATGGGAGTGATGACTTCACATATAAAAAGTATGGTGATTGAAATTTGTAGGGAGTTAACAAACACAGTAATTGGTCATTGGTGCAATTGAAAGGAAGTGATAAAGAAAGAGTGATTCACATATAAATATATTATCTTGGACCTCTTTTATGATTGTGACCACTCACTAAAATATTACATGCCAAGAAGTTGATGTTGGACAAGGAAGACAACATAATGGGTTATGTTTGCTTACCTCCAGATAGAAGCTATATGGTTTTAGATCCTTTAACATATAGTGCTTGCTTCCACCCCATATTATCCAAAACCTATGCACCAAGTAGAGATACTACTTGTGCATCCAAACACCTCAACCTAGTTCTGCTATGAGAGTCCACCATACCTACCTATGGATTGAATAAGATCCTTCAAGTAAGTTGTCATCAGTGTAATAAGGCAATAAAAATTGCTCCTAAATATGTGTGATCTTTTAATGTAAGGGAAATAAGCATTGTATGAACTTGTGATAGTGAAGAAATAAAAGCGACAGACTGCATAGTAAAGGTTGCTATCAAAAAGGGCAATACACCGTGGTGTTCCTCTGCATTAAGAGTTTGTGCATCCAAAAACAAAAAGCGCATGACAACCTCTCCTTCCCTCTGTGAAGGGCCTATCTGTTACTTTTACTTTCTAGTACTTACCTTTATGCAAGAGTCATGGTGGTCTTTCTTGGCAAGCATTATGTGTTGGGGAATGATCTAGACTGATATATCCACTTGGATATGGGTGATCATGAGTTATTATTGTTGACATCACCCTTGAGGTGAATAGTTAGGAGGCAAAATTATAAGCACGTATCTTTCTCTATGTTCGATTGAAGCTTTGACCTCCTGGGTACCGCATGAGTGCTAGAAATTGTGAAAGACTAAAAGATGAGTGAGTATTTGGATTTGCTTTACAAGCTCTTATATTGACTCTTTCTGATGTTATGATAAATTGTCAATTGATTCAATGCCTGAGATCATAGTTTGTTGGTTGTCAATCGAGTTCTTAGTTCATACTTTATCTTGTGAATGAATTGGTACTCTAGTATAAAGAATCTCATACAATGAGTATTGATGTTCTAAACTTGATCATGATGCCCTCGTGTCCGTATTTTATTTTTATCGACACCTCTATCTCTAAACATGTGGACATATTCATCGATCTCGACTTTCGCTTGAGGACAAACAAGGTCTAAGCTTGGGGGAGTTGATACGTCCATTTTGCATCATGCTTTTATATTGATATTTATTGCATTATGGTTTGTTATTACACGTTATGGTACAATACTTATGCCTTTTCTCTCTTATTTTACAAGGTTTACATCAAGAAGGAGAATGCCGGCAGTTGGAATTCTGGACTGGAAAAGGAGCAAAATCTGAGATACCTATTCTGCAAAACTCCAAAAGTCCTGAAAATTTACGGGGGATATTTTTGGAATTAATAAGCAATACTAGCACAAGAATCAACCAAAGGGGGGCCACCAGTAGGCCACAAGCCTGCTAGGCGTGGCCACCCCCTGGTCGCGCCTAGCAGGCTTGTGGGACCTCTATGGCTCATCCGACGCCCATCTTCTACTATATGAAGCATTTTGACCTGGAAAAAAATTAGAAGAGAGCTTTCAGGAAGAAGCGCCACCGTCTCGAGGCGGAACTTGGGCAGAACCAATCTAGAGGTCCGGCAGGGTGGTCCAGCCAAGGAAACTTCCCTCCCGAAGGGGGAAATCGAAGCCATTGTCATCACCAACGCTCCTCTCAACGAGAGGGAGTCAATCTCCATCAACCTATTCACCAGCATTGTCTCCTCTCCAAATCCTAGTTCATCTCTTGTATCCGATCCTTGTCTCAACACCTCAGATTGGTACCTATGGGTTGCTAGTAGTGTTGATTACTCCTTGTAGTTGATGCTAGTTGGTTTACTTGGTGGAAGATCATATGTTCAGATCCTTTATGATAATTAATACTCCTCTGATCTTGAACATGAACATGCTTTGTGAGTAGTTCTGTTTGTTCCTGGGGACATGGGATAAGTCTTGTTATAAGTAATCATGTGAATTTGGTATTCGTTTGATATTTTCATGAGATGTATGTTGTCTCTCCTCTAGTGGTGTTATGTGAACGTCGACTACATAACACTTCACCATTATTTGGGACTAGGGGAAGGCATTGGGAAGTAATAAGTAGATGATGGGTTGCTAGAGTGACAGAAGCTTAAACCCTAGTTTATGTGTTGCTCCGTAAGGGGCTGATTTGGATCCATATGTTTCATGCTATGGTTAGGTTTACCTTAATTCTTCTTTCATAGTTACGGATGCTTGTGATAGGGATTAATCATAAGTGGGAGGTTTGTCCAATTAAGGGTAGCACCCAAGCATCGGTCCACCCACATATCAAATTATGAAAGTAACGAACGCAAATCAAATGAGCATGATGAACACTAGCTTGGCGGAAATTCCTATGTGTCCTCGGGAGCGCTTTGCTTTACATAGAGTTTGTCTTGGTCTGTCCTTTACTACAAACAGTATTGGGCTACCTTGCTGCACCTTTTATACACTTGTTACTTGTTACTCGTTAAGAATTATCTTATCACAAAACTATCTGTCACCGATAATTTCAGTGCTTGCACAGAATACCTTACTGGAAACCGCTTGTCATCTCCTTCTGCTCCTCATTGGGTTCGACACTCTTACTTATCGAAAGGACTATTATAGATCCCCTATACTTGTGAGTCATCAATGAGCATCATGGAATAGTTGATGGAGAAGGTTTGGTGATGACGACGGTGAGGAATCCCCCTCTCGAGAGCCCCGAACGAACTCCAGATCAGCCCTACCAAGGAAGAACAGGAGGTGGCGGTGGCTCCGTCTTGTAGATCGCAATGGAAATTTCTCTTTGATTTTTTCTCCGAATATGTGAATATACAAGGCCATAGATAGGGTCGAGCCTCGTGGGCCCCACCACACAACAGGGCGCGACCTAGGGGATGGTCGCGCCCTGTTGACTCCTGGGCCATAGGGACCACCCCTTCGGTGGATCTTGGCATCATAATTCATTATAGTTCCCAGAAAAAATTCACAATAAGTTTCGTCCAATTCCGAGAACTTTTATTTCTACATAAAAATAACACCAAGGTAGTTCTGCTAAAAACAACGTCAGCCCCGGTTAGTTTCATTCAAATCATGCAAATTAGAGTCCAAAACAAGAGAAAAAGTTTTTGGAAAGGTAGATACATTGGAGACATGTTAACTCCCCCAATCTTAAATCATTACTAATCCTCAAGGAATACAGTTGATAAACCGAAAGTGATAAAGAAAACTTTTAAAAACTATTTTGTTCTCGTTGCCATATATATGCTTAGCTAGTGTTCAGGTTTTCAGCATAAATCATAAGTAACCATATGCATGATAACAATTAAACATCATATTCACTCATGGCAATACATAACTAACTAGCATGCCATAATAAGATATCTCACATGCCAACAATTTGTCAAAACAATCATGATATAATATGATGACATGGTATTTTGCTAGCCCTTTGCGAGACTGCAAAACATAAATGCAGAGCACCTCTGAAGTTCAACCAGCGACTAAACATTATAATTCAGGGTAGAAGAGATCTAGTCATGCTCACATCCAACATTAACTAGACTCGATGCATAAAAATGACAATAATGCTCTCTCGTCTTGTGCTTTTAGTAAGAAGATGGTGACTCAGAAACAACATAAAAGTAAATAGAAATGCCCTTCGCAGTGGGAAGCATTGATTTGTAGAGGTGCCAGAGTGCAAGCTTTAAAATAGAATTGAAATTGTAATTTTGGATGGTGCACTTTTCCCACCAATGTTACGACAAAGGTTTTCAATATATTCCGTGCTAAACTAATTATTTGTGGTTCCCAAACATAATTGTAAAGTTTACTCGTATCCACCATCCATACACGAACCTTGGCTGATCAAATCCATGAGTGCCTGCCAACATATCAACTGTCCCAAAGAGTGTTGTTTAATTAATTTTGATTTTGCAGGACTAGGCATCCTTTTTACCAACCTCTCTCGTGCAATGACAGCGAATAAACGACCGTATTGAGAATAACTCACTTAGCATGGAAGATACCGATTGCCCTTTCGCTACATGAGCGGTTAGAGTGCACAAAACAGATGTTTGTTTGAATATTAGAGATGGCACATACAAATTTACTTAGAATGGTAGTTTAATACTGCATATAGGTAGGCCTGGTGGACTCGTGTGGAACAACTATGGGTTTAAGGGTTTGGATGCACAAACAACATTCCTGCTTAGTACAGGTGAAGGCTAGCAACAGATCGGGAAGCGACCAGCTAGAGAGCAAAAACGGTCATAAGCATGCATTGTGAATAATTAATATCCCACATTAGCATGAGTAGGATATAAACACTCTGAATTTAAACATCATAAAGGTTGCGTTGGTTTTGAATCAACTACATGTTTGCAGATGGGCCAAGTAAAGACACTCGAATTACTGAGAGGGAAATACCGTACTACCATACCACATCATAACCATTTTAATGCATGTTGACACATAAGATATATCATTATCAACTCCTGGCTATTTAATCATGGAATGAGAAACTATAATGTCTAATTTTCATCATAAACAGGTCCACTCATGATATACTGAATCAAGATCAAACGAACTAAACATATTTACGAAAATGGAAAACAAGAAGTGTTCGTACCGGCTTCCTTTGCCATGAACAACTCATCAAATATCATCATTATTGCCTTTCACTTGCATGACTGAATGATGTGATAATAATAATAATAATAGTGCAAGAGTGTCGTGGACTAAGATGGAATCTGGAAGGCATTTGTGCAAAGGAGAAAACATGGTAATATTGGCTCTTGGTTAGATCAACATTAATGCATACGAGAGCCTCTCAATATTTTCATCGTGGTCTTCTCCTTTCAATGACTCAGAGAAAAGCAAAAAAATTCAGAGAAACACACTGAAATATTTTTGGAGTTTTTGATTTTTCTAGAAGAAAGCAAAATAAGCAAAAGGAAAAACAAAACTAGAAAAATTATTTGCACGGGAAAGCTCCCAACAAATAAAGGAAATATTTTTGGGTTTTCTTTTAATACTACAACTAATTAAACGAGAAAGAAAAACCAAGAAGAAGCGAGAAATATTTTTGGGTTTTCTAAAGTTTTTCAAACACATAAGAAGAAAGCGAAAAAATAAGACTTAAATGGATATGCAATGAAAGAGGATGAACACCAACAGTTTATATGAAGTGTGTGAACATGAATGTAACGTCAGTGTGAAATACATACTCCCCCAAGCTTAGGTGTTTACCTAGCTTGGTGAACACCATGGATGGTTTGGATAATAGTTGAAGTGATAGCTTGTGGGGGCGTTTTGCATCGCCTCCTCAGCCAAGCGAATATCCTCCACTGCATCTTTGTACTCTTCCGCCTCGTTCTCGAGAACATAGTATCTCTGCTTGTTCTGAAAATCAAAGAGAGGAGGCGCAGGCAACATAACATGAACATGTCTATATTTGTCAAATATTAGGTTGTACTCATAACCTTGGCACTAGTCAAAAGGAAGTCATGACTTCAAAATCGAAATATCTGTTAGGTAACATGGGGAATTAGGTTGATGCGAAACTTCTAATTTTGCAGCTACATGGGAGGCATAAATTCCTCCATACAAATCACCACTACTTGAGTTAGAATTCATCCTTTGGTCAACAATTGCACCGAGGTTTTAATGTCTTTCACCAGTCAATTCAGTTTGAATAAGACTCAAATCAGGAGTGCACAATGTGCTGCAATCATGTTTACCTATGCCACATTTCCCACTGAACAGTGCAAAGTAGCAAATAGAGGGAAAATGAATACTTTTTATTCTAGCTTGTGTCACCCCTCTATCTTCTCCTGCGCAAAGACTCTCGGGGAACATATTATAATCAGTTTTTGAATGTTTCTCAAGTGAACCCCAAAATGGGAGTTTGCATGCGTCACAAAATTCTTCTAGAGATAAACTATAGGACTTATCATAGAGATTAAACAACACCCTAGAACTATGAGGGTGATATCGGAATCCATGCGTAAATGAACGAGTGAGGTTATGTTGTTGGATACAATTATCTGCTAGGAAGTCGGTGAGGCCGGTGTTGTAGATGTATTGACCGAACTCCTCCTTAATGCATGAAGTCGGTGAGGCCGGTGTTGTAGATGTATTGACTGAACTCCTCCTCATGAATTCCTCGCATGGACAATGGCACAACTTAGCGCCAACCATGACTACCAAGCTTCTCCAGGGTTCGGCTTAAGCTTGCCGCATCGAGCCCTCGCTCGATGATTCTCCCGAAGAGCTCCTCCTAAAGAATTTCATCTTCCTATGAAAAAAATCTTAAATTTTTGTACCACAAAATTATGTAAATAAAACTTTGCAAGATTTATAGAAACTACTCTTATGGAAGCCTAGAGGACATATCAAGCATTCCCACTACTTGGAACTCAAAGAATTAGACATGCAAGTTCATTTTCAATAGCACCAAGTGCAGCAAATTATGCAAAATATAAACCACTAAAGCAAAAATTAATTGGAGGAATGGGAGAGTCGCATACCAAGGAGCAATTCCTCAAAACACTTTCAAAAACGGAGTTCTGAGCAAAGAGATCGGAATTTTCAGTTTCAGGAGGAAGAACATGAGAGAGAGAGAGCTAGGGATTTTTTTTATGGAGGTGAGGGATGACATGGGCCAAAGAGATAAGGTAGGGCCCCCTGTGGGCCTCACCACACAACAGGGCACACCCTAGGGGGTTGGTCGCGCCTTGTTGGCTCGTGCCCCATAGGTGCCCCTTCTCGATGTGTTTTCAACACCAAAATTTTTTAAATATTCCAAAAAAACATGTTAATTTTTATTGGCATTGTGGGATTTTTTATTTTTGGGTCATTTTTTATTACACGAAAAATTCAGAACACAGGATAATCATGGCATTTTATTTTATTGAACTAAAAATAACAAAGAGCAAACTAACAATACTGAGAGTTGTGCCTACTAGATTCATCAACCACATGTCTTTAAAAAAGGATTCATTATTAAGGTTGATCAAGTCTTGTTAATAACCGTTTCCAATTGACATGATGCCGGAGAATTTTTGTATGACACTAAGTTACCTCAATGGGTATTTGCATTTCCCCAAAAATAATATTATAGTATTTATTCTTGGAAGTAGGTAAAGGAATTTATAATTCTCCGATGATGACCATGGTACTAGGATCAATGATAATAATATTATTAACCAATATTTGCCTCTTCGTTTAATGAACGATATGTTGTTTTCCATTGACATGAAAAGTGACATTGCTTTTGTTGCAATCAATAACAACCCCTACAGTATTTAAAAAGGGTCTAGCAAGGTTGATTGACATGTTGTCATCCTTGGGCATTTCAAGAATAACAAAGTCTGTCAAGGTAGTAACATTTGCAGCCACAACAGGAACATCTTCACAAATTCCAATATGTATAGCAGTGGATTTGTCAATCATTTGCAGAGATATATCAGTAGGTGTAAGCTTATTAAATTCATGTCTCTTATAAAGAAAGAAAGGCATAACACGGACACCAGCTCCAAAATCATATAAAGCAGTTCTAACATAGTTTTGTTTAATAGAGCAAGGTATTGTGGGTATACCAGGATCTCCCAACTTCTTAGGCTCTCCACCATCAAAAGAGTAATTAGCAAGAATAGTAGCAATTTCAGTTTCAGGTATTTATCTTTTGTTGGTAATAATATCCTTCATATACTTAGCATATAGAGGCATTTTCAAAATATTAGTCAAGCGAGTGCACAAAAAGACATGCCTAATCATTTCAACAAAGTGCTCAAAATCTTCCTCGTCCTTACTCTTAGAATGCTTGCAAGGGAATGGCATGGGTTTTTGAACCCATGGCTCTCTTTCTTTTCCATGCTTTCTAGCAACAAAATCTTTCTTCTCATAACGTTTATTTTTTAGGAGGTGGGTTATCAAGATCCTTAGCAGGTTCTATTTCCACATCATTATCAGGTTCTTTATTACTAGCCGGTGAATCATCTACATAAACATTATTACTCTCATCATCAATAGGTGAATGTTCATTACCAGATTGTCTCTTCGCATCAGAAATAGAAACATCATGATGATTCTCAGCGGGGTTTTCTATAATAGGTTCACTAGAAGCATGCAAAGTCCTATCATATTTCTTTTTCTTTTTCTTATTAGAAGGACTAGGTGCATCATCATTAATTCTTTGAGAATCATGTTCTATTCTTTTAGGATGACCTTCAGGATAAAGAGGTTCCTGAGTCATCCGACCTCCTCTAGTCATTACACTAACAGCAGGGTCATTCATATTATCATTTATCTCAGCGAGCAAATCATTTTGCGACTTAGCAACTTTGTCTAGTTGGGTGTGAACCATAGAAGCATGTTTAACTAGACCCTTAACATCATTAGCAATAATAAACATCAAGTCACTCAAACGATCTATTATCATAGAATTGTGTCTTAATTGATATTTGACATAATTATTGAAATGCTCTGGCTTAACAATATAATTATAGAATTCATCCATGCAATCTCTAGGAGTCTTACTATAAGGTATATCATCTCCATTAAAGATACAGAGAGAATTTACCTCTACTACCTATGTCAGGGTATCAAGTCCATGTATTTATTCGATAGATGGTAATTTCTTGACATCTTCAGTTTTAATACCTTTTTCTTTAATGGATCCTTTGGCTTCTTGCATATCTTCAGGAACGTGGAATAGAATACCTCTCTTTTTTTGAATAGGCTTCGGTGGTGGTTCGGAAAGTGTCCAATCATTGACATTTTGCAATATTTTATTTAATAGTTCTTCAGCTTTTCCAATAGTTCTTTCCCTGAAAAAACAACCAGCACAACTATCTAGGAAATCCCTAGAAGCATTAGTTGGTGCGTTATAAAAGATATCAAGTATTTCATTTTTCTTAACAGGATTATCAAGAAAAGCTCAAAGTAACTAGAGAAGCCTCCCTCGAGGATGAGGGAGATTATATTCTTCAATTTGTACAAAGTTAAATATCTCCTGTAAGGCAGCTTGTTTCTTATGAGTAGGAAAATACTTTTCAAAGAAGTAATAAAGCATATCATGGGGACTACGAACACAACCAGGAGCCAGAGAAAGGAACCATTCTTTAGCTTTGCCTTTTAGCAAGAAAGGAAAAAAACTTAACGATGTAATAGTAACATATATTTTCCTCATTAGTAAATAAAGCAGAAATAACATTCAATTTAGTGAGATGTCCGACGGCAGTTTCAGTTTCATAACAATGGAAATGATCAGATTCTACTATGGGAATGAACTCTGGTTCTAGAGAGAATTCATAATCCTTATTATTAACAAATATAGGAGAAGTAGCAAATTTAGGATGATGTTTCATTTTCCCATCATAGATTTTTTTCCAGTTTGCATAGTAGTTTCTTCAAGTCATCTCTATTTTCACAAGCATGAACGTCCCTAGCTACTTCCCCATCCATAACATCAGGTACATAAGGCAATTCATTTTTATTAGGAGAGTGAAGTGTAATGGGAAATTTTTTGGCCAAGTAATTTTTATATATTCCATAAAAATTCTCTGTGAATTTCAGGTCATTTGGAGTCAAATGAATTTTCACCCTTTTTCTTTGTTTTCACGTCCAAAATTCCAGTTTTCAGTAGTTTCCCTCTTTGTGATGTACCTTGAAAATTCAGAGAGAAAAGGCATAAGAATTGTATAACAATGAGGAATAATGGACAAGAATATCATAAATTCCAGTTTTCAGTAGTTTCCCCTGGGTGCCCCCTGTTGACCTGTTGGGCCCTCATGCGGCCCTTGGCCTCCTCCTAAAGCTTCCAGGTATTCTTTTGGTCCAAAAAATATCATCCAATTTTGTTGTTGCAATTGGACTTTGTTTGGTACTGTAAACCTGAAAAGCCAAAAACATGCAGAAAGCAACAACTGGCAGTTGGCACTGGGTTAATAGGTTAGTGCTCAAAAATAATATGAATCGGCAAATAAATGCCCAAAAACTATCCTATAATGATAATATTATAGCATGGAACAATCAAAAATTATAGGTACGTTGGAGACGTATCACAAGTATTCGCAACTGCTAGAAATCATTAAGGTAAAATGATAACCCACAAGTATAGGGGATTGCAACAGTCTTCATGGATAAAATTTCACCCTAATTTACTGATTTGACACAAGGAGAGCCAAAGAATAATTATCGGCTTCGATAGTTGAGTTGTCAATTCAACCGCACCTGGGATATCTCTCTGTAGCAAGGCTTTAGTAGCATGGCAAATAATAGTAGTAGCAATAATAGTGACAAAAGCAATTTTCTAATAGTAGTGATAGTGACAGTAGCAATAGTAACTTAGCAAGATTCAGTATATGTAAAGTATCGGCGTTTTCTATCGGCAGATGCCATGGGGTGGCTAATCGTGAGTGGTTGGGGTTGTATGATGTCGATGCGGTCTGGAAACGGGATTGGGGACAAGCGGTGAGAGACACACGATGTACCTAGGTTTGGGGCCCTCGATGAGAGGTAATACCCCTACTCCTGCCTATCTAGTTGATGATCTTGATGGTTATAGAGTTGCTCCTTCCGTTGTTAGGCTAGAGGAAGAAGGATTTCTCTTGGTCTCCATTTACTCTCTATGTGAGTGTGTGCGTAGGTGAGAGTGTGTCCCCACGCATGGGGGTGCCAGGGAGGGTTTATAGGCCAACCCCCCAGGTTACAATATTCATAGAAGTCATGCGCGGGGCCCGACCGACAGTGTCTCTGGTCGTCATGGGTCCCACCAGCTGCGTTGTCTTGTCGCTCGTGGGGTCCGCCGGCTGCAAGGTCCCTTTAGATGTGGGGGCCCACCGGCCAAGCCTCTCCAGTGGCACGTGCTTGTCATGCTGCTGCGTGAGCGGCATTGTGCGACACCGCCTTACCACAGCCAGCCGCGGTCAGCGATACGGCTGGCTGCACTATAGCCATGCGGGATTCGAGTTATGGAGTGGTTGGAGGCGTGCCTCCACTATGGCCTCGCCCCGTCTCAGTCGGTTGTGGTCAGCGGTATGGCCACCTCCATTATTTCGGCATGTGGCCGGCCCGCTGGTACGGCCAGCGATGGTGTAGCCATGTGTGCCCTCGCGTCAACGCGCACTGTGGCCACGCGCGTCCCGCCAGGGGAAGTCTCGTCCCACTGACGTACCTTGATATGGATGGATGGGTTGGAGTACAACTGCTCGTTGGTTATGGGAGAGCTAGCCAGCGTCCAATCGGCCCCCACGTGTTGTTTCGAAAAGCCTGGTTCTCCCTTGCTTTGGTATACCAAGGGATCATATCACCGTCAGTAGTCCCTGAAGTCGGTGGGGAACCACGTCTATCTGCTGACAATGGGGGCCAACGGCTTTCCCCTCATCCTAGGGACGACGCGAGCCATGAGGACTTGGCAGCCGGCGGCCGCACCCGACGCCTTGGGTTGCGTGCTGGTCCGCGGTATGCCATGCGTGGCATTTGTAGTGCTGGTGGGCCTTGCCCCTGGTCGCCTAATGGGATGTTGGCTCGGGCCTAGTCCGCTAGACCTCAGGCCGTGGGCGGGATCCGCTGTGGCCGGATCCCGGTGGTTGCGGCCCATTATACCCACACCTCGCGGGTTTTGCGGGGTCGTGGGTTCAGTTAATCCCCACATCCCCTGTCTTCTCCCCTTATTTAAGGGGTGGATGGGGGAGAGGTGGATGCAGTTCACACTCTCCTCCTGCCGTCGTCTCCTTCCTCTCGCCTGTGCCATCCTTCTTCCACTGCGCCGGTGCTTCTCCTCCCCGCGCCGGTGGCTCCTTCTGACGGAAACTCGCTAGGGCTCACTGCATTGCGAATCTCCTAAGCCTTCACCCCAATCCACTCGCCGAGCACGGAGATGGCCTAGGCCCCCTCCGGCAGCTGGGAGGGTTCCGACATGTCCATGGAGGACATCACGTACTTTCGCCAGGCCCGGATGCTGCAGTCGGAGGAGCGCGTCGCCGCCCGAGCTCCGGCCGACGAGGTGGCGCCGATGCCCGAAGAGGGGGAGTACGTGGTTTTTGCCACGCACTTCCCGTGCGGATTTGGCCTGCCAGCGAGTAGGTTCTTCAAATACTTCCTTAAGATCTTCGGTCTCTATCCCCACCATTTGGGGCCGAACTCCATCCTGCAGATTTCTTCCTTTATGTCCTTCTGCGAAGCGTATGACGGCCTTATGCCCTTCCCAAAGCTCTAGAGGAAAATGCTTTACCTCAAGGGCCCGAAGAACGGCACCGATCCGCATGCCGTGGGCGGGGCGGTGGTGTGCGTTCTCGGTAGTCACTTCCCGCACCTTGCCCTCATCGAATCTGTCAAAAAGTGGCAAAGGTCGTTCTTCTACGTGAAGAATGTCGACCTAACGCAAGTCTACATCCGGCTGTCGGCCTTCTCCAACACCCCGCCCACTGGGGCGAATTGGAACTAGACCATGGAGAATGAGGAGGTCTCCAGGATCCTGGGCCGGCTGCAGATGATGCGGAGCAGGGAAGGGCTGGTTGCCGCCAACCTGGTGGCCGCCTTCATCTCCCATCGGGTGCTGCCATTACAAAGCCGTTACACCGGATGCGTGACATGGGGTAGCGACCCTTGCCGATTGTCCACCGTCAAGCTAATGTCATCCCAAGTGGCGGCGAGAGTGGATGACATCACCAACTTCCGGCTGGACGCGCGTGCGTGGAACTTTGGCAAGCTGTCGTATAGCCGGCTCAACCCGGCGCACGCGGTACGTTCTGCCACGATCTCTTCCATTTTTTATTTCTCTTCTTGTCCTCCATGCTCATGTGTCGCATCGATTGTAGCGGTTTGTTCGATAGAATACGCCGGATGGCCCCACCCCCAAATCTTCAACGTGGACCGGGTGGAGTCCGACCCGGAGGAGTTCGAGCTGGGGGAGGAGCCGATGAGGAGATCGAATCCTTCGGGGAGGCGGATGGGGACGAGATGGCTGGCCACCCTAGAGCCGATGGGTTCGGAACGGCTGGTGGAGGACTTCGAGCTGGGCGGAGGAGCCGATGAGGAGATCGAATCCTTTGGGGAGGCAGATGGGGACGAGACGGCTGGCCACCCCGGAGTCGGTGGGTTTGGAACGGCTGGTGAGTGCAAACTCAAACCCATGATTAGGGACTGGACAGATGTCGGATTTTGGGATCCGCAAAACCCTTAAGGTTTGAGCACAGGGGCGTGTGCGAAGATCCCTTGCAGCCTCGCCGATCTAGCTCTCTACTCAATGAACACAATGAAGAACTCGCACGATGACGAGGAAGAAGATGGACACGATAGATTACATAGGTTCGGGCTGCTGCGAAGCGTAATACCCTACTCCTGCTTTGGGTGGATTGCCTCTCGTGGAGGTTTGAGTAGATGAACTATTACAATGTTCTTGAGCCTCGTGAGGGCGCTCAAGATGTGTTCTTGGCCGGCTATCTCGTGGTGGTGTATGGAGTGACTAAGTGTCAGGGTCGGATCTGGTCCCCATCTACGGTGCAACCTATGCTCTATATATAGCAGCGACCCAGGTCCTCTTCCCTTATCACAATGGCAGGAAGGGAACCCACAACGACCAATTTCGAAGGGGAACAGGGGTTGGTGCTTCCCCTGCCCAAAGGCGGTCTTCGCCTGCAAAGTAGTTGTGGACGCTGCAAGGACAGGCTCAACGATGACATCCGCCCTGCAGGGCGGGTGGTTGTGGTCTTCTTGCACCAGAATGGAAACCTTTGGGGGGTGCTTTGGGAACCCGCGTCTATCCTTGCTCCCTTTGCACCAAAGGGGAAACTGCGCCGCCTGGTGCACTAGTGCTCGCATATCGTTCCTTGCGTCATCTTTGACTTCCGAGGCCGGGCCTCGCATAGGAAGCTCCGCCGCTCCGGAGGGATCCTAGTGAGGCCCATCCTTCGCGGGTCTTGTTGTCGTTCCTCCTCGCAAGGCTAGGGCCCTTGCGAGGGCCTTGTGTCAAGTGGGGCCTCGCCAGGTCCCATTTGGTTGATGAAGTGGGCCATGCCCTGGGCCGTAGGCAGGCAGGTCTGGGTACCCCCATTCCCAAAATGCTGACAGTAGCCCTCGAGCCCAGGGCATGCCCAGGATGGCTTACGGGCGAAGCCTGAAGGACGGTCTGAAGCGTCACAAGCCCCAAACGCCTACGGGCCGGGCTTGGCACGCATCAAATGCCTCAACATCGACGTCTCCACTCCGTGAGGGCATCCAACACTGTACCTAGTCAAACCGACGCGACGCCTGGGCGTTGTGCCGGTCATCATTGCGTCCTATGGAATGCTGCTCCCCTAGGCCACGCGGATGTGACCCTTCGACGGGTCGTGTGTCCCCAGAACGCGAGGGGGCGCCGGGCGGCCTCTAGTTGTATATAAACTAGCGAGGGCAAGAAAACCTCATTGATCTTTGTCTTCCCTGTCTCCACACCTCTCGAACTGCTCCCTCCCAGCAATAGCGCCAACGAGGAAGTTTTCCACTGTTGAGAAGGGGAAAGGTCCTGGGGTGTCCCCGCCGCCTCGGAGGGACTGCGATCGCGCCGGAAGTAGGTCACGATGCCGGTGGTGGCTCCCGGCGAGCGTAGTCGTGCTCCTGCGCGCCGCGGCGGCCGGAGGGGAATGCCGTCCCGCGCGGCGAACGCGGTGGCGGCTGAGGTGGGAGGTCGGCGATGGCCACCCGGCTGCCGCGCCCACGGCTCCGTTCGGCCGACTCGGCCCTTGAGTTCGTGACGTGGGCGGATATGCCGGAAGCCGCCTGGTTCTAGCTTCCGAGCTGCTTTGTGGAGGCCCTGCCCGCTGGAGCGCCTGCCGGCCTATGGCTGCAGGCGGACGGCTGCTGCAGCAGGGCGTCTTGGGTGGAGGTCGAGGTCACCCCTGAGGGCTACATGTACCTAAACCGTGGGTGGAAAGCATTCGCCCGCGCCCATGGCCTAAGGGGGAGGCGTAGCTTCCACTTCAAGTATGACGGGGAGGCGACGCTCTTCATCAAGTTCTTCGGGGGAGAGGGCGAGCGCCTGGGGTGCTGCCCGGAGGACGTCGGCCGCGGTGATCCTGGGGACGAGCTTGCCCTTCACGACGGGCGCCGCACCTCCAGCAGCAGCGACACCCCCTTCGAGGAGATCCCGAGCGACAACAGTGACAGCAGATATGGTGCACCGCCGCGCCGACGCTCTCGGGTCTTGGGGAGAGCCCACCGCCGAGGCGCCATTCTCCCGCTCCGGGGATGTCCGCCCCAGGGCGCTTCCGTGGGGCCGTGAGGGAGGAGGAGGGAACCAACTGAACATCGACGCACCGGCGTCAAGCTCCTGAGGCGACAACATCCGTGTGGCTTCTCACTTTCTTTCTCCTCCTTTCCTTTTGCACCTGCAATCACAAAGACTAAGGGGGCCCTGTGGGCGTGTAATGCATTCAGGCGCCTGCCCTTTTTTATTAGTACCCTCTGCATTTCATCAATTGGAGTCATTTCCCGATCGCGATTAGGGTACTTAGGTTAATAGGCCTGCGATAGGCTTTCGGGTTGTGGGGTGTGGCTATGATGCCTAGAGGGTCCGCTTGCTCAGTCGGCTTCTTCTTCTTGCGATTGAGGTGAGTTGGGGGATCAGACGACGCCCTATGTTTGTATGTCCCAGTCCCTCGCATTTCCCTACCGTCATGGGGCGCGACCATCTTACCCTGGACGCTCGTCACGAGGTGGGCCCCCAACCCCCTGATGCCAACCGGAAACCAAGGACGACACCAGGGGGTCGAGTGGCCTTATGAACAGTAAGGCTCCTGAGGCGCGATGCTCAGGAGCCCCCTTTGACACTCAAGCAGCTCTACATCAGTAGGTCCATGTCCCACGCATTTCCCTGCCGTCATGAAGTGCTCCCATCTTACCATGGACGTTCCTCACGAAGCAGGCCCCGGTACTCCTAATGCCGACCGGAAACCATGGACGACCCAGGAAGTCGGGTGGCATTATGACCGGTAAGGCTCCTTGAGGCGTGATGCTCAAGATCCCCCTTAGACGCTCAAGCGGCCCCCGCAGATTCTGCCTCATGCTCCGGGAAGGCTGGGCTTCCCGAGGCTTCTTGAGGCTTCCAGTCATAGTCCAAGTAGTAGTCCAAGTAGCCCTGCGTCGACAGGTCCCAGTCACGCGCATTTCCCCACCATGTTAGGTACGATCGGAAACCAAGGATGCACTTCATGGGGTGAGGCCTCGACACTCCTGATGCACCAGGAGGGTCGAGTGGCATTGCGGCCGGTAAGGCTCATGAGGCTCGATGCTCAGGAGCCCTCTTAGACGCTCAAGTTGTCTGAAGAAAAATTTGTTTCCTTTCCAAGATGGCGCATTAGGCCGAGAATGGAGCCTCTGGGCAAGTACGTGGCGGCATGCGCCTACTAACCCACCCGTGAGTACCATGCAAGGATCCGAGCACCAAGGCCTTGGCGGGGTGTAAGCACCATGCCCCCAGCCCCCGCTCGCGGGGTACGAGGGGGAGGGGAGCAGGCGAATGCTTAACTGGGAGGAAGAGAACAACTTTTGAGATGGCAAGAAAAACAAAACTTTGACCTTTTTGACTAAAACGCATTTTGGAAAGGCCCGGATTTGATTTCATAAAAGTTGGGAAATCCAAATGACAGAAACGCAAATAACGGCCGCGTCCGGCACTTAGGTGGCCTTCGTCTCCCCCCAGCGCTGAGCGTAGGGCATCCACATTGCATGGGCCTAGCCATTGATGGGCAGTATTGTCTTCTCCGCCAGCTCTAGGCTGTGTCTGCCACATTGCATATGAGGGACCCCTCCGCGTCCTCGAGGGGCCCCGGGTGTGTACAACCAGCTCATTATTACATGAGAGTGTCACAGGTAGAATTTCCGGGGGTGCTGGATGTTCCAGGCGTTCTAGATGGGGATCCCGTCCTGAGTCTCCAGGCGCATGGCGCCAGGCCTAGAGACATGAGCGACCTTGAACGGTCCCTCCCACATGGGTGAGAGCTTGTGCAACCCCTCCCTAGAGAGAATCCGCCTCAGGACAAGGTCACCAACTTTGAGGGTCCTGGAGTAGATGTTGCAGTAGTGGTAGCGCTGTAGGGCTTGCTGGTACCGTGCAGCTCGGAGCGAGGCTTGATGATGCGCCTCCTCTCCGAGCACAAGGTCCGTTCCTCACGCAGTGTCCTGACGCTCCTCGTCAAACGCCAAGACCCGCATGGACTGGTGCTTGATCTCATGGGGAAAAACTGCCTTGGCTTCGTAGACGAGGAAGAACGGGGTTTCGCCAGTGAGCTTAGTTGTTGTGGTGCGTATGTACCACAACACTGACTGAAGCTCATCGACCCAACCCCTACCGCAAGCTTCAAGCTTCTTCTTGAAGCTCCTTGTCTTGAGGCCTCGCAGGACCTCCACGTTGGCGCGCTCCGCCTGGTCGTTGCTCCGCGGGTGGTCCACCAAAGCATAACGTATATGCATTCCAAGGTTAGCACAATAAGTCTTGAAGAGGTGGCTTGTGAACTGCGAACCGTTATCGGTGATGATGCGGTTGGGACCCTGAAGCGGCTCACAAGGCCCTTGATGAAATTGACGGCCGACCTGGCTGGGATGGTGCGCACGGGCTCCACCTCTGCCCACTTGGTAAACTTGTCAATGGCGATGTAGAGGTAGCGGTATCCGCCCACTGCTCGCGCGAAGGGCCCCAGTATATCTAGCCCCCAGACTACAAAGGGCCAGGAGAGTGGAATGGTTTGGAGTCCCTGTGTGGGATGGTGAATTTGCTTGGCATGAAACTGGAAGACCTCGCAAGATCGAACCAGCTCGATGGCATCATCGAGCGCTGAAGGCCAATAGAAGCTTGCTCGGAACACCTTCCCTACAAGTATGCGCAAGGAAGATGTCATAGCCCTAGATTAATGCTTGTAAATAGTGCATTGGCATCATGGCATCATGTTTAATTTTCTTCAACATGAAATGGGGATTAACAGAAACCCTATCACTGCACCTAACCAAATAATTCTAATACTTGTGAATTCTCAACGAACCCAAAATGTCCTTCATAAAATCCTATCCAATGGGATTTACCTTAAATAAAATCAGTTGTTCAAATCAACAAATTTTAGGTTTCAAAAGAAATATTTGAAACCACTGAAAATTATTGTAGGAGTTATTTAGTACCTTTGGTTTTCACAAATAATTAAATTTGTATAAAATAGAAAACAAAATATTCACCATGTGTGGAATATTTCACTCAATGACAGGAACAAGTTCGGAGATTTAAAAAAATGATTTGGTTCTGAAACAAAATCAAAACAACTTAAAGAAAAAGAAATGGAAATAAAAAAGAAAAGAAGCTTACCTGTTTTACCTAGGCCAGGGAAGAAGCTGGCCCAGCCCACCACGGGCGAACCAGTCTTCTTCCACCTCCGGCCAGAAGGACGTCGGGCGCGTGGTTGCCGCACGCCGGCCACCTCCTACCTGTGTGCCTGCCTAGGCAGAGGAATAGACTCCAGGGAGCCGTCTAGATCGAGCCGACCTCTCTCTTCCCCCCTGAGCTCATTCTCTTCCTCCCTCTCCTCTCTGCTCTCTCTCCCTCGCCGCCAAAACCCGCCGCCACCGCTTGCAACCACCACGGCCACCGCCCTCCTCCAGCCCCTCTAGCGAGCCAAGCAGCTCCGCCTCGCCGCCGTAAAGCTCCAAGACGAAGCACGCAGCTGCGGGAGCCCTGCATCGCCGCCCCGAGCCTTCTTCAACCTTCAGTTGCCGGAGCGCCACCGTCGATTCGCCGTGCTCTGACCATCCCCGAGCCCACTGACCATCCCGTCCGCCTCCCTGTGAGCTCCCCTTTCTCCCCCTCACCCCATGGCCTGCCCCTCGCCGTAGTAGTTGCCCCCTTGCTGCCCAAGCTCCGGCCGCCGCTCAGCTCGTCGCCGGCCTCAACTCCGGTGGCCCCGAGCCCCCTTGTTGCCCCCACTAGATGTGCGCGTCCGTGGGGTACCTACCGGTGCCCTCAGCGCATCAGATGGCCGCCGGAAGCGCACGTCCAGCGAGCCATCGCCACGTTCTGTGGTCATCGTCGGCTGACCTCCAGCGTGGTGACGTGGCAGGGCCATTAGTGGCTAATCAAGCCACTAACAAACCCTCCGGTCACTGACAGTGGGCCCTGGCCCTAGTCAAACCCCTGGTCGGCGTGGGGATTAACCCCGTGACACTGACGTGTGGGTCTCGGTCGTCAGGTTTGACCTGGACCCGGGGCTGTTGACCTGCTGACGTAATGCTGACATAACGATGACGCGTTAATTGATTTTCAAATAATAAAATAATTTAGGAAATCATAGAAAATGTTTAAAACTTCTAAAATCATAGAAAATAATTTGTAAGTCAGATGAAAATGATTTATATATGAAAAATGATCAGAAAAATCCAATGAATCTGTTTATGCCATGATCATGCATGTTTGAAAGAGTTGACATCACCAAGTAGGACATTTTATGATTAGGGCAATATAGGAAATATCATTTGGAGTTGGAATTCAAACTTGTTTGAATTCCACTTAAATTAACTTGGCTAATTATTCCTCTAGGTTAATTCAGCACCTTAACATATCATATCATGCATCATGGTTGTTGCATTGCATTGAATGTGTTCCTTTCTTGTTTTACCGGTGGTGTTCCCTCTTGGTAGACGATGGTTCTGACAATGTGAACGTTGACACTAATGAAGAGAAGTAATATCTTCAGGACTGTCAGGCAAGCAAACCCCCTTGAGCATACTGATATGAACCCACTCTCTCACTCCTGCTCTCTTTTATTGCATTAGGACAATCACGATTCAATTGTTACATGTTCTCGGTAGTTGAACCCATTCCTTTGCATGACCTGTCTTTGCCATAGTAAATAGTTGAAACCACTTAGCATGAGTAGCAACTGCTTGAGCCTTGTTGTGCTTACTCATCAATGCTTGCTTATTGTGCCTACTATGCTTAGAGTCGTGTCATGTCGGGTCTGATCCATCTGGGCGATGAATCGGAATGGCAGTGTTCATGCCCTACTGTGTGAGAGCTAAGTGTGTGAACACGATTTGGTAAAGGTAGCGATGAGAGGCCATGTTGGATTACATGGCGGGTTGTCTCATTGGGACCGTCCTTAAGAACTGAGTTCTGTGTTTGTGATCCAAGACAGTTACTACATCCCGTTGGGCCCTCAAATATGACCCCGCTCGACTTATTAGTCTCCTATATCTTTGTCCAGGAGTTGCAACTAGTTTCTGGTGTTTGTAGGAAAAGTGTTGGCGGTCGTGCATAGCGCTGCCCAACGGGGTGGACTGTGATGCGGTATAGGCATAGTGGCACGATGTACCAAGTGGCACCCGAACGGTGGGCTTGGGAACCCTGTGCACATCGTTTGAGGCCGTAGTGGAAACTTCGGCCGGACTTCCGTGCGGGTTCAGTCTCAAATAGGCGATGAACCTGGACTAGGGTCTTGCGTGATTGACGGTCGTGGCCGACTCCCTCGCTGGGCTTCCGCATGAAGGTTACTGAGGTGCCTTTTTCGTGCACATGGCGATAAGTGGCGGGAGCACGTGTGAAGAAGTATACCCCTACAGGGTTAAATAAACTATTCGAATAGTTGCGTCCTCGGATATGGACTACTTGGAGAACTTATGTGGTTCGTAGATAACTTGGAGTGGATACTCTAAAATACGCAAGATAAGCGTGAATGCTATGGGTGGCCTTCTCGTAGGGAGATGGAAGTGAATCCATAGTGGTGTATTGATTTGGTGAATATGTGGACTCGTGTGCGCTATTCCACCTCAAAGAAAGCACTTGTAGTCGTAGTACAGGTTAGCCAAGAGTCAAAGCTGGCTTGCTGCAATAAACTCCACAACCCCCTTCATTGATACGGATGCATATGTAGTTAGTTCTAATGTAAGTCTTGCTGAGTACCCTTGTACTCACGTTTGCTTAATTTATGATTTTAAAGAGGAGACGTCAGTCTCGTTAGTGATCCTTACAACATGAAGTTCGATGTTGACTGGGTTAGTTTGGGAATCCCAGACAGAGGTCTGGTTCCTTTCATAGGGTCATTGTAGCTTTTCAGGCTCCTTCAGCCACTTTTGTAGATGTCTGCTCCCAGACATGCTTAACTTCCGCTTGTTTGTTTGAATGCTCTAAATGTTGGGTCTTGTG
Organism: Hordeum marinum; assembly: GCA_022496015.1. Lineage (NCBI taxonomy): Eukaryota > Viridiplantae > Streptophyta > Magnoliopsida > Poales > Poaceae > Hordeum > Hordeum marinum. Next base: position 448,605,293 of record CM039676.1, read on the forward strand.
ACCCCTGCTTGTAACATCTTATTGTGTTGGCTCTTCCGAGCCTTCTAAATAAATGTTGTAATGTTGTATGGTTATGTTGTGACGACATAGTTGTATCTATGCATATCGGACATGTCATGCGTACGTGTGATGTGCAATGGTATGTATGGGATTCGACACCTAGTTGTGTGCCTGTAGTAGTACTCTTTACGGGGAAATGCCTCTTTGTGCTTCCACCGAGCCTTGGTAGCTTGCTACTGCTCCGGACACATTGATTGACCGGCGTGTATCCATCTTTGCTGTTGTGTCTGTCCCTTCGGGGAAATGCCTCGCAGTGTAATGGAGTCCCTGTAGCCTACTACGACTCGTCTACGTGTAGTGATGAAATTTATGTCCCTCGGGTGATGGAGTCCTTGTAGCTTGCTATGACTCGTCTACACACGCTAGAGATCGACACCTGCATTGCTGGGTTATGTATGCATGTCCCTATATGGATGTGCCACTTGGGTTCTGCGACTAGTCATGGCGGCCTGGGTTCTTTGACATTTGAATGCTAGCGACACATTCACATACGTGAGTCAAAAGACGCAAACGGTCCTGGCCCAAGTAAGGTGGCAGCCGTGGAGATAACCGTGCGTGAGACTGCAAAGTGATGTGATGTGTTACAGGCTGGATTCTTATGGCTTAGGATCGGGGTCCCGACAGCTTTGGTATCAGAGCTTGACTGCCTATAGGATTACCAAGCCAAACTGGTCGATGTTGAGTCTAGAACTGCTTTAGATATATAAGGGAATTGATTGTGGAAGGGAACGTAAGGCTCTTTTTACTCCTTTCCTCGTGTCATTCTAATTCTGAGTCATCCTCTTCTTTTCTACGGGGTTTAAGAACTAGGCTTCTCATCTATCTATCAGGATGACGAGTTACTATGTTGGATACCTATAGGAAAGTTGTTGTCTTCCTGGATGAGTGTCTACATAAGAATTCAATGTCATGCTGTCAGTTTTCTTGTGCAGGTTGCCTCTATTTCATGCCCGTACAGCCGTTATGTTGTCCGAGTTATCCAAGGTTTCTAAATTATCTGATGCAATTGCATAACTCTTTCATATTGAGTCAATGTCTTTCAGGCCAGACAAAGCACACTAATTGTTGAGTTGAGGTATTCTATTACCTCGACATGTTTTTTGAAGTGTTAGGAAACCATGTTGTTTTAGTGAACCACCCAATAGTGTTTGTGTCTTTTGTTTCCAGTGTGATAATTCTGGCCGTCGTTATCGAAAGCATGTTGTGATGCTATTTAGTCAATAGGTATTATGTATCTGGGTTCTTGAACCCACGAATCATTCTTCTCACTCCCGTTGATAGTGTTTTCTCGTTCCTCTAGAATATTAGTAACCTTGTTATAGTCCTCGAGGTTCATGGTGTATCATTCTTCCAATACCATGAACCAGTTATGGCAGAAGTTCTTTGTGGACGAAAGGTCACAATATGAGTGCTCGTGGTGAGTTCTCCGTTCCATAATTGTGACTCTACCAATCCTACATTTCTGCATGGATTATCTGGAAGAAACATGATGAACTCCATTTGACATAGTCAATCCATGCATCTACAACTCAGGAAAAATCAGGTGCTCTTGAGTTGTCCTTCTTCAATTGTATTCTGACCTTTATCTATCAATGGATAGTCAAGAGTATGTCATGCATTGTGTTATCGATGTTGACTATTCTTCTGGTCTGTCAAGCCATTCTATTTAGAAGGACTAGGAGAAGCAAACTCCCGTACCTCATCCCTTTCTTGGATTGGGTCAAAGCAGTTGTATTCCCCGGGTCAAAATGCTGATCCAGCTTTTGCTCTGTTCTACCTTGAGGTATTACCCTGTTCATGTCAAGATTATCATGAGAACTGCAATCCCTCTTATGAAATCTTGATGTAGTGATACTTCTCGCCATCATCATTCATTCCTCGGTCTCTGTGTTCTCTGTAACCAAAACACCGACAAGTGAATTGCAATGCGTGTAATCAATACTCCTAGAAACTTTGTTGCTTGGTAGTTAATGGACAATAATTTCATCCTTAGTGTGTTGGTTATTGCATCACTACTCTAGGACTGATCATGCTACCTAGTCCATTGTCCATGGTGCACTTTTCGATCAATGAGTTAGGATTGTCAATCCTTCGCTCTGTTGATCGTATTGTCTTGCCATGAAAAGCAAGATTGTTCTTGAGCTTGATAATATATCGGTGGATCGTGATTTTCCGAGTATCTTCTCGGAAGTATTACCGAGGTGTTCCTTGACCATTATGTTGAGCTCGTGGTCAAGATGGTTTTTCTATAAACCATCCCTTCTCCAAGAATCTGTGTTGGATACCCCTGAACTAGTTGGTTAAGCTAAACAACAACTTGGAGAGTTGGAAGATAAAAGCTTTGCCTGACTTAGTTATATCCAAAGGGATATCTTGTGTGGGTGTCAAAGAAAGATGATATCTTCATCAATTGATCCTTGTGATCAATTGTTGCACCTATTGTCTTGTTTAACTATTGATTTGAGTATGGGCCATCGTCAAATCAAAATCAGAACCAAAGATCTTCCTAATGTTGTCTTACTCGTGGATGTATCCTCGAGCATACACCATTATATCTTTTGGTCTGACCAATGCTATCACCTTGTTCTCATAGTTGTGGAATTCCATCCATTTGGATACCTCGATGAATTGTTGTTGAGCTCATCGGCAACATTCTCGCCTATCCCATGACTCATGATGGACGTTAAGCTGTTGTTGGAAACTTTGTAGGCAATATCTTCGTGTCATGTACATGAAGTATATGTTTGGTGTAAGAAGCGACTTACTCAAAGTTCATGTGCATTTGGTGCAAGTTGCCGTCGTGACTTCGAGAAAAGTTATTCTGTCTCCTCTGGAATCATCCCAAGTAAATCATGCATGTGTGAAGTATTCTACGGCGTGATAGGCTCGCTACCTCCATTCCGCATGAATTTCCTAGAACATCAAGCCACTGATTGTCTTGTTAAGGAAAAGAAGTTATGTGCTATCCTGAAGGGCCCAGACGGACTTGCACCGTACTTCGCTACCTCCAATGATGGTTCCATCCAGAATTCAATAGTGTTTTGTTGCAAGATTTCTATGTGGTCACAATTGTCTTGGACGGTGTGTTCACATGTGTCTTGCAATCCAGCTCATGTTTTGGAGTTGGCTTCCGCAGTTCATTTCCCGAGAATCTCGTAACATCATCTCTTCTATTTGTGTTGCAACCTTTCACTTTCAAACATGTTGAGTCTGGAATACCCTGACACCAACCATACCTGAATCTTGGGCAGATATGATGGCTGGAACATTTCCCAAGAATTATAATATTGGTCTCGTTGTAACTAGCAAAGTGATGTTGTGGCTAACGCACCTAGCCGGAAGATCTATTGTTATAATATCTTGTATCAGCAACTTAGCCACTTCCCCATGAGGTTTTCGTTTGACTTGTCCTAGAAGTTTAACCTTATGGAACCTTGAGCCCCCGAAGTCCAACCTTTTACTTGATGTGCTGGATATCAAGCATTATCTATAATCAGGATATGCTAGTACACCAAGGAGAACATGAGAAGCGGTGTGATAAATGTCTCTCAGTCGATCATCCAGATTTTGCTCCCTTGGCATAGCTAAGGTGAAATCTAAGAAAGTGTTGTCTTCCTTTGCATCTGCATCCTCCATCATTATTCATCATGGTAGTATGAGGTGTTGCCAGAATCCTTGGCACGGATGTTGGTAAAACCCCAGATGAATATGGAAATGCTCAAGTTCTTGAGATCGCGCTCAGACACTGGATTATACTCTCGGTATTAATTGGAATGTGCCTTCTGTTGCCAAGTTGTTTTATAACTCTAGTTTCCCTCCAATCTGAGTATGCCATTCTTTGAATTCCTTCCAACGATCGTTTGTGAATTGCCTTAGGCTGGTATGAAGAGTTTCAATGATCCTTGTATCAAAAGTAATTCTTTTTGCCACTTAAGGGATAATCCTACGAGTCACCTTCCTTAAGGTGCCCATTATGGTATGAAGGGCAACTAACTCCACGCTACCTTGAAACCCCGTCACCATCTGTTCTAAGCGTGGAATTGTTGCCTACCAATTGAACCTCCATCATCTGCCTCATTCATTGTTCTCGACATGGGTTTTGTGTCCCAGCTCGAGAGATGTTATTACGTCTCATTCCATGAGTTGGTCATGAGTCCTTCGATTTTGTAAAGATTGATTCTTGTAGAGCATTCTATCCATGTGGCTTTTCTGTTGAATGAAGATCCTGAAGGCAAAGATGTCAAGATTAGCATAATGCAATGAAACAACTACTGCGAGGAGGGCACGTGGATCAAGAAGGTTGAGGTACTTAGTGTTCCCTCTGTTCTCTAACCCTATGCTTGAATTTCGGGACGAGATTCTTGTTTAGTGGGGGTGAGTTGTGACAGCCCTAGATTAATGCTTGTAAATAGTGCATTGGCATCATGGCTTCATGTTTAATTTTCTTCAACATGAAATGGGGATTAACAGAAACCCTATCACTTCACCTAACCAAAAAATTCTAATACTTGTGAATTCTCAATGAACCCATCCTTCATAAAATCCTATCCAATGGGATTTACCTTAAATAAAATCACTGGTTCAAATCAACAAATTTTAGGTTTCAAAAGAAATATTTGAAACCACTAAAATTATTGTAGGAATTATTTAGCTAACTTTGGTTTTCACCAATAAATAAATTTGTATAAAATAGAAAACAAAATGTTCACCATGTGTGGAATATTTCACTCAATGACAGGAACAAGTTCGGAGATTTAAAAAAAATGATTTGGTTCTGAAACAAAACCAAAACAACTTAAACAAAAAGAAATGGAAATAAAAAAAGAAAAGAAGCTTACCTGTTTTACTTGGGCCAGGGAAGAAGCCAGCCCAGCCACCAGGGGCGAACCGGTCTTCTTCCACCTCCGGCCAGAAGGACGTCGGGCACGTGGTTGTCGCATGCCGGCCACCTCCTACATGTGTGCCTGCGTGGGCGGAGGAATAAACTCCAGGGAGCCGTCTAGATCAAGCTGACCTCTCTCTTCCCCCCCCCCCCGAGCTCATTCCCTTCCTCCCTCTCCTCTCTGCTCTCTCTCCCTCGCTGCCGAAAGCCGTCGCCACCGCTCGCAACCATCATGGCCACCGGCCTCCTCCGGCCCCTCTAGCAAGCCAAGCAGCTCCGCCTTGCCGCCGTGCAGCTCCAAGACGAAGCATGCAGCCGCGGGAGCCCTGCATTGCCGCCCCGGGCCTTCTTCAACCTTCGTCGCCGGAGCGCCACCGTCGATTCGCCATGCTCTGACCATCCCCGAGCCCGCTGACCATCCCGTCCGCCTCCCTGTGAGCTCCCCTTTCACCCCCTAACCCCGTGGACTGCCCCTCGCCGTAGTCATCGCCCCCTTGCTGCCCGAGCTCCGGTCGCTGCTCAGCTCGTCGCCAGCCTCAACTCCGGTGGCCCCAAGCTCCCTTGTTGCCCCCACTGGATGCGCGTGTGTGCGGGGTACCTACCGGTGCCCTCAACGCACCAGATGGCCATCGAAAGTGCAAGTCCGGCGAGCCACCGCTGCGTTTTGTGGTCGCCGTCAGCTGACCTCCGACGTGGTCACGTGGCAGGGCCATTAGTGGCTAATCAAGCCACTAACTAACCCTCCAGCCGCTGACAGTGGGCCCTGGCCCTAGTCAAACCCCTGGTCAGCGCGAGGATTAACCCCGTGACACTGACGTGTGGGTCCCGGTCATCGGGTTTGACCTGGACCCGAGGCTATTGACTCGCTGATGTAATGCTAACATAACGATAACGCGTTAATTGATTTTATAATAATAAAATAATTTAGGAAATCCCAGAAAATGGTTAAAACTTCTAAAAATCATAGAAAATAATCTGTAAGTCAAATGAAAATAATTTATATAAGAAAAATGATCAAAAAATCCAATGAATCTGTTTATGCCATGAGCATGCATGTTTGAAAAACTTAACATCACCAAGTAGGACATTTTATGATTAGGGCAATATAGGAAATATCATTTGGAGTTGGAATTCAAACTTGTTTGAATTCCACTTCAATTAACTCGGCTAATTATTCCTCTAGGTTAACTCAACACCTTAACATATCATATAATGCATCATGGTTGTTGCGTTGCATTGAATGTGTTCCTTTCTTGTTTTACCAGTGGTGTTCCCTCTCGGTAGAAGAAGTAATATCTTCAGGACTGTCAGGCAAGCAAACCCCCTTGAGCATACTGATATGAACCCACTCTCTCACTCCTGCCCTCTTTTATTGCATTAGGACAATCACGATTCAACTGTTACATGTTCTCGGTAGTTGAACCCATTCCTTTGCATAACCTGTCTTTGCCACACTAAATAGTTGAAACCACTTAGCATGAGTAGCAACTGCTTGAGACTTGTTGTGCTTACTCATCAATGCTTGCTTATTGTGCCTACTATGCTTAGAGTCGTGTCGGGTCGGGTCTGATCCATCTGGGCGATGAATCGGAATGGCAGTGTTCATGTCCTACTGTGTGAGAGCTAAGTGTGTCAACACAATTTGGTAAAGGTATCGATGAGAGGCCAGGTAGGAGTACATGGCGGGTTGTCTCATTGGGACCGTCCTTAAGAACTAAGTTCTATGTTTGTGATCCAAGATAGTTACTACCACACGTTGGGCCCTGAAATATGACCTTGCTCGACTTATTAATCGCCTAGATCTCTATCCAGGAGTTGCAACTAGTTTCTAGTGTTTGTAGGAAAAGTGTTGGCGGCCGTGCATAGCGCTGCCCGACGGGGTGGACTGTGATGCAGTATAGGCACAGTGGCACGATGTACCAAGTGGCACCCGACCGGTGGGCTTGGGAACCCTACGCACATCGTTTGAGGCCGTAGCGGAAACTTCGGCCGGACTTCCATGCGGTTTAGTCTCAAATAAGCGATAAACCTGGACTAGGGTCTTGTGTGATTGACGGTCGTGGCTGACTCCCTTGCTGGGCTTCCTTTGAAGGTTGTCGAGGTGCCTTTTCCGTGCACATGGCGATAAGTGGCAGGAGCACGTGTGAAGAAGTATACCCCTGCAAGGTTAAATAAACTATTCGAATAGTCGCGTCCGGGGATATGGACTACTTGGAGAACTTATGTGGTTCATAGATAACTTGGAGTGGATACTCTAAAATACGCAAGATAAGCGTGAGTGCTATGGATGGCCTTCTCGTAGGGAGACGGAAGTGAATCCATAGTGGTGTATTGATTTGGTGAATATGTGGACTACTGTGCGCTATTCCACCTCAAAGAAAGCACTTGTAGTCATAGTACAGGTTAGCCAAGAGTCAAATCTAGCTTGCTGCAATAAACTCCACAACCCCCTTCTTTGATACTGATGCATATGTAGTTAGTTATGATGTAAGTCTTGTTGAGTACCCTTGTACTCATGTTTGCTTAATTTATGTTTTTGCAGAGGGGATGTCAGTCTCGTTAGTGATCCTTACAACATGAAGTTCGATGTTGACCGGGTTAGTTTGGGAATCCTAGACAGAGGTCTGGTTCCTTTCATAGGGTCTGTCGTGGATTTGTCATGGCAGATGTCCGGGTGAACAGACTTAGGTTCGAGGCGAAGACGCAACTACGTGGCGGCTTCAAGGGGTTGATCGAAATCGAGAGACATGGAGTTTACCCAGGTTTGGCCCCTCCGATGGAGGTAAAAGCCTACGTCCTGCTTGTCTAGTATTGATGATGAAGAAGATTTCTCGATTACAAAGGTGTTGCTTTGCTACCTCTAACCATGAGAGCCTCTAATCTATCTATCTCTAATCTCTTGTGTTGTCTAAACTTGTGGACTTGTCCTCCCTTTTCCTAGGGGTGCTCTACCCCTCCTTATATAAGTGGAGAGGGTAGGTTTACAAATAGAGTCCTACTAAGAGTAGGATTAGGACTAGTCTCTCTAGAATCCTATTCCGGGCCTTGTAACCTTTGGCAGGGAGTCTTTATCTCTTTGAGCCTTCTCTTGTGAGCCGCCTGGCGCCGGCTTACACGCCGGGTCTTGGGCCTGGTCGTCGTGTGATCCGCCTGCCGGGTCATTAATAAAATGTCATGTCTTTTTCGGGTCTCTTGTGAGTCACCAGGCCGGGTCATACCGCGGGGTATATCCCCAACATTAGCCCCCAGATTAGTTTGAATTTGTTCATGGTAAGCTCCTTAAATAAGAATAATAAATATGTTTAAGTAGCTGGCTTGCTCCATTGGCCGGATTATAAAATGGCTCCTCGGAAATCCAGGTCTTTTCTGCATATGAAATAGTCATTTTTGATAATCATCTTGCTTGTCAATGTCCTTTGAAAAATATTGGAAATAGAACACCTATATGCCATTGACTTGGCTTCCAATACTCTTGGCGGGTCATTTCCGCCGGGTCATAATCATTGATGATGTCGGGTCATTATCGTTGGTGACGTCGGGTCAAATAACTAGAATCCAGCTGACTTGATAAAAATATTGGGATGAAAATGCATCTGATGTAAAACCGGACTTCCGTTGTTGTGAAGCAGGGCCGCTTTATATAAAATCCGGTGGGTTATGATCGTTTGATAACGCCGGGTCATAAATGTTGGTGACGTCGGGTCTAACAACTAAACTCCATAATTAACATCTTGAAAATTCTCCTCAAAGTTTTTTGATATGTCCATATTACCTGTAGCCCCCAAGCTCTGAGATTATCCATGATAACTTTGCAATAATATTTTGGACTGTGTAGCCCCCAAGTGTCGGGTTGTCCTGCCTGCAGCAACCTGGGACTTACAACTGCCTTATACCTTTATAAAGCTTCAGCGGGTGTAGCCCCCAAGGGCCGGCTCATCAAAACGTGATGCGCCGGGTCTTCAATTTGAATCTCTTAATCTGTTGGAACAGCTGAATACTGTAGCCCCCAAGTATCAAGTCACACGCCTGCGACGACTTGGGACTTTAGAAAATTTGTTCTGAGCGGTGTAGTCCCCAAGTGCCGGGTCAGTAAGAATTACTAGGCTGGGACTTTAGAAGAATATAGAAAGGCCGACTCATCTCCTTGTGATAATATGGTCTTGCTGATAATAGTGATTTGAAAACCGGCTTGCATTAGCCCCCAAGTGTCGTGGTGCGTGCTTGCAGCGACATGGGACTTCGCATATTTGATGTAAACTGGACTTTGAATAATGTAGCCCCCAAGTGACGGGTCGTCTGCTTGCGGCGACTTGGGACTATAATATGACTCACCACAACTTGTTGAATGAATCCTTGACCGTGGTTGTAATATAACCTGGCATGAATATCCTGGAATAATTCCTTCATCTTTGACATGAAATCCCTGCTCGTGGTTGTGATGTAACCTGGCAAATGTATATTTGGAGAAATCCATGAGTGTTGTAGATTACCACAGAGCACAATTGAAGAAATCCGAGAACCGGTTAATTAGATGACACGGCATTATATCTGATAGGGCGGCTCTTTGAAAAATAATGACTTCTCCGAGCTGGCTTGAAAACCCCAATCATTTAGTACTGGTTATGATAAACCATGAAGATCTAGCCAGGTTGGCTATTAAAGATCCATTTGCTCTTGCGGAGTACTTAATGTCGGCTCATCTTTAAGAGATAAAACCTGCAAAAATAAACAAGACAGAATATATTCTGCATTGTTGTAAGGGCGGCTTGAAAAAACACAACCCGGAGATGTTATAACATTGCTCCTTCTTTCATAATCTTGCTCTGACCCGGCTGGATAAGCCGGTCATGATATGTCATGTGAATATGATGCAATGTATGATGCAAAGTATGATGTAATGTATGATGCAATGTTTGACTTGTCAACATTTTTGACACGAACGCCGATTATTAGGGTTAGATAACCTACACCCAGAGGTGAGAAGCCCCCTTTGACAACCGTGGCTAATCGTGTTAGCCGGAGATGGCATAAAGCCGACCGATAAGGTGTTAGAAATGATACCCAGAGGTAAGAAGCCATCCTCAGCAATATGGCGTGAACGCCAGTTGTTAGGGTTAGATAAGCTACACCCGGAGGTGGGAAGCCCCCTTTGACAACCGTGGCTAATCATGTTAGCCGGAGATGGCATAAAGCCGACCGATAAGGTGTTAGAAGCGATACCCGGAGGTAAGAAGCCACCCTCAGCAATGTGGCGTAAACGTCGGTTGTTAGGGTGTTAGATACATGTCGGTAAAAAAACCTTACAACTGCGGCTAATCATGTTAGACGGAGATGGCATAAAGTCGACCGATAGGGTGTTAGAAGCGATACCCATCGGTAAGAAGCCCCCTTCAGCAATATGGCATAAACGTTAGTCGCTAAGGTGTTAGAAGCGATACCCAAAGGTAAGAAGCCACCCTCAACCGCGACTAACCGTGTTAACCAGAATTTGGCATAAAGCCAGCCGATAGGGCGTTAGAAGCGATACCCGAAGGTAAGAAGCCGCCTTCGGCAGTCGCAGTTGACATGTCAAATGGAATATTTGTGAATTCTCCTTGTGAGTCGCCATCTTGTAAGCCGCCATCTTGTATGAAGGAAACAGAAGCTCCAAATAGATTCAGGTACCTATGTTTGAATGGTGCATCACGGCGGTTCGTCCTCTTGGGCAACTTTTTTAATCTTCCGCCAAAAATGTAGTAGCCCCCAGGATCGGGTTAACTTTGCCATGACCCGGGGTTCTAGTTGAAAATGACCAAATATGCCTTGCCATGTCTGTAGCCCCCGAGTCTTAAGTTGTCTCGAAGAGGCGGCTTGAGAATCTCCACTGAAAGTTGAGGTTGGCCGTGGCGGGTTATAGATGATCCCGTATGAATTGCCTCAATGATCAGGTCAATGGTTCATTCCGGCTGTTTGTTGAAGTGAACCAAATTGTAGTGGCGGCGACTTGTGCGCCTGTCCGTCGGGCGACTCATGTCGATCAACACCGTACTAATATGTTGACGCAGATTAGGTTGTAGGTGGTATCTTGCGCGTGTCCGTTAGGCGTCTTATCTCAATGAGCACCGCACTAATATGTTGATGCAGATCAGACTGTAGGTGGCGACTTGCGCGCGTCCGTTGGGTGGCTCACACCAGTGTATGCAGCCGCTGTTGGGTTGATGTAGACATATCGAACACCCGCGGCATTGTAAGCCGGTGCTGTTGTTAAGATGCCTCGGCGTTGTAAACCGGCGCGGATGGCGAGAGATGATCATGGCATTGTAAGCCGGCGCAATGGCGAGGGACGGCCACGGTGTTTGTAAGCCGGCGTGGATGGCGAGAGGCGGCCACGGCGTTGTAAGTCGGTACGGACGTGCGAATCACCGTGGTGTTGAAAGCCGGTGAGAATGACGAGTCAGCCATGGCGTTGTTGGTGAAGACCATACTGCGGGTACGCCGGCTTTCCGCACTCATTCGGCGGCACATACTGGCGGTGAACGCACATGGTACCGGCAAGTTGATGTAGACCGTCTGCGGGGACGGCGACTCACACACGTCCATCGAGCAATGCCACACGTTGGTGTGCACTTTAACTAGGCGGTATCATGCCACATGAATAATTGTCCTGGATTTTCGTCGGATGGAGGCGGACACTGGAGTTCGACAATACTAGACCTAGTCGGACGTCCGAATACACCACGCTCTTCTCATCCAACTACATCCCACTTCTTATTCCCCGTGTGGTCAACTGGGTCCCCAGGGAACAGCCGGGGTAGGGGGTAGCCGGATGTGGACAAGTCGGCGAGGGGCGGCAAGGCGGCTACGGTGCGGCGGATGAGGCCGGCCTGGGAGCGGCGCACGACGACCACGGCGGCTCATGGCGGATAAAGCGGGATGAGCCGAAGCATAGGAGGTGGCCCACGGCGGTCCTTGGCACAGTAGAGCTGGTGGAGGGCTGGCAACAGAGGCTTGGTGGAGGCGGAGCCGGCGAAGCTGTGGAGGCGGGCGAGCGGCTCGGTGACCAACATGCGGAACAGGCAGCTTTACGCCGGGCGCAAAGGATTGGCCCCGGAGCTGAGGTGAGGCGAGGTGGAGCAGTGCCATAACGGCGGGGCAAGCCAGAGCAGGGCAGTGCGGAGGTGGTAGCCAGAGTGTGGCAGAGGTAGAGCCAGAGAGGGCCAGGGGCGCGGTGATAGCCGGTCGAGGTGAGACGGCAGGAGGCCACGGTCACAGGTGCAGTGGAGGTCGGCGATTCGGTGATGCGAGGTGAGCCACGGAGGGCGCAGGCAGGCAGGCAAAGATGCGGCAGAGAGCTGGCCCGCGGTGCGATGCGGCGGAGAGCCGGGAATACGACAGAGGCTTGGTGAGGCGCGGTGGGATGAGGTGAGTAGGTGCAGCGCCGGGTCAAAGTACAGGTGCTAAAGTATCTCAAAGCATGGTGGAGGTGAGGCCGCGTCGTGAGCAAGGCCAGCCATGGCAGTGCGGTGGAGGGATGGCTCACGACGGCCGGACAGCTCGGCGAGGCAAGGCCATGACGGCTACGACGGCTCGTGACCCGATCGGAGGAGAGTAAACAAAGTCAAAGTGGACATGGCGGGGCAGGCCGGCTCGAAGCAAGCCAAGGCTGCGGATGAGGCGTGCAGGCGAGCCAAGGCCGTGGCGGAGGCGGAACCAGTTAGGTGAGGTGAACTTGGACGCGCAGAGGCGGAGACGGGGCCATCATAGCACAACGGTGGGTGCAGAGCAAAGTGGAGCCAGCTTAGCGCAGCGGTGGGTGCGGAGCGATTTGAGGCGGAGCCATCCGGGTCCTGAGGCTGCTGCCGAGGAGGTGGCCGTGACCTCCGGATCTGAGGACAGAAGGAAAAACTAGTTTTCGTCTAAATCGGACGGGGTCGATCTGGAGTACCAGTCCAATTCCCGTTGCCACCGCTCCGATCCGTGTGTGTGGCCTCCTCATGGTAGCACGATGCAGCACAAATGATGCCCCTGTGCTTATTTCCAAACTTTGGTATTTTCCTCATGTGTATGTAGCAGCCGGAAACAAACTCTGATTTGGAGAAGTCTTCACGTAATGTAGTAATGATTGCTAGTTCACGGCCACTTGCGTCATCAGTCAATGGAAAGAGCGCTGGTTTAATGCACTAGCAATTAGACATTGATTTGACTGATTTGTGGATTTGGTCTCCACGTAGAGTTGCAACGCTCACGGGCAATGGCGGGTAGACAATAAACCCTAATTTTCCTTAAACATAAATCTCGTATAGCCAGTTTCCAAAGTTGGACCAGGGAAATTAATTAACCCGGCCGTCGACTCTGTCTAAAGTTGTCTCATTCCATGTTACCTTTGCACGATTGGTCCATGCCGGCTCTTCTTCATCCAATCAATCTCGTGCTTCTCGATCTCTGAAGAGCTCCCTTCAAGAACACAATATCACCATGCGCATCCCCACGATGGGCGCCAACTGTCGTGGATTTGTCACGGCAGATGTCCGGATGAACGGACTTAGGTTCAGGGCGAAGACGCAACTACGTGGCGGCTTGAAGGGGTTGATCGGAATCGAGAGACACGGAGTTTACCCAGGTTCGGCCCCTCTGATGGAGGTAAAAGCCTACGTTCTGCTTGTCTGGTATTGATGATGAAGAAGATCTCTTGATTACAAAGGTGTTGTTTGCTACCTCTAATCACGGGAGCCTCTAATTTGTCTCTCTCTAATCTCCTGTGTTGTCTAAACTTGTGGACTTGTGAATCTTGTCTCTCTACGGGTGCTCTACCCCTCCTTATATAAGTGGAGAGGGTAGGTTTACAAATAGAGTCCTACTAGGAGTAGGATTAGGACTAGTCTCTCTAGAATCCTATTCCGGGCCTTGTAACCTTCGACAGGGAGTCTTTCTCTCTTTGAGCCTTCTCTTGTGAGTCGCCTGGCGCCGGCTTACACGTCGGGTATTGGGCATGGTCGTCCTGTGATCCGCCTGCCGGGTCATTAATAAAATGTCATGTATTTTCCGGGTCTCCTGTGAGTCGCCAGGCCGGGTCATACCGTGGGGTATATCCCCGACAGGGTCGTTGTAGCTTTTCAGGCTCCTCCAGCCACTTTTGTAGATGTCTGCACCCAGACATGTTTAACTTCCGCTTGCTTGTTTGAATGCTCTAAATGTTGGGTCTTGTGACCCCTACTTGTAACATCTTATTGTGTTGGCTCTTTCGAGCCTTCTAAATAAATGTTGTAATGTTGTATGGTTATGTTCTAATGCCATAGTTGTATCTATGCATATCGGGCATGTCGTGTGTACGTGTGATGTGAAACGGTATGTATGGGATTCAACACCTAGTTGTGTGCCTTTAGTAGTACTCTTTACGAGGAAATGGCTCTTTGTGCTTCCACTGAGCCTTGGTAGCTTGCTACTGCTCTAGACACATTGATTGATCGGCGTGTATCCTTCTTTGTTGTTGTGTCTGTCCCTTCGGGGAAATGTGTCGCAGTGTAATGGAGTCCCTGTAGCCTGCTACGACTCGTCTACGTGCAGTGATGACATTTATGTCCCATGGCGTAATGGAGTCCTTGTAGCTTGCTATGACTCGTCTACACACACTAGAGATAGACACCTGCATTGCTGGGTTATGTATGCCTGTCCCTGTATGGATGTGCCACTTGGGTTCTACGACTAGTCATGTCGGCCCGGGTTCTTTTACATTTGAATGCTAGCGACACATTCACATACGTGAGTCAAAAGACGTAAACGGTCCCGGCCCAGGTAAGGTGGAAGCCGTGGAGATAACCGTGCGTGAGACCGCAAAGTGATGTGATGTGTTACAGGCTGGATTCTTATGGCTTAGGATCGAGGTCCCGACAGAAGAGTGATGCCCGCAGTCTCCTACATGGATGTCGACCAGCAGTTCACATCCTTGCTCCTTGGAAATGCACCGCAACGCGACGCCGTTCGGGCGCCTGCGGTACAAATCACCCTGTTGAAAGCAGTGGGTTGTGGCTTGTAGGGCTACGCGCACCGCCTCCTCCTCCTTCTCCAGTAGCATGCCGCTGAGCAGGTACCCCTTGAGCTCTTGCATCCAGTCGTTGGCCCGGGGCTCCAGGGCAAGGAGCAGTCGAGCTCCCGAGGCCTGGCCACAGTCCGGAGCCTCCGAGGGGGGTGCTGGGGGAAACTGTTGGAAATATGCCCTAGAGGCAATAAATAAAGTGTTTATTATTATATTTCCTTGTTCATGATAATCGTTTATTATCTATGCTATAATTGTATTATTTGGAAACACATTACATGTGTGGGTAAATAGACAACACTTTGTCCCTAGTATGCATCTAGAGAACTAGCTCATTGATCAAAGATGGTCAAGGTTTCCTAGCCATTTACATGTGCTGTCATTTGATAACGGGATCACATCATTAGGAGAATGATGTGATGGACAAGACCCAAAATACAAACATAGCATATGATCGTGTCAGTTTATTGCTACTGTTTTCTGCATGTCAAGTATAAGTTCCTATGACCATGAGATCATGCAACTCACAGATACCGGAGGAGTGCCTTGTGTGTATCAAACGTTGCAATGTAATTGGGTGACTATAAAGGTGCTCTACAGGTATCACCAAGGTTGTCTGTTGAGTTGGCATGGATCAAGACTGGGATTTGTTACTCCGTGTGACGGAGAAGTATCTCAGGGCACATTCGGTAATACAACATCACAATGAGCCTTGCAAGCAATGTGTCTAAGTGTTAGTCATGGGATCTTGTATTACGGAACGAGTAAAGAGACTTGCCGATAACGAGGTTGAACTAGGTATGGAGATACCGACGATCGAATCTCGGGCAAGTAACATACGAAAGAACAAAGGGAACATCATACGGGATTAACTGAATCCTTGACATAGACGTTCGATCGATAAAGATCTTCATAGAATATGTAGGAACCAATATGGGCATCTAGGTCCCGCTATTGGTTATTGACTGTAGAGGTGTCTCGGTCATGTCTACATAGTTCTCGAACCCGCAGGGTCTGCACACTTAAGGTTTGGTGACGTTTCGGTAGTATAGAGTTATGTATGGTGGTGACCGAAGGTTGTTCGGAGTCCCGGATGAGATCCGGACGTCACGAAGATCTCTAGAATGGTCCAGAGGTAAAGATTCATATATAGGAAGTCCTGTTTTGGGTGCCGGAAAAGTTTCGGGCTCATCGGTAGTGTACCGGGAGTGCCGGTAGTGTACCGGGAGACCTCCGGGAGGGGTATTTAGACCCAAGAGGCTTCATGGGCTGTGGGAGAGTGAATACTAGCCCTTAGTGGGCTGGTGGAAAATCCCACACAAGGCCCATGCGGCTAGAGAAGAAAATCCAAAGAGAAAAGGTGGAAAAAGGCAAAAATTGGGTGAATCCTAGTCCTACTAGGATTGGAGGTGGATTCCACCTCCACAACCTGGTTCGGCCGACTCCTTGTGGCTTGGCCCTTGGGCCGAGACTCCTCCTCTCTTCCTCCTATATATACTGGTGGTTTTAGGGGTTTTGCACAGAATTTTTAGCCACGTGTTGCCCGTTCCTCCGGTGCATAGTTTCTCCTCTAGATCAGATTTCTGCAGTGCTTAGGCGAAGCCCTGCCGGAATAGCTCTACCACCATCACCGGACCGCCATCACGCTGCCGAAGAACTCTTATTCCTCTCCGCTCCTTCTTGCTGGATCAAGATGGTGGAGATCGTCATCAAGCTGTGTGTGTGCTGAACGCGGAGGTGTCGTCCGTTCGGCGCTAGATCGGAAGGATCGTGATCAAGTTTGTGGGACGGATCGTGATCAAGTTGGCAGGACGGATCATGATTGGATCGCGGGACGCATGGCGATTTGCGTCGCGAAGACGTTCGACTACACCAACCGCGTTTCTTTACACTTCCTGCTTAGTGATCTACAAGGGTATGTAGATCCACTCTCCCTCTCGTAGATGCTCATCACCATGGATAGATCTGCGTGTGCGTAGGAAAATTTTTGTTTCCCATGCAACGTTCCCCAACAGTGGCATCATGAGCTAGGTCTATGTCTAGATGAGATCTCGAGGAGAACACAAAAGGTTTGTGGGCGTTGATGCTTAGATTGCTTCCTCCCTTGGTCGGATTTTGGTTTAGCGGTATTGTGAGATGAAGCGGCCCGGACCAACATTACTCGTACGCTTACGAGAGACCGGTTCCCTCGACCGCAACTTGTTGCATAGATGGATTGCGGGTGCCAGTTTCTCAAACTTTAGTTGGATCGGATTCGACAAAGGCGGTCCTTGAGAAGGTTGAAAAGCAACTAGTGTATCACCGTTGTGGTTTTTGAGTAAATGAGAATTGTTCTTGCTAGATACCCGTAGCAGCCACGTAAAACATGCAACAACAATTAGAGAACGTCTAACTTGTTTTTGCAGGGTATGTTGTGATGTGATATGGCCAATTACATGATGTGATATATGTGACGTATGACATGATCATGTGATGTATAGATTATCATGACTTTCATGTCGATGAGTACGGCAAACGGCAGGAGCCATAGGGTTGTCTTTAATTATTGTATGACCTGCGTGTCAATCATTAAGCGCTATGTAATGCTTTACTTTATCGCTAAACAGTAGCAATAGTAGTAGAAGCATGTTGGGCGCGACAACCCCGACGGCGACACATTGATGGAGATCAAGATTATGAAGATCATGGTGTCATGCCGGTGATGATGGAGATCATGCCGGTGCTTTCTACATGGAGATCAAAAGCACAAGTTCATGGCCATATCATGTCACTTATGAATTGCATGTGATGTTAATCCTTTTATGCACCTTGTTTTTCTTAGGACGACGGTAGCATTATAAGGTGATCCCTCACTTAAATTTCAAGATGAATTGTGTTCTCCCTAAGTTTGCACCATTGCGAAAGTTTGTCGTGTTGAGACACCACGTGATGATCGGGTGTGATAGACTCTACGTTCACATACAACGGGTGCAAGCCAGTGTTGCATGTGCAGAACACTCGGGTTAAACTTGACGAGCCTAGCATGTATAGACATGGCCTCAGAACACAAGAGACCGAAAGGTTGAACATGAGTTATATAGTAGATATGATCAACATAATGATGTTCACCATTGAAGCCACCTCAACTCACGTGATGATCGGACTTGAGTTGGTGGATTTGGATCATGTGACACTCAGATGACCTGAGGGATGTCAATTTGAGTGGGAGCGTTAGTAATTTGATTAACTAAACTCATTAACTTGAACAATATTCTAAGTAAATTTTGCATATTTATGTTGTAGATCAATGGCTCGCGCAGTAGCACCCCTGAATTTTAATGTGTTCCTAGAGAAAGCTAAGTTGAAAGATGATGGAAGTAACTTTGTTGACTGGGCCCGTAATCTGAGGATTATCCTCACGGCTTCCCAGAAATCATATGTCCTTGATGCACCGCTTGGTGACCAACCAGAAGACATGACCTCCGAAGACGTTAAGAACGCTTGGGAGGCACGTACTAGAGATTACTCAATAGTTCAGTGTGCAATATTGTATGGCTTAGAACCGGGACTTCAAAGACATTTTGAACGTCATGGAGCATATGATATGTTCCAGGAATTGGAGTTTATCTTTCAGAAGAATGCCCGGATCAAGAGGTATGAAACCTCCGATAAGTTCTATGCTTGCAAGATGGAGGAGAACGGGTCTATCAGTGAACATATACTCAGAATGTATGGGTATTCAACTTGTCTAGCGGAGTTGGGAATTGCCCTTCCGCCAGAGGCGATCACTGACAGAGTTCATCAATCACTGCCACCTAGTTACAAGAGCTTTGTGATGAACTATAACATGCACGGAATGAACAAGTCAGTCGCCGAGCTGTTTGCGATGCTAAAAGTCACTGAGTCTGAAATCCAGAAAGAACATCAAGTGTTGATGGTCAATAAAACCACTAGTTTCAAGAAAAATGGCAAGGCAAAGGCAAGAAGGGTAAAACCAAGAAGGATGGCAAAGTAGTTGCTACTCCTGTAAAGAAGTATACGCATGGACCTAAGCCAGAAACTGAGTGCTTTCATTGCAAAGGAACTGGTCACTGGAAGCAGAACTGCCCCAAGTACCTGGCTGACAAGAAGGCGGCCAATCACAAACAAGGTATATATGATATACATGTTATTGATGTGTACCTTACTAGCTCTCGTTGTAGTACCTAGGTATTTGATACCGGTTCGGTTGCTCACATTTGCAACTCAAAAAAAGAACTACGGAATAGACGAAGGCTGGCAAAGGATGAAGTGACGCTGCGCGTGGGAAATGGTTCCAAGGTTGATGTGATCGTCGTCGGCACGCTCTCTCTTCGATTACCATCGGGATTAGTGATGAACCTGAATAATTGTTATTTAGTGTCTGCGTTAAGCATGAACATTATATCTGGATCTTGTTTATTGCGAGACGGTTACTCATTTAAATCAGAGAATAAAGGTTGTTCTATTTATATGAGTAATATCTTTTATGGTCATGCACCCAATGTGAGGGGTTTATTCATATTGAATCTTGATAGTGATGACACACATGTTCATAACATTGATGCCAAAAGATGTAGAGTTGATAATGATAGTACCACTTTCTTGTGGCACTACCGTTTAGGTCATATTGGTGTAAAACGCATGAGGAAGCTCCATGCTGATGGACTTTTGGAGTCACTTGATTTTGAATCACTTGACACATGTGAACCATGCCTCATGGGCAAGATGACTAAAACGCCGTTCTCTGGAACGATGGAAACGGGCGAGTGACTTATTGGAAATCATACATACTGATGTGTGCGGTCCAATGAATGTTACAGCGCGTGGTGGATATCGTTATTTTCTCACCTTCACTAATGACTTAAGTAGATATGGGTATATTTACTTGATGAAACACAAGTCTGAAACGTTTGAAAAGTTCAAGCAATTTCAGAGTGAAGTTGAGAATCATCATAACAAGAAGATTAAATTCCTGCGATCTGATCGAGGAGGTGAATATCTGAGTTATGAGTTTGCGAGTCACTTAAGACAGTGTGGAATTGTTTCACAGTTGACACCACCTGGAACACCACAGCGTAATGGTGTGTTCGAACGTTGTAATCGAACCTTATTAAATATGGTGCGTTCTATGATGTCTCTTGCTGATTTGCCACTATCGTTTTGGGGTTATGCATTAGAGACAGTTGCATTCACTTTAAATAGGGCACCATCGAAATCTGTTGAGACGACGCCATATGAACTGTGGTTTGGCAAGAGGCCAAAGTTGTCATTTCTTAAAGTTTGGGGATGTGATGCTTATGTCAAAAAGCTTCAGCCTGAAAAGTTGGAACCCAAAGCGGACAAATGCGTCTTCATAGGATACCCGAAAGAGACAGTCGGGTATACCTTCTATCTCAGATCCGAAGGCAAAGTGTTTGTCGCTAAGAACGGAACATTTCTTGAGAAAGAGTTTCTCTCGAAAGAATTGAGTGGGAGGAAAATAGAGCTTGATGTGGTTATTGAACCTTTACTTCAACCAGAAAGTAGCGCAATGCAGAAAGATGTTTCTGTGGAACCTACGACGGTAGAAGAGGAAGTTAATGATGATGATCATGAAGCTTCAGATCAAGCTACTATTGAACCTCGTAGGTCGACAAGGCCGGGTACTACTCCTGAGTGGTACGGCAACCCTGTCTTGGAGGTCATGTTGTTGGACAACAATGAACCTACGAGCTATGGAGGAGCAGTGATGGGCCCGGATTCCGAGAAATGGTTAGAGGCCATGAAATCCGAGATGGGATCCATGTATGAAAACAAAGTATGGACTTTGGAAGTATTACCTGAAGGGCGAAAGGCCATTCAGAACAAATGGATCTTTAAGAAGAAGACAGAAGCGGATGGTAATGTCACCGTCTATAAAGCTCGAATTGTGGCAAAGGGTTTTTCACAAGTTCAAGGAGTTGACCACGATGAGACCTTCTCACCCGTAGCGATGCTTAAGTCTGTCAGAATCATGTTGGCAATAGCTTCTTATTTTGACTATGAAATTTGGCAGATGGATGTCAAAACAGCGTTCCTCAACGGTTTCCTTGAGGAAGAGTTGTATATGATGCAACCAGAAGATTTTGTCGATCCAGAGAATGCTGACAAAGTTTGCAAACTCCAGCGATCCATTTATGGGCTGGTGCAAGCATCTCGGAGTTGGAATAAGCGTTTTTATGAGGTGATCAAAGCATTTGAGTTTATACAAGTTTATGGAGAAGCTTGTATTTACAAGAAAGTGAGTGGGAGCTCTATAGCGTTTCTAATATTACATGGGGATGACATATTGCTAATTGGAAACAATATAGAAATGCTGGAAAGCATGAAGGAATATTTGAACAAGAGTTTTTCAATTAAGGACCTAGGAGAAGCTGCTTTCATATTAGGCATTAAGATCTATAGAGATAGATCGAAACGCTTGATAGCACTTTCACAGAGCACATGCCTTGATAAAGTTTTGAAGAAGTTCAAAATGGATCAGTCCAAGAAGGGGTTCTTTCCTATGTTACAAGGTGTGAAGTTGAGTAAGACTCAATGCCCAGTGACTGCAGAGGATAGAGAAAAGATGAGTGTCATCCCCTATGCTTCAGCCATAGGCTCTATCATGTATGCAATGCTGTGCACAAGACCCGATGTCAGCCTTGCCATAAGTATGGCCGGAAGGTTTCAAAGTGATCCTGGAATGGAACACTGGGCAGCGGTCAAGAATATCCTTAAGTACTTGAAAAGGACTAAGGAAATGTTTCTCGTTTATGGAGGTGATGAAGAGCTCGTCGTAAAGGGTTACGTCGATGCAAGCTTTGACACTGATCTGGATGACTATAAGTCACAAAACGGATACATATTTATTCTAAAAGGGGGAGCGGTAAGCTGGTGCAATTCCAAGCAAAGCGTGGTAGCCGATTCTACAGGTGAAGTGGAGTACATCGCAGCCTCGGAGGTGGCGAAGGAAGGTGTCTCGTTGAAGCAGTTCATGACAGATCTTGGAGTAGTGCCCAGTGCACTGAATCCAATGAACCTGTTCTGTGACAACACTGGTACCATTGCTCTGGCCAAGGAACCAAGGTTTCACAAGAGGACCAGACACATAAAGCGACGCTTCAACTCCATCCGTGATTACATCGAGGAGAAGGACATAAATATTTGCAAAGTACATACGGATCTGAATGTTGCAGACCCGTTGACTAAACCTCTTCTAAGGGCTAAACATGATCAACACCAGAACTGCATGGGTGTTCGATTCATTACAATTTAAATCACATAGTGATGTGAGCTAGATTATTGACTCTAGTGCAAGTGGGAGACTGTTGGAAATATGCCCTAGAGGCAATAAATAAAGTGTTTATTATTATATTTCCTTGTTCATGATAATTGTTTATTATCCATGCTATAATTGTATTAATTGGAAACACATTACATGTGTGGGTAAATAGGCAACACTTTGTCCCTAGTATGCCTCTAGTGAACTAGCTCGTTGATCAAAGATGGTCAAGGTTTCCTAGCCATTGACATGTGATGTCATTTGATAACGGGATCACATCATTAGGAGAATGATGTGATGGATAAGACCCAAACTACAAACGTAGCATATGATCGTGTCAGTTTATTGCTACTGTTTTCTGCATGTCAAGTATATGTTCCTATGACCATGAGATCATGCAACTCATAGATACCGGAGAAGTGCCTTGTGTGTATCAAATGTTGCAACGTAACTGGGTGACTATAAAGGTGCTCTACAGGTATCTTAGAGGGTGTCTGTTGAGTTGGCATGGATCAAGACTGGGATTTGTTACTCCGTGTGACAGAGAGGTATCTTAGGGCCCACTCAGTAATACAACATCACAATGAGCCTTGCAAGCAATGTGTCTAATTGTTACTCACGGGATCTTGTATTACGGAACGAGTAAAGAGACTTGCCGATAACGAGGTTGAACTAGGTATGGAGATACCGACGATCGAATCTCGGGCAAGTAATATACCGAAGAACAAAGGGAACATCATACGAGATTAACTGAATCCTTGACATAGAGGTTCGACCGATGAAGATCTTCGTAGAATATGTAGAAACCAATATGGGCATCCAGGTCCCGCTATTGGTTATTGACCGAGGTGTCTCGGTCATGTCTACATAGTTCTCGAACCCGCTGGGTCTGCACACTTAAGGTTTGGTGACGTTTCGGTAGTATAGAGTTATGTATGGTGGTGATCGAAGGTTGTTCGGAGTCCCGGATGAGATCCCGGACGTCACGAGGAGCTTGTAAATGGTCCGGAGGTAAATATTCATATATAGGCAGTCCTGTTTTGGTCGCCGAAAAAGTTTCAGGCTCATCGGTAGTGTACGGGGAGTGCCGGGAGTGTACCGGGAGACCTCCGGGAGGGGTATTTCGACCCAAGAGGCTTCATGGGCTGTGGGAGAGTGAATACCAGCCCTTAGTGGGATGTTGGAAAACCCCACACAAGGCCCATGCGGCTAGAGAAGAAAATCCAAAGAGAAAAGGTGGAAAAAGGCAAAAATTGGGTGAATCCTAGTCCTACTAGGATTGGAGGTGGAGTCCACCTCCACAACCTGGTTCGGCCGATTCCTTGTGGCTTGGACCTTGGGCCAAGCCTCCTCCTCTCTTCCTCCTATATATACTGGTGGTTTTAGGGTTTTTTCACAGAATTTTTAGCCACGTGATGCCCGTTCCTCAAGTGCATAGTTTCTCCTCTTGATCGAATTTCTGTAGTGCTTAGGCAAAGCCCTGCCGGAATAGCTCCACCACCATCGTCAGAGCGTCGTCATGCTGCCGGAGAACTCTTCTTCCTCTCCGCTCCTTCTTGCTGGATCAAGATGACAGAGATCGTCATCAAGCGTTACATGTGCGGAACGCGGAGGTGCCGTCCGTTCGGCGCTAGATCGGAAGGATCGTGATCAAGTTCGTGGGATGGATCGTGATCAAGTTCGCGGGATGAATCGTGATTGGATTGCGGGGCGGATCGTGATTGGATCACGGGACGCACGGCGATTTGGATCGCGAAGACGTTCGACTGCACCAACCGCGTTTCTTAACGCTTCCCGCTTAGCGATCTACAAGGGTACGTAGATCCACTCTCCCTCTCGTAGATGCTCATCACCATGGATAGATCTACGTGTGTGTACGAAATTTTTTGTTTCCCATGCAACGTTCCCCAACAGAAACTCCTCACCCCGTGGTGCCAGGCCTTTGGTGGGCAGCACCGCGGAGGGTTTGAGGAGTCGCTTCTTGAAGACGCCTAGCTCCTGAGGTTCGCGGCGCGAAGCTCTCTTGGTGATGTCATCTGCCTCCTTGTTCGTGCCGTGAGGGATGTGCTGCTGCTCCAAGCCCTGAAAACGTTTTTCAATCTTACGACCTCTTCCAGATATGCCTCCATGTGCTCCTCCTTGGGCGTGTACTCTTTGTTGGACAAGTTGATGAGGAGTTGGGAGTCGCCCTTGACGGTGAGGCTCTGAACCCCCAAGGTCGCCACCGCCTTAAGGCCTGCGATGAGGCCTTCGTACTCCACGATGTTGTTGGAGACCTTCTCCCCATGCTGGAGGCAGGGCTGCATAGCGTAGCTGTGCTTGTCTCCCATCGGGGAAGTGAGCACGACCCCAGCTCCCGCTCCCTTGCGCGTGAAGGCTCCGTCGAAATGCATGGTCCATCCTTCCCGCGCGTCATTGCCGGGAGCGAGGGACTGGCTCCCTTCCAGCCCCCGGTCTAGGGCGTCCGTCCAGTCCGCCACGAAGTCCTCTAGGGCTACTCCTTTGATGACTCTAGTCATGTTGAACTCTATGTTGAAGGCCTGTAGTTCGATGTTCCATTCGGCTACCCTCCCCGTCGCATCAGGGTTGTGCAGGATCTTTTCCAGGGGTAAGCAGATATGACCTTGATTGGATGCCCCTGAAAGTAGTTTTCTTGAAGCAACAAGGAGCGCTAAGAGAAGCTTTTGTTGCATGGGATAACGTGAACGCGCGTCCTGCAGCATCGTGCTGACGTAGTACACTGGGTGCTCGACGAGGGTGAGGCCTCCTGAGGCGTCCTGCCCCACGGCGAGCTCAGGAGGCTTGGGCGCCTCGCGGCCTGGGGAGGAATCCACGGCCTCAGGAGGGTTGGGCACTTCTTGGCTTGTCTGCTCAACTTGGGCCTCGGGTTCCCCGGCTTGTGGAGTTGGCTCTTGTTGATTGTGCGAGCCCTGTAGCTCCGCATGTAGGGGCCCGCCGATGCTCTTCGATGTGGTACGCGTGTCGGCTTGCTCCTCCCTGACTGCCACCAATGCGGCACTAGTCGAGTGGGGGTGGTAGCCAGGTATAGCAACAAGGGTTCCCGTGGGCGAGGCACCACCATCACCGGTGGGCTCATAAGGTATCGCTTGAGTTCCTCGAAGGCTGCGTCGGCCTTGTGGGTCCATTTGAAAGGGCCCTTCCTCTTCATGATCTTGAAGAAAGGCAGGGCCCGCTCATCGAGCTTGGAAATGAAATGCCCCAAGGAGGTCACGCACCCCGCCATCTTTTGCATTTCCTTGAGGGTTTGGGGCATGCTCATCTTGTTTATGGCCTTGATCTTCTCCGGGTTCGCCTTGATTCCCCGATGTGACACCAAGAAACCGAGCAACTTGCCCAAGGGAACCCCGAAGATGCACTTTTCGGGGTTGAGCTTCAAATTTACCCCCCTTAGGCTGGCGAATGTCTCCTCCAAGTCCTTAACCAAGGTCTTGGTCGCCCTGGACTTGACTACAATGTCGTCGACATAGGCTTCTACATTCCTCTCGAGCTGCAGCCCCAGGGCGATGTGCATCAGTCGTTGGAAGGTTGCCCCAGCGTTCCGCAACCCAAAGGGCATGCACGTGTAGCAGAATACCCCACACGTGGTGAGGAAGGCCGTCTTCTCGATGTCTTCCACGAACATCTTGATCTGGTGGTAGCCCGAGAAGGCGTCCAGGAAGCACAGAAGATCGCACTCCGTGGTGGAGTCCATGATCTGGTCAATGCGTGGTAGCAAGAATGGGTCCTGAGGGCAAGCCTTGTTGAGGCTCGTGAAGTCGACGCACATATGCTCCTTCCCGTACTTCTTTGGGACGACAACCGAGTTGGCCACCCACTCCGGGTAACGCACCTCCCAGATGACCCCTGCCTCCTTCAGCTTGCGAACCTCCTGAACAATGAACGCCTGCTTCTCCGGAGCCTACCTCCTTGCCTTCTGCTTCACCAGGCGCGCGTTCGGGCACACCATGAGGTGGTGCTCGATTACGTCCCTTGGGACCCCCACCAAGTCGGAGGCGCTCCATGCGAACGCATCTTTGTTCGCCCTGAGGAAGGTCACCAACGCCTCCTCTTGGTCTTGAGGCAAGCCGGCACCGATGGTGAAAGTTGGGCCCGGGTTCTCCTTGTCCACTGGTATTTACTTCGTTTCCGCCCGATTCTAGGAGAACAACTGCTTCTTCTTCACGGGCGCGACGTCGGGGACACCCCTGGGGTTCTCCGCGGCCTGCGTCGCGCCCCCATCACTGACATGCACCACGGCCGTGGTCTTGTAGGAGATCTTGAGTACATGGAATGCGTCCTTTATATGTCGCACGACGGTGAGGATGCCTCCGCTCCCGGGCATCTTGATGACATTGTAGCCCGGGTGCGTTGCTGCCATGAACTGAGCGAGGGTGGGGTAACCGAGTATCGCATTGTACGGGAGGTGGATGTGCGTGACATTGAAGTCGACCTGCTCGGTGCAGAAGTTGGAGCGGGTGCCGAAGGTGACGGGGAGGTGAACCCGTCCCACGGGAACGACGGACCTGGCCACCACCCTAGAGAAGGGCCTTGAAGGTGTGAGCTGCTCGCGGGGTAACTACAGTGCATCAAAGGCCTCCACGGAGATGATGTTGAGGCCGGCACCGCCGTCGATGAGGCTCCCGAAGACGGCCACGCCGCGTATGGTTGGTGTGCACAACATGGGAAGTGCCCCAATGACCGTCGTGGTCTTGGGTGGTCGTCGGGGCCGAAGGTGATGTCGACTTCCGGCCACGCACGGCGCTCCATGGGCTCTGGCATTGGTTGAACCGCTCCCACGTGGCATAGGAAGCACTTGACGTGGCGGCTGGAGGGCGGCGCCTGCGACCCATCGAGGATGCAGGCGACCACAGGGGTGGCCCTATGTGCTTGAACACCATCTTGCACCGGGGGTCGCCGGTCATCGGGGATCACGCTCGCCATGGAGTTGCCGAGTCGGGGCTTGGCCTTCACCGCAACGAGGAAGCTCCAACACGCCCCCTACCTGGCGTGCCAAATGTCAGATTTCGGACTCTGCAAAACCCTTAAGGTTCGAACATAGGGGCATGTGCGAAGATCCCTTGCAGCCTCGCCCGACCTAGCTCGCTACTTGATGAACACGATGAAGAACTCGCACGATGATGAGGAAGAAGATGGACATGACAGTTTACCCAGGTTCAGGCCGCTGCGAAGCGTAATACCCTACTCCTGCTTTGGGTGGATTGTCTCTCATGGAGGTTTGAGTAGATGAACTATTACAGTGTTCTTGAGCCTCGTGAGGGCGCTCAAGATGTGTTCTTGGCTGGCTATCTCGTGGTGGTGTATGGAGTGACTAAGTGTCAGGGTCGGATTCGGTCCCCCTCTATGGTGCAACCTATGCTCTATATATAGCGGCGGACCGGGTCCTCTTCCCTTATAACAATGGAGGGAAGGGATCCCACAACGGCCAATTTCGAAGGGGAACAGGGGTTGGTGCTTCCCCTGCCCAAAGGCGGTCTTCGCATGCAAAATAGTTGTCAACGCTGCAGGGACAGGCTCAGCGATGACATTCGCCCTACAGGGCGGGTGGTTGTGGTCTTCTTGCACCGGAATGGAAACCTTTAGGGGGGGTGCTTTGGGAACCCGCGTCTGTCCTTGCTCCCTTTGCACCAAAGGGGAACTACGCCTCCTGGCGCACTACTGCTCGCCTGTCCTTCCTTGCGTCATCTTTGACTCCTGAGGCCGGGCCTCGCATAGGAAGCTCCACCGCTCCGGAGGGATCCTGGTGAAGCCCATCCTTCGCGGGTCTTGTTGTCGTTCCTCCTCGCGAGGCTAGGGCCCCCGCGAAGGCCTTGTGTCGAGTGGGGCCTCGCCGGGTCCCATTTGGTTGATGAAGTGGGCCATGCCCTGGGCCGCAGGCAGGCAGGTCTGGGTACCCCCGTTCCCAGAACGCCGACAACAGATGACGATGATGATGACTGTGAGAGCCTGGCTTGATAGGAATGATAGACTACTCATATCAACAAGGAATTCCTTCTTTTCTGGGAACCCATTCGAAAAGAACTCCAAAGTTAAGCGTGCTTGGCTAGGAGTGGTTCTAGGATGGGTGACCTACCAAAAAGTTGTTCCCGGGTGCGCATGAGTGAGGACAAATTGTGTAGGAAAGACTAGTGTTGGTCTGTTGGGCTAGTCTAGATCCCACCAGGCGTAGTGGGGTGTTACAATTAGTATCAGAGTTGACCCTTGCGGTTACACGGGTATGCGTGGGTCAGGTGCGTAGGCATGTGATGCATGGCGCATGTGGCCCATTGTGGCACACAGCATGACACATGCTGAAGTGGACACGCATATGTGTGCCAAAGGGGAAAGTTCCTAATGAGCCGATGAGGACGTCGGCTCCTTTGAGTGGGGGTGTATGTGTGAGCCTAGCTTAATAGGAATGATAGACTACTCATATCAACAAGGAATTCCTTCTTTTCTGGGAGCCCATTCTAAAAAGAACTTCAAAGTTAAGCATGCTTGTCTAAGAGCAATTCTAGGATGGGTGACCAATCGGGAAGTTGTTCCCGGGTGCGCACGAGTGAGGACAAAGTGAATAGGAAAGACTAGTGTTGGTCTGTGGGGCTTGTCTAGATCCCACCAGGTGTAACGGGGAGTTACAATGACGATGTCCGGATTTTGGATGCAGCCCCTCCCACAGCTCGCCGTGAGCCGCGGGGGAGGAACGACGGACCGTCGGCACGGAGCCGGTCGCTCGAGATGACTCGACACGACACAAGGCCGGCCTGGGGCCAGCCATCGGCGTCCCAGCCGGCCTGAAAGAGGACGAGGACAGCCGCTGCGACATGGGCCATAGGACCGCCGCCTCGGGCTAGGTGCGCCATTCCGATGGTCATCGAGTAAGGAACCTTTTTCCTCACCCCATGTTTATTTCTATTGTCGGTCGGCTGTCAGCGGTCTTTCTTTGTTTTTCCCCAGGGACGCCACCGAGGTTCCCGGTGCGACCTGAACGGCCGAAGCGGCGAACCCTGCCAGTCGCCTGGCTTAGGAGCATGCCGCTATAGTGAGGGAGGATAAAAAATGGCTCGCTGCCATGGGGGCCGCGCAGGGAACATCAAAGGGTTCGCTCTCGTGTTCGGCTGAGTCGAGCGACGGGCGCCGGAGAGCTCAGGTGACGGAGTTGACGACGGAGTCGGCCCAGACGTCAAGGCCATAGTCTGATATGTCTCCAACGTATCTATAATGTTTGCTTGTTCCATGTCGTTATATTATCATTCTTGGATGTTTTATAATCATTTTATTACAACCTTATATCATTTTTGGGGACTAACCTATTGACATAGTGCCAAAGTGCCAGTTGTTGTTTTTGCTTGTTTTTTACTTTGCAGAAAATCAGTACCAAATGGAGACATAACATTGTGGGGATTTTGTGGATTTTTTATAGACCAGAAGAAAGAAGATGGGCCAAAGAACATCAGAAAAGGGGGCCAAGGGTGTCCAGTGTTGGAAATATGCCCTAGAGGCAATAATAAATTAGTTATTATCATATTTCCTTGTTCATGATAATCGTTTATTATCCATGCTATAACTGTATTGATCGGAGACTTAAATGCATGTGTGGATACATAGACAAAACCATGTCCCTAGTATGCCTCTAATGGACTAGCTCGTTGATCAAAGGATGGTTAAGGTTTCCTAGCCATGGACATGAGATGTCATTTGATAACGGGATCACATCATTAGGAGAATGATGTGATGGATAAGACCCAAACTACAAACATAGCATATGATCGTGTCAGTTTATTGCTACTGTTTTCTGCATGTCAAGTATATGTTCCTATGACCATGAGATCATGCAACTCACGGATATCGGAGGAGTGCCTTGTGTGTATCAAACGTCGCAACGTAACTGGGTGACTATAAAGGTGCTCTACAGGTATCTCCGATGGTGTTTGTTGAGTTGGCATGGATCGAGACTGGGATTTGTTACTCCGTGTGACGGAGAGGTATCTCAGGGCCCACTCGGTAATACAACATCACAACAAGCCTTGCAAGCAATATGGCTAAGTGTTAGTCACGGGATCTTGTATTACGGAACGAGTAAAGAGACTTGCCAGTAACGAGGTTGAACTAGGTATGGAGATACCGACGATCGAATCTCGGGCAAGTGACATACCGAAGAACAAAGGGGACGTTATACGGGATTAACTGAATCCTTGACATAGAGGTTCGACCGATAAAGATCTTCGTAGAATATGTAGGAACCAATGTGGACGTCCAGGTCCCGCCATTGGTTATTGACCGTAGAGGTGTCTCGGTCATGTCTACATAGTTCTCGAACCCGCAGGGTCTGCACACTTAAGGTTCGGTGACGTTTCGGTAGTGTAGAGTTATGTATGGTGGTGACCGAAGGTTGTTCGGAGTCCCGGATGAGATCCCGGACGTCACGAGGAGCTCCGGAATGGTCCGGAGGTAAAGATTCATATATAGGAAGTCCCAGTTTGGTTTCCGGAAAAGTTTCGGGCTCATTGGTAGTGTACCGGGAGTATCGGTATTGTACCGGGAGTGCCGGTAGTGTACCGGAGGACCTCCGGGAGGGGTATTTCGACCCCAAGAGGTCCATGGGCTGTGGGAGAATAATAACCAGCCCTTAGTGGGCTGGGAAAACAGCCACAAAGGCCCATGGCGCAGGAGAGAAAGTCCTAAAGCAAAAAGTGGAAAATCAGCCAATAGGAGGCAATCCTACTCCAACTAGGATTGGAGGTGAAGTAGGATTGCTCCCACCTCCTATTTCGGCCGACCCAAAGGCCTTGGCTGCCTCTCCTCTCCTCTCCTCCTATATATACTAGTGGATTGGGTGGTTTTTGGACAGAATTTCCGGCCACGTGCTACCCGTTCCACCGGTGCATAGTTTCACCTCTAGATCGTAGTTCCGCAGTGCTTAGGCGAAGCCCTGCCGGAATTGCTCCACCACCATCACCGGAGCGCCGTCACGCTGCCGGTGAACTCTCTCTCCTCTCCACCCCTCTTGCTGGATCAAGACGGTGGAGATCGTCATCAAGCTGCACGTGTGCTGAACGCGGAGGTGCCGTCCGTTCGGTACTAGATCGGAAGGATCGTGATCAAGGCCACGAGACGTTCGTGATTGGATCGTGGGACGGATCGTGACGAGATCGTGGGACGGTTCGTGATTGGTTCGCGGGACGGTTCGTGATTGGATCGCGGGACGCTCGGCGATTTGGATCGCGAAGAAGTTCGACTACACCAACCGCGTTTCTTAACGCTTCCCGCTTAGCGATCTACAAGGGTACGTAGATCCACTCTCCCTCTCGTAGATGCTCATCACCATGGATAGGTTTGCGTGTGCGTAGGAAAATTTTTGTTTCCCATGCGACGTTCCCCAACAGTGGTATCAGAGCTAGGTTGATGGTTCGATGAGATCTCGAGTAGAACACAAAAGGTTTGTGGGCGTTGATGCTTAGATTGCTTCCTCCCTTGGTTGGATTTTGGTTCAGCGGGATTGTGAGATGAAGCGGCCCGGACCAACATTACTCGTACGCTTACGAGAGACCGGTTCCCTCGACGCAACTTGTTGCTTAGATGGCTTGCGGGTGACAGTTTCTCTCACTTTAGTTGGATCGGATCCGACAAAGGCGGTCCTTGAGAAGGTTGAAAAGCAATCTATGTATCACCGTTGTGGTTTATACGTAGGTGAGAATCGTTCTTGCTAGATACCCGTAGCAGCCACGTAAAACATGCAACAACAATTAGAGGACGTCTAACTTGTTTTTGCAGGGTATGTTGTGATATGATATGGCCAATTACATGATGAGATATATGTGATGTATGAGATGATCATGTGATGTATAGATTATCACGACTTGCATGTCGGTGATTACGGCAACCGGCAGGAGCCATAGGGTTGTCTTTAATTATTGTATGACCTGCGTGTCAATCATTAAGCGCTATGTAATGCTTTACTTTATCGCTACGGTAGCAATAGTAGTAGAAGAATGCAGGGCGTGACAACCCCGATGGCGACACGTTGATGGAGATCAAGATGATGGAGATCATGGTGTCATGCCGGTGACGATGGAGATCATCCCGGTGTTTCGAAGATGGAGATCTTAAACACAAGTTGATAGCCATATCATGTCACTTATGAATTGCATGAGATGTTAATCCTTTTATGCACCTTGTTTTGCTTAGTACGACGGTAGCATTATAAGGTGATCCCTCACTTAAATTTCAAGATGAACTGTGTTCTCCCCGAGTGTGCACCGTTGCGAAAGTTCGTCGTGTCGAGACACCACGTGATGATCGGGTGTGATAGACTCTACGTTCACATACAACGGGTGCAAGCCAGATTTGCACGTGCAGAACACTCGGGTTAAACTTGACGAGCCTAGCATGTACAGACATGGCCTCGGAACACAAGAGACCGAAAGGTCGAACATGAGTCATATAGTAGATATGATCAACATAATGATGTTCACCATTGAAGCC
Source organism: Hordeum marinum (assembly GCA_022496015.1). Lineage (NCBI taxonomy): Eukaryota > Viridiplantae > Streptophyta > Magnoliopsida > Poales > Poaceae > Hordeum > Hordeum marinum. The sequence continues at coordinate 448,638,011 of CM039676.1, forward strand.
ACCTTAACTCACGTGATGATCGGACTTGAGTTGGTGAATTTGGATCATGTGACACTCAGATGACCCGAGGGATGTCAATTTGAGTGGGAGCTTTAGTAATTTGATTAACTAAACTCATTATCTTGAACAATAGTCTAAGTAACCTTTGCATATTTATGTTGTAGATCAATGGCTCGCGCAGTAGCACCCCTGAATTTTAATGCGTTCCTAGAGAAAGCTAAATTGAAAGATGATGGAAGTAACTTTGTTGACTGGGCCCGTAATCTGAGGATTATCCTCACGGCTTCCCAGAAGTCATATGTCCTTGATGCACCGCTTGGTGACCAGCCAGAAGACATGACCTCCGAAGACGTTAAGAACGCTTGGGAGGCTCGTGCTGGAGACTACTCAATAGTTCAGTGTGCAATATTGTATGGCTTAGAACCGGGACTTCAAAGACGTTTTGAACGTCATGGGGCATATGAGATGTTCCAGGAGTTGAAGTTTATCTTTCAAAAGAATGCCCGGATCGAGAGGTATGAGACCTCCGATAAATTCTATGCTTGCAAGATGGAGGAGAATGGGTCTATTAGTGAGCACATACTCAGAATGTCTGGGTACTCAAACCGTCTAGCGGAGTTGGGAATTACCCTTCCGCCGGAGGCGATCACTGATAGAGTTCTTCAATCGCTGCCACCTAGTTACAAGAGCTTTGTGATGAACTATAACATGCACGGGATGAACAAGTCAGTCGCCGAGCTGTTTGCGATGTTGAAAGTCGCTGAGTCTGAAATCCAGAAAGAACATCAAGTGTTGATGGTCAATAAAACCACTAGTTTCAAGAAAAACGGCAAAGGCAAAGGCAAGAAGGGTAAAACCAAGAAGGATGGCAAAGCAGTTGCTACTCCTACAAAGAAGCCTAAGCATGGACCTAAGCCAGAAACTGAGTGCTTTCATTGCAAAGGAACTGGTCATTGGAAGCGGAACTGCCCCAAGTACCTGGCTGGCAAGAAGGCGGCCAACGACAAACAAGGTATATATGATATACATGTTATTGATGTGTACCTTACTAGTTCTCGTAGTAGTGCCTGGGTATTTGATACCGGTTCGGTTGCTCACATTTGCAACTCAAAACAGGAACTACGGAATAAACGAAGACTGGCAAAGGACGAAGTGACGATGCGCGTGGGAAATGGTTCCAAGGTTGATGTGATCGCCGTCGGCACGCTCTCTCTTCGATTACCATCAGGATTAGTGATGAACCTAAATAATTGTTATTTAGTGCCTGCGTTAAGCATGAACATTATATCTGGATCTTGTTTATTGCGAGACGGTTACTCATTTAAATCAGAGAATAAAGGTTGTTCTATTTATATGAGTAATATCTTTTATGGTCATGCACCCAATGTTAGGGGTTTATTCATATTGAATCTTGATAGTGATGACACACATGTTCATAACATTGATGCCAAAAGATGTAGAGTAGTTAATGATAGTACCACTTTCTTGTGGCACTGCCGTTTAGGTCATATTGGTGTAAAACGCATGAGGAAGCTCCATGCTGATGGACTTTTGGAGTCACTTGATTTTGAATCACTTGACACATGTGAACCATGCCTTATGGGCAAGATGACCAAAACGCCGTTCTCTGGAACAATGGAACGGGCGAGTGACTTATTGGAAATCATACATACTGATGTGTGCGGTCCAATGAATGTCGAAGCGCGCGGTGGTTATCGTTATTTTCTCACCTTCACTGATGACTTGAGTAGATATGGGTATATTTACTTGATGAAGCACAAGTCTGAAACATTTGAAAAGTTCAAGCAATTTCAGAGTGAAGTTGAGAATCATCGTAACAAGAAGATTAAATTTCTTCGATCTGATCGAGGAGGTGAATATCTGAGTTATGAGTTTGGCAATCACTTAAGACAGTGTGGAATTGTTTCACAGTTGACACCGCCCGGGACACCACAGCGTAATGGTGTGTCTGAACGTCGTAATCGGACCTTATTGGATATGGTGCGTTCTATGATGTCTCTTGCCGATTTGCCACTATCGTTTTGGGGTTATGCATTAGAGACAGCTGCATTCACTTTAAATAGGGCACCATCAAAATCCGTTGAGACGACGCCATATGAACTGTGGTTTGGCAAAAAGCCGAAGTTGTCGTTTCTTAAAGTTTGGGGATGTGATGCTTATGTCAAAAAGCTTCAGCCTGAAAAGCTGGAACCCAAAGCGGAAAAGTGCGTCTTCATAGGATACCCGAAAGAGACAGTCGGGTATACCTTCTATCTCAGATCCGAGGGCAAAGTGTTTGTCGCTAAGAACGGAACATTTCTTGAGAAAGAGTTTCTCTCGAAAGAATTGAGTGGGAGGAAAATAGAGCTTGATGAGGTTATTGAACCTTTACTTCAACCAGAGAGTAGCGCAGCACAGAAAGATGTTTCTGTGGAACCTACAACGGTAGAAGAGGAAGTTAATGATGATGATCATGAAGCTCCGGATCAAGCTGCTATTGAACCTCGTAGGTCGACAAGGACGCGTACTACTCCCGAGTGGTACGGCAACCCTGTCTTAGAGGTCATGTTGTTGGACAACAATGAACCTACGAGCTATGGAGGAGCAGTGATGGGCCCGGATTCCGAGAAATGGTTAGAGGCCATGCAATCTGAGATGGGATCCATGTATGAAAACAAAGTATGGACTTTGGAAGTACTACCTGAAGGGCGAAAGGCCATTCAGAACAAATGGATCTATAAGAAGAAGACGGACGCGGATGGTAATGTCACCGTCCATAAAGCTCGACTTGTGGCAAAGGGTTTTTCACAAGTTCAAGGAGTTGACTACGATGAGACTTTCTCACCCGTAGCGATGCTTAAGTCTGTCAGAATCATGTTGGCAATAGCTGCTTATTTCGACTATGAAATTTGGCAGATGGACGTCAAAACGGCGTTCCTCAACGGTTTCCTTGAGGAAGAGTTGTATATGATGCAACCCGAAGGTTTTGTCGATCCAAAGAATGCTGACAAAGTTTGCAAACTCCAGCGATCCATTTATGGACTGGTGCAAGCATCTCGGAGTTGGAATAAACGCTTTGATGAGGTGATCAAAGCGTTTGGGTTTATACAAGTTTATGGAGAAGCTTGTATTTACAAGAAAGTGAGTGGGAGCTCTATAGCGTTTCTAGTGTTATATGTGGATGACATATTGCTGATCGGAAACGATATAGAAATGCTGGAAAGCGTGAAGGAATATTTGAATAAGAGTTTTTCAATGAAGGACCTAGGAGAAGCTGCTTTCATATTAGGCATTAAGATCTATAGAGATAGGTCGAGACGCTTAATAGCACTTTCACAGAGCACATACCTTGATAAAGTTTTGAAGAAGTTCAAAATGGAACAGGCCAAGAAGGGGTTCTTGCCTGTGTTGCAAGGTGTGAAGTTGAGTAAGACTCAATGCCCAGTGACTGCAGAAGATAAAGAAAAGATGAGCGTCATCCCCTATGCTTCAGCCATAGGCTCTATCATGTATGCAATGCTGTGCACAAGACCTGATGTCAGCCTTGCCATAAGTATGGCTGGAAGGTTTCAAAGTGATCCTGGAATGGAGCACTGGCAAGCGGTCAAGAATATCCTTAAGTACCTTAACAGGACTAAGGACATGTTTCTCATTTATGGAGGTGATGAAGAGCTCGTCGTAAAGGGTTACGTCGATGCAAGCTTTGACACTGATCCGGACGATTCTAAATCGCAAACCGGATACGTATTTATTCTTAACGGGGGAGCGGTAAGCTGGTGCAGTTCCAAGCAAAGCGTGGTAGCTGATTCTACGTGCGAAGCGGAGTACATCGCAGCCTCGGAGGCAGCGAAGGAAGGTGTCTGGATGAAGCAGTTCATGACAGATCTTGGAGTAGTGCCTAGTGCACTGAATCCAATAAATCTGTTCTGTGACAACACTGGTGCCATTGCTCTAGCCAAGGAACCAAGGTTTCACAAGAGGACCAGACACATAAAGCGACGCTTCAACTCCATCCGGTTCTACATCGAGGAGAAGGACATAAATATTTGCAAAGTGCACACAGATCTGAATGTTGCAGACCCGTTGACTAAACCTCTTCCAAGGGCTAAACATGATCAACACCAGAACTGTATGGGTGTTCGATTCATTACCATGTAAATCACATAGTGATGTGAACTAGATTATTGACTCTAGTGCAAGTGGGAGACTGTTGGAAATATGCCCTAGAGGCAATAATAAATTAGTTATTATCATATTTCCTTGTTCATGATAATCGTTTATTATCCATGCTATAACTGTATTGATCGGAGACTTAAATGCATGTGTGGATACATAGACAAAACCATGTCCCTAGTATGCCTCTAATGGACTAGCTCGTTGATCAAAGGATGGTTAAGGTTTCCTAGCCATGGACATGAGATGTCATTTGATAACGGGATCACATCATTAGGAGAATGATGTGATGGATAAGACCCAAACTACAAACATAGCATATGATCGTGTCAGTTTATTGCTACTGTTTTCTGCATGTCAAGTATATGTTCCTATGACCATGAGATCATGCAACTCACGGATATCGGAGGAGTGCCTTGTGTGTATCAAACGTCGCAACGTAACTGGGTGACTATAAAGGTGCTCTACAGGTATCTCCGATGGTGTTTGTTGAGTTGGCATGGATCGAGACTGGGATTTGTTACTCCGTGTGACGGAGAGGTATCTCAGGGCCCACTCGGTAATACAACATCACAACAAGCCTTGCAAGCAATATGGCTAAGTGTTAGTCACGGGATCTTGTATTACGGAACGAGTAAAGAGACTTGCCAGTAACGAGGTTGAACTAGGTATGGAGATACCGACGATCGAATCTCGGGCAAGTGACATACCGAAGAACAAAGGGGACGTTATACGGGATTAACTGAATCCTTGACATAGAGGTTCGACCGATAAAGATCTTCGTAGAATATGTAGGAACCAATGTGGACGTCCAGGTCCCGCCATTGGTTATTGACCGTAGAGGTGTCTCGGTCATGTCTACATAGTTCTCGAACCCGCAGGGTCTGCACACTTAAGGTTCGGTGACGTTTCGGTAGTGTAGAGTTATGTATGGTGGTGACCGAAGGTTGTTCGGAGTCCCGGATGAGATCCCGGACGTCACGAGGAGCTCCGGAATGGTCCGGAGGTAAAGATTCATATATAGGAAGTCCCAGTTTGGTTTCCGGAAAAGTTTCGGGCTCATTGGTAGTGTACCGGGAGTATCGGTATTGTACCGGGAGTGCCGGTAGTGTACCGGAGGACCTCCGGGAGGGGTATTTCGACCCCAAGAGGTCCATGGGCTGTGGGAGAATAATAACCAGCCCTTAGTGGGCTGGGAAAACAGCCACAAAGGCCCATGGCGCAGGAGAGAAAGTCCTAAAGCAAAAAGTGGAAAATCAGCCAATAGGAGGCAATCCTACTCCAACTAGGATTGGAGGTGAAGTAGGATTGCTCCCACCTCCTATTTCGGCCGACCCAAAGGCCTTGGCTGCCTCTCCTCTCCTCTCCTCCTATATATACTAGTGGATTGGGTGGTTTTTGGACAGAATTTCCGGCCACGTGCTACCCGTTCCACCGGTGCATAGTTTCACCTCTAGATCGTAGTTCCGCAGTGCTTAGGCGAAGCCCTGCCGGAATTGCTCCACCACCATCACCGGAGCGCCGTCACGCTGCCGGTGAACTCTCTCTCCTCTCCACCCCTCTTGCTGGATCAAGACGGTGGAGATCGTCATCAAGCTGCACGTGTGCTGAACGCGGAGGTGCCGTCCGTTCGGTACTAGATCGGAAGGATCGTGATCAAGGCCACGAGACGTTCGTGATTGGATCGTGGGACGGATCGTGACGAGATCGTGGGACGGTTCGTGATTGGTTCGCGGGACGGTTCGTGATTGGATCGCGGGACGCTCGGCGATTTGGATCGCGAAGAAGTTCGACTACACCAACCGCGTTTCTTAACGCTTCCCGCTTAGCGATCTACAAGGGTACGTAGATCCACTCTCCCTCTCGTAGATGCTCATCACCATGGATAGGTTTGCGTGTGCGTAGGAAAATTTTTGTTTCCCATGCGACGTTCCCCAACATCCAGCACCCACAAGGGCGCGCTAGAGGCCCCCTGGCATGACCTAGTGGGTGTTGAGGCCCTCGAGCACCCCCTCGACCGACTACTGTTCCTATAAATTCCAGGAAAATCCAAAAATCCTAGGGGAGTCGACGAAACACAATTCCAGTCGCCGTAAGTTCCAGAACCTCGAGATCCAATCTAGACACCATCACGGAGGGGTTCATCTTCATCATAGGAGCCTCTCTGATGATGTGTAAGTAGTCCACCATAGAACTACAAGTCCATAGGCAGTAGCTAGATGGCTTCCTCTCTCTCTCTCTCCCTTATGATTGTCAATATAATGGTCTCTTGGAGATCTATTTGATGTAAAATTTTGCGGTGTGTTTGTTGGGATCCGATGATTTTTGAGTTCATGATCAGTTTCTATCCATGAATATTATTTGAGTCTTCTTTGATCTCTTATATTCATGATTGCTTATAGCCTCGTATTTCTTCTTCGAATCTTTTGTTTAGTTAGGCCAACTAGATTGATTTTTCTTGCCATGGGAAGAGGTGCTTTGTGATGGGTTCGATCTTGTGGTGTTCTTTCCCAGTGACAGAAAGGGCAGCAAGACATGCATGTATCATTGCTATTAAGGATAACAAGATGGGGTCTATTCCTACATTAATAGATCTTGTCTACATCATGTCATCATTCTTATTGCATTAGTTCATTTTTCCATGAACTTATTACACTAGATGCATGCTGGATAGCGGTCGATGTGTGGAGTAATAGTGGTAGATGCAGGCAGGAGTCGGTCTACTTATCTTGGACGTGATGCCTATATAATGATCATTGCCTTGGATATCGTCATGACTATTCGATTTTCTAGCAATTGCCCAATAGTAATGTGTTCGCCCACCGTGCGCTATACTCATGAGAGGAGACACTAGTGAACCCTACAACCCTCGGGTCTACTTTTCCATCATATTGCTTTCCGATCTACGTTTTTGCACTCTTTATTTTCAGATCTACACAACCAAAAACCCAAAAATAATTTCTACATATTTACTCTTTTATTTTGTGTTCTTGCGAGATCTATCTCTCCAATCTATCATTACCTCATCGATCTTGTTACCATAGTGAGCGTGACAACTGATACGACCATTTTGCATCATGCTTTTATATTGATATTTATTGCATTTTGGGCTATTATCACACGTTATGGTACAATACTTATGCCTTTTCTCTCTTATTTTACAAGGTTTACATGAAGAGGGAGAATGCCGGTAGCTGGAATTCTGGAGTGGGAAAGGAGAAAATCTGAGATACCTATTCTGCGCAACTCCAAAAGTCTTGAAAAGTTACAGAGAATTATTTTGGAATATATAAAAAATATTGGGCAAAACAAATACCATAGGGGGGCTACAAGGAGGTCACAAGTCTGCCAGGCATGGCCACCCCCCTGTCCGCACCTAGGTGGCTTGTGACCCACCTGGCAGGTCCCCGACGCCCATCTTCTGCTATATGAAGGGTTTTGACGTGGAAAAAATCATAAGAGAGCTTTTGGGACGAAGTGTCGCCGTCTCGAGGTGGAACTTGGGCAGAACCAATCTAGAGCTCCGGCGGAGCTGTTCTGCCGGGGAAACTTCCCTCCCGGAGGGGGAAATCGAAGCCATCATCATCACTAACGATCCTATCATTGAGAGGGGGTCAATCTCCATCAACATCTTCATCAGTACCATCTCCTCTCCAAACCCTAGTTCATCTCTTGTGTCTGATATTTGTCTCAAACCTCGGATTGGTACCTGCGGGTTGCTAGTAGTGTTGATTACTCCTTGTAGTTGATGCTAGTTGGTTTACTTGGTGGAAGATCATATGTTCAGATCCTTTACAATTATTAATACTCCTATGATTATGAACATGAACATGCTTTGTGAGTAGTTACGTTTGATCCTGAGGACATGGGATAGTCTTGTTATAAGTAATCATGTGAATTTGGTATTCGTTCGATATTTTGATAAGATGTATGTTTAATCCCCTCTAGTGGTGTTATGTGAACATCGACTACATAACACTTCATAATTATTTGGGACTAGGGGAAGGCATTGGGAAGTAATAAGTAGATGATAGGTTGCTAGAGTGACAGAAGCTTAAACCCTAGTTTATGCATTGCTTCGTAAGGGGCTGATTTGGATCCATATGTTTCATGCTATGGTTAGATTTATCTTAATTATTCTTTCGTAGTTGCGGATGCTTGCGAGAGAGATTAATCATAAGTGTAAGGTTGTCCAAGTAAGGGCAGGACCCAAGCACCGGTCCACCCACATATCAAATTATCAAAGTAACGAACGCGAATCAAATGAACATGATGAAAACTAGCTTGACGGAAATTCCCATGTGTCTTCGAGAGCGTTTCACTTTAGATAAGAGTTTTTCCAGGCCTATCCTTTGCTACAAAAAGGATTGGGCTACCTTGCTGGACCTTTGCTACACTTGTTACTCGTTACTCGTTACCAATTATCTTATCACAAAACTATCTATTACCGATAATTTGTAGAGAATACCTTATTGAAATCGCTTGTCATTTCCTTCTGCTCCTCGTTGGGTTCGACACTCTTACTTATCAAAAGGACTACGATAGATACCCTATACTTGTGGGTCATCAAGACTCTTTTCTGGCGTCGTTGCCGAGGAGTGAAGCGCCTTTGGTAAGTGGAATCTGGTAAGGAAAATTTTATATAGTGTGCTAAAATTTATTGTCACTTGTTACTATGGAAAGTAATCCTTTGAGGGGCTTGTTCGGGGTATCTTCACCTCAACCAGAAGCGCAAAGAGTTACCCCTCAACCTACTGAACCTACTGAAGATATTTATTATGAAATTCCTTCGGGTATGATAGAGAAACTGCTTGCTAATGCTTATGCAAGAGATGGACCACTACATCCTGATTTTTATCTAATCTATGTGGATAAATTTTGTGGATTATTTTAGCTTGCAGGTCTGCCCGAGGGTCATGTCAAGAAGAAGGTCTTTCCTTTATATTTGAAGAAGAAGGCATTGACATGGTATAGGCTATGTGATGATATTGGATCATGGAGCTACAACCGATTGAAAATGGAATTTCATCATAAGTTCTATCCTATGAATCTAGTCATCATGATCGGAATTATATCTATAATTTTTGGCCTCGTGAAGGAGAAAGAATTGCTCAAGATTGGGGGAGGCTTAAGTCAATTTTATATTCATGCCCCAATCGTGAGCTCTCGAGAGAAATTATTATTCAGAATTTTTATGCTCGGCTTTCTTGTAATGATCAATCCATGCTCGATACTTCTTGTACCGGTTCCTATATGAAGAAAGATATTGACTTCAAATGGGATTTATTGGAAAGAATTAAACACAACTCTGAAGATTGGGAACTCGATGAAGGTAAGGAGTCAGGTATGAACCTTAAGTTTGATTGTGTTAAATCCTTTGTAGACATCGATGCTTTTCGTGAATTTAGCACTAAATATGGACTTGACTCTAAGATAGTAGCTTCTTTCTGTGAATCTTTTGCTGCTCATGTTGACCTCCCTAAGGACAAGTGGTTTAAATATCATCCTCCCATTGAAGTGAAAGTAGTTGAACCTATTAAAGTTGAAGAAGAAACTATTACTTATAATGTTGATCCTACTATTCCTGCTGCTTATATTGAGAAACTACCTTTCCCTGTTAGAATAAAGGAACATGCTAAAGCTTCAACTGAGGTTCGTAAGAGCTATGTTAGGACACCTACACCTCCTGAACAAATTAAAGTTGAACCTAGTATTGCTATGGTTAAAGATCTCTTGGTTGATAATATTGATGGGCATGTTATCCAATTCTGTGATGAAGCTGCTAGAATTGCTAGACCCAATGCTAAAGATAAACATAGACCTATTGTTGGCATGCATGTTGTTTATGTTAAAATAGGAGATCATTGTTATCATGGCTTATGTGATGTGGGTGCCAGTGTGAGTGCAATTCCCTTTACCTTATATAAAGAAATTATGAATGATATTGCACCAGCTGAGGTAGAGGAAATTGATGTTACAATTAAGCTTGCTAATAGAGATATTATTGTACCAGTTGGGATTGTTAGAGATGTTGAAGTCTTGTGTGGGAAAATAAAATATCCTATTGATTTTCTTGTCCTTGGTTCCCCACAAGATGATTTTTGTCCCATTATATTTGGCAGACCTTTCTTGAATATTGTTAATGCCAGGATCGATTGTGAGAAGGAAATTGTTACTGTAATTTGTGGGGACATGTCTCATGAGTTTAATTTCTCTAAATTTCATAGACAACCCCATGATAAGGAATTGCCTAGTAAGGACGAAATTATTGGTCTTGCTTCTATTGATGTGCCTCCTACCGACCCATTAGAACAATATCTGTTGGACCATGAAAATGATATGCATATGAATGAAAGGAATGAAATAGATAAGATTTGATCAGCATCCTATTTTGAAACATAACTTTCCTGTTGAAATACTTGGGGATCCTCCTCCACCCAAGGGTGATCCCGTGTTTGAGCTTAAACAATTACCACATACTCTGAAATATGCTTATCTTGATGAAAAGAAGATATATCTTGTTATTATTAGTGCTAACCTTTCAGATCATGCAAAAAAGAGATTATTGAAAACTCTTAGGAAGCACCATGATGGTATTGGATATACTCTTGATGATCTTATGGGCATTAATCCCACTCCATGTCAGCATAAAATTAATATGGAGCCCGATGCTAAACCAGTTGTTGATCACCAATGACGGTTAAATCCTGAAATGAAATAAGTGGTAAGAAATGAATTATTAAAGCTTCTAGAGGCAAGTATTATTTATCCTATTGCCGATAGTAGATGGGCCAGTCTCATTCATTGTGTCCCTAAGAAAGGAGGTATTACCGTAGTTCCTAACGATAAAAATGAATTGATCCCGCAAAGAATTGTTATAGGGTATATAATGGTAATTGATTTTAGGAAATTAAATAAAGCTACTAGGAAAGATCATTAACCTCTACCTTTTATTGATCAAATTCTAGAAAGACTATCCAAACACACACATTTTTACTTTCTAGATGGTTATTCTGGCTTCTCTCAATTACCTGTGTCAAAAGAGGACCAAGAGAAGACCACTTTTATTTGCCCTTTCAGTACCTTTGCTTATAGACATATGCCTTTTGGTTTATGCAATGCGCCATCTACCTTTCAAAGATGTATGACCGCTATATTCTCTGATTTTTGTGAAAGGATTGTTGAGGTTTTCATGGATGATTTTTCCGTTTACGGAACTTCTTTTGATGATTGTTTGAGCAACCTTGATCGAGTTTTGCAAAGATGCAAAGAAACTAATCGTGTCTTGAATTGGGAGAAGTGTCACTTTATGGTGAATGAAGGTATTGTCTCGGGACACAAAATCTCCGAAAGAGGTATTGAAGTTGACAAAGCCAAAGTTGATGCTATTGAAAAAATGTCATGTCCTACAGATATCAGAGGTATAAGAGGTTTCCTTGGTCATGCTGGTTTTTATAGGAGGTTTATTAAAGACTTCTGTAAGATTTCTAGGCCTCTCACTAATCTTTTGCAAAAATATGTTCCATTCTTTTTTGATGATGATTGTGTAGAAGCATTTGATTCTTAAGAATGCCTTGATTTTTCGCTCAGGTTGTTCAACCACCTGATTGGAACCTACCCTTTGAAATTATATGTGATGCTGGTGATTATGCCGTAGGTGCTGTTCTAGGGCAAAGAGTTGATAAGAAATTAAATGTTATTCATTATGCTAATAAAACTCTAGACAACGCTCAAAGTAACTATGCTACCACTAAAAAGGAATTTTTAGCGGTTGTGTTTGCTTGTGATAAGTTCAGACCTTATATTGTTGATTCCAAAGTAACTGTTCACACTGATCATGCTGCTATTAAATATCTAATGGAAAAGAAAGATTCTAAACCTACACTTATGAGATGGGTTCTTCTGCTACAAGAATTTGAGTTGCATATTGTTGATAGAAAGTGTGTTGACAACCCCATAGCGGATAACTTATCTAGGTTAGAAAATGTTCTTGATGACCCACTACCTATTGAGGATAGCTTTCCTGATGAACAATTAGTTGTCATAAATGCTTCAGTAATGCTCCATGGTATGCTAATTATGCTAATTACATTGTTGCTAAATTTACACCGCCTAGTTTCACATACCAACCAAAGAAAAAGTTCTTCTATGATTTAAGACATTACTTTTGGGATGATCCTCACCTTTATAAAGGAGTAGATTGTGTTATTAGATGTTATGTACCTGAGCATGAACAGGAATAGATCCTACAGAAGTGTCATTTCGAGGCCTACGGAGGACACCACGCTGGAGATAGAACTGCGCACAAGGTATTACAATCTGGGTTTTATTGGCCTACTCTCTTCAATGATGATCGTAAGTTTGTCTTGTCATGTGATGAATGTCAAAGAATTGGCAATATTAGTAGACATAAACAAATGCCTATGAATTACTCTCTTGTTATTGAACCATTTGATGTTTGGGGTTTTGATTATATGGGACCTTTTCCAACGTCCAACGGGTATACTCATATTCTAGTTGTTGTTGATTATGTTACTAAGTGGGTAGAAGATATGCCAACTCGTAGTGCTGATCACGACTATTGGAAATATGCCCTAGAGGCAATAATAAATTGGTTATTATCATATTTCCTTGTTCATGATAATCGTTTATTATCCATGCTAGAATTGTGTTGATCGGAAACTCAGATACATGTGTGGATACATAGACAACACCATGTCCCTAGTATGCCTCTAATAGACTAGCTCATTGATCAAATATGGCTATGGTTTCCTAGTCATGGACATGAGATGTCATTTGATAATGGGATCACGTCATTAGGAGAATGATGTGATGGACAAGACCCAAACTACAAACGTAGCATATGATCGTGTCAGTTTATTGCTACTGTTTTCTACATGTCAACTATATGTTCCTATGACCATGAGATCATGCAACTCACTGACACTGAAGGAGTACCTTGTGTGTATGAAACGTCGCAACATAACTGGGTGATTATAAAGGTGCTCTACAGGTATCTCCGAGGGTGTCTGTTGGGTTGGCATGGATCAAGACTGGGATTTGTTACTCCGTGTGACGGAGAGGTATCTCAGGGCCCACTCGGTAATACAACATCGCAATAAGCATCGCAAGCAATATCACTAAGTTTTAGTCACGAGATCTTGTATTAGGGAATGAGTAAAGATACTTTCCAATAATGAGGTTGAACTAGGTATGGAGATACCGATGATCAAATCCTGGGCAAGTACCATACCGAAGAACAAAGGGAACATCATACGAGATTAACTAAATCCTTGACATAGAGGTTCGACGATAAAGATCTTCATCGAATATGTACGAACCAATATGGACATCCAGGTCCCACTATTGGTTATTGACCGTAGAGGTGTCTCGGTCATGTCTACATAGTTCTCAAACCCACGGGGTCTGCACACTTAAAGTTTCGTGACGTTTCGGTAGTATAGAGTTATGTATGGTGGTGACCAAAGGTTGTTCGGAGTCCCGGATGAGATCTCGGACATCACGAGGAGCTCCGGAATGGTCCGAAGGTAAAGATTGATATATAGGAAGTCCTATTTTGGTCGCCGAAAAAGTTTCGGGTTCATCGGTAGTGTACCGGGAGTGCCGGTAGTGTACCGGGAGACCATCGGGAGGGGTATTTCGACCCAAGAGGCTACATGGGCTGTGGGAGGATGAATACCAGCCCTTAGTGGGCTGGAGTAGTCCCACAAATGTCCCATATGGCTGGGAAGAAAAAGCTCAAAAGGAAAAAGGTGGAAAAAGGCAAAAAGGGCTAAATTAGGAAGGAGTCCTAATCCTACTAGGAGTGGAGGAGGAGGACTCCTCCCTCCTGGTTCGGCCGACCCAAGGGATGGCTCCTTGGGAGCCAAGCCTCCTCCTCCTCTCCTCCTATATATACTAGAGGGTTTTAGGGTTGGGGACAAGATTTTGAGCCACGTGCTACATGTTCCTCTAGTGCATAGTTTCTCCTCTAGATCGGATTTTTACAGTGCTTAGGCGAAGCCCTGCTGGAACAGCTCCACCACCATCGTCGGAGATCCGTCACGCATCCGAAGAACTCTTCTACCTCGCCACTCCCTCTTGCTGGATCAAGAAGGCGGAGATCGACATCAACCTGTACGTGTGCTGAACGTGGAGGTGCCGTCCGTTCGGTGCTAGATCGAAAGGACCGTGATCAAGATCGTGAAACGGATCGTGATGAGATCGCGGGACGGATCGTGATGAGTTTGCAGGATGGATCGTGATTGGATCGCGGGATGGATCGTGATGAGATCACGGGACGCTCGGCAAATTGGATTGCGAAGACGTTCGACTACACCAACCGCGTTTCTTAACGCTTCCCACTTAGCAATCTACAAGGGTACGTAGATCCACTCTCCCTCCCGTAGATGCTCATCACCATGGATAGATCTCGCATGGGCGTAGGAAATTTTTTGTTTCCCATGCAACGTTCCCCTATAGTGGTATCAGAGCTAGGTCTATGTGTAGATGAGATCTCGAGTAGAACACAAAGAGTTTGTGGGCGTTGATACTTAGATTGCTTCCTCCCTTGGTCGTGTTTTGGTTAGCGGTATTGTGAGATGAAGCAGCCCAGACCAACATTACTCGTACGCTTATGAGAGACCGGTTCCCTCAACTGCAACTTGTTGCATAGATGGCTTGCGGGTGCCAGTTTCTCTCACTTTAGTTGAATCGGATTCGACAAAGGCGGTCCTTGAGAAGGTTGAAAAGCAACTAGTGTATCACCGCTGTGGTTTTTGCGTAGATGAGAATTGTTCTTGCTAGATACCCGTAGCAGCCACATAAAACATGCAACAACAATTAGAGGACGTCTAACTTGTGCGTAGGAAACTCATCACGATCCGTCCTTGGTCGTGTTTTGGTTCAGCGGTATTGTGGGATGAAGTGGCCCGGACCAACCTTACTCGTACGCTTACTAGAGACCGGTTAAATCGACTGACGTGTAACCTCGTTGCACAAAGATGGCTGGTGGGTGTCTGTTTCTCCTACTTTAGTTGGATCGGATTCAACAAAGGCGGTCCTTGAGAAGGTTAAAAAAGAAACTTATGTATCACCGTTGTGATTTTTGCGTAGGTGAGAATTCTTCTTGCTAGATACCCGTAGCAGCCACATAAAACATGCAACAACAATTAGAGGACGTCTAACTTGTTTTTGCAGGGTATGTTATGATGTGATATGGCCAATTACATGATGTGATATATGTGATATATGCATTGATCATGTATTGTATAGACTTGCATGTCGATGAGTACGGCAACCGGCAGGAGCCATAGGGTTGTCTTTAATTATTGTATGGCCTGCGTGTCAATCATTAAGCGCTATGTAATGCTTTACTTTATAGCTAAACGGTAGCATTAGTAGTACTAGCATGATGGGCGCGACAACCCCGATGGCGACACATTGATGGAGATCAAGATGGGAGATCATGGTGTCGTCCCGGTGACGATGGAGATCATGCCGGTGCTTTCAAGATGGAGATCAAAAGCACAAGTTCATGGCCATATCATGTCACTTATGATTTGGATGTGATGTTAATCCTGTTATGCACCTTGTTTTGCTTAGGACGACGGTAGCATTATAAGGTGATCCCTCACTTAAATTTCAAGATGAATTGTGTTCTCCCCAAATGTGCACCGTTGCGAAAGTTCGTCGTGTGGAGACACCACGTGATGATCAAGTGTGATAGACTCTACGTTCACATACAACGGGTGCAAGCCAGTGTTGCACATGTAGAACACTTGGGTTAAACTTGATGAGCCTAGCATGTACACACTGTTGGAAATATGCCCTAGAGGCAATAATAAATTAGTTATTATCATATTTCCTTGTTCATGATAATCGTTTATTATCCATGCTACAATTGTATTGATCGGAGACTTAAATGCATGTGTGGATACATAGACAAAACCATGTCCCTAGTATGCCTCTAGTAGACTAGCTCGTTGATCAAAAGATGCTTAAGGTTTCCTAGCCATGGACATGAGATGTCATTTGATAACGGGATCACATCATTAGGAGAATGATGTGATGGACAAGACCCAAACTACAAACATAGCATATGATCGTGTTAGTTTATTGCTACTGTTTTCTGCATGTCAAGTATATGTTCCTATGACCATGAGATCATCCAACTCACGGATATCGGAGGAGTGCCTTGTGTGTATCAAATGTCGCAACGTAACTGGGTGACTATAAAGGTGCTCTACAGGTATCTCCAATGGTGTCTGTTGAGTTGGCATGGATCGAGACTGGGATTTGTTACTCCGTGTGACGGAGAGGTATCTTAGGGCCCACTCGGTAATACAACATCACAACAAGCCTTGCAAGCAATGTGGCTAAGTGTTAGTCACGGGATCTTGTATTACGAAACGAGTAAAGAGACTTGCCGGTAACGAGCTTGAACTAGGTATGGAGATACCGACGATCGAATCTCGGGCAAGTAACATACCGAAGAACAATGGGAACGTTATACGGGATTGACTGAATCCTTGACATAGAGGTTCGACCGATAAAGATCTTCGTAGAATATGTAGGAACCAATGTGGACGTCCAGGTCCCGCCATTGGTTATTAACCGTAGAGGTGTCTCGGTCATGTCTACGTAGTTCTCGAACCCGCAGGGTCTGCACACTTAACGTTCGGTGACGTTTTTGTAGTGTAGAGTTATGTATGGTGGTGACCGAAGGTTGTTCGGAGTCCCGGATGAGATCCCGGATATCACGAGGAGCTCCGGAATGGTCCGGAGGTAAAAATTCATATATAGGAAGTCCCAGTTTGGTCGCCGGAAAAGTTTCGGGCTCATCGGTAGTGTACCGGGAGTGCCGGTAGTGTATCGGGAGACCTCCGGGAGGGGTATTTCGACCCCAGAGGGTCCATGGGCTGTGGTAGAATAATAACCAGCCCTTAGTGGGCTGGTGGAACAGCCACAAAAGGCCCATGGCGCAGGAGAAGAAAAGGCTAAAGGAAAAAGTGGAAAATCAGCCAATAGGGAGCAATCCTAGTCCAACTAGGATTGGAGGAGAAGTAGGATTCCTCTCCTCCTTGGCGCACAAGGCTGGTTGGCTGCCTTGTGCGCCAGCCCCTCTTCCTCTCCTCTCCTCCTATACATACTAGTGATAGAGGGGTTTTGCACAGATTTTACGGCCACGTGCTACCCGTTTCACCGGTGCTCCTCTAGATTGGATTTCTGCAGCGCTTAGGCGAAGCCCTGCCGGAATTGCTTCAACACCACCATCACCGGAGCGCCATCACGCTGTCGGTGAACTCTCTCTCCTCTCCACCTCCTCTTGCTGGATCAAGATGGTGGAGATCATCATCAAGCTGCACGTGTGCTGAACGCGGAGGTGCCGTTCGTTCGGCGCTAGATCGGAAGGACCGTGATCGAGATCGCGAGACAGTTCGTGATGAGATTGCGGAACGGATCGTGATGAGTTCGCGGGACAGATCGTGATCAAGATCGTGAGACGGATCGTGATTGAGATTGCAGGATGGATCATGATGAGTTCAAGGGACGGATCATGATTGGATCGCGGGACGGATCGTGATGAGATCGCGGGATGCTCGGCGATTTGGATCGCGAAGATGTTCGACTACACCAACCGCGTTTCTTAACGCTTCCCGCTTAGCGATCTACAAGGGTACGTAGATCCACTCTCCCTCTCGTAGATGCTCATCACCATGGATAGGTTTGCGTGTGCGTAGGAAATTTTTTGTTTCCCATGCGACGTTCCCCAACACACACATGGCCTCGAAACACAAGAGACCAAAAGGTCAAACATGAGTCATATAGTAGATATGATCAACATGATGATGTTCACCATTGAAACTACCTCAACTCACGTGATGATCAGACTTGAGTTGGTGAATTTGGATCATGTGACACTCAGATGACGAGAGGGATGTCAATTTGAGTGGGAGTTCTTCAATAATATGATTAATTGAACTCATTACCATGAACATAGTCAGTAGTGTCTTTGCAAATTATGTTGTAGATTACTTGCTCGCGTTGTAGCTCCCTTGAATTTTTATATGTTTCTAGAGAAATAGAGTTGAAAGATGTTGTTAGCAATATTGTGGATTGGGTGTGTGATCTGAGGATTGTCCTCATTGCTGCACAGAAGGCTTATGTCCTTAATGCACCGCTCGGTGGGCCAACCCCTCTAGCGTCGTCTGTAGATGTTGTGAACATCTGACAGGCACGTTCTTATGACTACTTGATAGTTTAGTGCGTCATGCATTACGGCTTAGAATTGACGCTCCGAAACATTATGAACGTCACGGAACATATGAGATGTTCTAAGAGCTCAAATTAGGATCTCAGGCTCGTGCCCATGTTGCAAGCTATGAGATCTCCAACAAGATTCTTTGCCTGCAAGATGAAGGAGAATAGCTCAATCGTTGAGCATGTGCTCAGATTTTCTGGGTGCTACAATCGCTTGAATTGAGTGGGAGTTGATCTTCCAGATAAGATAGTGATTGATATAGTTCTCCAAGTCACTATCACTAAGCTACTAGAACTTGGTGATGAACTATAAAATGCCAGGGATAGAAATAATGATCCCTGAGCTGTTCGCTATGTTTGACACCGTGAAGGTAGAAATCAAGAAGGAGCATCAAGTGTTGATGGTTAGTCAAACCACTAGTTTCGAGAAGGGCAGGAGCAAGGAGGGAAACTTCATGGATAGCAAGTCAGTTGCTGCTCCAATGAAGCAACCAAAGTTGAACCCAAACCCGAGACTAAGTGCTTCGATTATGAGAAGAAGCGGTCGTTGAAGCGAAACAACCCTAGATACTTGGTAGATAAGAATGCTGGCAACGTCGACAGAAGTATATTTGATATACGTGTTATTGATGTGTACCTTGTTGGTACTCCTAGTAGCACCTGGTTATTGGATACCGGTTCGGTTGCAAAATATTAGTAAGTCAAAATAAAAGCTACGGAATAAACGGAGAACTAGCTAAGGGTGAGGTGACGATGTGTGTTGGAAATGTCTCCAAGGTTGATGTGATCAACATCGCACGCTCTCTCTACCGTCGAGATTAGTACGAACCTAAATAAATGTTATTTGGTGTTTTGCATTGAGCATGAACGTGATTAGATCGTGTTTATTGCAACACGGTTATTCATTTAAGTTAGAGAATAATGGTTATTCTGTTTACATGAATGATACCTTCAATGGTCATACACCAAGTGAGAATGGTTTGTTGAATCTTGATCGTAGTAATACACATGTTCATAACATTGATGCCAAAAGATACAAAGTTAATAATGATAGTACCACATACTTGTGGCACTACCGCTAAATGTCATATTGGTATAAAGCGCATGAAGAAACTCCATGCTTATGGATCTTTGGACTCATTCAATTTCGAATCGGTTGAGACATGTGAACCATGCCTCTTGGGCAAGATGACTAAGGACCCCGTTTTCCAGATGGATGGAGCGGGCAAGTGATTTATTGGAAATGTACATGTTGAAGTATGCAATCCAATGAGTCTTGTAGCGTGTGGTGGATATCGTTATTTTCTTACTTTCACTGATGATTTGAGTAGATATAGTGTATATTTACTTAATGAAACACAAGTCTAAATCGTTTGAAAAGTTCAAGCAAATACAGAGTGAAGTTTAAGCTCATCGTGTCAAGAAGATAAAAATGTCTGCGATATGATCGTGGAGGTGAATATCTGAGTTACGAGTTTGGCATGCAACGTTAGACAATGTGAAAGTTGTTTCACAACTCACGCCACCTGGAACACCATAGTGTGATGCTGTGTCCGAACGTCATAGTCGTGCTCTATTGGATATGGTGCATGCTATGATGTCTCTTATCGTTTTGCTAATATAATTTTGGGGTTATGCATTAGAGACAACTACATTCACTTTAAATAGGGCACCATCTAAATCCGTTGAGATGACATCGTGTGAATTATGGTTTGATATAAACCCAAGCTATCATTTCTTAATGTTTGGGGCTATGACGCTTGTGTGGAAAAATGTTTTCACCTAGTGAGCTCGAACCCAAAGCGGACAAATGCATCTTCATAGAATACCCTAAGAACAGTTGGGTAAACCTTCTATCTCAGATCCGAGCATAAAGTGTATGTTGCTAAAACGGGTCCTTTCTCGAGAAAGAGTTTCTCTCGAAAGAATTGAGTGGGAGGAAGATAGAACTTGATGATATTGTTGAACCTTTCTTCAACCAGAGAGTAGCGCAGTGCAGGAAGATGTTTTTGGGAAGCCTATGTTAGTTGAAGAGGAAGTTAATGATGATGATGATCATGAAGCTTCGGATCAAGTTACTATCAAACCTCGTAGGTCGACAAGGATGTGTACTGCTCCTGAGCGGTATGACAACCCTGTCTTGGAGGTCATGTTGTTGGACAACGATGAACCTTCAAGATGTGGAGAAGCGATGATGGGTCTGGATTCCGACAAATGGTTAGAGACCATGAAATCCGAGAAAGGATCCATGTATGAAAACCAAGTATAGACTTTGGTAGACTTGCTTGTTTGGATGGCAGGTCGTTGAGTACAAATGGACCTTTAAGATGAAGACAGACGCTGATGGTGAATGTCACCATTTATAAAGCTCGACTTGTCACAAAGAAGTTTTCGCCAAGTTCAAGGAGTTGGCTGCGATGAGACTTTCTCACTCATAGTGATGCTAAAGTCTGTCGGAATTATGTTAGCAGTTGCTGCATTTTCCAATTATGAAATCTGGCAGATGGATGCCAAAACATCGTTTCCTTCCTTAAGGAAAGGTTGTATGAGATACAACCAGAAGGTTTTGTCAGTCCTACGGATGCTAAAAGGTGTGCAAGCTTCAGTGATCCTTCTATGAACTGAAGCAAGCCTCTCGGAGTTGGAATATATACTTTGATGAGGTGATCAAAGTTTTTGAGTCTATACAAAGTTTATGAGAAACTTGTATTTACAATAAAGTGAGTGGGAGCACTATATAGTTTCTGGTAAACATATGTGGTTGACATATTGTTGATCGGAAATGATGTAGAATTTGTGGAAAGCATAAATGGTTGTTTGAAAAGAGTTTTTCAAAGGAAGACCTGGATAAAGCTACCTAATTGTTGAGCATCAAGATCTATAGATATAGATCAAGATGCTTGATGAGACTTTCAATGAGTACATACCTTGACAAGATTTTGAAAGAGTTCAAAATGGATCAGTCAGAGAGAAGTGTTCTCGCCTGCTATGTAAGGTGTGAAGTTGAGTGAGACTCAAGGCTCGATCACAGCAGAAGAAAGAGAAAGGACGAACGTCGCCCCTTATGCCTTAGCCATAGGCTCTGTATAGTATGACATGTTGTGTACCTCACGTGTGTGTGCCTTGCCATGAGTCCATCAAGGGGTAAAAGAGTGATCTAGGAGTGGATCACTGGACAGCGGTTAAGATTATCCTTAGTGACTAAAAGACTAAGGAAATGTTTCTCAATTATGGGGGTGATAAAGAGTTCGTCGTAAAGAGTTATGCTGATGCAAGCTTTAACACCAATCTGGATGACTCTTAATAGCAATCCGGATACGTATAGTGGAGCAGCCATTTGGAATAGCTCCAAGTGGAGTGTGGTAGTAGTATTTACAGTTTAACATATAGATTTACAAACTACACACGGATCTGAATGTCACAGACCCGTTGACTAAACAACCTCTCTCACATGCAAAGCATGATCGAGCCCCAGAACTCATTTGGTGTTAGATTCATAACAATGTGGATCACATGGTGATGTGAACTAGATTATTGACTCTAGTGGAAGTGGGAGACTATTGGAAATATGCCCTAGAGGCAATAATAAATTGGTTATTATCATATTTCTTTGTTCATGATAATCGTTTATTATCCATGCTATAATTATGTTGATCAAAAACTCAGATACATGTGTAGATACATAGACAACACCATGTCCCTAGTATGCCTCTAATAGACTAGCTCGTTGATCAAAGATGGCTATGGTTTCATAGTCATGGACATGAGATGTCATTTGATAATGGGATCACGTCATTAGGAGAATGATGTGATGGAAAGACCCAAACTACAAACGTAGCATATGATCGTGTGAGTTTATTGCTACTGTTTTCTGCATGTCAAGTATATGTTCCTATGACCATGAGATCATGCAACTCACTGACACCGGAGGAGTACCTTGTGTGTATCAAACATCGCAACGTAACTGGGTGACTATAAAGGTGCTCTACAGGTATCTTCGAGGGTGTTTGTTGGGTTGGCATGGATGAAGACTGGGATTTGTTACTCCGTGTGACGGAGAGGTATCTTAGGGCCCACTCGGTAATACAACATCACAATAAGCCTTGCAAGCAATGTGAATAAGTGTTAGTCACGGGATCTTGTATTACGGAACGAGTAAAGAGACTTGACAGTAACGAGGTTGAACTAGGTATGGAGATACCGATGATCGAATCTCGGGCAAGTAACATACCGAAGAACAAAGGGAACATCATATGGGATTAACTGAATCCTTGACATAGAGGTTCGACCAATAAAGATCTTCGTAGAATATGTAGGAACCAATATGGACATCTAGGTCCCGCTATTGGCTATTGACCGTAGAGGTGTCTCGGTCCTGTCTACATAGTTCTCGAACCCGCAGGGTCTGCACACTTAAGGTTTCGTGACGTTTCGATAGTATAGAGTTATGTATGGTGGTTACCGAAGGTTGTTTGGAGTCCCAGATGAGATCTTGGACTTCACGAGGAGCTCCGAAATGGTCCGGAGGTAAAGATTTATATATTGGAAGTCCTATTTTGGTCGCTGGAAAAGTTTCGGGCTCATCGGTAGTGTACCGGGAGTGCCGGGAGTGTACTGGGAGACCATCGGGAGGGGTATGTCGACCCAAGAGGCTACATGGGCTGTGGGAGGGTTAATACCAGCCTTTAGTGGGCTGGAGGAAGTCCCACAAAGGGCCCATACGGCTGGGAAGAAAAAGCCCAAAAGGAAAAAGGTGGAAAAAGGCAAAAAGTGCTAAATTAGGAAGGAGTCCTAATCCTACTAGGAGTGGAGGAGGACGACTCTTCCCTCCTGGTTCGGCCGACCCAAGGGGTGGCTCCTTGTTAGACAAGCCTCCTCCTCTCCTCCTATATATACTAGAGGGTTTTAGGGTTTTGGGACAAGATTTTCAGCCACGTGCTACCCGTTCCTCTAGTGCATAGTTTCTCCTCTAGATCAGATTTCTACGGTGCTTAGGTGAAGCCCTGCCGGAATAGCTCCACCACCATCTCCGGAGCACCGTCACGCTACCGGAGAACTCTTCTACCTCTCCGTTCCCTCTTTCTGGATCAAGATGGCGGAGATCGTCATCAAGCTAAACGTGTGCTGAACGCGGAGGTGTCGTCCGTTCGGCGCTAGATCGGAAGGACCGTGATCAAGATCGCGAGACGGATCGTGATGAGATCCGGGACGGATCGTGATGAGTTCACGGGTCAGATCGTGATTGGATCGTGGGACGGATCATGATGAGATCGCGGGACGCTCGGCGATTTGGATCGCGAAGACGTTCGACTACACCAACCGCGTTTCTTAACGCTTCCCGCTTAGCGATCTACAAGGGTATGTAGATCCACTCTCCCTCTCGTAGCTGCTCATCACCATGGATAGATCTTGCATGCGCATAGGAAATTTTTTGTTTCCCATGCAACGTTCCCCAACAACAACACCTCTATTAAAATGCCGAAAGAAGTTATTTTCCCTAGATTTGGAATCCCTAGATATTTAATGACAGATGGTGGTTCACACTTTATTCATGGTGCCTTCTGTAAATTGCTTGCTAAGTATGACGTTAATCACATAATTGCATCTCCTTATCATCCTTATACTAGTGGTCAAGTAGAATTAAGCAATAGAGAAATTAAATTGATCTTGCAAAACATTGTTAATAGATCTAGAAAGAATTGGTCTAAGAAACTTGACGATGCATTGTGGGCTATAGAACTACTTATAAAAACCCTATGGGTATGTCTCCGTATAAAATGGTTTATGGTAAAGCATGTCACTTACCTCTAGAACTCGAGCATAAAGCTTATTGGCAATCAAAGAGATCAATTATGATTTCAAACTTACTCGTGAGAAGAAGTTATTTGACATTAGCTCACTTGATGAATGGAGAACCCGGGCCTATGAGAATGCCAAGTTGTTTAAAGAAAAGTTAAGAGATGGCATGATAAAAGGATACAAAAGTGTGAATTCAATGTAGGTGACCATGTCTTGCTATACAATTCTCGTTTAAGATTTTTTGCAGGAAAACTTCTCTCTAAATGGGAAGGGCCCTACATTGTCGAGGAAGTATATCATTCCGGTGCCATCAAGATCAACAACGCTGAAGGCACAAATCCGAAGGTGGTAAATGGGCAAAGAGTCAAACATTATATCTCAGGTACTCCCATAAATGTTGAAACCAATATTATCAATACCATAACTCCGGAGGAGTATATTAGGGAAACCTACCGAAACATTTCAGACTCCGAAAAGGAATAGGTATGAGGTACGGTAAGCAAACCGACTCCAAAACTTTCCCAATAGCATTTTTTCTCGATTTTGGAATATTTAATAAATTAAGAAAATTTAAAGTAGTCTGAAAGATGCACGAGGAGGTGACAAGCCTGCCAGGCGCCGTCACCCCCATTGGTCGCGGCTAGGTGGCTTGTGACCACCTCCTACACCATCGAGACTCCGTTTTCTTGTGGTAAACTCCTTTGGGTCGGTAAAAATTCATTTTGTAATCTCCCGAAGGCTTGGACTTCGTATCACGACAATACCTCCTATTTTCATTTTGAGTTGTTTCTGCAACAGATTTAGAGTAAGATGTCATCCCAAGAGTCTGATGGGGAGATCTATATATCGCATTATCTTGCCAATCACAAGCTCTATGGGGGCCTATATCCCTACGGATTATTCTCGGAGGAGGAACAAAAAGACAAGTATGGGGAAGAAAACTCGAATGAAGAGGAGACTCCCCTGCCTCAACTAGGAGATATGCGCGTGGAGTTCAGGAAATCAAGCCTCCAAAACAAAAGGAGAAAACCCAAGGTTCTATTTATCCCTTCTCGTTTTCTACAGGAGAGCAAGGAAGAATTATGTCAAAGGATATTGAAGATCAAGAAGGAAGTAGACGATCTGAGGGAACAAAACTTTATGCTTAAGTGGAAACTGAACAAGCTCAAAGATCTTACTCCACCACCATCACCTCCGAAGAAGGACATCTAAACACATGGGTATGGGCACTCCCCTTGGCTTGTGCCCAGCTTGGGGGAGGTGCCCCGGTATCGTATCACCATCACACCTTTTCCTTTTCTTGTTTTTCTTAGTTCGATCCTTTTGGTCTTATCTTGATCTAGTAGAATAAAATTTTGGTATGATCTAGCTTTGAGTATTTTGCTTTCTGTTCCCCTTATGTAAGAGAGTCCGAGAGAGATATAATAACTAGTAGTTTTGATGTCAGGGCTTTGCTTGCTTGCTATGATCTTGAGAAAAATAAATAAGAAATAAAATAAGAATAGAATAAAAGCAAAGAGTATATATGATAATCTTATGGGGAGTGATGACTTCACATACAAGAAGTATGTCGGTTGAAATTTGTTGGGAGTTGACAAACATAGCGATTGGTCATTGGGGCAACTAAAAGGAAGTAATAAAGAAAGAGAGATTCACATATAAATATATTATCTTGGACATCTTTTATGATTGTGAGCACTCATTAAAATATTATATTCTAAGAAGTTGATGTTGGACAAGGAATACAACATAATGGGTTATCTTTTCTTATTTCCGAACAAAATTTATATTGTTATAGATCCTCCAACATGTAGTGTTTGCTTCCACCTGATATTAGGCAAAACTTCCACACCAAGTAGAGATACTACCTGTGCATCCATATACCCTTAACCCAGTTTTGCCATGAGAGTCCACCATACCTACCTATGGATTGAGTAAGATCCTTCAAGTAAGTTTTCATCGATGCAAAAACCAATAAAAATTGCTCCTAAATATGTATGATCTTTTATTATAAAGGAAAATAAGTGTTGTGCGAACTTGTGATAGTAAAGAAATAAAAGAGACAGACTGCATAATAAAGGCTGCTATCACAAAGGGAAATACAATGCGACGTTCCTTTGCATTAACGGTTTGCCCGTCCAAATAAAAAGCGCATGATAACCTCCGCTTCCCTCTACGAAGGGCCTATCTGTTACGTTTACTTTATAAATATTTACCTTTATGCAAGAGTCATGGTGATCTTCACCACTTCCTATATTGCGCCTTTTTCACTTGGCAAGCATTATGTGTTGGGGAATGATCTAAACACATATACCCACTCGGGCGTG
This sequence comes from Hordeum marinum, assembly GCA_022496015.1. Taxonomy (NCBI): domain Eukaryota; kingdom Viridiplantae; phylum Streptophyta; class Magnoliopsida; order Poales; family Poaceae; genus Hordeum; species Hordeum marinum. Next base: position 448,664,572 of record CM039676.1, read on the forward strand.
GGTGGTCATGAGTTATTACTGTTGACATCACCCTTGAGGTGAGTAGTTGGGAGGCAAAACAATAAGGCCCTATCTTTCTGTGTGTCCAATTGAAGCTTGATCTCATGAGTACCATGTGAGTGTTAACAATTGTGAAAGACTAAAAGATGATTGAGTATGTGTATTTGCTTTAGATGCTCTTATATTGACTCTTTCCAATGTTATGATAAATTGCAAATTGCTTCAATGACTGAGAGCACAGTTTGTCAGTTGTCAATAAAGTTGTTGGTTCATTCTTTTACCCAGTGAATGAATTGTTACTCCAGCATAAGAAATTATATATCAATAAGTGTTGTTGTTCTCAAGACAATCATGATGCCCTCATGTCCGTATTTTATTTTATCGACACCTCTATCTCTAAACTTGTGGACATATTTATCGATCTCGGCTTTCGCATGAGGACAAGCGAGGTCTAAGCTTGTGGGAGTTGATACGTCCATTTTGCATCATGCTTTTATATTGATATTTATTGCATTTTGGGATGTTATCACACGTTATGGTACAATACTTATGCCTTTTCTCTCTTCTTTTACAAGGTTTACATGAAGAGGGAGAATGCCGGCAGCTGGAATTCTAGACTAGGAAAGGAGCAAATCTGAGATACCTATTCTGCGCAGCTCCAAAACTCCTGAAAAGTTATGGAGAATTGTTTTGGAATATATATACAAAATATCGGGCGAAACAAATACCATAGGGGGGCCACCATGAGGTCACAAGCCTGTCAGGCGCGGCCACCCCCTGGCCGCGCCTAGGTGGCTTATGACCCACCTGGCAGGTCCCCGACGCCCATCTTCTGCTATATGAAGGGTTTTGACCTGGAAAAAAAACCATAAGAGAGCTTTCGGATGACACGCCACCATCTCCAGGCAGAACTTGGGCAGAACCAATCTAGAGCTCTGGTGGAGCTGTTCTGCTGGAGAAACTTCCCTCCTGGAGAGGGAAATCGAAGCCATCATCATCACCAATGACCCTCTAATCGATAGGGGGTCAATCTCCATCAACATCTTCATCAGCACCATCTCCTCTCCAAACCCTAATTCATCTCTTGTATCTGATCTTTGTCTCAAACCTCAGATTGGTACCTGTGGGTTGCTAGTAGTGTTGATTACTCCTAGTAGTTGATGCTAGTTGGTTTACTTGGTGGAAGATCATATGTTCAGATCCTTTATGATAAGTAATACACTTCTTATTATGAACATTAACATGCTTTGTGAGTAGTTACATTTGTTCCTGGGGACATGGGATAAGTCTTGTTATAAGTAATCATGTGAATTTGTTACTCGTTCGATATTTTGATGAGATGTATGTTGTCTCCCCTCTAGTGGTGTTATGTGAACGTTGACTACATAACACTTCACCTTTATTTGGGCCTAGGGGAAGGCATTGGGAAGTAATAAGTAGATGATGGGTTGCTAGAGTGACAGAAGCTTAAACCCTAGTTTATGTGTTGCTTCGTAAGGGGCTGATTTGGATCCATATGTTTCATGATATGGTTATATTTATCTTAATTCTTATTTCGTAGTTGCGGATGCTTGTGAGAGAGGTTAATTATAAGTGGGAGGTTGTCCAAGTAAGGGCAGCACCCAAGCACCAGTCCACCCACATATCAAATTATCAAAGTAACGAACGCGAATCAAATGAGCATGATGAAAACTAGGTTGACGGAAATTCTCGTGTGTCCTCGGGAGTGCTTCACTTTATATAAGAGTTTGGCCAGGCCTGTATGCTACAAAAAGGATTGGGCTACCTTGTTGTACCTTTGCTACACTTGTTACTCATTACTTGTTACCAATTATCTTATCACAAAACTATCTGTTACCGATAATTTCAGTGCTTGCAGAGAATACCTTATTGAAACCGGTGGTCATTTCCTTCTACTCCTCATTGGGTTCGACACTCTTACTTATGGAAAGGACTACGATAGATCCCCTATACTTGTGGGTCATCAACAACCTCTCTTTCACGTCCGGTTGCAAGTATTTGTTGTTTGTGTGCATGTGTTGTTTATGTGGGTGCGTGATCTTTCTCTACGGATTGATACCTTGGTTTCATAACTAAGGGAAATACTTCCCGTCGATGTGCTACATCATCCCTTCCTCTTTGGGGAAATACCTGTTGGAAATATGCCCTACAGGTAATAATAAATTGGTTATTATCATATTTCCTTGTTCATGATAATTGTTTATTATCCATGCTATAATTGTATCGATCGAAAACTTAGATACATGTGTGCATACATAAACAACACCATGTCCCTAGTATGCCTCTAATAGACTAGCTCGTTGATCAAAGATGGTCAAGGTTTCCTAGCCATGGACATGAGATATCATTTGATAACGGCATCACATCATTAGGAGAATGATGTGATGGACAAGACCCAAACTATAAACGTAGCATATGATCGTGTCAGTTTATTGCTACTTTTTTCTCCATGTTAAGTATATGTCCCTACGACCATGAGATCATGCAACTAACAGACACCGAAGGAGTGCCTTGTGTGTATTAAACGTCACAACGTAACTGGGTGACTATAAAGGTGCTCTACAGGTATCTTCGAGGGTGTCTATTGGGTTGGCATGGATCAACACTGGAATTTGTTACTCCGTGTGACGGAGAGGTGTCTCAGGGCCCACTCGGTAATACAACATCACAACAAGCCTTACAAGCAATGTGACTAAGTGTTAGTCACGGGATCTTGTATTATGGAAAGGAGTAAAGAGACTTGCCGGTAACGAGGTTGAACTAGGTATGGAGATACCGATGATCGAATCTTGGGCAAGTAACATAACGAAGAACAAAGGGAACATCATACGGGATTAACTAAATCCTTGACACAGAGGTTCGACCGATAAAGATCTTCATAGAATACGTAGGAATCAGTATGGGCATCCAAATCCCACTATTGGTTGTTGACCGTAGAGGTGTCTCGGTCATGTCTACATAGTTCTCGAACCCGCGAGGTCTGCACACTTAAGGTTTGGTGACGTTTCGGTAGTATAGAGTTATGTATGGTGGTGACCGAAGGTTGTTCAGAGTCCCGTATGAGATCCCAGACTTCACGAGGAGTTCCGGAATGGTCCGGAGGTAAAGATTGATATATAGGAAGTCCTGTTTTGATCATCGAAAAAGTTCCGGGCTCATCTGTAGTGTATCGGGAGTGTCGGGAGGGTACCGGGGGACTATCGGGAGGGGTATTTCGACCCAAGAGGCTACATGGGCTGTGGGAGGATGAATACCAGCCCTTAGTGGGCTGGCCGAATTCCCACATAGGGCCCATGTGGCTGGGAAGGAAATCCAAAGTGGAAAAGGTGGAAAAAAGGCTAATATAAGGAAGGAGTCCTAAACCGACTAGGAGCAGAGGAGTAGGACTCCTCCCTCCACTTCGGCTAAAGCCAAGAGGGCGTGCCTTTGCGGCCAAGCCTCCTCCTCTCCTTCTCCTATATATACTAGAGGTTTTAGGGGTTTTGCATATAGATTTTCAGCCACATGCAACCCTCTCCTCTAGTTCGTAGTTTCTCCTCTAGATCGGTTTTAGCAGTGCTTAGGCGAAGCCCTGCTGGAATTACTCCACCACCATCGCCGCAACGCCGTCGCGCTGCCGGAGAACTTGTCTACCTCTCTGCTCCCTCTTGATGGATCAAGAAGGCGGAGATCGTCATCAAGCCATACGTGTGCTGAATGCGGAGGTGTCATCCGTTCGGTGCTAGATCGGGACAAATCATGATTGGATCGCGGGACGCTTGGTGATTTGGATCGCGAAGATGTTCGACTACATCAACCGCGTTTCTTAACGCTTCCTGCTTAGCGATCTACAAGGGTACGTAGATCCACTCTCCCTCTCTTAGATGCTCATCACCGTGGATAGATCTTGCATGTGCGTAGGAAAATTTTTGTTTCCCATGCAACGTTCCCCAACAGTGGCATCATGAGCTAGGTCGATGTGTAGATGAGACCTCAAGTAGAACACAAAGGAGTTTGTGGGTGTTTATGCTTAGATTGCTTCCTCCCTTGGTCGTGTTTTGGTTCAGCGGTATTGTGGGATGAAGCGGCCTGGACCAACCTTACTCGTACGCTTACGAGAGACCGGTTCCATCGACTGAAGTGTAACTTCGTTGCACAAAGATGGCTGGCGGGTGTCTGTTTCTCCTACTTTCGTTGGATCGGATTCGACAAAGGCAGTCCTTGATAAGGTTGAAAAGCAACTTATGTATCACCGTTGTGGTTTTGCGTAGGTGAGAATTATTCTTGCTAGATACCCGTAGCAGCCACGTAAAACTTGCAATAACAATTAGAGGACGTCTAACTTGTTTTTGCAAGGTATGTTGTGATGTGATATGGCCAATTACATGATGAGATATATGTGATGTATGAGATGATCATATGTTGTATAGAATATCACGACTTGCATGTCGATGAGTACGACAACCGGCAGGAGCCATAGGGTTGTCTTTAATTATTGTATGACCTGCGTGTCACTCATTAAGTGCTATGTAATGCTTTACTTTAACGCTAAATGGTAGCTATAGTAGTATCAGCATGGTGGGCGCAACAACCCCGATGGAGACACAATGATGGAGATCACGCTGTTATGCCGGTGACGATGGAGATCATGCTGGTGCTTTCAAGATGGAGATCAAAAGCACAAGTTCATGGCCATATCATGTCACTTATGATTTGCATGTGATGTTAATCCTTTTATGCACCTTGTTTTGCTTAGGACGACGGTAGCATTATAAGGTGATCCCTCACTTAAATTTCAAGATAAATTGTGTTCTCCCCGAGTGTGCACCGTTGCGAAAGTTCGTCGTGTCGAGACACCACGTGATGATCGGGTGTGATAGACTCTACGTTCACATACAACGGGTGCAAGCCAGTGTTGCACATGCGGAACACTCGGGTTAAACTTGACGAGCCTAGCATGTACAGACATGGCCTCGAAACACAACAGACCAAAAGGTCGAACATGAGTGATATAGTAGATATGATCAGCATGATGATGTTCACCATTGAAAACACCTCAACTCACATGATGATTGGACTTGAGTTGGTGAATTGGATCATGTATCACTCGAATAACCGGAGGGATGTCAATTTGAGTGGGAGTTCTTAAGTAATATGATTAACTGAACCCATTATCATGAACATAGTGAGTCGTGTCTTTGCAAATTATGTTGTAGATTACTAGCTCATGTTGTAGCTCCCTTGTATTTTTATATGTTCCTAGAGAAATAGATTTGAAAGATGGTTGTAGCAATATTGCAGACTAAGTCCGTGATCTGAGGATTGTCCTCATTGCTGCACACAAGGCTTATGTCCTTAATGAATCGCTCGGTGCGCCGCCCCTCTAGAGTCATCTGTAGATGTTGTGAACATCTGACATGCACGTTCCGATGACTACTTGATAGTTCTGTGCGTCATGCATTACGGCTTAGAATTGATGCTCCAAAACATTTTGAACGTCACGGAACATATGAGATGTTCTAAGAGCTGAAATTGGGATCTCAGGCTCGTGCCCGTGTTGTGAGATATGAGATCTCCAACAAGATTCTTTGCCTTCAAGATGAAAGAGAATAGCTTAATCGTTGAGCATGTGCTTAGATTGTCTGGGTGCTACAATCGCTTGAATCGAGTGGGAGTTGATCTTCTAGATAAGATAGTGATTGATATAGTTCTTTGAGTCACTATCACTAAGCTACTAGAACTTCGTGATGAACTATAATTATGCCAGGGATGGAAATGATGATCCCTGAGCTGTTCGCGATGTTTGACACCACGAAGGTAGAAATCAAGAAGGAGCATCAAGTGTTGATGGTTAGTAAAACCACTAGTTTCGAGAAGGGCAAGGGCTAGGAGGGAAACTTCATGGATTGCAAGTCAGTTGCTTCTCTAGTGAAGCAACCCAAAGTTGAACCCAAACCAAAGACTAAGTGCTTCTATTATGAGGAGAGTGGTAGCTGAAGCGGAACAACCTTAGATACTTGGTAGATGAGAAGGCTGGCAACGTCGACAGAAGTATATTTGATATACGTGTTATTAATGTGTACCTTACGAGTATTCCTAGTAGCACGTGGGTATTGGATACCGGTTCGGTTGCTAAATGTTAGTAACTCGAAATAAAAGCTACGGAATAAACGGAGACTAGCTAAGGGTGAGGTGACGATGTGTGTTGGAAATGTTTCCAAGGTTGATGTGATCAACATCGCACGCTCTCTCTACCTTCGGGATCAGTGACGAACCTAAATAAATATTATTTGGTGTTTGCGTTGAGCATAAACGTGATTAGATCGTGTTTATTGCAATATGGCTATTCATTTAAGTCAGAGAATAAAAGTTATTCTTCTTACATGAGTAATACCTTCAATGGTCATGCACCCAATGAATGGTTGAATCTTGATCGTAGTAGTACACATGTTCATAACATAGATGCCAAAAGATACAAAGTTAATAATGATAGTACCACATACTTGTGGCACTGCCGCTAAATGTCATATTGATATAAATCGCATGAAGAAACTCCATGCTGATGGATCTTTGGACTCATTCGATTTCGAATCGGTTGAGACATGCAAACCATGCCTCTTGGGCAAGATGACTAAGGACCCCGTTTTCCGGTTTGATGGAGTGGGCAAGTGATTTATTGGAAATGATACATGTTGATGTATGCAATCCAATGAGTCTTGTAGCGTGCGGTGGATATCATTATTTTCTTACCTTCACTGATGATTTGAGTAGATATAGTGTATATTTACTTAATGAAAAAAAGTATGAATCATTTGAAAAGTTCAAGCAGAATCAGAGTGAAGTTTGATATCATCGTGATGAGAAGATAAAATGTCTACCATATGATCGTGGAGGTGAATATCTGAGTTACGAGTTTGGTATACAACTTAAGACAATGTGAAAAGTTGTTTCACAACTCACACCACCTGGAACACCATAGTGTGATGGTGTGTCTGAACGTCATAGTCGTTCTCTATTGGATATGGTGCGTGCTATGATGTCTCTTATCGTTTTTCTACTATAGTTTTGGGGTTATGCATTAGAGACAACAACATTCACTTTAAATAGGGCACCATCTAAATCTGTTGAGATGACACCGTGTGAATTATGGTTTGATAGAAACCTAAGCTGTCATTTCTTAATGTTTGGGGCTGCGACGCTTGTGTGAAAAAATGTTTTCACCTAATGAGCTCGAACCCAAAGAGGACAAATGCATCTTCATAGAATACCCTAAGAACAGTTGGCTGAACCTTCTATCTCAGATCCAAGCATAAAGTGTTTGTTGCTAAAACTGGGTCCTTTCTCGAGAAAGAGTTTCTCTCGAAAGAATTGAGTGGGAGGAAGATAGAACTTGATGAGGTTGTTGAACCTTCGTTCAACCAGAGAGTAGCGCAGCGCAGAAAGATGTTTCTGTGGAGCCTATGTCAGTTGAAGAGGAAGTTAATGATGATGATCATGAAGCTTCGGATCAAGTTACTATCGAACCTCGTAGGTCGACAAGGACGCGTACTGCTCCTAAATGGTACCACAACCCTGTCTTGGAGGTCGTGTTGTTGGACAACGATGAACCTACGAGCTATGGAGAAGCGATTATGGGCCCGGATTTCGACAAATGGTTAGAGGCCATGAAATCCAAGAAAGGATCCATGTATGAAAACCAAGTGTAGACTTTGGTAGACTTGCTTGTTGGACGGCAGGTCATCGAGTACAAATGGACCTTTGAGATGAAGACAGACGCTGATGGTAAATGTCACCATTTATAAAGCTTGACTTGTCGCAAAGAAGTTTCCGACAAGTTCAAGGAGTTGACTGCGATGAGACTTTCTCACTCGTAGCTAAAGTCTGTTGGAATTATGTTAGCAATTGCTGCATTTTTCAATTATGAAATCTGGCAGATGGATGTCAAAACATCGTTTCCTTCCTTAAGGAAAGGTTGTCTGAGATACAACCAGAAGGTTTTGTCAGTCCTAATGATGCTAAAAGGTGTGCAAGCTTCAGTGATCCTTCTATGGACTGAAGCAAGCATCTCGGAGTTGGAGTATACACTTTGATGAAGTGATCAAAGTTTTTGAGTCTATACAAAGTTTATGAGAAACTTGTATTTACAATAAAGTGAGTGGGAGCACTATAGAGTTTCTGATAAGCATATGTGGTTGACATATTGTTGATCGGAAATGATGTAGAATTTCGAGAAAGCATAAAGGGTTGTTTGAAAATAGTTTTTCAAAGGAAGGACTGGATAAAGCTACCTAATTGTTGAGCATGAAGATCTATAGAGATGGATCAGGATGCTTGATGAGACTTTCAATGAGTACATACCTTGACAAGATTTTGAAAGAGTTCAAAATGGATCAGTCAGAGAAAGAGTTCTTGCCTGATTTGCAAGGTGTGAAGTTGACTAAGACTCAAAGCTTGACCGCATCAGAAGAAAGAGAAAGGACGAAGGTCGTCCCCTATGCTTTAGCCATAGGCTCTATATAGTATGCCATGTTGTGTACCGCACCTGTGTGTGCCTTGCCATGAGTCCATCAAGGGGTACAAGAGTGATCCAATAGTGGATCACTGGATAGCGGTCAAGATTATCCTTAGTAACTAAAAGACTAAGGAAATGTTTCTCGGTTATGGAGGTGATAAAGAGTTCGTCATAAAGAGTTACGTCGATACGAGTTTTAACACGAATCCGGATAACTCTTAGTAGCAATCTGGATACGTATAATGGAGCAGCCATTTGGAATAGCTCCAAGTGGAGTGTGGTAGCAGTGACTACAGTAACACATATAGATTTGCAAAGTACACACGGATCTGAATATCGCGAACCCATTGACTAATAGACCTCTCTCACATGCAAAACATGATCGAGCCCCAGAACTCATTGGGTGTTAGATTCATAACAATGCGAATCACATGGTGATGTGAACTAGATTATTGACTCTAGTGCAAGTGGGAGACTGTTGGAAATATGCCCTAGAGGCAATAATAAATTGGTTATTATCATATTTCCTTGTTCATGATAATTGTTTATTATCCATGCTATAATTGTATTAATCAGAAACTTAGATACATGTGTCGATACATAGACAACACCATGTCCCTAGTATGCCTCTAATAGACTAGGTCGTTGATCAAACATGGTCAAGGTTTCCTAGCCATGGACATGCGATGTCATTTGATAACGGGATCACATCATTAGGAGAATGATGTGATGGACAAGACCCAAACTATAAACTTAGCATATGATCGTGTCAGTTTATTGCTACCGTTTTCTGCATGTCAAGTATATGTTCCTACGACCATGAGATCATGCAACTCACGAACACCGGAGGAGTGCCTTGTGTGTATCAAATGTCACAACGTAACTCGGTGACTATAAAGGTGATCTACAGGTATCTCCGAGGGTGTCTATTGGGTTGGCATGGATCAACACTGGGATTTGTTACTCCGGGTGACGGAGAGGTATCTGAGGGCCCACTCGGTAATACAACATCACAACAAGCCTTGCAAGCAATGTGACTAAGTGTTAGTCTCAGGATCTTGTATTACGGAAACGAGTAAAGAGACTTGCCGATAACGAGGTTGAACTAGGTATGGAGATACTGACGATCGAATCTCGGGCAAGTAACATACCGAAGAACAAAGGGAACATCATACGGGATTAACTGAATCCTTGACATAGAGGTTCGACCGATAAAGATCTTCTTTGAATATGTAGGAATCAATATGAGCATCCAGGTCCTGTTTATTGACCGTAGAGGTGTCTCGGTCATGTCTACATAGTTCTCGAACCCGCAGGGTCTCCACACTTAAGGTTTGGTGACGTTTCGGTAGTATAGAGTTATGTATGGTGGTGACCGAAGGTTGTTCGGAGTCCCGTATGAGATCTCGGACATCACGAGGAGCTCTGGAATGGTCCGAAGGTAAATATTTATATATAGGAAGTCTTGTTTTGGTCATCGGAAAAGTTTCGGGCTCATCGGTAGTGTATCGGGAGTGTTGAGAGGGTATCGGGGAACCATCGGGAGGGGTCTTTAGACCCAAGAGGCTACATGGGCTGTGGGAGGATGAATACCAGCCCTTAGTAGGCTGGGCAAAGTCCCACATAGGGTCCATGCGGCTGGGAAGGAAATCCAAAGTGGAAAACATGGAAAAAAGGCTAATATAAGGAAGGAGTCCTAAACCGACTAAGAGTGGAGGAGTTGGACTCCTCCCTCAACTTCGGCCGAAGCCAAGAGAGCTTGCCTTTGCGGCCAAGCCTCCTCCTCTCCTCCTCCTATATATACTAGAGGTTTTAGGGGTTTTGCATATAGATTTTCAGCCACGTGCAACCCTCTCCTCTAGTTCGTAGTTTCTCCTCTAGATCGGTTTCAGCAGTGCTTAGGTGAAGCCCTGTTGGAATTACTCCATCACCATCACCGCAACGCCGTTGCGCTGCCAGAGAACTTGTCTACCTCTCCGCTCCCTCTTGCTGGATCAAGAAGGCGCAGATGGTCATCAAGTCGTACGTGTGCTGAACGCGGAGGTGTTGTCCATTCGGTGCTAGATCGGGACGGATCGTGATTGGATCGTGGGACGCTTAGCGATTTGGATCATGAAGACGTTCGACTACATCAACCGCGTCTCTTAACGCTTCCCACTTAGCGATCTACAAGGGTACGTAGATCCACTCTCCCTCTCGTAGATGCTCATCACCATGGATAGATATTGCGTGTGCGTAGGAAATTTTTTGTTTCCCATGCAACGTTCCCCAACAATACCGACGCAGTCTCAAGCCACATCAAAGGAATTTCTAGCGCTGTTAGCGGGGAGGAAGAAATCTCATCTACGAGTTTCCTAATCACAAGTCTCGTCTCCTTGCAATTATATTATTTTACATTTGCCTCTCGTTTTCCTTTCCCCCACTTCACCAATTTGCCGTTTTATTCACCCTCTTTTTCGTTTGCCCTTTTTCTTGCCAGATCTCTTCCTTGTTTGCAATCTTGTTTGTGTAGTCACGATGACTCAAGAGAACACCAAGTTGTGCGATTTTTCCAATACTAATAACAATGATTTTATTAGTACACCTATTGGTCCTCCCGCCACTAGTGCGGAGTCTTGTTATATTAATGCCGCTTTGTTGAATCTTGTGATGAAAGATCAATTTGCCAGTAATCCTAATGAGGATGCCGCGTTCCATCTAAACACGTTCATTGAATTGTGTGATGTGCAAAAGAAAAAACATGTGGATAATGATATTGTGAAGTTGAAACTATTTCCTTTTGCCTTGCGTGATCGTGAAAAAAATTGGTTTTCATCTTTGCCTCGCAATAGTATCGATTCTTGGAATAAGTGCAAAGATGCTTTTATCACTAAGTATTTTCCTCCCATGAAAATTATTTCCCTTAGGATGCAAATCATTAATTTTAAGCAACTTGAGCAAGAACATGTTGCCCAATCTTTGGAAAGAATGAAGTTGATGATAAGAAATTGTCCTACACATGGCTTGAATCTTTGGATGGTCATACAAAAATTTTATGCGGGATTGAATTTTGTCTCTAGAAATCGTTTAGATTCCACCGCGGGTGGTAATTTTATGGGGATTACTTTGGGTGAAGCTACTAAATTTCTAGATAATTTCATGGCTAATTATTCTTAATGGCATACCAAAAGAGTACCTACTAGTAAAGAAGTTAATTCGGTAGAGGAAATTAGTACTTTGAGGGTAAAGTTTATGCTTTGATGAAATTGGTTGCTAGTAAAAATGCTCCTATTGATCTTAATGATGTGCCTTTGTCTTCTTTGATTGAGAAAAATAATGAATCCGTCGATGTGAATTTTGTCTCGCGCAACAATTTCAGTAACAATGCTTATAGAGATAATTTTAATCCTAGGGATTTTCCTGGAAATTCCTCTAATAATTATGGTAAGTCCTATGGTAATTCTTCTTACAATAATAATATGAACACCTCTGATCTTGAGAGTAATATTAAATAATTTATCAATGCACAAAAGGCTTTCAATACTACGATAGAAGAAAATTTGAATAAGATTGATGATATGTCTAGAAGCATTGAAAGAATTTCTCATGATGTTGAAAATCTCAAGTTGAAAGCTTTTGTGACTAAGATTGATGAATATATTAAATCTTTATATGTCTCTATGGATGATAGTAAGAAAAGAACCGCTATGCTTAGAGCTAAATGAGAAATCTTAGAAGAATCATCTTTTAGTGATTTCGGCTATAAGAATGATGATCTTAAAGTGATTGGTGTTTCTTCCATTGATTCCTTGTTTAGTAATATTAAAATTGATAATGAAGGGACTGAAGAAGAGTCAACTTCAGCTAGAAGGCGTCCCAATAATTTGGAGGGTGAAAATCTTGATGAAAATTTTGATGAAAGTGGGTTTGAAGAAGTCAAAACTTTAACCCTCGTGGCCCTATTCCCGAAGCATTACTCTACTTTACTTAATATTCTAGATGCATGCTGGATAGGGGTCCATGGGTGGAGCAATAGTAGTAGATGCAGGCAGGAGTCAGTCTACTTGCTTACGGACGTGATGCCTATATGTAATGATCATTGCCATGAATAAATATTGCATGACTATGCGCTTTTCTATTAATTGTCCAACAGTAATTTGTTTACCCACCGTATGCCTTCTACATGAGAGGTGCCACTAGGGAAAACTATGGCCTCCAGGTCTATCCACATATATATTTACAAAATCTTTCATTACGGTGCTACCATTATTCACTTTTTATTTATTTTGCAATTTATAATTATCAACTATCATCTACACATTTCATTTGCTTGCAAGTAACGAGTTCAAGGGGATTGACAACCCTCTTGCCCGCGTTAGGTGCAGTCGCTGAAGACGGATGTTGCGTGTTACTCCTATTGATTCGATAACCTTGGTTATCACTGAGGGAAATACTTATCTACACTGTGTTGCATCATCCGCTCCTCTTCGCGGAAAATCCAACACAGATCACAAGTATCAATGGCATCAACATGCTTGATTGTAAGTTCTACCTAGAAGATGTTGGCCATGCATGTTGGCCAGGTGTTCTTCCACCCTTCAGGAAGACCAGGTACCATTCGAACGAGTTCTCTGGTAGGAAATACACTAGGACTCTACATGAGTTGTTCAATCTCAGACACTCCAGCCTTAGAATAACTATTGAGAGGGCATTTTGAGCTCTAAAGAACAGGTTCAAGATCCTGGATCAGAAGCCATTCCACCCTTATCCCACCCAAGTTAAGTTTGTTCTTGCATGTAGCATTCTGCATGACTGGATCATGCAATGGGGTTGTGATGAACTAGTGCCTGAGGAGGAAGATGTGACGCCTAACGATCTTGACCTCGATGGCCATGGTGTGGAGGCATTTGAAAACGAAGCCTAGAAGAGCAAAAGGCTAGAGTTGGCACATGTAATGTAGGATAACAAAGGCTAGACAAGGATCTAAAGAAGAAGAAAAAGAAGAAAAGCAAGAGTAGCAACATAAGAGGAAGAGGAACAATAACGATAGAAGAAGAGGTAAGAGGAAAAGGAAGAGAATGGATGATGAACTTTTCCCATCCAGTCATTTAGCTCTTAATAATGTGTACTGTCATTTGATAGTAGTTAAGATGAACCATAGTTTCTTTCATAGCTAGGAATGAAACCGTTAATATCGTGTGTGATAATGTCATCACTAGAACTTGTGACATCGTCTAATGCAGGTTGCAACCAAACAACATGCCGTATGTGCACCTAATGCTATGAGGCCAACCAAATAGCGGACCAAAATTAGTTTCCTCATACAGCTAACCTATATGCGACAACCAAACTATGTGTAGATGGTGGTTTATAAGTTGTTTTTTCTCAGCCAGGCTCATCTAGAAAATCTATACAAACACTCCAAAATCGATACGAACAACCAAACGCGCTCTCTGTATTTACGACCCAAAATTGCCAAACCCACGACGAAATAGCTTACACGGCAAATGTACGGGATTGCGCCCCCCTCCCACCCCCTCCCCCCAAAAAAATCTTTGGAACATAAAACTCCGTGGTGTAACATTACTCTTTGCCACCATATGCTTCATGAGCCATGTGTAATCTTGCTCAATTACCTTTTTTCTACGATATAAACAAGTGAGATGTGCATATTCTACCTTACATGCCAACCCTTTTTTTGGCAAGTAACGTGCGAATAAATGCAGCAGCAAAACCCCCAAAATACCCCCAACGATAAAACCGAGGCTCTCCTTTTCTTCCCTTTTCCCTTTTCCATTTTTTTACAAATAAAAACGAGGCTCACGTCGCAAAAGAAAAAGGACGACGATAACTGCCACATGTGTGGCATATAGGGGGGTTGTGCCTCACGCCCTGTGTGGCACGGAGACAAACCCGCCTGCACGATGGCGTCCGAGCGCACACAGCCACAGCCCGCACGTCCGGGGTGTGGCACAATCGCCCACACGTCCAGGCGATCGACCATGCTGCCCGCACGACCCAACGCGCCCGTCGTCCCGGCCTGCCTTCGAACCCCAGTGTGACTTGCGCTGTCATCTCCTACCTCTCAATCCCAAACCTCCATCGTCTTCCTTCTGTAGTTGCCATGGCAACCAGAGCATATCTCTAGCGCCTCCCCACCCCCACCCCCACCGCCACCCCCTGTCCCTAGTGACGATGAGATAACAGGTCGATCTCCGATCTCCTCCTGTTTCTCGTCCTTCTTCTGTCCAGAAAATTGAAATTCCAGGTTGCCCACGAAGATGGCGACTAGATCCACACTGTCATGGCAAACACACCATGGATTTGTGTGTATTTCCCTTTGCCCACCAACATACGCTAGATCTGCCATGTTCTATCCTAGATTTGAACTAAGATTATGGGTTGGGTTGTTGTGAGTAGTTGATCCAGAAGGATGTGTAGAATTCACTAAAATTAGGGGAAGAAAGGAGGAATTTGGGTGGTGCCTAGGGAGGGAGAAAATTAATTGCCACCTGTATCTGATGTTAGTTGCCCCCTATCTTTGTCGTTAGCTACCACCATGTTATATTGTTGCTTGCCACCATATTATCTTGGTTGTTGCCATTCGGTTCAAAATGATAGTTCACATCCAGATTTTAGAAAAGAGAATGAATGCGCATGTCCTACTTGCCATGATGTATTGGTTGTCTATGCAAGAAATGTGATAAGATTGCTCTGTTTTCTTGTATGTGCAAACAACAAGCATGTATTTTTGAAATATTCATGCGTTCTTGTTCATGTAGTGACTGAAAACACAGTGGGAGAAAAAAGCAAAAAAATGAATCATGAAGACGACACTGATCCTTGGTTTTCACAAAGGCCAGAAGCGCCCCCTTGGGATGCAGCAGAGTACAACCAACTAATTTCCGCAGGGCCATTGCTGCCACTACTAGAGAAATACGCGAGCATCGGTATGATGCATGATAAAAAAAGGGACAGTTGCCATGTTTGTGACGACGAAAATGGCATTCTACTTATGTCCTACAATGTCATTTTCGCAGGTTCTTATGACACAACCACACACACATGGATACCATGGCAAGTTCAAACACAGGGCGCTAACGCTGACAGATGTACAGGGGACCAACTTCAAGTAGCCAATGTGGCAAATCAAGGTAACGCATACGAAAGAAGCATACTGGTGTGGCCATGAAATTAAACTTGCAAGGATGGCAAATACTTATGAGTTTTATGGAAAAACGCAGGACCATCATGCAGCACGTGGCAACAGGTGGCAACCAGGTACCTGTCATCAACGTCATACACATGTGAGTCATATGAAGTGATTTTGTGGACAGTGAATCAAGAGAAGGAACATAGGTGATAGGGGTGTTTATGTGGTGTCTTGACAAAATGCAGTTGCCGTGTCTTGTCAACTATAATTGCCATGTCTGGGCAATTGCAGTTGCCATGTCTGGACAACTACAGTTCCCATGTTTAATCAACTGTGATTGCAATGTCTGAACAACTGTGGATGGCAAGTGTGAGCAAAATCTGTTTGCCATGTTTGAACCACTACATATGCCATGTTGTACAAACTACTATTGCCATGCATTGACCAACTGCTAATGATCGCAGATTGTTATGGTGGAACCACATCGGCAAACGTATCATGACAAGCTTCACCGTTGCAGACCATCGCTATTGCAAATAGAGCACGGCAAATTGGAATGACAGACCAGCGTTGATTAGCACATGCGGCACAACAAGGTAAAAAATATGTGAACCGGCAAAACTACAGTGCATTTGCTTTTGTGGAAAAGCATGGGGGGAAAGTGGATTTGTCACGGTTGTGGTGGAAAACAACAAAAATGCTACCAAGTGGACACGTGCATATAGTCATCTATTGTCTTCAGGATTTGTTAATTACTATATGCATGTGTGCAACATTCATGATTGTCTCCATTTGCCTAGTGGGCTCATACCTAGAACGCAAGTTTTGATGCTAAAATATGTTGGTTGCCATGTCTTGGCAACAGTAGCTGCCATGTTTATTGGACTGTAGCTGCTATGGCTGAAAAACTGCAGTTACCATGCATGGCCAGATGCAGATGCCATGGCTTGCTGTATGAATGATGTCATGCCAACTCAGATGCAGTTGCTATATTCCGTTATGATAAACCTGCAATTCAAGCAATGCTTACACACGTACCTATTTTTTTATTGCAGGACCTTCAACTACAATCAACATCGGTGTGGGGACATCTGCCGCGGGAACCTCTGAGCACATGGAAGGAGCGTTCCACCAACAAGTCAACATTCCTGCCACAAACAATGCAGAATCAGTGTCGAAACTGGCAATCATTCTAGCAATGACGACAAGCACACCTTTGCACAACAGCACAAGCAACACTCAAGCAGATGAATCAGCAGCTGATACTGAAGTGAATGATGAAACCGATGATGAAGCACAAGGGGATGAAGAAGATGGGCAGTCAGAAATCATGATACCTCAACCACCATATGTTGGGCAGAGATTTGATTCGTTTGAGGATGCCAAGGAATTCTACTAGAGATATGCAATGTTCCATGGGTTTGCGGTGAACACCGAATACCATAGGAAAATTAAAAGAACAAACGAGTACAACAGAGGTGAGATAAGGTGCTACAAGGCACGAAGGAACAAGAAGGGTAAAGGTGTTGCGCCTGTCGTGCCTGAACGAAAGAGAGGTATCATTGTCAGGACGGAATGCCCTGTCCTGTGTAAGCTAAACGCATATGGAGCACGGTGGGTGGTCACCGAATATTTCGACGAACACAACCACGAACTCATAAAGAAGTTTGACCTGGTAAAATTTCTGAGCGCCCACAGAGGATTCAGCCCCCTCGAGAAGAAATTCGTAAAATTGCTACATGAGTGTAACGCGGTCCATCAAGAATGGTCCAAATACTGTCCCTGATCCACAGCGGAGTTGGTAGACTAAGTAGCATGCCCTACATACCAGCATATGTCACAAACCTAAAGGCAAAGTACCATAGAGAGAGCAGGTTGGCTGACATAGAAGACACGATAGCCTACTTCGATGAGAAAGCAAAAGCAGATCCTGATTTCTTCTACAGGATAAGATTGGACGATGAGGACCGTGTCAGAAACATGTATTGGGTGGATGGTGCTGCAAGAAGAGCCTACAAGCATTTCTGTGATTGCATTTCGTTCGACGCGACATATCTCACTAATATGTACAAGATGCCCTACGCTCCATTCATAGGAATAAATAACCACAATCAGTCATTGCAATTCGGTTGCGGACTCGTTCGGAATGAAGATACGGATGGTTACACTTGGCTGTTCAAAACCTTCTTGGAGTGCATGGGTGGACTTGCTCCGATGAACATAATAACAGACCAGGATTTTAGCATGCGTGCAGGCATAGAGGAGGTCTTTCCGTTGGCAGTGCACAGGCACTGCAGGTGGCATATTATTAAGAAGGCTGAGGAGACGCTAGGACCGTTCTTTGCTGACCGTCCAGAGCTGCACAAGGCATTCTAGTTGTGTGTGGACCACAGCTTGACGGTGGAGGAGTTTGAACGGAGCTGGACGGCTATGATTGAAACATATCAAGTCCAAGACAATGAGACACTTACTAGCCTGTGGGAGAAGCGGATGTACTAGGTGCCGGCTTACTTCATGCAGTGCTTCTTCCCATTTCTACAGACTACGCAGTGCAGCGAGGGGTTCAATGCTGTTTTGAAGCGGTACGTGAGCCCTGTCAACTCATTGCTACAGTTTGCCAAGCAATACATAGCTTTGCAACAGAAGATACTGGGATCTGAGCTACAGCAAGAAGCAAACACCACACTCAAGCATCCTAAATTGCTAACATATTTACCTATGGAGAGGTAGATGAGCAAGATATATACCAACAAGATTTTTAACAAGTAAGTGGATTATCTTGCTGTCTTATTTGTACAAGCATGAAGGTAGTAGGTGCCATGTAGAATGCAATGTAGTTGCCAACTTTTTTTACATGCTGATCTATTTGAAAATAGCAACTGGGTACATTATAAGCATGAACTGTAGTTGCCATGTGAAAAACAACTATAGTTTCCATGTGTGTTCATCTGTAGTTGCCATGTGAAATTTCATGTAGTTGCCATGTGAAATTTCATGTAGTTGTCATGTGAGACAAATCTGCATTTGCCATGTTATATGAACTGCATTTGCCATGTTTTATGAACTGCATTTGCCATGTTAAATTTTATGCAGTTGCCATGTCAAATATTATGCAGTTGCCATGTGGAAACAAACAACCCAAGAAAAATGTGGGAAAAAATAAGGACTTCCATGCCATCATTGATTTTTAGATACGTTTGCTATGTTACGACCTACCTCAACATAAGGTGCTACAAAACATCATATACAAGTTTAACAAAAGCACAAAAACATGCAGATTCCAGGAAGAAATAAAGCGTGCCAGCATGTACACGGCTTACCAGGTGGATGAACATACGTTCAAGGTGTGTTCTCTCTTGGGCATGTCGGATTCAGAACCTGAAGACCCGGACAAGGGAAGGAACTAATTTGTGAAGGCCTCGATAAACGAAGATGAATACTACTGCCAATGCTGCAAATTTTGAACTGGACGGGATTGTCTGTTGTCACATACTGAAAGTAATGGACATGCACGCGGTCACGCAATTTCCCCGCCATTTCATACGGCGGCGATGGACTTGGGACGCTGACGATGCATTGGGGCCACAAACATCAAATGCAGTTTTGGTTGTGCATGATGAGAGACCATAGGCAACCATGCAAGCCGCGAGGCACATTGTGTTGACCAAGAACTATGCTGAACTAACAGATGAATCATGCAAGAGTGATGAAATAGCAAGGGTGGCAGAAAAACACGGGAAGGCCCTAAAAAGAGAGATTGATGAGATCAAAAAGAGGAAGGCTGAAGAAGCCTTACACAGGTTCCCCCGCACCTCAAGTGTGCCTTCGTCCACGGGTCCATCATCTGAAAACTCAGAGGTAGGGTCTGGAACAGCAAGCACACAAACCCAGGTCAGGAACCCGCACCGTTCCATCAAAAAAGGGCGTCCAAAAGAGGTGAGATACAAATCGGGGTTGGAAATTCAAGCAAAACACAAGAAAACAAAGAAAGGGACGGGCAATCTGTAAGCAACTATGGAGGACTGTAACTTGGGTGTTGGTGACATTTTTGTAAGGTAGATGGAGTAGATTTTTAAAAATGGGAGAATGACTATTGGTGGGCATCAGAATTTGAAGAAAATGTCATGAATGAATGACTATAATTGCCATGTGTGTGCTACTAAATCTGCCATGCAACTTCCATCGAATCTGCCATGTTATTTCTACTGAATCTGCCATCGCATTGTTTTCTTCCCACACATATTGTATTGTATGCATACTATGAACAAGCTAGTTGAAACGATCACGTGCAAAAAATATGAGATAGCGGCTGCTTCTGAGATACCATGCTAACCGATACAGTTAGCAATGCAAAAAACCCAAAAACCAAAAAATAGAACGATTACTTTCACTAACCGTGTCTGATCAACTATAGTTGCCATGTTTCAGGCATCATAGACGCATTCAAACACCCAGCTGGTACTACCAACCACAAACACATAATAGTAGTGAACATAAATGTAGCTGTTCTCACACCTAAGCAGGTTCACATCCACACATATATTACAAATATTCAAATGGCACTCACACGCCACCACTATATACTAGACTACGGGGGGGTGCATGTCATAACATAGCACACGGACATAGTTTTAAAAGAACAAGTTGATACCTTACATTCGTCAGCCACAGAATGTAAGGTAGGCATGCGATATGGAGCATCACGTGATCACTTGTACTTCTTGTTGACTTTTTTGATAGATTCCTCTATGAACTCTCGTGTGTTGGCCCGCGTGTTGAAATTTTCATTCATCAACCAGTTCCATGTGTATATTTTACGGAGCTCCAAGACCATTGCAGCTGTGACGACAGGGACCTGTCGACCTTCCCACTTTGCAAGGTATTCCAACGTGTGAAAGCCACATTCATGCCTGTAAAGAAAAGAATCAGGTGAACTGAAGAGAACAGAAAAAACATAAAATTCAATGCAGAGGTGACAAAAGGTTTAGGATTGGTGTGGAGGACACATCAAAAAGATAGTAATTATCGGTTTCCTTGCTTCGTAGTCGCGACATACTCGATTGGAAAATGACTGATCTGGACCTTTGAGTTTTTGTAGTGATGGTTCCATGTCTCTTTGAGGTTGTTGATGAAGAATTCAGCATGTGTAGTAAGATCTGCATAAGCTTCTGAACGCATTGAATCAAGCACCTCAAATCGTTGGTTCTTCAGGTCAAGGCAAATCGTGTAGTGGTGACCACACTTGTCATGTGGGTCATGTGGTGCAAGCTCCTGGAACATGGGGAACAGTACCTGCAAGTAAAAAAGACGAACGAAAAAGCAGACTTCACATCAAAATCAGATTGATGTAGTTGAAAAAATGATATGTAAAATTATTGCCAGATGCATAAAGAGATATATGAATAGCCAAGCATCAACTGGTTAAAGTGAACGCGTCAAAAATGTTTATTTGCCATGTGTAATTAAAAGAAGTTGCCATCCATGTATAAACAAAGTTACCCAATATTTTAAGTGAAGTTGCCACATAAGTTGCATTAAAAACAGTCAAACTTATTTTAGATGGCAGTTGTTGCCACATGAAACATCTGTCACAAAACAGTATGTAGCCCACATATGAAGCATAGCTACTGACAAAACATACCATAGAAGAAAATATGTACAAACAAGAAGGAACACTCACACATTTCTTCAGTGTGAGCTTGAATTCACCATGCGCGGCAAAATGCTTCGTCAGGATTTTATGGTGGAAGTCACCATCCCATATTTTGCAGGTCACGTTGTACTGCATGATCGTCTTGTCGGGGCAATATCCATATGTCTGTTGATGAAGTCAATCCCACACGCAACTACATTCTTTGACATTTTACCGAGTGGCCTCATAGACTCAGCAAGATCACCCAGGTCGACGTACATCGCATCACATTGTATGGTTTTGGTTCTGTCCAAACATGAGTTGTATGAAAATGATATAACATGAAAGAATCATGTCTACTAAATAAAAATAAAAATAAAACATAAACAACGCATGTTTGTAATAGCAAAGAAAAAATATCAGAGAAAAGCAAGTGAGGGGTTATGTGGTGTGGACATTACGCTTTCAGCTCCTTCATGTGCTTGTTGTTGGACCTCGCATTTCCAAAATGCTTGACAATATCGTAAAGATGGTTCTGCTCCTTTGTGACCTTAACTTCGGGCTCATAGTCATCCGCGGGGGGTGCGTGAACTACCCTATGCTGCCTCACAGGTCCAGGGGTGGCACTTCTAACGGTATCCTCGGATACTGACTCAGCAGGCACATTAGAACTTGATTGCCCCTGACCCCGTGATGACCTCCTCTTCAATGCTTCCTCCTCAATCCTGCGATAAGCTTCATCAAGTAACGGCGAAATCTCCTCAGGGGTGGCTGCAAGGATCAAACAGTGGGTTAGGGAACTTGGAAATAACAAGTTATTGTGAAAAAGAGTGCAGAGTGTGAACTATAGGTGCAAATTAGAGAGTATCCATGTGGAAATAACTCCAGTTGCCATATGCATTGCACTACAGTTGCCATGTCGTAGCAACTCCAGTTGCCATTTGCTTTGCTAATGGAATTGCAACATGGCAGCAACTGTAGGTGCCATGTTGCAGCAACTCCAGTTGCCATGTGCATCTAATGAGATTTGCCATCACCAGTAAGAAACCAAAAAAGCTTGTGACAAACGTCAGACTAGAAAAATGTAGGAAAAAATGATAAACACACAAAAAATGTACCTTGCACTATCGGCTCTACAAACTTCACAGCCTTCCTGCCATCAGCTATTGGTTGCGCCATCATTGGGGTCATGCCTGTTGGGAAAGCAAAGGAAACAGGCACAAGATCCTGCACCACTGGTTCATCTTGACTGTGATCGATGCCAAGGATAAAGCTCGGTGGGGTGAAAGCCATTGGGTGCCTCTTCTGCCTACCAGCCGGATCGCAAACAAGTTGCTTGGCAGAATCCAGGGGTGACAGATCAACAAACATTTCTGCCACGTATGCTGCAGAATCATCAGGCTTATTAGTAGGGCAGGACATGCTGTCAGCGGTATCAATCGCAACTTTCTTGTCAATCTTCTTGTTTGGGTTGTAGGGGACACCAATGTTGACTAGGAGCTTAGAAGTGCGCAGATTTAAGCTGGGGTTCTCCACGGCGGTGAAAGACGCGGTCTGCTCCGGACG
Source organism: Hordeum marinum (assembly GCA_022496015.1). Classification (NCBI taxonomy): domain Eukaryota; kingdom Viridiplantae; phylum Streptophyta; class Magnoliopsida; order Poales; family Poaceae; genus Hordeum; species Hordeum marinum. Next base: position 448,687,414 of record CM039676.1, read on the forward strand.
TTCACCTCCTTCAGTCATGCATGGCTTGCCACCTACGTCGGTTGTACTCCGGACTTCTGTTTTCCCCATAACATTGCTTTTGGCAGGAGGTGGGAATAGTGTCAAGGCAGGCACATAACCAAAGTCATCTTTGCTGCTCCTAGCTACAACAGTTGCATTGGATATGTCTGCAAGATGCTTGCGGGGGCTACGCCGCCCAGGTGGAAGACCAGCTCGCGCAACGGTCGTCGTAGCAGCCTTTGGACCACCAGAAGTTGGAGCTGTTGTGCCATGAGTCTCACCTATGGATGGCATCTCATTCTGAATTGTGGCCGCAACCCCTTCTTTTGTGGACGCTGAAGTACCACTAATTGCACGCCTGGAATCCGTATCAGATGAGCGGGAATCTTCCTTGTTTAGGTTGATCTCAGTAGTGTCCACTTCAACACTTGCTGATCGGGTGGCATGGGTCACAACAACATCCCTCATTGCCACCAGTGTGGGCAATATCTCATCAGTCCTGGTAGATACAGACTCATCACTCCCAGATGTACGGATGCCTGTTGTTGTAGTCTGCACATCTGCAACCGGCGGAGATGGTCGGTCGCTTGCATCAGAGCTAGTGGGAACAGTGGGCGGTACAACAGCAGATTTGTCGACTGGTGCCTCATGAACATCTAAGTTGTCACTTGTCGATAGCTTGGAATGAATGCGTTCGAGTGGGTCTCTAGGGTTGTGCTTGGTCACGCGTGTAGTAGTCTTCTTCACCCTACAAGAAAGCACATGAAGAGTATAAAAAAGTGAACAAAATAATTGCCATGGTAGTCATCATAAAAATGAAAAGTGTGTGATGTGCCAGAGCTGCCATTTGAGAACAAGGTATGGGTGAGCACACATGACAATGTAGGTGGTGGAGGTCAGTGGAAAGCTGCTAGTTGCCATATCAGTGGAATAAGAAATTGCCATGTGGTGTAGTCAGCAGTTGCCATACAGAACAAGCAGAAGTTGCCATGCAGCAAAAAAATAGATCATGAGAAACAGCAGTTGCCATGTGGGACTGATGGCAGTAGCCCATGTGGCAAGCCGGACAGCTGCCATGAGAAGCAGACGGTAGTTTCCACATAAATATATCAAGTAAAAAAGTTGTGTATGATCTAGAATGCATCAAGCAAAAAAATAGCGCTACGACAATGAAAAACAGGGAGAACCTACTTCTTGATTGTCTTCCTCAAGTCTTCCAACACGACAGGATCCCTGGTGTTGGACATCGACATACGAGGAGACGCCCTAGTGAAAGTGGTGTCACTAGCAGTGGGAGCACCCGTGTTCAATAGGGCAGAAACACGGGTTGGCGTTGGTGCTTGTTTCTTCTTAACTGCTCATCCACCAGCTGTCGCCTCACTGCACGTAGAAAGAATGGCAAAAAAGGATACCAAGTGTGAGACACAAAAATCATGCCGCACTTAGCAAACAATGAAAAAAGGTCGGTCTTTTAAAAAGGAGGGACAAACAAAACACTAAATAGATGTCGAACCTCCTCCTAGCAGCTACGGGATCGGTCCTAGACCACTTGCCAACAGAGCCCTGCCCAACATCCTCTGGAGCCCTGCCCCTCTTTGAGGGCGACACCCCTATGTCTCTCGAAACTGTTTGTTTAATGGCTTCCTCTGGTGGAGGAACATTTGCTGCAGCCTTATCCTTCTTACCACCTGCACGAACTTCAATATGTTCATCATCGTCGGTTTCATGTTGCACATTATCCATGTCATCGTCATCATCCTTGTCGAGACCAGCATCTCCATCTAGCTCATCTTGCGTATCAGGGAGCTCCTGTGAGCTGTTGTAGTCATACCGGCCATGGCAACCAGTTGGTCGATGTGTCCATTCTCCAACAAATGATGTGGACTGCCTCGCAACCACGTCACTATCAGAGCCATTAAGTGTCGTCCAACCCTCAACCAACTTCCCGAGCAAGCCGGTCATGCCAGAAGCAAACTGCCCAACTAGATGCTCAACAGGTGCCCTCGCCTGAGCACAAAACAAAAGGTAGCAATAACCAAACATATTAGAGTCACGTGCGTAGGAACCAAAAAAACCAAAAAACCATAGAGATATATCAAAATGCAAACATAAAAATATTTTCAAAAAACAAAATAAACATTCTTGATTACCTCAGTAAGACAAGATGGAGTTGAATGCGCATCCATCCACTTGCCAAAGTTTTGTGGCCCACCAAACACACTGTAGTCTATAGCATGCTTGGCCATCATCTAGAAACAAGCAAAACAACTAAGATGTAAGAGAGAGAATAAGGAGCAGTGACTAACAATTCATGTATTGCAAAAAGAGGAAAAAAGAAGGAGTTTCGACATGGATGGCAAAGTTGTCGTATGGGGTCAGACATGGGTTGTTGGAAATATGCCCTAGAGGCAATAATAAATTAGTTATTATCATATTTCCTTGTTCATGATAATCGTTTATTATCCATGCTATAATTGTGTTGATCGAAAATTCACATACATGTGTGGATACATAGACAACACCATGTCCCTAGTATGCCTCTAATAGACTAGCTCGTTGATCAAAGATGGCTATGGTTTCCTAGTCATGGACATGAGATGTCATTTGGTAAAAGCATCACATCACTAGGAGAATGATGTGATGGACAAGACCCAAACTACAAATGTAGCATATGATCGTGTCAGTTTATTGCTACTGTTTTCTATATGTCAAGTATATGTTCCTATGACCATGAGATCATGCAACTCGCTGACACCGGAGGAGTACCTTGTGTGTATCAAACGTCGCAACGTAACTGGGTGACTATAAAGGTGCTCTACAGGTATCTTCGAGGGTGTCTGTTGGGTTGGCATGGATCAAGACTAGGCTTTGTTACTCCGTGTGACGGAGAGGTATCTCAGGGCCCACTCGGTAATACAACATCATAATAAGCCTTGCAAGCAATGTGACTAAGTGTTAGTCACGGGATCTTGTATTACATAACGAGTAAAGAGACTTTCCAGTAACGAGGTTGAACTAGGTATGGAGATACCGACGATCGAATCTCGGGCAAGTAACATACCGAAGAACAAAGGGAACATCATACGGGATTAACTGAATCCTTGACATAAAGGTTCGACCGATAAAGATATTCGTAGAATATGTAGGAACCAATATGGGCATCCAGGTCCCGCTATTGGTTATTAACCGTAGAGGTGTCTCGGTCATGTCTACATAGTTCTCGAACCCACAGGGTCTGCACACTTAAGGTCCGGTGACCTTTTGGTAGTATAGAGTTATGTATGGTGGTGACCGAAGTTTGTTCGGAGTCCCGGATGATATCTCGGACATCACAAGGAGCTCTGGAATGGTCCGAATGTAAATATTGATATATAGTAAGTCCTATTTTGGTCACCGGAAAAGTTTCGGGCTCATCGGTAGTGTACCGGGAGTGCCGGTAGTGTACCGGGAGACCATCGGGAGGGGTATTTCGACCCAAGAGGCTACATGGGCTGTGGGAGAGTGAATACCAGCCCTTAGTGGGCTGGTAGAAGTCCCACACAAGGCCCATGCGGCTGGGAGAGAAAACCCAAAGAGAAAAAGGTGGAAAAAGGCAAAATAGGGAGGAATCCGTTGAGATGACACCGTGTGAAGTATGGTTTGATAGAAACCTAAGTTGTCATTTCTTAATGTTTGGGGCTGCAACACTTATGTGAAAAAGGTTTTCACCTAATGAGCTTGAACCCAAAGCGGACAAATGCATCTTCATAGAATACCCTAAAGACATTTGGGTAAACCTTCTATCTCAGATCCAAGCATAAAGTGTTTGTTGCTAAAACTGGGTCCTTTCTCGAGAAAGAGTTTCTCTCGAAAGAATTGAGTGGGAGGAAGATAGAACATGATGAGGTTGTTGAACCTTTGTTCAACCAGAGAGTAGCGCAGTGCAGGAATTTGTTTCTGTGAAGCCTACGTTAGTTGAAGAGGAAGTTAATGATGATGATCATGAAGCTTCAGATCAAGTTACTATCGAACCTCATAGGTCTACAAGGATGTGTACTGCTCCTGAGCGGTACGACAACCCTGTCTTGGAGGTCATGTTGTTGGACAACGATGAATCTACAGGCTATGGAGAAGCGAGGATGGGCCTAGATTTCGACAAATGGTTAGAGGCCATGAAATCCGAGAAAGGATCCATGTATGAAAACCAAGTATAGACTTTGGTAGACTTGCTCGTTGGACGGCAGGTCGTTGAGTACAAATGGATGTTTAAAATGAAGACAGACGCTCATGGTAAATGTCACCATTTGTAAAGCTCGACTTCTTGCAAAGAAGTTTATGACAAGTTCAAGTAGTTGACTGCGATGAGACTTTCTCACTCGTTGCGATGCTAAAGTCTGTTGGAATTATGTTAGCAGTTGCTGCATTTTTCAATTATGAAATCTGGCAGATGGATATCAAAACATAGTTTCCTTAACGGTTTACTTGAGGAAAGGTTGTATGTGATACAACCAGAAGGTTTTGTCAGTCCTAAGGATGCTAAAAGGTGTGCAAGCTTCAGTGATTCTTCTATGAACTGAAGCAAGCATCTCGGAGTTGGAATATACACTTTGATGAGGTGATCAAAGTTTTTGAGTCTATACAAAGTTTACGAGAAACTTGTATTTACAATAAAGTGAGTGGGAGCACTATAGAATTTCTGATAAGTATATGTGGATGACATATTGTTGATCGGAAATGATGTAGAATTTCTGGAAAGCATAAATGGTTGTTTGAAAAGAGTTTTTTTCAAAGGAAGACCTGGATAAAGCTACCTAATTGTGAGCATCAAGATCTATAGAGATAGATCAAGATGCTTGATGAGACTTTCAATGAGTACATACCTTGACAAGATTTTGAAAGAGTTCAAAATGAATCAGTCAGAGAAAGAGTTCTCGCCTGATTTGCGAGGTGTGAAGTTGAGTGAGACTCAAAGCTCGACAATGGTAGAAGAAAGAGAAAGGACGAATGTCGTCCCCTATGCCTTAGCCATAGGCTCTGTATAGTATGCCATGCTGTGTACCGCACCTATGTGTACCTTGCCATGAGTCCGTCAAGGGGTACAAGAGTGATCCAGAAGTGGATCACCGGACAGCAGTCAATATTATCCTTAATGAATAAAAGTCTAAGGACACGTTTCTCGATTATGGAGGTAATAAAGGGTTCGTCGTAAAGAGTTACGTCGATGCAAGCTTTAACACTAATCCGGATGACTCTTAGTAGCAATCCAGATACGTATAGTGGAGCAGCCATTTGGAATAGTACCAAGTGGAGTGTGGTAGCGGTGTTTACATTTTGACATAGAGATTTGCAAAGTACATACTGATCTGAATGTCACAAACCCGTTGACTATAAGACCTCTCTCACATGCAAAGCATGATCGAGCCCCAGAACTCAGTGGGTGTTAGATTCATAACAATGCGAATCACATGGTGATGTGAACTAGATTACTGACTCTAGTGCAAGTGGGAGACTGTTGGAAATATGCCTTAGAGGCAATAATAAATTAGTTTTTATCATATTTCCTTGTTCATGATAATCGTTTATTATCCACGCTATAATTGTGTTGATCGGAAACTCAGATACATGTGTGGATACATAGACAACACCATGTCCCTAGTATGCCTCTAATAGACTAGCTCGTTGATCAAAGATGGCTATGGTTTCCTAGTCATGAACATGAGATGTCATTTGGTAATGGAATCACATCATTAGGAGAATGATGTGATGGACAAGACCCGCTACAAACGTAGCATATGATCATGTTAGTTTATTGCTACTGTTTTCTGCATGTCAAGTATATGTTCCTATGACCATGAGATCATGCAACTCACTGACACCGGAGGAGTACCTTGTGTGTATCAAATGTTGCAATGTAACTGGGTGACTATAAAGGTGCTCTACAGGTATCTCCGAGGGTGTCTGTTGGGTTGGAATGGATCAAGACTGGGATTTGTTACTCCGTGTGACGGAGAGGTATCTCAGGGCCCACTCGGTAATATAACATCACGATAAGACTTGCAAGCAATTTGACTAAGTGTTAGTCAGAGGATCTTGTATTACGGAACGAGTAAAGAGACTTGCCAATAACAAGGTTGAACTAGGTATGGAGATACCGACGATCGAATCTCGGGCAAGTAACATACCGAAGAACAAAGGGAACATCATACGGGATTAACTGAATCCTTGACATAAAGGTTGGACCGATAAAGATCTTCTTAGAATATGTAGGAACCAATATGGGCATCCAGGTCCCGCTATTGGTTATTGACCGTAGAGGTGTCTCGGTCATGTCTACATAGTTCTCGAACCCGCAGGGTCTGCAGACTTAAGGTTCGGTGACGTTTCGTTAGTAGAGAGTTATGTATGGTGGTGAAATAAGGTTGTTCGGAGTCCCGGATGAGATCCCGGACGTCACGTGGATCTCAGGAATGGTCCGGAGGTAAAGATTGATATATACGAAGTCCTATTTTGGTCGCCGGAAAAGTTTCGGGCTCATGGGTAGTGTACCGGGAGTGCCGGTAGTGTACCGAGAGACCATCGGGAGGGGTATTTCGACCCAAGAGGCTACATGGGGTGTGGGAGAGTGAATACCAGCCCTTAGTGGGCTGGTGGAAGTCCCACACAAGGCCCATGTGGTTGGGAGAGAAAACCCAAAGAGAAAAAGGTGGAAAAAGGCAAAATAGGGAGGAATCCTAGTCCTACTAGGATTGGAGGAGGAGTCCTCCTCTCCTCCTTGATTCGGCCGAACTAAGGGCTGCCCCCTTGAGGGCCAAGCCTCCTCCTCTCTTCCTCCTATATATACTAGAGGTTTTAGGGTTTTGGCACTAGATTTTCAGCCACGTGCTACCCGTTCCCCCAGTGCATAATTTCTCCTCTAGATTGGATTTCTGCAGTGCTTAGGCAAAGCCTTGCCGGCATAGCTCCACCACCATCGTCGGAGCGCCGTCATGCTGCCGGAGAACTCTTCTACCTCTCTGCTCCCTCTTGCTGGATCAAGAAGGCAGAGATCGTCATCAAGCTGTACGTGTGGTCAACGCGGAGGTGCCGTCCGTTCGACGCTAGATCGGAAGGATCGTGATCAAGATCTCGAGATGGATCATGCTGAGTTCGCGGGACTGATCGTGATGAGTTCACGGGACTGATCGTGATGAGTTCGCGGGACGGATCGTGATTGGATCATGGGAGGCTTGGCGATTTGGATCGCGAAGACGTTCGACTACACCAACCGCGTTTCTTAACGCTTCCCGCTTAGCCATCTACAAGGGTATGTAGATCCACTCTCCCTCTCATAGATGCTCATCACCATGGATAGATCTTGCATGTGCGTTGGAATTTTTTTGTTTCCCATGCAATGTTCCCCAACAATGTTATCAGAGCTAGGTCTATGTGTAGATGAGATCTCGAGTAGAACACAAAGAGTTTGTGGGCGTTGATACTTAGATTGCTTCCTCCCTTGGTCGTGTTTTGGTTAGCGGTATTGTGAGATGAAGCAGCCCAGACCAACATTACTCGTACGCTTATGAGAGACCGGTTCCCTCAACTGCAACTTGTTGCATAGATGGCTTGCGGGTGCCAGTTTCTCTCACTTTAGTTGAATCGGATTCGACAAAGGCGGTCCTTGAGAAGGTTGAAAAGCAACTAGTGTATCACCGCTGTGGTTTTTGCGTAGATGAGAATTGTTCTTGCTAGATACCCGTAGCAGCCACATAAAACATGCAACAACAATTAGAGGACGTCTAACTTGTTTTTGCAGGGTATGTTGTGATGTGATATGGCCAATTACATGATGTGATATATGTGATGTATGAGATGATCATGTGTTGTATAGAATATCACGACTTGCATGTCGATGAGTACGGCAACCAGCAAGAACTTGATGAGGTTGTTGAACCTTTGTTCAACCAGAGAGTAGTGCAGCGCAAGAATTTGTTTCTGTGAAGCCTACGTTAGTTGAAGAGGAAGTTAATGATGATGATCATGAAGCTTCGGATCAAGTTACTATCAAACCTCGTAGGTCGACAAGGATGTGTACTGCTCCTGAGTGGTACGACAACCCTGTCTTGGAGGTCATGTTGTTGGACAACGATGAACCTACAAGCTATGGAGAAGCGAGGATGGGCCCGGATTCCGACAAATGGTTAGAGGCCATGAAATCCGAGAAAGGATCCATGTATGAAAACCAAGTATAGACTTTGGTAGACTTGCTCGTTGGACGGCAGGTCGTTGAGTACAAATGGATGTTTAAAATGAAGACAGACGCTCATGGTAAATGTCACCATTTGTAAAGCTCGACTTCTTGCAAAGAAGTTTATGACAAGTTAAAGGAGTTGACTGCGATGAGACTTTCTCACTCGTTGCGATGCTAAAGTCTGTTGGAATTATGTTAGCAGTTGCTGCATTTTTCAATTATGAAATCTGGCAGATGGATATCAAAACATAGTTTCCTTAACGGTTTACTTGAGGAAAGGTTGTATGTGATACAACCAGAAGGTTTTGTCAGTCCTAAGGATGCTAAAAGGTGTGCAAGCTTCAGTGATTCTTCTATGAACTGAAGCAAGCATCTCGGAGTTGGAATATACACTTTGATGAGGTGATCAAAGTTTTTGAGTCTATACAAAGTTTACGAGAAACTTGTATTTACAATAAAGTGAGTGGGAGCACTATAGAATTTCTGATAAGTATATGTGGATGACATATTGTTGATCGGAAATGATGTAGAATTTCTGGAAAGTATAAACGGTTGTTTGAAAAGAGTTTTTTCAAAGGAAGACCTGGATAAAGCTACCTAACTGTTGAGCATCAAGATCTATAGAGATAGATCAAGATGCTTGATGAGACTTTCAATGAGTACATATCTTGACAAGATTTTGAAAGAGTTCAAAATGGATCAGTCAGAGAAAGATTTCTCGCCTGATTTGCGAGGTGTGAAGTTGAGTGAGACTCAAAGCTCGACAATGGTAGAAGAAAGAGAAAGGACAAATGTCGTCCCCTATGCCTTAGCCACGAGCTCTGTATAGTATGCCATGTTGTGTACCGCACCGGTGTGTGACTTGCCATGAGTCCGTCAAGGGGTACAAGATTGATCCAAAAGTGGATCACTGGACAATGGTCAATATTATCCTTAGTGACTAAAAGACTAAGAAAGCGTTTCTCGATTATGGAGGTGATAAAGGGTTCGTCGTAAAGAGTTACGTCGATGCAAGCTTTAACACTAATTCGGATGACTCTTAGTAGCAATCCGGATACGTATAGTGGAGCAACCATTTGGAATAGTACCAAGTGGAGTGTGGTAGCAGTGTTTACAGTTTGACATAAAGATTTGCAAAGTACATACGGGGGTCTGAATGTCGCAGACGCGTTGACTATAAGACCTCTCTCACATGCAAAGCATGATCGAGCCCCAGAACTCAGTGGGTGTTAGATTCATAACAATGCGAATCACATGGTGATGTGAACTAGATTATTGACTCTAGTACAAGTGGGAGACTGTTCGAAATATGCCCTAGAGGCAATAATAAATTAGTTATTATCATATTTCCTTGTTCATGATAATTGTTTATTATCCATGCTATAATTGTGTTGATCGGAAACTCAGATACATGTGTGGGTACATAGAAAACACCATGTCCCTAGTATGCCTCTAATAGACTAGCTCGTTGATCAAAGATGGCTATGGTTTCCTAGTCATGGACATGAGATGTCATTTGGTAACGGGATCACGTCATTAGGAGAATGATGTGATGGAGAAGACCCAAACTACAAATGTAGCATATGATTGTGTCAGTTTATTGCTACTGTTTTCTCCATGTCAAGTATATGTTCCTATGACCATGAGATCATGCAACTCACTGACACCGGAGGAGTACCTTGTGTGTATCAAACCTCGCAACATAACTCGGTGACTATAAAGGTGCTCTACATGTATCTCCAAGGGTGTCTGTTGGGTTGGCATGGATCAAGACTAGGATTTGTTACTCCGTGTGACGGAGAGGTATCTTAGGGCCCACTCGGTAATACAACATCACAATAAGCCTTGCAAGAAATGTGACTAAGTGTTAGTCACGGGATCTTGTATTACGGAACGAGTAAAGAGACTTGCCAGTAACGAGGTTGAACTAGGTATGGAGATACCAACGATCGAATCTCGGGCAAGTAACATACCGAAGAACAAAGGGAACATCATACGAGATTAACTGAATCCTTGACATAAAGGTTTGACCGATAAATATCTTCGTAGAATATGTAGGAACCAATATGGGCATCCAGGTCCCGCTATTGGTTATTGACCGTAGAGGTGTCTCGGTCATGTCTACACAGTTCTCGAACCCGCAGGGTCTGCACACTTAAGGTTCGGTGACGTTTCGTTAGTAGAGAGTTATGTATGGTGGTTACTGAAGGTTGTTCGGAGTCCCGGATGAGATCCCGTACATCACCAGGAGCTCCGGAATGGTCCGGAGGTAAAGATTGATATATACGAAGTCCTATTTTGGTCGCCAGAAAAGTTTTGGGCTCATCGGTAGTGTACCGAGAGTGCTGGTAGTGTACCGGGAGACCATCGGGAGGGGTATTTCGACCCAAGAGGCTACGTGGGTTGTGGGAGAGTGAATACCAGCCCTCAGTGGGCTAGTGGAAGTTCCACACAAGGCCCATACGGCTGGAAGAGAAAATCCAAAGAGAAAAAGGTGGAAAAAGGCAAAATAGGGAGGAATCCTAGTCCTACTAGGATTGGAGGAGGAGTCCTCCTCTCCTCCTTGATTCGGCCAAACCAAGGACTGGCCCCTTGAGGGCCAAGCCTCCTCCTCTATTCCTCCTATATATACTAGAGGTTTTAGGGTTTTTGGCACTAGATTTTCAGCCACGTGCTACTCGTTCCTTGAGTGCATAGTTTCTTCTCTAGATCGGATTTATGCAGTGCTTAGGCGAAGCCCTGTCGGAATAGCTCCACCATCATCGCCGGAGTGCCGTCATGCTGCCAGAGAACTCTTCTACCTCTCCGCTCCCTCTTGCTGGATCAAGAAGGCGGAGATCGTCATCAAGCTGTACGTGTGCTGAACGCGGAGGTGCCGTCCGTTCGGCGCTAGATCGGAAGGACCATGATCAAGATCGCGAGACGGATCGTGATGAGTTCGCGGGACGAATCGTGATGAGTTCGCGGGACAGATCGTGATTGGATCGCGGGACGCTCGACGATTTGGATCGTGAAGACGTTCGACTACACCAACCGCGTTTCTTAACGCTTCCCGCTTAGCGATCTACAAGGGTATGTAGATCCACTCTCCCTCTCGTAGATGCTCATCACCATGGATAGATCTTGCGTGTGCGTAGGAGTTTTTTTTGCTGCCTACAGATTAAGACGATCGACGTACATGAGCTGGTATACACAACAAAAAATAAAGCTATGTGAGTTGCCATCATGCTATGCTGAAGAGAAAGCTTATGTAGTTTCCTTGAGTCATCAAGTTGAAGGGAATGAAAAAAAAGATTTGCCATCTATCTATGTTAGTTGCCATCATGCTGTGTGGCAGTTGCCATCTTGGTATGCTGATAGCTGCCACCAGCTCAACATCATGGTTGCTATGCAGATTGTATAAAAGAGAATGAATGTATGAAATGAACACTTTCTTGTGTTGTTGAAAAATGCTATTGCCTTGTAGGCAGCAACTATAAATGCCATGGATCAAACAAAAAGTCACTTTCACATGTAAAAGATTCACATAAAAAAAATGAAAACAAAGGGTTGACATGCACGATCTTGTACGGTTCACACTTATCAACAACTGCGATGTTGATTTAGGAAAGCAATTAACCGTGATAAGAGTATTTGCAAAAGAGTATGGAAAAAATACCATTAGGTGCAAGCGACAAACCTTCTGGTACATCTTGTTTGAAAATGCATCATGCAGGAAGTCAGCGATGAATTTACACCAATTCATGTTCTTAACGTCTTTCAGCTTCGCCTGCACAACACAATTTCAGGACAAAAAGTTGCTGCATCAGCATTCAAATGACAAACATCAAAATACTGGCAGTGACTAGCTTCAGATGACATCAAAATCAAAAGATTGAATGGAAAGAGAAGTAGAAAGAGCATTCACCAGGATGGGGAAGCACTTGTTGCTTGGGCGAAGAGATGTGGTAGGCGCAAAGATAGTTGAGATCAAGTACATGAGCAGCTTCATCTTAAATACATCGCCATGGATTTTCATGCCCTCCAGCGAAGTTGCCAGCACGGTCGTATTCGGTATGGATGCCATCCCAGGAAAGAAACGGACGGACAAGACTTCCTCAATCTTATTATTCACCTTATATGGGACTTTGATCTCTCCACGGGGCACACCCAGAGTGCAGAACACAGATTCCTCATCCAAAGGCATTCTTCCACGTCCCTGAATCACGAATTCCCTGGAGGCAGGATCATAAATCTCATCGAGCCAGTCACATACATGGGTCACTAGGTTCTTGCACCGAACATCCATGAGAGCCTGCATCCCCATCTCACTAACAACTCCCTTCTGCTCATCAGTAAATCCCTCAGTCAATATAGTCAGGCATTCTTGCGAAGCCCTATTGTGATAACGTTTCTTCTTCTACATAACAGAAAATGGATCATTTGTTGCCATGTTCACTGTCATGAAAATTTAGTTCTAATGAAAGATTGAAAACTCAATGTGACATTAAAAACATATGGGGGTGAAAAGTGACCTCATCGCCATCTTTTGTCCGACCAGTCGCGCGATTCTGTTGCGGTAACTCCATGAAGTCATCATCATCATCTTGATGGTCGCGCAAGCCATTGTGCTACGGTAAGAACAAATCACACGTTAGGGTGAAATGAAAACACAGCTCACGGATACGAAAAGAAATGCATCAAGTAAATATTCGCTAGATATCATCGATGAACAAAAATGAAAACTCCATGGTTGCCCCAAAGTTTACGCATCTGAAGAGGGCAGTAATTGCCATCTGCTGAAGATGCACAAAAAGGCAGAAAAATGATCAAATGGAAAAAAATTGCATAAACATGGCAACTGGACGTGTATGTGCTTCTGAAGGAGGTAGTTGCCAGCTAGCAGAACCTACTTGCCATGTTGGCTCCAATGAAAGTGGCAAATGAGGCAAAGCATAGGAATACCCACCCCCTAGGATTGTCCAACATGAAATGTGGCAACTAACACACTGGCTTCATAAAAAATATACAGATCATAAGGCACTTCAAATATGTTCAAGTTGCCATGTTAACACAAGGCACTTCAAAAAAGGGCAGACAACTTCCACTGCACAACATATAATGTGGCAACTCACACCCTGACCTCATATAAAAATAAGTTGCCATGTATTCACATAATGTACTAGGGTCAAGTTGTCATGTTAACAGAAGACACTTCAAAAAAGGGCAGCAAACTTCCACTACACAACATATAATGTGGCAAATCATACCCTGACCTCATATAAAATGAGTTGCCATGTAATACATTTAAATATGTTCAGCTATCACAAGTCAGCATGGCAAACGCAATTGAGTCTATTGTAAAGTGAATTTGCCATTATCCTGCATATGACATGGCAACAGGCATAGTGCATTCACAAAATTAGTTGCCACATGAAAAGCATAGTCGTGGCAACTGACACGGTTGATCAGAAAATTAGTTGCCATCAGTGATGATAATTGTTGAAAATGCCATGATAGCCATTATCCTACACTTTGAAATGCACCTACCTAGATCTAGGGTTCATTCGCAACTATCATACCCTGAATTCAACAAACAAAAACTCCCTACACTGTTGGCCATAGCATTTCGAGGCAAATCATAACTAACATATAGAAAATCGCCCGCTCAGTCGCAAGGCAAAAGCCGGATGTGGCTGCGGACCGACCGAGCCACACCGACATGACTGCCACCACGACAGCGACGAAACTGCGCAATGCCACCCTAAATGGAAAGCACGCGACTCCACCGCCAACGGAGACGCCGGAGCACCGTGAATCAGCCGGAATCTTAAGGAAACTCGAGCGGAAACTGACCACAGAGGGAGGGGGCGGAAATCGCAGGCAGGAATGTGAGCACAGGAGGGAGCCTTACCTTCAATATGCGGCTGCTCCGACGACGACACTCCGGTCCGGCGAGCCCCACCAATGGCCGCGAATGCGGTCAACTCTTTCGCCGTCGCCGCTGCCTTCTCCTCCCGGTTTCTCCTCAATCGAATGCAACTGGTGTGGATAGTGGGTTGGGGAGTAATGAATGGGGAGGAGAGTAAATGAACCGCGAGGGGAGAGCAAAGTGGCAAGACGTGGGAGACGGCAACCGCAGTAGGGTGTGACGTGCGGGCGCGACGACAGTTCCACTGCACGCCCCGACTCGCAACCGCTGACCTCGGAGGAAAAACCGGCGTGCGGACGAACTGCCTACACGCCACACACGTGACTTGTCCTGCGTGACACAGGAAATCCACCTTTTCGTGCCAAGATTCGTGCAAAAAACAGTGGATGACGATCGAGACGTGTGAGTGAGTTGGGTAACGCCCACGTATGGCGTTAGTGTTAAGAGACAATCGAAGCTCCGCGTCCTCCTCGGGAGAGAGGAAAAAAAGAAGCAGAAACGAGTCTTCTCACGGGTCTAAACAAGGCTGGGGCTTTGTGGAGAAAATGGCCCAGCACTCACTGGCCCAACGCACCACCACATTTCTTCCTCGCGGCCCGCCGGCCAGGCCGCGCCGAGCGACAACAAAAGCCGCGACCCGCCGGCCTCCGCACTACTCCCCAAACCCCAGACGAAACCCTAGCCTGCCTCCCAGGAGCGCCGAGTCCCTCCGTCCCCAACAGGTGGGTGGCGGCGCTGAGCCCTTCTTCTCCTCCCCGCATCCGCATCTCTTCCCTTCTTCCGCCCGCGGCCTCGCTAATCCTCGAATCCCCTCTTCCTGTTTCAGATCTACGCGCGCGAGGTTCGGTTCGGTCTTCGGAGCTCGAGATATGGCGTAAGTCTCCCACCCGAATCTCCAGGGTTTGTAATCCGACTGCGGCGCCGTGTATTTGCCTGGTTTGGCCGTGTAGTAGAATCCGTGGATACGAGGCGTGTGGTTGTTTGTGCTATCTGTTGCATTATTTTGGAGGAATGTGCTACTGTTATGGAGAAGGCCGTCTTTGAGATTTCAGGCCATGTTGTTGAGGGCGGCATGCTCATGCTTGATTGATTCTGTGTAGCCGTCTAATTGCTCGAGGTGTTCCCGTTTGATAGATCCCGTCTAGTTGCCTAATTTGGTTTTGGTCGATCTCGTGCAGCTTAGTTTATCTAATTTAGAGAAGAAACTGCGAACGTGTCACCTGTGGTTTTAAGCGGGCTGAGAGGTGGTACCTGCCATGCAAAGTACCCGGTCAGGATCAGCTGATGCTGATGTGGAGATTATTGTGCTTGCTGTGAGTTGAAATGGTCTGTTCTGATTGCAGTCTTGCAGATCTTATGTATAATTGTCATGCATAGTTGCATGTTATAGCTGTAGTGTAACCAATATTGTAGCCTTGTAGTAACACAACCGGATAAAGGATGCTGTACCAACTACCTTTTTCCTGTTGTGGATTTGATTGTTATCTTACTTTAATATGTAATATAGGTAACTATAGCAAGTGTGCATGTTTTATCATGAAGTCGTCATTTGGTCATTATGTGAATCATTGCTGTCTGAGCAGTATAACAATGTGTAATGCGGAAAGATTGCTGTACATAGAGGATGTTGTATTGAGAACTAATCCTGAGATGGCCATTTTGTCTTTATGTGATGCCTTGCTCTTGGAGAACTGTCAATTTATTGTGTGGTGCAAATGCATGTGCTGGCTTGTTTTTTCTGTCAGACTTAGTCATTCCTTTATGTTGATCAGGGAGGAGAATGCCCCAGTTGAGGTAGCCGCTCCCGTTGCGGCCCCAACCCCTGTTCTTGGAGAGCCCATGGACTTGATGACTGCTCTGCAGCTTGTGATGAAGAAGTCAAGTGCTCATGATGGCCTTGTCAAGGGACTCCGTGAAGCTGCGAAAGCGATTGAGAAGCATGCTGCTCAGATCTGTGTGCTTGCTGAGGATTGCGACCAGCCTGATTACGTGAAGCTGGTCAAGGCACTGTGTGCTGAGCACAATGTTCACTTGGTCACTGTGCCTAGTGCCAAAACTCTTGGCGAGTGGGCTGGGGTTAGTATTCGTGTTCATCTGCTTCGCAATATTTGCATTTCTCCAAAGTTTACCTCATATTTGTCTTCATAAACGTCCTGCATGTTCATTTGCATGGTAATATTTGTGTTAATCCAATATTTACCTCATATTTGTCTTCATGAATATGTGATCTGTTGCATCTTCTTGATTTCCACTAGGTAACATAACTGGGTCTCTCTCTCTTTCTCCCTCTCTCATGTTATTAATGTCCATGCTTATGTCTGTTCATTCACTAGCCGATCTCTTTGTTTTTTTGCTTAGCTTGTAGCCTAAAGTTGGGCATGCAGTTTGATTGTTCTTCTTAGTTTGCAAACCAGCCTTGCATGGAAGCTGGAACTGCTTGCTGACGAAGTCCATTCTCTATGTTTGATGCAGCTCTGCAAGATTGACTCTGAGGGCAAGGCAAGAAAGGTGGTGGGCTGCTCATGTGTCGTTGTGAAGGTAAGGATTCCATTCTGATTGTAGTGAAAGTAGAATCCTGTTCTATTTTAGTGCAAAGAAGAATCTAATCCCAATCTAACTTTTGGCTGTTGATTCCCCTCTAACCAGGACTATGGTGAAGATTCTGAGGGTCTTCACATCGTGCAGGAGTACGTCAAGTCGCACTAGGGACATCCTTCTAGTTTCCCGATCCTTCAGGATGCTAGTAGCTTGTGTTTCTTGTCTGAAACTTGTTAGCCTATGAAAATTATCGTTGCGGTTTTGTTGAATCAGTATTTTGTTTCTGGTGCTTGGACATCATGGCTTAAATGCCAGAGATGAAGTTCTATATGATCAGAGTTTTGTGGGTGCTATCTTAATCGTATGAGATTTAAATTGTGGCTGGATGCTTGATTCTAAGTTTGCATGGAGTGTTGTCCGGTCATTATTGTGGCGAATTGTTTCACCGTCTGCCCTACTGGGTTGATAATAATTCATGGAGCTACTTCATTTGGAGAATGCTTTTGGTCTATGCTGTCATTAGTCTGTAGCTCTGTGCTCGTCCTGGTGGAACATTGTTGGTTATCCCACAAAGTTAGAGCAGTAAAATGCATTTGGTCTACTCAACATGAAGCATCGCACTGGAAATTTCCCAATCCTCTCAACACATATGACCCATACAACCATACATGCAGGTAACGATAACATTTCTAGATAAAAGCCGAGATTTCAGGTTTGTAAGAGCATGCATTTAGTAACAACGGCTCCTGCTCCACGGCAGCGCAGCTTATTGAATTAGGTTACAACTCTGAACTCTCAAACTCAAACACCACAACCAGCTACAGTTGCTTGAGGTCACAGCACACCATCTCGTTGCATCAGTACATTCTGTGTGTAGGCTTCGTTCACCAGTCTAGTCCTAAATTCTTCGAAGTGAAGAGGTCTTCCACGTAGAGAATTACTGGTCCAGACGACCTGACGAAACTCTCCATTTGAGCCCTTGCCGAATTTTCTGCAAGGTTAAAAGAGGAAGCGACCTGAGGTCAGAAAGTGACACCAAGACGAAGAAACTAAGATAACCTGTTCTGTTTTTGACATATTTTATCCCCAATTATTTTTCTCTTTATATGTAACCTAATCAACTTATGCGCAACATAGAACTGTATATGAACTTGCATATGGCCTGCTCTAATGCACGCAAACATCGATACAAACAAACAACTAGATCAATGCTTAATAAGGCAACCAAAAAGCAATGTGATCTGATCATGTCAGCTAATTTTGTGAGTTGCTTGCTTGGCATGGAAGTTCAGAGTAACAACATGTGTAAACTACAGCAGAGTCAAATTTTATCCCCAATTAATTTTCTCTTTATGCAACTTAATCAACTTCTCTGCAACATATGTCCTGCATATCGTATAAGCACTTGCATGTGAGCTGCTCTCATGCAAGCATACAACTAGATTAATGATTTCAAGGCAACCAAAAAGTAATGCGATCTGATCATGTCAGCAATGAGTCAAGTTGCTGACTTGGCATTGAAGTTCAGCTAATAACATGTGTAAACTACAGGAGAGGTAGATCAGTAATCTGTGGATCAGGACACTCACCATCTTCATTCAGTTTTTTCAGGAGCTGTGACTTAGAAGGGAGAGCGTACATTCCAGCACCAACTGCTTTCCTTATGGCCCAGCCATGGTGAGGAGCAAACACCTGAGCATAAGCCTTTGACGCTGCATCCTTCAGGGAGTTGCCTCTGAAACAGAAGAGAACGTGAGCATTCAGATAACATTTACTCAACAGGCATCTAAGTTGACAACATAATACAAGTTTTTTTTTTATCACAACATAATACAAGTGACATCACTATCCTGTTTGCAACTTGAACTTACTCTGTGACTAGTATCTGCTCAAACAGAACTTTCACCATATCAATCCCACGCTTAACCCTCAGTAGATTCCTTGTATGGCTCCCTGGCTGCCTGACAGTGCCCTTCTGAATGTCAAGCTCAACCATGGAGGGCAATGTTGAAATCGTCTTGGATGCCTCCAGCAAATCATTAACCTGCAACCACATGAGACGAAGTAATCAGACAGGATCACCAAACAAAAGCCTTGAAAAAGGGGATGCTACGATTAACTAGGTAATCGATGGCACCAAGTCAGTCATCAAGCACCCATGAGCATGTGAGGTTTCTTTAACAAGATAACATGTGAAATCCAAAATGGCTGAACACTTTGTTTGCTAAGCAGTAGTACTAAAATAAGCGCAGAAGTAGGTTGGAACTCCCAACACCTTAAGCATACATCAGAACAAGGATATCACAATACTAGCTGAAATAGATAATCTGATCCTTATGTGCACACAATAATTCCTGGCTTGATCAAGTTGAAAGTTTATTGAGACCATCTCGCCCTGAACAGGTCCAGGGGATCTCGCCCTAGCCTTAAACAGGTCCAGGGGATCACCACAATTACCTTAAAACAGAGATGTATGTACAATTAAAGCAGTAGCACTAACTCAAGTGCAGAAGTGGATAGGATTTTCTACACCTGAAGCATACACCGCAGCAACCATAGCAAACAGTAGCAAAATTAGACAGTCCTATCCTGATGAAGCACCCAATAATTGCTGCTTGACCCAGTTGAGAATTCGACAGATCATTTCAACCCAAAACTTCTAGCCTCAAACTGAACTGGATCAACGCAATTACCTTACCACATGGATGATGCACAGCTATGCAGGGTACCAATCCAGAACAAACTCAAACAGAACTTGCTAACTCGATCTGGCTGAGAATATGAGATCATTTCGCCCCGACCTCTATAAGCTTCACACAACCAACCAACCAATGTCCAGGGAATCACCAGAAATTTTACCACATACGAGCACAACGAAGCAGCATAACAGACAACCGACTCGCCCTAAGCAGCCGAGAGCTCCAACCGGGGGAGGAATCGCGAGACGCGAGCTAGAGCAGAGCAGGTAGCGGGGGGAGGAGAGGGGGGGGGGGGGGGGGCAGAGGAGGGGCGGACTTGCCTTGGCGACGTAGTCCATCTCGGCGAACTTGAAGGCGATGCCGAGGCAGCCGAAGAGGACGGAGACGTTGGAGCAGGCGCGCGAGAAGTCCCCCGCCGCCATCGCGGGCTGCTGCTGCTTGGCGACGGCCGCGAGCTGCTCGAACGACGCGCCGATCCGCCGCAGCGGCTTGTCCGCCTCGTTGGACCCCATCGGCCGGTCGCCGCGGCTCGCCGCCGGCGTCGCGGGCGGAGAGGGTGGGCGCTTGCGCTTCGAGTTTGAGAGCTTGGGCGGCGTCGGCGTCTCGGCTGATGCGTTGTGCTTTTTTTCTTCTCTGTGTGCTTTTGGTGGTTGTACGCGTTGTTGTGTGAAGAGGGCGACGGCGATGACGGCGAGGTTGGGGTCGGTCGGCCTTGTGATGGGCCTGAAAGTGAGAACTGGGCCATTCTCTGCTAGGCCCATGAAACGTAAGTACGTACTATGTTGTTTTCTTAGGAACTGGGCCGATAGAGAAAGCCCTAAAAAAAACCAAGAGGCCGAGAGGGTGGATCGAGGAGCTTCCATCCGAGCGCCCATGTCCGCGGCGGCCGCTGATCTGCCGGCGGCGTCTACGAGGAGCGAGAGGCGGAAGGAGCGGAAGAAGCAGCGCCGCCGGCGCGCGCGTAGGGAGGCGGCGGCGGCCGCTCGGGCTGCAGCAGAGGCGCTCGCCGCCGACCCAGAGGAGGGGCGTCGCCTCCGAGAGCTCGAGGAGGCTGAGGCCGACGCGTCCGCCCGCGCGCGCCGCGCCTTTGAGGACGCCGAGCGCCGCTGGCTTGAGAAGGCCGCCGAGCGTGCCGCCGAGGAGGCGGCCGCGGCGGCTGCGGAAGAAGAGGCGAGGGCCGCCGAGGCTTCCACACGGGACAAGGTCTCCTGCTGCTCACTTTACCCTGTACCTTGGCTCCTTCAGCTGAACTAGAGTATTTAACCAGCTGTTTGCTTGCTTAGAACCTAGAATACACACATACTCCGTTTCTGTTGTCGATGAACCTGCACACGCCCCTGACTCGTAATAATATAGCATAATAATCTACAGAACATGGGACAGTTTAAGGTGTATGTTGTCTAACTGACATGAACAGCACTCGTAGGATGTTGGTATTTGCTGCCTTTGATGGGAACTGTCACATAACAATAGCATAATGCAAATTAACCAGTGTTCTTGCCTTCTTGGAGATGATTGGGATTGATAATGAGTATCCAAGAGGATAATCTGGAAGAAGAAGAAGAAAGCAAAGTTTAGGGGGGAAATCCAAGCATTGATGGGGAAAAAAAAACCATTGTCCTTGCCATCTGTTTGAGCCCTTTTGGATGCCCCAGACTTGAGTTATACTTATATACTTCCCCATGATGCTGTTCACCCTACCCCATTTCAGTTCTCCGCTCCTTGGTATCTCATTGTGTAAGGACACACATGCTTGGTCCATGGCACGTGAATTTACAGATTCTGATTGTCCATTGGATATATTTTTTCATTCCGATCCACTTGATACATCATATATGCATGTTGTTTGATAACTCAATGCATGTGTTGTGTGGTTTTCATCGAAAATGTTTTACTAGCTGGTAGAATGTTTGACAACACGTTATGTTCTAATGGGTCCTGATTCTTATTGTTTCTTGGGCCATTTCAGTATAAAGATGACCACAGAGACGAGTCAGAAGATGATGGGGAATGGGAGTATGTTGAAGATGGACCAGCGGAGATCATATGGCAAGGAAATGAGATCACTGTGAAGAAGAAAAAGGTCAAAGTACCAAAGAAGGCAGAGGATAAACCACCAAGTCAAGAGGTCAAGCTTATGTTTGTGATAAAAGTTTTGTTGTCTCTTTCCTGTTGCTCAAGGATCCAGTTTTTGACTTACCATCTGAAAAGGGCATGTACAATGTCTTGCAGGAAGAGAGACCTACATCAAATCCACTGCCACCTCAGTCTGTAGCTGTTGCTTCTCAGAGGAGAGAACCTTCCTTGTCTGCTCGAGAAGTACTTGAGAAAGTTGCTCAAGAGACTCCAAATTTCGGAACTGAACAGGTATACTCCATGGTTCTCTTTTCAGCTGGACAGGGATGGGTTTACTTCTATTGCAAAACATAGGAAGACAAAGTCCCAATATCTAATCAACACTTTTGCCTATATTTGCACCAATGTAACGGCTATGTTTACTTTCTCTGTAGGATAAGGCCCATTGCCCATTTTACCTCAAGACAGCAGCTTGTCGCTTTGGAGTGCGCTGCAGCAGAGTTCATTTCTACCCAGACAAATCATGCACATTGCTCATGAAAAACATGTATAATGGTCCGGGCCTTGTTTTGGAACAAGATGAAGGGCTTGAGGTTTGTTAGAGGACAATCCCTTGCAAACAAATTGGTATCCTGAACTATTCTGTGTTTTGGCACAATCTTTTAGTATTGTTCACCCTCACTTTCATGGACAGTTTATACTCATTAGAATACTTATTCCCAACCTGCTCACTGTTTTAAGATTATACTCCCTCCCTTTAGGTTTGTTAGGCTCATCTCAAAAAATCTGAATTGTCAGTTTTGGAAGGCCCCTCGCTTTAGGAATAGGCAAATATTAAGTACAGTCACATTAATTTCTGTCTCAATGTGGGACCAACCAATGCATGGAGGAGTGACCATGCATGCTGCATTAATACATGGTCCATCACTTAATTAGATCCTCCTTGGTTACAGTGTTTTTTTAGATGAGCCAAATGGATTAAGCTTAAACTTTGTGCAGTACAATGAACAACCATAGGTGGAAATAACTGGTTACTTTAATTCTTTTGTAAGTTCTCTTCCAAGTGTTAAAATATACCTGTTGCTCTTTAGAAGTTTTGCTTGATCTTCTGGCTACTCTCAGACCTGTGACATAATGCATGTTCATTGATCCATTCTCCAAGAATTCCCTCTCGAGGCAAGCAGTGACCAACCACCCAGTTGGTTTCATTTGATTGGAGACGCCGTGAACTTTCATCTGCTACCGTATCCTAAATTTTCATGTTGCTGGTGTTCCTGAGATTTGCTATGTTTTAACTTTTGAAATGGAAATACCTCCAATATTTAAAGTTTACAACATGTCTTGAATATTATTGATGAAGCAGCTCCTTGACAGTCCAATAGTACTTGTGAGATGTTCTTTTATTGGACGTGTTGATGATCATTAGGTGACAGGTGAATGTGTTTTTAACCCCTGTAGTATAGAAAATACTTTTTGATGGCAAACTATTGCTTAAGTAGGCTCTTAGTATTACTTTTGTGTTTTCTAGTTTTAATTATCTATTTCTCCCTTTATGTTTTTTCTCGTGTTTACTTCATGGGTCATGGAAGCTGCAGCTGAATGATTGATTTGATCCATAGCTAATAAGTTTTTTTATAACATCATCCAGTTTACAGACGAAGAGATTGAACAGAGCTATGAAGAATTTTATGAAGACGTGCACACAGAATTTCTAAAATTTGGTGAACTTGTCAACTTCAAGGTTCTTTTTTCTTCCTTCCCTACTGAGACTACTTGACTTTCTCTCTGGCAGCATCACTTTGTCTGTTGCAAGAATAGTACTTTATCACTAATTTTGTAGGGTTAGGTTAGTTGGTTATTAGTCTCCAAGGATGATTAAACATATGTTAAAGCGTGAGCCATAAGCATGCATGGTTAAATCATGAACCATAAGCATGCAATTAAGAGGTTATTAGTATTGGTGATTAGGAGACCAATTCTGCCAGCTATTAATATCATATATGCACGGTTTGGATTGAAAGTAACCAACACCACTGTGAGTCAATCAGGACAAACAGTTTCACCTTAATTCATGTCGGCCGCATATCTCAAACGCCTTCACCTTCACTCTAATATTCATATGTACTCTGTTCGTACCCCAACTCAGCACAACAAGCATTGCCTCTTCTACTCTTACAACTATAGATATAGATATGATTGATTATGGCTGATTCATACAATAGTATTATCAGGCTGGCTCTCTAATAATGTACTCAAGGTATTGTGTTGTTCTGTAGGTATCTAGCTTGTTCACTGTAGTTGTTCATGGCGACTTCACTTTGTTACATATGCTATACCCTAGGGACTTCTCAAATGCGGACTTGCAGAACCATTTTAACCTCACCTCAGTTCAATATGCCACCCACCAATATTGTAAAAACTAAATACAGAAAGGAAAAGGAACCTTGGACCTAGGTCTGTGCTGGATTTCTATTAATTCAAAAACAACTGTGTGGTTTGTTAGCTTGAATTTAGACATATTTGATCTGAAATGGTTACAAAAAATGTTATCACCATTCATCAGTGATTCCATTGCGCGCAACACTAAGAAGCAGAAATCTATATTTAAATTTGAATTCTAAAGTTAAACTAGGTGACACGGTGATTTTCTAAATCCCAGTCAGAGTTAGCCCTTGTATGCAGCACGGGTTTTCTCAGGTTATGCGACTTGGTCTAAGCATTTAATCTACAGCTGAACAATTAACTAATTCAAGATTCTCTTCAGTTTTTTAGTCTTCTCATGTTATTTGTTATGCTGAACTTTGCTTCTGCATAACATTTTTTCCATAGAAATAATTCCAGATATTATTTCAGGTATGTAGAAATGGATCATTCCATCTTCGAGGAAATGTCTATGTGCATTATAAAGCCTTGGATTCAGCTCTTCTTGCCTACAACAGCATGAATGGTCGATATTTTGCTGGGAAGCAGGTGATTACTTAATTCTATTCCTGAAGTACTGTGAGTTATGTGAGCAGAATTGCTAAAGTATTCTTGTGAATGCTTTCTTACATCTCAGAGAATCCTTCACCTAAATGTTGTTCCTGGTTTTTAAACCCTGTTTCACCTCTAGCCTACCCCAACTTGTTTGGGACTAAAGGTTTTGTTGTTGTTGTTGTTGTTGTTTCCATATGTTACTCTTGCATAAGCTTATCTTGTTTTTTTTTCCTGCTCTACAGATAACATGTGAGTTTGTTGCTCTGACAAAATGGAAGTCAGCGATCTGTGGTGAGTACATGAGGTCAAGATTCAAGGTATCTCAAGTTTACACTCTGTCACCTGAATTGTTTATTTTATTTGACATGTACGAATCATATTAACATAATTCATATTTGTGAGCAGTATGTTAGTTTGAAAATGGCTAAGAATGATTAATACCATCTATGTGCTCTGTTTCATCTCTCTTGTTTAACAGACATGTTCACATGGAGTTGCTTGTAATTTCATTCATTGCTTTCGTAATCCTGGTGGAGATTATGAGTGGGCTGATTGGGACAATCCTCCACCTAAATACTGGACTCGGAGGATGGCTGCTCTGTTTGGTCCCTCAGATAATGCTGTTTTTGACAAGGCGAGTGATACCCCAGATTTTGAATGGTTACACAGTTCAGATAGGAAGAGAGTGAGAAGTTCTGATGACAGGTACATGTTCAATTATTTTAGTCATTTATAATCTGTACACTTTTTATTATACCGAAGTCTAAAATGAGAGGATTCTGTAGGTATATTTCAAGTAGACATAGGGATGGAGATGCACATAAACGGCAGGCATCAAGAGTATTTTCACATTCGAAGCAAGAACGGAGCAACCATATCATGAAATATGGGCATACTCGACATACAAGAGAACCATCTGCAGCAAATAAGCAACGAGGCCAAGAAATTGATGATATTGGCAGATACTGTTCGCCCATGGAAAATGAAAGAGTGTCCCAAGCACATAAGCATGAAGAGAAACATAGAGATGGCCATGGCGATGGAGCACATGGAGACGATGGTAAAATCAAGTCCAGGAAGCACAGATCTGAACGGCACGAAAGTCTGGAGTCTGGATGTTCTGATTGGCCTTCAGAATCTGCTGATGCAGGCACGAGCAGAAGTCCTTCAGGCAGCAAGTCCACCAACAGGTACAATAATCACAAAAGGAGCCGGAGGCAATCCTCGGATGATCCAAATCTTGAAAGGGGCTACTCCACTGCAGACAAATCATTGGGGAAAGCGCACGTTGCCAAAAGTAGCTCGAGACATTACGTTGAAGATGACTCTTATGGTGAGAAAGATAGTAGAAGAGGCAAATCTGGAAAGCACAGTGATCATTGTGACGACCCTGATGATAGATGGCTAGCAACAACCAGTGATGTTGATTCAGACGCAGAAACTCAATTCCCGAGGTCAAGCAGTGGAGTTGGTAAAGGTGGAAGGAATGATAATGCTCCTCTGGAAGAGGATGATCGTTGTCAAAGGTCCAGCAGTAGGTCTGCTAGGTCAAGAGCGAAGGATGACAAGAGCAGTAGGAAGAGGAAGAAGCATCGCAGTGAAATCAGGAAGGATAGCGACAGCGATGACGGTCCCTCAGGCTCTAGTGACATTAGGGATTTGAGCTCGCATGCATGGAGGAGCCAATCAAGGAGCAGTGAGGAGGATCTCTCATTGCACAGACGGAGGAAGGGTCGCCGTGGTCATGATTCGTGATGCAGCTGAAATTTCTGATCATTTGGCCACTAGACTGGCGACTTTGGTTTTTGGACGATCAAATGTGGTGTAGATGCTGGTAGCTCATGCAGTAGTCCTTGCCCGCCTTGCTTTCTTCTCCTATTTGCTGATGAGGTTATTTTTCTGGATAGAGATTCTTGCAAAGCAGAAGGCTTGTAATAATTTTGCCAATTTAGAGTTGTTTACATCTCACCCTTAGTTCCGCCCTGGAATTCCGACTTTATGCCCATCACACTTGGTAGTAAGAGCATCTCCCAACACATCCTCTAAACTTACTCCCAATAATTCTCGGTATATTTTGTGTACATATACCTCGTTTCAACATTACATTTATTTAAACCCTGATGTTTCAAATGCATAATATTATTTTTAATTCAAATTCAGGCGATGCACAAGAATTCAAATGCTAGGAGTGGGACCCCCCGCCCCCCCTCCTCATCATTGCCCTCACCCCCCTCTTGGGCATCAATGGAAGATAGCATGATCAATATTGTCCTCTTTGGTGCTGTTTCTCAAATTATCATGCCACACTTCTCATTTTCCTTGACCGCCACCCAAGAATGTCATCATCATTAATGTTATACTCTCTTCGTCTCATAATGTAAGACCTTGACCGCCACCTAAGAATGTCATCATCATTAATGTTATATTCCCTTCGTCCCATAATGTAAGACGAGACAGAGGAAGTATATAATAAACCGCTTTAAGAATCTGAGCACTCAAGGAGTTAGGGTCTTGAATAAGCTCCCAAAGGCAAGCCAAAAGTATTCCTAAATTCTACTTATCCACATATCGTATGTGTCTTTCTTTATCTTTATCGATCGGGAGTAGTGAAAAAAATTCCTATACTCCTTCCCTCCCTCTTTAACGAGAGATGCAAAACAAAAAAGTAAAGTAAGGGTGCCCTATGGGAAGAGTTTGATGTCACGAAACCAGAGACTCCCAGGTCTTTTGATCCGGTCAAACTTGGAACTTGTGGAGCAAAAAGGCACATCCTCTTTTTGTGCGAATAATAAAAAGGCACATCCTTAGAATATCATTCCCTTCAAAATTTGCTCCCTGTAAGAGCATCTACAACCGGACGTCTCAAATGATCCCTCATATGTCCGCGGACGCGCCTAGTCAGTGACCGGACATGAAAGAGAATAAAAAAGTAACTCAACCGAACCCCTCATATCATCCCTATACGTCCGGACTGTCCGCAAACCCTCTATATTCATCTCAAATATGGGGAGGATATGTGGGCTCGCGGACGCGCCCGGTCAGTCCGTCACATAGGACGCGATCCCATTTTGATCCGGACCATAATTTTCTTTTCTTTATTCATTCTTTTCTTTCTCTCTCTTCTTTTTCACCAATCATGTGCAAGTGATCGGACATATGAGGAAGAAAATAAAGAGTGGCTACGTGGACGGACAAATAAGGGCATGATCGGTCACTGACCGGGCGCATCCGCGGGCATTTAGGGGTCATATTTGCAATGTTCGGCTGTAGATGCTCTAACCCCCACACTTTATTCCAAACTCTTTGGACAAAATATAGGAAAAAGAAAGAAAGTGAAATGGCATGCTACTCGTGACCACCACTTGTTCTGTTGACTGCTTGGTGGTTTCGAAAGCATCGGAATGAACGTGTCTTCGATGGCTTGACGCCCTTCTTTGCACACCCTTGTCCGTACTATTCATGCGAAGGCTAGAGTCGGAGCTAAGGGCCAAACCTAGTATATCATCTGAGAGGTAGACCTTGTATCTATTGTTCTAAACGTCCATTTTTTTCTTGTTTTGCTCATGCACTCGCAACCATGTCAGATTATATAAGTGGTTTATGTGAGTTGTATCTTCTTATACTAGTGGTTTCACTCTCCTTCCATCAATGAAATGATAGATAATCTTTCGTATTCGTGAAAGAAAAAAAAAAACCTAAGCGGGTTGCGTGGGACTGTGCTCGCTAGGCCTCTGGGTTCCACAGCCCAAATTCTGTATGGCCCGGTGGTGGCATGCCTAAAAAAACGCCGCCCATCCATTCAACCCTTGGCGAGAAGTGAGGGGGAGAAAACAGATCGGCGCCGGCGGCGACTGCGGTGGTACGTAGTACGTACATGCTTCTTTCTCTTCGATTCCTCTGTAGATACGTTTGAGATGGCGAGGTTCGCCGAGTCCGGCCGGCTAATCCTCAAGCCTGATTTCATTCTGGAATACGAATTCGGTGCAGATCTGCTTACGGATTTGAGTCTCTGTCCGATTCCCGTGCAGATCCACAGGCCGACTCGGAGCGTGGGTCTTGTCTTACGCCCGAGCACATAAATACGGGTCTGGAGGCGCCCGAGCTTCTACCAAATCACGTCGATTCCGCTGGACGACGCCATTTGCCGGTGCAGAGCAGCGGCCTGATGAACAGCTCGATGAAGATCACCCATGTCAACACGGAAATAGAGGCGCTAGCAAATCACATCAATCTCTTGCCAGTGCACTGCCTGAACAGGTCGATGAAGTTCACCGATTTCAACATGGAAATAGAGGCGCTAGCAAATCACATCCATCTCACACGAGGAGGGGAGAGGGGGGGGGGGGGTAGGAATGCGGGGAACAGGAAGACCAAGAAGAAGATTTTCCGCGTGCCGCAGGAGGAGCTGGACGACATACTTTCGTTTCAAATGCCGCCCGCTTGGCCGTCTCTGGCTAAACGATGTCCTTCGCTCGTCGGCGAGTTGGAGAAGATGAAGGAAAGATTTTTGGCCGAGCGGGAGAAGATGAGGCGACAGTTCCAGATCATGGGCTATGCCACGTTTGAAGCAGAGGTTCCCGACGATGAGGCGACATCTTTTCACGGGGAGAAGGATGACGCGACGGCGACATCTTTTCACAGGGAGAAAGATGATGCGACGGCGAAAAAATTCCACGGGGAGAAGGATGATGAGACGATGCAACAACGACATCTTTTCACGGGGAGAAGGGTTATACAATGGTGACATCTTTTCACGAGGTGAAGGATGATGGAACGGTGACATCTTTTCACGGGGAGAAGGACGATACAATAGCTACATCTTCTCCTTGGATTATTCCACGGGGAAGAGGCCGGAGAAGATTTCGCCCGGGAGTTGTCAAGCAAGTAGTGTTAAGAAAACAACTTACGCTAGTAGTTATTGTTTTTGGTGTGTTTTAGTCTTAGATGTTAGATTAGTTGGACACAATTTATGGCACTGTATTTTGTCATGTATTATATAACCCAGGCCTGGGCTGTGCAATGATGTGTATACCCATCTTAACTAACTGATGTTCAATACATTTATTAAGGTGATCGTTGGGAGGGTTGGTTCTGCACATTGTATTTCCTCAACTCTCTCATTCTACATGACAACATGAACTAAAGATCATCGTATTTGACATGCACATTGTAATCCTATACATTGTAGTTCGGTTTACATCGTAGGTCGGTGGTGTGTTCGCCCTAATATTCTTCATTGAAGCCCTCTCCGGCAAGTTGGTCATCAACAATGATGCTTTGGGCAATTGGTACAAGGGCAAGGCCATGGTAGAAGGCAGCGCCTCCAGAAGGCAAGGGAGAGGCCAGTGAATTTTGGATCTATTTTCGACCCCTGTTGTCTTTTGTCGACACATGACCACCATCCCAAGTGAATTCGTTCTCAAGACGAACAATGACTGCAACTGAAGAGTGAAGCTTCGTGATGCCAAAGATAGGCTTGCCATCCTCAACGATCTTCAACTCGTATCAAGGTGGGATGACTTCGTCATACGAGTTGAAGATCGGTTAGGTGCTCACCTTCAAGGTCCTCAACGAGGATAGTTTCAAGGTGATCGTGGTCGACCTTTTCGGCACTGAGGTGGTGGTGAAGTGCGTCGATCATGACCTATCAACGAGGATGTGTAATGTTTAGTATGTCGGTCTTGTATTATTCTGCTAATTGTGTGGTTGTCTGCTTGCCACTATTATGTCGGTCATGACCTATGTTTGTTAATGTGGTATGCTTGTGCTATGACTAAGGTTTAATCTATGTGTTTTTTAAGTGGTTTAATATACGTTCCTCATTTTTCTTGTGCCTATGACTATGTGTGTTGGTAACCTCAACACTCCAAGAAAAGGTTACCACACCACATGTCTTGCCCATAACCAAACAACAACAGCTATATTTGGGGATCATATGATTGCAATCAAATGTTCGGCTGGTGTTTCTACTATACTATAGCTTGGGCTTTTGTACCAAACGAAGTGCGGAAAATTGTTTAGAGCCTGCATTAGCTTAGGCAGGCTCAACCAAGCCACGGATACAACGAGATCAAAATTGATGCAGGGAACTAAGCACGCCGTTGAAGACTACTAGGATTTTACTGATGGAGAGAAACATAACACAACATTGAAGACTAACGACACAGAAGAATGGCATAAAAACATCTCAACATGAGCAGCAGCGGTCAATCTTAGAATATGAAATCAGTTTGGGGAAGGTATCACCACGTATTCGCAGGCGCAGATTTGGTGGCTGCGTTGTTTTAACTAAGTTCAGTCCAGAGGGTTCATATGAGCAACAAGCAAATCTCATGAACTTAAGGTTCGACAGAATTAGCGGTACCTCTATATTCAAGGCATAATTACATACGGATAAGAGGTCCAACTAAAAAACTAAATCTATCTATCTACTATTATTATTTATTATTTCATTACTATTACACTGTTCAAAAAATCTTCCGCTTCAGCGATTTATCGTACGATTTATCGCTACTTGTGGGGTGACCGATAAGATTATGCTTTATCTTTACCGTTTATCTTTTGAACCGATTTATAGCTCTGACAAGCGATTTTATGAGGAATCTTCCGATAAATTAGACATATTCCTAGCACCATGTTTGCAAAAAATATGTTTATTTATGTTTTTATGGACTTTGTTATGCAATATGTACTATTTCACTATTTTGTTTGTCATTATACGAGGATTCGGAGGCTAGGAATCAAGGTAACACTTCTGTCCAATATATTTTTGGGGTTAAATATAACATATTTCAGTATTGGGAACCTGGGATTTGCAAAAATTACCGATTAATAGCAGCCGATTACCAATTAATCTCTAATCCCCAGGTGACCGGAACGATAACGATAAGTGATATCCCGAATATTGATTACACTTATAAAAGCACAAGTTTAGTGAATCCAACAATTCCAGCCATTCAACCACCAATATCCAACATCGCACACCGCTCCAATGATGTATCCATCATATCACCATGATATGAAAACAAAATTCATTATATTAATTGCATTTAGCTTTGGATATATCATTAATTGCATTGATTGCAATTAATCTTAAAAAACATGAACCGCAAAAATTATCTTATTAAATAATTTCCTCATGCAATGTTAATATATCAAAGATCTAAGGATGTTTGAAATCTTTCTCTTTCTCCCTTCGATTGTATTAGGCTATGACCGATTCTACGAATAATATGGGTAGGACGAAGTGTGTTCCTACACTAGTGGAGACACAGTTTGTATTAAAGACTAAATGGCTGCCAAATCCTCCACAACCTAATAGTATGTGATGTTGAGTTACTCAGCCAACGGTGCATGCGGAATAACACCCGGAGCTCGGCCGCATCAAGTACGAAGCGGCATAGCCATGGATGGCGCCCCCTATACAATGAGTGATCACCTTCTCGCGCTAAGAAGCCAAGACAGAATGGTGTGACACATCATTTAAGATAGGGGTCATTGCAAATTTGCAAGCAAAGTGAGCATGACCATATCGACACACGATGTAGGTTAGTATCCTGAGCGCCAAACTTTAGGCAACATCTATTTATCGAAGTGGGAGAGTTGCAAGAGTGGGAGACAACGATGTAAACCTCTCTAAGATACTATCAAATTGGGTGTGTGTCACAGTAATAGTCTAAAAACACCAGGATTGTCTAAAATTATGTATGTAGAGCTCAACACATGCCCGTTGAAATAGGCCCTAAGACCGGGGCGAAACACATGGAAACATCATCCTTGGGTAACAAGCCTGAAGAATACAACGACATAATGGATCTACTACAACAAACGAACAACACAAAGAAAGAAATACAGAGCATCAACGGGGAGGTGGAGCATTAGCCACGGAGTCAGATTAGATAACTATGTCAGTTAGCACATGCCAGGGAACTTGACCCTAAGATTGTGGCGGTTTTTTTCCGGTTCATCATGATCCATGCGAGGAAAGAGAAAATAAAAAACATAGATGAAAACCATAGGTCAAAATGAAAAATTGAAAGACCCATGAGAAGAAAACAATCTTTATTGTTCGAAATAGCAGTTGCATCATTCATGAGGAGGGGGTTTAATTTCACTCATAGGCTCCACAAACCAGGCAAAAATTTGAAGGAAATCTAGCGAACATAGCAAGCTCATGAGCAATCTTATTAGCTTTTCTATTACAATGTTCGAAACAAGCGACAGAAAAACCACAAGCAAAATAATAACAATTGTCTAACACTACCGCCTTTGCTCCCACGGAACATCTCCATTATTCATTATGTCAATAACCTCTAAATTATCATAATTAATAACAAGGCAATTGTAGCCTGCTCTTTTTGCAAGGGATATACCAAGTCCAACCTCGGACATCCGCACACCAATCCAATCTCTAATTTCCCCGAACAATGAATTTGCCTTCATCATCCCTTCGGACCACACCAGACGTGCCCCTAAGCAAGTCTTAATCAAAGGAAGCATCAACATTAAGTTAACAAAACTCACATGGGGCAAGTCCAGCCCCTCTTTATATTGTAACCTTTGGAGAGGAAGCAATCACTAGTAGAAAACGGGCCTTTAGTCCCGGTTCGTAAGGGCCTTTAGTCCCAGTTCTGCAACCGGCACTAAAGGGTGGGGACTAAAGCCCCCCCCCCTTAGTCCCGGTTCAACACAGACTGGGACTAAAGGCCCTCCACGTGGTGCGCTGGGGCTGGAGGACCTTTATTCCCGGTTGGTGTTACCAACCTGGACAAAAGGATTTTTTTTGGAAAAAAAATCGATTTTTTATATTTTCAAATCTTTGAATTATTTGGCAATTTAATCTCTAATCATCCTTCCAAGCTCACTGCTCTAGCGTGGAACACTCATTCGAAATTGTCTAACTTCCCGTTCGGTTACCCATCCTCTCATTGCCCCAGCCCTGATAACCCACAAGTATATGGGATCAATTGTAGCCTTTCTCGATAAGTAAGAGTGTCGAACCCAACGAGGAGCTAAAGGTAGAACAAATATTCCCTCAAGTTCTATCGACCACCGATACAACTCTACGCACGCTTAACGTTCGCTTTACCTAGAACAAGTATGAAACTAGAAGTACTTTGTAGGTGTGATAGGATAGGTTTGCAAGATAATAAAGAACACATGAATAAAACTATGGGCTGCTAAGGTAAAGAAACAACTAAGTTAGTTTAACGAGTGTGGAAAAGTGGTGGTAGGAGTTGCAGAATTGTCCCTAGGCAATCAATAACTAGACCGGTAATCATTATTGCAATTTTATAAGAGGGAGAGACATCAGCTAACATACTTTCTCTACTCGGATCATATGAACTTATGATTGGAACTCTAGCAAGCATCCACAACTACTAAAGATCATTAAGGTAAAACCCAACCATAGCATTATAAGGTATCAAGTCCTCTTTACTCCCATATGCAACAACCCACCTACTCGGCTTTATGCTTCTGTCACTCAAGCAACCCACCATAGGCAAATCATGAACACATTGCAAAACCCTACAACGAGGATCCCTCACGCTTGCGCAACACGTAGAGCACCATAGGACAGCACCAATAATAAAACATGCAACTCAAACCAATCATGATCATCAATCAACCAATAGGACAACAAAAATCTACTCAGACATCATAGGATGGCAACACATCATTGGATAATAATATGAAGCATAAAGCACCATGTTCAAGTAGAGGGTACAACGGGTTGCGGGAGAGTGGACCGCTATAGATAGATGGGGGAAGGTAATGGAGGTGTTGGTGAAGATGACGGAGTTGTTGGAGTAGATCGCCGTCATGATGATGGCCCCGGCGGCGTTCCGGTGCCATCGGGAGAGAGGGGGAGAGATCCCCCTCCTTCTTCTTCTTCCTTGACCTCCCCCCTAGATGGGAGGAGGGTTTCCCCTCTGGTCCTTGGCCTCCCCCCTATATGGGAGGAGGGTTTCCCCTCTGGTCCTTGGCCTCCATGGCGGCGGAGGGGCGAGAGCCCCTCCGATATTGGATCTCTCTCTCTCTGTTTCCTTCTGTTTTTGCGTTCCCAGATTCTGGCCTTTCACCGTTTCTTAAATATCCGGAAATCCGTAACTATGATTGGGCTAAAATTTTGAGGGGATATTTATCCATAAATTAGCTTTCTTGCGGCCAAAGGACAGCTCCAACTGACCTAAGGGGTGGCCACAAGCCCTCAAGGCGTGCCCTACCCCCTGGCGCGCCCTCCAGGCTTGTGGGCCCCTTGGGCACCGCCTTTTGTTGATTCCACTCCCCAAAATTCACATATATTTCAAAAAAATCTCTGTAAGTTTTATTCCGTTTGGACTTTGTTTGATATGGATTTTCTGCGAAACAAAAAACATGCAACAAATAGGAACTGGCACTAGGCACTGGATCAATATGTTAGTCCCAAAAATAGTATAAAAAGTTGCCAAAAGAATATGAAAGTTGTAGAATATTGGCATGAAACAATCAAAAATTATAGATACGATGGAGACGTATCAGCGTCCCCAAGCTTAATTGCTGCTCGTCCTCGAGTAGGTAAATGATAAAAAATATAATTTTTGATGTGGAATGCTACCTAGCATAATCTTGATCATATAATCTAATCATGGCATGAATATTAAGACACGAGTGATAGCAATAGTCTATATTGACATAAAAACAGTAATACTTCGAGCACACCAACAAGGCAATTGCGTCCTTTCAAAATAACATGGCCTTAGAAAGTTATCCCTACAAAATCATATGGTTTGACTATGCTCCATCTTCCCCACACAAAGTATCTAAATCATGCACAACCCCAATGACAAGTCAAGCAATTGTTTCACACTTTTTTTATGTTCTCAAACCTTTTCAACTCTCACGCAATACATGAGAGTGAGCCATAGATATAGCATTATAGGTGGAATAGAATATGGTGGAGGTGATGATGAAAAAGGAGAAGATGGTCTCACATCAACTAGGCGTATCAACAGGCTATGGAGATGCCCATCAATAGATATTAATGTGAGTGAGTAGGGATTGCCATGCAACGAGTGCACTATAGCTATAAGTGTATGAAAGCTCAAAAATAAAACTAAGTGGTCATGCAAATGATGAAAGTTCCACTAGCTATATGAAAGTGACAAAATAGGAGACTCTCTATCATGAAGATCATGGTGCTACTTTGAAGCACAAGTGTGGAAAAAGATAGTAGCATTGTCCCTTCTCTCTTTCTCTCTCTTTTTTGGTGGGCATCTTTGGCCTCTTTTTTTATTTGGGCTTCGCTGGCCTATTTTATTTTATTTTTGTAAAGTCCGGAGACTCCTCCCAACTTGTGAGGGAATCATAGCTTCCATAATCCTTTTCTCACATGGGACAATGCTCTAATAATGAAAATCATCACACTTTTATTTACTTACAACTCGATACCTAGAAAAAATATGACTCTATATGAATGCTTTCGGTAGGATACCGGGATGTGCAACGATCTAGCCTAGCAAATGACGTCAAAAAAGGACAAGCCATGAAAACATCATGCAAGCTGTCTTACGATCATGCAAAGCAATATGAAAATGATGGTGCATGTCATACTAAACGGAACGGTGGAAGTTGCATGGCAATATATCTCGGAATAGCTATGGAAATGTCATAATAGGTAGGTATGGTGGCTGTTTTGAGGAAGGTGGGTTTGATGCACCGGCGAAAGTTGCGCGGTACTATAGAGGCTAGCAAAGGTGGAAGGGTGAGAGTGCGTATAATCCATGGACTCAACATTAGTCATAAAAGAACTCACATACTTATTGCAAAAGTCTATTAGTTATCAAACAAAGCATTAGATGCATGCTCCTAGGGGAGAGGTTGGTAGGAGTTAACCATCGCACGCTCCCGACCCTCACACAAAGGTTGACAATCATTAAGCAAATCATGTTCCGACTTCGTTACATAACGGTTCACCATATGTGCATGCTACGGGAATCACAAATTTTAACACATGTATTTCTCGAATTCACAACTACTTACTAGCATGACTCTCATATTACCATCTTCATATCGCAAAACTATTGAAAGGAATCAAACATATCATATTCAGTGATCTACAAGTTTTATGTAGGATTTTATGACTGAACATGTGAATGACCAACTCCTATTAACTCTCTAAATAGATATAAGTGAAGCATGAGGGTTTTAATTCTTTCTAGAAAAGATATGCCCACTCTCTAACAAGTGAAGCAAAAGAGCATTCTACAAATGGAGGTTTTCTATGGGTAGAGAAACAGGCAATCCAAACTTCAAATGATATAAGTGAAGCACATGAAGCATTCTATAAAGCCATACTCAAAAGATATAAGTGAAGTGCATGAAGCATTCTATAAATAGACCAAGTACTATCTCATACCAGCATGGTGCATTATTAAAATAAAAATAAAAAACACACAATGCTCCAAGATTTACGCATATCATGTGACGAATAAAAATATAGCTCCAAGTAAAATTACCAATGGTTGTTAGAAGAAAGAGGGGATGCCTTCCGGGGCATCCCCAAGCTTAGTTTCTTGGGAGTCCTTGAATATTACCTTGGGGTGCCTCGTGCATCCCCAAGATTAGTCTCTTTCCACTCCTTATTCCTTCATCCATCGTGATCTCACCCAAAACTTGAAAACTTCAATCACACAAAACTTAACAAAACCCTCGTGAGATCCGTTAGTATAATAAAGAAAATCATAACTTTATGTACTGTCGCCAACCAAT
The DNA here is from genome assembly GCA_022496015.1 of Hordeum marinum. Taxonomy (NCBI): domain Eukaryota; kingdom Viridiplantae; phylum Streptophyta; class Magnoliopsida; order Poales; family Poaceae; genus Hordeum; species Hordeum marinum. The sequence continues at coordinate 448,724,570 of CM039676.1, forward strand.
TCATATTTTATTTTTGCATTGTAGCTACTGTATTATAATTTTTCCATGGCTTATACCACCGATACAATCGATAGTTTCATCAAAACGAGCAAAACAATGCATAAAAAACAGAATATGTCTTAAACAGGACAGTCTGTAGAAATCTGAACATTCACCATACTTATGTAACTCTAAAAATTCTGAAAAATTAGAACGTAGTTAATAATTTGTATAACAGTAATGTGTAAAAATTTCAGAATTTTTGCGTGCTCTAGTAAAATATAGAAATTCAAACACTGTAGCAAAAGTTTCTGTTTTTACACAGCACGTATCAAACAAGCAACTTAAACATCCTAAAGGTAATTCTTGGAAAATTATTTTTATAATACAATGGATTTATACAAGGGGATAATTATTATTGTTGAAAAGTTTCTGTAATCAAGATTCACAAAGTTTCCATGGGCATGAACAAAGTTCAAGGCTAGCTCCCACTTTCACAATGCTCGTCTCTCTCACTTTCACTTTTATTTTTGAAAAAGTTTTAGGTTACCCTCTTTAGTTTTTTGTTTTTAAGCTATATAAAATCACACAACAGAATTAAATGACTCTCTAAAACTTTCGGGTAGTCTCCCTAGCAGCGCTTTCTTTAAAGCCATTAAGCTAGGCATAAAGTGATCAAGTAATGGATCCACCAGGATCCCAAGGTATATCAAAGCCAATTTTAATTAACAATGATTTGTAATTTAGTATTGAGAACAAAGTAACATATATCATGCAACAACAAAGTCTAACTCTCTTCCTATGCATCGGCATGTCATAAAAGAACAATTAATGCACACAAAGTAAAGGCCAATACATAGCATAAGCAGTTTCTTGCAATTTTATCATATTGGAAATATAGAGAGGTGGAGATGTAGTTCCTCTCTCATAATAATTGCAAGTAGGAGCAGCAAGCACATGCATATTATATCTATCAAAATCATCATGTGTACTTGTAAAAGGCAACCCATCTATATAATCCTTAATAAGTGCAAACTTCTCCGATATAGTGTAGTTGGGAGAATTCAAAAAGATAATAGGACTATCATGTGTGGGTGCAAGAGCAACAATTTCACGTTTAACATAAGGAACTATAGCAAGTTTATCTCCATAAGCATAATTCATATTGGCATCATGGCCACAAGCATAGCAAGCATCAAGTTCATCAAAAAGGAATAGTTCAAACGAATCCAAGGGATCATAGCAATTATCATAACATTCATCCTTCGGTAAGAATGAAGGGAAATTAAACAATGTATGAGTTGAAGAGTTACTCTCATTATAAGGTGGGCACTGGTAGCTAATCCGCTCTTCCTCCTTTTGTTCTTGCTCTCCTCCTCATCTTTTTCATCTAATGAGCTCACAGTTTCAGCAATGTCTTCTTCCATAGATTCCTGCAAAATATTAGTCTCTTCCAAGGCAGAAGACATTCTCTCAATAAATGCATCGATATCGGAATTATATTCATAATTCTCATAGAAATATTTAAGTATAGCAAAATTTTCAGGTCTATAAATAGCATCATCATAATTTTCACACTTCTCAAAAAAAAGATTCAATTTCATAAGCACCCTTAAAAGCAACGAATTCCTCTATTCGTTCCACATCATAGTAATCATAAATACCTTTAGCATAAGAATACAAGGTTTCATTATCATTAAATTTACATGAAAAAGGAAGGTGTTGAGCCTTCATCCTAGAGCAACAAGTATAATCATATCTCCGGCATAGATTCCAAGCATAACATTTCAACATATAAATCTGATCCCATAAAAGTTTCCCTTTTCGAGTCAAGTGATAATCCCTAAAGTATTCACGTTGATCCAAAGTGTCTCCCATTATCAAGTTGAATGGGGTTTTCTCAGGATTATCAAAGTAGTGCATAATATCTTTCACATAACGAGCATCGAGGGTTTTAGGAGGTTCCCCATCTCCATGAGTAGCAAGTATACCTAATTTCTTTGGTATTTCGTGTTCCATATTCATAACTAAAGATAGAGAACAACTTATAACAGCGAATAAAATCTACTTAGTGATAAAGGAAATAAGCACACACGAGAGTATTCACCCACGCTATTGATCCCCGGCAACGGCGCCAGAAAAAGGTCTTGATAACCCACAAGTATAGGGGATCAATTGTATCCTTTCTTCATGAGTAAGAGTGCCAAACCCAACAAGGAGCTAAAGGTAGAACAAATATTCCCTCAAGTTCTATCGACCACCGATACAACTCTACGCACGCTTAACGTTCGCTTTACCTAGAACAAGTATGAATCTAGAAGTACTTTGTAGGTGTGATAGGATAGGTTTGCAAGATAATAAAGAACACGTAAATAAAAAATAGGGGCCGCTAAGGTACATAAACAACTAAGTTAGTTTAAAGAGTGTGGAAAAGTGGTGGTAGGAGTTGCGGAATTGTCCCTAGGCAATCGATAACTAGACCGGTAATCATTATTGCAATTTTATAAGAGGGAGAGGCATAAGCTAACATACTTTCTCTACTTGGATCATATGCACTTATGATTGGAACTCTAGCAAGCATCCGCAACTACTAAAGATCATTAAGGTAAAACCCAACCATAGCATTATAAGGTATGAAGTCCTCTTTACTCCCATATGCAACAACCACCTACTCCGGTTTATGCTTTTGTCACTAAAGCAACCCACCATAGGCAAATCATGAACACATTGCAACACCGTACAACGAGGATCCCACATGCTTGCATGACACGGAGAGCACCATAGGACAACACCAATAATAAAACATGCAACTCAAACCAATCATGATCATCAATCAACCAATAGGACAACAAAAATCTACTCAGACATCATAGGATGGAAACACATCATTGGAAAATAATATGAAGCATAAAGCACCATGTTCAAGTAGAGGGTACATCGGGTTGCGGGAGAGTTGAACAATGTAGATAGATGGGGGAAGGTGATGGAGGTGTTGGTGAGGATGATGGAGTTGTTGGAGTAGATCGCCGTCACGATGATGGCCCCGGGAGCGTTTCGGTGCCACCGGGAGAGAGAGGGAGAGAGCCCCTCCTTCTTATTCCTTGGACTCTTCCCTATATGGGATGAGGGTTTCCACTCTGTTCCTTGGCCTCCATGGTGGCGGAGGGGCGAGAGCCCCTCTGAGATTGGATCTCTCTCTCTCTCTCTCTCTCTCTCTCTCTCTCTGTTTCCTTCTGTTTTTGCGTTCCCAGATTCTAGCCTTTCACCGTTTCTTAACTATCCGGAGATCCGTAACTCCGATTAGGCTGAAATTTTGAGGGGATCTTTATCCATAATTAGCTTTCTTGCGGCCATAGGACGGCTCCAATTGACCTAGGGGGTGTCCACAAGCCCTTAGGGCACACCCTACCCCCCTGGGCGTGTCCTCCAGGCTTGTGGGCCCCTCAGGCAGCGCCTTTTGTTGATTTCACTTCCCAAAATTCACATATATTCCAAAAAAATCTCCGTAAGTTTTTATCCCATTTGGACTTCGTTTGATATGGATTTTCCGCGAAACAAAAAACATGCAACAAACAGGAACTCGCACTGGGCACTGGATCAATATGTTAGTCCCAAAAATAGTATAAAAAGTTGCCAAAATTATATGAAAGTTGTAGAATATTGACATGAAATAATCAAAAATTATAGATATGACAGAGACGTATCAAGCCCCAGCACGCTTAAATTTTAGGTTCTATCGCCCCTAGCTTCCAAGTTTGCACTTATTGTTTACGTGACAATAGTAAGCTATCAATCCCATTAACCCTTAGGTCTTGATGTCACATGATTTAATTTTTTGAATTCCAAACAATTATTAAAATAAACAAAATAAGTAATAATAATATTGAATTTCAATGAAAATAAAATAAGTAATAATATGATGTTATTCATTTTTTGCCATTTATTCATTTAATATGGCATAATTAATATATTTAAATCTGTAAATCAAATTTTGACAAATAATATATCTGTTATGATCAAAAAATTGTGAGGAATCCAAATATGACATCATTTATTTATTTTTAAATAATTTTTTTATTTTTATTTTTTCTAGAAATAATCTTCTTTTTGAAATCACTCTTTTTTCTTTTGAAATGTTGAGAATCTGAGAAAACTTCACCAGGTAAACCCCGGTGAAACCGAGTCCTAATTTTTCTCGAGTTTCTTTTATATATTAAACTTTTTTCCTGACGTCGTAAGCAAAAGTTATGGCTATTTTACATTTTTCTATAACGGTCAAAATTCATATTTCAAAATTTCTATACCAACTAGACACTAAAACCTAACTACATCTCAAAGGATTTTATTTTTTGAAGATTTTATCATTTTTTTATTTTCTACAAAACTAAAAAAGGCGGTCCACGAGGGGGGGGGGGGCAGGGGGTAGAGTTTGAAAATTTTAGAACCCCTTTAGACCGGGTTGGTGTCCATCGAATCATACCGTCGACTACATCTGCTAGCATTGTCCCTGCTAGAGTCACAACTAAGGTTAACCAAGCCAGAGTTAACCCTTTCTAACTTCATTTGCTATTTTTCATGCATTTAATGATTTTTTGAGCTAAATGACCCTAAAATTGAAAAGCCCTACAAATGAACTCTGAAAAGGTTGAAACTTGGCATGGTATCATCATTTCACCCACATAGCTTGTGCTAAAAAGTTGAGAGGGTTACGGCAAAAACTGGATGCACTTCGTGTACAAACTAGACCATCTCCTACGAAGTATCAAGGTTTTGGACAAAAACCCATCCGTTACAAAGGCATTTCATTTTTTAAACTTATTTCAACTCCAGACTTTTTTTTGCATTCAACACGCACCATTCAAAGCCACATCCTCAAAGTTCAACCCTTTGTAACTTCATTTGCCAATTTTCATGCATTCAATGATTTTTTGAGCTAAATGACCCTGAAATTGAAAAGCACTACAAATGAACTCTGAAAAGGTTGAAACTTGGCATGTTATCATCATTTCACCCACATAGCTTGTGCTAAAAAGTTGAGAGAGTTACGACAAAAACTGGATGCACTTCGTGTACAAACTAGACCATCTCCTTCGAAGTATCAAGGTTTCGGACGAAAACCCATCTGTTACAAAGGCATTTTATTTTTTTAACTTATTACAACTCCAGAATTTTTGTGCATTCAATATGCACCATTCAAAGCTACATCCTCAAATTCCAACCCTTTCTAACTTCATTTGCTAATTTTCGTGCATTTAGTGATTTTTTGAGCTAAATGACCCTGAAATTGAAAAGCATTACAAATGAACTCTAAAAAGGTTTAAACTTGGCATGGTATCATCATTTCACCCACATAGCTTGTGCTAAAAATTTGAGAGGGTTACGACAAAAACTGGATGCACTTCATGTACAAACTGTACCATCTCCTTCGAAGTATCAAGGTTCTGGACGAAAACCCATCTATTACAAAGGTGTTTCATTTTTTTTAACTTGTTTCAACTCCAGACTTTTTGTGCATTCAATATGCACCATTCAAAGCCTCATCCTCAAAGTTGAAGTCTTTCTAACTTCATGTGCTAATTTTCATGCATTCAATGATTTTTTAAGCTAAATGACCCTGAAATTGAAAAGCACTACAAATGAACTCTGAAAATGTTGAAACTTGGCATGGTATCATCATTCACCCACATAGCTTGTGCTAAAAATTTGAGAGGATTACTGCAAAAACTGGTTGCACTTCGTGTACAAACTGGACCATCTCCGTCAAACTAGACGAACTCTTTTTAAACTCAAGTTCATCACAATCTAGGGTTTGAAGAAAATTTGAATAGATTCATATTTAAACCATTAAAATTTGAAAACTAATGGTACAAATGGAAACTAGATAAAATTTTGAATCTAATGCAAAAAGAATCACTAAAAAAATCAAATATCCTAAAAGATATAAGAAATTTAAAACAGAAACTTTCAGAACCCCTTTAGTCCGGGTTGGTGTCTCCAACCGGGACTAAAGGTCTAACCTTTAGTCCTGGTTGGAGAGACCTTTAGTCCCGGTTGGAGACACCAACTGGGACTAAAGCCTCAACCCCTTTAGTCCCGATGCGTGGCACGAACCGGGACTAAAGGTCCGGAACGAACTGGGACTAATGATGCCCGTCCCGAACCGGGGCTAATGTTCTCATTAGTGCCGGTTCAAAACCTGACCGGGACTAATGCTATGGACAAAAGGTCTGTTTTCTACTAGTGAATAAAATAGCGAGCCCGTAGTGTTGGAAATATGCCCTAGAGGCAATAAATAAAGTGTTTATTATTATATTTCCTTGTTCATGCTAATTGTTTATTATCCATGCTATAATTGTATTGATTGGAAACACATTGCATGTGTGGATGAATAGAGAACACTTTTTCCCTAGTATGCCTCTAGTGAACTAGCTCGTTGATCAAAGATGGTCAAGGTTTCCTAGACATTGACATGTGATGTCATTTGATAACGGGATCACATCATTAGGAGAATGATGGGATGGACAAGACCCAAACTATAAACGTAGCATATGATCGTGCAGTTTATTGCTACAGTTTTCTGCATGTCAAGTATATGTTCCTATGACCATGAGATCATGCAACTCACGGACACCGGAGGAGTGCCTTGTGTGTATCAAACGTCACAACGTAAATGGGTGACTATAAAGGTGCTCTACAGGTATCTTCGAGGGTGTCTGTTGGGTTGGCATGGATCAAGACTGGGATTTGTTACTCCGTGTGACGGAGAGGTATCTTAGGGCCCAGTCGGTAATACAACATCACAATAAGCCTTGCAAGCAATGTGACTAAGTGTTAGTCATGTTATCTTGTATTACGGAACGAGTAAAGAGACTTGCCAGTAACGAGGTTGAACTAGGTATGGAGATACCGACAATCGAATCTCGGGCAAGTAACATACCGAAGAACAAAGGGAACATCATACGGGATTAACTGAATCCTTGACACAGAGGTTCGACCGATAAAGATCTTCGTAGAATATGTAGGAATCAATATGGGTATCTAGGTCCCGCTCTTGGTTATTGACTGTAGAGGCGTCTCGGTCATGTCTACATAGTTCTCGAACCCGCAGGGTCTGCACACTTAAGCTTTGGTGACGTTTCGGTAGTATAGAGTTATACATGGTGGTGATTCAAGGTTGTTTGGAGTCCCAGATGAGATCCCGGACGTCACGAGGAGCTCCGGAATGGTCTGGAGGCAAAGATTGATATATAGGAAGTCCTGTTTTGGTCGCCGGAAAAGTTTTGGGCTCATCGGTAGTGTACCGAGAGTGTCGGTAGTGTACCGGGGGACCATCGGGAGGGGTATTTCGACCCAAGAGGCTACATGGGCTATGGGAGGACAAATACCAGCCCTTAGTGGGCTGGCCAAAGTCCCACACAAGGCCCATGCGGCTGGGAAGAAATTCCAAAAGGAGAAAAGGTGGAAAATGGAAAAAAGGTGGAAATATGGAAGGAGTCCTAATCCTACTAGGAGTGGAGGAGGAGGACTCCTCCTCTCCACTTCGGCTGAAGCAAAGAGGGGCTGACCCTTGCGCCAAGCCTCCTCCTCCCCTCTTCCTATATATACTAGAGGTTTTAGGATTTTGGCACAAGATTTTCAGCCACGTGCAACCCTACCCTCTAGTCCGTAGTTTCTCCTCTAGATCGATTTCAGCTGTGCTTAGGCGAAGCCTTGCTAAGATTACTCCACCACCATCGCCGCAGCGCCGTCATGCTGCCGGAGAACTCGTCTACCTCTTATCTCCCTCTTGCTAGATCAAGAAGGCAGAGATCATCATCAAGCCGTACGTGTGCTGAACGCGGAGGTGCCGTCCGTTCGGGGCAAGATCGGGACGGATCATGATTGCATCGCGGGACGCTCGGTGATTTGGATCGTGAAGACGTTTGACTACATCAACCGTGTTTCTTAACGCTTCCCGCTTAGCTATCTACAAGGGTACGTAGATCCACTCTCCCTCTCGTAGATGCTCATCACCAAGGATAGATCTTGCATGTGCGTAGGAATTTTTTTGTTTCCCATGCAACGTTCCCCAACAGTGGTATCAGAGCCAGGTCTATGTGTAGATGAGATCTCGAGTAGAACACAAAGAGTTTGTGGGCGTTGATGCTTAGATTGCTTCCTTCCTTGGTCGTGTTTTGGTTCTGCGGTATTGTGGGATGAAGCGGCCCGGACCAACCTTACTCATACGCTTACGAGAGACCGGTTCCATCGACTGACGTGTAACTTCGTTGCACAAAGATGGCTGGCAGGTGTGTTTCTCCTACTTTAGTTGGATCGGATTGGACTAAGGCGGTCTTTGAGAAGGTTGTAAAGCAACTTATGTATCACTGTTGTGGTTTATGCGTAGGTGAGAATTGTTCTTGCTAGATACCCATAGCAGCCACGTAAAACATGCAACAACAATTAGAGGACGTCTAACTTGTTTTTGCAGGGTATGTTGTGATGTGATATAGCCAATTACATGATGAGATATATGTGATGTATGAGGTGTATGAGATGATCATGTCTTGTATAGAATATCATGACTTGCATGTCCATGAGTACGGCAACCGACAGGATCCATAGGGTTGTCTTTAATTATAGTATGACCTGCGTGTCAATCATTAAGCGCTATGTAATGCTTTACTTTATCGCTAAACGGTAGCAATAGTAGTATAAGCATGGTGGGTGCGAGAACCCCGATGGCGACACATTGACGGAGACCAAGATGATGGAGATCATGGTGTCATGCCGGTGACGATGGAGATCAGGCCGGTGCTTTCAAGATGGAGATCAAAAGCACAAGTTCATGGCCATATCATGTCACTTATGATTTGCATGTGATGTTAATCCTTTTATGCACCTTGTTTTGCTTAGGACGACGGTAGCATTATAAGGTGATCCCTCACTTAAATTTCAAGATGAATTGTGTTCTCCCCGAGTGTGCACCGTTGCGAAAGTTTGTCGTGTCGAGACACCACGTGATGATCGGGTGTGATAGACTCTACGTTCACATACAACGGGTGCAAGCCAGTGTTGCACATGCAGAACACTTGGGTTAAACTTGAAGAGCCTAGCATGTACAGACATGGCCTCGGAACACAAGAGACCGAAAGGTCGAACATGAGTCATATAGTAGATATGATCAACATGATGATGTTCACCATTGAAACCACCTCAACTCACATGATTATCGGACTTGAGTTGGTGAATTTGGATCATGTGACACTCAGATGACCTGAGGGATGCCAATTTGAGTGGGAGCTTTAGTAATTTGATTAACTAAACTCATTATCTTGAACAATAGTCTAAGTAACCTTTGCATATTTATGTTGTAGATCAATGGCTCGCGCAGTAGCACCTCTGAATTTTAATGCGTTCCTAGAGAAAGCTAAGTTGAAAGATGATGGAAGTAACTTTGTTTATTGGGCCCATAATCTGAGGATTATCCTCATGGCTTCCCAGAAATCATATGTCCTTGATGCACCGCTTGGTGACCAACCCGAAGACATGTCATCCGAAGACGTTAAGAATGCTTGGGAGGCATGTTCTGGGGATTACTGAATAGTTCAGTGTGCAATGTTGTATGGCTTAGAACCTAGACTTCAAAGACGTTTTGAACGTCATGGAGCATATGAGATGTTCCAGGAGTTGAAGTTTATCTTTCAGAAGAATGCTCGAATCGAGAGGTATGGGACCTCCGATAAGTTCTATACTTGCAAAATGGAGGAGAACGGGTTTATCAGTGAACATATACTCAAAATGTCTGGGTATTCGACTCGTCTGGTGGAGTTGGGAATGCCCCTTTCGGCAGAGGTGATCACTGACAGAGTTCTTCAATCACTGCCACCTAGCCACAAGAGCTTTGTGATGAACTATAACATGCATGGGATGAACAAGTCATTCGCCGAGCTGTTTGCGATGCTGAAAGTCACGGAGTCTAAAATCCAAAAGAACATCAAGTGTTGATGGTCAATAAAACCACTAGTTTCAAGAAGAATGGCAAGGGTAAAGGCAAGAAGGGTAAATCTAAGAATGATGGCAAAGAAGTTGCTCCTCCTGCAAAGAAACCCAAGGCTGGACCCAAGCCAGAAATTGAGTGCTTTCATTGCAAGGGAACTGGTCACTGGAAGCAGAACTGCCCCAAGTACCTGGCTGACAAGAAGGCGGCCAACAACAAACAAGGTATATATGATATACATGTTATTGATGTGTACCTTACTAGCTCTCGTTGTAGTGCCTGGGTATTTGATACCTGTTCGGTTGCTCACATTTGCAACTCAAAGCAGGACCTATGGAATAGATGGAGGTTGGCTAAGTATGAAGTGACGATGCGCATGGGAAATGGTTCCAAGGTTGATGTGATCGCCGTCTGCACGCTCTCTCTTCGATTACCATCGGGATTAGTGATGAACCTGAATAATTGTTATTTAGTGCCTGCGTTAAGAATGAACATTATATCTGGATCTTGTTTATTGCGAGACGGTTACTCATTTAAATCAGAGAATAATGGTTGTTCTATTTATATGAGTAATATCTTTTATGGTCATGCACCCAATGTGAGGGGTTTATTCATATTGAATCTAGATAGTGATGATACACATGTTCATAACATTGATGCCAAAAGATGTGGAGTTGATAATGATAGTACCACTTTCTTGTGGCACTGCCGTTTGGGTCATATTGGTGTAAAACGCATGAGGAAGAAACATGCTGATGGACTTTTGGAGTCACTTGATTTTGAATCACTTGACACATGTGAACCATGCCTCATGGGCAAGATGACTAAAACGCCGTTCTCTGGAACAATGGAACGGGCAAGTGACTTGTTGGAAATCATACATACTGATGTGTGCGGTCCAATGAATGTTGTAGCGCGTGGTGGATATCGTTATTTCCTCACCTTCACTGATGACTTAAGGAGATATGGGTATATTTACTTAATGAAACATAAGTCTGAAACGTTTGAAAAATTCAAGCAATTTCAGAGTGAAGTTGAGAATCATCGTAACAAGAAGATCAAATTCCTACGATCTGATCGAGGAGGTGAATATCTGAGTTATGAGTTTGGCAGTCACTTAAGGCAGTGTGGAATTGTTTCACAGTTGACACCGCCCAGAACACCACAGCGTAATGGTGTGTCCGAACGTCGTAATCGAACCTTATTAGATATGGTGTGTTCTATGATGTCTCTTGCCGATTTGCCACTATCATTTTGGGGTTATGCATTAGAGACAGCTGCATTCACTTTAAATAGGGCACCATCGAAATCCGTTGAGACGACGCCATATGATCTGTGGTTTGGCAAGAGGCCAAAGCTGTCATTTCTTAAAGTTTGGGGATGTGATGCTTATGTCAAAAAGCTTCAGCCTGAAAAGCTGGAACCCAAAGCGGAGAAATGCGTCTTCATAGGATACCCGAAAGAGACAGTTGGGTATACCTTCTATCTCAGATCCGAAGGCAAAGTGTTTGTCGCTAAGAACGGAACATTTCTTGAGAAAGAGTTTCTCTCGAAAGAATTGAGTGGCAGGAAAATGGAGCTTGATGAGGTTGTTGAACCTTTACTTCAACCAGAAAGTAGCGCAGCGCAGAAAGATGTTTCTGTGGACCCTACAACAGCTGAAGAGGAAGTTAATGATGATGATCATGAAGCTTCGGATCAAGTTACTATTGAATCTCGTAGGTCGACAAGGGCGTGTACTGCTCCTAAGTGGTAGGACAACCCTATCTTGGAGGTCATGTTGTTGGACAACAATGAACCTACGAGTTATGGAGGAGCGATGATGGGCCCGAATTCCGAGAAATGGTTAGAGTCCATGAAATCCGAGATGGGATCCATGTATGAAAACAAAGTATGGACTTTGGAAGTATTACCTTAAGGGCGAAAGGCCATTCAGAACAAATGGATCTTTAAGAAGAAGACGGACGCGGACGGTAATGTCATTGTCTATAAAGCTCGACTTGTGGCAAAGGGTTTTTCACAAGTTCAAGGAGTTGACTAGGATGAGACCTTCTCACCCGTAGTGATGCTTAAGTCTGTCAGAATCATGTTAGCAATAGCTGCATATTTTGATATGAAATTTGGCAGATGGATGTCAAAACAGGGTTCCTCATTGGTTTCCTTGAGGAAGAGTTGTATATGATGCAACCAGAAGGTTTTGTCGATCCAGAGAATGCTGATAAAGTTTGCAAACTCCAGCGATCCATTTATGGACTGGTGTAAGCATCTCGGAGTTGGAATAAGCGGTTTGATGAGGTGATCAAAGCGTTTGGGTTTATACAAGTTTATGGAGAAGCTTGTATTTACAACAAAGTGAGTGGGAGCTCTATAGCATTTCTAATATTATATGTAGACGACATATTGCTGATTGGAAACAATATAGAAATGCTGGAAAGTGTGAAGGAATATTTGAACAAGAGTTTTTCAATGAAGGACCTAGGAGAAGCTGCTTTCATATTAGGCATTAAGATCTATAGAGATAGATCGAGATGCTTAATAGCACTTTCACAGAGCACATACCTTGATAAAGTTTTGAAGAAGTTCAAAATGGATCAATCCAAGAAGGGGTTCTTGCCTGTGTTACAAGGTGTGAAGTTGAGTAAGACTCAATGCTCAGTGACTGCAGAAGATAGAGAGAAGATGAGTGTCATCCCCTATGCTTCAGCCATAGGCTCTATCATGTATGCAATGCTGTGCACAAGACCCGATGTCAGCCTTGCCATAAGTATGTCCGGAAGGTTTCAAAGTGATCCTGGAATGGAGCACTAGATGGCGGTCAAGAATATCCTTAAGTACCTGAATAGGACTAAGGAGATGTTTCTCATTTATGGAGGTGATGAAGAGCTCGTCATAAAGGGTTACGTCGATGCAAGCTTTGACACTGATTCGGATGACTCTAAGTCGCAAACCGGATACGTATTTATTCTCAACGAGGGAGCGGTAAGCTGGTGCAGTTCCAAGGAAAGCGTGGTAGCCGATTCTACATGCAAGGCGGAGTACATCGCAGCCTCGGAGGCAGCGAAGGAAGGTGTCTGGATGAAGTAGTTCATGAAAGATCTTGGAGTAGTGCCCAGTGCACTGAATCCAATGACTCTGTTGTGTGACAACACTAGTGCCATTGCTCTGGCCAAGGAACCAAGGTTTCACAAGAGGACCAGACACATAAAGCGACGCTTCGATTCCATCCATGATTACATCAAGGATAAGGACATGAATATTTGCAAAGTGCACACATATCTGAATGTTGTAGACCCGTTAACTAAACCTCTTCCAAGGGCTAAACATGATCAACACCAGAACTGCATGGGTGTTCGATTCATTACAATGTAAATCACATAGTGATGTGAACTAGATTATTGACTCTAGTGCAAGTGGGAGACTGTTGGAAATATGCCCTAGAGGCAATAAATAAAGTGTTTATTATTATATTTCCTTGTTCATGATAATTGTTTATTATCCATGCTATAATTTTATTGATTGGAAACACATTGCATGTGTGGATGAATAGACAACACTTTGTCCCTATTATGCCTCTAGTAAACTAGCTTGTTGATCAAACATGGTCAAGGTTTCCTAGCCATTGATATGTGATGTCACTTGATAACGGGATCACATCATTAGGAGAATGATGGGATGGACAAGACCCAAACTATAAACGTAGCATATGATCGTGTCGGTTTATTGCTACAGTTTTCTGCATGTCAAGTATATGTTCCTATGACCATGAGATCATGCAACTCACGGACACCGGAGGAGTGCCTTGTGTGTATCAAACGTCGCAACGTAACTGGGTGACTATAAAGGTGCTCTACTGGTATCTCCGAGGGTGTCTGTTGGGTTGGCATGGATCAAGACTGGGATTTGTTACTCCGTGTAACGTTGAGGTATCTCAGGGCCCACTCGGTAATACAACATCACAATAAGCCTTGGAAGCAATGTGACTAAGTGTTAGTCATGGGATCTTGTATTACAGAACAAGTAAAGAGACTTGCCGGTAACGAGGTTGAACTAGGTATGGAGATACCGACGATCGAATCTCGGGCAAGTAACATACCGAAGAACAAAGGGAACATCATACGGGATTAACTGAATCCTTGACATAGAGGTTCAACTGATAAAGATCTTCCTAGAATATGTAGGAATCAATATGGGTATCCAGGTCCCGCTATTGGTTATTGACCGTAGAGGTGTCTCGGTCATGTCTACATAGTTCTCGAACCCGCAGGGTCTGCACACTTACGGTTTGGTGACGTTTCGGTAGTATAGAGTTATACATGGTGGTGACCGAATGTTGTTCAGAGTCTTGGATGAGATCCCGGACATCACGAGGAGCTCCATAATGGTCCGGAGGTAAAGATTGATATATAGGAAGTCCTGTTTTGGTCGCCGGAAAAGTTTTGGGCTCATCGGTAGTGTATCAGGAGTGCCGGTAGTGTACCGAGGGACCATCGGGAGGGGTATTTCGACCCAAGAGGCTACATGGGCTGTGGGAGGACAAATACCATCCCTTAGTGGGCTGGCCGAAGTCCCACACAAGGCCCATGCGGCTGGGAAGAAATTCCAAAAGGAGGAAAGGTGGAAAAAGGCAAAAAGGTGGAAATAAGGAAGGAGTCCTAATCCTACTAGGAGTGGAGGAGGAGGACTCCTCCTCTCCACTTCGGCCGAAGCAAAGAGGGGCTGTCCCTTGCGCCAAGCCTCCTCCTCCTCTCCTCCTATATATACTAGAGGTTTAGGGTTTTGGCACAAAATTTTCAGCCACGTGCAACCCTACCCTCTAGTCCGTAGTTTCTCCTCTAGATCGATTTCAGTTGTGCTTAGGCGAAGCCCTTCTGAGATTACTCCACCACCATCGCCGCAGTGCCGTCACGCTGCCGGAGAACTCGTCTACCTCTTCACTCGCTCCTACTAGATCAAGAAGGCGGAGATCGTCATCAAGCCGTACGTGTGCTGAACGCGGAGGTGCCATCCGTTCGGTGATAGGTCGGGATGGATCGTGATTGGATCGCGGGACGCTCGACGATATGGATCGCGAAGACGTTTGAATACATCAACCGTGTTTCTTAACGCTTCCCGCTTAGCGATCTACAAGGGTACGTAGATCCACTCTCCCTCTCGTAGATGCTCATCACCATGGATAGATCTTGTGTGTGCGTAGGAAATTTTTTGTTTCCCATGCAATGTTCCCCAACACTTAGAGCATATATCCCCATAGTAATCTGATTAGTATCCTGAACTTTCTCTCCATGAACTAGTTTGTGTTTTTTCCACCACAAATAACAAGTGGTAATGGTGATAATTTCATGAGCATTCTGAAGAGTCATAATAGATAAATCCCGGTTGGCAAAAGGAGTCGTAACTCTAGAACAACCTCACACTAGATCAACTTCTCAAGGAGAGCAACGATATGGCTCGAACCTGCATTTGCTCATATTATCTGGACCGCAAGCAACAGCGTGATGAACTGTGCAACATCAGTTAATGCGAATGGGTGCGAGCTGAGGAAATTGGCACCTCACCAGAATACAGTGACATTATGTATGTACGTTTGACGCTCGCGGCTCAGGTTGTGATGGCTGGAGGCACGGTACATGGCCCTCACAACGTTTCATTGGTTCGCGCTGATGTCTACTACACAACCTTCTTCTTGTAGACTCGTGTTGGGCCTCCAAGTGCAGATTTTTGTAGGACAATGGCAATTTTCCGTCAAGTGGTTGACCTAAGGTTTATCAATCTGTGGGAGGCATAGGATGAAGATGGTTTCTCTCAAACAACCCTGCAACCAAATAACAAAGAGTCTCTTGTGTCCCCAACACACCCAATACAATGGTAAATTGTATAGGTGCACTAGTTCAGCGAAGAGATGGTGATACAAGTGTAATATGGATGGTAGATATAGGTTTTTGTAATCTGAAAATATAAAAACAGCAAGGTAACAAATAGTAAACAACGAGATATTCCAATGTCACCTAATGTCACCTAGATATATAACCCTAATGTCACCTAGATATTCCAATGTCACCACAAGTACCCGTGGGCTTGATTATACGATATACATCACACAATTTCAGATTCATTATATTCAATCCAACACAAAGAACTTCAAAGAGTGCCCCAAAGTTTCTACCGGAGAGTCAAGACGAAAACATGTGCCAACCCCTATGCATAGATTCCCAAGGTCACGGAACCCGCAAGTTGATCACCCAAACATATATCAAGTGGATCAATAGAACATCCCATTGTCACCATGGATATCCCATCGCAAGACATACATCAAGTGTTCTCAAATCCTTAAAGACTCAATCCGATAAGAAAAGTTCAAAGGGAAAACTCAATTCATCACAACAAGATAGAGAGGGGAAAACTCCATATGACTCATCTATATCAATAAGGCTCACGGTACATCAAGATCGTGCCATCCCAAGAACATGAGAGAGAGGGAGATCAAACACATAGCTACTGGTACATACCCTTAGCCCCGAGGGTGAAATACTCCCTCCTAGTCATGGAGACTGCCGAGATGATGAAGATGGCCTCCGGCGATGGTTTCCCCCTCTAGCAGGGTGTCGAAACGGGCTCCCGATTGGTTTTTCGTGGCTCTGGAGGCTTGCGGGGGCGGAACTCCCAATCTAGGTTCTACGTTGGGGTTTTTGGAATATTTGAGGATTTATAGAGCTGAGAGGGAGGTCGGTGGACTCCCGGGGGGCCCACAATCCTGGTGGGCGTGCCGAGGGGGGCGGCTGCGCCCCTGAGGCTTGTGGCCTCCTCGGGAATCTTCTCGCTTCATCTCCAAGCTCTATGGGTGTATTCTGGTCCATAAAAATCACCGTAAATTTTATTCCGTTTGGACTCCGTTTGATATTCCTTTTCTGTAAAACTCAAAAACAAGGAAAAAACAGAAACTAGCACTGGCTCTGGGTTAATAGGTTATTCCCAAAAATAATATAAAGTTATGGTAAAAGGATTGTAAAACATCCAAAAATGATAATATAACAACATGGAACAAGCAAAAATTATAGATACATTGGAGACGTATCAGCATCCCCAAGCTTAATTCCTGCTCGTCCTCGAGTAGGTCAATGATAAAAACAGAATTTTTGATGTGGAATGCTTCCTAACATGTTCATCATATTCTTTTATTCTTTGTATAACATGGACATTTGGACTTTGTAAATATTTCAAAGCAATAGTCTAGTTTTAACATAATGACTTGAATACTTAAGCATGTCAACAAGCAACCATGTCCTTCAAAATATCAACCCTAAAGAAAGTTATCCCTAGCCCATCATGCTCAATCATTGATCCATTCATGAAACACACTCAAATATTAGCTATGCCCAATGCTCAAGTACGATCATAGTGCCCCCCTAGTTGGTGCTTATAAGAGAAGATGGAGACTCAAAGCAAAAATAAAAATTGCATAAAGTAAATAGATAGGCCCTTCGCAAAGGGAAGTAGAGGTTTGTAGAGGTGCCAAAGCTCAAGGTTTATATTGAGAGAGAAGAATATTTTGAGTGGCATGCTTTTCCTGTCAACGAAAATGACGAAGTAGCGCACAATACTTTCCATGCTAGATACATTATAGGCGGTTCTCAAATAGAATAGTAAAGTTTTTACTCCCCCTCCACCAATCAATCACACTCCACGGCGAGCCGAATCCACGGGTACTGTCCATACCAACAACATTCTCGGGGGGAGTTTTGTTTCATTATATTTTGATTTGATTTTTGAGCATGGGACTGGGCATCCCGAATACCAGCCACTTTCTCGTGAATGATAGTGAATCAACACATATCGTGAGAATAACACACCTAGCATGGAAAAATATTGGATACTCCCCACCGTTTCATGAGTGGTACGGGCACACAAAAGAGAAAATTTATTTTGAAGATTTAGAGATGGCACATACAAATTTTCTTGGAACGGCATGGAAATACCACATATAGGTAGGTATGGTGGACTCATAAGGCAAAACTTGGTTTAAGGATTTTGGATGCACAAGTAGTATTTCTACTTAGTACAAATGAAGGCTAGCAAATAGATTGGGAAGCAGCCAAACCCAGGAACGAAAAATCACATAAGTGAGCATTGAGTCATAACTAACACCGAATAATGCACCACAAGTAGGATGTAACTTCATTGCATGACTATTGACTTTCGTGCATGCATAGGGAATCACAAACCTTAACACCGATATTCTTACTAAGCATAATTATTCACTAACATGACTCACATATTACTATCATCATGTTTCAAAACTATTACAAAGAATCAAGTTTAATTTGTCCCATGATCTTCATGAAAGTTTTTATTATATCCTCCTTTGATATCTATCACTTTGGGACTAGTTTCATGTATTTCCATTGTTTTTTTGACAAGCTCAAACAAATTTAAGTAAAGCACATGAGCAAATGACAAGCTACTCTCAAAGGATATGAGTAGTCAAACAATTAAGGAGCTATGTGAGGACTCTCTCTCCCTCAATAAATATTTTTAGATCTTAAGTACTTTATTCAAACAACAAGAAAGAGGAAAATAGCACTCCAAGAATAGCATGCATCATGTGAACGAATAAAAATTTAGGCTCAACATAGGCTGACCGATAATTGTTGATGAAGAGAGGTGGGATGCGTAGCATCCCCAAGCTTAGATGCTTGAGAGTTCTTGAAATGTTTACTTAGGGTGCCTTGGGCATCCCCAAGCTTGAGCTTTTGTATCTCGTTCAATCCTCTCATACCACGGTTTCACCTATTCTCAAAAACTTCATCCACACAAAACTCAAAAAGAACTCGTGATATAGGTTAGTACACATTGTTAGGAAGTATTAGTATTGGTCTAGGAGTCCTTATTAGTCAATGTTTACTTTCCTTGAACCTCAAGTCTTGTGTAATATATATGCCATTTGGGCCATCAATACAAATAATTTGCTTTCCTAACATGGTATTAGAGCCTAGGTTTAGGTCCCCTCCGCGTGTCGCAACTCACACTTGATCTTTTTTTCCCGGCCTCCACCTCCTTCGATAGAATAGACTGATTCTCTCCTACCGTGGTCGATCTTGCTCTCGTTCCCGATGTGCTCGTTCGAAACCGCCCTCTTCTCCTTCGATCTGAGCTCTAAGATCGGTTCTTGGGTCCGTCCTGGTTGCCCAATGACCGATTGAAACCCCAAGGATGCATCCGTCTCCCAGGCTGGGCTGTTAAAGCTGCAGCATCCAACCCTCAACGCCATGTCACCATCTCCAAAGAGGACGCCACCCTGCCGCATCGGATCGAAGTCAGCTTCTTCTAATTGCTATTGCTACTATCCCTCGCCGTCCCGTTTGAAGCTGACTGGTCCCAGCCGCGTCTGCCCTCCACCTCCAGGCTGCCCACCGCCTTCCCTGCTGGAAGCCCAGGCTGTTGCTGCACCTACAGTCTACTGTTTCTGCTCACGTATTGCTCTCTTTGTGGTGCTGCTTCATCGATCTACTGCCGCTAGCTGGTTCTGCTGTGTTGTTCTAGCTGGGCTTGATTATGTGATGCTACTAGCTGCTTTTACTGCTGCTACGTGATGCTGCTTCCTGCTGCTATGTGGTGCTCCCATCACCTGCCCGTTTCATAGTCTACTATATATTTTCTAGCTTTCCTTGTTTTTTGTTTTCCGCTGCGTCCACCAAATCCATTGATGTTTCGTGTTTTTTGTGCCATGCGAGTGAACATACCTTTGTCCATCACCCTTTCTCCGGTTCTGATTCTTTCTATACAACTTTTGTGGCATATTTGCCATTGTTGTTTTCTATAGGATTTTCTGGACTTATTTTGCATTGTCGATCCATGTCCATCGTGCCTTAACCGTTGAGCTCCTTTCGCCGTCGGTTGTCGTGGACTATGATTTTCTGCGCAATGCTTTATTCTCTTGATGTGCCATTTTCATTTTACAACCCATCTTCTCTTGATACTTATCTTGTATCTTCAAGTGATGCGGTGTCTTCCTCTGATGTGTCATCTCTTTGTTATCCCCTCTGGCGACTCAACAGGTTTTGAAGACTCTTCATGCTACAACGACACTCTCAAGACGCGGTTTTGGATTATCATTTTTTCTAGTATTACACTTCTTCAAATGCAATGCTATTGCATACGCTTTGCATTTGAGGGGGGGGGTATTAGGAAGTATTAGTATTTGTCTAGGAGTCCTTATTAGTCAATGTTTACTTTCCTTGCACCTCAAGTCTTGTGTAATATATATATGCAGTTTGGGCCCTTCAATACAGATAAGTTGCTTTCCAAACACACATAATAATAAATCAACTCTTCATGTACAGCCAAGAAAAGTTGCATAATTTTTTTCAAACATTAGGTACTGTATACTATCATTTCCACAATTTATATCTACCAATATAGGCTATGGAAACTATAGGATAAGTAGATAACGAAACTATGACAACAATCTGTCAAAACAGAACAATCTGTAGCAATTTATGAAAACAGTGTACTTCTGTAACTCAAAAAATTATGAAAATTCAGGCACGCTATAAAATTTATATGACCATACTGTGTACAAATTTCAGAAACTTTCCAAGTTCCAGTAAAATATGAAAATTCAAACATTACAGACAAAGTTTCTGTTTTTACACAACACTCATCAAAACATGCAATGCAAGCATCCTAAAGGCAGTTCTTGAATTTTTTTATTGAAAAATAAGATTATAAATAACACCTAACAGAAAGTAACAAAATATAATGACTCTCCAAGGAAAACACATATTGTGTGACGAATAAAAATATAGCTCCAAGTAAGATATACCGATAGTGTTGAAGACGAAAAAGGGGATGACTTCGGGGGCATCCCCAAGCTTAGACGCTTGAGTCTTCCTTTAATATTACCTTGGGGGTGCCTTGGTAATACCCAATCTTAGGTTCTTGTCACTCCTTATTCTTCTCATATCGGTGTCTCACCCAAAACTTGAAAACTTCAATCAAACAAAACTTAACGGAACTTCATGAGATGGGTTAGTGTAGTAAATATAGATCATTCACTTAGGTACTGTCAATACAAGATTCATAATTGTTCCCACATTATACCTACTGTATTACATCATTATCACAATTTATATTACTCAATATAATCTATAGGAATACTTGAAACAAGCAGACTATGCATGCAAAACAGAATCTGTCAAAAATAGATCAGTCTGTAAAGATCTGAATGATCACCAAACTTCCCTGACTCTAAAAATTCTGAAAAATTATAAAAACTCAAGGAATTTGCATATAAAGTTTTTGTAAAAATTTCAGAATTTTTTGACGCTCCAGTAAAATCATAGAATTCATATACGTAACACAGAACTTTCTATTTTTGCACAGAATCAAACAAGCAAGTATCCACACTATCCCAAAGGCTTTACTTGGCACTTTATTGAAATAAAAGAGACAAAACATTATTATTACATTATATTAATCATGTGAACACACAAAAAAAGAAAGTAAAAGTGTTGGGTTGTCTCCCAACAAGCACTTTTCTTTAATGCCTTTTAGCTAGGCATGATGATTTCGATGATGCTCACATAGGAATAGTAATTGAAACATGCAAAAGAGCATCATGAATCTCATGACAAGCACATTTAATTCTAACCCACTTACTATGCATAGGGATTTTGTGAGCAAACAATTTATGGGAACAAGAATCATCTAGCATAGGAAGGCAAAACAAGCATAACTTCAAAACTTTGAACACATAGAGAGGAAACTTGATATTATTGCAATTCCTACAAGCATATGTTCCTCCCTCATAATAATTTTCAGTATCATCATGAAGGAATTCAAAAATATAACCATCAAATAAAGCATTCTTTTCATGATCTACAAGCATAGAAATTTTACTACTCTCCACACAAGAAAATTTCTTCTCATGACTAATAGTGGGAGTATCATATGAAACTCGAATACTAAAAATTGTTTCTACATTAAAAGAGTAATGTTCAGTAAAAGGATATTCAAAATCATGACAATAATTATCACTACTCTTTATAACATAAGTATTATCACAATAATCATCATAAGTAGCAACTTTGTTCGCATCATAGTCAATTGAAACCTCTTCCGAAATAATGGAATCATTAATAAATAAAGTCGTGACCTCTCCAAATCCACTTTTATAATTATAATAAGATTCAACACCCTCCAAAATAGTGGGATAATTATTATCTAAAGGTGACACTCTTCCAAACCCACTTTCATAAATATTGCAATCATCATAAATAGGGGGTATGCTATCATCTTAATAAGTTTGCACATCAAAACATGGGGGACTAAAAACATCATCTTCATTAAACATAGCATCCCCAAGCTTGGGACAAACACTAATTGCAGCAAATAAATTCTCAAACATGTCATTCTAATCAAACATAGCATCCCCAAGCTTGTGGCTTTGCATAACATAAGCATAATTACTCTCATCATTAATAGTATGAATAGCACCAATCGTATAACAATTATTATCATCAAAATTTTCTAAGTTGGTGCCAAAAAGATTTTCAAGATTATAAGGGGTGTCATTATTTGGGAGAGATACCTCTTTACCTTTACTTTTCCTTCTTTTCTTCTTCTTCACCACATTATATGTGGGTTTATTTAATTTCTCCAAGCTTCTTTTCGAAGAGATTGGTTGAATAAAAAGCTCCTCCTCGTTACCTGATTCATCATAAGAAAAAATAGGAGGATATTGGGAGACCTCTTCCCCTTCATTAGTATTATCTTCATATTCTATTTGTTTCCTTGTCTTTAAGTAATTGGAACTATAAGGATTCTCAATGCAATCTACCACGCAATACATATAGATTTCATTTAGATCAAAATCAAGCATTTTCATGAGAGCCCATGCTGGAACATCCTTAGTTTCACGTTTCATTTCTTCATACCCCAAAAATAGGCTAAGTTCATTATGATGCTCAAGGGTAATGAGTTTATCACAATTTTTGGACAAAATTCGATCATGAAATAATTCACATTGGAAATTATCATTAGTACATGCAACACAAACTCTATGCACTCCACAAAAATTGACATGCTTATAAGAAATATTTTTATCATGACTAGTGCAATCATCATTAGTATTATGGATATTCAAAGAATTCATACTAAAAATATTGCAATCATGCTCATAACTCAAAGATGTAGTTCCAAACATTTTAATAACTTCTTCTTCTAACACTTGAGCACAATTTTCCTTTCCATCATTTTCACGAAAGACATAAAAAAGCTGAAGCATATGAGGCAACCTCAATTCCATTTTTTTGTAGTTTTCTTTTATAGACTAAACTAGTGGAAAACAAGAAACTAAAAGATTTAATTACAAGATCTAAAGATATACCTTCAAGCACTCACCTCCCCGACAACGGCGCGAGAAAAGAGCTTGAAGTCTACTACACAACCTTCTTCTTGTAGACTCGTGTTGGGCCTCCAAGCGCAGAGTTTTGTAGGACAATGGCAATTTTCCCTCAAGTGGTTGACCTAAGGTTTATCAATCCATGGTAGGCGTAGGATGAAGATGGTATCTCTCAAACAACCCTTCAACCAAATAATAAAGAGTCTCTTGTGTCCCCAACACACCCAATACAATGGTAAATTGTATAGGTGCACTAGTTCGGCGAAGAGATGGTGATACAAGTGTAATATGATGGTAGATATAGGTTTTTGTAATCTTAAAATATAAAAATAGGAAGGTAACAAATAGTAAACAACGAGCAAAATGTTGTATAAATGCTTGGAAACAAGGCCTAGGGTCCATACTTTCACTAGTGCAATTTCTCTCAACAATATTGACATAGTTGAATCATATGTAAATACCTCTCGTGCGACAAAGAGTTCACTCCAAAAAGTCACAAATATCGGAGAACTAACGAAGAAATTATTTTAGGGTACGAAACCACCTCAAAGTTATCTTTTCTGATCAATCTTATGAGCTATCCCTATAAGCGTCACAAACAGCCCTAGAGTTCATACTAAGATAACACCTTAAGATACACATCAACCAAAACCCTAATGTCACCTAGATACTCCAATGTCACCACAAGTACCCTTGGGTTTGATTATACGATATGCATCACACAATTTTCAGATTCATTATATTCAATCCAACACAAAGAACTTCAAAGAGTGCCCCAAAGTTTCTACCGGAGAGTCAAGACGAAAACATGTGACAACCCCTATGCATAGATTCCCAAGGTCACGAAACCTGCAAGTTGATCACCCAAACATACATCAAGTGGATCAATAGAATATCCCATTGTCACCACGGATATCCCATCGCAAGACATACATCAAGTGTTTTCAAATCCTTAAAGACTCAATCCGATAAGAAAACTTCAAAGGGAAAACTCAATTCATCACAACAAGATAGAGAGGGGAAACTCCATATGATTCATCTATATCAATAAGGCTCGCGGTACATCAAGATCATGCCATCTTAAGAACACGAGAGAGAGAGAGAGAGAGAGATCAAACACATAGCTACTAGTACATACCCTCAGCCCCGAGGTTGAACTACTCCCTCCTAGTCATGGAGACCGCCAGGATGATGAAGATGGCCTCCGGTGATGGTTTCCCCCTCCGGCAGGGTGCCGGAACGGGCTCCCGATTGGTTTTTCGTGGCTCTGGATGCTTGTGGTGGCGGAACTCCCGATCTAGGTTCTGCGTTGGGTTTTTTGGAATATTTGAGGATTTATAGAGCTGAGAGGGAGGTCGGTAGACTCCCGAGGGGACCACAAGCCTAGTGGGCATGCCCAGGGGGTGGCCGCGCCTCTGAGGCTTGTGGCCTCCTCGGGAATATTTCTGGCTTCATCTCCAAGCTTCGTGGGTGTCTTCTGGTCCATAAAAAATCACCGTAAATTTTATTCCGTTTTGACTCCGTTTGATATTCCTTTTCTGTAAAACTCAAAAACAAGGAAAAACAGAAACTGGAACTGGGTTAATAGGTTAGTCCCAAAAATAATACAAAGTTGTGGTAAAATGATTGTAAAACATCCAAGAATGATAATATAACAGCGTGGAACAAGCAAAAATTATAGATACGTTGGAAACGTATCACGCGTTTGTACCAATGAAACGGTAGTTGCACGGTAAACGTACCTAGTCCAGTATTTGGCCGGACTAAAGCTGAGTCACTTTTTAGTTGGGAAAAGCTAAGGTTTAGCTGTGCGTATCTTTTGGTGCTGACTTGGAGTAAAATCACGGGCAATAGTAGTTGCCTTTTTTTTCACAGACACGTTAGTTGGCTAACGTTGATCCTACTCTGCTAGATGATTGTATTTAGCCACCCGTCATTTGGTTCGTAACCTTGGTCTTACGAAGCCTTATTTTTTAGGGGTTACGAGGCTCTATATAGCAGTAGTGGTACGTAGTCAGCCCAAAATAAAAAGTTCTGCATACTCAACCGAAACATTTTCCAAGTACTCCCTACAATCAAATATAATTGGCATTTTGAAAAAATTAGGATAGATTAAGGAGGCGCTGAAATCTCTACCCTTTGTTTTCCAAGAGTATCAGGTGATACCACCCTTCACAAGCTTTCGTTCTCCCAAGTTTGGTAAATATTTAAATGTTTAAAAACATTTTTTTCTGAACATTCACATGACATGTTTTTTTGTGAACGTTCACATGACATGTGTCGAAAATCTTAGAAATGTCAAATCCATATATAAAAACACATAGGTAAACTAAAATGATAAATCCAAATGTGAACAGTGTCATTCTTTGACACTATTCATGTTTTACCTTCTTAACACAATTCATCGTAGTTTTGTCTCTTTTGTTGCTCTACGTGTATTTTGAGTTTGGATTCGGAATTTTGAGAAGTTGTATGCGGTTGCTTCTTGAACTTTCATAAAATAAATTTAGAATGGAGACAATGACCTCGTGAAGCTATTTCACATAAGGGCTGCAACCAAATGGGCAACAAATGAGATAAAGCACGTGGATAACGGTGAAAAGCATATCTAGTGCTCAACCTTTTCTCAAGAATAACATGTGATCCAACTAAAAAAATGGATAACATGTACTCCAGGTTTCTAATAAACTAAAGTGGAGTTACTCATGCGGTTGATGGAGTTAGGAGATGGAAGCGTCTTCATCGTCGGGAGCAGGAAGAGAAGACTATGGTGCAGGCTGCATGTGTTACTCATGCGGTTTTTGGTGTCCCTACTCCGCCTAATAGCGGTAGTGACCTCTCCAGCCGTAAGATGACCTTTGCTGCCATGCTTGAGAGCATGGCTGGGTGTAAGAAGCGCGCTCCTGATGATCAAGACCTCCTTCTTAGCATGCATAGCAATAGTTATGATAGTGTAGATGGCTGGGAAGCTATAGATATGAGTAAATCATGTAAAAAAGTGTGTGTGGGGAGAGTTGGAACTGTAATAGGCATAGATGGAGCCACTGTGCATGTTACGGAAGAACTAGATGAGAGTGAGGAAGAGGTCCAGAATAGGAGGAGAGAGTCTGTAGGGGATGGTACTGATGTAGGGGATACCACCAAGGAAGCTACCGGCCATGGGGCTGCCGGTCAACTGACGGGTGCGAATGACGTTGCCCGTCAGGAGCCATGAAAATGATCTGTTGGAACTACCGAGGTTTGGGTCAGCCTTGGACAGTCCAAGAACTGGTGTGTTTGTCAAAGACACACCGACCCAACGTTATCTTTCATTCCGAAACAAGAAAAAATAAAGAGTATGTTGAGGGTTTGCGTTATCGGTTGGGCATGATTTTTTTATTGTTTCCCTGCCAGGTAAAGGAGGTGGATTAGCAGTTTTTTGGGATGATCTATATGTTGGAAATATGCCCTAGAGGCAATAATAAATTAGTTATTATCATATTTCCTTGTTCATGATAATCGTTTATTATCCATGCTATAATTGTATTGATCGGAGACTTAAATGCATGTGTGGATACATAGACAAAACCATGTCCCTAGTATGCCTCTAATGGACTAGCTCGTTGACCAAAGGATGGTTAAGGTTTCCTAGCCATGGACATGAGATGTCATTTGATAACGGGATCACATCATTAGGAGAATGATGTGATGGATAAGACCCAAACAACAAACATAGCATATGATCGTGTCAGTTTATTGCTACTGTTTTCTGCATGTCAAGTATATGTTCCTATGACCATGAGATCATGCAACTCACGGATATCGGAGGAGTGCCTTGTGTGTATCAAACGTCGCAACGTAACTAGGTGACTATAAAGGTGCTCTACAGGTATCTCTGATGGTGTCTGTTGAGTTGGCATGGATCGAGACTGGGATTTGTTACTCCGTGTGACGGAGATGTATCTCAGGGCCCACTCGGTAATACAACATCACAACAAGCCTTGCAAGCAATGTGGCTAAGTGTTAGTCACGGGATCTTGTATTACGAAACGAGTAAAGAGACTTGTCGGTAACAAGGTTGAACTAGGTATGGAGATACCGACGATCGAATCTCGGGCAAGTAAACATACCGAAGAACAAAGGGAACATCATACGGGATTAACTGAATCCTTGACATAGAGGTTCGACCGATAAAGATCTTCGTAGAATATGTAGGA
Organism: Hordeum marinum; assembly: GCA_022496015.1. Classification (NCBI taxonomy): domain Eukaryota; kingdom Viridiplantae; phylum Streptophyta; class Magnoliopsida; order Poales; family Poaceae; genus Hordeum; species Hordeum marinum. The sequence continues at coordinate 448,752,123 of CM039676.1, forward strand.
ACCAATATGGACATCCAGGTCCCGCTATTGGTTATTAACCGTAGAGGTGTCTCGGTCATGTCTACATAGTTCTCGAACCCGCAGGGTCTGCACACTTAAGGTTTGGTGACGTTTCGGTAGTATAGAGTTATGTATGGTGATGACCTAAGGTTGTTCGGAGTCCCGGATGAGATCCCGGACGTCACGAGGAGCTTCGGAATGGTCCGGAGGTAAAGATTCATATATAGGAAGTCCTGTTTTGGTCGCCGGAAAAGTTTCGGGCTCAACGGTAGTGTACCGGGAGGCCTCCGGGAGGGGTATTTCGACCCAAGAGGCTTCATGGGCTGTGGGAGAGTGAATATCAGCCCTTAGTGGGCTGGTGGAAACTCCCACACAAGGCCCATGTGGCTGGAGAAGAAAACCCAATAAAAAAAGGTGGAAAAAGGAAAAAAAAGGAGATATCCTAGTCCTACTAGGATTGGAGGAGGATTCCTCCTCTCCTAGTAGGTTCGGCCGATGGCCTTGGCTTGGGAAGCCAAGGCTGCCTCCTCTCCTCCTCTCCTCCTATATATACTGGTGGTTTTAGGGTTTTTGCACTGGTTTTTTCAGCCACATGCTACCCGTTCCTCCGGTGCATAGTTTCTCCTCTAGATCGGTTTTCTGCAGCGCTTAGGCGAAGCCCTGCGGGAATTGCTCCACCACCATCGCCGGAGCGTCGTCACGCTGCCGGAGAACTCTTCTTCCTCTCCGGCGCCTCTTGCTGGATCAAGATGGCGGAGATCGTCATCAAGCTGTACGTGTGCTGAACGCGGAGGTGCCATCCGTTCGGCGCTAGATCGGAAGGACCGTGATCAAGATCGCGAGAAAGATCGTGATGAGTTCGCGAGACGGATCGTGATGAGTTCGCGAGACGGATCGTGATGAGTTCGCGGGACGGATCGTGATCAAGTTCGTGGGACAGATCGTGATCAAGTTCGCGGGACGAATCGTGATTGGATCGCGGGACGGATCGTGATTGGATCGCGGGATGCTCGGCGATTTGGATCGTGAATACGTTCGACTACACCAACCGCGTTTCTTAACGCTTCCCGCTTAGCGATCTACAAGGGTACGTAGATCCACTCTCCCTCTCATAGATGCTCATCACCATGGATAGATCTGCGTGTGCGTAGGAAATTTTTTGTTTCTCATGCAACGTTCCCCAACATCTCGGAGGTGAGATGAAAATTTGATAAGAGACCTATTCTATACGTATGATGCGGAGGAAATTTTAAGGTTGCGTACTCTCAATTTGGGTGAGGGAGATCTTATGGCATGGCATTACGAGAAAAGTGGCTTATTCTCCGTAAAGAGTGCGTACAGATTGGCTCTGCTTCTAAGCGACAAAATGGTGTTTTAGGGTGGGGAACGGAGGCTATGGAATATTATTTGGAAGACGAATGTCCCTCAAAAAATAAAAATATTTGCGTGGAGGGCTGCCTCTAATAGTTTGGCGGTTCAAGTCAATAGGGTTAAACACCATCAAACTATTCAAGGTATGTGCTCGAATTGTGGTATGGAAGATGAATCTATTTATCATGCATTGGTAATTTGTCCCAAGGCTCGAGCTTTCCATATGGCTTTGAAGGAAGTGTGGAATCTACCGGCCGAAGAGATTCTCAAAAACTCTGGGCCTGACTGGTTTCTTATTCTTCTGGATCAATTAAGCTCAGTTATGTGCGAGCAAACTATTTTCATGTTGGAGAGCTTGGCACTTGAGGAATGATTTGATTTTCGGTAAGGGAAAAGAATCCATCGCGGCCTCGGTAAGCTTTATTCAAAACTATTGGGCTTCTTTTCGTCTTGTCATGCAAACTTGCAGGTGACATTGTGCAACAAAGGTAAGCAAGTGGCGCAAGAAATTCATGCAACTACAAATATGGAGAGAAATGTTGTTGCCTGGAAGCCCCCCCCCCCCCCCCCCCCCCCCGGGGATTTTTTCAAGGTAAATGTCGATGCAAGTTTTGTTGAGGCCATCAAAATGGCGAGCATGGGAGTGGTCATTAGAGACCATTATGGACAAGTTATCATATTATCTTGGGATTATATTGGAGCTTGCCATAGCATCGAGGAAGCAGAACTAAGAGCGACCCTCTCTGGCATGTACAATTGGTATCACTCTTCACAAGCCTATCATTTTGAAAACTGACTGTGTCTCTGTTGCTTCTCTGTTCGGGAAAGAGTGTATGGATAGGTCAACTATGGTGGGCCTTAAAATGGAGGTGGTGAATATCTCTAAGCTGATGGTGGGTATTCAAATTGTCAAGATTAACAGATTGGTCAATAAGGTGGCTCATGAGATTGCTAAGTTCAGTTATGATTCTAGATCCGATGATCTTCTTTTTAATACTGTTCCGCCCTGCGTGGCAAATATTGTAATGAATGATTGTATGAACATGTTAAATTAATTAATATATGATGGGGTTTTAAAAAAAACTGAAGTGGAATAAAAAAAAGGAGGAACAGATCTCACGACTGAATATGTAGCCAAGGGAGACATACATGCAGTAATAATTTGGTGGCAATTGGATATTGTGTGCTGGGCATCACCGGCTATCTAACGGCAACATGCGAAATCAATGCATTGCAGAGGTGGGCCTACAAACAGTTCCAATATGAAGAGAATACAAAAATACGGATCACAATACATTGAGGCATCCAGATCTCGAGAAATGTTAACGCTTCAGATAATAAGAGCATATGGAAGTATGACCCATATTGAATTTTCGCTTCTCAAGCTCTTTTAATAATTTCGTTATCCCCAGCATTCTCCAAACCTCAACATGTGCTTTGTATAATAACCCGTTACAAAAATACATGTGCTTCCTGTCTTCGGGTCTAGAAGAACAAGGACAGTAGGGCTGTATCTATTTAACGGTGGGAAGAGGGTTTCTTCTTAGGGTGGGCCTTTATATGATGTGAAACTGGAACGGGCCTATGATGGGCTGTTACGGGCCTACCAATGGACGCTACAGCGTCTGCATTTTGGGCTTCCGCCCAACCCAACCCAATCCGGTGGTAGCGCCCATTGGGACCATTCTCGGCCAGGAGAAGAAGGGGGGAGAAGAAAGCAGATCGGCGGCGGCGGCGGCGGCCGCACTGGTACGTGCCTTCTTCTTCTTTCCAATTCCGTTGTAGATACGTCTGAGATGAGTCCGGGCTGATCCCAAAGTCGATTTCATTCTGAAATCCGATTCGGTGCGTACCTACGCAATACCACCTATTTAAATCTTCGGCCAATTCATGTGCAGATCAAACAAACAGATCGACTCGGAGTGTGGGTGCGGCCTTCCGCCCGAGCACCCATAAATATGGGTCCAGAGGCGCCTGAGCTTCTTCCAAATCATATCGGTTCCGCTGGATGCCTTCTGCCAGAGCACAGCCTGAACAGATCGATGGCGATAGCCGATGCCAACATGGGTCTACAGCCGCATGAGCTTTTGTCATATCACATCAATCGCGCACGGCCCTTCTATGACGAAAAGTGTAAGAGTATGAATGCGGGCAAGAAGAAGACGAAGAAGAAGATTTTCCGGGTTCCGCAGCATGAGCTGGATGACATACTTTCCTACCAAGTGCCCGCTTGGCCGAAAGTCGATAAGCGCTATCCTTCAGCCGCCATAGAGATGGCAAAAATTAAGGAATACTTTTTGGCCGGCCGGGAGAAGATGAGGCGAGAGTATGAGGCCCATGGCTATGCTACTTTTGAAGCAGAGGTCACCGATGATGATGAGGAGGAAAAGACTTCAGTGGCAATTCCAGCGATGACATCTTTTCACGGGGAGAAGGATGATGTGACAGCAACAACTTTTTACGGGGAGAAAGATGATGCAGCAGCGACTTGTCCTCACGAGGAGAAGGATGTTGTGCCAGCGACATCTTTTCATGACAAGAATGACGATGCAGCAGCGACTCCTCCTCATGAGGAGAAGGATGATGTAGCAGCTACATCTTATCACGACAAGAATGACGATGCAGCAGTGACTACTCACGAGGAGAAGGATGATGCAGCAGTGACATCTTCTCCTTGGATTATTCCACGAGGAAGAGGCCGAAGAAGATTTCGCCCAGGAGTCGTCAAACAAGCAAGCGGTGTTAAGAAAATAACTTAGATGTATTAGTTGTTTTCATTGTTATTTTTGGCCGTTGGATTAGTTAGTTCCATTTTATGGGGCTGTATTGTGTCATCTTTATTTATAATTTCTTGTGTAAAACTTACAGCTGATACTTTGTTGGCAGACTTGATATAATATGATAAATTTTAAAGGAAGAGGGATCTAATGCCCATATCCATCGGAAAATGTTCTTAAATAAGTAGGCAAGAATCTGAAACGATAAAAGACCTTCTCGATCCGCTTGCCCCATTAGATTACAAGTTAAATTGATCGCTTCTACCTTTAATCAATTTGCCTTTTTCCTTATGTTATACTACCTTGAATCAAGTTAAATTTGTTAGGGAGTAGTTTTATCTTTTGTGCATCACTCTGAAAGATTTTGTTCTTACTGTACCACGTCTGTTCTGATTAGATGAGGTGCATACTTGCTGAGTTCTTTTATGTCCATTCTGCAAATATATTGCTTTAGCTTCTCATGCACTGAAAAAAGCAGTGAATACCGTGCTGCATATATGAGGTTGATGTCCAGGTTCAGCTATTGGTCTCCCAAAATGCCCATTATAACTATTATCAAGCTGTAGGTGTATGCTTTGGTATATCTCTAAACGGAAAGCACATGGGCTTAGTCATTAAGTGAAATTGCTAATTTCTATTATGATACATGATATACTTACGGTCGCTGCATTTGTCTCTTTGCAGTATAAACTTGAAATGAAAGGATATAACTCTACCATGTGGAGATTGCTGGATTAGGTATCTGCATCCTGGGCTAATATAACTTTACAGATGTGTTAGTTTAGTTTGCAATTTATTTACCTTGATAGTAGCTAATATAATGCACTGATATGAAACTGCCTTTTTGTTGTGCTGTTTGATCTGATATCTTCCCTCAGTTATGCAGTTATACTGAAGCTTCACATTTTCTATTCATTCTGATCTAGCCAAACTGACCAGGGATTTGAAGCTGCTATTCGTGTCGAGCTTGTGCTTATTTGTTTCAAATCACTAACAACCGAACAACATAAATAGAATATGTCCATGTGATCCTTGAATTGATTAACCTTATTATTTGCGTGCATTTTTCAGTGCTACTTACCACTGTTATTTTTTAGGCCTCCACAAGGTGTTTTTAAGTTTTCAGCTTTTCTATGACGAGCCTGATCTAGTTTCCTTTATTTTAGAGAACTCAAACTTGATGTTCTTATATTGTGTTTCAGGATATAATTATTTGAGGCGAGTCTCTGACATACTGAGAAAGGTGAGAAAGAAACTCCAGATGTTCCTAATCATAGGAAGGTGATTTTCATTACATACAAATTCCTCATTTTCATCTGTTTTCGAGAGTGAAACATGCTTCATTTATGAGAAATCTAGAAGCCCGTTTTTGAATAACTATTATCAATCTATTATCAAGCATATTGGATAGTTTGCAGTTTTTTACATTCCTTTACTTAGGCATCATGAGTATGAAGGTGATTCCACACCAATCTATTATCATGTTTAGCTACAACCTTTTACTGTTTTTTCTTTGCATTCGTTCAGTTGTATTCATTTTACTACTAATAAGTTTATTTGTGTATAATATTGATGTGTAACGATATGCTAGAATACATTCTTGTAGTGGTTGTAGCTGAGTACATTTCTTAAGGTGTTCTGTGCTGATTGTTCTGTTTCTTATTATCTGTCATTAAGAAGAAGGATGGGGCAGGAGGGTTAGTGAATCGCCAAATATTCCTTCCAGTTGAAGAGGTCTTTCGTCTCTTTTCAAACATGCATTGCCAAGTAAATACTCCTTTTTATTCCAGCCCTTCCATTTTTCCCTCCACCAAATCTGCTTCATTTTTAGGCTGTATATAAGAAAGTGCATGGTGCTGAGATCAATGTGGGTTTTTTGGTTTCTAGTTTAGTTGAGATGTTTAAACAGTGATTTTTTGCTTTCAAATAAATTTGATGCGGTGTCATATATGTCTCTTAATTTCCATTTATATCATGCTTGCAATCAAATCAGCCAGTTAAAATTTCGTATCTTTCAGCTTACCCTTTGGATAATAGTGAGTACCGAGTAGTATATTAAGTCAAGCATCAAATGTAGGTTATCTTCACATAGGTTCTGGTTTCTAAAATACACAAATTTCAGTTCAAATGGAGATGTGCAGTGAAATTTATTTTCTAAGGAACATAGATGGTCCAGAGAAAGAATGACAACTAATAACTGTTAAAAGTAACATTGCATAGGATGTGGAATTCATATTATTTAGTGTGACGCTGGAAAATTCTGAATTGCAAAATATTTTCTTTAATAGGTTGTTGTATTTGCTTGAATTGCAAAATGATCTTGAATTTATCAGTGTCCATAGCAGATCTTCCCTGTCTCTGTTGATGTTCCTCAAGTTCCTCCCCAAGCAAACCCTCGTTAGATCCTCCATTGCCAACAGCCTGGCTGGTGTCAGGCAAGCCTTCTCCATGAAGTAGAGGGTCATCATCCACTAGAAAGGATACTAAGTGGAGTGATTTATCAATCTCCACTAACCTATCAGTGGGTGTCTTGGCAGGGTCTGGAACAGCAATTTGCAGTTTATCTGTCTCAAAGAAATTTCTGTGGCAGTCAACATTAACCAAGGACCCCAGAGCAGAAGCCACTTTGAGCCACAGTGTCCCAAGTCATTTTGTTTACCCCAAGCCCAAGGGCATGGAGGACAGAACTGCAGAGACCACTGCCCCAAAGGGCAAGTCGTTTTGGTTCTGCCACGGCTGCCTTCCTTGACACATCCTCTGGTCAGCAAATTGTAGAGGTGGAGGGAAATCAGCTTGGAGGGATTGGGTCCGGAACCATGGTAATTTTATGGTCAATTTGGTGTAGCTCTGCCGTGATTATCAATCAAAAAAGAAAAAGAAAAGAAATCGGTTTTCACTGGTTACTTCCTCGCGGTCAATAAAGATGTGTCTAGACCACGCATGTCTCTAGTTTAACTGTGGGAGGATACAGATGGCATTCGTTTTCCTCTTTGCGAAGCGTGAAGCAAATCAGGCTGCACATTGTCAAGTCAGATTGCAACCCTGGCATATCTATCTAATACAGAAGCTAGAAAGAGTGGATTGCTGTCAAGAAAACTACTCCCTCCATCCAGGTGTGTTGGACATCCAAGAGAATTCACATTATTAAAGGCCATTTCACACTACATAATGAACATTAAAGAAGTAAAGAGCTTAGACGTGTGGAGACCCGGTAATCATGTATGTGTATAGATTTTTCTCATCCACATCAAATTTCCCACGAAAACTTGGTTTCTCCCCCATTGTTGATTCAATAAAACGATGAGAACGTAGACATCCTTTCTAATCTACCCCAGGGTATTATGGACATGCATTGACTTAACCTTGCCAGACGTGCATGAGAGGAAACACAAACACATGAAGACGTCTTGAGAGTGAACACAAATACATCCTGAGAGTCAACAACACATTTAGATCAGGCTCCGCAGCACCGCTCTGTCTTCTTAGAGCATCTCCAGCCGCGGCCCCAAAGGACCCCCCAGGCCGCTTTTTAATCGTCGGCGGGCGAAAAAACCCCAGCCACGGCCCAAGACGCCGTTTTTCGCCGGTTGAGGCCTTTTTTTGGGCCGGCGAATCCAGGCCGAACCCAGGGCGCTGGGGGTCTCCTAGGCACGCCGGCTGAAGCGAAAAGCCGAGTGGGACCGAGGTGTCGGTGACACCGGCTGCTACTTCCCGCCACTTCCCCCTCCTTCTCCCTCTACTCCCGCCGTTTCGCCCGCCGGTTCTTCTCTCCATTTCCCTCCATTTTCCCTTTCTTCGCCGCCATGCCGCCGAGGAAGTACGCCGCCCCTCGCCAAGCCATCGGCTCCGCCGTCGCCAAGCCCCGCAAGCCCCGTGCGCTGATGGTGAGACCGGCGGGGATGACGAACGCCGAGTGGAAGGCCGACGTCGAGCGAAGGGAAGCAGTGACCGCCGATCGCCGCAACAGGCTCCTCGTGAAGAAAGCTCGGGACGCGGCGATGGCGTCGGCGGCGGTTGAGCAGGAGATGTCATGTCGCCGCCCGATCTTCCCGGGGAGACAGCCCGCGGGCCCGTTCCCCCACGACGCCGGTCATCAAATCGCCCCGGGCGACCCGCACTTTCCTTCGCCGACCATTCCTTCGCCGGGGTGGGGGTACGCGCCCTCGCCGGAGTACGTCGACAGAGACGCCCTTGGCGGGTTCAACCCCAACATTACCTTTCCACGCACGCCCTCCGCCTTCTCTGTCGGCCACCCCAACGCCCAGTACGGCTACGTGCCCTCGCCGACGTACTCCAGCTCGTCCGCGACCGTCCGATGAGGCCCTCTTCCTTTCGCGCCCGCTCCGCAGTACGCCAAAGCCGAGGCCAAGATGGAGGACATAATCAACACCGGCTCCACCGTGGCCGCCTCGTGTCCCAGGTTCGGTGCGCATGAGGAGGACACTGGCGACATGGACGACGCCGAGGTCGACCCTAAGGAGGAGGAGGCGGCAGAGGAGGAGGATGAGGACCCCGAGGAGGAGCTCAAAGAGGAAGAGCCGATGCCCGCGCCGGCGAAGGGCAAAGGGAAAAAGAAGAGGAAGACGAGATCGGCCAACGGCAAGCCGGGCGAGCCCCGCATCAAGTGGACGTCGGTGGAGGACATGTGCCTCGCCGAAGCATGGAAGCTCGTGAGCATGGACCCGATCACCGACGCGAACCAGAACACCGAGACGTACTGGAAGAGGATCAAGGCGGCTTTCGACGAGCGCAAATTGGTCGACCCAGAGTTCACCGGCACGTACATGGACCGCGGCACCAAGGGCATGTCCAACCATTGGGCGGGCATTCAAACGACGTGCAACCGATGGCCGACATCCAGGAACAGGTTCATGCTCGCCCAGAGAGCGGCGCGAGCGTCGAGCAGCAGGTATGTTCGTCTACTTTCTTTCGTCGAACACTTGGCATGTGTCCTCCTTCGCCGCCGAACTGTTGTTTTTTGGGCGCAGATGGTTCGAATGTTCGAAATGTTTCGCCGGGACGCCGGCTTCGACTTTAGGTTCCTCCATGTGTTCACGCGGATCGAGTCGTGCGAGAAATGGGCCGAGGTTCGGCATCAGCTCGCCAACAAGGATGCCTCGCTCAGCCCGGACGCGCCTGTTTCCGGGGCGGCAGAAGGGTGACCAGATGGGAACAAGAAGACGAAGCGAGCCAGGAACGACGCGCCGGCGGCCGAGCGCCTGCAGGCGTCGATCGAGCAATGCATCGCCGATGCAAAGACCCACTCTGCCCTGAGAGAGGAGAAGACGGAGGCGAGGTGGACGGCGCTGTTGACGAAACAGGACGCAAAGCTTGACCTCCTCAGGACCAACGTCGCCGTGAAGAAGCGCAATACCGACTTGGCGTTCCTCGTGGAAGGCGTCACGGCGGACATGGACCCGCTGGTCAAAGCGCGACCTCATCCTCAACCGCATGCCGACGCAGCCGCCCGCACCGCCCACACCGCCGCCGAGCCCTCCGCCCGCGTCTCCGAGGTTGGAAGTGCCCGATACGCCGACCTCGCCCACTCCGACCGCTACGCCGACAGCTCCGGCAGACAGCGGGGAGCAGGCCGCTTGAGGAGTTCGCTTGAAGAGTTCGCTTGAAGAGTTCGCTAGCTTTTTTTTATACGCCGGACTATTGTCATGTTTTTGTTTCGCCGAACCTATAGCGATCGATTGCCGGCCGATGACATGATGACGCCGAACTGTGGCACGTCAAACCCGTGGGAAATGGAATGTTTAAAATTTGCAGACACTAGGCCGAACCCTCGGGGGCACGACTGAGAAGCCGAGCCCCCCAGGCCGATTTTAGCGCCGGCTCGCCCGCAAGCGGCGCTATTTCGGGTCCCTGAGGGGCCAATGGCTAGAGATGCTCTTACATGGTTCATACTCCTCTTCCGTCTCTTCATCGCTCATCTCCAAATTCACATCGCTCATCTCCAAATTCACGTATTCGCAACCTTCCATAGACTCTTTGCACACAAGTAGCTGAGAAGGTATAAATAAATACACATAAGAAACAATCGTATTGCGTCCTGAAAATATCAAGTTTTTGAAGTCTGTTATTTATTTTCATTGTTTAATTAATCTCTGCATACTGCATATGAATAGTGACTGTAGAATGAAATGATGACAGTACTATGCTAGTGAGCGAGTTATTAGAGCGCCAAGGGAACCAGCCAAACACCCATTTGAACTCCATGGTATATTATGAGGTTTTCAAAAGGTTTCAAGCGACGACAAAATCTTGTTTACTATGAGATCCCAGTAAAAATAAATAGGATGAAATAGGCAATGATCATGGCATATTAGAAAAGTACACCATTCAGCTTAGACGTGCAGAGAACCAATAATCATGTATGTGATCAAATTGCAAAATGCATAAAATTCAAAAGTTTTTTTTAGCTGTAATAAAATTCAGAAGATTGGAAAGCAATAGTAAAGATTTTTCTCATCCACATCAAACTTCCCAGGAAAACTTGGTTTCTCCAGATTCAGAAAAATGACGAGAACATATACTTTATAATCTCCCCCAGAGTATTATGGACATGCATCTACTTAACTCTGGACAAAACTTCTTAGGAGAAACACCCAGCCCAACGTATATGAGAGGAAACACAAACACACCGAGATATCTTGAGAGTGAGCACAAATAGATCAGGCTTCGCAGCACCACTCCGCCTTCTTATGCGATTCATACTCCTCTTCCGTCTCTTCATCACTCGTCTCCGAATTCACATATTTGCAACCTTCCATAGACTCCTTGCGCACAAGTAGCTGAGAACATACACAAATAAATAAGCGTAGAAACGATCGTATTGCGTCCTGAAAAACTTTTTCAGTCTGTTATTTATTTTCATTGTTTAATTAATCTTTGCATACCGTATGTGAAAAATGACAGCGGAATGGAATGATGACAGTACTATGCTAGTGAGCGAGTTATTAGGGCGCCAAAGGAAACCAGGCAAACACCCATTTAAACCTGAGAATGGTTTCATACTTGAACCATACTTAAACCATACCCGTACATATATCTTTCAAAACCATACTTGAACCATATCCATTTAATGTCATTTTCAGCCCAACCAAAACTGAACCCATTATTTTTTCCACCCAAACCAATTTAAACCCAATACATAACCATGGGTTTAAACCCAATACATAATATGGGTTTGCTTCAATATACATATGATTACACAAACTGACATGTTAAGAAGCAAATGAGATAGAAAAGACATAAGTGCATCTGCAACAGTTTGGGAACAAAGTTATTCTTAAGATATAGTCAGCACACAGTAAGAGGCAAAAAGACAATGCCCACGGCTGAAAAGCTCACTAACAAGTGTATTAAAAGCAAATTGCTTAGGCAAAGCCTAAGAAAACACTTTCGATTTGCATGTGGTGTTTTCCCATAATACATAATTACATAGTGCATCATAGCATGCACGCGGATCAAAGATACTTATTTTCGATCGTCGTTGGTTATTGCACATAACCAATGCCTAGAAACCGGTTTGGACCCATAGTTTATAACCGTTAATAACCAAACTGTTTAAACCCATAACCAACTATACCCAAACTGGTTTCTCCATATACCCAAACCAAAAAAAAAAGTTCAGCCCAATAAAACCTAAACTAATCAAACCCAAAGTAAGAACCAAACCGTTTCATCCGGTTTTTTAATAACCATTCTCAGGTTTACACCCATTTGAACTCCGTGGTATATTATGAGGTTTTCACAAGGTTTCAAGAAAGGACAAAATCTTGTTTACAATGAGATCCCAGTAAAAATAAATAGGACGAAATAAACAATGATTATGGCATATTATGGAAAAATTATATGCAAAAGGTGACAGGTATCGGGTGGAATAACGAGAATGGTACCATCGACCAGGATAGTGCGTGGTTGAAGAAGGCAAAAATAGTAAGTGATTTCATGTATTCATATAGCATCATAACTTTCATTGCTACAGGCTGCAGCCACTATTTCTTTTCCAGTATTAATGTTCACTTGCTCTTCGATATTCCAGGCCATGGCACGTTCACAAAGAAAGGTAATTCAATCTTAAGGTGATGCTGAAAGACATCATGAGCACTGTAAGTGATCATTGTCGTCCAGCAACATGAGAGTTGCCAGAGCACACATAACACAAAACGCAGGCCCAACTGATGATCCTAAGGCAACTCATAGGATAAATTTTGATCTTGGGGACAACAAAGATATGAGATCGAGGTAGCTGATTCTCCTATTAATCCAAAATGTCTGAAATTGCTTGTGAAAGGAGAGCAATACATGGATGGCAGTTACTCACCGGGTTAGCGGTAGATGGCGGTAAGAAAGCTGCTGTAGCGACGCTGGTGGCAGGTGCTGCGGACGAAGAGAGACCACGAACATGTACACGTGGACCTAGAAGCTGCACAGAACAGATCAAATTAGCGGTTGCATAGAACAGATCAAATTAGCGGTTGCATAGAACAGATCAAATCACTGGTTCAGACATTAGATGGCAAGTGAAACCCACCATGCCGCTGTAGTATTTGCAGGGGTCAGGGGGCGCGGTGGAGGGGGCCGTAGGCGGCAGGAGGAGGCCGACCGCAGGGGTCGTGTGCGAGGGCGCCGAGGCCAGTGGGAGGAGGTCGGGGGCACGGTGCGTGTCCGCGGGCGCCGTAGCCTGCGATGGGAGGCGGGGCGGATGGGTCGTGTACCAGGACGCGGGAGCCATGTACCAGGGAACACAGTCCGGTGGGTGGACGCCGGCCGCAGAGGCGGTGGGCGAGGGCGCCGAGGCCGGCGGGAGGAGAGCGGGCTCAGGGGCCGCGGTCGAGCGCGCCGAGACCGGCAGTAGGAGGCCAGGCGCAGGGGACGTGGTCGAGGGCGCCGAGATAGGCGGGAGGAGGCCGGGCGCAGGAGCCGCGGTGGAGGACGCCGAGACAGGCGGGAGGTGCGGGCGCGCAGGGCCGTGGTCACGCGGCGTCTGGCGAACGCCCCCACCGCCGAGGTCCTTCCGGGAGGCGGCCGTCGGCCGGCGCCCGACCTTGAACCCACGGGGGCGAGCATCTCCAAAACCCTAGCCGTTGGCTGGCGCCGGTGGTGGGGATCGCGGGGGAAATGCGGGGAAGGGAATTGGGGGCTTGGGTTGGGGATGGGCGGGTTTATCCGGGGACCCACACGTCAGACGCCCAGTGTGGCCCTCGCCGGGCCCTCTGTCAGCCCCACGCCTCCCATCCGCGAGCTGAAGAACAACCTCTTACAAGAACGGATTCCATCGTACTACTGCCTCCCATGGCTCGTTTCGACGCGGATCTTGGGCTTTGGAGCTAATCGACTGAGGCATCCAGGGGGTGCAGGGGTCCAGCTTGAGGGGGGAAGCTCACTTGGGGGTGGATGGATGGAGTCATGGAGATATAGCTCCATGGCTCAAGCTGTCTTCCATGGCCGAGGCTCCCAAGGGAAGAGAGGAGGAAGAAGAAGCAGCAACGAGAGGACGAGCTGAGCTGAATTGAAAAGGACCGGAGGGAGTAGGTCTGTGGTGGCTACTGGCTCAGTATGACCGAGTATACAAGGCCACCATGCGGGGTCATTGTCGAATGTCGAATCCTCGAGTATTTAATGGTTCTCTGTAATATTCACTCTGCATATAAAATTTGTAGTCGAATTATATAAAGTTTGACCAAATTTATATCTAAAAATATGAATATCTACAATATTAAAACTATACGTATGAAAATATATTTCATGATGCATAGGATAATATTAATTTCATATTGTGCATGAAAGTTAAAATATATTTCATGCTTGATTATGACCGAATTTTATTTTTCGAAAAAGGACGTTTTATTACTTAAAAGGTTTAACCATTACATCCGGTCTCTGCATAACTAAGATGCACACAGCCAAACAAGGTCTCCTCATAAAACAATATAAATAAAAAGACAAAATACGAGAAACATGTAGAGTGTGTATAACGCTTAAAGTGGAGGGGCACCAATCCTAAGATCATGCTACCACCCATGTTGGGTAAAAGTATCCCTTGCCGTAGCCTCCAATCGTGTATACACCTCCGTAAACAGGTCTCGATTCTTCACACGTTGTAGAGAGGACCATAAACGAGGAATCCCGGTATATCTGTAGATAACCTGCAACGGAGAAGTACTTTTATCGTTAAAAACCTTATCATTTCTGCATAGCCAAAGCGACCAAATAACGGCAAACGCTCCCACCCTTAGAAGAATTCTGAACCTGTGATCAATCCCATGTAACCAGTTGCCAAATACATTAGCAACACTACATGGAGGATACAAGCTAGAAACTATTTGGATGATTGACCATATATAATGAGCCAATTTGCATTGGAAGAATAAATATTTTATTGTCTCATGATGGTGACAAAAGACACATTGTGGATTTCCATGCCAATTCCTCTTAATAAGGTTATCTTTAGTAAGAATGACTCCGCGACGAAGATACCATGCAAATTTTTTGTTCTTAAGAGGTATCTTCATCTTCCAGATCTTCTTGTTATTATCAACTGGCACATCAGACTGGATTAACGCTCTATACATGGATTCCACTGAGAATTTTCCAGTCTCATGGAGGTTCCATTGGAATACATTAGACCCATGTGACTATTGCACCATGGATAATCGTTGGAGAAAAATATTCGACGATTGGAGTCTGGGTCCAATTAAATCTCTTCTGAACGTCACATTTGGCGGAATCGATTCCATTACCGTGGCGATAGTATCACCCTTGTGACGCACAATATTGTATAGAGCCGGATATTGTTCCCGGAGTGTGGCATTTCCTAGCCACTTGTCTTTCCAGAATCTAATTTCCCCGTCGTCCTTACTCGAGAAGGATCCATAGCAGAATAAATATTTCTTCGTAGCCATTAGACCTGCCCAAAAGTGGGAGTCCCCAGGCTTCCAATATACTTGGGATACCGCCTTAGAACCTGTTGGAAAACGTTGCATGGGAAACAAAAAATTTCCTACGCACACGCAAGATCTATCCATGGTGATGAGCATCTACGAGAGGGAGAGTGGATCTACATACCCTTGTAGATCGCTAAGCGGGAAGCGTCAAGAAGCGCGGTTGGTGTAGTCGAACGTCTTCGCGATCCAAATCGCCGAGCGTCCCGTGATCTCATCACGATCCGTCCTGCGATTCAATCACGATCCGTCCCGCGAACTCATCACGATCCGTCTCGTGATCTCATCACGATCCGTCTCGCGATCTTGATCACGGTCCTTCCGATCTAGCGCCGAACAAATGGCACCTCCGCGTTCAGCACACGTACAACTTGATGACGATCTCCGCCTTCTTGATCCACCAAGAGGGAGCGGAGAGGTAGATGAGTTCTCCGTCAACGCGACAGCATTGCGGCGATGGTGGTGGAGGAATTCCAGCAGGGCTTCGCCTAAGCACCGCTGAAAACCGATATGGAGGAGAAAACGATCTAGAGGAAGAAGAGGGCAGCACGTGGCAATTAGGGTTAGCTCTTCCCTCTTAATCCTCTAGTATATATAGGAGGGAGGGAGGGGAGGAGGCAGCCTCAAACCCTCAATATCTAGCCGAAATTGGAGGTGGAGGAGTCCTACTCCAATCCTATTAGGAGTAGGATTCCTCCTTTTCACTTGGAAACTCTTTCCACCTCTCCACCTTTGGATTTTTTCCTTCTCAAACCTCATGGGCTTTAGAGGAGGCTTCGGCTAGCCCACCAGGGGCTGGTTTGTCTCCTCCCACATCCCATGAGGCCCCTCAGGGCGTGACACCCCTTCCTATAGTCCCCCGGTACACTACCGACACTCTCGGTACACTACCGATGAGCCCGAAACTTTTCCGGCGACCAAAACAGGACTTCCTATATATCAATATTTACCTCCAGACCATTCCGGAGCTCCTCGTGATGTCCGGGATCTCATCCAAGACTCCGAACAACCTTCGGTCACCACCATACATAACTCTATACTACCGAAACGTCACCGAACCTTAAGTGTGCAGACCCTGCGGGTTCGAGAACTATGTAGACATGACCGAGACACCTCTACGGTCAATAACCAATAGCGGGACTTGGATGCCCATATTGGTTCCTACATATTCTACGAAGATCTTTATCGGTCGAACCTCTATGTCAAAGATTCAGTTAATCCCGTATGATGTTCCCTTTGTTCTTCGGTATGTTACTTGCCCGAGATTCGATCGTCGGTATCTCCATACCTAGTTCAACCTCGTTACCGGCAAGTCTCTTTACTCGTTCCGTAATACAAGATCCCGTGACTAACACTTAGTCACATTGCTTGCAAGGCTTGTTGTGATGTTGTATTACCGAGTGGGCCCTGAGATACCTCTCCGTCACACGGAGTAACAAATCCCAGTCTTGATCCTGCTGGGGAACGTCGCATGGGAAACAAAAAATTTCCTACGTTCACGCAAGACCTATCCATGGTGATGAGCATCTATGAGAGGGAGAGTGGATCTACATACCCTTGTAGATCGCTAAGTGGGAAGCGTTAAGAAACGCAGTTGGTGTAGTCGAACGTCTTCGCGATCCAAATCGCCGAGTGTCCCACGATCTCATCACGATCCATCCCGCGAACCAATCACGATCCGTCCCGCAAACTCATCACGATCCGTCTCGCGAACTCATCATGATCCGTCCCGCGAACTCATCACTATCCGTCTCGCGATCTTGATCATGGTCCTTCGGATCTAGCGCCGAACGGACGGCACCTTCGCGTTCAGCACACGTACAGCTCGATGACGATCTCCGCCTTCTTGATTCAGCAAGAAGGAGCAGAGAGGTAGAAGAGTTCTCCGGCAGCTTGACGACGCTCTGACGATGGTGGTGGAGCTATTCCGGCAGGGCTTCGCCTAAGCACTGCAGAAAACCGATCTAGAGGAGAAACTATGCACTAGAGGAGAGGGCAGCACGTGGCAGAAAATCTTGTGCAAAAACCCTCAAAACCACTAGTATATATAGGAGGAGGGCAGGAGGAGGCCTGGCCCTCAAGGGACCAGCCCTAGGCTTCGGCCGAACCAGGAGGGAGGAGTCCTCCTCCTCCACTCCTATAGGATTAGGACTCCTTCCTTATTTGGCCCTTTTTTTGCCTTTTTCCACCTTTTTCCTTTTGGGTTTTTCTTCCCAGCCCCATGGGCCTTGTGTGGGACTTCCACCAGCCCACTAAGGGCTGGTATTCACCCTCCCACAGCCCATGTAGCCTCTTGGGTCGAAATACCCCTCCCGATGGTCCCCCGGTACACTACCGGCACTCCCGGTACACTACCGATGAGTCCGAAACTTTTTCTGCGACCAAAACAGGACTTCCTATATATCAATCTTTACCTTCATACCATTCCGGAGCTCCTCATGATGTCCGGGATCTCATCCGGGACTCCGAACAACCTTCGGTCACCACCATGCATAACTCTATACTACCGAAACGTCACCGAACCTTAAGTGTGCAAACCCTGCGGGTTCGAGAACTTAGACATGACCGAGACACCTCTACGGCCAATAACCAATAGTGGGACCTGGATGTCCATATTGGTTCCTACATATTCTACGAAGATCTTTATCGGTCGAACCTCTATGCCAAGGATTCAGTTAATCCCGTATGATGTTCCCTTTGTTCTTCGGTATGTTACTTGCTCGAGATTCGATCGTCGGTATCTCCATACCTAGTTCAACCTCATTACCGGCAAGTCTCTTTACTCATTCTGTAATACAAGATACCGTGACTAACACTTAGTCACAATGCTTGCAAGGCTTGTTGTGATGTTGTATTACTGAGTGGGCCCTGAGATACCTCTCCGTCACACGGAGTAACAAATCCCAGTCTTGATCCATGCCAACCCAACAGACACCCTCGGAGATACTTGTAGAGCACCTTTATAGTCACCCAGTTATGTTGCGACGTTTGATACACACAAGGTACTCCTCGGTGTCAGTGAGTTGCATGATCTCATGGTCATAGAAACATATACTTGACATGCAAAAAATAGTAGCAATAAACTGACACAATCATATGCTACGTTTGTAGTTTGGGACTTGTCCATCACACCATTCTACCAATGATGTGATCCCGTTATCAAATGACATCTCATGTCCATGGCTAGGAAACCTTAACCATCTTTGATCAACGAGCTAGTCTATTAGAGGCATACTAGGGACATGGTTTTGTGTATGTATCCACACATGCATCTAAGTCTTCGATCAATACAATTATAGCATGGATAATAAACGATTATCATGAACAAGGAAATATGATAATAACTAATTTATTATTGCCTCTAGGGCATATTTCCAACAGTCTCCCACTTGCACTAGAGTCAATAATCTAGTTCACATCACCATGTGATTCACATCGATATGAATCTAACACCCAATGAGTTCTGGGGCTCGATCATGTTTTGCATGTGAGAGAGGTTTTATAGTCAACGGGTCTGCGACATTCAGAGCCGTGTGTACTTTGCAAATCTCTATGTCAAACTGTAAACACTGCTACAAGACTCCACTTGGTACTCTTTCAAACGTCTGCTCCACTATACGTATCCAGACTGCTACTACGAGTCATCCCGATTGGTGTTAAAACTTGCATCGATGTAACTCTTTACGACTAACTCTTTATCACCTCCATAATCGAGAAACATCTCCTTAGTCTCTTAGTTACTAAGGGTAGTCTTGAACGCTGTCCAGTGATCCACTCCTGGCTCACTTTTGTACCCCTTGATGGACTCATGGCAAGGCACACATGTGCTGTACACAGCATGACATAATATAGAGCATATGGCTAAGGCATAGGGGACGACGTTCGTCCTTTCTCTTTCTTCTGCCGTTGTCGAGCTTTGAGTCTCACTCAACTTCACACCTTACAAATCAGGCGACAACTCTTTCTCTGACTGATCCATTTTGAACTCTTTCAAAAAACTTTGTCAACGTATGTACTCATTGAAAAGTCTCATCAAGCATCTTGATCTATCTCTATAGATCTTGATGCTCAACAATTACGTAGCTTTATCCAGGTCTTCCTTTTGAAAAACTCTTTTCAAACAACCGTTCATGCTTTCCAGAAATTCTACATAATTTCCGATCAACAATATGTCAACCACATATGCTTACCAGAAACTCTATAGTGCTCCCACTCAATTTATTGTAAATACAAGTTTCTCATAAACTTTGTATAGACTCAAAAACTATGATCACCTCATCAAAGTGTATATTCCAACTCCGAGATGCTTGCTTCAGTTCATAGAAGGATCACTGAAGCTTGCACACCTTTTAGCATCCTTCGGACTGACAAAACCATCTGGTTGTATCTCATACAACCTTTCCTTAAGGAAGGAAACAATGTTTTGACATCCATCTGCCAGATTTCATAATTGAAAAATGCAGCAACTGCTAACATAATTCCAACAGACTTTAGCATCGCTACGAGTGAGAAAGTCTCATCGCAGTTAACTCCTTGAACTTGCCGGAAACTTCTTTGCGACAAGTCGAGCTTTATAAATGGTGACATTTACCATCAGTGTCTATCTTTATCTTAAAGGTCCATTTGTACTCGACGACCTGCCGTCCAACGAGCAAGTCTACCAAAGTCTATACTTGGTTTTCATACATGGATCCTTCCTCGGATTTCATGGCCTCTAACCATTTGTTGGAATCCGGGCCCATCATAGCTTCTCCACAGCTCGTAGGTTCATCATTGTCCAACAACATGACCTCCAAGACAGGGTTGTTGTACCGCTCAGTAGCAGTACACATCCATGTCGACCCACGAGGTTCGATAGTAACTTGATACGAAGCTTCATGATCATCATCATTAACTTCCTCTTCAACTAACGTAGGCTTCACAGAAAACAACTTCCCGCGCTGCGCTACTCTCTGGTTGAACAAAGGTTCAACAACCTCATCAAGTTCTATCTTCCTCCCACTCAATTCTTTCGAGAGAAACTTTTTCTCGGGAAAAAGGACCCGTTTTAGCAACAAACACTTTATGCTTGGATCTGAGATAGAAGGTTCACCCAACTATTCTTAGGGTATTCTATGAAGATGCATTTGTCCGCTTTGGGTTCGAGCTGATTAGGTGAAAACAATTTCCACACAAGCGTCGCAGCCCCAAACATTCAGAAATGACAACTTAGGTTTCTATCAAACCATAATTCATACGGTGTCATCTCAACGGATTTAGATGGTGCCCTATTTAAAGTGAATGTACTTGCCTCTAATGCATAACCCCAAAACTATAGTAGCAAAACGATAAGAGACATCATAGCCCGCACCATATCCAATAGAGCACGACTATGACGTTCGGACACACCATCACACTATGGTGTTCCAGGTGGCGTGAGTAGTGAAACGACTTTCACATTGTCTAAAGTTGTATGCCAAACTCGTAACTCAGATATTCACTTCCATGATCATATGGCAGACATTTTTATCTTCTT
Organism: Hordeum marinum; assembly: GCA_022496015.1. Classification (NCBI taxonomy): domain Eukaryota; kingdom Viridiplantae; phylum Streptophyta; class Magnoliopsida; order Poales; family Poaceae; genus Hordeum; species Hordeum marinum. The sequence continues at coordinate 448,772,738 of CM039676.1, forward strand.
GTCACGATGATCTTAAACTTCACTCTGAATTTGCTTGAACTTTTCAAAACGATTCAGACTTGTGTTTCATTAAGTAAACATACACTATATCTACTCAAATCATAAGTGAAGGTAAGAAAATAACGATATCCACCGCACGCTACAAGACTCATTGGATTGCATACATCAACATCTATCATTTCCAATAAATCACTTGCCCGCTCCATCAATCCAGAAAACGGGGTCCTTAGTCAACTTGCCCAAGAGGCATGGTTCACATGTCTCAACCGATTCGAAATCGAATGAGTCCAAAGATCCATCAGATGGAGTTTCTTCATGCGTTTTATACCAATATGACATTTAGCGGCAGTGCCACAAGTATGTGGTACTATCATTATTAACTTTGCATCTTTTGGCATCAATGTTATGAGCATGTGTATTACTACGATCAAGATTCAACAAACTATTCTCACTGGGTGCATGACCATTGAAGGTATTATTCATGTAAGCAGAATAACCATTATTCTCTAACTTAAATGAATAATCGTGTTGCAATAAACATGATCTAATCACGTTCGTGCTCAACGCAAAACACCAAATAACACTTGTTTAGGTTTGTCACTAATCCCGAAGGTAGAGAGAGCGTGCGATGTTGATCACATCAACCTTGGAAACATTTCCAACATACATCGTCACCTCACACTTAGCTAGTCCGTTTTATTCCGTAGCTTTTACTTCGAGTTACTAACATTTAGCAACCAAACTAGTATCCAATACCCAGGTGCTACTAGGAGTACTAGCAAGGTACACATCAATAACACGTATATCAAATATACTTATGTCGACGTTGCCAGCCTTCTTATCTACCAAGTATCTTAGGGTTGTTCCACTTCAGCGACTGCTCTCCTCATAATCGAAGCACTTAGTCTCGGGTCTGGGTTCAACTTTGGGTTGCTTCACTGGAGCAGCAACTGACTTGCTATCCATGAAGTTTCCCTCCTTGCTTGTGCCCTTCTCGAAACTAGTGGTTTGACTAACCATCAACACTTGACGCTCCTTCTTGATTTCTACCTTCACGGTGTCAAACATCGCGAATAGCTCAGGAATCATTATTTCTATCCCTGACATTTTATAGTTCATCACCAAGTTCTAGTAGCTTAGTGACAGTGACTTGGAGAACTATATCAATCACTATCTTGTCTGGAGATCAACTCCCACTCGATTCAAGCGATTGTAGCACCCAGACAATCTGAGCACATGCTCAACGATTGAGTTATTCTCATTTATCTTGCAGGCAAAGAATCTTGTTGGAGATCTCATATCTCACAACACGGGCACGAGCCTGAGATCCTAATTTCATCTTTTAGAACATCTCATATGTTCCGTGACGTTCAAAACGTTTTGGAGCCTCAATTCTAAGCCGTAATGTATGACACACTAAACTATCAAGTAGTCATCGGAACGCGCCTGTCAGATGTTCACAACATCTACAGACGACGCTAGAGGGGGTGGCGCACCGAGCAGTGCATTAAGGACATAAGCCTTCTGTGCAGCAACGAGGACAATCCTTAGATCACGGAGCCAGTCCGCAATATTGCTACCATCATCTTTGAACTCTATTTCTCTAGGAACATATTAAAATTAAGGGAGCTACAGCGTGAGCAAGTAATCTACAACATAATTTGCAAAGACACTACTGACTATGTTCATGATAATGAGTTCAATTAATCATATTACTTAAGAACTCCCACTCAAATTGACATCCCTCCGGTCATTCGAGTGAAACATGATCCAAATTCACCAACTCAAGTCCGATCATCACGTGAGTTGAGGTGGTTTCAATGGTGAACATCATCATGTTGATCATATCTACTATATGACTCATGTTCGACCTTTCGGTCTCTTGTGTTCTGAGGCCATGTCTGTACATGCTAGGCTCGTCAAGTTTAACCCGTGTGTTCCGCATGTGCAACACTGGCTTGCACCCGTTGTATGTGAACGTAGAGTCTATCACACCCGATCATCACGTGGTGTCTCGACACAACGAACTTTCGCAACGGTGCACACTTGGGGAGAACACAATTTATCTTGAAATTAAGTGAGGTATCACCTTATAATGCGTCCTAAGCAAAAAAAGGTGCATAAAAGGATTAACATCACATGCAAATCATAAGTGACATGATATGGCCATGAACTTGTGCTTTTGATCTCCATCATGAAAGCACCGGCATGATCTCCATCCTCACCAGCACGACACCATGATCTCCATCAACGTGTTGCCATCGGGGTTGTCGCGCCCACCATGCTTTTACTACTATTGCTACCGTAGCGATAAAGTAAAGCATTACATAGTGCTTAATGATTGACACACATGTCATACAATAATTGAAGACAACCCTATGGCTCCTGCCGGCTGTCGTACTCATCGACATGCAAGTTGTGATATTCTATACAACACATGATCATCTCATACATCACATATATCTCATCATGTAATTGGCCATATCACATCACAACATACCTTGCAAAAACAAGTTAGACGTCCTCTAATTATTGTTGCATGTTTTATGTGGCTGCTACGGGTATCTAGCAAGAACAATTCTCACCTACGCATAAACCACAACGGTGATACATTAGTTGCTTTTCAACCTTCTCAAGTACCGCCTTTGTCGAATCCATCCAACTAAAGTGGGAGAAACAGACACCCGCCACCCATCTTTGTGCAACGAAGTTACACGTCAGTCGATGGAACCGGTCTCTCGTAAGCATACGAGTAAGGTTGGTCCGGGCCGCTTCATCCCACAATACCGCTGAACCAAAACATGACCAAGGGAGGAAGCAATCTAAGCATCAACGCCCACAAACTCTTTGTGTTCTACTCGAGATCTCATCTACACATAGACCTAGCTCATGATGCCACTGTTGGTGAACGTCGCATGGAAAACAAAAAATTTCCTACGTTCACGCAAGACCTATCCATGGTGATGAGCATCTACGAGAGGGAGAGTGGATCTACATACCCTTGTAGATCGCTAAGAGGGCAGCGTTAAGAAACGCGGTTGGTGTAGTCGAACGTCTTTGTGATCCAAATCGCCGAGCATCCTGCGATCTCATCACGAGCCGTCCTGCGATCCAATCACGATCCGTCCCGCGAACTCATCACGATCTGCCCCGCGAACTCATCACGATCCGTCTCGCGATCTTGATCATGGTCCTTCCGATCTAGCGCCGAACAGACGGCACCTCCATGTTCAACACACGTACAACTCGATGACGATCTCCGCCTTCTTGATCCATCAAGAAGGAGGAGAGATGTAGAAGAGTTTTCCGGCAGCTTGACGGCGTTCCAGCGATGGTGGTGGAGCTACTCCGGCAGGGCTTTGCCTAAGCACTGCAGAAAACCGATCTAGAGGAGAAACTATACACTAGAGGAGAGGGCAACACGTGGCAGAAAATCTTGTGCAAAACCCTCAAAACCACTAGTATATATAGGAGGAGGGGATGAGGAGGCTTGGCCCTCAAGGGGCCAGCCCTAGGCTTGGGCCGAACTAGGAGGGAGGAGTCCTCTTGTAACATCCCAAAATTTCATTTTGGAATGTTATGCAATATAGCTATGCATCATCATCACATTTTTTGAATGAATAGAATTTGTTGAAGTTCATCTGTTGAAACTCTGAAAGGCCACTTTCACTTTTCCATTTACTTGTTTCTCTTATTTGAAATTCTCTGGAATTATTCAAAAAAAAGAGAGGAGTAACATGACACTCCACACCAGGGGCATCTTGGTGAATTATTTGAACAATAAAACCAAGGGTTTATTTGAAAGTTTATATCAAAAGAATTTAAAATCAATTAGGCATTTTCTAAAAAATAGTTTTTTTAAAGTATTCATTTTGACAGAGGAAAAATGTTCATTAAATAGAATTTATTCCCTTGATCATTTTGATATATATATATTCCCTATGTTTGGAAATGATTTGAATGCATTAAAAGGTTTTAAATGCTCTGGAAAATAGAAAAAGGAAACAAATTTAAACGTTTTAATTAGAAAACAGGCCGGCCCGCCAGCCTTTACTCCCGAGATCCCTCCCGATCGGTCACCGACACATTGATCCTTCTCCCACTCTCACTGACACGCGGGACCCATCGTCCGACATCGCCATCCCCGTGCTCATCCCCTTCCCCTCGCCCCCGACCTCGCTGGAGATCCCTCCTCCGCGGATCTCGCTCCCCTTTCCCTCTCCGCACCCCGCACCGCGCCTATAAGTAGCCCCCGCCTCTCCGCACTCCGTTCCACCCCGGAACGCCCCTGCCCTTGCCCGCAAACGCCACCACTCCACCTCGCCGGAGTTCGGTCATCGACCGAAGCCCTCCGGGCACGAGGCCGTCGCCTCCGTCGTCCCCAGCCCCGTTTGACGCCACCATTCGACGCCGGAGCTTCGCCGCCGTCGCCTGAGAATTTTGGACGCCACCCTCGACCACCGTAGCACCCTCCCCGAGCATCTCCGACGTTCGCCCGCCGTCGACCTCGCCGGAACTCCGACCCCCTCCCCTGTAAGCCGCCACCTCCACCCGCAACCGTCAGATCTAGGATCTACGCTCCAGATTAGAAATTTTATAAAACGAACCGGTATGCGTTAGTTTTCGGGCGTCCGCTCGTTAGCACCCACGCGCACACACCCTAGGCCAATCACAGCATGCCACGTCACACTAACCGTTAGTTAGTTTTTCTGTTTCTTTTTCTGTTTTGTTTTAGAAAACAGAATACTTTCTGTTTTTATTTTAGTTGTAAATTTTAAATTAATTAGTGTTTTTAATTGATTCTTTTTGCATCAGGTCACACATTTCATGTAGTTTCATCCTGTAGCCTTAGATTTCAAATTTGAGCTTTAAAATTTGAATCTAACCAAATTTGCTTAAATTACTAAAATCTGTATAACTAGAGTTTAAAAATATATTTTTGAGTGATTCTTTTTGCTACTGCTTTGTAATAGTTAGGCCTATCATCCAGCACTGTTTGAGATATCTTAAGATATTTGAAAATTAGGGTTTTTAGAAAAACAGATTCTGTGTCGTTTCTCCTTAGTGTTTATTTGAATTGTTTTAGCTTAGTTTAAAGTGATTTTTGTTTTAGTTTAACTTTTTATTTTAGTTCTTTAGTTCTGTTATTCAACATTAGGTGAAGTATTTTCTGATAACAAAAAAAATATTTTTTAATTTGTTTAGTGCTCTAGTTTGAATAGGTAAATTCTGTTTTCACCCTTAGTATTGTTTAGAAAAATGTTTTGTAGTAACCTTTTTTTGCCCAAAATTTTATAATGAAATACTTACTGTTTTCTTATAAAATTTTGTATTTTTTCTTTTCTGTTATCTATTGGTAAATTGCTGAAAACAAATTTATCCTATTATGTCTTAGTAGATATTTTTGCCACCAAAACTTTTCGAGTCTTCTACTTTGTTTTGGTTTTCTTTATTTTGATTGTGCTATTGATTGTTGTTGTATTACTTGTTTACTTTGCTGTTGTGTGAATTGTATTGTAGTTATGCTTATTGTGTGCTCTGTTTGATTTGTTAGATCATCCGGAGTGCGAAGCTTGTTATCTAGAGTCACTTGAGTACGAGGATCGTCAGCAAGGCAAGTCACTTTGATCATATTTACTCATGTTTTTATTGCATTAGTTCTACCATCTCCCCAATTGCATGCAAAATAGGTAATTTGGAAACTTGGTTACTTGATGTAGTATCATGTGGTAGGTTTCCCCCTCAACCCTTTGACACCTTGGCCCTGGGAAACGTTGTTTTAAATTTTGCTATGCTATTAGTAGACGGGATTGGTTGTGTGATTCATGAGAGTTGTGAGATAATAATTACAAGACATACATGATGAACAAGACTACAAGACTCCAAGTTTTCAACATACCTCTGGGTGGATGATGGTTGAACGGCGCCCTGGAGAAGCCAGTGGTTAGCCTAGGTGTTGCTGGAGAAGTGCCAGTATTCACGCGGAAAGGTCCACCCAGGCACAAAGAGATGGATGGATGCTTCAAGACCCAAGGCTTACCTGCACAGCCACAAGCCATTATGGGCTCTGGCTTGGTTGGATATTGTGGTGACCCTGGACAGGAGGTGCTACGAGATGTAGAAGAACGGTAGGAAAGGATGGGCACTGACAGAGTCTCAGAGGAACCCCTTAGAAGACCATGTTTTGATCATCCGTTCCTCAAACACCTTGAAGTGCGAGGAATCCAACGGAGGCGATCAAATCTTGTGGGGAACGTGTGCAAAACTCTATAGAGTACCCAAACCTAATCGATTAGCCGTGTCCACGGTCACGGACAACTTGAGCCAAAGGAACTAAAACTATCTGGAATTCTCAACACAAATAATTATATTGATGTGGGTATTAATGACAACTCGGGTATGAGAATTGGTTGGTGAAACCATCTCATTAATCAACCAACATTGTAGTAATAACATTTTTGCCCTCTCTTGTTGTAGGAAAAATTGGCTTTACACAAAAACTTACTACCCCCACCTGCCATATATGCATATAGAATAGATGATTATTTTCACCCCTCTCTTTTGTGACATTGCCGGCATATTCAATATGCTGACCTACACGGCTGCAATGTATCATGTTGCAGAGTACTTTTCCGACCAGGAGTGAGGATACGCTGTATGCTCGGTGAGATGCCCTTGGAGTCGGATGGACTCAACTACCTTTGAAGCTTCCGCAAGACTTTGGTTTAGTTATCTCATGAGTTGGCCTTCAACCACTTTATTGTAATCTTTATTGTAATAAAGAACTCGATATGAGATTTTTGATTAATAAAGCTGTGTGATTTCCCTTTGATATACATTGATGTACCGTGTGTGTACCAACATGATCTTGGGATGGTACGGAAACACCGGAGATTCGACCTTTCAGGTCGGGTCGCTACAGAAATGGTATCAGAGCACACGCTGACTGTAGGATGTAACCTCTAGGATTGGAAAAGCCTTAGGATTTTTTTCTTTTGTCTTTAAAATATTTATATTCTCATCTGTTAATTTCTAACTTCTCTCCGATTTATTTCAACATTTATAGATGGCCACCTTCACCCCCAGTTTTGTTCACGGTGTTTTGCCAGCCTGACGCGACCATGCCCTTTGGCAAAGAGCTGGTGAAGATAGTCAGGGACGTAAGGATCGCTTTGCCAAGCATCACCGGGACTCCTATCATGTCTTTTCCACAAGACGGTTGCTATAGGATCGAGGTGCACATCCCCGGAAAGACCTTTGGAAATCGTAAAGAACCCATTGACTTCAAGTTTGTGGCGCCCAGCTGGATTCTTGGGAGAGACATGGCAATTCATCGTGCCCTCGGACGTATTCAGGAGGAATACAGGGGTGGTCCCATTTTGCCAAGCCTAAACATGGTTTGTCGTAGGGATGCCAATGGAAATATCATAAACACTCCCACTGAAGACTCCACCAACTCCTATATCCAGACTTTGGAGACTCACATCAGGACTCTGGAGCTTCGGGTACGCGCAGACACGAAGATGATCAAGAGGCTAATGAATCGCGAGCTTGACCTTGAGGCTGACGTACGGGAAGCCAAGTACGAGCATGATCATGAAGTGAAGGACTTCTTGGAGAGGATCGAGAAGCTTAACACTCGCATTGCAAATCTGGAGGAACAAATGGACATGGGAGAAAATCTTCACCCAGAAGGAGACGTGGCTCCCTTGATTAGCAACGATGATGACTATGAGGAGAGCGTCACCGGAGGACCCACAACCATGTACTTTTGAGGAGAACTTTAGTCATGCCCTCCATGTATCTTTTATTTCTTCGTTAAAACGTAGGTCGATGCTTAGCCTTATTTGGAGACTTGTATCTCGATGTTTGCACTTGATTTGAATAAATGAATGAGCGTTTTGGTGTGATATGTTTGTTGCATTGCATATGGGTAGTGAATTTTCCTTTAGGCCCTTGTTCTATTCTAATTCTCATCCCTTTGAAAACAGCAAGATGCCTCCACGACGTGATACTGACTTCACGTTTCCGCCGGAACTCACACAACTCGTCCAGCAGCAGAATGCCCTGATGCAGTTGCTGATCCAGAACCAGAACAACCACCACAACAATCAGCCTCCACCTCAGGGCGACAACCTCACCCGTTTTCTGAGGCTGAATCCACCAACCTTCTCCAGCAGCACTGAACCCATTGTGGCAGATGATTGGCTCCGCAAGATGGAGAGGGAACTCATCACCGCTGGATGCACTGAGGCTGAAAAGGTGCGCTTTGCCGCCCATCAACTTGAGGGCCCAACAGCTTCATGGTCGGAGAACTACACCACCACGTACCCCATTGCTGGTATGACTTGGGAGCAATTCAAGCTAGCTTTCCGCACCGCTCATGTCTCAGCTGGAGCCATGAGTCTGAAGAAGCGTGAGTTTCACAACTTACGCCAGGGGAATCGCTCTGTGGCCCAGTATGTGGAGGAATTAAGTATGTTGACTCGTTATGCACTAGGAGATGTGGCTAATGATGCAGCCAAACAAGAGAAGTTCCTGGAAGGACTCAACGATGAGTTGAGCATGCAACTGATGGTGGCTACTTTCAACTGTTGGGGAACGTCGCATGGGAAACAAAATTTTTCCTACGCACACGCAAACCTATCCGTGGTGATGAGCATATACGAGAGGGAGAGTGGATCTACGTACCCTTGTAGATCGCTAAGCGGGAAGCGTTAAGAAACGCAGTTGGTGTAGTCGAACATCTTCGGGATCCAAATCGCCGAGCATCCCGCGATCTCATCCCGATCCGTCCCGCGATCCAATCATGATCCGTCCCGTGAACTCATCACGATCCGTCCCGCGATCTCATCACGATCCATCTCACGATATTGATCACGATCTGTCCCATGAACTCATCACGATCCATTCTGCAATCTCATCACGAACTGTCTCGCGATCTCGATCACGGTCCTTCCGATCTAGCGCCGAACGGACGACACCTCCGCGTTCAGCACACGTGCAACTTGATGACGATCTCCACCATCTTGATCTAGCAAGAGGAGGTGGAGAGGAGAGAGAGTTCACCGGCAGCATGACGGCGCTCCAGTGATGGTGGTGGTGGAGCAATTCCGGCAGGGCTTCGCCTAAGCGCTGCAGAAATCCGATTTAGAGGAGCACCGGTGAAACGGGTAACATGTGGCCGTAAAATCTGTGCAAAACCCCTCTATTCCACTAGTATATATAGGAGGAGAGGAGAGGAAGAAGGGCTGGCGCACAAGGCAGCCAACCAGCCTTGTGCGCCAAGGAGGAGAGGAATCCTACTTCTCCTCCAATCCTAGTTGGACTAGGATTGCTCCCTATTGGCTGATTTTCCACTTTTTCCTTTAGCCTTTTCTTCTCCTGCGCCATGGGACTTTTGTGGCTGTTCCACCAGCCCACTAAGGGCTGGTTATTATTATCCCACAGCCCATGGACCCTCTGGGGTCGAAATACCCCTCCCGGAGGTCTCCCGGTACACTACCGACACTCCTGGTACACTACCGACACTCCCGGTACACTACCGATGAGCCCGAAACTTTTCCGTCGACCAAACTGGGACTTCCTATATACGAATCTTTACCTCCAGACCATTCCAGAGCTCCTCGTGATATCCGGGATCTCATCCGGGACTCCGAACAACCTTCAGTCACCACCATACATAACTCTAGACTACCGAAACGTCACCGAACCTTAAGTGTGCAGACCCTGCGGGTTCGAGAACTATGTAGACATGATCGAGACACCTCTACGGTCAATAACCAATGGCGGGACCTGGACGTCCACATTGGTTCCTACATATTCTACGAAGATCTTTATCGGTCGAACCTCTATGTCAAGGATTCAGTCAATCCCGTATAACGTTCCCTTTGTTCTTCGGTATGTTACTTGCCCGAGATTCGATCATCGGTATCTCCATACCTAGTTCAAACTCGTTACTGGCAAGTCTCTTTACTCATTTCGTAATACAAGATCCCATGACTAACACTTAGCCACATTGCTTGCAAGGCTTGTTGTGATGTTGTATTACCGAGTGGGCCCTGAGATACCTCTCCGTCACACAGAGTAACAAATCCCAGTCTCGATCCATGCCAACTCAACAAACACCATCGGAGATACCAGTAGAGCACCTTTATAGTCACCCAGTTATGTTGCGACGTTTGATACACACAAGGCACTCCTCCGATATCCGTGAGTTGCATGATCTCATGGTCATAGGAACATATACTTGACATGCAGAAAAGAGTAGCAATAAACTGACACGATCATATGCTATGTTTGTAGTTTGGGTCTTTTCCATCACATCATTCTCCTAATGATGTGACCCCGTTATCAAATGACATCTCATGTCCATGGCTAGGAAACCTTAACCATCTTTTGTTTAACGAGCTAGTCAACTAGAGGCATACTAGGGACATGGTTTTGTCTATGTATCCACACATGCATTTAAGTCTTCGATCAATACAATTATAGCATGGATAATAAACGATTATCATGAACAAGGAAATATGATAATAACTAATTTATTATTGCCTCTAGGGCATATTTCCAACATCAACAACTACCAGGAGCTGGTAGACAAGGCCCTTATCTTGGAGGGGAAGCAACAACAAATTGAGAACCGCAAAAGGAAGTATGGACATGGGAAGTCTAACTCAGGAGCTCAACAGAAGCCCTGCTACTCCCCGTACTCAGGGACCGGTAAGTATGGAGGACACACTCATCCAGTGCACAACCATGGAGGCCACAACCATAGAGGAAATGGGAATAATCGTCCCAACAATGGCAACTTCAAGAATGGCAATGGAAGTGGGAGTGGCAACCAGCACCGTCCCGCCCCAGTTCAGAAGGATCTGAGCCATATCACCTGCTTCAAGTGCTAGAAGACAGGACACTATGCCACTTAATGTCCTCAGAACAAGCAGGGAAATGGAAACGGCAAGAACAACGGCAACTCATCAGCTAAGAAGCCAAATCCTTTTCCCCGTGCTCAGGTGAACCACATTGATGTGGAGGAAGTCTATGATCAGCCCCAGACTGTGGTTGGTAAGTTTTTATTGAATTCACGTTCAGTTATGGTACTTTTTGATTCCGGTGCAACTCATTCTTTCATATCAAGGGTAGTTGTGGAAAAGTATGGTTTACCCACCAGAACCCTTAGTCAACCCATTAAGGTCAATTCCCCAAGAGGCATGATCATGGCAGGGATAGGATGCCACGCCTTGAAACTCAATATAGGAAACCATGTTTTTCCCACCGACCTCATCGTCTTAGAGTCCCAGGGATTGGATGTAATCCTAGGCATGTATTGGTTAACCAAGTATGAAGGAAACCTTGATTGCCCTAGCAAGTCTATTTTGCTCACCACCCCAGAGAACAAGAGGATTAAGTATGTATCCCGACGTACACAGAAGAGTACTTGGTTAAATTCCCTCACAGGAGTTGTTCAGGAGGAAGTGCCGGTTGTACAAGATTTTCCAAATGTTTTCCCGGAAGAATTACCAGGCATGCCACCAGATAGAGAGATTGAGTTTCTGATAGAGTTACTACCAGGAACAGCCCCAATTTCCAAGAGACCCTATCAGATGCCCGCAAATGATTTAGAAGAAATCAAGAAGCAGATTAAGGAGTTATTGGACAAGGGGTATATTCACCCAAGTTCTTCACCTTGGGGAGCCCCAGTTCTTTTGGTGGGGAAGAAGGATAAAACCTTGAGGATGGTAGTTGATTATAGTGCATTGAACGAGGTAACTATCAAGAACAAGTACCCTCTATCGATGATTAATGACTTGTTTGATCAGCTAGTAGGAGCCAAAGTGTTCTCCAAGATCGATCTTCGATCAGGGTATCACCAATTGAAAATTCGTGAACAAGATATACCCAAAACAGCCTTCACCACAAGGTATGGCTTATATGAATATATGGTCATGTCTTTTGGCTTGACTAATGCTCCTGCCTATTTCATGAGCATGATGAACAAAGTGTTTATGGAATATCTGGACAAGTTTGTCGTGGTGTTCATGTTGGGAGACGTAGTAGTAAATCAAAATTTTACTACGAATCACCAAGATCTATCCATGGAGAAACTAGCAACGAGTGGGGAGAGATTGCATCTTCATACCTTTGAAGATCGCTAAGCGGAAGCGTTACAAGAACGCGGTTGGTGGAGTCGTACTCGTAGCGATTCAGATCGCGGTGGACTCCGATCTTAGCGCGGAACAACGACGCCTCCACGTTCAACACACGTGCAGCCCGGTGACGTATCCTATGCCTTGATCCAGCAAGGAGGAAGGAGAGGTTGGGGAAGAGCTCCAACAGCAGCACGACGGTGTGGTGGTGGTGGAGTAGCAAGGTATTCCGGCAGGGCTTCGCCTAAGCGTTGCGGAGGAGGAAGAAGAGAGGTAGGGCTTCACCGTGAGAGAGAGAGAGTTCAGATCTGTTCTCAAAAGGCCAAAACCTCAAGTATATATAGGAGGAGGGAGAGGGAGGAATGCCTTGGCCCCTCCTCCAAAGAGGAGAGGTTCGGCCGAACTAGGAGGAGAGTCCATCTCCCACAAGGGAGGTGGATCTCCTCCTTTTAAATCCTTTTGCCCTTTATCTCTTTATCCCAGCCGCATGGGCCTTTCTAGAAGGTCTTGGCCAGCCCAAAAAGGGATGGAAAACCTCCTATAAGGTCCCACAAAGTCCTATGGTCGTCACACCCCTCCCGGAGGTCCTCCGACACCCTCCCGGCACTCCCGGTACACTACCGATGAGCCCGAAAACTTTCCGGTGACCAAAACTGGACTTCCTATATATCAATCTTTACCTCCGGACCATTCCGGAGCTCCTCATGACGTCCGGGATCTCATCTGGGACTCCGAACAACCTTCGGTAATCACGTATACCATTTCCCTATAACCCTAGCGTCATCGAATCTTAAGTGTGTAGACCCTACGGGTTCGGGAGACACGTGGACATGACCGAGACACCTCTCCGGTCAATAACCAACAGCGGGATATGGATACCCATGTTGGCTCCCACATGCTCCACGATGATCTCATCGGATGAACCACGATGTCAGGGATTTGATCAATCCTCTATACAATTCCCTTTGTCTATCGGTATGATACTTGCCCGAGATTCGATTGTCGGTATCTCTATACCTTGTTCAATCTCATTGCCGGCAAGTCTCTTTACTCGTTCCGTAATACATCATCCCGTGGCTAACTCCTTAGTAACATTGAGCTCAGTATGATGATGTTATAGCATGAACAATAGACAATTATCATGAACAAGGAAATACAATGATAACCATTTTATTATTGCCTCTAGGGCATATTTCCAATAGTCTCCCACTTGCACTAGAGTCAATAATCTAGTTACATTGTGATGAATCGAACACCCATAGCATTCTGGTGTTGATCATGTTTTGCTTGTGAGAGAGGTTTAGTCAACGGATCTGCTACATTCAGATCCGTATACAGTTTACAAATATCTATATCTCCCTCCTGAATGTAATCACGGATGGGGTTGAAGCGGTGCTTGATACGTCTTGTCTTCTTGTGAAACCTAGGCTGCTTCGCAAGGGCAATAGCTCCAGTGTTGTCACAGAATAGAGTCATCGGGCCCGACGCACTTGGAATTACTCCTAGGTCGGTGATGAAATCCTTCATCAGACTCCTTCCTTTGCTGCTTCCGAAGCAGCTATGTACTCCACTTCACATGTAGATGCCGCCACGATGCTTTGCTTGTTGCTGCACCAGCTGACTGCCCCTCCGTTCAAAATATACACGTATCCGGTTTGTGACTTGGAGTCGTCCGGATCTGTGTCGAAGCTAGCATCGACGTAACCCTTTACGACGAGCTCTTCGGCACCTCCATATACGAGAAACATGTCCTTTGTCCTTTTCAAGTACTTCAGGATATTCTTGACCGCTATCCAATGTTCCGCTCCGGGATCACTTTGGTACCTCCCTACCAAACTTATGGCAAGGTTCACATCAGGTCTGGTACACAGCATGGCATACATAATAGAGCCTATCGCTGAAGCATAGGGGATGACACTCATCTCTTCTCTATCCTTTGCCGTGGTCGGGCATTGAGTCGTACTCAATCTCACACCCTGTGACACAGGCAAGAACCCCTTCTTGGACTGATCCATATTGCACTTCTTCAATATCTTTTCAAGGTATGTGCTTTGTGAAAGACCTATGAGGCGTCTCGATCTATCTCTATAGATCTTAATACCTAATATGTAAGCAGCTTCTCCAAGGTTCTTCATCGAAAAACACTTATTCAAGTAGGCCTTTACACTTTCCAAGAGTTCTATATCATTTCCCATTATCATTATGTCATCCACATATAATACAAGAAATGCTGTAGAGCTCCCACTCACTTTCTTGTAAATACAGGGTTCTCCATAAACCTGTACAGACCCAAATGCTTTAATCACCTCATTAAAGCGAATGTTCCAACTCCGAGATGCTTGCACCAGCCCATAGATGGAGCGCTGGAGCTTGCATACTTTGTTAGCATCTTTAGGATCGACAAAACCTTTCGGCTGCATCATATACAGTTCTTCCTTAAGGAAGCCATTAAGGAATGCCGTTTTGACGTCCATTACCAGATCTCATAATCATAAAATGCGGCAATTGCTAACATGATTCGGACAGACTTTAGCATCGCTACGGGTGAGAAAGTCTCATCGTAGTCAACTCCTTGAACTTGTCGATAACCCTTAGCGACAAGCCAAGCCTTATAGACGGTCACATTACCATCCGCGTCAGTCTTCTTCTTAAATATCCATTTATTTTTAATGGCTCGCTTATCATCAGGCAAGTCCACCAAAGTCCACACTTTGTTCTCATACATGGATCCTATCTCGAATTTCATGGCTTCAAGCCATTTGTTGGAATCCGGGCCCGCCATCGCTTCTTCATAGTTCGAAGGTTCACCGTTGTCTAACAACATGATCTCCAGGACAGGCTTGCCGTACCACTCTAGCACGGAACGTGTCCTAGTGGACCTTCGACATTCAATAGTAACTTGATCTGAAGTTTCATGATCATCATCATTAACTTCCTCTCTAGCCGGTGTAGGCTCCACAGAAACAACTTCCTATGCTGCGCTACTCTTCGGTTCGAGCGGAGGTACAATTACCTCATCAAGTTCTATTTTCCTCCCACTTACTTCTTTCGAGAGAAACTCTTTCTCGAGAAAGGATCCATTCTTGGCAACAAAGACTTTGCCCTCGGATCGTAGGTAGAAGGTATACCCAATAGTTTCTTTGGGATATCCTATGAAGACGCACTTTTCCGCTTTGGGTTCGAGCTTCTCAGGTTGAAGTTTCTTCACATAAGCATCGCATCCCCAAACTTTTAGAAATGATAGCTTAGGTTTCTTTCCAAACCATAATTCATACGGTGTCGTCTCAATGGATTTTGACGGTGCCCTATTTAAAGTGAATGCGGCAGTCTCTAATGCATATCCCCAAAATGATAGCGGTAAGTCGGTAAGAGACATCATAGATCGCACCATATCCAATAGAGTGCGCTTATGACATTTAGACACACCATTTCGCTGAGGTGTGCCAGGCGGCGTGAGTTGTGAAACAATTCCACATTTCCTTAGGTGCGTGCCAAACTCATGACTCAAATATTCTCCGCCACGATCAGATCATAGGCACTTTATTTTCCTGTCACGTTGATTCTCTACCTCACTCTAAAATTCCTTGAACCTTTCAAAGGTTTCAGACTTGTGTTTCATTAAGTAGACATACCCATATCTGCTCAAGTCATCAGTGAGGGTGAGAACATAACAGTAGCCTCCACGAGCCTCGACACTCATTGGACCGCACACATCGGTATGTATTATTTCCAACAAGTTAGTTGCTCGCTCCATTGTTCCGGAGAACGGAGTCTTGGTCATCTTGCCCATGAGGCATGGTTCGCACGTGTCAAATGATTCGAAATCAAGCGACTCCAAAAGTCCATCAGCATGGAGCTTCTTCATGCGTTTGACACCAATATGACCAAGGCGGCAATGCCACATGTAAGTGGGACTATCGTTATCAACCTTACACTTTTTGGTACTCACACTATGGACATGTGTAACATCACGTTCGAGATTCATCAAAAATAAACCATTGACCAGCGAGGCATGACCATAATACATTTCTCTCATATAAATAGAACAACCATTATTCTCAGATTTAAATGAGTAGCCATCTCGCATCAAGCGAGATCTAGATACAATGTTCATGCTCAAAGCTGGTACTAAATAACAATTATTAAGGTTTAACACTAATCCCGAAGGTAGATGTAGAGGTAGCGTGCCGACGGCGATCACATCGACCTTGGAACCATTCCCGACGCGCATCGTCACCTCGTCCTTTGCGAGCCTCAGCTTATTCCGCAGCTCCTGCTTGGAGTTACAAATGTGAGCAACTGCACCAGTATCAAATACCTAGGAGCTACTACGAGCACTGGTTAGGTACACATCAATAACAAGTATATCACATATACCTTTAATGTTGTCGTCCTTCTTATCCGCTAAGTACTTGGGGCAGTTCCGCTTCCAGTGACCGGTACCCTTGCAATTGTAGCGACCCGACCTGAAAGGTCGAATCTTCGGTGTTTCCGTACCATCCCAAGATCATGCTTGTACACACACGGCACATCAATGTATATATCAAAGGGAAATCACACAGCATTTATTAATCGTAAATCTCATATCGAGTCCTTTATTACAATAAAGATTACAATAAAGTGGCTGAAGGCCAACTCATGAGAATATCTAAATCTTGCGGAAGCATCGAAGGTAGATGAGTCCATCTGACTCCAAGGACATCTCACCGAGCTTAGAGCGTATCCTCACTCCTGGTTGGAAAAGTATTCTGCAACATGATATGTTGCAGCCGTGTAGGTCAGCATATGGAATATGCCGGCAAAGTCACAAGAGAGGGGTGGAAAGATAATCATCTAATCTACATGCATATATGGCAGGTGGGGTAGTAAGTTTTTGCGTAAAGCCAATTTTCCTACATCAAGAGAGGGCTAAGCAAAATTATTACTAAGTTGGTTGATTAATGAGATGGTTCCACCAACCAATTCTCATACCCAAATTATTAATACCCACATCATCATATCAATTGTGTTGAGGGTTCCGGAAGTTTCAGTTCCTTTGGCTCAAGTCGTCCATGACCGTGGACACGGCTAATTGATTAGGTTTGAGTACTCTGCAGAGTTTTGCACACGTTCCCCACAACATTTGGTCGCCTCCTTTTGCTTTCTCACACTTCAGGGTGTTTGAGAAACGGATGACCAAAACATGGTCTTCCAAAGGGTTTCCCTGCGACTCTGTCGGTGCCCATCCTTTCCTACCGTTCTTCTACATCTCATAGCACCGCCTGTCCAGGGTCACCATGATATCCAACCAAGCCAGAGCCCATAATGACTTGTGGCTGTGCAGGTAAGCCTTGGGTCTTGAAGCATCCATCCATCTCTTTGTGCCTGGGTGGACCTTTCCGCATGAATACTGGCACATCTCCAGCATCATCTAGGCTAACCACTGGTTTCTCCAGGGCGCCGTTCAACCATCATCCACCCAGAGGTAAGTTGAAAACTTGATGTCTTGAAGACTTGATCATCATGTAGGTCTTGAAATTATTAACTCTCGACTCTCATGCATCACACAACCAACCCCGTCTACTAATAGCATAGCAAAATGTAAAACAACGTTTCCCGGGGCCAATGTGTCAAAGGGTTGAGGGGTACCTACCACATGATACTACAACAAGTAACCAAGTTTCCAATTTACCTACTTTTCATGCAATTGGGGAGATGGTAGAACTAATGCAATAAAAACATAGGTATACATGGTCAAAGTGACTTGCCTGATTGACGATCTTCGTACTCGAGGGACTCTAGGTAACAAGCTTCGCACTCCGGATGATCTAACAAATCAAACAAGAGCACTCAATAAGCATACAACAAAATATTGTAACTCACAAAAATCAGGAATGAACTAGTAATCACTCAAGACAAAACAAGGCACAATCAAAAGAAAAAGAGATCAACACATAGTTTGGGTTTTCTAAAGTTGATGGGTAAACTACTACTAATAACATAGAATTATTGGTATTAACAAAACAATAGTTGACAGAAAAGAACAATAGAAATATTTTATTAATAAACAGAATTAAATCCATTTAAAGTTTTGTTAAGAAAAAATCTTAGTAGGGTTTTAAAAGTTTTGATAAACACTACTACATGAAGTGGGCTAGAGTTTATTAACAATAGAGTGAAATAAACTACAATTTTATTAATAAAACAATTCTCCTAACAGAAAAGAATTTACTAAAACTTTTCTTAGAAAACAGAATTTAATTATCTAAACTTTATATAAAAAAATATATTACTAACTAGTGTGTTTTAATCAAATTAAACCTAGTTGAAAAAGAGTAAAGATTCCTATAACAATATATAAATAAACTAAGAAAATTATATTATTATTATCAGCAAGTAAAACACCTAATGTTTAAACAACAGAACCTACTAAAAACAACATATAACAATTCTGATTTGAACTAACTAAAACTAAATTATTTAAACTATACTAACCACTACGCAGATTTTGTTTATAGTTAAAACACTAAACAAATCCATCCTAAAAATTCTCAAACTAAGCATGCTTATAGTCCTAACTAATACCAAGCCGAGCAAAAAGATTCATACAAAAATCTATTTTGAAACTCTAGTTATTCAGATTTTAGTAATTTGAACAAATTTGATTAGATTCAAAATTTAAAGCTCAAATTTTAAATCTAAACATACAGACATAAACTACATAAAAAATTTGAACTAATGCAAAAAGAATCAACTAAAAACACTAAATAGTTTAAAAGATATGATAAAAACAAAATCAGGATGCACTTTTTCTCAATCAGAAAGGAAAAAGAAAAAAAAACTAACGATCGGACAGGGGCTACGTGTCAGGTTCCTATTGGTCGAAAGAGCATGCGTGCGGGTGTTTACTGACGGTCGACCGAACGTTAGAGGATACCGGTTCGGATTTAAATGGATCTAATCTCGTGCGTTGATCTACGATCGAACGGCTACGGAGTGGGAGGGAGAGCTCACAGAGAAGAGGTCGCCGGCGAGGGGTTCTTTGGCGAGGCCGAGGCGACGAGGTTGTCGGGTGCGACGTTCTGGTGGTCGGGGGCGGTGTCCTAGGTGCTCAGGTGACGGCGGCGAGGCTCCGGAGTAGTCTGGTGGTGTCGGAGAGGGCTGGGGGTGACGGAGATGACGGGCACGAGCTCGGGAAAGATCAGGTGGGGATCCGAACTCTGGCGAGTTCGTGTGGGGTGGTTCTGGCGAGGGTAGAGTGGGGATCGGGGTGGAATGGACAGCAGCGAGCCGGGGCTATTTATAGGGCCAGGTGCGGGGTCGAGGGAGGGAGAGAGGAGGGAGATCTCCGGTGACGGCGGCGCACGCGCGAGGAAGGAGATGACCGCGGCGTCATCGGGATCGGGCTGTGGGGCCAGGGTGTCAGAGAGAGAGAGAGGGCAGCATCAGTGCGTCGGTCGGTCGGCTCGTAATGAATTCGCGAGTTAATGCCCGTGGGCCGGCCCGTTTTCAAATAAATTCGTTTCCTTTTTAATATCCGGAGCAGTAAAACCTCTTTAAAAGCATTCAAAACATTTCCAAATATAGGAAATATTTATATCAAAATGATCAGGAGAATTAATGCTATTCAATGAACATTTTCCTTTGTCATTTGAATACTTTGAAAAAAATAATTATTTTCAAAAATTGCCTATTTGGTTTTAAAACCTTTTGCAAATATTTTTCAAAAGACCCCCTGGTTGTTATTGTTCAAATATATCACCAAGATGACCCTAGTGTGGAGTGTCATGTTACCCCCCTCTTATTTTGAACTTTTCCCAAGGTTTTCAAATAGGTGAAAGCAACATATTGAAAATAGAAAGGGACTTTCAGAAAGTCAGAAGAAGCATTTCAACTATTTCATACATTCAAGCAATGATGATGATGATGATGCATAGCTATATTTCATAACATTCCAAAATGGAATTTTGGGATGTTACAAACCTACCCACCTTAAGATGAATCTCGCCCTCGACATTCGGGTTGGCTAGAAAATAGGTGCGGGTGGTCTCTACGAAGATCTTCTTCGCATTCCCAGGTGGCTTCTTCCTCGGTGTGGTGACTCCACAAAACCTTACAGAACTTGATGATCCTGCTGCGGGTAACTCTGTCGGCAGTCTCGAGGATTCTGACAAGCTTCTCCTCGTAGGTCAGATCACTGTCAAGTTGTATGGCCTCTAGGGGCACGGTGTCTCTCAAAGGAATATCAGCCATCTTAGCATGGCATTTCTTCAGCTGGGACACATGGAAAACATCATGAACTCCGGACAATCCTTCCGGCAATTCCAGCTTGTATGCAACTTCGCCTCTATGTTCCAGAATTTTGTAGGGGCCTATGAATCTGGGTGCTAACTTTCCTTTAACACCAAACCTCTTGATTCCTCAAAGTGGGAACACACGAAGATATGCTCGGTCTCCCACTTCATATGTCACTTCCTTGCGTTTATTATCAGCATAGCTCTTCTGTCGGGATTGGGCTATCTTGAGTCTATCACGAATCAACTTGACTTTCTCTTCCGAATCTCGGATAAGGTCGGGACCAAAAAGTTGTTGGTCTCCAACACCATCCAACATCAATGGTGTTCTGCACCTCCTTCCGTATAAAGCTTCGAAAGGGGCCATCTTCAGACTGGTTTGATAACTGTTGTTGTACGAGAATTCTGTGTAAGGTAAGTTGTCATCCCAACTAGATCCATAATCTAGCGCACAAGCTCTCAACATGTCCTCCAGAATCTGGTTGACTCTCTCAGTCTGTCCATCAGTCTGCGGATGAAAAGCTGTACTGAACTCCAGCCTCGTACCCAAAGTTTCATGTAACTGATGCCAAAACTTTGAGCTAAATTGTGTTCCTCTATCTAACACGATACTCCTCGGAACTCCATGCAGACACACGATCCTGGTCATGTATATCTTGGCTAACTTAGCACTGGTATAGGTGGTCTTCACCGGGATGATATGAGCCACCTTGGTCAAACGATCAACCACTACCCAGATGGAATCATAACCTATACGGGTCCTGGGCAATCCTATGATGAAGTCCATACCAAGCTTTTCCCATTTCCACTCCGGTATCGGCAAAGGTTGGAGTAACCCTGCTGGTTTCTGTTCTCGAACATAGATTCGGTTCTCGAACCACAAAGTTCCGTGTTCATCCTCACGAAAACCTTTAGCTTTACCATCTTTCATTCTCTGCTTAATCTCAGCTATCTCCTTGTCCGACTTCTGGGCTTCACGAATTCTGTCGGTCAAGGTGGACTGGATCTCCAGTGTGGCAACATATCCGCTTGGAACTATCTCTAGCCGGAGCTCTCTGAGATCATCGGCTAACTCTTGGGATAATCCTCCCGCGGTGAGTGTGTTTACATAACTCTTCCGACTCAAAGCATCCGCGACAACATTGGCTTTTCCTGGATGGTAATGTAATCTCATGTAATAGTCCTTGATTAACTCTAACCATCTCCTCTGTCTGAGGTTCAACTCTTTCTGCGTGAAGATATACTTCGGGCTCTTATGATCGGTGTAAACATCACAACTAATTCCGACAAGGAAATGTCTCCAGGTCTTGAGTGCATGCACTACCGCTGCTAGTTCCAAATCATGGGTGGCATAATCCAACACATGAGGTCATAGTTATATGCCAAGTTCACCAAATGTTAATTTTGGCTGACGGAAGTCGGATTCCTTGGACACATTATTTCCGGTGATGGAATAGCAGTGGACCCCGCTATGGTTGAAGCAGTTACTGAGTGGAAGTCACCCACCTCAGTTAAAGAGATCCGCAGTTTCCTCGAACTTGCCGGATATTACCGGAGGTTCATTGAGAATTTCTCAAAGGTTGCCAAGCCCATGACAGAGTTATTGAAGAAAGAGTCTAAGTATATTTGGACTGAGGAATGTGAAGCCAGTTTCCAGGAGTTGAAGAAATGTTTGGTCACAGCCCCAGTGTTGATTTTGCCAAATATTCAGAAGGATTTCCTGGTATATTGTGATGCTTCGTGTCAAGGACTCGGAGGAGTACTCATGCAGGAGAGAAAAGTTGTAGCCTATGCATCCAGATAGCTACGACATCATGAGTTGAACTATGCCACCCATGATTTGGAGTTAGCAGCCGTAGTGCACGCACTCAAGACCTGGAGACATTTCCTTGTCGGAAATAGTTGTGATGTTTACACTGATCATAAGAGCCTTAAGTATACCTTCACGTAGAAGGATTTGAACCTCAGACAAAGTAGATGGCTAGAGTTAATCAAGGACTATGACATGCGATTGCATTATCATCCAGGGAAGGCAAATGTTGTAGCAGACGCTTTGAGCCGGAAGAGTTATGTGAACACGCTCATAACAGAAGGATTACCCCAGGAGTTATCCGATGATCTCAGAGAGCTCCGGCTAGAAAGAGTTCCAAGAGGATATGTTGCCACACTAGAGATTCAGTCCACCTTGACCGAAAGAATTTGTGAAGCCCAAAAATCGAACAAGGAGATAGCTGAGATAAAGCAGTGAATGAAGGGTGGAAAAGCTAAAGGCTTTCGTGAGGATGAACACGAAACTCTGTGGTTTGAGAACCGAATCTATGTGCCCAATGACCCAGAGCTCACGAAGTTTATACTTCAAGAAGCCCACGATTCACCTTACTCAATACACCCAGGAAACACTAAGATGTATTTGGATTTGAAGGGAAGTTACTGGTGGACAGGTATGAAGAAGGATATTGCCGAACATGTTGCGGTATGTGATGTTTGTCAGCGAGTAAAGGCGGAACATCTGAAACCAATAGGGTTACTCCAACCTTTGCCGATACCCGAGTGGAAATGGGATAAGCTTGGTATGGACTTCATCACAGGATTACCCAAGACCCGTTCAGGATATGATTCCATCTGGGTAGTGGTCGATCGCTTGACCAAGGTGGCTCATTTCATTCCAGTGAAGACCACCTATACCAGTGCTAAGTTAGACAAGATATATATGACCAGGATCGTATGTCTGCATGGAGTTCCGAGGAGTATCGTGTCAGATAGAGGAACACAATTTACCTCAAAGTTTTGGCATCAATTACATGAAACTTTGGGTATGAGGCTGGAGTTCAGTACAACTTTTCATCCGCAGACCGATGGACACACTGAGAGAGTCAACCAGATCTTAGAGGACATGTTCAGAGCTTGTGCGCTAGACTATGGGTATAGTTGGGATGACAATTTACCTTACGCAGAGTTCTCATACAACAACAATTATCAGACCAGTCTAAAGATGGCCCCTTTCAAAGCTTTATACGGAAGGAGGTGCAGAACACCATTGATGTGGGATGGTGTTGGCGACCGAAAACTTTTTGGTCCCGATCTTATCCGAGATTCTGAAGAGAAGGTCAAACTGATTCGTGACAGACTCAAGATAGCTCAATCCTGGCAGAAGTGCTATGCTGACAACAAACGCAAGGAAGTGACATATGAAGTGGGAGACCGAGCTTACCTTCGTGTGTCCCCACTTCGAGGAATCAAGAGGTTTGGTGTCAAAGGAAAGTTAGCACCCAGATTCATAGGCCCCTACAAAATTCTTGAACGAAGAGGCAAAGTTGCATATAAATTGGAATTACTGGAAGGATTGTCCGGAGTTCATGATGTTTTCCATGTTTCCCAGCTAAAGAAATGCCATGCTGAGATGGCTGATATTTCTTTGAGAGACACAGTGCCCCTAGAGGCCATACAACTTGACAATGATCTGACTTACGAAGAGAAACCCGTCAAAATTCTCGAGACTGCCAATAGAGTTACCCGTAGCAAGATCATCAAGTTTTGTAAGGTTCTGTGGAGTCACCACACCGAGGAAGAAGCCACCTGGGAACGTGAAGAAGATCTTCGTCGAGACCACCCGCACCTATTTTCTAGCCAACCCGAATGTCGAGGGCGAGATTCATCTTAAGGTAGCTAGGTTTGTAACATCCCAAAATTTCATTTTGGAATGTTATGCAATATAGCTATGCATCATCATCACATTTGTTGAATGAATAGAATTTGTTGAAGTTCATCTATTGAAACTCTGAAAGGCCACTTTCACTTTTCCATTTACTTGTTTCTCTTATTTGAAAATCTCTGGAATTATTCAAAAAAAAGAGGAGTAACATGACACTCCACACTAGGGGCATCTTGGTGAATTATTTGAACAATAAAACGAGGGGTTTATTTGAAAGTTTATATCAAAAGAATTTAAAATCAATTAGGCATTTTATGAAAAATAGTTTTTTTTAAAAGTATTCATTTTGACAGAGGAAAACTGTTCATTAAAGAGCATTTATTCCCCTGATCATTTTGATATACATATTCCCTATGTTTGGAAATGATTTGAACGCACAAGCTATAGAAAAAATTCCTGGCGGACCTTATGAGAATTTAGAAGTCCGACGCTTTAAGAAAGAAAAGAATTCTGAATGGAATGATTTTGAGTATAAATTTCTTGGTAAAAAACCTTCACCCAATTTTGAATTGTCAAGGCAAGAACTTTATGTAAGAGTGGAAGCCCCAAAAGGTGAATTAGGGATTTATCTAGTAGGAGATGATAGCCTTTTCCCCTGGAGATGGAAAATCCGTCCACCCGGTTTTATTAATTTGCAAATTCTTCCTCAGCTAGTTAAAAAAATGAAATTGGCTGATATCATGACGATATTAGGTAGTATAGATATCATTATGGGGGAAGTTGATTGTTGAAATGATAATAGATAGGGTAGAGGTAGAAACTATCAATTCTTTTTCGAAATCGGAATTAAAGGGTTTTAAATGCTCTAGAAAATAGAAAAAGGAAACAAATTTAAACGTTTTAATTAGAAAACAGGCTGGCCCACCAGCCTTTACTCCCGAGATCACTCCTGATCGGTCACCGACACACTGATCCCACCCCGACTCTTACTGACACGCGGGACCCACCGTCCAACAACGCCATCCCCGCGCTCATCCCCTTCCCCTCGCCCCCGACCTAGCCGGAGATCCCTCCTCCGTGGATCTCGCTCCTCTTGCCCTCTCCGCACCCCGCACCGCGCCTATAAGTAGCCCCCGCCTCTCCGCACTCCATTCCACCCTCGAACGCCCCTGCCCTTTCCCGCAAACGCCACCACTCCACCTCGCCGGAGTTCGCTCATTGACCAAAGCCCTCCGAGCATGAGGTCGTTGCCTCCATCGTCCCCAGCCCCGTCCGACGCCACCATTCGACGTCGGAGCTTCGCCGCCGTCGCCTGACCATTTCGGACGCCACCCTCAACCACCGCAGCACCCTCCCCGAGCATCTCCGACGTCCGGCCGCCGTCGACCTCGTTGGAACTCCGACCCCCCTCCCCTGTAAGCCGCCACCTCCACCCGCAACCGTCAGATCTAGCATCTACGCTCCAGATTAGAAATTTTATAAAATGAACCGGTACGCATTAGTTTTCGGGCGTCTGCTCGTTAGCACCCACGCGCACACACCCTAGGCCAATCACATCATGCCACGTCACACTGTCCGTTAGTTAGTTTTTCTGTTTTGTTTTAGAAAACAGAATACTTTCTATTTTTGTTTTAGTTGTAACTTTTAAATTAATTAGGGTTTTTAATTGATTCTTTTTGCATTAGGTCACAAATTTCATGTAGTTTCATCCTGTAGCCTTAGATTTCAAATTTGAACTTTTAAATTTCAAATTTGCTCTAGTTTGAATAGGTAAATTCTGTTTTCACCCTTAGTATTGTTTAGAAAAATGTTTTGTAGTAACCTTTTTTTGCCCAAAATTTTATAATGAAATACTTACTGTTTTCTTATAAAATTTTGTATTTTTTCTTTTTCTGTTATCTATTGGTAAATTGTTGAAAACAAATTTATCCTATTATGTCTTAGTAGATATTTTTGCCACCAAAACTTTTAGAGTCTTCTACTGTGTTTTGGTGTTCTTTCTTTTGATTGTGCTATTGATTGTTGTTGTATTACTTGTTTACTTTGCTGTTGTGTGAATTGTATTGTAGTTATGCTTATTGTGTGCTCTGTTTGATTCGTTAGATCGTCCGGAGTGCTAAGCTTGTTATCTAGAGTCACTTGAGTACGAGGATCGTCAGCAAGGCAAGTCACTTTGATCATATTTACCCATGTTTTTCTTGCATTAGCTCTACCATCTACCCAATTGCATGCAAAGCAGGTAATTTGGAAACTTGGTTACTTGATGTAGTATCATGTGGTAGGTTTCCCCCTCAACCCTTTGACACCTTGGCCCCGGGAAACGTTGTTTTAAATTTT
Source organism: Hordeum marinum (assembly GCA_022496015.1). Classification (NCBI taxonomy): domain Eukaryota; kingdom Viridiplantae; phylum Streptophyta; class Magnoliopsida; order Poales; family Poaceae; genus Hordeum; species Hordeum marinum. The sequence goes on from CM039676.1 coordinate 448,799,149, forward strand.
GCTATGCTATTAGCAGACGGGGTTGGTTGTGTGATTCATGATATTTGTGAGATAATAATTACAATACCTACATGATGAACAAGACTTCAAGACTCCAAGTTTTCAACATACCTCTGGGTGGATGATGATTGAACGGCGCCCTGGAGAAGCCAGTGGTTAGCCTAGGTGTTGTTGGAGAAGTGCCAGTATTCACGCAGAAAGGTCCACCCAGGCACAAAGACATGGATGGATGCTTCAAGACCCAAGGCTTACCTACACAGCCACAAGCCATTATGGGCTCTGGCTTGGTTGGATATTGTGGTGACCCTGGACAGGCGGTGCTACGAGATGTAGAAGAATGGTAGGAAAGGATGGTCACCGACAGAGTCTCAGAGAAACCCCTTAGAAGACCATGTTTTGATCATCCATTCCTCAAACACCCTGAAGTGCGAGGAATCGAACGGAGGCGATCAAATCTTGTGGGGAACGTGTGCAAAACTCTGCAGAGTACCCAAACCTAATCGATTAGCCGTGTCCACGGTCATGGACAACTTGAGCCAAAGGAACTGAAACTATCTGGAATTCTCAACACAAATAATTATATTGATGTGGGTATTAATGACAACTAGGGTATGAGAATTGGTTGGTGGAACCATCTCATTAATCAATCAACATTGTGGTAATAACATTTTTGCCCTCTATTGTTGTAGGAAAAATTGGCTTTACGCAAAAACTTACTTCCCCCACCTGCCATATATGCATATAGAATAGATGATTATTTTCACTCCTCTCTTTTGTGACATTGCCGGCATATTCAATATGCTGACCTACACGGGTGCAACGTATCATGTTGCAGAGTACTTTTCCGACCAGGAGTGAGGATACGCTCTATGCTCGATGAGATGCCCTTGGAGTCGGATGGACCCAACTACCTTTGAAGCTTCCGCAAGACTTTGGTTTAGTTATCTCATGAGTTGGCCTTCAGCCACTTTATTGTAATCTTTATTGTAATAAAGAACTCGATATGAGATTTTTGATTAATAAAGCTATGTGATTTCCCTTTGATATATACATTGATGTACCGTGTGTGTACCATCATGATCTTGGGATGGTACTGAAACAACGGAGATTCGACCTTTCAGGTCGGGTTGCTACACCTCTTCCTCCACTCCTAGTAGGATTAGGACTCCTTCCTTATTTGGCCTTTTTTTTTGCCTTTTTCCACCTTTTTCCTTTTTGGCTTTTCTTCCCAGCCGCATGGGCCTTGTGTGGGACTTCCACCAGCCCACTAACGGCTGGTATTCACCCTCCCACAGCCCATGTAGCCTATTGGGTCGAAATACCCCTCCCAATGGTCCCCCGGTACACTACCGAAACTCCCGGTACACTACCGATGAGCCCGAAACTTTTCCGGTGACCAAAACAGGACTTCCTATATATCAATATTTACCTCCGGACCATTCCAGAGCTCCTCGTGACGTCCGGGATCTCATCCGGGACTCCGAACAACCTTCGGTCACCACCATGCATAACTCTATACTACCAAAACGTCACCGAACCTTAAGTGTGCAGACCCTCCGGGTTCGAGAACTTAGACATGACCAAGACACCTTTACGGCCAATAACAGATAGCGGGACCTGGATGTCCATATTGGTTTGTACATATTCTATGAAGATCTTTATAGGTCGAACCTCTATGCCAAGGATTCAGTTAATCCCGTATGATGTTCCCTTTGTTCTTCGGTATGTTATTTGCCCGAGATTTGATCGTCGGTATCTCCATACCTAGTTCAACCTCGTTACCGGCAAGTCTCTTTACTCATTCCGTAATACAAGATCACGTGACTAACACTTAGTCACATTGCTTGCAAGGCTTGTTGTGATGTTGTATTACCAAGTGGGCTCTGAGATACCTCTCCGTCACACGGAGTAACAAATCCCAGTCTTGATCCATGCCAACCCAACAGACACCCTCGAAGATACCTGTAGAGCACCTTTATAGTCACCCAGTTAGGTTGCGACCTTTGATACACACAAGGTACTCCTCCGGTGTCAGTGAGTTACATGATCTCATGGTCATAGAAACATGTACTTGACATGCAGAAAACAGTAGCAATAAACTGACACGATCATATGCTACGTTTGTAGTTTGGGTCTTGTCCATCACACCATTCTCCCAATGATGTGATCCCATTATCAAATGACATCTCATGTCCATGGCTAGGAAACCTTAACCATCTTTGATCAACGAGCTAGTCTATTAGAGGCATACTAGGGACATGGTTTTGTCTATGTATCACACATGCATCTAAGTCTCCGATCAATACAATTATAGCATGGATAATAAACGATTATCATGACCAAGGAAACATGATAATAACTAATTTATTATTACCTCTAGGGCATATTTCCAACAGATCCATGCCAACCCAGTTACGTTGCGACGTTTGATACACACAAGGTACTCCTCCGATGTCAGTGAGTTGCATGATCTCATGGTCATAGGAACATATACTTGACATGCAGAAAACAGTAGCAATAAACTAACACGATCATATGCTACATTTGTAGTTTGGGTCTTGTCCATCACATCATTCTCCTAATGATGTGATCCCGTTACCAAATGACATCTCATGTCCATGATTAGGAAACCACATCTTTGATCAATGAGCTAGTCTATTAGAGGCATACTAGGGACATGGTGTTGTCTATGTAGCCACATATGTATCTGAGTTTCCGCTCAAAACGATTATAGCATGGATAATAAACGATTATTATGAACAAGGAAATATGATAATAACCAATTTATTATTGCCTCTAGGGCATATTTCCAACAGTCTCCCACTTGCACTAGAGTCAATAATCTAGTTCACATCACCATGTGATTCGCATTGTTATGAATCTAACACCCAATGAGTTCTGGGGTTCGATCATGCTTTGCATGTGAGAGAGGTCTTTTAGTCAACGGGTCCGCGACATTCAAATCCGAGTGTACTTTGCAAATCTCTATGTCAAACTGTAAATACTGCTACCACACTCCACTTGGAGCTATTCCAAATGGTTGCTCCACTATACGTATCCGGATTGCTACTAAGAGTCATCTGGATTGGTGTTAAATCTTGCATCCACGCAACTCTTTATCACCTCCATAATCGAGAAACATTTCCTTAGTATTTTAGTTACTAAGGATGATCTGGACCACTTTCTAGTGATCCACTCCTAGATCACTCTTGTATCCCTTGACGGACTCATGGCAAGGCACACACAGGTGCGGTACACAGCATGGCATACTATACAGAGCCTATGGCTAAGGCATAGGGGATGACATTTGTCCTTTATCTTTCTTCTGCCGTGGTCGAGCTTTGAGTCTCACTCAACTTCACACCTTACAAAGCAGGCAAGAACACTTCTCTCTGACGGATCCATTTTGAACTCTTTCAAAATCTTGTCAAGGTATGTACTCATTCAAAGTCTCATCAAGCATCTTGATCTATCTCTATAGATCTTGATGCTCAACAATTAGGTAGCTTTATCCAGGTCTTCCTTTGAAAAACTCCTTTCAAACAACCATTTATGCTTTCCAGAAATTCTACATTATTTCCGATCAACAATATGTCAACCACATATGCTTATCAAAAGCTCTATAGTGCTCCCACTCACTTTATTGTAAATACAAGTTTCTCATAAACTTTGTATAGACTCAAAAACTTTGATCACCTCATCAAAGTGTATATTGCAACTCCTAGATGCTTGCTTCAGTCCATAGAAGGATCACTGAAGCTTGCTGACCTAATAGCATCCTTAGGACTGACAAAACCTTCTGGTTGTATCTCATACAAACCTTTCCTTAAGGAAGGAAAGGATGTTTTGACATCCATCTGCCAGAGTTCATAATTGAAGAATGCAGCAACTGCTAACATAATTCCAACAAACTTTAGCATCGCTACGAGTGATAAAGTCTCATCGCAGTCAACTCCTTGAACTTGTCGAAAACTTCTTTGCGACAAGTCGAGCTCTATAAATGGTGGTATTTACCATCAGCGTCTGTCATCATCTCAAAGGTCCATTTGTACTCGATGACCTGCCGTCCAATGAGCAAGCTACCAAAGTCTATACTTGGTTTTCATACATGGACCCTTTCTCGGATTTCATGGCCTCTAACCATTTGTCAAAATCCGGGCCCATCATCTCTTCTCCACAGCTCGTAGGTTCATCGTTGTCCAACAACATGACCTCCAAGACAGGGTTGTCGTACCGCTCAGGAGCAGTACACATCCTTGTCGACCTACGAGGTTCGATAGTAACTTGATCCGAAGCTTCATGATCATCATCATTAACTTCCTCTTCAACTAACGTAGGCTTCATAGAAACATCTTCCTGTGCTGCACTACTCTCTGGTTGAACAAAGGTTCAACAACCTCATCAAGTTCTATCTTCCTCCCACTCAATTCTTTCGAGAGAAACTCTTTCTCAAGAAATGACCCGTTTTAGCAACAAACACTTTATGCTTGGATCTGAGATAGAAGGTTTACCCAACTGTTCTTAGGGTATTCTATGAAGATGCATTTGTCCGCTTTGGGTTCGAGATCATTAGGTGAAAACCTTTTTCACATAAGCATCGCATCCCGAAACACTAAGAAATGACAGCTTAGGTTTCTATCAAACCATAATTCATATGGTGTCATCTCAACGGATTTAGATGGTGCCCTATTTAAAGTGAATGTAGTTATCTCTAATGCATAACCCCAAAACGATAGTGAGAAAACGATAAGAGACATCATAGTATGCACCATATCCAATAGAGCAGTACTATGACGTTCAAACACACCATCACACCATGGTGTTCTAGGTGGCGTGAGTTGTGAAACAACTTTCACATTGTCTAAAGTTGTATGCCAAACTCGTAACTCAGATATTCACCTCCATGATCATATCACGGACATTTTATCTTCTTGTCATGATGATCTTAAACTTCACTCTAAATTTGCTTGAACTTTTTCAAACGATTCAGACTTGCGTTTCGTTAAGTAAATATACACTATTATCTACTCAAATCATCAGTGAAGGTAAGACAATAACGATATCCACCGCATGCTACAAGACTCATTGTATTGCATACATCAACATGTATCATTTCCAATAAATCACTCGCCCGCTCCATCAAACCGAAAAACGGGGTCCTTAGTCATCTTGCCCAAGAGGCATGGTTCGCATGTCTCAACTGATTCGAAATCGAATGAGTCCAAAGGTCCATCAACATGGAGTTTCTTCATGCGATTTATACTAATATGACATTTAGCGGCAGTGCCACAAGTATGTGGTACTATCATTATTAACTTTGTATCCTTTGGCACCAATGTTATGAACATGTGTATTACTACGATCAAGATTCAACAAACCATTCTCACTGGGTGCATGACCATTGAAGGTATTATTCATGTAAACAGAATAACCATTACTCTCTAACTTAAATGAATAACCGTGTTGCAATAAACACGATCTAATCGCGTTGATGCTCAACGCAAAACACCAAATAACATTTATTTAGGTTCGTCACTAATCCCGAAGGTAGAGAGAGCGTGCGATGTTGATCACATCAACCTTGGAAACATTTCCAACACACATTGTCACCTCACCCTTAGCTAGTTCTCCATTTATTCCATAGATTTTATTTCGAGTTACTAACATTTAGCAACCGAACCAGTATCCAATACCCAGGTGCTACTAGGAGTACTAGCAAGGTACACATCAATAACACGTATATCAAATATACTTCTGTCGACATTGCCAGCCTTCTTATCTACCAAGTATCTAGGGTTGTTCCGCTTCAGCGACCGCTCTCCTCATAATAGAAGCACTTAGTCTCAGGTTTGGGTTCAACTTTGGGCCGCTTCATTGGAGCAGCAACTGACTTGCCGTCCATGAAGTTTTCCTCCTTGCCCTTGCCCTTCTCGAAACTAGTGGTTTTACTAACCACCAACACTTGATGCTCCTTCTTGATTTCTACCTTTGCGGTGTCAAACAACACGAATAGCTCAGGGATCATTATTTCTATCCCTGGCATTTTATAGTTCATCGCCAAGTTCTAGTAGCTTAGTGACAGTGACTTGGAGAACTATATCAATCACTATATTATCTGGAAGATCAACTCCCACTCGATTCAAGCGATTGTAGCACCCAGACAATCTGAGCACATGCTCAACGATTAAGCTATTCTCATTCATTTTGCAGGCAAAGAATCTTGTTGGAGATCTCATATCTCGCAACATGGGCACGTTCCTGAGATCCTAATTTCAGCTCTTGGAACATCTCATATGTTCCGTGACGTTCAAAACATTTCGGAGCCTTAATTTTAAGCCGTAATGCATGACGCACTAAACTATCAAGTAGTCATCAAAACGTGCCTGTCAGATGTTCACAAGATCTACAGACGACGCTAGAGGGGTTGGCGCACCGAGCGGTGCATTAAGGACATAAGCCTTCTGTGCAGCAATGACGACAATCCTGAGATGATGAACCAAGTCCTCAACATTGCTACCATCATCTTTCAACTCTATTTCTCTAGGAACATATAAAAATTCAAGGGAGCTACAGCGTGAGCTAGTAATCTACAACATAGTTTGTAAAGACACTACTGACTATGTTCATGATAATGAGTTCAATTAATCATATTACTTAAGAACTCCCACTCAAATTGACATCCCTCCGGTTATTCGAGTGATACATGATCCAAATTCACCAACTCAAGTCCGATCATCACGTAAGTTGAGGTGGTTTCAATGGTGAACATCATCATGTTGATCATATCTGCTATATGACTCATGTTCGACCTTTAGGTCTCTTGTGTTCCGAGGCCATGTCTGTACATGCTAGGCTCGTCAAGTTTAACCCGAGTGTTCTGCATGTGCAACACTGGCTTGCACCCGTTGTATGTGAACGTAGAGTCTATCACACCCGATCATCACGTGGTGTCTCGACACGACGAACTTTCGCAACGGTGCACACTCGGGGAGAACACAATTCATCTTGAAATTTAAGTGAGTGATCGCCTTATAATGCTACCGTCGTCCTAATCAAAACAAGGTGCATAAAAGTATTAACATCACATGCAAATCATAAGTGACATGATATGGCCATGAACTTGTGCTTTTGATCTCCATCTTGAAAGCACCGGCATGATCTCCGTCGTCACCAACATGACACCATGATCTCCATCATCTTGATCTCCGTCAACATGTCGCCATCGGGGTTGTCGCGACCACCATGCTTCTACTACTATTGCTACCGTTTAGCAATAAAGTAAAGCATTACATAGAGCTTAATGATTGACACGCAGGTCATACAATAATTAAAGACAACCCTATGGCTCCTGCCGGTTGCCGTACTCATCGACATGCAAGTCGTGATATTCTATACAAAACATGATCATCTCATACATCACATATATCTCGTCATGTAACTAGCCATATCACATCACAACATACCCTGCAAAAACAAGCTAGACATCCTCTAATTGTTGTTGCATGTTTTACGTGGTTGCTACGGGTATCTAGCAAGAACAATTCTCACCTATGCAAAAACCACAAGGTGATACCTAAGTTGCTTTTCAACCTTCTCAAGGACCGCCTTTGTCGAATCCGATCCAACTAAAGTAGGAGAAACAGACACCCGCCAGCCATCTTTGTGCAACGAGGTTACACGTCAGTCGATGGAACCGGTCTGTCGTAAGCGTACGAGTAAGGTTGGTTCGGGCTGCTTCATCCCACAATACTGCTGAACCAAAACACGACCAAGGGAGGAAGCAATCTAAGCATCAACGCCCACAAACCCTTTGTGTTCTAATCGAGATCTCATCTACACATAGGCCTAGCTCTGATACCACTATGGGGAACGTTGCATGGTAAACAAAAAATTTCCTACGCACACGCAAGATCTATCCATGGTGATGAGCATCTACGAGAGGGAGAGTGAATCTACATATCCTTGTAGATCGCTAAGCGGGAGGCATTAAGAAACACGGTTGGTGTAGTCGAACGTCTTCGCGATCCAAATCACCAAGCTTCCCGTGATCTCATCATGATCCGTCCCGCGATTCAATCACGATCTGTCCCGCGAATTCATCATGATCCATCTCGCGATCTCATCACGATCCGTCTCGCGATCTTGATCACGATCCTTCGGATCTAGCACTAAACGAACGACACCTCCGCGTTCAGCACACGTATAGCTTGATGACGATCTCCGCCTTCTTGATCCACCAAGAGGGAGAGGAGAGGTAGATGTATTCTCCATCAGTGCGACGGTGTTGAGGCGATGGTGGTGGAGGAATTCCAGCAGGGCTTCGCCTAAGCACTGCTGAAAACCGATCTAGAGGAGAAAACGATCTAGAGGAAGAAGAGGGCAGCACGTGGCAATTAGGGTTAGCTCTTCCCTATTAATCCGCTAGTATATATATAGGTGGGAAGGAGGGGAGGAGGCAGCCTCAAACCCTCAATATCTGGCCAAAATTGGAGGTGGAGGAGTCCTACTCCAATCCTATTAGGAGTAGGATTCCTCCTTTCCACTTGGAAACTCTTTCCACCTCTCCACCTTTGGATTTTTTCCTTCTCAAACCTCATGGGCTTTAGTGGAGGCTTTGGATAGCCCACCAGGGGCTGGTTTGTCTCCTTCCACATCCCATGAGGCCCCTCGGGGCGTGACACCCCTCCCGATGGTCCCCCGATACACTACCGGCACTCCCGGTACACTACCGATGAGCCCGAAACTTTTTTGGCGACCAAAATAGGACTTCCTATATATATCAATATTTACCTGTGGACCATTCCGGAGCTCCTCGTGACGTCCGTGATCTCATCCAGGACTCTGAACAACCTTCGGTCACCACCATACATAACTCTATACTACCGAAACGTCACCGAACCTTAAGTGTGCACACCCTGCGGGTTCGAGAACTATGTAGACATGATCGAGACACCTCAACGGTCAATAACCAAAAGCGGGACCTGGATGCCCATATTGGTTCCTACATATTCTACAAAGATCTTTATCGGTCGAACCTCTATGTCAAGGATTCAGTTAATCCCTGAGATACCACTCCGTCACACGAGTAACAAATCCCAGTCTTGATCCATGCCAACCTAGTTACGTTGCGATGTTTGATACACACAAGGTACTTCTCCGGTGTCAGTGAGTTGCATGGTCTCATGGTCATAGGAACATATACTTGAGATGCAGCAAACAGTAGCAATAAACTGACACGATCATATGCTATGTTTGTAGTTTGGGTCTTGTCCATCACATCATTCTCCTAATGATGTGATCCCGTTACCAAATGACATCTCATGTCCATGACTAGGAAACCATAGCCATCTTTGATCAACTAGCTAGTTTATTAGAGGCATACTATGGACATGGTGTTGTCTATGTATCCACACATGTATCTGAGTTTCCGATCCAGAAACATAGCTATGGATCATAGCGCGCCACTTTGCAGAAAATCCTTTCATTCCGAGGGTCTGTTGAAGAAAAGGCCACTTGACTTTGTCATAAGCCTTTTCAAAGTCTATTTTGAGTACCACTCCATTCAGCTTTTTCTGGTGTAATTAATGGACTGTTTCATGAAGGATAACAACTCCATCAAGGATATGTCTGCCTTACATAAAAGCTGTTTGTGAAGGCCAAACCACATGTTCAGCAACTGAATTTAGCCTAATAGTCGCAACCTTGGTGAATATTTTAAAACTAACATTAAGGAGGCCAATAGTTCTATATTGTTGTATCCTTTCGGCCTCATTAACCTTAGGTAATAAAATAATTTCACCAAAGTTTAAGCGAAACAATTCTAGTTGGCCAGCATGTAGGTCGCTAAACAAAAGTAGAAGATCCAATTTGATGACTTCGCAAAAGTTCTGATAGAACTCAGCGGGAAAACCATCCGGCCCTGGGGTTTTGTTATGCTCCATTAGGAAAACCGTCTTTCTAACTTCCTCCTCGGAGTATGAGGCTGTTAGAAGACAGTTTTCCTCATCAGAAACCTAAACCTGGGGATGACCAAATTTTATATACAAACTAAAAAGGAACGTAGGGAGTACTCTACCACCAAGGATTACGAGATCGTTTTGTAATGTCAAGTGTGCGGAGCTGTTTTTTTATATATATAATTGAAAAGAGTTTTGATCGTGTACTACAAATAGTCTAATGGTTCAGTTTTGTGCACGATCCATGGTTCAAGTAGGTTCATATTGGTTTGGCTTGGACATATCAGTTGTTAGATACATATCTGGACTTTTTTCATTATTCTTACTCAAAATATGTGTTTTTAGTACAACAAAATGCATGATGTCGATGTTTTAGTACAACTTCTCTAGATTCCTAGTTTGTTAACTTGTTAAGTAAGATACTACTAAGAAAGGTTTACAAAATCACACTGCTTTTTTGTAAAGAATTCTGGTCATCTATGTATCGATCTATATCCCGGATCAGATATCGGCCATATCGGTCGATATTTCGACCCATATCGAATGATATGTTTGAAAATGATATGTTATGTTTATAGCGCTAGAGCCCCAAAAATAGTATATCGACCTATATATTGGTCGTATAAGAGCTTGACATGATCTATGAGATAGATTGATTTTGTGCACAATCGATGTGATCGGCCACACAAGGGGATCGTTGGAGTTCTATGTTCTAACGATTGGAATCTTGGATTCGCGATGATCAATATGATTGATCGGATCAGAAATTTTGATTTGACCATAATATATATTGGATCTAGAATTTTTGAAAATGCCGGGTGCTGGTCTTTGAATCTCGTTAGATATCTGGCTAGCAGGACCCCCATTGCTACATGTCGCCGCGCCATATATTTCATACGCGTACCCCAAACTGGTAGAATGCGATTCTATGTCTAATTTTTTTATAGGTTTGTCGTGAATGGTATGATTTATGTATGAGCTGCATGTGTGTAATATACATGACCTGCAAGTCATGGTTTCGTTAGCTAGCTAGAGCCTAAGGGATGTCGTTATAATATATAATGACATGTGTGTCGGCTTGTGATTCTATGTATATTCATTTGGATGTAGATCCGGCACAGCAGACCGGCATGACGAACCGGGTGGAGATCCTGTTAAGATTAATTACAAATGTAATTAGGGGAAATCTCCCCTTGACTAACCGTCATGCGGTTGCCTCCCGCATAGACCCATCTATTGATGGAACCGACGTCTGTCTAAATCGCCGTGTCCCTCCAGGCCATATAAATAGTCTCCTGTAACCATCGATGAGCCATTCAATCATTGTTGATTCTCAATACATTGTCAGCACTGCCTGCCACATAGAGCGAAAAGCAACAGAGAAAGAGGAAAAGAGAGGGAGCACCTGCCGCCGGTGAGATGTCGCCCCTCACCTTCTTCTTCCTCCGCCTCATCAGGGAGGACAACCGTTGGGACCGCCTCCTTGCTCGTCGCCATAGTGGCGTCGCTGGATGCGGCCTAGGCATCACTAGATGCGACCGGAGCGCCACCACACATGGCCGGGGTACCACGGGACACGGCCACGATGCCGCTAGTGGCACCGCCCGGGGCGGTTACCATGCTCCCGGACACGCCGTGGGCGGCCAGCACGCCATAGAGGACGCCGCCCAGGGCGCTCCCGTCGGCCTTGGCACTGCCGCGCATGCCCCTGTAGGCCTTGACATGTCGCTGCTATCTGGCTTTGTCGCGCCGATGCTGCACGCGGACGCTACACTTGCACCCGCACACGGAGACCCTCCTCCGTCGACGCACTGGCTGCCTCCACACACGCCGACGCCAGCTGCCTAGGACGCCAGCTCGAGTCGTTGCCTGCCCGGCTACTCACCCGTGCCGATGCGCACTGAGGTGGCCGCAGAGGAGGCGCTCGCCTTCGTCTCCACATCGACCGACGCCTCCGGCGTCCTCCGCTTCGGGCCCGGGATCGAATCCGACGGACTCGCCCAACCGCGGATGTAAATAGTGCAATGTTAGACTATATCTAGTATTATTTAGTACCTAGATTTACTACTTGCATTTAGCCTAGTTCTAGATTTATTCTAGATTAGAACTTGTGTAATTATCAGTGTGTTTATATTATGTAATGACTTGATAATATAACTAAAGTGCTGGATTTCATACGGGAAGAATGACATGTTCTATGTGTTTACTACATATCAAGTTCTCTTGAACATTTTTTTGCGATTGAGATCATCTTCTCTCGCATATCAAACTTGCAAATTTTTGAATATTTCTCCCTCATCTTATTTGGAATCACAAGGTAATGAGTTGTGATCTACTACACATTTGCAGACTATCCTCTCTTACTGTGAGGTCTAAGCTTTGTTAATCTCGACAAGCGATTACCTTCAACATGTATTCCTTATATCTAAATTGTAGCATACACAAGGTAATGGCCATGCAGCCTATTACCGTGAGATCTAAGTGATCTTCAAAGTGTTATGTTCACACAATTGAGGTTGAGAATTTTTCAAGTTTACACTTGAGTATCAAATTTTTGCATTCTTATTACACAACCATGATGGTTTTTAATTTACCACCCGTAAATTAATTATCTCTGGTTCCCCATGTAGGCAAAGATGACTGTCAAAGAGTTTGAGGAGCTTGCCCTCAATGGCCACAATTACCCTACATGGGCTATGGACATCAAGATCAGTCTTGCGTCCCGTAGGATAGCGCGTGCAATACAACCCCCGGAGACCCCTCTTCCGACCGGGGCCACACCGCTAACAGAACAACAGAACTATGCTGCTTTATTCATCATAAGGCACCATATTCATCCAGATCTCAAGTCTGAGTATTTACTGGAGGAATCTCCTAGTACTTTGTTTCTGACCCTCAAAACGAGGTATGAACAGTAGAAGGCAGTAGTCCTGCCAGAAGCACTCCATGATTGGACTCGCCTCTGCCTTCAGGATTTCAAGTCCATTGATGAGTACAATCATGTTGTTCATAAGATATGTTCCAAACTGCGTTTTTGTGAGAAGGAACCTACTGAGGGGGAGAAGATCGAGAAAACTTTATCTACTATGCTCCCTTTAGATAGGATCCTTCAACAATAATACCGTGCTCGTAACTACACTGTCTATTCCGAGCTTATTCATATGTTACTTCAGGCTGAAAAGCATGATGAGCTACTCGCTAAGAATGGCTCTCAGCGCCCAGTTGGGGCACGACCATTACTTGAAGTTCATCTGAATGTCGCGAATAGACAGAAGTTTAATGGTACCTTTCGAGGTAAACATTCCAATTTTGAGCACAAGCACAAGCGCAATGGGAACAGAAAATTCAGAAACATGGGCAAGGGAAAAGGCACTGCAAAGCCTAGGTTTGATAAATCTAAACTTTGTAACAAGTGTGGATGCTACACGCATTCCACTGAAAAGTGATAAATGCCCAAGCATCTGGTCATGCTGTACCAGCAACCTTAGGGACGCAAGGCACCTCAAGGGGAAATGTTTGAAGCCAACTTCAACCTTCATCCGCATAGCGCAAATGGAGCTGGTGGTTCGCACGATGTTCCTCCTATACCAAGCAACGCCATGATTTCTTATCCACTTGAGGACCCTGCTAAAATGGAGGCCATGTTGCTTGAGTACACCTCAAACAATGTGTTTGGCGACTTTGACTAGTCCCTCGACCTCCTTAGTGATCTACTTAATTATGTCCATTTGTGATGATCGTAATAAGAACATAAGTTTTTTGTTGTCTTTATATTATATTGTATCAGCACATTTGATATAATAAGATTGTATTCTATGTATTAACATAAGGTTTTCTTATTGAAAATTCTTTTGTTTTATATAGTTTTCTATGGGAACAATCCGATGGAAGAGGAATTATGCCTTGTGGACAGTGGTACCACAAACTCCATACTGAGGGAGATGAAATATTTCCAAACTCTGAAAAAGATGAATGGAGATATTAACTATCGCTAGACGCGATATAGTGTTGGTATTGGATGTGCCATATTCACCCTCCCAAGTGGTACACAAATGATGATTGAGGATGCTTTATTGTATCCCGACTCATCACGTACCCTGATCAGTTATCGAGATATCCGTAAGAATGGTTTTCATATTGAAACCCATGAAGAAAACAAAGCGGAATATCTGCTCTTTACTAAGATCACGGATATGGCAAAAAGGTACATGAGAAAATTCCTTCGCCATCGTCTGGTTTGTACTATACGTACATCAAACCCATGGAACATGTTGCATACAAAGTAATTTTTCATAATTTAATGAATTCCAAACCTGGCATGATCGCCTATGCCATCCTGGAATACGGATGATGAGAAAATTACTAGCAATTCCATTGGTCATAATTTGCTCGAGTCAAAATTTCCTCAATCTTCTGATTTTGTGTGCACATCTTGTGCCACAGGAAAGCTAATTTTGAGGCCCTCGCACATCAAAATATAAGCTGAACCACTTCAGTTCCTTGAGGGTATTCAAGGAGACATTTGTGGTCCCATTCAACCATTATCTGGACCTTTCCGGTATTTCATGGTTCTGATTGACGCATCTACACGATGGTCACATGTGTGTCTTCTATCCACACAAAACCATGCATTTGCCAAGATAATGAGGCAGTTCATTAAGTTACAAGCCCATTATCCTGAAAGTCGAATTAAGTCTATTCGAATGGACAATGCTGCAGAATTCTCCTCACGTGCTTTCAATGATTATTGCATGGCTTTGGGGATTGAAGTTCAGCACTCTGTTCCATATGTCCATACAAAAAATGGTTTGGCTGAAGCATTGATTAAGAGCATTAAACTCAATGCAAGACATTTGTTGACTAATTGCAACTTGCCAACCTCTTGTTGGGGTCATGTCGTTTTACACACTGCCGACTTGATACAATTGAGGCCAACTGCGTATCAAAGTTCTTCCCCTGTGGAATTTGTACATGGGAATCCTCTAAGCATTTCCCATCTGCGTAAGTTCGGATGTGCTACATACATCCCGATCTCACCACCACAGCGGGCATCTATGGGTGTAAGTGCATCTAGTGCCCCTTGGTGATTTTGGTGTATTGAAGACTTATAGGTTAAGAGATTGATGCGTTTGTAAGTGTACATAGGCTCTATAAGTCGCTTAGGAGTTTGATATATTCGGAGATTATTGACCCCTAAAAATGAGTGTCTTCAATTGAAGACTTTGGTGAAGACTTTGCTGAAGACTTTGGTATTCCGTGAAGACTATGAAAATGAATAAGTTGGTGTGACCTTGAAGATACGAACGAGGACTATGAAGCGTGAAGACTTTTGTTTTTATAGTTTCATTTCCTTCTTTGAGTCATAGGAAACACCGTAATGTTAAAGGGGGCCGAGGTAATACTAAGGAAAATTTCCAACTGATGCTCAAGTCAAAAGCTAACCTATCCAATCCTTCGAGTGAAGCCTTTGGAAATCTCTTACGGTTCAGTCAAGTTCTTGAGTGACAGAGACGATGTTCTTCTGGTCTCTAAGGAAATTGGTCTGACTGGGGAGTTAGGATTTCGCCAGTGCGAATTGCCTACAAGTGAGGAATATGATAAACCTCAAGGAATTTGATAGTTCAAATTTCGACCATTGTTGTGCTTAGCGCCAGCTGTCCCCAATCATCTTATCCACATAACGGTCATATCATTGGGGGCATTTATGTCTTATCATGTCAGGTTGCACCCTGGCTATAAATAGCCACCCCAGAACCACTAGTTTGTTGGCTGCTCGAAGAGAGAACTGCACTTGTCATTTGAGAGCAACCCATCCTCCGAGGACTTCGAGAGAAAATCATCAGTGAGGAAAAACCCCAAAACCAAACCACCAAACCCAAAGTGATTGAGCATCACTGAAGAGATTGTTCCTGTGTGGAACCGACGCTTGTTACCTTTGAAGAGTGTGTATCTTCCATACGGTTAGGCGTCATGGTCTAGTGCATCCTGCAGTCAATTGGGAATCACTGAGTGACCTTGGTCTAGAGCATCCAGCAGTTAATTGTGGATCGCTGGGTGACCAGTTGGTGAGCATTTTGGAAGTCTACCCTGAAGACTTACCACGAGTGTTGGGCGAGGACTGTGTGACCTTAGCTCAAGGAGAATACGGTAAGGACCGTGTGTCCTCTAGTTTAAATACCAGGCTGCTCCGAACCGGACGTATGACTGCCATAGCAGTTGGAACTGGGTCATCAAACCATTATCTTCATCGAGCTACCTGGTTCTATTTCCTCACCCTTTCATTTCCTCATATACTTGTTGATGAAATTGATCGTTACTATTTGAAGAATTTGACTGAAGACTTTCTCAATTTCCTCACCTCAAATTCTTCAAGTTACCTTGTTCCTCACCTGCTTATCCTGTATCATGCTACCTGTAATCTGTGCATGCTATATTTCATCATGATGACTATTCTACTGCTATGTTTGTCATGCACTTGAGTAATTATTCCGCTGCTACTTATACATCACATTTCAAATTCCTCAAGTTGAAATTCCTCACTAATGAATTTGTAAAAATCGCCTATTCACCCCCTCTAGTTGATATAACGCAATTTCAATTGGTATCAGAGCAAGGTACTCCCTTGCTTTGTGTGATTTTTTTAACCGCCTGGAGTTCTAGTTATGTCAACTGCAGTTATGATCAAGGTTTCCACAGGTTGTCCTACCTTCGATGGGTCGTACTATCCCTACTGGAAGAACAAGATGTGCATGCATCTTGAGGCAATTGACAACGATCTCTAGTACATTGTGGAAAATGGTGTTCCCTCTGTTACTCCCACGGTCACTGCTGCCGATGTGAAGAGATTCAAGCAACTTGATTCACAAGCGAAGAATATCATTTGTGGCCATCTGAGCAAAGGCCAGTATGGTAGGGTGATTGCTTTGGAGTCTGCTAAGCTTATCTGGGATAGGCTCTCCAGAATCAATGAAGGTGTTTCCACTCAACGTGACTCCTGTGTTGATGTTCTTCGTAATCTCTTCAACCGCTTCAAAAGACTCGACAATGAAAATGTTTAGCAAACTGATACATTTCCAATGTATCTATAATTTTTGATGATGGCATGCTATTATATTATCTGTTTTGGATGTTTTATATGCATTAATATGCTATCTTATACTATTTTTGGGACTACCTAGTAACCTAGAGCTATGTGTCAGTTTCTGTTTTACCTTGTTTTTGAGTTTTGCAGATATGGAATATTAAACGGAGTCCAAACGGAATAAAACCTGCGCAAGGAATTTTTCTGGAAGTAAACAAGTCATCCAAGCTTGCAGTGCACGTCAGGGGAGGTGCCAGGGCGCAACAAGCCTGCTAGGCGCGGCCCCCCTGGCCACGCCTAGCAAGCTTGTCGCCTCCTATAAGGTCTCCTAACCCTATTCTTTGGCCTATAAATACCCAAATATTCCTGCAACATCAAAAAGAGCCACACAAATACTTTTCCGCCACCGAAAGCCTCCATTCCTGAGATATCCAATCTTGGAGCCTTTTCCGGTAATCCGCCGGAGGGGGTTTCGATCACGGAGGGCATCTACATCAACTCCATTGCCCCTCCGATGATGCGTGTGTAGTCCACCACAGACCTACGGGTCCATAGCTAATAGATAGATGGCTTATTCTCTCTCTTTGATCATTAATACCATGTTCTTCATGATCTTCATGGAGATCTATCCGATGTAATCCTCTTTTGTGGTGTGTTTGTCAAGACCCGATGAATTGCGAGTTTATGTTCAG
The DNA here is from genome assembly GCA_022496015.1 of Hordeum marinum. Taxonomy (NCBI): domain Eukaryota; kingdom Viridiplantae; phylum Streptophyta; class Magnoliopsida; order Poales; family Poaceae; genus Hordeum; species Hordeum marinum. Next base: position 448,816,878 of record CM039676.1, read on the forward strand.
ATTATCTATGAATCTTATTTGAATCTCCTTTGATTTCTTATATGCATGATTTCGTATCCTTGCAAGTCTCTTTGAGTTATTGGTTTGGTTTGGCCAACTAGATTGGTAATTCTTGCAATGGGAGAAGTGCTTGGTTTTGGGTTCAATTTTGTGATGTCCTCACCCAGTGAGGTAGCGAGGCACGTATTGTATTGTTGCCATCAAGGGTAACAAGATGGGGGTTTTCATCATATTGCTTGAGTTTATCCCTCTACATCATGTCATCTTTCTTAATGCGTTACTCTGTTCTTCATGAACTTAATACTCTAGATGTAGGCAGGAGTCAGTCGATGTGTGGAGTAATAGTGGTAGATGCAGAATTGTTTAGATCTACTTGATACGGACATGATGCCTATATGCATGATCATTGCCTTGGATAACTACATGATTATTCGCTTTTCTATCAGTTGCTTGACAGTAATTTGTTTACCCACCATGTTTGCCTCAAGAGAGAAGTCCCTAGTTAAACCTATGGCCCTCGGGTCTATTTTCCATCATATATTTTCAGATCTATACCTGCTGCAATTTATTTACCTTTTACTTTCCACACTCATTACATCTATCTCTATCATATCTAATCCTTGCAAATAACCCCTTTATAGCGTTGGGTGCAAGAGTTTGATTATTTGTGTAGGTGCATCCATTGGTGACTTGCTTGTTCCTCCTTCTGGATTGATACCTTGGTTCTAAAAAACCGAGGGAAATACTTATCTACTTCGCTGCATCACCCTTTCCTCTTCAAGGGAAAACCAATGCATGCTCAATAGGTAGCACAAACTTTTGATCATCTCACTGAGATCACTAACGAGCTTCAAGCACTTGGTGCCACTGACAGCACTGACCACGAGGTGGTGAAGAAACTGCTGAGATCTCTTGATTCCTCATTCGATACACTGGCTTTGATGATTCAAGAGCGTGGAGACTACAAGTCACTTGATCCTACTAATATACTTGAGAGACTCAATACTCATGAATTCCAACAAGCTGAGAAGAGAGACCTCTATGGGCCAAGCTATGGAAGATCTCGTGCACTGAAGGCAAAGCAATTTCCTCATCCGAAGGCGAAGAATCTGATAGTAGCCTTGGTGATCGTGAAGAACAGAGTCAGGAGCTGGCAATGCTCGTGAGGAAATTCCAGAAGTCCTCAAGGAGAGCCGATTTGGAAAGTCATCAAAAAGTGGTTTGAAGAAATTAGATTCCTCATCAAGCGACTACAAGAAGAGAACTTGTCACAAATGCAATAAATATGGTCACTTTATCTCTGATTGTCCTCTCTGGGAGAAAGAATCAAAGAAGAAGAAGTAAAAGGACAGCAGTACTGATGACTCGAAGAAGAAGAAGAAATCTTCAAAGTCCTCATCGCACAAGAAGAATGGTTCCAGAAAGGCTCTGGCTTTCATTGGCAAGGAAATGGACGCAGAAGAAGAATCTGAAGAAGAGGAAGATTCTGAGGTGGAGTCGGAAACTGGTGTTGCTAGCCTTGCTCTCGCTACTGCTTTCGTCAGCAAGTCCATCTTCAATGATGAAGAAAACGACTACACCAACGACTCTGATGTTAGCAATGTTGATTATGCTCCCACCTATTGCTTCATGGCAAAAGGTTCCAAGGTACACAAGCATCATTCCTCCTCTGAATCAAGTGAAGGTGAATCTGATGAATATGTGAAACCCAGCTATTCCAAACTTGCTAATATTGCCACTAAGCAACAAAGTGCACTTGAAAAGCTTCAGAATCTATTAGATAAAAGCAATGATCTGGTGAATGAGGAAGTGGATCAGACTCAAACTCTAACTAGTGAACTCAAAAGTCTTCAGTTAAAGTATGATAACCTTCAGAGTCATCATAATGCTCTCTTAGTCGATCATGATAAGCTTTCTTATGAAATTTCTTCAAAGAAAGCAAGATCTTGAGAAACTAAGAGTGTCTCATGAGGATCTCCAAAAGGAAAATGATTCCTTACTAGCTCAACAGATCAGAATCGCTCAGGAAGAATTTGTTCCACCTTGTTTGTAATGCATCGAACGTGAAACTGCTAATTCTTCACCTAAATGTTCAAATGCTTCTATTGCTGCAAATTCTTTAACTATCCCCGTGGTCACAAATTCCTCATCTGAGGATACCACAAGTATCACTGATGAAAATGCAGGGTTGAAGGAATTGTATGTGACATGCATATACAAAAGTCTCAAAGGGCATCAAACCTTTTGCGATGTGCTCAAAAAGCAGATTCTGAACAGGAACCCTAGGAAAGAGGGTATTGCATTTGAGAGGAAACTCAATGCTGATGGATCCTACTGGAAACCTAAGCAGTATCCCAAAACCTCATGGGTTGCTGCAAAAGGACCTCCTGTAGATCCATCCACTTTATGTGGCTTTACTTGTGAAACTTCATTCCTCTGATGAGTCAATTGACTCCAACTACAAATTCTTCAAAAATCAGAATGGTGAAGTATTTACCAGATTTGTTGGAACTAACTGCAGGAACGGTTCACCTATGAGGAAAATCTGGGTTCCCAATAGCTGCTTGGAAAATCTTCAAGTGAATGTCCTCATGACACCACCTATGAAGAAAAGGAACCCCCAATCAAATTCCTCATATGGACCAAAGTCTTCACTTGGACCAAATTCCTTAAATGGTCAAAAGTATGATTCTCGTGCTAATGCATCTGTTTCATAGGGAAAATCTAAGAGCTCTAAATATGTGCATTATTCTTCAAATCATTCTGTTCATAAGTCCTCGAAGAATTTCTCTGCTTATTCATATGAGTACTCTAAGCCTCGTCCTATGAAACGGAGTGCACTAGCTTCAATGCCTCCTTTCTCATATGGAGCTCGCAGAATGATGAACTCTTTGCCACCCCTTCAGATGTGGGTGGTGAAGAAATTGAACTAATCTCTTATGTAGGGTCAGGTCTCCAGATGAACTTGAACGTCTGATGAATGTGCTGGAGACCTGAGGAAATGCTTGATAGGACGCTAGCTAATCATGCAGAAATGAATTCTTCATTTCTCCTCACACTGCTTTAGTTACTATGTTGTGTGATGAAATTCTGCCTGATGAATTTGATATCATATTCTTCACTCTGAAGCATATGAGTTCGTAAGTTCTACTAATTCATCTTCAGGATGAAACTCCAAAAGCTACTAAGTGGGTCCTCCAAAGTGGATGCACCAACCACATGAGTGGTGACAAGAATCTACTGATGAATATACCACTTTCCCCATCTCATCTGAAGCATATCACCTACGCTGACAAATGAAAAAGCAAGGTATTGGGTCTAGGTAAGGTTGCAATCTCAAAGGACCGACACATGGATAAGGTGATGCTTGTCGAATCCCTCAGGTTCAACCTCATGTCTATCTCAATGCTTTGTGATCTTGATATGGTTGTCATCTTTGGAAAATATCATTGTGTTGTCATCATGGAATTTGACAATTTCAAAGTCTTCGAAGGCTTTAGGAGAGGAGACTTGTATATTGTTGATTTCTCTATCGGTCCTCAGCCTGCCACGTGCCTACTTGCAAAGTCCTCAGAAGGCTGGCTGTGGCATCGATGACTTGGACATGCTGGTATGAGGAACTTGCACACGCTCGTGAAGAAAAAGCATGTCATTGGCATTGAAGGTGTCAAATTCCTCAAGGACCACCTTTGTGGTGCTTATGAGTCTGGGAAGATGATCAGATCCAAGCATCCCTCGAAAACAATCATGACCACTACTCGACCTTTTGAATTGCTTCACATGGACCTCTTTGGCCCCACTCATTATTCCACACTAACAAATTCTTCAAATTTGTATGGCTTTGTCATTTTTAATGATTACTATCATGACACTTGGGTGCATATCATTCTGTACAAGTCTGAAGTGTAGGATGTCTTCGGAAGATTTTCTTCAAGGGCCTCAACAAACTTCGGCGTCAAGATCAAGCATATCAGGAGTGATAATGGGACTGAGTTGATAAACACCAATCTTGATGAATATCTTTATGAACTTGGTATTACTCATGAGCTATCTGCCCCATATACTCCTCAGCAGAATAGCGTTGTGGAGCGGAAGAACAGGACTCTTGTTGAGATGGCTTGCACTATGCTTGATGAATACAAGACTCCTCATTGCTTTTGGCCTTAGGCAATTGATAAACCTTGCCACATCATCAACATGGCATATGTTGACACACAAACATGCCACCATGTATCCTCGACATCGTGGGTGATGCACCACAGCTCACGTCGAAGGAGGTCCGTCTGGCAGCACGATACGCAAGATAGTCAGCGGACGCTTTTGCAAACCCGAAACCCTGCACGCCCGAGAGGGACCCCATCAGGGAGTGCGGTGGCTATGGGATGCCCTAGGTTGATTCTCTCGCCCCTAGAGCCTCGGTATTCATAGCTCTCAAACACGAAGAACAACAAAGAACGAGAGAAAAAACGAAGAACTTAGATGAAAAAGTAGTATAGATTGATTTGTTCGATTGTGTGTTGTTCAATCGGCCGTCACCCCCAACATATATAAGAGGTGGCTGGACTTCCCGTACAAGCAAATGATTCATCTAGGCTTTCCTTACAAGAAAATTACATCAATTCACGTCCTAGAGTCCTAGTTCTAGTTCCACTCGGATTCAGCCCAAATCTGGCCCAATCTTCTGTCTTGCTTCTTGCGTGGACCGTGGAATCTGCAAATGACCTCCGATGCAGACGTCCAAACATCAATTTTGTGTCCCTCGACGAGGCCAACAATCCATATGTTGATAACTTTCCCAAATAAAGCTATCTTGACTACTCAACAAGGTCATCTTTAACTTTGAATCGGACTTGATCACGTAGCAGACTGGACTGTCCGAGTGTTGTAGCGTCTCTCCAGGCCGTATACTATCTCAGATGATAATGACCTTAAAAGCAAAGTTGACCGTTTCGACGTTTCTAACAACTCACATGTTGAATACTTTTCCATCCGAGGACATTTTAAACTTTCACTCGACCGAAACTTTCACTCGACCAATTTTTTTCACTCGGACGGCAATTGCACTCGGCCAGTACTTTCACTCGACCGGTACTTTTCACTCGGACGGTGATTTTCACTCGGACAGAAATTTCACTCGGCCGGTGATTTTTCACTCAGATGGCAATTTCGCTCAGCCAGACGGAAAACATTTCACTCGACCGGACGGCAAATGTTTCCCTCGGTCGGCAAACTTTCACTCGGAAATCCCGAGTGAAACTCCAGGCTGATTTTGTCTTGCTTCTCCAGGTCTCATACGACCTCGGCTTGAGAAGATTTATATATCAAAATCAATCGTCTCACCAACGTGAAACTTTTTCATGTTGTAAGTTTTTCCAGCCGAGGAAGTCTTGAGGGCCGAATGACTGACGCGACCCATCAGACATGTGTCTGATCTCCTGCGCCACATTTTGCTTTGTGGTAGGGCTGCACTCTGGTTGCTCTAACTTTTGCATACGACCTCAGATTGAGATGATTTATATATTAGAAATGATCAGCTCGACGAGACGAAGACAATCCACGTAGAATGTTCCTTCATTCGAGGTTGTCTTGGAGGCGTAATAGACCAAAAAGCACTCAGAACATCTACATGACAATCCAAGTGTGATTTGGCCGTTGAAATGATGTCGAATGGTGATGGCCTAAACATTAAGGTTGTTTCACTCGGCAATATGAACTTTCTCGTAGAAAAAACCTTTTCATTTGAGTCCATTTTTACTGCATTTTGCATCGTGCCAAAATCAGGTGTCAACACACGCCCCCCCTATTTTTCGGCAAAGCTAGCACGCCGGAAAATAATTTGCACTATGTTTGTTCTAAGGATGATGTCAACACCCCATCGGCCATCTATATTTCTCAGGCCGATAATTATGTATCGACCACGTTTATGCTAAAGGCAATAATCATATATCGGCCATTGCCTAATCAGGCTTCTTGCCACACACTCGGGTGGTACTTTTTCAGATATCTGCCATTGAGAGCTCGAGGTAATAATACTCCTTGCATGGATTCCACTAAATATGAATTTCCAGGAACTATTCTTGCAATCCTGAAAGGGCCTTCCCAGTTTGGAGATCACTTCCTGAATTTTCTATCTCTAGAACCAATCGGCAGAATTACTTTCCACACAAGATTGCCAACTTGAAAATTCTTCAACTTGAGCTTTTTATTGTAAGCTCTTGCTACCATCAATTTGTCCTTCTCTATGGCTTTTAATGCAGCCAAACGCTTATCAGCAACCTCATCAATATTTCCCATCATCAAATCATAAAGTCCACTGCCAATAAATCATTTTGCTTGGCTATTCTCAAAGCACTCAAATTTACTTCCACAGGTAAAACAGCCTCTTGACCGTATACTAGCTCATATGGAGTTACCTTTGTAGCACCATGCCTTGAGATTCTATGTGCCCATAAAGCCTCAGACAACAACTCATGCCATTTTCTTGGATTATCCTTAATTTTCTTCTTGATGAGCTTAATCAATATTTTGTTGCTGGACTCAGCTTGTCCATTAGCTTGGGCATAATACGGAGATGAATTGAGCAACTTTATGTTATATGATTCGGCAAATTCTCTAACTTGATGTGACATGAAAGATGAACCTTGATCTGTAGTTAACGTCTGAGGGATGTTGAATATATGAATAATGTGTTTGGTTATGAATTGAATTACCTCTGTATGTGTCATGTTCTTGAGAGGTACTGCTTCAGACCATTTAGTGAAATAATCGGTTGCCGCCAACACAAACCGATGCCCCTTTGAAGAAGATGGATGAATTTGTCCAATGAAGTCTAAACCCCGTCCCCTAAAAGGCCATGGCTTGATGATAGGGTGTAACATAGCAGCAAGAGCCAACTGAATATCACCAATTTTTTGACAAGCATCACACCCTTTATAATACCTGAAGCAATCATTGATCATAGTAGGCCAATAAAATCCAGCACCTCGTAAGAGCCATTTCATCTTGGGCGCCGACTGATGAGTACCACAAATGCCTTCATGTACCTCTCCCATAGCAACTCTTGCTTGGTTTTCATCCAAACACTTCAGAAGAACATCTTCAACCGTTTGGCAATAAAGACCATCATCTCTCATTGTATATTTGAAAGCCATACGCCGAATAGCCCTGTCCACCCTTTCACTCAGATTGCACAAGTAATCAATAATGGGCTTCCTCCAGTCAAGATTTTCACCTATACTAGATTTATTGTTAGTGGCCGAGTCAGTGGGCTCTAATTCGGCCTCTCCCATATTAGCAAGACAAGACATCAGCTTATGAGAAATGTGAAACATGCCATGATCAATATGATAGCCGGATGCTTGTTGTGCTAACTCATTTGCTCTCCAATTGTCATGTCTAGACATATGAGCAATGCTAAAATAATCCAAAGTAGAAATCGCATCTAGACACTTATCACGATAAACATTAAGTGATTCGTCTAAACATTGAAAGATTTTGGACACTTGCTGCACTACTAATAACGAATCACCAAAAGCCTCAACATGCGTAGAACCTATAGCGAGCAACATCTCTACACCGAATAACAATGCTTCATATTTGGCTTGATTATTTGTGCAAAAGTATTCTAGTCGGCATGAGGCTTCAAAAACAGCACCATGAGGAGATATATAAACAATACCAACACCTTGGCACTAATTGAACCATCAAAATATATAAACATGTTCGGCATGAGGCCATTGCTACAAACTGAACCATCAAAATATAACCTCCATGGCACTAACGATACAAGATTTATGTCAATGTCATGCTTGTCAGTAATCCGATGCTCAACAATAAAATTAGCAACAATTTGGCCTTTCATGAATTTTAGAGATTCATAAGCGAAATCATACTCAATTAAAGCATAAGCCCACTTGCCAATGCTACCACTAAGAATTGGCCTATGCAACATGTATTTAATGACATCGGTTTGACAAGCTACTATGCAGGCACTCGACACAAGGTAATGTCTCAGTTTTGTGCAAGCATAATATAAACAGAGGCACAACTTTTCAACAAATGTGTACCTTGTCTCATAATCCAATAAGTGTCGACTCAAATATGTAATAGTATGCTCTCTTCCTTCGGTTTCTTGAGTCAATACAACACCAATAACACCTTCCTCTGCCGCAATGTAAAGCCTAAAGGGTTCTTTATGTTTGGGTGCTTTCATCACCGAAGGAGTGCTCAAATAAGTCTTGATCATGTCGAATGCCTCTTGTTGTTTTGCCCCCCAAGTCAAATCAGCATCATTCTTTAACCAAAGGATAGGAGTGAATGCATCAACCTTCCCTGACAAATTAGCTATGAACCTTCTCAAATAATTGACCTTGCCAAGGAATTTTTGCATATCTCTCTTGCATGTTGGAGCCTCCACTTTTTGTATAGCTTCTATATTTTTGGGATCGATTTCTACGCCATTCTCATGAATAATGAAACCCAAAAACTTTCCAGCCGACACGCCGAATGCACACTTCAAAGGATTCATCTTCAGTCCATATTTTTTCATTCTTTCAAAAGCTAAACACAAATCGGCCAAATGAGACTTAAAAGCATCCGATTTGACAACAATATCATCAATATAGACTTCAAGTATAATACCGAGTAAATCATGTAAAATTAAATTCATAGCCCTTTGGTATGTGAAACCAGCATTTTTTAATCCGAAGGTCATCACTGTCCACTCAAATAAACCAAGGAAACTAGGGCAACGAAAGGCTGTCTTGGACATGTCCCCTTCAGCCATAAAAATTTGATTATAACCCGCATTACCATCAAGAAAGCTAATAACCTTATGTCCAGAAGCATCATTAATAAGCATGTCGGCTATTGGCATGGGGAACTCATCTTTGGGTGTAGCTCTATTCAAATCTCTGAAATCAATGCACACCCTTAACTTGCCGGATCCTTTCTTCTCCACCGGCACGATGTTAGAGATCCACTCAGCATACCTGCAAGGCCGAATGAAATTAGCTTTGAGCAACCGACCGATCTCCTCCTTGATCCAGTCATATGTTTTTGGATTAAATTTTCTGGCCGATTGTTTGTAAGGTCTAAAACCGGCCTTTATAGGTAACAGATGCTCCACTAGCTCTCGGCTTAAACCTGGCATCTCATGATATTCCCATGCAAAGCAACAAACATATTCTTTCAATAGCCCGATCAACTCAGCTTTATGATCGTCTTTCAAACTCTTGTTTACAAACGTCGGCCTAGGAACTGAACCATCCCCTATATCTATTTCTTCTAATGGATCTGCCGATTGAAAACCCTGTCCTAATTTATCCATGTCATCCAACTCCTCTACAGATTCATACATATTGTTCTCACCAGACCGATATTTTGCAAAACGTTTCTGCAACCACTCGGAATTAGAATCCATTTAAACATATCATACCTTGGAGCCGATTGCCACCAATCGGATTTAAATAGACAGGCACAAAGCCATTCTTCGTTGCGCTAAGGAAATCAAACTCTGACAAGTCGCGTCTCGTCAAGCAAGTAGCATTGGGATGTTGCCAATCCACCGATGCATCGGCCAAAGCAACACAAGCTGAGTTATCCGCATGAATGACTTCCACCTCATCATCAACCCACTGGATCAAAAACTGGTGCATGGTAGATGGTACGCACTGGTTTGCATGAACTCAATCATGACCTAGTATGACATTATAGTTACCTTGCACCTCAGCGACAAAGAACGCAGTAGCCAAAGTTTTGCTCCCGACTGTAAGCTCCACATACATCACACCTTTGGCTTCAGTTTTCTCTTTGCCTTCAAACCCATTAGGCACCATATTGGTCTTGATTAATTCTTCATCGGGCAAACCCAATTTCTTGAAGACCGAATAGGGCATGAGATTCACCACCGCACCACCATCAACAACCATCCGAGTGAGTGGTGATCCATTGATATGACCCCTGAGGTATAATGGTTTCAAGTGCATCACAGGTTCCTTTGGCTTCTCGAATATTGCATTTCTTGGGCCAAAATCCAGCTAAGCCACTTCCCCTTCTTCATCTACAACACGGAATTCAGCGGGTAAGTAATACACCATATTGATATCCATACCTTCATGAACCAGTGTAGACTCATAGTCCAACAGATCGTCTTCCACTCCGCGTGCATCCACTAAATCTGAATTCTATCCGAGTGAAGGAGAAGTAATAGGCGACTGAGACGATGTCATAGCTACATCGTCCTCTTTTGGTGGTGTAATTGTTGCTATGATAGATGTAGAAGCCACTATGTCTTGTGTTGGTTTAGGCTTCCACACTCGCTTCACTGGTATCTTGGGTGGAGTGACATTGAACAACTCGTCCCTTTGCTTCTCAGCCTCTTGTTCTGACATCTCTTGATTCCTCAGCCTCTGTAATTTCCTATTTTGTGTCTTTGTTAACCCTGGAGGTCACCACTTTGGCCGAGTGTATTTAGGATCAATTGGCTTCACTTGGCTGGTACTTGCTTCATGATCATTGGTCGAGTGTTTTGGCGTGATAACAAGTATCGGCTCAGTTGGGTTGCTACGCACAGTCAGTTGTTGCGTGGTGAACGTTTCACTGCCCAAGACTAGTGAGTCAGCATTGATATTTTCCTTGCCTTTCCTTGACTCAACTGCTGCAACACCTGGCAGCTTGACGCGCCACTCTTGTCGATTTTTCTGGGCTACGAAGTTTTCACTTGGGCGCACCTTTTTACTCGAATGAATCCATTCAAACGTATTCTTTCATTCAGATACCTTCCACCCGGGTGCATTCTTACACTCGGATAATTTCCACTCGGAGGCATATTTTGACCACCCGAGTAATGGACACCCATGTTCAGTCGGTTTTCATACGAGCATCCAAGTCGATCCCAAATAGGCTGTCGTTGTTCTTGTGGAAACGACACCCTTGATCCAGTCGGTTTTGCATGCCGACTGGACATATCAACTGATGGTGACCTTGGTCGCTTCAGGCACGATGACCGATTAGAGTTAGAACCGACCGACTGATTTGCATATTTAGACAGCAGCATATCAAAAGTTGGCTTGATTCGCTTACGATGTACCTTGGTTCATTCCTCTTCCACTTGCCAACTTATGGACTCTTGGGTTTAACAAACTTAACACGAGTGTCTTGTTGCACCTGTGGTTGCCCCCCGAGTGCAAGATTCTTGATGGTGATCTTGATTACTTCCTTGCCATGGGGTTGCTTGTCAAGCACAACCTGCCTCCCCAAGACCTTGTTGTCCTCCTTGCTTTTCCTGGGCTCACCAACAATGACATTAGTTTTATTAGCAGATTCAGCTACCTCCGGCCGAATGAGCAACCTTTTCCCCTCCAAATCCAGAGTGTTCATTGGGAAGGGTTGCTTCAACCGTCCGTCATTAATGGCTGATTGTATATGTCATCAGAAAAAATTGCAATCATTATTAGCATGAGAAAAAGAATTATGATATTTGCAATAAGCACGCCGTTTCAACTCTTCAATCGACGGTAAAGTGTGAGATATCCTAATGATCTTAGCTTGCAGCAAAGCATCAAATATTTTGTCACACTTAGCAATGTTAAAAGTAAACTTCATCTCTTCATCATAATTCTTATGAATCGGTTTCAGATCATTGCAAGTAAATGGTTTGGCCTTAGACGGCCAAACAAATTCAGCAGCATACATATCACCTTCCTCGTCCGAGTGATGACTACCATACTCAACCATATTCATCTTAGGACGACCAGTTTTATATCTATGCACCTCTTTGAGATCTTTGCTCCGGCTCTCCTGAGCCAAAGTTTTTTCAAGACCTAGTGGACACTTAAGAACTCATTGCCTTCTAGCTTTTCCCTAATGTGAGTTTTCAAACCACTGAGCACAAGGTCAGCCAGGTCCCTCTCGGTTATCACCAAACGATAGCACCGGTTCTTTGTATCTCTAAATCTCTTGACGTAATCGGAGACCGATTCAACATTTTTCTGCTTAACCGATGTAAGATGTGATAATTTAAGTTCGTTGTCGCCGCTGTAAAAGTGATCATGAAATTGTTGTACCAGCTGTGACCACACACGGATAGAAACATGTGGTAGAGAAGAAAACCATGAAAAAGCAGTACCAGTTAATGATAAAGGAAACAACCGCACTTTCAATTCATTCAACGAGCCTGCTTCACCTAGTTGTGCTAAGTATTGACTAATATGTTCCCATTTGGTTTTTGTACCTTCTCCATTGAACTAAACAAAATCTGGATTTTATATCCCGAAGGGCACTGGATAGCGTCAAAGTACTCGGGGTACGGTTTTTGGTAAATCCGATTCCGAGGTAACTCAACTCCAAAATTCTCTCGAAGCATCTTAGCCATCTCCTCTCTAAAACTAGCTAAAGTATCGTCCGCAGTAGATAGTGAAGCTTGCTGTTGTGGGATGGGAGGAGTAGAATTACTAGCAGTAGGCAGGAACTATGGAACATATGCCGAACCATAGTTCAGTTATGGCCGAGTGCCTGCACCTATAGGTACAGCTTGGTTCGTTATAGGTACCGAACTTGGCATGCTCATGATGGAATTAGCGGGTGCATCCACAATCTGATTGGTGTGGGTAGGATAATAATTCATCGGCATGGGAGGTGCCCTTGAAAAAGGTAAAGACAGATTAAGGTTTTCTACACTAGCAGCCACACCAATATTACCACTAGATGATTGAGGCATATTTTTCTGCGCATTGGTATTTTCTATGAAAGTTTGATAGAACAAATTATTACCATCGGCAATACGACTCTCAATCTCAGCCCACTGCTCGGGAGAAAAGGTAGTACTTACAGGAGCTTTAACCTGCTCGGCTTGAAGAGGAGGGAACTTGATTTCTCCAATCAGAGTGATATTGCCTTGGCAATCTTTCTTGAAGTTTCCAAGGAAATCCTGCAAGTCCTTCTCTTCACGCGCCTTCTTGTAATCCTCATAAGCTTGGCGATGATCAACCGATAGTTCATCAAGCTTGGGCTTAAGGATGTTATCGGCATCTATCTCGGATGGCTTGGGAAGATCAAACATGATGGTTGGTGAGGATGATTGATCTTTGATCCCCAGCGGAGTCGCCAAAAAGTGTGTTGACACACGAACACGTTACCGTGTACCCTCGACGCCGGGGGTGATGCACCACAACTCACGTCGAAGGAGGTCCGTCCGGCAGCGCGATACGCAAGACAGTCGGCGGACACTTTTGCAGACCCGAAACCCCGCACGCCCAGGAGGGACCCAGTCAGGGAGTGTGGCGGCTGTGGGATGCCCTAGGTCGATTCGCTCGCCCCTAGAGCCTCGAGATTCGCAGCTCTTAGACACGAACAACAGCAAAGAACGAGAGAGAAAACGAAGAACGTAAATGAAAAAGTAGTATAGATTTATTTGTTCGATTGTGTGTTGTTCAATCGGCCGTCACCCCCAACATATATAAGAGGCGGCTGGACTTCCCGTAAAAGCAAAGGATTCATCTAGGGTTTCCTTACAAGAAAATTACATCAATTCACGTCCTAGAGTCCTGGTTCTAGTTCCACTCGGATTCAACCCAAATCTGGCCCAATCTTCTGTCTTGCTTCTTGCGTGGGCCGTGGAATCTGCATATGACCTCCAATGGAGACGGTCCAAACATCAGTTTTGTGTGCCCCGACGAGGAAAACAATCCGTATGTTGATCACTTTCCTAAATAAAGTCATCTTGAATACTCCACGAGGTCATCTTTAACTTCGAATTAGACTCGATCACGTAGCAGACTGGACTGTCCAAGTGTTGTAGCGTCTCTCCAGGCCGAATACTATCTCAGATGATAATGACCTTAAAAGAAAAGTTGACCGCTTCGATGTTTCGAACAACTTTCATGTTGAACACTTTTCCATCCGAGGCCATTTTAAACTTTCACTCGACCAAAACTTTCACTCGACCGTTATTTTTCACTCGGACGGTGATTTTCACTCGGCCAGTACTTTCACTCGACCGGTACTTTTCACTCGGCTAGAGATTTTTCACTCGAATGGCAATTCACTCGGCCGGACGGAAAACATTTCACTCGACCAGACGGCAAACGTTTCCCTCGGTCGGCAAACTTTCACTCGGAAATCCCGAGTGAAACTCCAGGCTGATTTTGTTTTGCCTCTCCAGGTCGCATACAACCTCGGATTGAGAAGATTTATATATCAAAATCAATCTTCTCAACGATGCGAAACTTTTTCGTATTGTAAGTTTTTCCATCCGAGGTCGTCTTGAGGGCCGAATGACTCGTGCGACCCATCTGACATGTGTCTGATCTCTTGCGCCACATTTTGCTTTGTGGTAGGGTTGCACTCTGGTTGCTCTAACTTTTGCATACGACCTCAGATTGAGATGATTTATATATCAAAAATGATCAGCTCGATGAGATGTAAACAACCCATGTATAACGTTCCTTCATTCAAGGTTGTCTTGGAGGCGTAATAGATCAAAAAGCACTCAGAACATCTACATGACAATCCAAGTGTGATTTGACCCTTGAAATGATGCCGAATGGTGATGGCCTAAACATCAAGGTTGTTTCACTCGGTAATATGAACTTTCTCATAGAAAAAACCTTTTCATTTGAGTCCATTTTTACTGCATTTTGCATCGTGCCAAAATCAGGTGTCAACAATATATCTTCACAAATTCTTCAAGACGACTTCATATGAACTCATGACTAACAAGAAACCCAATGTGAGTTATTTCAAAGTCTTCGGTGCTACATGCGGGATTAGAGATCCTCACCAAAGTTCTAAATTTGCACTGAAAGCACATGAAGGTTTTATGCTTGGTTACGAAAAGGACTCGCACACCTACAAAGTCTTCAACACCTACCACCACAAGGTTGTTGAGACTCTAGATGTGTGGTTCGATGAAACTAAAGGCTAGTAAAGAGAGCACCTGCCTCCTGTGCTAGATGAAAAGTCTCTTGAGGAATTCATTAAGTTGAAGGCAACTGAAGATCATACCCACTGAAGAACCTCAACCTACCGAGGAAGTCATACCAAACAATGAAGACATTCATGCTGATACACCTGAAGAAAATGGTGTTGAAGAAAATCTCAGTCTCGTCAACTTATTCATCCAAGAGTTGTAAATGAAGTGAAGATTGACAAAATCATCGACGACATCAATGCACCAGGTCCCCTCACTCGTTTAAGAGCTTCACATTTGTCTAACTTTTGTGGGCATTTTGCTTTTGTCTCTATCATAGAGCCCACCAAAGTTGATGAAGCATTCAAGGAGTCTGAGTGGATTCAAGCTATGCAAGAGGAATTACATCAATTCAAGCTCAACAACGTGTGGGAACTCGTCAAGCGGCCAGATCCTCGCAAGCACAACATTATAGGTACTAAGTGGATCTACCGTAACAAGCAAGATGAAAATGGCCTTGTGGTGAGGAATAAGGCCCGTCTTGTAGCTCAAGGCTACACACAGGTTGAGGGAATTGACTTTGATGAAACTTTTGCACATGTTGCTTGACTTGAAGCTATTTGCATATTGCTTGCTTATGCTAACCATCATCATATTATCTTATATCAAATGGATGTGAAAAGTGCATTCCTCAATGGTAAGCTTGAGGAAGAAGTATATGTTGCTCAACCCCCAGGTTTTGAAGACCCTAAGCATCCTGACAAAGTCTTCAGACTCAACAAGGCCCTCTATGGCCTCAAGCAGGCTCCTCGGGCATGGTACAACACTTTGAAGGAATTCCTCATGAAGAAAGGCTTCAAACCCGATTCACTCGACCCAACTCTTTTCACTAAATCCTATGACAATTAATTATTCGTACTTCAAATATATGTAGACGATATTATCTTTGGCTGTATTGACGAACGTTACAGTGATGAATTTGCCTATATGATGAGTGAAGAATATCAAATTTCTATGATGGGGGAGTTAAAATTCTTCTTAGGTCTTCAAATTCGTCAACAACACAATGTCATATTCATCTCTCAAGAGAAATACGTCAAGGATGTTCTGAGGAAATTCAACATGCAAGAATGCAAATTTGTCAAAACTCCAATGCCTTCAAAAGGCCACCTCCACACTGACGAAAATGGTAAAGATTTCGATCATAAGGTATATTGCTCCATGATTGGCTCTTTATTGTATCTATGTGCATCTAGGCCAGATATTATGCTGAGTGTTTGCATGTGTTCCCGATTCCAAGCAACACCGAAGGAATCACACCATAAGGCTGTGAAACATATTCTTCAATACTTAGCTCACACACCAACGCTTGGATTATGGTATCCCAAGGGCTCAAATCTTCACCTCATCGGATACTCAGATGTTGACTATGCTGGAGATCGTGTGGATCGCAAGTCAACCTCAGGCACATGTCATATCCTCGGACGATCCTTAGTCTGTTGGTCCTCGAAGAAGCGGAACTGCGTGTCATTATCTATTGCTGAAGCTGAGTATATTGCTGTTGGTTCATGTTAAACTTAGTTGTTGTGGATGAAGCAAACCCTCAAGTACTATGGCATCAAGGTGAAGAATGTGCCTCTCTTTTGCGACAATGAGAGCGCTATCAAGATTGCTTACAACCCAGTTCAACACTCCAAGACCAAGCATATCCAAATTCATCATCATTTTCTTCGAGACCATGTACTCAAGGGCGAGATCTCCATTGACCACGTGGACACTGAAGAACAACTAGCTGATATCTTCACTAAGCTCTTGGATGAAAAGTGATTTTGCAAGTTGCGGTGTGAGCTAAATATCCTAGAATCTTCGAATGTTCTTTGAAAAGACACACATCCTAACATTTATGCAAAATTGATGACTTAGATGTGCAACACACGAAGTAACGTTTTTCTTCAATCAATGAAGAATAACCCTCTAAGTGTGAAGAAATTAATGAAGAATTTGATTCTCAGAACCCTACGACAATTGTACGCAGTGTCTGAAATCATTATTCTTATACGGTGGGTCACGCCACCAACCATAGTTGAAATTCTTCAAAGTTGAGTTTTTCATCGTTTTGGAAATTCTTCAAATTTTCAAATTCCTCAAATTTTCAAATTCTTCAAACTACGAAACTGATGTTCTTCATTGACTAGATACTTATATATTTGAGTTTTCAATGTCCTCAACAACATTCACTTATTGCTAATTCTTCAAGTTGATTTTCATCTAAGTGAATGTGATCGAACCCTTTCCCCCTCTTTGCTAAACTCAACCCAATTTGTTCACAAATTCTTCATATGCATTCTACTTTGAAACTCGTTCAAAGTCTTCACTGTGTCCTTGACAGCTAAAGAATTTGCGGACGAAAACTTTAGAAAATTTGACTATCAAAATTTTTGGCGCTTCCCGCTCAAACCATTCCGATTCTCCTGAATGGATAACCCACGATCCCCCACTATCTCGACTAGACAGTACATGGGTGACACAGGTCGCGTGGAAAGCAAGGGTCAGGGGCAATCTTGTCCAAAATCTTTGGGTCGGTTGGTTTTTACTGCCACTATAAATACCCCCTTCCCTTCACCAAGCTCGAGTTACTCCTCACTCCCATCTCTCCTGAGCCCAAACCTAGCGCTGCTGCTAAAATCATCATCGCCAAAGAGGAGGAGCTTCACTGCCTCGACCTCTTCGTCGTCGTACTCGCATCGGCCGCGGAAGTCTTCACCCTACCACTGTTGTAGTTGTCTCCCTCTGGCAAGCTAGGGCGTGGGAGATCTAGACGGACGAACTCCTCAGATTTCATTCCTCTGTTCGTCGTGTTGTTTATCAGGGTAAATAAAATCTAATTTTACTGCCCTACTTTGTTCTTCATGATTTTCACAAAATCCTCAAAGGTGTTTATTCTTCAAGAATCAACTTCTTAAGCACCTCATATGTTTCATTCCCTTGATGTTTTTCCTAAGTAATGATTTTCTTCAAGATTCCTCAATTGTGTTGATCCTCAAAGTCACACAACTCTAGAACCTAAGATAAGAACACTTAGTGCAATTCCTCAAGACATCTATGCTCAAAATCCTCAACTTGATGTATCTGAAAAAGTTCTAAGAACACATATGACCTCTTCAAATTCCCCGCACCTATACTCTGTTCATAGGTACAACATGTCTGCTGATGAATCACTAGGTTCTCATCAACTTAACTCATTTGTAGCGTTCCTTGAGGAAATTTTTTATACATCTTCAGAATCATCAAAAGTTCAAAGTCATCAAGTGAAGAAAATGGCAGATGGTAAAAGACCTCAGAAGGGTGGTAAGAAGGCTGAACAGAACACGACCTTTGAAATACCTGAGGATTTATATGCTGGTTACTACACACCCGATGAAGCCATTCATGGGATAGAAACAAAGGATCAGAGGAAAATCAGAATTCAGAGGATTGAACGGAGGTGGATGAAGGAGTGGAGAGAATACCGTTATGTCACTCCCAAGTACATGAAGAAATTCGTCCTCAAACCTCCTTTAAGAAAGGGCTCCTCCTGCTACTGATCAAGAAGTTGATCCCATTAGTGTTGCTCGTGGTGAGGACTTTCCAACTGAATTGGCAAAACATCAGAAAAAGCTTCAGAAGATGTCCAAAGCAGCAGTGAAGAAATTCAATGAAGACTCTGCTGCTACTGTAGCAGCCTCCTCTGCTGTTGCCTCTGCCTTTGCATCTGCAGTGCCAAAGAAGTCAAAGGCAGAGTCCTCAACATCAATGCCCTCACGGCCAATTTCTTCAAAGGCCGGTTGAAAGTCCTCAACAGCAGCCCCAATGCCTTCAGTAGTCGCACAATCATCAGTTGCTGCCATAAATGCCTCAACTCCTGTACATCTTGCAACATGTCAGAGGACTACGGGCCTCTCAATTGCTTTCGAGGCCTCTACAAGTTTATCAGCCCAAGCACATTCCTCAACTAGTCCTTCTCTGCTGAAGGTAAAAGTTACTGCTGGACGAGGTGCATGGCCAAGTCCTCACCCAAAGAAAATTGTTTTCCAAGTACCTTCAAATTCTTTAGATGATGAAGTTGATGATGACGAACTCGAGGCAATCATCAGAAACAAGCAAGAAAGAGTGGACCAAGCTAAGGGCACTCAAAATTCCTCTGATGATGGACCCAAAGACTGTGCTCAACTTCATCGACATTTGGCACCAGAACCCAAACACTCCAAATGATGATTTGAATCCGCCCCCTGGTCCAAGCCATGTCATCACTGCTTTCATTGCTGAAGAAAAATGGAAGTATGAGAAGGCTCGACAAACCAAGAAAGCTCAATACAAGAAGGAGCACTTCTTGAAGAATAATGTTCTGAAGTTTTCTCCAGAGCAACTAGTGACTATGCAATCTGAGATGAAAGGCCTAAGTGATGAATTCAATCGCTACTATGCTGACTGGCAAGGTGCCAAGATCAGATTCGTCATAGTGGCTGACAAAGCTATCAAGGACCACAATAGGAGGGTTGCGGCTCGATCGTAACTACAAATTCCTCAGGCTAAATCCTCTGCTCAGCCTGCTGAAGAAACTGCTAGCGCAGCTAAAGAAATTCGGGCTGCTGTAGAACCTGTCAGGGCAAACTCCACTGTTGCACCTGAAGAAATTGCCAGGCTAGCTGAAGTTTTTGCTACACCTGAAGAAACTGCTCCTCCTTCACCCTCAGCTGAAACTACAAAATCTTCAAGGGTGAAGAATATCAACCTTCCTTCTGCATCAGAAGTGAAGATAACAAAGGCAGCGGAGAAGAGCTCTGCTAAGAAAAGGAAAACATCAACTTCAGATTTCTCAGCTGTGAAGAAGTTGAAGACTATGCCATGTTCTTCAACTGAGCCCATTGATGCTACCCCAATCTCATCCGTGCCTTCCTATGAGATAGTTCCATTTGGTGTTGACTATGTCATCCCAAATGATGAAGATGAAGAAGATCATTCTGCCGCTTCCTCAGAGCAGATTGATGGAAATTGAGGTGGAAACAAATGCTTCAACCCCTCTAGTATCATCGCCCCAGCCTTAGTTGACTGCTGAAGAGGCTGGCGTTGAAGAAATTGAAGAAGATGTGGACATTGGTAATACCACTCCACTGATCAATGATGAATATTGGGAAGCTACACACCCCAATTCTCCAATGACCACTCGCCTCTCCCAAATTCCTCAGTCACCAGCCCAGAAGGAAGAAATTCAAACAGGATCTGATGATTTGGACACACCTCTCACTTCAATTCCTGAAGATACTCTAGCTGCATCAGCAGAAGAAATTGCTGCTCCTACTGCACCTGAGGAACTTGTTGTTCAAATTCCTCAGTCTGAAGAAGTTCATGCCATGCCAAAGGAAATTGTGGGCCGCTCCAAGCCAAATCTTCAGCCAAAGCCAAAAATGTCATTCAAAGTCTCAAAGCGTCCCAAATTCATCAAGGCGAATTTCTTCAACGAGCACATATTATTTACAGGGCCGAATCCATATGACTTAGCAAGCGCCGGTCGCACCAGATTCTGGACCCCTTCATAAATGAATTACTATGCATCACTGCTGCTTGACAAAGAGAAAGTCTTCGAGCATCAGCAAATTCCTCATGTGGACATGGAATCCATCCCGTGCTTCAAACCTGTGCTCGCAATTCTTCACAATGTTGGAATTCTTCCCTTCTGCGCTGACGTATGTGATTGGAATGAAGAGCTAATTCTTCAGTTCTATGCAACCTTGCACATCACAGGTGATGCTTCTGATGTCAATTCTTAGATTCTGGAATGGATGACTGGATCCACTCATTAGACTGCCCGAGCCACTAAATTGCTTCGAGTTGTGCCAATAGCAATTCCCTCAGAAGGAGCAAGAAACATGTTTGATGAACCTGAACTGCCCAATCACATGATGCAAGTGCAGATGAAGCCTTTGGCTCCTGCGAAACCAAAGGACCACCTTCCTTGTGAAGGATTTTCTCTATCTACCCAGGATCGTCTACCGCATTCCGACAAAAACCCTCAGTCCTATCAAGTGTCACAACTCCGAAGAACAAGAAGTTGAGGGAATCATGAAGAATATGCTATTCAACATCATTCATGGGATTCCCATCAATTACCATGATTTCTTCATGAGGACTTTTGCCAATGCTGCTACCGCACCATTTGAATTGAAGCCTTACGGTCCCTGGATCATGAAATTCATCAGATAAAGGTCTTCAATTCCATTCAAGTCCGACTTTTAGAATCACTTCAGCTTTCTGCCTCCGATCGAAGTCCTCAAGAATACATTTTCTTTAGTTGAGGGCAAAGGCAAAGCTGTCTTTGATGAAGGTACTCGTCCATTGGATGGCCAATTTCGCAAAGCTACATCTTATACCACCAATGATGACACTACTACCACAGATTCTACTGCAAAAGCCTCAGCGCAAAATCCTCAAGCAGCTGCCCCTCGTGTGATGGCTGATCGAGAGCTTCTCCTAAGTCTTCATCAAAAGGTTGATCGCAATCACAAGTGGGTAAAGCGTTAGTTTGCTTCAATTCTTCAGAACATGACTGTGACGCAAAACTCTATGAGGAAAAATCACTTCTATGTGCATGAAATCTTCGATCGCATGTGGGCCATTCTAACACATTTCAAGACTCCCAAGGAACTCAAGGAGATGGACTTTCGGCAGAACTTTGACTGGTCTCATTCTCCTCAAAAGAAATTCAGAAAGTTCAAGTTCCTCAGCTGGTTACAAGCTCATATTCTTCAATGCGCGAGGCAGATGAAGCTGAGGATATTGACGACACTGTGGCACGCCCAGCATCGACAAACGACCCCGACAACGTTGGCGCTCCTCCATCACATTCAAGATGAAATTCTTAAGGGGTGTTAGTCCTCACTTTTTCGTCCCTTTTGGTCTTCGATGACAAAGGGGGAGAAAATTTGAGTTAGTCTTCAAGCGGGTCTATATATATGGGATGTTTTTGTTTAAGTTACAACTCTCGCTCTTCTGAAGCTTTTGTTGGTTGAGTTGTAAACTTAAGTCCGATGGTGGTCAGACACTTTTGAACTGCTTTCCACGTGTTTATTTCCTCAAGTAAATTAATTCATACATGTTGAATTTCGTCAGACACCATTTTCATGATGCATTTCAAATTCTTCATATCAAATATTAAATGCGTGTATGAATTACAAGATATAGGGGGAGTTCTCCATGTTTATAACCTGCCATGTGCATTTACAGTCCAAAGCAAATTCCTCAAACACTACAGGAATTATGGAATTTGCCGTCTACCATGGCTGACGACAAAGGGAAGGACCCTGGATGGCAAAGTCCTTCGCCATCAATCAGCAGACGACAAAAACTACGGCAAAGAAAAACCTGGTAAAGCGGTCCTTTGCTGTAAACCTTCGGACCATGGACATCAAAGAATCTTTGCCGTGGGAGAGCAAACGGCAAAGAGCATAGACGGTAGACCCACGGGGTTAAGGCCGTCAAGTGTTAACGATAGTCTTTGCCGTCTGCCTGGGGTCCACCCTTTGTCGTCTGCCTTAGGCCACCCTTTGCCGTCCGTGGGCTGACAGCAAAGAAGCCTTTGCCGCCTGGGGTCCCCCCTTTGACATCATCCTTGGGCCCACCCTTTGCTGTCCGTGGGTGGATGACAAAGAGTAAGGCCCTTTACCCCCCTGGGGTCCCCCCCTTTGCCGTTTGCTCCTGCTCCCTTTGCCGTCTGCTCCTGCTCCCTTTGCCGTCGGTGGGCAGACGACAAAGGGTAAACAAAATTTCCTTTTTATGTTTTTTATTAAAACAATTTTCACAACAATTTTCACAGCAATATGATATATATATATATATATTTCACAGAAATAAATATGTTGCCATACTGATAACCATATTAAAATAAGTTTCATCCATACATACATACATATTATGCAAGTTTCATCCATACCAAACTATATTACAATAGTTTGATCCATACATACATAGTTTCATATCCATATGTAGCAAGTGTCACATTGTTCATCGATACAAAATAAAAAACACAAGTAACCCAAGCACTCCATCAATGCAAACTTCCGTGAAGTGAATGTAATCTGCAAAATGGGAAGCTCCAAAATTAGAAGAAGGAGACTAGATGAAGAAGAGAACTAAGTAAGCTTATTATGTCATTTATGAGAGAACTTAGCTAAGTATAGGACATTTTTGATAAAATAGGCCATTTTGGAGCTATTTTAGCTTACTATTTCATTTAGGAGGAAACTAAGCTAAATATATATCATTTTGGAGCTAACTTTGTTAAAAATAGGTCATTTAGGAGCTAACTATGCTTATTATGCCATTTTGAAGCTAACTAAGCTAAGTATAGGTCATTTAATGGCTAACTTTGGTAAAATAGGTCATTTTGGAGCTGGCTAAGCTTATTATGCCATTTTGGAGCTAACTAAGCGAAGTATAGGTCATTTTTGATAAAATAGGACATTTTGGAGCTAATTTAGCTTACTACGTCATTTAGGAGGAAACTAAGCTAACTATATGTCGGTTTAGAGCTAACTTAGGTAAAAACAAGTCATTTAGGAGCTAACTATGCTTATTATGCCATTTTGGAGCTAACTAAGATAAATATATGTCATTCTAGAGCTAACTTGGGTAAAATATGTCATTTTGGAGCTAGGTAAGCTTATTATGTCATTAGGAGAAAACTATGCTAAGTATAGGGCATTTTGATAAAATAGGCCATTTTGGAGCTAATTTAGCTTACTATGTTATTTAGGAGGAAACTTAGCTAAGTATAGGACATTTTTGATAAAATAGGCCATTTTGGAGCTATTTTAGCTTACTATGTCATTTAGGAGGAAATTAAGCTAAATATATGTCATTTTGGAACTAACTTTGGTAAAAAAATAGGCCATTTAGGAGCTAACTATGCTTATTATGCCATTTTGAAGCTAACTAAGCTAATTATAGGTCATATAATAGCTAACTTTGGTAAAATAGGTCATTTTGGAGCTGGCTAAGCTTATTATGCCATTTTGGAGCTAACTAAGCGAAGTATAGGTCATTTTTGATAAAATAGGCTTTTTGGAGCTAATTTAGCTTACTACGTCATTTAGGAGGAAACTAAGCTAACAATATGTCATTTTAGAGCTAACTTAGGTAAAATAGGTCATTTAGGAGCTAACTATGCTTATTATGCCATTTTGGAGCTAACTAAGCTAAGTATAGGTCATTTAATAGCTAAGCTAGGTACAATAGGTGATTTTGGAGCTAGGTAAGCTTATTATGTCATTTAGGAGAGAATTAAGTTGAGTATAGGGCCTTTTTGATAAAATAGGCCATTTTGGAGCTAATTAGCTTACTATGTCATTTAGGACGAAACTAAGCTAAGTATAGGACATTTTTGATAAAATAGACCATTTTGGAGCTATTTTAGCTTACTATGTCATTTAGGAAGAAATTAAGCTAAATATATGTCACTTTGGAGCTAACTTTGGTAAAAATAGTTCATTTAGGAGCTAACTATGCTTATTATGCCATTTTGAAGCTAACTAAGCTAATTATAGGTCATTTAATAGCTAACTTTGGTAAAATAGATCATTTTGGAGCTGGCTAAGCTTATTATGCCATTTTGGAGCTAACTAAGCAAAGTATAGGTCATTTTTTGATAAAATAGGCCATTTTGGAGCTAATTTAGCTAACTACGTCATTTAGGAGGAAACTAAGCTAACTATATGTCATTTTAGAGCTAACTTAGGTAAAAACAAGTCATTTTGGAGCTAACTATGCTTATTATGCCATTTTGGAGCTAACTAAGCTAAGTATAGGTCATTTAATAGCTAAGCTAGGCACAATAGATCATTTTGGAGCTAGGTAAGCTTATTATGTCATTTAGGAGAGAAGTAAGCTAAGTATAGGGCATTTTGGATAAAATAGGCCATTTTGGAGCTAATTTAGCTTACTATGTCATTTAGGAGAAAACTTAGCTAAGTATCGGAATTTTTGATAAAAATAGGCCATTTTGGAGCTATTTTAGCTTGCTATGTCATTTAGGAGGAAACTAAGCTAAATATATGTCATTTTGGAGATAACTTTGGTAAAAATAGGTCATGTAGGAGATAACTATGCTTATTATGCCATTTTGAAGCTAACTAAGCTAATTATAGGTCATTTAATAGCTAACTTTGGTAAAGTAGCTTATTTTGGAGATGGCTAAGCTTATTATGCCTTTTTGGAGCTAACTAAGTGAAGTATATGTCATTTTTGATAAAATAGGCTATTTTGGAGCTAATTTAGCTTACTACGTCATTTAGGAGGAAACTAAGCTAACTATATGTCATTTTTGATAAAATAGGCCATTTTGGAGCTAATTTACCTTACTATGTCATTTAGGAGGAAACTAAGCTAAGTATAGGTCATTCTAGAGCTAACTTGGGTAAAATATGTCATTTTAGAGGTAAGGTAAGGTAAGTAACCATCATTATGCGGTTGTTAAGCAAAACGCTAGAAAAAAACATACCATTCTCGTCAGCACGGAGGTGAAGCACGGTGGCTCTGGCTTGTTTCACCTAGAGAAGGCTGCCCTGTAGAAGGGTCGCGCGATGCGTTTAGGGAGATATTCTACACCAGACATCATTTGGAATGTGTCATTAGCATGATGACACTCAAAAGATCACTGCATTGAAATGAAACTCACCGTCCCCGCCATGTTAATGACTGGCATTGCCGGATGGATGTGGCCGGTCTTCTCGCACATAGACTGTACATTTGGTTTTGACAAGTCAAACTTTTTAGGTATTAATGAAACGAACATTAAAATGCAAGATTTGACAAATATGAAGAAGAAACTTACCACGAAGAGCTTGTACATGGCCCTGCTAGATGCATCGTTCCGTGCCCTCTCCACCTCCATCAACGCAGCCGTCCTCTCCTCCATACCTTCATCTCATTATCCTTTGCCGCCAAAAGCGCCTACGTTGCCTCTCTCTCTTTCAGAATAGCAGCCTACAACACTACTCATTGTTAGCATTGTAATCGTATTGGTTCACACACACAACGTAATGCTGAAAGATAGTTGAGTCCATTAAACTAACCTCGATGGCGAGCTCGACTGGCCACTGTGGACGAGGTGTTATCTCAGGACAGGAGCTCGTTTGGCATGCTTTTATCTGCTGGAGAGTGCTAGGACAATGTATAAGGCCGTCTCCAATGGCAATCGAGCCATGGGGCCTCCCATTGTCAGATATCTTCACCAGCTCTGGATCAATAGGCCCCTGGCTCGGGTTAAAGTCCTCCCCTTTCCTCGCCTTCCCGTGATCTCTGTACTTCAAGATCTTGTGATGGGAGGAGATGTGGTGAAGTTTTTGGGATGATCGAGGTCAGACTCAAAGAATGCCTTGACCTTCTTGTACGAGGCAGTATGGGCCATCGCATAGAGGTCGTACATCTCTGGCACCTCTGTCTTGTTGTGACACGCCTAAAAGAGAGAGAGAGAGAGAGAGGAAAAAGTATTAGTAAATGGCTCAAGCTAGCATTAAGAATGAATTGCATGAGTCATGAAGCAAACCACATACCCGATTCTCACCAAACTGATTTAAGTTGACGCTCCATTGATGGTGTGGCACACCAACCATTTTGACATGCCTCTCCTTGGCATTGTTGTGGCTGGCCTCCCACTTTTCGGAGCACCACTAATCCACCAAGGCCTCCCAAAAATCCATATTATCCACACACCATCTCGGGGGCACCTAAGTTAATAAAGAGAAATTTGGGCGCTACGCATAAGAATCAAATCAAGGAAACTAACTACAAGGCCTTAATAATATGTATTACCTTCATGTAATGCTCCTTCTCCATCTTAGAATCGCGACACTTTGCCTTTTCCTTCCTAATACGCCGCGAGGCGTAGTAGTCTCGAACAGCCTGCACCTGAACCTCGTGCCATCAGTTTTGAAGTAGGCGGCGGCATTCGGTTTCGATAATCTATGCCGCGGCCTCCTCGTATCCCTCCTCACACCTGTAGAAGGTCTGCAAACCAGACAACACTGATTAGTACAATAACTACCTATTGTTGATTTTGAATTGTGTAAAGGAGAAATTACCCAGAACTGTCTGATCACCATGTCGGCCCTCATGTGGGACAAAACATCGTCGATCTCCACCTCCGGCAGGGCCGGGGCACCCAAGTAGTGCTCCCAGGTCATTCCTGCCTCTCGACCCCGACCAGGAAACGTAACAAACCCCAAGAAGTTTTGCCGGCAAAGCATACCAAGGACGTTGTTGGGCTTGCGGACACCCTTGGCAACAATCCAACCCCTAAGTATGACAAATTAAAGCCAACACATTAGATATTTCAGAAAACGTGAAAGCAAAAGGTTAAATAAGAGTAAATGACTTTACTTCTCCCCATTTGGCTGAATCGACTACCTCTGCTCGCGGGTCGCCGGCACGAGCGGGAGCCCCGTACTACCATGCTGGTAGTGTTGTAAATATGCCCTAGAGGCAATAAATAAAGTGTTTATTACTATATTTCCTTGTTCATGATAATCGTTTATTATCCATGCTATAATTGTATTGATTGGAAACACATTACATGTGTGGGTAAATAGACAACACTTGGTCCCTAGTATGCCTCTAGTGAACTAGCTCGTTAATCAAAGATGGTCAAGGTTTCCTAACCATTGACATGTGATGTCATTTGATAACGGGATCACATCATTAGAAGAATGATATGATGGAAAAGACCCAAACTACAAACGTAGATATGATCGTGTCAGTTTATTGCTACTGTTTTCTGCATGTCAAGTATATGTTCCTATGACTGGGTGACTATAAAGGTGCATTACAGGTATCTCCGAGGGTGTCTGTTGGGTTGGCATGGATTAAGACTGGGATTTGTTACTCTGTGTGACGGAGAGGTATCTCAGGGCCCACTCGGTAATACAACATCACAATAAACCTTGCAAGCAATGTGACTAAGTGTTAGCCACAGGATCTTGTATTACGGAACGAGTAAAGAGACTTGCCAGTAACGAGGTTGAACTAGGTATAAAGATACCAACGATCGAATCTCGGGCAAGTAACATACCGAAGAACAAAGGGAACATCATACGGGATTAACTGAATCCTTGACATAGAGGTTCGACCGATAAAGATCTTCATAGAATATGAAGGAACCAATATGGGCATCCAGGTCCCGCTATTGGTTATTGACCATAGAGATGTCTCGGTCATGTCTACATAGTTCTCGAACCCACAGGGTCTGCACACTTAAGGTTTGGTGACGTTTCGGTAGTATAGAGTTATGCATGGTGGTGACCGAAGGTTGTTCGGAGTCCCAGATGAGATCCCGGACGTCACGGGGAGCTCTGGAATGGTCCGGAGGTAAAGATTGATATATAGGAAGTCCTATTTTGGTCGCCGGAAAAGTTTCGGGCTCATCGGTAGTGTACCGGGAGTGCCGGTAGTGTACCGGGGGACCATCGGGAGGGGTATTTCGACCCAATAGGCTACATGGGCTGTGGGAAGGTGAATAGCAGCCCTTAGTGGGCTGGTGGAAGTCCCACACAAGGCCCATGCGTCTGGGAAGAAAATCCCAAAAGAAAAAAGGTGGGAAAAGGCAACAAGGAACAAATAAGGAAGGAGTCCTAATCCTACTAGGAGTGGAGGAGGAGGACTCCTCCCTCCTTGGTTTGGCCGAAGCCTAGGGCTGGCCCCTTGAGGGACAAGCCCCCTCCTCCCCTCCTCCTATATATACTAGTGGTTTTGAGGGGTTTTGCACGAGAATTTCTGCCACATGCTGCCCTCTCCTCTAGTGCATAGTTTCTCCTCTAGATCGGTTTTCTGCAGTGCTTAGGCGAAGCCCTGCCGGAATAGCTCCACCACCATCGCTGGAGCGCCGTCACGCTGCCGGAGAACTCTTCCACCTCTCCACCCCCTCTTGCTGGATCAAGAAGGCAGAGATCATCATCAAGACGTACGTGTGCTGAACGCGGAGGTGCCGTCCGTTCGGTGCTATATCGAGACGGATCGTGATTGGATCGCGGGACGCTCGGCAATTTGGATCACGAACACGTTCGACTACATCAACCACGTTTCTTAACGCTTCTCGCTTAGCGATCTACAAGGGTACGTGGATCCACTCTCCCTCTCGTAGATACTCATCACCATGGATAGATCTTGCATGTGCGTAGGAATTTTTTTGTTTCCCATGCAATGTTCCCCAACAGGTAGATGGTGGCCCCCTCATCCAGCTCCTCGTCGCTATCAGCATGTCCACTTGGCTCCGGCTGACCCAGATGAGGCTAGGTATCCCACTGGGTCTCTTGGGACGTACCCTCATCCCTTCTTTGCTCCGGAGTCTCCTAGAACGAAGCCTCTAGGACAGGAGTATCGTGGGTCGAGGTCTCGTCGACCTGAGGCTCGTGAACCGGAGTCCGTGTAGCCTCCACCTCAGACGGGTCCACCCTAGCAGTCTTGTGCTCAGGTGAATCGGCTGGGGTGGCGGCGAGGAAGGCGTGGCATCCACCCTACCTCTCCCGCGGCCACGTGTACCTTTAGTAGCTCTCTTCTTCGCAGGGGGTCGACCTCCTCTCATGGGGGGCCACGGTCGTCGAAGAAGCGGCCACTCCATGCAGAGTAGAGAACAACGCTCTCCGAAGAGACGGGGCAGGAATGGGAGTACCCATCCCACCACCCGCCGATGAAGAAGGAGCCTCGGAGTGCTCTCGACCCTTTCCCACCATCTTTCAAAACCTGCCATGACAAAGAGTAAATGAAATTAGTACAACATAAATACCAACATGAGTAATAAAATGTATATAATTTAAGTGTATCATCATCATAAATACCAACATGAGTAATAAAAATTGAATACCTAACATTTACTAAAATTTTATATATGTATACAATAATAGTTGAATACCTGACATGAGCTAATAATAATCTTGATCGTCTATATATTCTTCGGGGTCAATAAATGCATCATGATCATCACTATCATCAATAAATGCATCATCATCATCACTATCAGGAAGAACATGTGGAGGGCCTCCATTATGTAATCGTTCAAGAAGTGACAGGTCATTCGTAGCAGTAACCTCTTCTTCTTCCGACTCTTCCTGTTCCGGCTTAGGGGTTAAGATGGATTCACTGTCGCTATCTACTTCAATGTTCTGGAGTGAAGTAGAGCGGTTCTTGAAACGGTTTTTGGACATATGTGTTTCTTAGAAGAATTCTCCTTCAGATGTGTCTGGGTTAATGTGAGGTTCGTAATCCTCTTCATTGAGGGTAGGTGGTCTAAAACGTGGCGGCACTTCATAAACGACATCCCAACCTTTCAGATTTGGATCAGTTTGGTAAGCCCACGGTAGATAGAAAACTTATGTCGCCTGTTGAGCCGTAATATAGACATCGGGAACATCTAAATGGGTGCTTTGGTTGATTTCGACTAGCCCTATATGTTCATGAGTCCTTCTAGTCTCCTTCGGCTGAAACCAATAACATTTGAAGACTACGACGATCGGTGGGTTTTGACCATAGAATAGAAGTTCATAAATTGCTTCAACTCTTCCATAGTACTCGGTACCTCCTTCGCCGATAGAAGAGACACAACAATTTGTAGTCTTTACGTCTGGCATAGATAGCTCTTTGCCAAAGGTACAGAAGCGATACCCGTTGATGTCGTATTTGTCAAATGAACGGACCTTATAGTCAAAACCATTAGCGACTTGTCTCAACTCGGCGTCCATAGACTCTGCATCCGCCTACAAGTTTAATACGGAAGAATGGATGCATTAGCCGCAAATTAGACCAAGAAATCAAACGGTCCATTAATGGTAATTAATTACCCTTTGTTTGAACCAAGAGATGAAACCGGGATAGTCGCCTCCATGCTTTGCCAGAAGCTCATACTCTTCGACGGAATCATTTTTTATGCCTGCTCCGTCCGAGAATTTGGCAACGTATCGACTATATCAAATATTCGGGAATAAGAGTAGTTCAAAGGAATTAGAAGTTGCAGAACAATAATTTACCGAGAACTTACTCGATGTAAGGCCGCACTTCTGTTAGGTTGTTAAAGATACAATGAAATGGTCCGCCATTCTTCGACATCCAACGATTTCCCTTTCGATGCACCGGCTGGTGCGAGCTTCCCTTTGAATAGGCTGAGGTTGGATCGACCTTTTTTAGGATCTCCATCATTGTACCGAGGCTTCGGGTTATGCAAATGATGATTTTTGGCTTCGTAGTGTGCTGTCACGAAGTTTGTCGCCTCCTCAGTAATGAATGCCTCGGCCATCGATGCTTCAACTCTATGTTTATTTTTACATTTATCTCGAAGCGTCTTCTGCATCCTCTCAGTTGAGAAGCACCATTAATTTTGAACTGCCCCTCCCCCCAATCTTGCCTCGGTCGGGAGATGCAAAATCAAATGTTGCATTGGATTAAAGAAGCCTGGTGGAAAGATCCTTTGTAATTTGCAGATCAACTCCGGTGCCAACTCTTCCATTTCATCTAGCACGCCAGGCGATAGTTCTTTCGCACAAAGAGAACGGAAGAAATAGCTCAGCTCTGCCAGTACTAGCCATTCATCCTCAGGGATAAAGCCACGCAACATCACCGGCATTACACGCTCAAGCCATATGTGCCAATCATGACTCTTGAGACCAAATATTTTCAATTTTTCAAGACACGCTCCCCTCTTTAAATTTGCAGCATACCATCGGGGAACATCAACCGCATTTTCACCCACAATAGCATTTCCCTCATAGCTGGCCTTCCAAGATTGAACCATGCCTTTGGCTTGGCTACGTTTCGCTTTCCTTTCCATTGTCGCGAGTTTTGTAACGGCCTATCACATAGAGCCTCCTAGTCAATCCTAGCCTTAGGATTATCCTTTGACTTCCCCTCTATGTCGAACAATGTACCAAAAATGGCCTCCGTCATATTCTTTTCAGTGTGCATCATGTCGATGTTGTGTGGGCAAATGAGGTCTTTGAAGTAAGGCAGATCCCATAAGCATGACTTGTGAGTCCAGGCGTGTTCTGTATTATACCCTTTGAAATACCATGGACGCAAAGGATCAGGATCGAGAGCATTTAACCGATCAAGGGTCTGTTGGCCTGTCAACACAGGTGGTGCAGTGCTTTTGACAACTCTACCTTTGATGAAATTCTTCTTGTATTTTCTAAAATTATGGTCAGGATCCAGGAACTGTCTATGCATGTCGAAGCAAGAAAACTTATTACCCGCCTGTTGGGGAACGTTGCATGGGAAACAAAAAAATTCCTACGCACACGCAGATCTATCCATAGTGATGAGCATCTACGAGAGGGAGAGTGGATCTACGTACCCTTGTAGATCGCTAAGCGGGAAGCGTTAAGAAACGCGGTTGGTTTAGTCGCACATCTTCATGATCCAAATCGCCGAGCGTCCCACGATCCAATCACGATCCATCCCGCGATCCAATCATGATCCGTCCCACGAACTTGATCACGATCCGTCCCGCGAACTTGATCACGATCCGTCCCACGAACTTGATCACAATCCGTCCCACGAACTTGATCACAATCCGTCTCACGGACTTGATCACGATCCTTCCGATCTAGCACCGAACGGACGACACCTCCGCATTTAGCACACGTACGGCTTGAGGACGATCTCCACCGTGTTGATCCAGCAAGAGGGAGCAAAGAGGAGAGAAGAGTTCTCCGGCAGAGTGATGGCGCTCCGGCGATGGTGGTGGAGTAATTCCGACAGGGCTTCGCCTAAGCACTGCAGAAATCCGATCTAGAGGAGAAACTATGCACTGGAGGAACGGGTAGCACGTGGCTGAAAAAACTAGTGCAAAAACCCTACAACCACCAGTATATATAGGAGGAGAGGAGGAGAGGAGGCAGCCTTGGATTCCCAAGCCAAGGGCTTCGGCCGAACCTACTAGGAGAGGAGGACTCCTCCTCCAATCCTAGTAGGACTAGGATTGCTCCTTTTTTCCACCTTTTTCTTATTGGGTTTTATTATCCAGCCATATGGGCCTTGTGTGGGAGTTTCCACCAGCCCACAAAGGGCTGATATTCACTCTCCCACAGCCCATGAAGCCTCTTGGGTCGAAATAACCCTCCTGGAGGCCTCCCGGTACACTACCGGCACTCCCGATACACTATCGATGAGCCCGAAACTTTTCCGGCGAGCAAAAAAGGACTTCCTATATATGAATCTTTACCTCCGGACCATTCCGGAGCTCCTCGTGACGTCCGGGATCTCATCCGGGACTCTGAACAACCTTCGGTCACCACCATAGATAACTCTATACTACCAAAACGTCACCAAACCTTAAGTGTGTAGACCCTGCGGGTTCGAGAACTATGTAGACATGACCGAGACACCTCTACGGTAAATAACCAATAGCAGGACCTGGATGTCCATATTGGTTCCTACACATTCTACGAAGATCTTTATCGGTCGAACCTCTATGTCAAAGATTCAGTTAATCCCGTATGATGTTCCATTTGTTCTTCGGTATGTTACTTGCCCGAGATTCGATCGTCGGTATCTCCATACCTAGTTCAACCTCGTTACCGGCAAGTCTCTTTACTCGTTTCGTAATACAAGATCCCGTGACTAACACTTAGTCACATTGCTTGCAAGGCTTATTGTGATGTTGTATTACCGAGTGGGCCCTGAGATACCTCTCCGTCACACGGAGTAACAAATCCCAGTCTTGATCCATGCCAACTCAACAGACACCCTCGGAGATACCTGTAGAGCACCTTTATAGTCACCCAGTTACGTTGCGACGTTTGATACACACAAGGCACTCTTCCGGTGTCCGCGAATTACATGATCTCATGGTCATAGGAACATATACTTGACATGCAGAAAACAGTAGCAATAAACTGACACGATCATATGCTATGTTTGTAGTTTGCGTCTTGTCCATCCCATCATTCTCCTAATGATGTGATCCCGTTATCAAATGACATCTCATGTCCATGGCTAGGAAACCTTAACCATCTTTGATCAACAAGCTAGTCTATTAGAGGCATACTAGGGACATGGTTTTGTCTATGTACCCTCACATGCATCTAAGTCTCCGATCAATACAATTATAGCATGGATAATAAAAGATTATCATGAACAAGGAAATATGATAATAACCAATTTATTATTGCCTTTAGGGCATTTCCAACACTACCAGCATGCGATGTCGATGTCGATCAACCTTGGAAACATTCCCGAAGGTAGAGAGAGCGTGCGATGTCGATCACATCAACCTTGGAAACACTTCCAACACACATTGTCACCTCACCCTTAGCTAGTTCTCCGTTTATTTCGTAGCTTTTATTTAGATTTACTAACATTTAGAAACCGAACCGGTATCCAATACCCAGGTGCTATTAGGAGTACTAGAAAGGTACACATCAATAACACGTATATCAAATATACTTATGTTGACGTTGCCAGCCTTCTTATCTACCAAGTATCTAGGGTTGTTCCGCTTCAGTGACCGCTCTCCTCATAATCGAAGCACTTAGTCTCAGGTTTGAGTTCAACTTTGGGTTGCTTCACTGGAGCAGCAACTGACTTGCCATCCCTGAAGTTTCCCTCCTTGCTCTTGCCCTTCTCGAAACTAGTGGTTTGACTAACCATCAACACTTGACGCTCCCTCTTGATTTCTACCTTCGCAGTGTCAAACATCGCCAACAGCTCAGGGATCATTATTTCTATCCCTGGCATTTTATAGTTCATCACCAAGTTCTAGTATTTTAGTGATAGTGACTTGGAGAACTATATCAATCACTATCTTATCCGGAAGATCAACTCCCACTCGATTCAATCGATTGTAGCACCCAGACAATCTGAGCACATGCTCAACGATTGAGCTATTCTCCTTCATCTTGCAGGCAAAGAATCTTGTTGCAGATCTCATATCTCGCAACACGGGCACGAGCCTGAGATCCTAATTTCAGCTCTTAGAACATCTCATATGTTCCATGACGTTCAAAACGTTTCGGAGCCTCAATTCTAAGCCATAATGCATGACGCACTAAACTATCAAGTAGTCATTAGAACGTTCCTGTCAGATGTTCACAACATCTACAAACGACGTTAGAGGGGTTGGCTCACCGAGTGGTGCATTAAGGACATAAGCCTTCTGTGCAGCAATGAGGACAATCCTTAAATCACGGAGCCAGTCCGCAATATTGCTACCATCATCTTTCAACGCTATTTCTCTAGGAACATATAAAAATTCAAGGGAGCTACAGCATGAGCTAGTAATCTACAACATAATTTTGCAAAGACACTACTGACTATGTTCATGATAATGAGTTCAATTAATCATATTACTTAAGAACTCCCACCCAAATTGACATCCCTCCGGTCATCCGAGTGATACATGATCCAAATTCACCAACTCAAGTCCGATCATCACGTGAGTTGAGGTGGTTACAATGGTGAACATCATCATGTTGATCATATCTACTATATGACTCATGTTCGACCTTGCGGTCTCTTGTGTTTCGAAGCCATGTCTGTACATGCTAGGCTCGTCAAGTTTAACCCAAGTGTTTTGCATGTGCAACACTGGCTTGCACCTGTTGTATGTGAACGTAGAGTTTATCACACCCGATCATCACGTGGTGTCTCGACACGAAGAACTTTCGCAATGGTGCACACTCGGGGAGAACACAAGTTACCTTGAAATTAAGTGAGGGATC
This sequence comes from Hordeum marinum, assembly GCA_022496015.1. Classification (NCBI taxonomy): domain Eukaryota; kingdom Viridiplantae; phylum Streptophyta; class Magnoliopsida; order Poales; family Poaceae; genus Hordeum; species Hordeum marinum. The sequence goes on from CM039676.1 coordinate 448,852,518, forward strand.
ACCTTATAATGCTATCGTTGTCCTAAGCAAAACAAGGTGCATAAAAGGATTAACATCACATGCAAATCATAAGTGACATGATATGGCCATGAACTTGTGCCTTTGATCTTCATCATGAAAGCACCGGCATGATCTCCATCGTCACCGGCATGACACCATGATCTCCATCAATGTGTCGCCATCGGGGTTGTCGCGCCCACCATGCTTCTACTACTATTGCTACCGATTAGCGATAAAGTAAAGCATTACATAGCGCTTAATGATTGACACACAGGTCATACAATAATTAAAGACAACCCTATGGCTCCTGCCGGTTGCCGTACTCATCGACATGCAAGTCGTGATAATCTATACATCATATGATCATCTCATATATCACATATATCACATCATATAATTGGCCATATCACATCACAACATACCCTGCAAAAACAAGTTAGACGTCCTCTAATTGTTGTTGCATGTTTTACGTGGCTGCTACGGGTATCTAGCAGGAACAATTCTCATCTACGCAAAAACCACAACAGTGATACACTAGTTGCTTTTCAACCTTCTCAAGGACCACCTTTGTCGAATCCGATCCAACTAAAGTGAGAGAAACTGGCACCCGCGAGCCATCTATGCAATAAGTTGCGGTCGAGGGAACCGGTCTCTCGTAAGCGTACGAGTAATGTTGGTCCGGGCCGCTTCATCTCACAATACCGCTGAACCAAAACACGACCAAGGAAGGAAGCAATCTAAGCATCAACGCCCACAAACTCTTTGTGTTCTACTCGAGATCTCATCTACACATAGACCTAGCTCATGATGCCACTGTTGGGGAACGTTGCATGGGAAACAAAAAAATTCCTACGCACACGCAGATCTATCCATGGTGATGAGCATCTACGAGAGGGAGAGTGGGTCTACGTACCCTTGTAGATCGCTAAGCGGGAAGCGTTAAGAAACGCGGTTGGTGTAGCCGAACGTCTTTGCGATCCAAATCGCCGAGCGTCCTGCGATCCAATCACGATCCATCCCACGATCCAATCACGATCCATCCCATGAACTTGATCACAATCCGTCCCACAAACTTGATCACGATCCGTCTCACGGACTTGATCATGATCCTTCCGGTCTAGCACCGAACGGACGGCACCTCCGCATTCAGCACACGTATGGCTTGATGACGATCTCTGCCGTGTTGATCTAGGAAGAGGGAGCGGAGAGGAGAGAAGAGTTCTCCGGCAGCGTGACGGCGCTCCGGCGATGGTGGTGGAGTAATTCCAGCAGGGCTTCGCCTAAGCACTGCAGAAATCCGATCTAGAGGAAAAACTATGCGCTGGAGGAACGGGTAGCACGTGGCTGAAAAAACTAGTGCAAAAACCCAAAAACCACCAGTATATATAGGAGGAGAAGAGGAGAGGAGGCAGCCTTGGCTTCCCAAGCCAAGGGCTTTGGCCGAACCTACTAGGAGAGGAGGACTCCTCCTCCAATCCTAGTAGGACTAGGATTGCTCCTTTTTTTCCACCTTTTTCTTATTGGGTTTTATTCTCCAGCCACATGGGACTTGTGTGGGAGTTTCCACCAGCCCACAAAGGGCTGATATTCACTTTCCCACAGCCCATGAAGCCTCTTGGGTCGAAATACCCCTCCCGGAGGACTCCCGGTACACTACCGGCACTCTCGGTACACTACCGATGAGCCCGAAACTTTTCCGGCGACCAAAACAGGACTTCCTATATATGAATCTTTACCTCCGGACCATTCCGGAGCTCCTCGTGATGTCCGGGATCTCATCCAGGACTCCAAACAACCTTCGGTCACCACCATACATAACTCTATACTACCGAAACGTCACCGAACCTTAAGTGTGCAGACCCTGCGGGTTCGAGAACTATGTAGACATGACTGAGACACCTCTACGGTCAATAACCAATAGCGGGACCTGGATGTCCATATTGGATCCTACATATTCTACGAAGATCTTTATCGGTCGAACCTCTATGTCAAGGATTCAGTTAATCCCGTATGATGTTCCCTTTGTTCTTAGGTATGTTAGTTGCCCAAGATTCGATCGTCGATATCTCCGTACCTAGTTCAACCTCGTTACTGGCAAGTCTCTTTACTCGTTCCGTAATACAAGATCCTGTGACTAACACTTAGTCACATTGCTTGCAAGGCTTATTGTGATCTTGTATTACCGAGTGGGCCCTGAGATACCTCTCCGTCACACCGAGTAACAAATCCCGGTCTTTGATCCATGCCAACTCAATAGACACCCTCGGAGATACCCGTAGAGCACCTTTATAGTCACCCAGTTACGTTGTGACGTTTGATACACACTAGGCACTCCTCCGGTGTCCGTGAGTTACATGATGTCATTGTCATAGGAACATATACTTGACATGCAGAAAACAGTAGCAATAAACTGACACGATCATATGCTACGTTTGTAGTTTTGGTCTTGTCCATCCCATCATTCTCCTAATGATGTGATCTCGTTATCAAATGACATCTCATGTCCATGGCTAGGAAACCTTAACCATCTTTGATCAACGAGCTAGTCTATTAGAGGCATACTAGGGACATGGTTTTGTCTATGTATCCACACATGCATTTAAGTCTCCGATCAATACAATTATGGCATGGATAATAAATGATTATCATGAACAAGGAAATATGATAATAACTAATTTATTATTGCCTCTAGGGCATATTTCCAACACCGCCTGCAGCCAACAGAACTGAAGAGCTGCCTTACATGTGGGGCACGGGAACCTTCCATGCACACACCAGCCAACAAATAGTGCATACGCCGGATAGTCATGCATCGAGTACATGTACCACACATGCATTTTGAAGTTTTTTTGGTAGCGGCGTCATATATCTTGATCTCATTATCCCTGGCTTCTTTCAATTCATCCTTAAGCGGCTACATGTACACATTCATATTCTTCGCCGGATATTTGGGCCCTGGAATTATCAATGTCAAGAAAATGTTCTTTCTTTTCATAATCTCTCCGGAGGGGATTGAGTGGAATGACAAATACAGGCCAACAACTATATTGTGTTGCCGTCATACCATACACATTGAACCCATCCGTGCTGATGGCAACTCGAGGATGCCTTGGATCTGCGGATTTATCCTTATGTAATGCATCGAAGTGCTTCCACACAAAAGCATCTGAAGTGTGTACCAACATCTTGTTTCCATCCGCATCTAGTTCGGTTCTTTTGCCCAATTTGTGCCATGTCATTTGTCTGGCCGTCTCTTTGACCATGAAAAGACGTTGAAGTCTTGGTACGATTGGCAGATACCGAAGAACATTAATTGGGATTTTGGTATGAATCTTCTCACCCATACCGTTCTCTATCACAATATACCTAGAAGAATTGCAACTGGGGCAATAGTTCAAGGCCGCATACTCAAGCCTAAATAAGGCACATCCATTCTCACAGGCATGTATCTTCTCATAGGGCATCTTAAGTACACGGAGGATTTTGGCTGACTGGTACAGGTTTGTAGGCAGTACATGGCCTTTGGGTAGAAAGCGCCCAAATATCGTCATCTTCGCGTCGTAGCATTCTCTATGTAGGTTGAATTGAGCCTTCAGAGCCATTACTTGCACGATGGCATCCAGCTGACAAAGCTCAGTGTGCTCGTGAAGACGACGTTTTGAAGACTCCAACATTTCATAGAAGGCTTTTGCAGATTCCTCCATCTCATCGTCTAAATCCCGAGCATCATCAAAGACTTGCACCATGTCTTCGATCCTGGTACCATGCTCGTCGGTGCGACGACAAACCACCTTAGCTCTAGCACGTTGGTCAGACTCACCATGAAAAGTCCACACCGCATAATTAGGCATAAAACCCCACTTCTCCAGGTGTTTACCCATTTCAAACTGTGTCCACTTTTTAATGTTTTCGCATTTGGGACAAGGGCAATATGTTTTTTGCTGTCCACTTGCAAATGCGGCTCTCACAAACCCCCTGGTTTTTGTTAACCATTCATTGGTCATGTTTTCGTGACTAGGGTGACCAGTGTACATCCAAGCATGATCACTCATCTTGCCTACCTACTAAACACACAAGAAATATATATATAATTCATCATCTATATTCATCCATTAATAAAGTTTGTCAGTTTTATTACGTCCATGCAACCTACACGCTAATAGGTAGAGATATGTCCTAATCCCACCCGAGTATGTGTAGATTGGGTTTGTTTTCCCATGCTCTGCTCCGGATACGACGCAGAATTTTGGTAGCACCTCCCCGCTGTTCTCCTGATACACATCTCGGCAATAAGCAGAGAGGATGTGTACCCGGAGAACAATAGGGAGGCACTGACGAAATTCTGCATCAGATCCGGAGCAGAGCATATGGGAAAACGAACCCAATCTACACATACTCGGGCTATCCATGGATAACATTGGACAATTCGAAAGAATCACGGTTATAAATATGCAAATGCATGCATATTTATAGATGTAACCCTTTCAAACGGGAGACGCATAGCGGTCACGCATACTTATGATTCAATCTACCTACAACTAGCATGTTTCATCGGCACAAAGACCGGAACAGTGCAAATTAAGGGGCCCGAGGGAGGACATGTCATTTGTGCTCACCAATGAACGCAGCAGGGGTGCTCGTGAAACGTACAGGGAGGTCGTTGAACAACTGCGCATTGAAATTCACCTGATCAACACAAATATGATGTTTTTTATAACAAAATCAGAAAATATGTGACGTAAATCATAATTGACAAAACTATGACCTCCTCGACCTCTGGAAGACCGAAGAGCACCTTTTCGGTCAACAGGAGGCAGAATAGGTGTCGGGGGTCGGGGGTCAATGGCGTTGGTAGTCAGTGTCGTCGAGTATCCATGGCATCGAGGGACGATGGTGTTGGGGGTCGGGGGTCAGTGGCGTCGGGGGTTAGTGGTGTTGGTGGTCGGGGGTCAGTGGCGTTGGTGGTCGGGGGTCAGTGGCGTCGGGGGTCGAGGGTCAGTGGCATAGGGGGTCGGGGATTAGTGACGTCGGGGGTCAGTGGCATCATGTTGGGGTGTCGGGATGTCGTGTCTGGGCATCGTGTCGGGGTGTCGTGTCGGGGCGTCGTGTCAGGGCATCGTGTCGGATTTTTTCTTCTAGGTTTTCTATTTACTAATAAATAAACCAACTAACCTAAACCTAAACAAACCTAATAAACCAACCTAAACATAAACCTAAACTAACCTAAAACTATAACTAAACTAACCTAAACTAACCTAAAACGAAAACTAAACTAACCTAAACCTAAACTAACCTAAAACTAAAACTAAACTAACCTACACTAACCTAAAACTAAAACTACACTAACCTAAACTTAAACTAACCTAAAACTAAGACTTAACTAACCTAAAAAACAAAACAAAAAAAACTCACCTTGGAGGGGCCGGTAGAGGCCGAGGCCGGTGGAGGACGACCGCCGTAGGGAGGATGACGGCGCGGCGGTGCTGGAGAAGGTCCATGGGGGTGGGGTCAACTGGGGAGGGCCGGCCGGGGTGGGGCCGGTCGGGGGAGGGGCGGCCGAGGGCTGGCAGCGGCACGGGGGCTGGCGGCCGAGGGAGGGCCAGCCGGGGGCGGGGCTGGCCGGGGTAAGGGCGGCAGGGGGCTGGCGGTGGCACGGGGGCTAGCAGCGGCGCAGGGGAGGGGCGGCCTGGTGAGGGGCGGCGCGGGGGCTGGTGGCGGCAAGGGGGCTGACGGCGGCGGTCGCAGGGGGAGGCAGGAGAGAGTGAGGGAGGAGAGAGTGAGAGAGAGAGTAGTGAGTGACAGAGAGAGGAGTGGGGGCGGATGGCGGTTAGTAGGGCATCCCCTTTGTTGTCTGCCCCCGGACGACAAAGAGGGGCAGGGCCGATGACAAAGGTGACCAGACGGCAAAGACCCCGTCCGTTTGGACCTGTCCAGGCCCAAGGTCCAATGGGACCCACCTTAGCTCTTTGTCGTCTGCCCTGGCTCTCTTTGCCATCTGGGGGCAGACGGGAAAGAACTGGCACATGGTAAACAGTGCCTTTTCCATGTGCCAGTTCTTTGTCGTCTGCTTTGTGACAGCAGACGGCAAAGAGCATCTTTGCCATGTGTCAGCAGACGGCAAAGGCCTAACACATGGCAAATAACTGAATTCCAGCAGTGAAATATGCACATCTTCAGGGGTAGTTCTTCTATATCTTGCAATCAAATTCCTAAAACTCGGTACTTACACTTCATATTTTTATCCCCGTTGAAAACTTAACCTATTTGTCATCAATCACCAAAAAGGGGGAGACTGTAAGTGCATCTAGTGTCCCTTAGTGATTTTGGTGTATTGAAGACTTATAGGTTAAGAGACTGATGCGTTTGTAAGTGTACACATACTCTATAAGTCATTGAGGAGTTTGATATATTCGGATATTATCGACCCCTAAAAATGAATGTCTTCAATTGAAGACTTTGGTTAAGACTTTGGTATTCCCTGAAGACTATGAAAATGAAGAAGTTGGTGTGACCTTGAAGATATGAACGAGGACTATGAAGCGTGAAGAATTTTATTTTTATAGTTTCATTTCCTTCTTTGAGTCATAGGAAACACCATACTATTAAAGGGGCCCGAGGTAATACTAAGGAAAATTTCCAACTGATGCTCAACTCAAAAGCCTCAACCTATCCAATCCTTCGAATGAAGCCTTTGGAAATCTCTTATGGTTCAGTCAAGTTCTTCAGTGACAGAGATGATGTTCTTCTGGTCTCTAAGGAAATTGTTCTGACTGAGGAGTTAGGATTTCGCCAGTGTGAATTGCCTACAAGTGAGGAATATGATAAGCCTTGAGGAATTTGACAGTTCAAATTCCAACCGTTGATGTGCTTAGCGCCATCTGTCCCCAATCATCTTATCCACATAACATTTATATCATTGGGGGCATTTATGTCTTATCATGTCAGGTTGCACCCTGGCTATAAATAGCCACCCCCACAACCACTAGTTGGTTGGCTGCCTCGAGAGAGATGACACTTGTCATTTGAGAGCAACCCATCCTCCGATGACTTTGAGAGAAAATCATCAGAGAGGAAAAAACCCAAAACCAAACCACCAAACCCAAAGTGATTGAGCATCACTAAAGAGATTGTTCCTATGTGGAACCGACGCTTGTTACCTTTGAAGAGTGTGTATCTTCCATACGGTTAGGCGTCATGGTCTCGTGCATCCTGCAGTTAATTGGCGATCACTGAGTGACCTTGGTCTAGAGCATCCAGTAGTCAATTGTGGATCGCGGGTAACCAGTTTGTGAGGGTTTTGGAAGTCTACCCTGGAGACTTACCATGAGTGTTGGGCGAGGTGTAGGACCGAGAGTAAGTCTAGAGGGGGGTGATTAGACTACTTGACCAAATAAAAGTTTTGCCTTTCCCCAAATTTTAGTGTTTGCAGTTTTAGCATTCATGGCAAGTCAATTTCACCCTACACGTGCATGTCTAAGAGTATAGCAGCGGAAAGTAACAACAAGCATGAGTAAAAAAGGATATGGTAGGAAGATCAAACACAATTGTAGACACGATGATTTTTCCCGTGGTTCCGATAGGTGGCGCTATCGTACATCCACATTTATGGAGTCTTCAACCCACGAAGGGTAACGGTCACGAGAGTCCACGGAGGGCTCCACCCATAAGGGTCCACGAAGTAGCAACCTTGATTATTCCATATGGCTCCCGTCCACGAAGGACTAGCCTCGCTATGGGTAGATCTTCACGAAGTAGGCGATCTCCTTGCCCTTACAAACTTCTTGGTTCACTCCACAACACGAAGTAGGAGGCTCCCAAGCGACACCTAACCAATCTAGGAGGCATCACCCTCCAAAAGGTAATAGGCTTGGTAATAGAGATAGACTCCTTCAAGATGATAGACTCCTGAACACACAATCACTCTCTCACAGATTTGGCTTGGTAGAAGATATGGGATTGGTGGAAAGCAACTTGGGGAGGCTAGAAATCAAGATCCATATGGTTGGAGTGGAAGATCTTGATCTCAACACAAGGGTAGGTGGTTCTCTCTCAGAAAATCTGATAGGACAGGTATGGAATAGTTCTGAGTGCTTCTCTTTCGAGTAAGTGGTGGTGGACGGGTATATATAGGCATCCCCAAAAATACAACCATTACACATAAAATGACCAACCATTACACACAACACGAAGTAGGAGGCTCCCAAGCGACACCTAACCAATCTAGGAGGCACCACCCTCCTTGCTCTTGTGCTTCAAGATGATAGACTCCTGAACACACAATCACTCTCTCATAGATTTGGCTTGGAAGAAGAGATGGGATTGGTGGAAAGAAACTTGGGGAGGATAGAAATCAAGATCCATATGGTTGGAGTGGAAGATCTTGATCTCAACACAAGGGTAGGTGGTTCTCTCTCAGAAAATCTGATAGGACATGTATGGAATAGTTTTGAGTGCTTCTCTTTCGAGTAAGTGGTGGTGGAGGGGTATATATAGGCATCCCCAAAAATACAACCGTTACACACAAAATGACCAACTCGGTGACACCGATGTTTTAATCTCGGTGGTACCGAAGTGACCAAAAGGTGGCAACTTTTGAATCTCGAAGGGACCGATATACGAATCTCGGTTGCACCGATAAGGTGACCAACTGTCATATTTCCAATCTTGGTGGCACCGACCCAACATTCTCGGTGGGACCGAAAATGTGAATTTGCGTAAGAGAAAGTTGGCAACCTAAACTCGGTGGCACCGGTATGGAATCGATTGCACCGAAGTGGCTAGGGTTTGGCTGAGTCTGTCTAGGTTCTGGAATCGGTGGAACCGGGATAAGAATGTTGGTTGCACCAATTATGAATGTTTGGCTATAGATAGACTTTCGTGGGAGAGCTTGTGGATGTTTTTGGTGACTATCACTTGTGCACGTATGAGCATTTTGTTCACCAACAAAACCTTACCCCCTTTTAATTGTATTGGCTTTCCTATCGACTCAAAGTGATTTCTCACAAATGTAAAATGTAGAGTCCTCTTGCTTGAATCTTGGCCAACCTATTTCCTTGCATCTTGGGGTGATTCCACAATCTCCACAATCCTTTTGCCATCCCTATCATTGAACTTTTCCTAAAATATACTTGGTGGAGACATTAGTTCAGTGACTTATATGTTGTTATTAATTACCAAAATCACCAAGGGAGCAAATGTGCTTTCATGAGGATAGTGTGACCTTAGCTCAAGGGGAATACGGTAAGGACTGTGTGTCCTGGGATTGTGTGTCCTCTGGTTTACATACCAGGCCCCTCCGAACCAAACGTATGACTGTCACGGCAGTTGGAACTGGGTCATCAAACCATTGTCTTCATCGAGCTACATGGTTATATTTCCTCAACCCTTTCATTTCCTCATATAATTGTTAATGAAATTGATCGTTACTGTTTGAAGAATTTGACTGAAGACTTTCTCAATTTCCTCACCTCAAATTCTTCAAGTTACCTTGTTCCTTACCTGCTTATCTTGTACCACGCTACGTGTAATCTGTGCATGCTTTATTTCATCATGATGACTATGCTACTGCTATGTTTCTGATGCACTTGAGTACTTATTTCGCTGCTAGTTATTCATCACATTTCAAATTCCTCAAGTTGAAATTCCTCAGTGATGAATTTGTAAAAAATCACCTATTCACCCCCCTCTAGTCGATATAACGCACTTTCAATGGGCCCACACAGAAAGTTGGGGATCTATGCGGGGTACAAATCGCCATCGATTATCAAGTACCTGAAATCCCTAACCGGGGATCTGTTCACAACCCGTCACGATGATACATATTTAATGAGGAACATTTTCTGGCACTAGGGGAGATTTCAAGTACCAGAAAGAATGCCCGGAAATTGATTGGAATGCTCATGCCATTTCATCCTTTGATCCACGTACCCATGAGACCGAACTTCAAGTTCGGAAGATCATTAATTTGCAACATCTTGCAAATAATCTGCCAGATTCATTTACTAATCTGAAAGGTGTTACAAAATCCTTAAGTCCGGCCAGAAACGTGCTAGAAAGAGTGGAGGTACAATTGAAAACCACTCAACTCCATGTTCCTAAAAAGAGGGGGAGTAGTATGGCTTCTGACCTGGAGCTAGCTTTTAGCAAGCAGCAAAGGAAATCGAGGAGAAAATCCTCGAAATCAGTAAATGCATGTCAACTCAACGTTGACAAACACCTCATGGGTAGTATACACCCAGTGGAAGGAAAACCTCCACAACCCAGCTCCAGTGTGCACAAACTGGCTGGAACATCGGAACACCCAGATTCAACCGTATTGGGAAATCATGAAGAATCTCTAGGGGTGCAGGAAATTTCCATCAACTATGTTGATTCTGGAGAATCATTTGAGCGTAAGACTATGACTGTCGACATATATTTTCCTGAAAAGATTGCAGATACCCTTCTCACTGATCATGATCCAAGTTCTATCGTCGAGTTTCAAAGGCACTCCGACTGGCCTAAATGGAAGGATGCAACCCAAGCAGAAATTTCCTTGCTTAACAAAAGAAAGGTATTCACTGGAGCAATACCTACACCTCCCAATGTTTTCCCCATAGGTTTCAAATGGGTTTTTCTCCGGAAACGGAATGAGAACAATGAGGTGGTGAGATATAAAGCAAGGCTCGTAGCACAAGGTTTCACGCAGAAACACGACATTGATTTCAATGAAACATACTCTCTAGTAATGAGTTGAATCACTTTCCGATATCTTATATCTTTGGCAGTGCAAAATCATCTATCCATGCAGTTAATGGACGTCATGACTTGATACGTCCATTTTGCACCATGATTTTATATTGCTATTTATTGCATTATGGGCTGTTATTACACGTTATGGTACAATCCTTATGCCTTTTATCTCTTATTTTACAAGGTTTACATGAAGAGGGAGAATGCCGGCAGCTAGAATTCTAGACTAGAAAAGGAGCAAATCTGAGATACCTATTCTGCACAACTCCAAAAGTCCTAAAAATTTACAGAGAATATTTTTGGATTTAATAAAAAAATACTTGCGCAATAATCAACTAAAGGGGGGCCACATGTAGGCCATAAGCCTGCTAGGCGCGGCCACCCCCATGGTCGTGCCTAGTAGGCTTGTGGGGCCCCTGTGGCTCCTCCGACGCCCATCTTCTGATATATGAAGCGTTTTGACCTGGAAAAAAAATTAGAAGAGAGCTTTCGGGACGAAGCGCTGCCGTCTCAAGGCAGAACTTGGGCAGAACCAATCTAGAGCTCCGACAGGGCTATTCTACCGGGGAAACTTCCCTCCCGGAGGGGGAAATCGAATCCATCGTCATCACCAACGATCCTCTCATCGAGATACTTTGTGTGGGAAGATGGAGCATAGCCAGACCATATGATTTTGTAGGGATAACTTTCTAAGGCCATGTTATTTCGAAAGGACACGATTGCCTTGTTGGTGTGCTCGAAGTATTACTGTTTTTATGTCAATATTAGACTATTGTTTTGAATCTTACGGATCTGAATATTCATGTCACGATAAAGAATATTACATGGATAAATATGTTAGGTAGCATTCCACATCAAAAATTCTGTTTTATCATTTACCTACTCGAGGACAAGCAAGAATTAAGCTTGGGGATGCTTGATACGTCTCCAACGTACCTATAATTTTGATTGTTCCATGCTATTATATTATCTGTTTTGGATGTTTTATATGCATTAATATGCTATTTTATATTATTTTTGGGACTAACCTATTAATCTAGAGCCTGGTGCTAGTTTCTATTTTTTTCCTTGTTTTTGAGTATTGCAGATAAGGAATATTAAACGGAGTCCAAACGGAATAAAATCTTCGAAATAATTTTTCTTGGACCAGAAGCAACCCAGAACACTTGGAGATGAAGTCAGGAGAGCAGCCGTGTGGCCACAAGCCACAGGGGCACGCCCTAGGGGGGCGCCCCCTTTGGCTTGTGGGCCCATGGCAGCTCCCCTAACCCTATTTCTCAGCCTATAAATTCACAAATATTCCCTATATACCAGAGAGAGCCACGAAAACACTTTTCCGCCGCCAGGAGCCTCGGTTCCCATGAGATCCAATCTTGGAGCCTTTTCCGGTAATCTGCGGGAGGGGGATTCAATCACGGAGGGCATCTACATCGATTCCATTGCCCCTCCGATGATGCATGAGTAGTTCACCACAGACCTTCGGGTCCATAGCTAGTAGCTAGATGGCTTGTTCTCTCTCTTTGCTCTTCAATACCATGTTCTTGTTGGAAATATGCCCTAGAGGCAATAATAAATTACTTATTATCATATTTCCTTGCTCATGATAATCGTTTATTATCCATGCTATAATTGTATTGATCGGAGACTTAAATGCATGTGTGGATACATAGACAAAACCATGTCCCTAGTATGCCTCTAATGGACCAGCTCGTTTATCAAAGGATGGTTAAGGTTTCCTAGCCATGGACATGAGATGTCATTTGATAACGGGATCACATCATTAGGAGAATGATGTGATGGATAAGACCCAAACTACAAACATAGCATATGATCGTGTCAGTTTATTGCTACTGTTTTCTGCATGTCAAGTATATGTTCCTATGACCATGAGATCATGCAACTCACGGATATCGGAAGAGTGCCTTGTGTGTATCAAACGTCGCAACGTAACTGGGTGGCTATAAAGGTGCTCTACAGGTATCTCCGATGGTGTTTGTTGAGTTGGCATGGATCGAGACTGGGATTTGTTACTCCGTGTGACGGAGAGGTATCTCAGGGCCCACTCGGTAATACAACATCACAACAAGCCTTGCAAGCAATGTGGCTAAGTGTTAGTCATGGGATCTTGTATTACGGAACAAGTAAAGAGACTTTCCAATAATGAGGTTGAACTAGGTATGGAGATACCGACGATCGAATCTCGGGCAAGTAACATACCGAAGAACAAAGGGAACGTTATACGGGATTAACTGAATCCTTGACATAGAGGTTCGACCGATAAAGATTTTCGTAGAATATGTAGGAACCAATGTGGACGTCCAGGTCCCACCATTGGTTATTTACCGTAGAGGTGTCTCGGTCATGTCTACATAGTTCTCGAACCCGCAGGGTCTGCACACTTAAGGTTCGGTGACGTTTCGGTAGTGTAGAGTTATGTATGGTGGTGACCGAAGGTTGTTCGGAGTCCCGGATGAGATCCCGGATGTCACGAGGAGCTCCGGAATGGTCCGGAGGTAAAGATTCATATATAGGATGTCCCAGTTTGGTCGCCGGAAAAGTTTCGGGCTCATCGGTAGTGTACCGGGAGTATCGGTAGTGTACCGGGAGTGCCGGTAGTGTACCGGGGGACCTCCGGGAGGGGTATTTCGACCCCAAGAGGTCCATGGGCTGTGTTATAATAATAACCAGCCCTTAGTGGGCTGGGAAAACAGCCACAAAGGCCCATGGCGCAGGAGAGAAAGTCCTAAAGCAAAATGTGGAAAATCAGCCAATAGGAGGCAATCCTACTCCAACTAGGATTGGAGGTGAAGTAGGATTGCTCCCACCTCCTATTTCGGCCGACCCAAAGGCCTTGTCTGCCTCTCCTCTCCTCTCCTCCTATATATACTAGTGTATTGGGTGGTTTTTGTACAGAATTTCCGGCCACGTGCTACCCGTTCCACCGGTGCATAGTTTCTCCTCTAGATCGTTTTTCCGCAGCGCTTAGGCGAAGCCCTGCCGGAATCACTCCACCACCATCACCGGAGCACCGTCACGCTGCCGGTGAACTCTCTCTCCTCTCCACCTCCTCTCGCTGGATCGAGATGGTGGAGATCGTCATCAAGCTGCACGTGTGCTGAATGCGGAGGTGCCGTCCGTTCGGCGCTAGATCGGAAGGACCGTGATCGAGATCGCGAGACGGTTCGCGATGAGATCGCGGAACGGATCGTGATGAGTTTGCGGGATAGATCGTGATCAAGATCGTGAGACGGATCGTGATGAGATTGCGGGACGGATCGTGATGAGTTCACGGGACGGATCGTGATTGGATCGCGGGACGGATCGTGATGAGATCACGGGACACTCGGCGATTTGGATCGCGAAGATGTTCGACTACACCAACCGCGTTTCTTAACGCTTCCCGCTTAGTGATCTACAAGGGTACGTAGATCCACTCTCCCTCTCGTATATGCTCATCACCATGGATAGGTTTGCGTGTGCGTAGGAAAATTTTTGTTTCCCATGCGACGTTCCCCAACAGTGGCATCATGAGCTAGGTTGATGGTTCGATGAGATCTCGAGTAGAACACAAAAGGTTTGTGGGCGTTGATGCTTAGATTGCTTCCTCCCTTGGTCGGATTTTGGTTCAGCGGGATTGTGAGATGAAGCGGCCCGGACCAACATTACTCGTACGCTTACGAGAGACCGGTTCCCTCGACCCAACTTGTTGCTTAGATGGCTTGCGGGTGACAGTTTCTCTCACTTTAGTTGGATCGGATCCGACAAAGGCGGTCCTTGAGAAGGTTGAAAAGCAATCTATTTATGACCGTTGTGGTTTATGCGTAGGTGAGAATCGTTCTTGCTAGATACCCGTAGCAACCAGGTAAAACATGCAACAACAATTAGAGGACGTCTAACTTGTTTTTGCAGGGTATGTTGTGATGTGATATGGCCAATTACATGATGAGATATATGTGATGTATGAGATGATCATGTGATGTATAGAATTTCACGACTTGCATGTCGTTGAGTACGGCAACCGGCAGGAGCCATAGGGTTGTCTTTAATTATTGTATGACCTGCGTGTCAATCATTAAGCGCTATGTAATGCTTTACTTTATCGCTAAGCGGTAGCAATAGAAGTAGAAGCAGGGCTGGCGCCACAACCCCAATGGCAACACATTGATGGAGATCAAGATGATGGAGATCATGGTGTTGTGCCGGTGACAATGGAGATCATGCCGGTGTTTCGAAGATGGAGATCTTAAACACAAGTTCATGGCCATATCATGTCACTTATGAATTGCATGAGATGTTAATCCTTTTATGCACCTTGTTTTGCTTAGTACGGCGGTAGCATTATAAGGTGATCCCTCACTTGAATTTCAAGATGAATTGTGTTCTCCCCGAGTGTGCACCGTTGCGAAAGTTCGTCGTGTTGAGACACCACGTGATGATCGGGTGTGATAGACTCTACGTTCACATACAACGGGTGCAAGCCAGATTTGCACGCGTAGAACACTCCGGTTAAACTTGACGAGCCTAGCATGTATAGACATGGCCTCGGAACACAAGAGACCGAAAGGTCGAGCATGAGTCATATAGTGGATATGATCAACATAATGATGTTCACCATTGAAGCCACCTTAACTCACGTGATGATCGGACTTGAGTTGGTGAATTTGGATCATGTATCACTCGAATGATCCGAGGGATGTCAATTTGAGTGGGAGTTCTTAAGTAATATGATTAATTGAACTCATTATCATGAACATAATCAAAGTGTCTTTGCAATTATGTTGTAAATTACTAGCTCGCGCTGTAGCTCCCTTGTATTTTTATATGTTCCTAGAGAAATAGAGTTGAAAGATGTTGGTAGCAAAATTGCGGATTGGGTCCGTGATCTGAGGATTGTCCTCATTGCTGCACAGAAGGCTTATGTCCTTAATGCACCGCTCGGTGCGCCACCCCATCTAGCGTCGTCTGTAGATGTTGTGAACATCTGACAGGCATGCTTCGATGACTACTTGATAGTTTAGTGCGTCATGCATTACGGCTTAGAATTGAGGCTCCGAAATGTTTTGAACGTCACGGAACATATGAGATGTTCTAGGAGCAGAGATTGTGATCTCAGGCTCGTGCCTGTGTTGCGAGATATGAGATCTCCAACAAGATTCTTTGCCTGTAAGATGAAGGAGAATAGCTCAATCGTTGAGCATGTACTCAGATTGTCTGGGTACTACAATTGCTTGAATCAAGTGGGAGTTAATCTTCCAGATAAGATAGTGATTGATATAGTTCTCCAAGTCACTGTCACTAAAGCTACTAGAACTTAGTGATGAACTATAATACACCAGGGATAGAAGTATTGATCCCTGAGCTGTTCGCGATGTTTGACACCGCGAAGGTAGAAATCAAAAAGGAGCATCAAGTGTTGATGGTTAAGCAAACTACTAGTTTAGAAAAGGGCAAGAGCAAGGAGGGAAACTTCATGGATAGCAAGTCAGTTGCTGCTCCAGTGAAGCAACCCAAAGTTGAACTCAAACCCGAGACTAAGTGCTTCTGTTATGAGGTGAGCGGTCGCTGAAGCGGAACAACCCTAGATACTTGGTAGATAAGAAAGCTGGCAACATTGATAGAAGTATATTTAATATACGAGTTATTAATGTGTACCTTGCTAGTACTCTTAGTAGCACCTGGGTATTGGATACCGGTTCGGTTGCTAAATGTTAGTAACTCGAAATAAAAGCTATGGAATAAACGGAGAACTAGCTAAGGGTGAGGTGACGATATGTGTTGGAAATGTTTCCAAGGTTGATGTGATCAACATCGCACGCTCTCTCTACCTTCAGGATTAGTGACGAACCTAAATGTTATTTGGTGTTTTGCGTTGAGCTTGAACATGATTAGATCATGTTTATTGCAATACGGTTATTCATTTAAGTTAGAGAATAATGGTTATTCTGTTTACATGAATAATACCTTCAATGGTCATGCACCTAGTGAGAATGGTTTGTTGAAATCTTGATCGTAGTGGTACACATGTTCATAACATTGATGTCAAAAGATACAAAGTTAATAATGATAGTACCACATACTTGTGGTACTGTCGCTAAATTTCATATTGGTATAAAGCGCATGTAGAAACTCCATGCTGATGGATATTTGGACTCATCCGATTTCGAATCGGTTGAGACATGCGAACCATGCCTCTTGGGCAAGATGACTAAAAGACCCCGTTGGATGGAGCGGGCAAGTGATTCATTGGAAATGATACATATTGATGTATGCAATCTAGTGAGTCTTGTAGCGTGCAGTGGATATCGTTATTTTCTTACCTTCACTGATGATTTGAGTAGATATAGTGTATATTTACTTAATGAAACACAAGTCTGAATCGTTTGAAAGGTTCAAGCAAATTCAGAGTGAAGTTTAAAGATCATCGTGACAAGAAGATAAAAATGACCACGATATGATCGTGGAGGTGAATATCTGAGTTACGAGTTTGGCATACAACTTAAGACAATGTGAAATTTGTTTCACAACTAACGCTACCTGGAACACCATGGTGTGATGGTCTGTCCGAACATCATAGTCATGCTCTATTGATATAGTGCATACTGTGATGTCTCTTATCGTTTTACTACTATAATTTTTGGGGTTATGCATTAGAGACAACTACATTCACTTTAAATAGGGCATCATCTAAATCCTTTGAGATGACACCGTGTGAATTATGGTTTGATAGAAACCTAAGCTGTCATTTCTTAATATTTGGGGCTGTGACACTTGTGTGGAAAATGTTTTCACCTAATGAGGTCGAACCCAAGGCGGACAAATGCATCTTCATAGAATACCCTAAGATCAGTTGGGTGAACCTTCAATCTCAGATCCTAGTGCAAAGTGTTTGTTGCTTAAACAGATCCTTTCTCGAGGAAATGTTTCTCTCGAAAGAATTGAGTGGGAGGAAGATAGAACTTGATGAGGTTGTTAAACCTTTGTTCAACCAGAGAGTAGCGCAGCGCAGAAAGATGTTTCTGTGAAGCCTACATTAGTTGAAGAGTAAGTTAATGATGATGATCATGAAGCTTCAGGATCAAGTTACTATCGAACTTCGTGGGTCGACAAGGATGTGTACTGCTCCTAAGTGGTATGACAACTCTGTCTTGGAGATCATGTTGTTGGACAACGATGAACCTACGAGCTATGGAGAAGCGATGATGGGCCCGGATTCCGACGAATGGTTAGAGGCCATGAAATCCGAGATAGGATCCATGTATGAAAACCAAGTATAGACTTTGGTAGACTTGCTCGTTAGACGGCAGGTCGTTGAGTACAAATGGACCTTTAGAATGAAGACAGACACTGATGGTGAATGTCACCATTTGTAAAGCACGACTTGTTGCAAAGTTGTTTGTGACAAGTTCAAGGAGTTGACTGCGATGAGGCTTTCTCACTCGTAGCGATGCTAAAAGTCTGTTGGAATTATGTTAGCAGTTGCTGCATTTTCAATTATGAAATCTGGCAGATGGATGTCAAAACATCGTTTCCTTAACGGTTTACTTAAGGAAAGGTTGTATGTGATACAACCAGAAGGTTTTGTCAGTCCTAAGGATGCTAAAAGATGAGCAAGCTTCAGTGATCCTTCTATGGACTGAAGCAAGCATCTCGGAGTTGCAATATACACTTTGATGAGGTGATCAAAGTTTCTGTAGTTTATACAAAGTTTACGAGAAACTTGTATTTGCAATAAAGTGAGTGGGAGCACTGTAGAGTTTCTGATAAGTATATGTGGTTGACATATTGTTGATCGGAAATAATGTAGAATTTCTAGAAGGCATAAAAGGTTGTTTGAAAAGTGTTTTTCAAAGGAAGACCTGGATAAAGCTACCTAATTGTTGAGCATCAAAATCTATAGAGATAGATCAAGATGCTTGATGAGACTTTCAATGAGTGCATACCTTGACAAGATTTTGAAAGAGTTCAAAATGGATCAGCCAGAGAAATAGTTCTCGTCTGATTTGTAAGGTGTGAAGTTGAGTGAGACTCAAAGCTCGACAACGGCAGAAGAAAGAGAAAGGACGAATGTTGTCCCCTATGCCTTAGCCATAGGCTCTATATTATGCCATGCTGTGTACCGCACCTATGTGTGCCTTGCCATGAGTCTGTCAAGGGGTACAAGAGTGGTCCAGGAGTGGATCACTGGACAGCGGTCGGAATTATCCTTAGTAACTAGAGGACTAAGGAAATGTTTCTTGATTATGGAGGTGATAAAGAGTTCGTCGTAAAGAGTTACGTCGATGCAAGCTTTAACACCTATCCGGATGACTAGTAGTAGCAATCTGGATACGTATAGTGGAGCAGCCATTTGGAAATAGTACCAAGTGGAGTGTGGTAGCAGTGTTTACGGTTTGACATAGAGATTTGCAAAGTACACACGGATCTAAATATCACAGACCCGTTGACTATAAGACCTCTCTCACATGCAAAGCATGATCGAGCCCCAAAACTCATTGGGTGTTAGATTCATAACAATGCGAATCACATGGTGATGTGAACTAGATTATTGACTCTAGTGCAAGTGGGAGACTGTTGGAAATATGCCCTAGAGGCAATAATAAATTAGTTATTATCATATTTCCTTGTTCATGATAATCGTTTATTATCCATGCTATAATTGTATTGATCGGAGACTTAAATGCATGTGTGGATACATAGACAAAACCATGTCCCTAGTATGCCTCTAATGGACTAGCTCGTTGATCAAAGGATGGTTAAGGTTTCCTAGCCATGGACATGAGATGTCATTTGATAACGGGATCACATCATTAGGAGAATGATGTGATGGATAAGACCCAAACTACAAACATAGCATATGATCGTGTCAGTTTATTGCTACTGTTTTCTGCATGTCAAGTATATGTTCCTATGACCATGAGCTCATGCAACTCACGGATATCGGAGGAGTGCCTTGTGTGTATCAAACGTCTCAACATAACTGGGTGGCTATAAAGGTGCTCTATAGGTATCTCCGATGGTGTTTGTTGAGTTGGCATGGATCGAGACTGGGATTTGTTACTCCGTGTGACGGAGAGGTATCTCAGGGCCCACTCGGTAATACAACATCACAACAAGCCTTGCAAGCAATGTGGCTAAGTGTTAGTCACGGGATCTTGTATTACGGAACGAGTAAATAGACTTGCCAATAATGAGGTTGAACTAGGTATGGAGATACCGACGATCGAATCTCGGGCAAGTAACATACCGAAGAACGTAGGGAACGTTATACGGGATTAACTGAATCCTTGACATAGAGGTTCGACCGATAAAGATCTTCGTAGAATATGTAGGAACCAATGTGGACGTCCAGGTCCCACCATTGGTTATTGACCGTAGAGGTGTCTCGGTCATGTCTACATAGTTCTCGAACCCGCAGGGTCTGCACACTTAAGGTTCGGTGACGTTTCGGTAGTGTAGAGTTATGTATGGTGGTGACCGAAGGTTGTTCGGAGTCCCGGATGAGATCCCGGACGTCACGAGGAGCTCCAGAATGGTCTGGAGGTAAAGATTCATATATAGGATGTCCCAGTTTGGTCGCCGGAAAAGTTTCGGGCTCATCGGTAGTGTACCGGGAGTATCGGTAGTGTACCGGGAGTGCCGGTAGTGTACCGGGGGACCTCCGGGAGGGGTATTTCGACCCCAAGAGGTCCATGGGCTGTGGGATAATAATAACCAGCCCTTAGTGGGCTGGGAAAACAGCCACAAAGGCCCATGGCGCAGGAGAGAAAGTCCTAAAGCAGAAAGTGGAAAATCAGCCAATAGGAGGCAATCCTACTCCAACTAGGATTGGAGGTGAAGTAGGATTGCTCCCACCTCCTATTTCGGCCGACCCAAAGGCCTTGGCTGCCTCTTCTCTCCTCTCCTCCTATATATACTAGTGGATTGGGTGGTTTTTGGACATAATTTCCGGCCACGTGCTACCCGTTCCACCGGTGCATAGTTTCTCCTCTAGATCATTTTTCCGCAGCGCTTAGGCGAAGCCCTGCCGGAATCACTCCACCACCATCACCGGAGCGCCGTCACGCTGCCGGTGAACTCTCTCTCCTCTCCACCTCCTCTCGCTGGATCGAGATGGTGGAGATCGTCATCAAGCTGCACGTGTGCTGAACGCGGAGGTGCCGTCCGTTCGGCGCTAGATCGGAAGGACCGTGATCGAGATCGCGAGACGGTTCGTGATGAGATCGCGGAACGGATCGTGATGAGTTCGCGGGATAGATCGTGACCAAGATCGTGAGACGGATCGTGATGAGATAGCAGGACGGATCGTGATGAGTTCACGGGACGGATCGTGATTGGATCGCGGGACGGATCGTGATGAGATCGCGGGACACTCGGCGATTTGGATCACGAAGATGTTCGACTACACCAACCGCGTTTCTTAACGCTTCCCGCTTAGCGATCTACAAGGGTACGTAGATCCACTCTCCCTCTCGTAGATGCTCATCACCATGGATAGGTTTGCGTGTGCGTAGGAAAATTTTTGTTTCCCATGTGACGTTCCCCAACAGTTCTTCATGATCTTCATGGAGATCTATCCGATGTAATACTCTTTTGCGGTGTGTTTGTCGAGATCCAATGAATTGTGGGTTTATGTTCAGATTATCTATGAATATTATTTGAGTCTTTTCTGAATTCTTATATGCATGATTTCATATCTTTGCAAGTCTCTTTGAGTTATTGGTTTGGTTTGGCCAACTACATTGGTAATTCTTGCAATAGGATAAGTGCTTAGTTTTGGGTTCAATCTTGCAGTGTCCTCACCCAGTGACAAAGTAGGGGTAGCGAGGCACGCATTGTATTGTTGCCATCGAGGATAAAAAAGATGGGGTTTTCATCATATTGCTTGAGTTTATCCCTCTACATCATGTCATCTTCCCTAATGTGTTACTCTGTTCTTCATGAACTTAATACTCTAGATGCAGGCAGGAGTCGGTCGATGTGTGGAGTAATAGTAGTAGATGCAGAATCGTTTCGGTCTACTTGACATGGACGTGATGCCTATATGCATAATCATTGCCTTGGATATCTTCATAATTATTCGCTTTTCTATCAATTGCTCGACAGTAATTTGTCCACCCACCATAATACTTGCCATCATGAGAGAAGCCTCTAGTGAAACCTATGGCCCCTGGGTCTATTTTCCATCTTATACTTTCAGATCTAAAACCAAAAATACCAAAAATACCTTGCTGCATTATTTTTACCTTTTGTTTTACTTTCCGTTCAAGTAATCTATTCTATCTACCTCTATCAGATCTCATCCTTGCAAGTAACCGTGAAGGGATTGACAACCCCTTTATAGCATTGGGTGCAAGTGTTTGATTCTTTGTGTAGGTACATCTATTTGGGACTTGCTTGTATCGCCTACTGGATTGATACTTTGGTTCTCAACAACTGAGGGAAATACTTATCTACTTTGCTGCATCACCCGTTCCTCTTCATGGAAACCAACGCATGCTCGAGAAGTAGCAAAGATCATATGTTCAGATCCTTTATGATAATTAATACTTCTCTGATCTTGAACATGAACATGTTTCGTGAGTAGTTACGTTTGTTCCTGAGGACATGGGATAAGTCTTGTTATAAGTAATCATGTGAATTTGGTATTCGTTCGATATTTTGATGAGATGTATGTTGTCTCTCCTCTAGTGGTGTTATGTGAACGT
Organism: Hordeum marinum; assembly: GCA_022496015.1. NCBI lineage: Eukaryota > Viridiplantae > Streptophyta > Magnoliopsida > Poales > Poaceae > Hordeum > Hordeum marinum. Next base: position 448,874,954 of record CM039676.1, read on the forward strand.
CGATTACATAACACTTCACCATTATTTGGTCCTAGGGGAAGGCATTGGAAAGTAATAAATAGATGATGGGTTGCTAGAGTGACAGAAGCTTAAACCCTAGTTTATGCGTTGCTTCATAAGGGGCTGATTTGGATCCACAAGTTTCATGTTATGGTTAGATTTATCTTAATTCTTCTTTCGTAGTTGCGGATGCGTGCGAGAGGGGTTAATCATAAGTGGGAGGTTTGTCCAAGTAAGGTCAGCACCCAAGCACCGGTCCACCCACATATCAAATTATCAAAGTAACTAACACGAATCAAATGAGCATGACGAAAACTAGCTTGACAGAAATTCCCATGTGTCCTCGGGAGCGCTTTGTCTTATATACGAGTTTGTCCAGGCTTGTCCTTTGCTACAAACAGGATTGGGCTACCTTGCTGCACCTTTGCTACACTTTTTACTTGTTACTCGTTACGAATCATCTTATCACAAAACTATCTGTTATCGATAATTTCAGTGCTTGTAGAGAATACCTTACTGGAAACCGCTTGTCATTTCCTTCTGCTCCTCATTGGGTTCGACACTCTTACTTATCGAAAGGACTACGATAGATCCCCTATACTTGTGGGTCATCATGACCGCATATCTTTATGGGTCACTAGATTCGGACATATATATGAAGGTTCCTAACGGAATCTATGTCCCGAATAACAGTGCAAAACGCAACATGTATTGTGTAAAGCTGAATAAGTCATTATATGGCTTAAGACAGTCGGGACGGATATGGTACAACGACTCAGTGAGTTCCTTCTTTAGAAAGGTTACTCCAATAGCACTGATTGCCCATGTGTTTTCATCAAGAAATCCTCTACATGATTTTGCATCATTTCTGTGTATGTTGATGATCTCAACATCATTGGCAACACACCAGACATTGATGAAGCACGCAATCATCTAAAGATGGAATTTGAGATGAAGGATTTGGGTAAAACCAAATTTTGTTGAGATATTCAACTTGAGCACCTTCACTCAGGAATCATGGTACACCAAGCTGCCTATATCCAGAAAATATTGGCGAAATTCAATATAGACAAATCCTATCCATCTAAAACTCCTATGGTGGTTCGATCTCTAGACGTAGAGAAAGATCCGTTCATACCGAGAGATGATGGAGAAGAGGTGTTGGGACCTGAAGTTCCATACCTCGATGCCATTGGAGCGCTTATGTATCTTGCAAATTGCAAAAGACCTGATATTGCATTTGTAGTGAATCTACTTGCTAGACATAGCGCAGCTCCCACCAAACGTCATTGGTCTCGAGTGAAGAATATATTTCGATATCTCCAAGGCACAAAGGATCTTGGCCTATTTTTCCAGTTCCAGAGAATCAGGACTCTGGTATGATTGGATATGCAGATGCCGGCTATTTGTCTGATCCCCAATAATGCCAGATCTCAGGCCGGTTTTGTGTTCATACATGGTGGTACTGCTATATCATGGAAGTCTTCAAAACAAACTCTGGTGGCAACATCTACCAATCATTCTGAAATAATTTCATTATTTGAAGCATCACGTGAATGTGCATGGCTTCGCAGAATGATAAAGCACATACAATAGTCACGTGGATTTGGTTCGATAGAATCACCCACCATTATCTATGAGGATAACACGACCTATGTTGCACAGATGCAAAACAGGATACATCAAGAGTAATATCACTTAGCATATTTCTCCTAAATGCCCCCCCCCCCAACAATCTTCAGAAAAGCGGGGAAATAAGCATTCTGCAAGTCAAATCACATGACAACCTTGCTGATTTATTTACCAAGTCTCTACCAAGTTCTACATTCCAAAAATATGTTCGTGGAATTGGTATGCGACGACTTAGGGACTTGCAGGCGTCAGGGGGAGTCTCTTGTTGAGATATAATTGTTTTATGACATCACATTACGCTATCTCTTTTGAGTTAATGTTTCAGGTTCTCATCAAGTTTTCATGAAGAACTTTTTGGAGAAGAATCTTTTGAGATGATAGCCCTACCTGGATGATCGTGAGACGACTCTACATGGTCAAGCATAGATTAGGGGAAATGTTAAGATTAATTACAAATGTAATTAGGATAAATCTTCCCTTGACCAACCGCCGTGCGGTTGCCTCCCGCTCGGACGCATCTGTTGATGGAACCGACGTCTGTCCGAATCGTCGTGTCCCTTCAGGCCATATAAATGGTCTCCTGTAACCATCGATCAGACATTCAATCATTGTTGATTCTCAATAGATCCGACCAGGCCACTGGGGTCGGGATCAGCCATACCATTTCACGAAATATTTATTTATTTGTGATTGATATTGGTTGTATTTTACGTGTTGAATGGTAAAAAGATCAATATCAATCACATTTGTTATTCCGGATGTTACACCTTCTTATGCCCTTTCATGTTCACTGTTATTGATATCATAACAGAGTTCATCTCCATTGAGCTTTCCTCCGTGACTTTATCTACAGCCCCAACATAACACTATACACATGGCACATCCGGCTACTTCATCTGGTATACTTACATCCTCTACAAATGAAAGTCAGGAGCCGTGGCATCAAGCATTGATCATTATGTACAGCACAAACCGTGGTCGCCATAGCTCAGTGGTATGTGTACAGAGCACCCCGCCTGCGTGCATGAGCATGGCGCACGGCGCGCTCAGCCGGCCGGCGTTCATCTGCTCCTTCTCCTCTCGAGCATCTCGCCGAACTCCTCGTCGGTGGCCTTGAGCATGTCCGGCAGCGGCAGGTCGACGCCGGCGGCGGCGGCGGCGCGGTGCCGCGGCGCGATCCGCTTCTCGAGGCTGAAGGTGAAGTACTGCGGGAAGGCCTTGACGTCCTCCACGCCGCCGCCCATCTCCTCCACCAGGTACTCGAACTTGGGCTTGTAGTTCCTCTCCACGTTGAAGGTGAAGAGGGCCGGGCACCGGAGCGCCATGGCCACGACGTCGTCCCGCGACATGCCCAGCCCGGCCAGGTACTCCAGCTTGGGCGCCATGGTGCGCTCCACGCTGGAGACGAGGAGGATGGGGTCCTGGAACGCGAGCGCGCGGTTGTCCCGGAAGCCGAGGCGGCGGAGGTAGATGAGCGCCGGCCGGAGCTGGTCGCGGACGCTGCAGGCCAGCACGCGCGGGCACTTGACGACCACGCGGCGGTAGGCGGTCTCCGGCACGCCGAGGTCGTCGGTGAGGAAGTCGAAGACGGGGCGGAGGTCGGCGCGGACGCTGGCGGTGAGCACCGACGGGCACATGCCGAAGACGCGGCCCAGGTCCTTGAAGTGGAGCCCGCGCGACTGCAGGAAGGTCACCACCGCGTGGATGGACTCCGGCGCCGCGTCCCGGAGCGCCGGGTTCAGCGACAGCGCGCGCCCGTAGTCCACCCCCATCAGCTCCAGGCTCAGGATCTTGTCCCGCATCGCCGACGGCAGCTCCGGCAGGTGCAACGACAGCGCCTCCGCCGGCATCATCGACTCTGTGTTCTCTACCGTCGTCGGCAGGGCGGTCACCGCCGCAGCCGCAGCCGGCGGCGACTTCGTTGGCTGCACGGTGGTGATCGCCGCGGCGGCGGTGGAAGGGAGCTTGGCGGAGGAGGGCAGGGAGTGGGGCTTCGCCACCGGGAGGGACGTGGAGGCATAGAAGCTGCAGAGCGGCATTGTCGCTTACGGCCGGAGCTTCTTTCCCAAAGCTTCTTTTGATTTGATTTGGAGGTTGGGAGACTGGAGAGGGGAAGACGATGATGGGGTGCAGCGAAGTGGAATCTCATCCACTTCTCTATCCCATCGTTGGCGATGACATGGCGCGCTGGGTGCTGCTCATTGGGTGGTCAGATTTTGAACCAGAAAGAGACTCGGCAGTAGCTCCAACAGAGACAAACATGGGATATTCAATTTTTTTTTTGTTATAAATGAAAGCGAAAAGGTCTGAAAGATATTTTTTCATCACTGAAAGTGAAGTGAGTATTCTGTGGGTTTGAACAAAATTCTTTATTCTCAAGGTCAAGGGTGACTCATGCTAAATATATTTTCCTTCCCCAAGAATATAAGCATTGTCTTACAAGTTTAAACTGGGGGTGAACAACAATCAATTCACTTGCAAAATTCAGCAAATGTTCCTTTTGGTACGAGGATGACGAGTTGAATCGACTCTTCGGGTATAAACACAGTAAAACCACCGGAACAACATGTATCGAATTGCCGGAGAACATAGGCAACAATCTACCGACTAGCTCAAATGGATTATTAACTGGTTTTCTTCCTCCGATGCCAAACCTAATTCAGGAAGGGTACAGCAGGCAGCAGCAGCACTGCACGTAAACAAGCACCCGGATGCGCCAATCTGGAACTTGGCCGAATGCTATGCATGTTTGAGAAGCAGGTGGACGAAACGAGCTGGCTGGGTATGAAGGAGCTTCGCTCAGCATTTCCCATGGCTTTTGTTCACCAGCTTGCGGTTAGAAGCTGCTTGATCGTCCTGCGCCATACAAAGACCGAAGTTCTGTGAGGATAATTTGGTGCACAAGGAAACATACTGTGTGAGCGGTTCAACTCTGCAAGCCGCACTGGTGGGGCCTCTCAGATGTCACAGCTAAATGCAGATCACTTACTCCAGGTTTTGAAATGTGGATAACAGCTAACACCTTTCAATGTTTTATGGTGAACTCCGAAGAGGTGCAAAGAAGAAGAAATGAAGATGGGCATGACAAAAATTACCATATTTAGCGAGGCAGCAGACTCAGACCGCATAGTTTGATTTTGAGACTGACCAAGAGACTGGAACGTATCAAGTGCATCAACAGTTAGCTGCCAGCCAGAAAGTTGTGAACTGCCTGAGCTGGAACTAGCATCATAACAGCAAGCTGCTGCAACAGTTCCATTGACCCATGGACAGTAACTGTTGTGATGCTTAACAGGGTCAAAATCTGGAAGACCTGGTTCATAGTCGTTTTCTCCGTTTGTTGCTCCTGAGAAACAAATAATAGTATCAATATGAGCAAAAGGCAGATAACCAAGCAGAAAAACAGTAGAATAAGCACATTAAAATGTGTAAGAAATAATAAAAACATGTGATTTAGACTGTGGGGAGCAGTTGCTATAGGATGACATATATATTGCTGGAATAGCAGGTGCTAAAACCGATCTGAGATCGATACCAGCTGTGCTGAAGCCTTAGCGGCTGCTCCTTGGTCACAAAAAATCACTTTGAACAACTTCAATTTCAAAGGAAGCATGGCTAGCAAGTACCTCTACCAGTCGAATAACCACAGTTTAGTAGGAAAACATAGCATGAAGTCACAAAAATTAACGCAACTTCCCCTCTCCCCCCCCCCCCCCCCCCCCCCCCCCAAAAAAAATATGTATAGAAATATCATTTAGGTTATCTGTAGTAAGAAACAGGGCTGATGATAATTACCCAATCCATTCTGCAGATCATAATGCAACCCTTGATCATCAGTAGTCACTGCTTTGCCAGCCTGAGTCACTTCCTCTTTAGATGCATCCAAACCAGCATACACCCCAGCATTGCAAGAGAGAGAAGGATGCATGCTGCTTTCATGACCAATGGCATGCCCTATCTTTTTTCCACTCTCACCAGAATCAGCTTTATTAGAACCAAAATATTTTGATCCACTGTCAGCACGGCCTGCTGAACGGAACACAATATCTTGGCTGTCTCCATGAGGTTCTTCCCGATCAACTTCTTCAGGTACAAACTCATCCATCAATCCAGGCCCTGGAACTGATTCACCAGTATGGCCCATTGTCTCAGTAAGGTCAGTAATAGGTTCTGCATCACCTACACCACTCTCAGTTCTTTGCACAGATACATCAATGCCATGAATTTCAGCCTCGTCACTAGCACCCATGCCAACACTTCCACCACTGATTCCTAAGCTAAGTTGATCCCTTGCAAAAGCAGGAGTTGTACCTGCATTAAGGACTTCCTCCCCTTCATTAGTACTGCTTCCTCCTATCTCCCTTCCGTCACTTCCAGCAGCAGGTTGTGCACAAGCACTTTGCTGTGCTTGGTTGCTATCGTTGAGATCAAAGGCATCATTCATTTCAATATTCCTGTGCCCACTAGATGAAGGCATATTAATATCTATACCAGCATCTGGATGGTACTCAACACTCTCCATTGAATCTTCATCAGCGCTGCGAACATCCATTGCGATAACAGAAGACGCCCTCATAGAATCTCTAGCAGATGGATGCTCAACAGGAGCCAGACCAACAGCTCTGGAGTGACCGAACATACTAATATCCACATCCAAGTCAAAGCACAAGTTTCTACTAGGACCAGCTCCAGAAGATGGAAGATTGGCATCAAAAAAGTTGAACCCACGGGATTTTTTATTCTTGGTGTCTGAATCTTGCACGTCATCGTCAACTTCTTCACCATCACGATCAATGACAGTTCCTTCTATGCTGTCAGCATGTCGAACCCCGTCTTGTGGCTTGTCAGCTGTGCTCCCACCTTCCTCAAGGTTACGCTTCCGCGAGCTTGGACCCCGAGACTCATATGATGTTGCACGATCACCAACTTCACTTCCAGCGGGCTGTGCAATCATCAGATCTCTTCCCATTCCTCCATTACAACACTCAGATGCAACAGCCATTGAAGAATGAAGTGGCGGTAGTCCTCCAGCCATCGATAGATTAAGGTCTACTCCAGCGCTTGATACTAATTTCCCCTCATAAGTTGCTGCTTCATCACGTCCTTCAGCTTGATCTCTTACCACCCCATCATTAACCCATCCATTGATCCCACTGGCTGCGCTAATTCCACGCGTCAGTGTTAGCTTTTTGCCTGTTTCTGGTGCATCAGTGTTATTTGGACTAAAACGAGTAGGACGTGACACAGATCTGAAGTCCCAGATCCTAACTGTAGCTCCACACAGGCTACAATCTAATAAAGGTGAGCTCATGCTGCATCCTGAATCTTTGAGGGGTATTTTGCCTTTTCCTTTATGTTTCTTGGCTGATGCAGAGAATGAACTTTTCTGATGTTCAACAAGGGGGGAATAGAACATTTCATCTGGTTCATTTGAAAGTGCATTTCTAGCTGAGTGGGTTGAGTTTTCTTCACAGTCCTGAACATTTGGAAGCCATCTAGGCTCCCATCCACAAAGGCTTATAAGCTTCTGCGCCTAGAAAGTAAAACAGGATAAATGTTTAAATTAAAGGAAGATACAGGCATCCAATAATACTACACTGGTGCACAAATCACACACATATACGAGAAACAGAAAAACATACTCTTGAGTAGCCACAAGAAGAACCTTGATGGATGTCGACTCCTGGTGTATTCTCAGCTTTGTAACCCAGCTCCCCAGATAAGAAGCTAATCGATTGGGTTAATAGGCGGTTAATCTGAGCGGCCCTTGTCAACCTCATGTTCTCAATTGCAGATGGAGCAATCACAGGAAGAGAGAGAAACTGCAGAAGTCCATCACATCGATCTTTAAAACCTCCAATAAGCGCTGACTGTGTAAGGTGGAGCTGAACCAAGCTATCAGCACAGCTATTGCCCTTCCAGGGGCAGCTATTCTTGTGTGATGCATCAAGCTGCCCCGCAAAGGCTTCTCCGGCTTTTGTAACTAATAGAGAACACAAAAAGAGAGGTTTCACAGCTGAATAAAATTCAGTTTGCAAAGGGACGGCGTACAACAAATTTCTTTCCAGCCTAACACAACAGCAAGACATGAATAACATCAGTGAGACTTATGTTACCGTTGATGCTATGTAATGTTGTCAGTTGTCACTTACTTTATCAAAACAATGGCAGGTGTTAATCAGTAAATTAAACTGTTAAATATTAATAATTGTGAAGCAAGAGTGACCTGTAGATATATTTTTAATCAGCAAGGAGCACAACATACCAAGGCTCATGTAAAATTTGAAGCTATTATTATACCAAATCAAATCTATTTAGTTAGACTGAAAGGTGAAAATACTGACATCTGCAGATGCACAAATCAGATAGGTGGCAAGCATAAGTGCATTGCTAGCCGCTACATAGTTGAATGCATAATTTCTTGATTAACGAATGCGAGGTAAATTTAAGTTCATGTCAGATGGATATACATCAAAAGGATAATACTTTCAAAGTAAAGATATTTAAAAGATGGTGGTGAATGCATTGCTTTTTACCACTAGGGCAGTGTAGCATGAAGAGATCTGTGTACCAGGACATAGCAATACCAGCTACTTCTCAAACAAATGTAGTTTCAGCAAAATCACATACCTTCAGTTGGGGACCAGGATGCCAGTGCACTGAATATAAGATGCGCACTGCATGATTCACATTCAATTTTGTCCATATCAACATTTACCCAGCCTCTTTGAGCACAAACCAATGAACTAGCAGCCTGCAAAAGTTAATTTCAGCATATCTTATGATGGCAGGAGTAGGATTTTCTTAAATAGTCCACAATGTTATTCTAATTTGAACCAAATAAAAAACACCAAAATGCAAATTATACAGCTAACAAAGAAAGGAACTGTGGCCTTGATCAATTCAGTGTTAACTAAACTAGCGATAAACATCATAAGTGATATCATAGGAATAGTCTGCCTGTGCTTATGGATTTAGGTTACCATGAGTCCATGATTATAATTTATTGCGAACTAAAATATAAAAGCAAAGTTAACACAGCATGGCATTCAGAAGTTGTATCTTGATAAAAATGTTAAATTCCCATAAACAAGAAAGAAGAGACAACCTTCGGCTTAGCATCCCAAGTTGAAGGCTTGAATGTTGCCAGTCGACGAAGTAAGTCTCCACGCTCCCATGGTCTACAAGATGGTGCAGAATCCAAAGCAGTTCCAGCCGCATCAAAGCTATGAGCAGGCCCATATGCATGTGGTGCAACATGTGATGAGGAATCAACCCTGGAAGCCTGTCTGCTACCCAGCCAATCTATGCTTACTATATTAAGTTGCATAGCAGGTGATGAGGCACCAGCAGAACTGAAAAAGGAAAAGAGGGTTCAGTGCAAGCAATTGAAAGTTAGGAGTTTATGAGAAGACTCTAAATAAAGTATTGGCCGCCTGGCGAACCCTAAATTGCAAAAGGATGATACTGAAATAAGTTTTTTCCTCCAAACAAATCTATGGGGCAAAAACACTTGTAAAGCTTTAAGAATTCTAACAAACAGAAATAGCAGCACTGCAGACCCAGGTCTGAGAAACTAACGTCCCTCGAAAAGGACTGAGCAATTTGGCATCGCAAGCTCCAAGAATATCATAAGGTTCTGTATCATCCAGTTCCAATGGCACAGTGCATCATTTTTTTCCCACTTTACAGAGGCAACGACCATTAGACAACACAGACTAGGGACAGAACAACTGATGCCGAAGGCACGGCAGCTGGTTTGTTATCAAGATGCTCACTTGCTCAGGACTCTGCTGAAACCCCAGTTCAGGATGGCGAGGTACCTCTTTTTGATGATTTCATATGTGCAATATGGCTAGTTGCGTTTGCACGCGGTCTCTTCAGCTGGTGGTACTTTTCCTGTATGGCTGTACGATAGTGCTACTAGGTTTTTGCGCTGTAGCTTGTAATCGAGAAACACTGCAATCAGCGCATGCGTTGGACCCGACAATCCTTTTCCTTACTCCTTTCTAAACTAGTTGGATGTTATTTCATCATCATAACACAATGAGGTGATCTCCGTTCAAAGAAAATAAAGTACTAGAAAAATACACAGCAAAACCCCTATATTTTCACACACTAGGTATGAATTGAGCAACCAAATATCTTCTGCTTAGACCTAAAAACAATCATGTAGTATCCCATAGGACTATAGGAGAGTGACAACGTGATGGCTGCAGATCATACCCCTCCTACTACCCAATGGTTTAATCGAACATTTATACACAGGTCTGCTACCCCGCGAACACCACCTACGATCCTACCCTAGGTCTCCGCAGGAATCGTGCCCAAAACAAATCCAGCTTCCGTCTCGATTCGGCGAATCTACCACCAGGAGAGGGGGGAGCCGAGGAGCGACGGAGACCGTACCTGGCGACCGGGGTGGGCGGCGGCGACGACGACCGGACGACGGCGAACTGCGGCTCGGCCGCCGCCCCCGACGAGCTCCTCACCTCCTCCCGCATCTTCTCTCTCTCGCTCGCTCTGGCGCCTCTCGCTCCTCCCTCTCCTGCGGCGAAATGGGGAAATGAGCTCCTGACCGCGACGCGCAGAGCGAATTAACGGCGGTGCCACCGGTCGTTAGCCCCGTCTCACGCCGTCAACCTCACGGCCCGCCGCCCATTCAACCCAAAGCCTACACTACTACGTGGGCTGTACATGGGCCCCACCTTTGCGGGCTATCCACCGGGCCAAGCCGAGGCCTGTATTCCTCGTCACTCTCTCTCTCTCCGTGCTGACCTGACCCATGGGCTTTCCCACCTGCAGCATCTCTTCTTCTTCTCCGGCTCCTGTCCCCCGATCTCTCCTCCGCGACCTGCTCCGATACCCTGCGAAGTACGGACTCCGGCGAGCGGAAGGGGCTTCTGAGGCGAGGTCGCGGGCGTGATGGACGAGGCGGGCACCTCGGCCTCCGCAGGCTCCGCCCCGCGCGGGAGGCGCCCGGCGAGATCGGGAGGTGAGCCAGGTTTTGACCACGCCGATTCGGTCGCTGATGAGCTGTGTAGTGCCTCCATCTGATCGAGCAGGTGGCTCCGTATGCTAGGGCTGGTAGCTGTCTGCGATCTCGAGAAATTTGTGCGACAAAATGCTCTTAGCTGCTATGGATTTACCTCTGCGTGTTACGGTGGTGCTTGACTTTATTAGGTGTGGGCATGCTATGTTAGTGTGTTATAATCTAGTGATGCAATAAGTCATCCACATCATCATCTAGGTCGACGGAGATGCAAGTGTTGATGCGGTATCAAATTTGCTGAAGTTGATTATTAGACAACGAGACAGCGCTTAAATATTATAAGTTTCTCTCCTCCTGATGCTATCTAGGTTGATCATGTTGCTTTTGCAGTATTCTATAAATTCACCCAGCAGGATCTTCCAGCTTGGAAACCGGCAATGACACCAGGATACGTAAGCTGGCACTGACACTAAATATATTTTACATATGACATGAAGTATTTGCATAGTACCTTATATGGCATTACTTCCGTTGTGGCAGGTGATAGCCATTTTCTTGATAATTGGGATTATTTTTGTACCGGTTGGACTAATTTGTCTTCAAGCTTCAAACAGAGTAATTGATTTCCTTTCTGTCTGATAGTTGGTCACGAGATCTTATGGGTTTCACCTCTAGCCTATCCCAACTTGTTTGGGACTAAAGGCTTTGTTGTTGTTGTTGTTGTTCTGTCTGATAGTTGCTGAATTGGCATTAGTTTGGTTGTCATGCTAAATGTGCACTCCTGCTCTGGGTGTGCAGGTTTCAGAAATCGTTCACCGTTATGATATTGATTGTGTACCTAATGCTTACATAAGCAATAAGCAGGCCTATATCAAAGACAGCTCGATTTCGAAGAAATGTATTCAGAAAGTGAAGGTAGTGTCTTATCAGATCTAACCAGACCTTATTTCTCCTATTTACTTGTCATCTGACTACTAAAGTCTGGACTATAGTTTCTTTGTATAACTGAGTGGGTTCAGTTTGGGACTTTAAGATTACAGCAGGCACATATTACAGTTTTTATTGTCCTATCTTCCTGATATTTCTATTACTTAATTATATGTTAATTCTTCAGAAAAATGTTGAGACTTGAGAGTGTATATTTACAGGTTCAATACCATATGAAAGCTCCAATTTATGTGTATTATGAACTCGACAACTTCTACCAGAATCATCGTAGGTAATTATACAACTGGTCAATTTACTTGTCAGTGTCTTACAAGATGAAACACTATGTCCTCTCTTGCTGAAGAAAAGTAAGCTGTTAATGCTGAACAGGTATATCAAAAGTAGAAGTGATAAGCAACTGCGCCGTGGGTTGGAATACACTGATAGCTCCTGCAGTCCGATAGAGCGGAGCAACGGCCTTCCAATTGTTCCATGTGGATTGATTGCCTGGAGCTTGTTCAATGATACTTATGATTTTACCCGTGGATCCATGGGAATAATGGTTGATAGGAAAAATATCTCATGGAGAAGTGATCGGGAACATAAGTATGGCAAGGATATCTATCCTTTCAACTTTCAGAATGGATCCTTGATTGGAGGAGGAAAACTTGACCCTGATATACCAGTGAGTACTAATATATCTAGAATGTTGTTGGTTGCTCATGCAACAGTCTACATTTTTCCTTATGAAGACAAGTTAATGCTAGTTTTCTTCCATGTTAACTAAACAACCGGTGCCTTTTTGCCAGCTAAGCAATCAGGAAGATCTTATTGTGTGGATGCGCGCAGCTGCTCTTCCACAGTTTCGGAAACTGTACGGAGTCATCAAAGAGGATATACAGGCTGATGAAACCATTACCATGCACATAACAAACAATTACAATACCTACAGCTTTGGTGGAAAGAAAAGCCTGGTTCTTACAACATCAACCTGGCTAGGTGGCAAGAATGACTTTCTTGGATATGCATATCTTATCACTGGTTCCTCGAGCATTTTCTTGTCCATTCTCTTTGCTCTGATCCATGTGAAAATCCCAAGGTAATCGATAAGGTGAATGTTTGGAATTATCCTTTGTGACCATCTTCTACTTCGTCCATCTCTCTATTAGAGTGTGTTGTCTGAAGCCGATAAATACTAGGGTTAATTGGTTTTATGCCACTCTCCAATTCACAGGTTGCACTTATGCCATTACAAAAACAGAGCTTGAGGATATGCCACTCTATCTTTCCAATACCTCCTCCTATGGCATTTTCATCAATACAAGAGAATAACGGTTAAAGAAATAGGTGTATTTCAGTGTATACTTCAGTATTGACCATAATAACCCTGTGTTTATATTTCGGTCGCATTTTCGGGTGTTTGGGGCGCCAAAAAATTCAAAATTTTCAAATTTTGTCAAAAATTTGAACTTCTCAGAAAAATCTGAAAAAATTACAGAAAATCAAAAACACTAAAACGAGTGTACTGTTCTAATTTGAGCCATTTCTGGGCAGATTTGCATCGATAAACTGACATTTTCTGTTCTGTCCAGAAATTTGTCAAATTTTGGCCGAAAATTCAAACTTCTCAGAAAAATCTGAAAATTTTACAGAATATCAAGAACACTAATATGAGTCTACTGTTCTAATTTGAGCCATTTCTGGGCACATATGGTCTGTTAAACAGAGGTGGAAAGTACTGTACAGAAAATTTCAGCAGCATTTCCCCACAATTTGTCACAGATTTTCAATCAGAATTTAGACATGTTCATAGATAGGATAACAAGCACAATTTAAGAAGTTCACACCATAATAGTTCATGAAAGAAGTACCAAAATAAACAAAATAACAAGCAAAATTTGAACACGTTCATATATAGGATAACAATCACAATTGAATCAGCCACCAAGCCAATAGAAGAGGCTTCTTTTTGCACCATATGCAGGCTGCAGTGCTGGAGGTGAAGGTGGCGGAGGTATAACAGGCGCAAATGGAACATTCTTGTTTGTTTTCTTCCCCGTGGATGTACTCTTCTTCGCCGGGGTCTTTTTCTTGGCTTTCTCTTTTGTTGCAGCGTTCTTCACAGGAGTTTTTTTCTTGGCCTTAACAGGGGTCTTTTTCTTGGCCTTCATGGGGGTCTTTTCCTTGGCCTTCACAGGGGTCTTGTTTTTGGCCTTCTCTTGTGTTGCAACGCTGGGCTTTTGTGGAGATGTTCTATCCCTTTTCCTGCATCAAAAACATATGGTTTAGATTGGGTACTAACATAGTAAGACAAGTGCAGCAATTTACCTTATAAGGTTGATAAGGATTTCATCATCTGATGCATCACCATCTGCTGTAGCAGCTGCTTCATCATCTTTCTTCCTGCAATACAAACACAAATCAATTTTAGGATATAAAAAGTTATGAAAAAGAAATTCAGAAACACATGTATCCACAGGGTCACCTTTTCTTTGTCGATAAAGATGGATCTGGTTCATCTATAGGTATATCATCATCTATTGCCACATATTTAGGATCAGGAACCTTGCATGTCTTCTCCATGTGCCCAGGTTCCTTGCATCTCTTACACTTCACTATTTTCCTTTCAGGTTCTAGCCATCCTCTAATTCTTTGAACTCTTGGCCTACCAGCCACTGCCTTCTGTAAAGGCGGGTGCACCTTGAATCCCAAATCCACATGTATCCACTGTTCTCCCAGCATATGTTGCCTTGAACTTTTCCACAAAGTAGTAATCATCCACATATGTCGCAATCTCAGCCCCATTAATGCTACAAATGAATGCAAGGGTGTGCAGGCATGGCTTTCTAGAAACTTGCCAAACTCTACAAGTACATGTGCGATTTTGTAAGTTGACAATGTGCCTTTTGGCAATTTGACATCCAGCAAAGTAACTTCTGCGTCATGTTCAGTGGTCCAAAGAATCTTGTTTTGGCCAATGGTTTTGCTAAGTGCATTTAGCTGCTTAATGACACGAGGAAGAATTCTACTCTAGTCTTTCACCTATCTGTCTTCTAAGACAAAACTTCTCCATGACAAGCTCCCTGTATATATCAAAAAGGTTGCAAATATTGAGGCCTTTGAAGTCTTTTATTTGCTTGTTGAAACTCTCAGATACGTTGTTTGTCAAATAGTCAACCTTGCTGGCTTCACGGTTGCCTCATGCACTCTCGGTTTTCACGGTTAGGGAACACAAGCTGAATTGTTGTTTCTAATCCTTTGCATGCATCACTAGAAATAACAAGTCCAGGTAGGGAACCTATAGCTCTATGCAATTGTTTCATGAACCATTCTCAATTGTCATTAGTTTCTGAGTCAAAAACAGCAATGGCTACATAATATAACCAGTTGTGCCCATCTACAGAAGTTGCTGATGCTAATTGTCCCTTAAATCTCCCATATAGTGTCGTCGAGTCCACACCAACATAAGGCCTACACTAATTGTCCCTTAAATCTCCCATATAGTGCCGTTGAGTCCACACCAACATAAGGCCTACAACCAGCTAAGAAACCACACCAACATAAGGCCTACAACCAGCTAAGAAACCATCGATGCAAGGCTTGAATGCAACAAACATTCTGTTGAAGTGATATTTATTCCCATTTTTCAGTAGCTCTATCTCTACAATGCTCCCTGGGCTTTTTTTCAATCTCAGCTTTCTAATTAAAAAGCAATGGAAAACTATCTTCATAACTACCATGCATTTGATCAAGTGCTACTTTCATACCATACCAAGTCTTGTTGTACTCCAGCTTGATGTTGTACTCATCTTCTAGCTTTGCTCTAGCATCTTTTGCACCAACACCGGGATTTTTCTTCACCCAATCCCAATCCTATCAGCAATCCATCCCCGAGAAGCCATTTTGCAATTCAACAACTTCTGTGTTGGACAATTGTGCTCAAATGGGAGTGTTTTTATCTGCAAATGAGGAAACAGCTACATAAGTGAAGTGCAGCAAGTGAAGTGCAACAAAAAAAATCTTGCAAATAAATACCAGGCATGAAAACAACCCATACCATGGCGGTTTTACCATCATGCGGTACTGATGCATGTATGCGCCATTTACATGTTTCATGTGCACATTGAGCAATAAACCTAGTGGTTTCCGTTTTGATTTTAGCCAACTTAAACCCCAACAATAATAGCTCGCTGCCTTATAGCTTTTCTGCAAGCCACAATGTCAGGAAAAAGAGCCCCAACTCTGATGTCTGGGTTCTCAGGGCCATGCACCACACTATACCCAGCAGGGTGAGTGTCAGCCACCTCTTCCTTTTCATGGTGTGCAAACACATGACCATCATCCTCTTCCACCTGAACGTCGTCGGCCTTCTCAACACATGTTGCCGAGACATCCACATGGACATCATACATGTACTCGTCATCTACTCCTACATACTCCTCAACTATGTCAAATGGATCAGTTTCTATAGCCGAGGTAGATGGAACCACTGGAGCAGATTGTTTTAGTGGCGAGGTTGACTGAGATGCTGCATTTTTATTAGGAGTTAGAGGGCACCCTTGGAAGCCAGCCAGCAACACATCATTATCAGGAATTGTTGGCTCAGGCACATACTCAACATTGTCAAGCATAGGTCGAACAAGAGTTGTCAAGCACAACAACTGAAAGTGTCAGCCTCCTCTCTGCTCTATACATGTCAAACATCAGATGAAATTCTTCTGTTTGAGTTAGTTTAACATCTTGTGCCATTATCATGTTAAAATACCACACGGTGATACTCTGATCCCTGCCAACTCTCAACTCTGAACTTAACCCATCCATAAGCACATCCATCGTGAAATCATCACAGTTCACATTCCAACTATTTTTTCCCTTCACATATGATTTCCTACCGCTGGATTCCTTAAGCACAAATCCTTCAACAACAATGTCTAAATTAAATGTATTTGTCAATTCGAGCCTACAAATCGTGGGAAAACTATGTAAAATCATGGGAAAACTAAATTGGACATAGAAGTTGGGATTGGACAGAGAAGTTGGGCCTCACTCATACGGGCAGTCACTGGTGCCTTCCATGCTGCTGGATGAAGGGAGATGGGCGAGCGGCGGCGCCCTCCAGTGCTCCGTCGGGGAACAGCCGCCGGTTGCCCGTCTGGGGCGTGGGTCGTCGTAGCTGGTCGGGGTCGCGGGTAGCTGGTCGGGGTGGACGGCGAGGGTCGGGGGCGCGTCCGGGGCGCGAGCGGCGGCAGCACGGCGAGGGTCGGGGGCGCGTCCGGGGTGCGAGCGGTGACGGCCTCGATTTAGGGTTCGTCACGCTGGGAGGAGTCTGGGAGCAGGGGTCAGGCGCGGGCGACTTGAAGCTGGAGGCAGGGGAATTTGGAGTCAACGAGGCGGGCTACTTTTCATATAGATAGGGTACAAATACTACATCTTCAATATACGTTTTTGTATTGATGAAAATGGCATAGGAGGAGGTATTGGAAAGATAGAGTGGCATATCCTCAAGCTCTGTTTTTGTAATGGCATAAATGCAACCCGTGAATTGGAGAGTGGCATAAAACCAATTAACCCTAAATACTACTCCCTCCTATTCATATTAATTGATGTTGATTTAGTATAACTACTAGGCTTTGTTCTGTTTATAACAGTCTAACACTGCACATAACAGTAAACGAAACCTTGTACTGATGATTGTTTCTTGGTTGGCTAGATCTTTTACTCTTAACTGATGAATTTGCAGGCCTCATGGCGATGCTGCTTACCTATCTTGGAGCAGGAAAAACGGCAATAACTAACCAAGCTTCTGTGGATAGTTCTTTTTGTGTGTAACGTACACGCTCCATCAACACAAGCCCCCCCCCCCCCCCCCCCCGCCCTCTCTCTGTAAACCAACAAGAGAATATCTTCTTTTTTCCCTGTAACAATATGCAGTTGATGCAATGTTCCAGGTACTTTGCCGTGCAGAGCTAGTAGCTTAGAACCCTGTCTGGAGGTTCGTTCCCCGCGGCGTTCTGTCTCAACGAGTGCACCCTGTCTCGAGGGAAATGGCATAGTAGCAGCTTCGGATTTCATACACATGCTTGGGTGCAGCATGAAATGCTTGATGACTGCCGAGGATATATAGTTGTGGCCATGGTTCACCGACAATTGTTCGCGCAACGGCGTCCTCGAGGAAACTAGAGCCGTATAAAACTGATAATATATGTATGTAAAGCTTCATATCATGCTGTACTTCATGATGCTATATGAATATATATATTTTTCAGATCCATACCGATACTGAAGCATCAGGCATGCGTACATCTCCACGGTAGCATCAACATCCAGCGGGAGAGCAAGGAGCTTGGGCTCGTTTATCACGTGACGTTGGATCAGTGCCGCCCAGAGCAGCTGCCGGCCCAAGCACAACCAAAACCAACCGCGACGTGACCATCTCTTTCCCCGATGGTCTCCGGCACTCCACGTCCCATTGCCTCGGGCGACAGTCCCACCTGAACTGACTCTCATGAGTAAAGTATGATGCCTAGCTACTGGCTAGCGCAGACGTGACACCCGACGACGACTCTGCGTGCCTTGCTCGTGCGTCGCAAGATCGGTCGGAATCGGAAAGCTCCATATCACCCACATGCGCCTAAAATGATAATCCTAAAATTCCGTCCGTCTGCTGGATTTAAAGAAGTGACGATTTTCAAGAATTTAAAACGAACGTCTGTTTTATCCAGATTTTATTTGTTTGGGTAGGACAATGAGACAACGTTCGGTTTTTTTTTTGAATGCGCTGGCCATGCATCTAACACGTGAATGTATCATGTCCGTCATGGCTGGCTGTTGCACCTACATACACAATTTTTGTTGGCATTGAAACACAATTTTTTATTTCATCATAGGCATTTTGATACATACAATCATCAATTCTTCGCTATGAGAGTAAGATTGAAGAAAACAAGAACTATAATCAAATAGTTTAAAAGATATCCAACTTTCATATCTACTGTCACTAGTTGGACTAATATCTTATCTACATCGTCATTGTTGATCCGCGGATTCTCAAGCTTGCCCATTTCTTTCTTCTTTGATTTTAAAGAAATAGACGTTGCTTCCTTTTTAGTCTCATCTCTAGCTTCAGCTCTAGCTACAAGTGTACAAACATCTAGCAAATTTCGTGCTATCAAAAGATCGATGTATTCTTCTTTTCAATATCAAAACTTGCATCCATCCTACAAAATAATTTGAGCAAATAAGCTATCGAAATTGTGGCGAATTCGAGAGCACAACCGAATCAAGAGAAGCACATACCCCATCATTTTTGCACTCGAAGAACACCTATCTGGGATGTTCTGGCGTGGAGGAATGGGGCGCACGACCTGCCTTGGGCATTCATCTGAGCCAGCGCGAGCCAGGGCGACGGTCGGCCGTGACTTTGCCGACGAACCGACTATGGGATAGATCACGACGGCTAGAAGCAGACTCAACACCTGCATGCGGCGCCGATGCATTATCAGGGGTGTGTGGTCCGATACCTGACCAATCCATGACAAGTCGCAATTGTTGTTGGCTGGATGCGCCAAATCCCGTTGTCGCAGATCTATCGGTTGGCCGCCCGCGTCGGGTTAACCGGTTGAGGCAGGCACCAAGCTAGTGGCTGGGCTGCGAGAAGGGGGGGGTGGCTGGAGAGCAAGGTGGCCAGAAAAAATGGGCGGGCGACGCTATGAGGAGGGTTTGTGCGCGGGGAGGGGGGTGGGGGGACAGACGGAGGGAGGGGGGACAATAGGGGAGCCTTTGTCTTCCATGGGCAGGCCAGGGAAGGACATGGACACACCTCTTGCCTGTCCGCCCGTGCCCGCTTCGATGTGAACACGGTCCAAATTTAGATCGGAATTGAATGAAAACGGACGAAAAATGAATCATTTGGTCCCGCGTGTCGGGATGGATTTTGTGCCCATTTACCATTAAACGAACGTGTATGGACGCGTTAGAGTTGGCTTCGATGAGTCAACTCAACCAGCGCTTCTTTAACTCGACCAGCGCTCCTTTTCAGCTAGGAGAGGATATCAGCGACTCATCGCTCCGTTTGCCGCACATGCATCATGCGTGCGCCGCTGAACGTGACACCCTTCCTAAAGCTGCCCTGTGTCTCGTCCCTTTGCCCTTTAATTCCCGCTCCATGATTTGGTCTCATATGTCCACCGTCGTTTCGTCTTCGCGTCGCGTCGTCTACGTGTTACTCCACTGTAGCTGGCCATCTGTCTCATTCGCCCGTCGTCTAAGACCGTCGGATAGATTAGATGGAAGGAATCGTACATACTGTATCGCCAATTAAGACCGTGTTGCGTTGCGTACGATGCTAGCAGAAGCGACGTGGCCTGCTCGGGGGCCGCTGCGGCCTTGCATCGTAGTGGGAGTACCACGTCTGTACCGGTCGAGCAGGGGGGTGTACCCATGTGGACGTTTACCGGTAAGGATGCATAGAGGACAAGCCTGGCACTGTTCGGCCACCTTGTCATGCCTGGCGGCGGCTGCTGGTGATGATGTGCGTACAGTCTACAGTGGCGCGCAGTTGTGGCTGGTGAAGCACTGGGCACGGTCGATGGCCCATAACGCGCCTGCCTGCCTGCCTGCCTGCCTGCTGATGGATCTCCGTGTTTTTAGCGTGTGTTTACAGTGGCTCGCCCTGCAGAATGTCTCGGGATTCCTGCTTTCCCATGTCGCCGTGTCGTTTGCCGTCGCTCCTCTCTCATCTGATATGCTGGGTGGTGTGCTGTTTGGTCCGAGAGTTTAGGCTTTAGGGTGCGTGATTCTGGGTGCAATCGTCGGCAAGCGGTCGTTGAAAATGTCGAGCCAGACCAACTTAAAACACAAGGTGTAGTATAAAAACGCTTTTATATTATAAAACGGAAGGAGTATTTAGAACGATAAGATTTTCAGTTCCGAGAGACCGACAAGTGTCCAGCACCAGCCAGTGGCGTGCTGATAAGTGGCGTGGAGGCTAACCAATCAGCAGCGGCCATCCCCAAACTGGTAGCAAAACACGATGTCAACATCCCCTGAGCCTCGTAGGAGTACTATCAGACTAGAAGATTAGGGTTTGTTACTGTCAGCCCGCATCGATAAAGTTTGTTTGTTGGAGATACGAGGCGCCTATTTCTTTGCAAGGAATGTGGCGCCGTGCCGTGCCCCCATTACCGCATGGCGCATGCATCCGGCGACCAATATTTTAACACCAAGGAGGCTTGGGACAAATCTGGGCCTCGTCGGGGAGCATGACCACGACGTCTACAGTTTGGATCACTGTCACCGGTGCTGTCCGGGAGAACCATCATTAGTTACAAATAGTACGGCCACTGGACCTGTTTCACTGTTTGGTTTGGCGAGTAACAAAGATGCCACGTCGCGGTGCTGTTTCACTGTCTTTATGTAGCCGTCATCGTTATTTTCAGTGAGCTGGGGAGAGCCTCCCTGATATTCTGGAAAATAATATTAAGAGCTGCTCTATCAGAATCGTGATATGTGTGGTATTAATATACATATAAAGTGTGTTTCATATGGATATGAAGGCCATGGTGGCTGTGCGCAAATACAGAGTCATCACATGTACAGCCTTAGTATTTTCCCGCAAGTAGGATCCATCTGTTGTGATGTCATACATTATTTCTAATATCTTCGGATCAAACAATTCAACTATTGCAAATCATTTATCTGAACACAACAAATAATTCAAATTAGCAAAAAATTCGTTGAAATAAACTGTTCCAGTACAAATAAATAAAATTGGGGCATTATCTTTTAGCGAGTTATTAATGACGATTAATGAGATCCTCCGTCAACATATGATGGAATGCCCTGTCCGGTCTTTAATCTTTCAGTACGCCTCAAGAAATGCTTGGATGCATACCATGTGCCCGTGAGACCGTACCTGACTGGTGTGCCATTAGAGCATTTATAGCCGGACTTGACATATCCGACCCCTCAAACGGCCGTGGATGCGTCTGGGACGCGATCGGACGTGTCCGCGGGCAGTGACCGGTTGCCTCTCAAATTTTCACTTTCAAAACCATGTCCCTCACTTTATCCCTATATGTCCGGTCACATGCATGTAATTGGTGGAGATGAAGTGAGAAAGAATACACAAAAAGAAAATGTGGGTCCAATTCTATGTGACGGACGCAAAACCACTGACCGGGCATGCCCGAGCACTCCTCATACTCATCTCATATATGAGATGGATATGAGGAGTGCTAGTTAGTCCGGGTGTTTGGGGCCCGTTTAACAAGTCTGTCTGGGTTGCATTTTCATGACCGGTCAATGATCGGATGGCCTGTCCGGACGTTTAAGACGTGTATGAGGGGTTCAGTTACAGATGCTCTTAGGTTCACAGTCAATGACGCTTCACTCTCTCTCAATGTTTTCTCTCTAAGCTTCTTATGCCTTGCCGAAATGTTCATGTCTCGTGCTCCTAGGGGCTTAGAAATTGTCTTCAATTTTTTTGACCAAGATGGATGCATGCATCTGCTAGATATTAGCCTTGGTCATACTAAAGAACATTCACCATGAAGCTGTAAGGTGAAGAAGTACCAACAACTAGCCTTGCAAATACATGAGATCTCTGCAGGAAATTGATATAATTGTGACATCCATGCAACCCAAAAGTAACAATGCCTCATAGATGTTCGAAGGCGGCAACTTCCAAAATTATGATTGGATCCTTGTAATGCCCGCTAAACTGGCCGTGTCAAGCTACATGGCAATCATTTCATTTTCAGTACATACAGTCAACACTCCCTGGCATCCCATGAGAGCATTTTGCTTCATGCACTGCTAGAAGCATGGCCGTGTCCTGATCATTGGGTGCTCGTAGATACCGCTCTTCACAAACCTTCATCATAATTTTAGCGAAAACTTTCGTGCACTTGATGATTGTACCTTCACCATTTGAAGAGTGCCATCTACCGAATCTACAGGAGAGCCATATGCAATAATCCAAAGTGCCACAGTCACCTTCTGAAAATGGAAAAACTCAAGAGTTCGATGACATTTATCCGTTGTTGGAAGAAAGGTTCAACGACATTTCTTCGTTGTTGGAAGAAAGGTTTAGAGACATTTCTCCATTATTGGAAGAAATGTCCAGTGGCTTCCACGTTGTTGGCAATTCGACGGTCATGTGAACGTGTTTCCGGAACACGTCTAGCGGGAAGATACAACCCGACGCAACATAGTCTTGCATCACCCTCTCGTGACCTTCGATTCTGTTTCGATAAATATCCGACGACCAACCCCGACCTTGGACGCTTCCTCTTTTATCTGGTGGATGCTACTCGGTCAACGACCATTAATATCACCGCGTCTTCTTCCGCGCCTGACATTTAACTCTTGGTGTCGAAGCTTGAACTTGAGGGTGAATCATCAAAAAACATAAACTCTAAAACCAGATTCAACTACACATAATGTGAATTCTATACACAAATCTATGAACTGGTGCATTTCCAATGGATAAGCGCAACTCCAACGGATAATGTAGAAATGCTGCCGTGCCTCAAAAAACCACTGTTTAGGGCACTTTAGCCAAAAAATGGTGCTCTAGCAGATACTCCCTTTATTCCACAATGTAGTGCGTGCACGTTTTTCGAAATATAAGTTTGATCATAAATTTAACCAAGGAGACCGACCGTGGCAGCAACTGAAATTATACCACCGAATTCAGAATTTCAATATGAATTTGGTGGTATAATTTTTGCTCCTATGATAATATGTCTCGTTGGTTAAATATATGGTCAAACTTAGATCTCGGGAAGCACAGGCGCACTATATTATGGGATGGAAGGAGTACTATATCTGCATTCGGTGATGCAAAAAAATTCATCACGCCCAAAAGTTCGTCTTCTGCTGCTACTACATATTTGCAACACCGTTGCGGGTGATGTAATTTTTCAATCACATATGAAAAACGGTAGTTTACATCACCTTGTGCCAAAAAGGGTGATCCAATGGGTGATGCACGTGTGCAAAAGTGAGGGCGTGAATAAAAAAGACCATTTAGGGCACCACAATTTATATCGCCTATTGGAGCAACAACCATCGCGGTGATGTAAGAACCTTTTGTAAAACTACTCTTGGCCTCTTGGGCACCAATTTATACATCATCTGCTGAAGATGCTCTAAATCAAATTTACAAGAAAAGATGAGAATGATTTAACTTGAGATCACGCAGTGGAAGGGATGCCGTGGGGCTGCAGCGAAGCATGAGACGTCCAAGAAAAACAAAGCGAAGGTGACTAGGGCCAAACCGCGACGGTTCTGGTGATGACTTTCGCACCAAACAAAAGGGCACGGGGATGTGGACCGCGGCAGAAGGGAACATGCTTCTTGAAATGCCTGTGACATCAATATTTGAGTCTATGAAAGGCGCCATATCGCCTCATCCCACCTTCAAATATGGAGTCTCATGGGAATGCTTTGAAGGGCGCTCCATAGTAATACGACGGCTTTGATAAAATATCATTTTATTAGTTTAAAATAATGGTTGTTACTGCGATGTTTTATAGCGCGCTCCATAATTTATAATGATTCGGAGCTATACAACGGCTTTGATAGAGTGTCATTTTATTAGTTTAAAACGATGGTTGTTATGACGATCGAGCTGATACGGCCGCCACCAGCCCACCACCCTCCTGCTAGAGTTGCTCCCAAGCCACTGCACACTGAACGAAACACTGCAGGCTGACAATAATAATAACGTGTGCGTGTTGATTCCTGGCAATTTTTATGTTTTGACCTTTTGAGCTAACAAATTTCAGATTTGACCTACCTTTAATAAAAATTTTGAATATGACTTTTTTGATGACGTCAACATCCCTGACGTTTGGTTTGCACGGGAGACGCCATGATCCCTTGCGTTTGGTATGTGTCCTGCACAACCAGCTAACCTATTGATTTGCTGACGTGACAAAGGACCAGACGCCAAGCACCATGGCGTCTGGTCCACCAAACACGACATTGGCGTTTGGATGGCATGACCCATATTATGGAAAAAATGTTATGTGATTTGCTGGGACCAGACACCAAGCTCCTGGCGTTTTGGTACCAAACGCCAGTGTCCCTGGCGTCTGGACCTTTGCCACATCAGCAGATCAACAGGTTAGCCGGTTGTGCAGGAGACAGACTAGACGCCAGGGACCATGACGTCTCCCGTGCAAACCAGGCGCCACGGATGTTGGGGTCACCAAAAAAATCAGATTTGAATTTTTTATTAAAGGTAGGTCAAATCTGAAATTTGTTAGCCTAAGAAGTCAAAACATAAAAATACCGTTGATTCGAACCAATTTGGCTCCAAAAGGCCACGGAGATGCCCATACGGCCATCGCCATATACAGCGCAGCAGTGCAGTCTGCGGCGTGAAGGAGCGCAGGAGCATCACATCAATGCAGCCACGCAGACGCAGGAGGGGGCAGGTCCTGCCTACCTGAATCAGCATGTGCATGCAGTTTCATCTCCATCTCCATCTCCATCTCCATGATCGTTTCTCCCCTGCCACAGGCCACAGCCACAGCCACGGCCACGGCACTGCCGCTGCCGCTACCGCTGCCCCGCTCGCTCGTAGTACGTGCTCGCAACGGCCAGAGAGCTAGCTAATGGACGGGTGTCAGCCTTGCCCGGTGGGCAATTATTGGGATCTTTCGCCCGCCGGCTCCGAAAAGGAAAAGTCGCTGCCGCTGCCGCGTATGCACGTACGTCGCTGCAGACTTTATTGGGCGCCGGCCGGTCGGGCTTCGATGGACCTGTGGTAAACGAGAAGAGTCGCGTCCGTCCGTCCGTCCGTCCATGGCCGATGTGGACACTTGCATGGAGGTGACACGTACGTGCGTCCCAATTATTTGACTTTGCACTGCCGACCGGTCGCGTTGCCATCACGTACGGGCGGCGCAAAAGAGAAAATGTAATGGAGATTGGAGAGCATGGTCACCTAACGTCGCTGAGAAGAGATTTCACTGTTGAGGTGGTGGAGTGAGCAGCGCTGAGAGAGATGAACGTCGTACTGTTGCGGTGTCGGGGGGTGACGGGAGGCATCCTGCGTTTACACACACTCCAAATCTCCAATCTTGTGTTGCTCCTCCACGTCGATTCATCCACCGAACCATCGAGGGGTGTGCGCACTACTATTCCGCAGCAAAAATGCGGGTTGGTCATTGGGATAGCTCAAACTGTGTTTCAAAGGAATATCTGGGACCTATGGGCTCGCTAGAAATGGAGAGTCGTGGACACATGGAGGTTATGCCACCAAGCTCAAATGCGTTTTCATGGGCATCAAAATCAAAAACAAAATACAGTAGTTAAAACATAAGGAGTTCTGTTTCTTGGCAACAAACATTGTTGAATGTTCTGAACACACATGTAAACAGGGGTGTAAGAGGCATCCCGCTTAGTCCCGTGTGTTAGACAAAGTGTTTTGTGGAAAACTACTCGACACCCCAATAGGGTGTGGCTATCTCATATAGGAATACACAACATGTACAATAACAAGTACAGGGTATACACATAGGCTACGTAAATACATCATCTAACACCCTCCCTCAATCTTGACTGTGACCTGAAGTACAAACCAAGTTAAGATTGCGCCTATATCCTTCAAACTAAGGTTGTGGAAGAGACTTCGTGAAGATGTCAGCAAATTGATCTTTGAAGGAGATGAACTTAATATGAAGAAGCATCTGTGCAACACTTTTCCTCACAAAGTGATAGTCAACTTCGATGTGCTTGGTGCGAGCATGAAAAACTGGGTTAGATGAAAGATATGTCGCACCAATGTTATCACACCAAAGAACCGGCGGCTGTTCCTGAGAGACTCTCAACTCTCTCAAAAGAGACTGTACCCAAATGAGCTCAGCACTAGCATTGGCAACTGCCTTGTACTCTGTTTCAGTGTTGCTCCGAGATATGGTGGCTTGCTTGCGTGCACTCCAGTCGATCAAGTTTTGACCGAAGAAGACATCATAACCCCCCGTTGATCGCCGGTCATCTAGGCTCCCAGCCCAATCCGCATCAAAAAAACGCTGAAAGAGCACTCGAGGAAGTAGACCAAAGATGCAAGCCATAAGAGGCAATATGAGAGATATACCGTAGGATACACTTCACAACAGACTAGTGCGAAGTCCGAGGAGCATGGAGATACTGACACACACGGTTCACTGCGAAAGATATGTCCGGACATGTGATCGTCAAGTACTGTAAGCCACCACCAACACTGCGGTACTCGGTAGCATCATCCGAAGATAGTAAGGCACCATGCTTGCACTGCAACATACCAGCACGGCGAAGCACATCCAAAGAATACCGATGCTGAGTGAGAGTCAGGCCAGCAGAAGACTGTGTAACCTCCAGTCCAAGAAAGTAATGAAGAGCACCCAAGTCCTTGACAGCAAAATTACCACCCAGAGCAGACAACAAACGATCAGCAACAACCTCTAAGGAGCTGATAAGAATAATGCCATCAACATAAACCAGCAGATACATAGTCACCCTAGGACGATGAAACAGAAATAGAGACGTGTCAGCCACGGACGGAGTAAATCCAAGATGCCGAAGAACTGAGCCAAGTCTGGCATGCCATGCATGGGGAGCTTGCTTGAGTCCATAAAGCGCCTTAACAAGACGACACAAATGATGTGGACGAGCAGGATCAACAAAACCTGGAGGTTGCCGCATCACACATCTTCCTCCAAGACCCCATGAAGGAAAGCATTCTGAACATCAAGCTGACGAAGAGACCACCCTTTGGTGATAGCTAAGGACAAAAGCAAATGAATGGTGTTAGGTTTGACAACCGGACTGAAGGTATCTTCATAATCAAGACCATGCCATTGTTTGAAGTCTTTCGCCACCAACCGTGCCTTGTATCGCTCAATAGACCCATCGACATGTTTTTTACTTTGAACACCCATTTGGAATCAATGATGTTGACACCAGACACAGGAGGAACCAAGCGCCAATTATCGTTCTTCAGTAGTGCCTGAAACTCTTGCTCCATAGACGTGCGCCAATGAGGGACCCGAAGAGCTGCCTGGAATTGCCGAGGCTCAGCGGTTGGGTCAGCATTTGTCTGTGCCACACACACCGCAATCCATGCAACTGTACCATCAGTGTGCTCCTTCGGACGAACAATACCGCCCTGACTGCACGTACGAGGACGCAAAGGAGCAGCCGGCAGCAAAGGCGGCGACAGTGACGGAGTCGGTGAAGCTGGTAGTGACGAAGCCGGTGGCTCCCCAGGAGCAGGAGATCGATCCGGCGAAGCAACCACGAACACCGGTATAGCCGGCACATGCGTGGCCCCCGGGACAGGGGCTGGCACAGGAGAAGCTGGCTCTACCAACGCGGGCGAGACCAAGCCCAAGCCATGCGAGCCTGGCTCAGCCGGCGTGGGCGAGGAAGGCTCAGCTGACGCGAGCGATGCAGTTGGCTCGGGCGGTTTAGCCACCCCACTCGGCATGACCGAAGCGGCGGGAGCAACTGCAGAAGGCTACTCATCCAGAAGCTCGAGACGGGCTCCTCTTCCAGTACCTGCACCATGGTTAGGTAGCAATAGGGGAGTATATGCAGCATCAACAAACTGACCAGACACAGGTAAAACAGATTTCTCGGGTGCAATGGGAGTGGTGGAGATGACCGGAGAGGCAGAAAAAGGAAAAACATTCTCATCAAACACCACATCTCGGGAGATGTAGACACGGTTAGAGGGAACATGAAGACACTTGTACCCTTTATAAAGAGAACTGTAACCAAGAAATACACATTATTTAGACCGAAACTCCAATTTGTGATGATCATATGGACGAAGATGTGGCCAACACGCACACCCAAAGACTTTGAGAAACGTATAATTAGGAACTTCATGCAACAAGAGTTCAAGTGGTGTTTTCATCTAACGAAGTCGTGTAGGAAGTCTGTTAATTAGAAAGCATGCATTGGAAACACATCACTCCAGAATCTGAATGGAACAGAGGCATGGGCAAGCAAAGCAAGACTAGTCTCAACTATGTGGTGATGCTTATGCTCAGCTACAACGTTTTGCTGATGTGTGTGTGGACAAGACACACAATGTGTAATTCCAAGATTATTAAAGAATGCATTGAGGTAGTGATACTTACCCTCCCAATCGGATTGCACATGAACAATTTTGTGATCGAGCAAACACTCAACATGTCCTTGGAATTGCAAGAAAACATTAAACACATCAGACTTGCGTTTAAGAAGATAAAGCCAAGTGAACCAACTATAAGCATCAATGAAACTAACGTAGTAATTATGACCACTAACAGAGGTTTGGGCATGGCCCATACATCCGAAAACACAAATTCAAGTGGTTTATTGACTACATGACTCGACTCAAAAAAAGGAAGCCGATGACTCTTGCCCTACTGATAGGCATCACACACTTCATCAACATGCTTATTGGACATGACTGGAAGCTCATGATGATGAAGTACATGACGAACGATAGGAGTGGCCGGATGACCAAGGCGTGCATACCAATGTGAGAAAGACACACAAACACCGCTGAAGGCGCTAGGAGCTGGTGGCACATCAAGTGCACAGAGACTATTGTTGTGCAGTCGACCTCTAAGAAGTACGTTCCTCGTGTCCCGGTCCTTAACAAAAAATTGGAAAGGATGAAATTTAGCAAGAACATTATTATCACGAGTAAGTTTAGGAATGGAAAGTAAACTACATGAAATAGAGGGAACACGAAGGACATTAAGAAGGCGTAGCTGTGTGGATCAACGTGTAAGAAGAGATGCCTGGCCAATATGTGAGATGTGCATACCTTCCCCATTTGCAGTATGAACCTGATCATGTCCACGGTATGGATCGTGAGTAGAAAGCTTGCCCATCTCACTCGTCAGGTGGTTGGTAGCTCCCGTATCCATGTACCAAGATACATCAACTAGGAAGGAGGGAGTATGTCCCGCCTCATGACTTGCCAAGGCATCTTGCTTCTAATTTCCTTTGCCATTGTTCCCAATACCCAAGAACTCCTTCTTGAAGAGGCAATGGTAGTGGGAGGCCAGATGACCATCAAGTCCACAAAGCTGACAGGGAACCTGGGTGCCACACGAAACACAACAGCCACGGACGCGACCACCCACGATGGTGGTGGTATTCTGCGAGTTGGGTGCAGTCAGCGGCTTGCCACCAGGTGGTGGTGTGTAAGGCTTGCCCTTGCCATGCGTGACAGCATTGGCAAAAGTGAAACCCGACACAGAGCGGCGAGCCTGGATGCGCTATTCTATGGCAAGAAGACGCGCATATAACTCACGTGGTTGGATGGGAGTGTCACGACCATTGATATTTGCCACCCGATTATCATATTCATTGCCCAATCCATTGAGCAGGTAGGAAGTAAACTCCTCAGCCCCAAGAGCCTTGCCAATGGAGGCAAGCGTATCCGCCATACCTGTCACCTTGTTGAAGTAGTCAGTTACGGTAAGGGCATTAAGCTTCACCTCTCCTAGTGCGGTGCGAATAGCATGACACGTGCCTGAGATTGCGAAGCAAAGCTGGTATGAAGGGTCGTCCACACGTCCCTAGACGTAGCGGCAAATATGACCAGCGATGAGACGCCCTCCATGAGGAAGGACTGTATAGCAGAGAGGATGGCTTGATCCTGCGCCACCCATGCATGATAGGCCGGATGATGCGGCGGAGGACAGGGGAGGGTGCCATCAACACAACCCTCCAAGTATCGACTACGAAGCAACGGCATAACTTGAGCACGCCACGACATGTAGTTATCCATCGTGAGTTTCACCGAGATGAGTTGTGCAAAGTAGAACGGTGCCTGGGTGGCACCGCGATCAAAGAACGACGACTGCGCATAAAAACCGAGGGGTGAAGCGCCACCCAGAACGACTGACGAAGCCACCAGCTCCGTCGAAGATCCACCACGAGTCGCATCATACTGAGTAGGCGCGCCATAAGGAGACGCGTTCACAGTGGCGGATGGGTGGGCGTAGGCCATCGGTGCAGCGGGGACGTAGGACGGTGCCAGGGTAGGTGAAGCAGGCCAACCAGCATGGGCGCCACCATAGTAGCCAGCCACCGCCAGTTGTTGTTGATGCGGGACACCACCATGGGTCGACGGCGGAGCGCCACCCGGGTGCAGGTGCGAGGCATTGCTGCGGGGTGCACCAGGAGGCAGCGCAACCTCCCACCAGGGAGCGCCTGTGGGCGGTGCAGTGGAGGGGGCGGCACCATACGGAGCAGCGGCAGTGTCGTATCAGCCCACCATCGGCAAGGCAACAGGATTAGCGAAGGCTGATGGCTAGGCGGCGGCTTCACTAAAGGCAGGGGTGGCGGGGGCGCCGACCAGGGAGAGCAATGGCCGAGAGGCCACGAACGGAGAGGCCAGGGCGGTCAGGGCAGACGCGGTCGAGCCGGTGGTGGGGACGGTGGCCGAAGTAGTGGAGATTGGGGGGTAGCGGCCGGCACCGAAGCCATCACGGCGGCCCAACAGGGGTGTAGAAGCGGGCTATCGAAACCCTAATCTGATACCATGTTAGACAAAGTGTTTTGTGAGAAACTGCTCGACACCCCAATAGGGTGTGGCTATCTCTTATATATAAAGGGGTACACAACGTGTACAATTACAAGTACATGGTATACACAGAGGCTACGTAAATACATCATCTAACACCGTGAAACTCATCAGTTGGTTCATAATTTGCTCATCACTTGCCTAAACTTAACACTATATTTATGCTTTGGTATTGTCGGCTTGGCTGCCCTGCTTGCGTCCCTACATTATCCGTGAACAAAACTATATGTGGAGGCCTGGCAAAAATAACAAAATTGTTTGTTTTTGATGCAGACCTCCATGAATATAATTTCATCACGAAATTTACATGTGAATAGAATACTTAGCAACGTTTCAAAAATAAATCTGTTAAAAAAATATCAGATCATACTATTTAGTGCAGGAGCATTGGAGCTCAAGATCAGAAAGACCTTCTAGAGTTCCAGTTCTTTCTCTTGTGTTTTCCATGCATGTCCTCGCCTATTGGTGATTATGGGTCGGCCATCGAGGATGGACCCAATTATAGTATTCTGCACACGTGTCACGTGCCCTCATGTACAAACCCTTCCTCCTCATGTCCCATTCCACATAGAAAACAAAGATAGGTGGATGGGGCCTGACCCTTCTACCACCGGGCACAAGACGCTGGCAAGCTTTGCTCCCTCTCCAACATCTGAAAGTGGGTCGACCTCCACTTCTCAAGATCTTCCTGAGTTTATCCCATCATCAATGACCAAGTGATAGTTCTTTTGAGCAAATTTTGGAGAATCTCGGTCTCGAAAATCTTTAGCCAAAAGAACTCGATTGTCTTTCCAAAATCTCCATAGGATTCTACCTAGTGCAATCCAAAATCTCCAGAGGATTCTACAGAATCCTAGTGCAATCCAAAATCTCAAGAGGATTCCTAGTGCAATCCAAAGTCTCCAATATAGTTGAATTTTCCCAGAATCTTGGAATTTGGCTAGTCCCACATAAGAAAATGTTTGGAATTCAAAGAGTACCCCTAATGTAGCTGGTTATTACGACAAAGATGCCACCGAGAAACCCAGCGTCGATGCCTGATATGTATCCAACGTATCTATAATTTTTGATTGTTCATACCACTATATTATCAGTCTTCGATAATTTATATGCATTTATATGTTGTTTTATATCATTTTTGTGAACCAACCTATTAACCTAGTGCCGAGTGCCAGTTGTTGTTTTCTGTTTGTTTTGGCCTTTCAGGAATACTATACAAAACAAAGTCCAAATGCCCCGAATTTTTTTAATGATTTTTCTGGACAAAAGTAAGACCTGGAAGCTTCAGATGGAGATTGAAGGCCACACGGGGTGGAGCCAAGGTAACAGGGCGCATCCTGATGGCTTGGGGCCACCTCCCATGGCTTCCTGACCTAATTGCGCCTCTATATTCTCTAAAATTGGGAAAAGGCCCGAGAGCCAGCCAAAATACTTCTACTGCCATCGCAAGTCTCTGCTTTTCCGTGTGCCCATCTGGAGCCCTGTTCTGGTGCCCTGACGGAGGGGGGTCGATCACGGAGGGCCTCTACATCAACCTTTCTGCCTCCATGATGACGTGTGAGTAGTTTACTACATACCTATGAGTACATAGCTAGTACCTAGATGGCTTTCTCTCTCTATGATCTTCAATACAAAGTTCACCACGATTCCCGCGGTGATCTATCCGATGTAATCTTCCTTTGTGGTGTGTTTGTTGGGATCTGATGAATTGTGGGTTTGTGTTTAGATTATTCATGAAAATATATCGAGTCTTTGCTTAATTCTTATATGCATGATTGTTTAGCTTCATATTGCTCTCCGATCTATCGGTTTGGTTTATCTAACTAGATAGATTTATCTTCAGCGGGAGTGGTGCATTGTGATGGGTTTAATCTTGCGATGCTCTATCCTCGTGATAAAGGGGTCAAGACACGTATTGTATTACTTCCATTAAGGGGAAAACGATGGGGTTTATTCATATTGATTGGATTTACTTTTTCTACATCATGTCATCTTGGTCCAAGCATTACTCTATTTTTACTTAATACTCTAGATGCATGCTGGATAGCGGTTGATGGGTGGAGTAATAGTAGTAGATGCAGGAATGAGTTGGTCTACTTGTTTATGGACGTGACACCTACATACATGATCATTGCCGTGAATAAATATTGCATAACTATGCGCTTTTATATCAATTGCCCAACAATAATTTGTTTACCCACCATATGCTTTCTTCGGAGAGAAGCCTCTAGCGAAAACTATGACCCGGGGTCTTCACAAAATATATATTAAAAAACACCAAAAATATTTCTGCCATTTCTTTACTGTTATTTTAATTTATATTGCAAGTAATGAGTTCAAGGGGCTTGACAACCCTCTTGCCCGTGTTGGGTGCGAGTGCGTGCTCTTTTGTGCGTAGGTGCTGAAGACGCGAATTTGCATGGTCCTCCTATTGGTTTCATAACTTTGGTTCTCATTGAGGGAAATACTTATATCTACCATGCCGCATCTCCTCTCCTCTTCAGGGAAAATCCCAACACAGAGGAAGAATTTCTAGCATTGTTGCTGGGGAGTATCACCAAATTTTTATCATCTACCTTCGCACAAGTTATCGTTCACTTGTTCTACTTTTTAATTGTTGTTATATTTTACATTATATAAAAATAAACAATAGAAATATATTTCTATTTTCTTGTTTCCTTAGTTATCTGGTTTACTATCTAGTTTACTCGTTTGGTTGCTAATTTACTTGTTTTGTCACCAGGTCTCAAGATACTACTAAGTTGTGTGATTTCTCAAATACTAATAATAATGATTTTATTAGTACTCCTATACCACCCATCACTAGTGTGGAGATTAATGCCACTTTGCTAAATGTTGTTATGAAAGAATAATTTTCGGGAAGTCCTAATGAGGATCCACTACTAGGAAATACCTTATAGATAGATGCTTAGC
Organism: Hordeum marinum; assembly: GCA_022496015.1. Taxonomy (NCBI): domain Eukaryota; kingdom Viridiplantae; phylum Streptophyta; class Magnoliopsida; order Poales; family Poaceae; genus Hordeum; species Hordeum marinum. Next base: position 448,909,024 of record CM039676.1, read on the forward strand.
CATAGCGAGGGGTAAATGTGCCACGCTGCTGCTACTTAGTAGTAGACAGGGGTATAAAACCATGCTACTACTAAGTTGATAGCAGTAGCGAGGGGTTTATACCCCACGCTACTAAGTTGTCTCTACCGTGCCCCCTCGAGACAAGCCATAGTAGTAGCGGGGGATATAAACACACGCTACTACTAAGTTGATAGTAGTAGCGAGGGATTTATACCCATCGCTACTACTAAGTGGTCTCTACCATGCCCCATGGGATAGGCCATAGTAGTAGCGTGGGGTATAAACCCGCCGCTACTGCTATCGACCCACCAACACATGTGTAAACATAGTGCGCGGAGGCCCAAACCCAAACCCACACTCACTCGGTTCCCCTTCTCCCCTCCCACCTGAAATGCACTTCGTCACCCATCGTCACCGCTGGCCTCGCACCTCGGCGTCTCCACCAAATCCGGGGACCTCCTCTCGCACTCCAGCCCCTCCCCTCCCCCTCCTTCCTCCTCCTTCTGCGGTGCTGGAAGGAGAGTGAGATCCAACAGAGCACAATCCATGGGAATGGCTAGATTTTCCACGTAACCACTTGCACATCCTCGCCAGGATAGGGCCTCATGAGGACATAAGGTCCTAGGAAAAGTAGCAGCAGATGTTGTCTAGGATTTCAGGCATCGACTCCAACTGCGACGGCCACCGGTCAGTTGCTCCTCCTACTCCTCTCTATATCTCTCTTCCTCTTCTAATATTTTTCTCTTCTTTTGTAGCATTAGCAGAGGAGAGGCTTGGAGACAAGTTGGGTGGGGAAGCACACCATGGACTACTTCATCCCCTCCAAGACTAGCATCGACCGTGGATGGTGAGGACCAGCATCCCCAACAGCAGCAACCATGGATGGAATATTTTTTCAAATTCCTAATTAGTTAGTAGTAGCACGGGGTGCAGACCCGCACTACAGATAACTAGTAGTAGCACGGGTAGCACCCACACTACTACTAATTTACATAGTAGTAGTGCAGGGTGTCACCCACGTTACTATACTACAAGTTAGGTGTAGCGCCCTAGTAGTAGTGCGGGCACCCGTGCTACTAGTAGTACTTTACCCTCGTGCTACTACTAGGCTTTTTTCCTTTGTAGAATTATGTGATATGCAAAATAAAAAGGATATGGATAATGATGTGGTTAAATTAAAATTATTTCCTTTTTCACTAAGGGATAAAGCTAAAACTTGGTTTTCATCCTTGCCTCGCAATAGTATTGGAACATGGGATAAGTGTAAGGATTCTTTTATTGCCAAGTATTTTCCTCGTGCTAAAATTATATCTCTCCAAAGCTAAATTATGAATTTTAGACAACATTAGCAAGAACATGTTGCACAATCATGGGAGAAAATGAAAATGATGATTATAAATAGTCCTACTCATGGTTTGACCTTATGGATGATTACACAAAGTTTCTATGGTGGATTGAATTTTGTGTCTAGAAACCTTGTAGATTCTGTTGCATTTGGTACCTTTATGGAGGTGACATTATGAAAGGCCACAAAAATTCTGGACAGTATCATGAAAAATTATTCTCAATGGCACACCGAGAGCAAGCTCCAACTGATAAGAAGGTAAATTCCGTCTAACAAATTACTACTTTGAGTAATAAAATGGATGCTCTGATGAATATGATTGCAAACAAGAATACTCAAGTTGATACTATTGATATGCCACTTTCTACTTTTATTGTGAAAATAATGGTGCTATTGATGTGTGTTGGAAATATGCCCTAGAGGCAATAATAAAGTGATTATTATATTTCCTTGTTCATGATAATTGTCTATTGTTCATGCTATAATTGTGTTAACCAGAAACCGTAATACATGTGTGAATACATAGACCACAACATGTCCCTAATGAGCCTCTAGTTGGCTAGATCGTTCATCAATAGATGGTCACGGTTTCATGACCATGACCAGAGGTAAAGATTCATATATAGGAAGTGAGGATTTGGTCACCGGAAGTGTTCCGGGCATCACCGGTAACGTACCGGGACCATCGGAAGGGTTTCGGGGTTCCACCATGAGGGTCCATCGGCACCAGAGGCCTGCATGGGCCGAAAGTGGGAGGGAACCAGCCCCTAGGTGGGCTGGTGCACCTCCCACCAGGCCCAAGGCACAACAAAGGAGCAAGAGGGCAAACCCTAGCGCAGATGGGCCCTAGGCCCACCCTAGGGCGCCTAGGGCTGCCGCACCCCCTCTCCCCTCTCTTGGATGCCGGCCCCAAGGGCCATCTAGGGCTGGCTGCCGCCCTAGGGTGGGAACCCTAGGGGGTGCACCCCTCTTCTCCTCCCCCTATAAATAGTGGAGGGTTTTTGGGGCTGCATACAACAGATCTCTCTCTCCCTCGGCGCAGCCCTACACTCCTCCTCCTCGTCCTCCGTAGCGCTTGGCGAAGCCCTGTTGGAGTGCGACGCAGCTCCGCCGTCACCATGCCGTCGTGCTGCTAGAGCTCTCCCTCAACCTCTCCTTCCTCCTTGCTGGATCAAGGCGTAGGAGACGTCACCGGGCTGCACATGTGTTGAACGTGGAGGCACCGTTGTTCGGTGCTTAGATCGGAATCCACCGCGATCTGAATCGCTGCGAGTACGACTCCACCAACCGCGTTCATAGTAACGCTTCCGCTTAGCGATCTTCAAAGGTATGAAGATGCTCTACCCCTTTGCTCGTTGCTGGTTTCTCCATAGATTGATCTTGGTGACACGTAGGAATTTTTTTGATTTACTACTACGATCCCCAACAGTGGCATCATGAGATAGGTCTATGCGTAGAATCTATGCACGAGTAGAACACAAGTTGTTGTGGGCGTCGATTTTGTCAATTTGCTTGCTGTTACTAGTCTTATCTTGATTCGGAGGCATTGTGGGATGAAGCGGCCCGGACCGACTTTACACGTACTCTTAACTGAGATTGGTTCCACTGCCTGACATGCACTTGTTGCATAAGGTGGCTAGCGGGTGTCTGTCTCTCCCACTCTAGTCGGATCAGATTCGATGAAAAGGGTCCTTATGAAGGGTAAATAGAAATTGGCATATCACGTTGTGGTTTATGCGTAGGTAAGAAACGTTCTTGCTAGAAACCTATAGCAGCCACATAAAAACTTGCAACAACAATTAGAGGATGTCTAACTTGTTTTTGCAGCATATGCCATGTGATGTGATATGGACAAAGGATGTGATGTGATATATGTGATGTATTAGATTGATCATGTTCTTGTAATAGGATTCACGACTTGCATGTCGATGAGTATGACAACCAGCAGGAGCCATAGGAGTTGTCTTAATTTATTGTATGACCCGCGTGTCAATCAAAAATGCCATGTAATTACTTTACTTTATTGCTAACCGTTAGCCATAGTAGTAGAAGTAATAGTTGGCGAGACAACTTCATGAAGACACGATGATGGAGATCATGTTGTCGTGCCGGTGACAATGATGATCATGGTGCCCCGAAGATGGAGATCAAAGGAGCAAGATGATATTGTCCATAACATGTGATGTTTATCATGTTTTACATCTTATTTGATTAGAACGACGGTAGCTTAAATAAGATGATCTCTCACTAAAATTTCAAGAAATGTGTTCCCCCTAACTGTGCACCCTTGCTAAGGTTCATTGTTCCGAAGCACCCATGATGATCGGGTGTGATAGGTTCTAACGTTCGCATACAACGGGTGTAAGCCAGATTTACACACGCAATACACTTAGGTTGACTTGACGAGCCTAGCATGTACAAATATGGCCTCGAAACACGGGAGACTGAAAGGTTGAATATGAGTCATATAGAAGATACGATCAACATGGAGATGTTCACCATTGCTGACTAGCCCGTCTCACGTGATGATCGGCACGGGCTAGTTGACGTGGATCATGTGTCACTTGGATGACTAGAGAGATGTCTATCTAAGTGGGAGTTCATTAAATAATTTGATTATGTGAACTTAATTATCATGAACTTAGTCTAAAATTTTCTTTACAATCTATATTGTAGATCCAATGGCCCACGCTAATGTTGCCCTAAACTTCAACACGTTCCTAGAGAAAACCAAGCTGAAAGACGATGGAAGCAACTATACGGACTCGGTCCGTAGCTTGGGGATCATCCTCATAGCTTCCAAGAAATTATATGTCCTTGATGAACCGCTAGGTGATGCACCCGTTTTCCCAACAAATCAAGACGTTATGAACGCGTGGCAGTCACGTAGTGATGATTACTCCCTGGTTCAGTGCGGCATGCTTTACAGCTTAGAAACCGGGCTCCAAAAGCATTTTGAGCAACATAGAGCATATGCCATGTTCCAAGAGCTGAGAATAATTTTCGAAGCTCATGCCCGGGTCGAGAGATATGATGTCTCCGACAAGTTCTTTAGTTGTAAGATGGAGGAAAATATATCTGTCAGCGAGCACATACTCAAAATGTCTAGGTTGCACAACCGCTTGTCTCAGCTGGGAGTTAATCTTTCGGATGACTCAGTTATTGATAGAATCCTCCAATCACTTCCACCTAGCTACAACAGCTTTGTGATGAACTACAACATGCAGGGTATGGAGAAGTCCATTCCTGAGTTGTACTCGATGCTGAAATCAGCGGAGGTCGAGATCAAAAAGGAGCATCAAGTGTTGATGGTCAATAAGACCACTAGTTTCAAGAAAGGCAAGGGTAATAAGAACTTCAAGAAGGACGGCAAAGCAGTTGCCGCGCCCGGTAAGCAAGTTGCCGGGAAGAAGAACAAGAATGGACCCAAGCCTAAGACTGAGTGCTTTTATTGCAAGGGTTACGGTCACTGGAAGCGGAACTGCCCCAAGTACTTAGCGGAAAGAAGGCCAGCAACGTTAAAGGTATATGTGATATACTTGTTATTGGTGTGTACCTTACCAGTGCTCATAGTAGCACCTGGGTATTTGATACCGGTGCAGTTGCTCACATTTTTAACTCCAAGCAGGAGCTGCGGAATAAGCAGAGACATGCAAAGGACGAGGTGACGATGCACGTCGGGAATGATTCCAAGGTCGATATGATCGCTGTCGACACGCTACCTCTACATCTACCTTCGGGATTAGTTTTAAACCTTAATAATTGTTATTTAGTACCAGCTTTGAGCATGACCATTGTATCTGGGTCTCGCTTGATGCGAGACGACTACTCATTTAAATCTGAGAATAATGGTTGTTCTATTTATGTGAGACAAATGTTTATGGTCATGGCCCGCCGGTCAATGGTTTATTTTTGATGAATCTCAAACGTGATGTTACACATGTTCATACTGTGAGTACCAAAAGATGTAAGGTTGATAACGATAGTCCCACTTACATGTGGCACTGCCGCCTTGGTCATATTGGTGTCAAACGCATGAAGAAACTCCATGTTGATGGACTTTTGGAGTCTCTTGATTTTGAATCATTTGACACGTGCGAACAATGCCTCATGGGCAAGATGACCAAGAATCCGTTCTCTGGAACAATGGAGCGAGCAACTGACTTGTTGGAGATAATACATACCGATGTATGCGGTCCAATGAGCGTTGAGGCTCGCGGTGGCTACCGTTATGTTCTCACCCTCACTGATGACTTAAGCAGATATGGGTATGTCTACTTAATGAAACACAAGTCTAAAACCTTTGAAAAGTTCAAGGAATTTAGAGTGAGGTAGAGAATCAACATGACAGGAAAATAAAGTGCCTACGATCTGATCGTGACGGAGAATATTTGAGTCACGAGTTTGGCACGCACCTAAGGAAATGTGGAATTGTTTCACAACTCATGCCGCCTGGCACACCTCAGCAAAATGGTATGTCTGAACATCATAATCACACTCTATTGGATATGGTTGTAGCGACCCGACCTGAAAGGTCAAGTCTCCGGTGTTTCCGTACCATCCCAAGATCATGCTGGTACACACACGGTACATCAATGTATATATCAAAGGGAAATCACACAGCATTATATTAATCGAAATCTCATATCGAGTCCTTTATTACAATAAAGATTACAATAAAGTGGCTGAAGGCCAACTCATGAGAATAACTAAGTCTTGCGGAAGCGTCGAAGGTAGGTGAGTCCATCTGACTCCAAGGGCATCTCACTGAGCATAGAACGCGTCCTCACTCCTGGTCGGAACAATACTCTGCAACATGATACGTTGCAGCCGTGTAGGTCAGCATATGGAATATGCCGGCAAAGTCACAAGAGAGGGGTGAAAATAATCAGCTAGTCTATATGCTTATATGGCAGGTGGTGGTGTAAGTTTTGCGTAAAGCCAAGTTTTTCCTACATCGAAGGGGGTTAAGCAAAATATTACTAAGTTGGTTGATTAATGAGATGGTTCCGCCAACCAATTCTCATACCCAAAATTATTAAATACCCACATCATCATATTATTTGTGTTGAGAGTTCCGGAAGTTCCAATTCCTTTGGCTCAAGTCGTCCATAACCGTGGACACGGCTAATCGATTAGGTTTAAGTACTCTGCAGAGTTTTGCACACGTTCCCCACAAGATTTGGTCGCCTCCGTTTGATTTCTCGCACTTCAGGGTGTTTGAGAAACGGATGACCAAAACATGGTCTTCCAAAGGGTTTCCCTGCGACTACTGACGGTGCCCATCCTTTCCTACCCTTCTTCTACCTCTCGTAGCACCGCCTGTCCAGGGTCCCCACGATGTCCAACCAAGCCAGAGCCCATAATGACTTGTGGCTGTGCAGGTAAGCCTTGGGTCTTGAAGCACCCATCCATCCCTTTGTGCCTGGGTGGACCTTTCCGCATGAATACTGGCCATCTCCAGCATCACCTAGGCTAACCACTGGTTTCTCCAGGGCGCCGTTCAACCATCATCCACCCAGAGGTATGTTGAAAACTTGGAGTCTTGAAATCTTGATCATTATGCAGGTCTTGAAATTATTAACTCTCTCAACTCTCATGATTCACACAACCAACCCCGTCTACTAGTAGCATAGCAAAAGTAAAACAACGTTTCCCGGGGCAAATGTTGTCAAAGGGGTTGAGAGGGATACCTACCACATGATACTACTACAAGGTAACCAAGTTTCCAACTAACCTATCTTGCATGCAACTGGGGAAGATGGTAGAACTAATGCATATAAAACATGGGTAAGGTTATGATCAAAGTGACTTGCCTGATTGATGATCTTCGTACGTGCGTGACTCTAAGTAACAAGCTTCGCACTCCGGATAATCTAACGAAACAAACAATGCACTCAAAATAAGCATACAACCAAAATAAGTACTCATAACATTCAGCAAAGAAGTACTAAACAAACAAGGCAACCAATGCACAGAAGCCTCTAGCAAGAAAAACACACAAAGTTTTGTTTTCCAAAAGGTGAGGGATGAAAACACTATTGACATAATAAAACTATTTTGAAATGACAAGACAATTGTTGTCAGCAAAGAAACAATAGCATATTTTATTAATAAACAGAATATAATCAATTTAAGTTTGTTGGGAAAACTTTAGTAGAGTTTATACTAGTTTGTGATAAACACTATATGAATCAACTATAGTTATATTAACAAAAAGAATGAAAACTAAACTTATTATTTATTAGCAAAACATGTTCTTACAGAAAATAACTTACACATAAATTTGTCTTAGAAAACAGAATTATACAAAACTTTGTTTGAAAACAAACTATTACTAGTTAGTTGTTTTAGTCAAATTAAGCCTAATTGAAAAGAAATTGTGATTCCTATGTTAAATGAAATTAAACTAGGCAAATTTATATTTTTATTAGCAGTAAGTGAAAACACTAAATGTTTACTAATAGAACCTAATAAACAAATAAAACCAAATTCTAAATCAAACTAATCAAAATTAAGTTTATAAAACTATATTATAATAATAAGCAGATTCTGTTTTTGGTTAAAACAGTAATTAAATAGATCATGAAAATCCTCAAACTATACATGAAGATAGTCCTAACTAATACCAAACAGTAGCAAAAAGAATCATGTCAAAATCTATTTTCAAACTCTAGTTATTCAGATTTGAAGATTTTGAGCAAATTTGATTACATTCAAATTTTATAGTTCAAATTTGAAATTTAAAAGTACAGGGTGAAACTACATGAAAAATGTGAGCTATTGCAAAAAGAATCAACTCAAAACACTAAATAGATTAAAAGATATAAGCAAAACAAAATTTGGAATACATTCTGTTAATTAAAACAAAACAGAAAATAAAAAAAAAAGATTGCGTCGGTCAGGGGGCTACGTGGCGCGATCCGATTGGCTAAGGGGGCGTGCGGTAGGTGATTCCGAGCGGACGACCGATCGATAGAAGATAACGGTTCGGACTTAAGTCCGTTCTAATCTGGACCGTGGGATTTGGATCGGATGGTCGAGGGGGCTTACAGAGAGGTGGTTGCCGGCGTCGGGGTACTCCGGCGAGTCCGGTAGCGGCGACGGCGACGGCGAGGTGCTCCGGTGGTCGGGGAGGACGGGGGAGTGGTCCGGGCGACGGGGACGGTCCTCCGGAGGCGATTGGTGGCGACGGCGAGGCGAATGGTGGTCGGAGGTGGTGGCTACGGTCGACGGCGAGCTTCGGCTTGGGGTAGCTCCGGCGAGCAATTACCGGCGTCTCGGCGAGAGAGAGAAGGGGCTCGGGGGGGGAAATGGACGCGGGGTTGGTCCGGTTTATATAGGGGCGCTCGGGGTGCGAGGGAGTAAAGGGAGAGAGAGATCCGGCGAGGGGGAAAACTGCCGGCGACGGATCCGGCGAGCGCGGGGGAGGGAAGGTGATGACCGTTACGCGCAACGGTCGGACGGGGTGGGGTCCGCCTGTCGGTGAGAGAGAGACGTGTCCGTTACGCGCGGTCGGCCGATCGGTAGTAAATGCGCGTTTTAACTGTCGTGGGCCGGCCCGGTTTAAATGCAAAATCCGTTACCGTTTTTCTTTAATATTTTTACAGAGACATTCAAAAGCTTTTAAAGCATTCAAATCGTCTCCAAAAATAGGGGTATTATATATCAAAATTAACAGAATAATAAATGCTATTTAATGAACATTTTTATTCTGTCATTTGAAGACTTTAAAAAAATATTATTTTCAGAAATTGCCTAATTGTTTTTAAATCCTTTTTGCAAATATTTTCAAAATAACCCCTGGTTATTTTTGTTCAAATAATTCACCAATTTGACCCTGGTGTGGAGTGTCATGTTACTCCTCTCTTATTTTGAACATTTAACCAAAATTTCAAATAGGGAAAGCAACATAGGGAAAAAGTAGAAGGGGACTTTCTGAAAACCAGAAAAGGCATTTCAACTATTTCATACAATCAAGCAATGATGATAATAGATGCATAGCTATATTCATAACATTCCAAAATGGAATTTTGGGATGTTACAAACCTACCCACCTTAAGATGAATCTCGCCCTCGAGATTCGGGTTGGCTAGAAAATAGGTGCGGATGGTCTCTACGAAGATCTTCTTCGCGTTCCCAGGTGGCTTCTTCCTCAGTGTGGTGACTCCACAGAACTTTACAGAACTTGATAATCTTGCTGCGGGTAACTCTGTTGGATGTCTCGAGGATCTTGACTGGTTTCTCCTCGTAAGTTAGATCACTTTCAAGTTGTATGGCCTCTAGGGGCACTGTATCTCTCAAAGGGATGTCGGCCATCTCAGCATGACATTTCTTCAGCTGGGACACATGGAACACATTATGAACTTCGGATAATCCTTCTGGCAATTCCAGTTTGTATGCAACTTCACCTCTACGTTCAAGAATTTTGTAGGGGCCTATGAATCTGGGTGCTAATTTTCCTTTAACACCAAACCTCTTGATTCCACGAAGCGGGGACACACGAAGATATGCTCGGTCTCCCACTTCATACGTCACTTCCTTGCGCTTGTTGTCAGCATAGCTCTTCTGTCGGGATTGAGCTATTTTGAGTCTGTCACGTATCAACTTGACTTTATCCTCTGAATCTCGAACAAGGTCGGGACCAAAAAGTTTTCGGTCTCCAACACCATCCCATGTCAGTGGTGTCCTGCACCTCCTTCCATATAGAGCTTCGAAAGGGGCCATCTTTAGACTGGTTTGATAACTGTTGTTGTATGAGAATTCTGCGTAAGGCAAGTTATCATCCCAACTAGATCCATAATCTAGCGCACAAGCTCTCAACATGTCTTCCAGTATCTGGTTGACTCTCTCAGTCTGTCCATCTGTCTGCGGATGAAAAGCTGTACTAAACTCTAGCCTTGTACCCAAAGTTTCATGTAACTGATGCCAAAACTTTGAGGTAAACTGTGTTCCTCTATCTGACACGATACTCCTCGGAACTCCATGCAGACATACGATCCTGGTCATATATATCTTGGCTAGCTTAGCACTGGTATAGGTGGTCTTTACCGGGATGAAGTGAGCCACCTTGGTCAAGCGATCTACCACTACCCAGATGGAATCATAACCTGAACGGGTCTTGGGCAATCCTGTGATGAAATCCATACCAAGCTTTTCCCATTTCCACTCGGGTATCGGCAAAGGTTGGAGTAACCCTGCTGGTTTCTGATGTTCTGCCTTTACTCGCTGACAAACATCACATATCGCAACATGCTCTGCAATATCTTTCTTCATACCTGTCCACCAATAACTTTCCTTTAAATCCAGATACATCTTGGTGTTGCCTGGGTGTATCGAGTAAGATGAATCGTGGGCTTCCTGAAGTATCAACTTTCTGAGTTCTGGGTCATTGGGCACATAGATGCGGTTCTCAAACCACAAAGTTCCTTGTTCATCCTCACGAAAACCTTTAGCTTTACCATCTTTCATTCTTTTCTTAATCTCAGCTATTTCCTTGTCTGATTTCTGGGCTTCTCGAATTCTTTCGGTCAAGGTGGACTGAATTTCCAGTGTAGCAACATATCCTCTTGGAACTATCTCTAGCTTGAGCTCTCTGAGATCATCGACTAACTCTTGAGGTAATCCTCCAGCTGTGAGTGTGTTCATATAAGTTTTCCGACTCAAGGCATCGGCTACAACATTAGCCTTACCTGGATGGTAGTGTAATCTCATGTCATAGTCCTTGATTAACTCTAACCATCTCCTCTGTCTGAGGTTCAACTCTTTCTGCGTGAAGATATACTTCAGGCTCTTATGGTCGGTGTAAACATCACAACTATTTCCGATAAGGAAATGTCTCCAAGTCTTGAGTGCGTGCACTACGGCTGCTAATTCCAAGTCATGCGTGGCATAATTCAACTCATGAGGTCGTAGCTGTCTGGAAGCATAGGCTACAACTTTTCCATCCTGCATAAGTACTCCTCCAAGTCCTTGACGTGAGGCATCACAGTAAACTTGGAAATCCTTCCGAATATCGGGCAAGATCAACACTGGGGCTGTGACCAAACGTTCCTTCAACTCCTGGAAACTGGCTTCACATTCCACAGTCCAAACATACTTGGATTCTTTCTTCAACAACTCTGTCATGGGCTTGGCAACCTTGGAGAAATTCTCAATGAATCTTCGGTAATATCCGGCAAGTCCGAGGAAACTGCGGATCTCCTTAACTGAGGTGGGTGACTTCCACTCTGTGACGGCTTCAACCTTAGCGGGGTCTACGGCTATTCCTTCTCCGGAAATAACATGTCCAAGGAATCCGACTTCCGTCAACCAAAATTCACATTTGCTGAACTTGGCATATAACTGATGCTCTCTTAGCTTCTCCAGAACTAAACGCAAATGTTGCTTATGCTCTTCCTCGTTCTTGGAGAATATCAGAATGTCATCGATGAACACCACAACAAACTTGTCTAGGTATTCCATGAATACTTTGTTCATCAAATTCATGAAGTAGGCAGGAGCATTAGTCAATCCAAAAGACATGACCGTATACTCATACAAGCCATACCTCGTGGTGAAAGCTGTTTTGGGTATATCCTGTTCACGAATCTTCAACTGGTGATACCCTGATCGAAGATCGATCTTGGAGAATACTTTGGCTCCTACGAGCTGATCAAACAAATCATTAATCATCGGCAAAGGATACTTGTTCTTGATAGTCACCTCGTTCAAGGCACGATAATCGACTACCATTCTCAAGGTTTTATCCTTCTTCTCCACCAAAAGAACTGGGGCTCCCCAAGGTGAAGAACTTGGGCGAATATACCCCTTGTCCAATAACTCCTTGATTTGCTTCTTGATTTCCAACAGATCATTTGCGGGCATCCGATAGGGTCTCTTGGAAATTGGGGCTGTCCCTGGCTGTAGCTCTATTAGGAACTCAATCTCCCTATCTGGTGGCATTCCTGGTAATTCTTCCGGAAATACATCTGGAAAATCTTTTACCACAGGTACTTCCTCCTGAACAACTCCTGTGAGAGAATTTAACCGAGCACTCATACGTGTGCGTCGGGATACATACTTAATCCTCTTGTTCTCCGGGGTGGTGAGTGAAACAGACTTGCTAGGGCAATCAAGATTTCCTTCATACTTGGTCATCCAATCCATGCCTAGGATTACATCCAATCCGTGTGACTCTAAGACGATGAGGTCGGTGGGAAAAACATGGTTCCCTATATTGAGTTTCAGGGCATGGCATCCTATCCCTGCCATCATCATACCTCCTGGGGAACTGACCTGAATAGGCTGACTAAGGGTTTTGGTGGGCAAATTGTATTTTTCCACAACTACCCTTGATATGAATGAATGCGTTGCACCGGAATCAAAAAGTGCTGTAACAGGACGTGAATGCAATAAAAACTTACCAACCACAGTCTCGGGTTGATCATAGACTTCTTCCACATCAAGGTGGTTCACTTGAGCACGAGGAAACGGATTGGGCTTCTTAACTGCTGCGTTGTCGTTGTTGTTGCCGTTTCCATTACCTTGCTTGCTCTGGGGACACTCATTAGCATAGTGTCCTGTCTTCTGACACTTGAAACAGGTGATGTGACTCAGATCCTTCTGAGCAGGAACATGACGGTGCTGGTTGTTGTTCCCATTCCCATTGTCACTTTTGAAGTTACCATGGTTGGAACGGTTGTTCCCATTTCCTCCATGATGGTGACCTCCATGGTTGTGCACAGCATGAGTGTGCTTTCCAAACTTACCGTTTCCTGATCCGGTATTCCCGGAGTACGGGGAGTAACGAGGCTTCTGATGAGCTCCAGAGTTGAACTTCCCCTGAGTGTACTTCCGCTTGCGGTTCTCAATCTGCTGCTGTTTACCTTCCAGAATAAGTGCCTTATCCACCAGCTCTTGGTAGTTGTTGAAATTAGCCACTACCAGCTGTATGCTCAACTCATCATTGAGTCCTTCCAGAAACTTTTCTTGCTTGGCCGCATCATCGGCCACATCTCCTGGGGCATAACGTGACAATGTGTTGAAGTCGTCCACATATTGGGCCACGGAACGATTACCCTGGCGCAAGTTGCGAAACTCGCGCTTCTTTAGACTCATGGCTCCAGCTGAAACATGAGCTGTGCGGAAAGCAAGCTTGAATTGCTCCCAAGTCACATCTGCAATAGGATAAGAGGTGGTGTAATTCTCCCACCATGATGCTGCTGGTCCTTCCAGTTGATGTGCGGCAAATCGCACTTTCTCAGCGTCAGTGCATCCAGCGGTGACAAGTTCTCTCTCCATCTTGCGGAGCCAGTCATCTGCCACAATGGGCTCATTGCTGCTGGAGAAAGTTGGAGGGTTCAACCTCAGAAAACGGGTGAGATTGTCAGTCTGGGGTGGATGGTGGTTGTTGTTGTTCTGGTTGTTGGTCTGATTCTGAATCAATAGTTGCATCAGTGCATTCTGCTGCTGAAGGAGTTGAGTGAGTTCCGGCGGAAAAGTGAAATCGGTCTCACGTCGTGGAGGCATCTTGCTGTTTTCAGAGGGATGAGAATTAGAATAGAACAAGGGTCTAGAAGAAATTCACTACCCATATGCAATGCAACAAACACATCACACCAAACACTCATTCATTTATTCAATCAATGACAAGCATCGGAAATACAATCTCAGACAAACTAAACATCGACCTATGCTTTAACGACTAAAATAAAAGATACATGGAGGGCATAACTAATGTTTTTCCTCAGAAGTGCATAGTCGTAGGTCCTCCGGTGGTGCTTTCCTCATAGTCTTCATCGTCGCTGACGAAGGGTGCCATGTCTCCTTCGGGGTGAAGGTTTTCTCCCATGTCTAGATGCTCCTCCAGAGTTGAAATGCGTGCATTCTGCTCATCAATCCTCTCTAGGAAGTCCTTCACTTCATGCTCGTGTTCATAGTTGGCTTCTCGCAGATCAGCTTCAAGGTCCAGCTCACGATTCATCAGATTCTTGATAGTCTTCGTGTCAGCACGAACTCGAAGCTCCAGAGTCCTGATGTGAGTCTCCAAGGTCTGGATATAGGAGATAGTGGTGTCTGCAGTGGGATTGGTGATGATGTTGCCATGGGCATCCCTGCGGCAAACCATGCTGAGTCCTGGTGAAATGGTTCCACCTCTGTATTCCTGCTGAATACGTCCAAGGGCACGATGAATGGCCATGTCTCTTCCAAGTATCCAACTGGGTGCCACGAACTTGAGATCTATGGGTTCCTTCCGATTCCCAAAGGTCTTCCCTGGAATATGCACCTCGATCCTGTAGCGTCCATCTTGGGGAAATGACATGATAGGAATCCCAGTGATGCTCGGCAAAGCAATCCTTATGTCCTTGACGATCCTCATCAGCTCCTTACCAAAGGGCATCGTTGCGTCAGGCTGGCAAAACTCTGTGATCAACACTGGGATGAAGGTGGCCATCTATAAATTTTGAAATAATCGGAGAGGAGTCAGAAACGAATAGATGAGAGTATAAGATATTTAAAGACAAAAAGAAACAATCCTAAGGCTTTCCAATCCTAGAGGTTACGTCCTACGGTCAGCGTGTGCTCTGATACCATTTCTGTAGCGACCCGACCTGAAAGGTCAAGTCTCCGGTGTTTCCGTACCATCCCAAGATCATGCTGGTACACACACGGTACATCAATGTATATATCAAAGGGAAATCACACAGCATTATATTAATCGAAATCTCATATCGAGTCCTTTATTACAATAAAGATTACAATAAAGTGGCTGAAGGCCAACTCATGAGAATAACTAAGTCTTGCGGAAGCGTCGAAGGTAGGTGAGTCCATCTGACTCCAAGGGCATCTCACTGAGCATAGAACGCGTCCTCACTCCTGGTCGGAACAATACTCTGCAACATGATACGTTGCAGCCGTGTAGGTCAGCATATGGAATATGCCGGCAAAGTCACAAGAGAGGGGTGAAAATAATCAGCTAGTCTATATGCTTATATGGCAGGTGGTGGTGTAAGTTTTGCGTAAAGCCAAGTTTTTCCTACATCGAAGGGGGTTAAGCAAAATATTACTAAGTTGGTTGATTAATGAGATGGTTCCGCCAACCAATTCTCATACCCAAAATTATTAAATACCCACATCATCATATTATTTGTGTTGAGAGTTCCGGAAGTTCCAATTCCTTTGGCTCAAGTCGTCCATAACCGTGGACACGGCTAATCGATTAGGTTTAAGTACTCTGCAGAGTTTTGCACACGTTCCCCACAAGATTTGGTCGCCTCCGTTTGATTTCTCGCACTTCAGGGTGTTTGAGAAACGGATGACCAAAACATGGTCTTCCAAAGGGTTTCCCTGCGACTACTGACGGTGCCCATCCTTTCCTACCGTTCTTCTACCTCTCGTAGCACCGCCTGTCCAGGGTCCCCACGATGTCCAACCAAGCCAGAGCCCATAATGACTTGTGGCTGTGCAGGTAAGCCTTGGGTCTTGAAGCACCCATCCATCCCTTTGTGCCTGGGTGGACCTTTCCGCATGAATACTGGCCATCTCCAGCATCACCTAGGCTAACCACTGGTTTCTCCAGGGCGCCGTTCAACCATCATCCACCCAGAGGTATGTTGAAAACTTGGAGTCTTGAAATCTTGATCATTATGCAGGTCTTGAAATTATTAACTCTCTCAACTCTCATGATTCACACAACCAACCCCGTCTACTAGTAGCATAGCAAAAGTAAAACAACGTTTCCCGGGGCAAATGTTGTCAAAGGGGTTGAGAGGGATACCTACCACATGATACTACTACAAGGTAACCAAGTTTCCAACTAACCTATCTTGCATGCAACTGGGGAAGATGGTAGAACTAATGCATATAAAACATGGGTAAGGTTATGATCAAAGTGACTTGCCTGATTGATGATCTTCGTACGTGCGTGACTCTAAGTAACAAGCTTCGCACTCCGGATAATCTAACGAAACAAACAATGCACTCAAAATAAGCATACAACCAAAATAAGTACTCATAACATTCAGCAAAGAAGTACTAAACAAACAAGGCAACCAATGCACAGAAGCCTCTAGCAAGAAAAACACACAAAGTTTTGTTTTCCAAAAGGTGAGGGATGAAAACACTATTGACATAATAAAACTATTTTGAAATGACAAGACAATTGTTGTCAGCAAAGAAACAATAGCATATTTTATTAATAAACAGAATATAATCAATTTAAGTTTGTTGGGAAAACTTTAGTAGAGTTTATACTAGTTTGTGATAAACACTATATGAATCAACTATAGTTATATTAACAAAAAGAATGAAAACTAAACTTATTATTTATTAGCAAAACATGTTCTTACAGAAAATAACTTACACATAAATTTGTCTTAGAAAACAGAATTATACAAAACTTTGTTTGAAAACAAACTATTACTAGTTAGTTGTTTTAGTCAAATTAAGCCTAATTGAAAAGAAATTGTGATTCCTATGTTAAATGAAATTAAACTAGGCAAATTTATATTTTTATTAGCAGTAAGTGAAAACACTAAATGTTTACTAATAGAACCTAATAAACAAATAAAACCAAATTCTAAATCAAACTAATCAAAATTAAGTTTATAAAACTATATTATAATAATAAGCAGATTCTGTTTTTGGTTAAAACAGTAATTAAATAGATCATGAAAATCCTCAAACTATACATGAAGATAGTCCTAACTAATACCAAACAGTAGCAAAAAGAATCATGTCAAAATCTATTTTCAAACTCTAGTTATTCAGATTTGAAGATTTTGAGCAAATTTGATTACATTCAAATTTTATAGTTCAAATTTGAAATTTAAAAGTACAGGGTGAAACTACATGAAAAATGTGAGCTATTGCAAAAAGAATCAACTCAAAACACTAAATAGATTAAAAGATATAAGCAAAACAAAATTTGGAATACATTCTGTTAATTAAAACAAAACAGAAAATAAAAAAAAAAGATTGCGTCGGTCAGGGGGCTACGTGGCGCGATCCGATTGGCTAAGGGGGCGTGCGGTAGGTGATTCCGAGCGGACGACCGATCGATAGAAGATAACGGTTCGGACTTAAGTCCGTTCTAATCTGGACCGTGGGATTTGGATCGGATGGTCGAGGGGGCTTACAGAGAGGTGGTTGCCGGCGTCGGGGTACTCCGGCGAGTCCGGTAGCGGCGACGGCGACGGCGAGGTGCTCCGGTGGTCGGGGAGGACGGGGGAGTGGTCCGGGCGACGGGGACGGTCCTCCGGAGGCGATTGGTGGCGACGGCGAGGCGAATGGTGGTCGGAGGTGGTGGCTACGGTCGACGGCGAGCTTCGGCTTGGGGTAGCTCCGGCGAGCAATTACCGGCGTCTCGGCGAGAGAGAGAAGGGGCTCGGGGGGGGGGGGAAATGGACGCGGGGTTGGTCCGGTTTATATAGGGGCGCTCGGGGTGCGAGGGAGTAAAGGGAGAGAGAGATCCGGCGAGGGGGAAAACTGCTATTGGGGTGCGAGGCAGTCTATGATGTCTCTTACCGACTTACCGCTATCATTTTGGGGATATGCATTAGAGACTGCCGCATTCACTTTAAGTAGGGCACCGTCTAAGTCCGTTGAGACGACACCGTATGAATTATGGTTTGGAAAGAAACCTAAGCTGTCATTTATGAAAGTTTGGGGATGCGATGCATATGTGAAGAAACTTCAACTTGAGAAGCTTGAACCCAAAGCGGAAAAGTGTGTCTTCATAGGATACCCCAAAGAAACTGTTGGGTATACCTTCTACCTCAGATCCGAAGGCAAAGTCTTTGTTGCCAAGAATGGATCCTTTCTAGAGAAAGAGTTTCTATCGAAAGAAGTAAGTGGGAGGAAAATATAACTTGATGAGGTAATTGTACCTCCACTCGACCCGGAGAGTAGTGCAGCACAGGAAGTTGTTTCTGTGGAACCTACACCGGCCGGGGAGGAAGTTAATGATGATGATGATCATGAAACTTCAGATCAAGTTGCTATTGAACCTCGAAGGTCCACAAGGAGATGTTTTGCACCAGAGTGGTACGGCAACCCTGTCTTGGAGATCATGTTGTTGGACAACGGTGAACCTTCGAACTATGAAGAAGCGATGGCGGGCCCGGATTCCAACAAATGGTTTGAAGCCATGAAATCCGAGATAGGATCCATGTATGAGAACAAAGTATGGACTTTGTTGGACTTGCTCGATGATCGACGAGTCATAGAAAATAAACGGATCTTTAAGAAGAAGACTGACACAGATGGTAATGTGACCGTTTATAAGGCTCGGCTTGTCGCTAAGGGTTATCGACAAGTTCAAGGAGTTGACTACGATGAGACTTTCTCACCCATAGCGATGCTAAAGTCTGTCCAAATCATGTTAGCAATTGTCGCATTTTATGATTATGAGATCTGGCAAATGGACGTCAAAACGACATTCCTTAATGTTTTCCTTAAGGAAGAACTGTATATGATGCAGCCGAAAGGTTTTGTCGACCCTAAAGATGCTAACAAAGTATGCAAGCTTCAGCGCTCCATATATGGGCTGGTGCAAGCATCTCGGAGTTGGAACATTCGCTTTAATGAGGTTTATGGAGAACCCTGTATTTACAAGAAAGTGAGTGGGAGCTCTGTAGCATTTCTCATATTATATGTGGATGACATATTGTTGATGGGAAATGATATAAAACTTTTGGAAAGCATAAAGGCCTACTTGAATAAGTTTTTTCAATGGAGGACCTTGGAGAAGCTGCTTACATATTAGGCATCAAGATCTATAGAGATAGATCGAGACGCCTCATAGGTATTCCACAAAGCACATACCTTGACAAGATATTGAAGAAGTTCAATATGGATCAGTCAAAGAAGGGTTTCTTGCCTGTGTTATAGGGTGTGAGATTGAGTACGACTCAATGCCCGACCACGAAAGAGGATAGAGAAAAGATGAGTGTCATCCCCTATGCTTCAACCATAGGCTCTATTATGTATGCCATGCTGTATACCAGACCTGATGTGAACCTTGCCATAAGTTTGGTAGGGAGGTACCAAAGTGATCCCGGAGCGAAACACTGGACAACGGTCAAGAATATCCCGAAGTACCGGAAAAGGACCAAGGATATGTTTCTCGTATATGGAGGTGCCGAAGAGCTCATCGTAAAGGGTTACGTTGATGCTAGCTTCGACACAGATCCGGACGACTCCCAGTCACAAACCGGATACGTGTATATTTTGAACGGAGGGACAGTCAGCTGGTGCAGCAGCAAGCAAAGCGTCGTGGCGGCATCTACATGTGAAGCGGAGTACATAGCTGCTTCGGAAGCAGCACATGAAGGAGTCAGGATGAAGGAGTTCATCACCGCCCTAGGAGTGATTCCCAATGCGTCGGGCCCGATGACTCTACTTTGTGACAACTCTAGAGCTATTGCCCTTGCCAAGGAGCCCAGGTTTCACAAGAAGACAAGACACATCAAGCGCCGCTTCAACTCCATTCGTGGACATGTCCAGGATGGATATATAGACGTTTATAAAGTACATACGGATTTGAATGTCGCAAATCTGTTGACTAAACCTCTCTCACGAGGAAAACATGATCAACACCAGAACTCTATGGGTGTTCGATACATCACAATGTAACTAGATTATTGACTCTAGTGCAAGTGGGAGACTGTTGGAAATATGCCCTAGAGGCAATAATAAATTGATTATTATATTTCCTTGTTCATGATAATTGGCTATTGTTCATGCTATAATTGTGTTAACTGGAAACCGTAATACATGTGTGAATACATACACCACAACATGTCCCTAGTGAGCCTATAGTTGGCTAGCTCGTTGATCAATAGATGGTCACAGTTTGATGACCATGGACATTGGATGTCGTTGATAACGGGATCACATCATTAGGAGAATGATGTGATGGACAAGACCCAATCATAAGCATAGCACAAGATCGTGTAGTTCGTCTGCTAAAGCTTTTCTAATGTCAAGTATCATTTACTTAGACCATGAGATTGTGCAACTCCCGGATGCCGTAGGAATACTTTGGGTGTGCAAAACGTCACAACGTAACTGGGTGGCTATAAAGGTACACTACAGATATCCCCGAAAGTATTTGTTGTCTTGGCATGAATCGAGACTAGGATTTGTCACTCCGTGTGACGGAGAGGTATCTCTGGGCCCACTTGGTAAGACATCATCATAATGAGCTCAGTGTGACTAAGGAGTTAGCCACGGGATGTTGTGTTATGGAACGAGTAAAGAGACTTGCAGGTAACGAGATTGAACAAGGTATAGGGATACCGACGATCGAATCTTTGGCAAGTAACATACCGATGGACAAAGGGAATTGTATACGAGATTGATTGAATCCCCGACATCATGGTTCATCCGATGAGATCATCATTGAGCATGTGGGAGACAACATGGGTATCCGTATCCCGCTGTTGATTATTGACCGGAGAGGTGTCTCGGTCATGTCTACATGCCTCCCGAACCCGTAGGGTCTACACACTTTAGGTTCGATGACGCTAGGGTTATAGGGCAATTGTGTACGTGGTTACCGAAGGTTGTTAGGAGTCTTGGATGAGATTATGGACGTCACGAGGAGTTATAGAATGCTCCAGAGGTAAAGATTCATATATAGGAAGTGAGGATTTGGTCATCGGAAGTGTTTCGGGCATCACCGGTAACATATCGGGACCACCGGAAGGGTTCCATGGGTCCATCGTGAGGGTCCACCGACACCAGAGGCCTGCATGGGCTAAAAGTGGGAGGGAACCAGCCCCTGGGTGGGCTGGTGCGTCTCCCACCAAGCCCAAGACGCAGCAAAGGTGCAGGGGGGGGGGGCAAACCCTAGCGTAGATGGGCCCTAGGCCCACCCTAGGGCGCCTAGGGATGCCGCACCCCCTCTCCCCTCTCTTGGCCACCGGCCCCAAGGGCCATCCAGGGCTAGCCGCCGCCCTAGGGTGGGAACCCTAGGGTGTGCGCCCCTCTCCTCCTCCTCCTCCTATAAATAGTGGAGGGTTTTTGGGGCTGCATATAACAGATCTCTCTCTCCCCCTCGGCGCAGCCCTACCCCTCCTCCTCCTCGTCCTCCGTAGCGCTTGGCAAAGCCCTACCGGAATGCCATGCAGCTCCACCGTCACCATGCCGTCATGCTGCCATGCTCTCCCTCAACCTCTCCTTCCTCCTTGCTGGATCAAGGCACAGGAGACATCACCGGGCTGCACGTGTTTGAACATGGAGGCACCGTTGTTTGGTGCTTAGATCGGAATCCACCGCGATCTGAATCGTTGTGAGTATGACTCCACTAACGGCGTTCATAGTAACGCTTCCGCTTAGCGATCTTCAAAGGTATGAAGATGTTCTACCCCTTTGCTCGTTGTTGGTTTCTCCATAGATTGTTCTTGGTGACACGTAGGAATTTTTTTGATTTACTACAACGATCCCCAACAATGTGAACTTTGTCTCGCGAAATAATTTCAACAATATTGCTTATAGAGGTAAATTCAATGTTAGGCCGTATCCCGGTAATTCCTCTAATAATTGTGCTAATTCTTATGGTAATTCCTATGAAAATTCATCAAATAATAATAATAGGATACTTACTTATCTTGAGAACACCATTAAATAATTTATGAGTTCTCAGAAGAGTTTCAATACTATGGTAGAAGAAAAATATGCATAAAGTTGGCGATATGGCTAGAAACATGGATAAGATTGCTCATGATGTGGAAACCCTTAAAAGTAAAACTTTTCCGCCTAAGCATGATATTAATGATTCTATTAAATCCATCCAAATACCTATTAATGAAAGTAAGGAGAGGACCTCTAGGTTTAGAGCTAAGCAAGAATTCTTAGAAAAAGCCCTTCCACCCGTTTTTTTACCGTAATCATGATGAAGATATTAAAATGATTGGTACTTATCCCATTGAACATTTGTTTAATAATCTGAAAATAAGTGATAAAGCGACTAGAGATGAGTCAACATTAAGTAGAAGGTGTCCCATTTGCTCGGAGGGTGACGATCTCAATGAAAAAATATATGAAAAGGTGGGTTTGGAGAGGTCAAAACTTTAGCTAGTGATGTACCCACTATCTTGGATCATAAGGACTTTAATTATGATAATTTCTCGGTTGTAGGATGTATTTCCTTTCTTCAATCCATAATTAGCTCATGCAATGCCTATGAACAAAATAAGGCTTTTACTAAACATATCGTGGAAGCTATGCTAAAGGCTCATGAAGAAAAATTTGAGTTAGAAGTTTCTATTCATAGGAAGTTTCATGATGAGAGGGAACCTACTATTAAAATAAATCTTAAATAATATGAATTCAATGATGTGTGTGATCTTGGTGCTAGCATTTCCACTATACCGAAATCTTTATGTGATGTGCTAGGTCTCACCAATATAAATGAATGTTCCCTTAACTTGCACTTAGCAGATTCCACTATTAAGAAACCATTGGGTAGAATAAATGATGTGCTTATTATTTCTACTATAAATTAGGTGCCCATGGATTTCATTGTTCTTTATATTGAATGCAATCTGTCTTGTCCAATAATACTTGATATGAAGGAGGGAGACATAAGATTCCAATTCACACTAAAGAAAGGGATGGAACATTTTCCTAGAAATAGAATTAAACCACATTATGAATCTATCATGAGGGCCACCTATGGACTGAGTGTCAAGGATGACAACACTTGATACTATGCATTATGCCTATCTAGGGGCATAAAACGATAATGCTTTCTAGGAGGCGACCAAATAGTTATCTTTAAATTTTTGTTTTTACTTCCTGTCTTGGTGTGTTTACATGATTATTGCTACAGTAATGATTGCATTTTTATGTTTTAATTAGTGTTTGTGCCAAGTAAAGCCTTTGGGATTGATTTGGAAGATAGTAGAATTGACACGGTGAGAAACAAAAACTTTTGCGTTAAGTGCATAATTTCTAATTTTAAAGGAACATATTTTTGATATGATTTAAAAAAAATATGTTTTGACTAATTTTCCAGGTTTTTGTAATTTTTCAGATTTTTTTGGGTTACAGAAGTATGGTGTTTGTGCAGATCACTTCAGGCTGTTTTATTTTAAATAGATTCTATTTTTGCTTGCATACGTTGCTTGTTTTGATGATCCTATGGTTGTATCGGCGGGGCGGGGGAGGGTGATAAGCCATGGAGAAATTAGAATACAATACCTTATGCAATAATAAAATATGAAAAATTTGTAGTAGGGCCTAAAGTTTTATATTTACCTACTATACTAATGGATCTCACGAGTTTTCTGTGGTCAAGTTTTCAAATTTGAGTGCGATCGCGATGGATGGAGGAATAAGGAGCACCAAGAGCCTAAGCTTGGGTATGCCCAAGGTACCCCATGGTAAAATTCTAGGATGACTCAAGCGTCTAAGCTTGGGATGCCCCGGAAGGCATCCCCTCTTTCGTCTCCATTTCATCGGTAAACCTCGATGAACAGGATCAAATAGAGGGATGTCGGCTATGTAAAACCACTGCGAGGCCCATGTGACGGTATCTTCGTTGGGAGTACCTTAGTGATACCTGGTTCCCGCAATTCGGTACACCTTGGATCCACCCACCTCATGTATGTGGACTTCGGGAACGGGGGATAATGCAAAAATACTTCTGTCATAGGCCAAAGTGGGACTCGTAGCCTAGGTACATCTAGAAGAGGGCGAGGAACCCCGTGATGTGCAGGATGGAGTTGGGGTGTAAGGTGACTGAGGGAGTCCGGGACTAAGGGGTCCTCGGGTTGTTGGCTCATTCCTCATGGGCTGACTTGTTGGGCAGCTCTGTGGAGGGCCAAACTATGAGGCGACCCCGTGTTTAGGAAGTAAAGCTTCTAAGAATGGTGTGGCCTCCAAGCTTTGAAGATGGGATCTGCATATCTATCCCCTGTAAAAGGTCAGTTATGTGTAACCCTAGGTACCCCTGGTGTCTATATAAACTAGAGGGTCCCATTCGTAGAGGACAGGTTGACTCATCTAGGGTTTTAGCTCATATGATCTCGAGGTAGATGAACTCTATAATTCTCATCCACATCAATATAATCAAGCAGGACGTAGGGTTTTACCTCCTCACGAGGGCCCGAACCTGGGTAAACGTTGTCTCCTTTGTCCCCTGTTACCAATCGATGTAAGGTCCACAGCTTGGGACCTCCTACTCGAGATCTGCCAGTTTTGACACCGACGTTGGTGCTTTCATTGAGAGTTCCACTATGAGATTGCCAAAAAGGTAAATGGCCCGCCTAAACATCAGTGACCAAGTCTGCAACAGGGACATCTTCGTCCCTGGGTTGGTTTTCACCTTCGGCAGCATCATGTTGCGTGCTGATCCGACCAGCCATCTGTGCCAGATCGGAAGCTTCTATTGGGTAACGGTGCATGGGAAACAAAAAATTTCCTACGCGCACGCAGGTCTATCCGTGGTGATGAGCATCTACGAGAGGGAGAGTGGATCTAAGTACCCTTCTAGATCGCTAAGCGGGAAGCGTTAAGAAACACGGTTGGTGTAGTCGAACGTCTTCCCGATCCAAATCGCCGAGCGTCCCGCGATCTCATCACGATCCGTCCTGCGATCCAATCACGATCCGTCTCGCGAACTCATCACGACCCGTCCTGCGATCTCATCACGATCCGTCCCGCGAACTCATCACGATCCGTCCCGCGATCTCGTCACGATCCATCTCGCAATCTTGATCATGGTCCTTCCGATCTAGCGCCGAACGGACGACACCTCCGCGTTCAGCACACGTACATCTTGATGATGATCTCCGCCTTCTTGATCCATCAAGAGCGAGCGGAGAGGTAGAAGAGTTCTCTGGCAGCGTGACGGCGCTGCGGCGATGGTGGTGGAGCTATTCCGGCAGGGCTTCGCCTAAGCACTGTAGAAAACCGATCTAGAGGAGAAACTATGCACTAGAGGAACGGGTAGCACGTGGCTGAAAATTCTGTGCCAAAACCCTAAAATCCTCTAGTATATATAGGAGGAGAGGAGGAGGAGACTTGAATGCCAAAAATCCAGCCCTTGGGTCGTCCAAAGTGGGGAGGAGAGGAGGACTCCTCCTCCAATCCTAGTAGGACTAGGATTCCTCCTTTTTTTGGCCTTTTTCCACCTTTTTCCCTTTGGACTTTTTCTCCCAGCCGCATGGGCCTTGTGTGGGACTTCCAAAAGCCCAAAAAAGGCTGGTATTTACTTTCCCACAGCCCATGAAGCCTCTTGGGTCGAAATACCCCTCCCGGTGGTCTCCCGGTACACTCCCGGCACTCCCGGTACACTACCGATGAGCCCGAAACTTTTCCGGCGACCAAAATAGGACTTCTTATATATGAATCTTTACCTCCGGACCATTCCGGAGCTCCTCGTGACGTCTAGGATCTCATCTAGGACTCCGAACAACCTTAGATAACCACCATACATAACTCTATACTACCGAAACGTCACCAAACCTTAAGTGTGCAGACCCTGCGGGTTCGAGACCTATGTAGACATGACCGAGACACCTCTACGGTTAATAACCAATAGCGGGACCTGGATGCCCATATTGGTTCCTACATATTCTACGAAGATCTTTATCGGTCGAACCTCTGTGTCAAGGATTCAGCTAATCCCGTATGATGTTCCCTTTGTTCTTTAGTATGTTACTTGCCCGAGATGCGATTGTCGGTATCTCCATACCTAGTTCAACATCGTTACTGGCAAGTCTCTTTACTCGTTCTGTAATACAAGATCCCATGACTAACACTTAGTGACATTGCTTGCAAGGCTTTATTGTGATGTTGTATTACCGAGTGGGCCCTGAGATACCTCTCCGTCACACGGAGTAACAAATCCCAGTCTTGATTCATGCCAACTCAACAGACACCCTCGGAGATACCTGTAGAGAACCTTTATAGTCACCCAGTTACGTTGCGACGTTTGATACACACAAGGCACTCCTCCGATGTTCGTGAGTTGCATGATCTCATGGTCATAGGAACATATACTTGACATGAAGAAAACAGTAGCAATAAACTGACACGATCATATGCTACGTTTGTAGTTTGGGTCTTGTCCATCACACCGTTCTCCTAATGATGTGATCCCATTTATCAAATGACATCTCATGTCCATGGCTAGGAAACCTTAACCATCTTTGATCAACGAGCTAGTCCATTAGAGGCATACTAGGGACATGGTTTTGTCTATGTATCCACACATGCATCTAAGTCTCTGATCAATACAATTATAGCATGGATAATAAACGATTATCATGAACAAGGAAATATGATAATAACTAATTTATTATTGCCTCTAGGGCATATTTCCAACATTCTCCCACTTGCACTAGAGTCAATAATCTAGTTCACATCACCATGTGATTTGCATTGTTATGAATCTAACACCCAATGAGTTCTGGGGCTCGATCATGCTTTGCATGTGAGAGAGGTCTTATAGTCAACGGGTCTGTGACATTCAGATCCGTGTGTACTTTGCAAATTTCTATGTCAAACCGTAAACACTGCTACCACACTCCAGTTGGTACTATTCCAAATGGTTGCTCCACTATACGTATCCAGATTGCTACTACAAGTCATCCGGATTGGTGTTAAAGCTTGCATCGACGTGACTCTTTACGACGAAATCTTTATCACCTCCATAATTGAGAAACATCTCCTTTGTCTTTTAGTTACTAAGGATAATCTTGACCGCTGTCCAGTGCTCCATTCCATGATCACTTTGAAACCTTCTGGCCATACTTATGGCAAGGCTGACATCGGGTCTTGTGCACAACATTGCATACATGATAGAACCTATGGCTGAAGCATAGGGGATGACACTCATCTTTTCTCTATCTTCTGCAGTCACTGGGCATTGAGTCTTACTCAACTTTATACCTTACAAATCAGGCGAGAACTCTTTCTCTAACTGATCCATTTTGAACTCTTTCAAAATCTTGTCAAGGTATGTACTCATTAAAAGTCTCATCAAGTATCTCTATCTATCTCTATAGATCTTGATGCTCAACAATTAGGTAGCTTTATCCAGGTCTTCCTTTGATAAACTCTTTTCACAACCCTTTATGTTTTCTAGAAATTCTATATCATTTCCGATCAACAATATGTCAACCACATATGCTTATCAGAAACTCAATAGTGCTCCCACTCACTTTATTGTAAATACAAGTTTCTCGTAAACTTTGTATAGACTCAAAAACTTTAATCACCTCATCAAAGTGTATATTCCAACTCCGAGATGCTGGCTTCAGTTCATAGACGGATCACTGAAGCTTGCACACCTTTTAGCATCCTTAGGACTGACAAAACCTTCTGGTTGTATCACATACAACCTTTCCTCAAGTAAACCGTTAAGGAAACTATGTTTTGATATCCATCTGCCAGATTTCATAATTGAAAAATGCAACAACTGCTAACATAATTCCAACAAACTTTAGCATCGCTACGAGTGATAAAGTCCCATCGTAGTCAACTCCTTGAACTTGTCGTAAACTTCTTTGCAACAAGTCAAGCTTTACAAATGGTGGCATTCACCATGAGCGCCTATCTTCATTTTAATCATCCATTTGTACTCAACGACCTGCCGTCCAACAAGCAAGTCTACCAAAGTCTATACTTGGTTTTCATACATGGATCCTTTCTCGGATTTCATGGCCTCTAACCATTTGTCGGAATCCGGGCCCATCATCACTTCTCCATAGCTCGTAGGCTCATTGTTGTCCAACAACATGACCTCCAAAACAGGGTTGTCGTATCGCTCAGGAGCAGTACACATCCTTGTCGACCTACGAGGTTCAATAGTAACTTGATACGAAGCTTCATGATCATCATCATTTACTTCCTCTTCAACCGATGTAGGTTCCATAGAAACATCTTTTTACGCTGTGCTACTCTCTGGTTGAAACAAAGGTTCAACAACCTCATCAAGTTCTATCTTCCTCCCACTCAATTCTTTCGAGAGAAACTTTTTCCCGGGAAAGGACCCCTTTTAGCAACAAATACTTTATGATTGGATCTGAGATAGAAGGTTCACCCAACTGTTCTTAGGGTATTCTATGAAGACTCATTTGTCCGCTTTGGGTTCGAGCTCATTAGTTGAAAACATTTTCTACACAAGCATCGCAGCCCCAAACATCATGAAATGATAGCTTAGGTTTCTATCAAACCATAATTCACACGGTGTCATCTCAACGGATTTAGATGGTGCCCTATTTAATGTGAATGTAGTTGTCTCTAATGCACAACCCCAAAATTATAGTAGCAAAACGATAAGAGACATCATAACATGCACCATATCCAATAGAGCACGACTATGACGTTCGGACATACCATCACAGTATGGTGTTCCAGGTGGCGTGTGTTGTGAAACAACTTCCACATTTTCTAAAGTTGTATGCCAAACTCATAACTCAGATATTCATCTCCACGATCATATCGCAGATATTTTTATCTTCTTGTCATGATGATCTTAAACTTCACTCTGAATTTGCTTGAACTTTTCAAACGATTCAGACTTGTGTTTCATTAAGTAAACATACACTATATCTACCCAAATCATCAGTGAAGGTAAGAAAATAACGATATCCACCGCACACTACAAGACTCATTGGATTGCATACATCAACATGTATTATTTCCAATAAATCACTTGCCCGCTCCATCAAACTAGAAAACGGGGTCCTTAGTGATCTTTGACCAAGAGGCATGTTTCGCATGTCTCAACCGATTCGAAATCGAAAGAGTCCAAAGATCCATCAGCATGGAGTTTCTTCATGCGTTTTATACCAATATGACATTTAGCGGTAGTGCCACAAGTATGTGGTACTATCATTATTAACTTTGCATGTTTTGGCATCAATGTTATGAACATGTGTATTACTACGATGAAGATTCAACAAACCATTCTCACTGGGTGCATGACCATTGAAGGTATTATTCATGTAAACAGAATAACCATTATTCTCTAACTTAAATGAATAACCATGTTGAAATAAACACGATCTAATCACGTTCATGCTCAACGCAAAACACCAAATAACCCTTATTTAGGTTTGTTACTAATCCCGAAGGTAGAGAGAGCGTGCGATGTCGATCACGTCAACCTTGGAAACACTTCCAACACACATCGTCACCTCACCCTTAGCTAGTTCTCCGTTTATTCCGTAGCTTTTATTTCGAGTTACTAACATTTAGCAACCGAACCGGTATCCAATAGACAGGTGCTACTAGGAGTACTAGCAAGGTACACATCAATACTTCTGTTGACGTTGCCAACCTTCTTATCTACCAAGTATCTAGGGCTGTTCCGCTTCAGCGACCGCTCTCCTCATAATTGAAGAACTTAGTCTTGGGTTTGAGTTCAACTTTGGGTTGCTTCACTGGAGCAGCAACTGACTTGCCATCCATGAAGTTTCCCTCCTTGCTCTTCTCTAAACTAGTGGTTTTACTAACAATCAACACTTGACGCTCCTTCTTGATTTCTACCTTCGCGGTGTCAAACATCACGAACAGCTCAGGGATCATTATTTCTATCCCTGTGTTTTATAGTTCATCACCAAGTTCTAGTAGCTTAGTGACAGTGACTTGGAGAACTATATCAATCACTATCTTATCTGGAATATCAACTCCCACTCGATTCAAGCGATTGTAGCACCCAGACAATCTGAGCACATGCTCAATGATTGAGCTTTTCTCCTTCATCTTGCAGGCAAAGAATCTTGTTGGAGATCTCATATCTCGCAACATGGGCATGAGCCTGAAGTCCTAATTTCAGCTCTTAGAACATCTCATATGTTCTGTGACGTTCAAAACATTTCGGAGCCTCAATTCTAAGCCGTAATGCCTGACGCACTAAACTATCAAGTAGTCATCAGAACGTGCCTGTCAGATGTTCACAACATCTACAAACGATGCTAGAGGGGTTGACGCACCGAGCGGTGCATTAAGGACATATGCCTTGTGTGCAACAATGAGGACAATCCTCAGATCATGGACCCAGTCCGCAATATTGCGACCAACATCTTTCAACTCTATTTCTCTAGGAACATATAAAAATTCAAGGGAGCTACAGCGTGAGCAAGTAATCTACAACATAATTTGCACAGACACTATTGACTATGTTCATGATAATGAGTTCAATTAATCATATTACTTAAGAACTCCCACTCAAATTGACATCCATCCAGGCATTCGAGTGATACATGATCCAAATTCATCAACTCAAGTCCGATCATCACGTGAGTTGAGGTGGTTTCAATGGTAAACATCATCATGTTGATCATATCTACTATATGACTCATGTTCGACCTTTCGTTCTCTTGTGTTCCGAGGCCATGTCTGTACATGCTAGGCTCGTGAAGTTTAACCTGAGTGTTCTGCATGTGCAACACTGGCTTGCACCCGTTGTATGTGAACGTAGAGTCTATCACACCCGATCATCACGTGGTGTCTCGACACGAAGAACTTTCGCAACGGTGCACACTCGGGGAGAACACAATTTATCTTGAAATTAAGTGAGGGATCACCTTATAATGCTACCGTCATCCTAAGCAAAACAAGGTGCATAAAAGGATTAGCATCACATGCAAATCATAAGTGACATGATATGGCCATGAACTTGTGCTTTTGATCTCCATCATGAAAGCACCGGCATGATCTCCATCGTCACCAGCATGACACCATGATCTCCATCATCTTGATATCCATCAACGTGTCGCCATCGGGGTTGTCGCACCCAACATGCTTCTACTACTATTGCTACCGTTTAGCGATAAAGTAAAGCATTGCATAGCGCTTAATGATTGACACGCAGGTCATACAATAATTAAAGACAACCCTATGGCTCCTGCCGGTTGCCGTACTCATTGACATGCAAGTCGTGATAATCTATACATCACATGATCATCTCATACATCACATATATCACATCATATAATTGGCTATATCATATCACAACATACCCTACAAAGACAAGTTAGACTTCCTCTAATTGTTGTTGCATGTTTTACGTGGCTGCTACGGGTATCTAGCAAGAACAATTGTCATCTACGCAAAAACCACAACGGTGATACACTAGTTGCTTTTCAACCTTCTCTAGGACCGCCTTTGTCGAATCCGATCCAACTAAAGTGAGAGAAACTGGCACCCGCAAGCCATCTATGCAACAAGTTGCGGTCGAGGGAACCGGTCTCTCGTAAGCGTACGAGTAATGTTGGTCCAGGCCGCTTCATATCATAATACCTCAGAACCAAAATCCGACCAAGGGAGGAAGCAATCTAAGCATCAACGCCCACAAACTCTTTGTGTTTTACTCGAGATCTCATCTACACATAGACCTAGCTCTGATACCACTATTGGGTAACGTTGCATGGGAAACAAAAATTTTCCTACGCGCACGCAGATCTATCCATGGTGATGAGAATCTATGAGAGGGAGAGTGGATCTACGTACCCTTGTAGATCGCTAAGCGGGAAGCGTTAAGAAACGCGGTTGATGTAGTCGAACGTCTTCGTGATCCAAATCGCTGAGCGTCCTGTGATCTCATCACGACCCGTCCCGCGATCCAATCACGATCCGTCCCGCGAACTCATCACGATCCGTCCCATGATCTCATCACGATCCGTCCCGCGAACTCATCACTATCCGTCCCGCGATCTCATGACGTTCCGTCCCGCGATCTCGTCACGATCCATCTCGCAATCTTGATCACGGTCCTTCCGATCTAGCGCCGAACGGACGGCACCTCCGCGGTCAGCACAGGTACAGCTTGATGATGATATCTGCCTTCTTGATCCAGCAAGAGGGAGCAGAGAGGTAGAAGAGTTCTCCGGAAGCGTGACGGCGCTGTGGCGATGGTGGTGGAGCTATTCCGGGAGGGCTTCGCCTAAGCACTGTAGAAAACCGATCTAGAGGAGAAACTATGCACTAGAGGAACGAGTAGCACGTGGCTAAAAATTCTGTGCCAAAACCCTAAAATCCTCTAGTATATATAGGAGGAGAGGAGGAGGAGACTTGTCTGCCAAAAATCCAGCCCTTGGGTCGGCCAAAGTGGGGAGGAGAGGAGGACTCCTCCTCAAATCCTAGTAGGACTAGGATTCCTCCTTTTTTTGGCCTTTTTCCACCTTTTTCCCTTTGGGCTTTTTCTCCCAGCCGCATGGGCCTTTTGTGGGACTTCCACCAGCCCACAAAAGGCTGGTATTTACTCTCCCACAGCCCATGAAGCCTCTTGGGTCGAAATACCCCTCCCGGTGGTCTCCCGGTACACTACCGGCACTCCCGGTACACTACCGATGAGCCCAAAACTTTTCCGATGACCAAAATAGGACTTCCTATACATGAATCTTTACCTCTGGACCATTCCGGAGCTCCTCGTGATGTCTGGAATCTCATCCAGGACTCTGAACAACCTTCTATCACCACCATACATAACTCTATACTACCGAAACTTTACCAAACCTTAAGTGTGCAGACCCTGCGGGTTCGAGAACTATGTAGACATGACCAAGACACCTCTACGTTCAATAACCAATAGCGGGACCTGGATGCCCATATTGGCTCCTACATATTCTACGAAGATCTTTATCGGTCGAACCTCTATGTCAAGGATTCAGTTAATCCCGTATGATGTTCCCTTTGTTCTTCGGTATGTTACTTGCCCGAGATTCGATCGTCGGTATCTCCATACCTAGTTCAACCTCGTTACCGGCAAGTCTCTTTACTCGTTCTATAATTCAAGATCCCATGACTAACACTTATTCACATTGCTTGCAAGGCTTTATTGTGATGTTGTAGTACCGAGTGGGCCCTGAGATACCTCTCCGTCACACGGAGTAACAAATCCCGGTCTTGATCCATGCCAACTCAACAGACACCCTCGGAGATACCTGTAGAGCACCTTTATAGTCACCCAGTTATGTTGCAATGTTTGATACACACAAGGCACTCCTCCGATGTCCGTGAGTTGCATGATCTCATGGTCATAGGAACATATACTTGACATGAAGAAAACAGTAGCAATAAACTGACACGATCATATGCTACGTTTGTAGTTTGGGTCTATTCCATCACACCATTCTCCTAATGATGTGATCCCATTTATAAAATGACATCTCATGTCCATGGCTAGGAAACCTTAACCATCTTTGATCAACGAGCTAGTCCATTAGAGGCATACTAGGGACATGGTTTTGTCTATGTATCCACACATGCATCTAAGTCTCCGATCAATACAATTATAGCATGGATAATAAACGATTATCATGAACAAGGAAATATGATATTAACTAATTTATTATTTCCTCTAGGGCATATTTCCAACAGCTTCGCCCCCGGTCAGGGAATCAAGTGAAAGGATCTGGAATTCTCCGCCGGCTCGTCGGCCGATCTGACCCTCACTAGGCTCTCGATCTCATCCGATGTGTTCAGAAACCCCGAAGGCTTAACTTCGGGCCGCTTGCCCGGCCCCGCCCTCGGCTCCCTCTCTGCCAAAGAGCCGCCCTTGTGTTTGGGATCGACCTTAGTGCTCGAGCACCCAAATTTGGCCCTTGCCGAATACCCGTCCATCACGGACACCTCGGAGGTTATCTCCGAAAACCTTCGAGATATTGACCAAGATGACCTGTTGATGCTAAGCGAGATGCTTGACCGGATCCAGTAGATGGAGATTGGGGATGACCTAAACAGGCAAAGCAATGGCAGCTCCAAGCTGAGCAGGACACCCTCAATGATAGATGGACGGAGGTCCTGACAGGTGAAGAAGGGTATGGCAATGAGCAGCCGGATCAAAACAAAAGTTACCAGCGTCGGCGCTTTCTTCCTCAATTCGATGATGAGGCCCTCGAGCCCACCTCTCCTAGATACACTCAGCATGACCAACCAGATCGCCGCCCTCGAGGACGGAACAGAACGGTCGGTGAGCCCGAATACATACCCATGTTGCCCCAAAGAAGAGGGAAGGATCCACTACGGTATAGTTATCGACATGACTTATGACAAGACCTGAACTATAGAGCAGGTCACACTAGATCCTTCTACGGATCCAAAGGATACTCCCCTGATAGACAAGATGGAGATCAACCTTGGTTCAACCACAACAATAGGGACTGGGAAGGATACCGGGCACCAACAACCGATTTTTAGCACAACGTGGCCCGGGTCAGAGGCGTCGACCACCCACTGGGTTTCACAGACGAGGTTATGCAGCACGAGTTCCCCGTAGGGTTTAAACTCGTAAACATCAAACAGTATGCGAGGACAACAGATCCCACCGTGTGGATCGAAGATTTCCTTATCCACATACATATGGCCAGGTGATGTCTACTACGCGACCTTCTTCTTGTAGACTCGTGTTGGGACTCCAAGTGCAGAGTTTTGTAGGACAGTAGCAAATTTCCCTCAAGTGGATGACCTAAGGTTTATCAATCCGTGGGATGCATAGGATGAAGATGTTCTCCCTCGAACAATCCTACAACCAAATAACAAAGAGTCTCTTGCGTCCCCAACCACCCAATACAATGGTAAATTGTATAGGTGCACTAGTTCGGCAAAGAGATGGTGATCCAAGTGTAATATGGATGGTAGATATAGGTTTTTGTAATCTGAAAATATAAAAACGGCAAGGTAACAAGTAACAAAAGTGAGCACAAACGGTATTGCAATGCTTAGAAACAAGGCCTAGGGTTCATACTTTCACTAGTGCAATCTCTCAACAATACTAACATAGTTGAATCATATGTAAATCCCTCACGCGCGACAAATAGTTCACTCCAAAGTCACAAATAGTGGAGAACAAACGTAGAAATTATTGTAGGGTACGAAACCACCTCAAAGTTATCTTTTCCGATCAATCTTATGAGCTATCCCTATAAGTGTCACGAATAGCCCTAGAGTTCGTACTAAAATAACACCTTAAGACACACATCAACCAAAACCTTAATGTCACCTAGATACTCCAATGTCACCACAAGTACCCATGGGCTTGATTATACTATATGCATCACCAATTTCAGATTCATCATGTTCAATCCAACACAAAGAACTTCAAAGAGTGCGCCAAGGTTTCTATCGGAAAGTCATGACAAAAATGTGTGTGAACCCCTATGCATAGATTCCCAAGGTCATGGAACCCGCAAGTTGATCACCAAAAC
Source organism: Hordeum marinum (assembly GCA_022496015.1). NCBI lineage: Eukaryota > Viridiplantae > Streptophyta > Magnoliopsida > Poales > Poaceae > Hordeum > Hordeum marinum. The sequence goes on from CM039676.1 coordinate 448,944,517, forward strand.
ATACATCAAGTGGATCTATGGAACATCCCATTTTCACCACGGATATCCCATCGCAAGACAAACATCAAGTGTTCTCAAATCCTTAAAGACTCAACCCGATAAGAAAACTTCAAAGGGAAAACTCAATTCATCACAACAAGATAGAGAGGGGAAACTCCATATGATTCATCTATATCAATAAAGATCGTGGTACATCAAGATCGTGCCGTCTCAAGAACACGAGAGAGAGAGAGTGATCAAACACATAGATACTGGTACATACCCTCAGCCCCGAGAGTGAATTACTCCCTCCTCGTCATGGAGACCGCCGAGATGATGAAGATGGCCTGCGGTGATGTTTCCCCCTCCGACAGGGTGCCGGAACGGGCTCCTGATTGGTTTTTCGTGGCTCTAGAGGCTTGCAGCAGCTGAACTCCCGATCTCGGTTTATTTTCGAAGGTTTCTATATTTATAGGAATTTTTGGCATCGATCTCATGTCAAGGGGGGACACGAGGCGGTGACAAGCCTGCTAGGCGCGGCCAGGGGGGTGGCCGCGCCTAGGAGGCTTGTGACCTCCTCGTGGCTCTTCTGGCCCAACTCCCATGCTTTGTGGGTCTCTTTTGGTCCAAAAAAATCATACTAAATTTTCAGCCCATTCCGAGAACTTTTATTTCTGCACAAAAATCGACACCATGGTAGTTCTGTTGAAAACAACGTCAGTCCGGGTTAGTTCTAATAAAATCATACCAAAATCATATAGAATTATTGTAAACATGGCATGAATACTTCATAAATTATAGATACGTAGGATACGTATCAGCATCCCCAAGCTTAATTCCTGCTCGTCCTCGAGTAGGTAAATGATAAAATAATTAATTTATGAAGTGTGAATGCTAGCATAGTGCATAAATTTGATCATTGATAATTCCAAACACTTCTTCTAGCATCATTATATATCATAAACAGTAGCTCATCTCATAAACCTTCTCATGATGAAATAACAAGCTATCCACATGTTAAAGTATAGACTAACAAACTATGCTTTCAGTCACCAAACAATTGCAATTCATCTTATTTTCAGGAAGGGTCTATGCAAGAGCTTTGATTTAGCAAATTCCACATACTCAACCAGCATATAGTCTTCCTTGAGTGCTAACACTCAAAGCATATTTTTAGAGCAAATGGCATCCGTCGAACAGAAAGAAAGATAGGGGCTTAAATTTTTGTCTCCCAACTTATTTATCATATAGATAATTGTCAACAATAATAATTCATGATAAAATATATTTGAATGGCCATATATGCTTGGATCTTTCCCCAACACATGACGCTTGCGAGGATAAAAAGGCAAAATATAGGAAGTGGTGAAGATCATCATGACTCTTGCATAAAGTTAAGTACTAGAAAGTAAAAGATAGGCCCTTCGGACAGGGAAGCATTGATTTGTAGAGGTGCCAGGGCTCGAGCTTTTAAAACAGAGATGAATAATAATTTTGGGCGGTATGCTTTCATTGTCACCATAACAACCGAGAGATCTCGGTATCTTCCATGCTAGATACATGATAGGCGGTTCCCAAACAAAAGGGTAAAGTTTTTACCCCCCTCCACCAATCAATCACACTCCACGGCGAGCTGAATCCACGGGTACCGTCCATACCAACAACATTCCTGGGGGAGTTTTGTTTAATTATTTGCATTTTTTCTTTGATTTCGGTACTGGGAATCCCTATTACCAGCCACTTTCTCATGAATGATAGTGGATCAACCCATATCATGAGAATAACCCACCTAGCATGGAAGATACTGACAACCCCTAGTCATTATATGAGTGATTTAGGCATACAAAACAGAATATTATTTGAAGGTTTAGAATTTGGCACATGCAAGTTTACTTGTAATGACAGATAAATACCGCATATAGGTAGGTATGGTGGACTCATATGGGACAACTTTGAGTTTAAGGGTGTTTGGATGCGCAAGTAGTATTTCTACTTGCTGCGGAAGTTTTGGCCAATATGAGGTGGAAGCAGGCACCACATGTTGGAGGATCCATAACAATATAACTTCTATACAAATATACCCAAGCATAACTCATTACGTTGTCTTCCTTGTCCAACTTCAAGTAATTTGCTCAAGTTTTAAAATAATTAATGGGCATTCACAATCACAGAAGATGTCCAAGATAGTATATTTATATGTGAAATCTCTCTTCCATCAATATTCTTTCATGAATTGTTCAAGTGACCAATGCGGTGTTTGGTAACTTTCAATAAATTTCACCACCTATACTTATTATGTGTGAAGTCATTACTCCCCATGAGATAAGTATATAAAGCATTTTTAATTTTAGATTTATGATATTCAATTCATTCAACCATTTACTCATAGGATATAAGTGAAGCACGAGAGTGAATGACAAAACTACTCCAAAACATATAAGTGAAGATCAATGAGTAGTCAAAGATTTAAGTAGCTATGTGAGGAATTTCTATCTCTATCTCAATAAATATTTTCATAACTGAGTATTTTATTCAAACAAGAAGCAGAACAAAAATAGCACTCCAAGAATAGCACACATCATGTGAACGAATAAAAATTTAGGCTCAACATAGGCTAACCGATAGTTGACGAAGAGAGGTGGATGTGTAGCATCCCCAATCTTAGATGCTTGACACTTCTTTAGATATTTACTTGGGGTGCCTTGGCCATCCCCAACCTTGAGATTTTGTATCTTGTTCAATCCTCTCATATCTCGGTTTCACCTATTCTCAAAAACTTCATCCACACAAAACTCGAAAAGAACTCGCGAGATAGGTTAGTACACATAATAATAAATCAACTCTTTATGTACTTCCAAGACAAGTTGCACAATAATTTCAAACATTCGGTACTGTATACTATGATTTCCGCAATTTATATCTACCAACATAGGCTATGGAAACTATATGATAAGTAGATAACAAAACTATGAGAGCAATCTGTCTAAACAGAACAGTATGTAGAAATTTATTAAACCAGTGTACTTAGATGACTCAAACAATTATGAAAATTTATAACATGCTATAAAATTTATATGAAAACAGTGTGTAAAAATTTCAGAAACTTTCCACTTTCCAGTAAAATATGAAAATTCAAACACTACAGCGGAAGTTTCTGTTTTTACCCAGCACGTATCAAAACATGCAATGCAAGCATCCTAAGGAAATTCATGGAAATTTTTATTGAAAAAAATATTATAAATAACACCTAACATAGAAAAACATACTAAATTGACGCTCCAAGCAAAATTGATATTATGTGACAAATAAAAATATAGCTCCAAGTGAGATATACCGATAGTGTTGAAGACGAAAGAGGGGATGCCTTCTGGGGCATCCCCAAGCTTAGGCGCTTGATTCTTCTTTGGATATTACCTTGGGTGTTCCTTGGGCATCCCCAAGCTTAGGTTCTTGTCACTCCTTATTCTCCTCATATCGGTGTCTCACACAAAACTTAACGGAACTTTGTGAGAAGGGTTAGTGTAATAAAGATAGATCATTCACTTAGGTACTGTCAAGACAAGATTAATAATTGTTATCACATAATACTTACTATATTCCATAATTACCACAATTTATATTACTCAATATAAGCTATAGGAACACTTCAAACAAGCAAATTATGCATGCAAAACAGAATCTGTCAAAAACAGAACAGTCTGTAAAGATCAGAATGATCGCCATACTTCCCTGACTCTAAAAATTCTTAAAAACTAAGACAGCTCAAGGAATTCGAATATAAATATGGTGTAAAAATTTCAGAATTGTTTGACGCTCCAGTAAAATCACATAATTCATATACTGGACGCAAAACTTTTTGTTTTTGCACAAAATCAAACAAGCAAGTATCCACACTATCCCAAAGGATTTACTTGGCACTTTATTGAAATAAAAGATGCAAAACATGATTAATACAGTATATTAATCATGTGAACACATCAAAACAGAAAGTAAAAGTGTTGGGTTGTCTCCCAACAAGCGCTTTTCTTTAATGCCTTTTAGCTAGGTATGGTGATTTCAATGATGCTCACATAGAAATAATAATTGAAACATGCAAAAGAGCATCATGAATCTCATGACAAGCACATCTAAGTCTAACCCACTTCCTATGCATAGGGATTTTTTGAGCAAAAACTTTATGGGAGCAATAATCAACTAGCATAGGAAGGCAAAACAAGCATAACTTTAAAACTTTGAACACATAGAGAGGAAACTTGATATTATTGCAATTACTACAAGCATATGTTCCTCCCTCATTATAATTTTCAGTAGCATCATGAAGGAATTACACACTATAACCAGCACATGAAGCATTCTTTTCATGATCTACACGCATAAAATTTTTACTACTCTCCACACAAGAAAATTTCTTCTCATGATTAATAGTGGGAGTAAACTCAACAAAATAACTATCATGTGAAGCATAATCCAATTGAAAATTAAAATCATCATGACAAGTCTCTTGGTCATCAGTATTCTTTATAGCATACATGTTATCACAATAATCATCATAAATAGGAGGCATGCAATCATTATAACAAATTTGATCATTCAAAGTACATGGAATAAAAAAGATCATCTTCATTAAGAATAGCATACCCAAGCTTGGGAAAAACATTAATTGCATAAAATAAATTCTCAAACATGTCATTTTGATCAAACATAGCATCCCCAAGCTTGTGGCTTTGTATATCATAAACATAATCACTCTCATCATTAATGGTATGGATAGCACCAATAGTATAGCAATTATTATCATCATCCTCCAAGTTGGTGCCATAAATATTTTCAAAATTATAAGAAGTATCATTATCTTCCCAATCATAATCATCACAACAAGCAATAGACATAACAAAATCATCCTCAATTGTATCATCTTCCACAACTATTTTTGATTCATTCTCATGAGGCCTATCAATAATGGGAGCAACATTATTTGGGAGAGATACCTCTTTACCTTTACTTTTCCTTCTGTTCTTCTTCTTCACCACATTATGTGTGGGTTTATTTAATTCCTCCAAGCTTCTTTTTGAAGAGGTTGATTGAATAAAAAGCTCCTCCTCGTTACCTGATTCATCATAAGAAAAAGTAGGAGGATATTGGGAAACCTCTTCCCCTTCATTAGTATTTTCTTCATCTTCGATTTGTTTTCTTGTCTTTAAGTAATTGGCAATATAAGGATTCTCAATGCAATTTACCACGCAATACATATAGGTTTCATTTAGGTCAAAATCAATCATTTTCATGAGAGCCCAAGCTGGAACATCCTTAGTTTTATGTTTCATTTCTCCATACCCCAAAAATATACTAAGTTCATTATAATGCTCAAGGGTAATGAGGTTATCACAATTTTTGGACACAATTCGATCATGAAATAATTCACATTGGAAATTAAAATGATCACTTTCATTGCAAATTTCACAAGGATGGCAAGAAATATTAAGTCTTTCAGCACAAACATATAGCCTCTCTTGCAACCATTTAGTTTCTAAATACTTATGCCTCTTACAAAATCTATCTTCCCTTTTAGGCACGTCTTGATAAACTCTATACACTCAACAAAGATTAATATGCTTATAAGAAATCTTTTTATCATGACTAGTGCAATCATCATTAGTACTATGGATATTCAAAGAATTCATACTAACAACATTGCAATCATGCTCATCACTCAAAGATTTAGTGCTAAACATTTTAATAACTTCTTCTTCTAACACTTGAGGACAATTTTCCTTTCCATGATTTTCCAGAAAGACATTAAAAAGATGAAGCATATGAGGCAACCTCAATTCCATTTTTTGTAGTTTTCATTTATAAAACCAAACTAGTGAAAAACAAGAAACTAAAAGATTCAATGGCAAGATCTAAAGATATAACTTCAAGCACTCACCTCCCCGGCAACGGCGCCAGAAAAGAGCTTGATGTCTACTACACAACCTTCTTCTTGTAGACTCGTGTTGGGCCTCCAAGCGCAGAGTTTTGTAGGACAGTAGCAAATTTACCTCAAGTGGATGACCTAAGGTTTATCAATCCGTGGGAGGTGTAGGATGAAGATGTTCTCTCTCGAACAACCCTGCAACCAAATAAGAAAGAGTCTCTTGCATCCGCAACACACCCAATACAATGGTAAATTGTGGTGCACTAGTTCGGGGAAGAGGTGGTTATACAAGTGCAATATGGATGATAGATATAGGTTTTTTTAATATGAAAATATAAAAACAACAAGGTAACTAATGATAAAAGTGAGCACAAACGGTATTGCAATGCTCAGAAACAAGGTCTAGGGTTCATACTTTCACTAGTGCAATTTCTCTCAACAATAATGACATAGTTGAATCATATGTAAATACCTCTCGTGCGAAAAAGAGTTCACTTCAAATTCAAAAATAGCGGAGAACTAACGAAGAAATTATTGTAGGGTACGAAACCACCTCAAAGTTATCTTTTCCGATCAATCTTATGAGCTATCCCTATAAGTGTCACGAACATCCCTAGAGTTCGTACTAAAATAACACCTTAATACACACATCAACCAAAACCCTAATGTCACCTAGATACTGCAATGTCACCGCGAGTACCCATGGGCTTTATTATACAATATGAAACACAATTTCAGATTCATCATGTTCAATCCAACACAAAGAACTTCAAAGAGTGCCCCAAAGTTTGTACCGGAAAGTCAAGACAAAAACCTGTGCCAACCCCTATGCATAGATTCCCAAGGTCAAGGATCCCTCAAGTTGATCACCAAAACATACATCAAATGCATCAATAGAACATCCCATTGTCACCACGAATATCCCATCACAAGACATATATCAAGTCTTCTCAAATCCTTAAAGACTCAATCCGATAAGAAAACTTCAAAGGGAAAAATCAATTCATCACAACAGGATAGAGAGGGGAAAACTCCATATTATTCATCTATATCATTAAAGCTCGTAGTACATCAAGATCGTGCCATCTCAAGAACACACGAGAGAGAGGGAGATCAAACACATAGCTACTGGTACATACCCTCAGCCCCAAGGGTGAACTACTCCCTCTCATCATGGAGACCGCTGGGATGATGAAGATGGCCTTCGGTGATGGTTCCCCCCTCCGACAGGTTGCCAGAACAGGTTCCTGATTGGTTTTTGTGGCTCTGGATGCTTGCGGCGGCGTAACTCCCGATCTCGGTTTCCTTTTACAGGTTTCTATATTTATAGGAATTTTTGGCATTGATCTCACATCAAGGGGGGCCACGAGGCGGTGACAAGCCTGCTAGGCGCGACTAGGGGGGTGGCCGCGCCTGGCAGGCTTGTGACCTCCTCGTGGCTCTTTTGGCCCAACTCCAATGCTTCGAGGGTCTCTTTTGGTCCAAAAAAATCGTAATAAATTTTCAGGCCATTCCGAGAACTTCTATTTCTGCACAAAAAACAACACCATGGTAGTTCTGCTGAAAATAGCGTCAGTCCGGGTTAGTTCTAATAAAATCATACCAAAATCATATAGAATTATTGTAAACATGGCATGAATACTTCATAAATTATAGATATGTTGGAAACATATCACTAGGGGAGATGACCTCCACACCATTAAGTACCTACTGCTAAAGCTTAAAGGGCCAACTCGAAGCTGGTTAAACAACCTCCCCAAAAACTCCATTGGAAGTTGGGAAGAGCTCAAGGATGCCTTCGGTCTAACTTCCAAGGCACTTACGTCCAGCCGGCGGAGTATTCTGACCTAAGAAAATTTGTCCAAAAGGCAGGCGAATCGGTCAAACAGTTTTAGAACAGGTTCCTAACTAAGAAGAACCAGATTGTTGATTGTCCGGACGCCGAGGCAATAGCCTCTTTTCAGCATAATATCCGGGACGAATGACTGGCTAGATAGCTCGGCCAGGACAGGACAAGAACAATATCTACCCTCACCTCACTCATGACTCGCTTTTGCGCAGGCGAAGACAACTGGCTAGCTCATCGCATCCATAATCCCGAAGATCCGGGCACCTCAGATACTCGGGATGGAAACGACAAGACACAGCGCAACAAGAACAAACGCCACCATAGCAACGGCGATGCTGGTGATACAGTTGTAAATACCGGCTTCTGCAGATCAAAACCCGGGCAGTGGAAGAAGCCCTCTAAAGGGAACAAGGATGGACCTACTAAGTTGGACAAAATCATGGAGAGGCCCTGCCAGATCCATGGAACCCTAGACAAGCCCGCCACCCACATCAATTGTAACTGTTGGGTGTTTCGACAGGCCGGCAAACTGGCAGCCAAGGAGCAGAGCAAAGGCCCATGAAACAAAGATGAGGAGGAGCCCCACGGCCTGAACAACGGAGGACAAAAACAATTCCCTCTAGAGGTAAAAACTATGAACATGATATATTCCACACACATACCAAATAGGGAGAGGAAATGAGCCCTTCAGGAGGTCTACGCCGTAGAGCCTGTAGCCCTGAAATTCAACCCATGGTCGGTTTGCCCGGTCAGCTTCGATCGAATGGATCATCCTACCAGTATCCATCATGGTGGTTCGGCATCCCTCGTCTTAGATCCCATCATCGATGGGTATCACCTCACTAGAGTCCTTATGGATGGAGGAAGTAGCCTTAATCTAATTTGCTCAGACACGGTGAAAAAGATGGGCATAGATCCATCAAGGATCAAACCCAGTAACACTACGTTTAAAGGAGTGATTCCAGGTGTTGAAGCCCACTACTTCAGCACTGTAACGCTAGAGGTTGTGTTTGGTTCACCCGATAATTTCCGTAACGAAGACTTAATCTTCGACATCACACCGTTCTGCAGCGGCTATCATGCATTGCTCGGCCGCACAACATTCGCCCACTTCAACGTCGTTCCCCATTACGCCTATTTGAAGCTCAAGATACCCGGACCCAAGGGGGTCAGAACCGTCAATGGCAATACAGAGCGCTCTCTTCGGACCGAAGAACACACCGTGGCCTTAGCAGTTGAATGCCAATACGACATTGATGCGTCAGGGTCCCAATCAGTCATCAAGATGCGACAGGCGGGCAAGCTAGTTCGAGCTCAACCGGACATGCCAAAGCCATCTCCTGCTCAACAAAAATAGGGATACACACCCCACAGCACGGCTCATCTACTCATCAGGTATGTCCCTCGAAGACACAACTTTGCTCTCAAAATACCATGGGCAGCTGTGGGGACCTGATACGTCCATTTTGCATCATGATTAACTACTGTTATTTACTAGGTTTTGTTGAATAATAATGCTTTGGGGAGTGATTCTAATGCCTTTTCTCTCATAATATGCAAGGTTTACACAAAGAGGAAGAATACCAGCAGCTGGAATTCTGGACCTAAGAAAAGCATGCCAGAGACACCTATTCTGCACAACTCCAACGAAGCTACAAATTTACGAAGATTATTTTTGCATTTAATATAAAATAATGGTGCTGAAAACTACTGGGGGAGGGCCCCCAGGTGGGCACAACCCACCAGGGCAGCCCTAACCTAATAAGCCACGTGCTCCCCTATCTCCCTCTACATTGTTTTCTCCTCTAGATTAGTTCGGCGGAGCTCGATGAAGCCCTGCTGGATTAGTTCACCACCACTGCCACCATGTCGTTGTGCTGCCGGAGAACTCATCTACCTCTCCACCGTCGCTTGCTGGATCAAGGAGGTGGAGATTGTCATCGAGCTGTACGTGTGCTGAACGCGGAGGTTCCATCCATTTGGCACTAGATCGGAAGGACCTTGATTGGATCGCGGGACGGCTAGCGATTTGGATCGCAAAGACGTTCGACTACAACAACCGCATTTCTTAATGCTTCCCTCTTAGCGATCTACAAGGGTATGTAGATCCAGTATCCCTCTCATCACCATGGATATATCTTGCGTGTGCGTATGAAATTTTTTGTTTCCCATGAAATGTTCCCCAAAGTGGCATCATGAGCTAGGTCTATGCGGAGATGAGATGACGAGTAGAACACAAAGGAGTTTGTGGGCATTGCTGCTCAGATTGCTTCCTTCCTTGGCCTTTTCTTGATTAGGCGGTATTGTGGGATGAAGAGGCCTGGACCAACCTTACTCATATGCTTACGAGAGACCGGTTCCATCGACTGACATGTGACTTTGTTGCATAAAGATGGCTGGCGGGTGTCTGTCTCTCCTACTCTAGTTGGATCGGATTTGACAAAGGTGGTCCTTGAGAAGGTTGAATAGCAATTTGTGTATCACCGTTGTAGTTTTGCGCAGGTAAGAATTGTTCTTGCTAGATACCCATAGAAGCCGCGTAAAACATGCAACAACAATTAGAGGACGTCTAACTTGTTTTTGCATGGTATGTTGTGATATGATATGGACAACTACATGGTGATATATATGTGATGTATGAGATGATCATGTTTTGTATAGAATATCACGTCTTGCATGTCGATGAGTACGGCAACCAGCAAGAGCCATAGGGTTCTCTTTAATTATTGTATGACCCGCGTGTCAATCATTAAGCGTTGTGTAATGCTTTGCTTAGCGCTAAGCAGTAGCAATAGTAGTAGAAGCATGGTGGGCGTGACAACCCCGACGGAGACACAATGATGGAGATCATGATGATGGAGATTATGGTGTTATGTCGGTGACGATGGAGATCATGCCGGTGCTTTGGAGACGGAGATCAAAGTCACAAGTTCATGGCCATATCATGTCACTTATGATTTGCATGTGATGTTAATACTTTTATGCATCTTATTTTTCTTAGGATGACGGTAGCATTATAAGGTGATCCCTCACTAAAATTTGAAGATAAAATTGTGTTCTCCTCGAGTGTGCACCGTTGTGAAAGTTCATCATTTCGAAGCAGCACGTGATGATCGGGTGTGATAGATTCTACGTTCACATACAACGGGTGCAAGCCAGTGTTGCACATGAGGAACACTCAGGTTAAACTTGACGAGCCTAGCACGTATAGAAATGGCGTCGGAACACAAGAGACCTAAAGTTCGAACGTGATTCATATAGTAGATATGATCAACATGGAGATGTTCACCATTGAAACCACCTCATATCATGTGATGATCAGACTTGGGTTGGTGATTTTGGATCATGTAACACTCAAATGACCTGAGGGATGTCAATTTGAGTGGGAGTTATTAAGTAATATGATTAATTGAACTCATTATCATGAACATAGTCTAAAGTTGTCTTTGCAAAATTATGTTGTAGATCAATAGCTTGCGCTGTAGCTCGTCTGTATTTTTGATACGTTCCTAGAGAAAATAGAGTTGAAAGATGATGGTTGCAATTATGCGGACTAGGTCCGTGATCATAGGATTGTCCTTAGTTGCTGCACATAAGGCTTATGTCCTTAATTTACCGCTCGGTGCACCACCCCTCAAAGCGGCGACTTCAGTTGTTGTGAACATCTGACAAGCAGGTTCTGATGACTACTTGATAGTTCAGTGCGTCTTGCATTATGGCTTAGAATTCAGGCTCCAATTATGTTTTGAACGTCACGGAACATATATGATGTTCTAAGAGATGGAATTGGATTTCAGTCTTGTGCCTGTGTTGAGAGGTATGAGACCTTCAACAAATATTTTTTTTGCTAGCAAGATGAAGGAGAATAGCTCAATCGGTGAGCATGTGCTCAGATTGTCTAGGTGCTACAATCACTGGAATCGAGTGGGAGTTGATCTTCTAGATAAGATAGTGATTGATATAGTTCTCCATGTCACTGCCACCAAGCTACTAGAGCTTCGTGATGAACTATAAACATGTGAGGGATGGAAAAGATGATCCCTGAGCTATTCGTGATGTTTGACACCTTGAAGGTAGAAATCAAGAAGGAGCATCAAGTGTTGATGGCTAGTAAAACCACTAGTTTTGAGAAGGGTGTCGGTGTCAAAACCGGCGGATCTCGTGTAGGGGGTACCGAGCTATGAGACTAGGATCGATGGTATGAAGGGATGAAGCAGACGATGTTTACCCAAGTTCAGGCCCTACTATGGAGGTAAAACCTTACGTCCTGCTCGATTATATTGATGGTATGAAGGTTACAGAGTTGATCTACCTCGAGATCGAATAGCTAGAACCCTAGATGAGTTTCTCTACCCCATAATCTAAAACCCTCCCAGTCTATGTAGACACCGGGGATGTACTAGGGTTTACACGTGGTAGGTCTCCTTCCGTGGATGGAGATGTCGATTTCCTCATCTTGAATTGGAGTGCATGATGCGCCTTCGGGACTTACTTCTAGAATGTGGGCTCTCAATGTATCCGGCCCTTCCTGCAACAATTAGAGAACGACCCACCAAGCCGGCCTATTAGGAGATAGGCCGACGACCCGAGGACCCCTTAGTCCAGGACTCCCTCAGTAGCCCCCGAACTAGCCCCCAACACCAATGGTCTTAGTTCCGGCTTCTCCACGTGATTAGAGTCTTCGGCTTGCAGGGTGAGTTCTTCTTCCCATTTAATGATCGACTGAGACTAGTTTTGACGTCCGATGACACATAATTTTTCCGATCATATGATCGTCCGAACACCGTGAATCACTTAGTCCGAAAGGGCAAACGTCAAAGTGTAAATAGTGTTTTCTAACAACCTCTCTGACGAAGGGTCGCGACCCACCACAACCACCCAACAAATTATGAAAACTTGATTCGCGGTTCGAGGCTGTTTTTACATTAGCACGATTCATCAATGCATCAATCGTGCTCCGTTTTGCATGGAATACGAATAATCATATCAAGTTTATTCATGCGTGTATAACGACACACATGTCTTGGGAAGCAGAGGGATTTGCGGCGCAGTAATGGGAGGCTAATCGGCGTCACGCCTCATAAAATGGAGAAAACCCTCAAGGCCTATTCATGCTTCCCATTCGTATTCTTTGCTTTCTCAATCTCCCTAAGCTTCAAGAGCCCAGAGCCAGTTCTTACTCGACCTCTCCTCCGAGCTTAGGCATGGCGGGTTCAGGCTCCAACGATAAGTGGGAGGCCTCCACGGTCCCCGACCAGGACATCGGGGACCTAAAGCAGGTCGGCTACCTCCCCACCAATGTCTATCACCACGCCGCAGAGAAGAACCAGGTGGTTCCCACACCTAAGCCAGGTGAGAGGGTGATGTTCATCCCCCACTTCATCAGGGGACTAAGCTTTCTACTCCATCCCTTTGTCAGGGGTCTCATGTTTTCCTATGGACTGGACTTCCACCATCTCCCCCAAACTCCTTCATGCACATAACGGCCTTTATCCTCGTCTGCGAGGCCTTCTTGCAGGTCGAACTGCGCTTCAGCCTATGGTTCAAGGTCTTAAACGTCAAGCCGAAGATCGTCACGGGCGAACACGCAGACTGCGGAGGGGCGGTAATCAGCAAGCTCCCCCGCATCGGATGGCCGACTGGCACCTTCATCGACACCATCAAGATCTGGAAAAAGGAGTGGTTTTATATCACCGAGCCTAGGGCAGAAGGCTAGGTTGCTCCTACTGAGTTTAGATCTGCCCCCCACAAGATTGACCTCATGGCTCCGGAAGGGTCTTGACTGGGGGTCAGATGGAGAGGTGGACAAGCTGTAGAAGCGCATCTCCACTATGGTCAAGGCCAAGATCGAGGTGGTTAACGTTGTCCAGATCATGCTTCGGGATGTCATATCCTTCCCTGCCAGCGCCGGGATTCCCCCATGTGGGCTTATCTACTTGATGATGGGCCTACCGTACGACAACTCTTCCGAACTACTCCTGAGAAACTGTGGAAGGCCTTGTTCAACCCTCGAAAGAGTTGGCTCGCCGAGAAGGAGGATTGGGGCCTAAGTGCCGATAACCCTCCTAACCAGGTACGATATAATTGTAATTCTTTGGCCCTGTTTTATTGGCAGAAAGGGCTAAACATCTTTCCCCTTGTTTTTGCAGAAATGGTTGAGCAAGGACGAGGGAATCAACTACACGACACCACAGCCCGAAGACCCCAGGTCGGAGCTGTTGATGGAGATGCTCGTTGAGGCGCCGTACATGGTGTCAGAGAAGAAGGAGAAGAAAAAGAAGAAGACCAGAGAAGGTCTATGGATAAGGGACACTGGCGCCAGGCTCCTTTGGAGCCAAACACACGCGGCAGGGGTAACGATATCATTCCAAGGCTAATGCTTCGGCTGCCGAAGACCGGGGGGAGGAGCCACTGAGGAGACCGAAAAAATGGATGTCTAATCCCCTCCGAGGTCATCGCCAGAGTGCACCATGCCTCCGGAGCCACCAAACCAGTCCCCGGTTAGAGATCGGGCTAACCGATCACCACCGGTGCCACCGATGACTGGGTGGCCAGTCATGGAAGAGGTTTGATCGAGCGCCTCCATATCCCAGGATCACGACACCCTTATGGGTGCGGTTTTGCAAGGCATTTAGTTCGTTGATAGCGAACTGAAGGAGGCCTTCAACGGTCTCCTGGTGGGCTTCCAGGTGAGCCACGTAATGTTCTTTTCTTGAAATTTTAATCTATTACATTTGTGCTATCGTTATATATAGCAGCCCCCGAGCCCTGTGGGGTCAAATAAAAAAGAGTGACCAAACAGTGTAGGAGACATTATTCATCCCATAATGTTCTAACAACCCTTAAGAGGACTGAACATAGGGTCATGTTCTTGACAGTTCGGGGGTTTGAACCCATATAAACTGATAAATATTTGCTGTTTGTAGGCCTCATCATCAGTGGTGGCCGTTAGTGCCGTAGAGCTTGACGAGCTAAATTGGAAGGTCAAGAGCTCTAAAGAGGAGCTTGACGCTCTAAACAAGGGGTTCGATGAGGCGCAAGGTAAGCCGACTTGTAATATCCAATCTTTTCATCATTAGTGATCCACAATGTTGACTTAGCATAATTATATATTCATTGCTTACTCAACCTCGGCAAAGGACATCGATAAGCTCAAGGGCGAGCTGCGACAGATGAAGCAAGAGGCCGCGGATGAGAAGGTAGCAGCCGAATAGGCAGCATCCGTGTTCTCTGCCTTAAAAACCATGAGCGCTAAGCATGAAGCCCAGGAGGAGGAGGTTCAACAGGAGCTCAAGGATGTCAGCCTCAAGTGCGATGCCCTTGAGTAGACGGGCAAGGAGCAAGCCACGGAGCTATCCACACTCAAGTCCGATCTACAAAAGGAGCAGGTGGATAGGCGGTATTTTGAAGAACAGATCCGCCAAGCCAAGGCTATCACAGATGGTAGGCCGTATTAAGTAAAGTGTGCCTTCGGTGATAGGACGTTCACATTGCTCACCTAGGTGTGGTGTTTTTTAGGCACGTTTTCGAACCTCCAAAAGAGTGTAGTGGATGCGAACTAGTTCTACGCCTCGCGAGAAGGAGATGAGGCTCGACTCTTTTGGGTGCAATTTAAAGCCCCCGAGTGCTCTCCTCTTCTCATCGAGTAGATTAAGGAGCTGATGGAGCTACACAGGATGGTGGAGCCGGCCATGAAGGATCTGTGCATCCGGCTATGGCCCGATGACCCATTGCCGAGTAGCTACTTCGTCCTAGTGCGGAAGCTAAGCGATGCTACACCTCGGATTGACGTGCTTAATCATTCTTCCTGCATCGAGGGAGCTCGGATGGCCTTTGCAAGGGCCAAGATGCACTGGCCGGGGCTTGATCCGACAAAGATAGCTACCGCGCCTCCGCTCCTGGAAAGGAGCATAGATGCCTTGAGCGATACTTCTCCGTAGTGATGGAGGGTGCTCGGGTGATAGATGCTCAATGCTCGAATGATAAGTTTTATGATTAAGCATGTTATAATATGTCCAAAGACTTTTTAATGCCTTATGATGATGTTGCATGGTTTATTATGTATTTTCTGTTTTGCATTCGTTGTGACTCCTGTATGGCCATTTGGACTAAAAGTTGCGAGTCGTGAGCTTTAGCCCCCATGTAGATACTACGTGAGGTGTCTATGCCTCCGCACTGTGACCCTTAGCTGAGCTATCGGTACCCGAAGTCGGTAGTGTGAGGGGGACAAGGCAATCAAACTATAATGCTTTATTGCTTTCACTTAGACATAGGAGGGTGAAAAAGGAATGCGCGCAGTGGTTCTCCCTTTGCCCTTTTAGCCGAACGAGCGTAACGTAAAGGGGCAAGCACAGGAGCCGGGCAACCCAACTATTGACCCAAGACATAGTTCAGAACCAATGCATATAAAGCAAACTCCGAGACACCAAAAACATGATTGATTGTTCTTAGGGCGATATTTTAAGTTCGAGCCCCTGGTCTATTAGCCGATTGTGTCATAATGTGCACGGAACAGTTTTGTAGGAAGCGCTGATGAGAGAAGAAACATAGTATGTACTGAAAAAGACAGCAAAGCGGCCATGCGTGATGGTCTTATATTTGTTCAGTAACTCTTATAATTCAAACTATCGAAGCCACTATTTACATGTACTGGAAGATGAAATATAAAGTTTACATGAGCGGTTGTACCAGGGGTCTTCGATGGGTGGCCTAACGTCATCGATGCGCCCTGTCGCCTATCCGCTTCTGTGCCTCCTAGGGAGTTGCATTCCTTTATGGGTGATGCTGTCGGCGATAGGACCTTGGAAATAAGATCTTGAGAAGACGCCAAAGTATGGATGGGCTTTACGCTTTAGCAGGTCATTGATGGTACATATAATATGTCTGAAGATGTGTGTTGGTATTAGTTCGGTCCAGCCGAACACTTATTGTTTGATAATTGTTCCCCACTGCTGCCCATGGAATCTTAAGTGCAAAGTTGTGCCTTCTTGTCACATGTTTCACTAGCATTAGGTCTGTGCAATGGGGAGTGTGTCCCTATTTCTGGGGAGAAGATGGTTCTTGGAGTTCGGACTGAAACCGAGATCACTTGTCAACCTTACGTGCCTTTACGGCAGATTTGGTGTTTGCGATCATCACTGTAATGGAATTCGGTCACCAGTGCCAATGCATGTTCCTCGGTTTAGAGGGAGTGCTCTGTGTTGCTGTTGACAGTAATGATCCCCTTGGGCCCGGGCATCTTGAGCTTGAGGTATGCGTAATGTGGGACGATGTTAAAGCGAGCGAATGCTGTACGGCCTAGCAGGGCATGATAACCGCCACAGAAAGGTACATTGTCGAAGATCTAGTCCTCGCTTCGAAAGTTATCGGGTGAACCGAACACTACTTCTAGGCTCACAAAGCCCATGCCCTGGGCTTTGACGCCAGGGATCACTCCTTTAAAGGTAGTGTTGCTAGGTTTGATCCTTGATGGATCTATACCCATCTTTTTCACCGTGTGTGAGTAAATCAGATTAAGGCTACTTCCTCCGTCCATTAGGACTTTAGTGAGGTGATACCCATCTATAATGGGGTCTAGGACGAGGGCGGCCGAACCCCCATGACGGATACTGGTCGGGTGGTCATGTCGATCGAAGGTGATTGGGTACGCCAACCAGGGGCCATACTTCAGGGCTACCGGCTCTATGGCGTAGAACTCTCGAAGGGCGTGCTTCCTCTCCTTTTTGGGTATATGAGTGGCGTATATCATATTCACGGTTTTTACGTCTGGAGGGAACTTCTTTTTTCCACCATTGATCGGAACGCAGGGCTCATCATCGTCCTTGCTGCGTGGGCCCTTGCCTTGATCCTCGACTGCGAGTTTGTCGGCCTATTTGAACACCCAACAGTTATGGTTGGTGTGGTTGACAGGCTTCTCT
Source organism: Hordeum marinum (assembly GCA_022496015.1). Classification (NCBI taxonomy): domain Eukaryota; kingdom Viridiplantae; phylum Streptophyta; class Magnoliopsida; order Poales; family Poaceae; genus Hordeum; species Hordeum marinum. The sequence continues at coordinate 448,962,179 of CM039676.1, forward strand.
TGAGTGCCATGGATCTGGCAAGTCCTCTCCATGATTTTATCCAATGGGGGTAGGTCCATCACGATTGCCTTTAGGAGGCTTCTTTCGCTGCCCAGTTCGGGAATTGCGGAAGCCGACGTTAACGGCCATGTCATCGGCATCACTATTTCTATGCGAGCGCTTATTCTTGTTGTGTCTTGGTTTCCCGTTTCCGTCCCAAACTTCGTAGATTTCAGGGTCTTTGGGGTTGTGGCTCCGTCTTGCTAGCCACTTATCGTCGCCCGCGCGAAAGTGAGTCATGAGTGATGTAAGGGCGGACATTGTCCTAGGTTTATCCAGACCGAGCTGGCAAGCTAGCCATTCATCCCGAATATTGTTCCTGAAGGAGGCTATTGCCTCAGCATCCGAACAATCAACAATCTATTTTTTCTTGGTCAAGAACCAATTCCACAATTGTCGGGCAGACTCTCTTGCCTTCTGGACGATGTTGCTTAGGTGGGAGGAGTCCGGCAGCGATACATAGGTGCCTTGGCTAGATCCTCCCAGCACCCGATGGAATTTTCAAGGAGGCTGTTTAACCAGTGCCGAGCTGGCCCCTTAAGTTTTAGGGGTAGGTACTTGATGGCGTGGGTATCATCTCCTCATGCCATGTGGATGTGGAGGAGGAAATCCTCGATCCATACTGTTGGGTCAGTTGTTTCGTCGTATTGCTCTATGTTAACGGGTTTAAACCCTTCTAGGAACTGATGCTGCATCACCTCATTGGTAAAACACAATGGGTTAGCGGCGCCTGTGACTCGGGTTATGTCACGCCGGTAGTCGGTGTCTGTTCAGGCCCGGTTCCGTTCCCGACCTCTATTGTTACAGTGGAGACAAGGCTGATACCCATCCCGTCTATTGGGGGAGTACCCTCTGGATCCGTAGATGGATCTCATATGACCTGTTCTATAGTCCGGGTCACATCGTAGGTCAAACCTGTCATCGGGTTCTATTGGCTCTTTTCCCCTTGCGCGGGGTATCACCGGCCTATAACTGGTGTCGTCAGCCGTCCTATCTCGTCCTCGGGGAGGGCGGTCTAGCTTGTCGTATGGAGTATGTTTGGGAGACAGTGTATAAGTAAGCTCGTCATCGAATTGTGGCAGTAGTCATCGATGTGGATAGCTCTTGGGTTGGTCCAATAGATCGGTACTGTATACTTCCTCAGCTGATAGGACCCTCGTCCATCTATCATTGAGGTTGTCCTGTTCGGCCTTCAGCTGCCGTTCTTTTGCCTTCAGGCTTCGGGCCGTGGCTATAAGCTATTGCCTGAACTATTCCTGATCTTCAAGGTTTTCGGGGATGGCGAATTCTTCGGCTTTCGAGCTGTCCTCCTCCTCGACAGGGGGAGATAGTTTTCGTCCTCAGAATCGTTTAGATCATCGGGGTTCCGTTGATCTTCTAGCCTCTCCTGGTCCTCTACCGGATGTTCAGGGATATCGGGATTGCCACGGTCTTCCGGGGTATCTCCATCACCGGTGCCAGCGATAGCTTCCCTTCCCTTTTTGTCTTTGATCATTTGCGCGATTTCCGGCACCTTGACGGTGCCTCACCCGATTTGTCGTCATTGTATGCAGGGGTGTGTTCGCCATTATTGGCTGGAGTATCCACCATGTAGATGTCTTAGGTGGAGGTGGCAGTCCATCGCCCGGTGTTGACGGGGTTGGGATCACAATCCTCTTCATCCATGTCTACGACCTCATTGGAGGCGTATTCCAACATGTCGATTAAGTCTTCGACAGTGGCTACCAAGTGGGTGGTGGGTGGGATGAAAACTTCCTCTTGACCCACCTCAAGACCGATCTAAACGTGGATCAGAGCTGGGTCGTCAGTAGTTTTCATTGATAAGATCCGATCTAGAGCCTCGTTTAGTGTCAAGAGCTCGATCAGGTCAACATGCTTAGAGCCTTCAGAGTTAAACTCCAATGCGTCCATGCAAGGGGTGTGTTCGGCAGGAGCCAGTCCCTGGGCATCTGGCGCTATGGCCGGATCTAGACTAATAGCCCGATCGTTGCCAGGGTTGGTCCCATGGACGAGATCGAAAGAAGAATTCGAGGTTAAGGCCTCGGAGTCTTCGGGCACGTCAGATGAGATCGCGAGCCCGGTTAGCGAAAGATCGCCCTAGAGTCTACAGAGAACTCAAGGTTCCAGAATCTAACCTCTTTATCAGGGGCGAAACTCCTGACCCAGGCAAGATGGCCGGTCAGGTCAGCGTGCAGCACAATGCTACTGAAAGCAAAGATCTGTCCGGGGACAAAGGAGTCCATGCTATGGGCTTCTTCGTTGTTGACAACGCGATCCATCGATTCCTTTGGAGATCACATCAAAAATCTCAATGAAAGCACCAATGTCGGTGTCAAAACCAGCGGATCTCAGGTAGGGGTCCCGAGTTGTGAGACTAGGATCGATGGTAACAAGGACCGAAGGAGACGATGTTTACCCTGATTTGGGCCCTCCTATGGAGGTAAAACCCTACATCTTGCTCGATTATATTGATGGTATGAAGGTTACATAGTCTACCTCGAGATTGAATAGCTAGAACCCTCAATGAGTTTCTCTGCTATATAATCTAAAACCCTCCCCATTTATATAGACATCGGGGAGGTACTAGGGTTTACACTGTTGGAAAGATGCCCTAGAGGCAATAAATAAAGTGTTTATTATTATATTTCCTTGTTCATGATAATCGTTTATTATCCATGCTATAATTGTTTTGATTGGAAACACATTACATGTGTGGGTAAATAGACAACACTTTGTCCCTAGTATGCCTCTAGTGAACTACCTCGTTGGTCAAAGATGGTCAAGGTTTCCTAGCGATTGACATGTGATGTCATTTGATAATGGGATCACATCATTAGGAGAATGATGTGATGGACAAGAGCCAAACTACAAATGTAGCATATGATCGTGTCAGTTTATTGCTACTGTTTTCTACATGTCAAGTATTTGTTCCTATGACCATGAGATCATGCAACTCACGGACACTGGAGGAGTGCCTTGTGTGTATCAAACGTCGCAACGTAACTGGGTGACTATAAAGGTGCTCTACAGGTATCTCCGAGGGTGTCTGTTGAGTTGGCATGGATCAAGACTGAGATTTGTTACTCCGTGTGACGAAGAGGTATCTTGGGTCCCACTCGGTAATTCAACATCACAATAAGCCTTGCAAGCAATGTGACTAAGTGTTAGTCATGGGATCTTGTATTACGGAACGAGTAAAGAGACTTGCCAGTAACGAGGTTGAACTAGGTATGGAAATACCGACGATCGAATCTTGGGCAAGTAACATACCGAAGAACAAAGGGAACATCATACGAGATTAATTGAATCCTTGAAATAGAGGTTCAACCGATAATGATCTTCGTAGAATATGTAGGGACCAATGTGGACATCTAGGTACCGCCATTGGTTATTGACCATAGAGGTGTCTCGGTCATGTCTACATAGTTCTCGAACCCGCAGGGTCTGCACACTTAAGGTTCGCTGACGTTTCGGTAGTATAGAGTTATGTATGGTGGTTACCGAAGGTTGTTCAGAGTCCCGATGAGATCTCGGACATCACGAGGAGCTCTGGAATGGTCCGGAGGTAAAGATTAATATATAGGAAGTCCTATTTTGGTCGCCGGAAAAGTTTCGGGCTCATCGGTAGTGTATCGGGAGACCATCGGGACGGGTATTTCGACCCAAGAGGCTTCATGGGCTGTGGGAGAATAAGTACCAGCCTTTTGTGGGCTGGTGGAGGTCCCACACAAGGCCCATGCGGCTAGGGAAGAAAACCTGTCACAACCCTAGTAAGAGTCATAGGCTAGTAATGTGTTTGCATCATCATCATCATCTATGCATCAATATGAAATGGGGAGAAGAAGAAAACCCCACCCACTTAATGAATTATAGGATTTCTAGATAAATGAAATTTCAACAAATCCAAAATGCCCATAAAAAATGTCCCCTATGTCTGATAAATAGGGACATGGATATACCAGGGGACATTTGTATTATTTGAACATTTAAAATAATTTGAATTAATGGTTTACATCCCTGGAAAATGACAAATAAAGCAAATATCATTATCACTGTTTCCAAAATAATCTGAAACTATTATTATAAGTTTGGAATATTCAAACTACAATTTAGAAAATATGTGGGTCATTTTATAAAAGACATTGGACCTGCAAAGGAAATAAATAAATATTAGAAAACAGAAAACAGAAATTAAAAAAAAAGAAAAGCCAGAAGGGGCTTACCTGGCCCAGGAAGGAGATGGCCCAGCCCACCAGGGCCAAGCGGTCATCTTCAACCTCTGCCAGTAGGCAGAGGCGAAGTGCCGCGCGGCGCCGGGAGGCCTCCACCTCCTCCCTGCCTGGTCGCCCGCCTGGAGGCCCCAGGGCGCGCCAGCTCGCCGTCGCCGAGGTCTTCTCCCTCTCTCCCTCGCGGTCGCCGCTCTCTCTCGCTTTCCCCCCTCTGCTCTCCTCCTTCCCCGGCAACCGACGTCGTTCTCGCCGTCGATTCGTCGCCCCCGACGCCTCCCCGACCCTTCCGTCGCCGCTAGAAGCACCGGGGTGAGTCCCCGGTTCGTTTCCCCCTCTTCCCGTTGCTCCTCCCCTCCTCTAGCCCTGCTAGCTGTCGACGCCCGAGGGGACCTCGCCGCCGGCCATGGCACGGCCGTGGCCACAGCAGCCGCAACCCACACCCTAGCATATGCCTGTGCTCAGTGCGTCCCCAGGAGCCGTAGCCGCCACCAGTTCCCCCCCCCGCGTCCTGGTCGCCGTTTCCCCGTCGTCCCGAGCTCCGACTGCCGCCAAAACGGACGTGGCCATCGACTCCGGCGACCCCGTGATCTCCTGCGGCTCCGGATGGATGCGGCTGTGCGCGGGCTACTCGCCAGTGGCCTTAGCTCGCTAGATAACCCCCTGTAGAAGAAACCCGACGGTCGCCGCCGTCTCTGGAGGTCACCGGCGTCAAGCCGCCGGCCAACTCCGGTGGGTTTGACCCGGGTGGACCCCTGGCTTGACTCTGTGAGTCAATGACAGGTGGGGCCCCTGTCCAGATTAGTTAAGTTAATCACGGATTACTTTCAATCATTTAGTTAAACTAATGTGACACTAACAAGTGGGCCCCGGTCTGCTAATTAGTTAGGATTAATTTTAATTAGTTAGTTAAACTAACCAGACACTAACATGTGGACCCCACATGTCAGGTTTGACTCTGGGCCGAGTCAGCTGACCAGCTGATGTCATCATGACATCATGCTTATGTCATAACTCATTTTCTTATTTTAAAATAATTCCAGAAAATGTTTAAAACTTTGAAAAATCATATAAATTAATCTGTAAGTCAGATGAAAATAATTTATATATGAAAATTTATCAGAAAAATCCAATGAATCCAATGGTGCTACTCTCATGCATGATAGAGCAGCCCAAATAGGTGAACTTGGACATTTTAGCATTAGGTCATTATATGGAATTTGAAATGAGGACAACTTGGAACCTATATTCAATTCTGAATTAAATAGACATGATCACCATTCACATTAGCTCACCCATGTATACCACTATGCCATGATCATGCATCATATTGTCGCATTTGTTTGTATTGATTGTTCTTATCTGCATTGCGGTAGGTCCGAATCCAGACGATACTACTCCGTACCCCGACGAAGGAGAGAACTCTTCCGCAACTCAGCAAGGCAAGCAACCCCATTGATCATTCCGATAACATCCCATTCTCTCGCTCCTGCTCTCATTATTGCATTAGGACAAATGATCACATGTCAGTCATACCCGGTAGATGATCCTATTCTTATGCATGACCTGATCTTGTCACAGTAAATAGCTACACCTTGCAACCTAGCATACGTGGTAGATGCTTGTGATGTGATGTGCTTAGCTTATCTTCATGGCATGCTGCTATGCTTAGAGTTGTGTCAGGTCTGATTCATCTGGGTGATGAGTTAGAGTGAAACCGTGATGTTCCGATGTGTTGAGCTCATAACGAATCCGTTTTGGTAAAAGGTGGCGATGAGAGGCTATGTAGGAGTACATAGTGGGTTGTCTCATTGAGACCGTTCTTAGGAACTGGGTTCCGGGTTGGTGATCCAAGACGAGATACTACCACATGCTGGGCCCTGAAATATGACCCCGCTCGACTTATCAGTCGCTTAGTCTTTGGTCCAGGTATTGCAAGTAGTTTCTGGTGTTTATAGCATGCTGGAGGCCGTGCGTAGCGCTGACCCTCGGGGTGGGTTACGACGCGGTAGGCAGTGGCACGGTGTACGAAGGGTCACTCGAATGGTGGGCTTGGGAACCCTGCGCACATCGTTTGGGACCGTAGTGGAAACTTCGGCCGGACTTCCATGCGGGTCAGTCTCAAATAGGCGGTAGCCTGGACTAGAGGTCTTATGTGATTGACGGTCGTGGCCGACTCCCTCGCTGGGCATCCGCTTGAAGGTTGCCGAGGTGCATGGTTTATGCCACACAGCGATAAGTGGCGAGAGCGTGTGTGAAGAAGTACACCCCTGCAGGGTTATGAAACTATTCGAATAGCCGCGTCCGCGGATATGGACTACTTGGAGAACTTAGGCTGTTCATAAATAATCAAATGGATACTTCTAAAAATCTCAAGACAAGTGTGAGTACCGTGGATGGCACTCTTCCGGGAGGGGAAGGTGAGTCCATGATGGTGTATTGAGATGGAGTTAGTGGACTCGTGTGCGATAAGTGAAATTGTAACAAAGAGTGTAAAACTGAGTAGTGTAGGTTAGCCATGAGTCAAAGCTGGCTTTCTGCATAAACTCCTCCACCCCTTTGTTGATACATGAGCATAACTAGACTAGGTCTGTTTTAAAGACTTGCTGAGTACGATTGTACTCATCCTTGCTTAATTAATGTTGCCGAGGAAAACCAGGATCCATCAGTTGGGTTCTATCTAGATGTTGACGATGCCGAATAGCTGGTGTCCCAGCTACGACCCTGTGCCGTGTGGCGTGCTGTAGATAGTCAGGCCATGTGCCCTCTTTTCATTTCACTGTCCGTACTCGGATAGTTCTAAGTTTCCGCTGGCTTGTATGAACTTGTTTGTATAACTTGAGTGCCGGGTCATGTGACCCCTATCTGTAAGAACATATTATGCAAGGCTCTTCTGAGCCTTTTAAATAAAAGTCATGTTGTTGTATGGTTATGTTGTGATGCCATAGTTGTATCTATGCATAACGGGCATGTCGTGCGTACGTGCGGCGTGCAATGGTATGTATGGGATCCGACACCTAGTTGTGTGCCTTTAGCAGTACTCCTTATGGGAAACTGTCTTTTTGTGCTTCCACCGAGCCTTGGTAGCTTGCTACTGCTCCGGACACATTGATTGACCGGCATGTATCCTTCTTTGCTGCTCTGTCTGTCCCTTTTGGGAAATGTCTCGCAGTGTAATGGAGTCCCTGTAGCCTGTTACGACTCGTCTACGTGCAGCGATGACATTCATGTCTCGCGACGTAATGGAGTCCTTGTAACTTGCTACGACTCGTCTACACACGCTTGAGACCGACACCTGCATTGCTGGGTTATGTATGCCTGTTTCCGTACGGATGTGCCACTTGGGTTCTATGACTAGTTATGTCGGCCCGGGTTCTTTGTTGTGTGATTGCCAGCGACATGTTCACATACGTGAGCCAAAAGACGCAAACGGTCCCGGCCAAGGTAAGGCTGCAGCCGTGGAGTACCGTGCGTGAGGCCGCAAAGTGATGTGGCTTGTTACAGTATGGAATCATATGACTTAGGATCGGGGTCCCGACAAAACCCCAAATGGAAAAGGTGGAAAAAAGGCCAAAAAGGAGGAATCCTAGTCCTACCAGGATTGGAGGAGGAGTCCTCCTCTCCTCCCCACTTCGGCCGAACCAAGGAGGCTTGGCCCTTGCGCCAAGTCCTCTCCTCCCTACCTCTTATATATACTGGAGGTTTTAGGGTTTTTGCACTAGATTTTCAGCCACGTCCTACACGTTCCTCCAGTGCATAGTTTCTCCTCTTGATTGGGTTTTTGACGTGCTTAGGCGAAGCCCTGCCGGAATAGCTCCACCACCATCGCCGGAGCACCGTCATGCTGCCGGAGAACTCTTCTACCTATCCACTCCTTCTTGCTGGATCAAGAAGGCGGAGATCGTCATCAAACTGTACGTGTGCTGAACGCGAAGGTGCCGTCCGTTCGGCGCTAGATCGGAAGGACCGTGATCAAGATCGCGAGACGGATCGTGATGAGATCGTGGGACGGATCATGATGAGTTCGCGGGACGGATCATGATGAGATCGCGGGACGGATCGTGATGAGTTCACAGGACGGATCGTGATTGGATCGCGGGATGGATCATGATGAGATCACGGGATGCTCGGCGATTTGGATCGCGAAGACGTTCGACTACACCAACCACGTTTCTTAAAGCCTCCCAGTTAGCAATCTACAAGGGTATGTAGATCCACTCTCCCTCTCGTAGATGCTCATCACCATGGATAGATCTTGCGTGTGCATAGGAATTTTTTTGTTTCCCATGCAACGTTCCCCAACATACACATGGTAGGTCTCCTGCCGAGGATGGAGATGTCGATTTCCTCATCTTGACTTGGAGTGCATGACGCGCCTTCGGGACTTCTTTCTAGAATGTGGGATCTCAATGTATCCAGCCCTTCTTGCGATAATTAGAGAATGGCCCACCAAGCCGGCCTATTAGGAGATAGGCCGACACCCCCAGGACCCCTTAGTCCAGGACTCCCTCAAAGGGCAAGGGTAAGAAGGGATACTTCATGAATGACAAGCCATTTGTCACCCCAGTGAAGAAACCTAAGGTTGAACCCAAACCCAAGACTAAGTGATTCTATTATGAGGAGAACGGTCGCTGAAGCGGAACAACCCTAGATACATGGTAGATTAGAAGGATGGCAACGTCAAGAGAAGTATATTTGATATACGTGTTATTGATGTGTAACTTACTAGTACTCCTAGTAGCACTTAGGTATTAGGTACCGGTTCAGTTGCTAAATGTTAGTAACTCGAAATAAAATCTAAGTTATAAACAGAGACTAGCTGAGGGCAAGGTGTTGATGTGTGTTGGAAGTGTTTCCAAGGTTGATGTGATCACAATCGCACACTTCCTCTACTTTCATGATTGGCGATGAACCTAAAATAAATGTTATTTGGTGTTTGCATTGAGCATGAATGTGATTAGATCATGTTTATTGCAATACGTTTATTCATTTGAGTTAGAGAATAATAGCTATTCTGCTTACATGAATAATACCTTCAATGGTCATGCACCCAATGTGATGGTTTATTGAATCTTGATCATAGTAATACACATGTTAATAATATTGATGCCAAAACATGCAAGGTTAGTAATGATAGTACCAGATACTTGTGGCACTGCCTCTAAAGGTCATATTGGTGTAAAGTGCATGAAGAAACTCCATGATGATGGATCTTTAGACTCAATCGGTTGAGACATGCAGACTAAGCCTCTTGGGCAAGATGACTAAGACCCCATTTTACGGTTTGATGGAGTGTGCAATTGACTTATTGGAAATGATACATGTTATTGTATGCAGTCTAATGAGTGTTGTAGCATGCGCTAGATATCATAATTTTCTTACCTTCACTGATGATTTGAGTAGATATGGACATATTTAGTTAATGAAACACAAGTCTAAATCATTTGAAAAGTTCAAGCAAATTCAGAGTGAAGTTTAAGATCATCATGACAAGAAGATAAAAATGTCTACGATATGATCGTGAATGTGAATATCTGAGTTACGAGTTTGGTATACAACTTAAGACAATGTGGAAGTTGTTTCACAACTCAGGCCACCTGGAATACCATAGTGTGATGGTGTGTCCGAAGGTCGTAGTCGTGCTCTATTGTATATGGTGCATACTATGATGTCTCTTATCATTTTGCCACTATCGTTTTGGGTTATGCATTAGACACAACTACATTCACTTAAAGTAGGGCACCATCTAAATCCATTGAGATGACATCGTATAAATTATGGTTTGGTAGAAACCTAAGATGTCATTTTTTAGAGTTTGGGGATACAACACTTATGTCTGATAAGCTCAAACCCAAAGGGGAAAAGTGCATCTTCATAGGATACCCAGAGGAAACAGTTGGGTATACCTTCTATGTTAGATCCGAGGGCAAAGTGTTTGTCACTAAAAATGGGTCCTTTCTCGAGAAAGAGTTTCTCTCGAAAGAATTGAGTGGGAGGAAAGTAGAACTTGATGAGGTTGTTGAACCGTCACTTTAGTTGGATAGTAGAACGACGCAGAAAGATGTTTCTGTGACGCCTACACCTAGTGAATAAGAAGCAAATTATGGTGATCATGAAGCTTTAGATCAAGTTACTACCAAACCTCGTAGGTCGATAAGGACTCGTACCGCTCGTGAGTGGTACGTCAATCATGTCTTGGAGGTCATGTTGTTAGACAATAGTGAACTTACGAGCTATGAAGAAGTGATGGTGGGCCCGGATTCCAACAAATGGCTAGGAGCCATGAAATCTGAGAAAGGATCCATGTATGAAAACCGAGTATGGGCTTTGGTAAACTTGCCCATTGAACGACAAATGGACCTTTACGATGAAGACACACGCTGACGGTGAATGTCACCATTTATAAAGCTCGACTCGTCGCAAAGAAGTTTCCGACAAGTTCAAGGAGTTGACTACAATGAGACTTTCTCACACGTAGCGATGCTAAAGTCTGTTGTCAATATGTTAGTAGTTGTTGCATTTTTCGATTATGAAATTTGGCAGATGGATGACAAAACATAGTTTCCTTAACGGTTTCTGTGAGGAAAGGTTGTATGTGATACAACCAGAAGGTTTTGTCACTCCTAAAGATGCTAAAAGGTGTGCAAGCTCTAGCAATTCTTCTATGGGCTGGAGCAATCATCTCGGAGTTGGAATATACGCTTTGATGAGGTGATCAAAGTTTTTGGGTTTATACAAAGTTTATGAGAAACTTGTATTTAGAAGAAAGTGAGTGGGAGCACGATAGAATTTTTGATAAGTATATGTGGTTGATATATTGTTGATCGAGAATGATGTAGAATTTCTGGAAAGCAAAGAGGGTTGTTTGAAAGGAGTTTTTCAAAGGAAGACCTGGATAAAGCTACTTTTTTGTTGGGCATCGAGATCTATGGAGATAGATCAAGACGCTTGATAAGATTTTTCAATGAGAACATACCTTGACAAGATTTTGAAAGAGTTCAAAATGGATCAGTACAAGAAGGAGTTCTAGCTTGATTTGTAAGGTGTGGAGTTGAGTGAGACTCAAAGCTCGACGACGGTAGAAGAAAGGGAGGACAAAGGTCGTCCCCTATGCCTTATCCATAGGCTCTATATAGTATGCCATGTTGTGTACTGCACCTGTGTGTGCCTTGCCATGAGTCTATCAAGTGGTACAAGAGTGATCCAGCATTGGATCACTAGACAACAGTCAAAATTATCCTTAGTAACTAGACGATTGAGGAAATATTTCTCGACTATGGAGGTGATAAAGAGTTCATCATAAAGGGTTACGTTGATGCAAGCTTTAACACCAATCCGGATGACTCTTAGTAACAATCCGGGTATGTCTAGTGGAGTAGCCATTTGGAATAGCTCCAAGTGGAGCATGGTAGCAGTATCTACAGTATAACTTAGAGATTTGCAAAGTACACATGGATGTGAATGTCGCAGACCGTAACCTCTCTCACATGCAAAACATGATCGAACCCCAGAACTCATTGGGTGTGAGATTCTTAACAATGTAATCACATAATGATGTGAGCTAGATTATTGACTCTAGTACAAGTGGGAGATTGTTTTAAATATACCCTAGAGGCAATAATAAATTAGTTATTATCACATTTCCTTGTTCATGATAATCATTTATTATCCATGCTAGAATTGTATTGATCGGAAACTTAGATATATGTGTGTATACATAGACAACACCATGTCCCTGGTATGCCTCTAATAGACTAGCTCGTTGATCAAACATGGTCAAGGTTTCCTAGACATGGACACGAGATGTCATTTGATAATGGGATCACATTATTTGGAGAATGATGTGCTGGACAAGACCCAAATTATAAACATAGCATATGATCGTGTCAGTTTATTGCTATAGTTTTGTGCATGTCAAGTATATGTTCCTATGACCATGAGATCATGCAACTCACTGCCACCGGAGGAATACCTTGTGTGTATAAAACATCACAATGTAACAGGGTGACTATAAAGATGGTCTACAGGTATCTATGAGTGTGTTTGTTGAGTGGGCATGGATCAAGACTGGGATTTGTTACCCCGTGTGACGGAGAGGTATCTTAGGGCCCTCTCGGCAATACAACATCCCAACAAGCCTTGCAAGCAAAGTGACTAAAGTGTTAGTTACAGGATCTTGTATTACGGAATGAGTAAAGAGACTTGCCAATAACGAGATTGAGCTAGGTATAAAGATACCAACGACCGAATCTCGGGCAAGTAACATACCGAAGAACAAAGGGAACATCGTAGATGATTAACTGAATCCTTGACATAGAGGTTCAACCGATAAAGATCTTGGTAAAATATGTACGAACCAATATGGGCATCCAAGTCCTCCTACTGGTTATTGACCGTAGAGGTGTCTCGATCATGTCTACATAGTTCTCGAACCCGCAGGGTCTGCGCCCTTAACGTTCGGTGACGTTTCGGTAGTTTTATGTTGGTGACCGAAGGTTGTTCGGAGTGCCGGATGATATCCCGGATGTCACGAGGAGCTCCGGAATGGTTCAAAGGTAAATATTTTTGTATAGGAAAGTTGGTTTTGGACTCCGGAAAAGTTTCGGGCACTTCCGGTAGTGTACCGAGAGTGACAAATGGGTTCCAGGGGTCCACCCACGCCAGCGGACACATGGGTCTAGGAGGTGGTGCACCAGCCCCTGGTGGGCTGGGTAGCCAGCCCCTAAGAACCCATGCGCAGAAGGTGGGAGGACGCCAAGTGGGGAAAGAGTCCACCCAAGACTCCACCTCCCTTGTGGGAGGAGGACTCTTCCCCCTTTGCTTCGGCCGAAGCCTCCTTGGAGGAGGTCTTGGGGTGCCTCCACCCCTCCCCTTCCTCCTATATATAGAGGGGGATTTTGAGGGCAGCCCTAACCTAATAAGCCATGTGCTTCCCTATCTCCCTCTAGATTGTTTTCTCCTCAAGATTTAGTTCGGCGGAGCTCGGTGAAGCCCTCCGGATTAGTTCACCACCATGGCCACCATACCGTTGTGCTACCGGATAACTCATCTACCTCTCCACCCTCGCTTACTGGAACAAGGAGCTGGAGATCGTAATTGAATTGTACGTGTGCTGAACGTGGAGGTGCCATTCATTCAGCGCTAGATCGGAAGGACAATGATTGGGTCGCGAGACGGTTCGTGATTGGATCGCGGGACGGCTAGCGATTTGGATCGCGAAGCCATTCGACTACATCAACCGCGTTTCTTATCGCTTCCCACTTAGCGATCTACAAGGGTATGTAGATCCACTCTCTCTCTCTTAGATGCTCATCACCATGGATAGATCTTGCGTGTGTGTAAGATTTTTTTGTTACCCATGCAATGTTACCCAACACCTTCTTCATCACCACCACCAAAGGAGACTTGAGCACACGGGTATGGGCACTTCCCCTTGGCTTAAGCCAAGCTTAGGGGAGGTGCCTCGGTATCACATCACCACCACTTTTATTCACCTTTACCTATTTTAGTTCGATCCTTAGTTTCCTTTTGCTTTAGTTGAATAAAAGTTTAGCATGATCTATTTTCGTGTGTTAGTTCTGTGGCCTATCTCTCTATGTAATCGAGTCAAAGTTATATAACAAAGTTAGTTTTAGTTTTCGCCTCTTTACTTTCTGGTTGCAATCAAATAAAGGAAAAGAAACAAACAAAAAAATCACATGCTAATCTTATGGTGAGTATTGTCATCACATAAGGAAAAGTATAAGTAGTTAAATTTATTAAAGATTGACAAACATAGCATTGATCAATGATGCAATTCATGAAAGAATTAATAAGGGAAGAGAAGATTTACATGCACATCCACTATCTTCGCCATCTTTTATGATTGTGACCCCCCATCAAATATTATATGCCAAAATTGTTGACGTTGGACGAGGAAGACAACGTAATGATTTATGTTTGTTCATATCCACATAGAATTTATATCGTCATAGATCCTTTAACATGTGGTGCTGGCGTAATATCTTTGCTAGCCTAAAATTCCTCACTAAGTAGAGATACTACTTGTGCATCCAAAAATCCAAACCAAACTCTTTCTTTGAGTGTCCACCATACCTACCTATGGATCGAGAAAGATCCTTCAAGTAAGTTGTCATCGGTGCAATAAGGCAATAAAAAATGCTTCAAAAAGTGTTTTGACCAATTAGTGTAAGAGAAAATTGAGCGTTATATGAACTTATGATGGCAAAGTAATAAAAGCGATGAACTACATAATAAAGGTTGCTAACATAGGGGGCAATATAACATGACGTTCTTTTACATTAAGGTATTGGGGATACAAATCAATAAGCGCATGAAAATCTTTCCTTCCTTCTATGAAGGTCCTATCTTTTACTTTTATGCACTTACTTTATTACAAGAGTCAAAGTACTCTTCCCTATTCCCTCTTTACCTTTTCCTTTTGCAAGCATCATGTGGTGAGGAAAGATCTAGGCACATATATCCATTTGGATATGGGTGGGCATGAGTTATTATTGTTTACATCACCTTTTAGGTGACTTAGTTCGGAGGCAAAACTATAAGCCCCTATATTCCTACGTGTCCGGTATGCTGTGAGTGTTAGCAATCATAGAAGACTAAATGATAGTTGAGTATGTGGACTTTCCAAAAGGCTCCGACATGAGAACCTGATATGTCTCCAACGCATCTATAATTTTTGATTGTTCCATGCTATTATATTATCTGTGTTGGATGTTTTATATGCATTAATATGCTATTTTATATTATTTTTGGGACTAACCTATTAATCTAGAGCCTAGTGTGAGTTTCTGTTTTTTCCTTGTTTTTGAGTTTCGCAGATAAGGAATATTAAACAGAGTCCAAACGGAATAAAACCTTCGGAAGTAATTTTTTTGGAACAGAAGGAATCTACGAGACTTGAGAACGAAGGCAAAGGAGCCACCGTGGGGCCACAAGCCCTAGGGGCGCGACAAGGGGGGTGGCCGTGCCGAGCAGGCTTGTGGGCCCACGGCTGCTCCCCTAATCCTAATCTTCGGCCTATAAATTCCCAAATATTCCATCATTATCAAAGAGAGCCACGAAAACACATTTCCACCTCCAAAAGCCTCCGTTCCCAAGAGATCTAATCTTGGAGCCTTTTTTGGTAATCTGCCGGAGGGGGATTCGATCACGGAGGGCATCTACATCAACTCCATTACCCCTCCGATGATGCGTGAGTAGTTCACCACAGACCTATGGGTCCATAGCTAGTAGCTAGATGGCTTCTTCTCTCTCTTTGCTTCTCAATACAATGTTCTTCATGATCTTCATGGAGATCTATCCGATGTAATACTCTTTTGCGGTGTGTTTGTCGAGATCCGACGAATTGTGGGTTTATGTTCAGATTATCCATGAATATTATTTGAGTCTTTCGTGAATTCTTTTTTGCATGATTTCATATCTTTGCAAGTCTCTTCGACTTATTGGTTTGGTTTGGCCAACTAGATTGGTAATTCTTGCAATAGGAGAAGTGCTTAGTTTTTGGTTCAATCTTGCGGTGTCCTCACCCAGTGACAAAGTACGGGCAGCAAGGCACGTTTGTAGTGTTGCCATGAAGGGTAAAAATATGGGGTTTTCATCATATTGGTTGAGTTTATCCCTCTACATCATGTCATCTTACCTAATGCATTACTCTGTTCTTCATGAACTTAATACTCTAGATGCAGGCAGGAGTTGGTCGATGTGTGGAGTAATAGTAGTAGATGGAAAATCATTTCGGTCTACTTGTCATGGACGTGATGCCTTTATGCATAATCATTGCCTTGGATATCTTCATAATTATTCGCTTTTCTATCAATTGCTTGACAGTAATTTGTTCACCCACCGTAATACTTGCCATCATGAGAGAAGCCATCTAGTGAAACCTATGGCCCGTGGGTCTATTTTACATATTATACTTTCAGATCTAAAACCAAAAATACTTGCTGTCCTATTTTTACTTTTACTTTTACCTTCCGTTCAAGCATCCTATTATATCTATCTCTATTAGATCTCATCCTTGCAAGTAACCATGAAGGGATTGACAACCCCTTTATAGCGTTGGGTGCAAGAGTTTGATTCTTTGTGCAGGTACATCTATTGGTGACTCGCTTGTATCTCCTACTGGATTGATACCTTGGTTCTCAAAATCTGAGGGAAATACTTATCTACTTTGCTGCATCAAACCGTTCCTCTTCACGGGAAACCAACGCATGCTCGAGAAGTAGCAGACCCTTCCTGAAAATATGATGAATTGTAGTTGCAAAGTTGACTAAGAACATAGTTTGTTGGTTTCAATAATGTTTGTGCTTCATACTTCTATGTTCTGATGAATTGTTATTTTTTCATGAGAAGCCTTATGATAAAAATGTATTGAAATAAGTTCTTATGTTAGACTTTGTTGATGTTATGTTAATAAGCGTGATGCCTCTATGTACGTATTTTGTTTTTATCGACACCTCTCTCGCAAACCAAGTGGACATGCTTTTCAATTTCGATTTTCGCTTGAGGACAAGTGAGCTCTAAGCTTGGGGGAGTTGATACGTCCATTTTGCAACATGATTTCCTACTGTTAGTTACTTTGTTTTGTTGAATAATAATGCTTTCGGGAGTGATTCTAATGCCTTTTCTCTCATAAGATGCAAGGTTTACACAAAGAGGGAGAATGCCGGCAACTAGAATTCTGGACCCAAGAAAAGCATGTGAGAGATAAGTTTGCTGCACAACTCCAATGAAGCTGAAAATTTACGGAGATTATTTTTGCATTTAATAAAAATTACTAGAGCCGAAAACTACCGGGGGATGGCCCCCAGGTGGGCACAACCCACCAAGGCGCACCAGCCCCCCCTAATGGCGCCTTGATGTATCGTGCCCGGCTTGGCCTGCTTCCAGTGCCCATCTTCTGGTATATGGTCACTCTTGACCTAGACAAAAAATCAGAGGAGGACTTTCGGGGTGAAGCGCTGGGCAGGAGCACTTTTGCCCTCCGGCGGAGCGATTCTGCCGGGGGAACTTCCCTCCCGGAGGGGGAATTCAAAGCCATCGTTATCACTAACACCCCTGTCATCTTTGGGAGGCCAATCTTCATCAACATCTTCAACAACACCATCTCCTCTCAAACCCTAGTTCATCTCTTGCGTTCAATCTTTGTACCAGAACCTCGGATTGGTACCTATGGCTGACTAGTAGTGTTGATTACCTCGCGTAGTTGATTACTATATGGTTTATTTGGTGGAAGATTATATGTTCAGATCCATTATGCTATTCAATACTCCCCTGATCTTGAGCATGCATATTATTTGTGAGTAGTTACCTTTGTTGTTGGGGTCACGGGAGAAGTCTTGTTGCGAGTAATCATGTGAATTTGATATGTGTTCGATATTTTGCCGATATGTATGTTGTGATTCCCTTTGTGGTGTCATGTGAAAGAAGACTACATGAAACTTCACCATTCATAGGCCTAAGGGAATGCATTGTGGAGTAGTTATTATATGATGGGTTTCTAGAGTGATGGAAGCTTAAACCCTAGTTTATGCGCTACTTCGTAAGGGGCTGATTTGGATCCACATGTTTAATGCTATGGTTAGACTTTGTCTTAATACTTCTCTCGCAGTTGCGGATGCTTGCGAGGGGGTTAATCATAAGTAGGTTGTTAGTTCAAGTAATAACACCGGTCCACCCACATATCAAATTATCAAAGTAGCGAACACGAATCAAACCAACATGATAAAAGTGACTAGACGAAATTCCCTTGTACCCTCAAGAACACTTTGCCTATTACTAGTGATTGTTCTGGCCCGTCCTTTACCTCAAAAGGATTGGGCTACCATGCTACACCTTGTTTACCATTACCATTATGTAGCGACCCGACCTGAAAGGTCGAATCTCTGGTGTTTCCGTACCATCCCAAGATCATGCTGGTACACACACGGTACATCAATGTATATATCAAAGGGAAATCACACAGCATTATATTAATCGAAATCTCATATCGAGTCCTTTATTACAATAATCATTACAATAAAGTGGCCGAAGGCCAACTCATGAGAATAACTAAGTCTTGCGGAAGCGTCAAAGGTAGATGAGTCCATCTGACTCCAAGGGCATCTCACCGAGCGTAGAACGTGTCCTCACTCCTGGTCGGAAAAGTACTCTGCAACACGATACGTTGCAGCCGTGTAGGTCAGCATATGGAATATGCCGGCAATGTCATAAGAGAGGGGTGAAAAGATAATCATCTAGTCTATATGCTTATATGGCAGGTGGGGTGGTAAGTTTTTGCGTAAAGCCAAGTTTTTCCTACATCAAGAGAAGGGTAAGAAAAAAAATTATTACTAAGTTGGTTGATTAATGAGAAGGTTCCACCAACCAATTCTCATACCCAAGTTATTAATACCCACATCATCATATTAATAGTGTCGAGAATTTCCGGAAGTTTCAGTTCCTTTGGCTCAAGTCGTCCATGACCGTGGACACGGCTAATCGATTAGGTTTGAGTACTCTGTAGAGTTTTGCACACGTTCCCCACAAGATTTGGTCGCCTCCGTTTGATTTCTCGCACTTCAGGGCGTTTGAGAAAAGGATGACCAAAACATGGTCTTCCAAAGGGTTTCCCTGCGACTCTGTCGGTGCCCATCCTTTCCTACCATTCTTCTACATCTCGTAGCACCGCCTGTCCAGGGTCACCACGATATCCAACCAAGCCAGAGCCCATAATGACTTGTGGCCGTGCAAGTAAGCCTTGGGTCTTGAAGCATCCGTCCATCTCTTTGTGCCTGGGTGGATCTTTCCGCGTGAATACTGGCCATCTCCAGCAACACCTAGGCAAATCCACTGGTTTCTCCAGGGTGCCGTTCAACCATCATCCACCCAGAGGTAAGTTGAAAACTCGAAATCTTGAAGTCTTGATCATTATGTAGGTCTTGTAATTAACTCTCTCAACTCTCATGAATCACACAACCATCCCCGTCTACTAATAGCATAGCAAATGTAAAACAACGTTTCCCGGGGCCAATGTGTCAAGAGTTGAGAAGGGTACCTACCACATGATACTACAACAGTAACCAAGTTTCCAACTAACCTACTTTGCATGCAATTGGGGTGATGGAAGAACTAATGCAATAAAAACATGGGTAAAGATGATCAAAGTGACTTGCCTGATTGATGATCTTCGTACGTGAGTGACTCTAAGTAACAAGCTTCGCACTCCGGATAATCTAACGAAGCAAATAAGCACTGAATAAGCATACAACGAAAATATTGTAACTCACAACCATGAACTAGTAAACAATCAAGACAAAACAATGCACAAAAATCACAAGCAAGAAAACACACAAAGTTTTATTTTCTAAAAGATGATTGATAAAACACTACTAACATAATGAAACCTATTTGTAATAATAGAACAATAGTTGACAACAAGAAAACAATAAAATATTTTATTAATAACAGAATTGAATTCATTAATGTTTGTTGGGAAAAACTTTAGTAAAGTTTTTTAAAAGTTTGGATAAACAGTTTATGAAACAACTATAGTTTTACTAACAAAAGAGCAAAACAAAACTTTTTATTTATTAACAAAACATGTTCTTAACAGGAAAGAATTTACAAATAAACTTGTCTTAGAAAAAAAATTAAATTATAAAACTCTGTTAAAAGAAATCTATTACTAAACTAACTAACGGTCGGCCAGGGCTACGTGGCAAGATCCTATTGGATGCTAGCGTGCGTGTGCGGGTGATTCGAGCGGACAACCGGACCTAAGAGGATACCGGTTCGCGGCTTATGTTGTTATAATCTGGATCGTCAGATCCAGATCGAATGGATGTGGGCAGGTCCGACGACTTACCGGAGAGGGAGGAAGAACTCCGGCGAGTGGTGGCGGTGGCCGGTGGTTGGAGGAGGTCGGGGAAGCGTTTCCGATGGTCGAGGGAGGTAGTGGAAAGGTCCAGACGACGGCGGAGGTCCTCCGGCGCCGATTGGTGGTGTCGGAGAGGTGCGAGGACGACCGAGGCGACGGGCAGGAGCAGTGGAGAGTTTCGGTGGTCGGAGCAACTCCGGCGAGGCTCGAGCGCGTTGTTCTGGCGAGGAGAGAGGGGGATCGGGGGGGGGGGGAAATGGAGCGGGGGGAAGAGGCGCTACTTATAGGGTGCTCGGGGGGTGCGGGGAGGAGAGAGGAGGGAGATCCGGGGAGGGATTCCCGACGGCGGCGGCGCGCGCGCGAGGAGAGGGATGACTGCGCGGCGTTACGGGCGGTCGGGGTGGGACCCGGTGTTAGAGAGAGAAGAAACGGCGAATGCGCGTCGGTCGGCCGGCTAGCAATGAGTTCGCGAGTAACTTCCCGTAGGCCGGCCCGTTTAAATACAAAAACCGTTACTCTTTTTAATAGTCAGAGTAGTAAAACCTCTTTAAAAGCATTCAAAACATTTCTAAATATAGGAGTATTATATATCAAAATTAACAGAATAATAAATGCCATTTATTTAACATTTTTATTCTGTCATTTGAATACTTTAAAAAAATATTTTCAGAAATTGCCTGGTAATTCTTCCGGGAATACATCCGGAAAATCTTTTACCACAGGTACTTCCTCCTGAACAACTCTTGTGTCGAATTTAATCAAGCACTCATCTGGGTGCGTCGGGATACATACTTAATCCTCTTGTTCTCCGGGGTGGTGAGTGAAACAGACTTGCTAGGGCAATCAAGATTTCCTTCATACTTGGTCATCCAATCCATGCCTAGGATTACGTCCAATCCCTGGGATTCTAAGACGATGAGGTCGGTGGGAAAAACATGGTTTCCTATATTGAGTTTCAAGGCATGGCATCCTATCCCTGCCATCATCATACCTCCTGGGGAACTGACTTTAATGGGCTGACTAAGGGTTTTGGTGGGCAAACCATACTTATCCACAACTACCCTTGATATGAATGAATGAGTTGCACCGGAATCAAAAAGTACTGTAACAGGACGTGAATGCAATAAAAACTTACCAACCACAGTCTCGGGTTGATCATAGACTTCTTCCACGTCGAGGTGGTTCACCTGGGCACGAGGAAACGGATTTGGCTTCTTGGCTACGGCGTTGCCGTTTCCATTTCCCTGCTTGCTCTGGGGACACTCAGTAGCATAGTGCCCTGTCTTCTGGCACTTGAAACAGGTGATGTGGCTCAGATCCTTCTGAGTAGGAGCGTGACGGTGCTGGTTGTTGTTCCCATTCCCATTGTCAGTCTTGAAGTTGCCATGGTTGGGACGGGCATTCCCATTTCCTCCATGGTTGTGGCCTTCATGGTTGTGCATGGCATGAGGGTGCCTTCCAAACTTACCGGTCCCTGATCCGGTATTCCCTGAGTACGGGGAGTAGCGGGGCTTCTGATGAGATCCAGAGTTAAACTTCCCCTGAGTGTACTTTTGCTTGCGGTTCTCAATTTGCTGTTGTTTACCCTCTAGAATGAGGGTCTTGTCCACCAGCTCTTGGTAGTTGTTGAAGGTAGCCACTACCAGTTGCATGCTCAACTCATCGTTGAGTCCTTCCAGAAACTTCTCTTGCTTGGCCGCATCATCGGCCACGTCTCCTGGTGCATAACGGGCCAATGTGCTGAAGTCGTCCACGTACTGGGCCACAGAACGGTTTCCCTGGCGCTAGTTGCGAAACTCGCGCTTCTTCAGACTCATGGCTCCAGCTGAAACATGTGCGGTGCGGAAAGCTTGCTTGAACTGCTCCCAAGTTATATCAGCAATAGGATATGTGGTGGTGTAGTTCTCCCACCACGAAGCTGCTGGTCCTTCTAGTTGATGTGCGGCAAAGCGCACTTTCTCAGCGTCAGTACATCCAGCGGTGACGAGTTCTCTCTCCATCTTACGGAGCCAGTCATCTGCCACAATGGGCTTAGTGCTGCTGGAGAAAGTTGGAGGGTTCAACCTCAGAAAACGGGTGAGATTGTCAGCCTGGGGTGGATGGTGGTGGTTGTTGGTCTGATTATGGATCAATAGCTGCATCAGTGCATTCTGCTGCTGAAGAAGTTGGGTGAGTTCCGGCGGGAAGGTGAAGTTGGACTCACGTCGTGGAGGCATCTTGCTGTTGTTCAGGGGGGTGAGAATTAGAATAGAACAAGGGCCTAAAAGGAGAAATTCACTACCCATATGCAATGAACAAACATATCACACCAAACACTCATTCATTTATTCAATCAATGTCAAACATCGCGATACAAGTCTCAATCAAACTACACATCGACCTACGCTTTTAACGTTGAAAAATAAAAGATACATGGAGGGCATGACTATAGTTTTCCTCAGAAGTACATGGTGACTGAGCCTCCTCCAGTGGTGCTCTCCTCATA
Organism: Hordeum marinum; assembly: GCA_022496015.1. Taxonomy (NCBI): domain Eukaryota; kingdom Viridiplantae; phylum Streptophyta; class Magnoliopsida; order Poales; family Poaceae; genus Hordeum; species Hordeum marinum. The sequence continues at coordinate 448,984,806 of CM039676.1, forward strand.
GTCATCATCATCGCTGATGAAAGGAGCCAAGTCTCCTTCAGGATGAAGATTTTCACCCATGTCCATCTGTACCTCTGGAGTGGCGATGCGAGTGTTCAGCTTGTCGATCCTCTCTAAGAAATCCTTCGCCTCATATTCATGTTCGTACTCGGCTTCCCGTAAGTCAGCTTCGAGGTCAATCTCATGGTTCATCAGATTCTTAACTGTCTTCGTATCAACACGAACTCGAAGCTCCAGAGCCCTGATGTGAGTCTCCATGGTCTGGATATAGGAAATGGTGGTGTCTGCAGTGGGAGTGGTTATGATGTTTCCATTGGCATCCCTGCGACAAACCATGCTGAGTCCTGGTGAAATGGTTCCACCTCTGTATTCCTCCTGAATACGTCCAAGGGCACGATGAATGGCCATGTCTCTTCCAAGTATCCAGCTGGGTGCCACAAACTTGAAGTCGATGGGTTCCTTTCTATTCCCAAAGGTCTTCCCTGGGATGTGCACCTCGATCCTGTAGCGTCCATCTTGGGGAAATGACATGATAGGAATCCCGGTGATGCTCGGCAAAGCAATCCTTACGTCCTTGACGATCCTCATCAGCTCCTTACCAAAGGGCATCGTTGCGTCAGGCCGGCAAAACTCCGTGATCAATACTGGGATGAAGGTGGCCATCTATAAATTTTGAATTAATCGGAGAGAAGTCAGAAACGAGTAGATGAGAGTATAAGAATTTTAAAGACAGAAGGAAAAAAAACTCCTAAGGCTTTCCAATCCTAGAGGTTACGTCCTACGGTCAGCGTGTGCTCTGATACCATTTCTGTAGCGACCCGACCTGAAAGGTCGAATCTCCAGTGTTTCCGTACCATCCCAAGATCATGCTGGTACACACATGGTACATCAATGTATATATCAAAGGGAAATCACACAGCATTATATTAATCGAAATCTCATATAGAGTCCTTTATTACAATAATCATTACAATAAAGTGGCCGAAGGCCAACTCATGAGAATAACTAAGTCTTGTGGAAGCGTTGAAGGAAGATGAGTCCATCTGACTCCAAGGGCATCTCATCGAGCGTAGAACGTGTCCTCACTCCTGGTCGGAAAAGTACTCTGCAACACGATACGTTGCAGCCGTGTAGGTCAGCATATGGAATATGCCGGCAATGTCACAAGAGAGGGGTGAAAAGATAATCATCTAGTCTATATGCTTATATGGCAGGTGGGGTGGTAAGTTTTTGCGTAAAGCCAAGTTTTTCCTACATCAAGAGAAGGGTAAGAAAAAAAATATTATTACTAAGTTGGTTGATTAATGAGATGGTTCCACCAACCAATTCTCATACCCAAGTTATTAATACCCACATCATCATATTAATAGTGTTGAGAATTTCCGGAAGTTTCAGTTCCTTTGGCTCAAGTCGTCCATGACCGTGGACACGGCTAATCGATTAGGTTTGAGTACTCTACAGAGTTTTGCACACGTTCCCCACAAGATTTGGTCGCCTCCGTTTGATTTCTCGCACTTCAGGGCGTTTGAGAAACGGATGACCAAAACATGGTCTTCCAAAGGGTTTCCCTGCGACTCTGTCGGTGCCCAACCTTTCCTACCGTTCTTCTACATCTCGTAGCACCGCCAGTCCAGGGTCACCACGATATCCAACCAAGCCAGAGCCCATAATTACTTGTGGCTGTGCAGGTAAGCCTTGGGTCTTGAAGCATCCATCCATCTCTTTGTGCCTGGGTGGATCTTTCCGCGTGAATACGGGCCATCTCCAGCAACACCTAGGCAAATCCACTGATTTCTCCAGGGAGCCGTTCAACCATCATCCACCCAGTGGTAAGTTGAAAACTCGAAATCTTGAAGTCTTGATCAATATGTGGTAAGTTTGGATAAACAGTTTATGAAACAACTATAGTTTTACTAAGAAAAGAGCAAAACAAAACTTATTATTTATTAACAAAACATGTTCTTAACAGGAAAGAATTTACAAATAAACTTGTCTTAGAAAACAAAATTGAATTATAAAACTCTGTTAAAAGAAATCTATTACTAAACTAGTTGTTTTAATCAAATTAAACCTATTTGAAAAGAAGTTGTGATGCCTATATTAACTAAGAAAATAAACTAGACAAATAATATTTTTATTAACAGTAAGTAAAACACCTAAAGTTTAACTAACAGAGCCTACTAAATCAAATAAAATTAAATCTAATTTAAACCAACTAAAACTAAGTTAATTAAAACTATACTAACTAAGAGGCAGAATCTGTTTATAGCGAAAACACTAATAAGAATCATCCTAAAAATCCTCAAACTAAACAATAAGATTGTCCTAACTAATACCAGGCAGTAGCAAAAAGATTCATATCAAAATCTATTTTCAAACTCTAGTTATTAAAATTTGAATGTTTTAAGAAAATATGATTCAATTCAAATTTTATAGTTCAAATTTAATATTTAAAAGTACATGGTGAAACTACATGAAAAACATGAGATATTGCAAAAAGAATCAACTCAAAACATTAAACAGATTAAAATATAGAAACAAAACAAATTTGGAATGCAATCTGTTTTCTGAAAAACAAAACCAAAAGGAAACTAACTAACGGTCGGCCAGGGCTACGTGGCAAGATCCTATTGGATGCTAGTGTGCGTGTGCGGGTGATTCGAGCAGACAACCGAACCTAAGAGGATACCGGTTCGCGGCTTATGTTGTTATAATCTGGATCGTCAGATCCAGATCGAACGGATGTGGGGAGGTCCGACGACTTACCGGAGAGGGAGGAAGAACTCCGGCGAGTGGTGGTGGTGGCCGGTGGTCGGAGGAGGTCGGGGAAGCGTTTCCGATGGTCGAGGGAGGTAGTGGAAAGGTCCAGACGACGGCAGAGGTCCTCCGACGCCGATTGGTGGTGTCGGAGAGGTGCGAGGACGACCGAGGCGACGGGCAGGAGCAGTGGAGAGCTTCGGTGGTCGGAGCAACTCCGGCGAGGCTCCAACGCGTTGTTCTGGCGAGGAGAGAGGGGGATCGGGGGGGGGGGGAATGGAGCGGGGGGAAGAGGCGCTACTTATAGGGTGCTCGGGGGGTGCGGGGAGGAGAGAGGAGGGAGATCCGGGGAGGGATTCCCAGCGGCGGCGCGCGCGCGAGGAGAGGGATGACCGCGCGGCGTTACGGGCGGTCGGGGTGGCACCCGGTGTCAGAGAGAGAAGAAACGGCGAATGCGCGTCGGTCGGCCGGCTAGGAATGAGTTCGTGAGTAACTGCCCGTGGGCCGGCCCGTTTAATTACAAAAACCGTTACTCTTTTTAATAGTCAGAGTAGTAAAACCTCTTTAAAAGCATTCAAAACATTTCTAAATATAGGAGTATTAGATATCAAAATTAACAGAATAATAAATGCCATTTATTGAACATTTTTATTCTGTCATTTGAATACTTTTAAAAAAATATTTTCAGAAATTGCCTAATTGTTTTTAAATCCTTTTTGCAAATATTTTCAACACAACCCCTGGTTTTTATTGTTCAAATAAATCACCAATTAGGTCCTGGTGTGGAGTGTGATGTTCCTCCTCTCTTATTTGAACTTTTTACCAAGATTTCAAATAGGTGAAAGCAACACATTGAAAGTAGAAAGGGGTTTTAGAAATTTAGAAGAAGCATTTCAACTATTACATACATTCAAGCAATGATGATGATGGATGCATAGCTATATTTCATAACATTCCAAAATGAAATTTTGGGATGTTACACGTTACTAGCTCGTTACAAATTACCTTGCTGTCAAACTATCTGTTACCTACAATTTCAGTGCTTCCAAAGATTACCTTGCTCAAAACCGCTTGTCCTTTCCTCCTGCTCCCCGTTGGGTTTGACACTCTTACTTATCTAAAGGACTACGATTGACACCCTATACTTGTGGGTCATTAGGACCCACTTCCGAGGACCAGATGTCTGACTCAACCGAACTATAGTCCAAACGCTTCTTCGGACAGAAGCAGGATACCATCAAGGATCTACCAAGCGTCAAGCTTACACACTCTATGGAGGCATCTCAAGAACCCCTTCCCCTAGGTCCGTTCGCCAACAACAACTACCTTTAAAGGATTCTACCTCTCCTCGCTTGGAAGCAAAGGAGAAAGTGCGCAGCAGGGTATTGGGAGGACGTCAAGCCACCCATCGAAGGCCCTGAGTAAAACGCTATCCTGTGACAATTGTTTTATTTTTCAAAATAAGAATTACCTGTAACAGCCGCCTCAACATTATGAATTATATGAATGTTACTTGTGGCCTGTTTTTAGCACTTTTACGATTACACAACTTGTTCCGCGCTCACTAGCTTCGTAAGGTAAATCTGTCTGATACAAGATAGGTGGGATCGGCTAATAGGCCGGGGGCTTGGATATAATTCCCACCCCAAACATCACCCCATCACTATGTTTTATGTGTTCGGCGTCTCGGATATTGCGTTATATGAATCAGTTCCGAATAAAGTCTTGGGTCAATAGTTGGGATACCCCGCTACTGTGCTTGCCCCTTTATGTTCCTCTAGTTCGGCTAAAAGGGCAAAGGGAGAAGCACTGCGATTGTATTCCTAGCTGGCCTGGCGAAGTACCTCAGTGGAGAAATGCAAAAAATTAATGTCATAATTAGCAAGAATCGGTAGGTGATCTGAGCTTAAGTGTTAAACTAAGAATTGATGGAGATTATTCCATGTCATACAAGGGGTTTGTACCTTCCCAATCCTTGTGGAACTAGTCTCAAACTTTGGTCAAAATGACTACCACGAAATACTGGGGGCTCCTCACCAGCCCCCGCATTCAAGCTCCTAAGGCTAAGTGAAAGAACTAAAGCCAAATAGTCTGATTCACACATTTCCCTCACTCACTACCTCCTATGGGCGCCGATATATCGTCTAAGGGTCCAGTGCGGAGGTCAAAACACCCCGTGTGGTATCTACATGGGGGCTGAAGCCGACGATTGGCAACTTTCAGAATAAAGCAGCCACGCAGGAGTCAAAATAATGCAAAATACGTTACATTTGGGACAAGCATCATAAAGAGAAATTGTCTTAAGGGCACAAGATAACGCCCTCGCTCATACATTACGTCCTTGGGGCATTGGGTCTCTATCGACCGAGCACCCTCTAACGCAGCACGGAAATGAAGTTAGGGGTGCCTATGTTCCTTCCCAGGAGGCGGGAGCATAGTGGCCATCTAAATTGGCTTCACCCTTAGCCATAGCATCATTGTCCTTGAAAATGCCATCCGTGCTCCCTCGATACACACAGAGCGCTTAAGGGATTCAATCCGCATCTAGGCGTTGTAAAGTTTCTGCAGCAAGCCAAAATAGTTGCTCGATAATGGCTTGCTAAGCGACAGATGGATGCAGAGATCCTTCAAGGCCAGCTCCGCCATCCTGTGCAGCTCCATCAGCTGATTTATCTGATAGTTGAGAAGGGGATGTGGCTCGGGGGTTTGAAACTGAGCCCAGAAAAGCCTCTGCTCCACATCACTGTCTCGTGCCGCAAAGTGCCTTGCCACGCCCGGCGCACTGCTCGGGAGGTCTGTAAAGGTGCCCGTCGAACGCCACAGCCGTGTGAGAAATGCGAACCTATTTCCACCAAAGCACATTGAAGTAAGTACGACTTACCATCCGCGATCAACCTGACTTGGCAAAGATCTTCCTCGAAAACCCGCCTCTCAATACGCTCCGATTTGAGATCGGAGGTTAGGGTGGATAGCTCGGTCACTTGATCCTTGGCCTTTTGCTCCAAGGCCTTGCACTTAGTGCTCGCATCTTGGAGCTACTGTTGCACCTCAACCACTCGAGTCTCATGCTTGCCGCTTTCAACCTTGAACGAGCTTAGCTCGGAGGCCGCCACATCGCCCGCTGGCTTCTGATTGACGGCCTCTTGCTTGTCCTTCCTTAGCTTGGCCTTGAGGTTTTGAACCTCTACACTTGCGGTTGCAGGTATAAAGGGAAGCAAAGCCAGGAACCAAAGCCGAAACAATCCTCGCTAATGAGAAAAGACAATAAACTTAGCAAGTATGGTTCCAACCTACATTGTATCTCGTCGAATCATTTGTTCAGACGATCAAGCTCCTCATCGGATCTATTGAGCTTCCGGTTTAGCTCTGCGAGTTCAAGGGCGTTGGAGACCCTAGATGCGGACGATCCCTACAAAACAACTTATATATAAGCAAGCATCTGAGCTATTTCGTTCTGAAATATTTGCTCATGTTTCCAGGTTCTATGACTCCTGGGCAAGTTTTTCAAACTCACTCGTGGCTCGGGGGCTATTATACCTATAAGGAATACATAACCTTATAAATAAAAAATTCCTTATTAAAGGAACATGGCATACCTTTAATCCCTCCTGCAGACCACTCAAGGTTTCCTTCAGTCCACTGTCAACGTACTACATACTTTGTAAAACCACACCCATAAGAGTGTAGTGATCTTCGGTAATGGAGGAGCCAGACAAAGCCTCCTCCATCATAGCCGGCCACCCAACCATGGTCCTCTATGTCACGGGCGGCACCGGTGGCGGAAATTCCTCCCCCTCCTTGGGGAGGCAAAGTCTATGACATCGGAGGCACTATGATCTCCGGAATCGATTGTGGAGGGAACTCGGGAAATTGTGCACCCCCTATTTGCTTACCAGGAGGGGTTCGACCTTGTGGGCTTTGGCGGCCGAGGCATGATCCTCGGCCAGGGCCTCCTAGTCTTTGGTGGCTGAGGTATGCGCCTCAGCCATAGCCATCTCGCCCCCAGTGTTCGGCGCAGGAGGGGTCCGACGGGATAACACCTCCACGGCCTCGTCTACGGCCGGAGAGGATCTGGTTCGGTACGTTGTCCCTCTCTCTACCAGCTCGGCCGATGGATAATCCCCCTTCGATACTTGTTCGGTTGGGAGATCTCGGGCCGGGCTGCGACATGGAAGGCACTTGACCGGTTAGTAACGGAAACTCCATGTAAATATACTAGACGACATCCGAACTCAGTACCTTTGGGTTAGGGGTGATGTGGCTTGAGACTGGGCCCGTATTTCCCCAGAGAGGAAGGGATGATGCAACACAACAATGATAAGTATTTCCCTCAGTTTAGAAACCAAGATATCAATCTATGGAGGAAGATCAAGCAACTATGTAAACAACACCTGCACACAAAGAACAAATACTTGCAACCCAACACGTAAGAGATGTTGTCAAGCTCTCAACGATACAAAGATAGACTAGATTGTAATAGGTTGGGTAAATAGATCTCACAAGAACACAAAAGAAAAGAAGTAAACAAAACATGCAACAAGATATTTTTGGGTTTTTGGATTAATAGATCTAAAAACAAACATGACAAAAAGATAGATTGGAAAGCAATATGTTGGAAAAGTTGACCCAGGGCCGTAGGTTTCACTAGTGGCTTCTCTCATGAGTATAGCACATGGTGGGTGGACAAATTATTGTCGGGCAATTGATAGAAGATCACATAATCATGATGATAGCCAAGGCAATGATCATTATATATGCATCACGTCCAAGATAAGTAGACCGAAACGATTCTGCATCTGCTACTATAACTGCACACATCGACCGCTATCCAACATGCATCTAGTGTATTAAGTTCATGGAAAAATGGAGTAATGCAATAAGGACGGTGACATGATGTATACAAGATCTATTTATGTAGGAATAGACCCCATCATCGAAGAGGCACCCATAAAGACGATGCATCCCTCGATGATGGTGTTAGAATGGATCTCAAGGTTCTCAAATTTGTGGGGGCTAGAATTGCGTTTCGTCGACTCCCTCGAGGGTTTTCTGAATATTTGGGAATTTATAGAGCTCATAGTGGGTGGAGGGGGTCCCTAAGGCAGCCACAACCCATCAGGGTGAGCCTGGGGCCTCTAGCGAGCCCTGGTGGGTTGTGGGCGGCCTGGGCTCCCTCCTGGTCACTTTTTTGGCCCACTGGCCTTCTTCTGATCCAAAAAAAATCTCCAAAATGTTTCTTCCCGATTGGACTCCATTTGGTACTGATATTCTGCTAAGTAAAAAACAAGCAAAAATAGCAACAAACACTTTGGCATTATGTCAATAGGTTAGTCCCATAAAATGATATAAAGTTGCTATAAAATGATTGTAAAACATCCAAGATTGACAATATAACACCATGGAACAATAAAAAAAATTATAGATACATTGGAGACGTATCAGCATCCCCAAGCTTAATTCCTGCTGGTCCTCGAGTAGGTAAATGATAAATATAGAATTTTTTATGTGGAATGCTACCTAACATGTTCATCACATATTCTTGTCTTTTGTAGCATGTACATTTGTACTTTTAGATGGTTCAAAGCAATAGTCTAGCTTTGACATGAACACTTTAATACTCGACCATGCCAACAAGAAACCTTGTATTTCAAAATATCAACACTAAAGAAAGTTATCCCTAGCCCATCATGCTCAATCATTGATCCATTCATGAAACACACTCAAATATTAGCTACACGTAATGCTCAAGTACGATCATAGTGCCCCCTAGTTGGTGCTTTATAAGAGAAGATGGAGATTCAAGTAAAAATAAAAATTGCACAAATTAAATAGATAGGCCCTTCATAGAGTGAAGTAGGGATTTGTAGAGGTGCCAGAGCTCAAGGATTAAATTGATAGAGAAATTTTTTTTGGGTGGCATGCCTTTCCTGTCAACGAAAACGGCCGAGAGATTTCAATACCTTTCCATGCTAGATACTCCCTCCGTCCGGAAATACTTGTCCTAGAAATAAATAAAATGGATGCATATATAACAAAAATAATTCTAGATACATCCACTTCTAGGACAAGTATTTCCGGACGGAGGGAATACATCATAAGCGGTTCCCAAATAGAAAATAAAGTGCATTCTTTTTTCCACCATTCTTTCACTTTCCATGGCTAGCCGAATCCACAATTGCCTTCCATACTAACACTTTCCAAGGAATTTATTATTTGGCAACATAAAATAAATTTCATTTTTTTCAGGACTGGGCATCCCTATTACCGCCATACTCTCGTGGAATGACAAGTGAGTAAACACTCATCTTGAGAATAACACATCTAGCAGGGAAAATATCGGTCGCCCCCTTCCGCTTCGTGAGCAGTACAAGCACACAAAAAGTAAAATTCATTTTGAAAATTAGAGATGGTACATACAAATTTTCTTGGAACGACATGGAAATACCGCTTATAAGTAGGTATGGTGGACTCATATGGCAAAACTTAGTTTAAGTATTTTGGATGCACAAGTAGTATTTATACTTAGTATAGGTGAATGCTAGCAAATAGATTGAGAAGCAACTAAGGAAGAAACGACAATTCACATAAGCGAGCATTAAACATAACTAACACTGAATAATGCACCATAAGTAGGATGTAATTTCATTACACAACTATTGACTTACGTGCTTGCATAGGGAATCAAAAACCTTAATATCAATATTCCTACTAATCATAATTACTCACCAACATAACTCACATATCACTATCATCATCTCTCAAAACTATTACAAAGAATCAAGTTTAATTTGTCCAATGATCTTCGTGAAAGTTTTTCTTATACCCCAATTGAATATCTATCACTTTGGGACTAGTTTGTTAATTGCCATTCCTTTTGACAAGATCACATAAATTTAAGTGAAGATCATGAGAATACGAGCTTCATATCTCAAAATAACACAAGTGAAGCATGAGAGGATTTATTCAAACGTGTAAAAGGACGCCGTGCTCAAAAAGATATAAGTGAAGCACTAGAGAAATTCCATAGCTCAAAATATTTAAGTGAAGCATATAGAGCAATTCTAACAAATCATAGAATAATTTTAGATCTCTCAAATAGGTGTATCCATAAAGTATAAAAATTAAAATCAAGCAAACACTCAAATAATACAAGACACTCTAAGCAAAACTCATGGTATGTGATGAATAAAAATATAGCTCCAAGTGAAACGCGGATGGTTGTTAGAAGAAAGAGGGGATGACACTCGGGGTATCCCTAAGATTAGTTTCTTGTTTATATTTGGATATTATATTGGGATTCCATGTTAATACCCTATATTAGGCTCTTCTTAGTCCTTGTTCTTTCATCCATCTTGATCTCACCCAAAACTTGAAAACTTCAATCACACAAAACATAACAAAATCTTTGTGAGATCCGTTAGTATAATAAAGCAAATTACCATTCTAAGTACTTATAAAAACCCATTGATATTTTATTATTTCAATATATCTACCTTATTATAACATTACCATGACTTATACCCTTCAATACAGGCCATAGATTCATCAAAAGAAGCACACAATGCAACGAAAACAGAATGTGTCTCAAACAGAACAGTCTGTAGTAATATGTACTGTACCCATACTTATGTAACTTTAAAAATTATGAAAAAGTAGGAAAACTTAAATAATTGGTATAGGAATATTTTTAAAATTTTCATCTCATTATCGCACTCTAGTAAAAAATGAAAATTCGTGCACTGGAGTCAAAGTTTCTGTTTCAGATTCACCATTATTTCCACTCATCGTATGAATCATCCTAAAGGTTCTACTTGGAAAAAACACTAAATAAAACATAAAAACACAATAATAACATATTAATAATTGTGTAAATAATCAAAAACATAAAGTAAAAGATAAAATAAATTTTATTCATCGGGTTGCCTCCCAACAAGCTCTTTGTTTATAGCCATCAAGATAGGCTTAGGATAATAATGATGCTCACATAAAAGACAAGAGTTAAAGCACAAAGAGAGAATCATAAGACATGTGACAAACACATTTAATTCTAACATAATTCCTATGCATAGGGATTTTAGAAGCAAACAATCTATGGAAGTAAGAATCAACTAACATATGATGGCAAAGCAAGCATAACTTCGAAACTTTGAACACATAGGGAGGAATCTTGTTATTATTGCAATGCCTACAAGCATATGTTACTCCCTCATAATAATTTTAAGTAGAATCATGAAGTAATATAACAGCATAAATATCATATAAATCATTCTTTTCATGATCTACAAGCATAGAAAATTTATCACTCTTCACATAAGCAAAGTGCTTTTCATTCATGGTAGTGGGAGCGAACTCAACAAGATAACTATCAGGTGATACTTGATTGTTATAAAATTTGATATTAAAATAAAGATGAAATTTTTCATGGTTATCATTACTAATTATAGCATACATGTCATCACCAAAACTTGGGGAACAAAAAATATCATCTTCATCAAGCATAGCATCCCCAGGCTTGTGGTTTTGCATATCATTAGCATCATGGATATTCAGAGAATTCATACTAACAACATGGAAATCGTGCTTTCCATTCAAGGAACTATCATGAATCACCTTATAAATTTCTTCTTCCAATACTTCATCAAAAAATTTAGATTCATGATTTTCAAACAAAAGTTCATAGAGATAATCAAGTGCACTCAACTCACTAGCAATTGGTTCATCATAATTTGGTATTTTTGAAAAGACTAGCAAGTGGATGAGGCTCCATATCAATAGATTTTTAGCAAGTGAAGATGAAAGAAAATAGATGGCACATGGCAACACAGGCAAAGATAGCAAGCAAGCAAAAAGGAAAACGGAAAAGGATGGCGAATAAAATGACACATTTTGCGTAGTGGGGGAGAGGAAAACGAGAGGCAAATGGCAAATAATGTAAATTGCAAGGAGATGAGATTTTTTATTAGGAACCTGATAGATGTTGATGATATCTCCCCCACTCCAGAGATTGTCACGTTGAAGAGATCGCTTCCTCCCCGGCAACGGCGCCAGAAATTCCTTTGACGTGGCTTTAGACTATGTCAGGATTTCCCCAAAGAGGAAGGGATGATGCAACACAGTGACGGTAAGTATTTCCCTGATTTAAGAAACAAAGGTATCAATCTTTGGAGTAAGATCATGCAACTATGTAAACAACACCTGCACACAAAGAACACATACTAGCAACCCGAAACGTAAGAGAGGTTGTCAAGCCCTCAACGATAAAGAAGATAGATTGGATTGTAATAGGTTGGGTAAATAGATCTCACCAAAACACAAAATAAAACAAGTAAACAAAAAGTATAGAAAGGTATTTTTGGGTATTTGTATTAATAGATCGAAAAACAAACGTGACAAAAAGATAGACCGAAAAGCAATATGTTGGAAAAGTGGACCTGGGGCCGTAGGTTTCATGAGTGGCTGCTTCTCTCATGAGTATAACACGCGCTGGATGAACAAATTACTGTTCGGCAATTGATAGAAAATCAAATAATCATGACGATATCCAAGGCAATGATCATTATATAGGCGTCATGTCTACGATAAGTAGACTTAAACGATTCTGCATCTACTACTATTACTCCAGACATCGACCACTATCCAGCATGCATCTAGTGTATTAATTTCATGGAAGAATGGAGTAATGCAATAAGAATGGTGACATGATATTGACAAGATCTATTCATGTAGGAATAGACCCCATCTTGTTATCCTTAGTAGTAACGATACATGCGTGCCTTGTCGCCCCTTCTGTCACTGGTAAAGGACACCGCAAGATCGAACCCATTACAAAGCACCTCTTCCCATGGAAAAAAAATCGATCTACTTGGCCTAACTAAACCAAAGATTCGAAGAGGAAATACAAGGCTATAAGTAATCATGCAAATAAGAGATCAAAGAAGACTCAAATCATATTCATGTATAGAAATTGATCATTAACTCCAAATTCATCAAATCCCAACAAACACACTACAAAAAGTCATTACATCAAATAAATATCCAAGAGACCATTGTATTGAGAATCAAGAGAGAGAGAGAAAGAGAGTTAGAGAGAGGAAGCCATGTAGCTACAACCTATGGACCCGTAGGTCTCCATCGACTACTCATGCATCATCGGAGAGGCACCCATAAAGACAATGCACCCCTTCGTCATGGTGTTATATTGGATCTCGAGGTTCTGGAACATGCGACAACTGGAATTGTGTTTCGTCGACTCCCCTAGGGTTTTCAGAATATTTGTGAATTTATAGAGCTGATAGTCAGTGGAGGGGGTCCTCGAGGCGGCCACAACCTATCATGGCGCTCCTGGGGCATCTAATGTGCCCTGGTGGGTTGTGGGCGGCCTGGGCTCCCTCCTGGTTAATTCTTTGGCCTACTGGCCTTCTTCTGCTAAAAAAAATCTCCAAAATGTTTCATCGTGATTGGGCTCTGTTTGGTACTGATATTCCATGAAGTAAAGAACAAGCAAACACAACAATTGGTACTTTGGCACTATGTCAATAGGTTAGTCCCAAAAAATGATATAAATTTTCTATAAAATGATTGTAAAACATCCAAGATTGATAATATAATAGCATGGGAAAATCAAAAATTATAGATACGTTGGAGACATACCAAGGGGCTTGACCCTAGGGTTCCTAAGGGGAACCCTCTCGAAAGCCCCGGAATCCTCATCGGAATCCGGCTGTCATCCGACAGGACCACCTTGGCCCTGCAGGGCTTCTTCGGGGGGAAGGGAGGTAGATCCTCCTCTGCGTCCTCTAGAGCAACCCTCTTCCTTGTCTGGGGAGAGTCGACCTCCCCCATATTCTACATGCTCTTCCTCATGGGCGGAAGAGGCTTGGGTCTCTCTGGACTTAGTATCCGGAGGACCCCTTGGGCGTAGGCCTTCATGGGCTCCGTATTCTTGTTCTTCTCCAGCGCCGCATACGGCGCCACGACCAGTATCACCATTAGTTGGGGTGACCTTGGGTCCTCAGGCAGGGGTGTTGGACCGTTGATCTTCATGGCCTTCTCCAGCCAGCCCTGTGAAGACAATGGGAAAGTGGATTAGATCCTTGTAGAAGGTCAAAACTCGTAAGAAAATAGAAACCCTGTCATACCTTCAAGGGTGGGGTGTCGGCATCTAAGCTGATGTCTTCTTCTTTGGTTGACCATTCCTTCTAGGGCATGAATAATACTTTCAACAACTTCTCATGAGTTTTGCGGTAGAAATTGTGCATGATGGCTGGGTCCCCGAGCTTGTTGGACCACACGAGGGTGTCCCGGCACTGGCATCGCAGAAGGCGGTAGCAGAGCATGACCTGGACCATGTTGGTTAGCTTGATTTTGGCTCCACCATTTGCATGATGCGCTTCTGTAGTGCCTTCACCTTCGAGGCAGATCCATAGTCGAGGCCTTTCCTGACCCACGAGATTAACCTCGCGGGGGTCCGGATTTAACTTGGCCGGCGCCGACTAGTATGCGTCTCGTGGCTTAGTGAGGTAGACCCACTCCTTCTATCAGACCTTGACGGTATTGATGAAGGTGTTGTCCGGCTACTCGACCCACGGAAGCTTTCTAATCACAACCCCTCCACATTTGGCGTGTTGGCCACTTGCGGTATTCGAATTCATGTTAAAGACCTTGAGCCATAGGCCGAAGTGTGGCTCGACCCGCAAAAAGGCCTCGCAGACGGTGATGAAGGCCTAGATGTGCATAAAGGAGTTGGGGGAAGACCATGGAAGTCTAACGCATAAAAGAACATCAACCCCCTAACAAAGGGGTGGAGTGGAAAACTCAACCCTCGTAGGAAATGGGGGATGAATACCACTCTCTCTCCCGCTTTTTGGAGTGGGCACCACCTGGCCTTCTTTTGGAGGGCGATGGGCGATGTTGGGCGAGAGTTATCCGGTGAGCTTCAGCTCACAGATGTCATTGTCGGTGATGCAAGAGGCTTCCCACTTTCCTTGCAAGCCCAAGCCGACCATGGATGAGCTCGGGGAGGGTGGCTTGGAAAGGGAGGAAGAAGAAAATGGATCTAGGCGCTTGGGGCTTGGATGAGAGAGGGAATCGAGTCTGGATGCATAGAAAGGCCTTGAGGGCTTTCTCCCTTTTATGGTAGGCCGTAATACCAATGGTCCCCTTTTATTGTTGCAGGCTTTACACTTCCGGAAACAATCATACCGTTATACGCACGCGGGGCTACCCAGATCATTACTCATATCCCATGAAATACGGGGCATTAAATTCATGTTGGTACGGTGTGCCAATAGAAAAGCGGCCTCGAGCCGCGAATTGAGTTTTCTAACTAGCTGTTGTGGCCTTTTGTCGAAAAGATTGTCAGATAAGGGTACTATTCACACCCTGGTGTTTGGCCTTCTGGGATAAACAAAGCGTGTTTTGGAAGACAGGGTGTCATCAAGAACCAAGCCTTCAGGGAACTCGCCTCACAAGCTGAATACCTCGGATACACGAAGTTGCCAAAGACTACATACCTCGGTGTTGGACGCTAGTTTGGGGTCTTCGGCGGGAGTCTTGGACTAAGGGGTCCTCGGGCCATCAGCTCATTCCTCATGGGCTGACTTGTTGGGATGCTCTAGACCCCGTGTTGAGGAAGGAAAGCTTCGAAGAATGGCATGGCCTCCAAGCTTTGAAGATCGGATCTGCATATCTAGCTCGTGTAAGAGGTCGGTTATGTGTAACCCTAGGTACCCTTGGTGTCTATATATACCAAAGGGTCCCATTTCTAGAGGACATGTTGACTCATCTAGGGTTTTAGCTCATACGATCTCGAGGTAGATCAACTCTATAATTCTCATCCACATCAATATAATCAAGCAGGACATAGGGTTTTACCTCCTCACGAGGGCCCGAACCTAGGTAAACATTGTGTCCTTCATCCCTTGTTACCCATCGATCTAAGGTCCACAGCTCGGGACCCCCTACCCGAGATCTACCGGTTTTAACACCAACAGTGATGGAGTTGCATCCCATATAAGGTGAGCATGCCACTGAGGGAGGAATGAATAGGGAAGCCCAGGACTCTTAAGAGGAAGGGAATAAAGCATACCATTTCTATCCTGTGAGGGGTTGGATGCCTCTTAGCATGAGCATGGCCATCGATTGAGGTTAAGTTAGTACGAATAGGATCCAAATGTGTGTCTGGGAGATACCCCTGAGTTGCCACTATGTTCAGGTGAAGGCGAGACACGGAGCAACTTGGCCACTCTCCTAGGAGAGGCCTGTTTGGATGCGTGGAGGAGCTAGGAGCATTGTCCATGGCAACATTCCGCTAGAGGATGAAGGAGAAAAGGGTATCAAAAGGGTGATGGGCAGAAGGGGCCACATGGTTATTTTTCATGCCCCGAGCCTCGTCAAATAATAGCCCCAGGTAGACGCTTCGATCATCGGCCGACGGGCCACTCGCCTCCCTAAAGTGGCACGAGAATCAGTAAAGTAACCATAAAGTACTTAGTGGGGGGCACTATCTGTAGCCCCCCAAAAGAGGTCGTCTATCCGAAGTGCTTTGATGCACAAATTGGACAAAAAGAAATCCACTTGCTATACTACGAAAACTCACCTACCAAGCTGAAGACGTTCGAAGTCAGAATATCTGAAGGGTGTGTTCATCCTCAGGAATTGGAGACTAGCTAGTTCAGGGGCTACTAAGGTGTCCTGGATTAGGGGGTACCGGCCTGAAGTGATCGACCCGTGTGAGCCGAACTATGGGCATGTTGAGCTACCGCTTGAGTGATAATAGGAGAATTGGGACTTACCTATGATGTGAAGGAAACCTCTGAAGACTTGGCGTGCACCCTAAGGAAGGCTCTGTGTTCGACATTATATCCTCCAACCTAAACATGTAACTGTTGGGGAACGTCGCATGGGAAACAAAATTTTTCCTACGCACACGCAAACCTATCCATGGTGATGAGCATCTACGAGAGGGAGAGTGGATCTACATACCCTTGTAGATCGCTAAGCGGGAAGCGTTAAGAAACGCGGTTGGTGTAGTCGAACATCTTCGCAATCCAAATCGCCGAGCGTCCTGCGATCTCATCACGATCCGTCCCGCGATCCAATCACGATCCGTCCCGTGAACTCATCACGATCCGTCCCGCGATCTCATCACAATCCTTCTCACGATCTTGATCACGATCTGTCCCGCGAACTCATCATGATCCGTTCCGCGATCTCATCACGACCCGTCTCGTGATCTCGATCACGGTCCTTCCGATCTAGCGCCGAACGGACGGCACCTCCGCGTTCAGCACACGTGCAGCTTGATGACGATCTCCACCGTCTTGATCCAGCAAGAGGAGGTGGATAGGATAGAGAGTTCACCGGCAGCATGACGGCACTCCGGTGATGGCGGTGGAGTGATTCCGGTAGGGCTTCGCCTAAGCGCTGCGAAAAACCGATCTAGAGGAGAAACTGTGCACCGATGAAACGGGTAGCACGTGGCCGGAAATTCTGTCCAAAAACCACCCAATCCACTAGTATATATAGGAGGAGAGGAGAGGAGAGGCATCCAAGGCCTTTGGGTCGGCCGAAATAGGAGGTGGGAGCAATCCTACTTCACCTCCAATCCTAGTTGGAGTAGGATTGCCTCCTATTGGCTGATTTTCCACTTTTTGCTTTAGGACTTTCTCTCCTGCACCATGGGCCTTTGTGGCTGTTTTCCCAGCCCATTAAGGGCTGGTTATTATTCTCCCACAGCCCATGGACCTCTTGGGGTCGAAATACCCCTCCCGGAGGTCCTCCGGTACACTACCGGCACTCCCGGTACAATACCGATACTCCCGGTACACTACCGATGAGCCCGAAACTTTTCCGGAAACCAAACTGGGACTTCCTATATATGAATCTTTACCTCCGGACCATTCCGGAGCTCCTCGTGACGTCCGGGATCTCATCCGGGACTCCGAACAACCTTCGGTCACCACCATACATAACTCTAGACTACCGAAACGTCACCGAACCTTAAGTGTGCAGACCCTGCGGGTTCGAGAACTATGTAGACATGACCGAGACACCTCTACGGTCAATAACCAATGGCGGGACCTGGACGTCCACATTGGTTCCTACATATTCTACGAAGATCTTTATCGGTCGAACCTCTATGTCAAGGATTTAGTTAATCCCGTATATCGTTCCCTTTGTTCTTCGGTATGTTACTTGCCCGAGATTCGATCGTCGGTATCTCCATACCTAGTTCAACCTCGTTACTGGCAAGTCTCTTTACTCGTTCCGTAATACAAGATCCCATGACTAACACTTAGCCACATTGCTTTCAAGGCTTGTTGTGATGTTGTATTACCGAGTGGGCCCTGAGATACCTCTGCGTCACACGGAGTAACAAATCCCAGTCTCGATCCATGCCAACTCAACAAACACCTTCGGAGATACCTGTAGAGCACCTTTATAGTCACCCAGTTACGTTGCGACGTTTGATACACACAAGGCACTCCTCCGATATCCGTGAGTTGCATGATCTCATGGTCATAGGAACATATACTTGACATGCAGAAAACAGTAGCAATAAACTGACACGATCATATGCTATGTTTGTAGTTTGGGTCTTATCCATCACATCATTCGCCTAATGATGTGATCCCGTTATCAAATGACATCTCATGTCCATGGCTAGGAAACCTTAACCATCCTTTGATCAACGAGCTAGTCCATTAGAGGCATACTAGGGACATGGTTTTGTCTATGTATCCACACATGCATTTAAGTCTCCGATCAATACAATTATAGCTTGGATAATAAACGATTATCATGAACAAGGAAATATGACAATAACTAATTTATTATTGCCTCTAGGGCATATTTCCAACAGTAACCTGGCTCCCCCTAGGCACCTTTATAAGCCCAGGGGTTTAGTTTGTTAAAAACAACCATTCACCTTAGGGTTTAGAGCTTACACAATGATCTCAAGGTATATCATCAACCTATACTCGATACCCCATCGTTAATACACTCAAAGCAGGACGTAGGGTTTTACCTCTTCGAGAGGGCCCAACCTGGGTAAACATCATGTCCCTACTCCTTGCTACCATTGTTCTTAGATCCACAACATGGGACCCCCTACCCGAGATCTGCTGGTTTTAGCATTGACACTAGTCCTATAGGGCCTGAGCCTGATGAATTTCCGACTATCTACTACAATAAGTTTTGTCCGGCTCCGGTGAGGAAGGGGCGATGACGGTTGCATGCCTTCGACTTGATTTTGTGCTTGCAGTTGTCGCTAGGTGGTCTGCGTATCTATATGTAATTTTTATTAATTCTATTGTTTATTGTACTGCCTTGATCGAATATGAATATATCGGAAGTTTTATTGGAAAAGAGACAATTCAACCTACCAAACTACAACTTAACAAAAGAAACATAGCACCAAAGTTGTTTATCTCCTAGTGCTTGGGCTAGCCGGCCGTGATATGCTTCCGACGGTTTGGTCGGTGATGTTGCCGTGACACTAGTGTTGCAGCTCATGCATGAGCTTATGGACGTGGGTGGCGACCCAACTTTCGTCGAGGAGTTGCAGGTGGACCCCACCTTAGATATCTTTGTTATGGATTCTCCGCCAACATCATCCCTAGAGCTTAGTCAGATGCTTGACTTTGAGGAGAGTAGGGATTCGAACCTTGCAATCTCTTGCTCGTCCAAGTCCATTGGGCACATGGTTCCTGTAGGTGATTGATACGTCTCCAATGTATCTAATGTTTTTATTGTTCCATGTTGATATATTATCATTCTTGGATACTTTTTGGGCATCTATTTACCAATTTAGAATATTTTTGAGCGCTAACTTGTTGACCCAGTGCCCAGTGCGAGTAGCTGTTTTCTGCATGTTTTTCACTTTTCAGGTTTACAGTACCAAACAAAGTCTAATTACCATGATACTTTTTGATAATTTTTTCTGGACCAAAAGAAGACCTGGAAGCTTTGGGAGGAGGTGAGGAGGCACATCAGGCCCCCACCACACATCAGAGCGTGCCCTGTGGGGGTCGCGCCCTGATATGTGGTGGCCCCCTCGGGTGTCTCCCGACATTCCTCTCTGTCCTATAATATCTCTAATATCCCAAAACGCCTAAGGGAGCTCAGGAAACACTTTTTCTTCCGCTACATGTCTCTGTTCCGATGGGAGCCCATCTAGAGCTCCATTCCGGCACCTTGCCGGAGGGGGATCAATCACGGAGGGCCTCTTAGTCAACCTTGCTGCCCTCATGATGATGTGTGAGTAGTTAACCACAGACCTACGGGTCCGTAGGTAGTACCTAGATAGCAATCTCTCTCTCTCTCTTGATCTTCAATACAATGGTCATCGCATCTTTGCGGTGATCTATCCGACCTAATCCCTTTGTATGGTGTGTTTGTTGAGATTCGGTGAATTGTGAGTTTATGTCCAGATTATTCATGAAAATTATTTGAGTCAAACCTGAATAATAATATTCTTATTTGCATGCTTATTATAGATTTGTAATGCTCTCTAATCTATTGAGATAGTTTGGCCAACTAGATTGATATTTCTTCGGTGGGAGTGTTGTGTTGTAGTAGGTTCAACATGATGAATTTCTATATCCTAGTGATAGAGTAGGGGGCAAGATACGTCTTTGTGTTGCTACTACTAAGGATAAAACGATGGGTTTTATTCATATTGATTGAGTTTACTTTGTCTGCGTCGTGTCATCGTTATCCAAGAAACTATGTTTTACTTAATACTCTACATGCATGCTGGATAGCGGTCGATGACTGGAGTAATTGTAATAGGTGCAGGCAGTAGTTAGCCTATTTGCTTATGGACGTAATGCCTATATACACATGATCATTATGATGAAAATCGCATAACTATTCGCTTTTCTATCAATTTCCCAACAGTAATTTGTCTACCCACCGTATGCTATTTCTATGAGAGATGCGACTAGAGAACACTACACCCCCGGGTCTATTCACTTATATATTTACAAATGCTACTATTACCTTCATGTTATTTTATTTTATTTTTCAATTTAAAACTCTCTATAATTATCTACACAATTCACTTACTTGCAAATAACGAGATCAAGGGGATTGAGAACCCTCTTGTCGGCATTGGGTGCAAATTGTTTGTTCTTTTGTGTGCCGCCGCTGAAGACGGTTGAGGATTGTTATTACTATTGGTTCGATAAACCTTGGTTTCATAATTGAGGGAAATAATTACCCACATTATGCTGCGATAACCCGTTCCTCTTCATGGAAAACCCAACGCAGATCATAAGTATAAGTGATGTGGTTGTCTCATACGTCCATTTTGCATCATGAATTCTTACTACTATTTACCTCATTCATTTCCATTATTCCACATCATCACACAATTCTTATGTCTTTTCTCTCTGAATATGCAAGGTGCATTATAAGGAGTGAAATATCTGGAAACTGTAATTCTGGACCAAAAAACCGAGAAAAAGGAAGAAGAATCACCAGTCTCAGAATGACCTGAAAATTCATGGAGAATATTTTTGGAATATTTAAGAATTATATACCGGAGGGGTGCTGCCAGCAGGGCACAAGCCAACAGGGTGCGCCCCTTGGTGGAGCGGTCTGATGGCTTATGACCCTCCTGCTGGCCCTCCGTCGCTCCTCTTCTCCTATATGGTGTGTTTTACCCTTGGTGGAGCAACCATTCAGGACGAAGTGTCGCCGTCTCGAGGTAGAAACCTGGGTAGAGGCCCTTTAGCACTCTGACAGTCAGATTGTGCCGGGGAAATCCCTCTCCCAGAGGGGGTGATCGAAGCCAACTGTAACATCCCAAATTTTGGAATGTTATAATAAATATTAGAATGATTGTTTGTTTGATTGAGTGATTGAAATTGAGTGAAAAATTAGAAACTTTTTGAAAACTTTTGAATGAGAGGGAATGACATGACTTTCCCATATGCTTTTGGAATTCAAATTCCTACATTTCAAATCAGGGAGAGAAGATGACACGACTTCTTCAATATAAAAAGATTTGAAGAGTGAATTTGAAAGCATTTGAATTTTTCTGATATGGAATTCATTTCATATTTTGTTCCATTTTAATTTTGAAAGAATTGAAATACCCTTGACAAGATCTTGAGAGGAGTAACATGACACTCCACACCAGGGTTATTCTGTGAAGTATTTGAACCATAAAACCCAGGGTGTTATTTGAAAATTTATTGCAAAAGAATTAAAACCAATTTAGGCATTTTCTGAAAATAATTTTTTCAAAGTATTCATTTTGGCCATGGAAAAATGTTCATTAAATAGCATTTATTCCCCTAATCAATTTGATATATATATCTTCAATTGTTGGTAAGGTTTGAATGCCTTAATGAGATTTCAATTCTTTGGAAATTAGAAAAGGAAACGGATTTAAAGTTTTAATTAATAAACCGGCCAGCCCACCGGCCTTAACTCCCCGAGATCCCTCCGGATCGATCACCGACGCCGCTAACCCCACCCCCTCTCTCTCTGTCGCGTGGGACCCCTGACCGATCGAGCCATCCCCGCGGTCGTCTCCCCCCCTCTTTCCTTCCCTCGCCGGCGAGACCACCGCACCAGATCTCTCTCTCCTTCCTTCCCCGACCACCCGCAAGGCACTATATAAATCCTCGAGTCCTCCTCGACCCGTTCCGCCCATTTCCCCTTCGTCCGACCCTCTCCCCTCGCCGGAATCGCTCGCCAGAGCAGAGCCGCCGCCGCCGCACCTTTGCTCTCGTGCCGCTCCACCCCGCCCTCTTCGAGCCCCTCTGAGGCCACCATCATCTTTGCCGCGCTCATACGCATCGCCTGGTGCCCTCGCCTTCGCTGGAAACCCTCCAGAACGCCGTGCCGACGCCACACCGGAGCTCTGCCTCCACCTGAAGCTCTAGGAGCTCGAGGAGCTCGCCCCTGTCGTCCCCAGCCCCAACTGACGCCACCAACGGACGCCAGGGGTCTGCCGCAATCGACAGGACCCCTTGGACGCCATCCCCGACCACCGCAGCACCATCCCCGTCGACCTTGCCGCCTCGGCCTCGCCGGAGAAACTCCATCGCCGACGATCCCTCCCTCTATGAGCTCTCTCTCCCTCCCCAACCTTCGGATCTGGATCCAACGATCCAGATTAGAACATTTAAAACGCCGAACCGTTTTCCTCTAATGTTCGGCCGTCCGCTCGCTAGTTCCCGCACGCACACGACCTCGGCCAATCACAGCATGCCACGTAGCACCCCTGTCCGTTAGTTAGATTTTTCTATTTTTTGTTTCTGTTTTAAAAACAGAATAGTTCTGTTTTTGTTTTCTTTATAACTTTTATGTTTTTAACTATTTTTAGTTGATTCTTTTTGCATTGTGTCACAAATTGTATGTAGTTTCTGTAGATATAAATGTTGACCATATTTGAAAAACTTAAAATTAAATTCAAACATATTTGATTCAAATCTTATTTTCTGAATATCTTGAGTTTAAAAATATATTTTTAGTTAATTCTTTTTGCTACTCGTCACTAGTAACTTCATTTAACAGTAGGTATAATTTGAGAATTTTTAGAGTATTTCAAAATTAGTATTTATAACCAAAACAGATTCTGTTTTAGTTCTTTTAGGTTTTGTTTCTATTTCTTTTGTTTTAATTTGTTTTAATTTCTTTTCTTTTATATTCGTTGAAAAGTTTTACTTTGTTTTATGTTACTTAGCAGAAGTACTTCAACCAAACTTATTTTTATTTTGATAGCACGAAATCAATCCTAGTTTCATAGTAATTTGCAAATTGATTTCATTGCTAGTTTGACTTCTTATTTGAAAATATTTTTATTAATTTTTTTATAAGTTTTACTTTCTGTTAAGTTAGTTGTTTTATAGTTTTTTTCTTATTTTATCATTTCATTTATTTTTCTTGTGTTAAGTTTATTAGACAAAAACTTATGTTGTTTAGTGTATTATCATAGTTCTTAAGTTGTTCTTCAAAAGTAATTCTTTTTGCTAGTAAAATATTTACTAAAATAATTTTGTTATATTTTACTTTGGTGTTGTGTTTTACCTTTGAAAATAGGATTTACTTGTAGAGAAAACCAATCTTAGTTGTGTTGCTGAAACTTTGTTGTTTTGAGTTTTGTCTTAAGTATTTCCTTCATCATAACCTTGTTGTTTTTAATTTTGTGTTTCCTATTGATTGTTAGTATTGATTGCTAGTATGATTGCTTATATGAATGCAATGTTTGATTATATAGATTTTCATCGGAGAGTGACGAATAGTTCTATCAAGTTATATTTGAGAACGATATTATTCTTCATCAATAGTACAGGAAAGTTCACTTTGACCATCTATTTCATACCTATGTTTTATTGCGTGTAGTGATATCTTTCAACAAATCCCTCTAGTAGTGTTATTGAAAATTCTTGTAGTCAAGTAGAATGCATGAGGTAGGAACCCACCACTTGTTACTAAAGCCCCGAGAACGTTAGTTATTTAAATGCTATGCTAAAGTGGACGGGCTTTGGTATGACTGTTCGTGAGTGGCGTGAGAAGGAGGACTCTACGTCAAAACGACAACTTCATGAAGTCATCTTCAAGTCCTGCACCTTCAAGACCTCAAGACTTAGAGACTCGAGAAACAAGTTTTCCATACACACTACTGGGTGAAGGATGGTTGATTGGGCATCCCTGGAGTAACGAGTGGATGGCCGGGATGCATGGAGAAGCGCCATGACATCTTGCGGAAAGCTTCACAAAGACTCAAAGAGACGGATGAATACTTCATGCCCGGAAGCTTACTTGTGTAGCCACAAGTCATTATGGGCTCTGGCTTGGTTGATCTTTGTTGTGACTCTGGCTGGGCAGTGCTACGAGATGTAGTCGACGTTAGGATTGGATGGGCACTGACAGTAGTCAGGGAAACACTCTGAAAGACCATGTTTCGTTGATCCTGTTCTCAAACACCCGACAGTGCGATGACTTACCAGGAGGGAACGAATCTTGTGGGTAAAGTACACAACACCCTGCAGAGTTAAACCTAATCGATTAGTCGTGTCCCCGGTCATGGACAATTTGAGCCTCTGGACTTGGATCTATCTCTGAACTCTCAACATTGGACTGATAATTAATTGTGGGCAACTTATGATACTTGTGGGCATTAAGACATCGGTTGGCGGAACCATGTCATGTTAGGTAACTCTCTAGTGAAAATTCATGATATTCCTTTGTTGTAGGAAAACAAATAAAATCAGCTTTTATGCAAAAACTCAGACATAGAGCCACAAAGCCTTACTTCATGTAGAATAATTTTTATCTTCTGTGCTACTATGGTGATCTCACCAGTACATTCAATGTACTGACCTACACGGCTGCAACGTCTCGTGTTGCAGGTACTCTTCTTCGACGAGTAAGAGTACGATTCAGGGTTACGGTCTGCACTCAACCTGCCGTTGGTGTTCTTGGGACTCCACTCCCGTTGACTGTTTCCGCTGAGATTTAAAGGTATATATCAGTTTTACGTTAATTACATGTGATTGCACTTTGATATATACATTTATGTACTGTGTGTGACAGCATACTATTCCAGGGATGGCACAGAACACACAGAGGCTTGACCTTTCCAGGTCGGGTCGCTACACCATCGTCATCACCAACGCTTCCTGCTTCGTGGGAGGACCAATCTTCATCAATATCTTCTCCCACACCATCTCATATCTAACATTAGTTCGTGTCTAGTATTCAATCTCTATCCCAAAACCTCATATTGGTACCTGCGGGTTTCTAGTTGTGTTGATTACATCTTGTAGTTGATGCTTGTCGGATTACTTGGTGGAAGAGATTATGTTCAGATCCTTAATCATCATTATTACACCTCTGATCTTGAACATGTTGATGATGTGTGAGTAGTTACTATTGTTCCTGAGGACATGAGAGATGTCTTGTTATAAGTAATCTTGTGAAGTTAGTATGCATTCGATATTTTGATGACATGTATGTTCTTACTTCTCCTAGTGGTGTCATGTGAACGTGGACTATATGACACTTCACCATGCTATGGTCCTAAGGGAAGTCATTGTGGAGTAACAAGTATATGGTGGGTTGCGAGAGTGACAGAAGCTTAAACCCCTAGCTTATGCGTTGCTTCATAACGGGCTGATTTGTATCCACATGTTTAATGCTATGGTTAGATTTATCTTAATTCTTCTTTCGTAGTTTGATACGTCTCCATCATATCCACTTTTCCAAACTCTTTTGCCCTTGTTTTGGACTCTAATTTGCATGATTTGAATGGAACTAACCCGGACTGACGCTGTTTTCAACGGAATTGCCTTGGTAGTATTTTTGTGCAGAAATAGAAGTTCTCGGATTGACCTGAAAATTTGCGGAGGTTATTTTTGGAATTAATAAAAAATACTGGTGAAAGAATCAACCAGAGGGGGGTCACCCACGGGTAAATCATTCACTTAGGTACTGTCAAGACAAGATTCATAATTGTTACCAAATGATACCTACTCTATTCAATCGTTCCCATAATATATATTACTCAATATAAGATATAGGAACACTTGAAACAAGCAAACTATGCATGCAAAACAGAATCTCTCAAAAACAGAATAGTCTGTAAAGATTTGAATGATCACCAAACTTCCCTAACTCTAAATATTCTAAAACACTAGGACAAATCACAGAATTTGCATAGCAATGTTGTGTAAAAATTTCATAATTGTTTTACTCTTCCGTAAAATCAGATAATTTATATACTAGACGCAAATTTTTCTGTTCTTGCACAGAATCAAACAAGCAAGTATCCGCACTATCTCAAAGGCTTTACTTGGCACTTTATTGAAATAAAAGGCACAAATTTGCGACACCATGATAATCCCCACATGCAAGGAATCACCGTAGCAATTTCCAAAGGTGGACGTGATAAGTATGGAGTGTCAAACCCACAAGGAGCTAAAGGTAATATCAATATTCCGTCAAGTCCTATCTGCCACTGATACAACTCTACGTACACCCAACGCTTGCTTCCATCTAGAAACGAGAAATAAAACTACGTTGTAGGTATGAAGGGGATAGCTTTGCATGATAATGGAGAACTAAAATATGAAAAAGTTGCTGTTAACATAATATTACAATATATTACAAATAGCGAGTGTGGAATAATGATGGGTCGGTGTGCGGAATTATCCTAGTTAATTGTTAACAAGATCGGAAATCATTATTGCAATTTTATATGAGGGAGAGGCATAAGCTAACATACTTTCTCTACTTGGATCATATGCACTTATGATTGAAACTCTAGCAAGCATCCACAACTACTAAAGATCATTAAGGTAAAACCCAACCATTGCATTAAAGCATCAAGTCCCCTTTATCCCATACGCAACAACCCCCTTACTTGGGTTTATGCGTGTCACTCAAGCAACCTACTATAAGCGTATCATGAACGTACTGCAACACCCTACAGCTAGAACCCTTCACGTGTTCGTGGCACGAAAGGCACCATAGGACAACACCAAAATAAACATACAACTAAAACGAATCTAGATCATCAATCAACCCAAAGGACAAAAGAAACCTAGTCAAAACATCATAGGATGGCAACACATCATTGGATCATAATATGTGGCATAAAGCACCATGTTCAAGTAGGGGATTACAGTGGGGTGCGGGAGAGTGGACCGCTAAAAGGAGACGAGGATGGTGATGAAGAAGGTGATGTTGATGAAGATGATCACCGCGGTGATGGTTCCCCCGGTTGCACTCCGGCACCACCGGGAGAGAGGGGGAGAGGGTCTCCCCCTTGTGCTTCCTCCTCCATGGCCTCCCAACTCGATGGGGATAGGTTTTCCCTCTGGTCCTTGGCCTCCATGGTGTTGATGGCCCCTCCGGGATGATGAAGATGGCCTCCGATGATGGTGACCCCTCCGACAAGGTGCCGGAGATGGCCAAGATTGGTGTTTCATGGCTCAAGAGGTTTGCAGCGGCGCAACTCCCGATCTAGGTCTCTTTTCAGTGGTTTCTGGATTTATAGGAATTTTTGGCGTCGATCTCACGTCAAGGGGGGTGGCCGTGCCTAGCAGGCTTGCCGCCTCCTCGTGGCTCTTCTGGCCCAGCTCGAGGGGTCTCTTTTGGTCCACAAAAAATCATACTAAATTTTCAGCCTATTCCGAAAACTTTTATTTCTGCACAAAAAATGACACCATGGCAGTTCTGTTGAAAACATGGTCAGTCCGGGTTTGTTCTAACAAAATCATACCAAAATCATATAGAATTATTGTAAACATGGCATGAATACTTCATAAATTATAGATACGTTGGAGACGTATCACACCACCACCTGCTATTGATTCTGATATGTCGCAAGTAATTGATAATATTGTGCCACTAGGTGAATTTCTTGATGAACAAATTTCTAGAGTCAATATTGAAACCGATGATACTTCTGAAACTGATGAAATTATTGAACCTAAGCACTATGAGAGACCTGCTAGACCTAGATCTCCTAGATATGAATTGCCTAATATATCTAAGGGTTATGTTATGGAAGGAGAAGTAGCTAGGGACTTTCTTGCTTGTAAGGACAAAGATGATCTTAAGAAACTGTTATGCAAGTGTAAGGAAAAATATTTGAATGCTATAATGGAATATGATCATGAGGTTGCTACTTCACCTATCTTTGTTACTGATAAGGATTATGAATTATGTGTCGATCCTGAGTTAATTACTTCGGTTGAATCTCATCCTTTCCATGGTTATGAATCTGGAACTATTGTGGCACATCTTACTAAATTGAATAATATAGCCACCCTATTTCCTCATGATGAAAAAATTCATTATTACTATATTTTTAAGTTGTTTCCTTTTACATTAAAGGGTGATGCTAAGATATGGTTTAATTCTCTTGCTCCTGGTTGTGTGCGTAGTCCCCAGGATATGATATATTACTTCTCTAAAAAATATTTTCCTGCCCATAAGAAACAAGCTGCCTTGCAGGAAATATTTAACTTTGTGCAAATTGTATAAGAGAGTCTCCCACAAGCTTGGGGGAGGCTTCTACAATTACTTAATACTTTTCCTGATCATCCTCTCAAGAAAAACGAAATACTTGATATCTTTTATAATGGACTAACCGATGCTTCTAGGGACCACCTAGATAGTTGTGCTGGTTGTGTTTCCAGGGAACGAACTGTTGAACAAGCTGAACTACTATTGAATAATATATTGAGCAATGATAATGATTGGACTATTCCCGAACCACCGCCAAAGCCAACTCCGAAGAAAAGAGGTATTCTATTCCTCAGTCGTGAAGATATGCAAGAGGCAAAGAAATCTATGAAAGAAAAAGGTATTATAGTTGAAGATGTTAAGAATGTACCACCTATTAAAGAAATACATGGTCTTGATAACCCGACATGGGTAGTAGAGGTAAATTCTCTCCGTAGATTTGATGTGGTCGATGCTTGGATGAGTTTGATAACATTATTGTTAAGGAAGAAAATTTCAATGCTTATGTTAGTAGACAATTGAAACATAATGCTTACATGCTTAATCACTTAGGTGATTATATGAGTAGAACTATCAATGATCTTAAGCTTAGTTGTAAACATGCTTCCATGGTAACTACTCAAGTAGAATAAGTACTTAAGGCACACAATGATTTGCTTAATGAGATGAATAGTAAGAACAATGATCATTCTATTAGAGTTGTGACAAGAGGTGGTAAAATGACTCCAGAACCTTTGTATCCCGAGGGCCGTCCTAAGACAATTGAGCATGATTCTGAAGGAATTAATATTGATGCACCAAGTCGTTCCAGTAATAAGAGGAAAAAGAATGATGATAGAACTTTGCATGCTTCTAGTGAACCGATTATAGATACACCAGAAAACATAAATGATATTTCTGTTTCTGATGATGAGACACAATCTGGTGATGAACATGAGCCAACTGATAATATTAATGATGATATTGATGTTGATGCTCAACCTAGTAATGATAATGATTTGGAGATTGAACCTACTGTTGATCTAGATAACCCACAACCCAGGAATAAAAGATATGACAAAAGAGACTTTCTTGCAAGGAAGCATGGCAAACAAAGAGAACCATGGGTTCAGAAACCCATGCCCTTTCCTCGTAAACCATCCAAGAAAAAGGATGATAAAGATTTTTACTGTTTTGTTGAAATGCTTACACCTGTCTTTTTGCGTATGCCCTTGACTGATGTTCTGAAAATGTATCCTTATGCTAAGTATATGAAATATATTGTGACTAATAAAAGAAAGATATCAGAAGTTGATATTTCCACCATGCTTGCTAATTATACTTTTAAGGGTGGAGTACCAAAGAAACTAGGAGATCACGGAGTACCTACTATACCATGCTCTATTAAGAAAAACTATGTCAAAATTTCTTTATGTGATTTGGGAGCTGGTGTTAGTGTTATGCTCTTATATTTATATCGTAGACTTGATTTGAATAAGTTGACACCTGATGAAATCTCTCTGCAAATGGCTGATAAAACAAGTGCTTTACAGATCGATATTTGTGAGGATGTGCCTGTCGTAGTTGCAAATGCTAGTATTCTAAAGGACTTTGTTATTTTTGATAGTCATAAGGACGATAGTATGTCGATCATCCTTGGTAGACTCTTTTTGAATACTGCAGGGGCTATTATTGATTGAAACAAGGGCAATGTCACTTTTCATATTAATGGTAATGAGCATACGGTACACTTTCTAAAGAAACAACCTAAAGTTCATAGTATCAACTCCATTGAAAAAACTTCAACAATTATTATTAGAGATTTTGAATTCCCTCTCGCTACTGCCGAAAAGAAATATGATATACTTATTTTTGGGGATATGCATATCCCCATTGAGGTAACTTAGCGTTATTCGAAAATTCTCCAGCTTCATGTTACTCGAAAGAAGTTTGTTAATAAGACTTGATCAACCTTATTGATGGATTCCTTTTGATGAGCATGAGATGGATGAATTTAGATGGCACAACATTCTGTACCCAATCTTTACTTTTTGTTCATTAGAGTAAATAAAGTAAAATGCTATTATTATTATTCTGTTTTTCGAGTTTTCCATGCAATAGAAAAATGACCTGAAAACAAAAGTTCTTCAAATGCCTTGAAAATGTAGTATTTTTTTCTGGAATATTTAAGAATATCTGGCACTGAGTACATACCAGTGGGTCACAAGCCCACAGGGCGCGGCCACCCCCCTGGCCGTGCCTAGGTGGCTTGTGGGTCCCACATAGGCCCCCTCACTTATTCCAGAGCCCATCCACTTCATCTTCCTCCAAAAAAAATCCCACCGTTGCTCAAACCCGTGTTCTAGCTCATTTTGCTGCCATTTTCGATCTCCTCGTGCAAAGACCCATTTGCAAAACTGTTTTAGGGGATTGTTCTTCGGTATGTGACTCCTCCAATGGTCCAATTAGTTTTTTCTATTGCTTTATATGTTGCAAATTTTTGCTGCCGTGGTGACCTTGTTCTTGAGCTTTCGTGTCAAATTTGTATGGTCCCAAGTAGTTTTGATAAATGATATAGCCTATAGGCACTTATGGGAGTAGTTGCTATAAGTTTTGTTGAGTTTTATTCACCTTTATTTTGAGTCACTAAAAATTTCAGTAGTTTTTTAGAGAAAGAAATGATGAGGAGATTGTTAAGAGGTCAGGACTCTAAAGAAGATGAAAATGAGGTGAAGAAGAAGTCTGAATACAATCTTCCTTGCATCGCAGAAGTTCGACCATGTGAATGGCCAAGTGATACATTCTTGAGGGAGGCCAGAATATATGAAGATTTCTATTATTTGGAAGAGAATGCAGGGATCACCGACTTCCTCAACGATAAGTGTGACCAGTATCTGTTGCTCACAAATACCTTTGTGCAAAACTTTCACTTTCATTATAGGGAAGACCCTCCGATGGTAGAATTTCACTTATATGATGTGCCTAAGAAAATGAACCTTTACGGTTTTTGCAATGTTTGCAAAATACCCTATGAGGGCAGCATTAGTGAACCACATCCTAGAGACATGGAAGATTTTATTGCCGCAACTACTATAGGGGAAGAGACAGGGGTGTGAAAGGCAAGAGCAACTAGTTTAAATTTTCCTGTTCTACGCTATTATTAATTATTTGCGGGGAGATGTTTAGTTGGTCGTGGGGAGAGTGGATGCCTTAGTGCTCCCGACCTTGCCATTCTACGCCGCGCTCTACTTGCTGATTGAACTTTTAGCCTGGGCACTATTGTGGTCCAACACTTGAACTTAAATTGTTCAAAGGGGCACATATTCATAGGTATCTATGCATGTCATCTAGCCAAACACTTTAAGATACCAATTAGGCTTGACGAGGAAAAGGAAATGCTGCTACCTGCGAAATATTTAGACTATGACAGTATGGTAACACATGATTTTATTAGGAAGAATAATGGTAGGAGCCTGCTTTACAACTTAGTGTTTAGCTAAGGTACTTGGGAGATTATTGTTCTGCCTGCTTCTTCCTTGTTCGATATTCATTCTGGTAGCTACACTATTATGCCCGAGGACATTTACAGATATTGGGGTATATCGCAACCCCCAACACCTGAACCTACACCAACCCTTGATCTGTATCCGGATCCAGTTTTTCAGTGGGAGCCATAAGAGCTTGCCAACCAGTGGAACCGTCAGGACCCTTCGGAGTACCCAGGAGAGGGTTATTTTCAGCCATGGCCCTAGACCAACTTAGGACAAGAGCCTAAGCTTGGGGAGTACATATTTCTCACTGACTTTATTTTCATGTTCACACATTCATTTTAGTAGTCGGTGTTTATACTCTTTCATTTGTACCAGCCATGGTAGTTTATTTCTTCTTTTTGCTTTCTTCTTGTGTGTTTAATTAACTTTGAGAAAAATCCAAAAAAGTAGTTCTAGCTTTACCTTTTCAGTTTGTTTAGTTATAGTATTAAAAGAAAACCCACAAAGATTTCTCGGTCTTCTTTTGCTTGTTGGGAGGTGTCCCATGTAAATAGTTTTTCTCGTTCTTGTTTTGAATTTTCTTTATTTGGGTCTTAAGGAGAAGACTACAATGAAAATTTCGAGTGGCTCTCATATGCATTGTTGTTTATCTATCAGAGAGCCCATATTACCTTGCCTTCTCATTTGAGTTATTGTTTGCAGATTCTAGCTTAGTCCAATGGACGTGCACTCTTATTATTATTCAGACCGTTCGGTCGTGCAAGTGACAGGAAATAATGACGATATATGATGAAAAGATTGAGATGGTGAAAAGATGGTACGAACTCGACCTATTTTGCTTTTGTAAATATGATTAGCTCATCGTTCTGAATTCAGCTCATTATGGATGAAACATATTTGCAATGACAATTAGAGATTATAGTTACTCATGCCATGCTTAATTAGCTAAGAGTGGATAATGGTTTTTCTTGAGTGCCAACATGCATATTACAATGGTTGTGATGTAGTATGATAGGATGGTATCCTCCTTTGAATGATTCAAGTGGCTTGACTTGGCACATCTTCATGCATGTAGTAGAACAAAATCAACATAGCCTCCACGATATTTATGTTCATGGTGATTTATATCCTACTCATGCTAGCATTCAATGTTGGTTAATCTCAAAGCATGCTAATGACTATGGTCGCTCTCTAGTTGGTCTCTCCCCAGTCTTTTGCTAGCCTTCACTTGTATTAAGCGGGAATTCTGCTTGTGCATCCACTTCCTTATACCCAAAGTTGTTACATCTGAGTCCACCATACCTACCTATATGCGATATTCACCTACCGTTCCAAGTAAATTTGCATGTGCCAAACTCTAAACCTTCAAATAATATTTTGTTTTGTATGCCCAAATCGCTCATATAGTGACTTCGGGCGGTCAGTATCTTCCATGCTAGGTGGGTTATTCTCACGATATGTGTTGATTCACTATTATTCACGATAAAGTGGCTAGTGTTCGGGATGCCCAATTCCATGCTCAAAGTAAAATCAAAATATAATGAAACAAAACTCTCCGAGGACTATGTTTGTATGGACGGTACCCATGGATTCGGCTAGTCATGGAGTGTGTTTGATTGGTGGAGGTGGAGTAAAAACTTTATCATTCTATTTGGGAACCACCTATAATGTATCTAGCATGGAATATGGTGAAATCTCTTGGTATTTATGATGACAATGAAAGCATACCACTCAAAATTGTTATTCATCCATGTTTTAAAAGCTCGAGCTCTGGCAACTCTGCAAATCAATGCTTCCCTCTGCGAAGGGCTTATCTATTTTACTTTATTGTTGAGTCATTCTCCTCTTATAAAAGGCACCGGTTAGAGAGCAGGACCGTCATTTGTATGCTTTTCTATTAATTGATATTGAGTATGAGTGTGACTGGATCTCTTTTACCATGAATTACAATGTCCAGCCAGTCCTTGTTCTTCAGGGGTGCTCTACATTTATGTTTTGCGGTCTTTGAAAGGGCTAGCGAGATACCATTATATCATATTGTATCATGCTTATTTTGATGAAAGTGTTTGAGGGAGTCCTGGATTAAGGGACCTAAGATAGCCAACCTGTTTCTCAGGGCCCGGACTATATGGGCATTGATGAAGTTCGGAACCCTAGAGTTCGTCGCTCATTCACGGGGAGAACTCGTCTTGATAGAACCCTAGAATCTTATGAAGAAGCCCGCAGGTCTCGACGCCACGACGTCGAAGACGTTGGGCCCCTCTTCTGACGAAGTCGTCACCCCCGGGCTGTCTAGAATGCCCAATTCGGCCGAACGGATCTACCACAGTTAACAGGACCCAGATCCGCTCTCGTGCAGCTCCGGAACTGCGATGCCGCATATCGACTCCACTCGCTTCAGCGACATGCATCCTACCATCGCCTCATTTTTAAACGAGCTATTCGATTGGATTGAGACCATGCGTATGTCTGATGACTAGGTTCCGGTCTATGACCGGCTCGGGCTTAATCCCGACGAAAGGGAGATTCAGATCCCCACGGTCACCCACCTAGTCGCCACCGTTGAGTGTCCGGCTAGGGGCTCATCCCCCTAGAGACCGGAATTAAAAACGGTTTATACCCCGGTCTCCGTTCATTGAGACCTCACCTGTAACCTAGACACTGGAGTTCACTCTACAGACGGACCGGTGTCTGTCCCCGATCTAGCACATAGTTCAGAGTCCGTGATTCCGAATTCAATACGTGGCGTGGAGTCAAAATTTTCCCACCCACCACCCAAGCCGATTATCCAAGTATCGCACTGAAGCCCAAGTCTTCGGACTTATTGGATATTAAAAAATTACTAGGAGAGTTAGTTCATCATTTTTTGGCTAGACTCCTCCTTGCTAAAAGCAGAGAAAAAGGTCGTAGTGACCAAGAGATAATGCCAACCTTCAATTGCAATTGCCATGACGAAGGGATTCTTAACGCCATGGCTTGCTGACACATGCGTGACTTCGCCGAGCTGTCAGACTTGGTACAAAAATATTGTGCCACGGAAAGCGCTTGCCAAGCCGAACGGTTATTTTCGAAACCAACCTTCACCGAACACTCAAGAGGAGATCGAAAAAGAGGATACCTCCAAAGCGGCCAGCCAGATTCGAACGCGCCAAAAAGAGGAACAGGCCCCTTACAGGGGTCAGTACTGTCCTTGACGGGCTGTTGGACAAACCATGCCTTATACATTCTGTATTGCTGAACATAAACCCGACTCACATCCTTAGAGCTTGTTGGGTTGTCAAGTAGGTCGCAAAAAGCGGTGAGGCCATTCTTGAGGCACTACCGCCGAATAGCCACTCCACATCGTCACCCGAATAAAATGCTAAAGTCCTGACGATCTACGAAATGTTCCCCTCAAGGAACAGCAGGAGAAGAGATCTTAAAGAACTCAAACAGGTCTACAATGTGGCATCAACAAGTGCATGGGTAGACATACCCATTACCTTCGGAGATACTGACCGACCAGCCATTGTTCCCGGTCACTCACCGGTCGCACTAGTCCTGAACCCCATCATCGATGGATATAGGTTACACAAGGTGCTAATGGACGGTGCGAGTGGTTTAAACCTGATCTGTGAAGACACCCTGGAAAAAAATGCAGTTTAACCGATCTCGCATCGAGCATAGCAACACAACTTTCCAGGGAATCATTTCGCGGAAAGAGGCATGTTGTTCAGCACGAATCGTCCTATACGTAGTGTTCGGCATGAGCAAAATCTACCGATCCAAAGAACTCCTCTTCCATATCATGCCCTTCCCCAGCGCCTACCACACCCTGTTGGGACGTGACGCCTTCACAAAATTCCAGGCTATACCCCATTATGGGTATATTAAACTCAAAATGCCAGGACCAAATGGAGTAATCACAATTGTGAGTGATTCGAATATATCCCTTTGGGCCGAAAACAAAACAACAACGCTTGCCCTCGAGGCACTAGCTGGGACCTTCGCTGCAGAAGAACTGACCACACTTCGGTCAACAGTTGAAAAGGACGACGTGATCCTTAGACAAAGTCCCAAGCCCACGTCCTTTAAACCCGCAGAGGAAATCGTTAAATTTCAAGTGCACCCGACGGATCCCAAAAACACAACTTCCATCGGAGCTGAGCTCGATCACATACTGGATGAAGCACTGCGGACATTTTTATGGGAAAACTGGGACATCTTTGCGTGGCATCCTTCCGATATGCCCAGAATCCCACGAGGGCTGGCAAACTATAGTCTGAACGTCATTGCAGGATTCAAGCCCGTTAAGAAGACTCTGTGCTGCTTTTCCGAACCCAAACGGCAGGCTATGGGTGAAGAATTAGCTAAACTGCTAGAGGCCGTTTTCATTCGGGAGATTAAGCACCCAGAATGGTTGGCAAAACCTGGTGATGGTACGAAAGAAAGACAAATCTTGGCAGTTGTGCGTCGATTTCAAAGACCTCAATCAAGGCCTGCCCTAAGGACCCTTTCCCCTTACCGCGCATAGACCAGATCATCGAGGCCATAGCCGGACATGACTTTTTGTGTTTCCTCGATGCTTAGTCCGATACCATAAGATTAAAATGAAGGAATCTGATCAAGCTGCAACCGCATTCATCACCCCCTACAGGCCATTCTGCTTCAACACGATGCCCTTTGGGCCAAAAAACGCTGGGGCTACATACCAGTGTATGATCCTGACTTGTCTCGCGAAAAAAGTCGGTAAGACAGTCGAGGAATATGTGGACAACGTGGTAATCAAAACCAAACACGTCAGCTAGTTGATCGACGACCTACGGCAAACCTTTGCCAGCCTACGCGAGTACGACATACGACTCAATCCGAAAAAATGTGTATTCGGCGTGGCCGTTGGTAAACCACTCGGATTTATCGTCTCCCATAGAAGAATAGAAGCGAATACGGCTAATATCCGTTCTCTATCAGAACTTGCAATTCCCACAAAGCTAAAGCATGTCCAGAGGTTGGCAGGTTTCGTAGCGGCGCTATGCCGCTTTATCTCTTGCCTTAGAGAAAAGACTCAACCACTCTATAAGCTGTTGAAACCGACCAACAATTTCGAGTGGACCAGCGAAGCAGCGGCTGCATTAGAAGAAATTAAAACACTGCTAGCAAGCAATCCCATACTCACAGCACCAGGCGCTGGTTAACCCATGTTATTACACATATCAGCTACCAACAAAGTCGTTAGCGCAGTGCTCATCGTCGAACGAGAGTTTGAGGGACACAAATTCCGGACACAAAAGATGGTCTATTACGTGTCAGAAATACTAACGTAATGCAAGAACAGATACCCGCACTAACAGAAGATAGCCTACACAGTATTTATGGCATCACGAAAACTCAGACACTACTTCCAAGAGTGTTCGGTAACAGTGACATACGAAGTACCCCTGAACAACATAATCAACAATAGGGACGCCACCGGCCGCACATCCAAGTGGGCTATTGAGATTCTTCCCTTTGAAATAACCTACGAGCCACGACGTGCCATAAAATATCAGGTACTGGCAGATTTTCTGGCTGAGTGGACAGAGGCCGAGCTCCCCAGGGAATATAGTACATACTCCCATTGGACAATGTACTTCGATGGATCAAAAACCTTGGATGGACTGGGGGCTGGAGTTATCTTCACATCCCCCACAGGTGACAACGTTCGATACGTGTTGCTGAGCATGTATGCAGACTCCAACAATGCAGCCGAATACGAAGCACTCATGAACGGTCTTCAGATGGCAGTGTCAATGTGCATACGATGGCTAGAGGTACGAGGAGACTCCAACTTGGCCATCTACCAAATCAATGGCCAATTCGATGCCAAAAACCCGAATATGGAGGCATACAAAAATGTCGTCCTAAAGATATCCGCACGGTTCGAGGGGTTGGAATTTCACCACGTCGCTCGTGACAACAACCAAGCCACCGACATACCGGCCTGCATGGGGGCTAAGCACGACCCTGGAACATGATGTGACGGTGACCCGATCTTTCGATGAGAGTGGCGATAACTATCGCTTTGGTGGATTTTGACCATGACGATCCGGCTGTACCGTACCCGATGATACGCCTCGACAGTCGCTAAACCAATCTCCGATGGTTATTGACCTTGCCGTAGGCATGATCAACCTGAACAACTAGGTTCGTGTTCTCGCAAGCGACCGAAGAACTGGCAAGAACAATGGTAATTGCACTTTGAAATTACCGATAATAAACTGAGCACACGAACTAGATTAAAAGTTTGGGTTCCACTGTGGATCTGACAAGGCGGTAGTCATACACGTCTAGTAGATGCGATTTGTAGCAATAGCTAAACAATTCAATAAAACCCCAGTCTAAACCCTAACTAAACTAGCTATTTATTAAAGGTAGATAATGCGGCCGAGTCCGTTCGCTATTGCTCTCGATCGAAGATGGTATTTGTTATAGATGAATTGGACTGCTCCAAAGCCGTACGTGGCCGGCCTTCCTGGAATCTGAGGCAAACACCTGGTGTTATGGCCGAAGGCTCTAGTGGCCCACCCACGTGGTGATGTTGGCCCATGTAGTCAACTTCAAATTGTCATGTATGTGATGGTTCAATGGATGATGCAAGTAGTGCTACTTTGCCTTGATTCTTTGATCCTTTTATTTTTGGTTATTAATTTTCCATGCACGCGATCTAGTACTAGGTCTAAATGAAACAACTGATATAGGAGTCACTGTAGGCGTAACTGATATAGGCCGTCCGTGATTTGGTAGGACGATCATAAGGGCGGCGGACTAAATACGGCATAAGAGGTTGTTCCCCTTATAAACGAACCAGACGACCAAATCACCGGCGTCTCCGTAATAGATTAAACGCCTTCGGCTCAAGAGGTCATGGTAGTAATCGCATAATGGACCGAGCCCTTTCTCGCCTACCTCTTCGCAAAGAACTCCCCGACGATCAGACACAGGTGCGGCGCATAATTCGGTGATCCAAAGCCTACAAGGTACACGAGGGTGAGTTATACAAGAAAAGCACCACCGGAATATAACAACGGTGCATATCTAAGGATGCAGGATGACATCTCTTAGTTGATGTCCATGCTGGGATGGGCGGTCATCACACTGCAGCAAGAGCCTTGGTTAGCAAGGCCTTCCGAGATGGTTTATTTTGGCCCACTACTCGGGCGGACGCCCAATCACTTGTCAAACATTGCATGGGGTGTCTACTTTTCGCAAATCAAAGTCACAAGCCCCCAACAGCTCTTCGGACTATTCTGATCACCTAGCCTTTCGCGGTGTGGGGGATGGACATGGTCGGACCACTTAAATGGGGGGACCAAGAAGAATAAATAATTACTGGTCATGGTTGACAACTTCACCAAATGGGTAGAGGCAAAGCCCGTTAAATCGGCCAAGTCCGGACCAGTAATTGACTTCATATCCGGCGTGGTACACCATTACGGTGTCCCACACAGTATAATAATAGACAATGGACCCAACTTCACGGCCCAAGAGGTCAAGGACTGGTCCACAAAAATGCATCAAGCTCGATTAAGCATCAGTGTATCATCCTCAAACCAATGGACAAGTCAAATGAGCAAACGGTCTCATCATGAGCGACATTAAGACATGTTTGGTACGATCTCTTCATGAGTCCGACTGGCATTGGGTGGAGGAGCTCGACTCCGTTCTATGGGGCCTACGCACCACCCCGAATAGATCAACGGGATACACACCGTTCTTCATGGTCTATGGGGCAGAAGCAGTCCTCCCCTATGATATTATTCAGGATGCACCCAGGGTGCGCATGTACGGGGCAAAGGAAGCCGAGTTAGATTGGGAGGACGACCTGGACGCGGATGTCTACTGCACACCTTCTTCTTGTAGACTCGTGTTGGGCCTCCAAGTGCAAAGTTTCGTAGGACAGTAGCAAATTTCCCTCAAGTGGATGACCTAAGGTTTATCAATCCATGGGAGGCATAGGATGAAGATTTTCTCTCTCGAACAACCCCGCAACCAAATAACAAAGAGTCTCTTGTGTCCCCAACACACCCAATACAATGGTAAATTGTATAGGTGCACTAGTTTGGCGAAGAGATGGTGATACAAGTGCAATATGGATGGTAGATATAGGTTTTTGTAATCTGAAAATGTAAAAACAGCAAGCTAACTAATGATAAAAGTAAGCACAAACGGTATTGCAATGCTTAGAAACAAGGCCTAGGATGCATACTTTCACTAGTGCAATTTCTCTCAACAATAATGACATACTTGAATCATATTTAAATACCGTGACAAAGATTTCACTCCAAAGTCACAAATAGCGGAGAACTAACGAAGAAATTATTGTAGGGTACGAAACCACCTTAAAGTTATCTTTTCCAATCAATCTTATGATCTATCCCTATAAGTGCCATGAATATCCCTAGAGTTCGTACTAAAATAACACCTTAAGACACACATCAACCGAAATGCTAATGTCTACTATATACTCCAATGTCACCACGAGTACCCATGGGCTTGATTATACAGTATGCACCACACAATTTCAGATTCATCATGCTCAATCCAACACAAAGAACTTGAAAGAGTGCCCCAAAGTTTCTACTGGAAAGTCAAGACAAAAACGTGTGCCAACCCCTATGCATAGATTCCCATGGTCACGAAACCCGCAAGTTGATCACCAAAACATACATCATGTGGATCAATAGAACATCCCATTGTCACCACGGATATCCCATCGCAAGACATACATCAAGTGTTCTCAAATCCTTAAAGACTCAGTCCGATAAGAAAACTTCAAAGGGAAAACTCAATTCATCACAACAAGATAGAGGGAGGAAAACTCCATAAGATTCATCTGTATCAATAAATTTCGCGGTACATCAAGATCGTGCCATCTCAAGAATACGAGAGAGAGAGAGAGATCAAACACATAGCTACTGGTACATACCCTCATCCCCGAGGGTAAACTACTCCCTCCTCGTCATGGAGATCATCAGGATGATGAAGATGGCTTCTGATGATGGTTTCCCCCTCTAGCAGGGTGTTGGAACGGGCTCTCGATTGGTTTTGCATGGCTCTGGAGGCTTGCAACGGCAGAACTCCCTATCTAAGTTTCTTTTCGGAGGTTTCTATATTTAGAGGAATTTTTGGTGTTGATTGCACGTCAAGGGGGGCCACGAGGTGGTGACAAGCCTGCTAGGTGTGGCCAGGGGGGTGGCCGCGCTTGGCAGGCTTGTGACCTACTCGTGGCTCTTCTGGCCCAACTCCAATGCTTTGGGGTCTCTTTTGGTCCAAAAAAATCATACTAAATTTCAGCCCATTCCGAGAACTTTTATTTCTGCACAAAAAACAACACCATGGTAGTTCTGCTGAAAACAATGTCACTCCGGGTTAGTTCTAATAAAATTATACCAAAATCATACAGAATTATTATAAACATGGCAGGAATACTTCATAAATTATAGATACATTGGAGACGTATCAGCATCCCCAAGCTTAATTCCTGCTCGTCCTGGAGTAGGTAAATGATAAAAGAAATAATTTGTGAAGTGTGAATGCTAGCATAGTGCATAAATTTGATCAATGATAATTCCAAACACTTTTTATAGTATCATTATATATCAAAAACAGTAGCTCATCTCATAAACCTTCTCATGATGAAATAACAAGCTATCCACATGTTAAAGTATAGAATAACAAACTATGCTTTCAGTCACCAAAGAATTGCAATTCATCTTATTTTCAGGGAGGGTCTATATAAGAGCTTTGAGTTAGCAAATTCCACATACTCATCCATCATATAGTCTTCCATGATTTCTAACACTCAAAGCCTATATTTACAGCAAATGGCATCCGTCGAACACAAAGAAAGATAGGGCTTAAATTTTCGCCTCCCAACTTATTTATCATATAGATAATTGTCAACAATAATAATTCATGATCAAATATATTTGAATGGCCATATATACTTGGATCTTTCCCCAACACATGACGCTTGCCAAGAGAAAAAGGTGAAATATAGGAACTGGTGAAGATCATCATGACTCTTGCATAAAGGTAAGTACTAGAAAGTAAAAGATAGGCCCTTCGTAGAGGGAATCATTGATTTGCAGAGGTGCCGGAGATCGAGCTTTGGAAATAGAGATGAATAATAATTTTGGGCGGTATGCTTTCATTGACACAATAACAACCGAGAGATCTCGGTATCTTCCATGCTAGATACATTATAGGCGGTTCCCAAACAGAATGGTAAAAAATTTCTCCCCCTCCACCAATCAATCACACTCCACGGTGAGCCGAATCCATGGTGAGCCGAATCCACGGGTACCGTCCATACCAACAACATTCCTAGGGGAGTTTTGTTTAACTATTTGTTTTTTTATTTCGGGACTGGGAATCCCTATTACCAGCCACTTTCTCATGAATGATAGTGAATTAACACATATCCTGAGAATAACCCACCTAGCATGGAAGATACTGGCAGCCCCTAGTCATTATATTAGCGATTCGGGCATACAAAACAGAATATTATTTGAAGGTTTAGAGTTTGGCACATGCAAATTTACTTGGAACAACGGTTAAATACCGCATATAGGTAGGTATGGTGGACTCATGTGGAACAAGTTTGGGTTTAAGGGTGTTTGGATGCACAAGTAGTATTTCTACTTGGTGCAGAAGTTTTTGCTAGTATGAGGTGGAAGCAAGCACCACATCTTGGAGGATCCATAATAATATAACTTCTATACAAATATACCCAAGTATAACTCATTACGTTGTCTTTCTTGTCCAACTACAACTAATTTTCTCAAATTTGAAAATAATTAATGGGTATTCACAATCATAGAAGATGTCCAAGATAGTATATTTATATGTGAAATCTCTTTTCCTTCAATATTCTTTCATGAATGGTTCAACTGACCAATG
Organism: Hordeum marinum; assembly: GCA_022496015.1. NCBI lineage: Eukaryota > Viridiplantae > Streptophyta > Magnoliopsida > Poales > Poaceae > Hordeum > Hordeum marinum. Next base: position 449,027,945 of record CM039676.1, read on the forward strand.
CAGTGTTTGCTAACTTTCAATAAATATTACCACCTATACTTCTTATATGTGAACTCATTACTCCTCATGGGATGACCATATAAAACATATATAATTTCATATTTATGATATTCAACTAATTCAACCATTTTCTCATAGGATATAAGTGAAGCACGAGAGTAAATGACAAAACTACTCCAAAACATATAAGCGAAGATCAATGAGTAGTCAAACAATTAAGTAGCTATGTGAGGACTTTCTCTCTACCTCTCTCAATAAATATTTCCAGATCTTAGTATTTTATTTAAACATCAAGCAAAACAAAAATAGCACGCATCATGTGAACGAATTAAGATTTAAGCTCAACATAGACTAACCGATAATTGTTAATGAAGAGAGATGGGATGCGTAGCATCCCCAAGCTTAGATGCTTGAGAATTCTTGAAATAGTTACTTGGGGTGCCTTGGGCATCCCCAAGCTTGAGATTTTGTATCTCTTTCAATCCTCTCATATCATGGTTTCACCTATTCTCAAAAAATTCATCCAGACAAGACTTGAAAAGAACTCGTGAGATAGGTTAGTACACATAATAATAAAACAACTCTTTTTCTACTTCCAATACAAGTTGAACTATAATTTTCAAATATTAGGTACTGTATACTATCATTTCCAAAATTTATATCTACCAATATAGGCTATGGAAACTATAGGACAAGTAAATAAAAAACTACGACAGCAATCTGTCCAAACAGAAAAGTCTATAGAAATTTATGAAAACAGTGTACTTATGTAACTCAAACAATTATGAAACTTTAGGAAATGCTATAAAATTTATATGAAATCACTTTGTAAAAATTTCAGAAACTTTGTACATTCTAGTAAAATATGAAAATTCAAACACTACAGCAGAAGTTTCTGTTTTTACACAGCACACATCAATCATGCAATTCAAGCATTCTAAAGGCAATTCTTGGAAATTTTTATTGAAAAACAATTTAATAAATAAAACCTTACATAAAACATCAAAATAAACTGACGCTCCAAGCAAAACCCATATTATGTGATGAATACAAATATAGATCCAAGTAAGATATACCGATAGTGTTGAAGACGAAAGAGGGGATGCCTTCTGGGGCATCCCCAAGCTTAGGCGCTTGAGTCGTCCTTAGATATTAACTTGGGGATATCTTGGGAATTGCCAATATTAGATTCTTGTCACTCCTTATTCTCCTTATATTAGTGTCTCACCCAAAACATGAAAACTTCAATCACACAAAACTTAACACAACTTTGTGAGAAGGGTTAGTGTAATAAAGATAGATCTTTCACTTAGGTACTGTCAAGACAAGATTCATAATTGTTAACACATAATAACTACTATATTACATCATTCCCACAATTTAAATTACTCAATATAAGTTATAGGAACACTTAAAACAAGCAAACCATGCATGCAAAATAGAATCTGGCAAAAACAGAACATTCTGTAAAGATCTAAATGATCACCTTACTTCCCTGACTCTAAAAATTCATAAAAATTAGGAAAACTCAAGGAGTTTTCATATAATTTTTTTTAAAAAATTCATATTTTTATGGTCCAGTAAAATCAGATAATTCATATACTGGACGCAAAACTTTATATTTTTCCACAAAATCAAATAAGGAAGTATCAACACTATCCCAAAGGCTTTACTTGGCACTTTATTGAAATAAAAGACACAAAACATGATTACTACAGATTATTAATCATGTGAACACATCAAAACTGAAAGTAAAAGTGTTGGTTTGTCTCCCAACAAGCGCTTTTCTTTAATGCGTTCTAGCTAGGCATGATTATTTTAGTGATGCTCGTATAGGAATAATATTTGAAACATGCAAAAGAGCGTCATGAATCTCATGACAAGCACATTTAAGTCTAACCCACTTCATATGCATAGGGATTTAATGAGAAAACAAATCATCGGAACAAGAATCAACTTGCATATTAAGGCAAAACAAGCACAACTTCAAAACATCGAACACATAGAGAGGAAACTTGATATTATTGCAATTCCTACAAGCATATGTTACTCCCTCATAATTATTTTCAGTATCATCATGAAGGAATTCCACAATATAACCAGCACATAAAGCATTATTTCATGATTTACAAGCATATATATTTTACTACTCCCCTCATAAGCAATTTTCTTCTCATTCATAATAGTGGGAGCAAACTCAACAAAATAACTATCATGAGATACTTCATTGACACAACCACTTTGGATATTAAAATCATGATGACACGTTTCATGATTATCATTACTATTTATAGCATATGTGGTATCATAATAATCATCATAGATAGGAGGCATGTCATAATCATAGTAGTTTTTCTCATGAAAACTTGGGGGACTAAAAATATCTTCTTCGTCAAAAGTAGCATCCCAAAGCTTGTGGCTTTGCATATCATTAGCATCATGAATATTCAGAGAATTCATACTAACAATATTGAAATCATGCTCATCACTCAAATATTTAGTGCCAAACATTTTTATAACTTCTTCTTCTAACACTTAAGCACAATTTTCATTTCCATCATTTTCATGAAAGACATTAAAAAGATGAAGCATATGAGGCAACCTCAATTCCATATTTTTTTGTAGTGTTATTTTATCAAACTAAACTAGTAAAAACAAGAAACTAAAATATTTAATTGCAAGATCTAAATATATACCTTCAAGCACTCACCTCCTCGGCAATGGCGCAAGAAAAGAGCTTGATATCTACTACGCAACCTTCTTCTTGTAGAGTCATGTTGGGCCTCCAAGCGCAGAGTTTTGTAGGACAGTAGCAAATTTCCCTCAAGTGGATGACCTCAGGCTTATCAATCCGTGAGATACGTAGGATGAAGATATTCTATATCTAACAACCCTACAACCAAATAACAAAGAGTCTCTTGTGTCCCCAACACACCCAATACAATGGTAAATTGTATAGGTGCACTAGCTCGGCGAAGAGATGGTGATACAAGTGAAATATGGATGGTAGATATAGATTTTTGTAATCTGAAAATATAAAACAGCAAGGTAACTATTGATAGAAGTGAGCACAAACGGTATAGCAATGCTTAGAAACAAGGCCTAGGGTTCATACTTTCACTAGTGCAATTTCTCTCAACAATAATGACATAGTTGAACTAACGAAGAGTTCACTCCAAAGACACAAATAGCGGAGAACTAACTAAGAAATTATTGTAGGGTACGAAACAACCTAAAAGTTATCTTTACCGATCAATCTTATGAGCTATCCCTATAAGTGTCATGAACAGCCCTATAATTTGTACTAAAATAACTCCTTAAGACATACATCAACCAAAACCCTAATCTCATCTAGATACTCCAATGTCACCACGAGTACCCATGGGCTTGATTATACGATATGCATCACATAATTTCAGATTCATCGTGTTCAATCCAACACAAAGAACTTAAAAGAGTGCCCCAAAGGTTCTACTGGAAAATCAAGACAAAAACATGTGCCAGCCCCTATGCATAGATTCTCAAGGTCACGGAACCAACAAGTTGATCACCAAAACATACATCAAGTGGATCGATAGAACATCCCATTGTCACCACGGATATACCATGGCAATACATACATCAAGTGTTCTCAAATATTTAAAGACTCAATCCGATAATAAAACTCCAAAGGGAAAACTCAATTCATCACAACAAGATAGAGAGGGAAAACCCCATATGATTCATCTATATCAATAAAGCTTGCGGTACATCAAGATCATGCCATCTCAAGAACACAAGAGAGAGAGATCAAACACATAGCTACTAGTACATACCCTCAGCCCCAAGGGTGAACTACTCCCTCCTCGTCATGGAGACCGTCGGGATGATGAAGATGGCCTCCGGTGATGGTTTTCCCCTCCGGGAGGGTACCAGAACGGGCTCTTGATTGGTTTTTTCGTGGCTCTGGAGGCTTGCGGTAGCGGAACTGCCTATCTAGGTTTATTTTCAGAGATTTCTATATTTATAGGAATTTTTGGCATCGATCTCATGACAAGCCTGCTAGGCGCGGCCAGGGGGTGTCCCCACATGACTGGCTTGTGACCTCCTCGTGGATCTTCTATCCCAACTCCAATGCTTCTGGGGTCTCTTTTGGTCAAAAAAATAATACTAAATTTTCAGCCCATTCCGAGAACTTTTATTTCTACACAAAAAATGACACCATGGTAGTTCTGCTGAAAATAGCGTCAGTCCGTGTTAGTTCTAATAAAATCATACCAAAACCATACAGAATTATTGTGAACATGGCATGAATACTTCATAAATTATAGATATGTTGGAGACGTATTTGGCGCCTTAGAAGGAGAGCGCGACATAGCTCGGGCTCACTCTACTTTTTACTAACAGCAGGCCCGACGTTAGAAGAGTTGGAAGTGAAAGCACAACATGATCCCTTGGTGGTTTTGATAATTCAGGGCAACATACATTGTCTCTTGGACTAATACTTTTATCTATTGTGTTTCAGATAATAGTCCATGGAAAGTTGGGTTGGCAAAGAGATTGTGCATACCCCAGGATGCAAAGAAATAGATTGTCTAAGCTTCAAGCAAGAGGACTCTACATTTTATATTTGTGATAAATCACTTTGAGTCCATAGGAAAGCCAATACTATTAAAAGGGGGTAAGGTTTTGTTGGTGAACAAAATGCTCATACGTGCACGAGTGATAGTCACCAAAGATACCCACAAACTCTCCCACCTAAACATGTCCCAAGCCAACCACTCAAAATCGGTGCAACCAAGTTTCTACATTTGGTGCCACCGATTCCAGACCCTAGAAAGACTCAGCCAAACCCTAGCTGTTTCGTGCAACCGATTTCATATCGGTGCCACCAAGTTCAGGCTGGCAACTTTCTATTACGCAAGTTCACAGTTTCGGTCCCTCCAAGATTGATGAATCAGCGTCACCGAGATTGAGCATTCTGACAGCTGGTCACCTTATCGGTGCAACCGAGATTTCTATATCGGTCTCACTGAGATTCAAAAGTTGCCAACTTTTGGTCACTAATGTACCACCGAGATTAACACATCGGTGTCATCGAGACCGACTTATTGTGTGTAACGGTTGGATTTTTGGGGATGCCTATATATACCCCTTCACCACCACCTACTCGAAAGAGAAGCACCCAGGACTATTCCCTATCCTATCAGTTTTTTGCGAGAGAACCACCTACCCTTTTTTTAAGGTCAATATCTTCCACTCCAACCATATGGATCTTGATTTCTAGCCTCCCCAAGTTGCTTTCCACCAATCCCATCTCTTCAACAAAGACATATCTGTGAGAGAGTGATTGTGTGTTGAGGAGTCTATAATCTTGAAGCACAAGAGCAAGGAGTTCATCGACATTACAGAGCCTATTACCTTTTGGAGGGTGGTGCCTCCTAGATTGGTTAGGTGTCGCTTGAGAGCCTCCTACTTTGTGTCATGGAGTGAACCAAGAAGTTTATAACGGCAAGGAGATCACCTACTTCGTGAAGATCTACCCATAGTGAGGCTAGTCCTTCCTGGACAGAAGCCGTTATGGAATAGTCAAGGTTGCTACTTCCTGGACCCTTACGGGTGTAGCCCTTTGTGGACTCTCATGATTGTTACCCTCAGTGGGTTGAAGACTCCTTAAACGTGGCCGTACGATAGCACCACCTATCAGAACCATGGGGAAAACCCTTGCATCTCCTATTGTGTTTGATCTCCATATCTCAACTCTTTACTTCACCTGCAATGTCTTTACTTTCTGCTGCCATATTTGTGGACATGCATGTGTAGGGTATATAGACCTGCTAGTCTTGCTAAAACTGTTAAAATATGCCAACCAATTACCTTGGGAAAAGGTTAGGTTTTAATTTACTGCTAGTAGTCTATTCACCCCCCCCTCTAGACACTCTTCTAGTGATCCCTCAATTGGTATCAGAGTGATGTTTCCATTGCATCGGTTTAATCACCGAGGAGGAAGATGGATGTGTCTAGTGTAGAGAGTTTGTATTGTATTGTAGAGTACCCATTCTTGATGGAGAGTACTATAGTCAATGGAAGAATGCCATGATTGATTGATTTGATAAATTCCATTCGAGAAAATATATTGAAAACCCCTATGTGCTCCCTATTGATAAATTGCATCCCACACACGAAGAGGAAATTAACATGCTTGGTAACCAAAGAACTGTCAATCTTATTGTTAGAGGTCTACCAAGATTCGTGCTTTCTCAATTGAAGAACTTTGCATGTGCCTATACCTTGTGGACTGATTTGGAGAAATGATATCCAAATCTTTCCTTAGGAAATCTAGATGAAATTCTTTGTAAAGCCATTGCTTTTCACAAAATGAAGCCTAGTGATCCAAACTTTGATAAATGCCTATTTGACCTTCGTGATCTTATGCGTGCTAAAGGAGGTGTCACCACTATCAACAACATTATCTTTGAAGCCATTCGCACTCATAAACTTGAACATTGTCATGATCACTATTCTAACGAATCTCTTGTTCTTTATGAAGAGGATTTCCCACTTGATGATGACAATGTGGAACATGGCTATTATGAAGAAGATGAGTTGTTTGACATCGAGTATGAGAAGATCATGAAGAATCTGAGTCTTATGGCAAACTTTAAGGATTACATGTCCAGAGGAAAAGAGCGGATTCTCGACAGCGGATGTATGGATCATATGACTGGTGATAAAGACATGTTCCAAGAGATCACACCTAATCAAGGTCCTCGATGGTACGTGACCTTTGGAGACAACTCTAAGGGTAAGGTACTAGGCCTTGGTAAGGTGTCCAGATCCCATGATAGCTCTATTCAAAATGTTATGCTTGTTGAATCCCTTAGTTACAATCTTCTTTCCATATCTAGACTTGCTGATTTCATTTTCAATGTTCTATTAAAAGTAGATTGCCAAGTGTTTTGTCAAGATAATCATAAAATGGTCTTTACTGGTTTCCGTAGAGGTGATCTATACATTGTTGATTTCACTAAAAGATCCAAACCTCGCACTTGTTTAATTGCTAAATCTTCTAAAGATTTGCTTTGGCATAGAAGATTAGGACATGTTGGCATGCGTAATTTACACAAACTTATCAAAGGTGATCATATACTTGGTGTTAAATATGTTGTCCTTGACAAAGATAGACTTTGTAGTGCTTGTCAAGCTTGAAAGCAAGTAGGTGGAAGTCATCCTGTTAAGAATATCATGACTACTAGGAGACCACTTGAGTTACTTCACATTGATCTTTTCGGTCCCAATGCTTACAAGAGTCTCGGTGGAAATTCCTATGGTCTAGTTATATTTGATGATTTTTCCATATTTACGTGGGTATTCTTTCGTCATGATAAGTCACAGGTTCAAAAGATCTTCAAGAACTTCGCTCTCAAAGTGCAAAATCAGTTTGAAGTGAAGATCAAGAAGGTTCGGAGCGATAACGGATCGGAGTTCAAGAACACCCATGTGGATACCTTTCTTGTTGAAGAATGTGCCTCACGTGAGTGCTCAGCTACGCACATGCCTCAACAAAATGGAGTTGTTGAGAGGAAGAACCGGACACTCATTGAGATGGCAATAACGATGCTTGATGAATACAAGACGCCCAAACACTTTTGCGTAGAAGCCGTGGAAACAACATGTCATGCCACAAACCGACTGTAGCGACCCGACCTGAAAGGTCGAATCTCTGGTGTTTCCGTACCATCCCAAGATCATGCTGGTACACACACGGTACATCAATGTATATATCAAAGGGAAATCACACAGCATTATATTAATCGAAATCTCATATTGAGTCCTTTATTACAATAAAAATTACAATAAAGTGGCTGAAAGCCAACTCATGAGAATGTCTAAATCTTGCGGAAGCGTCGAAGGTAGATGAGTCCATCCGACTCCAAGGGCATCTCACCGAGCGTAGAACGTGTCCTCACACCTGGTCGGAAAAGTACTCTGCAACATGATACGTTGCAGCCGTGTAGGTCAGCATATGGAATATGCCGGCAAAGTCTCAAGAGAGGGGTGGAAAGATAATCATCTAGTCTACATGCTTATATGGCAGGTGGGGTGGTAAGTTTTTGCGTAAAGCCAATTTTTCCTACATCAAGAGAGGGATAAGCAAAAATTATTTCTAAGTTGGTTGATTAATGAGATGGTTCCACCAACCAATTCTCATACCCAATTGTTAAATACCCACATCATCATATTACTTGTGTTGAGAATTCCTAATGTTTCAGTTCCTTTGGCTCAAGTCATCCATGACCGTGGACACGGCTAATTGATTAGGTTTGAGTACTCTGCAGAGTTTTGCACACGTTCCCCACAAGATTTGGTCGCCTCCGTTTAATTTCTCGCACTTCAGGGTGTTTGACAAACGGATGACCAAAACATGGTCTTCCAAAGGGTTTCCCTGCGACTCTGACGGTGCCCATCCTTTCCTACCGTTCTTCTACATCTCGTAGCACCGCCTGTCCAGGGTCACCACGATATCCAACCAAGCAAGAGCCCATAATGACTTGTGGCTGTGCAGGTAAGCCTTGGGTCTTGAAGCACCCATCCATCTCTTTGTGCCTGGGTGGATCTTTCCGCGTGAATACCGGCCATCTCCAGCATCACCTAGGCAATCCATTGGTTTCTCCAGGGTGCCGTTCAACCATCATCCACCCGGAGGTATGTTGAAAACTCGGAGTCTTAAATCTTCATCCTTATGTAGGTCTTGAAATTATTAACTCTCCCAACTCTCATGAATCACACAACCAACCCCGTCTACTAATAGCATAGCAAAAGTAAAACAACGTTTCCCGGGGCCAATGTTGTCAAAGGGGTTGAGGAGGTACCTACCACATGATACTACAACAATGTAACCAAGTTTCCAACTAACCTATCTTGCATGCAATTGGGGAAAATGGTAGAACTAATGCATATAAAACATGGGTAATCATGATCAAAGTGACTTGCCTGATTGATGATCTTCGTACTCGTGGGACTCTAAGTAACAAGCTTCGCACTCCGGATAAACTAACGAAGCAAACAAAGCACTCAATAAGCATACAACAAAATAACAACTCATAACATTCAGCAAAGAAGTATTAACAATCAAGGCAACAATGCACAAAAATCACTAGCAAGAAAACACACAAAGTTTTGTTTTCAAAAGGTGATAGATGAAACACTACTGACATAATGAAACCATTTTGAAATAACCAAAACAATTGTTGACAGCAAGGAAACAATAAAATATTTTTATTAATAAACAGAAGAAAATCAATTTAAGTTTGTTGAGAAAACTTTTGTAAAGTTTTTAAAAGTTTTGATAAACACTATATGAATCAACTATAGTTTTACTATCAAAAGAGCAAAACAAAACTTATTATTTATTAACAAAACATGTTCTTAACAGGGAAGAATTTTACAAATAAACTTGTCTTAGAAAACAAAATTAGATTATATAAAACTCTATTAAAAGAATCTATTACTAAATTAGTTGTTTTAATCAAATTAAACCTATTTGAAAAGAAGTTGTGATTCCTATATTAACAAAGAAATAAACTAAACAATTTTATATTTTTATTAACAATAGGTAAAAAACTAAATGTTTAAATCAAAATAACCTACTAAACAAATTAAAACTAAATCTAAGTTAAACTAACTAAAACTAAGTAAATAACACTATACTATAATACTAAGCAGATTCTGTTTATAGCTAGAACACTAATCAAAATCATCCTAAAATTCCTCCAACTAAACATGATGATAGTCCTAACTAATACCAAACAGTAGCAAAAAGATTGATGTCAAAATCTATTTTCAAACTCTAGTTATTCAGATTTGAATGATTTGAGCAAATTTGATTCAATTCAACTTTTATAGGTCAAATTTGAAATTTAAAAGTACAGTGTGAAACTAAATGAAAAATGTGAGCTATTGCAAAAAGAATCAACTCAAAACATTAAATAGATTAAAAAATATAAGCAAAACAAAATCAGAACAGGTTCTGTTTTCTAAACAAAAATCAGAAAAGGTGAAATATCTACCGGACGGCCAGGGGCTACGTGGCAGCCTGTGAGTGGCTAAGGGGGGTGTCCGAGCGGGGTTACGGGCGGTCGACCGAACTAATGGGGATACCGGTTCGGGTTTTAAACTATTCTAATCCTATGCGTTGGTTATAGATCCGACGGTCCAGGGAGCTTACAAAGGAAGGGGTCGTCGGCGAGGGGATCTCCGGCGGGTCCGAGACGGCGAAGTCGTCGAGGTTGGTGCTCCGGTGGTCGAGGGAGGTAGCGGAGTGGTCTGGGCAACGGATCTTGACGTCCGGCGTCGATTGGTGGCAATGGTGGAGCGAGAGGTGGACGGAGTCGACGGCAATGGCGATGGGGAGGTCCGGTGATAGTGGCAACTCCGGCGACGAGATGCGGCAGCCTTCCGGCGAGGTAGGAGAGGGCTTTGGGGGGAAATGGATGCGGGGACTGGCCGGTACTTATAGGGGGTGCGTAGAGCGAGGGGGAGTGGTGGGGAGGCGAGATCTGCGGAGGTGGAAACGGCCGGCGACGTGGTCGGCGAGGGGAGAGGGATGACCGCGCGGGCGAAACGGTCGGTCGAGTGGGACCCGGTGGCAGTGAGAGGGAGGGCGAGGTTTCCGCGTCGGTCGGCCGGCGCATATTGAATTCGCGAAATAAAGCCTGTGGGCCGGCCCGTATTAATTCTAAAACCGTTACCGTTTTCTGTTTAATGTTTTTCCAGCGACATTCAAAAGCTTTTAAAACATTCAAACCGTTTGTAAATATAGGAGTATTATATATCAGAATTAACATAATAATAAATTCTATTTAATTAACATTTTTATTCTGTCATTTGAACACTTTAAAAAAAATATTTTCAGAAATTGCCTAATTGTTTTTAAATCCTTTTTGCAAATATTTTCAAAATAACTCCTGGTTATTTTTGTTCAAATATATCACCAAGATGACCCTGGTGTGGAGTGTCATGTTACTCCCCTCTTATTTTGAACATTTTACCAAGATTTCAAATAGGTGAAAGCAACTTAGGGAAAGTAGAAAAGGCTTTCAGAAATTCAGAGAAGGCATTTCAACTAACACATACATTCAAACAATGGTGATGATAGATGCATAGCTATAAATCATAACATTCCAAAATGGAATTTTGGGATGTTACAAACCTACCCACCTTAAGATGAATCTCGCCCTCGAGATTCGGGTTGGCTTGAAAATAGGTGCGGGTGGTCTCTACGAAGATCTTCTTCGCGTTCCCAGGTGGCTTCTTCCTCGGTGTGGTGACTCCACAAAACCTTACAAAACTTGAGGATCCTGCTGCGGGTAACTCTGTTGGCAGTCTCGAGGATTCTGACAGGCTTCTCCTCATAGGTCAGATCATTGTCAAGTTGTATGGCCTCTAGGGGCACTTTATCTCTCAAAGGAATATCAGCTATCTCGGCATGACATTTCTTCAGCTGGGACACATGGAAAACATCATGTACTCTGGATAATCCTTCCGGCAATTCCAACTGGTATGCAACTTCGCCTCTACGTTCAAGAATTTTGTAGGGGCCTATGTATCTGGGTGCTAATTTTCCTTTAACACCAAACCTCTTGATTCCTCGAAGCGGGGACACGCGAAGATAAGCTCGGTCTCCCTCTTTATACGTCACTTCTTTACGTTTGCTGTCAGCATAACTCTTCTGTCGAGATTGAGCTATCTTGAGTCTATCGCGAATCAACCTGACTTTCTCTTCAGAATCTCGGATAAGGTCGGGACCAAAAAGTTGTCGGTCTCCAGCACCTTCCCATGTCAACGGTGTTCTGCACCTCCTTCCGTATAGTGCTTCGAAAGGGGCCATCTTCAGACTGGTTTGATAACTTTTGTTGTACGAGAATTCTACGTAAGGTAAGTTGTCATCCCAACTAGATCCATAATCTAGTGCACAAGCTCTCAACATGTCTTCCAGAATCTGGTTGACTCTCTCAGTCTGTCCATCTGTCTGCGGATGAAAAGTTGTACTGAACTCCAGCCTTGTACCCAAAGTTTCATGTAATTGATGCCAAAACTTTGAGGTAAACTTGTTCCTCTATCTTACACGATACTCCTCGGAACTCCATGCAGACATACGATCCTGGTCATATATATCTTGGCTAGCTTAGCACTGGTATAGGTGGTTTTCACTGGAATGAAATGAGCTACCTTGGTCAAGCGATCTACCACTACCCAGATGGAATCATAACCTGAACGGGTCCTAGGTAGTCCTGTGATGAAGTCCATACCAAGCTTTTCCCATTTCCACTCGGGTATCGGCAAAGGTTGGAGTAACCCTGCTGGTTTCTGATGTTCAGACTTTACTCGTTGACAAACATCACATATTGCAACATGTTCCGCAATATCTTTCTTCATACCTGTCCACCAATAACTTTCCTTTAAATCCAGATACATCTTGGTATTGCCTGGGTGTATCGAGTAAGGTGAATCGTGGGCTTCCTGAAGTATCAACTTCCTGAGCTCTGGGTCATTGGGCACATAGATTCGGTTGTCAAACCACATAGTTCCGTGTTCATCCTCACGAAAACTTTAGCCTTACCATCTTCCATTCTCTGCTTTATCTCAGCTACCTCCTTGTCCGATTTCTGGGCTTCACGAATTCTTTCGGTCAAGGTGGACTGAATCTCCAATGTGGCAACATATCCTCTTGGAACTATCTCTAGCTTGAGCTCTCTGAGATCATCGGCTAACTCTTGGGGTAATCCTCCCGCTGTAAGTGTGTTTACATAAGTTTTCTGACTCAAGGCATCATCTACAACATTAGCCTTACCTGGATGGTAATGTAATCTCATGTCATAGTCCTTGATTAACTCTAACCATCTCCTCTGTCTGAGGTTCAACTCCTTCTGAGTGAAAATATATTTCAGGCTCTTATGGTCGGTGTAAACATCACAACTATTTCCGATAAGGAAATGTCTCCAGGTCTTGAGTGCGTGCACTACAGCTGCTAGTTCCAAATCATGGGTGGCATAATTCAACTCATGAGGTCGTAGTTGTCTAGATCCATAAGCTACAACCTTTCCATCTTGCATGAGTACTCCTCCAAGTCCTTGACGTAAAGCATCACAATAAACCTGGAAGTCCTTCCGAATATTGGGCAAAATCAACACTGGGGCTGTGACCAAATGTTTCTTCAAATCCTGGAAACTGGCTTCACATTCCTCAGTCCAAACATACTTGGATTCTTTCTTCAACAACTTTGTCATGGGCTTGGCTATTTTTGAGAAATTCTCAATGAATCTCCGGTAATATCCGGCAAGTCCGAGGAAACTGCGGATCTCCTTAACTGAGGTGGGTGACTTCCACTCAGTGAAGGCTTCAACCTTAGCGGGGTCTACGGCTATTCCTTCTCCGGAAATAACATGTCCAAGGAATCCGACTTCCGTCAGCCAAAATTCACATTTGCTGAACTTGGCATATAACTGATGCTCTCTTAGCTTTTCCAGAACTAAACGCAGATGTTCCTTGTGTTCTTCCTCGTTCTTGGAGAATATCAAAATGTGATCGATGAACACCACGACAAACTTGTCCAAATATTCCATAAACACTTTGTTCATCAAATTCATGAAGTAGGCAGGAGCATTAGTCAAACCAAAGGACATGACAGTATACTCATACAAGCCATACCTTGTGCTGAAAGCTGTTTTGGGTATATCCTGTTCACGAATCTTCAGTTGGTGATACCCTGATCGAAGATCGATCTTAGAGAATACTTTGGCGCCTACTAGCTGATCAAACAAATCATTAACCATCGGCAGAGGGTACTTGTTCGTGATAGTCACCTCGTTCAAGGCACGATAATCGACTACCATTCTCAAGGTTTTATCCTTCTTCTCCACAAAAAGTACTAGGGCTCCCCAAGGTGAAGAACTTGGACGTATATAACCTTTGTCCAATAACTCCTTAATTTGCTTCTTGATTTCCAACAGATCATTTGCGGGCATCCGATAGGGTCTCTTGGAAATTGGTGCTGTCCCTGGTTGTAGTTCTATTAGGAACTCAATCTCCCTATCTGGTGGCATGCCTGGTAATTCTTCCGGAAATACATCCAGAAAATCTTTTACCACAGGTACTTCCTCCTGAACAACTTCTGTGAGGGCATTTAATCGAGCACTCATCTGGGTGCGTCGGGATACATACTTAATCCTCTTGTTCTCCGGGGTGGTGAGTGAAACAGACTTGCTGGGACAATCAAGATTTCCTTCATACTTGGTCATCCAATCCATGCCTAGGATTACATCCAATCCTTGGGATTCTAAGACGATGAGGTCGGTGGGAAAAACATGGTTTCCTATATGAAGTTTCAGGGCATGGCATCCTATTCCTGCCATCATCATACCTCCTGGGGAATTGACCTTAATGGGCTGACTAAGGGTTTTGGTGGGCAAACCATACTTATCCACAACTACCCTTGATATGAATGAATGAGTTGCACCGGAATCAAAAAGTACTGTAACTGGACGTGAATGCAATAAAAACTTACCAACCACAGTCTCGGGTTGATCATAGACTTCTTCCACGTCGAGGTGGTTCACCTGGGCACGAGGAAAAGGGTTTGGCTTCTTGGCTGCGGCGTTGCCGTTTCCATTTCCCTGCTTGCTCTGGGGACACTCAGTAGCATAGTGCCCTGTCTTCTGGCACTTGAAACAGGTGATGTGACTCAGATCCTTCTGAGTAGGAACGTGACGGTGCTGGTTGTTGTTCCCATTCCCATTGTCAGTCTTGAAATTGCCATGGTTGGGACGGTTGTTCCCATTTCCTCCATGGTTGTGCACAACATGAGTGTGCCTTCCAAACTATCCGGTCCCTGATCCGGTATTCCCTGAGTACGGGGAGTAGCGGGGCTTCTGATGAGCTCCAGAGTTAAACTTCCCTTGAGTGTACTTCCGCTTGCGATTCTCAATTTGCTGCTTTTTACCCTCCAAGATGAGGGCCTTGTCCACCAGCTCTTGGTAGTTGTTGAAAGTAGCCACTACCAGCTGCATGCTCAACTCATCGTTGAGTCCTTCCAGAAACTTCTCTTGCTTGGCCGCATCATCGGCCACGTCTCCTGGTGCATAACGTGCCAATGTGCTGAAGTCATCCACGTACTGGGCCACAGAGCGATTTCCCTGGCACAAGTTGTGAAACTCGCGCTTCTTCAGACTCATGGCTCCAGCTGAAACATGTGCGGTGCGGAAAGCTTGCTGGAACTACTGCCAAGTTATATCAGCAATAGGATAGGTGGTGGTGTAGTTCTCCCACCAGGAAGCTCCTGGTCCTTCCAGTTGATGTGCGGCAAATCGCACCTTCTCAGCATCAGTACATCCAGCGGTGACAAGTTCTCTCTCCATCTTACGGAGCCAGTCATCTGCCACAATGGGCTCAGTACTACTGGAGAAAGTTGGAGGATTCAACCTCAGAAAACGAGTGAGATTGTCAGTCTGGGGTGGATGTTGGTGGTTGTTGTTCTGGTTGTTGGTCTGATTCTGGATCCATAGCTGCATCAGTGCATTCTGCTGCTGAAGGATTTGCGTGAGTTCCGGCGGGAAAGTGAAGTCAGTCTCACGTCGTGCAGGCATCTTGCTGTTTTCAGAGGGGTGAGAATTAGAATAGAACAAGGGCCTAAAAGGAGAAATTCACTACCCATATGCAATGCAACAAACATATCACACCAAACACTCATTCATTTATTCAATCAATGTCAAACATCGGGAATACAAGTCTAAATCAAACTACACATCGACCTACGCTCTTAACATTGAAAATAAAAGATACATGGAGGACATAACTAAAGTTTTCCTCAGAAGTACATGGTGACTGAGTCTCCTCCAGTGGTGCTCTCCTCATAGTCATCATCGTTGCTGATGAAAGGAGCCAAGTCTCCCTCAGGATGAAGATTTTCACCCATGTCCATCTGTTCCTCCAGAGTGGCGATGCGAGTGTTCAGCTTGTCGATCCTCTCTAAGAAATCCTTTACCTCATATTCATGCTCGTAGTTGGCTTCCCGCAAATCAGCTTCAAGGTCAATCTCACGGTTCATCAGATTCTTGATTGTCTTCGTATCAGCACGAACTCGAAGCTCCAGAGTCCTGATGTGCGTCTCCAGGGTCTGGATATATGACATGGTGGAGTCTCCAGTGGGAGGGGCTATGATGTTGCCATGGGCATCTCTGCGGCAAACCATGCTGAGTCCTGGTGAAATGGTTCCACCTCTGTATTCCTCCTGAATACGTCCAAGGGCACGATGAATGTCCATGTCTCTTCCAAGTATCCAACTGGGTGCCACAAACTTGAAGTCGATGGGTTCCTTCCGATTCCCAAAGGTCTTCCCTGGGATGTGCACCTTGATCCTGTAGCGTCCATCTTGGGGAAATGACATGATAGGAATCCTGGTGATGCTCGGCAATGCAATCCTTACGTCCTTGACGATCCTCATCAGCTCCTTACCAAAAGGTATTGTTGCGTCAGGCTGACAAAACTCCGTGATCAACACTGGGATGAACGTGGCCATCCATAAATTTTGAAATAATCGGAGAGAAATCAGAAATGAGTAGATGAGAGTATAAGAATTTTAAAGACAAAGAGATACAATCCTAAGGCTTTCCAATCCTAGAGGTTACGTCCTACAGTCAACGTGTGCTCTGATACCATTTCTGTAGCGACCCGACCTAAAAGGTCGAATCTCCGGTGTTTCCGTACCATCCCAAGATCATGCTGGTACACACATGGTACATCAATGTATATATCAAAGGGAAATCACACAGCATTATATTAATCGAAATCTCATATTGAGTCCTTTATTACAATAAAAATTACAATAAAGTGGCTGAAAGCCAACTCATGAGAATGTCTAAATCTTGCGGAAGCGTCGAAGGTAGATGAGTCCATCCGACTCCAAGGGCATCTCACCGAGCGTAGAACGTGTCCTCACACCTGGTCGGAAAAGTACTCTGCAACATGATACGTTGCAGCCGTGTAGGTCAGCATATGGAATATGCCGGCAAAGTCTCAAGAGAGGGGTGGAAAGATAATCATCTAGTCTACATGCTTATATGGCAGGTGGGGTGGTAAGTTTTTGCGTAAAGCCAATTTTTCCTACATCAAGAGAAGGATAAGCAAAAATTATTTCTAAGTTGGTTGATTAATGAGATGGTTCCACCAACCAATTCTCATACCCAATTGTTAAATACCCACATCATCATATTACTTGTGTTGAGAATTCCTAATGTTTCAGTTCCTTTGGCTCAAGTCATCCATGACCGTGGACACGGCTAATCGATTAGGTTTGAGTACTCTGCAGAGTTTTGCACACGTTCCCCACAAGATTTGGTCGCCTCCGTTTAATTTCTCGCACTTCAGGGTGTTTGAGAAACGGATGACCAAAACATGGTCTTCCAAAGGGTTTCCCTGCGACTCTGACGGTGCCCATCCTTTCCTACCGTTCTTCTACATCTCGTAGCACCGCCTGTCCAGGGTCACCACGATATCCAACCAAGCCAGAGCCCATAATGACTTGTGGCTGTGCAGGTAAGCCTTGGGTCTTGAAGCACCCATCCATCTCTTTGTGCCTGGGTGGATCTTTCCGCATGAATACCGGCCATCTCCAGCATCACCTAGGCAATCCACTGGTTTCTCCAGGGTGCCGTTCAACCATCATCCACCCGGAGGTATGTTGAAAACTCGGAGTCTTAAATCTTGATCCTTATGTAGGTCTTGAAATTATTAACTCTCCCAACTCTCATGAATCATACAACCAACCCCGTCTACTAATAGCATAGCAAAAGTAAAACAACGTTTCTCGGGGCCAATGTTGTCAAAGGGGTTGAGGAGGTACCTACCACATGATACTACAACACTGTAACCAAGTTTCCAACTAACCTATCTTGCATGCAATTGGGGAAAATGGTAGAACTAATGCATATAAAACATGGGTAATCATGATCAAATTGACTTGCCTGATTGATGATCTTCGTACTCGTGGGACTCTAAGTAACAAGCTTCGCGCTCCGGATAATCTAACGAAGCAAACAAAGCACTCAATAAGCATACAACAAAATAACAACTCATAACATTCAGCAAAGAAGTATTAACAATCAAGGCAACAATGCACAAAAATCACTAGCAAGAAAACACACAAAGTTTTGTTTTCAAAAGGTGATGGATGAAACACTACTGACATAATGAAACCATTTTGAAATAACCAAAACAATTGTTGATAGCAAGGAAACAATAAAATATTTTTATTAATAAACAGAAGAAAATCAATTTAAGTTTGTTGAGAAAACTTTTGTAAAGTTTGTAAAAGTTTTGATAAACACTATATGAATCAACTATAGTTTTACTATCAAAAGAGCAAAACAAAACTTATTATTTATTAACAAAACATGTTCTTAACAGGGAAGAATTTTACAAAATTAGATTATATAAAACTCTATTAAAAGAATCTATTACTAAACTAGTTGTTTTAATCAAATTAAACCTATTTGAAAAGAAGTTGTGATTCCTATATTAACAAAGAAATAAACTAAACAATTTTATATTTTTATTAACAATAGGTAAAACACTAAATGTTTAAATCAACAGAACCTACTAAACAAATTGAAACTAAATCTAAGTTAAACTAACTAAAACTAAGTAAATAAAACTATACTATAATACTAAGCAGATTCTGTTTATAGCTAGAACACTAATCAAAATCATCCTAAAATTCCTCAAACTAAACATGATGATAGTCCTAACTAATACCAAACAGTAGCAAAAAGATTGATGTCAAAATCTATTTTCAAACTCTAGTTATTCAGATTTGAATGATTTGAGGAAATTTGATTCAATTCAAATTTATAGTTCAAATTTGAAATTTAAAAGTACAGTGTGAAACTAAATGAAAAATGTGAGCTATTGCAAAAAGAATCAACTCAAAACATTAAATAGATTAGAAAATATAAGCAAAACAAAATCAGAACAGGTTCTGTTTTCTAAACAAAAATCAGAAAAGGTGAAATATCTACCGGACGGCTAGGGGCTACGTGGCAGCCTGTGAGTGGTTAAGGGGGGTGTCCGAGCGGGGTTACGGGCGGTCGACCGAACTAATGGGGATACCGGTTCAGGTTTTAAACTATTCTAATCCTATGCGTTGGTTATAGATCCGACGGTCCAGGGAGCTTACAGAGGAAGGGGTCACCGGCGAGGGGATCTCCGGCGGGTCCGAGACGGCCAAGTCGTCGGGGTTGGTGCTTCGGTGGTCGAGGGAGGTAGCGGAGTGGTCTGGGCGACGGAGCTTGACGTCCGGCGTCGATTAGTGGCAACGGTGGAGCGAGAGGTGGACGGAGTCGACGGCAATGGCGATGGGGTGGTCCGGTGATAGTGGCAACTCCAGCGACGAGATGCGGCAGCCTTCCGGTGAGGTAGGAGAGGGCTTTGGGGGGAAATGGATGCGGGGACTGGCCGGTACTTATAGGGGGTGCGTAGAGCGAGGGGGAGTGGTGGGGAGGCGAGATCTGCGGAGGTGGAAACGGCCGGCGACGTGGTCGGCGAGGGGAGAGGGATGACCGCGCGGGCGAAACGGTCGGTCGAGTGGGACCCGGTGGCAGCGAGAGGGAGGGCGAGGTTTCCGCGTCGGTCGGCGGGCGCGTATTGAATTCGCGAAATAAAGCCTGTGGGCCGGCCCGTATTAATTCTTAAACCGTTACCGTTTTTTTGTTTAATGTTCTTCCAGCGACATTCAAAAGCTTTTAAAACATTCAAACCGTTTGTAAATATAGGAGTATTATATATTGAAATTAACAGAATAATAAATGCTATTTAATGAACATTTCTATTCTGTCATTTGAACAGTTTAAAAAAAATATTTTCAGAAATTGCCTAATTGTTTTTAAATCCTTTTTGCAAATATTTTCAAAATAACTCCTGGTTATTTTTGTTCAAATATATCACCAAGATGACCCTGGTGTGGAGTGTCATGTTACTCCCCTCTTATTTTGAACATTTTACCAAGATTTCAAATAGGTGAAAGCAACTTAGGGAAAGTAGAAAAGGCTTTCAGAAATTCAGAGAAGGCATTTCAACTAACACATACATTCAAACAATGGTGATGATAGATGCATAGCTATAAATCATAAAATTCTAAAATGGAATTTTGGGATGTTACACCGACTTTACTTGCACAAGCTTCTCGGTAAAACGACATACGAGCTACTCACCAGTAACAAACCCCAAGTTGGATAATTTTGGGTATTCGGCTCCAAGTGCTACATTCTTGATAGGCATCGTCATACTAAATTAGCTCCTAAATCTCATGAAGGATTCCTACTTGGTTATGGATTAAACTCTCACACTTACCGTGTCTACAACAACTTCACTCGAAAATTTGAAGAGACGGTATATTTGAATTTTGATGAATCTAATGGTTTGCAAGTTGAACAATTCCCAAATGATGTAGGTGATAAAAGCCCTTTGGAAGCTATCCTAGATTTACCCATCGGCAAGATTCTTCCCATGGATGTGAAGGAAAGTACTTCACCAACTCATGTGGAAGCACCTACCTCACAACAAGGTGAACCACAACATGACATGGAGGCATCCACAAGCAGTACACGACAAAATGATGAAGAGGAGGAAGTGCATCATGAAGATCCACCACAACCTCCTTCACCACCACCTCAAGGGAACGACACCTTCAACAACAACAAAGATGAAGGAAATGATGATGAAGCTGACCCGAGTTCGAGCACAAGTGACAAAGAACCATCCCCTAAACCAAATCTTTGGTGATATACAAACAGGGAGGATCACTCGCTCTAAAACTCGTCTAGCAAACTTCTAGGAGCATTATTATTTCAACTCTAGCATTGAGCCCTTGAAGGTAGAACAAGCTCTTGAAGATGCCGATTGGGTGAACGCTATGCATGAAGAGCTTCACAACTTCAAAAGGAACAAAGTGTGGACACTCGTGGAGAAGCCCGAGGATGAACACAATATCATCGGAACCAAATGGGTATTTTGGAACAAGCAAGACGAAGACGGTCAAGTCGTGCGCAACAAGGCTTGCCTCGTAGCTCAAGGATATATGAAAGTCGAAGGTATGGACTACGGTGAGACCTATGCCCCCATCGCTAGACTTGAAGCTATTCGCATTCTTCTTGCTTATGCCAATCACCATGATATCACACTTTACCAAATGGATATTAAAAGTGCATTTTTAAATGGTAAGATTGACGAAGAGGATTATGTTAAGCAACCACATGGCTTTGTGAATCCTAAAAAACCTAATCATGTTTACAAACTTCGTAAAGCTCTTTATGGTCTTAAGCAAGCCCCTCGTGCTTGGTACAAATGTTTAACGAAGTTTCTTATCGAAAAAGGTTTTGAAATTGGTAAAATTGACGCAACCTTATTCACTAAGAGAGTTAATGGTGAATTATTTGTGTGCCAAATCTACGTGGATGATATTATCTTTGGTTCCACTAACCCTCAATTTAGTGAAAGGTTTGGAAGGTTGATGTCAGAGAAGTATGAGATGTCCATGATGTGTGAGCTGAAATTCTTTCTTGGGTTGCAAATCAAGAAATCAAAAGAAGGAACTTTCATCTCTCAAACTAAGTATACCAAGGACTTGATCAAAAAGTTCAACATGCAGGAGTGCAAAGTTATGAAAACCCCTATGTCTACTAGCGGACATATTGACCTTACCAGAGAGGATGAGCCAGTTGATCAGAAAGTTTATCGATCTATGATTGCTTCACTGTTATATCTATGTGCATCTCGTACCGATATTATGCTTAGTGTTTGCATGTGTGCTAGATATCAAGCTGCACCGAAAGAATGTCATCTTTTAGCTGTAAAACGCATTGTGAGATACTTGATACAAATATCAAATTTTGGCATTTGGTATCCCAAGGGATCTTCCTTTGAAGTTGTTGGCTATTCTGATTCGGACTATGCCGGTGACAAGGTTGATAGAAAATCCACCGTGGGTACTTGTCAACTTTTTGGCAGATCTCTCGTATCTTGGTCCTCTAAGAAACAAAACTCGGTATCTCTATCGACTGCCGAAGCTGAGTATATTGCTGCTAGGTCGTGTTGTGTGCAATTACAATGGATGACACAAACACTTAAGGATTATGGAATTCATGTTAAAAATGTTCCATTACTTTGTGACAATGAAAGTGCTATTAAAATTGGTCATAATCCTGTGCAACATTCTCGAAGTAGGCATATTCAAGTTTGACATCATTTCATTCGTGATCATGTTGCCAAAGGAGATATTAATCTTAAGCATGTTCGCACTAACAAGCAATTGGCCGATATCTTTACTAAGCCACTTGTTGAGAAGACATTTTTTCACTTGAGGAGTGAGTTGAACATCATCGATGCTTCAAACTTGAGCTAGATTCACTCGGGTGCATGCAAGGGCATGAACTTACTTGATATTTCCATGTTTCCGAACATTTCATCTTATGCCATGGAAATCTATGCTCCCTTGTATTGGATCTAACCTCTTGTAGGTACTTGGAAAAACTACATTCCACAAGATTGCCATGAACTCCAATCATAAGCAATCTTTTCATTACCAAGTATCCACAACCCCTCTTGATGATGAAAGGAAGAAGGCCACTCAAGCATATCCTTGACATATACTTGATCAAAATTGCACACTCTCAATTGGTATCATGTCAATGGGATATATCTATTGTTCTTCCTTGCATGACTAATCTTTGTAGGTAACCAGTGTACTAGAACAAGAAGGATTTCTCAAAACTCAAGATGATCTTCATCAACCTCGAGCATCCTCAACAAGTTCACCTGCAAACTACGTCATAAGAATCACTCAAAGGTATGTACTCATGTCCTTGAAAAGTCTTTACTCCAAGAAATGAGCTAAAGAAACTCAAGCGACATGAAGACATTAAAATGCTTAATCGGAAAATGGTAACCCCATTCTGAGCTTAACGTAGAGTCTGACCTATGATCAAGTATTCTTTCTTGGCTCCTAAGTCGATATACTCTAATATAGGTGACCTAGTCACTGCCCATCATCTAGTTAAGAATTTGGTGTGGTTTGCTCTCGATTGCATGATTTCTCACAACTACTCCAATCTTGTCTAGTTCATGTCCCTTGTAAAAACTTCATATTTCTTTGAAAATCTTTCTCTTGACTCTGTGAAAACAGAAACTTGGTTTCTCTTTCGGAGCCACCAATTCAGATATCTTGGGTCTACTGAAATTGTAGACAAGATAGACTACAAAATCTCGGTACCACCGATCTATCTATCTCGGAGTCACCGATTTTCATTCTGTCTCATTTGAATTCGTTTTTGTAATTCTGTGTTTTCTTAGTGATCTTTCTTGTAATACTTTTGTTACTTCGATGATCCCTTAAAAAATAAAAATAAAACTTTTTATTACTTAGGGGGAGAAGAAATAAAGTTAATCTTGAGGAGAGAATTTTGGTCTTCAAGGATCCCTATCTTCAATGAAGAAAGGAGGAGAAGAACAAAGTCCTACAACATCTCAAAGGGAGAGAAATCATTTTCCATGACTCACTCAGTTTTCACTTCTATGAATCCTACATTTTGATGACCCTTGTTCTCAAGATCCCTTCTCAGTCACTGATCCATCTATCTATCCTTGTTTTTAACCTTTTTGGAAATTAATGCCAAAGAGGGAGAAGACCAAAGCTTGATGCTAAAGGGGACATACATGCTTATGCAAAGGGGTAGATATGATCAAGGGGGAGAGCCAATATCAATACTTATACCTTTATAAACAGGGGGAGAATATCAAAGTAGGGGGAGAAGAAAATCTTTGACCTTTCTCACCTTATCCAATCCTAATATCTACATGCTAAGATTCAGGGGGAGAGGATAATCTATTTTCATACCTATGGTGAGAAAATTCTCAATGATCTTGGAGACCTATCAATTCTAAGGAATACTACTTTCTATATGTCCTCCATATCTTGGCAATTTTGAGTTCTATTGCCTTGCTGCTTGGTAGAATACTCTTGTGTTTCCTAACATTGTTTTCTCAAGTGTGTTTCTGTTACCAGGATGCTCAAGAACTCAAGCTAAGTATATGCATCATATCCTTGGTCAAGATGATCGCTTGCTTCTTGCACATATTGTTTGCAAGAGTGATGTCTTCAACAAAGATACATCTCATTCATATATATTTGATGAATATAGCCAAGATACACATGAACTGTTATATCCCTTCTACCTTATCGGTGTTCATGCATTCAAAAGCAACTATCCTTTAAAGGACTACACACATTTAGGGGGAGCAAGTCTAAGTCATGTGTCTCTCAAAGTCTTCAGTATAACCATGCATATCTTTATTTGAAGTATTGATTGTATGTTATCATCAATTACCAAAAAGGGGGAGATTGAAAGCACAACATGCTCCCTTGGTGGTTTTGATAATTCATGACAACATACATTGTCTCTTGGACTGATATTTTACCTAGTGTATTTCACATACAATCTATAGAGAGGTTTGGCAAAAGGAGATTCTAAAATTACCCCAAGATGCAAGGAAATAGGTTGGCCAAGCTTCAAGCAAAAGGACTCTACATTTTATATTTGTGAGAAATCAATTTGAGTCCATAGGAAAACCAATACTACTAAAAGGGGCTAAGGTTTTGTTGGTGAACAATATGCTCAAACATGCACAAGTGATAGTCTCCAAAAACATCCACAAACTCTCCCACCAAAGTCTGTTCTATACCTAACACTCAAAATTGGTGCAACCAATTTTCCAATACTGGTGCCACCGATTCCAGAACCTAGACAGACTCAGCCAAACCCTAGCCACTTTGGTGCAACCAATTCCATACCGGTGCCACCGAGTTTAGGTTGCCAACTTTCTGTTACGCAAATTCACATTTTCGGTACCAACGAGAATGTTGGATCAGCGTCACCGAGATTGGAAATCTAACCGTTGGTCACCTTATCGGTGCAACCGAGATTCCTATATCGGACTCACCAAGATTCAAAAGTTGCCACCTTTTGGTCACTTCGGTACCATCGAGATTAACACATCGGTGTCACCGAGTTGGCATTTTGTTTGTAACGGTTGGATTTTTGGGGATGCATATATGTACCCCTTCACCACCACCTACTCGAGAGACAAGCACTCAGAATTATTCCATACCTATGCTATCAGATTTTCTGAGAGAGAACCACCTACCCTTGTGTTGAGGTCAAGATCTTCCACTCCAATCATATGGATCTTGATCTCTATCCTCCCCAAGTAGCTTTCCACCAATCCCATATCTTCCACCATCCCAAATCTGTGAGAGAGTGATTGGGTTCTGAGGAGTCTATCATGTTGAAGGACAAGAGCAAGGAGTTCATCGTCATTACCGAGCCTATTACCTTTTGGAGGGTGGTGCCTCCTAGATTGATTAGGTGTCTTTTGGGAGCCTCCTACTTTGTGTTGTGGAGTGAACCAAGAAGTTTGTAAGGGCAAGGAGATCACCTACTTCGTGAAGATCTACCCATAGTGAGGCTAGTCCTTCGTGGACGGAAGCCGTTATGGAATAGTCAAGGTTGCTACTTCGTGGACCCTTTTGGGTGGAGCCCTCGGTGGACTCTCGTGACCGTTACCCTTCATGGGTAGAAGACTCCATAAACGTGGATGTACGATAGCGCCACCTATCGGAACCACCGGAAAAATCCACGCGTCTCCAACTGCGTTTGATCTACCTATGTCAACACTTTACTTCATATGCAATGTCTTTACTTTCCGCTGCCATAATTGTTGACATGCATGTGTAGGGCCGTTAGACTTGCTAGCTTTGCCAAAACTGTTAAAATCTGCCAACCAATTAACTTGGGAAGGGTTAGGTTTTAAATTCCTGCTAGTAGTCTATTCACCTCCCCCCCCCTCTAGACACTCTTATAGTGATCCCTCACCGGCTGGCCACCATGCGGGACGTGCCGGTCGCAGAGCGGGAGGCTCGTGAGCCGGCCCTTGTCCACCGGGCCAACGAGCTCGTGTCGTATATTGACGCGGACGAGTTCTTGTCGGCCCTTGGTGAGGACGATGAGTCGTTGCCTGAGGACTCCTGCGGCATTCCCCAAGGCCCGGCGGACGATGAGGTTGCCGACGAGAGCACCGACTCGAGTGGCGAGACGGCCGAAACTGAGGAGCCCGCCTCGAAGGCCAAGGAGGCCGACCCGAAGGCCGCGACCATCTCTGAGGCGAGAGTCGATCCGCCCAATGACACGCCGGCTGGCGACGCACCGGTGGCCTGAGCCCCCGAGCGTTTTTATCTTACTTTTTTCTTTCCTGCAAGTTAGGCTCGAGTCCACCCACTAGGGGTGTTTATGTAATGAACATTGCTGGCCGTGGGCCGATTTTGTCTTAACATTTGTGCTATGATTATCTAGCGTGTTTGCCTTATTGCTCATGTCGACTCGTCCTTATCCTTTTTGGCCCTCTTGACTCTTTTCGGTCCTTCTACCTTTCCTCTTTCATTTCGGCCCTGCCAGCCCGACAGCCGGGAACCGGTCTGTAGCTGGGTCTGGGCGTCCACCTCAAGGGAGCTGGTTCAGAACTTAGGAATCGCGAGGGCTTTTCGGGATAAGTAGAGTGGTAGAGGTGCAGCAGTGGTCCTGCTGGGCTTAGTCGGGGTCTCCCTTTGTTTGACCTTTTGTGGGAGCCAGACTTTGCCGCCCCGAGGTCCCGTCAGCCGAACAGCCGGGAGCTGGTTCTGTAGCTGGTAGGGGTGGGGACGTTTGGCCGGTTCACATTACTTAGCCAATTTCTGAGAGAAACGCCCTAGGTCCGGCCGGCTAGCCCCCGGGCCCGGAAGCCGGGTCGGGGAGCCGGTGAGCGAGGAAAACTTTGAAGGAGATGAAACAGGGCACGCCCCAAGAGCCGTCCTGGGGCACCCATTGTATTCATAAGCCCAAAGGGGTGGGGATACATACATACATTTTTTATGTTTCATCAGTAAAACGGGCGTAGGAGTGTCGCGTTCCATGGGCGCTCCGTCTTCTCACCGGAGGCATCTCTTTTGCGCTTCTCTGGTTTCTGGGCGTCTATTAGGTAGTATGTGTTGTTGTGCAGCGCCTTGCTGATGATGAACGGGCCCTCCCATGGGGAGGACAGCTTGTGTTATCCGGCTGTCCGTTGGATCCGCCTGAGGACCAGGTCCCCTTCACGAAAGGAGAGCGGTCGGATCCGCTTGCTATGGTAGTGCCAGAGCTTCTGCTGGTAGATTGCCATCCGGCTCAAGGCCAGATCGTGGGCTTCTTCGAGTAGGTCGACATCGTCTTCACTTGCCTCCTTTGCATCCTTTTTTGTGTATAGGGCGACCCGAGGTGAGTCGAACTTGATGTCGGTGAGGATGATTGCCTCGGACCCGTACACAAGGAAGAAAGGGGTGTAGCCGGTTGACCGGTTGGGGGTGGTCCTGAGACTCTAGAGGACAGCCAGCAGCTCATCGATCCAGCGGCCGGCTGACCTTACCAGTGGCGTCACGAGTCAGGGCTTGATGCCGAACAGGATGAGGCCGTTAGCCCTCTCAACCTGGCCGTTTGACTGTGGATGAGCGATGGAGGCCAGGTCGAGGCGAATCCCTTGTTTGGAGCACAAACGAGTGAGCACGCTATTGGCGAAGTTCGTGCCATTGTCGGTGATGATACTATGGGGAACGTCGTAGCGCATCGTGATGTCATCGATGAACCGGACGGCCATGGGGCCATCCAGCTTCTTGATTGGTCGCGCCTCGATCCACTTAGTGAATTTGTTGACAGCCACCAACAAGTGTGTCATGCCGCCTCGAACAGTCTTGAATGGGCCCACCATGTCCAGCCCCCAAATGGCGAAGGGCCATGAGAGAGGGATGGTTTGAGGGGCTATTGTCGGCAGGTGGCTTTGTGTGCTGAAGCATTTGCAGCCCTCGCACTCGTCGACCAACTTCTTGGCCGCCTAAGCAGTCGGCCAGAAAACCCGTGTTGGAAAGCCTTGGCCACCAGGGTCCTGGAGGCGGCATGATGCCCGCACTCGCCCTGATGAATGTCGAGGAGGATTTCCAGGCCCTTTTTCGTCTTGACACATCGCTGGAAGACATCGGTGGTGCTGCGGTGGACGAGCTCGTTGTTGATGATGTCATACGTCGTGGCCCAGCGTTGGATTTGCCTCGCCAAGGCCTCGTCCAGAGGCAGCTCGCCTTATAGAAGAAATGCTAGGATGGGTTAGGCCCACGAGGGGACCATGACGGGGGCCGGCTCGGGAGCCCCCGGGGCTGGATGACCAGCTCCCGGGAGCGGCCCGCCAACCCCCGAGACCGGCTCACCAGCCCCCGCGTCCGGCTCGGGAGCCCCCAGGACTGGATGATCAGTCCTCGGGACCGGCTGGTCGTTGATCATCATGACGGCCGCGTTGTTGGAGCCGGCCGCCTCGGACGCTGCCGGCTCGATTGGTGCCGGCAAGGCGGCTGATGGTTCAGGAGCCGGTGGCGAAGATACCAGAGAGGCGACCAGGTCCGTTGATGGGCTGGGGGCGCCCTCCGGCACGAAGATTGACTCTGATTCTAAGGATGGCTTGATCGATGGCTTGAGCAACCGCTCGAGGAAGACGCCGGCTGGGATGGTCTGCCGGGTGGAGCCGATCTTCGCCAGCGCGTCCGCCACCTCGTTGTCTGCCCATGGGACGTGATGAAACTCACAGCCCTCGAAGGAGCCGGTTAGCTATTGTACGAGAAAGCGGTAGCTGGCCATGTTGGCGTCCCTAGTGTCCCATTCGCCAGAGACTTGCTGCAGCACGAGGTTAGAGTCGCCGAAGCAGAGGATGCGCCTGATGCCGATCTCCCTAGTGAGCCGAAGGCCATGGACGATGGCCTCGTACTCGGACACGTTGTTGGAGGCAGCGAAGTGGATCTTGAGGGCGTACTTGAGCTGATCACTCTTGGGGGAGGAGAGAACTATGTCGGCACCCAGGCCGGTCCTCATTTTAAAGCCGTCGAAATGCATGCGCCAATGCGTGGAGTCTGGGGGAGGCGGCACAAACTCCGTCTCTGCCTAGTTGACGAGGAAGTCAGCCAACGCTTGTGACTTGAGGGCGGTTCGTGGATCGTATCGGATCTCGTGATCGACGAGGGCGATGACCCATTTGGCGATCCGGCCGGTGGAGTCCCGGCCGCTCATGATCTCGCCGAGCGTGGCCGTGCTCACCATGGTGATGGTATGTTCCTAGAAGTACTACTTGACCTTCTTTGCGGTGAAGTATATGCTGTAGCACATCTTCTGGTAGTGGGGGTAGCTCTGCTTCGACACGGAGAGGACCTCACTAAGGTAGTAGACGGGCCACTGGACCGGCAGGGATTTGCCCTCCGCCGGCCGCTCGACCACCAGGACGACGTTGATAATGCGTGTGGTCGCCATGATGTAGGCGAGGAAGGGATCCTTCTCAGCCGGCGCGGCCAGGATGGGTGCGCGGGTGAGAGCCTTCTTGAGGCCATGGAAAGCCTAGTCCGCCTCGTCGGGCCAGTCGAACATGACCGGCTTCTTGGTTTGACCAGGCTTGATTAGAGCCGTCTTGCGAAGGAGCCCGTAGAGGGGCAATGCCTTCTCACCCAACCGGCTGATGAACCGGCTGAGCGAGGCAAGGCAGCCGGTGAACTTCTGGACGTTGCGGAACTGGGACGGCTTGGGCATGCGCTCGATCGTGCTGATCTTCTCGGGGTTAGCTTCGATGCCGCGAGCGGACACGATGAAACCCTAGAGTTCGCCGGCTGGGACGCCGAAGACACACTTGTATGGGTTGAGCTTGATCTTGTACTCGCGCAGGTTCGCGAAGGTCTCCGAGAGGTCGTTGAGGAGGCTGAAGTGCTTCTTGGTTTTGATGACAATGTCATCGACGTAGACGTGGACATTCCTGCCAATCTGAGGTAGGAGGCACTTCTACATGCACTGTTGGAAGGTGGCACATGCGTTCTTCAGGCCGAAGGACATGGTGATGTAGCAGTAGGCCCCAAAGGGCATGATGAAGGAGGTCTTGAGCCAGTCTTCTGGGTCCATCTTGATCTGGTGGTAGCCGTAGTAGGCGTCCAGGAAGGACAGCAAGTCACAGCCGGCCGTGGAGTCGATGACTTGATCGATCCACGGCAGGGCGAATGGGTCCTTGGGGCCCGCCGTGTTCAGGCTAGTGTAGTCGATGCACATGCGCCAGGTCTTTTTCTTCTTCAGCACCTGGACTAGGTTGGCCAACCAGTCCGGGTGGAACACTTCCATGATGAACCCGGCTGTGAGCAGCCGGGCGATCTCTTCGCCTATAGTACGCTGCTTCTCGTCGAAGAAATAGCGTAGAGCTTGCTTGACCAGCTTGATGTCCGGCCGGACATGTAGTTTGTGCTCGGCGAACTTCCTCGGTACACCCAGCATGTCCTTGGGGGACCATGCGAAGATGTCCCGATTCTCATGGAGGAAGTCGACAAGCTCGCCTTCCTATTTGCTGTTGAGGCGGGAGCCGATGGTGACGCACTGAGCCGAGTTGGCCGAGTTGAGCAGGATTTGCTTGGTGTCTTTGGATGGCTGGAAGGAGGCCTCGCCGACGGATTGTGAGGGAGGAGACGGCACGGCCGGCTGACTAGCCAAGAGGGCCATGAGCCGGTCGAGCTGGCGTTTCTCCTCGGCAATTTCTAGGGCCTCGGCCAGCCAGCTGCCGTCTCGACTGCACTCGAGCAACATCTTGTAGTCACCCATATTGGTGATGATTCCTTTGCGTCCTGGCATCTTGAGTTTGAGGTAGGCGTAATGGGGGACCGCCATGGAGCTAACGAGGGCCGGCTGGCCCAACAACACGTGGTAGCGACTCGCGAGGTCCACGACCTCGAACAAC
The DNA here is from genome assembly GCA_022496015.1 of Hordeum marinum. NCBI lineage: Eukaryota > Viridiplantae > Streptophyta > Magnoliopsida > Poales > Poaceae > Hordeum > Hordeum marinum. The sequence goes on from CM039676.1 coordinate 449,058,836, forward strand.
ACCGGCTAGCGGCGGAAGTGGACGGGTCCGTCGAAGAGGACGTCGAGCGTGATCTTGCCGACAGGGGAGCAGGACTTCACAAGCACAATGCCGTGGAAAACCGTCCGGCTTGCCTGCTGGTCTTCTATCTTCAGCCCGAGCTTGTGCATCGTGTCGAGGTCGAGGATGTTGATGTTGCTGCCACCATCTATCAGCACCCACGAGAAGCGGCAAGTTCGTTCCTTGGTGGCGATGGTGGGGTCAAGGACCAAGGCGTAGCTGCCAGGATTCGGCATCCCAACTGGGTGATCGGCCTAGCTCCAAGTGACCGGCTTCTCCGACCAGTGCATGAACTAGGGAGTTGCCGTCATGGTGGCGTTCACCTCATGACGGAGCTGGCGTTGAGCATGTTTGCCCATCTCTTCACTAGTGAAGATGATGTAACAGCCGTCTTGGTTGGAGAACTGGTTGATCAAACGATTGTCATTCTGGGCCGAAGCCGGAGCCGGTGCCGGGGCGACAGCTTGGGCCGGGGCCGACGCTCGGGCTGGCGGCACGGGAGGAGCTGGAAGGCCGTCCCCCCGAGCCAATCGCTGTGAGAAGCTGCACTACCGGAGCGTGTGCATAGAGGGTTTGGCCCTGAGTGGTTCTTGCAGGGGAGGTCGAGCATTTGCTCAAAGGTGAGCTTCGGCTGCTAGGCAGCCTTGCCAGTGTGCTGGCGTTGGCTAGAAGGCTTGGCAGCCAGCTCCTGCTCCTTGATGGTATTGACCTGCCGGATCCCGTAGCGGGGATCCGACTGGTCGTTCTTGCGTTTATTGTTAGGCGGCCGCCGGTTGTCGGCAGCCGGCCGGGGCGTTGCCGATGTCGTCGTTGCCTTCGCGGGTGGGGTCGTCTTGACCCAGATGGCTGAATCAACCATGGCGTACTTATCCGCCTTGGTCATGAGCTCGGCAAGCGTGGCAGGCTCGGAGCACGGAAGCTTGTGCTTGAGAGGGGTGCCGTCTCGACAGCCTTCAATGAAGTACTGCACGGCTTGTACCTTGTGCACCCCCTCGCAGGAGTTGCGGAGCTCGGTCCACCGAGTGAGGTAGTCGCGAAGGGATTCGTCCGGCCCCTGAACGCACATGGCGAGTTCGTGGGGGCGGCCGGGCCGCTCGTAGGTACCGGTGAAGTTGCGGACGAAGGCCTCCTCAAAGTTTGTCCAAAGTGTTGATAATGTCGGTCGCCAGGCTGTTGAGCCAGGTGTGGGCCAAGCCGATCAACATGAGGGGGTCGTAGCGAACGGCTACGCGCTTGTTCCCCTTGGCGATGCCAACCGTAGTGGTGTAGTCGATCAGCTAGTCCTCGGGCTTGGCAGCCCCATTGTATTTCGGAGTGTCACGGGGGAGCATGAAGCTGGTCGGGAACGGCTCGTTGCGGATCTGAGGGCCAAAACAGGCCGGACCAATCAAGCCCTCCTCCTCGCGGAGGGTGGACTGCATGAGGTGGTCGATGTAGTTGCGGGCGTCGTTCTTGCTGTGGAGGACACGCGGCCCGATCTGGACCGAGAGCTCGGGGCGGCTGACGGGCGGAAGCGTCCATTCCCGCTCGCGCCGCGGGGGTGGAGTGTGCCCGTGGCTGCATCGGCTACCGGGTGCCGATGATTCTTGGTGGCGACCGCTGCGAGGCAGGTCATTGGTGCGTCGGCTTCTAACAGTCGGGCATCTTGAGGGCCCACAAGTTGGCTGCGGGGGTGTCATAGACGGGCATCTTGCCGCCAAGGATTTCGGTGACCAAGCGGCCGCGGTCACGCACGGCCCCACGCCGGCTGGGCCTGGTGCCAGCGGGGGTGAGACCATAAGCGGAAACATATTCCCGCTGGCCGGCCTCCATGTGGCGCCGCATGGCCGCGAGGGCGGTGTCGTCCTCGAACAGGACGTGACGAGCCGCCTCGAGGTCTGCCGCGGTGGCGTCAGGGTTTGCCGTCGGGGCGATAGGGGTGCTCAGGCCCCGGAGGGCCGCACCAAGCGGATCGGAGGTGCTGACACAGGCTGCGGCGGCGTTGGTCACGGTCCGCGCGTGCCCGGAGGAGGTGAGGAGACGATGGCCAAAACCCCCACGCGACCGTGGGAGCCGCTGGACTAGGTCGCAACGAGTGCTCCCACGGCCATGGGAGGATCGGCGCAGACGAGCACCTGCCTGGGGTACTCGTCCGAGGCCGGAGCCTCGGCAAGGCTAAGCCTGCCGAAGCTCTCGGTGAGCGCGTCGATGTCGGCCATAAGGTCGGCGGAGTCGCCCGTAGGGCATGCCGAAGCAAGCCCCACTATCCCGCGGTTTCGCCTGGACGTGCGGCGGCGGCGGGGAATGGTGAGGGGTCCCACACAGAGCATAAATCGGGCCAGTGCCGCGTACGGCCCCACGGTGAAAGCCAATTGTCGTCGTTTTCTCACGACAGATGCCATAGGGTGGCTTATCGTAGGTGGTTGGGGCCAGAGGACGCTAACGGGCTCCGGGTGCGAGATTGGGCACAAGCGGTGATGACACATGATGTACCCAGGTTCAGGGCCCTCTGAGGGAGGTAACACCCCTAGTCCTGCTTGGTTTAGTTGGATGGATGAGTATGTATACAAGGATGCTCCTGGAGCTGAGTCTAGAGTAGGAAGAAGGAGCAGCTGGCTCGCCTTCCTCCGCTACTAGAAGGGGTTTGAGAGTTCTGTGGGTATGCGAGGGAGATCGTTCGTCCCCGTTACATAGGGGGCTCGGGGGGTTATAGGGCAACCCCCCGGCTCTACAATATATTACAAGGTATAGGGGGGACCCGGATGGCAGTCTCTCTGGCTAACCAGGGGGACCCCGCCCTTCGGGTCGTCTCGTCGTCCGTAGGGTCCACCGGCTGAGCGGTCCCGTCTCCTGCCGGGGCCCGCCAGCCGGCTTTGCGATTGGCCCTCGCCCACCTGCCGCGGCATGGGTCGCCCGAGAGGCGTCGCCTAGCGCCAGCCAGCCGAAGTCTCTGGTACGGCCGACCGCACTGTAGCCACGCTGAGGCAGGTAATCGAGTGGGCGAGGGCGTGTCGGCACTATTCCCTCGCCCGGTCATGCTCACCGAGGTCAACGGCCTGGACGGACGGACTGTAGCCATGCGCTCCGGCGCGTCAGCGGCCACTGTGGCTATAGGGCCGCCCGTCGTGGCGGTCAAATCACGTCGTCGTACCAGCACTCAGAGGAACGGGACACCGCATGTCCGTCCCAGAGTCAACGAACGAGGCGGCCCAGAGGTGTCCGGTCGCGCCCAGCCGGACGGGAGTCGAGCCGGCTCCTCGACCAGCCGTCTATGGTGCCAGCCGACCGTAGCGCAGGCCGGACGCCCTCCAACCGGTCATGCCCAGCCGGCAGCGTGGTTTCCTTTGAAGCGGATGGGGGAGTACCCCATTGCTTTGGCCTACCCAAGGGTAATAACCGTCACTCGTGCTTGGTACAAATGCTGAACGAAGTTTCTCATTGAAAAAGGTTTTGAAATTGGTAAAATTGATACAACCTTGTTCACTAAGAGAGTTAATGGAGAATTATTTGTGTGCCAAACCTATGTGGATGATATTATCTTTGGTTCCACTAACCCTCAATTTAGTGAAAGATTTGGAAGGTTGATGTCCGAGAACTATGAGATGTCCATGATGTGTGAGCTGAAATTCTTTCTTGGATTGCAAATCAAGCAATCAAGAGAAGGAACTTTCATCTCCCAAACTAAGTATACCAAGGACTTGATCAAGAAGTTCAACATGGAAGAGTGCAAAGGTATGAAAACTCCCATGCCAACTAGTGGACATGTTGATCTTACCAAGGAAGATGAACCGGTTGATCAAAAAGTTTAACGATCTATGATTGGTTCATTGCTATATCTATGTGCATCTCATCCCGATATTATGCTTAGTGTTTGCATGTGTGCTAGATATCAAGTTTCACCTAAGGAGTGTCATTTTTTGGCCGTGAAACATATTGTGAGATACTTGATACAAACACCAAACTTTGGCATTTGGTATCCCAAGGGATCTTATTTTAACCTTGTTGGCTATTCTGATTCGGACTATGCCGGAGACAAGGTTGATAGAAAACCCACCTCGGGTACTTGTAAATTTGTAGGTAGATCTCTTGTGTCTTGGTCCTCCAAGCAACAATACTCGGTATCTCTATCTACTGCCGAAGCTGAGTATATTGATGCTGGATCTTGTTGTGCGCAGTTACTATGGATGACACAAATGCTTAAGGATTACGGAATCCATGTTAAAAATGTTCCATTGCTTTGTGAAATTGAAAGCGCTATTAGATTGGTCATAATCATGTGCAACATTCTCGAACTAAGAATTTCAAGTTCGACATCATTTCATTCGCGATCATGTTGCCAAAGGAGATATTAATCTTAGGTGTGGTTGCACTAACAGGCAATTGGCCGACATCTTTACTAAGCCACTTGATGAGAAAACTTTTTTCACTTGAGGAGTGAGTTGAACATCATTGATGCTTCAAACTTGATCTAGACTCATTCGGATGCTTGCAAGGGTATGTGCTTTCTTGATACTTCCATGATATTGCTTACATGTTATCTTATACCATGGAATTCTATGCTCCCTTGCATTGCATATAACCGTTTGTAGGTACTTGGAAGAACTTCATTCCACGAGATTGCAACCAACTCTGATTATAAGCAATCTTGTCTTGACAAAGTATCCACAACCCCTATTGATGATCGAAGGAAGAAAGCAACAAAAATATATCCTTGACATATACTTGATCTTTATTGCAAAATCTCAATTTGTATCATGTCAAATGGGTATACCTATTGTTCTTCCTTGCATGACTAACCCTTGTAGGTATCAAGTGTACTAGAACGAGAAGGATTGCTCGCAACTCAAGATGTTCTTCATCAACCTCGAGCATCTTCAACAAGTTCACCTACGAGCAACGTAATCAACACCACTCAAAGGTATGCTCTTGTATCCTTGAAAAGGCTTTACTCCAAGTCATGAGCTAAAGCAACTCAAGTGATATGAAGACATTAAAATGCTTAATCGAAAAATGGTAACCCCATTCTAAGCTTAACGTAGAGTATGACCTTTGATCAACTATTCTTGCTTGGCTCCTAAGTCAATATACTCTAATATAGGTGACCTAGTCACCGCCCATCACTAGTTAAGAATCTTGTGTTGTTTCTTCTCTATTTGCATGGTCTCTAAGTAACCACTCAAATTTTTGTAGATGATTCCCTTCACTTTTCTTTTCAAATATTTTCTTTTGATTCTTTGTAAACAGAAGCTTGGTCTCTTATTCTTATCTTTATGTTTTAGCCTCAGAGCAGCCGACTCAGATATCTCGGTTCTATCAAAATTGTAGACAAGCTGCACTACAAAATATCCGTACCACCGATCTATCTGTCTTGGAGTTACTGATTTGTTTTTCTTATCTTATCTGTCCTTCTTCTTTTACTTCGATGATCCCTTTTTAAAAAATTAGGGGGAGAATATCAAGCAAAACTTAGGGGGAGAAATTCTTTATTCAAGGATCCCTAGCTCAAAGGAGGAAAAGACTAATATTTTCCGCAGGGAGAGATGTTACACTCAATGATTCCCTCAGTTCTTTTCTATGAACCCTACTTTCAATGACCCTTGTTCTCAAGGATCCCTTCCTTATCAATGATCACTGTACCTACTCCTAAATTTGACCTTTCTAGAAATTAATGCCAAAGGGGGAGAATACCAAAGCTTCATGCTAAAGGGAGAGATACATGCTTAAGCAAAGGGGCAGATTTGATTTGGGGGAGAGGAGGGTATCAAAAGTTCACACTTATATAAACAAGGGGAGAATACCAAAGTAAGGGGGAGAAAATTCTAAGCTCAATAATACTCTTGTTTATTTTATTTGACTGTTCACTTTAGACTTTTCTCACCCTATCCAATCCCAATATCTAAAGGCTGAGATTCAGGGGGGGAGGATGAACTACTACTTTCATGTCTAAGGGGAGAAAGCTCTAAAGGATTAATGCAAAAGGGGGAGACATATCGATTCTTGAGGAATACTATCTTCTATATGTTCTCCATATCTTGGTATCTTTGAATTCTATTGCTTTTGATTGGTAGAATACTCTTGTATTTCCTAACATTGTTTTCTCAAGTGTATTTATATTGCTAAAACGCTCAAGAACTCAAGGTAAGTATGTGCATCACATCTTTGATCAAGATGATCTCTTTCTTCTTGCACATATTGTTTGCAAGAGTGAAGTCTTGAACAAGGACACATCTCATTCATATATGTTTTGATGCATATATAGATACACATGACTCCTTATATCCCTTCATCCATATGTGTGTCCATGCATTCCAAAGCAACTATCCTTTAAAGGACTGCACACATTTAGGGGGAGCAAATCTAAGTCATGTGTCTCTTAAAGTCTTCCTTATATCCACGCATATATTTATTTGAAGCTTTGATTGTATGTTGTCATCAATTACCAAAAAGGGGGAGATTGAAAGCACAACATGCTCCCTTGGTGGTTTTCATAATTCATGACAACATACATTGTCTCTTGGCCTAATACTTGTATCTAGTGTGTTTCAGATAATAGTCCATGGAGATTTGGATTGGCAAAGAGATTGTGGAATACCCCAAGATGCAAGGAAATGGATTGGCTAAGCTTCATGCAAGAGGACTCTACATTTTACATTTCTAAGAAATCACTTTGAGTGCATAGAAAAGCCAATACTATTAAAAGGGTGTAAGGTTTTGTTGGTGAACAAAATGGTCATACGTGCACAAGTGCTAGTTACCAAAGACACCCACAAAATCCACCACCAAAGCCTGTCCCAAGCCAATCACTCAAAATCGGTGCAACCAACTTTCTACATTCGGTGTCACTGATTCCAAACCCTAGACAGACTCAGCCAAACCCTAGCCACTTCGGTGCCACCGATTTCATACCGGTGACACCGAGTTCAGGCTGCCAACTTTCTGTTACACAAGTTCACAGTGTGGGTCCCTCCGAGATTGTCGAATCGGCATCACCGAGATTGAGCTTTCTGACCGTTGGTCACCTTATCGGTGCAACCGAGATTCCTATATCGGTCTTACCGAGATTCAAAAGTTGCCACGTTTTGGTCACTTCGGTACCATCGAGATTAACACATTGGTGTCACCGAGACTGACTTATTGTGTGTAACGGTTGGATTTTTGGGGATGCCTATATATACCCCTTCACCACCACCTACTCGAAAGAGAAGCACTCAGGACTATTCCATACCTATCCTATCAGTTTTCTGAGAGAGAACCACCTACCCTTGTGTTGAGGTCAAGATCTTCCACTCCAACCATATGAATCTTGATTTCTAGCGTCCTCAAGTTGCTTTCCACCAATTCCATCTCTTCGACCAAGCCATATCTATGAGAGAGTGATTGTGTGTTGAGGAGTCTATCATCTTGAAGCACAAGAGCAAGAATTTCATTGACATTACCGAGCCTATTATGTTTCGGAGGGTGGTGCCTCCTAGATTGCTTAGGTGTCGCTTGGGAGCCTCCTACTTCATGTTGTGGAGTGAACCAAGAAGTTTGTAAGGGCAAGGAGATCGCCTACTTCGTGAAGATCTACCCATAATGAGGTTGTTCCTTCGTGGACAGAAGACATTATGGAATAGTCGAGGTTCCTACTTCGTGGACCCTTATGGGTGGAGCCCTTCGTGGACTCTTGCGGTCGTTACCCTCCGTGGGTTGAAGACTCCATAAATGTGGACGTACAATAGCACCACCTATCAGAACCACGGGAAAAATCCTTGTGTCACCTATTGAGGTTGATCTACATATCTCAACTCTTTAGTGCATGTGCAATGTCTTTACTTTCCGCTGCCATATTTGTTGACATGCATTTGTAGGGTATATAGACTTGTTAGTCTTGCTAAAACTGTTAAAATCTGCCAACCAATTAACTTTGGAAAAGGTTAGTTTTTAATTTACTGCTAGTAGTCTATTCACCCCCCCCCCCCTCTAGGCACTCTTCTAGTGATCCCTCAGGAAGTTCAGGGCAAAAGCGTACAACATGGGTGAACTCGCCTTACGGCTCCCGGAGAAACAGAAGCATAAACTTAACCCCAAATGGGAGGGGGCCTTCATAATTGACGAGGTACTCGCAGGAGGAGCTTACCGTCTTCGGAACTCGTCGGACAACCGCCTTGAACCAAACCCATGGAATGCAGCTCGTCTTCGGCGCTTCTACGGATAAACCGGTGTCGTCACATTCTTTACCCTTTACCTCCTTTTTCTTTACTTTTCCTTCTCATCCCACCTCGCTATTTGGTAGATTTGAATTTTCCTTTTCTTAACAAATCTATGTTCGGTTCAATCGATCTTGTACTAAGACTCTCGGCTTACACCCTTAAGTTTCAAATATGAACACAGCACCTGGGGGCTTCTTCCTGAAGCCAACACTTTCATATTATAAGAATTTATCCACACTTCTTGTGTACACACGTTTACTTTGTCGCGTTTAATCCATCATATGCATCAATTCAAACTAAGACTTTGCCAAGCTAGGTTGCCTCGCTCATGTGCTTACCCTCTACGTTCCTGAATGTTCAGCTATAGGGTAAAGGGAGCACCTCTACAATTGTTACGACCGGGTCATCCAGATACGTACCTCAGATGGGTGAAGTCAAAAGCTAGCTATCTTAAGTCGACAATTGGTCAGCTATGATGGAAGCAATTAATATGACTATGGTTGTTATCACTACTACTTGGGCTTCCTTTCTCTCAAAAGCCCTTAGCCGCATACTAGCAGTATACGGCCTTCTACCTACGATGTTCATAGAACCCTGAAGAAAGGTATCGATAGAGGTACTATTTTCTTCAGAAGATGTTTATTACGCTAAGTAGTAATATAACATATCTCACTGTGTGCTTTCTGTCTGTTTGCACCAAATGCCCTGATTATCTGGTTCCCTGAACATAATCCACTCTTATAGGGTGATAAATTACGAGGAACACTCCTGAGCTATTAGCACAGGAGGTAGAAGCCGATGGCCGGTTAAGACAAAGTTTACAACGCAGATGGAGCAACTACTCGAATATTCGTACATAGTTACATATAATCATACATTCGGGTGTTGATCGAGATTGTTGATTATAGTGTCCATGGAGTAGTCTTCTTGCGAGAGACGGGCGGTAGGCATAACTTGGTCGTACACCAGGTGGAGCGGCACTTCTTGTCCATCTGACCCTATTGGCCCAACACGAGCCATAAGCTTGGGGTTAAGTCCGGTATAGCGGGTCTTGATCATTGACCACACCTCATGTGCTCCCTCCCGGCAAGCTGATGTCTTCCACAGCTCGAACCTACATTGGGATCCCTTGAATCGATCGACTAGTTTGGTCATTCCCTCCGAAGGTTGCTCAGCAGGCCATAGTGCCTTTACCATGCTTTTCATGGCCTTCCGAGCATGCTCATGAAGGGCCGAAAACTCCTTCAGAAAGTTCCCCCAGTAGGATCCTATCTCTTCTTCGGGTCGCCCAGACAGGAGACCTACACATGAGTCAAAGGCACTCCTATTATGCTTCATTTATAAGTACTTCCTGATGTTAGAATCACACTTACCAAACATGCCCCTCTGTTGTTTCTGGTTTTGTTCTTGGGCCTGGGCCAATTGAGTTTTTAGGCTCTCAATTTCCTTGGCCTATTGTTTGTTCTCCGCGTGAAGACGATTCTTCTCTTCAAGGTGTCGTTGCAAAACACAACAACCGGCTTCATGCTGGGACTCGATATATCACCGAGATTCTCGGGCTGTATCCAAATCTTTTTGCATTTACCCTATTGATTCAGCTGCTAAAAAGTACCCCTGTGTCAGCACGGGAAGATCAGCAGCATAGATATACTCACCATGTGCCTCCCGAATAAAGCTCTTCACTTGCTCCAATTCGGCCTTCACAGATTCAACCAGTGTTCGGCTGGCTTCTAGTTCCTTGGCCAGTTGCTCGCTCTGCTGCTTCAAGGCCTGCATTAGCAACAAAACAAGGACCCTTAATTTGGTCGTTCTGACCAATTTAAGGCTCGGGGGCTACTAGGTTTACACAAGTGTTTGGACTCTACAAAACCGATTATTTACATGTAGGCTGGACGATATCAATTTCATGGACTCCTCGAACCCAGCTCGGGCAGGACCGATATGCGCTCCGCTGTGCGTAGAGCACCGAACTCCAATTCGAAGAATATTCGGTGACACATGGCCTCTCGTCGTTGTCGATGATTCATGGTGCTTCCTACTTCAGACTTGTTAACGTACATAGCGTCACCGAAATCGGAAGCCTCCGTAGCAGGTTCCGCATGAGCCGAAGCTCTAGAATTTTGATCTTCGCCGAACACCCTGGCAACCTCCTCAATTGAGGAAGGCTAAGATTTTTGCCTTTGAATTTAGATATAAAATCTGCTATGAGGATCTATCAGTTGTGATAATAAATAAATAGTCAAGAAAATACCTATGGGTTGAATGAGAGGATGCACTCGTCCTCGTAGCCAGAACATTGCTGCCATTGCTGATGTGTGACGCGCGGATCAACGACGCTTGGGAGGAGGAGCCGGCGCATTTGGGGCGTTGGGGGATGCTTGCCTTTTGTGGGATGAGCGTTTCGTCTTCTTCTTTGTCGCAGGAGAAGGGAACGATCCAGGGTAATCGGCTATGATAGCCACCTTGGAGCGGTCAAGAATCTCCTGGTAGAAAACCCCGTCTTCAAGCTTAATGGACAGATTCAGGTCCTCATGAAAGCTCAGATCATCATCGTGGGAATAGTCTTCGGGCTGAGGGGTCGGACAGTTAACTGTCTTGATAAAGCTTCTTCAGTCATGTTCACATAAAGTTGAAAGCTTCGGTCAAAAAAGGGACAAAATGGAAACCCGAATTGTTATCATAGAGTTGAAAGGCTTACCCATTCGATGGGATTGTGGCTTGAGTATCCCTCCTTGGTCGACTGCTGAATAAAGTCTTCTTGCTCCCCTTTGTACAGGTCAGCAAGCAGGGCGGCCAATGTTGTCTGATCTACAGGACCCAGTCTTCGGGCTTCGGGAGTGTTTGGTGTCGCTTGTCCCGTTGTAACGCCACAAGGGATGTATCCTCTGCTGAAGAGGCTGCACGCACTGGGTGATGGCAGAAGCCATGACGTCGATCATAGTCAACTTGTGGTGGGCTAGTACCCTCACCGGGGCTGCCAAGCGTTGCACTTCAATGATGTTCTCTTGGGACGAACTCTTCGGCAGCTAGTTGTACCTTTTCTTTAAGGGGGCGTCAGAGTATTTGGGCAGACCCCTTCGTGCTGGATCGAACAGGGGGACATCCTTGATATAAAACCATTCCGAATACCATTCTTCAAACTCCTTTGGTGTTCCCACCGGATACCTCAGTCCCGCTATGCGGCATACTTCGGCTCCACCGACCTCCAAAATTGACTTGTCCCGAGTTCGAGGGACGAGGTAGAAGTACTTACTCCATAGTTCAAAATGTGCCTCGCAGCCTAGGAACATCTCGCAAAGGGCGACAAAGCCCGAGATGTGACGGATAGACCCTCGAGTGAGATGGTGGAGCTGGATCCCATAAAATTCCAGTATCCCTCTCAAGAATGGGTGAATAGGAAACCCTAGACCCCGCAGAAGAAAGGGCACCAAGCATACGCGTTCCCCCTTTGTGGATTGGGGAAATTCTCTGCGAAAACTTCATCATTGAATGAAGATAAGCTTGCATGGGTCACTGCCAGATCCGAGGAAGGAAGGTACCCCTGTGTCTCTAGATTACGCAGTCGTAGGAGTGATACGGAGCAGCTGGTTCAATCCCCGGGACGGGAGCCGTAAGGGCGCGAGGAAGAGCTGGGGGCACTCACCATGTTTTTCGTGGTGATCTTCTCCTGAGAGTTTTTCTGATGGGGAGGAGGAAGAGGATGTGGCTTAGACCACGAATGTATTTGCTTCCCACGATGCGTGAAAATCACTAAAACGCTCGTCTCCCCATGACGCGCTATAATCGAGAAACGCTGACGGTTATTATAATGGACCTGGTAAGCTCGTGACGCTTGGGATTTCATTGATGACTTGTCAGTTGCTGAACAAGAAGGAGTAGGGGGGACTCGCCTTGCAAACCGAAGATTATGACACATGAAGATTATCCGGATATACCTCAACATTGAAGGCTAGTCCAGGGGCTACTCAGGGGGTCCTGGATTAAGGGGTCCACGGATAGCTGACCTATTTCTCATGGGCCGGAATGTATGGGCTGCTGGGTGAGCATGGGATGATAAAGGGCCCCGTCGCGAGGGGGAAGATTCAAGGAGCTGTGGTGTGTCCTCCAAGTTGTCGAAAGTAGATAGGCATGTTTGTTTCATTCGATGTGCAACCGACTATGTGTAAACCCTAGGTACCCTCGGTGTCTATATAAGCCGGAGAGTTTTAGGTTGTAGACTGAGGACAACTCATCTAGGGTTTAGCTATTTGATCTTGAGGAAGACCGACTTTGTAACTTACATATCATCAATACAATCAAGCAAGACGTAGGGTATTACCTACATAGGAGGGCCCGAACCTGGGTAAACATCGTCTCCTTCATCTCCTGCTACCATCGATTCTATTCTCACAGCACGGGACCCCCTACCTGAGATCCGCCGGTTTTGACACTGACAGTGTTGTCATCTGAGAGTTATCATTATCACTAGTTGGTTATTCCATTGATATGAGTAAATGTGAGACCTAAATGTTATTGTGAATGTAGTTAGTCTATAATCTTTCCTGAAAATCTGAACATCAGTTAGACATATTTACAACAACAAGATCAAACAGAGTCTGTAAAAGTTTTTCTTTATCACTTTCAGTTTGTAAACTGAATTTCTTGAGGAAAAGCAATGGGTTAAGCTTGGGGGAGTTGATACGTATCCATCGTATCCACTTTTCCAAACTCTTTTGCCCTTGTTTTGGACTCTAATTTGCATGATTTGAATGGAACTAACCCAGACTGACGCTATTTTTAGTAGAATTGCCTTGGTGTTATTTTTGTGTAGAAATAAAAGTTCTCGGGTTGACCTGAAAATTTACGGAGATTATTTTTGGAATTAACCAAAAATACTAGCAAAAGAATCAACTGGAGGGGGCACCCACAGGCCACAAGCCAGCGGGTGCAGCCACACCCTAGTCGCGCCTAGCAGGCTTGTGGGCCCCCTGGAGCTCCACCGACCTCAATTCCAACTCTATATATTCCTATTCGGGGAAAAAATATCAAGGAGAAGAGTTCATTGCGTTTCACGATACGGTGCCGCCGCCACCTCCTGTTCTTCCTTGGGAGGCCAGATCTGGAGTCCGTTTTGGGCTCCGGAGAGGGGAAATTGACGCCATCATCATCACCAACCATCCTTCATCACTAATTCCATGATGCTCTCCGCCGTTCATGAGTAATCCCATCATAGCCTTGCTAGTCGGTGATGGGTTGGATGAGATTTATCATGTAATCGAGTTAGTTTTGTTATGGTTTGATCCCTAGTATCCACTATGTTCTCAGATTGATGTTGCTATGACTTTGTTATGCTTAATGCTTGTCACTAGGGCCCGAGTACCATGATTTCAGATCTGAACCTGTTATGTTTTCATGAATATATATGTATTCTTGATCCTATCTTGCAAGTTGTAGACACCTATTAGGAGTTATGATCTTCATCCCCCAAGGTGACAATAGTTGGGATTCTTTCCGGTGATTATCGTAGTTTGAGGAGTTCATGTATTCACTAAGTGCTAATGCTTTTGTATGGCTCTCTATTAAAAGGAGGCCTTAATATCCCTTAGTTTCCATTAGGAACCCGCTGCCACGGGAGGGTAGGACAAAATATGTCACACAAGTTCTTTTCCATAAGCACATATGACTATATATGGAATACATGCCTACATTACATTGATGAATTGGAGCTAGTTCTGTGTCACCCTATGTTATAACTGTTGCATAATGAATGTCATCCGACATAATTATCCATCACTGATCCATTGCCTACGAGCTTTCCACATATTGATCCTTGCTAAGTTAATTTTTTGTTCCTACTATTACAATCACTACAAAAATGCTACAATCACTTTTGCCATTGTTACCGTTACTTCCATACTACTTTGCTACTAAACACTTTGCTGCAGATATTAAGTCTTTCAGGTATGGTTGAATTGACAACTCAGCTGCTAATACTCGAGAATATTCTTTGGCTCCCCTTTTGTCTAATTAATAAATTTGGGTTGAATACTCTACCCTCAAAAACTGTTGTGATCCCCTATACTTGTGGGTTATCATAGTTGCGGATGCTTGCGAGGGGGTTAGTCATAAGTAGGTTGTTAGTTCCAAGTAAGAACAACACCATATCACCGGTCCACCCACATATCAAATTACCGAAGTAGCAAACGCGAATCAACTCAACATGATGATCATGACTAGACAGAAATACCAATGTGGCCTAGGGAGCACTTGCTTAATATAAGAGTACTTTCAGGACTGTCCTTTGCTACAAAAAGGATTGGGCTACCTTGCTGAACCTTTGTTACTATTGTTACTTGTTACTTGTTACGAATTACCTTGCTACAAAACTATGTACTATTGTTACTCACAACACTTGTAGAGAATACCTTGCTAAAAACTGTTTATCATTTCCTTCTGCTCCTTGTTGGGTTCGACACTCTTACTTATCGAAAGGACTATGATTGATCCCCTATATTTTTGGGTCATCAAGACTCTTTTATGACGCCATTGCCGAGGAGTAAAGCGCCTTCCTCAAGTGGAAATTGGTAAGGAAACATTTTCTATACATGCTGAAATTTACGGTTGCTTCTCACTATGAACGTTCACCTTTTGAATGGCTTGTTCGGGGCATCTTCGCCCCTAACAGAAGATGGGGAATTTTTTCCTCCACCCACTGCACCTACTGAAAATACTTATTATCAGGTTCCTTCGGGTATGCTTGAAAAACTATTGTCTGATCCTTATGATGGTACGACTCATCCTGATTTCCATTTGATATTCATCGATTTGGTTTGTGGATTGTTTCAGCTTGCAGGTTTGTCTAGGTACAAAGTTAAGAAGAAATTTTTCCCTTTATTTTTGGAGGAAAAAAAATTGATGTGGTATAGGCTATTGGATAATATTGAATCATGGGATCGGAATCGCTTGAAGCTGGAATTCATCAGAAGTTTTACCCAATGCATCTAGTTCACTGTGATCGGAATTATATATATAACCTCTAGCCTCGTAAGGGATAAAGCATCGCTCAAGCTTGGGGGAGGATTAAGTCATTAATGCATACATGTACCAACCATGGGCTTCCAAGAGAAATGATTATACAAAAATTTTATGCTCGGCTTTCTCATGATGATCAGATATTATTGGATTCTTCATCCTTGGCTCATATATGAATGAAATTATTGAATTCAAATGGGATCTTTTGGAAAGAATTAAACGCAACTCTGAAGATTGGGATCTCGACAAAGGTAACAAGTCAGGTATAAAACTTAATTTTGATTTTATTAAATCTTTTACGGAAACCAACACCTTCCATGAGTTTAGCAACAAATATGGTCTTGACTCTGAAATGGTAGCTACTCTCTGTGAATCGTTTGCTAGTCATGTTGATCTTCCCAAGGAAAAGTGATTTATATACCATCCTCCCATCGAACCACCATTATGGGAACCAATTAAAATTGAGAAAGAAGAAATAATTGTTAGTCCTGATTCAACCTGGCAGTCGGGTCGGGTTTGACCGAGTCGACGTCTATTAGACCCATGCCCGAATACCTAATCAGGTTCAAAGTCAGCCCACGACCCTACCTATGGGTCTAGATTCAGACCCACGCCCGTACCCATCCGGTTGCCCGACCTAATCGGGTACCCATCGGCTCAACTAGAGGTTGGTGTGCACACAGCCGAAGGAGTGTACAATTGCAGTTCTCTTAGTCGCATTTTATAAGGGAGAGGTCTGGCTCCTCTTATCTTAGCTAAGCGGGGTGGGACCAAACAAGCAGCAACATACCAACAGTGTTGCACACACGTATATTGCTTTGAGCCCAAAAGTAAATCACCGAGCCAGCAAAAGTCCCATGGATGAACTACCTTCGGCCTAAAAATAACGTGTGATTGAGCCTATATTGATTATGTTCGGGACAAGTGTTCACATGGGCCTGCTAGACGTGCCTCTGCCTGGTTCTGTTTTCTACTATTGTACCAAAATACTACTGTACCAAAATACTAGTGCAGTGGCGTCTTGGCTTATGTTTTAATACTTCTATGAAGGGTATTTAAATAAAGTATCCAAATGTAATATATAATAAATATTTATCCAATTACTAATGTTAATTCAGTAACCTATCGGGTCATCCATAGGCACAAACTTATACTCATGCCCTACCCATGACCAATCGGGTTACCCATGGGTAACACCCATGGGCAGATTCGGTGACCCATACCCTACCCATTCGGGTCGGGTGCCCATGGGCGCCCAGACCCATGGGTCGGATTGCCGGTTTGAGTCATGTTGATCCTGTTGTTCCCACTACTTTGAGAAACATCCATTTCCTGTTAGAATTAGGAAACATGCTAAGACTACGATTGTGGTTAATAAAAGACATATTAGAACACCTATACCTTCTGAACAAATTAATGTTGAACCGGATGTTTCCATGGTCAAAGATATCCTAGATAATAATGTTGAGGGCCAGGTTATTTATTTTTGTGGGGACGCTGCTAGGATTGTGAAACTCACAGGATAAGTTAGACAAAATTAAGACGATGGTTGGCATGCCTGTTGTTTCAGTTAAACTTGGAGAACATTCTTATCATGGTTTGTGTGACCTTGGTGCTAGTGTCAATGCTATACCTTTCACCTTATATCAAGAAATTATGAACGACATAGCACCTTCTACTATGGATGATATTGATGTTACTATTAAGCTAGCAAACCGAGACACTATTTCACCACTTGGGATTGTTACAAGATGTTGAGGTTCTATGTGGGAAGGTTAAGTATCCCGTTGATTTCTTAGTACTTGGTTCAGAACAAGATAAGTTTTGTCCCATTATATTTTGTAGACCTTTCTTGAATACCGTTAGTGCTGAAATCAATTGTGTTACTGAAAAAGTTAGAGTAAGCTTTGGTGATGTGTCTCATGAATTTAATGTTGGAAATATGCCCTAGAGGCAATAATAAATTGGTTATCATCATATTTTCTTGTTCATGATAATTGTTTTTTATCCATGATATAATTGTATTGATCAGAAACTCCGATACATGTGTGTATACATAGACAACACCATGTCTCTAGTATGCCTCTAATTGACTAGCTCGTTGATCAAAGATGGTCAAGGTTTCCTAGCCATGGACATGATATGTCATTTGATAACGGGATCACATCATTAGGAGAATGATGTGATAGACAAGACCCAAACTATAAACGTAGCATATGATCGTGTCAGTTTATTGCTACAGTTTTCTTCATGTCAAGTATATGTTCCTATGACCATGAGATGATGCAACTCATTGACACCGGGGGAGTACCTTGTGTGTATCAAACATTGCCACGTAACTGGGTGACTATAAAGGTTCTCTACATGTATCTCCGAGGGTGTTTGTTGGGTTGGCATGGATCAAGACTGGTATTTGTTACTCCGTGTGATGGAGAGGTATCTCAGGGCCCACTCGGTAATACAACATCATAACAAGCCTTGCAAGCAATGTGACTAAAGTGTTAGACATAAGATCTTGTATTACGAAATGAGTAAAGAGACTTGCCGGTAAAGAGATTGAAGTAGGTATAGAGATACCGACGATCGAATCTCGAGAAACTAACATACCAAAGAACAAAGGGAACAACATATGGGATTAACTTAATCCTTGACATAGAGGTTCAATCGATATAGATCTTCGTAGAATATGTAGGAATCAATATGGGCATCCAGGTCCCGCTATTGGTTGTTGACCGTAGAGGTGTCTCGGTCATCTCTACATAGTTCTCGAACCCGCAGGGTCTGCACACTTAAAGTTCGGTGACGTTTTGGTAGTATTGAGTTATGTATGTTGGTGACCGAAGGTTGTTTGGAGTCCTGGATGAGATCCCTAAGGTTGTTCAGAGTCCCGGAAGAGATCCTAGAATGATCCTGAGGTAAAGATTGATATATAGGAAAGTGGTGTTTGAACTCCGAAAAAGTTTCGGGCATTTCCGGCAGTGTATCGGGAGTGACGAATGGGTTCCGGGGACCACCAAATGGAGCCATCACACCCCAACGGGCCACATGGGCCTTAGTGGTTGCGCACCAGCCCTTTGTGGGCTAGGAGGCCAGCCCAAGAAGGCCTATGCGCAAGAGGAAGGAGTAGGGGTCAAGTAGGAGAGAGTCCTACTAGGAGTCCACCTCCCTTGTGGGAGGTGGACTCCTCCCCTGTGGTTCGGCCGAAGCCCTCCTTGTAGGAGGGGCTAGTCTGCCTCCTCTCCTATCCCTCCTATATATACTGAAGGTTTTTGAGGGCATCCCCAACCCTAATTGCCACGTGCTGCCCTCTTCTTCCTCTAGATCTGTTTCTCCTCTAGATTAGTTCTGCGGGGCTTAGGCGAAGCCCTGCAGTATTAGTTCACCACCACCGCCACCACATCGTTGTGGTGCGGAGAACTCATCTAGCTCTCCACTCCCTCTTGATGGATCACGAAGGCAGAGATTGTCATCGAGTTGTACATGTGTTGAACGCGGAGGTGCCGTCCGTTCGGCGCTAGATCGAAAGGATTGTGATCAAGATCGCGAGATGATTCGTGATTCGATCGCAGAATGGATCATGATGAGATCGTGGGACGGGTCGTGATTGGATCACGGGACGGATCGTGATCAGATCGCAGGACACTCAGCGATTTGGATCGCGAAGATGTTTGACTACATCAACCGTGTTTCTTAACGCTTCCCGCTTAGCGATCTACAAGGGTATGTAGATCAACTCTCCCTTTCGTAGATGCTCATCACCGTGGATAGCTCTTGCGTGCGCGTAGGAAAATTTTTGTTTCCCATGCAACATTCCCCAATAGAGGTATCATGAGCTAGGTCTATGTGTAGATGAGATCTTGATTAGAACACAAAGGAGTTTGTGGGCGTTGATGCTTAGATTGCTTCCTCCCCTAGTCGTGTTTTGGTTCAGTGGTATTGTGGGATGAAGCGGCCCAGACCAACCTTACTCGTATGCTTACGAGAGACCGGTTCCATTGACTGTCGTGTAACTTTGTTGGACAAAGATGGCTAGCGGCTGCTTGTTTCTCCTACCTTAGTTGGATCGGATTCGACAAAGGCGATCCTTGAGAAGGTTGAAAAGCAACTTTTGTATCACCATTGTGGTTTTTGCATAGGTAAGAATTGTTCTTGCTAGATACCGGTAGCAGGCACGTAAAGCATGCAACAACAATTAGAGGATGCCTAACTTGTTTTTGCAGGGTATGTTGTGATATGTTAGGCCAATTACATGATGAGATATATGTGATGTATGAGATGATCATGTATTGTATAGAATATCACGACTTGCATGTCGATGAGTACGGCAACCGGCAGGAGCCCTAGGGTTGTCTTTAATTGTTGTATGACCTGCGTGTCAATCATTAAGTGCTATGTAATGCTTTACTTTATCGCTAAGAGGTAGCAATAGTAGTAGAAGCATGCACTAGTAGGAGAAACCTTATAGGCAGGAGCCTACTAGTAGCGCTGGAAAAATACAAATGCTGCTGCTAAGTACTAGTAGCGCTGTATTCGGGCAGCGCTACAAGTAAAGTATTAACAGTAGCGCTGGAGTAGCGCTGGAATCTAGAAAAGCGTTGTTGCTAAGGAGGGCCCGACAATCCCACCGACAGTATTTATAGTAGCAGCGCTTTCTTAAGGAAAGCATTACTACTACGCCTCTTATGAGTAGTGCTTGTTACCCACCAGCGCTACGACTAAGTGTGTCGTGCAATTATCCTCTTCACCCTGCACGGTCCATCTCTCTCCCTCTCTCCCTCCTCCCTCCCTCTCCCTGCTCCGCCGCCGCTGCCCCTCACTCCCTCCCTCTCCCTACGCCGCCGCCGCTGCCCCTCACTCCCTCCCTCTCCTTGTGCCGCTGCCTCGCCCCCCTCTCCCTCCTCACTCACTCTTCATCCCTATGTCGCCGCCAACCCTCACTCCCTTCGTCTCCCTGCGCTTCCGCCTCACCCCTTACTTCCTCCCTCTCCATGTGCCGCCGCCCCTCACTCACTCCCTCTCCACTCTACGCCACCACCCCGCCCCTCACTCCCTCCTTCACCCCCTCCTCACTCTCTCCCTCTCCACTCTATGCCGCCGCCACCACAGGTCCTCCCCGGCGACCTCGCCCCCGACCCCGACCCCGACCTCGACCTCGACCGCGACCCTGACCTCGACCCCGGCGACCTCGACCCTGGACGACCCCGACACCGACCCCTACCTTTGGTGAGACATCCCCACGCCTATAGGGTTCTTGCTAGGGACTAGATGATGCCCCGAACGTTGTTGCAGGAATATTTGCAATATGTTGTGTTTTATCATTTTCTATATATTTGCTTGATGAGGTGTCATACTTACATGTTGAGAAAAATAGGTTAGTGGGCGCTAGCTAAATTCAAATGAGATGATTGATGTACAAATGATAACTAGAAAGTAAAACATTAAACAATAAGAAAATTTTCTCATAGGAATTTGTCTCGACACCGACGATGCCTGGCCCGCATCCTCGTCGTCGAGTGGTTGGCGAGAGCCTGCTTGATAGGTGCCATGTCCGGGACTGGGCTCGGTCGGGCTGGCACTGGGATGTGCTACCTTCCCGGGCTAGGAGCTTGGTGAGGAATCCAGGTCTCGTCGTAGACTCGGAGCTTCTGTGGTGGCGGTCACGTGGGCCACTTTCGGTGCGGAGGAAGCGGGCCCCCGCGGAGGTGTTACGTCACCGTATCACGGACGAGGATAAGCACGTCCGTCGCTACATGGCGGTGTTGGACACCAGGTTCAACAATACCTGGCAGATTCTTCAGGGATCTCATCCGAGTTATGATCCCGTGATGGTTCCTTATCTTTGGGTGTCCACCACCAGCAACTCAGAGAGCGCGAGGTAACCGAGTTCACCGTCCTCCACTTTGGATTCTAGGATATTCGATATGTATTAGTGATCTTATATGATAATATTCGAGATGTATTAGTTAATATTTGATGATGCATTAACTGGATTATTCGGGATGATGTATTAGTGATATTATATTCCAGTTCATTATAAATGTATTAGTGATATTTTATCGGTATAATGCGTGGGGCGCGCCTCCTCTTCTTCTCTTCTTTGTGATATATTCAAGCGTGTGCCGTAATTTTTGAATCATGAACACAGCTTTACTCATTTGCTAGAATGAACATGTCATATTCTGAATATAGAGGATGTCTTGGTGTTCTTTTTTGCAATGTACCTCTGAGTGGCCTATGTTTTGCCGGAATGTTGATTCGTTTCCGTTCCGGCAAATTTCAGGCGCTCGATATGTCCTGTTTTTAGTAAAGTTCATGCCGAATTTTTTTCATGAATTTTAGCATGACTTGTGCTACAATGTAGGACATATCGAGTGATTGTGATTTGTCAGTCATTTCGGCAAAACATAGGGCATTTTTTCTATGTCATTGCTCGATATATGGAACGGGTTGACTTTAGGTCTATTTCGGCTCCTTGTGTGTCTTTCAGTGAGGGAGAGTGTCCACCACATATATATATATGAGAGAGGAAGAATCCTGGCTGTTGTCATGGGGGTCCCTTCTCCTTCTTTTCCTTGTGCTAGATATTTGTAATGCACTAGGGAAAGGAGGAGGAGCGACCATCACCGACGGTCGAAATATGAGAGAGGAAGAATCCCGACTGTTATCGTGGGGGTCGCTTCTTCTTCGTTCCCGTGTGCTAGCCATTTTGGTGTAATGCACTCGGGGACAAATGGAGGAGCCACCATCACTGACGGTCGCAATATCAGAGGGAGTGCCCACCATATATGTGAGATGAGAGTTTAGAAAGGAAAGACTCGACAGACCTAAAGTCAACCCGTTGCATATTGAGTAATAGTGATCTGTGTGTTGATCAGTTTCCTAGTAGTTTCCTTTGATCAATTTTAAATGTTTCAACTATGAACATAGGAAATGTCTGACGACGAAAGGGAATTCGTTATGTGCAAATACTGCGAAGACGAGCGCGGCCTGTGTGACAAGCCTTACCTAGTTGGTGGTAGGTGCTTCAACATCATGCTGGATGAGACCTTCGAAGTGCATACAGTAAGTCACAACGAGAAGTCTTTTTTGTAATTAAGCATGACTTCTGCTTCTTTTGCTTCAACTTATAATTTTAATGTTTTACTTTTCTACTAGTGTATCCCCTTCCATGCAATAATTTATGTCTTGAAGATTGGTTTCGATACTAAAAAAAGTATGGAGGTAAAGAGAGTTCACTTGAGGACCGAGCATGGTTATACTTTTTCCGTAAAATTGTACAATGCACACACCTACTCCTATTTTGAATGCAAAAGTTTAAGAGCACTATGCAAGGCTTATGCATTTAAGCCTAATATGATTATCACCTTTGATATTCGCCCGGAAGATGAAATTGAAGGTAATATCGACATCTGGGTCGATGTGGAGGCACCTCCAGTTCTACCATTATGTGAGTTTCTCAACCATATTTATTAAGTAATTTATATTATTTATTTAAAAATAGTTGACAACTAATTTCTATTGACAACTTATTTCCATTCAAGCAAACATGTCCAGCGCTTGGTAGACAGCACCTACTACTGTCCCGGGGCTGAACTAAACTGCGAGGAGATAGGTCATTATGTTTCATGGCTTGAGGATCTTGATGCTGTCAAGACAGGTTATTTTCCTGGACTTCAAGATATTAGTACTCAAAACGTGTGACCACTAGTGTGCGTATTGAACTACGGTCACATCTATCTAGGAAAGATGGTAAGATTTTTACTATTTTTCCTTAGTGCATCTTTTGCATACATTATTTTTTAAGCTAAACTTCATTGCTAAGTATGTTACTATGATGTTCTTCAACAGGGACTGCCGATGAGTGTTGTGCCTTGTTGGATCGAGTCTAAAGGTCGCATGGCAATGGTTAGCTTATGACCAAGATATCATGTATTCCACATGAGTGCATTCATCATTTCTCGAAGCGAGCAAGTCTTAATAATCAAAGACTATTGCAAAATTGTGAAGGATCGCAGAGAAGTACTAGGGAGCAGCAATAAGAAGTGCAGCCCACAATTAGGAGACAGGTTCAAATGCATTCTACAATATGATCAAGAAGGAGTGATACACATGTTTTATGCTATTTTACCTGAGAGAGAGAGCAGCATGGGTAGGTCCTAGGTATTAAGAACAATTAGTTAGTGCTGATTATATATGACTAGTGACCTAGTGACCAAGTTGTTGATGATGATGAGTTGTTGTTATTACAACTAGTGACCAAGTTGTCATATGATGTCTCATGCACGAAAATGATGATGAGGAGGAGTTCTTATATGGAAATGATGTATTATGATTATCTGATGAAACTATTGTATAGAGCCTCTATAAATACATCACAAATACGTAGAGGGGGTATGAATGTATGAAAGCAGTAATACTAGCAGTAGCGCTAGAAGCCACCTAGCAGCAGCGCTGCATTATCAGCAGCGCTTGCCTCTCTGCAGCGCTACAACTAAGTTATAGCAGTAGCGCTGGTAGGTACAACGCTACTGCTAACCAGACTTAGTAGTAGCGCTGCACCAACCAGCACTACTTCTATAACTTAGCTGTAGTGCCTTAGCAGTAGCGCTGGACCCAACGCTACTAGTAACGGTATTTCCAGCGCTACTACTAGGCCTTCTCCTAACAGTGATGGTGGGAACGACAACCCCGATGGCGACACATTCATGGAGATCAAAATGAAGGAGATCATGGTGTCATGCCGGTGACGATGGAGATCATGCCGATGCAGCCATATCATGTCACTTATGATTTGCATGTGATGTTAATCCTTTATGCACCTTGTTTTTCTTAGGACGACGGTAGCATTATAAGGTGATCCCTCACTTAAATTTCAAGACAAATTGTGTTCTCCCTGAGTGTGCATCGTTGCAAAAGTTCGTCAGGTTGAGACACCAAGTGATGATCGGGTGTGATAGACTCTACGTTCACATACAACGGGTGCAAGCCAGTGTTGCACGTGCCGAACACTCGGGTTAAACTTGACGAGCCTAGCATGTAGAGACATGGCCTCAGAACACAAGAGACCGAAAGGTCGAATATGAGTCCTATAGTAGATATGATCAACATGATGATGTTCACCATTGAAACCACCTCAACTCACGTGATGATCGGATTTGAGTTGGTGAATTTGGATCATGTATCACTCGAATGACCGGAGGGATGTCTATTTGAGTGGGAGTTCTTAAGTAATATGATTAATTGAACTCATTATCATGAACATAGTCAGTAGTGTCTTTGCAAATTATGTTGTAGATTACTAGATCACGATGTAGCTCCCTTGAATTTTTACATGTTCCTAGAGAAATAGAGTTGAAACATGACGGTAGCAATATTGCGGACTGGGTCCGTGATCAGAGGATTGTCCTCATTACTACATAGAAGGCTTATGTCATTAATGCACCGCTCGGTGCGCCAACACCTCTAGCATCGTCTGTAGATGGTGTGAACATCTGACAAGCACGTTCCAAGGACTACTTGATTGTTTAGTGCGTCATGCATTACGGCTTAGAATTGAGGCTCCAAAACGTCTTGAACGTCACGGAACATATGAGATGTTCTAAGAGCAGAAATTGGGATCTGAGGCTCGTGCCCGTGTTGTTGAAAATATGCCCTAGAGGCAATAAATAAAGTGTTTATTATTATATTTCCTTGTTCATGATAATCGTTTATTATCCATGATATAATTGTATTGATTGGAAACACATTACATGTGTGGATAAATAGACAACACTTTGTCCCTAGTATGCCTCTAGTGAACTAGCTCGTTGGTCAAAGATGGTCAAGGTTTCCTAGCCATTGACATGTGATTTCATTTGATAATGGGATCACACCATTAGGAGAATCATGTGATGGACAAGACCCAAACTACAAATGTAGCATATGATCGTGTCAGTTTATTGCTACTGTTTTCTGCATGTCAAGTATCTGTTCCTATGACCATGATATCATGCAACTCACGGACACCGTAAGAGTGCCTTGTGTGTATCAAATGTCGCAACGTAACTGGGTGACTATAAAGGTGCTCTATAGGTATCTCTGAGGGTGTCTGTTGGGTTGCCATGGATCAAGACTGGGATTTGTTACTCTGTTTGACGGAGAGGTATCTCAGGGCCCACTCGGTAATACAACATCACAATAAGCCTTGCAAGCAATGTGACTAATTGTTAGTCATGGGATCTTGTATTATGGAATGAGGAAAGAGACTTGCCGGTAACGAGGTTGAACTGGGTATGGACATACCGACGATCGAATCTTGGGCAAGTAACATACCGAAGAACGAAGGGAACATCATACGGGATTAACAGAATCCTTGACATAGAGGTTCGACTGATAAAGATCTTCATAGAATATGTAGGAACCAATATGGGCATCCATCTCCCGCTATTGGTCATTGACGATAGAGGTGTCTCGGTCAAGTCTACATAGTTCTCGAACCCGTAGAGTCTGCACACTTAAGGTTTGGTGACGTTTTGGTAGTGTAGAGTTATGCATGGTGGTGACCGAAGGTTGTTTGGAGTCCCGGATGAGATCCCGGACGTCACGAGGACCTCCGGAATGGTCTGGAGGTACAAATTGATATATATGAAGTCCTATTTTGGTCGCTGAAAAAGTTTCGGGCTCATCGGTAGTGTACCAGGAGTGCCGGTAGTGTACCGGGAGACCATCGGGAGTTGTATTTCGACCCAAGAGGCTACATGGGCTGTGGGAGAGTGAATACCAGCCCTTAGTGGGCTGGTGGAAGTCCCACACAAGGCCCATGCGGCTGGGAAGAAAAGCCCAAAGAGAAAAAGGTGGAAAAAGGCAAAAAGGCCAAAATAAGGAGGAGTCCTAGTCCTACTAGGATTGGAGGAGGAATCCTCCTCTCCTCTTGGTTCGGCTGAAGACTAGATGGCTTGGCCCTTGGGCCAAGCCTCCTCCTCTCTTCCTCTTATATATACTAGAGGTTTTAGGATTTCTGCACTAGATTTTCAGCCATGTGCTACCCGTTCCTCCAGTGCATAGTTTCTCCTCTAGATCAGTTTTTGGCACTGCTTAGGCGAAGCCCTGTCAGAATTGCTCCACCACCATCGCCGTGGCGCCGTCACGCTGCCGGATAACTCATCTACCTCTCCGATCCCTCTTGCTGGATCAAGAAGGCAGATATCGTCATGAAGTTGTACGTGTGCTGAACGCGGAGGTTTCGTCCGTTCAGTGCTTGATCGGGACGGATCGTGATTGGATCGTAGGACGCTCGACAATTTGGATCGCGAAGATGTTTGACTACACCAACCGCGTTTCTTAATGCTTCCTGATTAGCGATCTACAAGTTTCTGAAGATCCACTCTCCCTCTCCTATATGCTCATCACCATGGATAGGTCTTGCGTGAGCATAGGAAAGTTTTTGTTTCCCATGCGTTGTTCCCCAACAGTGGCATCATGAGCTAGGTATATGTGTAGATGAGATCTCGAGTAGAAAACAAAGAGTTTGTGGGCGTTGATGCTTAGATTGCTTCCTCCCTTGGTCGTGTTTTGGTTCAGTGGTATTGTGGGATGAAGCGGCCCGGACCAACATTACTCGTACGTGTAACATCCCAAAATTCCATTTTGAAATGTTATGAATATCGCTATGCATATATCATCATCATCATTGCTTGTATGTATGAAATAGTTGAAATGCTCCTTTTGACTTTCTGAAAGCCCCTTCCTATTTTTTCCCATGTTGCTTTCACCCATTTGAAATTCTTGGTAAAAAGTTCAAATAAGAGAGGAGGAACATGACACTCTACACCAGGACCTAATTGGTGATTTATTTGAACAATAAAAATAACCAGGAGTTATTTTGAAAATATTTGCAAAAGAATTTAAAAACAATTAGGCCATTTTGAAAATAATATTTTTTCAAAGTGTTCAAATAACAGAATACAAATGTTCATTAAATGGCATATTTTATTCTGTTAATTTTCATATATAATACTCCTATTTTTGGAACTAGATTATTTGCATTAAAGGCTTTTGATTGTCTCCGTTTATTAAAAAGGAAAGTTTTTATAACGGATCGGGCCGGCCCACCTCTATTAATGACGAATCCCCTAAATCCCGGTCGACCGACAGCTTTGCCCCGCGCTCCCTCTCACTGATAGCGGGACCCACCCGTCCAATCCCGTACGCGCCGTGGTCGCCTCCTTCCTCCCGCACGCGCCGCCGCCGCCGAGATTCCTCCTCATCGGGATCCTCTTCTCCTTCCTTCCCCGACCCCCTCTCCGGACCTATATAAGAGCGCCTCTCCCCCGCATACATTCCCCCCCCCCCCCGAGCCCCCTCTCTCCCCTCGCCAGAGCCTTGCCACGAACTCGCCGGAGTTCCCTGCAACTCCCGAAGCTCCCCACCATCGTGCCCATCGCTCCACTCCTCCCCTCGCCCCTCCGACCCCACCACCCGTCGCCGGACGTCCGCCGTCGTCACCTGAGCTCCTCCGTCGCCTCCCTCGACCACCGGAGCTCCTCGCCGACGTCCTCGCCGCTTCGGACCACCGGAGATCCCCTCGCCGGCGACCCCATCCACAGTGAGCCTCCCCCATCCATCCGATCTAGATCCAACGGCCACGATTAGAAGATTTAATTTCATGAACCGTTTTTCTCTTCCGTTCGGTCGACCACTCGAATCACCTGCACACGCACGCTAGCAGCCAATAGGATCTTGCCACGTAGCCCCTGGCCGACCGTTAGTTAGTTTTTCTTTTCAGTTTTGTTTTTCAGAAAACAGATTGTATTCCAAATTTGTTTTGTTTATATCTTTTAATCTGTTAAATTTTTTGAGTTAATTCTTTTTGAAATAGCTCACATTTTTCATGTAGTTTCACCCTGTAGTTTTAGATTTTAAATTTGAACTCTAAAATTTGAATTTAATCAAATTTGCTCAAATCATTCAAATCTGAATAACTAGAGTTTAAAAATAGATTTTGATATGAATCTTTTTGCTACTGCTTGTTATTAGTTAGTACTAGCAGATTACTTAGTTTGAGGATTTTTAGAAAATGATTTTGATTAGTGTTCTAGCTATAAACAGTATCTGCCTAGTATTATAGTATAGTTTTATTTACTTAGTTTTAGTTAGTTTAAATTAGATTTAGTTTTAATTTGATTTAGTAGGTTCTGTTGCTTGAACATTTAGTGTTTTACTTACTGTTAATAAAAATATAAATTTTGCTTAGTTTGTTTCTTTATTTATATAGGAATCACAACTCCTTTTCCATTAGGTTTAATTTGATTAAAACAACTAGTTAGTAATAGTTTTTCTTCAACAAAGTTTTATATAATTTAATTCTGTATTCTAAGACAAGTTTTTAGTAATTTCTTCTATGTTAAGATAATGTTATATTAATAAATAATAAGTTTTGTTTTGCTGTTTTGTTAGTAAAACTATAGTTGATTCATATAGTGTTTATCAAAACTTTTAAAAACTTTACTAAAGATTTTCTTAACAAAACTTTAAATTGATTTTTTTGTGTTTATTTAATAAAATATTTTATTGTTTTCTTGCTATCAACTATTGTTTTGGATTATACAAATGGTTTCATTATGTTAGTAGTGTTTTATCAATCATCTTTTAGAAAACAAAACTTTGTGTGCTTTCTTTCCTTGTGATTGTGCATTGTTTGTCTTGAGTGATTCTAATTCCTTACTGATTTTGTGAGTTACAATATTTTGTTGTATGCTTATTGAGTGCTTGTTTGCTTCGTTAGATTATCCGGAGTGCGAAGCTTGTTACTTAGAGTCACTCACGTACGAAGATCATGTTTTACCCATGTTTTATATGCATTAGTTCTACCATCTCCCCAATTGTATGCAAGATAGGTTAGTTGGAAACTTGGTTACATTGTTGTAGTATCATGTGGTAGGTACCCCCTCAACCCCTTTGACAACTTTGGCCTCGGGAAACGTTAAATTTGTTTTGCTATGCTGTTAGTAGACGGGGTGGGTTGTGTGATTCATGAGAGTTGTGAGTTAATAACTTCAAGACCTACATAACGATCAAGACTTCAAGACTCCGAGTTTTCAACTTACCTCTGGGTGTATGATGGTTGAACGGCACCCTGGAGAAACCAGTGGATTTGCCTAGGTGTTGCTGGAGATGGCCAGTATTCACGCGGAAAGGTCCACCCAGGCACAAAGAGATGGATGGATGCTTCAAGACCCAAGGCTTAACTGCACAGCCACAAGTCATTATGGGCTCTGGCTTGGTTGGATATCGTAGTGACCCTGGACAGGCGGTGCTACGAGATGTAGAAGAACGGTAGGAAAGGATGGGCACTGACAGAGTCGCAGGGAAACCCTTTGGAAGACCATGTTTTGGCCATCCGTTTCTCAAACACCCTGAAGTGCGAGAAATCAAACGGAGGAGACCAAATTTTGTGGGGAACGTGTGCAAAACTCTGCAGGGTACTCAAACCTAATCGATTAGCCGTGTCCACGGTCATGGACGATTTGAGCCAAAGGAACTGAAACTTCCGGAACTCTCAACACAATTAATATGATGATGTGGGTATTAATAACTTGGGTATGAGAATTGGTTGGTGGAACCATCTCATTAATAAACCAACTTAGTAATAATTTTTGCTTAGCCCTTCTCTTGATGTAGGAAAAACTTGGCTTTACGCAAAAACTACCACCCCACCTACCATATATGCATGTAGGCTAGATGATTATCTTTTCACCCCTCTCTTGTGACTTTGCCGGCATATTCCATATGCTGACCTACACGGCTGCAACGTATCATGTTGTAGAGTACTTTTCCGACCAGGAGTGAGGACACATTCTATGCTCGGTGAGATGCCCTTGGAGTCAGATGGACTCATCTACCTTCGACGCTTCCGCAAGACTTAGTTATTCTCATGAGTTGGCCTTCGGACACTTTATTGTAATGATTATTGTAATAAAGGACTCGATATGAGATTTCGTTAATATACTGTTGTGTGATTTACCTTTGATATATACATTGATGTACCGTGTGTGTACCAGCATGATCTTGGGATGGTACGGAAACACCGGAGATTTGACCTTTTAGGTCGAGTCGCTACAGAAATGGTATCAGAGCACACGCTGACCGTAGGACGTAACCTCTATGATTGGAAAGCCTTAGGATTGTTTATCTTTGTCTTTAAAATTCTTATACTCTCATCTACTCGTTTCTGACTTCTCTCCGATTATTTCAAAATTTATTGATGGCCACCTTCATCCCAGTGTTGATCACGGAGTTTTGCCAGCCTGACGCAACGATGCCCTTTGGTAAGGAGCTGATGAGGATCGTCAGGGACGTGAGGATTGCTTTGCCGAGCATCACTGGGACTCCTATCATGTCCTTTCCACAAGATGGATGCTACAGGATCGAGGTGCACATCCCAGGGAAGACCTTTGGGAATCGGAAGGAACCCATCGACTTCAAGTTTGTGGCACCCAGTTGGATACTTGGGAGAGACATGGCCATTCATCGTGCCCTTGGACATATTCAGAAGGAATACAAAGGTGGAACCATTTCACCAGGACTCAGCGTGGTTTGTCGCAGAGATGCCAATGGGAACATCATAACCCCTCCCACCGCAGACAGCACCATTTCCTATATCTAGACCCTGGAGACTCACATCAGGACTCTGGAGCTTCGATTTCATGCTGATACGAAGACAATAAAGAATCTGATGAACCGCGAGCTGGACCTTAAGGCTGACCTGCGGGAAGCCAACTATGAACATGAGCATGAAGTGAAGGACTTCCTAGAGAGGATCGATGAGCAGAATACTCGCATCGCAACTCTGGAGGAGCAGCTGGACATGGGGGAAAATCTTCACCCCGAAGGAGACATGGCACCTTTCATCAGCGACGATGATGATTATGAGGAGAGCACCACCGGAGGACCCACGACTATGTACTTCTGAGGAAAACTATAGTCATGCCCTCCATGTATCTTTTATTTTTCAATGTTAAAAGCATAGATCGATGTTTAGTTTGATTGAGTCTTGTATTCCGATGTTTGAACTTGAGTTGAATTAATGAATGAGTGTTTGGTGTGACATGTTTGTTGCATTGCATATGGGTAGTGAATTTTTCCTTTTAGTCCCTTGTTCTATTCTAATCCTCATCCCTCTGAAAACAGTAAGATGCCTCCACGACGTGAGTCCGACTTCACCTCCCGCCGGAACTCACCCAACTTCTTCAGCAGTAGAATGCACTGATGCAGCTATTGATCCAGAATCAGACCAACAACCAGAACAACAACCACCATCATCCACCTCAGGCTGACAATCTCACCTGTTTTCTGAGGTTGAACCCTCCAACTTTCTCCAGCAGCACTGAGCCCATTGTGGCAGATGACTGGCTCCGTAAGATGGAGAGAGAACTCGTCACCGCTGGATGTACTGATGCTGAGAAATTGCGCTTTGCCGCACATCAACTAGAAGGACCAGCAGCTTCATGGTGGGAGAACTACACCACCACATATCCTATTGCTGATATAACTTGGGAGCAATTCAAGCAAGCTTTCCGCACCGCACATGTTTTAGATGGAGCTATGAGTCTGAAGAAGTGCGAGTTTCGCAACTTGCGCCAAGGAAATCGCTCCGTGGCCCAGTACGTGGACGACTTCGGCACATTGGCACGTTATGCACCAGGGGACGTGGCCGATGATGTGGCCAAGAAAGAGAAGTTTCTAGAAGGACTCAACGATGAGTTGAGCATGCAGCTGGTAGTGGCTACCTTCAACAACTACCAAGAGCTGGTGGACAAGGCCCTCATCTTGGAGGGAAAGCAGCAGCAAATTGAGAACCGTAAGAGGAAGTATACTCAGGGGAATTTTAACTCTGGAGCTCAGCAGAAGCCCCGCTACTCCCCGTACTCAGGGAATACCGGATCAGGGGCCGGTAAGTTTGGAAGGCACACTCATGTCGTGCACAACCATGGAGGCCACAACCATGGAGGAAATGGGAATGCTCGTCCCAACCATGGCAACTTCAAGACTGACAATGGGAATGGGAACAACAACCAGCACCGTCACGCTCCTACTCAAAAGGATCTGAGCCACATCACCTATTTCAAGTGCCATAAGACAGGGCACTATGCTACTGAATGTCCCCAGAGCAAGCAGGGAAATGGAAACGGCAACTCCGCATCCAAGAAGCCAAATCCGTTTCCTCGTACACAGGTGAACCACCTCGATGTGGAAGAAGTCTATGATCAACCCGAGACTGTGGTTGGTAAGTTTTTATTGCATTCACGTCCAGTTACAGTACTTTTTGATTCAGGTGCAACTCATTCATTCATATCAAGGGTAGTTGTGGATAAGTATGGTTTGCCCACCAAAACCCTTAGTCAGCCCATTAAGGTCAGTTCCCCAGGAGGTATGATGATGGCAGGGATAGGATGCCATGCCCTGAAACTTCACATAGGAAACCATGTTTTTCCCACCGACCTCATCGTCTTAGAATCCTAGGGATTGGATGTAATCCTAGGCATGGATTGGATGACCAAGTATGAAGGAAATCTTGATTGCCCTAGCAAGTCTGTTTCACTCACCACCCCGGAGAACAAGAGGATTAAGTATGTATCCCGACGCACACGTATGAGTGCTCGGTTAAATTCCCTCACGGGAGTTGTTCAGGAGGAAGTACCTGTGGTAAAGGACTTTCCGGATGTATTTCCGGAGGAATTACCAGGCATGCCACCAGATGGGGAGATTGAGTTCCTAATAGAGCTACAACCAGGGACAGCCCCAATTTCCAAGAGACCCTATCGTATGCCCGCAAATGATCTGTTGGAAATCAAGAAGCAAATTAAGGAGTTATTGGACAAAGGGTATATTCGCCCAAGTTCTTCACCTTGGGGAGCCCCAGTTCTTTTGGTGGAGAAGAAGGATAAAACCTTGAGAATGGTAGTCGATTATCGTGCCTTGAACGAGGTGACTATCAAGAACAAGTACCCTCTACCAATGATTAATGACCTGTTTGATCAGCTAGTAGGCACCAAAGTATTCTCCAAGATCGATCTTCGATCAGGGTATCACCAACTGAAGATTCGTGAACAGGATATACCCAAAACTGCTTTCACCACAAGGTATGGCTTGTATGAGTATACTGTCATGTCCTTTGGTTTGACTAATGCTCCTGCCTACTTCATGAATTTGATGAACAAAGTGTTTATGGAATATTTGGACAAGTTTGTCGTGGTGTTCATCGATGACATTTTGATATTCTCCAAGAACGAGGAAGAACACAAGGAACATTTGTGTTTAGTTCTGGAGAAGCTGAGAGAGCATCAGTTATATGCCAAGTTCAGCAAATGTGAATTTTGGCTGACGGAAGTCGGATTCCTTGGACATGTTATTTCCGGAGATGGAATAGCAGTGGACCCCGCTAAGGTTGAAGCCGTCACCGAGTGGAAATCACCCACCTCAGTTAAGGAGATCCGCAGTTTCCTCGGACTTGCCGGATATTGCCGGAGATTCATTGAGAATTTCTCAAAGATTGCCAAGCCCATGACGGAGTTGTTAAAGAAAGAGTCTAAGTATATTTGGACTGAGGAATGTGAAGCCAGTTTCCAGGAGTTGAAGAAATGTTTGGTCACAGCCCCAGTGTTGATTTTGCCCAATATTCGGAAGGATTTCCAGGTTTATTGTGATGCTTCACATCAAGGACTTGGAGGAGTACTCATGCAAGATGGAAAGGTTGTAGCCTATGCTTCCAGACAACAACAACCTCATGAGTTGAATTATGCCACCCATGATTTGGAACTAGCAACCGTAGTGCATGCACTCAAGACCTGGAGACATTTCCTTATCGTAAATAGTTGTGATGTCTACACCGACCATAAGAGCCTGAAATATATCTTCACGTAGAAAGAATTGAACCTCAGACAGAGGAGATGGTTAGAGTTAATCAAGGACTATGACATGAGATTACACTACCATCCAGGTAAGGCAAATGTTGTCGCAGATGCCTTGAGTTGGAAAACTTATGTAAACACACTCACAACGGGAGGATTACCCCAAGAGTTAGCCGATGATCTCAGAGAGCTCCGGCTAGAGATAGTTCCAAGAGGATATGTTGCCACACTGGAAATCCAGTCCACCTTGACCAAAAGAATTCGAGAAGCCCAGAAATCGGACAAGGAGATAGCTGAGATAAAGCAGAGAATGGAAGATGGTAAAGCTAAAGGTTTTCGTGAGGATGAACAGGGAACTCTGTGG
Source organism: Hordeum marinum (assembly GCA_022496015.1). NCBI lineage: Eukaryota > Viridiplantae > Streptophyta > Magnoliopsida > Poales > Poaceae > Hordeum > Hordeum marinum. The sequence goes on from CM039676.1 coordinate 449,093,308, forward strand.
TTTGAGAACCGCATCTATGTGCCCAATGACCCAAAGCTCAGGAAGTTGATACTTCAGGAATCCCACGATTCACCTTACTCGATACACCCAGGCAACACCAAGATGTACCTGGATTTGAAGGAATATTATTGGTGGACAGGTATGAAGAAGGATATTGCAGAACACGTTGCCATATGTGATGTTTGTCAGCGAGTAAAAGCAGAACATCAGAAACCAGCAGGGTTACTCCAACCTTTGCCGATACCCGAGTGGAAATGGGAAAAGCTTGGTATGGATTTCATCACAGGATTGCCCAGGACCCGTTCAGGTTATGATTCCATCTGGGTAGTGGTAGATCGCTTGACCAAGGTGGCTCATTTCATTCCAGTGAAGACCACCTATACCAGTGCTAAGTTAGCCAAGATATACATGACCAGGATCGTGTGTCTGCATGGAGTTCCAAGGAGTATCGTGTCAGATAGAGGAACACAATTTACCTCAAAGTTTTGGCATCAGTTACATGAAACTTTGGGTACGAGACTGGAGTTCAGTACAGCTTTTCATCCGCAGACCGATGGACAGACTGAGAGAGTCAACCAGATTCTAGAAGACATGTTGAGAGCTTGTGCACTAGACTATGGGTCTAGTTGGGATGACAACTTACCTTACGCAGAACTCTCATACAACAACAGTTATCAGACCAGTCTGAAGATGGCCCCTTTCGAAGCTTTATACGGAAGGAGGTGCAGAACACCATTGACGTGGGATGGTGTTGGAGACCGACAACTTTTTGGTCCCGACCTTATCCGAGATTCTGAAGAGAAAGTCAAGCTGATTCGTGACAGACTCAAGATAGCTCAATCTCGATAGAAGAGCTATGCTGACAACAAATGCAAGGAAGTGATGTATGAAGTGGGAGACCAGGCATATCTTCGTGTGTCCCCACTTCGAGGAATCAAGAGGTTTGGTGTTAAAGGAAAGTTAGCACCCAGATTCATAGGCCCCTACAAAATCCTTGAACATAGAGGCGAAGTTGCATACAAGCTGGAATTGCCGGAAGGATTGTCCGGAGTTCATGATCTGTTCCATGTGTCCTAGATGAAGAAATGCCATGCTGAGATGGATGATATCCCTTTGAGAGACACCGTGTCCCGAGAGCCCATACAACTTGACAGTGATCTGACCTACGAGGAGAAGCCTGTCAGAATCCTCGAGACTGCCAACAGAGTTACCCGTAGCAAGATCATCAAGTTCTGTATGGTTTTGTGGAGTCGCCACACCGAGGAAGAAGCCACCTGGGAACGTGAAGAAGATCTTCGTAGAGACCACCCGCACCTATTTTCTAGCCAACCCGAATCTCGAGGGCGAGATTCATCTTAAGGTGGGTAGGTTTATAACATCCCAAAATTCTATTTTGGAATGTTATGAATATAGCTATGCATCTATCATCATCATTGCTTGTATATATGAAATAGTTGAAATGCTCCTTTTGACTTTCTGAAAGCCCCTTCCTGTTTTTCCCCATGTTGCTTTCACCCATTTGAAATTCTTGGTAAAAAGTTCAAATAAGAGAGGAGGAACATGACACTCCACACCAGGACCTAATTGGTGATTTATTTGAACAATAAAAATAACCAGGAGGTATTTTGAAAATATTTGCAAAAGGATTTAAAAACAATTAGGCCATTCTGAAAATAATATTTTTCCAAAGTGTCCAAATAAGTGAATAAAAATGTTCATTAAATGGCATATTTTATTATGTTAATTTTCATATATAATACTCCTATTTTTGGAACTAGATTATTTGCATTAAAGGCTTTTGATTGTCTCTATTTATTAAAAAGGAAAGTTTTTATAACGGATCGGGCCGGCCCACCTCTATTAATGCCGAATCCCCTAAATCCCGGCCGACCGATAGCTCTGCCCCGCGCTCCCTCTCACTAACAGTGGGACCCACCCGTCCGATCCCGCACGTGCCGCGGTCGCCTCCTTCCTCCCGCACGCGCCGCCGCCGCCGAGATTCCTCCTCGCCGGGATCCCCTCCTCCTTCCTTCCCCGACCCCCTCTCCGGCCCTATATAAGAGCGCCTCTCCCCCGCATCCATTCCCCCCCGAGCCCCCTCTCTCCCCTTGCCAGAGCCTTGCCACGAACTCGCCGGAGTTCCCTGCCACTCCCGAAGCTCACCACCACCGTGCCCGTCGCTCCACTCCTCCCCTCGCCCCTCCGACCCCACCACCCGTCGCCGGACGTCCGCCGCTGTCACCTGAGCCCCTCTGTCGCCTACCTCAACCACCTGAGCTCCTCGCTGACGTCCTCGCCGCTTCGGACCGCCGGAGATCCCCTCGCCGGCGATCCCATCCACGGTGAGCCTCCCCCATCCATCCGATCTGGATCCGACGACCACGATTAGAAGATTTAATTTCACGAACCGTTTTTCTCTTCCGTTCGGTCGACTGCTCGAATTACCCGCACACGCACGCTAGCAGCCAATAGGATCTTTCCACGTAGCCCCTGGCCGACCGTTAGTTAGTTTTTCTTTTTGGTTTTGTTTTTGAGAAAACAGATTGTATTCCAAATTTGTTTTGTTTATATCTTTTAATCTGTTACATGTTTTGAGTTAATTCTTTTTGCAATAGCTCACATTTTTCATGTAGTTTCACCCTATAGTTTTAGATTTTAAATTTGAACTCCAAAATTTGAATTTAATCAAATTTGCTCAAATCATTCAAATATGAATAACTAGAGTTTAAAAATAGATTTTGATATGAATCTTTTTGCTACTGCTTCGTATTAGTTAGTACTAGCAGATTGCTTAGTTTGAGGATTTTTAGAATGATTTTGATTAGTGTTCTAGCTATAAACAGAATCTGCCTAGTATTATAGTATAGTTTATTTACTTAGTTTTAGTTAGTTTAAATTAGATTTAGTTTTAATTTGATTTAGTAGGTTCTGTTGCTTGAACATTTAGTGTTTTACTTACTGTTAATAAAAATATAAATTTTGCTTAGTTTGTTTCTTTATTTATATAGGAATCACAACTCCTTTTCCATTAGGTTTAATTTGATTAAAACAACTAGTTAGTAATAGTTTTTCTTTCAACAAAGTTTTATATAATTTAATTCTGTATTCTAAGACAAGTTTTTAGTAATTTATTCTCTGTTAAGATAATGTTATATTAATAAATAATAAGTTTTGTTTTGCTGTTTTGTTAGTAAAACTATAGTTGATTCATATAGTGTTTATCAAAACTTTTAAAAACTTTACTAAAGATTTTCTTAACAAAACTTTAAATTGATTTTTTTCCAGTTTATTTAATAAAATATTTTATTGTTTTCTTGCTATCAACTATTGTTTTGGATTATACAAATGGTTTCATTATGTTAGTAGTGTTTTATCAATCATCTTTTGGAAACAAAACTTTGTGTGTTTTCTTTCCTTGTGATTGTGCATTGTTTGTCTTGAGTGATTCTAATTCCTTACTGATTTTGTGAGTTACAATATTTTGTTGTATGCTTATTGAGTGCTTGTTTGCTTCGTTAGATTATCCGGAGTGCGAAGCTTGTTACTTAGAGTCACTCACGTACGAAGATCATCAATCAGGCAAGTCACCTTGATCATGTTTTACCCATGTTTTATATGCATTATTTCTACCATCTCCCCAATTGCATGCAAGATAGGTTAGTTGGAAACTTGGTTACATTGTTGTAGTATCATGTGGTAGGTACCCCCTCAACCCCTTTGACAACTTTGGCCCCGGGAAACGTTAAATTTGTTTTGCTATGCTGTTAGTAGACGGGGTGGGTTGTGTGATTCACGAGAGTTGTGAGTTAATAACTTCAAGACCTACATAATGATCAAGACTTCAAGACTCCGAGTTTTCAACTTACCTCTGGGTGGATGATGGTTGAACGGCACCCTGGAGAAACCAATGGATTTGCCTAGGTGTTGCTGGAGATGGCTAGTATTCACGCGGAAAGGTCCACCCAGGCACAAAGAGATGGATGGATGCTTCAAGACCCAAGGCTTACCTGCACAGCCACAAGTCATTATGGGCTCTGGCTTGGTTGGATATCGTAGTGACCCTGGACAGGCGGGGCTACGAGATGTAGAAGAACGGTAGGAAAGGATGGGCACCGACAGAGTCACAGGGAAACCCTTTGGAAGACCATGTTTTGGCCATCCGTTTCTCAAACACCCTGAAGTGCGAGAAATCAAACGGAAGCGACCAAATCTTGTGGGGAACGTGTGCAAAACTCTGCAGAGTACTCAAACCTAATCGATTAGCCGTGTCCACGGTCATGGACGACTTGAGCCAAAGGAACTGAAACTTCCGGAACTCTCAACACAATTAATATGATGATGTGGGTATTAATAACTTGGGTATGAGAATTGGTTGGTGGAACCATCTCATTAATCAACCAACTTAGTAATAATGTTTTCTTAGCCCTTCTCTTGATGTAGGAAAAACTTGGCTTTACGCAAAAACTACCACCCCACCTCCCATATATGCATGTAGACTAGATGATTATATTTTCACCCCTCTCTTGTGACTTTGCCAGCATATTCCATATGCTGACCTACACGGCTGCAACGTATCATGTTGCAGAGTACTTTTCCGACCAGGAGTGAGGACACGTTCTACGCTCGGTGAGATGCCCTTGGAGTCAGATGGACTCATCTACCTTCGACGCTTCCGCAAGACCTAGTTATTCTCATGAGTTGGCCTTCGGCCACTTTATTGTAATGATTATTGTAATAAAGGACTCGATATGAGATTTTGTTAATATAATGCTGTTTGATTTACCTTTGATATATACATTGATGTACCATGTGTGTACCAGCATGATCTTGGGTTGGTACGGAACACCGGAGATTCGACCTTTCAGGTTGGGTCGCTACAATATGCTTACGAGAGACTGGTTCCCTCAACTACAACTTGTTACAAAAGATGGCTAGCAGCTGGTAGTTTCTCCTACTTTAGTTGGATCGGATTTGACAAAGGCGGCCCTTGAGAAGGTTGAAAAGCAACTTATGTATCATCGTTGTGGTTTATGCGTAGGTGAGAATTGTTCTTGCTAGATACCCGTAGCAGCCACGTAAAACATGCAACAACAATTAGAGGACGTATAACTTGTTTTTGCAGGGTATGTTGTGATGTGATATGGCTAATTACATGATGTAATATATGTGATGCATGAGATGATCACGTGTTGTATAGAATATCACGACTTCCATGTCGATGAGTACGGCAATCGGCAGGAGCCATAGGGTTGTCTTTAATTATTGTATGACATGCGTGTCAATCATTAAGCGCTATGTAATGCTTTACTTTATCGCTAAACGGTAGCAATAGTAGTACAAGCATGATGGGCGCGAAAACCCCAATGGCGACACGTTGATGGAGATCAAGATGATGGAGATCATGGTGTCGTGTCGGTGATGATGGAGATCATGTCGGTGCTTTCAAGATGGAGATCAAAAGCACAAGTTCATGGCCATATCATGTCACTTATGATTTGCATGTGATGTTAATCCTTTTATGCACCTTGTTTTGCATAGGACGACGATAGCATTATAAGGTGATCCCTCACTTAAATTTCAATATGAATTGTGTTCTCCCCGAGTGTGCATCGTTGTGAAAGTTCATCGTGTCGAGACACCACATGATGATTGGGTGTGATAGACTCTACGTTCACATACAACGGGTGCAAGCCAATGTTGCACATGCAGAACACTCGGTTTAAACTTGACGAGCCTAGCATGTACAGACATGGCCTCGGAACTCAAGAGACCGAAAGGTCTTACATGAGTCATATAGTAGATATGATCAACATGATGATGTTCACCATTGAAACCACCTCAACTCACGTGATGATCGAACTTGAGTTGGTGAATTTGGATCATGTGACACTCAGATGACCTAATGAATGTCAATTTGAGTGGGAGCTTTAGTAATTTGATTAACTAAACTCATTATCTTGAACAATAGTCTAAGTAACCTTTGCATATTTATGTTGTAGATCAATGGCTCGCGCAGTAGCACCCCTGAATTTTAATGCGGTCCTAGAGACAGCTAAGTTGAAAGATGATGGAAGTAACTTTGTTGACTGGGCCCGTAATCTGAGGATTATCCTCACGGCTTCCCAGAAATCATATCTCCTTGATGCACCACTTGGTGACCATCCAGAAGACATGTCATCCAAAGACGTTAAGAACGCTTGGGAGGCACGTTCTAGAGATTACTCAATAGTTCAGTGTGCAATGTTGTATGGCTTACAACCGGGACATCAAAGACATTTTGAACGTCATGGAGCATATGAGATGTTCCAGGAGTTGAAGTTTATCTTTCAGAAGAATGCCCGAATCGAGAGGTATGAGACCGCCGATAAGTTCTATGCTTGCAAGATGGAGGAGAACGGGTCTATCAGTGAACATATACTCAGAATGTCTGGGTATTCGACTCGTCTAGCGGAGTTGGGAATTACCCTTCGCCAGAGGCGATCACTAACAGAGTTCTTCAATCACTGACACCTAGTTACAAGAGCTTTGTGATGAACTATAACATGCACGGGATGAACAAGTCAGTCGCCGAGTTGTTTGCGATGCTAAAAGTCGCTGAGTCTAAAATCCAGAAAGAACATCAAGTGTTGATGGTCAATAAAACCACTAGTTTCAAGAATAATGGCAAGGGCAAGGGCAAGGGCAAGAAGGGTAAAACCAAGAAGGATGGCAAAGCAGTTGCTACTCCTATAAAGAAGCCCAAGCATGGACCCAAGCCAGAAGCTGAGTGCTTTCATTGCAAGGGAACTGGTCACTGGAAGCGGAACTGCCCCAAGTACCTGGATGACATGAAGGCGGCCAACGATAAACAAGGTATATATTATATACATGTTATTGATGTGTACTGTCAGGGATATACCCCACGGTATGACCCGGCCAGGCGACTCACAGGAGACCCGTTAAGGACATGACATCTCATAAATGACCCGGCTGGCGGACTGTAGATGACCAAGGCCCAAGACCCGGGGGGTGAGCTGGCGCCAGGCGGCTCACGAGATAAGACCCGGTGGGTGAGCCGGCGCCTGGCGGCCCACGAGATAAGACCCGGTGGGTGAGCCAGCGCCAGGCGACTCACAAGAGAAGGCCCACAAGAGAAGGCCCGAAGAGAGAAGGATTCCATTAAAGAAAATAAGACCCGGAGTAGGATTCGTGATGAGTCCTACTCCTACTCCTAGTAGGACTCTATTTGTAAGCCTACCCTCTCCACTTATATAAGGAGGGGTAGAGCACCCCTAGAGGGACAGATTCTCAAGAGACACAAGTCTACAAGTTTAGACAACACAAGTTTAGGGATAGACAGATTAGAGGCTCTTGTGATTAGAGGTAGCGATTAGCAACCTTGGAACCGAGAGATCTTCATCATCATCAATACCAGACAAGCAGGACGTAGGCTTTTACCTCGACTTGAGGGGCCAAACCTGGGTAAAACTTCGTGTCTTCTCGATTCCAATCAACCCCTTCAAGCCGCCACGTAGTTGCGTTTGCCCCGAACCTAAGTCCGTTAACCCGGACATCTGCCGTGACAAAACCACGACAGTTGGCGCCCACCGTGCGGCCTCACGCATGGTGGTGTTGTGTTCTTGAAGGAAGCTCTCCCGGGAATCGAAGAGCACGCGATTGACCTGACGAAGAAGAACCAACGTCGAAGGATCTACATCGACTTGTAATTCACCGGTCCATATCACCAGACAAAGAAAAATCAAAGGATCTATGGTCGTTTTTGTTAGTCAAAATCCAAAGAATTAGAAGCTGCGCGCGTGGAGGACTACAAGGCTAAAAAGAAACAATCATCCAAAGTCTCGCCTCCGAAGAAAGTTTGCCGGTTCATGCAGCACAAATTCAGAAACAATCACATACCAGATGCAGTCATAAGAAACCACAAACAAAAGGAAAGAAAGGTAGTTCCTCTACTCTGAGATGATTGGGGGTGCACACGGAGGTGGATACATCGAGGCGCTGAGCCGGCCACGACCTGGAAACGAATTCAGCCGCCGTTGTCACACAGCTCAGCTGGTCCCCAACCCGTTCCCGATCGGGTGTGAATCCGATGCGGACTGAGCCCTTCTCGTGTGCCTACAAGTCCTCTCCGAGCCGGCTTTACCTCTACCACGCCCCTGCGAGTCCGAGCCAGGCCAGTTTCGCCTCCACCACCATGGATTCATCGCCGCGCCTACCCGTTGCGCCAGCTCGCCACTGCACCTATAACTCGGCCCACCCTCGCTCCACCTTGAGCAGCCTTGAGCAGCCCTGCGCGCCCCACCACGCTCCGGCGTTCATGCTCCGCCGCTGTGTGACTGTCCGCCGGCTCCGCTTCCGGCTCTGCTTCCGCCCGCCCCCTCGGCTGCCCGACCGAGCTCCGGCGGCTCGCTGCCCTGCGCGCCCCGCCACGCTCCGACAGCTCGACACCCCGCCGCTCCTCCCATCTCAGCCGTGCATCCGCCCACCACTACCGTATCCGCCACACTCCACCGCTATGACGGCACCTGCGAGCTCATGGCCACTTCCGGCCTCTGCTATCACCGCGGCGCGCCCGGCCAACACGAGCCGGCTCCGCCTCTGCCACATCTCTACCTCCCTGGCTCGGCCCTCCCTCTACAGTTGCGCATCGCCGCTGGCTCTGCCTCGCCAGTTCCCCTGCGCCTACCGGCCCGATGCCCCGTCGGGCTCGGTTGGATGGATATGAGACATGGGGGAGCCGGTTAAGAAAAGTTGAGCCGGTAAAAAAAAAGAGGGTGATTTGCAAACGCTATATACGGATCATCCGTCGGCCCGAAGAATCAGGTGAAATCCCTCTGGTCTATTTTTATTGATGTATTTTCTTTCTTTCGAGGACAATTACTCCGGCTCTTGTCATATATCTTATGCAGGAAAATTATTCATGTGCCATTATACCTCGGAGATGGAGTGCATGCTGTTGTCTTTGTGTCACAGTGCTCAACGGGCACTTATGAGCCACCCCCGCGGCCCGGTCTATGTCAATTTGCCGGTACCGCGCTCGCTCGCTAGTATGAGCCTCCTAATGGACGCGGCAAGCCGCCACATTCGCGATATGGTCTTCAACAACCACGCCATGGCCGTCTCTCACCGTTGCACTGGTTTACAGCGTTGTGGCTGATTCTCGCCACCACGTCGGCTTACAATGCCGTGACAGTCTCTCGCCGTTGCGCCGGATTACAACACCTTGCCGACTCTTGCCACCTGTGCCGGTTCTCAATATTATGGTCGTTTCTCATCCGTCGGCACCAGCTCACAAATACCGCGTCCGTTTCTCACAACAGATCTGGCTTACAATGCAGCGGTTGGTTTTTTACGTCTACATCAAAACATCGGTGCAGTGTTCATCGATATGAGCTGCCCAACGGACAGGCACACAAGTCGCCACCACTACAGTTTGATTCACTTCGACAAACAACCGGAACATTGACCGGATCATTGAAATAGTTCCTACGGGGTCATTTATAATCCGCCACGGACAACCTCAACTTTCGATGAAGATTCTCAAGCCGCCTCTTCGAGTCAACTTGAGACTCGGGGGCTACAGACATGGCAATATACATTTGGTTGTTTTCAATGAGAAGCCCGGATCTTTTGCCAAGATGAAATTTTCTGGCTCAACAAGTTTAAGTCGAAGTGGTTTGTGACCCGCCAAAGTTCTTCTCAGTCAATCTCGCCTTAGAGACCCTGAGCCGGTTCACAGAGTTGACGGCCAATCTCACTTTAGAGACCCTGAACTGGTGTCAATACAATAAGTTCTTCTCAGTCAATCTCGCTTTAGAGACCCTGAGCCGGTTCACAAAGTTGACGGCCAATCTCGCTTTAGAGACCCTGAACTACTGTAAGTTACACACTTAAGCTCTTATCAGTCAATCTCGCTTTAGAGACCCTGAGCCGGCTCACATAGTTGACGGCCAATCTCGCTTTAGAGACCCTGAACTGGTATGATGCATAGTTTGAGTACATTAAGCGTTGTTGCTGATGGAGGCTTCTTACCTTTGGTATAGCTTAAAAATTCCCCTAAGGCAACAACGTGTACATCAAATTCCAGTTGCTTATCAACTGCGGCCATCGAAGGGGGCTTCTTACCGATGGGTATCGCTTATCTCACCCTAATGGTCGGCTTTATGCCACTTCCGGTTACTTATTAACCGCGGTTGTCGAAGGGGGCTTCTTACCGACGGGTTCGCTTATCTCACCCTAACAACCGGCGTTCACGCCAAAAATAGTTGTGGAAGGAGGCTTCTTGCCCTTGGGTATAGCTTACATAAACCCTTCACACAGCCGGCTAGTACAATTACTAGTCGCGGCTGTCGAATGAATGCTTGCCATAAGGTATAGCTTACATAAAACCATCGGCAGCCGGCCCTATTCAACATTGGCGGATTGGAGGAGGCTTCTTGCCTTCGAGTATAGCTTACATCACCCTCCAACAGCAGGCTTTCTTGAGCTGCGGTTGTTAGTAGAGGCTTCTTACCTTTGGTATAGCTTACATAAACCTATTAACAACCGGTGTTGGAATACAATGGATAAAGTATTTGCTGTTAAAAGGAGGTTTTTTACCATCATGGTATAGTTTACATCACCCCTCATGCAGCCGGCTGTAGGCCGCTTCAAGTTCATCAACAGTCGCGGTTGTCGATAGAGGCTTCCTACCGTCAGGTATAGCTTACATATATCCTAAGACAACCGGCTCTTAAAAGAAATTATTTGCAAAGGGCGACTCATGTTACCCTGAAAAGTTGCTGGCTTTAGGCCGCTTCCAGCTCTTCATTAGCCACGGTTGTCAATGGAGGCTTCTTGCATTGGAGTACAACTCATATTACCCTATGACAGTCGGTCATCAACAGAGTTCATAAGACTCGGAGTCATGCTACTCCAGTTGACATCTCACTGGTGGATTATTCAAGGGGGGCTTCCCACCTCCAGATAAACATGCCGGCTTATAAAAGCCGGATCAGAGCAAGATTATGAGAAAGAAGCAATGTTATGAAAGGTTGAACATCTCCGGGTTGATCTTCTTCAAGCCGCCCTCACAACAATGCAGAATATATTCTGTCTTGTTTATTTTTTGCAGGTGTTATTTCTTAATATGAGCCGCCATTAAATATTTGGCAAAAGCAAATGGATCTTTTAATAGCCAACATGGCTGGATCTTCATGGTTATCATAACCAGTGTTCAAATGACTGGGGTTTTTTAAGCCAACTCGAAGAAATTTATTATTTTTCAAGAGTCACCCTATCAGATATAATGCCGTGTCATCTAATTGACCGGCTCTCGGATTTCTTCAATTGTCCTCTTTAGTAATCTACAACACTCATGGATTTCTCAAACTTATATTTGTCGGGTTGCACCGCAACCACGAGCAGTAATTTCATATGAAAGACAAAGGGATTATTCCAAGATATTCATTCCGGGTTATATTACAAACCACGGTCAAAGATTCATTCAAACAAATTGTGGTGAAGTCTTATTACTCTCACATAGTCCCGAGTCGCCGCAGGCAGACGACCCGGCACTTGGGGGCTACATTATTCAAGTCCAAGTTTATATCAATTATGCAAGTCCCATGTCGCTGCAAGCATGCACCACAGCACTTGGGGGCTAATGCAAGCCGGCTTTCAAATTATTACATTGTCAGTAAGATCCTATTATCTCAAAGAGATGACCCGTCCCTTCTATATTTTCTCAAGAATATGAGTCGACCTTTCTATATTTTTATAAGTCCCAGCCCAGTAAATTCTTACTGACCCAACACTTGGGGGCTACACCCGCCGAAGCTTTCTGATGAGCCGGCCCTTGGGAGCTACACAATCCAAAATGTTATTTGCAAAGCACCAAGTTATCATGGATAATCTTGGAACTTGGGGGGCTAGAGGTAATATGGACATATCAAAAACTTTTGAGGACAGTTTTCAAGATTTTAATTATGAAGTTGAGCTGTTAGACCTGGAGTCTTCAACACTTATGACCCGGTGTTATCAAAAGGTCATAACCCGTCAGATTTTATAAGCCGCCTTGTTTTACAACAATGGAAGTCCGGCTTTACATCAGATGGATTTTCATCCCAATATTTTTATCAAGTCATCTGGATTCTACTTATTTAAACCCGGAGTCACCAACGATAATGACCCGGCATCATCAATGATTATAACCCGGTGGAGATCACCCGCCAAAGAGCATTGGAAGCCAGCTCAATGGAATATGGGTATCCTATTCTCAATATTTTTCAAAAGGACATTGGCAATCAAGATTGTCAAGACGGTTCGTTCATATATAGAGAAGACCCGGATTCTTGAGAAGCCATTTTATAAGCCGGTCAAAGGAGCAAGCCGGCCACTTAACATATTTGCTATTCCTATTTCAGGAGGTTACCATGAATAAATTCAAGCTAACCTGGGGGCTAATGTCGGGGATATACCCCGCGGCATGACCCGGCCAGGCGACCCACAGGAGACCCGTTAAGGACATGACATCTCATAAATGACCCGGCTGGCGGACTGTAGATGACCAAGGCCCAAGACCCGGGGGGTGAGCCGGCGCCAAGCGGCTCATGAGATAAGACCCGGTGGGTGAGCCGACGCTAGGCGTCTCACGAGATAAGACCCGATGGGTGAGCCGGCCCACAAGAGAAGGCCCACAAGAGAAGGCCCGAAGAGAGAAGGATTCCATTAAAGGAAATAAGACCCGGAGTAGGATTCGTGATGAGTCCTAATCCTACTCCTAGTAGGACTCTATTTGTAAGCCTACCCTCTCCACTTATATAAGGAGGGGTAGAGCACCCCTAGAGGGACAGATTCTCAAGAGACATAAGTCTACAAGTTTAGACAACACAAGTTTAGAGATAGACAGATTAGAGGCTCTCGTGATTAGAGGTAGCGATTAGCACCCTTGTAACCGAGAGATCTTCATCATCATCAATACCAGACAAGTAGGACGTAGGCTTTTACCTCGACTTGAGGGGCCGAACCTGGGTAAAACTCCGTGTCTTCTTGATTCCAATCAACCCCTTCAAGCCGCCACGTAGTTGCGTTTGCCCCGAACCTAAGTCCGTTAACCCGGACATCTGCCATGACAAAACCACGACATGTACCTTACTAGCTCTTGTTATAGTGCCTGGGTATTTGATACCGGTTCGGTTGCTCATATTTGCAACTCAAAACAAGAACTACGAAATAGACGAAGGCTGGCAAAGGATGAAGTGACGATGCACGTGGGAAATGGTTCCAATATTGATGTGGTCGCCGCCGACATGCTCTCTCTTCGATTACCATCAGGATTAGTGATGAACCTGAATAATTGTTATTTAGTGCCTGCATTAAGCATGAACATTATATCTGGATCTTGTTTATTGCGAGATGGTTACTCATTTAAATCAGAGAATAAAGGTTGTTCTATTTATATGAGTAATATCTTTTATGGTCATGCACCCAATGTGAGGGGTTTATTCATATTGAATCTTGATAGTGATGATACACATGTTCATAACATTGATGCCAAAATATGTAGAGTTGATAATGATAGTACCACTTTCTTGTGGCACTGCCGTTTAGGTCATATTGGTGTAAAATGCATGAGGAAACTCCATGATGATGGACTTTTGGAGTCACTTGATTTTGAATCACTTGACACATGTGAACCATGCCTCATGGGCAAGATGACTAAAACGCCGTCCTCTGGAACAATGGAACGGGCAAATGACTTATTGGAAATCATACATACTGATGTGTGCGGTCCAATGAATGTTACAGTGCGTGGTGGATATCGTTATTTTCTCACCTTCACTGATGACTTCAGTAGATATGGGTATCTTTACTTAATGAAACACAAGTCTGAAACGTTTGAAAAGTTCAAGCAATTTCAGAGTGAAGTTGAGAATCATCATAACAAGAAGATTAAATTCCTGCGATCTGATCGAGGAGGTGAATATCTAAGTTATGAGTTTGGCAGTCACTTAAGACAGTGTGGAATTGTTTCACAGTTGACACCGCCTGGAACACCACAGCGTAATGGTGTGTCCGAACATCGTAATCGAACCTTATTAGATATGGTGCGTTCTATGATGTCTCTTGTTGATTTGCCACTATCGTTTTGGGGTTATGCATTAGAGACAGCTGCATTCACTTTAAATAGGGCACCATCGAAATCCATTGAGACGACGCCATATGAACTATGGTTTGGCAAGAGGCTAAAGTTGTCGTTTCTTAAAGTTTGGAATGTGATGCTTATGTCAAAAAGCTTCAGCCTGAAAAGCTGGAACCCAAAGCGGAGAAATGCGTCTTCATAGGATACCCGAAAGAGACAATCGGGTATACCTTCTATCTCAGATCCGAAGGCAAAGTGTTTGTCGCTAAGAACGGAACATTTCTTGAGAAAGAGTTTCTCTTGAAATAATTGAGTGGGAGAAAAATAGAGCTTGATGAGGTTATTGAACCTTTACTTCAACCAGAGAGTAGCGCACCGTAGAAAGATGTTTCTGTGGAGCCTATGACAGCTGAAGAGGAAGTTAATGATGATGATCATGAAGCTTCGGATCAAGTTACTATTGAAGCTCGTAGGTCGACAAGGGCGCGTACTGCTCCTGAGTGGTACGGCAACCTTGTCTTGGAGGTCATGTTGTTGGACAACAATGAACCTATGAGCTATGGAGGAGCGATGATGGGTCCGGATTCCGAGAAATGGTTAGAGGCCCTGAAATCCGAGATGGGATCCATGTATGAAAACGAAGTATGGACTTTGGAAGTATTACCTGAAGGGCGAAAGGCCATTCAGAACAAATGGATCTTTAAGAAGAAGACGGACGCAGACGGTAATGTCACCGTCTATAAAGCTCGACTTGTGGCAAAGGGTTTTTCACAAATTCAAGGAGTTGACTACGATGAGACATTCTCACCCGTAGCGATGCTTAAGTTTGTCAAAATCATGTTGGCAATAGCTGCTTATTTCGACTATGAAATTTGGCAGACGGATGTCAAAATAGCATTCCTCAACGGTTTCCTTGAGGAAGAATTGTATATGATGCAACCAGAAGGTTTTGTTGATCCAGAGAATGCTAACAAAGTTTGCAAACTCCAGCGATCCATTTATGGGCTGGTGCAAGCATCTCTGAGTTGGAATAAGCGCTTTGATGAGGTGATCAAAGCATTTGGGTTTATACAAGTTTATGGAGAAGCTTGTATTTACAAGAAAGTGAGTGGGAGCTCTATAGCCTTTATAATATTATATATGGATGACATATTGCTGATTGGAAACAATATAGAAATGCTGGAAAGCGTGAAGGAATATTTGAACAAGAGTTTTTCAATGAAGGACCTAGGAGAAGTTGCTTTCATATTAGGCATTAAGATCTATAGAGATAGATCGAGACGCTTAATAGCACTTTCACAGAGCACATACCTTGATAAAGTTTTGAAGAAGTTCAAAATGGATCAGTCCAAGAAGGGGTTCTTGCCTGTATTGCAAGGTGTGAAGTTGAGTAAGACTCAATGCCCAGTAACTGCAGAAGATAGAGAAAAGATGACTGTCATCCCCTATGCTTGAGCCATAGGCTCTATCATGTATGCAATGTTGTGCACAAGACCCGATCTCAGCCTTGACATAAGTATGGCCGGAAGGTTTCAAAGTGATCCTGGAATGGAGCACTAGGCGGCGGTCAAGAATATCCTTAAGTACCTGAGAAGGACTAAGGAAATGTTTCTTGTTTATGGAGGTGATGAAGAGCTCGTCGTAAAGGGTTACGTCGATGCAAGCTTTGACACTAATCTGGATGACTCTAAGTCACAAACTAGATACGTATTTATTCTCAATGGGGGAGCGGTAAGCTGGTGCAGTTCCAAGCAAACCGTGGTTGTCAATTCTACATGCGAAGCGGAGTACATCGTAGCCTCGGAGGCAGCGAAGGAAGGTTTCTGGATGAAGCAGTTCATGACAGATCTTGGAGTAGTGCCTAATGCACTGAATCCAATGAACCTGTTCTGTGACAACACTGGTGCCATTGCTCTGGCCAAGGAACCAAGGTTTCACAAGAGGACCAGACATATAAAGCAACGTTTCAACTCCATCCGCGATTACATCAAGGAAGGACATAAATATTTGCAAAGTGCACATGGATCTGAATGTTGCAGACCTGTTGACTAAACCTCTTCCAAGGGCTAAACATGATCAACACAAGAACTGCATGGGTGTTCGATTCATTACAATGTAAATCACATAGTGATGTGAACTAGATTATTGACTCTAGTGCAAATGGGAGACTGTTGGAAATATGCCCTAGAGGCAATAAATAAAGTGTTTATTATTATATTTCCTTATTCATGATAATCGTTTATTATCCATGCTATAATTGTATTGATTGGAAACACATTATATGTGTGGGTAAATAGACAACACTTTGTCCCTAGTATGCCTCTAGTGAACTAGCTCGTTGGTCAAAGATGGTCAAGGTTTCCTAGCCATTGACATATGATGTCATTTGATAATGGGATCACATCATTAGGAGATTGATGTGATGGACAAGACCCAAACTACAAACGTAGCATATGATCGTGTCAGTTTATTGCTACTATTTTCTGCATGTTAAGTATATGTTCCTATGACCATGAGATCATGCAACTCACGGACACCGGAAGAGTGCCTTGTGTGTATCAAACGTCGCAACTGTAGTCCTATTTGGGTCACCGGAAAAGTTTCGGTCACCGGAGGTAAAGATTGATATATAGGAAGTCCTATTTTGGTCACCGGAAAAGTTTCGGGCTCATTGGTAGTGTACCGGGAGTGCCGATAGTGTACCGGGAGACCATCGGGAGCGGTATTTCGACCCAAGAGTCTACATGGGCTGTGGGAGAGTGAATACCAGCCCTTAGTGGGCTGGTGTAAGTCCCACACAAGGCCCATGCGACTGGGAAGAAAAGCCCAAAGAGAAAAAGGTGGAAAAAGGCAAAAAGGCCAAAATAAGGAGGAGTCCTAGTCCTACTAGGATTGGAGGAGGAATCATCCTTTCCTCTTGGTTCGGCCAAAGCCTAGATGGCTTGGCCCTTGGGCCAATCCTCCTCCTCTCTTCCCCTTATATATACTAGAGGTTTTAGGGTTTTTGCACTAGATTTTCAGCCTTGTGCTACCCGTTCCTCCAGTGCATAGTTTCTCCTCTAGATCGGTTTTCTGCAGTGCTTAGGCAAAGTCCTGTCGGAATTGCTCCACCACCATTGCTGACGCACTGTCATGCTTCCGGAGAACTCGTCTACCTCTCTGCTCCCTCTTGATGGATCAAGAAGGCGGAGATCGTGATCAAGCTATACATGTGCTAAACGCGGAGGTGTCGTCCGTTCGGTGCTTGATCGGGACAGATCGTGATTGGATCACGGGACGCTCGGCGATTTGGATCGCGAAGACGTTTGACTACACCAACCGCATTTCTTAATGCTTCCCACTTAGCGATCTACAAGGGTATGTAGATCCACTCTCCCTCTCGTAGATGCTCATCACCATGGATAGGTCTTGCGTGAGCGTAGGAAATTTTTTGTTTCCCATGCGACGTTCCCTAACACGTGTTGTGAGATATGAGATCTCCAACAAGATTCTTTACTTGCAAGATGAAGGAGAATAGCTCAATCGTTGAGCATGTGCTCAGATTGTCTAGATGCTACAATCGCTTGAATCGAGTGGGAGTTTATCTTCCAGATAAGATAGTGATTGATATAGTTCTCCAAGTCACTATCACTAAGCTACTCGAACTTCGTGATGAACTATAATTATGCTAGGGATGGAAATGATGATCCATGAGCTATTAGTGATGTCTGACACCGCAAAGGTAGATATCAAGAAGGAGCATCAAGTGTCGATGGTTAGTAAAACCACTAGTTTCGAAAAGGGAAAGTGTAAGCAGGGAAACTTGATGGATGGCAAGTCAGTTGCTGCTCTAGTGAAGCAACCCTAAGTTGAACCCAAACCTGAGACTAAGTGCTTCTATTATGAGGAGAGCAGTCGCTGAAGCGGAACAACCCTAGATACCTGGTAGTTAAGAAGGCTGGCAACGTCGACAGAAGTATATTTGATATATGTGTTATTGATGTGTACCTTGCTAGTACTTCTAGTAGCACCTGGGTATTGGTTACCGGTTCGATTGCTAAATGTTAGTAACTCAAAATAAAAGCTACAAAATAAACGAAGACTAGCTAAGGGTGAGGTGATGATGTGTGTTGGAAATGTTTTCAAGGTTGATGTGATCAACATCGCACGCTCTATCTACCTTAGGGATTAGTGACGATCCTAAATAAATGTTATTTGGTGTTTGATTTGAGCATGAACGTGATTAGATTGTCTTTATTGCAATACAGTTGTTCATTTAATTCAGAGAATAATGGTTATTCTGCTTACATGAATAATACCTTCAATGGTCATGCACCTAATGAATGGTTTGTTCAATCTTGATCGTAGTAGTACACATGTTCATAACATAGATGCCAAAAGATACAAAGTTAATAATGATAGTACCACATACTTGTGGCACTTCCGCTAAATGTTATATTGGTGTAAAAAGCATGAAGAAACTCCATGCCGATGGATCTTTGGACTCATTCGATTTTGAATCGGTTGAGACATGCGGACCATGCCTCTTGGGTAAGATGACTAAAAACCCCGTTTTCAGTATGATGGAGCGGGCTAGTAACTTATTGGAAATAATACATCTTGATGTATGCGATCCAATGAGTGTTGTAGCGTGCAGTGGATATCGTTTTTTTCTTTGCTTCACTGATGATTTGAGTATATATGAGTATATTTGCTTGTTGAAACACAAGTATGAAACGTTTGAAAAGTTCAAACAAATTCAGAGTGAAGTTTAAGATCATCGTGACAAGAATATAAAAATGTCTACGATATGATCTTGGAGGTGAATATCTGAGTTACGAGTTTGGCATACAACTTTAGACAATGAGAAAGTTGGTTCACAACTCATGCCACCTGGAACACCATAGTGTGATGGTGTGATTGAACGTCGTAGTCGTGCTCTATTGGATATGGTGCGTACTATGATGTCTCTTATCGTTTTGCCATTATCATTTTGGGGTTATGCATTAGAGACAACTACATTCACTTTAAAAGGGGCACCATCTAAGTCCGTTGAGAGGACACCATATGAATTTTGGTTTGGCGAAAACCTAAGTTGTCATTTCTTAATGTTTGGGGTTGCGACGCTTATGTGAAAAAGTTTTTTCACCTAATGAGCCCGAACCCAAAGCGGACAAATGCATGTTCATAGAATACCCTAACTTAACAGTTGGCTAAACCTTCTATCTTAGATCCAAGCACAAAGTTTTTTTGCTAAAACAGGTCCTTTGTCAAGAAAGAGTTTATCTCAAAAGAATTGAGTGGGAGGAACATAGAACTCCATGAGGTTGTTGAACCTTTTGTTTAGCCATAGAGTAGCGCAGCACAGAAAGATATTTCTGTGGAACCTACGTCAGTTGAAGAGGAAGTTAATGATGATAATCATAAAGATTCGGATCAACTTACTATCAAACCTCGTAGGTCAACAAGGACGCGTACTACTCCTGAGTGGTACGGCAACCCTATCTTGGAGGTCATGTTGTTGGACAATGATGAACCTACGAACTATGGAGAAGCGATGATGGGCCCGGATTCCGACAAATGGTTAGAGACCATGAAATCCGAGAAAGGATCCATGTATGAAAACCAAGTATAGACTTTGGTAGACTTGCTCATTGGACGGTAGGTCGTTGAGTACAAATGGACCTTTAAGATGAAGACAGACGCTGATGGTGAATGTCACCATTTATAAAGCTCGATTTCTCACCAAGAAGTTTCTAACAAGTTCATGGAGTAGACTCCAATGAGACTTTCTCACTCGTAGCGATGCTAAAGTCTGTTGGAATTATGTTAGCAGTTGTTGCGGTTTTTCAATTATGAAATCTGGCGGATGGATGTCTAAACATAGTTTCCTTACCGGTTTCCGTGAGGAAAGGTTGTATGTGATACAACCGGAAGGTTTTGTCACTCCTAAGGATGCTAAAAGGTATGTAAGCTCCAGCAATCTATCTAAGGGCTGGAGCAAGCATATCGGCGTTGGAATATACACTTTGATGAGGTTATCAATGTTTTTGAGTTTATACAAAGTTTATGAGAAACTTGTATTTACAATAAAGTGAGTGGGAGCACTATAGAATTTTTGAAAGTATATGTGGATGACATATTGTTAATCGAAAATAATGTAGGATTTCTGGAAAGCATAAAACGGTTGTTTGAAAAGTGATTTTCAAAGGAAGACCTGGATAAAGCTACTTGAACAATCAGCATCGAGATCTATACAGATAGATCAAGATGCCTGATGAGATTTTTCAATGAGTACATTCCTGGACAAGATTTTGAAAGAGTTCAAAATGGATCAGTCAAAGAAGGAGTTCTTGCCTGATTTGTAAGGTGTCGAGTTGAGTGAGGCTCAAAGCTCGACCACGGCAGAAGAAAGAGAAAGGACGAAGGTCACCCCCTATGCTTAATCCATAGGCTCTATATAGTATGCCATGTTGTGTACCACACCTGTGTATACCTTGACATGCCCGTCAAGGGGTTCAAACAAGATCGAGGAGTGGACCACTCGACAGCGGTCAAAATTATCCTTAGTAACTAAAGGACTAAGGAAATGTTTCTCAATTATGGAGGTGATAAAGAGTTCGCCATAAAGCGTTACGTCGATGCAAGCTTTAACACCAATCCGGATGACTCTTAGTAGCAATCCAGATATGTATAGTGGAGTAGCCATTTGCAATAGCTCCAAGTGGATCATGGTAGCAGTGTCTACAGTAAGACATAGAGATTTGCAAAGTACACACGGATCTGCATGTCGTAGACCCGTTGACTAAAGACCTCTCTCACATACAAAGCATGATCGAACCCCAGAACTCATTGGGTGTTAGATTCATAATAATGTATATCACATGGTGATGTGAGCTAGATTATTGACTCTAGTGCAAGTTGGAGACTAATGGAAATATGACCTGGAGGCAATAATAAATTGGTTATTATCATATTTCCTTGTTCATGATAATCGTTTATTATCCATGCTATAATTGTATTGATCGGAAACTCAGATACATGTGTGGATACATAGACAACACCATGTCCCTAGTATGCCTCTAATAGACTAGCTCATTGATCAAATATGGTCAAGGTTTCCTAGCCATGGACATGAGATGTCATTCGATAACGGGATCACATCATTAGGAGAACGATGTGATGGACAAGACCCAAACTATAAACATAGCATATGATCGTGTCAGTTTATTGCTATAGTTTTCTGCATGTCAAGTATCTGTTCCTATGACCATGAGATCATGCAACTCACTGACACCGGAGGAGTACCTTGTGTGTATCAAACATCGCAATATAACTGGGTGACTATAAAGGTTCTCTATAGGTATCTCCGAGGGTGTCTGTTGGGTCGCATGGATCAAGACTGGGATTTGTACTCTGTGTGACGGAGACGTATCTCAGGGCCCACTCGGTAATACAACATCACAACAAGCCTTGCAAGCAATGTGACTAAAGTGTTAGCCACGAGATCTTATATTACGGAACGAGTAAAGAGACTTGCCGGTAACGAGATTGAACTAGGTATAGAGATACAGACGATGGAATCTCGGGCAAGTAACATACCAAAGAACAAAGGGAACAGCATACGGGATTAACTGAATCCTTGACATAGAGATTCAACCGATAAAGATCTTCATAGAATATGTAGGAACCAATATGGGCATCTAGGTCCCGCTATTGGTTATTGACCGTAGAGGTGTCTCGGTCATGTCTACATAGTTCTCGAACCCGCAGGGTCTCCACACTTAAGGTTCGATGACGTTTCGGTAGTATTGAGTTATGTATGTTGATGACCGAAGGTTGCTATGTGTTCCGGATGAGATTGCAAACGTCACGAGGAGCTCCAGAATGGTCCATAGGTAAGGATTGATATATAGGAAGGTGGTGTTTGAACTCCAAAAACGTTTCGGGCATTTCCGATAGTGTGCCGGGAGTGACGAATGGGTTCCGGGGACCACCAAGTGGGAACATCACACCCCAAGGGGCGACATGGGCTTTAGTGGTGGCGCACCATCCCCTGGTGGGCTGGGAGGCCAGCCCAAGAAGGCCTAGGCGCAGGAGGAAGGAGTAGGGGCCAAGTAGGAGACAGTCCTACTAGGAGGCCACCTCCCTTGTGGGAGGTGGACTCCTCCCCTTTGGTTCGGTCGAAGCCCTCCTTGTAGGAGGGGCTAGGCTGCCTCCTCTCCTCTACCTCCTATATATACTGAAGGTTTTTGGGGGAAACCCCAACCCTAATTGCCAAGTGCTGCCCTCTTCTTCCTCTAGATCAGTTTCTCCTCTAGATTAGTTCTGCTTGGCTTAGGCAAAGCCCTGCAGGATTAGTTCACCACCACCGCCACCACACCGTTGTGCTGCCGGAGAACCCATCTACCTCTCTGCTCTCTCTTGCGGGATCAAGAAGGCGGAGATCGTCATCGAGTTGTACGTGTGCTGAACGCGGAGGTGTCGTCCATTCGGCGCTCGATCGGAAGGATCGTGATCAAGATCGCGAGACGATTCATGATTGGATCGTGGGACAGATCGTGATGAGATCGTGGGACGGATCATGATTGGATGGCGGGACGGATCGTGATGTGATCGTGGGACGCTCGGCGATTTGGATCACGAAGACGTTCGACTACATCAACTGCGTTTCTTAACGCTTCCCTCTTAGCGATCCACAAGGGTATGTAGATCCACTCTCCCTCTCGTAGATGCTCATCACAATGGATAGATCTTGCGTGCTCGTAGGAAATTTTTTGTTTCCCATGCAATGTTCCCCAACATTTAATTTCTCCAAGTTTACTAATCGATCACATGAGAAGGAATTACCTAGTAAGGATGAAATGATTGGCCTTGCTTATATTGTCGTACCTCCTACTGATCCTTTAGAAAAATATTTTCTAGACCATGAAAATGATATGCAAATAAATGAAAGGAATGAAATAGATAAGATTCTCCTTGAACAAACACATATCCTCAAACACAACTTACTAGTTGATATCCTAGGGGATCCTCCTCCACCCAAGGGAGATCCCGTGTTTGAATTAATAACTTTACCTGATACTCTGAAATATGCTTATCTTGATGAAAAGAAGATACATCCTCTTATTATGAGTACTAACCTTTCAGAGCATGAATAAAGAAGATTACTTAAAACTCTGAGGAAGCATAGGTATGTTATTGGATATACTCTTGACGATTTAAAGAGCATAAGCCCCACTCTATGTCAGCACAAGATTAATATGGAACCAGATTCTAAACCTGTTGTTTATCATCAACGCTGCTTAAATCCTAAAATGAAAGAAGTGGTAAGAACTAAAATACTAAATCTTCTAGAGGCAGGTATAATCTATCCTATTGCTCATAGTAGGTGGGTAAGTCATGTTCATTGTTTCCCTAAGAAAGGAGGTATTACTGTTGTTCCTAATGACAAGAATGAGCTTATTCCACAAAGAATTGTAACTGGTTATAGGATGGTAATTGATTTTATGAAATTAAATAAAGCTACTAAAAAGGATCATTACCCCTTGCCTTTTATTGATAAAATGTTACGAAGATTATCTAAGCACACACACTTTCGCTTTCTTGATGGATATTCTGGATTTTCTCAAATACCTATATCAAAAGAAGACCAAGAGAAAACTAACTTTACTTGTCCTTTTGGAACTTATGCTTATAGATGTATGCCTTTTGGTTTATGCAATGCACCTGCTACATTTCAAAGATGTATGCCTGCTATATTCTCTGATTTTTGTGAAAAGATTCATGAGGTTTTCATGGATGATTTTTCCGTTTACGCGACTTCTTTTTATGATTGGTTGAGCAACCTTGATTGAGTTTTGCAGAGATGTGAAGAAAGTAGTCTTGTCTTGAACTGGGAGAAGTCCCACTTTATGGTAAATGAAGGTATAGTGCTTGGGCACAAAATTCCTGAACGAGGCTTTGAGGTAGGCTAGGCTAAAGTTGATGCGATAGAGAAAATTCCGTGCCCGAGAGCTATCAAAGGTATAAGAAGTTTTCGTGATCATGCTGGTTTTTATAGGTGTTTCATTATAGAATTCTCAAATATTTCTAGGTTATTAACTAATCCTCTTCAAAAATATGTTCCTTTTGTTTATGATGATGATTGTGTAGAAGCTTTTGAAATACTTAAGAAGGCCTTAATTTCTTCACCTATTATTCAACCGCCTGATTGGAACCTACCATTTGAAATTATGTGTGATGCTAGTGATTATGATGTTGGCGTTGTTCTAGGGTAGAGAGTAGACAAAAATTAAATGTTATTCATTATGCTAGTAAAACAATATACTCTGCTCAGAAGAATTATTCTACCACTGAAAACGAATTTTTAGCACTTTTTTTGTCGATGATAAGTTTAGACCTTACATTGTTGATTCCAAAGTAACTATGCACACCGATCATGCTGCTATTAAATACCTTATGGAAAAGAAAGATGCTAAACCTAGACTTGTTAAGTGGGTACTTTTACTTCAAGAGTTTGACTTTCATATCATTGATAGAAAAGGAGCTGAAAACCCCGTAGTGGATAAATTGTCTAGGATGGAAAATGTTATTGATGACCCACTTCCTATCGATGATAATTTTCTTGATGAACAACTTGCTTCTATAAATACTTCACGTAGTGCTCCTTGGTATGCTGATTATGCTAATTATTTTTTTGCCAAGTACATTCCACCTAGCTTCACATATAAACAAAATAAAAAAAATATTTTATGACCTATGACATTATTAGACAATGTATACCTGAGCATGAACAGGAACATATTCTTCGGAAGTGTCATTCCGAAGCATATGGAGGACACCATGCCGGTGACAGAACTGCACACAAAGCATTACAATCTAGTTTCTATTGGCCTACTCTTTTCAAAGATGCTCGTAAGTATGTCCTTTCATGCAATGAATGCCAGAGAGTCGGTAACATCAATAAGTGTCAGGAAATGCCAATGAAGTATTCACTTGCTATTGAACCATTTGAAGTCTGGGGCTATGACATTATGTGACCTTTTCCTTCCTCAACTGGGTATACTCATATTCTAGTTGCTCATGATTACATTAATAAGTGGGTAGAAGCTATTCCAACCAGTAGTGTTGATCATAACACCTCTATTAAAATGCTTAAAGATATCATTTTCCCGAGGTTTGGAGTTCCTAGATATTTATTGGCTGATGGTGGTTCACATTTTATTCATGGTGCTTTTCGTAAACTTCTAGCTAAATATGATGTTAACCATAGGATTGCATCACCTTATCATCCCTAGTCTAGTGGTCAAGTTGAATTGAGTAATGAGAAATAAAATTAATATTGCAAAAGATTGTTAATAGATCTAGGAAGAATTGGTCTAAGAAACTAGATGATGCACTTTGGGCTTATAGAACTGCTTATAAGAATCCTATGGGTATGTCTCCATACAAAATGGTCTATGGAAAGGCTTGTCATTTACCTCTTGAGTTAGAACAGAAAGCTTATTGGGCAATTAAACAACTTAACTATGATTTTAAACCTTCCAACGAGAAGAGGTTATTTGACATTAGCTCACTTGATGAATGGAGAACACAATCCTATGAAAATGCTAAGTTGTTTAAAGAAAAGGTTAAAAGATGGCATGACAAGAGGATCCAAAAACGAGAATTTAATGTAGGAGACTTAGTACTTTTATACAAGTCTCGTTGCAGATTTTTTACAAGAAAATTCCTCTCCAAATGGGAAGGCCGATACGTTGTTGAGGAGGTTTTATCGTTCTGGTGCTATAAAAATAAATAACTTCGAAGGCAAGAACCCGAGAGTGGGGAATGGGCAAAGAATTAAGCATTATATTTTGGGTGCACCCATTAACGAAGATACTAATGTCATCCAAATCATCACACCGGAAGAACAAATCAAGGAAGTCTTCTGGAACACTCTAGAAACCTAAAAAGCGATAGGTATGTGGTACATTAAGTAAACCGACTCCAAAATTTCCATAAAAATAATTTCTGTCGTTTTTGGTATTTTAGAAAAAAATACAAAAATAAAACGGAGTCATAAGGACCCATGGGGGAGGCACAAGCCAACATGTCGCGCCCTCCTGGTGGCGCGGCCTGATGGCTTGTGGGTCCCTCGTGTGGCCTCCAGACTCTGATTTCTTCCAAAACACGTATTCTGACCTAGAAAAAACCGTTATATATACTCCCGTATGTTTTCACCACTGCATCGCGAGATTTTCCTCTATTCTTGTTTTGGGCTATTTTTCTAACAGATCGAGATCGCCATGACTTCCCCTACGCCAACCATGGACAAGTTCTTCGAGAAGGTCATTAATCCCTACCTATCGGAGGTGACGAAGCACCCTCAAACAATTGAGATATGTGAGGGGGTGCTCCACATCTAGGATGTTCAAGGCCCCAATAAGGAGGGAAGCGAGAAGGCTAGGCTTGCAGAAGTGGAGCAAGAAATCTTCAAGTGCCAAGGGATGGTTGAACGTGGCTTGAGTGCTAATCACTCTATGATCACAGACTTCCTCTATGAAAACAAGATGTACACAAATAGCATGAGGGAGGCTCTCTTCAAGCTTCAAGAGCAGATTGAGCATCTCCAAGATCAACTCTATGAACTCCAACTCCAAAACTGTGAGTATGAATCTAGGTTTAAAAGGACGAGCCTCACTACAAATTTCGAGACTCCGAAGACAAGAGTTTCTTTCTTTGATGGGGAACCTATGCCTTGGAAGATGGAGGATTACCACACACCACCGCCATCACTGAAGAACACTTGAGTACATGGGTACGGGCACCACCCTTGGCTTGTTCCAAACTTGGGGAGGTGCCCCGGTATCGTATCACCATCACTTTTCATCACAATTATCTATCTTAGTTTGATCTTCAGTTTTCGTGATTTAGGAAGTTAAAATTTCAGATTTGCTTTGTTTGGAGTTTTTGCTTTTAGTTCTACCTATCCTTGTAATCGAGTGCGAGATTCATATAATAAAGTTACTTGGGACCATGTGCCTCTTGCTCCCTTGCATTCATCATCTTAGCATGGGAATAAAAAAATTGAATCATATGCCTATCTCTTGAGAAGTAATGACTTCACACAGAAAATAGGTATAAGCAATAAGAAGTGTTGAAAACTAACAAATATAATGTTAGTAATTGATATGATATATGCAAAGTATGGTAGAGAAGAGAGATTTACATATAAATGTACTATCTTGAACACCTTCTATGATTGTGAGGTTCCATTAAAATATTACATAATGACCAAGTGTTGAAGCGGGACATGGAAGACAACATAATGATCATGTTAATCTACATTTGCATAGAAGTTATATGGTATTGAATCCTTTAACATGTGATGCTTGCTTAGTATCTTTTGCTAGCCCAAAAATTTGCACTAAGTAGAGATACTACTTGTGCATCCATAACCATTAAACCTAGTTTCTTGCCAAGAAAATCCACCGTACCTACCTATGGATTGAATAAGATCCTTCAAGTAAGTTGTCATTGTTGCACAAGGTAATAAAAATAGCCTCTAATCATGTAAGATCTTTTCTTGTAAGGGAAAGTAAGCTTTGTACGATCTTGTGATGGCGAAGCAATAAAAGCGATGGGTTGCATAATAAAGTTTGCTATCACAAGGGGAAATATGAAGTGATGTTCCTTTGCATTAAGAGATTGAACATATCAACCAACTAAAAGCTCATGACAACCTCTGCTTCCCTCTGTGAAGGGCCTGTCTTTTACAATTTTACAAGTTTTATGCTTTTGCAAGAATCAATAATGTATCCCTTGTTCTTATTCTTAAAAACATTTAGTGGAAAGCATGATGTGTTGGGGAAAGGTTCAAACAAATATATCCACATGAATGGAGATGATCATATTCCATTCTTGTTGACACAATCCCTGACGTAAATAAGTTGGGTGGCAAGAATATTAAAGCCCTGATCTTACTATGTGTCCCACGGAGTCACTTGTTCCAAAAGTATGCAATGTATGTTAGAAATCATAGAAGGCTACATCATAGTTGAATATGTGAACTTGCTAGAAATATAAAGCTCTTACATAGACTCTTCTCTCGATTGCAAAAGCTATGATTATCTCAAGGACTAATTGCATTGCTTGTTGGTTCTCAATAAAGATTATGCTCCATATTTCTTTAGTTCTGAATAGATTGTTACTTGTTCATGAGAGGTTATATGATTGAAAAATTGCCGCTATGATGATATTCATGATGCTCTTATGTTCGTATTCCATTTTTATCGACACCTCTCTCTCAAATTATGTGGTCATTATTTTAGAGTTCGGCTTTCGCTTGAGGACAAACGAGGCCTAAGCTTGGAGGAGTTGATACGTCCATTTTGCATCATGAATTCTTACTACTATTTACCTCATTCTTGTCCATTATTCCACATTATCACACAATTCTTATGTATTTTCTCTCTGATATGCAACGTACATCATAAGGAGTGAAATATCCGGAAACTGGAATTCTCGATCGGAAAAGCAAGAAAAGGTAGAAAAATCACTAGTCTCGGAATGACCTAAAAATTCGAGGAGAATATTTTGGAATATTTAAGAATTTCTGGAGCAAAAATATACTGGAGGGGGGCTGCCAGCAGGGCACAAGCCAATAGGACGCCCCCTGGTGGCACGGCGTGATGGCTTGTAGGCCCTCTGCTAGCCCTCTGACGCCCCTCTTCTCCTATATGGTGTGTTTTACCCTAGAAAAAATCATAAGAAACCTTTCGAAACGAAGCGACGCCGTCTCGAGGCAGAAACCTGGGCAGAGGCCCTTTTGCACTCCGGCAGTAAGATTCTGTCGAGGAAATCCCTCTCCGGGAGGGGGGGATCAAAGCCATCATCATCACCAATGCTTCCTCCTTCGTGGGAGGATCAATATTCATCAACATCTTCACCAACACCATCTCATCTCCAACCTTAATTCATCTCTTATATTCAATCTTTGTCCCAAAACCTCATATTGGTACATGTGGTTTTGCTAGTTGTGTTGATTACATCTTGTAGTTGATGCTTGTTGGATTACTTGGTGGAAGAGATTATGTTCGGACTCTTAATCATCATTATTACACCTCTGATCTTGAACATGTTGATGTTGTGTGAGTAGTTACTATTGTTCCTGAGGACATGGGAGAAGTCTTGTTATAAGTAATCTTGTGAAGTTGGTATGCGTTCGATATTTTGATGATCTGTATGTTGTTACTTCTCTTAGTGGTGTCATGTGAACGTCGACTACATGACACTTCACCATGCTATGGGCGTAAGGAAAGTCATTGTGTAGTAACAAGTAGATGATGGGTTGCGAGAGTGATAGAAGCTTAAACCCCAGTTTATGCGTTGCTTCATAAGGGGATGATTTGGATCCACATGTTTCATGCTATGCTTAGATTTATCTTAATTCTTGTTTCGTAGTTGCGGATGCTTGCAAGAGGGGTTAATCATAAGTGGGTTGTTAGTTCAAGTAAGAACAATACCTTAGCACCGGTCCACCCACATACCAAATTATCAAAGTAGCGAACGCGAACCAACTCAACATGTTGAACATGACTAGACCGAAATTCCCATGTGTTCTCGGGAGCACTTGCTTAATATAAGAGTACTTCCAAGCATGCCCTTTGCTACAAAAAGGAATGGGCTACCTTGCTGCACTTTTGTTACTATTGTTACTTGTTACGAATTACCTTTCTTCAAAACTATCTACTGTTATTCACAACACTTGCGGAGAATACCTTGCTGAGAACTACTTATCATTTCCTTCTGCTCCTCGTTGGGTTTGACACTCTTACTTATCGAAAGGACTATGATTGATCCCCTATAGTTGAGGGTTATCATTGTCCCGCCTAGAGCGGTGACAAGTGTGCCTGGGGCTCTCATCGCCAAAGAGATTTGCGACTTCCTTGCTACCTTGGACGTGGCGAACCGTGGATCTGGTAAGATGATTGATGTCTCCTCAAGGAGAAGGGCATCAGGGATAAGAAGAGTGGTGGTGCTAGCTCTCGTCCTGTCATTTTGAAGGACAAATTAAACAAGTGTAGAAGCAAGAAGAGTGGTGCTATAGAAAAGGTGTCCACATTGGCTTTATGGATGGCTCTCGGTGTTTTGACATGTCATCATGGTTGTGTTCATGTCGGTGGCCTATGTCGATGTTTGTTACTCAAGTTATCACCAGTCTGTGGAGGCACACTTGTGAAGTTGATTATCATGTGCAAGTGGGTTCTAGGGGTAGTACGGTGGGGGAGTTTGTGTGTCTTTCTTTATGGTGTTGTGGTCTCATGATTTGGGAGTAGTCCAACTGCATCATGGGATTGTGGCTTGGTTGTCCTTTATGGCTAAACATGTAACGATTGTTGTCCGTTTTTTCGTATATTAACCAGGCAACTCTTTTCTTCTTAATTAATGAATGAGGCAAATCTTTTGCCTTCGTTTTCAAAACAGAAAAAATAAATCCCAAACATTCGGGATTTAATTTTCTTTCCTAAACTGACAAGTTTAGTTGACACGAGGTGACAAGTTTAATTGACAGAAGGTGATAACTTTAGTTGACAAACATGACATTTTTATAAATTAGGACAAAGTTGTCATGTCTTAGCAACTCAAGTTGCCACCTTTTATCAACTGAAGTTGCCAATTAAAGAATCCTCGGGGTGAAATGTTAAAATCTGAAGGAGTTATTGGGTTTATCAAAAAAACATTTTGTGAAAAAAAATAGAAATCCAACACAAGGAGAGTCCGCGGGCGAAACCGGACGGCCCGAACGTGAACGTGTATGGGTCGCCGTCGCACCGAGCTAGTGTCGTGCTGCGTCGGCCGTAAAGCGACCCCGCCGCCGCCGCAAAGGCGAAGACGAGCATCGTTCCTATTCCTACGCGCCACCAGCCCGTAGTATCGACAAGTGTGTGGAGCAGAGCCAGTCAGTGGCGAGCAGCGCTGCAGCGCTGCTGCCGCCGCCGCAGCTAGGCAGATCTGACAGCGCTACGCCACGGCCGGGGGCCCCTCCTCTAAAGCCTGCCGCCGCCGCTGTTTCCCCCGCTGCCGCAGCAGCTGCTGCCGCGTGCGGAGAGAGAAGAGGAGAGGAGAGAAGCCAGCGCGTGAGAGCACGAACGATTAAGCAGCGAACGGGTGCAGCTGCAGTAGGGGCAGTATCGTAAAAGGCGCGGCGGCTGGGCTGGGCGGGGCAAATGCAAATCTGCTTGCCGGAAAAGGCCGAGCCGCGAGCCGTTGGCGTTGCCACTCTAGCCAGCTCCAGCCCTGACACGCGCACAGCGCAGCCGAAACGGCTGCTCCCCGTCCCCGAGCGCAATAAAAGCGGGGCCTCGCTGGCTCTCGCCGCAGCGCATGTACGGGGCGGGATGGAGTCGGCCGACGCAGCGGGAGGGGCGGCCGGGGGCGGGGCGCCGCCGGGCCGCGGCCCCTCGGCCAAGCGCATGCGCGGCGTGATGGGGAGCGGCGGCGGCGGCGGCGACGGCATGGAGCTGGTGCCGTGGGGGTCGCCGCCGCCGCCGGGGCACCAGCAGCTGCTGCAGGGGTCGGCGTCGCGGATCTGCCGCGTGAGGGCGTCGGGGGGCAAGGACCGGCACAGCAAGGTGTACACGTCCAAGGGCATCCGCGACCGCCGGGTGCGGCTCTCGGTGCCCACGGCCATCCAGTTCTACGACCTGCAGGACCGCCTCGGCTTCGACCAGCCCAGCAAGGCCATCGAGTGGCTCATCAACGCCGCCGCCGCCGCCATCGACGAGCTGCCCTCCCTCGACCCGGCCGCCTTCGCCGCCATGCCGGCCGACCACCAGGCCGCGCCCCGCGCCGGCAAGCAGCAGCAGCAGCAGCAGCAGCAGCAGCAGGGCAGCAGGTCCCTGTGCAGCAGCACGTCGGAGACCAGCAAGGGGTCCGAGCTCTCGCTCTCGCGCTCCGACGGCCGCGTCGGCGGAGGCTCCTCCCGTGACAAGGAGGTCACCGTCGCCAGCAACCCGTCCGCGCAGGCCGGGTCCTTCACGGAGCTGCTTACCGGGGCGGCGTCGGCCAGCGCGGCCATTGCCTCCGCGGTTCAGCACAGGCAGTCCTGGCAGCAGCAGCGGCCCGTTTCCGCGGTCACCACAGACCGCGTCGGCATCGCGCACCCCAGTAAAGGCGGCGGCGCGCAGGTGGTGCCGACGTACCCCGGCTTCAGATTCGGCAATGCGCCCCCGTTCGGCATGGTGCCGGCGCAGCCGTTCAACTTCGGCACCTCCGCCCAGAACCAGATGACACAGTTCTCGCTCACCCAGGACGGGCTGGCAGCTGCTCCGGCTCAAGCCGGAGACTACAGCCTCGACTTCTCGATGTCGTCCGGTTACATGGGTGCCAACAGGGGGCCCCTTCAGTCCAATTCGCCGCACTTCTCCAGCCATCACCACCAGCAGCAGCTCCAGGATCTGGACGACGGTCCGAGCCCTCCCTTCCTGTACGAGCAGGCCGCCGCCACCGCCCCGCACCTCGCGTCGGAGAACCATCTCGCGGGGACCGCGGCGATGCAGCTGTGGAACGGGTTCCGGCACGCCACCATGAAGGAGAAGAGCAAGAACTGATCACTCCGATTCACCAGCGGTAAGACCGTCGATCTTTCTCTTCTCCCCCTTATTACCATGGATTTAAGATTAGATTCCTTATATTGGCACATAGCTGCAAACTTTTTGGCACTGCTCGAGGTGTCCTCCAAAGTCCCGCGAAGCACAGATCCCGCTTCGTTACGAAGGACGGGTGTCGAAATCGTAGCGGCAGGTGTCTGCATTTAGCCCAATTTGCATGGTTTGAGCGAAACAGGTGTCGACTGCTTCCCTTTGGGAGGGAATTTTGCATCGCATGAGACCGGCCAATCACATGCGTTGTGATTGCCAGGCATGTTGCATTTTCCATGGTTATCAAAGTAATTCATTCTCTAGGCCATATTGCTAATTTTCGGCACAACCTCTATAACAACATTTGTCAACTTCATCCTAATGTAGTTACTGTTCATATATCTTTGCTACAACACTGATGTTTATCAAGTCATGGAAATCCAGATGTGTTTTAGCAAAATTGTTACTGAACATGATAGGTCGTACTCCTACATATGTCATGTTTTTTTCATGCACTGCGCTGTAGTCACCTAGACAATTACCCCTCAGCCTTATTGGTTTAACTTAGCTTGCTTCAGATGTCGGCAAAGTGGTTCCCGGTTGGTTGGGGATCTAAGTGACCAAGTCTACATGTGCAAACAAACCTTTTAGATTTAAAAGAAAGGATCTGTCTAGGGCACATCTAGATGAACATACTATCTAAAACAACTTAATTTCAGATGTGCTTTTACCACATAAGTCTGCTATTTCCCATTTCTACATTGATTAGGCACTCTGAATCATCTTCCTGCTTTTAGTTTTCTGAACTGTTAAACACTAGGATTTGGATCAGTAGGTACAAAAGCAGTACGCTAGGCGAATGCTTATGTTCATTGTGCATCGTTTAAAGCTTCCGCATGCAAATTATGCTCATTGTGCACTGCATTGACAGAGGTGTCAAGTAGTAGTATCAGACATCCAGATGCCACTGTGTCGGTCTCCAGCATCTCTTTAACCTTGTGATGATCTCGGCACATAAGGCTGCACCCCTAAAGCCACCAAATTTTCTGTTCCACCATTGTTTGGCAGGAGTTGCTTTAGTGTCGCCTGCATCATCTTTATACATGTGTTGCCTCTAAAATCAAAAGCCATCTTACCATTCTGGTACAAGCTCCAGCATCCCGATAATCGCCATTTCTGTCAACCTGCAGGAACCCAAGGCATCAACATTTTTTTGGGCTTCGGCAATAATTCATCATCTCGTGGAGCTGCTGCCTCAGGAGTGTATGGGCCGGATCATCATCCATCGTTCGTCCAAGCCTGCTTCTTCCGGCATGAACGAACCCTGCTGCCATTTACTCAGCCAACCATGTGCTGCTCCCCCCCCCCCCCCCCCCCCTCTCCTCTGAGATGAGGCTGGTGTTTTGTGGGAGTTTTCTTAGACAAAGACTGGCAAGCAAGCGCCCTGCTGTGTGGGCTGGAATCTGTTGCTGTTTTAGAAACTGTGTCTTTTTTTTTTTGCTTGAGAACATTTAGAAACTGTATCAAGCGCGGCCCCGACTTCTCGGCTGGACTATTCTCAGGTTTGAAGAAACAAGTCCCTCAAAAGACTTTTCTATTTTCCATTCCAATGTAGTGTCATTCTCTCCTCTGCCTCTCAGTCGACTCACATGGGCTCGGGGAACTTGAGAAATACTGCTGTTCTTATGGCATCGGATTTCATGTTGATTTCATTGCATTTTAGATATATTTTAACTAAAAAACTAAGACTAGGTGCATGTACATCGCGCTGAGCTTACTTCACACGACGACATGGATACACTATACTAATCTACGGCCGGCCGCGACAGATCCATTTACTTTTCCCATGTTTGGCAGCTGTAGGACCGAAAGTATGTCTACCGGGGAGGTGATTAGACTGCTTGACCAAATAAAAGTTTTGTCTTTTTCTAAATTTTAGTGTTTGTAGTTTTAGCATTCATGACAAGTCAATTTCACTCTACACATGCAAGTCTAAGAGTATAGCAGCGGAAAATAACAACAAGCATGAGTAAAAAGGATAGGGTACGAAGATCAAACGCAATTATAGACACGATGATTTTTTTCCGTGGTTCCGATAGGTGGCGCTATCGTACATCCATATTTATGGAGTCTTTAACCCACGGAGGGTAATGGTCGCCAGAGTCCACGGAGAGCTCCACACATAAGGGGCCATGAAGTAGCAACCTTGACTATTCCATATAGCTTTCATCCACCAAGGACTAGCCTCACAATGGGTAGATCTTTACGAAGTAAGCGATCTCCTTGCCCTTACAACATTCTTGGTTCACTCCACAACACGAAGTAGGAGGCTCCCAAGCGACACCTAACCAATCTAGGAGGCACCACCCTCCAAAAGGTAATAGGCTCGGTAATGACAATGAACTCCTTGATCTTGTGCTTCAAGATGATAGACTCCTCAACACACAATCGCACTCTCACAGATTTGGCTTGGTGGAAGAGATGGGATTGGTGGAAAGCAACTTGGGAAGGCTAGAAATCAAGATTCATATGGTTGGAGTGGAAGATCTTGATCTCAACACAAAGGTAGGTGGTTTTCTCCCTCAGAAAATCTGATAGGATAGGTATGGAATAGTTCTAAGTGCTTCTATTTCGAGTAGGTGGTGGTGGAGGGGTATATATAGGCATCCCAAAAATCCAACCGTTACACACAAAATGACCAACTCGGTGACACCGATGTGTTAATCTCGGTGGTACCGAAGTGATCAAAAGGTGACAACTTTTGAATCTCGGTAAGACCGATATATGAAACTCGGTTGCACCGATAGGTGACAAACGGTCAGATTTCCAATCTCGATGACGCCGACCCAACAATCTCGGTGATACCAAAAATGTGAATTTGCATAACAGAAAGTTGGCAACCTAAACTCGGTGGCACCGGTATGGAATCGGTTGCACCGAAGTGGCTAGGGTTTGGCTGAATCTGTCTAGGTTCTGGAATCGGTGGCACCGCATAGGAATGTTGGTTGCACCGATTTCGAATGTTTGGCTATAGACATACTTTGGTGGGAGAACTTGTGGATGTTTTTGGTGACTATCACTTGTGCACGTATGAGCATTTTGTTCACCAACAAAACCTTACCCTCTTTTAATAGTATTGGCTTTCCTATGGACTCAAAGTGATTTCTCACAAATATAAAATGTAGAGTCCTCTTGCTTGAAGCTTAGCCAACCTATTTCCTTGCATCTTGGGGTAATTCCACAATCCTCTTGCCATCCCTATCATTGAACTTTTTCTGAAATATATTTTGTGGAAACATTAGTTCAATGACTTATATGTTGTTATTAATTACCAAAACCATCAAGGTAGCAATTGTGCTTTCAGCAGCCTGTTCACCGGACCGTCGGGAGCCCCGAAGGCATTTGCTTCAGCGCAAAGGATGCCATCTCTTCCCCACCGCTCGTCGGAGCGAAAGCCTCGCCTGATGCTTTAGCGGGAGGAGAAAACGGGCACCTTCGGTTTTGTGCAGCCCGTGTGGGTTCGACGAAGGTCCTCACAAGAGAACAGGGCAAGACACTAGTTGTGTACGTCGGTGTAGCCCCGGTGGTGGTCTACTTGGGACCCGAGCGGTGGTGGCCTTCCATGTTCTACTTCTCCTCGAAGATGGCGGCGGGCGCGGACGCGCTGGCCACCGACTCGTCGCTCTCCGTGCATTCAGCTTCTTTATTTGCCTGCATGGCGCAACTACGCGCGCGTAGACGATGGATGGCGCGGTCATAGGCACGAGAGGCACAGTTGCCGCCATGCTCCCCATCGTGCCGGTGTGCAGCAACTCACCACTCCTCATCGAGCTGGCTTGGAGCGGTGAGTTGCTGAACCACGCGCCGGCTTGAGGCGACAACTAGCTTTGTCGGGCTTGTGCTTGTATCTGGCGGGCTCGATAGGCCATCCAGCCGGCCTGTATGCCGAAGAAGTGCTCTTCAAAACCTATCGTAAGAGTAGAGAAAATAGTGAAGGAGGAGATGAGGGAACGACGGAGGGGTGTGATTTTTGCCCGACGTCTGGCCTCGTTTAAATAGAGGGTGACCGACAGGAGCTCGACCGGCGTTGAGTTTAATGTCGGCCCGCTCATGAATGGACGTGTGGCCGAAGTAGGTTTCTCGGCTTCCTCACGGGTTTAATGGAAGCGTTTCACTTCGGCAAGGAGGCATGTTCAACCGGGCGTGCAGTGGGCGGCGCCCTCGGCCGGCGGGTTGCTTCAATGGCGGAGGCAGTGAGAGGTCACGTCCGCCTTGAGCCGGCTTCAATGTGAAGCGACGCACTCTACAGCGGCATGAATGTTGGCAGCTGACGCCGGGCGCGAAGAGCACGAAGGGGCAAGGGGTTTTTGGTGGTCCAGGGCGGTCAGAACCGGGCGAAGTAGCGGTCCGGACTACCGCAACCCTCCCCCCCCCCCGTTTCTCCGGTTTGCGGGAGAAATCGCGTCCGGACCGCCCTACGGACCGATACATGACCGCATTGGATGGTTTTCGTGTTCCGAACTGTTGCGGGAGGTTTGCTGGTCTACCTTGGAGATGCCCTTACAATCTAGAAAGACCGAATGCAACACGCAGGCTGGAACCGGTCCCCGCAACACCCCGCCACAAACCTTCACAATTCCTTTGCAATGTGACCCAGAGTAGGTTTTTCATTTGCCTCTGGTTGGTAAAGCCTTAAGACTACCCATAATGGGGAGTAACATATATGTGTGGTGTCATGTAACACTTCATTTATTAGCTTGTACACTCATCCTGTTTTGATATGTGTAATGTTATCCATAGTATGACCACCTAGCTAGGTTACTCAAATCATCCCTCTCCTCATTAAATCATTGCCATATAAGTAAATTTGCTGAGTTGGATCATATGTTACTACTGACGTTACTCCCACTATGGACAATCTAACAACAGAGCTACTGTCTGTGTCAATCAACGAGTAAATAGTATAAAACTATCAGGTTACATGTTAGGTCAACGAAAAACTACCAATTTTTTTGATTGTTCAAAAAACTACCACAAAAGTGGCCGACTGTTAAAAAACCAAGTTGCCGAACAGTTAACTTTTAAGTGGGATTGTGACAAGAAGGACCCGCACGTCAGATCACCGTTATATCGGACTGTTAGTTGACCGTTATGACATTGTGAGCCCACATGTCGGTCCCTAAGAAAAAAGCAATCGGACCCTATATTTTTTTTAAAAAGCAATCGGGTTCGGAAATCTCTTTTGGAGCTCGGCCTCCCAATTCAAATTTGAAATTTCATCGAAATTCATAATTTTATATTTCAAAAAATTCTGAAAAAAATACAGATATACATGAAGACCTAACACACATGTGGGTTATATCCTTACATACACGTATAATTTTTGTTAGAATTTTTTGAACCATAAAAATTTGAATTTGAATTTTTCAAAAATAAAGACCTTCATGACGCTCGTTCTCCAAAATGCCTCTCTCAATCGGGTCCCTCTATCCTCTGCTCCTTGACGCCCCTGCTACTAAGTGTTGTTGCCACGGGTAGTTCCGCCCTACCGTTGCACCCCGCCGTCGCTACTCACTGTTGGGCCGCTGCACCCCGCGCCGTCGTCGTTGCTCCCCGCTGGGCCGCCGTACCCCGCCTCCGCTCCCTGCGCGCACCGTCGTTGCTCCCCGCTGGGCCTCTGCATCCCGTCGCTGCTCCTCGCGTCGCTCTCCTACATCTCTACTAGCTGCTACTCCGTGCCGCCATAGCCGCCGCCGCTCCTTGCCGCCGTAGCTCCTCCCCGTGCCGCTGCTGGCACTTGCTCCCTTCGCCGCTGCTCGCTGCAGCCGCCGCCGCCGGCCGCTACTCCGTGCCGCCGTAGTCGCCACTGCTCCCCGCCACTGATGTCGGCCGCTACTCCCCTTGCCTTTGCCGCCATGGTGGGGCTGCTCCGGCCATGGTGTGGGTCGGGTGCCGACACCGACGAGGTGGGACTGCCCCGGCAATGGCGCGGGCCGGGTGCAGTCGCCGATGAGGTGGGGCTGCCCCGGCCATGGCGCGGGCCAGGCGTCGTCGCCATCGAGCTTGTGGAATTTTAGTGACACTAACACGTGGGTCCCATGTGTCAGTTAACAGTCAAACAAGCAGTCAAACAAACGGTTTACTTATGTGTGGGATAAGCCCTATAAACCGAAAGAGAGTATGTGATTGGACATAGAGTAACATGATCCTAGGCAGAAGCAACAATGTTCCCTCATGCAACCTACCCAGACTCGATCGAGAAACTAGCATTATTTAATTTTGGAACCCGATATACACCCTAAGGTGCGTCGGATCCTGATCAAATGCGTGACAATTACTCGCTACAAGATAGCAATTTTTGTGGTAATTTTTTACACTACATGGCAAATTTGAATTTACAACATAGTAAATCTTATACACTAGCATGATAATTTTATCTATTTTCTATGCATGGCAAATGTGGGCGATCACTAGGAAACTAAAAAAAACTGTCGTTAGATTTTTGACATTTAACTAATTGTGTCGTCCTTCTTCAGGTTGCCACTTTGGGGTCTGTTTAACAATGCTCGGCCTAGCAACAATTGAAGCCCTCTCGATCATCCTATTTTTTATTCCTTTGACATCAGCCTCTCCCTCTCCACTCTAAATATATCTGCAGGAAATCAATGGAGCGGGAGATGTGAGCTTTGCCTTAATAAAAATTTGCATCATTTCTGTGATGCCATGCACTCCACCACATACACATCATTTTCGATTGAGCATCGAGTGTCATGGAGGTTCGGGATCCATTCATAACCCTCACACACAAGTTCCCTGTCCAGTGGGATGTTCCAGTCCTTACGAAAGCCTTGGCAAAGTGCATGTGCATAGGTGTAGTGCATAAGACCAACTTTAACGCGTGACCCCATCCGGTCCGGGTACGTCCATTTGAGGTTAAACGGACGAATAGCACAGCCTAGCGTGCGGTTTAAAATGGACAAATGTTCGTTTCTCGTTAGTTTTTTAATTCATTCTCAACCCAAACTTGTGCCGTGTTCGAGGCGAAACGGACAACACACGGACGGGCGGGACGCACGCCCTTGTCCTCCTTGGCCCGTCTGTCGGGGACTCTGCCGATTCATCCATCTCCAAACCCCTCCCCGCCCCTCCCGGCCCAACCCTGCTGCCGACGTCGCTACTATTATCCGGCCGCCTCCTTGCTGCTGGTCTCCCGGCCGTCCATACCAAACCACGTCTCATCATGGCCGCCACCACGCCCGCGCTTTGGTAGGAGTTTTGGCCATCGTTCGGAGGAGTTTTTCCCGTCGCCGTCAGAATAGGGGATACGACCGCCGACGACGCCCATCGACAACGACAACTTCCGTCGGGGGTGCTACAGAGCGACCTGTAGCCGGCCGCCATCCGCCCCCGCTGCCTCGAGGTGATTCGCGACCTCTTCACCACCAAGACTGCAAGGTGTTTGACACTTTGTCCACAAAGGTATGGACAGTAGAAATGAATTTTTCTTCAACCACTTCATTTGTTCATTGGATGATTCGTCTCTGGATGACGAAGAAATTGTGGTGGCCACGCTGGTCGTTCATGACCACATTCAAAGGCAGCGGCCTCTGTATAGGGGGTCAGTGCCTGGCCGTGTGCCCAACCTGAAACGCCACAGAGACAGAGGGCACGCCTTGCTCTATACTGATTACTTTGAAAATACCGCACTCTTCAAACCGGAGAAATTCCGTTGCCGTTTTCGTATGTCAATACATGTGTTCAATCACATTCGGGAGGGAATGGTTCAGCATGACCCATTCTTTGAGTGCAAAACGGATGCCCTTGGAAAGCTTGGATTCTCCTCTTATAAGAAATGCACGACCGCCATTCACATGCTTGCATATGGAATTCCAGGCGATCTTGTGGATGAGTACGTGCGCATGAGTGAGTCCACATGTGTGCTGTCAAGGTACAACTTCTGAAAGGCCGTGGTAGCGGTGTTTGGCCCCGAGTACTTGAGGCAGCCAAAAACCGCCGACACAAAAAGAATGTTGGCGATCAACGCCGATAGAGGCTTTGTAGGAATTCTTGACAACATAGATTGTATGCACTGGGAGTGAAAGAGCTGTCCATTTGCTTGGCAGGGCCAGTACAAGGGACATGTGAAAGCCTGCACTGTCATATTAGAAGCGGTGGCTTCGCAAGATCTTTGGATATGGCATTCTTTCTTCGACATGGCCGGTTCTCACAATGATATCAACACTACTAGGAAAAGGGCTATAGATAATATGAACATTAATGGCGCACCACCACTACTATATAGGAGTGGCGCACCATGTGTTGGTGCGCCATTAGTGTGATGGACACTAATGGCGCACCACACCCACGGTGCGCCACTACTAGCAAACTTTTTTTTTCCAAAACTAGTAATGGTGCATCAGGGCACAGTGCGCCATTACTACTAACAATTTTTTTACTGTTTTTTCTAAACTAGTAATGGCGCACCACACACATGGTGCACCACTACTAACATTTTTTTTTTTTGCAAAATAAGTAATGGCGCACCACCTAACTGTTGGAAATATGCCCTAGAGGCAATAATAAATTATTTATTATCATATTTATTTGTTCATGATAATCGTTTATTATCCATGCTATAATTGTATTGATCGGAGACTTAAATGCATGTGTGGATACATAGACAAAACCATGTCCCTAGTATGCCTCTAATGGACTAGCTCGTTGATCAAAGGATGGTTAAGGTTTCCTAGCCATGGACATGAGATGTCATTTGATAACGGGATCACATCATTAGGAGAATGATGTGATGGATAAGACCCAAACTACAAACATAGCATATGATCGTGTCAGTTTATTGCTACTGTTTTCTGCATGTCAAGTATATGTTCCTATGACCATGAGATCATGCAACTCACGGATATCGGAGGAGTGCCTTGTGTGTATCAAACGTCGCAACGTAACTGGGTGACTATAAAGGTGCTCTACAGGTATCTCCGATGGTGTCTGTTGAGTTGGCATGGATCGAGACTGGGATTTGTTACTCCGTGTAACGGAGAGGTATCTCGGGGCCCACTCGGTAATGCAACATCACAATAAGCCTTGCAAGCAATGTGACTAATTGTTAGTTGCGGGATCTTGTATTACGGAACGAGTAAAGAGACTTGCCGGAAA
The DNA here is from genome assembly GCA_022496015.1 of Hordeum marinum. Classification (NCBI taxonomy): domain Eukaryota; kingdom Viridiplantae; phylum Streptophyta; class Magnoliopsida; order Poales; family Poaceae; genus Hordeum; species Hordeum marinum. The sequence continues at coordinate 449,135,203 of CM039676.1, forward strand.
CGATGTTGAACTAGGTATGGAGATACCGACGATCGAATCTTGGGCAAGTAACATACCGAAGAACAAAGGGAACGATATACGGGATTAACTGAATCCTTGACATAGAGGTTCGACCGATAAAGATCTTCGTAGAATATGTAGGAACCAATGTGGACGTCCAGGTCCCGCCATTGGTTATTTACCGTAGAGGTGTCTCGGTCATGTCTACATAGTTCTCGAACCCGCAGGGTCTGCACACTTAAGGTTCGGTGACGTTTCGGTAGTGTAGAGTTATGTATGGTGGTGACCGAAGGTTGTTCGGAGTCCCGGAAGAGATCCCGGACGTCACGAGGAGCTCCGGAATGGTCCGGAGGTAAAGATTCATATATAGGAAGTCCCAGTTTGGTTTCTGGAAAAGTTTCGGGCTCATCGGTAGTGTACCGGGAGTATCGGTATTGTATCGGGAGTGCCGGTAGTGTACCGGAGGACCTCCGGGAGGGTTATTTCGACCCCAAGAGGTCCATGGGCTGTGGGAGAATAATAACCATCCCTTAGTGGGCTGGGAAAACAGCCACAAAGGCCCATGGCGCAGGAGAGAAAGTCCTAAAGCAAAAAGTGGAAAATCAGCCAATAGGAGGCAATCCTACTCCAACTAGGATTGGAGGTGAAGTAGGATTGCTCCCGCCTCCTATTTCGGCCGACCCAAAGGCCTTGGCTGCCTCTCCTCTCCTCTCCTCCTATATATACTAGTGGATCGGGTGGTTTTTGGACAGAATTTACGGCCACGTGCTACCCGTTTCACCGGTGCACAGTTTCTCCTCTAGATCGGTTTTCCGCAGCGCTTAGGTGAAGCCCTGCCGGAATCACTCCACCACCATCACCGGAGCGCCGTCACGCTACCGGTGAACTCTCTCTCCTCTCCACATCCTCTCACTGGATCGAGACGGTGGAGATCGTCATCAAGCTGCACGTGTGCTGAACGCGGAGGTGCCGTCCGTTCGGCGCTAGATCGGAAGGACCGTGATCGAGATCGCGAGACAGTTCGTGATGAGATCGCGGAACGGATCGTGATGTGTTCGCGGGAAAGATCGTGATCAAGATCGTGAGACGGATCGTGATGAGATCGCGGGACGGATCGTGATGAGTTCACGGGACGGATCGTGATTGGATCGCGGGACGGATCGTGGGACGCTCGGCGATTTGGATCGCGAAGATGTTCGACTACACCAACCGCGTTTCTTAACGCTTCCCGCTTAGCGATCTACAAGGGTATGTAGATCCACTCTCCCTCTCGTAGATGCTCATTACCATGGATAGGTTTGCGTGTGCGTAGGAAATTTTTTGTTTCCCATGCGACGTTCCCCAACAGTGGCATCATGAGCTAGGTTGATGGTTCGATGAGATCTCGAGTAGAACACAAAAGGTTTGTGGGCGTTGATGCTTAGATTGCTTCCTCCCTTGGTCGTATTTTGGTTCAGCGGGATTGTGAGATGAAGCGGCCCGGACCAACATTACTCGTACGCTTACGAGAGACCGGTTCCCTCGACGCAACTTGTTGCTTAGATGGCTTGCGGGTGACAGTTTCTCTCACTTTAGTTGGATCGGATTCGACAAAGGCGGTCCTTGAGAAGGTTGAAAAGCAAACTAGTGTATCACCGTTGTGGTTTATGCGTAGGTGAGAATCGTTCTTGCTAGATACCCATAGCAGCCACGTAAAACTTGCAACAACAATTAGAGGATGTCTAACTTGTTTTTGTAGGGTATGTTGTGATGTGATATGTCCAATTACATGATGAGATATATGTGATGTATAGATTATCACGACTTGCATGTCGATGAGTACGGCAACCGGCAGGAGCCATAGGGTTGTCTTTAATTGTTGTATGACCTGCGTGTCAATCATTAAGCGCTATGTAATGCTTTACTTTATCGCTACGGTAGCAATAGTAGTAGAAGCATGCAGGGCGTGACAACCCCCATGGCAACACATTGATGGAGATCAAGATGATGGAGATCATGGTGTTGTGCCGGTGACGATGGAGATCATGCCGGTGTTTCGAAGATGGAGATCTTAAACACAAGTTCATGGCCATATCATGTCACTTATGAATTGCATGAGATGTTAATCCTTTTATGCACCTTGTTTTGCTTAGTACGACGGTAGCATTATAAGGTGATCCCTCACTTGAATTTCAAGATGAACTGTGTTCTCCCCAAGTGTGCACCGTTGCGAAAGTTCGTCGTGTTGAGACACCACGTGATGATCGGGTGTGATAGACTCTACGTTCACATACAACGGGTGCAAGCCAGATTTGCACGCGCAGAACACTCGGGTTAAACTTGACGAGCCTAGCATGTACAGACATGGCCTCGGAACATGAGAGACCGAAAGTTCGAACATGAGTCATATAGTAGATATGATCAACATAATGATGTTCACCATTGCAGCCACCTCAACTCACGTGATGATCGGACTTGAGTTGGTGAATTTGGATCATGTATCACTCGAATGATCGGAGGGATGTCAATTTGAGTGGGAGTTCTTAAGTAATATGATTAATTGAACTCATTATCATGAACATAGTCAAAGTGTCTTTGCAAATTATGTTGTAGATTACTAGCTCGCGCTGTAGCTCCCTTGTATTTTTATATGTTCCTAGAGAAATAGAATTGAAAGATGTTGGTAGCAAAATTGCGGACTGGGTCCATGATCTGAGGATTGTCCTCATTGCTACACACAAGGCTTATGTCCTTAATGCACCGCTCGGTGCGCCACCCCCTCTAGCGTTGTCTATAGATGTTGTGAACATCTAACAGGCACGTTTCGATGACTACTTGATAGTTTAGTGCGTCATGCATTACGGCTTAGAATTGAGGCTCCAAAACGTTTTGAACGTCACGGAACATATGAGATGTTCTAGAGAAGAGATTGTGATGTCAGGCTCGTGCCTTTGTTGCGAGATATGAGATCTCCAACAAGATTCTATGCTTGTAAGATGAAGGAGAAAAGCTCAATCGTTGAGCATGTACTCAGATTGTCTGGGTACTACAATCGCTTGAATCAAGTGGGAGTTGATCTTCCAGATAAGATAGTGATTGATATAGTTCTCCAAGTCACTGTCACTAAAGCTACTAGAACTTAGTGATGAACTATAATACACCAGGGATAGAAGTATTGATCCCTGAGTTGTTCGCGATGTTTGACACCGCGAAGGTAGAAATCAAGAAGGAGCGTCAAGTGTTGATGGTTAATCAAACCACTAGTTTTGAAAAGGGGAAAAGCAAGGAGGGAAACTTCATGGATAGCAAGTCAGTTGCTGCTCCAGTGAAGCAACCCAAAGTTGAACTCAAACCCGAGACAAAGTGCTTCTATTATGAGGTGAGAGGTCGCTGAAGCGGAACAACCCTAGATACTTGGTAGATAAGAAGGCTGGCAACATCGACAGAAGTATATTTGATATACGAGTTATTGATGTGTACCTTGCTAGTACTCCTAGTAGCACCTGTGTATTGGATACCGGTTCGGTTGCTAAATGTTAGTAACTCGAAATAAAAGCTACGGAATAAACGGAGAACTAGCTAAGGGTGAGGTGATGATGTGTGTTGGAAATGTTTCCAACGTTGATGTGATCAACATCGCACGCTCTCTCTACCTTCAGGATTAGTGACAAACCTAAATAAATGTTATTTGGTGTTTTGCGTTGAGCATGAACATGATTAGATCATGTTTGTTGCAATACGGTTATTCATTTAAGTCAGAGAATAATAGTTATTCTAGTTACATGAATAATACCTTCAATGGTCATGCACCCAGTGAGAATGGTTTGTTGAAATCTTGATCGTAGTAGTACACATGTTCATAACATTGATGTCAAAAGATACAAAGTTAATAATGATAGTACCACATACTTGTGGCACTGCCGCTAAATGTCATATTGGTATAAACCGCATGTAGAAACTCCATGCTGATGGATATTTGGACTCATCGATTTCGAATCGGTTGAGACATGCGAACCATGCCTCTTGGGCAAGATGACTAAAGGACCCCGTTGGATGGAGCGGGCAAGTGATTCATTGGAAATGATACATGTTGATGTATGCAATCTAGTGAGTCTTGTAGCGTGCAGTGGATATCGTTATTTTCTTACCTTCACTGATGATCTGAGTAGATATAGTGTATATTTACTTAATGAAACACAAGTCTGAATCGTTTGAAAGGTTCAAGCAAATTCAGAGTGAAGTTTAAAGATCATCGTGACAAGAAGATAAAAATGACCGCGATATGATCGTGGAGGTGAATATCTGAGTTACGAGTTTGGCATACAACTTAAGACAATGTGAAATTTGTTTCACAACTAACGCCACCTGGAACACCATGGTGTGATGGTGTGTCCGAACATCATAGTCATGCTTTATTGATATAGTGCATACTGTGATGTCTCTTATCGTTTTACTACTATAATTTTTGGGGTTATGCATTAGAGACAACTACATTCACTTTAATAGGGCATCATCTAAATCCGTTGAGATGACACCGTGTGAATTATGGTTTGATAGAAACCTAAGCTGTCATTTCTTAATGTTTGGGGCTGCGATGCTTGTGTGGAAAATGTTTTCACATAATAAGCTAGAACCCAAAGCGGACAAATGTATCTTCATAGAATACCCTAAGAACAGATGGGTATACCTTCTATCTTAGATCCGAGTGCAAAGTGTTTGTTGCTAGAACTGGGTCCTTTCTCGAGAAAAAGTTTCTCTCGAAAGAATTGAGTGGGAGGAAGATAGAACTTGATGAGGTTGTTAAACCTTTGTTCAACCAGAGAGTAGCGCAGCGCAGAAAGATGTTACTGTGAAGCCTACGTTAGTTGAAGAGGAAGTTAATGATGATGATCATGAAGCTTCAGGATCAAGTTACTATCAAACTTCGTAGGTCGACAAGGATGTGTATTGCTCCTAAGTGGTACGACAACTCTGTCTTGGAGGTCATGTTGTTGGACAACGATGAACCTACGAGCTATGGAGAAGCGATGATGGGCCCGGATTCCGACAAATGGTTGGAGGCCATGAAATCCGAGATAGGATCCATGTATTAAAACCAAGTGTAGACTTTGGTAGACTTGCTCGTTGGACGGCAGGTCGTTGAGTACAAATGGATCTTTAAAATGAAGACAGACATTGATGGTGAATGTCACTATTTGTAAAGCTCGACTTGTTGCAAAGATGTTTGTGACAAGTTCAAGGAGTTGACTACGATGAGACTTTCTCACTCGTAGCGATGCTAAAAGTTTGTTGGAATTATGTTAGCAGTTGCTGTGTTTTCAATTATGAAATCTGGCAGATGGATGTCAAAACATCGTTTTCTTAATGGTTTACTTGAGGAAAGGTTGTATGTGATACAACCAGAAGGTTTTGTCAGGCCTAAGGATGCTAAAAGGTGTGCAAGCTTCGGTGATCCTTCCATGGACTGAAGCAAGCATCTCGAAGTTGGAATATACTCTTTGATGAGGTGATCAAACTTTTTATGTTTATACAAAGTTTATGAGAAACCTGTATTTGCAATAAAGTGAGTGGGAGCACTATAGAATTTCTGATAAGTATATGTGGATGACATATTGTTGTTCAGAAATAATGTAGAGTTTCTGGAAAGCATAAAACAGTTATTTGGAAAGTGATTTTCAAAGGAAGACCTGGATAAAGCTACCTAATTGTTGAGCATCAAAGTCTATAGAGATAGATCAAGATGCTTGATGAGACTTTCAATGAGTGCATACCTTCACAAGATTTTGAAAGAGTTCAAAATGGATCAGCCAGAGAAATAGTTCTCGTCTGATTTGTAAGGTGTGAAGTTGAGTGAGACTCAAAGCTCGACAACGGCAGAAGAAAGAGAAAGGACGAACATCGTCCCCTATGCCTTAGCCATAGGCTCTATATTATGCCATGCTGTGTACCGCACCTATGTGTGCCTTGCCATGAGTCTGTCAAGGGGTACAAGAGTGGTCCAGGAGTGGATCACTGGACAGCGGTCGGAATTATCCTTAGTAACCAGAGGACTAAGGAAATGTTTCTTGATTGTGGAGGTGATAAAGAGTTCGTCGTAAAGAGTTACGTCGATGCAAGCTTTAACACCTATCCGGATGACTAGTAGTAGAAATCTGGATACGTATAGTGGAGCAGCCATTTGGAAATAATACCAAGTGGAGTGTGGTAGCAGTGTTTACGGTTTGACATAGAGATATGCAAAGTACACATGGATCTGAATATCGCAGACCCGTTGACTATAAGACCTCTCTCACATGCAAAGCATGATCGAGCCCCAGAACTCATTGGGTGTTAGATTCATAACAATGTGAATCACATGGTGATGTGAACTAGATTATTGACTCTAGTGCAAGTGGGAGACTATTGGAAATATGCCCTAGAGGCAATAATAAATTAGTTATTATCATATTTCCTTGTTCATGATAATCGTTTATTATCCATGCTATAATTGTATTGATTGGAGACTTAAATGCATGTGTGGATACATAGACAAAACCATGTCCCTAGTATGCCTCTAATGGACTAGCTCGTTGATCAAAGGATGGTTAAGGTTTCCTAGCCATGGACATGAGATGTCACTTGATAACGGGATCACATCATTAGGAGAATGATGTGATGGATAAGACCCAAACTACAAACATAGCATATGATCGTGTCAGTTTATTGCTACTGTTTTCTGCATGTCAAGTATATGTTCCTATGACCATGAGATCATGCAACTCACGGATATCGGAGGAGTGCCTTGTGTGTATCAAACGTCGCAACGTAACTGGGTGACTATAAAGGTGCTCTACAGGTATCTCTGATGGTGTCTGTTGAGTTGGCATGGATCGAGACTGGGATTTGTTACTCCGTGTAACGAAGAGGTATCTCGGGGCCCACTCGGTAATGCAACATCACAATAAGCCTTGCAAGCAATGTGACTAATTGTTAGTTGCGGGATCTTGTATTACGGAACGAGTAAAGAGACTTGCCGGTAACGAGGTTGAACTAGGTATGGAGATACCGACGATCGAATCTTGGGCAAGTAACATACTGAAGAACAAAGGGAACGATATACGGGATTAACTGAATCCTTGACATAGAGGTTCGACCGATAAAGATCTTCGTAGAATATGTAGGAACCAATGTGGACGTCCAGGTCCCGCCATTGGTTATTTACCGTAGAGGTGTCTCGGTCATGTCTACATAGTTCTCGAACCCGCAGGGTCTGCACACTTAAGGTTCGGTGACGTTTCGGTAGTGTAGAGTTATGTATGGTGGTGACCGAAGGTTGTTCGGAGTCCCGGATGAGATCCCGGATGTCACGAGGAGCTCCGGAATGGTCCGGAGGTAAAGATTCATATATAGGAAGTCCCAGTTTGGTTTCCGGAAAAGTTTCGGGCTCATCGGTAGTGTACCGGGAGTATCGGTATTGTATCGGGAGTGCCGGTAGTGTACCGGAGGACCTCCGGGAGGGGTATTTCGACCCCAAGAGGTCCATGGGCTGTGGGAGAATAATAACCATCCCTTAGTGGGCTGGGAAAACAGCCACAAAGGCCCATGGCACAGGAGAGAAAGTCCTAAAGCAAAAAGTGGAAAATCAGCCAATAGGAGGCAATCCTACTCCAACTAGGATTGGAGGTGAAGTAGGATTGCTCCCACCTCCTATTTCGGCCGACCCAAAGGCCTTGGCTGCCTCTCCTCTCCTCTCCTCCTATATATACTAGTGGATTGGGTGGTTTTTGGACAGAATTTACGGCCACGTGCTACCCGTTTCACCGGTGCACAGTTTCTCCTCTAGATCGGTTTTCCGCAGCGCTTAGGTGAAGCCCTGCCGGAATCACTCCACCACCATCACCGGAGCGCCATCACGCTGCCGGTGAACTCTCTCTCCTCTCCACCTCCTCTCGCTGGATCGAGACGGTGGAGATCGTCATCAAGCTGCACGTGTGCTGAACGCGGAGGTGCCGTCCGTTCGGCGCTAGATCGGAAGGACCGTGATCGAGATCGCGAGACAGTTCGTGATGAGATCGCGGAACGGATCGTGATGAGTTCACGGGAAAGATCGTGATCAAGATCGTGAGACGGATCGTGATGAGATCGCGGGACGGATCGTGATGAGTTCACGGGACGGATCGTGATTGGATCGCGGGACGGATCGTGATGAGAGCGCGGGACGCTCGGTGATTTGGATCGCGAAGATGTTCGACTACACCAACCGCGTTTCTTAACGCTTCCCGCTTAGCAATCTACAAGGGTATGTAGATCCACTCTCCCTCTCGTAGATGCTCATTACCATGGATAGGTTTGCGTGTGCGTAGGAAATTTTTTGTTTCCCATGCGACGTTCCCCAACACTAACTTGTGCGCCATTAGTAACGAGGCAAAAAGGCCAAGAAGACCGGAAATGACTTCCCTCCCGCGTGCTTCACTCTAAGTCAGGAGGAGATCGATCAGTTTTTCACCTGCCTCGTAGGAGTAAAACTTCCTTATGGTTACGCGGGGAAGATAAGCAGATACCTAGACTCAGCGAAGTAGAAGTTCAGCGGGATGAAGTCTCATGACAGTCACGTGCTGATGACGCAGATACTTCCAGTTGCAATCCGTGGGATCATGGACGCGCACGTCCGTGAAACGCTATTTGGCCTATGCAACTTTTTCGTCGTCATCTCTCGGAAGTCAGTTGGCGTGAGGCAACTCAGAAGGCTACAGAAAGAGATCGTGGTGATACTATGCGAGCTTGAGATGTACTTCCCGCCCGCATTCTTCGATGTTATGGTGCATCAGCTGGTCCATATCGTGGAGGATATCATCCAACTCAGGCCGACGTTCCTGCACAGCATGATGCCGTTCGAGAGGATGAATGGTGTCATCAAAGGATACGTTCGCAACATGTCACATCTAGAGGGAAGCATAGCCAGGGGCTTTCTGACCGAAGAGTGCATCTCCTACTGCACGAATTATCTAGGCATTGAGAACCCCATTGGTCTGTTGGAAATATGCCCTAGAGGCAATAATAAATTAGTTATTATCATATTTCCTTGTTCATGATAATCGTTTATTATCCATGGTATAATTGTATTGATCGGAGACTTAAATGCATGTGTGGATACATAGACAAAACCATGTCCCTAGTATGCCTCTAATGGACTAGCTCGTTGATCAAAGGATGGTTATGGTTTCCTAGCCATGGACATGAGATGTCATTTCATAACGGGATCACATCATTAGGAGAATGATGTGATGGATAAGACCCAAACTACAAACATAGCATATGATCGTGTCAGTTTATTGCTCCTGTCTTCTGCATGTCAAGTATATGTTCCTATGACCATGAGATCATGCAACTCACGGATATCGGAGGAGTGCCTTGTGTGTATCAAATGTCGCAACGTAACTGGGTGACTATAAAGGTGCTCTACAGGTATCTCCGATGGTGTCTGTTGAGTTGGCATGGATCGAGACTGGGATTTGTTACTCCGTGTGACGGAGAGGTATCTCAGGGTCCACTCGGTAATACAACATCACAATGAGCCTTGCAAGCAATGTGACTAATTGTTAGTTGCGGGATCTTGTATTATGGAACGAGTAAAGAGACTTGCCGGTAACGAGGTTGAACTAGGTATGGAGATACCGACGATCGAATCTCGGGCAAGTAACATACCGAAGAACAAAGGGAACGTTATACGGGATTAACTGAATCCTTGACATAGAGGTTCGACCGATAAAGATCTTCATAGAATATGTAGGAACCAATGTGGACGTCCAGGTCCCGCCATTGGTTATTGACTGTAGAGGTGTCTCGGTCATGTCTACATAGTTCTCGAACCCGCAGGGTCTGCACACTTAAGGTTCGGTGACGTTTCGGTAGTGTAGAGTTATGTATGGTGGTGACCGAAGGTTGTTCGGAGTCCTGGATGAGATCCCGGACGTCACGAGGAGCTCCGGAATGGTCCGGAGGTAAATATTCATATATAGGAAGTCCCAGTTTGGTTTCCGGAAAAGTTTCGGGCTCATCGGTAGTGTACCGGGAGTGCCGGTAGTGTACCGGGGGACCTCCGGGAGGGGTATTTCGACCCCAAGAGGTCCATGGGCTGTGGGAGAATAATAACCAGCCCTTAGTGGGCTGGGAAAACAGCCACAAAGGCCCATGGCGTAGGAGAGAAAGTCCTAAAGCAAAAAGTGGAAAATCAGCCAATAGGAGGCAATCCTACTCCAACTAGGATTGGAGGTGAAGTAGGATTGCTCCCACCTCCTATTTCGGCCGACGCAAAGGCCTTGGCTGCCTCTCCTCTACTCTCCTCCTATATATACTAGTAGATTGGGTGGTTTTTGGACAGAATTTCCGGCCACGTGCTACCCGTTCCACCGGTGCATAGTTTCTCCTCTAGATCGGTTTTCTGCAGCGCTTAGGCGAAGCCCTGCCGGAATTGCTCCACCACCATCACCGGAGCGCCGTCATGCTGCCGGTGAACTCTCTCTCCTCTCCACCTCCTCTTGATGGATCAAGGTGGTGGAGATCGTCATCAAGCTGCACGTGTGCTGAACGCGGAAGTGCCGTCCGTTCGGCGCTAGATCGGAAGGACCGTGATCAAGATCGTGAGACGGATTGTGATGAGATCGCGGGACGGATCGTGATGAGTTCGTGGGACAGATCGTGATCAAGATCGTGAGATGGATTGTGATGAGATCGTAGGACGGATCGTGATGAGTTCACGGGACGGATCGTGATTGGATCGCGGGACGGATCGTGATGAGATCGCGGGACGCTCGGCGATTTGGATCGCGAAGATGTTCGACTACACCAACCGCGTTTCTTAACGCTTCCCGCTTAGCGATCTACAAGGGTATGTAGATCCACTCTCCCTCTCGTAGATGCTCATCACCATGGATAGGTTTGCGTGTGCATAGGAAAATGTTTGTTTCCCATGCGACGTTCCCCAATAGTGGCATCATGAGCTAGGTTGATGGTTCGATGAGATCTCGAGTAGAACACAAAAGGTTTGTGGGCGTTGATGCTTAGATTGCTTCCTCCCTTGGTCGGATTTTGGTTCAGCGGGATTGTGAGATGAAGCGGCCCGGACCAACATTACTCGTACGCTTACGAGAGACCGGTTCCCTCGATGCAACTTGTTGCTTAGATGGCTTGCGGATGACATTTTCTCTCACTTTAGTTGGATCAGATCCGACAAAGGCGGTCCTTGAGAAGGTTGAAAAGCAATCTATGTATCACCGTTGTGGTTTATGCGTAGGTGAGAATCGTTCTTGCTAGATACCCGTAGCAGCCACGTAAAACTTGCAACAACAATTAGAGGACGTCTAACTTGTTTTTGCAGGGTATGTTGTGATATGATATGGCCAATTACATGATGTGATATATGTGATGTATGAGATGATCATGTGATGTATAGATTATCACGACTTGCATGTCGATGAGTACGGCAACCGGCAGGAGCCATAGGGTTGTCTTTAATTATTGTATGACCTGCGTGTCAATTATTAAGCGCTATGTAATGCTTTACTTTATCGCTACGGTAGCAATAGTAGTAGAAGCATGCAGGGCGTGACAACCCCGATGGCGACACGTTGATGGAGATCATGGTGTCATGCCGGTGACGATGGAGATCATGCCGGTGCTTTCTAGATGGAGATCAAAAGCACAAGTTCATGGCCATATCATGTCACTTATGATTTGCATGTGATGTTAATCCTTTTTATGCACCTTGTTTTGCTTAGGACGACGGTAGCATTATAAGGTGATCCCTCACTTAATTTCAAGATAAATTGTGTTCTCCCCGAGTGTGCACCGTTGCGAAAGTTCATCGTGTTGAGACACCACGTGATGATCGGGTGTGATAGACTCTACGTTCACATACAACGGGTGCAAGCCAGATTTGCACGCGCAGAACACTCGGGTTAAACTTGACCAGCCTAGCATGTACAGACATGGCCTCGGAACACAAGAGAGCGAAAGGTCGAGCATGAGTCATATAGTGGATATGATCAACATAATGATGTTCACCATTGAAGACACCTTAACTCACGTGATGATCGGACTTGAGTTGGTGAATTTGGATCATGTATCACTCGAATGACCCGAGGGATGTCAATTTGAGTGGGAGTTCTTAAGTAATATGATTAATTGAACTCATTATCATGAACATAGTCAAAGTGTCTTTGCAAATTATGTTGTAGATTACTAGCTCGCGCTGTAGCTCCCTTGTATTTTTATATGTTCCTAGAGAAATAGAGTTGAAAGATGTTGGTAGCAATATTGCGGACTGGGTCTGTGATCTGAGGATTGTCCTCATTGCTGCACAGAAGGCTTATGTCCTTAATGCACCGCTCGGTGCGCCACCCCCTCTAGCGTCGTCTATAGATGTTGTGAACATCTGACAGGCACGTTTCGATGACTACTTGATAGTTTAGTGCGTCATGCATTACGGCTTAGAATTGAGGCTCGGAAACGTTTTGAACGTCACGGAACATATGAGATGTTCTAGGAGCAGAGATTGTGATCTCAGGCTCGTGCCTGTGTTGCGAGATATGAGATCTCCAACAAGATTCTTTGCTTGTAAGATGAAGGAGAATAGCTCAATCGTTGAGCATGTACTCAGATTGTCTGGGTACTACAATCGCTTGAATCAAGTGGGAGTTGATCTTCCAGATAAGATAGTGATTGATATAGTTCTCCAAGTCACTGTCACTAAAGCTACTAGAACTTAGTGATGAACTATAATACACCAGGGATAGAAGTATTGATCCCTGAGTTGTTCGCGATGTTTGACACCGCGAAGGTAGAAATCAAGAAGGAGCGTCAAGTGTTGATGGTTAATCAAACCACTAGTTTCGAAAAGGGCAAGAGCAAGGAGGGAAACTTCATGGATAGCAAGTTAGTTGCTGCTCCAGTGAAGCAACCCAAAGTTGAACTCAAACCCGAGACTAAGTGCTTCTATTATGAGGTGAGAGGTCGCTGAAGCGGAACAACCCTAGATACTTGGTAGATAAGAAGGCTGGCAACATCGACAGAAGTATATTTGATATACGAGTTATTGATGTGTACCTTGCTAGTACTCTTAGTAGCACCTGGGTATTGGATACCGGTTCGGTTGCTAAATGTTAGTAACTCGAAATAAAAGCTACGGAATAAATGGAGAACTAGCTAAGGGTGAGGTGACGATATGTGTTGGAAGTGTTTCCAAGGTTGATGTGATCAACATCGCACGCTCTCTCTACCTTCAGGATTAGTGACGAACCTAAATAAATATTATTTGGTGTTTTGCGTTGAGCATGAACATGATTAGATCATGTTTATTGCAATACGGTTATTCATTTAAGTTAGAGAATAATGGTTATTCTGTTTACATGAATAATACCTTCAATGGTCATGCACCCAGTGAGAATGGTTTGTTGAAATCTTGATCGTAGTATTAAACATGTTCATAACATTGATGTCAAAAGACACAAAGTTAATAATGATAGTACCACATACTTGTGGCACTGCCGCTAAATGTCATATTGGTATAAAGCGCATGTAGAAACTCCATGTTGATGGATATTTGGACTCATTCGATTTCGAATCGGTTGAGACATGCGAACCATGCCTCTTGGGCAAGATGACTAAAGGACCCCGTTGGATGGAGCAGGCAAGTGATCCATTGGAAATGATACATGTTGATGTATGCAATCTAGTGAGTCTTGTAGCGTGCAGTGGATATCGTTATTTTCTTACCTTCACTGATGATTTGAGTAGATATAGTGTATATTTACTTAATGAAACACAAGTCTGAATCGTTTGAAAGGTTCAAGCAAATTCAGAGTGAAGTTTAAAGATCATCGTGACAAGAAGATAAAAATGATTGCGATATGATCGTGGAGGTGAATATCTGAGTCACGAGTTTGGCATACAACTTAAGACAATGTGAAAGTTGTTTCACAACTAAACGCCACCTGGAACACCATAGTGTGATGGTGTGTCCGAACATCATAGTTATGCTCTATTGGACATGGTGCGTAATATGATGTCTCTTGTCGTTTCACTACTATAATTTTGGGGTTATGCATTAGAGACAACTACATTCACTTTAAATAGGGCACCATCTAAATCCGTTGAGATGACACCATGTGAATTATGGTTTGATAGAAACCTAAGCTGTCATTTCTTAATATTTTGGGATGTGACACTTGTGTGGAAAATGTTTTCACCTTATAAGGTCGAACCCAAGGCGGACAAATTGCATCTTCATAGAATACCCTAAGATCAGTTAGGTGAACCTTCAATCTCAGATCCTAGTGCAAAATGTTTGTTGCTTAAACGGATCCTTTCTCGAGGAAATGTTTCTCTAGAAAGAATTGAGTGGGAGGAAGATAGAACTTGATGAGGTTGTTGAACCTTTGTTCAACCAGAGAGTAGCGTAGCGCAGAAAGATGTTTCTGTGAAGCCTACGTTAGTTGAAGAGGAAGTTAATGATGATGATCATGAAGCTTCAGGATCAAGTTACTATCGAACTTCGTAGGTCGACAAGGATGTGTACTGCTCCTAACTGGTACGACAACTCTGTCTTGGATATCATGTTGTTGGACAACGATGAACCTACGAGCTATGGAGAAGCGATGATGGGCCCGGATTCCGACAAATGGTTAGAGGCCATGAAATCCGAGATAGGATCCATGTATGAAAACCAAGTGTAGACTTTGGTAGACTTGCTCGTTGGACGGCAGGTCGTTGAGTAAAAATGGATCTTTAAAATGAAGACAGACACTGATGGTGAATGTCACTATTTGTAAAGCTCGACTTGTTGCAAAGATGTTTGTGACAAGTTCAAGCAGTTGACTACGATGAGACTTTCTCACTCGTAGTGGTGCTAAAGTCTGTTGGAATTATGTTAGCAGTTGCTGTATTTTCAATTATGAAATCTGGCAGATGGATGTCAAAACATCGTTTCCTTAACGGTTTACTTGAGGAAAGGTTGTATGTGATACAACCAGAAGGTTTTGTCAGGCCTAAGGATGCTAAAAGGTGTGCAAGCTTCGGTGATCCTTCCATGGAATGAAGCAAGCATCTCGGAGTTGGAATATACGCTTTGATGAGGTGATCAAAGTTTTGATGTTTATACAAAGTTTACGAGAAACTTGTATTTGCAATAAAGTGAGTGGGAGCACTATAGAATTTCTGATAAGTATATGTGGATGACATATTGTTGATCAGAAATAATGTAGAGTTTCTGGAAAGCATAAAACGGTCATTTGGAAAGTGATTTTCAAAGGAAGATCTACCTAATTGTTGAGCATCAAAATCTATAGAGATATATCAAGATGCTTGATGAGACTTCCAATGAGTGTATACCTTGACAAGATTTTGAAAGAGTTCAAAATGGATCAGCCAGAGAAATAGTTCTCGTCTGATTTGTAAGGTGTGAAGTTGAGTGAGACTCAAAGCTTGACAACGGCAGAAGAAAGAGAAAGGACGAACGTCGTCCCCTATGCCGTAGCCATAGGCTCTATATTATGCCATGCTGTGTATCGCACCTATGTGTGCCTTGCCATGAGTCTGTCAAGGGGTACAAGAGTGGTCCAGGAGTGGATCACTCGACAGTGGTCGGAATTATCCGTAGTAACCAGAGGACTAAGGAAATGTTTCTTGATTGTGGAGGTGATAAAGAGTTCGTCGTAAAGAGTTACGTCGATGCAAGCTTTAACACCTATACGGATGACTAGTAGTAGCAATCTGGATACGTATAGTGGAGCAGCCATTTGGAAATAGTACCAAGTGGAGTGTGGTAGGAGTGTTTACGGTTTGACATAGAGATTTGCAAAGTACACACGGATCTGAATATCGCAGACCCGTTGACTATAAGACCTCTCTCACATGCAAAGCATGATCGAGCCCCAAAACTCATTGGGTGTTAGATTCATAACAATGCGAATCACATGGTGATGTGAACTAGATTATTGACTCTAGTGCAAGTGGGAGACTGTCGGAAATATGCCCTAGAGGCAATAATAAATTAGTTATTATCATATTTCCTTGTTCATGATAATCATTTATTATCCATGCTATAATTGTATTGATCGGAGACTTAAATGCATGTGTGGATACATAGACAAAACCATGTCCCTAGTATGCCTCTAATGGACTAGCTCGTTGATCAAAGGATGGTTAAGGTTTCCTAGCCATGGACATGAGATGTCAGTTGATAACGGGATCACATCATTAGGAGAATGATGTGATGGATAAGACCCAAACTACAAACATAGCATATGACCGTGTCAGTTTATTGCTACTGTTTTCTGCATGTCAAGTATATGTTCCTATGACGATGAGATCATGCAACTCACGGATATCGGAGGAGTGCCTTGTGTGTATCAAACGTCACAATGTAACTGGGTGACTATAAAGGTGCTCTACAGGTATCTCCGATGGTGTCTGTTGAGTTGGCATGGATCGAGACTGGGATTTGTTACTCCGTGTGACGGAGAGGTATCTCAGGGCCCACTCGGTAATACAACATCACAATGAACCTTGCAAGCAATGTGACTAATTGTTAGTTGCGGGATCTTGTATTACGGAACGAGTAAAGAGACTTGCCTGTAACGAGGTTGAACTAGGTATGGAGATACCGACGATCGAATCTCGGGCAAGTAACATACCGAAGAACAAAGGGAACGTTATACGGGATTAACTGAATCCTTGACATAGAGGTTCGACCAATAAAGATCTTCATAGAATATGTAGGAACCAATGTGGACGTCCAGGTCCCGCCATTGGTTATTGACTGTAGAGGTGTCTCGGTCATGTCTACATAGTTCTCGAACCCGCAGGGTCTGCACACTTAAGGTTCGGTGACGTTTCGGTAGTGTAGAGTTATGTATGGTGGTGACCGAAGGTTGTTCGGAGTCCCGGAGAGATCCCGGACGTCACGAGGAGCTCCGGAATGGTCCGGAGGTAAAGATTCATATATAGGAAGTCCCAGTTTGGTTTCCGGAAAAGTTTCGGGCTCATCGGTAGTGTACCGGGAGTGCCGGTAGTGTACCGGGGGACCTCCGGGAGGGGTATTTCGACCCCAAGAGGTCCATGGGCTGTGGGAGAATAATAAACAGCCCTTAGTGGGCTGGGAAAACAGACAAAAAGGCCCATGGTGCAGGAGAGAAAGTCCTAAAGCAAAAAGTGGAAAATCAGCCAATAGGAGGCAATCCTACTCCAACTAGGATTGGAGGTGAAGTAGGATTGCTCCCACCTCCTATTTCGGTCGACCCAAAGGACTTGGCTGCCTCTCATCTCCTCTCCTCCTATATATACTAGTGGATTGGGTGGTTTTTGGACAGAATTTCCGGCCACGTGCTACCCGTTCCACCGGTGCATAGTTTCTCCTCTAGATCGGTTTTCTGCAGCGCTTAGGCGAAGCCCTGCCGGAATTGCTCCACCACCATCACCGGAGCGCCGTCATGCTGCCGGTGAACTCTCTCTCCTCTCCACCTCCTCTTGCTGGATCAAGACGGTGGAGATCGTCATCAAGCTGCACGTGTGCTGAACGCGGAGGTATCGTCCGTTCGGTGCTAGATCGGAAGGACCGTGATCAAGATCGTGAGACGGATTGTGATGAGATCGCGGGACGGATCGTGATGAGTTCGCGGGATAGATCGTGATCAAGATCGTGAGACGGATTGTGATGAGATCGCGGGACGGGTCGTGATGAGTTCACGGGACGGATCGTGATTGGATCGCGGGACGGATCGTGATGAGATCGCGGGACGCTCGGCGATTTGGATCGCGAAGATGTTCGACTACACCAACCGCGTTTCTTAACGCTTCCCTCTTAGCGATCTACAAGGGTATGTAGATCCACTCTCCCTCTCGTAGATGCTCATCACCATGGATAGGTTTGCGTGTGCGTAGGAAAATTTTTGTTTCCCATGCGACGTTTCCCAACATGGTCTGCCCGTCAACAAGCACCTCGGCAGGCTCGCTGGATGGGGTCACCGTGAGGGTCGCCGCGAAATGCATGTCGACTTCGAGGGTCGACTCGCCAACTTTGAAAGAGCAAACCTAGTCGCGCTACAACACATAGACGTGGTCGATCCTTGGGTGGTAGAGCACAAAACCTTTATTGAGAAGACGTACAATGACCAAGGCCAACAGAGGACAGACGGTGATATAATCAAAGAGCACAAATCATGTTTCACGCGTTGGTTCAAGAAGAAGCTTCTGTCGTACCCTTTACATGAGGATTCTTCCGCGGAAGAACAACTCATATTCGCCTTGTCACAGGGCGCCGAGCACAACCTGATGACGTATGAGGCGTACGATATCAACGGCTACACATTCTACACCGAGGGAAAGGACATGAAGAGCGATGGTTATCAGAACTCCGGGGTAACGATGGAATCCTACACTGGTAACAACAAGGACAGATACTACGGAAGGATCGAGGAGATCTGGGAGCTGAGCTACGCTAGAGAGAAGGTCCCGATGTTCCGTGTCAGATGGGCCAAGTGCGTCCTAAAAGAAGACCGGTATTTCACCACCATGGTTATACCCGAAGCCAAATCCAAGACCGCGGGCGCAAACGCCACCGTGAAAAATGAGCCATGGGTACTGGCTTCCCAAGTGGACCAATGCTTCTTCATTACCGACCCGTCAAAGCCCAGTCGTGTTGTCGTGAGGAGAGGCAAAAAGAAGATCATCGGAATGGATGGAGTCGCCAATGAGCAAGACTTCGACAAGTACGGCGACCCGAAGATGGAACATGACGGCGACGATGAAGTACCAGCATACACCACAAGAAGAAGCAGGACCA
Source organism: Hordeum marinum (assembly GCA_022496015.1). Lineage (NCBI taxonomy): Eukaryota > Viridiplantae > Streptophyta > Magnoliopsida > Poales > Poaceae > Hordeum > Hordeum marinum. The sequence continues at coordinate 449,153,999 of CM039676.1, forward strand.
CCCTACCTAAAGGACGTCCGTTCAAAAGAAGAACTCCATTTGCAAAAAATAAGGGCAAGAAGATTGTGAACAGATAGCTAGCTAAGATCGATTGTATTTAAATTGTAGCCTTCATTTCTCGATTGTATTCATAAATGTTTTACCAATTCACAAATGAATGCAACTAAAAATCAAAAAAAAATATTGAAGGTGCACCCCTAGGAGGTGTGCCGTCCGGTATACCAATTTTTATGATTTTTTTTTCAAATATTTTCAAATAACAAATTTGATGATATTTTCAAATAAAAAATTTGATGATATTTTTTTATATTCATAAATATTTTCATATTCATAATTTTTTTCAAATAACAAATAAAAAATTATTAGACGCAACTAAAAAAAGTTACTTATGGCGCACCCCTCAGTGGTGCGACATTGCTATGGATATACTTATGGCGCACCCCTGGGAGGTCCGCCATTGCTATGGATAAGGCTACACATGCGTGGCCTTGGTCTTGGCCGTCGCTCTTCCCCCTTTGTCTACAATCTCTGTCGCCGCACGCGCGGAGGGCCGTAATCGCCTTGCCCTCCTTCTCCCCCCAATCCCCATCCCCACCCCACCTAACCCTTCCTCCCCTCCCCCCGACTCGCCGACCACGCCTCCCCGGTCCTCCCTTCCACCCAACCGTGCCGGCCGCGTGCTCCACTGGACGGCCGCGGGAGCGGGGGAGATCCGCCCCGACCTCGGCCCCCTCCTCCGGTGACGAACCCTAACCCGCCTCGACTCTTCTTCTTCTCATGCTTGCTCTCCTTGACGTGACCCGTATGTCGATTCTCATCCATTTTGCGGATTCATTTGCTTACCAGGAGTAGTAATCTATTGCACTGCACTGATGCAAAATACTTGTACTAGAAGAAACTACACGCACCTAGGGGAAATATATAATGTTAGCATTTAGTTCTGCCCCCACGTTCACGAGCTAGTACCGGCACCCTCATAGATTTGAACCCCGATACCTCCACTTCCCAATCCCTACCTACCCGTTGCAGTCAGAACAACATATTCATTTCATATAGGTATATCTGATGATGTCGTCGTAGGTGTTGAAATCTAGCCTTCGTATCTGTGCTTTGGTTTTAATGGCGTAGGCCAGCTGCCCACAACACAACTTTTCTACGGATGGAAAAAGTAAAATGATGTACAACCCTGCACTTCAGTTTCATTCTTGTTCCTACTAACTTTAGTTGGGTGGCAAAAGAGCACTCCAAATTTGCAATACGGTGACACACCCGCAGCGCGCATTCAACATGTCGATAATGATTTTGGCAGCAGTGTGAGGCAGCAGTGTGCGGTGCAATTCCTTCATTGGATAATGATTTTGCAGGTACCCCAAGAGGCCCTTGAGTTTGCCAGAATGTCGATCAACTTCCGTTCCGGCAAATTCGGGTACTCCATATGTCCTATTTTCAGCAAAGGTCATGCTGAAATTTTCTGTGAATTTTAGCATGACGTTGCTAAAAATAGGACATATGGGGTACTTGCGACTAATGCATGGGTCAGGGTTTGAATTCCCCTAGTCATTTTCTCCCTACTCTGCTCTGCCCACATGCACCTAAACTTGTAAAGGCTGTCATACTACACCCTTGAATTGTCACACAGTTCCATCAATGAAATAAAAACACTGTAATTAATTGGACAAATGTTATTTACATACTTTGGCGTGCAGGACCACCATTGTTTCACCACTAGCAATGTTTCTGTTGTCACTGCTTGTGTCATCAATTTCTGAGCTTTTGATTGGACAGATTGTCTCAACAATGTTTGAGAACCAAACCTTCATCCTCTTCTTATTCCTTCCTCGTTTTGCCCTCTTGTTGCTCTTCCGGCTCTTAGACCATTTAACAATGCTTTGCCCTCCAAAACCAACAATTGACGTAATGCGACTCCGCCCTACAAACCACACATTTCTGTCACTTGTTATGCAAATCATATTCTCATACTTTTTGAAAATATTTGCTTTGCCACTTAGCTCCAATGGGTGATTCTGTGGTTCGATCATTCTGACCACCTACGTCCGCAACACAACCACAAAATCAGTACACGCATTGTCACCTGAACAACTTCTTATTATCAACAAATATTGTATACATTTATACCTGGACCGTGACCTCCTTCCGGCCTTGAATCTTGAGCAGCATTATCTTAGGATGCCTCGGTGTCGACAAACCCTAAATGATGAGACCATGATAATTCCTCACAAAGCAACCATTAAATAACACTAAGCCATTATGCCGTCACCCTTGAAGCCTTGCGGGCATTTGCAACCCTTAGCCTGTTCATTCTGTAGATTTCAAAAATTCAGTTTTGTAGGCCCTTGACAATAACCAACTTTTTGACCAAACTTTTTTCCTATTTAGAGCGAAACATGGCCCACAACGATGAGGCCAGCGGTTCGGGCAAGGCATTCTGGGAGCTGTCCCAGGAAATGGAGGAAGAACCTCACCGCTATGAGGACGCCACGGAAGACACCGATCCCGACTACACAACCCCTAGTGGCGTCGGGGATGACACCACTGATGGTGCCACCAAGGATGCCACCACTGATGATGGCAGCGCACGCATAGATGGTAGCCAACCGAAGAGGCAACGGAAGGACCGGCGCCCGAACGTGCTCGGCACTGTCAAGGAGGAATTTACTGAAGTGTCCTATGAGGGGCATCGAACGGCGCCCAAAGAATTAGTCAAGGGGTACTCGGTTCAGCTCGGGTGCATTCTTCGGAGCACCGTCTCGATCAACACCAAGAACCTAAGGCATCCTGACCGAGGGAATTTGCGCAGCCTCCTCTTCACGAAGCTGCACGAATGATACAAGTTCCCGGTGACGTCGCAAACACATGCCTCTCAGGGAATAAAGTGAATAGTGCCGCCCTCACGAAGATGAGCATGGCCCTGTCTACTTGGAGAAGCGCGGTGAAGAAAATGATTGACAAAGGTGATAGTTATGAGAAGATCAAGGCGAAAAATCCTTCGAGCAGCGAAGATGACTACAAGGAGTTCAAGATCAAGTGCGAGAGCAGCGCAACCGTGGAATCAAGTCAGTGGGGGAAAGATATGCGGGACTTGAACTTAGGGGTCCACCAACTCGGTCCCGGCGGTTACAGAGTGGCGGAACCTATATGGGACAAGGAGGACGCGGAGCGTGCCGAGCAAGGCCTACCGCCCCGCTTCGAGAAATACCGTGACAAGCAGACCAGGAACTATGTCAGGGCCCGGTACAAGGTGGACCCGGTAACAAAAGACCAAGGCGCTTGAGCGTGTTCTGGTAAGGAATACACCCCTGCATAATTAGCTCCATATGGTTGCATTCTAATTAATGAAGCCAAATTTCTAAATGGTTCACATTCCTTCCGCAGGAGACTGAAAGCAGTAGCGCGGGGTCGTCTCAGAGCTCCCCTTGGGACAACACTTTAAATAGGGCGTTGAACGTAATGAAAAACAAGGATAAGTTCAGTAAGCCATCGTTAGCTGGTCGTGTGGCCGGAAAAGGCATGTCCACAAAATGGTCATCATACTATAACGCTGGTGTGCGAAAGGAGAGAAAGACCAGCTCAGAAAGCCAGTCGCGCGAGGTTCAAGAACTCAAGGCACAAGTGGCGTGGATTCCAGAGATGGTCCAAGAGCAAGTGCAACAACAACTGGGAACGATGCTCACTGCCATTGTGCCTACCTTGATTCAGGGGCTGTAGACGTGGATTGTGGGCGGCCAATAGGGGCCGCCCCCGGTTCCCAGCTTCACGGCCAGCAACTCGCACAATGCGCAGGCGACACCATTGGTGTATCCGGAGGAGGCGGTATTGGTGTCTCCGGTGCCGGCACGAGCATTGGAGCTTAATGCACCCGGGTGTACGCCGGTCGGCACCTCGGCAGCAAGCGGCCCCTCCGTCAGTTGCACGCCCGCCGTTGGCGGTGCCTCGACATTAGCCGAGCTCGACGCCATCATGGTAACTAAGCCTCTCGGCCGATGACTTCATCTCCTTGCCTTTGACTGGGCATCCCTGACGCCCTACATGTTTTCGCAGGGCGCCGCTGACGTTCCATGCACTCTCCTGCACTTCGTGGGCGGCGAGTTGATCGATGTCGCCAAGGGCAGAATCGTTCAACTGGGCAACCCCGTGTTCCACGGTAATCCGATGCCACCCACCATGTATAGGGTTGAACTGGTTCGGGTGCTGCCAGGCTGCGACGACTTGTTACCTCCGATTCGACCCGCTGGGGCCGACGAAGATGATGTGATGACCCTCAGTGCCTGCGTAAGCTGGCCCCTGCTTTGGCCGAAGAGCCAGATTCGTTTGGGGGCGGGGGACACCACCCCAAAGACAACATCGCCAGTCGTGCCGGCGCCAAGCCATGACAAGACCGCCGCGATGCACCGGACATGCCGGACATGCATATGGCACAGGATCCGGACGATGACGATGACGACGATGGTACATTTACCAACGTCGATAAGTACTTTGCCGAACATGGGTATGGTGATGAATTCTTCGGGCCTCCTTATCAAGGACTAAACCCTGCAAAAGACGACTGCGATCTAGCTGGTACAGCGGAGAAACCCAATTGCAACAAGCATCGTCTGGCGTTCAGTTCTCAGGAGACGCCTCCAGCTGCCGCCTTCACCGAGCCTCAGATAGCCGAGGTGCGAAATATTATCAGCCCCAACACACTCAAGAAGGCGGTCTGTGAGGAGAAATCGATCCCATTACAGCAGAAGAAGAAGGGACAAAAAAGAAAGAATAACAAGGGCGGTGCGAGCCAGCCGGCACCGAGTACGTTCCGTGCTCAGGACGGGCCACCTTCACCTAAGGATATCTCGAGGAGGGTGCATGTGGCGGGTAGGCCGATCTATCGACTAATCTGCTCAATGCTGCAACCGGTGCTATGCGGAGTCTGCATGACAGTGTTCTTTCTTTGGAGAAGCAGCGTCTCTCCGAGAATGATGTGGCATACCCGGTTTTCATGGCCAAGGTGCCAGAGGGCAAGGGCTTTGTGGATAGCACCATCGGGGGTACGATCGTCCTGCGGTTTGATGACATCTTCGCTATGTTTAACCTTCATCCGCTGCACTACACCTTCGTTCGGCTATTTTCGCTGAGTATGGAGATGCGGATCATTAGAGACAAGACCCCGGACATCGTGATAGTCGACCCCTTCTACATGCGTGCCAAGATCTTGGGCAGCGCTGGGGACCGGCAAGTCGCGAGTTCACACCTCGAAGGCATCATTCTGGCAAACCCAGATAAGGATAACTTCCTCGTGCCTTACTTTCCTGAGTAAGTCATCCCCTCACCGCCCCGTAACATATGATTTCTTAGCTTTTGATCGTTCTTTTTTTTCTAACATTCCGTGTTTTGTGCAGTGACACACATTGCACACTCATCCTCTTAAGCCCGAAATATTCCATGGCCATGTATTTCGACTCGGACCGTCAGTCGAAGAAAGACTACACAAATATGAAGAAAGTTCTTGATGATGTTCTCCCCGGCTACGCCTGATCTGGAGGCACCTTCAGCAGGACAATTCGTAGGTACGACAAGAACGTGTTCACCCACAATACGACGTTCCCCTGCGTCAAGCAGCTGCCTGGCAGTCAGACGGATGCCTACTACGCCCTCCATCACATGCGGGCGATCGTACGGGACCAGCATCACCTTCTGCTACCAAATAATCTCAAAGATTGGGCCACACGCTTGTCGGCAATCCAGGACGCGGACATCAGACAAGAATTCTATCGCATCCAGTCGGAGTTTGCGGAAATCATCCATCAACATGTCCTTCGTACCTCGTGGCAGTTCTACCTCAGATATCAACCGTCCAAGAGTGAGATAGAAACAACTCTACAAATGCAGGCTGACAACGCCTGCGATTTCATGACCATCACGAAAGACGACGGCTTCATCCACGCTTCGGTCCCTGAGCCGAGTCGAAAGTAGTGATGCTATGTAGTTCTGAAATGTCGATTGGCTCATGTTGTAATATTAAACTTTAATGAACTTGTATGTCTCTTTGGTTTGGACAGTCGTTCAACTTATATGTAATCGATGCTATTTATTAGTAGGACCATGAATCGTGCTATTAATGTGTTGCTTTTCTCTTCCGATCCTTTTGTTGCATACTTATATATTGCTTATGTATTGTCTGTGAATTGCTACTAACGTTTTGTTTTGCTAGTGCATAGAGATGCTGTCATATGTCATGTACAAGGGTAAGGTTCCCAGAGTCTACAACGACTGGGAGGAGTGTCGGAGACAGGTTCACCGTTTCAGCGGTAACAGTTACAAAGGGTACACCACTAGGGTGGAGGCGGAAGCTATATACGCACGCTATCTAGCGGGAGAGAGGAGGGAGCGTTGGAGGAACCGGATGAAGACCAGTTTCATTGTGATGATGCTCATCGTGATGACCGCAACTCTCTTCTATTTGATGGTAGTTTATATGATTGATATCGACTTGTAATGTGAAGACAAACTCGCTAGTCACGGTCTCGAGACTTGTAATGTTCTAACTTTGTTCGGTATTTTAAATTCGGAGACTAATATGATGAATTGTATTCAGAGACTAATCTTCTATTGTATTCGATAAATTTGCTGTTTATATGTTGTGCTGTCTATATTCTGTGCAGTAATATGTTTTGTAACCTGTGCAAATATCAGAAAAGAAAAAAAACAATCCCTAATATTCATACTAGTGGCACACCACTCTGCACTTTAGTGGCGCACTACAGTAAGCACACTAGTGGTGCATCATCTACAAGTGCGCCATTAGTAAGCCAGAGCACAAGGTAAATATGGCCCCCTGGGAGGCATACTAATGGCGCACCGTGTGATATACGCACCAGGGGTGCGCCATTAGTATTAATTACTAGTGGTGTGATGCTAGTGGCGCACCTGTAGTGCGCCATTAGTGGCCAAAACAGGTGCGCCACTAGCAGGCCTTTTCCTAGTAGTGCAACGTGCTGCAGCGTTCCCCAGTGTTCGCCAGGCTTGCAGAAGGCCGCTCCCCACCTGTCAACTTTGAGATCAATGGCCACCACTACACCAAGGTATACTACCTAGATGATGGTATATATCCTCAGTGGTCAACTTTTGTGAAGACAATCTCAAATTCCCAAGGAGATAAGAGAAAGAGATTTTCCCAAATGCAAGAGAGTGCTAGAAAGGATCTGGAGCGTGCTTTTGGTGTGCTTCAATCCCGATAGGGTATCGTTCGAAACCTTGCACTGACATGGGATGAAGGAAAGCTTTGGGAGCTGATGACTGCTTGTGTGATCATGCACAACATGATCGTCGAGGACAAGCGTGATGACTCCATCTTCCACCAAGGATTTGATTTTTAATCAAGAACCGGTCACGTTTGAGCAGTTTACCCAATTCCATCGTGAAATTCGTGATTGGCACACTCATTTGGAGCTTCAAAATGACTTGGTTGAGCACATGTGGGATCACATTGGAAACCAATAGATGTATTGATTAATTATCTTTATTCAAGACAATTTCGATTTGGTTGTAAAACTATTTTATTAGAGACAATTTCAATTCGGGTTGAACTATTTTTATTCGAGACAATTGATATTTGGACGTGCAAACTTGTTTAAACATTGAGATAAACATGAATATATGGGCACATTGGCCGTGGCGGACAGGATGCAACTGAAGGATGCGTCCATGTATTGGGCGCACGGTCACTGCATCCCAGGACAGGCCCGGACACGACCCCATTGCCCGCCTCAAATGGACAGAATCCGAGCCAAACGGATGTCCGGATGGGATCACTTGCTGGAGTTGGCCTAAGAGCATGAGATCCATCCTCATCCCCCATAATACAAAGATTTTATGTGGCGTAAGTTTTGGAATCGTCTTATGTTTGTTCTATGGATTCCGAGGGAGTCTGTAGCCAGCCTCCACGTCAACACACAGATCTTGGGTGGTACTTGGTCATTTCAAATCAAATTCCAAAGGATCCAATCCCCATCCAGATTACTGTTTGTGTTTGGGAGCTTAGGAGTGCCTGCATAAAGTGCAAGACGGTACGCACGATGGACCAAAAATATGTCATTCTTCTCTAGTTGCCAAGAAATATAGTCAGCCTCATCTAGAATTGGGATTCTTATCTTCAGCACTTCTTCAGCAGGGGACGGAAACTCAACGAACCACATCCGCCTTCCATTGGTATTCTTCTTGAACAATGAGTTCAGTCACCAGCAAAGGCAGGAGTGAGTTGGGCTGCTAGAAATTTTGTGGCCACCTCATGAAATTCGTGTGTCTCTCCAAATGCAAATGGTCTTGCCATTGATGACATGCCACCCAACTCCTTTTTTAAGAGCACAAGTTTGTGCATGATACCTTGCATCTCAGGAATGGATTCTTGATCAAAGCAGTCTTGGTAAGGTCTGGGATAATATTTAGCTTTAAAAATCCTTTCACACATGCTATCAAGATGTGTAATGAGGTGTCACACATGTCTAGATAGTAAGGCCTAATTAAAAGGATTTAGATCCTTGAAGTCTATACCTCACAATCCTTTGCGCCTAACCAATTTATCCCGCTCCATCCAGTGAGTACAATGGCGATCATTTTTATCTACCCACCACAAGCACCTAGTGATTTGCATGAGCTCCTCACACAAACTCGAGGATAATTTAAACACACTCACAACACAAGTTGGGATCGCTTGCACAACAGACTTGACTATGGTTTCTTTAGCATAAGTCGGAGAATATTGTTTTTAGAACCAAAATTCACTTAGTAGTTGCATATGATTTATAGTCGCAAAAATTTCACCTCAGGTCACTACGAGATCTTAGACACGATATACCTAGGTTCACTACTGGTGTGGATAATAAACATCTTGATTTATAGTTGCATACAATTTTATGTTTTTAAGCTTTTCCAGTTATGTCAATCGTGGGACCCATCTGTTAAAAATGTGTCAATCATGTTAAACACTGGATGAGACCTAGATGCAACTAGTTACACTAATAGTTGGTGTTCTATGCAACTAACACGGAGATTAGATAATTAGTGCAAAAGGAACCCCATTGGATGGTGGATTCCGTAATCTCCTCAAGAGGAATAGCACTTTATTTGAAAGCATCGAGATGGACCTAGAGGTGGGGTTGAAATGGTCCCTATTTTGTTTAAGATTTTTTGCACAAATTTAGGGTAAATGCAGATAAACAAGTGTATAGATTGTTGAATGTTAATCCAAGGAGCTTGGTCACCAGGAACCCATCGTTAAGGACAATCCATCATTGATCTTATCACAACCAATTCCTTGAAATTTGACTAGAAGAATGACGAATAGTGTTGAGTAGAATGCTTGGGGATCTCATTGGGGTTAATCACAAACAAGTTCATCTAATTATTGAAAATTTCATACTTTGATCATTGAGTGCTTGTGGTGCGCGTTCATTCATGAGACAAACTTGACCTCATAGTACCTTGACAGGATTTAAGAAAATGACTTAAGAATATATATTCATGTCTTGACAACCCTTTAAAGTAAGTGAAGAGTGGTGGTGGTGTTGAGTTGCTCATCAATCACTTCACCTGGGGTTAAATTTCTTGTAGCCTATGATTGAATCCTGATTCCACGATCTCCAAAACTGCCAGAGAAGCACATCAAACATTACATTCAGTGGAAGGCATCAAGTGAAGAAAATATGGTTCATCAAAGACGAGTGGATGGACGGTAGAGTGAATATGTAGCGTGGAGGGTGGTGGTAGCATCAGGGTCGCTCCTAAGATTTTTGGGGCCCGGGGCGGGAAGTGAAACTCGGGCCCCCCTTAATGTAAACATCATAACTGTAATAAACAAACATGAGAGCCACATAAATTGTTATTACATGTGTTGATGTCACCATTTTCTTCTCGTTCAGATTTATAATTTTGTCTAGTTGGTTTGTCATCCTCCACAACAATTATCGCCAACTCATGATTTGGGTTCATTGGCAGACCCAATATTAGTATTGAAAAGAATTGCTAGTAGCTTCTATCTATGATTCTAGCAAGTCATGTGCACATTTTCTCCTTCTCATTTATGGCTACAAGACTTGAATTTTGAAACAAAATGGTAACACACATAGCACAAACAAATATTACATCCAATATTGAATGGTGCAAGGTAAGCATCATGTATGGAAAGAGAAAGTACTTAATTAGCAAAGAGAAAATTCATAATATGGTTATGGCATTCCTCAGACCTGCGATCGATGATGGTGATCGATGATGACATGACATGGACTGATGTCCTAAGGCGGGAAGCGCTCAGAAGGGCGTGTGCATTCACATCCAACGCCCGGAGACCAGAGGAGCTCGGTGATGCTCATGTTGTGTGCATCGGTGTGATTTCCTGTGTGGCTGCGTCTAGCCCTCAGATTAATTGGTTGACTCGTGTCTCACGATCAGGGACGCAGGGGAAAAGCCGAATAGAGATTTAGGGTTCATCTGCATCATGATTCGTGAATGGAAGGAAAGAGGAATGACCTGTGATTACTATCTTTTTAGAAGAATAAAGTGACCAATGATTACGTGAATTCCGGCTACGTGCGTACACAATACAACCTATGTCCCAACCCTGCCTCTTCCCTTGGTCTATGGACCAACTTATTTTTACTTTGTGCCATGGCCTAGCCTGGCTGCTGCGTAGCTGGAAGCCCCCCTGGAACGGGGCAGTCGCCCCCTCTGCCCCCCCTCAGGGCCGGCCCTGGGTAGCATGTAGGCGTAGTATGTTTGGTAATAGCTAGGTGGAGGGGTACCAGATGAACCAAGGTCTTTCATGATTTCTCTGCCACTTGAGAAGGGGATGATACTCCACACGAAGACACAAATATGATGGCTTATGTCGCTTTCCTGGTTATTGATTCTTCCATGTAAGCATCCATTTTGACTTTGTAATCGTCATCATCTTCTTCATCTTTGTCTGAGGAAAATTGAGAGTCAATGTAGACATCATCAACATCCACCTCTTTACCTTAAGGTCATAAATCCATTAAAAATAGTCCTTGCTCTAATACCAATATGGAACTAGAGAGGGTGAATATGCCTCTACAAATTTTAAGTTTTCCTTCATAAGTTTTAGGGGCGGTATGGACAAATAAGGTTCTCCTAAATGTAATTAAGTCAGGAGAAACCAATATGATTCTAATGAAGGTAAAAAAGGTAAAAACATGAGTGCCAAAAATCTTGGATAGGAATAATCGAAGCTTTCAAAGATAAACATGTATCCTGATGTTCATTTGCTTGTGGGGAATCTAGTCACAATGGAAGTGTAGGTACCAATATAGTCTGCCAATGTCGCAAAGGCTCACCTTTTTATCCTTGAGCCTCTGCATGATTTACAATTTCAAATCACTACCGGTTGGCCTAGGAGTGACCACCAGGACTTCACAATAACTTCTCACACGTTTTCCGCACATCGAAAGCTTCTAGAATGCACTCCTACCCTCAGAGTCCCGATAGATCCCTGTGTAACAAGTTTGATGAAGCACAGGGGTATCGCAATTTGGCTTCATGGAATAGTAGATCAAGGGTTCCTCCATGATTTCTTAAATTTTGTTGAAGCTTTGTTGGAAGCGGGGGTGAGATTTGCCAAGGTCAACAGTGAGGGGGGGGCTCAAATTCAAGGATTAGGTCTAGAGGAAGAAGAAGGGTTGATTTTATGGACCTCCTCCATTTCTAACCGTTGCCACTCAAAGACTTGGAAATCAAGAAATTTGTGCCATGTCCGAACATCCAAGTTCCAGAAGCCTGAACTATGCATAGGTGAAACACATAACCAAGAATTGAAGTTAGAGAGCCAGAACTAAAATCAGAGGTGCCCAAAGAGCAAATGCCTTACCCAAATGCTATGTCCGGAAATCTGGACCTATTAGCCTTGATGCAGTCTAGAGAGCATGCAAAGGAGGGGAATGTGAGGTTCGTTCTCATGGAGGCTAAGTGTTTGTTTGTCAATCGAGGGATAAGCATGCGTAAGTGCATATCATGATCCACTAACTTGAAGATCACCACAAACTATCTTCATAGTGTGGATTTCATAGAAATCAAATAACCAACAATCATTGGAACTTCTAACGTGCCAACACCCTTATCCTATTTGATTGGTGAGCCTCTCACATCCATCCTTTTCACAACAAGGGACTAATAATATGTAAATAACTCAATTTGAACATTAGACTCACAAGTCAGATGTCATCAATACTAGAGCCCAATTAGGGGTATAGATGCACTTCCAAAATCATTATATGGCAACCAAGTCATACGACCCTTCACATCACAATGCAACATGACCATGCTGCAATAGTGTGGGTCGTGCTCCCAGCCATTGATACGATACGAGTGCATACTCCTTTTTTTCATTGCACTTCTTATCGAAACTTGATGACACAAAATGCTCTTTCATACTCCACGTGACAACGGAAGTAGAAGACCCTTGCATTGATCTAGGATGGTATCACCTGCCTAGGAATTCAAATTCAAAGCATTGATGTCGGTTGGCATTATAGAAATATAAAATATGTGTACATAAGTGTAGGTGTGGATAGAAAGCTCGAGGCTTGGCCCTAGGGAGGTTGAGCAAGATGAGCCCATGCCTTCTTATGCAGCTCGTGAAGCATAGCGAGCCGTCTCAAAGAAACTCACGAGCCGGCTCAAAGGTGCGTTATATAATTGGTGCGGCAATAAAATCAAAGTATGGACCAAAAACAATGGGGCTACTGAGTTATAGTCATAATATGCAATAAACTAGGAAATAATTATGTTAGCTGGCACACATTAGAGAATTTGAGAAATTAGGAATGCAATAAATATTTTCCACACAAATCACTAGTATACTTGCTAGACAATAAAGAGAAAATAACTAGACAATACGAAATCCGTTCTTGCCAATTAGAGTACTAGTTAATGCAAGAATGTCATTTTAGATTTTTTTTCCTCTTCCCTTTCCTCCTTTCCGGGGTATTTCAGCGTTTTGGGTCCCTTTTGATATTCATCTATGAATCATTTATTACCCGATGACTAATCATGGAATGGGATTTGCTTTCATGTGGTGGACCTAACTTTGGTTTTTTTAGCCCACGGGGCCTGGGGCTGGGATTTGGAAATGGATGTGTATGAGGAGACTTTTGGGTATTAGAATTAGATTAGTCTACCCTGTTAACTCCATCTTTATTTGTTATTACTCCGAGGACATCTGGGGAGATTCCAGGCTTGGGATGATATGTCCTAAGTGTATCCATATATTTTTAACTTCTCATGCCATTTTCTTATCAAATCATGCAATGTTTATCTTTATTTGGACTAAGCTACCGACAAATTTCTAAAAAAGCGAAGTTGCATGTTTTAAAGTCTTAAATTTCAAGAACATTTGAAACTCGGGATAATATTACAAATTCATGAGGGCATACCTTTGGGAGGAAGGAACACTTTTAAAAGATAGAACTAAGTGGAGCCCTAGGGGACCATGCAACCTGACCATCTGGCCTCCCACAAATGATATATACCATACCCTATAGTACACTTTTTACACTTTTTGTGCGTAGATGCCCTATAGTACACTTTTTGTGCTAGCATTATATACACCATATGAACCCTAAACTACAAATCGAGTTTTTTTCATGTTGCAGCCACTTCGATTTATTCACAATTATTAGGTGGAGCCCTAATGTAGTTATTATCTAGTACTTAGAAGAAGGCGGATATCACCACCATCTTTATCAACAATGCATGATCCACTTGTCGTCGATGAGGTGTGAGTAGTCCATCCACAACACTACAAGTTCATAGTAGTAATTACATCGCACTGATACGTCCATCGTGCATCACTATTTCTTACTATAATTTATCATGTTTCAATAATATGTTTCACATTATGATGCAATTTTAATGCCTTTTCTCTCTTAATTTTAATGATAAACAAAGAGAGGGGAATTGTCTAACTATAATTCTGCACCAAAATACAACAGAAAAGGCAATTTTTCGGAGCTCCAAATGCAGTGGTGATTTTCTTGAATTATTCCAGAAAATATGAAGCCATATTCCAAAATATGGACACCAAGGGGATGTACCAGGGTGTCACGCGTCTGCGCCATCTGCCTACTATGAGTTGTTGTTTTCTGCTTGTTTTTGGCCTTTCAGGAATACTGTACCAAACAAAGTCCAAATCCCTCGAACCTTTTTGACGATTTTTTCTATACAAAAATAAGACCTGGAAGCTTCGGAGGGAGACCATAGGCCACATGAGGAAGCTTCATAGGCCATCACAAGGGTGGTCACACCCTGATGGCTTGGGGCCACCTCCCATGGCCTTTGGCCCTGATCTCTTCGCTATAAATTTACTTATATTGGGAGAAACCTAGAGAACCTCCTAAAACACTTTTTCCACCGCCACAAGTCTCTGTTCCTCTGTGTGCCCTTCTGGAGCCCTTTTCTGGTGCCCTGTCGGAGGGTGGATCGATCATGGAGGGCCTCTATATCAACCTTGCTGCTCCCATAGTGATGTGTGAGTAGATCACCACAGACATATGGGTCCGTAGTTAGTACCTAGATCTCTCTCTCTATGGTCTTCAATGCAAAGATCATTGTGGTTCCCATGGTGATCTATCCTATGTAATCATCTTTGCGGTGTGTTTGTTGGGATCCGATGAATTGTGGGTTTATGTTCAGATTATTCATGAAAATATATTGAATAATTGCTGGCTATTTATATGCATGATTGTTAAATCTTCATAACGCTCTCCGACCTATCGGTATGGTTTTGATACAGGGCAAGCCCGAGGGTGTCGATGTTTTCACACTTGGAGGGGGAAGAGGGAGAAAACCAAATATAAATCACAAAAATCACAAACGATCTCCGATCACACATCCACTATAAACACATGAACACACGAGATACATAGACCAAAAGTCAACACATGGGTACACATAACCTATAGTCTCTACTAACTCCAAAGGAGGAGGCCTTGAATCCCATAGGATCTTCCCTCTAGAGGGGCCTTGGCATCACTTTAGATATTCTCACGTAGAAGTTTATCACTCCACGAGGGAAGGAAGTAGATGGATCTATGCTCAACAATGGTCGTTGGTAAACATAAGCTAACCATAAAAACAAGGTAGGGAAGGTCTATTTATAGTGCTAGAGGCGAAGGGGTAAGTGGGGAGAGATACAAGGCCGAAGGCCCAACTGCACACAGGCAGGGCCGGTTGATTCGGACGGTGGCTCGGATGATCCGGCTTCACCGTTTGTGTTCTGGTGTCGGATGGTCCAGATGATCCGGGGGAGGGCACGGATGATCCCGCTTCACGAGAACTGTACTGGTGTCGCTGGGCGCCTTAGCCGAACGATCCGGGCCGTAGTCCGTAGATTCGGGAAATTTTCGGATGATCCGGGCCAGGGTCAAGATGAGTGCAGTCCTGCACTCCTCCCTTCTTCCTCTTGGACTTGGGTATGCTTCCTTTCTCCTTTGTGGCTTTATTCCTCGTACCTAAGGATACATAGGGTTTCATTGTGAGGTAGCATCCAAGTCCCATTGATGTTCATGTCTAGCTCAAAGAGGAGTGAGTTCACCTTAGTTTCGATGACACGTGTGCGGGCTCTTTGGAGCTTGAGGTGATGGGGTAGACTCCATGGGGATGATGGTGTGATGCTCCGCATCATCTCCCCCCTTGGGGAAGATCCGTCCTCGGATCAAGATCTTCATCACCATAAAAAGGGGAGAGGTCCTTGACATTGAAGGTGTCGCTCATGTCGTACTTGTGGCGTGGAATGTCGATCTTGTAGGAATTGTTGTTGTAGCGTGCCAACACCTTGAAGCATCCATCGGCTTGAGATAGAAGCCCAGACTTGCGTTTGTTGGGTAAATGCTCCTTGCGATGGTGTAGACACACAAGATCACCGACCTTGAACACCATAGGGTGTTTGTTGATGTTGCTCTTGGCGGTGACGCACTCCACTTGATGTTCGATCGTGTGCCTTGTATCTTCATGCATCCTCTTGATGTAGGTTTCCCTTGCACTTGCGTCCATGTTCACTCGCTCTTGGAGTGGTAGAGGTAGTATGTCCAATGGGGACAAGGAGTTGAAGCCGTAGACCACTTTGAAAGGAGACTTGTTGGTGGTGAAGTGTCATACTCGATTGTAGGCGTACTCGGCGATAGGGAGGCAATCTTCCCACTCTTTGAGACTCTTCTTGATGAACACACATAGGAGAGTTGAAAGCGTCTGGTTCGTCACCTCCGTTTGGCCATCGGTTTGTGGATGGTAGGCTGACGAGAAGAGGAGCTTGTTTCCGAGCTTGGCACATAGAGTCTTCCAAAAGTAGATTAGGAACTTGACATCGCGGTCCGAGACAATAGTCTTAGGCACTCCATGTAGTCGTAAGATGTCCCTACAAAATATATTTGCAACATGTGAATCATCGTTGATCTTATGACATGGAATGACGTGAGCCGTTTTGGAAAAGCGATCCACAACGACAAAAATGGAATCATGGCCATTTTTTGTTCGTGGTAAACCAAGCACAAAGTACATACTAATGTCTTCCCAAGGTTGAAATGGTATGGGAAGGGGCATGTAAAGATCATGGGATTGAGCTTTTGACTTAGCTTTGCGACATGTAGAGCATCGATTGGTGAAGCGTGTCACGTCACGAAACATCTTGGGCCAAAAGTACTTGTTGGATAGCATGGCGTATGTCTTGTCGTGTCCAAAGTGACCCATAAGTCCTCCAGCATGAGCTTCTTGCGAAAGCAACAAACGAAGAGAATACTCGGGTATACAAAGTTTGTTAGTACGCATAAGATAGCCAACATTCATGTAATAGGTTTCCTAACAAGGTTTTACTGGGCACTTAGCATATGGGGTAGCAAAGGAAACATCATGCTCATATAAATCTTCGATATGCTCAAAACGAATGACATTCAATTCAAGTTGAGTAACTAACATGCATTTGTAGGAAAGAGCATCCGCCACAACATTTCTTTACCCTTAATGTATTTCATGACATAAGGAAAAGACTCAACAAATTGACTCCATTTAGCATGCCGTTTGTTCAACTTAGTTTGACCCTTAAGATACTTGAGAGTTTCATGGTCGATATGAATGGCAAATTCATCTGGACATAGATAATGCTCCCAAACATGTAACACTCTCAACAAAACATACAATTCCTTATCATAGATGGGATAGTTAAGTTGAGCGCTGGAAAGTTTCTCACTAAAATACGCAATCGAGCGCTTCTCTTGCATTAGCACACCGCCTATGACATTACCACTAGTGTCACAATGCACTTGAAAAGTTTTGTCAAAGTTGGGTAAGGCAACAAAAGGTGCATGAGTAAGCAAATTTTTAAGTTCAAGGAATGCAGTGTCTAGCGATGTTCCCCAAATGAAATGTGCATTCTTCTTGCTCAAAGCATGTAGAGGGGATGCAATAGTTCTAAAGTTCTTAACAAAGAGATGGTAGAAACTGGCTAGTCCTAAGAAACTACGCACTTGTTGCAAATTGATGGATGTGGGCCAAGTTTTAATAGCATCAATTTTATTTTCATCAACATGCACACCCTTAGAAGAAACTACAAATCCTAGGAAAATGACCTTGTCAACACCAAACGTGCATTTCTCAATGTTTGCATAAAGTTTTTCTTTCCTAAGAGTTTGCAAGACTCCTCTAACATGATTAGCGTGTGCCTCTAGAGACTTGCTAAAAACAAGAATGACATCGAAATAGACCACAACACAATATCCAATGAATGGGCATAAGACATGATGCATAACACACATAAATGTACCCGGTGCTTTGGATAAGCCCATGGGCATCACTAGCCATTCATATATATCAAACTTAGTTTTAAACACCGCTTTCCACTTATCACCCTCTTGTATGTGTATTTGATAGTAACCACTTCTCAAGTCAATATTGGAAAATATAGTGGCACCACCAAGTTCATCTAGCATATCATCTAGTCGAGTAATAGGGTGGCGATAACGAATGGTAATAACGTTGATTGGGCAACAATGCAAACACATGCACTTACTTGCATCTTTCTTAGGCACTAGAATCACGGGAACCACAAAAGGACTTAAACTCTCACGTATGTTCCCTTTATTTAGGAATTGTTGGACTTGCCTTTGTATCCCCTTAGCTTCTTCGGGGTTGACGTGGTAGGGCGCCTTGTTGGGAAGCAGTGTGCCGGGTATGAGGTCGATGCGGTGTTCGATTCCTTGTTTTGGTGGTAGTCCCAGGAGTAGCTCATCGGGAAATACGTCTTGAAATTCTTGCAACAATTGAGATAACACAAGTAGAACATGTTGTGAAGGGTTAGGCCGTATGACATCATCCTTGCACACAAGCACATAGTGAACAAGGGTCGATGGGATCTCAATCACATCCCTCAAATCTCTTTTGGTGGCTAAGAGAACTAGGTCACTCATGTCCCTCATCGTGGAGTCACTCATTTTTGGCTTGTGGCGCTCACTCTTTGAGGTGGATCAGTCTCTCACTTTTATCTCCATGATGGGATTAAGCTTGCTTGTCGGCGGTCACTTGACTTGGAGACATTGGTAGAAGCACATACTCCTTACCCTCCATTTTGAAGTTATAGTGATTGGTCCGACCATTGTGGATGGTGCCATGGTCGAATAACCAAGGTCTCCCAAGGAGTATATGGAAAACAGACATGGGAACCACATCACACTCCAAGGTGTCTTCATAAGAGCCTATCTTGAAGGAAAGTTGCACGGTGTGATCAACTTGGATAGTGCCTGAGTCACTAAGACATTGAACCTTGTAGGGGTGAGGGTGCTTTTTCTTGACCAATTGGAGCTTGGAACAAAGGTCTTCACTTGCCAAATTGTGTCAACTTCCTCCATGGATGATGACCTTGACCGATTTGCCTTGGATACCCGCCTTGGTGTGGAAGATGTGGCAACATTGGTCCTCATCTTCTTGTTACTGGAGAGTCAAAACCTTGGAAACAACGATAGGTGGGCTAGGATCATTGTCACAAAAGATATGAGAATCTTGGTCTACATTGACTTGGCGATGCATGGCGACGTGCTCCAATGCTTGCATCTCGTCATCGCTCATAGAGTCATAGGTGCTGCCGTCTTGAAGAATCATGAACCTTCTTGTTAGCCACTCATAGGTATTGTGGCCATGGCCTTGCCACGTGAAACACTTTATGGAGCTTCATTTAGCGGTGTCATTCGGTGTTGGTGTAGAAGATGGAGCCCTTGGCTTGTAGTATGACGGCTTGACGAAGTCATCTTTTCCTTGGAACTTGACTTGTAACCGGTAGGTTTTGTAGATTTTGTAGTTGAAGGCATCGTAGTCGTAGAAGTTTGAGCACTTGAGCCGTAGGTCTTGGAAGAGAACTTGGAATACTTGTAGTCATCTTGCACTTGATGTTCCGGCTTGGTTGCTTGATGGACTAGTTCAATAAGTTGGAGTATGGTTGGAAGTCCGCGATTTTCTTGACTTGGTTGTTGAGACCATTCAAGAAGCATGCCATTGTTTGCTCATCATCTTCCTTCACATTGGCTCAGATCATGGCAATTTCCATTTATTGATAGTATTCTTCTACAAACTTTGTGCCTTGCTTGAGTAGTTCGAGTTTCTTGAAGAGATCCCCATTGTAGTATGTAGGAACAAAATGAGCTCTCATGAGGTCCTTCATTTGATCCCAAGTGGTGATAGGAGGTTCACCCCTTTCTATTCTTTGCTCAATCACTTGTTTCCACCAAATGAGATCATAGTATTGGAACTCAAGATAGGCTATGGCAATATTCTTCGCTTCCTCAAAGTTGTGCAAAAGGAATATTTTGTCAACTTTGAGTGCGCATGAAAGGTAGTCTTCGGGGTCATTGCTTTCGGAGAACATAGGCATGGTGAACTTGAGATTGCCGAAGCATTGTTCATCATTGTGGTTGTTTTGGCGTTTCCCTTGACGAGGAGGATGTGTGTCAATGTTTTTGTCGATTTGACGTTGTGGTTGCCTTGGGGCGTCGTCCGCGTTGTGCTCGTCGTGATGTGCTTGAGGTCGTTGACGAGTCCCTCGCACACGGTTTCTTTGTTCTTGTTGCTCCTCTTGGCGGGGGCTTCTTCTTGTTGTTCTTGTTGTTCCACTTGGCGAGCGGCTTCTTCTTGTCGTTCTCCCCGGAGTGCTTCTTGTTCGTAGTGAGCTTGGCGATTGTGCTCCTCCAAGGCGCGAGTAGCTTCTTGCAAGGCGCGATGCGCTTGAAGTGCTGGTTCTTCGCGAAGATGGTGTTCTTATTCTGGGCGTCGTTGTTCTTGCTCCAATGCATCTTGATCTTGTTGACGGTGAAAGTCGCGACCGCAGACGCGGTCTTGGAATCCATTGACATCGAATGGATTCTCGGTGGCTTGACATTGGCAACCTTGAGGTGACCTTGGACCAAAGCGTTCATCTTGGTGATGAACACGTGCTCAAGGAGGACTTGCGTCGAAAGAGTATTCCGAAGAGTGGTGACTTTAGCGTCGTGTTGACATAGTCGAAGTAGAGGGAGTGCGGTTGACCATCAAGGACCAAAATTCCTCGATTTGGATTGATATCTTGGTGTCGACGTAGCCCCATGTGTGCACCTTGGATTCGTGCAAGTTGGAGGCTAGTTGTTCAATGCGGTCATTGAATACGTCTTGAGCTTGAGTAATTGCCTTGTTTGCACCAAAGAAGTGCAACTTGGTGATGTGGGTGGTCTCTTTGTCGTCATGCTCCTCAAAGGCCAGGTTTGTCAGGATGTTCCTATCTATAACACTCAAGTACATATAAGTGGATGAGTGAGAAGACGATACCAATTACTGTTCCAAAAGTTGAAAGTGGATCAAGATCACTCAATGTGCAAGTATGGAAATAGTAGAATTGGTACCGAAGATCGTCCTTCTCACACCTACACAAGTAAGGCTTATGGATAAGCTAGTATGGTGGCACAAAATTCAAGCAATTCAAGAATATGATTAAATAATGTTGAAAGAGATTCGTAAATTTGCAAGTATAACAATGTAGATCAATAGCAATGAGTGGACAAGAAAACACACACACACGGGTAGATAAGTGTGGTCATGCAACCAAGGGATGAGCACAAAATGTGGAGTCCACGAAAAACGCTCGTGTTCCACAAACTAGAGAGACGCCAGCAAGATTGGTCAAATGGGCATGATACGAACTTGTGAACAACGTATAAGAAACAAAATGTGTCGTCTTCCTATTCCCCACTTGCTATGTATGTATGAGGCACGAGTCACTCGCTCAAGTGATCCAAGATAATCAAGTATGATATGCAAATTTGGCGATGTTATTGATCTTTTTCTCTTTTGCTTCAAGCTTTGCGTTTCTTTCTTTTGTTGATGATATTATGTTTGATCACAATGCAGGCCGTGCACACCGAGATAACAATTATGTATGCGTGTACTTTGCAACACTAGAGATTATACTAGGATATATGCATGCAATTGTAGCTATGCGGACTATGTATCACTAAAGTAAACAAGTAGCATAGCCCGACAATACTCAATGGCTAGTCTTGATAGGCAAGTAAGAAAAATAGGCTCAGGGTAACAATGCAATGGCAAGGGTATATGTCAAGAGTGTCGTCGCGGTTACCGTCCTTGCTTACGGTTGATTTCAATGAAGAGGCGGTTGGCAATGATATGGGTGATGTCGATGAAGAACCACTCCTAATTAGCCAAAACACCTTAGGAAGTGGCGAAGCTCACGACTCTAAATCTCAAATGCAAAGGGTTGCGGAAGAAAATGGTGGTAGGTTGTCGGTGTCAAAACCAGCGGATCTCGGGTAAGGGGTCCCGAACTGTGAGACTAGAACCGATGGTAACAGGAGACGAAGGGGACACGAGTTTACCCAGGTTCGGGCCCTCCTATGTAGGTAATACCCTACGTCCTGCTTGGTTGTGCTATGATGTAAGGGGTTACAGAGTTGATCTACCTCGATATCGTATAGCTAACCCTAGATGAGTTGTCCTCTCTATACCCCCGACACCCTCCGGCTTATATAGACGCCTGTGGTGTCCTGGGTTTACACATGGTCGGTTACATGTCGAAGATATCAACATGCCTAACTACAGCTAATAACTTGGAGAATACGTCATGGCTCCTCGAAGCTTCCATCTGGCGTAGGTGGTCTTCGATCATCCGATGTATGCTTTGTGGCCCATACAGTCTGGCCCATGAACAATAGAATGGCTATCCGAGGACCCCCTAATCAAGGACTCCCTCAGAGGTGGTGAAGAACAAAGACAAAGACAAAGCAAGGCAAAGATGCCCAGCTGCCGGACCCTGTCCGGATGTCCAGGGGGTGGTTCGGATGTCTGGGCAGACGGGAGCCCGGATGACCAGGAGTAGGTTCAGATGATCTGGACAAGCGGTAGTTCAGAAGATTCGGAGGGTGGTCTAGATGATCTGGGCATCTTGATGAGGTTATTGAACCTTTACTTCAACCAGAGAGTAGCGCAGCGTAGAAAGATGTTTCTATGGAACCTACGACGATAGAAGAGGAAGTTAATGATGATGATCATGAAGCTTTGGATCAAGCTGCTATTGAACCTCGTAGGTCGACAAGGGCGCATACTACTCCCGACTGGTACGGCAACCCTGTCTTGGAGGTCATGTTGTTAGACAACAATGAACCTACAAGCTATGGAGGAGCAGTGATGGGCCCGAATTCCGAGAAATGGTTAGAGGCCATGAAATCTGAGATGGGATCCATGTATGAAAACAAAGTATGGACTTTGGAAGTACTACCTGAAGGGCGAAAGGCCATTCAGAACAAATGGATCTATAAGAAGAAGACGGACGCAGACGGTAATGTCACCATCTATAAAGGTCGACTTGTGGCAAAGGGTTTTTCACAAGTTCAAGGATTTGACTACGATGAGACTTTCTCACCCGTAGCGATGCTTACGTTTGTCAGAATCATGTTAGCAATAGCTGCTTATTTCGACTATGAAATTTGGCAGATGGATGTCAAAACGGTGTTCCTCAACGGTTTCCTCGAGGAAGAGTTGTATATGATGCAACCCGAAGGTTTTGTCGATCCAGAGAATGCTGACAAAGTTTGCAAACTCCAGCGATCCATTTATGGATTGGTGCAAGCATCTCGGAGTTGGAACAAGCGCTTTGATGAGGTGATCAAAGCGTTTGGGTTTATACAAGTTTATGAAGAAGCTTGTATTTACAAGAAAGTGAGTGGGAGCTCTGTAGCGTTTCTAGTGTTATATGTGGATGACATATTGCTGATCGGAAACGATATAGAAATGTTGGAAAGCGTAAAGGAATATTTGAATAAGAGTTTTTCAATGAAGGACCTAGGAGAAGCTGCTTTCATATTAGGCATTAAGATCTATAGAGATAGGTCGAGACGCTTAATAGCACTTTCACAGAGCAAATACCTTGATAAAGTTTTGAAGAAGTTCAAAATGGAACAGGCCAAGAAGGGGGTTCTTGCCTGTGTTACAAGGTGTGAAGTTGAGTAAGACTCAATGCCCAGTGACTGCAGAAGATAAAGAAAAGATGAGCGTCATCCCCTATGCTTCAGCCATAGGCTCAATCATGTATGCAATGCTGTGCACAAGACCCGATGTCAGCCTTGCCATAAGTATGGCTGGAAGGTTTCAAAGTGATCCTGGAATGGAGCACTGGCAAGCGGTCAAGAATATCCTTAAGTACCTTAACAGGACTAAGGACATGTTTCTCATTTATGGAGGTGATGAAGAGCTCGTCGTAAAGGGTTACATCGATGCAAGCTTTGACACTGATCCAGACGATTCTAAATCGCAAACCGGATACGTATTTATTCTTAACGGGGGAGCGGTAAGCTGGTGCAGTTCCAAGCAAAGCGTGGTAGCTGATTCTACGTGCGAAGCGGAGTACATCACAGCGTCGGAGGCAGCGAAGGATGGTGTCTGGATGAAGCAGTTCATGACAGATCTTGGAGTATGTGCCCAGTGCACTGAATCCAATTAACCTGTTCTGTGACAACAGTGGAGCCATTGCTCTAGCCAAGGAACCAAGGTTTTACAAGAGGACCAGACACATAAAGCGACGCTTCAACTCCATCCGGTTCTACATCGAGGAGAAGGACATAAATATTTGCAAAGTGCACACGGATCTGAATGTTGCAGACCCGTTGACTAAACCTCTTCCAAGGGCTAAACATGATCAACACCAGAACTGTATGGGTGTTCGATTCATTACCATGTAAATCACATAGTGATGTGAACTAGATTATTGACTCTAGTGCAAGTGGGAGACTGTTGGAAATATTCCCTAGAGGCAATATATAAAGTGTTTATTATTATATTTCCTTGTTCATGATAATCGTTTATTATCCATGCTATAATTGTAGTGATTGGAAACACATTGCATGTGTGGGTAAATCGACAACACAATGTCCGTAGTATGCCTCTAGTGAACTAGCTCGTTGATCAAAGGATGGTTAAGGTTTCCTAGCCATGGACATGAGATGTCATTTGATAACGGGATCACATCATTGGGAGAATGATGTGATGGACAAGACCCAAACTACAAACGTAGCATATGATCGTGTCAGTTTATTGCTACTGTTTTCTGCATGTCAATGTATATGTTCCTATGAACATGAGATCATGCAACTCACGGATATCGGAGGAGTGCCTTGTGTGTATCAAACGTCACAACGTAACTGGGTGACTATAAAGGTGCTCTACAGGTATCTCCGATGGTGTCTGTTGAGTTGGCATGGATCGAGACTGGGATTTGTTACTCCGTGTGACGGAGAGGTATCTCGGGGCCCACTCGGTAATGCAACATCACAACAAGCCTTGCAAGCAATGTGACTAATATGTTAGCCACGGGATCTTGCATTACGGAACGAGTAAAGAGACTTGCCGGTAACGAGGTTGAACTAGGTATGGAGATACCGACGATCGAATCTCGGGCAAGTAACATACCGAAGAACAAAGGGAACGTTATACGGGATTAACTGAATCCTTGACATAGAGGTTCGACCGATAAAGATCTTCGTAGAATATGTAGGAACCAATGTGGACGTCCAGGTCCCGCCATTGGTTATTTACCGTAGAGGTGTCTCGGTCATGTCTGCATAGTTCTCGAACCCGCAGGGTGTGCACACTTAATGTTCGGTGACGTTTCGGTAGTGTAGAGTTATGTATGGTGGTGACTGAAGTTTTTTCGGAGTCCCAGATGAGATCCTGGACGTCACGAGGAGCTCCAGAATGGTCCAGAGGTAAAGATTCATATATAGGAAGTCCCAGTTTGGTCGCCAGAAAAGTTTCGGGCTCATCGGTAGTGTACCGGGAGTGCCGGTAGTGTACCGGGGGACCTCCGGGAGGGGTATTTCGACCCCAAGAGGTCCATGGGCTGTGGGAGAATAATAACCAGCCCTTAGTGGGCTGGGGAAACAGCCACAAAGGCCCATGGCACAGGGAGAGGAAGTCCTAAAGAGAAAAGGGAAAAATCAGCCAATAGGAAGCAATCCTACTCCAACTAGGATTGGAGTAAGAGTAGGATTGCTCCCACCTTGGCCGGCCGAATCCCCTAAGGGGACTTGGTGCGCCAGCCCCCCTCCTCTCCCTCCCTCCTATATATACTAGTGGATTGGGTGGTTTTTGGACACAACTTACGCCCACGTGCTACCCGTTTCACCGGTGCTCCTCTAGATCTGATTTCTGCAGCGCTTAGGCGAAGCCCTGCCGGAATTGCTCGACCACCACCATCACCGGAGCGCCGTCACGCTGCCGGTGAACTCTCTCTCCTCTCCAACCTATCTTCCTGGATCAAGACGGTGAAGATCGTCATCAAGCTGCACGTGTGTTAAACGCGGAGGTTCCGTCCGTTCGGTACTAGATCGGAAGAATCGTGATCAAGGTCACGAGACGTTCGTGATTGGATCGCGGGACGGATCGTGACGAGATCGCGGGACGGTTCGTGATTGGATCGTGGGATGGTTCGTGATTAGTTCGCAGGACGGTTCGTGATTGGATCGTGGGACGCTCGGCGATTTGAATTGCGAAGAAGTTCGACTACACCAACCACGTTTCTTAACGCTTCCCGCTTAGCGATCTACAAGGGTACGTAGATCCACTCTCCCTCTCGTAGATGCTCATCACCACGGATAGGTTTGCGTGTGCGTAGGAAATTTTTTGTTTCCCATGCGATGTTCCCCAACAGTGGCATCATGAGCTAGGTTGATGGTTCGATGAGATCTCGAGTAGAACACAAAAGGTTTGTGGGCGTTGATGCTTAGATTGCTTCCACCCTTGGTCGGATTTTGGTTCAGCGGGATTGTGAGATGAAGCGGCCCGGACCAACATTACTCGTACGCTTACGAGAGACCGGTTCCCTCGATGCAACTTGTTGCTTAGATGGCTTGCGGGTGACAGTTTCTCTCACTTTAGTTGGATCGGATCCGACAAAGGCGGTCCTTGAGAAGGTTGAAAAGCAATCTATGTATCACCGTTGTGGTTTATGCGTAGGTGAGAATCGTTCTTGCTAGATACTTGTAGCAGCCACGTAAAACATGCAACAACAATTAGAGGACGTCTAACTTGTTTTTGCAGGGTATGTTGTGATGTGATATGGCCAATTACATGATGTGATATATGTGATGTATGAGATGATCATGTGATGTATAGAACTTCACGACTTGCATTTCGATGAGTACGGCAACCGGCAGGAGCCATAGGGTTGTCTTTAATTATTGTATGACCTGCGAGTCAATCATTAAGCACTATGTAATGCTTTACTTTATCGCTAAACGGTAGCAATAGTAGTAGAAGCATGCAGGGCGTGACAACCTCGATGGCGACACGTTGATGGAGATCAAGATGATGGAGATCATGGTGTCGTGCCGGTGACGATGAAGATCATGCCGGTGCTTTCAAGATGGAGATCTAAAGCACAAGTTCATGGCCATATCATGCCACTTATGAATTGCATGTGATGTTAATCCTTTTATGCACCTTGTTTTTCTTAGTACGATGTTAGCATTATAAGGTGATCCCTTACTTAAAATTCAAGATAAAATTGTGTTCTCCCCGAGTGTGCACCGTTGCGAAAGTTGGTCGTGTTGAGACACCACGTGATGATCGGGTGTGATAGACTCTACGTTCACATACAACGGGTGCAAGCCAGATTTGCACGCGCAGAACACTTGGGTTAAACTTGACGAGCCTAGCATGTACAGACATGGCCTCGGAACACAAGAGACCGAAAGGTCAAGCATGAATCATATAGTAGATATGATCAACATAATGATGTTCACCAATGAAGCCAACTTAACTCACGTGATGATCGGACTTGATTTGGTGAATTTGGATCATGTGACACTCAGATGACCTGAGGGATGTCAATTTGAGTGGGAGCTTTAGTAATTTGATTAACTAAACTCATTATCTTGAACAATAGTCTAAGTAACCTTTGCATATTTATGTTGTAGATCAATGGCTCGCGCAGTAGCACCCCTGAATTTTAATGTGTTCCTAGAGAAAGCTAAGTTGAAAGATGATGGAAGTAACTTTGTTGACTGGGCCCGTAATCTGAGGATTATCCTCACGGCCTCCTAGAAGTCATATGTCCTTGATGCACCGCTTGGTGACCAGCTAGAAGACATGACCTCCGAAGACTTAAGAACGCTTGGGAGGCTCGTGCTGGAGACTACTCAATAGTTCAGTGTGCAATATCGTATGGCTTAGAACCGGGACTTCAAAGACGTTTTGAACGTCATGGAGCATATGAGATGTTCTAGGAGTTGAAGTTTATCTTTCAGAAGAATGCTCGGATCGACAAGTATGAGACCTCCGATAAATTCTATGCTTGCAAGATGGAGGAGAACGGGTCTATTAGTGAGCACATACTCGGAATGTCTGGGTACTCAAACCGTCTAGCTGAGTTGGGAATTGCCCTTCCGCCGGAGGCAATCACTGATAGAGTTCTTCAATCGCTGCCACCTAGTTACAAGAGCTTTGTGATGAACTATAACATGCACGGGATGAACAAGTCAGTCGCCGAGCTGTTTGCGATGCTCAAAGTCGCTAAGTCTGAAATCCAGAAAGAACATCAAGTGTTGATGGTCTATAAAACCACTAGTTTCAAGAAAAATGCCAAAGGCAAAGGCAAGAAGGGTAAAACCAAGAAGGGTGGCAAAACAGTTGCTACTCCTACAAAGAAGCCCAAGCATGGACCTAAGCCAGAAACTGAGTGCTTTCATTGCAAGGGAACTGGTCACTGGAAGCGGAACTGCCCCAAGTACCTGGCTGACAAGAAGGCGGCCAACGACAAACAACATCACGCTGCCGGTGAACTCTCTCTCCTCTCCACCCCCTCTTGCTAGATCAAGACGGTGGAGATCGTCATCAAGCTGCACGTGTGCTGAACGCGGAGGTGCCGTCCGTTCAGTACTAGATCGGAAGAATCGTGATCAAGGTCACGAGACGTTCGTGATTGGATCGCGGGACGGATCGTGACGAGATCGCGGGATGATTCGTGATTGGATCGTGGAACGGTTCATGATTAGTTCGTGGGACGGTTCGTGATTGGATCGCGGGACGCTCGGCGATTTGAATCGCGAAGAAGTTCGACTACACCAACCGCGTTTCTTAACGCTTCCCGCTTAGCGATCTACAAGGGTACGTAGATCCACTCTCCCTCTCATAGATGCTCATCACCATGGATAGGTTTGCGTGTGTGTAGGAAATTTTTTGTTTCCCATGCGACGTTCCCCAACAAGATGGTGGGGGAACAAAGTTAGATCCACTTGTCCACTACAAGATTCACGGATCAAAATCAATAATATCTTCTCAAATCCAACGAATCTAAGTAATTTTGGTATGGCTATTTTTTGGCAATTTTCAAAATTAGGTCAAATCAAAGTAAAATTGGCTAGAAAGTGGAAGATGAGGCTCCAAGGTGTGAATCAACGTGTCTCATGAAACCAGTATGATATGGGGCAAGCCCGAGGGTGTTGATA
The DNA here is from genome assembly GCA_022496015.1 of Hordeum marinum. Lineage (NCBI taxonomy): Eukaryota > Viridiplantae > Streptophyta > Magnoliopsida > Poales > Poaceae > Hordeum > Hordeum marinum. Next base: position 449,183,026 of record CM039676.1, read on the forward strand.
TTTTCACACTTGGAGGGAGAAGAGGGAGAAAACCAAAGAGAAATCACAAAACTCATGGACGATTTATGATCACACATCCACTAGAAACACACGAACACACGAGATACATAGATCCACGGTCAGCAAAAGGGTACACGTAACCAATAGTCTCTCCTCACTCCAAAGGAGTTGGCCTTGAATCTCGTAGGATCTTCCCTCTAGAAGGGCCTTGTCATCACTTTGGATCTTCTCACGTAGAGGTGTATCACTCCACAAGGGAAGGAAGTAGATGGAGCTGTGCGCAACAATGGTCTTTGCTAAACATAAGCTAACCCTAAAAAACGAGGTAGGGAAGGTCTATTTATAGTACTAGGGGCGAATGGATAAGTTGGGAGAGATACAAGGCTGAAGGCCCAACCACGTGCAGGCAGGGCCAGATGATCTGGACAGTGGTCCGAATGATCCTTACGGGGGTCCTGATGATCCAGCCTCACCGTTTGCATTCTGGTGCCGGATTATCCGGATAATCTGGGGAGGGTCTGGATGATCCGGCTTCACGAGAATTGTCTGGTGTCGTTGGGCGCCTTAGTCGGACGATCTGGGCCGTGGTCCAGATGATCTGGGCGACTTCCGGATGATCCGTGCTGGGGTACGGATGATCCAGGTGAGTGCATTCCTGCACTCCTTCCTTCTCCCTCTTGGGCTTGGGGATCTTCCTTCCTCCTTTGTGGCCCTCTAGTCATAGGTCCATTTGGAGCTTGAGGTGATGGTGTAGACTCCATGGGGATGATGGTGTGATGCTCCGCATCAGGTTTGGCCAACTAGATTTATTTATATTCGGGGGAGTGGTGCATTGCAGTGGCACTGGTAGAAACATGCCTTTGGATCGAAGCATTAGACCCGGTTGGCTTCTGGACTGGGACTAATGCTACCACTAGTCCCGGTCCATGAGGCTAGGAATTAGTTGAAAGAACATTTGCTCTCTTGGTGGTTTTGGTAATTCATAACAACATATAAGTGTAACATCCCAAAATTTCATTTTGGAATGTTATGAAATATAGCTATGCATCCATCATCATCATTGCTTCAATGTATGTAATAGTTGAAATGCTTCTTCTAAATTTCTGAAACCCCTTTGTACTTTCAATGTGTTGCTTTCACCTATTTGATATCTTGGTAAAAAGTTCAAATAAGAGAGGAGGAAGATGAAACTCCACACCAGGACCTAATTGATGATTTATTTGAACAATAAAAACCAGGGGTTGTTTTCAAAATATTTGCAAAAAGGATTTAAAAACAATTAGGCAATTTCTGAAAATATTTTTTTTCAAAGTATTCAAATGACAGAGTAAAAATGTTCAATAAATGGCATTTTTTATTCTGTTAATTTTGATATATAATACTCCTATATTTAGAAATGTTTTGAATGCTTTTAAAGAGGTTTTACTACTCTGACTATTAAAAAGAGTAACGGCTTTTGTAATTAAACGGGCCGGCCCACAGGCAGTTACTCGCGAACTCATTACTAGCCGGCCGACCGACGCGCATTCACCGTTTCTTCTCTCTCTGACACCGGGTCCCACCCCGACCGCCCGTAACGCCGCGCGGTCATCCCTCTCCTCGCGCGCGCGCCGCCGTTGCCGGGAATCCCTCCCCGGATCTCCCTCCTCTCTCCTCCCCGCACCCCCCGAGCACCCTATAAGTAGCGCCTCTTCCCCCCGCTCCATTTCCCCCCCCCAGTACCCCTCTCTCCTTGCCAGAACAACGCGCTCGAGCCTCGCCAGAGTTGCTCCGACCACCGAAGCTCTCCACTGCTCCTGCCCGTCGCCTCGGTCGTCCTCGCACCTCTCCGACACCACCAATCGGCGCCGGAGGACCTCCGCCGTCGTCTGGACCTTTCCACTACCTCCCTCGACCATCGGAAATGTTTCCCCGACCTCCTCCGACCACCGGCCACCGCCACCACTTGCCGGAGTTCTTCCTCCCTCTCCGGTAAGTCGTCGGACCTCCCCACATCCGTTCGATCTGGATCTGACGATCCAGATTATAACAACATAAGCCGCGAACCGGTATCCTCTTAGGTTTGGTTGTCCGCTCGAATCACCCGCACACGCACGCTAGCATCCAATAGGATGTTGCCACGTAGCCCTGGCCGACCGTTAGTTAGTTTTCCTTTCGGTTTTGTTTTTCAGAAAACAGATTGCATTCCAAATTTGTTTTGTTTATATCTTTTAATCTGTTTAATTTTTTGAGTTTATTCTTTTTGGAATAGCTCAAATTTTTCATGTAGTTTCACCCTGTACTTTTAAATATTAAATTTGAACTATAAAATTTGAATTGAATCAAATTTGCTTAAAACATTTAAATCTGAATAACTAGAGTTTGAAAATAGATTTTGATATGAATCTTTTTGCTACTGCTTGGTATTAGTTAGGACTATCTTATTGTTTAGTTTTAGGATTTTTAGGATGACTCTTATTAGTGTTTTAGCTATAAACAGATTCTGCCTATTAGTTAGTATAGTTTTGATTAACTTAGTTTTAGTTTGTTTAAATTAGATTTAATTTTATTTGATTTAGTAGGTTCTGTTAGTTAAACTTTAGGTGTTTTACTTACTGTTAATAAAAATATTATTTGTCTAGTTTATTTTCTTAGTTAATATAGGCATCACAACTTCTTTTCAAATAGGTTTAATTTGATTAAAACAACTAGTTTAGTAATAGATTTCTTTTAACAGAGTTTTATAATTTAATTTTGTTTTCTAAGACAAGTTTATTTGTAAATTCTTTCCTGTTAAGAACATGTTTTGTTAATAAATAATAAGTTTGTTTTGCTCTTTTGTTAGTAAAACTATAGTTGTTTCATATAGTGTTTATCCAAACTTTTAGAAAACTTTACTAAAGTTTTTCCCAACAAACTTTAATGAATTCAATTCTGTTATTAATAAAACAGAATTAAATCATCTAATTTTTTTATTCAATTCTGTTATTCAATTCTTGTGTTCTTCCTAGGTGTGTCCTATTTCTCCACAGATTTTACATGCTCGGGTCTTCTTCATCGGGATAACACAATGCTTCGGAATGAGACGTGATCTTAACAGAGTCTTCTTGAGTTCTTCCCAATTCTTTGCTCCATTAAATCCTTGTATGGCATGATGCATTTTCCACCAAGTTGCGGCACTTTGGGTAAAGTGCTGGAGAGCATATTGAACCTTATACTTCTGTGCTATCGAGTTGCTCCTGAAGTGATTCTCCATGTTGTGAATCCATACTTCTGTCTCCAACCGAGTCATCAATCCAGAATACATGAGTCTAGCTTCATTCATCATCTATTGGGGTCAAGGTTTTGGGATGAGATAGGTAAGAGAGAGAAAGGAGGGGATACACACAATACAAACAATGGTTTTGAAAATAGATTTTTTTGTTGTGGCTGTCGAAAATAAAACTTACACTCAAATGACAGCTCACAAATCATCGTATCTAACGTAAGTATACAACAGGGGTTTGGTCTTCTAGGGGCATAATATCTTGGAAAATTCTTCATGGTCTTCAATTTCTTCAGATCTATATAGTCTTCAATCCTTTTTGTAGCTCTTCCATAAGGGAATACATCTTTGTCTGAGTTGGTCACCAGTTGTCTGATATCTTGTCCTTCTTGGAGGGCTTCAGTTGATCCTTCGTGTGGTCAAGGGGAAAAGGGTATTTTCTAACTCTTGATAAAACTCAGAAGGGATGAGAAGTAGAAGGTCTTTTGAAAACAAAGTTTTTCGAGAAATCATTTCCTAAGGGCTTTCCAGTTTCTAGGGTCACGTCCTACAGTCAACATGTGCTCTGATACCATTTCTGTAGCGACCCGACTCAAAACGAGTCAAGCCTCTGTGTTTTCTGTGCCATCCCTGGATCAGTATGCTGGCACACACAGTACATCAATGTATATATCAAAGTGCAATCACATGTAAATAACGTAAAACTGATATATACCTTAAAATAGCAGCGGATACAGTCAACGGGAGTGGAGTCCCTATAACACCAACGGCAAGTTGAGTGCGGACTGTAACCCTGAATCGTACACTTACCCGTCGTAGAAGAGTATCTGCAACATAAGACGTTGCAGCCGTGTAGGTCAGCATTTTGAATATGCTGGCAAGATCACCATAGAAGAACAGAAGAATAAAGACTATTCTATATGCAAAGGCTTTGTGGCTCTGTGTCTATGTTTTTGCGTAAAAGCTGATTTTATTTTCCCTACAACAAAGGAATATCAGGAAATTCACTATGGAGTTACCTATCATGACATGGTTCCGCCAACCAATGTCTCAATGCTCACAAGTATCTTAAGTTGCCCACAATTAGTTATCAGTCCAGTGTTGAGAGTTCAGAGATAGATCCAAGTCTAGAAGCTCAAATTGTCCGTAACCGGGGACACGGCTAATCGATTAGGTTTAACTCTGCAGAGTGTTGTGTACTTTACCCACAAGATTCTTTCCCTCCTGGTAAGTCCTCGCACTGCCTGGTGTTTGAGAACAGGATGAAAGAAACATGGTCTTTCAGAGTGCTTCCCTGACTGTCCGACAGTGCCCATCCAATCCTAACGTCGACTACATCTCGTAGCACTGCCCAGCAGAGTCACAACAAAGATCAACAAAGCCAGAGCCCATAATGACTTGTGGCTACACAGGTAAGCTTCCGGGCATGAAGTATTCATCCTTCTCTTTGAGTCTGGGTGAAGCTTTCCGCAAGATGTCATGGCGCTTCTCCATGCATCCCGGCCATCCACTGGTTTCTCTAGGGATGCCCAATCAACCATCCTTCACCCAGTAGTGTGTATTGAAAACTTGTCTTCTCGAGTCTTGAAGTCTTGAGGTCTTGAAGATGCAGGACTTGAAGATGTCTTCATGAAGTTGTCGTTTTGACGTGGAGTCCTTCTTCACACCACTCACAAACACTCATACCAAACCCCGTCTACTTTAGCACAGCATAAAAGTAACTAACGTTCCCGGGGCTTTAGTAACTAGTGATGGGTTCCTACCTCATGCATTCTACTCAACTACAAGAATTTCAATAACACTACGGGAGGGATATGTTGAATGATGTCACTACATGCAATAAAAACATAGGTATGAAATAGATGGTCAAGGTGAACTTGACTGTACTGTTGATGAAGAGAAATATCGCTCTCAGAAATAACTTGATAGACTATTCGTCACTCTTTGATGAGAAATCTATATAACAACCATTGCATTCACATAAGCAAACACTTCTAGCAATCAAACTAACAATCACAAGATAACACAAGAAACAAAAACAACAAGGTTGATGAAGGAAATACTTAAGACAAAAGTTAAAATTAAGAAAACTACATCAACAGAACTAAGGTGATGATGAAGGAAATACTTAAGACAAAATCAACAAAGTTTTTCATAAAAGCAACTAAGGTAATTTCCCACTACAAGCAACTATTTTCAACAACACTAAACCAGAAACAAAGTAAAATATAACAAAAAGGATTTTAGTAAATATTTAATAGCAAAAAGAATTACTTTTGAAGAATAAGTAAAACTATGAAAACAACATTCTAACAACATGAGTGTGAACTTAACTACAAGCACAACCATAAACTAAAAGAAAAACAAATATGAAACAACTAAGTTAGAAGAAAATAAACAATGAAAATCTTTATTATAAAACAGAATTAAATCATCTAAATTTTTTTGTGAAAAGAGAGTTTCTATGAAAAAGTAAATTGTTTTATAACATGTTACCTAATGAAAAAAAAATCTAGTTTCCTATCATAATAGAGCAAAATTAAATTATTTTTATTAACAAAATATTTCTTAACAGAAAAGAATTAATACAAATTTTATTTGAAAACAGAATCTAATTACTTAAAACTTTAGTTAAAAGAATTGTTACTAACAAATTTGCTTTTAAAACAACTATACCTATTTGAAAGAGGGTATAGATCCCTACAACAAAATTTATAAACTAAACAAATTAACTTTTGTTAACAGCAAGTAAATTACTAAGGTTTGAAACAACAAAACTAAATGAAATCTGAGACTTAATATAAATCATATTCAGATTTTCAAAAACAAAGTAAATCAATATAAATAAACTAATATGAAACTAAACAGATTCTGTTTTTAGTTGAAAACACTATTTTAAGTTATTCTAAAAATTCTCAAACTCTACCTAATAATAGCTATGGTCACTAGTGACAAGTAGGAAAAAGAATCATTAAAAAATTCATTTTAGAACTCAAGACATTCAGAAAACAAAATTTAAATCAAATCTGTTGAAATTCAAATTTAGTTATTCAAACATGGTCAAACTTGGCATATACAGAAACTAGAATAAAATTGTGACCTAATGCAAAAAGAATCAATTTAAAATAGTTAAAAACATAAAAGATATAAGCAAAACAAATCTGAAACTATTCTGTTTTTGAAATTAAAACAGAAAAATAAAAAAGGTTTCTAACGGACAGGGGTACACGTGTCGTTTCCTGATTGGTTGTGGTTGCGGGTGATCTAGTGTTTCGAGCGAACGGCCACGACTTAAAGAAAATGCTTCGGCTAAATTTAAACTGAAAAAAACTGGCTGGTTCACTTAACTAAAACCGAAGGGGTACGGCTATTCTAATCTGTGCCGTTGATTCGGGATCGGACGGGGGAGGGTGCTCACCGTGGATGGAGGTCGCCGATGAGGGCTTCGGCGACGGCGACGGCTCGGGATTGAAGCGGGCGTCGACTCCAGGGGGTCTCTGGCGATGGCGTTGGCTCCGTTCGACGCAGGGGAGCACGGCGAAGGCGATGGTGGCGTCGGAGGGGCCTCAAGACGACGGTGACGACCGACACGAGCTTGGGGCGGTTCGGACTCTGGCGAGGTCAATGGCTACGACGTTCCAGGGGGGCCGGGGCTCGGGCAGGTGGTTGTGGAGGTGCGGGCGAGTGCGGCGAGGTCGTTTGCGGCCTAATAGGGCTCGGGGATGGTGAGGTGGGGTGGCAGGGGAGCAAGAGCGCGGAGGCTACCCGTTGCTCTGGCGAGCGATTCCGGCGAGGAGAGACGTCGGGGTTGGGGGCAACGAGGGGGAATGGGAAGAGGGGAGCGAGGGCTATTTATAGGAGGGGTCGGGGCGTCCGAAAGGAAGGAGGGGAGGAGATCACAGCGAGGGGTTGCCGGCGATGGCGTCGGGTGCGAGAGGAGGAAGGTGACCGGCGTGATTAGAGGGAGCGGGCAGCGGGTCCCACACGTCAGCGAGAGCGGGCGAGCTGCTAACGCGTCGGTTGACCGGCCGGTAACGGTCTCGGCTTTAAAGCCGTTGGGCCGGCCGTTTTATTATAAAACCGTTACCGTTTTTCTATTTATGATTTTTCTAGAGCCCTAAAACCTATTTAAAGCATTCGAATAAATTCCAAATATAGCCAAATTTTATATCAAAATTAACAGAATAATAAATTCCATTTAATGGACATTTTTATTCTAGCATTTGAATACATTAAAAAATCATTTTTCAGAAAATGCCTTAATTGGCTTTATTTAATTTTGCAAATATTTTTCAAATAACCTTTTGGGTTTGATGATTCAAAAAACTTCACAAATTACTCCTTTCAAATTTTTGTCAGGGGTTTGAATACTTTGAAAATTTTGAATAGGGACCAAATATGAAATGGATTTTCAAAATGATCCAGAGGTTTTCAAAAGCTCTTTCAATTCCTTCTTTTAAACTTCCAACTCATATTTCTTAAAATTTGAGGAAGTCAAATTATCCTCTCTCATGAAAATCATTGAGTTGCATAAAGTTTTCTGAATTTGAAATATTTTTCAAATGAAATTCAAATTCTTTTCAAATCCCTTTTCATTTCTTTAAATGGAACAAGTCATGTCATCTTCACTCTAGGGTTTTGTGATGAAATGAATTTGAATTCTTGGTGAGAAAAATGCAAAGTGAAAGTTTGGGAAAGTCATTTCATTTCCTCTCATTAAACGTTCAAAAAGTTTCAAATTTCACTCACTTTCAATCACTCAAGCAAACAAACAATTCATTCTAATATTTATTATAACATTCCAAAGTTTGGGATGTTACAAGCCATGATAGTCAAAATGAACCTCCTAGTACTCACTCTAGTAAAGTTAATTCGTGTGATGGTGATAAGTTGGAAATAGAACGACTAACTCAAGAACTAAAAACTCTTAAGTTAGCTCATGAGTCAACTCTAGAAGATCATAGAGAGCTTGTAAGGACACATGAGAAGGTACGCTTCGAGAAGCTCAATTTAGATCAAGAGCATGAGTTCCTTAAAGCTATCAATGACCATCTTCGAATGAAGACTTCCTCTTATCTAGGCAAACGACTTCTCTTATCTACATTCATGCCTCAAGTTAAGTCTAAGCAAGCTAGTAACAAAGGAAACAAAGGTTCTTCAACTAGTAGCAATAAAAATGATAAAACCAAAGATATTACTTCTAGTAGTTCTCTTGATCCCACTAACTCTTCTCTTAGCCAAGTTACACTTGAGCAAGAAAATGAACTCTTGGAAGGGATTATAGAGAAAGGTATCTACAAGAGTCTTGAAGTGTCCAAACAATTTGAGGAGATTGTACGCAATCATGGGGGATACCAGAAGAATCATGGTGTTGGCTACTTCAACGCTAATGGAGTTGAATGGGAAGAAGGTCAATATCCCAATCCCAAGTTTGTTCCTCAAAAGGAGAAGTATGACAATACTCTATCCAAGGGAACAAAAGCTCAAGATGACCTTCCACCACAAGACACCAAGATCAAGGACAAGAACAAGCTTCAAAAGGACTTTTACTCATATGAAGATTAATCCCAAACTTTGGTGAAGTGGGTTCCCAATGCAACTACAAGCTCAACTTCTACAAGTGGTACTTCAACACCAAGGATCCCCATAAACTTTATGTGGGTCCCCAAGAAGAGGAACTATAGAGTTCTTGATGGGTGACTCCGCCAATGAAATTCACTCATATTCATTATTGGCAAAGACTATTTGCAATCAACATCAACTCTATGAAATAGTTCAAGGATTCACACATTCCCTCAAAGGTAAGCAAGGGACAAGGTAATCAACAAAACAATGGACATCATCACATATGCTTTGCACTCCTTGTCCATAGATATCCGTGTATTTGTATCTTGTGTGTTGGGACTAACCCATGTAGGTGAGAAGAGTAATGAAACAACAAGGATGCTCCCAACTCTTGGTGATCTTCATTAACCTTGAGCATCCACCACTACCTCACCAACATGAACTCTTCTTCGAGAAAACCCAAGGTTAGTTTATCCCTCTTATGGGGGATGTCACATCTAGGGGGAGCTTTACTCTAAGACTTGAGTTAAAGTATCTCAAAAGATTGTGACAACATTAAATGCTTTATGTGAAAGTGGTAACCCCACTTGTGATTAAACGATGGGTATGACCTATGATCAAGTATTCTTACTTGGCTCCTAGGTCAATATACTCATATATAGATGACTCCGTCATCGCCAGAGTGCTTGTTAGATGATATTGTGTTTGTGCATGTTTTCCATGATTTCATTTGACATCTTATTGTGTGAGCATGTTGGTCTGCATTTATTTACTCATTCGAGGATATGCAATTGTTGCTATTTGGATTTTGATTTATCTTTTGCCAATTGGATATACAATAATGCCTAGGGCCACTCCTTTAGCTATCTATGCTTTATCACCTCATACTCTATTCATGCTGCTCGACAAAATTTGAACAAGTGCTTTTTGATCCCTCTGTGTGTGGAGCACTCGCAGTTCCATATCGACAAGGACTGACCTTAAAACCTCCCAAGTGCATTTCGGTGGAACCAACACCAAAATCTCGGTCACACCAAATACCTAGGGTTGATCTGGATTTCTTACCTCGGTACAACCGATTCCATATTCTCGGTTAGACCGAGTTTCCCTCTCAGCTGACAGTTGAGAAACTCGATGACACCGAAAATTTAGAACCGATGTCACCGACAGCAAAGAGTATGTATTCGGTGGTCCCGACATTTGGAAAATTCATTCTTCAAACCCTCGTGCCCTAAGCCCTAAGCTGCCGCAGAAGGACCCTTGGTCATCGCCCTTGTCTTCCCGCACTCCTCCGCCGCTGGGAATCGCCGCCGCCGACGAAATCTTCACCCTCGTCGCTGCTGTAGCGGATCCATCACTAAGCCAGGGTATGGATTCGCCTCCCTCTTGCGCTCCAACCTCCGAATCTTGTGCATTAGGATTTCACCAGTATCTTGCCACAATTTGAGATTGTTCTATCCAAAAAATTATCTCTATAGTCTAGCGAATCGGAAAATCTTAGGTTTAGTTGCCCACAAAATTGCATCTCGGTGAGACCAAGTCAGAAAAATCGGTTCCACCGATTGCCTGTTTGTGTTACTAAGGACAGAACTCGGTGAGACTGAGTGCCAGTTTTCGGTCTGACCGAAACTATTGCCAAGTCTCTATTAAGGGTTTTGTGAGTCTCGACAGCACCGATAGGTTTGACTCGATGACACCGAAATTCAATTTTGCAGTGAACTACATCTATATTTTTTCTGTTCAAACTTTCAAAAACCAGCTGAATATTTTTGATGACTCAACCTATTCCACTCTTCTATACTCTATTCACAGTGTCAGCATGTCAGGGTCAGACAGTCAAAATCTGCCAGAGCAGGATGTCGAGATGAGTTCGGGCACTAGCCCTGACCCTAGTTCTTTTTTCAGATCCAGGCACCCCCATCTCTCATGGGTTTTCCAAGGCTGCCACTAGGGCCAGGAAGAAGCTGAATTCATATGAGGAAGATTCAGATTTTGTGCCTGAAGAGGCTCTTGTCAAGAAGCAAGAGAAAGTTGCCAAGAAGTCATCAAATGAGGCTACCTCTTCCAGGAGGGTGGTCAGCAAAATTTATGCACTTGCTGAAACTTTCAAAGCACCTGAGCGTGCCAGAGCTACAATGACCATTGATACCCTAAGGAAGTCTATGCCTAAGAAGGAAGGGAAGAAGAGAGCCAGGAAAAGGATAATCCATGTGACTGGCAGGCCTACATCTATGTTTGAAGATCCAGAGGAGGCAGCAACTGCTGAAGAGGAGGATGAGCCAGCTGCAAAGGCTCCTCACAAGAAGAAGGCTAAGAAAGTTCTAGCTGATGCTATGCCCAAGACTGGCACATCCAAAAGCACAAAAATCAAAGAAGGCTGCTGCTAAAAACCCTAAGAGGACATCCAGGCAGATTCTAGCTTTAGAAAATAATAAGGGAACTACCTCCAGAGTAGAGGATATGAGGACTTTACAACCTTTATGAAACTTAGACCACATCTTCCAGTACATTATGTCAGCCACCTAGTTGTTGAAGATATGAAGAAGAGGAAAGACTCAGGTTTGAGGGCATGGAGAGTTGTTGATCCATATGCCCAAAGGAAGAAGACTGCTGTTGATTACAGATTCTACACCAAGGAGCAGCAAGACTTCTATGAGACAGTCCTGCTAGACAAGAGCCCAATAGTCAGTTACATGAGATATGTTGACTGGAAATTCATTAAGAAGAATGATACTATTTTCCAAGTGTCCAAGACAATTTCCACTGCATTGGTTTGGATGAATTTGTTGTAGAGAATTTACTGCATGGAATGATGAAATGATCATGCAATTCTATTCCACTACACACTTCTATGGAGATGGTAGGATTGTATGGATGACGGAAGGAGCAAGATATGAGTCCACCGTTGATGAATGAGCTGCAATTCTAGGAGTCCCAGAGGCACATGATGGTGATTTGGATGTCTACTCAGAATCCAAGGAGAGCCACCATGCTATGGACAAAATGTACAAGGAGATCCCTACTACTAATGTGAAGTCTCACAAGCTTGGATCCATCTACTATCTTCAGGCTAGCCTCCGCACCATGAACACCATTTTGAGGCATACTTTGATGCCCAAGTCAGGAGATGACAAGATGATCCGAGGATATTCCATCAACATGTTGATCCACCTTGACAGACACACCAGGATCAGAGTCATGGACTTGATTGTTTAGACAGTCAAGAGGTTTGCTGCTGATCACAAGCGCTCGTGCTGCTATGCACCGTACATTTAGATGCTCATCAACTCCAAGTTGGAAAAGCACATATTTGCTCTAGAGTGTCCCCATTTGCCCCTATAGACAGAGCTTGAGGATAACATCGTGGTGATGGACCCAGATCATCCCACATAAGCTGCAGCTCAGGCAGAGGCAGAGGCAATTAGAGCCACTAGTGCTCAAGTTCCTAGATCCAGAAGTAAGAAAATGGATATGTTGATTTCATCAGTTCAGGACATGTAGAAGGACATTAATGGGATTCTAAACAACCAGAACAGTCTTGTGAGGATCTTTGAAACAAGGATCAAGACTCTTAATGATAAGGTGGACAGGATGACTAAGACAGTCATAGAGGTTCAGAAGGAAGTTGACTCAGTGCACATCCCTTAGGCTTCTTCTTCTTCTGATGATGATAATGATGATGATGAGGATGGGTCACCTCTCAGGATAGGCACACAATTTCCCACTCAGGCCAGATCAGCCACAGCGCCAACTCCAGACTTGAGGCCCTCTTCATTAGCTCATGCTGTTGTCACCTCATCTCTTACTCCATCAGCTCCAATTCCTCCTGTATCCACTCCTGCTCTATCCAGGACATCTGCAGAGATCTTCGCCGATGCTATTCTCTCAACTCCTTCATCAACAACCAGAGGAGATCATCCCAAGAACGCTTAGACATATGCCTTTCAACTTTTTGGTAACTTGTTGCCAAAGGGGGAGAATTGTATATAGATCTTTAGGCTTTGAGTGAGAGAGCGTTTTTGTGTTTATTGCTTTTAAAACAATTGTATTTTGGTTGCTTGTGATACACTTTTTGTGTGATGCTACTACTTCCTATCATCTTAATGCTTTATGAGATGATCTCTCTACATTGCTTGATTGTGTTGTGTTGTGATGTTCACTCTAATTATTCTTGCACACCACCAAGATGTATGTGACATGAAAGAAGTGCCCCATGTACCTAATCGATTGTGCATTTGCATTCAAACGCAAATCCAAGATAATGCACAAATTTAGGGGAGCTATTTCTTATCACATACTTCTCAAAGTGATGATTATATTCATTGATTATATCACATGTCGAAGCTTTGATCTATATGTTGTCATCAATTACCAAAAAGGGGGAGATTGAAAGTACATTTGCTCCCTTGGTGGTTATGGTAATTCATAACAACATATAAGTCATTAAACTAATGTTTCCATCAAGTATATTTCAGGAGAAATTCAATGCTAGGTTGGCAAAGAGATTGTGGAACACCCCAAGATGCAAGGAAATGGATTGGCAAAGCTTCAAGCAAGAGAACTCTACATTTTATATTTGTGAGAAATCAGCTTGAGTCCATAGGAAAGCCAATACTACTAAAAGGGGGTAAAGTTTTGTTGGTGTAACAAAAAGCTCATACGTGCATAAGTGATAGTCACCAAAGACACCCACAAAATCTCCCACCTAAGTCTGTTCTAAGCCAAACACTCAAAATCGGTGCAACCAACATTCCACATTCGGTGCCACCGATTTCAAACCCTAGACAGACTCAGCCAAACCCTAACCCTTTGGTACAATCGATACTATTAAAGTGCCACCGAGTCGGGATGCAAACTTTCTGTTACGCAAGTTCATTGTTTCGGTCCCTCTGAGATCGTTGAATCGGCATCACTGATAATGGGCATTCTGACCGTTGGTCACCTTATCGGTGCAACCGAGATTCCTATATCGGCCCCTGCGAGATTCAAAAGTTGCCACCTTTTGGTCACTTTGGTACCACCGAGATTAACACATTGGTGTCATCGAGTTAGTCATTTTGTGCGTGAGGGTTTGGTTTTTGGTTTTTGTGCGTAAGGGTTTGGTTTTTGGGATGCCTATATATACCCCTTCACCACCTACTCGATGGGTTTTTGGGATGCTTTCCACCAAACCCATCTCTTATACCAAGCCATATCTGTGAGAGAGTGATTGTTTGTTGAGGAGTCTATCATCTCGAAGCACAAGAGCAAGGAGTTCATCGACATTACCGAGCCTATTACCTTTTGGAGGGTGGTGCCTCCTAGATTTTTAGGTGTCGCTTGGGAGCCTCCTACTTCGTGTTGTGGAGTGAACCAAGAAGTTTGTAAGGGCAAGGAGATCGCCTACTTCGTGAAGATCTACCCCGAGTAAGGCTAGTCCTCCGTGGACGTAGGCTGCCACAGTATATTCAAGGTTGCTTGTTTGTGGAACCCTCCGTGGGTAGAGCCCTCCGTAGACTCTCGCAACCATTACCCTCTATGTGTAATGTCTTTACCTTTCGCTGCTATATTCTTAGACATGCATGCATAGGGTGTACTTGACATACTATGAATGCTAAAATCTGCCAAGAATTAAAATTGGAAAAAGTAGATTTTTATTTGGTCAAGTAGTCTAATCACCCCCCTCTAGACCTACTTTCGATCCTACATTAGTCCCGGTTCGTGAGTACCCTATAGTCCTGGTTGGTGTTACCAACCGGGACTAAAGGGGTGGTGGCAGGGTTGCATCAGGCTGGGGCCCCTTCGAGCCCCTTTAGTCCGAGTTTGTAAGACCAACCGGGACTAGAGATTGACCTATAGTCCCGTTTGTATAACCAACCAAGACTAAATGTATCCCTGTATATAGATGCTTCTTCTAGCCCAATCTCATCCTCTCCATTCTCTATTTTCGCTTCCTCTTCTCGAGCTCATCCCTCCATTTTTGCCAAGATTTGTCAAGATTTGAGGCACCCCAATCCATCCAAGTGTTCACAAAGGTTAGCAACTTTGTCCATTCATCTCTCATTGCTAGATCAGCTCATCCAATGCTTTATAAGTAAAGTGATTTGTGGGTTTTAGTTTGGGTGTAATTATGTGGGAGTTTTTTTTGATTTATATGCAATCTGACTCAAATTAACTTCTTAGTTTGCATATGTTTAGGTGTGGTTTACTTAGTGCCTTCCCCTCCCCGTCCTAACCACCGTCGATCGCCCGCACTGTCCCGTCGCTGGCACCACCTTGGTGAGCCTCTTCTTGTTCTTATCCTTTTAATAAAAAATCATACTTGTATGATTTAGATAGTTACTTGAATAATTTTCTTACTTGTATGATTGTTTGTTATATATAGTGCCATGGTTTTGATATCTGTGCCCATCGGTCCTCGTTCGGTTTACGATTCGGATGTGGTATATTCTCTTTTATAACTATTTGTTGCATTTCGTGTTAATGATGATTATGCCCATCAAGTTGACATAGATATTTTTATCTAGGAGGTAGTTGAACCAGAAATTCCAACCGACCCTATTGTCGAGAAGTTAAATTTAGTTGAAAAACAAAACGAGGATTTGAAAGGAAAATTGAAAAGAGTTGAAGAAGAGAAGATGAAATTGGCGTTGTACGTTGCCGATGTCATTGATGATCACAAGATCAAGATGGACGCAATGCGCTTGAAGATTAGAAATATTAGAAAATATGCCATTAATAAGGTGGCTTGGTATCATTATGTTGTTGGATCGATTGTTACGTTAGTTGCGATTTTGATCGCATTTGTTGTTGCATTTAAATGTTTTAGCTAGATAGTTGTACGTTGTTTTATGAGGATAAGTGTTTATGAACTTGTATTAATTTGGTCTTTTCGGTGTTGTGTAATGAAGATGAACCGACAATGGATGTACGATCACAGATGCTCTCTCCAATTCATTAATGGTGTGCATAGTTTTTTGCGTACGGCTGAGGCAAACAAGTAGGATGGTTTTATGTGTTGTCCATGTGGTATGTGTAAGAATGATAAGACTTACTCTATCTCAAAGCACATTCATGTCCACCTGGTTACGTTCGGTTTCATGTACAACTATAATTGTTGGATCAAGCACGGAGAAAGAGAGGTTGTAATGGAAGAGAATGAAGAAGAAGAGGATGATGATAACTATCCTGGGTTTCCTGAATATGATGGTACTACAATGAGGTAAGATAATGAAGAAGAATAAGCTGAGGCATCAGATGAGCCATCTAATGATCTTGGCCTGGCCATTGCTAATGCAAAGAGAAACTGCAAAATTAAAAAGGAGAAGTTGAAGTTGCAGCGGATGTTAGAGTGTAACATCCCAAAATTCCATTTTGAAATGTTATGAAATATAGCTATGCATCCATCATCACCATTGTTTGAATACATGTATTGT
Organism: Hordeum marinum; assembly: GCA_022496015.1. Classification (NCBI taxonomy): domain Eukaryota; kingdom Viridiplantae; phylum Streptophyta; class Magnoliopsida; order Poales; family Poaceae; genus Hordeum; species Hordeum marinum. The sequence continues at coordinate 449,199,250 of CM039676.1, forward strand.
TGAAATGTTCTTTCTAAAATTCTGAAACCCCTTCCTACTTTCAATGTGTTGCTTTCACCTATTTGAAATCTTGGTAAATGTTCAAAATAAGAGGGGAGTAACATGACACTCCACACCAGGGTCATCTTGGTGATCTATTTGAACAACCCCGACGACTTCGCCGTCTCGGACCCGCCGGAGATCCCCTCGCCGGCGACCCCTTCCTCTGTAAGCTCCCTGGACCGTCGGATCTATAACCAACGCATAGGATTAGAATAGTTTAAAACCCGAACCGGTATCCCCATTAGTCCGGTCGACCGCCCGTAAGCCCGCTCGGACACCCCCCTTAGCCACTCATAGGCTGCCACGTAGCCCCTGGCCGTCCGGTAGATATTTCACCTTTTCTGATTTTTGTTTAGAAAACAGAACCTGTTCTGATTTTGTTTTGCTTATATTTTTTTAATCTATTTAATGTTTTGAGTTGATTCTTTTTGCAATAGCTCACATTTTTCATTTAGTTTCACACTGTACTTTTAAATTTCAAATTTGAACTATAAAATTTGAATTGAATCAAATTTGCTCAAATCATTCAAATCTGAATAACTAGAGTTTGAAAATACATTTTGACATGAATCTTTTTGCTACTGTTTGGTATTAGTTAGGACTATCATCGTGTTTAGTTTGAGGAATTTTAGGATGATTTTGATTAGTGTTCTATCTATAAACAGAATCTGCTTAGTATTATAGTATAGTTTTATTTACTTAGTTTTAGTTAGTTTAACTTAGATTTAGTTTTAATTTGTTTAGTAGGTTCTGTTGATTTAAACATTTAGTGCTTTACCTATTGTTAATAAAAATATAAAATTGTTTAGTTTATTTCTTTGTTAATATAGGAATCACAACTTCTTTTCAAATAGGTTTAATTTGATTAAAACAACTAGTTTAGTAATAGATTCTTTTAATAGAGTTTTATATAATCTAATTTTGTTTTCTAAGACAAGTTTATTTGTAAAATTCTTCCCTGTTAAGAACATGTTTTGTTAATAAATAATAAGTTTTGTTTTGCTCTTTTGATAGTAAAACTATAGTTGATTCATATAGTGTTGATCAAAACTTTTACAAACTTTACAAAAGTTTTCTCAACAAACTTAAATTGATTTTCTTCTGTTTATTAATAAAAATATTTTATTGTTTCCTTGCTATCAACAATTGTTTTGGTTATTTCAAAATGGTTTCATTATGTCAGTAGTGTTTCATCCATCACCTTTTGAAAACAAAACTGTGTGTTTTCTTGCTAGTGAAATTTGTGCATTGTTGCCTTGATTGTTAATACTTCTTTGCTGAATGTTATGAGTTGTTATTTTGTTGTATGCTTATTGAGTGCTTTGTTTGCTTCGTTAGATTATCCAGAGTGCGAAGCTTGTTACTTAGAGTCCCACGAGTACGAAGATCATCAATCAGGCAAGTCACTTTGATCATGATTACCCATGTTTTATATGCATTAGTTCTACCATTTTCCCCAATTGCATGCAAGATAGGTTAGTTGGAAACTTGGTTACATTGTTGTAGTATCATGTGGTAGGTACCTCCTCAACCCCTTTGACAACATTGGCCCCGGGAAACGTTGTTTTACTTTTGCTATGCTATTAGTAGACGGGGTTGGTTGTGTGATTCATGAGAGTTGGGAGAGTTAATAATTTCAAGACCTACATAAGGATCAAGATTTAAGACTCCGAGTTTTCAACATACCTCTGGGTGGATGATGGTTGAACGGCACCCTGGAGAAACCAGTGGATTGCCTAGGTGATGCTGGAGATGGCCAGTATTCACGCGGAAAGATCCACCCAGGCACAAAGAGATGGATGGGTGCTTCAAGACCCAAGGCTTACCTGCACAGCCACAAGTCATTATGGGCTCTGGCTTGGTTGGATATCGTGGTGACCCTGGATAGGCGGTGCTACGAGATGTAGAAGAACGGTAGGAAAGGATGGGCACCGTCAGAGTCGCAGGGAAACCCTTTGGAAGACCATGTTTTGGTCATCCGTATCTCAAACACCCTGAAGTGCGAGAAATTAAACGGAGGCGACCAAATCTTGTGGGGAACGTGTGCAAAACTCTGCAGAGTACTCAAACCTAATCGATTAGCCGTGTCCACGGTCATGGACGACTTGAGCCAAAGGAACTGAAACATTCGGAATTCTCAACACAAGTAATATGATGATGTGGGTATTAACATTTGGGTATGAGAATTGGTTGGTGGAACCATCTCATTAATCAACCAACTTAGTAATAATTTTTGCTTATCCCTCTCTTGATGTAGGAAAATTTGGCTTTACGCAAAAACTTACCACCCCACCTGCCATATAAGCATGTAGACTAGATGATTATCTTTTCACCCCTCTCTTGAGACTTTGTTGGCATATTCCATATGCTGACCTACACGGCTGCAACGTATCATGTTGCAGAGTACTTTTCCGACCAGGAGTGAGGACACGTTCTACGCTCGGTGAGATGCCCTTGGAGTCAGATGGACTCATCTACCTTCGACGCTTCCGCAAGATTTAGACATTCTCATGAGTTGGCTTTCAGCCACTTTATTGTAATTTTTATTGTAATAAAGGACTCGATATGAGATTTCGATTAATATAATGTTGTGTGATTTCCCTTTGATATATACATTGATGTACCGTGTGTGTACCGGCATGATCTTGGGATGGTACGGAATCACCGGAGATTCGACCTTTCAGGTCGGGTCGCTACAGAAATGGTATCAAAGCACACGCTGACCGTAGGACGTAACCTCTAGGATTGGAAAGCCTTAGGATTGTTTCTCTTTGTCTTTAAAATTCTTATACTCTCATCTACTCGTTTCTGACTCCTCTCCGATTATTTCAAAATTTATAGATGGCCACCTTCATCCCAGTGTTGATCACGGAGTTTTGTCAGCCTGACGCAACAATGCCTTTTGGTAAGGAGCTGATGAGGATCGTCAAGGACGTAAGGATTGCATTGCCGAGCATCACCGGGACTCCTATCATGTCATTTCCCCAAGATGGACGCTACAGGATCGAGGTGCACATCCCAGGGAAGACCTTTGGGAATCGGAAGGAACCCATCGACTTCAAGTTTGTGGCACCCAGCTGGATACTTGGAAGAGACATTGCCATTCATTGTGCCCTTGGACGTATTCAGGAGGAATACAGAGGTGGAACCATTTCACCAGGACTCAGCATGGTTTGCCGCAGATATGCCCACGGCAAAATCATAGCCCCTCCCACTGGAGACTCCACCATGTCATATATCCAGACCCTAGAGATGCACATCAAGACTCTGGAGCTTCGAGTTTGTGCTGATACGAAGACAATCAAGAATCTGATGAACCGTGAGATTGACCTTGAAGCTAATTTGCGGGAAGCCAACTACGAGCATGAATATGAGGTAAAGGATTTCTTAGAGAGGATCGACAAGCTGAACTCTCGCATCGCCACTCTGGAGTAACAGATGGACATGGGTGAAAATCTTCATCCTGAGGGAGACTTGGCTCCTTTCATCAGCAACGATGATAACTATGAGGAGAGCACCACTGGAGGAGACTCAGTCACCATGTATTTCTGAGGAAAACTTTAGTTATGCCCTCCATGTATCTTTTATTTTCAACGTTAAGAGTGTAGGTCGACGTGTAGTTTGATTGAGACTTGTATTCCCGATGTTTGACATTGATTGAATAAATGAATGAGTGTTTGGTGTGATATGTTTGTTGCATTGCATATGGGTAGTGAATTTCTCCTTTTAGGCCCTTGTTCTATTCTAATTCTCACCCCTCTGAAAACAGCAAGATGCCTCCACGACGTGAGACCGACTTCACTTTCCCGCCGGAACTCACGCAACTCCTTCAGCAGCAGAATGCACTGATGCAACTATTGATCCAGAATCAGACCAACAACCAGAACAACAACCACCAACATCCACCCCAGACTGAAAATCTCACTCGTTTTCTGAGGTTGAATCCTCCAACTTTCTCTAGTATTACTGAGCCCAGTGTGGCAGATGACTGGCTCCGTAAGATGGAGAGAGAAATTGTCACCGCTGGATGTACTGATGCTGAGAAGGTGTTGCCGCACATCAACTGGAAGGACCATCAGCTTCATGGTGGGAGAACTACACCACCACCTATCCTATTGCTGATATAACTTGGGAGCAGTTCCAGCAAGCTTTCCGCACCGCACATGTTTCAGCTGGAGCCATGAGTCTGAAGAAGCGCGAGTTTCACAACTTGCGCCAGGGAAATCGCTCTGTGGCCCAGTACGTGGATGACTTCAGCACATTGGCACGTTATGCACCAGGAGACGTGGCCGATGATGCGGCCAAGCAAGAGAAGTTTCTGGAAGGACTCAACGATGAGTTGAGCATGCAGCTGGTAGTGGCTACTTTCAACAACTACCAAGAGCTGGTGGACAAGGCCCTCATCTTGGAGGGTAAAAAGCAGCAAATTGAGAATCGCAAGCGGAAGTACACTCACGGGAAGTTTAACTCTGGAGCTCATCAGAAGCCCCGCTACTCCCCGTACTCAGGGAATACCGGATCAGGGACCGGAAAGTTTGGAAGGCACACTCATGTTGTGCACAACCATGGAGGAAATGGGAACAACCGTCCCAACCATGGCAATTTCAAGACTGACAATGGGAATGGGAACAACAACCAGCACCGTCACGTTCCTACTCATAAGGATCTGAGCCACATCACGTGTTTCAAGTGCCAGAAGACAGGGCACTATGCTACTGAGTGTCCCCAGAGCAAGCAGGGAAATGGAAACGGCAACTCCGTAGCCAAGAAGCCAAACCCTTTTCCTCGTGCCCAGGTGAACCACCTCGACGTGGAAGAAGTCTATGATCAACCCGAGACTGTGGTTGGTAAGTTTTTATTGCATTCACGTCCAGTTACAGTACTTTTTGATTCCGGTGCAACTCATTCATTCATATCAAGGGTAGTTGTGGATAAGTATGGTTTGCCCACCAAAACCCTTAGTCAGCCCATTAAGGTCAATTCCCCAGGAGGTATGATGATGGCAGGAATAGGATGCCATGCCCTGAAACTTCATATAGGAAACCATGTTTTTCCCACCGACCTCATCATCTTAGAATCCCAAGGATTGGATGTAATCCTAGGCATGGATTGGATGACCAGGTATGAAGGAAATCTTGATTGTCCCAGCAAGTCTGTTTCACTCACCACCCCGAAGAACAAGAGGATTAAGTATGTATCCCGACGCACCCAGATGAGTGCTCGATTAAATGCCCTCACAGGAATTGTTCAGGAGGAAGTACCTGTGGTAAAAGATTTTCTGGATGTATTTCCGGAAGAATTACCAGGCATGCCACCAGATAGGGAGATTCAGTTCCTAATAGAACTAAAGCTAGGGACAACACCAATTTCCAAGAGACCCTATCGGATGCCCGCAAATGATTTGTTGGAAATCAAGAAGCAAATTAAGGAGTTATTGGACAAAGGTTATATACGTCCAAGTTCTTCACCTTGGGGAGCCCCAGTTCTTTTGGTGGAGAAGAAGGATAAAACCTTGAGAATGGTAGTCGATTATCGTGCCTTGAACGAGGTGACTATCAAGAACAAGTACCCTCTGCCGATGATTAATGACTTGTTTGATCAGCTAGTAGGCGCCAAAGTATTCTCTAAGATCGATCTTCGATCAGGGTATCACCAACTGAAGATTCGTGAACAGGATATACCCAAAACAGCTTTCACCACAAGGTATGGCTTGTATGAGTATACTTTCATGTCCTTTGGTTTGACTAATGCTCCTGCCTACTTCATGAATTTGATGAACAAGGTGTTTATGGAATATTTGGACAAGTTTGTCGTGGTGTTCATCGATGATATTTTGATATTCTCCAAGAACGAGGAAGAACACAAGGAACATTTACGTTTAGTTTTGGAAAAGCTAAGAGAGCATCAGTTATATGCCAAGTTCAGCAAATGTGAATTTTGGCTGACGGAAGTCGGATTCCTTGGACATGTTATTTCCGGAGAAGGAATAGCCGTAGACCCCGCTAAGGTTGAAGCCGTCACCGAGTGGAATTCACCCACCTCAGTTAAGGAGATCTGCAGTTCCTCGGACTTGCCGGATATTACCGGAGATTCATTGAGAATTTCTCAAAAATAGCCAAGCCCATGAAAGAGTTGTTGAAGAAAGAATCCAAGTATGTTTGGACTAGGGAATGTGAAGCCAGTTTCCAGGAGTTGAAGAAACGTTTGGTCACAGCCCCAGTGTTGATTTTGCCCAATATTTGGAAGGACTTCCAGGTTTATTGTGATGCTTCACGTCAAGGACTTGGAGGAGTACTCATGCAAGATGGAAAGGTTGTAGCTTATGCATCCAGACAACTACGACCTCATGAGTTGAGTTATGCCACCCATGATTTGGAACTAGCAGCCGTTGTGCATGCACTCAAGACCTGGAGACATTTCCTTATCGGAAATAGTTGTGATGTTTACACCGACCATAAGAGCCTGAAATATATTTTCACTCAGAAGGAGTTGAACCTCAGACAGAGGAGATGGTTAGAGTTACTCAAGGACTATGACATGAGATTACATTACCATCCAGGTAAGGCCAATGTTGTAGCCGATGCCTTGAGTCGGAAAACTTATGTGAACACACTCACAGCGGGAGGATTACCCCAAGAGTTAGCCGATGATCTCAGAGAGCTCAAGCTAGAGATAGTTCCAAGAGGATATGTTGCTACATTGGAGATTCAGTCCACCTTGACCGAAAGAATTCGTGAAGCCCAGAAATCAGACAAGGAGGTAGCTGAGATAAAGCAGAGAATGGAAGATGGTAAGGCTAAAGGTTTTCGTGAGGATGAACATGGAACTTTGTGGTTTGAGAACCGAATCTATGTGCCCAATGACCCAGAGCTCAGGAAGTTGATACTTCAGGAAGCCCACGATTCACCTTACTCGATACACCCAGGCAATAACAAGATGTATCTGGATTTAAAGGAAAGTTATTGGTGGACAGGTATGAAGAAATATATTGCAAAACATGTTGCAATATGTGATGTTTGTCAACGAGTAAAGTCTGAACATCAGAAACCAGCAGGGTTACTCCAACCTTTGCCGATACCCGAGTGGAAATGGGAAAAGCTTGGTATGGACTTCATCACAGGACTACCTAGGACCCATTCAGGTTATGATTCCATCTGGGTAGTGGTAGATCGCTTGACCAAGGTAGCTCATTTCATTCCAGTGAAAACCACGTATACCAGTGCTAAGCTAGCCAAGATATATATGACCAGGATCGTATGTCTGCATGGAGTTCCGAGGAGTATCGTGTCAGATAGAGGAACACAGTTTACCTCAAAGTTTTGGCATCAGTTACATGAAACTTTGGGTACAAGGCTAGAGTTCAGTACAACCTTTCATCCACAGACAGATGGACAGACTGAGAGAGTCAACCAGATTCTGGAAGACATGTTGAGAGCTTGTGCGCTAGATTATGGATCTAGTTGGGATGACAACTTACCTTACGCAGAATTCTCGTACAACAACAGTTATCAGACCAGTCTGAAGATGGCCCCTTTCGAAGCACTATACGGAAGGAGGTGCAGAACACCGTTGACATGGGAAGGTGTTGGAGACCGACAACTTTTTGGTCCCGACCTTATCCGAGATTCTGAAGAGAAAGTCAGGTTGATTCGTGATAGACTCAAGATAGCTCAATCTCGACAGAAGAGTTATGCTGACAGCAAACGTAAAGAAGTGACGTATAAAGTGGGAGACCGAGCTTATCTTCGTGTGTCCCCGCTTCGAGGAATCAAGAGGTTTGGTGTTAAAGGAAAATTAGCACCCAGGTTCATAGGCCCCTACAAAATTCTTGAACATAGAGGCGAAGTTGGATACCAGTTGGAATTGCCGGAAGGATTATCCGGAGTACATGATGTTTTCCATGTGTCCCAGCTGAAGAAATGTCATGCCGAGATAGCTGATATTCCTTTGAGAGATAAAGTGCCCCTAGAGGGCATACAACTTGACAATGATCTGACCTACGAGGAGAAGCCTGTCAGAATCCTCGAGACTGCCAACAGAGTTACCCGCAGCAGGATCCTCAAGTTTTGTAAGGTTTTGTGGAGTCACCACACCGAGGAAGAAGCCACCTGGGAACGCGAAGAAGATCTTCGTAGAGACCACCCGCACCTATTTTCTAGCCAACCCGAATCTCGAGGGCGAGATTCATCTTAAGGTGGGTAGGTTTGTAACATCCCAAAATTCCATTTTGGAATGTTATGAAATATAGCTATGCATCCATCATCACCATTGTTTGAATAGATGTATTGTTGAAATGTTCTTTCTAAAATTCTGAAACGCCTTCCTACTTTCAATGTGTTGCTTTCACCTATTTGAAATCTTGGTAAATGGTCAAAATAAGAGGGGAGTAACATGACACTCCACACCAGGGTCATCTTGGTGATCTATTTGAACAAAAATAACCAGGAGTTATTTTGAAAATATTTGCAAAATGATTTAAAAACAATTAGGCAATTTCTGAAAATATTATTTTTTCACATTGCTCAAATGACAGAATAAAAATGTTCATTAAATAGCATTTATTATTCTGTTAATTTTGATATATAATACTCCTATATTTACCGATGTTTTGGATGTTTTGAAAGCTTTTGAATGTCGCTGGAAAAACATTAAACAGAAAACGGTAACGGTTTTAGTATTAAACAGGCCCGCCCACGGCAGTTACTCGCGAAGTTAATACCGACCGGCCGACCGACGCAGAAACCTCGCTCCCCTCTCGCTAACACTGGGTCCCACCCTGACCGCCCGAAGACCCGCTCGGTCATCACTCTCCTCTCGCCCGACCACGTCGCCTGCCGTTTCCACCTCCGCAGATCTCGCCTCCCCATTACTCCCCCTCGTTCCCCGCACCCCCTATAAGTACCGGCCACCCCCGCATCCATTTCCCCCCAAACCCCTCTCCTACCTCGCCGGAAGGCTGCCGCATCTCGTCGCCGGAGTTGCCACTATCACCGGACCTCCTCATCGCCATTGTCGTCGACTCCGTCCACCTCTCGCTCCACCGTTGCCACCAATCGACGCCGGACGTCAAGCTCCGTCGCCCAGACCACTCCGCTACCTCCCTCGACCACCGGAGCACCAACCCCGACGACTTCGCCGTCTCGGACCCGCCGGAGATCCCCTCGCCGGCGACCCCTTCCTCTGTAAGCTCCCTGGACCGTCGGATCTATAACCAACGCATAGGATTAGAATAGTTTAAAACCCGAACCGGTATCCCCATTAGTCCGGTCGACCGCCCGTAACCCCGCTCGGACACACCCCTTAGGCACTCACAGGCTGCCACGTAGCCCCTGGCCGTCCGGTAGATATTTCACCTTTTCTGATTTTTGTTTAGAAAACAGAACCTGTTCTGATTTTGTTTTGCTTATATTTTTTAATCTATTTAATGTTTTGAGTTGATTATTTTTGCAATAGCTCACATTTTTCATTTAGTTTCACACTGTACTTTTAAATTTCAAATTTGACCTATAAAATTTGAATTGAAGCAAATTTGCTCAAATCATTCAAATCTGAATAACTAGAGTTTGAAAATAGATTTTGACATGAATCTTTTTGGTACTCTTTGGTATTAGTTAGGACTATCATCATGTTTAGTTTGAGGAATTTTAGGATGATTTTGATTAGTGTTCTAGCTATAAACAGAATCTGCTTAGTATTATAGTATAGTTTTATTTACTTAGTTTTAGTTAGTTTAACTTAGATTTAGTTTTAATTTGTTTAGTAGGTTCTGTTGATTTAAACATTTAGTGTTTTACCTATTGTTAATAAAAATATAAAATTGTTTAGTTTATTTCTTTGTTAATATAGGAATCACAACTTCTTTTCAAATAGGTTTAATTTGATTAAAACAACTAGTTTAGTAATAGATTCTTTTAATAGAGTTTTATATAATCTAATTTTGTTTTCTAAGACAAGTTTATTTGTAAAATTCTTCCCTGTTAAGAACATGTTTTGTTAATAAATAATAAGTTTTGTTTTGCTCTTTTGATAGTAAAACTATAGTTGATTCATATAGTGTTTATCAAAACTTTTACAAACTTTACAAAAGTTTTCTCAACAAACTTAAATTGATTTTCTTATGTTTATTAATAAAAATATTTTATTGTTTCCTTGCTATCAACAATTGTTTTGGTTATTTCAAAATGGTTTCATTATGTCAGTAGTGTTTCATCCATCACCTTTTGAAAACAAAACTTTGTGTGTTTTCTTGCTAGTGATTTTTGTGCATTGTTGCCTTGATTGTTAATACTTCTTTGCTGAATGTTATGAGTTGTTATTTTGTTGTATGCTTATTGAGTGCTTTGTTTGCTTCGTTAGATTATCCGGAGTGCGAAGCTTGTTACTTAGAGTCCCACGAGTACGAAGATCATCAATCAGGCAAGTCACTTTGATCATGATTACCCATGTTTTATATGCATTAGTTCTACCATTTTCCCCAATTGCATGCATGATAGGTTAGTTGGAAACTTGGTTACATTGTTGTAGTATCATGTGGTAGGTACCTCCTCAACCCCTTTGACAACATTGGCCCCGGGAAACGTTGTTTTACTTTTGCTATGCTATTAGTAGACGGGGTTGGTTGTGTGATTCATGAGAGTTGGGAGAGTTAATAATTTCAAGACCTACATAAGGATCAAGATTTAAGACTCCGAGTTTTCAACATACCTCTGGGTGGATGATGGTTGAACGGCACCCTGGAGAAACCAGTGGATTGCCTAGGTGATGCTGGAGATGGCCAGTATTCACGCGGAAAGATCCACCCAGGCACAAAGAGATGGATGGGTGCTTCAAGACCCAAGGCTTACCTGCACAGCCACAAGTCATTATGGGCTCTGGCTTGGTTGGATATCGTGGTGACCCTGGATAGGCGGTGCTACGAGATGTAGAAGAACGGTAGGAAAGGATGGGCACCGTCAGAGTCGCAGGGAAACCCTTTGGAAGACCATGTTTTGGTCATCCGTATCTCAAACACCCTGAAGTGCGAGAAATTAAACGGAGGCGACCAAATCTTGTGGGGAACGTGTGCAAAACTCTGCAGAGTACTCAAACCTAATCGATTAGCCGTGTCCACGGTCATGGACGACTTGAGCCAAAGGAACTGAAACATTCGGAATTCTCAACACAAGTAATATGATGATGTGGGTATTAACATTTGGGTATGAGAATTGGTTGGTGGAACCATCTCATTAATCAACCAACTTAGTAATTATTTTTGCTTATCCCTCTCTTGATGTAGGAAAAATTGGCTTTACGCAAAAACTTACCACCCCACCTGCCATATAAGCATGTAGACTAGATGATTATCTTTTCACCCCTCTCTTGAGACTTTGCCGGCATATTCCATATGCTGACCTACACGACTGCAACGTATCATGTTGCAGAGTACTTTTCCGACCAGGAGTGAGGACACGCTCTACGCTCGGTGAGATGCCCTTGGAGTCAGATGGACTCATCTACCTTCGATGCTTCCGCAAGATTTAGACATTCTCATGAGTTGGCTTTCAGCCACTTTATTGTAATTTTTATTGTAATAGAGGACTCGATATGAGATTTCGATTAATATAATGCTGTGTGATTTCCCTTTGATATATACATTGATGTACCGTGTGTGTACCAGCATGATCTTGGGATGGTACGGAAACACCGGAGATTCGACCTTTCAGGTCGGGTCGCTACATAGAGGATCACGAAAAAAGGTTGTACCCAAATTGTGAAGATGATAACACAAATCGCGGTACCACATTGGAATTTCCACAATGGAAGGCAGAGAATGGTGTATTTGACAAGGGATTTGAAAAGTTGCTGAAAATACTGAAGAATAAGCTTCCAAAGGACAACGAATTGCCCGACAGTACATATGAAGCAAAGAAGGTTGTATGCCCTCTAGGATTAGAGGTGCGGAAGATACATGCATGCCCTAATGACTTCATCCTCTACCGCGGTGACGCATATGAGAATTTGAATGCATGCCTAGTATGCGGTGCATTGCGATATAAGATCACTCGCGATGACCCTGGTGACGATATTGAGAGCGGGCACCCTAGGAAGAGGATTCCTGCCAAGGTGATGTGGTATGCTTCTATAATACCATGGTTGAAACGTTCGTTCCAAAACCAAGAGCATGCCAAGTCGTTGCGATGGCATAAAGAAGACCCTAAGAAAGACGGGAAGTTGAGAGTGCTCGCTGATGGGTCGCAGTGGAGAAATATCGAGAGAAAGTGGACAGACTTTGTAGATGATCCAAGGAACTTATGGTTTGGTTTAAGTGCAGATGGCATTAATCCTTTTGGGGAGCAAAGAAGGAAGCATAGCAGATGGTCTGTGACTCTATGTAACTACCTTCCTCCTTGGTTGTTCATGAGGCGAAAGTTCATTATGATGCCAGTGCGCATCCAAGGCCCTAAGCAACCCGACAAATACATTGATGTGTACCTAAGGCCATTAGTTGATGAACTTTTACAGATGTGCAATAAGAAAGGTGTACATGTGTGGGATGAGCACAAATAACAGGAATTTGACCTGCAAGCATTGCTCTTTGCAACCATCAATGATTGGCCTGCTCTTAGTAACTTTTCAGGACAGACAAACAAGGGATACCATGCATTCACGCACTACTTAGATAAGACTCAAAATATATATTTGGACAAATGCAAGAAGAATGTGTACCTAGGACATCATCGATTTCTTTCGACCAAGCATGCCTTAAGAAAGAAAGGCAAGCATTTCAAAGGTGGGGCAGATCATCGAAAGAATCCTGTCCTCCATACTCATGATGATATACCTGATATGGCCAAGGATTTACAAGTAATCTTTGGAAAGGGTCTTGGCAGACAATTTGTTCCGATTAAAGCTGACGGACACGCCCCCATGTGGAAGAAGAAATATATTTTTTGGAAGCTAGAATATTGGAAAGTCCTAGAGGTCCGCTCTGCAATCGACGTGATGCACGTCACAAAGAATCTTTGCGTGAACCTGCTAGGATTTCTGGGCGTGTATAGGAAGACAAAATATACATCAGAGGCACAGTAGGACCGGAAATGTATGAATGCAAAACACGGCATGCATCCAAGTTTGTACACGAAGTGCATCCAGTTTTTGTCGTAACCCTCTTAACTTTTTAGCTCATGCTATGTGGATGAAATGATGATACCACGGCAAGTTTACACCTTTTCAGAGTTCATTTGTAGTGATTTTGGTTAACACAAATGAAGGTATAAAATTAAAAGAGTTAAACAGGATCTTGTTTTGATTAAAACACCTATTTAAAATGTCGTAAAAATTCCCAAATTTAACATAATGATAAAAAATACTAATATTAAACAATCGACAACAATACCTCAAAAATCTATTTTTAAACTAAAGTTATTCACAAACTAGTGATTCACACAAATTTCAAAAGAATTCAAATTTAAACTATTTAAATTTGAAAACTACTAGTACTAACAGAAAGTTTGTAATTGTTTTGACCTAAAGCAAAAAGTTTAATTCAAAAACTATAAATATTATAACAATTATTCCAAATATAAAAACGGAAAATAGCAAAACAAAGCAAAACAAAAAAGATAAAAAATACACCTTTAGTCCCGGCTGGAGCCACCAACCGGGACTAAAGGTGCACGGGAAAAGACCTTTAGTCCCGGTTGGTGGCTCCAGTCGGGACTAAAGGGTCTTTAGTCTAGGTTGGTAACCCCAACCGAGACTAAAGGTATTGTAGTATTTAACCCCCTTCTCCTTCCCCTCCTCATTTTCTCCCCGATCAAACACCACACTACGCCCCCAGGCTGCCAGTGCGAGCACCACACTACGCTGCCAGGCTGCCGGATCCTGTCACTGGCCGGCCATCGCCCTCCAGTCCGACGCCATCCCTTACCTCCTCTCCCTCCGTGCATGCGCCCGCCTCCATCCCCGGCCGCCCGCTCCTCCAAGCGCCGCCGCGGCAAGAGCCCATGCCGACGAAGCTCCTCCCCGCCTTTGGCATCCTCCTCCATCCTCCCCCGTCTTCGGCGCTCCTCCATCTCCGGCGCTCCTCAATCTCTAGCTCTCCTCTGTCTCTAGTGCCACGCCTACAAAAAAGCATCTTAAATTAGATGCATATATGTGTATGCTAATTGACCAAATTTGTGTATGCTAATTGACCAAATTTGTTTTTGCTAATTGACCAAATTTGTGTATGCTAATTGACCAAATTTGTGTATGATAATTTTTGTAAAACTGCTTTGAAAATAACCAACAATCGCAAGTAACAAAATTCAGTCTTACCGATAGAAGGCGCAGTTAAATTTTGCTTAGAAGGGACTACCTGACGATTGTCCAAGGAGTCCGCGACGATCGCCGGAGGAGTCCCCGACAATCACCGGAGGAGTCCCCGACGATTGCCGATGAGGATACCCGAACGATCGCCGGAGGATGATATATGATGTTAAGATGTTTAGGATTTAGATGTTAATATGTTTTAGTAATTGAGACTTTTTATTAGGCATTATCTATATTATATTAGGCAGATATATGATCTTTAGATGTTTAAATGTTTAGTTGCATAGTGTAGCCATCGAGTCAACGATGCCCGGCCTACATCCTCATCGTCGACTCGGTGGCGTGAACCTGCTTGAGAGATGCAATGTACGGGACAGGGCTCTGCCGGGATGGCACTAGGAGGTGCACCTTCCGGGGCACACAACTTGGCGAGGAATCAGGCTCCCGTCGTCAACCCAGAGGTTCTTTGGTGGCGGTAAAGTTGACCACTATCGGTGGAGAGGTAGACGGCCCCCGCGGAGGTGTTACATCGCCGTGTCAGGGAGGAGGACGAGCACGTCCGGAGCTACATGGCTGCGTTGGACATCAGGTTCTTCAGGGATCTCATCCGAGCTATGATCCTATCATGGTTCCTTCTATTTTGGTGTCCACCGTCTGCACCATGAGACGTCAACTGTATCTGTATTAGTGATATTATATAATAATATTCGAGATGTATTAGATATAATATTCGATGATGTATTAGTGCTATTATATAATATTTGAGATGTATTAGTGATATTATTCGATGATGTATTAGTGACATTATATGATCATATTATTGCATTGCCTTGTATTGATTTTCATATCTTCGGTTTGTTGCTTATTGAATGCGTTCTAATTGTTTTATATTTTTTTCTGGATAAGTTAAGCTATGGACGGTAGAGATAGAGACCGTGATCATCTAGAGAATGTCCTATACGACATGACACGCTCTAGAAATGAAGAGAATGAAGAAGTAGATGATGGTTGACAATACCTTAACCCATCTGGTGAGGGGATTGAGGAAAAACAACCAAGAGACGAAGGGAGACCAGCTGACAGTGATGGCGAAGAATTTTTTCTCCATTTAACAAAGTCCGAAGAGGTATTAATTTGCCCTCTGGTGGTCATCAAATGTATTAGTTTATTTGTATATATTAACAAATCTTTCTGTTTAGTCCTCCGGATCGAGCAAATCTTCTACAAGGGTTAAACGTGGCCCGATAAAAAGTTGAAAGAAGGCATAAAGTACAACATCGATCAAATCAGGGAAGATGGCGAACCGATTGCTCCCAAAAATAATGTGGACAAATTTATACGTCAATCCGGAGTTATCGTTAGGGACCAAATCCCGATCACCATTCAAGAATAGAATAAGCGAAAGGATCCTAGAGTTCCTATTGTCAGTAAAAGAGCAAAAAATCCACTTTGGGAGGCGCTCATGAAACATTTCACCCTACCAGAGGGTCTCATAGATCTCCAATGGGAGAAAGTCAAGAAGTGTTCTCTTAAGAAGATGGCCACACAATTCTAGTCTTGGAAGAAAAGATTATGGAACAATTACATGAAAGAAGGAAAGAAGACTCCAGAATTCAAAGGAGAACATGTGAAGTTAAAAGATGACTGGTACGAATTTGTGAAGTTCAAGGGATCAGAAGCAGCTAAGGAATGGTCAAGAGTAAACAAGATAAATGCTAACAAAAAAAATGGAACCATCATCTGGGGCAGGTGGCTACAAGTATGGGTTGCCGAAGTGGGATGAATCCGTGAGAAACATGAAGGCTGTAGGGGTCACTCCACAAACAGAGACCTGGCCTGACAGGTACAGGACTTGGTTTTCTGCACAAGGGGGAAACTTGGACCCAAAGACAGGAGTGGTTCTCGAACAGGCAAGTCTAAAAGAAGCCACGGACGAGTTACTTAAAGCAATAGAAGAAGCTCGAAGGAGTGTGTACCAGCCCAAGGGAGAGAACGATGAGCTTACACATTCCCTCAAGAATCCTAAACACCCAGGAAGAACACGAGGCAAAGGCCTTGTTCCGTGGCTTCTGGGGTTTGCAGATTGGAATGACAATTACAAAAGCCGTGAGAGAAAGAAGAAGCATGAAGTAGATCAGATTTTGGACTTGGAATGCAAATACATCCCACAGTAGGAGAAAATCAACAAAGTTAGCCAGCAAGATGCATCTCAGCAGCAGGAGCAACCAAATCCAGCATTTGATGGTACCATTCCATCATCTATGTTGAAAAGTAGCATGGGTTCCATGGTGGTCCCGACAGATGATGCACTGCTGGCTTGCTACCCCATGGATGATATCTTAGAGTCGACAGTTTGTGAGCTACAGATGAAACTGAAGAACATATCCATGAAGGTGGCGGGCGGCTCTGTTTTACCGAGTGCACCTGAAGCAACCTTCCACGGCAATCTGATTCCACCTGGCTATGCTCGTGTCGGGGTGGATGAAGTTGTGTTGGCATATGAATCACTAGAACTTGACTTAGTTGGAGGTGAAGGGGAGCGAACACTGGGAGAAGTCATACGTTGTATCATTTTATGGAAAAAGGAATGCATCATGTTTCCAAACTCGGTGCCTGAAAGCACATTTGCTCCCTTGGTGGTTTTTGTAATTAATAACAACATATAAGTCATTGAACTAATGTTTCCACCAAGTATATTTCAGGAAAAGTTCAATGATATGGATGGCAAAAGGATTGTCGAGATTGTGGAAATACCCCATGATGCAAGGAAATAGGTTGGCCAAGCCTCAAGAAAGAGGACTCTACATTTTACATTTCTGAGAAATCACTTTGAGTGCATAGGAAAGCCAATACTATTAAAAGCAGTAAGGTTTTGTTGGTGAACAAAATGCTCATACGTGCACAAGTGATAGTCACCAAAAACATCCACAAGCTCTCCCACCAAAGTCTATCTATAGCCAAATATTCAAAATCGGTGCAACCAACATTCCTATCCCGGTGCCACCGATTCCAAACCCTAGACAGACTCAGCCAAACCCAAACTCTTCGGTGCAGCCGGCACTGCATTCAGTGCCACCGAGTTGGGCCGCCAGCTTTTTGTTATGCAAGTTCACACTTTCGGTCCATCCGAGAATGTTGAATCCGCATCACTGAGTTTGTTAATTATGACCGTTGGTCACCTTGTCGGTGCAACCGTGATTCCTATACCGGTCTCATCGAGATTCAAAAGTTGCCACCTTTTTGTCACTTATGTACCACCGAGATTAACACTTCGTTGTCATCGAGTCTAACTTATTGTGTGTAACGGTTGTATTTTTGGGGATGCCTATATATACCCCTTCACCACCACCTACTCGAAAGAGAAGCACTCAGAACTATTCCATACCTATCCTATCAGATTTTCTGAGAGAGAACCACCTACCCTTGTGTTGACATGAAGATCTTCCACTCCCACCATATGGATATTGATTTGTAGCCTCCCCAATTGCTTTCCACAAATCCCATCTCTTCTACCAAGCGAAATCTGTGAGAGAGTGATTGTGTGTTGAGGAGTCTAACATCTTGAAGCACAAGAGCAAGGAGTTCATCATCATTACCGAGCCTATTACCGTTTGGAGGGTGGTGCCTCCTAGATTGGTTAGGTGTCACTTGGGAGCCTCCTACTTCATGTTGTGGAGTGAACCAAGAAGTTTGTAAGGGCAAGGAGATTGCCTACTTCGTGAAGATCTACCAATAGCGAGGCTAGTCCTTCGTGGACGGAAGCCATATGGAATAGTCAAGGTTTCTACTTCGTGAACCCTTATGGGTGGAGCCCTCCGTGGACTCTCACGACCGTTACCCTCTATGGGTTGTAGACTACATAAACGTGGAGGTACGATAGCACCACCTATCGGAAACACGAAAAAAATCATCATGTCTACAATTGCGTTTGATCTTCCTACCCTATCCCTTTTACTCATGCTTATTGTTACTTTCCGCTGCTATACTCTTAGACATGCATGTGTAGGGTGTACTTGATATGCTATGAAAGCTACAACTTGCCAAGAATTAAAATTGGGAAAAAGGCAAAACTTTTATTTGGTCAAGTAGTCTAATCGCCCCCCTGTAGACCTACTTTCGATCCTACAAGTGGCATGAGAGCTTTGGTTTCCATTGCATTGGTTTCGCAACCTAGGAGAAGTGTGGCATCTAGTGAGGGAAATTATCACCGTAGAGGTCAGTACTTTGATGGCACTAATTTGGCTAGCTGGAAGCATAAAATGAAAATGCATTTGCTTGGTCATAATCCTGCCATATGGGCTGTTGTTCGTGTTGGCTTGCAAGGTGAATTATCTGCGGAAGGAAAGGAAGCCGTTCGTGAAGCGACTGCGGATGAATTGAAGATGTTTCAACTCAATGCTCAAGCATGTGACATTCTCTTGAACTTCTTAAGCCCCGAAGAATTCAACAAAATCAGCCCTCTTGAACACACAAAAGAGATTTGGGATACTTTGGTTGATATGCACGAAGGAACTGAGTCCGTGAGAGAATCCAAGTTACATGTTCTTCAAGGTACTCCCGCTACCTCAAGCGACAACCTTGTCACAAATGAATAGATAATCCTCATGGTCAAGAAATTCAACAAGTTCTAAAATAATAGAAGCAAAGATCGTAGCTCCAACTCAAGACATGAAGAGAAGCGTTCGTCAAGTCATGTCCGAAACCGCTACAATTGTGGGAATCCCGGACACTACTCCAATGAGTGCACGGCTCCCTACAAACGAAGAGAAGAGTCATCAAGAAGACAAAGCTCAAGAGATAAATCACCTCGAAGAGAGAGAAGGAGTAGAGATGATCGTTATGAACGAAGACCCTCAAGGAGAAGTAGGGATTCGGAGAAGAAGGACAAGTACACCAAGAGCTACTCAAGAAGAAAACATCAAGATCATGTTGGTGAATGGTTTTGCGGCTCCTACTCCGACAACCACTCCGAGAGAAGCTATCACTCCAACTCCGACTATAGTCAACATGATGATGTTGCCAGAATTACACTAGTGACAACCAACTCCTATGATCTATTTGATTCACCAAATGAAGGGAGTGTAAGTAGCTTCATGGCTAAAGGCCCCAAGGTATCACACCCCGAATATCTTGATTTCGATAGTGGTGAAGATGATTTGCTTTACGATGATGACTTGCTATGTGATAGAACTAGTGATGTTGACCATAATGAACTTGATATTTCTCATGCTAGTCAAGATAGGTCAATTGATGATGATAAGATGAAAATTGAAGAACTAACTAAAGAACTTAACACTCTTAAGTTAGCCCATGAATCTACTCTTGAAGATCATAGAGATCTTGTAAGAACTCATGAGAAGCTACGCTTCGAGAAGCTCAATTTGGATCAAGAACATGAATTTCTTAAATGTATCAATGACGATCTCTGAAAGAAGACTTCATATTATCTTGTCAAACGACTACTCTTGTCTACATTCATGCCACAAGTTAAATCTTAGCAAACTAGTAACAAAGGCAAGAAAGGTTCTTAATATAGTAGCAACAATAAAAATGCTAAACCCAATGATGTTGATCCTCATAGTTCTATTGATTCAACTCATGATCATTCTCTTAGCCAAGTTACACTTGAGCAAGAAAATGCTTTATTGAAAGGAATTACAGAGGAAGGTATCTACAAGAGTCTTGCCGGGTGCAAACAATTTGAGGAGGTTGTACGCAAGCACGGAGGTTACCGAAAGAATCGTGGTGTTGGCTAGTTCAACACTCATGGAGTTGAATGGGAAGAAGGTCAATATCCCGAGCCCAAGTTTGTCCCTCAAAAGAAGAAGTATAAAAATACTCTTCCCAAGGGGACAAACACTCAAGATGACTTTCCACCACAAGACACCAAGCTCAAGGGCAAGAACAAGCTCCAAGAGGACTTTGACTCTTATGAAGATGAATCCCAAGCTTTGGTGAAGTGGGTTCCCAAGTCTACTACAAGCTCAACTTCTACAAGTGCTACTTCAAAAGCAAGGATCCCCATCAACTTGATGTGGGTCCCCAAGAAGAAGAACTAGAAAGTTCTTGAGGGGTGACTCCGCCAATGAAATTCACTCACATTCATTATTGGCAAGATCTATTTGCAATCAACATCAACCCTATGCAATAGTTCAAGGAGTCACACATTCCCTCAAAGGTAAGAAAGGGACAAGGTAATCAACAAATCAATGGAGATCATCACATATGCTTTGCACTCCGTGTCCATAGATATCCTTGTATTTGTCTCTTGTGTGTTGGAACTAACCCATGTAGGTGAGAAGATAAGGAAACGACAAGGATGCTCCCAACACTTGGTGATATTCATCAACTTTGAGCATCCACCACTACCTCACCAACATGAAGTCCTCATCAACAAAACCCAAGGTTAGGTTATCCCTCTTATGGGGGGATGTCACATCAAGGGGGAGCTTTACTCTAAGACTTGAGTCAAAGCATCTCTTATTATGTAAAAACATTAAATGCTTTATTTAAAATTGGTAACCCCACTTGTGCTTAAACGATGAGTATGACCTATGATCAAGTACTATTACTTGTCTCCTAAGTCAAATACTCATATATAGATGACTTCGTCATCTCCCAAGTGCTTGTTAGATGCTAGAGTGTTTGTGCATGTTTTCCATGATTTCATTTGACATCTTATTGTGTGAGCATGTCGATCTGCATTTATTTACTCATTCGAGGATATCCAATTGTTTCTATTTGGCTTTTGATTTATCTGTTGCCAATTGGATAGACAAGAATGCGTAGGACTACTCTTTAGCTATCTATGCTTTCTCACCTCATACTCTACTCATGATGCATCACAAAATTTGAACAAGTGCTTTTCGATCCCTCTATGTGTGGAGCACACGGAGTTCCGTATCGACAAGGACTAAACATTAAAACCTCCCAAGTGCATCTCGATGGAACCAACCACAAAATCTCGGTCTCACCGAATTCCTAGGGTTGATCTGGTTTTCAATCTCGGTACCATCGATTCCATCTTCTTGGTTACACCGAGTTTCCCTGTCAACTGACAGTTGAGGAACTCAGTGACACTGAAAAGTTAGAATCGGTGTCAGCAACAGTGGTGGGTATAAATACTGTGGACCCCGATGCTTTGACTTTCATCCTCAAACCGTCGCGCCTCAGAACTCTATGCTGCTGCCTTCGAGACCCCTGGTCATTGCCCTTGTCTCCCCACGCTCCTCCACTACTGGGAATCGTCGCTGTCGACGAAATCCTCTCCATTGTCACTGCCGTTGCGGGTCCGTCGCCAAGTTAGGGCATTAGATTTGATTTTATCTATAAGCCACTCATTGCACGTATTCCTATCCACACAAAATTCCGATAGTCTAGTGAATGTTAGATTTTCTAGGGTTTACCTTCCGCCCAATGGAACTCGGTAGAACCGAAGCAAACAAATCAGTCTCACCAATTTGTCTTTCCGTGTTGCTGAGAACTCTCTCGGTGGAACAGAGTATTTCTTTTTGGTCTCACCGGAAAGAGTGCCAAGTTTCTGTAAAGAGGGATAGTAAGTCTCGGTAGCATCGAAAAATTTGTTTCAGCTATACCGATATTCATTTGACAGAATGCAAAACTTTGGAAATCTATTGTTCAAACTTTCAAAAACCAGCCTCATTTTGTGATGACTTATCTTCTTCTGCTCTTCTATACTCTATTCATAGGGTCAGTATGTGTCGGGGATATACCCCGCGGTATTACCCGGCTTGGCGACTCACAGGAGACCCCATAAAGACATGCCATCTTATTAATGACCCGGCAGGCGGGTCGCAGGATGACCAAGCCCAAGACCCGGCGGGTGAGCCGGCGCCTGGCGGCTCACAAGAGAAGGCCCGAAGAGAGAAGGATTCCCTTAAAGGAAATAAGACCCGGAGTAGGATTCGTGAGAGGCTAGTCCTAATCCTACTCCTAGTAGGACTCTATTTGTAAGCCTACCGTCTCCACCTATATAAGGAGGGGTAGACCACCCCTAGAGGGAAGAGGCACAAGTCCGCAAGTTTAGACAACACAAGAGATTAGAGATACACAGATTAGAGGCTCTCATAATTAGAGGTAGCAATTAGCACCCTTGTAACCGAGACGTCTTCATCATCATCAATACAAGATAAGAAGGTCGTAGGCTTTTACCTCCATCGGAGGGGCCGAACCTGGGTAAAACATCGCGTCTCCCGATTCCAATCAACCCTTTTAACCCGCCACATAGTTGTGTTTCTACCCCGAACCTAAGTCCGTTCACCCGAACATCTGCAGTGATAAATCCACGACAATATGTCAGATGTTAAGGACAGTCAGAATTTGCCAGAGCAGGGTGCTGACATGAGTTCAGGCACAAGCCCAAAGTCTAGTTCATTTTCAAATCCAAGCACCCCCAACTCCCATGGGTTGCCCAAAGCTGCTACAAGGACCAGAAAGAAGCTGAATTCAGATGAGGAGGATTCAGACTTTATCCCTGAGGAGATTCCTGCCAAGAAACAAGAAAAGGCTGCTAAGAATTTTGGCACTGAAGCCACTTCTTCCAGGAGATTTGTCAGCAAAGTCTATGCGAGCTCTGAAGCTATGAGATCACCTGAGAGTGCTAGGGCCACAATGACTATTGATCCCCCAAGGAAGTCTATGCCTAAGAAGGCAGGGGAGACGAAAGCCAGAAAGAGGATTATTCATGTCATTGGCAGGCCTACATCCATGTATGAAGATGTTGGAAATATGCCCTAGAGGCAATAATAAAGTGGTTATTATTATATTTCCTTGTTCATGATAATTTTCTATTGTTCATGCTATAATTGTATTAATCGGAAACCGTAATACATGTGAATACATAAACCGCAACATGTCCCTAGTGAGCCTCTAGTTGGCTAGCTCGTTGATCAATAGATGGTCACGGTTTCATGACCGTGGACATTGGATGTTGTTGATAACGGGATCACATCATTAGGAGAATGATGTGATGGACAAGACCCAATCCTAAGCATGGCACAAGATCGTGTAGTATCATATGCTAGAGCTTTACTAATGTCAAGTATCGTTTCCTTAGACCATGATATTGTGCAACTCCGGGATACCGTAGGAATACTTTGGGTGTGCCAAACATCACAACGTTACTGGGTGGCTATAAAGGTACACTGCGGTTATCCCCAAAAATATCTGTTGTGTTGGCACGAATCGACATTGTCACTCCGTGTGATGGAGAGGTATCTCTGGGCCCACTCGATAAGACATCATCATAATGAGCTCAATGTGACTAAGGAGTTAGCCACGGGATGATGGGTTACGGAATGAGTAAAGAGACTTGCCGGTAACGAGATTGAACAAGGTATTGGGACACCGACGATCGAATCTCGGGCAAGTAACATACCGATGGACAAAGGGAATTGTATACGGGATTGATTGAATCCCCGACATCGTGGTTCCTCCGATGAGATCATCGTGGATCATGTGGGAGACAACATGGGTATCCAGATCCCGCTGTTGGTTATTGAACGGAGAGGTGTCTCGGTCATGTCTACATGCCTCCCGAACTTGTAGGGTCTACACACTTAAGGTTCGATGACGCTAGGGTTATATGGGAATAGTGTACATGGTTACCTAAGGTTGTTCGGAGTCCCGGATGAGATCCCGGACGTCACGAGGAGTACCAGAATGGTCCGGAGGTAAATATCCATATGTAGGAAGTGCGTATTTGGTCACTGGAAGTGTTCCGGGAATCACCGGTAACGTACCGGGACCACCGGAAGGGTTCCGGGGGTCCACCGACCCCGGGAGGCTACATGGGCCAAGAGTGGGAGGGAACCAGCCCCTAGGTGGGCTGGTGCGCCTCCCACCCCAGCCCAAGGCGTAACAAAGGAGGAGAGGGGGCAAATCCTAGGCGTAGATGGGCCCTAGGCCCAACCTAGGGCGGTTCCCCTCTCTCCCTCTCTTGGCCGCCGACCACCTCCCATCTAGGGCTGCCGCACCCCCTAGGGTGGGAAACCTAGAGGGTGTGCACCCTCCTCCCCTCCTCCTATAAATAGTGGGGGTTTTGGGGCTGCCCACAACATGCATCTCTCTCTCGGCACATCCCTACCTCTACACCTCCTCGTCCTCCGTATTTTGGCGAAGCCCTGCCGGAGTAACACGCAGCTCCACCATCACCACACCGCCATGCTACCGGAGCTCTCCCTCAACCTCTCCTTCCTCCTTGCTGGATCAAGGCGTAAGAGACTTCACCGGGCTGCATGTGTGTTGAACGCGGAGGCGCCGCTGTTCGGCGCTTAGATAAGAATCCATCGCGATCA
Organism: Hordeum marinum; assembly: GCA_022496015.1. NCBI lineage: Eukaryota > Viridiplantae > Streptophyta > Magnoliopsida > Poales > Poaceae > Hordeum > Hordeum marinum. The sequence goes on from CM039676.1 coordinate 449,223,900, forward strand.
GAATTGCTGCGAGTACGACTCCACCAACCATGTTCTATTAACGCTTCCGCTTTGCGATCTTCAAAGGTATGAAGATGCACTCCACCTTTTCTCGTTGCTGGTTTCTCCATAGATTGATCTTGGTGACATAGGATTTTTTGATTTACTACTACGTTCCCCAACAGTGGCATCATGAGCTAGGTCTATGCGTAGAATCTATGCACGAGTAGAACACAAGTTGTTGTGGGCATCAATTTTCTCAATTTGCTTGCCGTTACTAGTCTTATCTTGATTCGGCGACATTGTGGGATGAAGTGGCCTGGACCGACTTTACACGTACGCTTACGTGACACTGGTTCCACCGCGTGACATGCACTTGTTGCATAAGGTGGCTAGCGGGTGTCTGTCTCTCCCACTCTAGTCGGATCGGATTCGATGAAAAGGGTCCTTATGAAGGGTAAATAGAAATTGGCATATCACATTGTGGTTTCTGCGTAGCTAAGAAACGTTCTTGCTAGAAACCTATAGCAGCCACGTAAAAACTTGCAACAACAATTAGAGGATGTCTAACTTGTTTTTGCAGCATATGTCGTGTGATGTGATATGGCCAAAGGATGTGATGTGATATATGTGATGTATGAGATTGATCACGTTCTTGTAGTAGGATTCACGACTTGCATGTCGATAAGCATGACAACCGGAAGGATCCATAGGAGTTGTCCTAATTTATTGTATGACCTGCGTGTCAATCAAAAACGCCATGTAATTACTTTACTTTATTGCTAAACGTTAGGCATAGTAGTAGAAGTAATAGTTGGCGATACAACTTCATGAAGACACGATGATGGAGATCATGGTGTCGCGCCGGTGACAATGATGATCATGGTGCCTCGAAGATGGAGATCAAAGAAGCAAGATGATATTGGCCATATCATGTCACTATATGATTGCATGTGATGTTTATCATGTTTTGCATCTTATTTGCTTAGAACGACGGTAGCTTAAATAAGATGATCTGTCACTAAAATTTCAAGAATTGTGTTCCCCATAACTGTGCACCGTTGCTAAGGTTCGTTGTTCCGAAGCACCACATGATGCTCGGGTGTGATAGGTTCTAACGTTCGCATACAATGGGTGTAAGCCAAATTTACACACGCAATACACTTAGGTTAACTTGACGAGCCTATCATGTACAGACATGGCCTCGGAACTCGGGAGACGGAAAGGTCGAACATGAGTCGTATAGAGGATACGATCAACATGAAGATGTTCACCATTGATGACTAGTCCGTCTGACGTGATGATCGGACATGGGCTTGTTGACGTGGATCATGTGTCACTTGGATGACTAGAGAGATGTCTATCTAAGTGGGAGTTCATTAAATAATTTGATTATGTGAAGTTGATTATCATGAACTTAGTCTAAAATTGTCTTTACAATCTATACTATAGATCCAATGGCCCACGCTAATGTTGCCCTCAACTTCAACGCGTTCCTAGAGAAAACCAAGCTGAAAGACGATGGAAGCAACTATACGGACTGGATCCGTAGCTTGAGGATCATCCTCATAGCTTCCAAGAAATTATATGTCCGTGATGCACCGCTAGGTGACGCACCAGTTTTCCCAGCAACTCCAGATGTTATGAATGCCTGGCGGTTGCGTAGTGATGATTACTCCCTGGTTTAGTGCGGCATGCTTTACAGCTTAGAACCGGGGCTCCAAAAGCGTTTTCAGCAACACGGAGCATATGAGATGTTCCAAGAGCTGATAATGGTTTTCCAAGATCATGCTCGCGTCGAGAGATATGATGTCTCTAAGAAGTTCTTCAGTTGTATGATGGAGGAAAATAGTTCTGTCAGCGAGCACATACTCAAAATGTCTGGGTTGCACAACCGCTTGTCTTGGCTGGGAGTTAATCTTCCGGATGACTCGGTTATTGATAGAATCCTCCAGTCGCTCCCACCTACCAACAAGAGCTTTGTGATGAAGTACAACATGTAGGGGATGGATAAGTCCATTCCTGAGTTGTACTCGATGCTGAAATCAACGGAGGTCGAGATCAAAAAGGAGCATCAAGTGTTGATAGTCAATAAGATGACTAGTTTCAAGAAAGGCAAGGGTAAGAAGAGCTTCAATAAGGACGGCAAAGCAGTGGCCGCGCCCGGTAAGCAAGTTTCCAGGAAGAAGAACAAGAATGGACCAAGGCTTGAGACTGAGTGCTTTTATTACAAGGGTACTAGTCACTTGAAGCCGAACTGCCGCAAGTACTTAGCGGATAAGAAGGCCGACAACGTTAAAGGTATATGTGATATACTTGTTATTGATGTGTACCTTACCAGCACTCGTAGTAGCTCGTGGGTATTTGATACCGGTGTAGTTGATCACATTTGTAACTCCAAGCAGGAGCTGTGGAATAAGCGGAGACTGGCGAAGGACGAGGTGACGATGCGCGTCGGGAATGGTTCCAAGGTCGATGTGATCACCGTCGGCATGCTACCTCTTCATCTACCTTCGGGATTAGTTTTAAACCTTAATAATTGATATTTAGTACCAACTTTGAGCATGACCATTGTATCTGGATCTCGCTGGATGCGAGATGGCTACTCATTTAAATCTGAGAATAATGGTTGTTTTATTTATATGAGAGAAATGTTTTATGGTCATGCCCCACTAGTCAATGGTTTATTTTTGATGAATCTCGAATGTGATGTTACACATGTCCATAGTGTGAGTACCAAAAGATGTAAGGTTGATAATGATAGTCCCATTTACATGTGGCACTGCCGCCTTGGTCATATTGGTGTCAAACGCATGAAGAAACTCCATGCTGATGGACTTTTGGAGTCTCTTGATTTTGAATCATTTGACACGTGCGAACGATGCCTCATGGGAAAATGACCAAGACTCCATTCTCCGGAACAATGGAACGAGCAATTGACTTATTGGAGATAATACATACCGATGTATGTGGTCCAATGAATGTTGAGGCTCGCGGTGGCTACCGTTATGTTCTCACCCTCACTGATGACTTAAAGCAGATATGGGTATGTTTACTTAATGAAACACAAGTCTGAAACCTTTGAAAAGTTCAAGGAATTTCAGAGTGAGGTAGAGAATCAATGTGACAAGAAAATAAAGTGCCTACGATCTGATCGTGGTAGAGAATATTTGAGTCACGAGTTTGGCATGCACCTAAGGAAATGTGGAATTGTTTCACAACTCCCGCCGCCTGGCACACCTCAGCGAAACGGTGTGTCTGAACGTCATAATCACACTCTATTGGATATGGTGCGATCTATGATGTCTCTTACCGACTTACCGCTATCATTTTGGGGATATGCATTAGAGACTAGCAGATTCACTTTAAATAGGGCACTGTCTAAGTCCGTTGTGATGACACCATATGAATTATGGTTTGGAAAGAAACCTAAGCTGTCATTTCTGAAAGTTTAGGGATGCGATGCTTATGTGAAGAAACTTCAACCTAAGAAGCTCAAACCCAAAGCGGAAAAGTGCGTATTCATAGGATACCCCAAAGAAACTGTTGGATATACCTTCTACCTCAAATCCGAAGGCAAAGTCTTTGTTGCCAAGAATGGATTCTTTCTAGAGAAAGAGTTTCTCTCGAAAGAAGTAAGTGGGAGGTAAATAGAACTTGATGAGGTAATTGTACCTCCACTCGAACCGGAGAGTAGCACAGCACGGGAAGTTGTTTCTGTAGAGCCTGCACCAGCTGGAGAGGAAGTTAATGATGATGATCATGAAACTTCATATCAAGTTGCTATTGAACCTCGCAGGTCCACAAGGACACGTTCCGACACCAGAGTGGTATGGCAACCCTGTCCCGGAGATCATGTTGTTGGACAACAGTGAACCTTCGAACTATGAAGAAGCGATGGCGGGCCTAGATTCCAACAAATGGCTTAAAGCCATGAAATCCGAGATAGGATCCATGTATGAGAAAAAAGTATGGACTTTGGTGGACTTTCCTGATGATAAGCGAGCCATTGAAAATAAATGGATCTTTAAGAAGAAGACTAACGTAGATGGTAATGTGACCGCCTATAAGGCTCGGCTTGTCGCTAAGGGTTATGGACAAGTTCAAGGAGTTGACTATGATGAGACTTTCTCACCCATAGTGATGCTGAAGTCCATCCGAATCATGTTAGCAATTGCCACATTTTATGATTATGAGATATCGCAAATGGACGTCAAAACGGCATTCCTTAATGGTTTCCTTAAGGAAGAAATGTATATGATGCATTCGGAAGGTTTTGTCGATCCTAAAGATGCTAACAAAGTATGCAAGCTTCAGCGCTCCATCTATGGGCTGGTGCAAGCATCTCAGAGTTGGAACATTCGCTTTAATGAGGTGCTAAAGCGTTTGGATTTATACAGGTTTATGGAGAACCCTGTATTTACAAGAAATTGAGTGGGAGCTCTGTAGCACTTCTCATATTATATGTGGATGACATATTGTTGATGGGAAATGATATAGATCTTCTGGAAAGCATAAAGGCCTACTTGAATAAGTGTTTTTCAATGAAGGACCTTTGAGAAACTACTTACATATTAGGCATCAAGATCTATAGAGATAGATCGAGGCGCCTCATAGGCCTTTCACAAAGCACATACCTTGACAAGATATTGAAGAAGTTCAATTTGGATCAGTCCAAGAAGGGGTTCTTGCATGTGTTAGAGGGTGTGAGATTTAGTACGACTCAATGCCCAACCACGGCAGAGGATAGAGAAAAGATGAGTGTCAACCCCTATGCTTCAGCCATAGGCTCTATTATGTATGCCGTGCTGTGTTCCAGACCTGATGTGAACCTTGCCATAAGTTTGGTAGGGAGGTACCAAAGTGATCCGGGAGCGGAACACTGGACAACGGTCGAGAATATCCTGAAGCACCTGAAAAGGACCAAGGACATGTTTCTCGTATACGGAGGTGCCGAAGAGCTCCTCTTAAAGGGTTATGTTGATGCTAGCTTCGTGGCGGAATCTACAGCAAGAAAAGCGTCGTGGCGTCATCTACATGTGAAGTGGAGTACATAGATGCTTCGGAAGCAACAAAGGAAGGAGTCTGGATGAATGAGTTCATCACCGACCTAGGAATGATTCACGATGCGTCGGGCCCGATGACTCTATTCTGTGACAACACTGGAGCTATTGCCCTTGCCAAGAAGCCCAGGTTTCACAAGAAGACAAGACACATCAAGCGCCGCTTCAACTCCATTCGTGATTACATTCAGGAAGGAGATATAGATATTTGTGAAGTACATACGGATTTGAATGTCGTAGATCCATTGACTAAACCTCTCTCACGAGCAAAATATGATCAGCACCAGAACTCTATGGGTGTTCGATACATCACAATGTAACTAGACTATTGACTCTAGTGCAAGTGGGAGATTGTTGGAAATATGCCCTAGAGGAAATAATAAAGTGGTTATTATTATATTTAATTGTTCATGATAATTGCCTATTGTTCATGCTATAATTGTATTAACCAGAAACCGTAATACATGTGTGAATACATAGACCGCAACATGTCCCTAGTGAGCCTCTAGTTGGCTTGCTCGTTGATCAATAGATGGTCACGGTTTCATGACCATTGACAATGGATGTCGTTGATAACGGGATCACATCATAAGGAGAATGATGTGATGGACAAGATCCAATCCTAAGCATGGCACAAGATTGTGTAGTTCTTATGCTAGAGCTTTTCTAATGTCAAGTATCGTTTCCTTAGACCATGAGATTGTGCAACTCCTGGATACCGTAGGAATACTTTGGGTGTGCCCAACGTCACAACATAACTGGGAGGCTATAAAGTTACACTACGGGTATATCCGAAAGTATCTGTTGGGTTGGCACGAATCGAGACTGTGATTTGTCACTCCGTGTGACAGAGAGGTATCTCTGGGCCCACTCGGTAAGACATCATCATAATGATCTCAATGTGACTAAGGAGTTAGCCACGGTATGATGTGTTACGGAACGAGTAAAGAGACTTGCCGGTAACGAGATTGAACAAGGTATAGGGATACCGATGATCGAATCTCGGGCAAGTAACATACCGATGGACAAAGGGAATTGTATACGGGATTGATTGAATCCCCGACATCATGGTTCATCTGATGAGATCATTGTGGAGCATGTGGGAGCCAACATGGGTATCCAGATCCCCCTGTTGGTTATTGACCGGAGAGGTGTCTCGGTCATGTCTACATGCCTCCCGAACCCGTAGGGTCTACACACTTAAGGTTTGATGATGCTAGGGTTATATGGGAATAGTGTACGTGGTTACCTAAGGTTGTTCTGGGACCCGGATAAGATGCCGGACATCACGAGGAGTTCCGGAATGGTTCGGAGGTAAAGATTCATATATAGGAAGTGAGGATTTGGTCACCGGAAGTGTTTCAGGCATCACCGGTAAAGTATCAGGATCACCGGAAGGGTTCCGGGGGTCCACTGGGAGGGGCCACCGGCCCTGGGAGGCTACATGGGCCAAGACTGGGAGGGAACCAGCCCCTAGGTGGGCTAGTGCGCCTCCCACCCCAGCCCAAGGCGCAGCAAAGGAGGAGAGGGGGCAGACCCTAGGTGCAGATGGGCCGTAGGCCCACCCTAGGGAGCGCCCCCTCTGTCCCTCTCTTGGCCGCCGACCACCTCCCATCTAGGGCTGCTGCACCCCTAGGATGGGAACCATAGAGGGTGCGCACCCTCCTCCCCCTCCTATAAATAGTGGGGTTTTTGGGGGTGCCCACAACACGCATCTCTCTCTCTATCGGGACAACCCTACCTCTACACCTCCTCGTACTCCGTAGCGCTTGGCAAAGCCCTGCCGGAGTACCACGCAGCTCCTCCGTTACCACACCATCGTGCTGCTGGAGCTCTCCCTCAACCTCTCCTTCCTCCTTGCTGGATCAAGGCATAGGAGATGTCACCGGGCTGCACGTGTGTTGAACATGGAGGCGCCGTTGTTCGGCGCTTAGACAGAAATCCACCGTGATCTGAATCATTGCGAGTATGACTCCACAAACCGCGTTCTAGTAACGCTTTCGCTTTGCGATCTTCAAAGGTATGAAGATGCACTCCCCCTTTGCTTGTTGCTGGTTTATCCATAGATTGATCTTGGTGACGTAGGATTTTTTTTGATTTACTACTACGTTCCCAAACAGAAGATCCACAGGAGGCAGCTGCTGCTAAAGAGGAGGATGAGCCAGCTTCAAAGGCTCCTCCCAAGTAGAAGGCCTAGAAGCTTATGGCTAATGCTATGCCAAAGACTGGTACATCTAAGGGCACCAAGTCTACATCAAAGAAGGCTGATGCTGAGAAGCCTAAGAGGACATCCATGCCGATTCCAGATTGTTAAAAGAACAAGGGAACTGCTTCCAAAGTTGAACATGATGATGACTTGACAACTTTGATGAAGCTCAGACCACATCTTCCAGTACATGATGTCAGCCACCTAGTTGCTTAAGATATGAAGAAGAGGAAAGACTCAGGATTGAGGGCATGGAGAGCTATAGATCCATATGCCCAGAGGAAGAAGACCGCTGTTGACTATAGGTTCTACACCAAAGAGCAGCAAGACTTTTATGAAACAGTGTTGCTAGACAAGAGCCCAGAAGTTCGTGATATGAGATATGTTGATTGGAAATTCATTAAGGAGAATGAGGACTTCTGTCCAAGTGTCCAAGATAATTTCCACTGCATTGAACTGGATGAGATTGTTGGAAGAGAGCTTACTGCATGGAATGATGAGATGATCATGCAATTCTACTCCACTGCAGATCTCTATGGAGATGGTAGGATTGTATGGATGAATGAAGGAGCAAGGTATGAATCCACTATTGACGAGTGGGCTGGACCTCTAGGAGTTCCAGAGATTTAGTATGGTGATTTGGATGTCTACTCAGAATCCAAGCGAGCCACAATGTCATGAAGAATATATATACTCCTATCCCTGTAGACAAAGTGCAATCTCACAAGCTAGGATCCATCTACTATTTGCAAGCTGGCCTCCGTACCATGAACTCCATTCTGAGGCATACCTTGATGCCCAAGTCAGGATATGACAAGATGATCCGAGGCTACTCCAGCAATATGCTGATCCACCTTGACGGACACACCAGGATTAGAGTTATGGACCTGATTGTTGAGACAGTCAAGAGGGTTGATGCTGATCAGAAGCGCTCTTGCTACTATACACCCTACATCCACATGCTAATCAACTCTCAGTAGGAAAACCTCACATTTGCTCTAGATCGTCCACATTTGCCTCTATAGCCACAGCTTGAGGAAGAGGCAGAGGCAGTTCGAGCCACTAGTGCTCAAGTCCCTAGATCTAGAAATGAGCAAATGGATTTTTTGATCTCAGCAGTTCGGTGCATGCAGAAGGATATTAAGGGGATTCTGGACAACGAGAACCGACTCATGAGGATCTTTAAAACAAGGATAAGGACTCTCAATGATAAGGTGAACAAGGTGACTAAGATAGACATAGAGCTTCAGAAGGAAGTTGACTCAGTGCACATCCCTCGAGTCTCTTCTACTTCTTCAGATGATGATGAGGTGGAGGAGGAGGAGGAGGATTGATCACCTCTCAGGCCAAGCACACAGTTCACAACTCAGGCTAGATCAGCCACAGTGCCTGCTCCAGACTTGAGGCCCTCTTCATCAGCTCCTGCTACTGTCAGCATAGCTCCTTCTCCATCAGCTCTAGTTCCTCTAGTTTCCACTCCAGCTCCATCCACGACATCTACAGAGTTATTTGCCGATGCTGTTCTCTTGACTCCTTCATCAACAACCAGAGGAGATCATCCCAAGAACGCTTTGATATATGCCTTTGAACTTTTTGGTAACTTGTTGCCAAAGGGGGAGAAGTGTATATAGATCTTTAGGCTTCAAGTGAGAGAGCGGTTGGTGTTTGTTGCTTTTTTAAAAAACAATTTCTTTTGGTTGCTGTGATACTCTTTTGGTTGCTTGTGATACATATTTGATGATGTTTGATCATACGCTTTAATGTGTGATGCTACTATTTCCTATCATCTTAATGCCATTGTGATGATCATTCATCTTTGCTTGATTGTGTTGTGCTATGGTGTTCATTATAATTATTCCCGCACACCACAAAGTGGTATGTGACATGTAATAAGTGACCCATGTACCTAATCGATTGTGCATTTGCATTCAAACGCAAATTTAAAATAATGCACAAATTTTGGGGGAGCTCTTGCTTATCACATACTTCTCAAAGCGACGATTATATTCATTGTTTATATCTTTGTTGAAGCTTTGATCTATATTTTTGTCATCACTTACCAAAAAGGGGGAGATTGAAAGCACATTTGTGCCCTTGGTGGTTTTGGTAATTAATAACAACATATAAGTTATTGAACTAATGTTTCCACCAAGTATATTTTAGGAAAAGTTCAATGATAGGGATGGAAAAAGGATTGTGGAGATTGTGGAAATACCCCAAGATGCAAGGAAATAGGTTGGACAAGCCTGAAGAAAGAGGACTTTACATTTTACATTTTTGAGAAATCACTTTGAGTCCACAAGAAAGCCAATACAATTAAAAGGGGGTAAGGTTTTATTGGTGAACAACATGCTCATACGTGCACAAGTGATAGTCACCAAAAACATCCACAAGCTCTCCCACCAAAGTCTATCTATAGCCAAATATTCAAAATCGGTGCAACCAACATTCCTATCCCGGTGCCACCGATTCCAAACCCTAGACAAACTCAGCCAAACCCTAACTCTTCGGTGCAGCCGACACTGCCTTCGGTGCCATCGAGTTGGGCTGCCAAATTTCTGATACGCAAGTTCACACTCTCTGTCCATCCGAGAATGTTGAATCAACATCACCGAGTTTGGCAAATCTTACTGTTGGTCACCTTGTCGGTGCAATCGAGATTCCTATACCGGCCTCACCGAGATTCAAAAGTTGCCACCTTTTGGTCACTTCTGTACCACCGAGATTAACACTTCGGTGTCATCGAGTGCGACTTATTGTGTGTAACAGTTGGATTTTTGGGGATGCCTATATATACCCCTTCACCACCACCTACTCGAAAGAGAAGCACTCATAACTATTCCATACCTATCCTATCATATTTTATGAGAGAGAACCACCTACCCTTGTGTTGAGATCAAGATCTTCCACTCCCACCATATGTATCTTCATTTCTAGCCTCCCCAAGTTGCTTTCCACCAATCCCATCTCTTCTACCAAGCCAAATATGTGAGAGAGTGATTGTGTGTTGAGGAGTCTATCATCTTGAAGCACAAGAGCAAGGAGTTCAGCGTCATTACCGAGTCTATTACCTTTTGGAGGGTGGTGCCTCCTAGATTGGTTAGGTGTCGCTTGGGAGCCTCCTACTTCATGTTGTGGAGTGAACCAAGAAGTTTGTAAGGGCAAGGAGATCGCCTACTTCGTGAAGATCTACCCATATTGAGGCTAGTGTTTCGTGGACGGAAGCCATATGGAATAGTCAAGGTTGCTACTTCGTGGACCCTTATGGGTGGAGCCATCCGTGGACTCTCACGACCAATACCCTCCGTGGGTTGAAAACTCCATAAACGTGGATGTACGATAGCACCACCTATCGGAACCACAGGAAAAATCATCGTGTCTACAATTGTGTTTGATCTTCCTACCCTATACCTTTTACTCATGTTTTTTGTTACTTTCCGCTACTATACTCTTAGACATGCATGTGTAGGGTGTACTTGATATGCTATGAATGCTAAAACTTGACAAGAACTAAAATTTGGAAAGGGCAAAACTTCTATTTGGTCAAGTAGTCTAATCACCCCCATCTAGACCTACTTTTGATCCTACAGTGCCAAGGCCACTGACTCCTCCTACAAGTCCGCCGCGTTAGCAGACTCCAACCCACCTAGACACGAAGCGCAGGGTGAGTCCTCCATATCGATCTCCACTGCATCAGCCAAATCTATCCCACCCCGAGAAGGAGCCTAGCGCGAGTGCGCGATATCGATTTCCGTCGAGTACAAAGCGGAAGAGAGCACAAAAGAAGAAACCCGAGCCTCCTGTCAAAAAGAAGTTAGCTTACAAGAATACTGACGAGGAAAATGCTGAACAAATGGCTATGGAATTGCAAGACCATTTAGGACTGAAACCGCCCCCACCGCCAAAGGAGAAAGTACCCGAGGAATTCATACAACACTTTTTGGAAGCCGCCAAACCGGTGGAGGAAAGGGCGCCGCTATCTGAATGATCACTACAAATCCTATCAAAAACAAAAAAATAGAAGTCTAGCGGTAGTAGTAAATGTGGGAAAACGGTTCCCAGCTCGGAGAATAGGCAATGCAATCAGTCACCCCGCTCAAGGTGAGTATCGAAAGGGTGGTAATAACCGATGATGATAGAGAGAACGCTGGACAATTAGGTATCACTGTTGATGCACTCCTAGGCTGGGAGGAATCTCCCACGGTGGATGACAAGGACCTAGCATGGAAAAATGTCCCCGAGAACCCTCTGGTGAGTCCTGACGATGAGTATTTTCTATCAACGCAGATGCACAAGTTGCACGAATGGTACCTGAAAGAAGTAAAGCGTAGGTGATAGAGCCTCATGGTGAAAGTTGAGCGAGAGCATTACATCCATGAAAATGATTTGTGGATTGAAAATTAAGATTTTTTCAGTTATTCCATCAAAAAGCACTCGACAAATCTCTCGGCAGTTGCTATTGTCTGTAAGTGATTTCTTTTTGTAATTTAAGTCTCTAGCTCAGCTCGTTCATTGCATGTAATTATCCTCACTATTTTGTTTTGTGTGGTATTATGTAGAATGAAGATTTATGAATTGAAAAGAGATGGAGTCTATGGCATTGGATTCATTGACCCAAATACCATTAATGACAGTGTGTTAACTAGTTTTTCGAAAGACACAGAGAAAATGTTGCTAAGGTTTTCGAAGGCCCTAAATACCAAACCAAAAATACTTTTATCATACAACTTCAGGTGAGTATTACTGTCTTGTACTAAAAATTCTATTTTCCTTATATATATATACGTACTTGATGTTAAGTGTATAGTTGATGAGTTATGCATGTCCGCTTATATACAAATCGTTTCTGCCGCTTCCACTGGATCCTACTAATCATTAGATTGATGATGGAACTGTTGAAGTATTGGACTCACTATGTAAAGACCCTGACGAATACAAAATCTTGTATTGGATTCTTGATAGGTAATTTCAATCATTGACGCACTATGCCAACCTCTTTAGTTCATTTCCTAATATCAAGTAATTACTGATGTCTACTACACAACTTTATTCTTGTAGACTCGTATTGCGCCTCCAAGCGCAGAGTTTTGTAGGACAATAGCAATTCTCCCTCAAGTGGACAACCTATGGTTTCTCAATCCGTGGGAGGTGCAGGTTGAAGATGGTCTCTCTCTAACAACCCTACAATCAAATACAAGAAATATCTTGTGTCCCCAACACTTCTAGTACAATGGCAAATTGTATAGGTGCACTTGTTCGGCGAAGAGATGGTGATACAAGTGTAGTAATGATAGTAGATATTTATTTTTGTAATAGTAAAAATAAAAAACAGCAAGGTAGCGAGTAACAAAATTGAGCACAAATGGTATTGCAATGCTTGAAAACAAGGCCTACGGTCCATACTTTCGCTAGTGCAATCTCTCAACAATGCTAATATAATTGGATCACATAACCATCCTTCAACGTGCAACGAAGAATCACTCCAAAGTTCTTATCTAGCGGAGAGCATAAGAAGAAATTGTTTGTAGGGTACGAAACCACCTTAAAGTTATCTTTTCCGATCGATCTATCCAAGATTATGTACTAAGATAACCAAGTTATGCTTTCTGATCTATCTATCTAAGAGTTCGTACTAGAACAACACTATATGATACGCATCAACCAACTCTAATGTAACCTAGATACTCCAATGTCACCACAGGTATCCATGAGTTAATTATACAATACACATCAAAAAATTTCAGATTCATAATGCTCAATCCAACACAAAGAACCTCAAAGAGTGCCCCAAGATTTCTATAGGGGAACCTGGTATGAAAACGTGGAATCAACCCCTATGGATAGATCCCCAAGGTCATGGAATCCGCAAGTTGACACCATAACGTATATCAAGTGAATTACTTGAATCACCCAATGCCACTATGGGTATCCGCATGCAAGACACACATTAAGTGCTCTCAAATCCATAAAGTATTCAATCCAACATAACGAAATCTCAAAGGGAAAACTCAATTCGTTACAACAAGATAGAGAGGGGAAAACACCATGTGATCCAACTATATTAACAAAGCCCGTGATACATCAAGATCATGCCATCTCATGAACATGAGAGAGAGAAATTGAACACATAGCTACTAGTACAAACCACCTGCCTCGAGGGTGGACTACTCCCTCCTCATCATGGACTCCGACGGGATGATGAAGATGGCCACCAGAGATGATCCACCCTGTCCGACAGGGTACTGTTTTCTCTCCATATTGGTTTTCCGTCGATACAGAGGCCTTGTGGCAGTGGAACGAGGAGTCTAGGGTTATTTCTGATGGTTTCTATATTTATAAGAATTTTTGGCGTTGGTTTCATGCAGAGATGGGACACGAGGTGAGCACGCTCCACCAGGGCACGGTTTGGCGGCCTGGCGCGCCCTGGTTGAGGGTGGCCACCTCGTGACTCTTATGTCCCTCCCACAAAGTGTCTAGTTCCTCTTTTGTTCCAAAAAACGTTAAAAAGTTTTGAGCGATTCCGAGAACTTCCATTTTCTACATAAAAAACAACACCACGGTAGTTCTGCTAAAAACAACATCACTCCGGCTTAGTTCTAAATAAGTCATATAAAGTGTATCGAAACCATATCAAAGTATTAAAAACATAGGTGAATATGGCATGAATACTTCATAAATTATCTGTACGTTGGAGAAGTATCAATTACTAACTCCTTTATTCATTTTCTTTGCCGGGTAGGGTTTGGAAAAAGTTCACCAAAGAGGTTCCAGGTGAATGGAAATCAGAGCTGAAATGGCGAAAGTCCAAGGTATTTAAGTAGTACTAGTTACGTCCGCACATCTCTTTAATTATAGTTTCAATACCAATATCATGCTTGATTATTATCTGATTGATTTCTATTCTCGTAAAGTGCGTGATGCAGGAACAGGGGTCTGATTTATGTGCATACTATGTTTGCAAGAACATTTGCTTTATGACCGAAAAGACCAAAACTACAAGAGATCTTTGGGGACGTAAACACCATTCACATTTTTTTATCATGATATAATATATACACACACAACTAACATATATTTATATTGATCTCCTTCAATAAAGATGCAAGATATGTGGGATAAGCTCCTACCAAAGGACCGTATACGAGCAATTCAAGACGAAATGGCGGGATTTTTGCTTGAGCAGGTCATATCTCCTGATGGAGAATACCATTACACCTAATGCCTGCATGTAATAATCTACAAATTGTAGGAGAAATTGTATATACCAAATTGTACATATGTCTGTATGCATGGTTGATCGTATACTAGAAGTTCTATGATATATATATTATTGTCTCTACGAGAAATTCTAGGATATATGCATAACATGTACAAGATGTAGTAGTGTAAAATATGTTTGAAATGAAAAAGAATTAAATGTAAAACAAAAAAAGGAGAAATAAACAATAAAACCTAAACTCATAAACCCCAAAGCCCCTAAATCTTTAGTCCTGGTTGGTGTTACCAAGTGGGACTAAAGGTCCCCATCCCCCTGCACGCGCTGCCGACCACGTGGCAGTGATTTGGTGATGGGTCATAGCCAACTGGGACTAAAGGCCTGTACCATTTAGTCTATATACATTAGTCCCAGTTGGGGAACCGGGACTAAAGGCCCTTCCCAACCGGGACTAATGCCCTGTTTTCTACTAGTGTGGGTTGAATATTGCAGTGCTCAGTCCCAGTGACAGAAAGGGACCTGACATGTATTGTATTGCTGCCATTAAGGGTAAAACGGTGGGGTTTATTCATATTATTTGATTTTACTTTGTCTACATCATTCCATCATCCTCAATGCATTACTCTGTTTTACTTAATACTCTAGATGAATGCTGGATAGCGGTCGATAGGTGGAGTAACAGTAGTAGATGAAGGCAAGAGTCAGTCTACTTGCTTATGGACACGATGCCTATATACATGTGACAGCCCAAGTGTTGTCCCTACCTTTTATGGCATGTAATCTATTGTATGAATCTTGTGTCATGAGCTTTGTGAATGGTTTGCACATTGTCATGCCATGCTTTGTTGAATTCATGCATCATGCATCATGCATTCATCATGCCATGCTTGTTTTTCTTATGTCCTTGTTTGGTATGGTTGGTTGTGAGTGTGACTTGTGTTGTGATGTGGTAGGATCATGGGTACGAACCTCCTTCTCTTCCCTCTCTTTTTCTTTTCAACGAAAAACCCAACTAAAGCCCTTTAGCTCCCATGGTATTTTTATAAACAGAATTAACTTGCTTTTAAATTGCTTAAAAATATTCAAGAGGTAACCCTACAGTTATTATTAATCTTGAGAGTGGTTCTTTAATGTTTGGACTTTGTATGTTTGTGGCATTTAAATAACAGGAGGCTGCCTATTTTAAAATATTTAAAATGTCCTAAAAGTCATCTTAATATTTTTATTAAATACTGCATATTGTTTTCTTTACAAAAGTATTTTTGTTTGCACCAAAAACATTTTATTTTCCTATGGAGATTTTACCTTGTGTTGCTGTGTTTTGAAAAGGATAAAAACCTGCTCTGTTATTTGTTTTGAGAGAGAGAGCCAGGTGGGCCTTGTTGGCGAACGTTGCATGGGAAACAAAAATTTTCCTACGCACACGCAAGATCTATCCATGGTGATGAGCATCTACGAGAGGGAGAGTGGATCTACGTACCCTTGTAGATCTCTAAGCGGGAAGCGTTAAGATACGCGGTTGGTGTAGTCGAACGTCTTCGCGATCCAAATCGCCGAGCGTCCCACGATTCAATCACGATCCGTCCCGATCAAGCACCAAACGGACAGCACCTCCGGGTTCATCACACGTACAACTTGATGACGATCTCCGCCTTCTTGATCCAGCAAGAGGGAGCAGAGATGTAGAAGAGTTCTCCGGTAGCGTGACAACGCTCCGATGATGGTGGTGGAACTATTCCGGCAGGGCGTCGCCTAAGCACTGCAGAAATCGGATCTAGAGGATAAACTATGCACTGGAGGAACGGGTAGCACATGGCTGAAAATCTTGTGCCAAAACCCTAAAACCCTCTAGCATATATAGGACGAGAGGAGGAGGAGGCTTGGATCCCAAGGAGCCATCCCTTGGGTCGGCCGAACCAGGAGGGAGGAGTCCTCCTCCTCCACTCCTAGTAGGATTAGGACTCCTTCCTAATTTAGCCCTTTTTGCCTTTTTCCACCTTTTTCCTTTTGGGACTTTTCTTCCCAGCCGCATGGGCCCTTTATGGGACTTCCTCCAGCCCACTAAGGGCTGGTATTCATCCTCCCATAGCACATGTAGCCTCTTGGATCGAAATACACCTCCCGATGGTCTCCCGGTACACTACCGACACTCCCGGTACACTACTGATGAGCCCGAAACTTTTCCGGCGACCAAAATAGGACTTCCTATATATGAATCTTTACCTCCGGACCATTCCATAGCTCCTAGTGACGTCCGGGATCTTATCCGGGACTCCGAACAACCTTCGGTCACAACCATACATAACTTTATACTACCAAAATGTCACCAAACCTTTAGTGTACAGACCCTGCGGGTTCGAGAACTATGTAGACATGACCGAGACACCTCTACGGTAAATAACCAATAGCGGGACCTAGATGTCCATATTGGTTCATACATATTCTATGAATATCCTTATCGATCGAACCTCTATGTCAAGGCTTCAATTAATCCCGTATTATGTTCCCTTTGTTCTTCATCAACAGTATAGGCAAGTTCACTTTGATCATTCTGTTCATACCTATGTTTTATTGCATGTAGTGACATCATTCAACAAATCCCTCCCGTAGTGTTATTGAAAATTCTTGTAGTTGTGTATAATGCATGAGGTAGGAACCCACCACTTGTTACTAAAGCCCCCGGAACGTTAGTTATTTCTATGCTATGCTAAAGTAGACGGGGTCTGGTATGAGTGTTCGTGAGTGGTGTGAGAAGGAGGACTCTACGTCGAGACGACAACTTCATGAAGGCATCTTCAAGACCTCAAGACTTCAAGACTCGAGGAACAAGTTTTCAATACACACTACTGGGTGAAGGATGGTTGATTGGGCATCCCTGGAGTAACGAGTGGATGGCCGGTATGCATGGAGAAGCGCCATGACATCTTGTGGAAAGCTTCACCCGGACTCAAAGAGACAGATGAATACTTCATGCCCGGAAGCTTACCTCTGTAGCCACAAGTCAGTATGGGTTCTGGCTTGGTTGATCTTTGTTATGACTCTTGCTGGGCAGTGCTACGAGATGTAGTCGACGTTAGGAATGGATGGGCACTGACAGTAGTCAGGGAAACACTCTGAAAGACCATGTTTCGTTCGTCCTGTTCTCAAACACCCGGTAGTGCGACGATTTACCAGGAGGGAATGAATCTTGTGGGTAAAGTACACAACACTCCGCAGAATTAAACCTAATCGATTAGCCATGTCCCCGGTTACGGACAATTTGAGCCTGTGGACTTGGATCTATCTCTGAACTCTCAACACTGGACTGCTAATTAATTGTGGGAAACTTATGATACTTGTGGGCATTAAGACATCAGTTGGCGGAACCACGTCATGTTAGGTAACTCTATAGTGTAAACTCTTGATATTCCTTTGTTGTAGGAGAAGAAAATGAAATCAGCTTTGATGCAAAAACTCAGACACAGAGCCACAAAGCCTTACTGCATATAGAATAGTTTTTACCTTCTGCTCTACTATGGTGATCTTGCCGGTACATTCAATGTACTGACCTACACGGCTGCAATGTCTTATGTTGCAGATAAGCTCTACGATGAGTAAGAGTACGATTCAGGGTTACGGTCCGCACTCAACCTGCCGTTGGTGTTATTCGGATCCACTCCCGTTGACCGCTTCTGCTGAAATTTTAAGGTATATATCAGTTTTACGTTAATTACATGTGATTGCACTTTGATATATACATTGATGTATTGTGTGTGCCAGCATACTGATCCAGGGATGGCATAGAAAACATAGAGGCTTGACTCATTTTGAGTCGGGTCGCTACAATTGAACTTACAAATCCAACATAAAGAACACTTTAGCACCTCCAACAAGAATCTAGAAGAACAATTCCAGAAGAATTACATCCTTAACAACCCACCTTGAAGAAGCATCTTGAAGAACTCCGGAAACGAATGATGATCAAATTATGAAGGTTGAAAAGAACAAGATTGGGCCCTTCCTATGAATTAGATGAAGCTTGGAGACAAGATACTTGAGAAAACTAGGAATTCCAGAAAAGGAAAGATGAGAACACTTGAAACCCAGAATGATATCAAGCACAACTTTGGAAGAGGGATAGAAATCACTTGATGAAACAAGAATAAGATTTATGTTATGCTTATCCTTCATCAAGTTAAATTGATGACAAGCAACGGATTTCGCACACCACTTATTCTTTTGGAAATGATAGGAAACATATATAGAGCACAAACTTGCAAAAGTCTTCCACGAGAACACCGGTAAGAATTAGAAACAAAAGAGGATAATACAAATGAATGATATAACATGAGAATGAAGAGAGCATGATCCACCTAATAGAAAACTTGAACCAAGCACTGGAATAATTGAGATACGAACGAAGGAACAACACTTGAGAAGAATTTGAGAATGAAAACTGAAAGCTGAGAACGAAGAAATCTTCTGAAACGATGGCCTTCAGGAGAATCGAGAAATGACAACAACTTTGAATGCACCGGATAGATATGGGAGAAATTATGATGATCAAAAATAATTCAAGAGGATAGCATCAAGCTAAGATGACGAATCTTCAAGAGAATGGAGCAAGATTTAAGAGAAACTCTTCTTTGGTCTTCAATACTGAGAATCATGACGAGAAGCAACACCATGAATTATTGAGACACCCCGGAATAATGAAAATGATTTAGAAGCGATCTTGAGATGGCACATGACTGATGAAATTCATTCTTATGTCATATATTAGAAGAGAACTTGAGAACATCTCTGGAAAGATTAGAAGAGTCAGGTAGGATCCTGGGAAAAAACCTGTGGGTTATGGGCCCACTCAAAGAAACCACCGTTGTAATGATTTCTTAGAAAGAGAGATTGCACCGGTACAAATTAAGAACTTGATGAAGTGAGAACCTATAAATAATTTAAGAGGACATGAATGGAAATGAAAGTATTCTGAGATATCTTCAGCATTCCGGATAGAACAGGGAGAAATGAAAACCAAGAGAGGCTCGATAAAGAATTCCAACACGCGAAAGCATTTAGAGAATGAAAAGGATATGATGAACACCAAGAGCTTGAATAGAATCCACCAGGGAAGAATAACAACAAGAACAAGGAATTTCAGGATAGATCTTTAAACTGAAACTCCTGAGAATCTCCACAAGAACTCGCCGGATACAAAATGGAAGAAATGACAGCGGAAGCATCAATGAAGAGAAAGGCACTCAGATGAGAATTTAATCATTGAAGAAAAAGGGTGGGAGGGTGGGGAAAACAAAGAAAACTTGGGACAGATGAGACAAACTCCGGAGTAGAATATGAGGATTGATCTTGCAATATTGGAGATGATTGAATATCTTGAAGAGAGCACACTGGATGAAAAAGAATTAATATGACAACTTGATTGAGGACAAGAATTAGCAATCCCATAGAAATATGAGAAAACTTAGGAAAGATATGAAATCTCCACTTGACATCGAAGTAAATCGGATTACCATATTCGAAAACAAAACAAAGGATGGGGCTTACGAAACAAGCCAGAAACAAATGCATCATAGAGATTTCGTCCGATATTTTTTTGGTAAGGTTCGCATGGGCTCGATCATACATTGGATTGTTATATTGAAATGACGCTCGAATATGCTCCCTAGGCATAGTGAACTACAAGACTTGAGAAGCATAAATCAAGACTGTCCTCTATAAGAAAGACCGTGAACAAACGAATCCACTAGATGTCGAACCCCAACCTCACATCATGATCTGTTGGAAGATAGCCTAGGTAACTACTTTAATTCCCACCTAAGAACTTCCGAAAACTTTCTGGTTATGCAATCCGGTGTTGGGGATACGAGAAAATATCTCACACAACTAACAAACCTACACCCCAACTGTATCCATCCTTCAACACATAACCAGAGGCTTCTGCAAGTCCATCTAACTCGAATCCTCGAAAGCACAACGATACTAACCATGGTGGTACCCCAGAGGCCTCGCCAGTACTGGGTGACTCCGACCTTATCTCACTATGACAAGTATTGAAGCAATTCCAAATACCCTCCGTCCTGAGATACTATGGAAGCTGAATGATAACGATGTGCCAAGAATTCCATGGATCTCAACTCCCCGGAAGAAGTCAAGTTAGACAGGATGCACCAAGATAGAACTCCGTCACATCGGTATCATATAGTTTCCAAAATACCCGCATGAGCCTAAAAAACATTGAGCGAGAAGAGGAGTAGAATGAAAATTCCTAAGTCATAATTCCTCACCAGAGCATAGAAGAGGAGTAAAAAGAATCCGACTCTCCGGTATAACTAGACTCAAAATATGTTTTTTTACTAGAATCGACTCGGCCAAGTTCGATCAATGAAGGGAGATCCTAGGTCGGTACAAGCTCTGATACCAACTTGTCACGCCCAAGATGCGATCCTATCGTTATTTTGGCACGAGGGCCTCCACAGGGATAGAAGCGCATCTCGTTGTGTTGCAAGAATGGACATCACTAAAAGTACATTTACAGAAGAGATGAGTATATGGAATTGGCTTACACTCGCCACAAGCTACATCAAGATTTCATCAATAGAACAACATACTCAAACATCGTACATAAGAGCAGGGTCTGACTACGGACGAAAACAAACGATAAAATGACATCCATCCTTGCTATCCCAGGCTGCCGCCTGGAACTCATCCTCGATTGATGAAGAAGAAGAAGAACAAGAAGAAGAAGAACTCCAAATCAGACAACCAACGCGGTCACGTCAAAGCATCCCATTACATGTACCTGCAATTGTTGTTGTAGTAATCTATGAGCCACAGGGACTCAGCAATCTCATTTCCAAGGGTATCAAGACTATTAAAGCTTAATAGGTGACATAAGGTTAAGTGGTGAGGCTACAGCAAGCCACTAAGTATTTATTTGAGTGGCTAACTTACGAAGACAGAAAGTAAATTTTGGTGGTCTACGCATAACGGACGTGAACTAGAACTGATAACTAACTGATCCTGAACACCTACTTACGTCAAACATAACCACACCATGTTCTCTCTCGGATAAAGGACTCGCGAGAAGAGACAGTCACGGTTATGCACATCGTTGGTGTATTTAATTAGAGTTTACTTCAAGTTTGCTATGACCGGGTGTTAAACAAAGTTTCCAAGTTTGCCACATAACCACGGGCATGGCTTTCCGGAAGATTTAACCCTGCAGGGGTGCTCCAACTCGTCCATCACAAATTAACCACACGCAGCGGGAATAACCTCGACCACGCATCTCGTGATCTTGCTAGGCAATTCCATAGGAAATCTGCCACCTCGAGATAGCCTGAAGAAAATTGGAATTCCTCACTCAAAACGTTCGAGAAAGGTAAAAGAAATCCAGCAAGGCCTCCCGACGTGTCGACGATCCTGATAGGAGCCGCGTATCTCATTCTCCGAACACGACAGATGAGCGATGGTTACCACACCAATCACCGAGTTTCCGTGGGTAGCGTTAATAAGCTGCTCTGCATTGGACCAACACTCGTGAGGAGCACCCGCCTGGATTGTTGATTAATTATTCGCGGGTGCCGGCAGGTCCCTATGAAATTTTATTAGTTATTAGGCAAATGTAGTACCAATGTTGGGCCTTGCTAGACGAGTTTTATCCCAAAATGAAAAATCAAGGGGGTCCCCATAACAACCCCGAGCATGTTAGGGGTGCTCAATTATGGAACATAACACCGGTTCACAAGTAACTAGGGCGGCAAGAGTGGAACAAAACACCGAGAAAAAGGCCAAGCCTTCCACCCTTTACCAAGTGTATAAGTGCATTAAATTAAATAGCAATAATATTGTGATAACAAAAGAATGTCCATGTTGTCACATGGAAGCAATTGCACCTACAGCTAGAAATGCTATAAGAAGGGCTGAGCAAGCGGTAACATAGCCAAACAAAGGTTTGTTGGGAAGGTGGAGGGTTAATGGCTTTTCATGGCAATGTTGGGAGGCTTGAAAAACAAGTGGTAGGTAGCGAGACATAACGATAAAAGCGGGTACACTAGCATAGCAATGTTAGTAGTGGTATCCAGGGAAATGTGTCATCATGCCTGAGATCCCGCTCTGAAGAAGAACGAGTCCATGAAGAAGACGACCCAAAATAGTCGAACGAATCCTCACACTCTGAACGCTTTTTGAAATCTATCGAGAAGTAACAAACCGAAAACAAACAATCAACACATGAGAAACACCACAACATATGCATGACATGATGCGCAACCAAATATGATGCATGTCCGGTTTAATATGCAAGGCATGGCATGGCATGGCAAGAACAACACAACTATTACATATTAAGTGAAGTTCAGTATGCAACGAGTTGCATATTGAAGAACCTCCATGTTCGAGTTATTTAGTTCACTCTCGTTTAGGTACTCATCAATATTAAATGTTGTTTAACGTGGCAAACGATGAAGCACAAACAACTACAACATGTAGGCATTTTAAATGAGGCCGGAAGCTATATATATCATTTCCAAAACAACCCCATAAGCATAATATGAATTTGTTCCAGATTTGTACTAACCATATTTTAGAGTTCACTACAGGAATCAGCTACTTTGCCGTCCGCTATAGCGGACCGCAAATATATGCACGGTGGACGACAAAGCTTTGCCGTCTGCGAGCAGACGGCCAACCATCCGGCTGAATAAGCTATGGTAAAGGGTGCTTTGCCGTCTACTGGCAGATGGCAAAGATGCTTAGAGATTTACCGTCATCCAATTAGGCAGGGATAGGGGTGTTTAAATAGGCAATTAGGGGCTAGGTTAGCAGTTTTTGCACCGATTCGAGCCGTACGATCGAGATCGGACGGCTCCGATTGCGGGAATAGGATAGGCTAGGCTAGGTGGGCTGTGTAGAGGCCTTGGGTTGAGAAGAGAGCGAGAATGGTGGCCCGTGACATGAGTTTTAACACCGAAAACATCTGACGAATAACTGATGAGCGCGCTGCTACGGTTGACCCGTCGGGTATCAAACGACCTCAAAATGCGACGTAATCTAGCCGGCGGCCTACCTATACTATAAAAAGACCACACGCCAGGTTTCGACCTGATCCGAGAATATTTTTAGCGCGCCTTTTAAAACATTTTTAAACGATGCCTGGGCGTGTGCGTGTGTGTGGCTGGTCTCGAAATGGGCAATGGCAAGAACGGAGAGAACTGACGACTACGAACGGATGCAAGTTTTCGAAAACGAAAGACGATGCCATGTAGATGATGCAAATGATGCGATGATGAATTCAACAACCAAACAAAACACATACGAGAATGTAAATCAAAGGGGAATCTTCTGGAGCGTCGGTCCCGAGATGTTACATGGCCTCAGTTGGTCTAGGGCCATGCCTGAAAATAACCCTCTCCTGGATACTCCGGAGGGTCCTAAGGGTTCCACTAGTTGGCGAGCTCCTCTGGCTCCCACTGATCAAGGGATGGTGCCGATTCAGGTACTGGGGGTTGCGACAAACCCCAAAATCTATAAATGTCCTCGGGCATAATAGTGTACGTGCCAGAATGAAAATTGAACAAGGAAGAAGCAGGCAGAACAAGAATCTCACAAGTACCTTGATTAACACTAATTTGTAAAGTAGCCTCCTACCATTATTCTTCCTAATAAAATCATGTGTTACCATACTGTCATAGTCTAAATATTTTGCAGGTATTAGCATTTCCTCTTCCTCGTCAAGCCTAATGGGTATCTTAAGTGTTTGGCTAGACGAGACGCATAGATACCTTTGAATATGGCCCCCTTGAACGGTTTAAGTTCAACCATTGGGCCATCATAGTGCCCAGACTAAAAGTTCTATTAACAAGTAAAGCGTGGTGCAGAATGGCAAGGTTGGGAGCACTCTGGCCTCCACTCTCCCCACGACCAACTAAACATCTCCCCGCAAATAATGAATGATAGTGTAGAAGAGGAGAATGTAAACTAGCTGCTCTTGCCTTCGACACCCCTCTCTTCTTCACCTCTTGTTCATCTTCTTTAGAGCCCTGGCTTGAAGAGCCTCTTAACAATCTCCTCAACATTTCTTTCTCTGAAAAACTTCTGAAATTTTTAGTGACCCAAAATAAAGGTGAATAAAACTCAACAAAACTTATAGGAACTACTCCCATAAGTGCCTACAGGCTATATCATGCATCAAAACTACTTGGGACCATACACATTTGACATGCAAGCTCAAGAACAAGGTCACCACCGCAGCAAAAATTTGCAATATATAAAGCACTAGAAGAAAAACTAATTGGACCATTGGAGGAGTCACATACCGAAGAACAATCTCCTAAAACAGTTTTGCAAATGCAGCTTTGCTGAAGGATATCAAAAATGGTAGCAAAATGAGCAAGAACACGTATCCATAATTTATGAAGTATTCATGCCATGTTTACAATAATCCTATATGATTTTGGTATTATTTTATTAGAACTAACCCGGACTGAAGTTGTTTTCAGCAGAATTACCATGGTGTCGTTTTTTTGTGCAGAAATAAAAGTTCTCGGAATGTGCAGAAAATTTAGTATGATTTTTTCTGGAACAAAAGAGACCCCCGAAGCATTGGAGTTGGGCTAGAAGAGCCACGAGGAGGTCACAAGCTAGCCAGGCATGGCCACCCACCTGGCCATGCCTAGCAGGCTTGTCACCGCCTCGTTGTCCCCCTTGACGTGAGATCGAAGCCAAAAATTCCTATAAATATAGAAACCTCCGAAAAGAAACCTAGATAGGGAGTTCCGCAGTCGGAAGCCTCCAAAGCAACGAAAAAACAATCGGGAGTCTGTTCTGGCACCCTGCCGGAGGGGGAAACAATCATTGGAGGCCATCTTCATCATCCCGACGCTCTCCATGTCGAGGAGGGAGTAGTTCACCCTCGGGGCTAAGGGTATGTACCAGTAGCTATGTGTTTGATCTATCTCTCTTTCGTGTTCTTGATACGACACGATCTTGATGTACCGCGAGCTTTACTGATATAGATGAATCATATGGAGTTTTCCCCTCTCTATCTTCTTGTGATGAATTGAGTTTTCCCTTTGAAGTTTTCTTATCGGATTAAGTCTTTAAGGATTTGAGAACACTTGATGTATGTCTTGCGATGGGATATCCATGGTCACTATGGGATGTCTATTGATCCACTTGATGTATGTTTTGGTGATCAACTTTGGGTTCCGTGACCTTGGGAATCTATGCATAGGGGTTAGCACACGTTTTTGTCTTGACTTTCACGTAGAAACTGTTGGGGAATGTTGCATGGGAAGCAAAAAAAATTCCTACGCACACGCAAGATCTATCCATGGTGATGAGCATCTACGAGAGGGAGAGTGGATCTACATACCCTTGTAGATCGCTAAGCGGGAAGCGTTAAGAAACGCAGTTGGCGTAGGTGAACATCTTCCCAATCCAAATCGCCGAGCGTCCCGCGATCCAATCACGATCCGTCCCGATCAAGCACCGAACAGACGGCACCTCCACGTCAGCACACGTACATCTTGATGATGATCTCCGCCTTCTTGATCCAGCAAGAGGGAGCGGAGAGGTAGAAGAGTTCTCCGGCAGCGTGATGGCGCTCCGGCGATGGTGGTGGAACTATTCCGGTAGGGCTTCGCCTAAGCACTGCAGAAATCCGATCTAGAGGAGAAACTATGCACTGGAGGAACGGGTAGCATGTGGCTGCAAATCTTGTGCCAAAACCCTAAAACCCTCTAGTATATATAGGAGGAGAGGAGGAGGAGGCTTGGCTCCCAAGGAGCCAGCCCTTGGGTAGGCCGAACCAGGAGGGAGGAGTCCTCCTCCTCCCCTCCTAGTAGGATTAGGACTCCTTTCTAATTTAGCCCTTTTTGCCTTTTTCCACCTTTTTCCTTTTGGGCCTTTTCTTCCCAGCCGCATGGGCCCTTTGTGGGACTTCCTCAAGCCCACTAAGGGCTGTTATTCATCCTCCCACAGCCAGTGTAGCCTCCTGGGTCGAATTACCCCTCCCGATGGTCTCCCGGTACACTACTGGCACTCCGAGTACACTACCGATCAGCCGGAAACTTTTCCGGCGACCAAAATAGGACTTCATTCCGGAGCTCCTCAAGACGTACGGGATCTCATCTGGGACTCCGAATAACCTTCGGTCACTACCATACATAACTCTGTACTACCGAAACGTCACCAAACCTTAAGTGTGTAGACCCTGCGGGTTCGAGAACTATGTAGACATAACCGAGACACCTCTTCGGTCAATAACCAATAGCGGGACCTGGATGTCCATATTGGTTCCTACATATTGTACGAAGATCTTGATTGGTCGAACCTCTATGTCAAGGATTTAGTTAATCCCGTATGATGTTCCCTTTGTTCTTCGGTATGTTACTTGCCCGAGATTCGATCATCGGTATCTCCATACCTAGTTCAACCTCGTTACCGGCAAGTCTCTTTACTCGTTCCGTAATACAAGATCCCATGACTAACACTTAGTGACATTACTTGCAAGGCTTGTTGTGATGTTGTAATACCGAGTGGGCCCTGAGATACCTCTCCGTCACACGGAGTAACAAATTCCAGTTGTTATAGTCACCCAGCTACATTGCGACGTTTTATACACACGAGGCACTCCTCCGGTGTTAGTGAGTTGCATGATCTCATGGTCATAGGATTAGATACTTGACATGCATAAAACAGTAGCAATAAACTGACATGATCATATACTACGTTTGTAGTTTGGGTCTTGTCCATCACATCGTTCTCCTAATGATGTGATCCCGTTTATCAAATGAAATCATATGTTAATGGCTAGGAAACCTTGACCATCTTTGATCAACGAGCTAGTTCACAAAAGGCATACTAGGGACAAAGTGTTGTCTATTTACCCACACATGTAATGTGTTTCCAGTCAATACAATTATAGCATGGATAATAAACGATTATCATGAACAAGGAAATATAATAATAAACACTTTATTTATTGCCTCTAGGGCATATTTCCAACAGTCTCCCACTTGCACTAGAGTCAATAACCTACTTCACATCACTATGTGATTTACATTTTAATGAATCGAACACCCATGCAGTTCTGCTGTTGGTCATGTTTAGCCCTTGGAAGAGGTTTAGTCAACGGGTCTGCAACATCCAGATCCGTGTGCACTTTGCAAATATTTATGTCCTTTTCCTCGATGTAATCGCAGATGGAGTTGAAGCGTCGCTTTATGTGTCTGGTCCTCTTGTGAAACCTTGGTTCCTAGGATAGAGCAATGGCACCAGTGTTGTCACAGAACAGGTTCATTGGATTCAGTGCACTGGGTACTACTCCAAGATCTATCATGAACTGCTTCATCCAGACACCTTCCTTCGCTGCCTCCGAGGCTGCGATGTACTCCGCTTTGCACGTAGAATCGGCTACCATGATTTGCTTGGAACAGCACCAGCTTACCGCTCCCCCGTTGAGAATAAATATGTATCCGGTTTGTGACTTAGAGTCATCCGGATCAGTGTCAAAGCTTGCATCGACGTAACCCTTTACGACGAGCTCTTCATCACCTCCATAAACGAGAAACATTTCCTTAGTCCTTTTTAGGTACTTAGGGATATTCTTGACCGTTGTCAAGTGTTCCATTCCAGGGTCACTTTGAAACCTTCCGGCCATACTTATGGCAAGGCTGACATCGGGTCTTGTGCACAGCATTGCATACATGATAGAGCCTATGGCTGAAGCATATGGGATGACACTCATCTTTTCTCTATCTTCTGCAGTCACTGGGCATTGAGTCTTACTCAACTTCACACCGTGTAACACAGGCAAGAACCCCTTCTTGGAGTGATCCATTTTGAACTTCTTCAAAACTTTCTCAAGGTATGTGCTCTATGAAAGTGCTATTAAGCGTCTCGATCTATCTCTATAGATCTTAATGCCTAATATGAAAGCAGCTTCTCCTAGGTCCTTCATTGAATACTCTTGCATCACATACAACTCTTCCTCAAGGAAACCGTTGAGGAATGCTATTTTGACATTCATCTGCCAAATTTCATAATCGAAATAAGAAGTTATTGCCAACATGATTCTGACAGACTTAAGCATCGTTACGAGTGAGAATGTCTCATCGTAGTCAACCCCTTGAACTTGTGAAAAACCCTTTGCCACAAGTTGATCTTTAGAGACGGTGACATTACCATCCGCGTCTGTCTTCTTCTTAAAGATCCATTTGTTCTGAATGGCCTTTCGCCCTTCAGGTAATACTTCCAAAGTCCATACTTTGTTTTCATACATGGATCCCATCTTGGATTTCATGGCCTCTAACCATTTCTCAAAATCTAGGCCCATCACCGCTCCACCATAGCTCGTAGGTTCATTGTTGTCCAACAACATGACCTCCAAGATAGGTTTGCCGTACCACTCAGGAGTAGTATGCGGCCTTATCAACCTACGAGGTTCAATAGCAGCTTGATCTGAAGCTTCATGATCATCATCATTAACTTCCTCTTCAACCGTTGTAGGTTCCACAGAAACATCTTTCTGCATTGTGCTACTTTCTGGTTGAAGTAAAGGTTCAATAACCTCATCCAGCTCTATTTTCCTCCCAATCAATTCTTTCGAGAGAAACTCTTTCTCAAGAAATGTTCCATTCTTAGCGACAAACACTTTGCCTTCGGATCTGAGATAGAAGGTATACCTGACTGTCTCTTTTGGGTATCCTATGAAGACGCATTTCTCCGCTTTGGGTTCTAGCGTTTCAGGCTGAAGCTTTTTGACATAAGCATCACATCCCCAAACTTTAAGAAATGACAACTTTGGCCTCTTGCCAAACCATAGCTCATATGGTGTTGTCTCAACGGATTTTGATGGTGCCCTCTTTAAAGTGAATGCAGTTGTCTCTAATGTATAACCCCAAAACGATAATGGCAAATCAGCAAGAGACATCATAGAACACACCATATCTAATAAGGTTCGATTACGACGTTCGGACACACCATTACGCTATGGTGTTCCAAGCGGTGTCAACTGTGAAACAATTCCACATTGTATTAAGTGACTGCCAAACTCATAACTCAGATATTCACCTCCTCGGTCAGATCGCAGGAATTTAATCTTCTTGTTACGATGATTCTCAACTTCACTCTGAAATTGCTTGAACTTTTCAAACGTTTCAGACTTGTGTTTCATTAAGTAAATATATCCATATCTAGTTAAGTCATCAGTGAGGGTGAGAAAATAATGATATCCACCACGCGCTATAACATTCATTGGACCGCACACATCAGTATGTATGATTTCCAATAAGTCACTTGCCTTTTCCATTGTTCCAGAGAACGGCGTTTTAGTCATCTTGCCCATGAGGCATGGTTCACATGTGTCAAGTGATTCAAAATCAAGTGACTCCAAAAGTCCATCAACATGGATCTTCCTCATGCATTTTACACCAATATGACCTAAACGACAGTGCCACAAGAAAGTGGTACTATCATTATCAACTCTACATCTTTTGGCATCAATGTTATGAACATGTCTATCATCACTATCAAGATTCAATATGGATAAACCCCTCACATTGGGTGCATGACCATAAAAGATATTACTCATATAAATAGAACAACCTTTATTCCCTGGTTTAAGTGAGTAACCGTCTCGCAATAAACAAGATCCAGATATAATGTTCATGCTTAACGCAGGCACTAAATAACAATTATTCGGGTTCATCACTAATCCCGATGGTAATTGAAGAGAGAGCGTGCCGACGGCAATCACATCAACCTTGGAACAATTTCCCACGCGCATCATCACTTCATCCTTTGCCAGCCTTCGTCTATTCCATGGTGCCTATTTTGTGTTGCAAATGTGAGCAACCGAACCGGTATCAAACACCTAGGCACTACAACGAGAGCTAGCAAGGTACACATCAATAACATGTATATCATATATACCTTGTTTTTCGTTGGCCGCCTTCTTGTCAGCCAGGTACTTGGGGCAGTTCCGCTTCAAGTGACCAGTTCCCTTGCAATGAAAGCACTCAGTTTCTGGCTTGGGTCCATGCTTAGGTTTCTTTACAGGAGTAGCAACTGCTTTACCATCCTTCTTGGTTTTACCCTTATTGCCCTTGCCCTTGCCATTCTTCTTGAAACTAGGGGTTTTATTGACCATCAACACTTGATGTTCTTTCTGGATTTCAGACTCAGTGACTTTTAGCATCGCAAACAGCTCGGTGACTAACTTGTTCATCCCGTGCATGTTATAGTTCATCACAAAGATCTTGTAACTAGATGGCAGTGATTGAAGAACTCTGTCAGTGATCGCCTCTGGAGGAAGGGCAATTCGCAACTCCGCCAAACGAGTCGAATACCCAGACATTCTGAGTATATGTTCACTAATAGACCCATTCTCCTCCATCTTTCAAGCATAGAACTTATCGAAGGTCTCATACCTCTTGATTCGGGCATTCTTCTGAAAGATAAACTTCAACTCCTAGAGCATCTCATATGCTCCATGACGTTCAAAACGTCTTTGAAGTCCCGGTTCTAAGCCATACAATATTGGACACTGAAGTATTGAGTAATCTCCAGAACGTGCCTCCCAAGCGTTCTTAATGTCTTCGGATGACATGTCTTCTGGTTGGTCACCAAGCGGTGCATCAAGGACATATGATTTCTGGGAAGCCATGAGGATAATCCTCAGATTACGGGACCAGTCGACAAAGTTACTTCCACCATCTTTCAACTTAGCTTTCTCTAGAAACGCATTAAAATTCAGGGGTGCTACTACGCAAGCCATTGATCTACAATATAAATATGCAAAGGTTACTTAGACTATTGTTCAAGATAATGAGTTTAGATAATCAAATTACTAAAGCTCCCACTCAAATTGACATCCCTTAGGTCATCTGAGTGTCACATGATCCAAATTCACCAACTCAAGTCCGATCATCATGTGGTGTCTCGACATGACGAACTTTCGCAATGGGGCACACTCGGGGAGAACACAATTCGTCTTGAAATTTAAGTGAGCGATCACCTTATAATGCCACCGTCGTCCTAAGCAAAACAAGGTGCATACAAGGATTAACATCACATGCAAATCATTAGTGACATGATATGGCGATGAACTTGTGCTTTTGATCTCCATCTTGAAAGCACCGACATGATCTCCATCGTCACCGGCACGACCCCATGATCTCCATCATCTTGATCTCCATCAACATGTCACCATCGGGGTTGTTGCGCCCATCATGCTTGTACTACTATTGCTACCGTTTAGTGATAAAGTAAAGCATTACATAGCGCTTAATGATTCACACGCAGGTCATACAATAATTAAACACAACCCCATGGCTCCTGCCGGTTCCCATACTCATCGACATGCAAGTCATGATATTCTATACAACACATGATCATCTCATACATCACATATATCACATCATGTAATTGGCCATATCACATCACAACATACCCTGCAAAAACAAGTTAGACGTCCTCTAATTGTTGTTGCTTGTTTTACGTGGTTGCTACGGGTATCTAGCAAGAACGATTCTCACCTATGCATAAACCACAAAGGTGATACATAAGTTTCTTTTCAACCTTCTCAAGGACCGCCTTTGTCGAATCCGATCCAACTAAAGTAGAAGAAACAGACACCCGCCAGCCATCTTTGTGCAACGAAGTTACACGTCAGTCGATGGAACCGGTCTCTCGTAAGTGTACGAGTAAGGTTGGTCCGGGCCGCTTCATCCCACAATACCGCTGAACCAAAACACGACCAAGGGAGGAAGCAATCTAAGCATCAATGCCCACAAACTCTTTGTGTTCTACTCGAGATCTCATCTACACAGAGACCTAGCTCATGATGCCACTATTGGGGAATGTTGCATGGGAAACAAAAAATTTCCTACGCACACGCAAGATCTATCCATGGTGATGAGCATCTACGAGAGGGAGAGTGGATCTACATACCCTTGTAGATCGCTAAGAGGGAAGCGTTAAGAAATGAGGTTGGTGTAGTCAAATGTCTTCGCGATCCAAATCGCCGAGCATCCGGCGATCCAATCATGATCCGTCCCGATCAAGCACCGAACGGGCGGCACCTCTGCGTTCAGCACACGTACAGCTTGATGATGATCTCCGCCTTCTTGATCCATTAAGAGGGGGTAGAGAGGTATAAGAGTTCTCCAGCAGCGTGACGGCGCTCCGGCAATGGTGGTGGAACTATTCCGTTAGGGCTTCGCCTAAGCACTGCAGAAATCCGATCTAGAGGAGAAACCATGCACTGGAGGAACGGGTAGCACGTGGCTGAAAATCTTGTGCCAAAACCCTAAAACCCTCTAGTATATATAGGAGGAGAGGAGGAGGAGGCTTGGATCCCAAGGATCCAGCCCTTGGGTCGTCCGAACCAGGAGGGAGGAGTTCTCCTCCTCCACTCCTAGTAGGATTAGGACTCCTTCCTAATTTAGCCCTTTTTGTCTTCTTCCACCTTTTTCCTTTTGGGCCTTTTCTCCCCAGCCGCATGGGCCCTTTGTGGGACTTCCTCCAGCCCATTAAGGGCTGGTATTCATCCTCCCACAGTCCATGTAGCCTCTTGGGTCGAAATACCCCTCCCGATGGTCTCCCGGTACACTACCGGCACTCCTGGTACACTACCGATGTGCCCGAAACTTTTTCGGCAACCAAAATAGGACTTCCTATATATCAATCTTTACCTCCGGACCATTCCAAATATCCTCGTAATGTCCGGGAAGGATCTCATCTGGGACACCAAACAACCTTCGGTCACCACCGTACATAACTCTATACTACCGAAACGTCACCAAACCTTAAGTGTGCAGACCCTGCGGGTTCGAGAACTATGTAGACATAACCGAGACAACTCTACGGTCAATAACCAATAGCGGGACCTGGATGTACATATTGGTTCCTACATATTCTACGAATATCTTTATCAGTCGAACCTCTATGTCAAGGATTCAGTTAATCCCGTATGATGTTCCGTTTGTTCTTCGGTATGTTACTTGCCCGAGATTTGATCGTCGGTATATCCATACCTAGTTCAACCTCGTTACTGGCAAGTCTCTTTACTCGCTCCGTAATACAAGATCCCGTGACTAACACTTAGTCACATTGCTTGCAAGGATTGTTGTGATGTTGTATTACCGAGTGGGCCCTGAGATACCTCTCCGTCACACGGAGTAACAAATCCCAGTCTTGATCCATGCCAACCCAACATACAACCTCGGAGATACCTGTAGAGTACCTTTATAGTCACCCAGTTACGTTGCGTTGTTTTAACACACAAGGCACTCCTCCGGTGTCAGTGAGTTGCATGATCTCATGGTCATAGGATCAGATACTTGACATGTAGAAAACAGTAGCAATAAACTGACACGATCATATGGTACGTTTGTAGTTTGGGTCTTGTCCATCACATCATTCTCCTAATGACGTGATCCCGTTTATCAAATGACATCACATGGCAATGGCTAAGAAACCTTGACCATCTTTGATCAACGAGCTAGTTCACTAGAGGCATACTAGGGACAAAGTGTTGTCTATTTACCCACACATGTAATGTGCTTCCAATCAATACAATTATAGCATGGATAATAAACGATTATCATGAACAAGGAAATATAATTATAAACACTTTATTTATTGCCTCTAGGGCATATTTCCAACAGAAACTTTGTGGCACTCTTCGAAGTTCTTTCTGTTGGATTGAATATGATGAATATAAAATTATGTGATGCATATCGTATAATCAAGCCCCTGGGTACTTGTGGTGACATTGGAGTATCTAGGTGACATTAGGGTTTTGGTTGATGTGTAACTTAAGGTGTTATTTTAGTACGAACTCTAGGGCTGTCTGTGACACTTATAGGGATAGCTCATAAGATTGATCAAAAAAGATAACTTTGAGGTGGTTTCATACCCTACGATAATTTCTTTGTTAGTTCTCCACTATTTGTGACTTTGGAGTGAACTCTTTTTCACATGAGAGGGACTTATATATGATTCAACTATGTTAGTATTGTTGAGAAAAATTGCACTAGTGAAAGTATGAACCCTAGGCCTTGTTTTCAAGCATTGCGATACCGTGTGTGTTCACTTTTATTACTTGTTACCTTGCTGTTTTTATATTTTGAGATTACAAAAACCCAGAACTACCATCCATATTGCACTTGTATCACCATATCTTTTTTGAACTAGTGCACCTATACAATTTGCCATTGTATTGGGTGTGTTGGGGACACAAGAGATTTCTTGTATTTGATTGTACGGTTGTTTGAGGGAGACCATATTCATCCTACACCTCCCATGGATTGATAAAATTTAGGTCATCCACTTGAGGTAAAATTGCCGTTGTCCTACAAAACTCTGCGCTTGGAGGCCCAACACGAGTCTACAAGACGAAGGTTGTATAGTAGACATCAAGCTCTTTTCTCGCGCCGTTGCCGAGGAGGTGAGTTCTTTAAGGTATATCTTCAGATCTTGCAATCAAATATTTGTTTCTTGTTTTTCAGTAGTTTAGTGTAAAAAATAAAACTATAAAAATATGGAATTGAAGTTGCCTCATATGCTTCATCCTTTTAATGTCTTTCGTGAAAATGGTTGAAAGGAAAATTGTGCTCAAGTGTTAGAATAAGAAGTTATTAAAATGTTTGGAAGTAAATCCATGAATGATGAGTACGATTCAATATTGTTAGTATGAATTCTCTGAACATTCATGATGCTAGTGATATGCAAATCCACAAGCTTGGGGATGCTATGTTTGATGAAGATGATATTTTTTGTCCCCCAAGTTTTGATGAGCAAAACTATTAGGATGATCGCATGCCTCCAATATATGATGATTATTGTGATGACATGTATTCTATAAATAGTAATGACAAACATGAAACCTATTATCATGATTTTAATTTTGAATGTGGTTACGTCAATCAAGAATGTCATGATAGTTATTTTGTTGAGTTTCCTCCCACTACTATGAATGAGAAGAAATTTGCTTATGTGGAGAGTGATAAAAATTCTATGCTTGTAGATCATGAAAAGAATGATTTATGTGCTAGTTATAAGGTTTAATTTCTTCATGATGCTACTGAAAGTTATTATGAGGGAGGAACATATGCTTGTAGGAATTGCAATAATATCAAGTTTCCTCTCTATGTATTCAAAATTTTAAAGATACGCTTGTTTTGCCTTCCTATCGAAGTTGATTCTTTTTACCATGAATTGTTTGCTCACAAATCCCTATGCATAGGAAGTGGGTTAGACTTAGATGTGCTTGTTATGTGATTCATGATGCTCTTTTGCATGTCTCAAATGATACTCCTATGTGAGAATCATTGAAATCATCATGCCTAGCTAAAAGGCATTACAGAAAAGCGCTTGTTGGGAGATAACCCAACACTTTTGACTTCTATTTTTATGTGTTCACATGATTAATATAGTGTAGTAATCATGTTTTGTGTCTTTTATTTCAATAAATGACAAGTAAAGCCTTTGGGATAGTGTGGATACTTGCTTGTTTGATTCTATGCAACAACATAGAGTTTTGAGTCTAGTATATGAATTATCTGATTTTACTGGAGCGTCAAACAATATGAATTTTTTACACAACATTTATCTGAAAATTCTGTTATTTTTCCTAATTTTTCATAATTTTTAGAGTCAGGGAAGTATGGTGATCATTTAGATCTTTACAGACTGTTCTATTTTTGTCAGATTCTGTTTGCATGCATAGTTTGCTTGTTTTAGTGTTCCCATAGCTTATATTCGGTGACATAAATTGTGGGAATGATGGAATACAGTAGGTATTATGTGACAAAAATTATGAATCTTGTATTTATAGTACCTAAGTGAATGATCTATCTTTATTACACTAACCCTTCTCACGAAGTTCTGTTAAGTTTTGTGTGATTGAAGTTTTCAAGGTTTGGATGAGACACCAATATGAGAAGAATAAGGAGTGACAAGATACTAAGATTGGGTATGCCCAAGTCACCCCCAAGGTTATCCAAGGAATACTCAAGTGTCTAATCTGGGGGATGCCCCGGAAGGCATCCCGTCTTTCGGCTTCAACACTATCGATATATCTTACTTGGAGCTATATTTTTATTCGTAACATAATATGATTTTCTATTGGAGCATCATTTTATTTTATTTTTATATGTTAGGTGTTATTTATAATCTTGTTTTTTAATAAAAATTTCCAAGAAATGCCTTAGGATGCTTGCATTGCCCTGTTTTGATATGTGCTGGGTAAAAACACAAACTTCTACTGTAGTGTTTGAATTTTCATATTTTACTGGAACGTGGAAAATTTCTGAAATTTTAC
This sequence comes from Hordeum marinum, assembly GCA_022496015.1. Lineage (NCBI taxonomy): Eukaryota > Viridiplantae > Streptophyta > Magnoliopsida > Poales > Poaceae > Hordeum > Hordeum marinum. Next base: position 449,260,691 of record CM039676.1, read on the forward strand.
ACAGTGTTTTGATATAAAGTTTATAGTATGTCCTAAATTTTCATAATTGTTTTGAGTTATACAAGTACACTGTTTTCATAAATTGCTACAGACTATTCTGTTTGGACAGATTGCTTTCATAGTTTTGTTATCTACTTGTCCTATAGTTTCCATTGCCTATATTGGTAGATATAAATTGTGAAAATGATATTATACAGTACCTAATTTTTTTAAATTATTGTGAAACTTGTCTTGGCAGTACATAAAGAGTTGATTTATTATTATGTGTACTAACCTATCTCATGAGTTCTTTTCGAGTTTTGTGTGGATGAAGTTTTTGAAAGTAGGTGAAACCATGATATGAGAGGATTGATCGAGATACAAAAGCTAGAGCTTGGGGATGACAAAGCTCTACCCCAAGTAAATATTTCAAGAAGTCTCAAGCATCTAAGATTGGGGATGCTACGCATCCCATCTCTCTTCATCAACAATTATCGGTTAGCCTATGTTGAGCCTAAATTTTAATTCGTTCAGATGATGCATAGTATTCTTGGAGTGCCACTTTTTATTTAGCTTGTTGTTTAAATAAAATAGTCAGATCTGAAAATATTTGTTGAGAGAGAAAGAGAGAAAGTCCTTACATAGCTACTTAATTGTTTGACTACTAATTGATCTTCACTTATATGTTTTTTAGTAGTTTTGTCATTTACTCTCGTGCTTCACTTATCTCCTATGAGTAAATTGTTGAATGAATTGAATATCATAAATCTGATATTATATATGTTTTATATGCATATCCCATGGGGAGTAATGACTTCACATATCGGAAGTATAGGTGGTAAAATTTATTGAAAGTTAGCAAACACCGCATTGGTGTCGGGGGAATGACACTTATGGGATCGGAGGGATCCCTTTATGGTTCGGCGGGGAAGAAGGCTCGCACAGAGAGCAGATCTGATGGACAAGGCACGGGGATTTTACCCAGGTTCAGGATGCAGAGATGCGTAAAACCTTGCTCCTGCTTGGTTATATTGTGGGTGTTTTTAGGGTTCCAGCTACAGGAGCGTTGTGAGCAGCTGCTACGCGCATGAGCTAGAAGGTCTAAAAGTCAAAAAGTCCTCTACCATAACGCCCTGGGCCTCCTTTTATACTCTAGAAGGGGATCCAAACAGTGGCGTACAGTGCGTGCACAGGGTGTACAGAGCTACAGTGCTATCATACACACTGACAGAGTAGGACAAGCGCATTTAATGCATCGTCAGGCGTCTCTAACTGTCTACAGGACGGGACACGAGCCCTTCCCATTGGCACCACTTAGCCCCTCCATCGCTAGTGCCGCGACACGTGCCCAGGCGGGGAGACACCTGGCCTCTGCACTGGCGGGGTCTTGCCGGGGCTTCGCCTTGCCGGGTCTTCGCCTTGCCGGGGCTTTGCCTTGCCTGAGGGTTTGATGGCCATCCCGGCAAGGTCTTGTCGGGGGTCTTGATTTTCCTGTATTTGAATCTAGCAGCTCCCTGTCGGGCCTTACCGCTAGAGTGGCTACTACTGCCCGTGCATGATTAAGGGGCACTAGAGAGCCCAAAAACTCTAGTGCACCGACAATTGGTCACTTGAACGATTCATGAAAGAATGTTGAAGGAAGAGAGATTTCACATATTAATATACTATGTTGGACATCTTCTATGATTGCGAATCCCCATTAATTATTTTCAAACTTGAGAAAATTAGTTGAAGTTGGACAAGGAAGACAACGTAATGAGTTATGCTTGGGTATATTTGTATAGAAGTTATATTGTTATGGATCCTCCAACATGTGGAGCTTGCTTCCACCTCATACTAGCCAAAACTTCCGCACCAAGTAGAAATACTATTTGTGCATCCAAACACCCTTAAACCCAAATTTGTTCCATATGAGTCCACCATACCTACCTATATGCGGTATTTACCTGCCGTTCCAAGCAAATTTGCATGTGCCAAACTCTAAACCTTCAAATAATATTCTGTTTTGTATGCCTGAATCGCTCATATAGTGACTAGGGGCTGTCAGTATCTTCCATGCTATGTGGGTTATTTTCACGATATGTGTTCATGCACTATCATTCACGAGAAAGTGGCTGGTAATAGGGATTCCCAGTCTCGAAATCAATGGAAAAAATGCAAATGATTAAAAAAACTCCCCCAAGAATGTTCTTGGTATGGACGGTACCCATGGATTCGGCTCGCCGTTGAATGTGATTTATTGGTGCAGGGGGAATAAAAACATTACCATTCTGTTTGGTAACCGCCTATAATGTATCTAGCATGGAATATACCGAGATCTCTCGGTTGTTATGGTGATAATGAAAGCATACTGCCCAAAATTATTATTCATCTCTATTTTACAAAGCTTGAGCTCTGGCACCTTTTTGCAAATCAATGCTTCCCTCTGCGAAGGGTCTATCTTTTACTTTCATGTACTTACCTTTATGGAAGAGTCATGGTGATCTTTACCACTTCCTATATTTCGCCTTTTTCTCTTGGCAAGCATCATGTATTGGGGGAAGATCCAAGCATATATGGCCATTCAAATATATTTGATCATGAATTATTATTGTTGACAATTATCTATATGATAAATAATTTGGGAGGGAAAACTTTAATCCCCTATCTTTCTTTGTGTTCGACGGATGCCATTTGCTCTAAAAATATGCTTTGAGTGTTAGCAATCATGGAAGGCTATATGATAGTTGAGTATGTGGAATTTGCTAAATCAAAGCTTTGACATAAGATGAATTGCAATTGTTTGGTGACTAAAAGCATAGTTTGTTAGTCTATACTTTAACATGTGGATAGCTTACTACTTGATCATGAGAAGTTCTATGAGATCAACTACTGTTTATGATACATATTGATGCCAGAAAAAGTGATTGGAATAATTATTGATCAAACTTGTTCACTTGCTAGCATTCACACTTCATAAATTATTTCTTTTATCATTTATCTACTTGAGGACGAGCAAGAATAAGCTTGGGATGCTGATACGTCTCCAACGTATCTATAATTTATAAAGTATTCATGCCATGTTTACAAGCATTCTATATGATTTTGGTATGATTTTATTAGAACTAAGCCAGACTGACATTGTTTTCAACAGAACTACCATGGTGTCGTTTTTGTGCAGATTTAAAAGTTCTCGGAATGGGCTGAAAATTTAGAAAGATTTTTTCCGGACCAAAAGAGACCCCTGAAGCATTGGAGTTGGGCCAGAAGAGCCATGAGGAGGTCACAAGCTTGCCAGGCGTGGCCATCCCCCTGGTCGTGCCTAGCAGGCTTGTGAATGCCTCGTGGCCCCCCTTGACGTGAGATCGACGCCAAAAATTCCTATAAATATAGAAACCTCCGAAAAGAAACCTAGATCAGGAGTTCCTCCGCCGCAATCCTCCAGAGCCACAAAAAACCAATTGGGATCCCATTCTGGCACCCTTTCGGAGGGGGAAACCATCACCGGAGGCCATCTTCATCATCTCGACGCTCTCCATGATGAGGAGGGAGTAGTTCACCCTCGGCGCTGAGGGTATGTACAAGTAGCTATGGGTTTGATCTCTCTCTCTCTCGTATTCTTGAGATGACACGATCTTGATGTACCGCGAACTTTATTGATATAGATGAATCATATGGAGTTCTCGCCTCTCTATCTTCTTGTGATGAATTGAGATTTCCCTTTGAAGTTTTCTTATCGGATTAAGTCTTGAAGGATTTGAGAACACTTGATGTATGTCTTGCGATGTGATCCGTTTTGACAATGGGATGTTCTATTGATCCACTTGATGTATGTTTTGGTGATCAACTTGCAGGTTCCGTGACCTTGGAAATCTATGCATAGGGGTCGTTTTTGTCTTGACTTTCTGGTAGAAGCTTTGGGGCACTCTTTGAAGTTCTTTGTGTTGGATTGAACATGATGAATCTGAAATTATGTGATGCATATCGTATAATCAAGCACATGGGTACTTATGGTGACATTGGAGTATCTTGGTGACATTAGGGTTTTGGTTGATGTGTATCTTAAGGTGTTATTTTAGAATGAACTCTAGGGCTGTCCGTGACACTGATAGGGATAGCTCATAAGATTGATCAGAAAAGGTAACTTTGAGGTGGTTTCATACCCTACAATAATTTCTTCGTTAGTTCTCCTCTACTTCTGACTTTGGAATGAACTCTTTGTCGCACGATAGGGACTTATATATGATTCAACTATGTTAGTATTGTGGAGAAAAATTGCACTAGTGAAAGTATGAACCCTAGGCCTTGTTTGCAAGCATTGCAATACCGTCTGTGCTCACTGTTTTTACTTGTTACCTTGCTGTTTTTATATTTTTATATTACAAAAACCTATAACTACCATCCATATTGCACTTGTATGACCATCTCTTCGCCGAACTAGTGCATCTATACAATTTGCCATTGTATTGGGTATGTTGGGGACGCAAGAGATTTCTTGTATTTGATTGCAGGGTTGTTTGAGAGAGACCATCTTTGTCATCATCTAGTGTTTTGCCATCTGTTTTCTGGAAATGGATGGCAAAGAGCTTCTTTGCCGTCCGCGAGGTGACGGCAAAGAACCGCGAGACGACAAATTTGCTGATTTCAGTAGTGTACACCTCCCACAGATTGATAAACCTTAGGTCATCCACTTGAGGGAAAATTGTCGACATCCTACCACTGCTAGGAAAAGGCCTACTAGTGGTGCACCTATTTTGGCTACTAATGGCGCACTACAGGTGCGCCACTAGCATCATGCCACTAGTAATTAATAATAATGGCGCACCCCTGGTGCGCCATTAGTATACCAGATACTAATGGCGCACCAGGTAGTGCGCCATTAGTATATCACACGGTGCACCATTAGTATGCCTCCCAGGGGGCCATATTTACCATGTGCTCTTGCTTACTAATGGTGTAATGGTGGATGATGCGCCACTAGTATGCTTACTGCAGTGCGCCACTAAAGTGCAGAGTGGTGCACCACTAGTATGAATATTAGGGATTTTTTTTCTTTTCTGATATTGGCACAGGTTACAAAACATATTACTACACGGAATATAGACAGCACAACATATAAACAACAGATTTATCGAATACAATAGAAGATTAGTCTCCGAATACAATTCATCATATTAGTCTCCGAATTTAAAATACCGAACAAAGTTAGAACATTACAAGTCTCGAGACCGCGACTAGCGAGTTTGTCTTCACATTACGAGTCGATATCGATCATCTAAACTACCATAACATATAAGAGAGTTGCGGTCATCACGATGAGCATCATCGCGATGAAACTGGTCTTCATCCGGTTCCTCCAATGCTCCCTCCTCTTTCCCGCTAGATAGCGCGCGTATCTAGCTTCCGCCTCCGCCCTAGTGGGGTACCCGTTGTAACTGTTACCGCTGAAACGGTGAACCTGTCTCCGACACTCCTCCCAGTCGTCGTAGACTCCGCGAACCTTACCGTTGTACACGACATACGACGGCATCTCTATGCACTAGCCAAACAAAACGTTAGTAGCAATTCACAGACAATACATAAGCAATATATAAGTATGCAACAAAAGGATCGGAAGAGAAAAGCAACACATTAATAGCACGATTCATGGTCCTACTAATAAATAGCATCGATTACATATAAGTTGAACGACTGTCCAAACCAAAGAGACATACAAGTTCATTAAAGTTTAATATTACAACATGAGCCAATCGACATTTCAGAACTACATAGCATCACTACTTTCGACTCGACTCAGGGACCGGAGCGTGGATGAAGCCTCCATCCTTCGTGATGGTCATGAAATCGCGGGCGTTGTCAGCCTGCATTTGTAGCGTTGTTTCTATCTCACTGTTGGACGGTTGATATCTGAGGTAGAACTGCCCCGAGGTACGAAGGACATCTTTATGGATGATTTCCGCAAACTCCACCTAGATGCGATAGAATTCTTGTCTGATGTCCGCATCCTAGATTGCCGACAAGCGTGTGGCCCAATCTTTGAGATTATTTGGTAGCAGAAGGTGATGCTGGTCCCGTACGATAGCCCGCATGTGATGGAGGGCGTAGTAGGCATCCTTCTGACTGCCAGGCGGCTGCTTGACGCAGGGGAACGTCGTATTGTGGGTGAACACGTGCTTGCCATACCTACGAATTGTCCTGCTGAAGGTGCCTCCAGATCTGGCGTAGCCGGGGAGAACATCATCAAGAACTTTCGTGATATTTGTGTAGGCTTTGTTCGACTGACGGTCCGAGTCGAAATACGTGGCCATGAAATATTTCGGGCTTAAGAGGATGAGTGTGCAATGTGTATCACGAGGCAGTGAGGGGATGACTTACTCGGGAAAGTAAGGCACGAGGAAGTTGTCCTTATCTGGGTTTGCCAGAATGACGCCTTCGAGGTGTGAACTCGCGACTTGCCGGTCCCCAGTGCTGCCCAAGATCTTGGCACACATGTAGAAGGGGTCGACTATCACGATGTCTGGGGTCTTGTCTCTAATGATCCGCATCTCCATACTCAGCGAAAATAGCCGAACGAAGGTGTAGTGCAGCGGATGAAGGTTAAACATAGCGAAGATGTCATCAAACCGCAGGACGATCGTACCCCCGATGGTGCTATCCACAAAGCCCTTGCCCTTTGGCACCTTGGCCACAAAAACCGGGTATGCCACATCATTCTCGGAGAGACGCCGCTTCTCCAAAGAAAGAACACTGTCATGCAGACTCCACATAGCACCGGTTGCAGCATTGAGCAGATTAGTTGGTAGCATCGGCCTACCCACCACATGCACCCTCCTCGAGATATCCTTAGGTGAAGGTGGCCCGTCCTGAGCATGGATCGTACTCGGTGCCGGCTGGCTCGCACTGCCCTTGTTATTATTTCTTTTCCGTCCCTTCTTCTTCTACTGTAATGGATTCGAGTTCTGCTCACAGACCGCCTTCTTGAGTGTGTTAGGGCTGATAATATTTCGCACCTCGGCTATCTGAGGCTCGGTGAAGGCGGCAGCTGGAGGCGTCTCCTGAGAACTAAATGCCAGACGATGCCTGTTGCAATTGGGTTTCTCCACGGTACCAGCTAGATCACGGTCGTCTTTTCCAGGGTTGGGTTCTTGAGAAGGAGGCCTGAAGAATTCGTCACCATACCCATGTTCGGCAAAGTACTTATCGACGTTGGTAAATGTACCGTTGTCGTCGTTGTCGTCCGGATCCTGTACCATATGCATGTCCGGATCCTGTGCCATATGCATGTGCGGCATGTCTGGTAGCATTACGGCGTTCTTGCCATGGCTTGGCACCGGCACGACTGGCAGTGTTGTCTTTGGGGTCGTGTCCCCCGCCCCCAAACAAATCTGGCTCGTCGGCCAAAGCAGGGGCTAGCTTATGCAGGCGCTGAGGGTCATCACATCATCTTCGTTGGCCCCAGCGGGTCGAATCGGAGGTAACAAGTTGTCGCAGCCTGGCAGCACCCGAACCAGTTCAACCCTATACACGGTGGGTGGCATCGGATTACCGTGGAACACGGGGTTGCCCGGTTGAACGATTCTGCCCTTGGCTACATCGATCAACTCGCCGCCCACGAAGTGTAGGAGAGTGCATGGAACGTCGGCAGCGCCCTGCGAAAACATGTAGGGCGTCAGGGATGCCCAGTCAAAGGAAAGGAGATGAAGTCATCGGCCGAGAGGCTTAGTTACTGTGATGGCGTCGAGCTCGGCTAATGTCGAGGCACCGCCAACGACGGGCGTGCAACTGACGGAGGGGCCGCTTGCTGCCGAGGTGTCGGCTGGCGTACACCCGGGTGCATTAAGCTCCAATGCCCATGCCGGCACCGGAGACACCAATACCGCCTTCGCCAGAGACACCAATGGCGCCGCCTGCGCGTTGTGCGAATTGCTGGCCGTGAAGCTGGGAACCGGGGGCGGCCCCTGTTGGCCGCCCGCAATCCACCCCCGCAGCCCCTCAAGAAAGGAAGGCATAATGGCGGTGATCGTCATTCCCATTTGTTGTTGCACTTGCTCTTGGACCATCTCCGGAATCCACGCCACTTGTGCCTTGAGTTCTTGAACCTCACACGCCTGGCTTTCCGAGCTAGTCTTTCTCTCCTTTCGCACACCAGCGTTATAGTATGACGACCATTTTGTGGACAAGCCTTTGCCGGCCACACGACCAGCTGACGATGGCTTACTAAACTTATCCTTGTTTTTCATTACGTTCAATGCCCTATTTAAATTGTTGTCCCAAGGGGAGCTCTAAGACGACCCCGCGCTACAGCTTTCAGTCTCCCGCGGAAGGAATGTGAACCATTTAGAAATTTGGCTTCATTAATCAGAATGCAACCATATGGAGGTAATTACGCGCGGTGTATTCCTTACCGAAACACGCTCAAGCGCCTTGGTCTTCGTATCCGTGGTAAGCTCCTTTGTTACCAGGTCCACCTTGTACCGGGCCCTGACATAGTTCCTGGTCTGCTTGTCACGGTATTTCTCGAAGCGGGGCGGTAGGCTTTGCTCGGCATGCTCCGCGTCCTCCTTGTCCCATATAGGTTCCGCCACTCTGTAACCGCCGGGACCGAATTGGTGGACCCCTAAGTTCAAGTCCCGCATATCTTTCCCCCACTGACTTGATTCCACGGTTGCGCTGCCCTCGCACTTGATCTTGAACTCCTTGTAGTCATCTTCACCGATGGAAGGATTTTTCGCCTTGATCTTCTCATAACTATCACCTTTGTCAATCATTTTCTTCACCACGCTTCTCCAAGTAGACAGGGCCGTGCTCATCTTCATGAGGGCGGCATTGTTCACTTTATTCCCTGAGAGGCGTGTGTTTGCGACGTCACCGGGGAACTTGTATCATTCGTGCAGCTTCGTGAAGACGAGGCTGCGCAAATTCCCTCGGTCATGATGCCTTAGGTTCTCGGTGTTGATCAAGACGGTGCTCCGGAGAATGCACCCGAGCTAAACCGAGTACCCCTTGACTAATTCTTTGGGCGCCGTTGGATGCCCCTCGGAGGACACTTCAGTAAATTCCTCCTTGACGGTGCCGAGCACGATTGGGCGCCGGTCCTTCCATTGCCTCTTCGGTTGGCTGCCATCTGTGCGTGCGATGCCATCAATAGTGGTGGCATCCTCGGCGGCACCATCAGTGGTGTCATCCCTGACGCCACTAGGGGTTGTGTAGTCGGGATCGGTGTCTTCTGCAGCATCCTCATAGCGGTGAGGTTCTTCCTAAATCTCCTGGGACAGCTCCCAGAATGCCTTGCCCGAACCGTCGGCCTCATCGTTATGGGCCATGTTTCGGTCTAAATAGGAAAAAGTTTGGTCAAAAAGTTGGTTATTGTCAAGGGCCTACAAAACTGAATTTTGGAAATCTATAGAATGAACAAGCTAAGGGTTGCAAATGCCCGCAAGGCTTCAAGGGTGACGCCATAATGGCTCAGTGTTATTTAAGGGTTGGTTTGTGAGGAATTATCATGGTCTCATCATTTAGGGTTTGTCGACACCGAGGCATCCTAAGATAATGCTGCTCAAGATTCAAGGCCGGAAGGAGGGCACGGTCCAGGTATATATGTATACAATAGGTGCATGTGGGCAGAGCAGAGTAGGGAGAAAACGACTAGGGGAATTCAAACCCCGGCCCATGCATTAGTCGCAAGTACCCCATATGTCCTATTTTTAGCAAAGTCATGCTAAAATTCACGGAAAATTTCAGCATGACCTTTGCTGAAAATAGGACATATGGAGTACCCGAATTTGCCGGAACAGAAGTTAATCAACATTCCGGCAAACTCAAGGGCCTCCGGGGTACCTAAATTCAGCATAACCACGCATAGGTTAGCAAATGTATAGCAAAATTTCAAGTTTTCAACAATGCAACATTGAGCCTGAACCTTTTTGACAGTACAAGCAATGCAGTTTTGACAGTACAAGCAATGCAGTTTTGACAGTACAAACTGAGCTTCGGTATGGTTTCTGTGCCATTAATTAAACGTGTTTATCTTAATTCACTTGTGCTGTCAGTTCCTGCCTCTAGAACCCTAGATACTAATGCTAATGTCGTTGCTGCCTGACCAGACAAGGAGGGGTGCACATAAGGCAAAATCCTGCAGCTCAAATTTACTAATCAGCAGTAATCACCTGCAGTTCATTTTCTCTGAATAAACATTCAAGCAGCCTTATGACTCTGTCAACCCTATTTGCCAAATGCTAGGCTCATTTAATTACACAGCTAATAGTACTTCTGCTGCCCCTAATTAATCTAATGCTGCAGTGATGAACATTCTACTGTCAAAGGAATGATTAGCAGAGGCTCTATTCTAACAATGTCAACTTAGGGAGCCTAACACATGCACCTGCTGCGCAGAGGGTAACTGCACTTTTTGTTTAATCCCTGTGCAGGACATGCGTAGGACAGCAGAAAAGAACATACTCTCTTGTCTCTCCTTGGGTAAGATTAACTTAATTAATCTTTTTCTCCCCGCACGGTGAAAAGCAACGGCGACGGACGGCGACGGGGAAGAGACGGACGATGCGGAGACCCCCCGCGCGGCGACGGGCGGCGACGGGGAAGAGACGGACGGCGCGGAGACCCCCCGCGCGGCGACGAACGGCGACCAGGAAGAGACGGACGGCGCGGAGACCCCCCGTGCGGCGACGGACGGCGACGGGGAAGAGACGGATGGTGCGGCGACGGGGAAGAGACGGATGGGTGGAGGCGGCGTAGGAGGGGGGAATCAGCGGCGATGGAGGGGGGAATCGACAGAAGAGGAGGGGGAAAGCCGTCGATCTGGTTGGTGCCGCCTGAGAGAAGCTCTCTCGATCCCAGGGGTGAAGCAAAGCAGACCGTAGATAGCAATGGCGCACCTCCCAGGGGTGTGCCATAAGTATATCGATAGCAATGGCGCACCATGTAGGGGTGCGACATAAGTATAAAGATAGCAATGGCGCACCACTCAGGGGTGCGTCATAAGTACATCGATAGCAATGGCGCACCACTGAGGGGTGCACCATAAGTACATCGATAGCAATGGCGCACCACTGAGGGGTGCGCCATAAGTACCTTTTTTTTAGTTGCGTCTAATAATTTTTTATTTGTTATTTGAAAAAAATTATGAATATGAAAATATTTATGACTATGAAAAAATATCATCAAATTTGTTACTTGAAAATATCATCAAATTTGTTATTTGAAAATATTTGAAAAAAATTGATAAAAATTGGTATACCAATGGCCGGCGCACCTCCTAGGGTGCACCTTCAATATTTGTTTGGATTTTTAGTTGCATTCATTTGTGAATCGATAAAACATTTATGAATATGAAAACATTTATGAATACAATCGAGAAATGAAGGCTACAATTTAAATACAATCGATCTTAGCTAGCTATCTGTTCACAATCTTCTTGCCCTTATTTTTCGCAAATGGAGTTCTTCTTTTGAACGAACGTCCTTTAGGTAGGGTGTGTTGGAAATATGCCCTAGAGGCAATAATAAAATGGTTATTATTGTATTTCCTAGTTCATGATAATTGTCTATTGTTCATGCTATAATTGTGTTAACCGGAAACCGTAATACATGTGTGAATACATAGACCACAACGTGTCCCTAGTGAGCCTCTAGTTGGCTAGCTCGTTGATCAATAGATGGTCTCGGTTTCATGACCATGGACATTGGATGTCGTTGATAACGGGATCACATCATTAGGAGAATGATGTGATGGACAAGACCCAATCCTAAGCATAGCACAAGATCGTGTAGTTCGTTTGCTAAAGCTTTTCAATGTCAAGTGTCATTTCCTTAGACCATGAGATTGTGTAACTCCCGGATACCGTAGGAATGCTTTGGGTGTGCCAAACGTCACAACGTAACTGGGTGGCTATAAAGGTACGCTACGGGTATCTCCGAAAGTGTCTGTTGGGTTGACACGAATCGAGACTGGGATTTGTCACTCCGTGCGACGGAGAGGTATCTCTGGGCCCACTCGGTAAGACATCATCATTATGAGCTCAATGTGACTAAGGAGTTAGTCACGGGATGATGTATTACGGAACGAGTAAAGAGACTTGCCGGTAACGAGATTGAACAAGGTATGGGGATACCGACGATCGAATCTCGGGCAAGTACCATACCGATAGACAAAGGGAATTGTATACGGGATTGATTGAATCCCTGACATCGTGGTTCATCCGATGAGATCATCGTGGAGTACGTGGGAGCCAACATGGGTATCCAGATCCCGCTGTTGGTTATTGGCCGGAGAGGTGTCTCGGTCATGTCTACGTGTCTCCCGAACCCGTAGGGTCTACACACTTAAGGTTCGATGACGCTAGGGTTATAGGAAAATAGTGTACGTGGTTACCGAAGGTTGTTCGGAGTCCCGGATGAGATTCCGGACGTCACGAGGAGTCCCGGAATGGTCCGGAGACGAAGATTGATATATAGGAAGTGAGGATTTGGTTACCGGATGTGTTCCGGGTGTCACCGGTAGTGTACCGGGACCACCGGAAGGGTTCCGGGGGTCCACCAAGTGGGCCCACCTGCCCCGGAAGGTTCCGTGGGCTAAGAGTGGGAGGGAGCCAGCCCCTAGGTGGGCTGGTGCGCCTCCCACCCCAGCCCAAGGCGTGGCAAAGGTGGAGGGGGGCAAACCCTAGGCTTAGATGGGCCTTAAGGCCCACCCTAGGGCGCCCCACCTCTCCCTTGCCCTAGCCGCCGGCCAGATGGCATCTGGTGGCTGCCGCCACCCCTAGGGTGGAACCCTAGGGCGCAGCCACCCCTCCTCCCTCTCTCCTATATATAGTGGAGGTATTTGGGGCTGCACAACACACGGTTCTCCCTCTCTCTCTGGTGCAGCCCTACCTCCTCCTCCCCTCGTTCTCCGTAGCGCTTAGCGAAGCTCTGTCGGAGTACCACACAGCTCCACCGCCACCACGCCGTCGTGCTGCCGGAGCTCTCCCTCAACCTCTCCTCCCTCCTTGCTGGATCAAGGCGTAGGAGACGTCACCGGGCTGCACGTGTGTTGAACGCGGAGGTGCCGTCCGTTCGGCACTTGATCGGATCTACCGCGATCTGAATCGCTGCGAGTACGACTCCATCAACCGCGTTCTAGCAACGCTTCCGCTTAGCGATCTTCAAAGGTACGAAGATGCAATCTCTCCCCTCTCGTTGCTGGTTTCTCCATAGATAGATCTTGGTGACACGTAGGAAATTTTTGATTTACTACTACGTCTCCCAACAGTGGCATCATGAGCTAGGTCTATGCGTAGAATCTATGCACGAGTAGAACACAAAGCAGTTGTGGGCGTCGATTTTGTTAATATGCTTGCCGTTACTAGTCTTATCTTGATTTGACGGTATTGTGGGATGAAGCGGCCCGGACCAACCTTACACGTACGCTTACGTGAGACCGGTTCCACCGCCTGACATGCACTAGTTGCATAAGGTGGCTAGCGGGTGTCTGTCTCTCCCACCTTAGTCGGATTGGATTCGATGAAAAGGGTCCTTATGAAGGGTAAATAGCAATTGGCATATCACGTTGTGGTTTTGGCGTAGGTAAGAAACGTTCTTGCTAGAAACCTATAGCAACCACATAAAAAACTTGCAACTACAAATTAGAGAACGTCTAACTTGTTTTTGCAGCATATGCCTTGTGATGTGATATGGCCAGAAGGATGTGATGTGATGCATTGTGATGTATGAGATTGATCATGTTCTTGCAATAGGGTTCACGACTTGCATGTCGATGACTATGACAACCGGCAGGAGCCATAGGAGTTGTCTTATTTATTGTATGACCTGCGAGTCAATCACAAACGCCATGTAATTACTTTACTTTATTGCTAAGCGTTAGCCATAGAAGTAGAAGCAATAGTTGGCGAGACAACCTCATGAAGACACAGTGATGGAGATCATGATGATGGAGATCATGGTGTCATGCCGGTGACAATGATGATCATGGTGCCCCGAAGATGGAGATCATAGGAGCAAGATGATATTGGCCATATCATGTCACTATATTGATTGCATGTGATGTTTATCATGTTTACATCTTATTTGCTTAAAATGACGGTAGTAAATAAGATGATCTCTCAATAAAATTTCAAGAGAAGTGTTCACCCTAACTGTGCACCGTTGCTAAGGATCGTTGTTCCGAAGCACCACGTGATGATCGGGCGTGATAGGTTCTAACGTTCGCATACAACGGGTGTAAGCCAGATTTACACACGCGAAACACTTAGGTTGACTTGACGAGCCTAGCATGTACAGACATGGCCTCGGAACACGGAAGACCGAAAGGTCGAACATGAGTCGTATAGAAGATACGATCAACCTGGAGATGTTCACCATGGATGACTAGTCCATCTCACGTGATGATCGGACACGGGCTAGTTGACATGGATCATGTGTCACTTAGATGACTAGAGAGATGTCTATCTGAGTGGGAGTTCATTGAATAATTTGATTATGTGAACTCGATTATCATGAACTGAGTCTAAAATTGCCTTTAATATCTATATTGTAGATCCAATGGCCAACGCAAATGTCAACCTCAATTTCAACGCGTTCCTAGAGAAAACCAAGCTGAAAGATGATGGAAGCAACTATACGGACTGGGTCCGTGGCTTGAGGATCATCCTCATAGCTTCCAAGAGATTGTATGTCCTTGATGCACCGCTAGGTGACCCACCCATTCTCCCAGCGGACCAAGACGTTACGAACGCTTGGCAGTCACGCTGCGATGATTACTCTCTTGTTCAGTGCGGCATGCTTTACAGTTTAGAATCGGGGCTCCAAAAGCGTTTTGAGCAACACGGAGCATATGAGATGTTCCAAGAGCTGAAACTGGTTTTCCAAGCTCATGCCCGAGTCGAGAGATATGACATCTCTGACAAGTTCTTCAGCTGTAAGATGGAGGAGAACAGTTCTGTTAGTGAGCACATCCTCAAGATGTCTGGGCTTCACAACCGCTTGACTCAGCTGGGAGTTAAACTCCCGGATGACTCAGTCATTGACAGAATCCTCCAGTCGCTTCCACCTAGCTACAAAAGCTTTGTGATGAACTACAACATGCAGGGGATGGAGAAGTCCATTCCTGAGTTGTACTCGATGCTCAAATCAGCAGAGGTCGAGATCAGAAAGGAGCATCAAGTGTTGATGGTAAACAAGACCACTAGTTTCAAGAAAGGCAAGGGTAAGAAGAACTTCAAGAAGGACGACAAAGTTGTTGCCGCGCCCGGTAAGCAAGTTGCCAGGAAGAAGAAGAACAAGAATGGACCCAAGCCTGAGACTGAGTGTTTCTATTGTAAGGGTACGGGTCACTGGAAGCGGAACTGCCCCAAGTACTTAGCGGATAAGAAGGTCGGCAACGTTAAAGGTATATGTGATATACTTGTTATTGATGTGTACCTAACCAGCGCTCGTAGTAGCTCCTGGGTATTTGATACCGGTGCAGTTGCTCACATTTGTAACTCCAAGCAGGAGCTGCGGAATAAGCGAAGGTTGGCAAAGGACGAGGTGACGATGCGCGTCGGGAATGGTTCCAAGGTCGATGTGATCGCCGTTGGCACGCTACCTCTACATCTACCTTCGGGATTAGTTTTAAACCTTAATAATTGTTATTTAGTACCAGCTTTGAGCATGAACATTGTATCTGGATCTCGCTTGATACGAGATGGCTACTCTTTTAAATCCGAGAATAATGGTTGTTCTATTTATATGAGAGAAATGTTCTATGCTCATGCCCCGCTGGTCAATGGTTTATTTTTGATGAATCTCGAACGTGATGTTACACATGTCCATAGTGTGAGTACCAAAAAGTGTAAAGTTGATAACGATAGTCCCACTTACATGTGGCACTACCGTCTTGGCCATATTGGTGTCAAACGCATGAAGAAGCTCCATGCTGATGGACTTTTGGAGTCACTTGATTTCGAATCATTTGACACATGCGAACCATGCCTCATGGGCAAGATGACCAAAACTCCGTTCTCCGGAACAATGGAGCGAGCAACTGACTTGTTGGAGATAATACATACCGATGTATGCGGTCCAATGAGTGTCGAGGCTCGCGGTGGCTACCGTTATGTTCTCACCCTCACTGATGACTTGAGCAGATATGGGTATGTCTACTTAATGAAACACAAGTCTGAAACCTTTGAAAGGTTCAAGGAATTTCAGAGTGAGGTCGAGAATCAACGTGACAGGAAAATAAAATGCCTACGATCTGATCGTGGCGGAGAATATTTAAGTCACGAGTTTGACACGCACCTTAGGAAATGTGGAATTGTTTCACAGCTCACGCCGCCAGGCACACCTCAGCGAAATGGTGTGTCTGAACGTCGTAATCGCACTCTATTGGATATGGTGCGATCTATGATGTCTCTTACCGACTTACCGCTATCATTTTGGGGATATGCATTAGAGACTGCCGCGTTCACTTTAAATAGGGCACCGTCTAAATCCGTTGAGACGACACCGTATGAATTATGGTTTGGAAAGAAACCTAAGCTGTCGTTTCTAAAAGTTTGGGGTTGCGATGCTTATGTGAAGAAACTTCAACCTGAGAAGCTCGAACCCAAAGCGGAAAAGTGCGTCTTCATAGGATATCCCAAAGAGACTATTGGGTATACCTTCTACCTACGATCCGAAGGCAAAGTCTTTGTTGCCAAGAATGGATCCTTTCTCGAGAAAGAGTTTCTCTCGAAAGAAGTAAGTGGGAGGAAAATGGAACTTGATGAGGTAATTGTACCTTCACTCGAACCGGAGAGTAGCGCAGCACAGGAAGTTGTTTCTGTGGAGCCTACACCGGCTAGAGAGGAAGTTAATGATGATGATCATGAAACATCAGATCAAGTTGCTACTCGAAGGTCCACTAGGACACGTTCCGCACCAGAGTGGTACGATAATCCTGTCCTAGAGATCATGTTGTTGGACAACGGTGAACCTTCGAACTATGAAGAAGCGATGGCGGGCCCGAATTCCGACAAATGGCTTGAGGCCATGAAATCCGAGATAGGATCCATGTATGAGAACAAAGTATGGACTTTGGTGGACTTGCCTGATGATAAGCGAGCCATTGAAAATAAATGGATCTTTAAGAAGAAGACTGACGCAGACGGTAATGTGACCGCCTATAAAGCTCAGCTTGTCGCTAAGGGTTATCGACAAGTTCAAGGAGTTGACTACGATGAGACTTTCTCACCCGTAGCGATGCTAAAGTCTGTCCGAATCATGTTAGCAGTTGCCGCATTTTATGATTATGAAATCTGGCAAATGGACGTCAAAACGGCATTCCTTAATGGCTTCCTCAAGGAAGAACTGTATATGATGCAGCCGGAAGGTTTTGTCGATCCTAAAGATGCTAACAAGGTATGCAAGCTCCAGCGCTCCATCTATGGGCTGGTGCAAGCATCTCGGAGTTGGAACATTCGCTTTAATGAGGTGATTAAAGCGTTTGGGTTTGTACAGGTTTATGGAGAACCCTGTATTTACAAGAAAGTGAGTGGGAGCTCTATAGCATTTCTTATACTGTATGTGGATGACATGCTGATAATGGGAAATAATATAGAACTCTTGGAAAGTATCAAGGCCTACTTGAATAAGTGTTTTTCAATGAAGGACCTTGGAGAAGCTGCTTACATATTAGGTATTAAGATCTATAGAGATAGATCAAAACGCCTCATTGGTCTTTCACAAAGCACATACCTTGAAAAGATATTGAAGAAGTCCAATATGGATCAGTCCAAGAAGGGGTTCTTGCCTGTGTTGCAAGGTGTGAGATTGAGTACGACTCAATGCCCGACCACGGCAAAGGATAGAGAAGAGATGAGTGCCATCCCCTATGCTTCAGCCATAGGCTCTATC
This sequence comes from Hordeum marinum, assembly GCA_022496015.1. Taxonomy (NCBI): domain Eukaryota; kingdom Viridiplantae; phylum Streptophyta; class Magnoliopsida; order Poales; family Poaceae; genus Hordeum; species Hordeum marinum. The sequence continues at coordinate 449,278,537 of CM039676.1, forward strand.
ATGTATGCCATGCTGTGTACCAGACCTGATGTGAACCTTGCCATAAGTTTGGTAGGGAGGTACCAAAGTGATCCCGGAGCGGAACACTGGACAGCGGTCAAGAATATCCTGAAGTACCTGAAAAGGACAAAGGACATGTTTCTCGTTTATGGAGGTGCCGAAGAGCTCGTCGTAAAGGGTTACGTCGATGCTAGCTTCGACACAGATCCGGACGACTCCAAGTCGCAAACCGGATACGTGTATATTATGAATGGAGGGGCAGTGAGCTGGAGCAGCAGCAAGCAAAGCATCGTGGCAGCATCTACATGTGAAGCGGAGTACATAGCTGCTTCGGAAGCAGCAAAGGAGGGAGTCTGGATGAAGGAGTTCATCACCGACCTAGGAGTGATTCCGAATGCGTCGGGCCCGATGACTCTACTCTGTGACAACACTGGAGCTATTGCCCTTGCGAAGGAGCCCATGTTTCACAAGAAGACAAGACACATCAAGCGCCGCTTCAACTCCATCCGTGATTACATTCAGGAGGGAGACATAGATATTTGTAAAGTGCATACGGATCTGAATGTCGCAGATCCATTGACTAAACCTCTCTCACGAGCAAAACATGATCAACACCAGAATGCTATGGGTGTTCGATTCATCACAATGTAACTAGATTATTGACTCTAGTGCAAGTGGGAGACTGTTGGAAATATGCCCTAGAGGCAATAATAAAATGGTTATTATTGTATTTCCTAGTTCATGATAATTGTCTATTGTTCATGCTATAATTGTGTTAACCGGAAACCGTAATACATGTGTGAATACATAGACCACAACGTGTCCCTAGTGAGCCTCTAGTTGGCTAGCTCGTTGATCAATAGATGGTCTCGGTTTCATGACCATGGACATTGGATGTCGTTGATAACGGGATCACATCATTAGGAGAATGATGTGATGGACAAGACCCAATCCTAAGCATAGCACAAGATCGTGTAGTTCGTTTGCTAAAGCTTTTCAATGTCAAGTGTCATTTCCTTAGACCATGAGATTGTGTAACTCCCGGATACCGTAGGAATGCTTTGGGTGTGCCAAACGTCACAACGTAACTGGGTGGCTATAAAGGTACGCTACGGGTATCTCCGAAAGTGTCTGTTGGGTTGACACGAATCGAGACTGGGATTTGTCACTCCGTGCGACGGAGAGGTATCTCTGGGCCCACTCGGTAAGACATCATCATTATGAGCTCAATGTGACTAAGGAGTTAGTCACGGGATGATGTATTACGGAACGAGTAAAGAGACTTGCCGGTAACGAGATTGAACAAGGTATGGGGATACCGACGATCGAATCTCGGGCAAGTACCATACCGATAGACAAAGGGAATTGTATACGGGATTGATTGAATCCCTGACATCGTGGTTCATCCGATGAGATCATCGTGGAGTACGTGGGAGCCAACATGGGTATCCAGATCCCGCTGTTGGTTATTGGCCGGAGAGGTGTCTCGGTCATGTCTACGTGTCTCCCGAACCCGTAGGGTCTACACACTTAAGGTTCGATGACGCTAGGGTTATAGGAAAATAGTGTACGTGGTTACCGAAGGTTGTTCGGAGTCCCGGATGAGATTCCGGACGTCACGAGGAGTCCCGGAATGGTCCGGAGACGAAGATTGATATATAGGAAGTGAGGATTTGGTTACCGGATGTGTTCCGGGTGTCACCGGTAGTGTACCGGGACCACCGGAAGGGTTCCGGGGGTCCACCAAGTGGGCCCACCTGCCCCGGAAGGTTCCGTGGGCTAAGAGTGGGAGGGAGCCAGCCCCTAGGTGGGCTGGTGCGCCTCCCACCCCAGCCCAAGGCGTGGCAAAGGTGGAGGGGGGCAAACCCTAGGCTTAGATGGGCCTTAAGGCCCACCCTAGGGCGCCCCACCTCTCCCTTGCCCTAGCCGCCGGCCAGATGGCATCTGGTGGCTGCCGCCACCCCTAGGGTGGAACCCTAGGGCGCAGCCACCCCTCCTCCCTCTCTCCTATATATAGTGGAGGTATTTGGGGCTGCACAACACACGGTTCTCCCTCTCTCTCTGGTGCAGCCCTACCTCCTCCTCCCCTCGTTCTCCGTAGCGCTTAGCGAAGCTCTGTCGGAGTACCACACAGCTCCACCGCCACCACGCCGTCGTGCTGCCGGAGCTCTCCCTCAACCTCTCCTCCCTCCTTGCTGGATCAAGGCGTAGGAGACGTCACCGGGCTGCACGTGTGTTGAACGCGGAGGTGCCGTCCGTTCGGCACTTGATCGGATCTACCGCGATCTGAATCGCTGCGAGTACGACTCCATCAACCGCGTTCTAGCAACGCTTCCGCTTAGCGATCTTCAAAGGTATGAAGATGCAATCTCTCCCCTCTCGTTGCTGGTTTCTCCATAGATAGATCTTGGTGACACGTAGGAAAATTTTGATTTACTACTACGTCTCCCAACAGGGTGGTCCTGCTTCTTCTTGTGTTGTATGCTGGTACTTCATCATCGTCGTCATGTTCCATCTTTGGGTCACCGTACTTGTCGAAGTCATGCTCATTGGCGACTCCATCCATTCCGATGATCTTCCTTTTACCTCTCCTCACGACAACACGACTGGGCTTTGACGGGTCGGTAATGAAGAAGCATTGGTCCACATGGGAAGCCAGTACCCATGGCTCATTTTTCGCGGTGGCATTTGCGCCCGCGGTCTTGGATTTGGCTTCCGGTATAACCATGGTGGTGAAATGCCGGTCTTCTTCTAGGACGCTCTGGGCCCATCTGACACGGAACATCGGGACCTTCTCTCCAGCATAGCTCAGCTCCCAGATCTCCTCGATCCTTCAGTAGTATATGTCCTTGTCGTTACCGATGTAGGATTCCATCGTTACCCCGGAGTTCTGATAACCATCGCTCTTCATGTCCTTTCCCTCAGTGTAGAATGTGTAGCCGTTGATATCATACGCCTCATATGTCATAAGGTTGTGCTCGGCGCCCTGTGACAAGGCGAATATGAGTTGTTCTTCCGCGGAAGAATCCTCATGTAACGGGTACGACAGAAGCTTCTTCTTGAACCAACGCGTGAAACATGAGTTGTGCTCTTTGATTATATCTCCGTCCATCCTCTGTTGGCCTCGGTCATTGTACGTCTTCTCAATAAAGGTTTTGTGCTCTACCACCCAAAGATTGACCACGTCTATGTGTTGTAGCACGACTAGGTTTGCTCTTTCAAAGTCGGCGAGTCGACCCTCGAGGTTGACATGCATTTCGCGGCGACCCTCACGGTGACCCCATCCAGCGAGCCTGCCGAGGTGCCTGTTGACGGGCAGACCAACGGGGTTCTCGATGCCTAGATAATTCGTGCAGTAGGAGATGCACTCTTCGGTCAGAAAGCCCTTGGCTATGCTTCCCTCTGGACGTGACATGTTGCGAACGTATCCTTTGATGACACCATTCATCCTTTCGAACGGCATCATGCTGTGCAGGAACGTCGGCCCGAGTTGGATGATATCCTCTAGGATATGGACCAACAGATGCACCATAACATCGACGAATGCGGGCAGGAAGTACATCTCAAGCTTGCATAGTATCACCACGATCTCTTCCTGTAGCCTTCTGAGTTGCCTCATGCCAACCGACTTCCACGAGATGACGTAGAAAAAGTTGCATAGGCCAAATAGTGTTTCACGGACGTGCGCGTCCATGATCCCACGGATTGCAACTGGAAGTATCTGCATCATCAGCACGTGACAGTCGTCAGACTTCATCCCGCTGAACTTCTGCTTCGCTGAGTCTAGGTATCTGCTTATCTTCCCCGCGTAACCATAAGGAAGTTTTACTCCTACGAGGCAGGTGAAAAACTGATCGATCTCCTCCTGACTTAGAGTGAAGCACGCGGGAGGGAAGTCATTTCCGGTCTTCTTGGACTTTTTGCCTTTGCGACAACTTTCCGTGTCCTGCTTCGCCTCATCATCATCGTCATCATCATCATCATCATCATCATCATCATCATTATTAGCATGAAGCTCCTCCCTGATGCCAATTGATTTCAAGTCTGCCCTTGCTTTCGGCCCATCTTTGGTCCTCTCTGGCATGTTGAGCAGGGTACCAAGCAGACTCTTGCACACGTTCTTTGTGATATGCATGACATCAAGGCTATGAGGCACACGGAGGATCTTCTAGTACGGCAAGTCCGAGAAAACAGACCTCGTTTTCCATACCTTCAACAGCGGCTCTGGCGCCTTTCGCTTCTTTCCCGGCTCTGGCGCCTTTCCCGGCGGTGGGCACTCTTTCCAATTTTTCAACAGCTTGTCTATTTCCTAGCCGCTCCTCGTACGCGGGCGTCTTCGGGGTTCGGTTTCACCATCGAACAGATCCTTGCGTTTTCTCCATGAGTCATTATCGCGAAGCCACCTTCGATGTCCCATGAACACGGTTTTCGAAGACCCGGGATCTCTATCTAGCTGGCGATACGTTGTGTCATCCATGCACCTGACGCATCCAAAAAATTCGTGGACCACCTGCCCCGAGACATATCTGTAACCGAGATAGTCGTGCACCGTCGTGAGCAGTGCGACTCTCATAGGGAAATATTCTTTCTCTGTGGCGTCCCACGTATTGGCTGGCGTTTTCCACAGCGTGTCTAGCTCCTCTTTCAGCAGCCCCAGATACAGATTGATGTCGTTCCCTGGTTGTTTCGGCCCTTCAATTAGCATACTCATGTGAATGTACTTCCTCTTCATGCACAACCAGGGGGGAGGTTGTACATCCACACAAACAGAGGCCAGGTGCTATGTATGCTTCTCTGGCTGCCAAACGGATTGGCTCCATCGGTGCTCGCGCCCAGCACGATGTTCCTTGGATCGTTCCCAAATTCTGGGTGTTCAAAGTTCAACGCTTGCCACTGGCTCGCATCCTTAGGTTGACTCAGCATCTTGTCTTTTTTATTTATCTTCGGATCATTTGCGTCATCTTCTCGCTTCTTCTCCTCCCTATCCGCGTGCCAACGAAGGAGCTTTGCTACCTTAGGGTCCGCGAAATACCGCTGCAGACGAGGAGTGATCGGAAAGTACCACACCACTTTTCGAGGAGCTTTCTTCCTCTTCTTGTATCGAGTGACGCCACACACCGGACATATGGTAGACTCCGCGTGCTCGTCCCAATAAATGATGCAATTGTTCATGCACACATGGTATTTCACGTGCGGTAAATCGAGAGGACACACGATTTTCTTCGCCTCCTCAAAACTGGTCGGGCACTTGGTCCCCTTGGGAAGATGTTCTGCCAGAATGACATGTTCTCATCGAAGCATGCGTCGGTCATTTTGTGTTTTACCTTCATCTCCAGAGCCATGAGCGTTACTTTCAGGCGGGTATCCTAGGGCCTGCATCCTTCATACAATGGAGTAACCGCGTCTATCTCCAGTTGATCCAGCTTGGCTTTCTCTCGGGCGGCAGCTCTTGCGTTATCCGTCTGCTTGAGAAGCAGCTCTTGAATATGAGGGTCCTGCACCCAGCTCATCGATGGTCCATCGTCGTCTGCTCCGGCATCTTCATCTTCATGATCAAGCCCTTTGTCCGCTCCGGCATCTTCCTCATCATCATGTCCGACATCTTCTACATGATGACTGTGTACTGCATCTACTTTGTGATCATGTCCTGGAGATTCTTCATCTTCTCGCCCGCCCTCGCTGCAGTTGTCTTGCTCATGCCCTTCCTCATTTCTTGCCCGCCCCCCATGGACGACTTCATAATCATCTTCATCGCCTTGCCACCGATAGCCATCCATTTAACCACGCAAGAGCAGGTGGTCCCACACCTGTACGGAATCCGGGTCCATAAGGCTCCTCAGCTTGCATCTTCGACATGGACATCTTATCTCCGTCTTGTTCTTTCGAAGCATCTCGGCCTTCGTAGAGCTCAAAAACCTATTCACGATGCCTTCGGTCATCGTGCGAACCATGGTTGCCTGCGGGGTAGAGCAAAACGATATTTTTAGAACCAAGAAAAAGTTTGGCATGACTTTGCCTAAAAATAGGACCAAAAAGAATGCATAGTGCCAAATTCTCGCCGAAACGGAAATGAATCAAAATTCCGGCAAAATATTGGCAACTATCGCATTTCAAATACCGGTACCTGCAAACACAAACATATATGCAACACCACAAACATATGCAACACCACAAACATACATAGATCTAGCTAGGCCATAAAAAGTGCATGTGCACGTTGTTGGAGGGAGAAAAAAGTAGATCTACAACATAAAGAAAGCTTTCCCCTTACTTACCTATCAAAAAAAGGTAATTTAACCACTTAATTTGGATGAATATATGGTGCAAATGAGGTGAGGAGGCGGAGGCAGCCGAGACAAGCTTGGAGGAGGAGGTGGAGAGAATGAAGTGGGGAAGTGAGTGTGGTAGGTGGCTGTCCAAAATATCTAGCTGGTCCCAGGTTACTAATGGCGCACCACCTACAAATGCACCATTAGTAACCCTGGTTACTAATGGCGCACCACCTACAAATGCGCCATTAGTAACCCTGGTTACTAATGGCGCACAAGTTAGGTGGTGCGCCATTACTAGTTTTGCAAAAAAATAAAATAAAAAAATGTTAGTAGTGGCACACCGCGTGTGTGGTGCGCCATTACTAGTTTGAACTAGTGATGGCGCACTATACACTGGTGCGTCATTACTAGTTTGAACTAGTGTATAGTGCGCCATTACTAGTTATGAAAAAAAAGTAAAAAAAATTGTTAGTAGTGGCGCACCGGGTGAGTGGTGCACCATTACTAGTTATAACTAGTAATGGCGCACTGCGCCCTGGTGCGCCATTACTAGTTTTGGAAAAATAATAAAAAAGAAAGTTTGTTACTAGTGGCGCACCATGGGTGTGGTGCGCCATTAGTGTCCATCACACTAATGGCATACCAACACATGGTGCGCCACTGCTATATAGTAGTGGCGCACCACATGTGTGGTGCGCCATTAATGTCCATATTATCTATAGCCCTTTTCCTAGTAGTGTACGAAACTACACGCTTGGAGGCCCAACACGAGTCTACAAGAAGAAGGTTGTGCAGTAGACATCAAGCCGCGCCTTGTGGACTTGTGACCCGCTGGTGCAGCCCCCTGGTGTGTACTCAGTGCCAGATATTCTTAAATATTCCAGAAACAATCATACTAGATTTTTAGGGTATTTGAAGAACTTTTATTTTCAGGTCATTTTTCTATTGCATGGAAAACTCAGAGCAGAAAAATAATAATAGCATTTTTACTTTATTTACTCTAATGAACAAAAAATAAGAGTTTGGTGGAGATCGTTTTACTTTCTAGATTCATCCATCTCGTGCTCGTCAAAAGGAATTCATTAACAAGGTTGATCAAGTCTTATTAACAAACTTCTTTTGAGTAACATGAAACCGGAGAATTTTTGAATAACACTAAGTTACCTCAAAGGGGATATGCATATCCCCAACTATAAGTATATCATATTTCTTTTTGGCAGTAGGGAAAGGCAATCCAAAATCTCCAATATTAATCATTGAATTTTTTTTCAATGGAGTTGATACTATGAACTTGAAATTGTTTCTTAGGAAAGTGTACCATATGCTTATTACCATTAACATGAAAAGTGAAATTGCCCTTGTCGTAATCAATAACAGCCCCAGTAGTATTCAAAAAGGGTCTACCAAGGATGATCAACATACTATCGTCCTCAGGAATATCAAGAATAACAAAGTCTGTTAGGATAGTAACATTTGCAACTATGACTTGCACATCCTCACAAATAACGATGGGTAAAGCAGTTGATTGATCAGCCATTTGCAAACAGATTTCAGTAGGTGTCAACTTATTCAAATAAAGTCTAGAATACAAAGAGAAAGGCATAACACTAACACCAGATCCAAGGTCACATAAAGCAGTTTTAACATAGTTTCTAGTAATAAAGCATGGTATAGTAGGTACTCCGAGATCTCCTAGTTTCTTAAGTATTCCACCCTTAAATGGATAATTACCAAGCATGGTGGATATCTCAGCTTCCGGTATCTTTCCTTTATTAGTCACAATATATTTCATATACTTAGGATAAGGAGACACTTTCAGAGTATCAGTCAAGCGCATACACAAAAAGACAAGTCTAAGCATTTCAACAAAGCGCTCAAAATCCTCATCATCATTTTTCTTGGATGGTTTAGGAGGAAAGAGCATGGGTTTCTGAACCCATGGTTCTCTTTCTTTACCATGCTTCCTAGAAACAAAGTCTCTTTTATCATATCTTTTATTCTTAGGTTATGGGTTTTCAAGATCAATAGCAGGTTCGGTCTCCACATCATTATCATTACTAGGTTGAGCATCAACATGAACATCATCATCAATATTATCACTACGCTCATGTTCATTACTAGATTGTGTCTCAGCATCAAAAATAGAATTATCATTTGGGTTTTCATGTCTATCTATAACAGATTCAATCGCAGCATGCAAAGTGTTATCGTCATTCTTTTTCCTTTTATTACTGGAATGACTAGGTGCATCAGTATTAATTCTTTGAGAATCTTGCTCAATTATCTTAGGATGGCCCTCAGGATACAAAGGTTCTTGAGTGAGTCTACCACCTCTAGTCACAATTCTAACAGAATGGTCATTGTTCTTACTATTCATCTCATTAAGCACATCATTTTGTGCCTTAAGTACTTGTTCTACTTGAGTAGTTACCATGGAAGCATGTTTACTAATAAGCTTAAGATAATTAATAGTTCTACTCACATAATCACCTAAGCGATCAAGCATGTAAGCATTATGTTTCAATTGTCTACTAACATAATCAGTAAATTTTTATTCCTTAATAACAAAGTTATCAAACTCACCCAAGCATTGGCTGGTAGACTTATTATAAGGAATATCACCTTCATCAAATATAGTTAACAAGACCATGTAGTTCTTCAATAGGTGGTAGATTCTTAACATCTTCAGCTTTAATACCTTTTCTTTCATAGATTTCTTTGCCTCTTGCATATCTTCAAGACTGAGAAAAAGAATACCTCTTTTCTTCGGTGTTGGCTTCGGAGGTGGTTAGGGAATAGTCCAATCATTATCATTTCTCAATATATTATTCAATAGTAGCTCAGCTTGTTCAACGATTTGTCCCCTGAAAACACAACCATCACAACTATCTAGGTGGTCCCTAGAAGCATCGGTTAGTCCATTATAAAAGATATCAAGTATTTCATTTTTCTTGAGAGGTTGATTAGGCAAAGCATTAAGTAGTTGGAGAAGCCTCCGCCAAGCTTGTGGGAGACTCTCTTCTTCAATTTGCACAAAGTTAAATATTTCCTGCAGGGCAGCTTGTTTCTCATGGGGAGGAAAATATTTTTCAGAGATGTTATATATCATAACCCGGGGACTATGCGCACAACCAGGAGCAAGAGAATTAAACCATATCTTAGCATCACCCTTTAATGAGAAAGGAAACAACTTAAGAATATAGTAATAACGAATTTTTTCCTCATGAGTAAATAGGGTGGCTATATCATTCAATTTAGTAAGATGTGCCACAATAGTTTTAGAGCCATAACCATGGAAGGGATCAGATTCAACCAAACTAATTAACTCAGGATCGAAAGACAATTCGTAATCCTTATCAGTAACAAAGATAGGTGAAGTAGCAAACTAAGGATCATATTGCATTCTAGCATTCAACTATTTTTCCCTCCACATGCATAACAGTTTCTTAAGATCATCTCTATCCATACAAGAAAGAAAGTCCCTAGCTACTTCTCCTTCCATAACGTAACCCTTAGATATATTAGGCAATTCATATCTACGAGAGCTAGCTCTAGCAGGTGTCTCATAGTGTTGAGTTTCTATAATTTCATCAGTTTTAGAAGTATCATATGTTTCAGCACTGAATCTAGCAATTTTTTCATCAAGAAATTCACCTAGTGGCACAGTATTATCAAGCAAAGTATTATCATAAGCATCATGCATAGCAGAACATGCATCATCAATTACTTGCGACATATCAGAATCGATAGCAGGTGGTGGTGTCGCAAATTTACTTATAGCAGAAGGTGAATCAAGTGTAGAGCTAGATGGCAGTTCCTTACCTCCCCTCGTAGTAGAGGGATAGATTTTGGTTTTTGGGTCTTTTAGATTCTTCATAGTGATCAACAGATATAAATCCCAAGTGACTCAGAGAATAGAGCTATGTAATGACCCACAAGTATAGGGGATCTATCGTAGTCCTTTCGATAAGTAAGAGTGTTGAACCCAACGAGGAGTAAAAAGGAAATGACAAGCGGTTTTCAGTAAGGTATTCTCTGCAAGCATTGAAATTATCGGTAACAGATAGTTTTGTGATAAGATAATTGGTAACAAAACGAGTAACAAGTAACAAGTGTAGCAAAGGTGCAGCAAGGTATCCCAATCCTTTTTGTAGCAAAGGACAGGCCTGTACAAACTCTTATATGAAGTGAAGCGCTCCCGAGGACACATGGGAATTTCCGTCAAGCTAGTTTTCATCATGCTCATTTGATTCGCGTTCGTTACTTTTAGATATGTGGGTGGACCGGTGCTTGGGTGCTTCCCTTACTTGGACAAACCTCCCACTTATGACTAACCTCTCTTGTAAGCATCTGCAACTACAAAAGAAGAATTAAGATAAATCTAACCATAGCATGAAACATATGGATCCAAATCAGACCCTTACGAAGGAACGCATAAACTAGGGTTTAAGCTTTTGTCACTCTAGCAACCCATCATCTACTTATTACTTCCCAATGCCTTCCCCTAGGCCCAAATAATGGTGTGTTATGTATTCGACGTTCACATAACACCACTATAGGAGAGACAACATACATCTGATTAAAATATCGAACAGATACCAAATTCACATGATTACTTACGACAACACTTATCCCATGTCCTCAGGAACAAATGTAACTACTCACAAAGCTTGTTCATGTTCATAATCAGAGGAGTATTAATTATCATAAAGGATATGAACATATGATTTTCCACCAAGTAAACCAACTAGCATCAACTACAAGGAGTAATCAACACTACTAGCAACCCACACGCAACAATCTGAGGTTTGAGACAAAGATCGGATACAAGAGATGAACTAGGGTTTGGAGATGACATGGTGCTAATGAAGATGTAGATGAAGATTGACCCCCTCTCATTGAGAGGATTATTGGTGATGATGATGGCTTCGATTTCCCCCTCCGAGAGGGAAGTTTCCCAATAGAACAGCTCCGCCGGAGCTCTAGATTGGTTCTGCTCAAGTTACGCCTCGATACGGCGGCGCTTCATCCTGAAAGCTCTCTTATGATTATTTTTTAGAAGTCAAAAACCTTCATATAGTAGAAGATGAGCATCGCGGACCTGCCAGGTGGGTCACAAGCCACCTAGGCACGGCTAGGGGGGTGGTCACGCCTGGCAGGCTTGTGACCTCCTGGTGGGCCCCCTCTGGTACTTGTTTCACCCAATATTTTTCATATATTCCAAAAATATTCTCCATAAATTTTCAGGACTTTTGGAGTTGTGCAGGATAGGTCTCTCAGATTTTCTCCTTTCTCAGTCCAGAATTCCAACTGCCTGCATTCTCCCTCTTCATGTAAACCTTGTAAAATAAGAGAAAACGACATAAATATTGGACCATAACGTGTACTATCAGCCCATAATGCAATAAATATCAATATAAAAGCATGATGCAAAATGGACGTATCAACTCCCCCAAGCCTAGACCTCACTTGTCCTCAAGCGAAAGCCGAGATCGATAAATATGTCCACAAGTTTAGAGATAGAGGCGTCGATAAAATGAAATACGGTCATGAGGGCATCATGATCATCTATATAACAACAATACTTATTGATATATAATTTCTTATGCTGGATTAACAATTAATTCACAAGGCAAAAGTATGAACCAAGAACTCTATTGACAACTAACAAAATGTGCTCTCAGTCATTGAAGCAATTTGCAATTTCTCATAACATCGGAGAGAGTCAATATAAGAGCTTGTAAATCAAATCCACATACTCAATCATCTTTTAGTCTTTCACAATTGCTAACACTCAGGCGTTACTCATGAGACCAAAGCTTCAATTGGACACAGAGAAAGATAGGGGCTTATTGTTTTGCCTCCCAACTAATTACCTCAAGGGTGATGTCAACAATAATAACTCATGATCACCCACCTCTGAGTGGATATATGTGCTTAGATCATTCCCCAACAAATAATGCTTGCCAAGTGAAAAAGGCAAAATATAGGAAGTGGTGAAGATCACCATGACTCTTGCATAAAGGTAAGTACTTATAAAGTAAACGTAACAAATTGGCCCTTCACAGAGGGAAGTAGAGGTTATCATGCGCTTTTTGTTTTTATATGTGCAAACCCTTAATGCAAAGGAACGACGCGTTGTATTCCCCTTTGTGATAGCAACCTTTATTATGCAGTCCGTCGCTTTTATTTCTTTACTATCACAAGTTCGTACAACACTTATTTTCCTTTAAAATAAAAGATCATACATATTTAGGAGCAATTCTTATTGCTTTTTGCACCGATGACAACTTACTTGAAGGATCTTACTCAATCCGTAGGTAGGTATGGTGGACTCTCATGGAAAAACTGGGTTGAGGGTATATGGATGCACAAGTAGTATCTCTAGTTGGTGCGGAAGTTTTGGCTAATATGAGGTGGAAGGAAGCGCCACATGTTGGAGGATCTGTTCGGAAATAAGCAAACATAACCCATTATCTTGTCTTCCTTGTCCAACATCAACTTCTTAGCATATAATATTTTAATGAGTGCTCACAATCATAAAAGATGTCCAAGATAATATATTTATATGTGACCCACTCTTTGTTTATTACTTCCTTTTAAATGCCCAATGACCAATCGTTATGTTTGTCAAGTCCCAACAAATTTCAACCAACACACTTCTTATATGTGAAGTCATCACTCCCCATCAGATCGTCATATATACTCTTTGTTTTTATTGTATTCTTCTTTTATCTATAATTTATTTTTCTCAAGATCATAGCGAGCAAGCAACACGCTCACATCAAAACTACTATTTATTATATAACTCTGAGACTCGCTTACGTAAGGGGAACAAACAGCAAAAACTCAAAGCTAGATCATACTAAAATTTTATTCTACTAGAACAAGATATAACCAAAAGGATCGAACTAAGAAAAACAAGAAAAGGAAAAGGTGTGATGGTGATACGATACCGGGGTACCTCCTCCAAGCTAGGCGCAAGCCAAGGGGAGTGCACATACCCATGTGTTTAGATGTTCCTTCTTCGGAGGTGATGGTGGTGGAGTTGTTGATGAAGTTGGAAGCTTGTCCTCCGTCTTCCAAGCCATAGGCTCACCATTGAAAAAGATGAACGAGTCTCTGGAATCCGCAAATATGCAGCCAAACTCATTCTCTTAAATTTGTATTAATACTCACAATTTTGGTTTTGTAGGTCATAGATGTGGGCTTGGAGATGCTCGATTTTCTCGTAAAGCTTGAAGATGTGCTCCCCGATGTTCTTGGTGTCCAGCTTGTGTTTATTGTTAAACTCCGAGATCATCACATGATTGGCATTGACTCCATGTTCTAGCATCCCTTGGCACTTGAAAACTTGATGCTCCATTTCTTTGAGCCTTGTTTCCATGCTTCCGGTCTTCTTTGCCCTTCAACATCACGGATGGGAAGCACCCCCTCATGCATCTCAATGGTTTGAGGGTGTCGCAACACCTCCGCAAGATAGGGGTTGATGACCTTCTCGAATAACTTGTCCTTTGGAGCACTTCGGAATGTCATGGCGATCTAAAACTGTCAGAGGAACAACAACAAAAACAAAGGATTTTTCCATGGAACGGTGTTCAAAACCCTTGGGAAATTATATAATGAATTTTTACCGACCCAAAGGAGTATACCACAAGAAAATGGAGTCTGAACGGTGCATGAGGTGGTCACAAGCCACCTAGGCGTGGCCAGGGGGTGGTCGCGCCTGGCAGTCTTGTCACCTCCTCATGCATCTTTTGGACTACTTCAAATTTTCCTAATTTATTAAATATTCCAAAACCAAGAAAAATTGCTATTGGGAACGTTTTGGAGTCAGTTTGCTTACCGTACGACATACCTATTCCTTTTCGGATTCTAAAACGTTCTGGTAGGTCTCCCTAATATACTCCTCCGGAGTTATGGTATTGATAATATTGGTTTCAACATTTATGGGAGTACCTGAGATATAATGTTTGATTCTTTTCCCGTTTACCATCTTGGGATTTGTGCCTTCGGCGTTGTTGATCTTGATGGCACCGGAATGATATACTTCCTTGACATTGTAGGGCCCTTCCCATTTAGAGAGAAGTTTTCCTACAAAAAATCTTAAATGAGAATTGTATAGCAAAACATGGTCACCTACATTGAATTCACGCTTCTGTATCCCTTTATCATGCCATCTCTTAACCTTATCTTTAAACAACTTGGCATTCTCATAGGCCTGGGTTATCCATTCATCAAGTGAGCTAATGTCAAATAACTTCTTCTCACGAGCAAGTTTTAAATCATAATTAAGCTCTTTGATTGCCCAATAAGCTTTATGCTCTAGTTCTAGAGGTAAGTGACATGCTTTACCATAAACCATTTTATACGGAGACATACCCATAGGGTTTTTGTAAGCAGTTCTATAAGCCCGTAATGCATCGTCAAGTTTCTAAGACTAATTATTTCTATATCTATTAACAGTCTTTTGCAAGATCAATTTAATTTCTCTATTGCTTAATTCTACTTCACCACTAGACTGAGGATGATAAGAGGATGCAATTCTATGCATAATGTCATACTTAGCAAGCAATTTACGGAAGGCACCATGAATAAAGTGTGAACCACCATCAGTCATTAAATATATAGGGACTCCAAATCTAGGGAAAATAACTTCTTTCAGCATTTTAATAGAGGTGTTATGATCAGCACCACTAGTTGGAATAGCTTCTACCCACTTAGTAACATAATCAACAGCAACTATAATATTAGTATACCAGTTGGACATTGGAAAAGGTCCCATATAATCAAAACCCCAAACATTAAATGATTCAATAACAAGAGAGTAATTCATAGGCATTTCCTAATGTCTATAATATTGCCAATTCTTTGACATTCATCACATGACAAAAAATCTTACGAGCATCCTTGAAGAGAGTAGGCCAATAAAACCCACATTGTAATACCTTGTGTGTAGTTTTATCTCAAGCGTGGTGTCCTCCGTAGGCCTCGGGATGTGACTTGTATAGAATTTGTTCATGTTCATGCTCAGGTACACAACGTCTAATAACACCATATACTCCTTCTTTATAAAGGTGTGGACCACCCCAAAAGTA
This sequence comes from Hordeum marinum, assembly GCA_022496015.1. NCBI lineage: Eukaryota > Viridiplantae > Streptophyta > Magnoliopsida > Poales > Poaceae > Hordeum > Hordeum marinum. Next base: position 449,293,907 of record CM039676.1, read on the forward strand.
ATGTCTTAAATCATAGAAGAACTTTTCCTTTTGTTGGTATGTGAAACTAGGCGGTATAAATTTAGCAACAATGTAATTAGCATAATCAGCATACCAAGGAGCATTACGCGAAGCATTTATGATAGCTAATTGTTCATCAGGAAAGCTGTCATCAGTAGGTAGTGGGTCATCAAGTACATTTTCTAACCTAGACAAGGTGTCCGCTACGGGGTTATCAACATCGTTTCTGTCAACAATATGCAAATCAAATTCTTGTAGCAGAAGAACCCATCTGATAAGTCTAGGTTTAGCATCTTTCTTTTCCATAAGATATTTAATAGCAACATGATCAGTGTGAATGGTTACTTTGGAATCAACAATATAAGGTTTGAACTTATCACAAGCAAACACAGCTGCTAAAAAAATCCTTTTTAGTGGTAGCATAGTTTCTTTGTGCATTGTCTAGAGTTTTACTAGCATAATGGATTACATTTAATTTCTTATCAACTCTTTGTCCTAGAACAACACCAACGTCATAATCACTAGCAACACACATAATTCCAAAGGGTAGGTTCCAATCAGGTGGTTGAACAACAGGTGCAGAAATCAAGGAAGTCTTAAGATTTTCAAATGCTTCTGCACAATCATCATCAAAAAAGATTGGAACATCTTTTTGCAAAATATTAGTGAGAGGCTTAGAAATCTTAGAGAAATCTTTAATAAACCTCCTATAGAAACCAGCATGACCAAGGAAACTTCTTATACCTCTGATATCCGTAGGACACGACATTTTTTCAATAGCATCAACTTTGGCTTTGTCAACTTCAATACCTCTTTCGGAGAATTTGTGTCCCAAGACAATACCTTCATTCACTACAAAGTGGCACTGCTCCCAATTCAAGACAAGATTAGTTTCTTTGCATGTCTGCAAAACACAATCAAGGTTGGTCAAACAATCATCAAAAGAAGTTCCATAAAATAAAAAATCATCCATGAAAACCTCAACAATACTTTCACAAAAATCAGAGAATATAGCAGTCATATATCTTTCAAAGGTAGCAGGCGCATTGCATAAACCAAAAGGCATACGTCTATAAGCAAAGGTACCAAAAGGGCAAGTAAAAGTGGTCTTCTCTTGGTCCTCTTTTGACACAGGTATTTGAGAGAAGCCAGGATAATCGTCTAGAAAGCAAAAAATGTGTGTGTTTGGATAATCAAAAAAAGGTAGGGGGTAATGATCTTTCCTATTATATTTATTTAATTTCCTAAAATCAATTACCATTCTATACCTTGTAACAATTCTTTGCGGGATCAATTCATTTTTATCATTAGGAACTACGATAATACCTCCTTTCTCAGGAACACAATGAACAGGACTAACCCATCTACTATCAGCAATAGGATAAATAATACCTGCCTCGCAAAGCTTTAATATTCCATTTCTTACCACTTCTTTCATTTTACGATTTAACCGTCATTGGTGATCAACAACTAGTTTAGCATCGGGCTCCATATTAATTTTATGGTGACATAGAGTGGGACTAATGCCCTTAAGATCATCAAGATTATATCCAATAGCAGCACAGTGCTTCCTTTGAGTTTTCAATAATCTCTTTTCTTCATGCTCTAAAAGGTTAGTAGTAATAATAACAGGATATATGTTCTTTTCATCAAGATAAGCATATTTCAGAGTATCCGGTAATTGTTTAAGCTCAAACACGGGATCACCCTTGCGTGGATGAGGATCCCCAGGTATTTAAACATGCAAGTTATGTTTCAAAATAGGGTGAGTATCAAACAAAATATTATCTATTTCATTCCTTTCATTCATATGCATATCGTTTTCATGGTCTAGTAAATATTGTTCTAAGGGATCAGTAGGAGGCACTGCAATAGAAGCAAGACTAATAATTTCATCCTTACTAGGCAATTCTTTATCATGGGGTTGTCTACGAAATTTAGAGAAGTTAAACTCATGAGACATGTCCCCAAAACTTACAATAACAGTTTCCTTCTCACAATCTATCCTGGCATTAACATTACTCAAGAAAGGTCTACCAAATATAATGGGACAAAAATCATCTTGTTGGGAACCAAGGACAAGAAAATCAGTAGGATATTTTATTTTCCCACACAAGACTTCAACATCTCTAACAAGCCCAACTGGTGCTATAGTATCGATATTAGCAAGCTTGATTGTAACATCAATTTCCTCTAACATAGTTGGTGCAATATCATTCATAATTTCTTTATATAAGGTAAAGGAAATTGCGCTCACACTAGCACCCACATCACATAAGCCATGATAACAATGATCTCCTATTTTAATAGAAACAACAGGCATGCCAACAATAGGTCTATGTCTATCTTTGGCATCAGGTCTAGCAATTCTAGGAGCTTCATCACAGAATTGAATAACATGCCCATCAATATTATCAACCAAGAGATCTTTAACCATAGCAATACTAGGCTCAACTTTAATTTGTTCAGGAGGTGTAGGTGTTCTAACATAGCTCTTATGAACCATAGTTGAAGCTCTAGCATGTTCCTTTATTCTAACAAGGAAAGGTGGTTTCTCAATATAAGCAGCAGGAATAACAAGATAAACATTATAAGTAATAGTTTCTTCTTCAACTTTAATAGGTTCGACTACTTTCACTTCAATGGGAGGATGATATTTAAAACACTTCTCCATAGGGAGATCAACATGAGCAGAAAAATATTCACAAAAAGAAGCTACTACCTCAGAGTCAAATCCATATTTAGTGCTAAATTCACGAAAGCATCGGTGTCTACAAAGGATTTAACACAATCAAACTTAAGGTTTATACCTGACTTCTTACCTTCATCGAGTTTCCAATGTTCAAAGTTGTGTTTAATTCTTTCCAATAAATCCCATTTGAAGTCAATATCTTTCTTCATATCGGAACCAGTACAAGAAGTATCGAGCATGGATTGATCATTACGAGAAAGCCGAGCATAAATATTCTGAATAATAATTTCTCTTGGGAGCTCGTGATTGGGACATGAATATAACATTGACTTCAGCCTCCCCCGATCTTGAGAGATTCTTTATCCTTCACGAGGCCAAAAATTATAGATATAATTCCGATCATGATGAACTAAATGCATAGGATAGAACTTCTGATGAAATTTCATTTTCAATCGGTTGTAGCTCCATGGTCCAATATCATCACATAGCCTATACCATGTCATGCCTTCTCCTTCAAAGGTAATGGGAAGACGTTCTTATTTACATGATCCTCGGGCAGACCTACAAGCTTAAATAACCCACAAATTTCATCCACATAGATTAGATGCAAATCAGGATGTACTGTTCCATCTCCTGCATAAGGATTAGTCAGTAGTTTCTCTATCATGACCGAAGGAATTTCATAATAAATATTTTCAGTAGGTTCAGTAGGTTGAGGGGCAACTCTTTGTGCTTTTGGTCAAGGTGAAGATACCCCGAACAGACCCCTCAAAGTATTACTTCCCGTAGTAACAAGTGACAATAAATTTCAGAACACTATATAGATTTTTCCTTACCAGATTCCACTTACCAAAGGCGCTTCACTTCCCGGCAATGAGGAGCTTCACTTACCAAAGGGGATCTATCGTAGTCCTTTCGATAAGTAAGACTGTCGAACCCAACGAGGAGCAGAAGGAAATGACAAGCAATTTTTAGTAAGGTATTCTCTGCAAGCACAGAAATTATCGGTAATAGATAGTTTTGTGATAAGATAATTGGTAATGAGTAACAAGTAACAAGTGCAGCAAAGGTTCAGCAAGGTAGCCCAATCCTTTTTGTAGAAAAGGACAGGCCTGGACAAACTCTTATATAAAGTGAAGCGCTCCCGAGGACACATGGGAATTTTCATCAAGCTAGTTTTCATCATGCACATTTGATTCACATTCGTTACTTTGATAATTTGATATGTGGGTAGACCGGTGCTTGGGTGATGCACTTACTTGGACAAACCTCCCACTTATGATTAACCTCTCTCACAAGTATCTGCAACTACGAAAGAAGAATTAAGATAAATCTAACCATAGAATGAAACATATGGATCCAAATCAGCCCCTTACGAAGCAATGCATAAACTAGGGTTTAAGATTCTGTCACTCTAGCAACCCATCATCTACTTATTACTTCCAAATGCCTTCCCCTAGGCCCAAATAATGGTGAAGTGTTATGTAGTCGACGTTCACATAAAACCACTAGAGAAGAGACAACATATATCTCATAAAAATATCGAACGAATACCAAATTCACATGATTACTGATTACAAGACTTATCCCATGTCCTCATGAACAAACATAAATACTCACAAAACATGTTCATGTTCATAATCAAAGGAGTATTAATAATCATAAAGGATCTCAGCATATGATCTTCACCCAAGTAAACCAACTAGCATCAACTACAAGGAGTAATCAACACTACTAGCAACCCATAGGTACCAATCTGAGGTTTGAGACAAATATCGGATACAAGAGATGAAATAGGGTTTGGAGAGGAGATGGTGTTGATGAATATGTTGATGGATATTGACCCTCTCTCAATGGGAGGATCGTTAGTGATGACAATGGCTTCGATTTACCCCTCTGGGAGGGAACTTTCCCCGGCAGAAGAGCTCCGCCGGAGCTCTAGATTGGTTGTGATCAAGTTCCGCCTCAAGACTATGTCACTTCATCCCAAAAGCTCTATTTTGAAATTTTTTTCAGGTCAAATCCCTTCATATATCAGAAGATGGGTGTCAGGGACCTGCCAGCTGGGTCACAAGGCACCTAGGCGCTGCCAAGGGGTGGCCGCGCTTGGCAGGCTTGTGACCTCCTGGTGGGCCCCCTCTGGTATTTGATTCTCCCAATATTTTTTATACATTGTAAAACAATTCCCATAACTTTTCAGGGCTTTTGGAGTTCTGCAGGATAGCTCTCTCAGATTTGCTCCTCCCCTAGTCCAGAATTCCAGCTGTCGGCATTCTCCCTCTTCATGTAAACCTTGTAAAATAAGAGAAAAAAGACATAAGTTTTGTACCATAACATTCAATAACAGCCCATAATGCAATAAATATCAATATAAAAGCATGATGCAAAATGGACGTATCACTATGCTCCCCGGCAACAGTGCCAGAACAAGGTCTTGATAACCGACAAGTATAGGGGATCGCAACAGTTTTCGAGTGTAGAGTATTCAAGAAAAAATTATTGATTCGATACAGGGGGAGCCAAACAATATTCTCGAGTATTAGCAGCTGAGTTATCAATTCAACCACACCTGAAAGACTTAATATCTGCAACAATGTATTTAGTAGCATAGTAGTATGGAAGTAACGGTAATGAAGGAAAAAGTGAGAGTAGCAGTTTTGTAGTGATTGTAACAGTAGCATCGTAAAAGTAACTTAGCAAGGATCAATATGTGGAAATCTCATAGGCAATGGATCAGTGATGGATAATGATGTTAGATGGCATTCATCATGCAACAGTCATAACATATGGTGACAGAGAACTAGCTCCAATTCATCAATGTAATGTAGGCATGTATTCCATATATTGTCATACGTGCTTATGGAAAAGAACTTGCATGACATCTTTTGTCCTACTCTCCCATGGAAGAGGGGTCCTAATGGAAACTAAGGGATATTAAGGCCTCCTTTTAACAGAGAACCGGACCAAAGCATTAGCACTTAGTGAATACATGAACTCCTCAAACTACGGTAATCATCGAAAAGAATCCCATTTATTGTCACCCTGGGGGATGCGGATCATATATTGTAATAGGTGTCTACAACTTGCAAGATAGGATCAAGAACACATATATATTCATGAAAATATAATAGGTTCAGATCTGAAATCATGGCACTCAGGCCCTAATGACAAGCATTAAGCATAGCAAATTCATAGCAACATCAATCTGAGAACATAGTGCATACTAGGGATCAAACCCTTACAAAACTAACTCAATTACATGATAAATCTCATCCAACCCATCACCGTCTAGCAAGACAACGAGGGGATTACTCACGAACAGCGGAGACCATCATGGAATTGGTGATGACGATGGCATCGATGTCCCCTCTCCAGAGCCCAAAACGGACTCCAGATCTGGCCTCCCAAGGAAGATTAGGAGGTGGTGGCAGCTCCATATCGTGAAACGTGATGAAATCTTCTTTTTGATTTTTTGCTCCCCGAATAGGAATATATAGAGTTGGAATCGACGTCGGTGGAGCTCTAGGGGGCCCACAAGCCTGCTAGGCACGACGAAGGGTGTGACCGCGCCCCCTGGCGTGTGGCCCGTGGGTGGCCCCCTCCGGTTGATTCTTTCGCCAATATTTTTTATGAATTCCAAAAATAATCTTCATAAATTTTCAGGTCAATTCGAGAACTTTATTTTGTGCAAAAAAATAACACCAAGGCAATTCTGCTGAAAACAACGTCAGTCCGAGTTAGTTCCATTCAAATCATGCAAATTAGAGTCCAAAACAAGGGCAAACAAGTTTGGAAAAGTGGATATGATCGAGACGTATCAACATTGTGTGCGTGAGCATAAACAAGAACAAATCCTATGGAAATGTCACTCTGAAGCCTATTGAGGACATCATGAGGGAGATAGAACTGTTCACAAGGTATTGCAAGATGGTTTCTATTGGCCTACTCTCTTCAAGGATGCCCGTGAGTTTGTCTTGTCTTTTAATGAATGTCAAAAAATTGGTAATATCGGTAAGCGCGAAGAAATTCCTGTGAATTATTCACTTGTTGTTGAACCATTTGATGTTTGGGGTTTTGACTATATGGGACCTTTTCCTTCCTCCAATGGGTATACTCATATTTTTGTTGCTGCTGATTATGTTACTAAGTGGGTAGAAGCTATTCAACTAGTAGTGTTGATCATAACATCTCCATTAAAATTCTTAAAGAAGTTATTTTCCTCAGGTTTGGAGTCCCTAGATATTTAATGGTGCTTTTCGTAAAATGCTTTCTAAATATGATGTTAACCATAGAATTGTATCACCCTACCATCCTCAATCTAGTGGTCAAGTTGAATGTAGCAATAGAGAAATAAAAATAATATTAAAAGAGATTCTCAATAGATCCCTAAAGAATTGGTCTAAGAAACTAGATGATGCACTTTGGTCCTATAGAATAGCTTATAAAAATCCTATGGGTATGTCTCCATACAAAATGGTATATGGCGAAGCTTGTCATTTGCCTCTAGAGTCGAGCATAAATAATTTTGGGCAATTAAAGAACTCAAATATGACTTCAAACTTGCCGGTAAAAAGAGGTTATTTGATATTAGCTCACTAGATGAATGGAGAACCAATGCTTATGAAAATGACGAACTATTCAAAGAAAACGTTAAAACATGGCATGACAAAGGATCCAAAAGCGGGAATTAAAATTTGGAGAATATGTTCTTTTGTACAACTCGCATTTTAGATTTTTTTGCAGCAAAAATTCTTTCCTAATGGGAAGGACCATATGTTTCCGAAGAGTTTTATCGTTCTGGAGCTATCAAGATTAATAATGTCGAAGGTACTAACCTGTAGGTGGTCAACAGAAAAAGAATTAAATATTACTCCCTCCGTCCTAAAATAAGTGTCGCTGCTTTAGTACAAAATTTGTACTAACTTAGTACTAAATTTGCATCACTTATTTTTGGACAGAGGGACTATATCTCAGGTATGCCTATTAATTTTGAAAGCAATATTATTGTCGGGACCCCGATCCTAAGCCATATGAATCCAGCATGTAACATGTCACACCACTTGGCGGCCTCACGCATGGTGACCCATGGCTGCCGCCTTACCTTGGCTGGGACCGTTTGTGCCTTTTGGCTCACGGATATGAATATGTTGCTAGAATTCACATGCTAAAGAACCCGTGTCGACATGATTAGTTATAGACCCAAGTGGCACAACCGTACTGGGACAGGCATACGTAACCCAGCAATGCAGGTGTCAGTCATCAGCGTGTGTAGACGAGTCATAGCAAGCTACAAGGACTCCATTACGCCATGGGACATAAATGTCATCACTACACATAGACGAGTCGTAGTAGGCTATAGGGACTCCATTACACTGCAAGACATTTCACCAAAGGGACACACAGCAACAAAGAAGGATACACGTCGGTCAATCAATGTGTCCGGAGTAGTAGCAAGCTACCAAGGCTCGGTGCAAGCACAAAGAGACATTCTGCCATAAAGAAGGCTACTAAAGGCACACAACTAGGTGTTGAATCCCACACATATCAATGCATTTCAATCATACACGCACTATGCAGGATATGCATAGATACAACATGGCATCACAACAAAACTCTTCAACATAACATTTATTTAGGAGGCTTCGAGGAGCCAACATAGTATAATGGTACAAGCAGTAGAGGTCACTTGACCCAACATTCAGAACATACAAACACAACCGGAAGCTACATGTCTGAGTACAGACATCTACAAAAGCGTCTAGAAGAGTCTGAAAAGCTACAACGACCCTACCATAGGAGCTAGACTCCTGTCTAGGTTACTAAGTTGATCCATCGATGTCAACTTCAGAAGAAACATAACTGAACAACATCTATCTCTGCAAAAATGTAAATAAGCAACAGTGAGTATGAAGGTACTCAGCAAGTCTTACATCATCACTATCTACATATGTATCATCTATCAATGAACGGGATTGTGGGTTTTACTGAAGAATGCCAGCTTTGACCTTTGGCTATCCTATACTAGGACAGAGTATCCAACGTATCAGTACTCTCTCGTCTCCCTACCAGAGGGCACACACGAGTCCACATGTTCACCATATCAATACACCACTATGGATCCTCTCTCGTCTTCCTACGAGAAGCCATCCATAGCACTCACACTTATTTGGTGCATTTTAGAGTATCCACTTAAAGTTGTCTATGAACAATGCAAGTCTCCAAGTTGTCCATATCTGTGTATGCTGCTATTCAAATAGATAAATTACCCTATAGGGGTGTACTTCGTCACACATGCTCCCTCCACTTACTGCCATGTGCACGTAAAAAGGCACCTCGGCAACCTTCAAGCGGAAGCCTAGCAAGGGAGTCGCCCACAGACGTTAACCTTCGACGACTCTAGCCCAAGGCAGTTGCCTAACTGAGTTGGTCACCATAATCGAGAATCCGGCCGTGTTTCACGATTCACACTCAGAAGTTGTGTACAGGGCCCCAAGCCGGTCCCGGTTGGGTCGTTCAATTACTTCACAGGCCCAGCCACATGCTATCAATGTTTCGAACTAGTACAACTCCTGGGCAGAGAACAGGGTAGGTTAATAGGCGAAGAGCGCTCAAGTTATCGGAGCCCAATGTGTGCTAGTAGCTAGTCTTGGAACACAAACACGGAACTTAGTTCCTATGAGTGGCTTCAATGAGACAACCCACCATGTACTCCTACATGGCCTCTCATCGCTGCCTTTACCAAAAGAGGTTCAACACTTAACCCTCATAATCAGGACACATCCATTTCACTCCAGTTCATCACCCAGATGAATCAGACCTGACACAACTCTAAGCATAGCAAGCATAATAGGTTTATAGCACAACGTGGCTCAAGCATCTACCAGGTATGCTAGGTTGCTTGGTTTAGCTATTTATTGTGACAATGACAGGTCATGTAAAGAAGTGGGTTCATTTACCGCAACCCAAGTAGTAGTTGAATCGCGTTGTCCTAATGCATTGAAATGAGAGCAAAAGTGAGAGAGTGGGTTTGTATGGAATATGCTCAAGGGGGTTGCTTGCTTGTGGATCATAAGAACTCAGCTGTTCTTTGATGTCATCAATAACTACGTCTCGCAAGCCTATCGATAGGGACAAACAAGGTACAAATTAAGCATGGCAAATGCTTCACAATGATGCATGATAATGGCATGTCAATATGTTGCTGGTTTGAGCTAATTCATCTATCAACATGTTAAAGGAAGATGGTTTGAACCCAAGGTTCAAATTCAACTCCATATGTGAGGGTATATAATGTGTTTTGAACAAAATGTCCAAGTTCTCCTTTTTAGTTTGCTCTAACATGCATGAAATTGCCACCATCAGTTTCATTAGATTTTTCTAATAAATTTTCATATATAAATTATTTTCATCTGACTTACAGATTATTTTTTGTGATTTTTTGAAGTTTATATCATTTTATGGAATTTCCTGAATTATTTTAAATCTAGAAATTCATTAACTGCATCAGCATGACGTCATCATGACATCGTCTAGTCAAAGGTGCCTGGTCAGGTCAAATCTGACCTGTGGGGCCCTTGTGTCAGTCTTTATTTAACTAATTGCTTTTTTAAACTTAACCCGGGGTTATTTAGCATTTGCGCCCACCAGTCATTCGAACAGGGTGTGATTAGGCCCTAAACTAATTTACCCCTAATAGGGGCCACATTAACAGGTCGGGATTTGGTCGTCGGCGACCTCTAGCCATGGTGGAGGGCCATCGGAGGGCCACGGGAGCGGTGGCTGAGGGCTCCTAGGGGTTTCCCGCGCACGCGCGCATCCATTGGGGTAGACGGAGGGCTCGGGCCACCGGAGTTAAGGCTGGCATCAAGCTGAGCGGCGACCGGAGCTTGGACCAGCTCGGAAGCGGCACTATGGGGCGAGCACGATAGAGAGGAAAGAGGGGATCGGCGTAGAATCTCACAACAAACTCGACGAGCTGCTCGGCTTGCTCGGGGACGGCCTGAACGGAGCGAATTGACGAAGAATGGCTCCGTTGGTAGGCGACGATGGCGAGGATGGAGGCTGTCTCAGGTCGATTCCATCGGGGAGAGGGGGTTTGGCTCTTCTACGGGGCTATGGGGCACATCAGAGAGTCTCGGCGAGGTCAACGGTCACAAGGTTCACGGGGGCAAGGCCATGGCGGTCTCGGGACCGAGGGGAGGGAGGTGAGGAATGAGGGGAAGAGAAAGATTCGGACGACGCGTGAGAGCTCAGCACTGTTGTTGCGGTGGCAAGGGGCTCGCCAGGCAGGCAATTGTGTGCCAGCAGGCATAGCGCCGTGCACACATTCCCCTCTGCCTACTGGCGAGAGGTGGAAGATGACTTGCAATAGGCCAGCTAGGCCACTTCTCTCCTGGGCCAGGTAAGTGGACAGGTGAGGCTCTACCCTTTTTTCTTTTATTCTTTTCTATTTTTCTCACATTTGTTTTCGTTTGTTAAAATATCAAACCATTTATAGAAATCCTGAAAAATTGTTATGTGAGCTAGGTATAATTAACTAGTGCCACATAAAAAGTTTCAGAATTATTGAACTTATATTTTATATATAATAAATATAAATCCAATCCATTTACTGTTTGATTAATTCGAATGCCCAATATAAAATGTTTCTGTGTTTCAAAAATATTGATTGACATTTTCACATCATGCCAATAATTTATCACAACACGAGGGACATTTTCCTGGATCTGTTTGAAGCAATCTTTATAATGCTTATTCTGGCAAAAATGATTCCTGAGGCTTGATCAAATCCTCATTTCAATTTCATTCCAATTTAAACGCATGCATGAATGCATTGGAAATCATTAAGAAACTAGGGCTTTGACAACTCACCCCCACTAAACAAGAATCTCGTCCCGAGATTTAGTAGTCGGGAAGAGTGCAGGGTACTAGAGGTGAAGATGATCTTCGTGCTCCTAGGGTGCTTCATCCTCGGAATGGTGTGACCATTGAACCTTTAGAAACTTTATGTTGTGATGTCGAGTGTTGTGCTCGGCTTCATCAAGAATACACACAAGATATTCTCGATATGAGAGATCATCTTGAACATCAAGCGTTTCGTGGTCTACTTTGTGAATAGGATCCTTGAAGCAACGCCTGAGTTGAGAAACGTGGAACACATCATGAACTTTGGAAAGTTGCGGAGGTAGTTCCAATTGGTAGGCAACCTCTCCTCGTTTAGCGAGAATGCGAAAAGGACCAAAGTAACGAGGAGCCAATTTGCCTTTGATACCAAAACGATGGGTACCTTTCCGAGGTGAAACCCGAAGGTAAGCCTTCTCGTCAACTTCAAAACTTACTTCCTTATGATGTTGGTCATATTGGCTCTTCTGACGAGATTAGGCTGTTCTCAAATTTTCACGAATGATGCGAACGTGCTCTTTTGCATCCTGGATCATATCCGGTCCAAAGAATTGTCTTTCACCGGTTTCTGACCAGTTTAATAGTGTTTGACATAACCGTCCATACAGAACTTCGGAAGGAGATTTGCCCAGACTAGACTGGAAGCTATTGTGATAACTAAATTCGGTGGATGGAAGACATTTCTCTCAATTCATTTCGAATGAGATAACATAGGCTCTGAGCATATCTTCGAGAATTTGATTGACTCTTTCTACTTGAGCACTTGGCTGAGGGTGATAAGCGGTGCTAAAGGAGAGATGGGTTCCTATAAAATTGTGGAAACTTTCCCAAAATCGAGAAGTGAAAAGACTTCCACGATCAGAATTGATCTCTAGAGGAACAACATGAAGAGAAACTATTCGAGAGATATATAGGTCTACTAACTTACTTGCAGTTATACTTTCTCGAACTAGAAGGAAATGACCAACTTTCAAAAGGCGATCGATAACCACGAAAATGGCATCATTCCCTTTCTTAGTCTTTGGAAAGCCAGTGATGAAATCCATACCGACCTTGTCCCATTTCCACTCAGGAATAGCCAAGGGCTGAAGGGTGCCAGCAGACCTTTGATGCTCTGCCTTAACGTGACGACAAACATCGTAGTTAGCAACGAACTGAGCAATTTCTCCCTTCATCCGGGTCCACCAAAACCAATGGCGTAGGTCCTGATACATCTTGGTACTACCGGGATGAATCCTGAGAGGAGATTCATGATATTCCTTAAGGATCAGCTCTCGAAGTTGTTGCTTCTTGGGAACCGCCAAGCGGTCCTCAAAGAATACAACACCTTGATCATTTACCGAAAAGGAACGATGAACTCTGTCGTGGTTTTATTATGGTAGATGTCTGAGGACTTAGATTCGAGGCCATCGCTAAGGTGATGGACTCAAAGTGCCGGGGTTGGTTGGGACGAAGGACACGAGTTTACCCAGGTTTGGCCCCTCAAGTAGAGGTAATAGCCTAAGTACGGCTTGTGTTGTATTGATTGGAATATCGATTACAAGGTAGCGGAATCGCTTGACCTAGCTCTCGATTAGTTGGTTTCTCTCTAAGTCGCTCTGGGTCTTGCCCTTATATAGGAGGTCAAGACCACGGGTTACACAAGTCATATGCCGACTCTCACAATGTGTCCGAGTCTATCTCTATTCTATCTTGCCTTCTTGAGCAAGCCATCTCCGGGCAGCTTATCCGCCCGGGTCTTCCTGACTTCTTTGCCTAGACCTCATCTTGGCCCATTTCGGTGAGCCATCGAACGCCAAGGCTTGAGTCTGCAGGACCGTCCTTGGTTTGGCCCATGAGCAGCCAGGTGTGACCCGGCCTCGCCTAGGCGGGTCTCACCATGACGTTATATTCCCAACATTAGGCCCAAGGTTGATTTGAGCTTGCTCATTTCAATCTTCCATCTCACTTGGCGGCGAGTCTTGCTCAATCTTCCATCTCACTTAGCGGCGAGTCTTGCTCATTACCACATGAAAGTAAGACAAAGTAACCCGCCTTGACGTCATGCCAGTGACATCAAAAAGATTCCCTGACGACCACAATAGATCTTTCCGCTATGAAACTGATATCCCAAAAATCGAGGCGTCCGTCTCGGTCAATTAACCTTCGTCGCTTGGATTCTCGCGTCCATTTCCACTTTTTGCTTATTTAATAGGACCGCGGAGGGTAGTTTCAGTTCCTTCTCCGCTCGTGCCTCTTCTTCTTCCTCCCAACCTCGTCGCTCCAGCGTCCTTCCGCTCTAGCGAAGCTTCCAAGCCGCCATCGCTCCTGGCCGCTGCATCAACATGTTCGTACCAGAGCTCTGCCCGCGTCCGTTGCGCCATCTCTGGTAAGTCCTTCTCGTTTCTAGATCCATAGTACTCTGTAGGGTTTTCGTAGAGTTCTCCGTGGCTAGAACACAAAATTCTCCGCAATGGCAGATAGTATACACATCATCGAACACGATATCGTCCTCTACTCCATCGCGGTAGATCGTAGGAAGTTGATAATAGCATCACGCAGATCTGTAGTTAGTCTTTTTACTGTCTTCAAAATGTTGTTGGTCCGACTGTTCGTCGCTAGGTCTAGAATAAACCCAATTTTCCTCTGTTTTGTAGATCCATAATTACATATGTAGTTTGTGAAACCTGTTTTCCACACATAGTAAGATTTTGCCTCGCTGTTTTGCAAACTTGACTCGCTAGTGAACTTCCAACTCTCATAAAAACTGCTGTGGCGACTTTAACTTTATAGAACTTCAACTTTTTAGCTACCCTTATTCTGTCTGTCACCTTCTGACTCGCCAAAAATTATTACTTTGCATAGTTTAAAGTCGTCACCATGTCTCACGCATCCAATTCATAGAGTTGGGTCGGCTCCGCTATCATAGAGGAGTTCCTGATGGATTTTGTAGAGCGGGTACCTTAGCCGCCAAAGATGTCATCCATTGGCGGGTTTTGGGTAATGAGCTAAAGCCCGTTCCTCGGGAGGGTGAAGTAGTTTTATTTTCAGATCATCTAGAGCGCGAGTTTAGCACCCCCTGCTCAAAATTCTTCTGGGACGTTTGTCACTTCTTCAAACTGCACCCTCAAGACCTCGCTCCCAATTCCGTCTCTAACATGTGCAACTTCCAAGTACTTAGTGAAGTTTACTTGCAAGAAGAGCCATCCGTTGGTCTATTTTGTGAGTGTTTTTTATGCGAACCGCCAAACGGAGGTGAAGGCCGGTCCAAGCTTAGAGCTTGGCGGGATTTCCATTCAAAGGCGACGAGACATAACTTTTCCGGCTGTTCAGATGTCGAGTCATCCTAAAGACTGGAATAAGACTTGGTTTTACTGCAAAGACACCTCTCCAGAAGGAGAGCATCCCTTGCCGGGTTATCGTCCATCCCGGCTCAAGACAACCACTGATCTTCCTGGCGGCTGTCAGCCACTAAACGGTCAAAGCACGCTCCGGCTCATGCAAAAATTAAAGCTCTTATGGCCAATGGACTGACAGGCCTGGTTTTAATGTGTTGTTGGATTTCCTGGAGGGTGATGCCCCTGAGCCGGCGCAGCCGCCTTATGTGCGAATATACAGGTCAGTCTGATGATCCCCTCTGCTTTAACTAGACAACATTATCAGAGGATGACATTGTGGATGCCATCAGGAGCCTTGTCCATGAGTCTTTAGGAGCTTGCAGTGCCATTGGGCTAGCACCTTTCTATGCCGCAAAACCGGTCCCAGACGTAAGGGCGACTCTCGATGTCCTTATCTCTGTATTAGCTTATACTTTGTAATCTCTCAACCTTTTGCTGGCTTATATTTTCAGGAAAAATTCGGGCTTCTGGAAAAAGAAGGACGTTCCTCCTCTGAAGAAGTCAAAGAAGAAAACTGATGGCCAGAAGAAGAAAACTTCACCACAAGAACTGCCCGAAGAACAGCCGGAAACTGACGACTCATGGGTAGAGCTTGATTCTTTTGGTTGTCTCTTCATGCACCTTATTAACAATAATTATTCACAAGATGAAACAGAGATCAGCCATGCCAACGTTCCTGAGGTAACTTATGTTTCATCCGACTCAGAACATCTTGTACCATAGAAGATACGGCGGGTCATCCGAGAAGTCCCACTTTCTCATCCTCTTGCTTACTTAGACCACCACTTTCTTTTGAAAAAGCAACAGCAAATATCCCGACTCCAGACTCGGAGCACCGGCTCTAACGATTTCATGGCCGGATTATCTTCGACTCAACAGAAGCGGCCGACTGAGGTATCTGTTCAACCTGACTTTGTTTATCAACCTTGTCTTTGTAATTCGACACTGTCTTATGTTGTCTTAAATGCTTTCAGCAATCACTCGCTTCATCCGGCGACTCTACCGAAACTGCTCTGCCGCCTCTGAAGATTAACCCAGAGTCTGTGTCTTTATGCTTATGTTCGAACTTGTCTTATATATAAAGCTCGAACCATGACCTCCTATGGTTTCCAGGGCCCAAGAAAAACGAAGGAAGACCAGCGGGTCTACCCCTGGCCACAAAGCTCGAGAGACGGAACCTGCCAAGCCGGATTCTCCTGCGCCGCATGTTGATCCTTCGACGGCTTCCAAGGAGGCACCTAAAGAGGCTCATCATTCTGCTGAACCGGTGGCCGATGATATGATTCCTGAGAGTCCTCCAAGGGTCCATTCCAAGCCGTTGAGCCCTTCCAAGACTGTTGCGAATTCAAATACTCCAGACGTCCAAATTACCGGCACCGGCTTTCACTCTCCTCAACCTTGTATATTAACAAAGCACACTGAGGCGACTGAGACCTCCAAGAAGTTGGAATTTGAACGTCCTGCCCTAGAGACGCTAACAGCCGATGAGCTTCATGCTGGTTATCTGAACCACCTGTCTACAAGTCGAGACCTACAGCTCAAGCTTGTCAATCTGATGAAGAAGAAATATGAGGTATTCTCCCTCTCCTTTCCTTATACCCTTACGTAGCCCCCAAGAGCCGGGTTAATATTAGCTAATGGTAAGCCAGTTCTTCAAATCTTATTAGAAGCAAAAATACTTAGCCTATAGGCATCAACTACTAGTGTAGAAGTGGTTGCTGAAAGCATCATCCATAGCCCCAAGTGCCGGCTCAGCGTTGACAAAGTTGAGTCACAACTTCATTGTAGATAGATTGAAGAACTAATTTTAGCCCCCAAGGGCTGGCTCAATTTTGATAAAGTTGAGTTGGAACTTCATTGCAAATAGTTTGAAGAGCCAATTGTAGCCCCCAAGGGCCGGCTCAATTTTGATAAAGTTGAGCCGGAGCTTCCTTGTAAATCTTGGGAGATCAAATAAACATTAGCCCCCAAGTGTCAAACATATTGCTTGCAATCTGCTTGAGACTTCCATAATATTATCTTAATCTTCATCATCTGATAAAATTCCGTCCTGGCGATTTATTCTGCATTTTGATTTGTGACAGGAAGCTTTAAACAAAGCCGGGTCACAATTGACCAGCTTAAAGAGCAATCTGGCCACCCAGCAAGCCGCCCGAAGCGAGGCCGATGAAAAGTGCCAGCTCCTTGCCGAGGAACTAACCAAGATTAAAGCTGACTTTGCTACTTTCAAAGAGTCTACCTAAACAGAACAAGCCGCCCTGACTCAACGAGCAGACGATGCTGACCAGTGGCTCGTGATTGTGTCAGATGAGCTGCAATCCTTGAAGCGCCATATCATCAAGATGTCAACCCCCTTATTTGGTAAGCATTTAAATACTTAGCCAAAATCTTTGTATGAATACTTATATTGGCGACTTATGACCAAAAATCCGGCTTATGCAGGTCCAAGGAGTCGTCAACTTGCTTCTGACAGTTTGCTACCTCTGAATGCTATCTATACTTTGACAGAGCAGCCGTACTACGGAGCTGTCTGCATGATCAAGGCGGTACTTTATAAGGATAACATCCCATCGACTACAAAGGGGGTCATAGAACTGTTGTCCACCCTACCGAAACAGATCCAAGAGCCGAAGAAATCAGCCGCCCGACAGGGAGCCATCGCAGCCATAAGCTGGGCATTGGCTTTTGCTCCAGAGTTGACTCCCGAAGACATGATGGACGGGTTTCCCTCCAAGAAGGATGACTGCTTAGAGTTTACGGAGGCTGACTATGCATGGTGTGTGAAGGCTTCCAAAGTCCTTGCTTCCGTGTTAGAAGAGGAAGTGAACTTGTCAACATACCAGGTGGCTAACAATGCTGAGCAGAAGAGAATATGCGGCCCAACCTTTGAAGCCAAAGATTTGATCCCTGCATGCAGTAAGCACCTATTTGCTTCTGATCTTGACCCGTCCCCCTTCTTTGAAGAGGGAAACTTTGTGGCTTTAACCAACTTCAACTGGGACATGGACAATCTCCAGATCATGGAGGTCAAAGACCCGTCGGAAGGTAACCCGCCGTCGAACTGATGACTTCGATAACGCCATGGATAAGCTGGCCTTGTGACCCGCCTTAAAGTGGTGTAAAAAACTTTGAATCACCACTTTTGAGCTGTGTCGAGAGCGTCTGTAATAGGCTTATATTAAACCTTATCTTTGCCTGTACTGTGCCATCGTGGACATATTAAATTGTCCGGCTTAACATATGACATCTGCCTGGCACTACCGACTTATATTGGATGTTTTGCCGACTCTTGGTGGTTTTAGCCAACCTGCAAGAATAGATGTATCTTCACATTGTTAGGAGGGTGGCTTAGAATAACGTACCCCAAAGATGTTGTATCTTCCTAACTTGCTTTTTCATAATAACTCATGTGCCGGTTCTGCTGGGCTGACTCGCCACTTAAAACTCCTTAGTAGTACAGGGTCTCTATCGAGATTGGCGTTAAGTTGTTTGAACCGGCTCACGGTCTCTAAGCGAGATTAACTGAAAGGAAGTCTGACGTCCCAGAACAGACACGACAGGGCATGAGTACCCTGATAGCCCAAAATCTACCTCTCACGTGACATAAATCGATCGTTTTAACCTTAAACAGTACAGGGTCCTCAAGGATTAACTGTCTAACAGTACGAACGGGCCACATAGCGGAGAGTTGGCAGTAGATGGGAGAGTTTATCCTTGCTTTCCGTAAGCTGGCCCTCATGTGAGAATAATCGTCGTTTTAACCTTAACCAGTATAGGGTCTCTATCGAGATTGGCCGTTAAGTTCTTTGAACCGGCTCAGGGTCTCCAGGCAAGATTAATTTGTAAGAGTTCGGCGGGTCACCTAGCGGAGCAGCATCAGTCTCACGGGCAGGTTTAACCATGTTTGGCTTGAGCCGATCAAGAGGGTGTGTAAGCTAAACCCGATGGGTTGGAAGCCCCCAAGTGACCTTTGTTGACGAAGTCAACTATTTGGCTTAAAAGCCGACCGATAGGGTGTGATAAGCTACACCCGGTGGGTGGGAAGCCCCCTAGACGATCATGTCGATGGAGCCAACTATTTTGGCTTGAGAGCCGACTGATAGGGTGTGATAAGCTACACCGGTGGGTGGGAAGCCCCCTGGATGATCATATTTTCACTTTTTGCACAGATTGAGATTTGTGAAACAGCAGAGGCCCCGTCTTGCAGGGATGCCTACTTTACTCATATAAATATATGATATGTACAATGATGGTGTACAATGTCAAGTTTCGACAACTTAAGTATAGTAAGGTCATAGATGCACTATGTTCCACGGCTGGCGGGTCTCCTGCCCCGATGTATATGAGTCGTCTCGGATGTCAATGAGGTAATATGACCCTTTATTGAGATTTCTGCTGACCAAAAAAGGTCTTTCCCATGGAGGGGATAACTTGTGCGCATCTGTCTAATCTTGAATCAAACGAAGCACTAAGTCACCTTCATGAAACGTCCGGGTCTTGACCCTACGGCTATGATAGCGGTGCAAGTCTTGCTGATAAATCGACGAACGAGCCGTCGCTAGATCACGTTCCTCCTCTAGGGCATCCAAGGCATCTTGACGCGCCGTTTCATTGTCTGCCTCAACTGTAGCCGCCACTCATGCCGAGTCATGACGGATGTCACTTGGTAACACGGCCTCTGCACCGTAAACCATGAAGAAAGGTGTATAACCCGTTGACCTATTGGGAGTGGTTCTGATGCTCCATAAGACGGATGGCAATTCCTCCACCCAGCAACTCGTCGTTTTCTGTAAAGGAACCATAAGCCGGGGCTTGATACCTCTCAGGATTTTTTGGTTAGCACGCTCTGCCTGACCGTTGGACTATGGATGAGCAACCGCAGAAACATCAAGCCGGATGTGCTCATTGTCGCAGAACGTTTTCATAGCCCCCTTGGATAGGTTCATACCATTGTCCATGATGATACTGTTAGGGTAACCAAAATGGTAGATCAGCTTCCTAATAAACTGAATCGCCGTAGTCGCGTCACACTTGCTGACCGGCTCAGCTTCTACCCACTTGGTAAACTTGTCAACCGCCACCAAGAGGTGGGTCTTTTTGTCTTTGGATCTCTTGAAAGGCCCAACCATATGGAGCCCCTAGACTGCGAACGGCCAAGTAATTGGAATCATGCGCAATTCTTGAGCCAGAACATGAGCACGCCGGCCAAAATTTTGACAACCATCACACTTGCGGACCAGTTCTTCCGCATCCTTATGAGCCATCAGCTAGAAGAAACCATGTCTAAAGTCCTTGGCAACCATAGATTTTGAGCCAGCGTGATGACCACAATCGCCAGCATGAATTTCATTCAGGATTTCCTTGCCCTCTTCAGGTGAGACACAACGTTGAAACACGCCGGTGACGCTGCACTTATGTAACTTGCCATTGACTATTGTCATAGACTTAGACCGCCTAGTGATCTGTCTGGCCAGATTTTCATCATTAGGTAACTCTCCACGAGTTAAGTATGCCAAATAAGGCATGGTCTAGTCAGGAATAGCATGTAGAGCTGCCACCAGTTGTCCATCCAGGTCAGGAATAGCCAAGACCTCCTCTAAAGGCAACTTAACCGACGGGTGATGTAGCAGATCCAAGAAAACATTAGGCGGCACCAGCTTTCGTTGAGAACCCAGCCTTGACAGAGCATCAGCCGCCTCGTTCTTACGATGATCGATATGATCTACCTGGTAACTCTTGAAGTGACCAGCAATGACATCAACCGCCTGGCGGTAAGCCGCCATCCGCGGGTCTTTGGAGTCCCACGTTCCTAATACCTGCTAAGCCACCAGATCTGAGTCGCCAAAGCACCTCACTCGGCTCAGATTCATCTCTTTAGCCAATCGAAGGCCATGAAGCAGGGCTTCGTACTCAGTTGCATTGTTAGTAAAAGGGAACATCAACCTTAGCACATAACAGAACTTCTCACCTTTGGGAGATGTTAAGACAACTCCTGCCCCTGATCCTTCCAATTGCCTGGATCCATCAAAGTGAATCGTCTAGTATGTGTTTTCCAGCTTTTCCTCGGGCCCCTGACTCTCAGTCCAGTCATTTATGAAATCCACTAAGGATTGAGACTTGACCGCCGTGCGAGGTACGTATTTCTAATTGAGAGGTCCAAGCACTAGTGCTCACTTGGCGATCCTGCCAATGGCTTCTCTGTTTTGAATTATGTCTCCCAAAGGGGCAGAGCTAACCACTGTGATCTGGTTGCCCAGGAAATAATGCTTTAGCTTCCGATTGGCCATGAACACCCCATACACCAACTTCTGCCAATGTGGATATCTCTCTTGGACTCTGTCAGGAACTCACTGATATAGTAAACCGACCTTTGAACCGGATATTCCTTCTCCGCCTCCTTATGCTTGACGACGATTGCAGCGCTGGCAGCCCTGTTATTAGTCGCCACATATAAGAGCAAGGGTTCCTTCCTGACCGGAGCGGCTAAATCCAGCGGCTTAGTGAGTTATCTCTTGAGCGCCTCAAATGCTTCACCTGCCTCCTTACTCCAGACAAAAGTGTCCGTCTTTTTCATCATCTGGTATAAAGGATGGCTTTCTCACCAAGGCGGCTTATAAACCGACTTAACGCAGCAATTCGACCTGCCAGGCGCTGAACATCGTTGATGCACGCCGGCTCAGACAGGGAGGTGATAGCTTTGATTTTATCCGGGTTAGCTTCAATGCCACGCTCAGAGACTAAAAATCCCAAGAGTTTGCCAACCGGAATGCCAAAGACACACTTAGCTGGGTTAAGCATCATCTTGTAGACTTGTAAGTTGTCGAAAGTCTCCTTCAGGTCATCCAGCAGAGTTTGTTTCTGCCTTGATTTGATCACGATATCATCCACATATGCATCAACGTTATGCCCAATCTGAGTGTGAAGACAGTTCTAAACACAATGCTGATAAGTCGCCTGGGCACTCTTGAGCCAGAAAGGCATAGATACATAGCAGAAAGCACCAAAAGGTGTCATGAAAGCCGTCTTCTCTTGGTCCTTGACTGCCATCTTGATCTGATGATAACCAAAATAAGCATCCAGGAAGCATAAACTCTCACAAGACGCCATCGCATTAATGATGTGGTCAATGCGAGGGAGAGCAAACGGGTCAGCCGGACAGGCCTTGTTAAGATCTGTGTAGTCCACACACATGCGCCACATGCTGCTCTTCTTAAGTACCAGCACCGGGTTAGCAGCCACTCCGGGGTGAAAGACCTCGATGATGAAACCCGCCGCCAAGAGCCGGGCTATCTCTTCCCCAATGGCCTTGCGTCTCTCCTCGTTGAACCGCAGTAGAAACTACTTGAATGGTTTAAACTTAGGATCCACATTAAGGTGGTGCTCAGCAAACTCTCTTGGAACCCCCAGCATGTCAGAAGGTTTCCATGCGAGTATGTCCCGATTCTCATGGATGAATTCGATGAGTGTGTTTTCCTATTTGGGATCCATATTGGCCCCAATAGTGAACTGCTGAGATGAGTCGCCCGGATTGAAATCCACCAATTTGGTATCATCCGCCGAAAATTTGAGGGGCGGCTCAACCTCCGTGGTGGGCTTTTTCAACGGAGTCATGTCCTCCGGGTCAACATTTTCCTTGTAAAATTTGAGCTCCGCTTCAGCACAACTGGACTCTGCATAAGCCGCGTCTCCTTCCTTGCACTCAATGTCCGTCTTCCGATCACCATGAACCATAATAGTCCCATTCAATCTGGGCATCTTGAGCTGCAAGTAGACATAGTGTGGCCTAGTCATGAACTTGGCATAAGCCGGCCGCCCGAATAGAGCGTGATAGGGGCTCTTGATTTTTACCACCTCAAAGCACAAGGCCTCCACCTTGTAGTTGTACTCATCACCAAAGGCGACTTCCAGAGAGATCTTACCCACCGGGTAAGCCAACTTGCCAGGCACTACACCATGAAAAACTGTCGAGGAAGGCTTAAGATCCTTATCAAGCAACGTCATTCCTCGGAAATTGTCGTAGTATAGTATGTTGATACTATTGCCACCATCCATAAGCACCTTACTGAACACATATCCCCCACTTGCGGCGCAACCACCAGAGCTAGCTGCCCCGGCTCATCAATGCGTGGCGGGTGATCTTCTCGGCTCCAAGTTATGTCATATTCAGACCACTTCAAGTATTGTGGTAGAGCCGGTGTAACTGTGTTCACCCCCCGTTTGCGCAATTTCTGATCTCACCTGTCCAGGCTGGTCATGAAAACATGATACTGACCCGAGCTGAGCTGCTTTGGATTACTCTGATACCCAAACTGGTTATTCTGTTGTTGATTGTTACCACCAGAGTGTTGATGATGTCCTCTGTGGTTGCCCTTGCCATGATGACAGGACCCTGAGCCGTCGGACCCAAACCCGGCTCCTGACCCGCCTGGTCCTGAGCCGCGGGGCGGGCCACCATCGTTGTGGTACTACCGTAAGCTGTAGTCTTTGAACTTTTGCATAACATGGAAATTGCCCCATGTGTGACCTGCCGGTCTATCGGGACGGCTGTGCTCTAGACAAGGCTTATTCAGCATCTCTTCCAAATTTGGGGTCTTATTTTTATTAAATGGTGGTCTGAACATCCCGTTACCCTTGGCACGGTTGTTTCCTGTGCTGGCATTGGCTACCAATTTTGACCCGCCGTCTGGATTCTTCCTCTTGTCTTGGTTTCCATTGCATGCCACACTCTTGCCATGGTTATTCTTTTTATTCTGACCAGGCTTCTGTTCATCAGAACCTGGATCCTTTGTGTTATCAGAATTGGCGTACTTCGTGAGAGCCACCATGAGTTCGCCCATGTCTTGACACGTGCGTTTGAGCCGGCCGAGCTTCTGCTTCAGAGGGACAAAGTGACAGTTCTTTTCCAGGATTAACACCGCTTGCGCCGTCATGATCTGTTCAGATGAGTGGATGATGGTCGACACCCACCAGACCCAATGATGAGCCGACTCATTCTCCTGTTGAACATAGTGATCCAAACCCACAATCCTCATAGGCTGCTTGCAAGTCCCTTGATTTTTTTTTATGAACCTTGCGTTCAGCTCAGCCCATGAGTTGATGGTATTGGGTGGCAAACCCTTCAACCATATGCGAGCCGGACCTTCCAACATCATGATAAAGTATTTGGCGCAAACCGCGTCATTGACATACAACATCTCCAGAGCGAGCTCATAACTTTCAATCCAGGCCTCTGGGGGCAGGTCTGTAGTGTAGTTCGGGACCTTACGAGGTTCTTTGAAATCCTTCTGTAGACGCTTTTTCTGCAGAGCCAATACCAAGCATGGGAATCCTACGGCCCTGATGGTCACTCCCACTCCAACTGAGATGGAATGCGCGGGCTCTTGATGAGCCGCCCCTGCCAGAGCCGCTGCCTCTTGCTGTACTCTTGCCCGGTCTACTAGCGCCTGCGCATCCAAAGCCGTCTGATCGTCCCACGGTAGCCCCCGGTGCCAATCACTGCTAGAACCCATCAGCGACTCATAGCACCGGCTAAAGCTGTGGTTGGGTAGGGGGGTTGAATGCACGTGGCTCCGGCTGTAAGTATATTTCTCTTGCTAGGCCATCGCCTTTTGAAGGTATCCAAGGGCGTTCCGCACCTCCTCTGCAAAGGATGCCTCGTCGGGAATAAAAATTGTTTCAAACCGGGTGGCTGCTGCCACCATGTTCTCCGTCGGGTTTGAGTAGTGATTGCCGGCATTGGGAAAGCCATTGGTGAGGTCTAGTTCCATCGGGGCGGGTTAATCTGCTGCCGAGCCGCCGGATGACTTCCAGGTGCATCCGTTGTACGTCTCGTTCCTGGCATGTTAAAAAGGTTTTTGGTAGGCAGGACTGATGCCTCATCCGCCATACCGCGGCTGCTGATTGCTGCTCCAGCTCAAGGCGGAAGGCCTCTGATTTAAGGCACTCTACCTCTGCATCCATCTGAGCCTTTAACGTGCCGACTCTCTTTTGGGCCTCAACCATCTAGTCCTTCAGCCTTGTCATTTCCAGATTCCGGGCAGCTTGATTCTCAGACGTGACTTCAGTTGCCATCAAGGCGGCGAGCTCATTCATCAGATCCAGAAGAACCTGGGCCAGTGGCCGGTCGGCCCCTATGTCGGTCGCTTCGGCGGCTGTACTACTCGTACCTGGTGCTGACCCTGCCATGAACATGGCCGCATGAGTCGGTAGCCCATGAATGTCCGGCTCCGAATGCTCCGACTCGGGGTAAAGCTCTTCGTAGCCCCCAAGACTGCCATCATGAAGCTGGTAGATTTATTCCGCCTCACCGCTCGAAGACCCATCCTCCGAACAAACGAGAGTCTCCTATGACTCAGAGGCCTCAAGATCCGTACCTTGAGTAAAGCCAACGAAGACATGCTTCCTACCTAGATCAGTACGGGCGGGTCGCGCATGTTCAGCGGGTTGCACATGCCTAGCCGACTCGACAATGTCGGTGTAGACGTCTGGCCCGGTGTAGATCCACCGATCTTGCCAATGAAAACTTGGATTTTGCCGAAGGGGACCTAAAAATCGCACTCCATCGAGTCGGCCTCGGGGCCCCAGCCAGCATCGTCGATGTAGAGCCGGCCATGGCAACTCTTGTTCATCTTTCCGACCACGTATCCGTCAAACCCTAGTAGAGAGCCCTTTGAGAACTCGACACCACCTAGCACATGCCCCACCGTGGGCGCCAACTGTCATGGTTTTATCACGGCAGATGTCCGAGGACTTAGATTCGAGGCCATCGCTAAGGTGATGGACTCAAAGGGGTTGGTTGGGACGAAGGACACGAGTCGCGGTGGCAAGGAGCCCGCCAGGCAGGCAGCTGCGTGCCAGCAGGCATAGCACCGTGCACACATTGCCCTCTGCCTACTGGCAAGAGGTGGAAGATGACTAGCAATAGGCCAGCTGGGCCACTTCTCTCCTGGGCAAGGTAAGTGGCCAGGTGAGGCTCTACCCTTTTTTTCTTTTTTTCTTTTCTATTTTTCTCACATTTGTTTTGGTTTGTTAAAATATCAAACCATTTATAGAAATCCTGAAAAATTGTTATGTGAGCTAGGTATAATTAACTAGTGTCACATAAAAAGTTTCAGAATTATTGAACTTATATTTTATATATAAAAAATATAAATCCAATCCAATTATTGTTTGATTAATTCGAATGCCCAATATAAAATGTTTCTGTGTTTCAAAAATATTGGTTGTCATTTTCACATCATGCCAATAATTTATCACAACACCAGGGACATTTTCCTGGATCTGTTTGAAGCAATCTTTATAATGCTTATTTTGGCAAAAATGATTCCTGAGGCTTGATCAAATCCTCATTTCAATTTCATTGCAATTTAAATGCATGCATGAATGCATTGGAAAGCACTAGGAAACTAGGGCTTTGACAACTCACCCCCACTAAACAAGAATCTCGTCCCGAGATTTAGGAGTAGTCAGGAAGAGTGAAGGGTATTAGAGGTGAAGACGATCTTTGCGCTCCTAGGTTGCTTCATCCTCGGAATGGTGTCACCACTGAACCTTTAGAAACTTGATGCTGTGATGTCGAGTGTTGCGCTTGGCTTCATCGAGAATACGAACAGGATATTCTCGATATGAGAGATCATCTTGATGCTCAAGCGTTTCGTGATCTACTTTGTGAATAGGATCCTTGAAGCAACACCTGAGTTGAGAAACATGGAACACATCATGAACTTTGGAAAGTTGCAGAGGTAGTTCCAATTGGTAGGCAACCTCTCCTCATTTAGCAATATTGCGAACAGGACCAAAGTAATGAGAAGCCAATTTGCCTTTGATACCAAAACGATGGGTACCCTTCAGAGGTGAAACCCGAAGGTAAGACTTCTCATCAACTTCATAACTTACCTTGCCCAGACTAGTCTTATAACTGTTGTTGTATGAGAATTCTGCGTAAGGTAAGTTGCCATCCCAACTAGACCCATATTCTAGTGCACAAGCTCTCAACATGTCCTCCAGAATCTGGTTGACTCTCTCAGTCTGTCCATCGGTCTGCCGATGAAAAGCCGTACTGAACTCCAGCCTCGTACCCAAAGTTTCATGTAGCTGATGCCAAAAATTTGTGGTAAATTGTGTTCCTCTATCTGACATGATACTCCTCGGAACTCCATGCAGACACACGATCCTGGTCATGTATATCTTGGCTAACTTAGCACTGGTATAGGTGGTCTTCACTGGGATGAAATGAGCCACCATGGTCAAGCGGTCAACCACTACCCAGATGGAATCATAACCTGAACGGGTCCTGGGTAATCCTGTGATGAAGTCCATACCAAGCTTTTCCCATTTCCACTCGGGTATTGGCAAAGGTTGGAGTAACCCTGCTGGTTTCTGATGTTCCGCCTTTACTTGCTGACAAACATCACAAATTGCAACATGTTCCGCAATATCCTTCTTCATACCCGTCCACTAGTAACTTTCCTTCAAGTCCTGATACATCTTGGTGTTGCTTGGGTGTATCGAGTAAGGTGAATCGTGGGCTTCCTGAAGTATCAACTTCCTGAGCTCTGGGTCATTGGGCACATAGATTCGGTTCTCAAACCATAGAGTTCCTTGTTCATCCTCACAAAAACCTTTAGCTTTACCATCTTTCATTCTTTGCTTAATCTCAGCTATATCCTTGTTCGTCTTCTGGGCTTCACGAATTCTTTCGGTCAAGGTGGACTGGATCTCTAGTGTGGCAACATATCCTCTTGGAACTATCTCTAATCGAAACTCTCTCAGATATTTGGTTAACTCCTGGGTAATCCTTCGGCTATGAGTGTGTTCACATAACTCTTCCAACTCAAAGCATCTGCCACAACATTTGCCTTTCCTGGATGGTAATGTAATCTCATGTCATAGTCCTTGATTAACTCTAACCATCTCCTCTATCTGAGGTTCAACTCTTTCTGCGTGAAGATATACTTCAGGCTGTTATGATCGGTGTAAACATCACAACTATTCCCGACAAGGAAATGTCTCCAGGTCTTGAGTGCGTGCACTACGGCTGCTAGTTCCAAATCATGGGTGGCATAATTCAACTCATGAGGTCATAGTTGTCTGGATGCATAAGCTACAACCTTTCCATCTTGCATGAGTACTCCTCCAAGTCCTTGACGTGAACAATCACAATAAATCTGGAAGTCCTTCCGAATATTGGGCAAAATCAACACTGGGGCTGTGACCAAACGTTTCTTTAACTCCTAGAAACTGGCTTCACATTCCTCAGTCCAAATATACTTAGACTCTTTCTTCAACAACTCCGTCATGGGCTTGGAAATCTTTGAGAAATTCTCAATGAACCTCCGGTAATATCCGGCAAGTCCGAGGAAACTACGGATCTCCTTAACTGAGGTGGGTGACTTCCACTCGGTGACGGCTTCAACCTTAGCGGGGTCTACTGCTATTCCTTCTCCGGAAATAATATGTCCAAGGAATCCGACTTCCGTCAGCCAAAATTCACATTTACTGAACTTGGCGTACACCTGATGCTCTCTAAGCTTCTCCTGAACTAAACGCAAGTGTTCCTTGTGTTCTTCCTCGCTCCTGGAGAATATCAAAATATCATCGATGAACACCACGACAAACTTGTCCAAGTATTCCGTAAACACTTTGTTACTCAAACTCATGAAGTAAGCAGGAGCATTTGTCAAACCAAAGGACATGATTGTATACTCGTATAAGCCATACCTGGTGGTGAAGGCTGTTTTGGGTATATCCTGTTCACGAATCTTCAATTGGTGATACCCTAATCGAAGATCGATCTTGGAGAATACTTTGGCTCCCACTAGCTGATCAAACAACTCATTTATCATCGATATAGGATACTTGTTCTTGATAGTCACCTCGTTCAAAGCACGATAATCGACTACCATTCTCAAGGTTTTATCCTTCTTCTCCACCAAAAGAAGTTGGGCTCCCCAAGGTGAAGAACTTGGGCGAATATACCCTTTGTCCAATAGCTCCTTAATTTGCTTCTTGATTTCTAATAGATCATTTGCGGGCATCCTATAGGGTCTCTTGGAAATTGGGGCTGTTCCTCGCAGTAGCTCTATCAGGAACTCAATCTCTCTATCTTTTGGCATGCCTGGTAATTCTTTCGGGAATACATCCGGAAAGTCTTGTACCACAGGTACTTCCTCTTGAACGACTCTTGTGAGAGAATTTAACCAAGCACTCATACGTGTACGTCGGGATACATACTTAATCCTCTTGTTCTTCGGGGTGGTGAGCAAGATAGACTTGCTGGGACAGTCAAGATTTCCTTCATACTTGGTCATCCAATCCATGCCTACGATTACATCCAATCCCTGCGACTCTAAGACAATGAGGTTGGTGGGAAAAACATGGTTTCCTATATTGAGCTTCAAGGCATGGCATCCTATCCCTGCCATCATCATGCCTTCTGGGGAACTGACCTTAAATGGCTGACTAAGGGTTTTGGTGGGCAAACCATACTTTTCCACAACTACCCTTGATATGAAAGAATGAGTTGCACCTGAATCAAAAAGTACTGTAACTGGACGTGAATGCAATAAAAACTTACCAACCACAGTCTCGGGCTGATCATAGACTTCCTCCACATCAATGTGGTTCACCTGAGCACGGGGAAAAGGGTTGGGCTTCTTAGCTGCTGAGTTGCCGTTGTTGTTGTCGTTTCCATTTCCCTACTTGCTCCGGGGACACTCAGTAGCATGGTGCCCTGTCTTTTGGCACTTGAAACAGGTGATGTGGCTCAGATCCTTCTGAGTAGGAGCGTGACGGTGCTGATTGTTGTTCCCATTCCCATTGTCAGTCTTGAAGTTGCCATGGTTGGGACTGGCATTCCCATTTCCTCCATTGTTGTGGCCTCCATGGTTGTGCATGGCATGAGCGTGCCTTCCAAACATACCGGTCCCGGATCCAGTATTCCCTGAGTACGGGGAGTAGCGAGGCTTCTGATGAGCTCCAGAGTTAAAATTCCCTTGAGTATACTTCCTCTTGCGGTTCTCAATTTGTTGTTGTTTTCCCTCCAATATGAGGGCCTTGTCCACCAGCTCTTGGTACTTGTTGAAAGTAGCCACTACCAGCTGCATGCTCAACTCATCGTTGAGTCCTTCCAGAAACTCCTCCTGCTTGGCCGCATCATCGACCACATCTCCTGGTGCATAATGGGCCAACATGATGAATTCGTCCACATATTGGGCCACGGAACGGTTCCCCTGGCGTAAGTTGCGAAACTCACTCTTCTTCAGACTCATGGCTCCAGCTGAGACATGTGCGGTGCGAAAAGCTTGCTTGAACTGCTCCCAAGTCACATCAGCAATAGGGTATGTGGTGGTGTAGTTCTCCCACCATGAAGCTGCTGGGCCCTCCAGTTGATGGGCGGCAAAACGCACTTTTTCAGCCTTAGTGCATCCTGCGGTGATGAGTTCCCTCTCCATCTTGCGGAGCCAATCATCTGCCACAATGGGCTCTGTGCTGCTGGAGAAGGTTGGGGGATTCAGTCTCAGATAACGGGTGAGGTTGTCGCCTTGTGGACGGTGGTTGTCGTTGTTCTGGTTGTTGGTCTGATTCTGGATCAATAGCTGCATTAGGGCGTTCTACTACTGAAGAAGTTGGCTGAGCTCTGGCGGGAAAGTGAAGTCGGACTCACGTCGTGGAGGCATCTTGCTGTTTTCAGAGGGATGAGAATTAGAATAGAACAAGGGCCTAGAAAGAAAATCACTACCCATATGCAATGCACAAACATGTCACACCAAACACTCTTTCATTTATTCAACTCAAAGTCACACATCGAGATACAAATCTCCATTCAAACTAAACATCGACCGATGCTTTAACGACGAAAATGAAGATACATGGGGGCATAACTAAAGTTTTCCTCAATAGTACATGGTGACTGAGCCTCCTCCAGTGGTGCTCTCCTCATAGTCATCATCGTCGGTGATGAAAGGAGCCAAGTCTCCCTCGGGGTGAAGATTTTCCCCCATGTCCAGCTGTTCCTCCAGAGTTGTGATACGAGTGTTCACCTTGTCGATCCTCTCTAAGAAATCCTTCACCTCATTCTCATGCTCGTACTCGGTTTCCCGTAAATCAGCTTCGAGGTCAATCTCACGGTTCATCAGCCTCTTGATCGTCTTCATGTCGGCACGTACCTGAAGCTCCAGAGCCCTGACATGAGTCTCCAAGTTCTGGATATATGGAATGGTGGGTCTCCGGTGGGGTTGGTGATGATGTTTACATCGACATCCCTACGACAAACCATGCTGAGTCCTGGTGAAATGGTTCCACCTCAGTATTCCTCCTGAATACGTCCAAGGGCACGATGAATGGCCATGTCTCTCCCAAGTATCCAGCTGGGTGCCACAAACTTGAAGTCGATGGGTTCCTTCCGATTCCCAAAGGTCTTCCCTGGGATGTGCACCTCGATCCTGTAGCGTCCGTCGTGGGGAAAAGACATGATAGGAGTCTCGGCGATGCTCGGCAAAGCAATCCTCACGTCCTTGACGATCCTCATCAGCTCCTTGCCAAAGGGCATCGTTGCGTCAGGCTGGCAAAACTCCGTGATCAACACTGGGATGAAGGTGGCCATCTATAAATTTTGAAATAATCGGAGGGAAGTCAGAAAGGAGTAGATGAGAGTATAAGAATTTTAAAGACAAAAGGGAAATAAGTCCTAAGGCTTTCCAATCCTAGAGTTTACGTCCTACGGTCAGCGTGTGCTCTGATACCATTTCTATAGCGATCCGACCTAAAAGGTCGAATCTCCGGTGTTTCCGTACCATCCCAAGATCATGCTGGTACACACACGGTACATCAATGTATATATCAAAGGGAAATCACACAGCATTTATTAATCGTAAATCTCATATCGAGTCCTTTATTACAATAAAGATTACAATAAAGTGGTTGAAGGCCAACTCATGAGAATATCTAAATCTTGCGGAAGCTTCAAAGGTAGTGAAGTCCATTTGACTCCAAGGGCATCTCACCGAGCGTAGAGTGTATCCTCACTCCTGGTCGGAAAAATACTCTGCAACATGATACGTTGCAGCCGTGTAGGTCAGCATATGGAATATGCCGGCAAAGTCACAAGAGAGGGGTGAAAAGATAATCATCTAATCTACATGCATATATGGCAGGTGGGGTAGTAAGTTTTTGCGTAAAGCCAATTTTTTTCCTACAACAAGAGGGGGCAAAAGCATAATTACTACAAATGTTGGTTGATTAATGAGATGGTTCCACCAACCAATTCTCATACCCAAGTTATTAATACCCACATCATCATATTAATTGTGTTGAGAGTTCCGGAAGTTTCAGTTCCTTTGGCTCAAGTTGTCCATGACCGTGGACACGGCTAATCGATTAGGTTTGAGTACTCTGCAGAGTTTTGCACACGTTCCCCACAAGATTTGTTCGCCTTCGTTTGATTTCTCACACTTTAGGGTGTTTGAGAAACGGAAGACCAAAACATGGTCTTCCAAAGGGTTTCCCTGCGACTCTGTTCGTGCCCATCCTTTCCTACTGTTCTTCTAAATCTCGCAGCACCGCCTGTCCAGGGTCACCACGATATCCAACCAAGCCAGAGCCCATAATGACTTGTGGCTATCCAGGTAAGCCTTGGGTCTTGAAGTATCCATCCATCTCTTTGTGCCTGGGTGGACCTTTCCGCGTGAATACTGGCACATCTCCAGCATCACCTAGGCTAACCACTGGTTTCTCCAGGGCGCCGTTCAACCATCATCCACCTAGAGGTATATTGAAAACTTGGAAATCTTGAAGTCTTGATCATCATAGTAGGTCTTGAAATTGTTACCTCACAACTCTCATGAATCACACAACCAACCCCGTCTACTAAAAGCATAGCATGACTAATTTAACGTTTCCCAGGGCCATGTGTCAAAGGTTGAGGGGGTACCTACCACATGATACTATGTCAAGTAACCAATTTCCAATTTACCTACTTTGCATGCAATTGGGGTGATGGAAGAACTAATGCAATAAAACATAGGTATACATGGTCAAAGTGACTTGCCTGATTGACGATCTCCGTACTTGAGGGACTCTAGGTAACAGGCCTCGCACTCCGAATGATCTAACAAATCAAACAAGAGCACTCAATAAGCATACAACAAAATATTGTAACTTACAAAAATCAGGAATGAACTAGTAATCACTCAAGACAAAACAAAGCACAATCAAAAGAAAACAAGATCAACACATAGTTTGGGTTTTCTATAGTTGATGGGTAAACTACTACTAACAACCTAGAATTATTGGTATTAACAAAACAATAGTTGACAGAAAAGAATAGTAGAAATGTTTTATTAATAAACAGAATTAAATCCATCTAAAGTTTTGTTAAGAAAAATCTTAGTAGGGTTTTAAAAGTCTTGATAAACACTACTACATGAAGTGGGCTAGAGTTTATTAACCATAGAGTGAAATAAACTATAATTTTATTAATAAAACAATTCTCCTAATAGAAAATAATTTACTATAACTTTTCTCAGAAAACAGAATTTAATTATCTAAACTTTGTTAAAGGAAACTATTACTAACTAGTTTGTTTTTATCAAACTAAACCTAATTGAAAAATAGTAGAGATTCCTATAATATTATAGAAATAAACTAAGAAAATTATATTATTATTATCAGCAAGTAAAAGACCTAATGTTTAAACAACAGAATCTACTGAAACAAAATATAACTAATTCTGATTTGAACTAACTAAAAACTAAATTATTTAAACTATACTAACCACTAGGCAGATTCTGTTTATAGTTAAAACACTAAACTAATCCATCCTAAAAAATTCTCTCACAAATCATGATGAGAGTCCTAACTAATACCACTCATTAGCAAAAAGATTCATATAAAAATCTATTTTTAAACTCTAGTTATTCAGATTTTAGTAATTGAAGCAAATTTGATAAGATTCAAATTTTAGAGTTCAAATTTAAATTCCAAAACTACAGACTTAAACTATAAGTAATTAGTGACCTAATGCAAAAACAATTAACTAAAAACACTAAATAGTTTAAAAGATATAATCAAAACTAAATCAGAAAGCATTCGGTTAACTAAAAACAAAACAGCAAAGAAAAAAAACTAACGAACGACCAGTGCTACGTGGCGGCTTCCTATTGGCTGGTAGCGTGAGCGCGGGGAAATTAGCGAGCGGTGGCCGAATCTTAAAAAAATGGTTTGCGTTTTAAAACGATCTAATCTGGATCGTTGTCTATAGATCCGACGATCCAGAGAGGTCTGGTGGCTTACAGGGATGGTCGAGGTGGTCTCCGGCGAGGACGGCGGCGGCCGGTGGTCGAAGTTGGTCAGGGAAGTCGCTCTGGTGGTTGAGGGAGACGTCAGAGGGGTCCAGACGACGGCGGTGAACCTCCGGCGATGATTGGTGGCGACGATGGGGCGAGGGGATGAGGGAGGCGACGGCCAGGTGCGGTGGATGGGTTTGGGAGTGGCAGGAACTCCGGCGAGCTTTGGCGCAGCGCTCTGGCGAGGGAGAGAGAGGGGTTTGGGGGGTGGGATGGAGTGCGGAGGGTGGCCGCCTTTATATAGGGCCGAGGTGGAGCGAGGGAAGGCAAAATGAGAGAGATCCGGCGAGGATGGATCACCGGCGATGGTCGCGGGCGCGAAGGAAGAAGGTGACCGCGCGGATCTCGCTAATGGTCGGGTGGGGTCCGCTTGCCAGAGAGAGGGAGGGCGGCGTCAGCGCGTCGGTCGGTCGGCTCGGAGCGGTTTCGGGAATTAACTGTTGTCGGCCGGCCCGTTTCAAATTAAAACGTTTCCTTTTTAATATCCAGAGCAGTAAAACTCATTTAAAAGCATTCAAAACATTTCCCAATATAGGTAATATATATATCAAAATGATCAGGAGAATTAATGCTATTCAATGAACATTTTTCTTCTGTCATTTGAATACTTTGGAAAAAATTAATTATTTTCAGAAATGCCTATTTGGTTTTAAAAGCTTTTGCAAATATTTTTCAAAATAACCCCTGGTTTTTATTGTTCAAATAAATCACCAAGAAGTCCCTGGTGTGGAGTGTCATGTTCCTGCCCTCTTAATTTTAACTTTTTCCAAGGGTTTTCAATTAGGTAAAAGCAACTTAGAGAAAATAGAAAGGGACTTTTAGAAAGTCAGAAGAAGCATTTCAACCAATTCCTACATTCAAGCAATGATCATGATGATGCATACCTATATTTCATAACATTCCAAAATGGAATTTTGGGATGTTAGAAACCTACCCACCTTAATAGGAATCTCGCCCTCGAGATTCGGGTTGGCTAGAAAATAGGTGCGGGTGGTCTCTACGAAGATCTTCTTCGCGTTCCCAGGTGGCTTCTTCCTCGGTGTGGTGACTCCACAAAACCTTACAGAACTTGATGATCTTGCTTCGGGTAACTCTGTTGGCAGTCTCGAGAATTTTGACAGGCTTCTCCTTGTTGGGGAACGTCGCATGGGAAACAAAAATTTTCCTACGCACACGCAAACCTGTCCATGGTGATGAGCATCTACGAGAGGGAGAGTGTATCTACATACCCATGTAGATCGCTAAGCGGGAAGCGTTAAGAAACGCGGTTGGTTTAGTCGAACATCTTCGCGATCCAAATCGTCGAGCGTCCCGCGATCTCATCACGATCCGTCCCGCGATCCAATCACGATCCGTCCCGTGAACTCATCACGATCCGTCCCGCGATCTCATCATGATCCGTCTCACGATCTTGATCACGATCTGTCCCGTGAACTCATCACGATCCGTTCCGCGATCTCATCACGAACTGTCTCGCGATCTCGATCACGGTCCTTCCGATCTAGCGCCGAACGAACGGCACCTCCGCGTTCAGCACACGTGCAGCTTGATGACGATCTCCACCGTCTCGATCCAGCGAGAGGAGGTGGAGAGGAGAGAGAGTTCACCGGCAGCGTGATGGCGCTCTGGTGATGGTGGTGGAGTGATTCCGGCAGGGCTTCGCCTAAGCGCTGCGGAAAACCGATCTAGAGGAGAAACTGTGCACCGGTGAAACGGGTAGCACGTGGCCGGAAATTCTGTCCAAAAACCACCCAATCCACTAGTATATATAGGAGAATAGGAGAGGAGAGGCATCCAAGGCCTTTGGGTCGGCCGAAATAGGAGGTGGGAGCAATCCTACTTCACCTCCAATCCTAGTTGGAGTAGGATTGCCTCCTATTGGCTGATTTTCCACTTTTTGCTTTAGGACTTTCTCTCCTGCGCCATGGGCCTTTGTGGCTGTTTTACCAGCCCACTAAGGGCTGGTTACTATTCTCCCACAGCCCATGGACCTCCTGTGGTCGAAATACCCCTCCCGGAGGTCCTCCGGTACACTACCGGCACTCCCGGTACAATACCGATACTCCCGGTACACTACCGATGAGCCCAAAACTTTTTCGGAAACCAAACTGGGACTTCCTCTATATGAATCTTTACCTCCGGACCATTCCGGAGCTCCTCGTGACATCCAGGATCTCATCCGGGACTCCGAACAACCTTCGGTCACCACCATACATAACTCTACACTACCGAAACGTCACCGAACCTTAAGTGTGCAGACCCTGCGGGTTCGAGAACTATGTAGACATGACCGAGACACCTCTACGGTCAATAACCAATGGCGGGACCTGGACGTCCACATTGGTTCCTACATATTCTACGAAGATCTTTATCGGTCGAACCTCTATGTCAAGGATTCAGTTAATCCCGTATATCGTTCCCATTGTTCTTCGGTATGTTACTTGCCCGAGATTCGATCATCGGTATCTCCATACCTAGTTCAACCTCGTTAACGGCAAGTCTCTTTACTCGTTCCTTAATACAAGATCCCGCAACTAACAATTAGTCACATTGCTTGCAAGGCTTATTGTGATGTTGCATTACCGAGTGGGCCCCGAGATACCTCTCCGTTACACGGAGTAACAAATCCCAGTCTCGATCCATGCCAACTCAACAGACACCATCGGAGATACCTGCAGAGCACCTTTATAGTCACCCAGTTACGTTGCGACGTTTGATACACACAAGGAACTCCTCCGATATCCGTGATTTGCATGATCTCATGGTCATAGGAACATATACTTGACATGCAGAAAACAGTAGCAATAAACTGACACGATCATATGCTATGTTTGTAGTTTGGGTCTTATCCATCACATCATTCTCCTAATGATGTGATCCCGTTATCAAATGACATCTCATGTCCATGGCTAGGAAACCTTAACCATCCTTTAATCAACGAGCTAGTCCATTAGAGGCATACTAGGGACATGGTTTTGTCTATGTATCCACACATGCATTTAAGTCTCCGATCAATACAATTATAGCATGGATAATAAACGATTATCATGAACAAGGAAATATGATAATAACTAATTTATTATTGCCTCTAGGGCATATTTCCAATAGTCTCCCACTTGCACTAGAGTCAATAATCTAGTTCACATCACCATGTGATTCGCATTGTTATGAATCTAACACCCAATGAGTTCTGGGGCTCGATCATGCTTTGCATGTGAGAGAGGTCTTATAGTCAACGGGTCTGCGATATTCAGATCCGTGTGTACTTTGCATATCTCTATGTCGAACCGTAAACACTGCTACCACACTCCACTTGGTACTATTTCCAAATGGCTGCTCCACTATACGTATCCAGATTGCTACTACTAGTCATCCGGATAGGTGTTAAAGCTTGCATCGACGTAACTCTTTACGACGAACTCTTTATCACCTCCATAATCAAGAAACATTTCCTTAGTCCTCTGGTTACTAAGGATAATTCCGATCGCTGTCCAGTGATCCACTCCTGGACCACTCTTGTACCCCTTGACAGACTCATGGCAAGGCACACATAGGTGCGGTACACAGCATGGCATAATATAGAGCCTATGGCTAAGGCATAGGGGACGATGTTCGTCCTTTCTCTTTCTTCTGCCGTTGTCGAGCTTTGAGTCTCACTCAACTTCACACCTTACAAATCAGACGAGAACTATTTCTCTGGCTGATCCATTTATTCAAAATCTTGTGAAGGTATGCACTCATTGAAAGTCTCATCAAGCATCTTGATCTATCTCTATAGATTTTGATGCTCAACAATTAGGTAGCTTTATCCAGGTCTTCCTTTGAAAATCACTTTCCAAATAACCGTTTTATGCTTTCCAGAAACTCTACATTATTTCTGAACAACAATATGTCATCCACATATACTTATTAGAAATTCTATAGTGCTCCCACTCACTTTATTGCAAATACAAGTTTCTCATAAACTTTGTATAAACATCAAAACTTTGATCACCTCATCAAAGCGTATATTCCAACTCCGAGATGCTTGCTTCAGTCCATGGAAGGATCACCGAAGCTTGCACACCTTTTAGCATCCTTAGGCCTGACAAAACCTTCTGGTTGTATCACATACAACCTTTCCTCAAGTAAACCATTAAGGAAACGATGTTCTGACATCCATCTGCCAGAACGATGTTTCCCCTGGTTGTATCACATCCAACAATGTTTTCACATAATTCCAACAGACTTTTAGCATCGCTACGAGTGACAAAGTCTCATCGTAGTCAACTCCTTGACCTTGTCACAAACATCTTTGCAACAAGTCGAGCTTTACAAATAGTGACATTCACCATCAATGTCTGTCTTCATTTTAAAGATCCATTTGTACTCAACGACCTGCCGTCCAACGAGCAAGTCTACCAAAGTCTACACTTGGTTTTAATACATGGATTCTATCTCGGATTTCATGGCCTCCAACCATTTGTCGGAATCCGGGCCCATCATCGCTTCTTCATAGCTCGTAGGTTCATCGTTGTCCAACAACATGACCTCTAAGACAGAGTTGTCATACCACTTAGGAGCAGTACACATCCTTGTCGACCTACGAAGTTTGATAGTAACTTGATCCTGAAGCTTCATGATCATCATCATTAACTTCCTCTTCAACTAACGTAGGCTTCACAGTAACATCTTTCTACGCTGCGCTACTCTCTGGTTGAACAAAGGTTTAACAACCTCATCAAGTTCTATCTTCCTCCCACTCAATTCTTTCGAGACAAACTTTTTCTCGAGAAAGGACCCAGTTCTAGCAACAAACACTTTGCACTTGGATCTGAGATAGAAGGCATACCCATCTGTTCTTAGGGTATTCTATGAAGATACATTGTTCGCTTTGGGTTCTAGCTTATTATGTGAAAACATTTTCCACACAAGCATCGCAGCCCCAAACATTAAGAAATGACATTTTAGGTTTCTATCAAACCATAATTCACACGGTGTCATCTCAACGGATTTAGATGATGCCCTATTTAAAGTGAATGTAGTTGTCTCTAATGCATAACCCCAAAAATTATAGTAGTAAAACGATAAGAGACATCACAGTATGCACTATATCAATAGAGCATGACTATGATGTTCGGACACACCATCACACCATGGTGTTCCAGGTGGCGTTAGTTGTGAAACAAATTTCACGTTGTCTTAAGTTGTATGCCAAACCCGTAACTCAGATATTCACCTCCACGATCATATCGCGGTCATTTTTATCTTCTTGTCACGATGATCTTTAAACTTCACTCTGAATTTGCTTGAACCTTTCAAACGATTCAGACTTGTGTTTCATTAAGTAAATATACACTATATCTACTCAAATCATCAGTGAAGGTAAGAAAATAACGATATCCACTGCACGCTACAAGACTCACTAGATTGCATACATCAACATGTATCATTTCCAATGAATCACTTGCCCGCTCCATCCAACGGGGTCCTTTAGTCATCTTGCCCAAGAGGCATGGTTCGCATGTCTCAACCGATTCGAAATCGATGAGTCCAAATATCCATCAGCATGGAGTTTCTACATGCGCTTTATACCAATATGACATTTAGCGGCAGTGCCACAAGTATGTGGTACTATCATTATTAACTTTGTATCTTTTGACATCAATGTTATGAACATGTTTACTACTACGATCAAGATTTCAACAAACCATTCTCACTGGGTGCATGACCATTGAAGGTATTATTCATGTAACCAGAATAACTATTATTCTCTGACTTAAATGAATAACCGTATTGCAACAAACATGATCTAATCATGTTCATGCTCAACGCAAAACACCAAATAACATTTATTTAGGTTCGTCACTAATCCTGAAGGTAGAGAGAGCGTGCGATGTTGATCACATCAACCTTGGAAACATTTCCAACACACATCGTCACCTCACCCTTAGCTAGTTCTCCGTTTATTCCGTAGCTTTTATTTCGAGTTACTAACATTTAGCAACCGAACCGGTATCCAATACCCAGGTGTTACTAGGAGTACTAGCAAGGTACACATCAATAACTCGTATATCAAATATACTTCTGTCGATGTTGCCAGCCTTCTTATCTACCAAGTATCTAGGGTTGTTCCGCTTCAGCGACCTCTCACCTCATAATAGAAGCACTTAGTCTCGGGTTTGAGTTCAACTTTGGGTTGCTTCACTGGAGCAGCAACTGACTTGCTATCCATGAAGTTTCCCTCCTTGCTCTTGCCCTTTTCGAAACTAGTGGTTTGATTAACCATCAACACTTGACGCTCCTTCTTGATTTCTACCTTCGCGGTGTTAAACATCGCGAACAGCTCAGGGATCAATACTTCTATCCCTGATGTATTATAGTTCATCACTAAGTTCTAGTAGCTTTAGTGACAGTGACTTGGAGAACTATATCAATCACTATCTTATCTGGAAGATCAGCTCCCACTTGATTCAAGCGATTGTAGTACCCAGACAATCTGAGTACATGCTCAACGATTGAGCTATTCTCCTTCATCTTACAAGCAAAGAATCTTGTTGGAGATCTCATATCTCGCAACAAAGGCACGAGCCTGAGATCACAATCTCTGCTCCTAGAACATCTCATATGTTCCGTGACGTTCAAAACGTTTTGGAGCCTCAATTCTAAGCCGTAATGCATGACGCACTAAACTATCAAGTAGTCATCGAAACGTGCCTGTTAGATGTTCACAACATCTATAGACGATGCTAGAGGGGGTGGCGCACCGAGCGGTGCATTAAGGACATAAGCCTTCTGTGCAGCAATGAGGACAATCCTCAGATCACGGACCCAGTCCGCAATTTTTCTACCAACATCTTTCAATTCTATTTCTCTAGGAACATATAAAAATACAAGGGAGCTACAGCGCGAGCTAGTAATCTACAACATAATTTGCAAAGACACTTTGACTATGTTCATGATAATGAGTTCAATTAATCATATTACTTAAGAACTCCCACTCAAATTGACATCCCTCGGGTCATTCGAGTGATACATGATCCAAATTCACCAACTCAAGTCGGATCATCACGTGAGTTAAGGTGGCTTCAATGGTGAACATCATTATGTTGATCATATCCACTATATGACTCATGCTCGACCTTTCGGTCTCTTGTGTTCCGAGGCCATGTCTGTACATGCTAGGCTCGTCAAGTTTAACCCGAGTGTTCTGCGCGTGCAAATCTGGCTTGCACCCGTTGTATGTGAACGTAGAGTCTATCACACCCGATCATCACGTGGTGTCTCAACATGACGAACTTTCGCAACGGTGCACACTCGGGGAGAACACAATTTATCTTGAAATTAAGTGAGGGATCACCTTATAATGCTACCGCCATCCTAAGCAAAACAAGGTGCATAAAAAGGATTAACATCACATGCAAATCATAAGTGACATGATATGGCCATGAACTTGTGCTTTTGATCTCCATCTAGAAAGCACCGGCATGATCTCCATCGTCACCGGCACAACACCATGATCTCCATCATCTTGATCTCCATCAATGTGTCACCATCGGGGTTGTCACGCCCTACATGCTTCTACTACTATTGCTACCGTAGCGATAAAGTAAAGCATTACATAGCGCTTAATGATTGACACGCAGGTCGTACAATAATTAAAGACAACCCTATGGCTCCTGCCGGTTGCCGTATTCATCGACATGCAAGTCGTGATAATCTATACATCACATGATCATCTCATACATCACATATATCACATCATGTAATTGGCCATATCATATCACAACATACCCTGCAAAAACAAGTTAGACGTCCTCTAATTGTTGTTGCATATTTTACGTGGCTGCTATGGGTATCTAGCAAGAACGATTCTCACCTACGCATAAACCACAATGGTCATACACTAGTTTGCTTTTCAACCTTCTCAAGGACCGCCTTTGTCGAATCCGATCCAACTAAAGTGAGAGAAACTGTCACCCGCAAGCCATCTAGGCAACAAGTTGCTTCGAGGGAACCGGTCTCTCGTAAGCGTACGAGTAATGTTGGTCCGGGCCGCTTCATCTCACAATCCCGCTGAACCAAAATACGACCAAGGGAGGAAGCAATCTAAGCATCAACGCCCACAAACCTTTTGTGTTCTACTCGAGATCTCATCGAACCATCAACCTAGCTCTGATACCACTGTTGGGGAACGTCGCATGGGAAACAAAAAATTTCCTACGCACACGCAAACCTATCCATGGTGATGAGCATCTACGAGAGGGAGAGTGTATCTACATACCCTTGTAGATCGATAAGCGGGAAGCGTTAAGAAACGCGGTTGGTGTAGTCGAACATCTTCGCTATCCAAATCGCCGAGCGTCCCGCGATCTCATCACGATCCGTCCCGCGATCCAATCACGATCCGTCCCGTAAACTCATCACGATCCGTCCCGCGATCTCATCACGATCCGTTTCACGATCTGTCCCGCGAACTCATCACGATCCGTTCCGCGATCTCATCACGAACTGTCTCGCGATCTCGATCACGGTCCTTCCGATCTAGCGCCGAACGGACGGCACCTCCGCGTTCAGCACACGTGCAGCTTGATGATGATCTCCACCGTCTTGATCCAGCGAGAGGAGGTGGAGAGGAGAGAGAGTTCACCAGCAGCGTGATGGCGCTCCGGTGATGGTGGTGGAGTGATTCCGGTAGGGCTTCGCCTAAGCGCTGCGGAAAACCGATCTAGAGGAGAAACTGTGCACCGGTGAAACGGGTAGCACGTGGCCGGAAATTCTGTCCAAAAACCACCCAATCCACTAGTATATATAGGAGGAGAGGAGAGGAGAGGCAGCCAAGGCCTTTGGGTCGGCCGAAATAGGAGGTGGGAGCAATCGTACTTCACCTCCAATCCTAGTTGGAGTAGGATTGCCTCATATTGGCTGATTTTCCACTTTTTGCTTTAGGACTTTCTCTCCTGCGCCATGGGCCTTTGTGGCTGTTTTACCAGCCCACTAAGGGCTGGTTATTATTCTCCCACAGCCCATGGACCTCTTGGGGTCGAAATACCCCTCCCGGAGGTCCTCCGGTACACTACCGGCACTCCCGGTACAATACCGATACTCCCGGTACACTACC
Organism: Hordeum marinum; assembly: GCA_022496015.1. Taxonomy (NCBI): domain Eukaryota; kingdom Viridiplantae; phylum Streptophyta; class Magnoliopsida; order Poales; family Poaceae; genus Hordeum; species Hordeum marinum. Next base: position 449,337,320 of record CM039676.1, read on the forward strand.
GATGAGCCCGAAACTTTTTCGGAAACCAAACTGGGACTTCCTATATATGAATCTTTACCTCCGGACCATTCTGGAGCTCCTCGTGACGTCCGGGATCTCATCCGGGACTCCGAACAACCTTCGGTCACCACCATACATAACTCTACACTACCGAAACGTCACCGAACCTTAAGTGTGCAGACCCTGCGGGTTCGAGAACTATGTAGACATGACCGAGACACCTCTACGGTCAATAACCAATGGCGGGACCTGGACGTCCACATTGGTTCCTACATATTCTACGAAGATCTTTATCGGTCGAACCTCTATGTCAAGGATTCAGTTAATCCCGTATATCGTTCCCTTTGTTCTTCGGTATGTTACTTGCCCGAGATTCGATCATCGGTATCTCCATACCTAGTTCAACCTCGTTACCGGCAAGTCTCTTTACTCGTTCCGTAATACAAGATCCCGCAACTAACAATTAGTCACATTGCTTGCAAGGCTTATTGTGATGTTGCATTACCGAGTGGGCCCCGAGATACCTCTCCGTTACACGGAGTAACAAATCCCAGTCTCGATCCATGCCAACTCAACAGACACCATCGGAGATACCTGTAGAGCACCTTTATAGTCACCCAGTTACGTTGCGACGTTTGATACACACAAGGCACTCCTTCGATATCCGTGAGTTGCATGATCTCATGGTCATAGGAACATATACTTGACATGCAGAAAACGGTAGCAATAAACTGACACGATCATATGCTATGTTTGTAGTTTGGGTCTTATCCATCACATCATTCTCCTAATGATGTGATCCCGTTATCAAATGACATCTCATGTCCATGGCTAGGAAACCTTAACCATCCTTTGATCAACGAGCTAGTCCATTAGAGGCATACTAGGGACATGGTTTTGTCTATGTATCCACACATGCATTTAAGTCTCCGATCAATACAATTATAGCATGGATAATAAACGATTATCATGAACAAGGAAATATGATAATAACTAATTTATTATTGCCTCTAGGGCATATTTCCAACACTCCTCGTAAGTCAGGTCACTGTTAAGTTGTATGGCCTCTAGGGGAACTATGTCTCTCAAGGGAATATCAGCCATCTCAGCATGGCATTTCTTCAACTGGGAAACATGGAAAACATCATGAACTCCGTACAATCCTTCCGGCAATTCCAGCTTGTATGCAACTTCGCCTCTACATTCCAGAATTTTGTAGGGGCCTATGAATCTGGGTGCTAACTTTCCTTTAACACCAAACCTCTTGATTCCTCGAAGTGGGGACACACGAAGATATGCTCGGTCTCCCACTACGTATGTCACTTCCTTGCGTTTGCTATCAGCATAACTCTTCTGTCGAGATTGAGCTATCTTGAGTCTGTCACGAATCAGCTTGACTTTCTCTTCAGAATCTCGGATAAGGTCGGGACCAAAAAGTTTTCGGTCTCCAACACCATCCCACATCAATGGTGTTCTGCACCTCCTTCCGTATAAAGCTTCGAAAGGGGCCATCTTCAGACTGGTCTGATAACTGTTGTTGTATGAGAATTCTGCGTAAGGTAAGTTGTCATCCCAACTAGACCCATAGTCTAGTGCACAAGCTCTCAACATGTCCTCCAGAATCTGGTTGACTCTCTCAGTCTGTCCATCGGTCTGCGGATGAAAAGTTGTACTGAACTCTAGCCTTGTACCCAAAGTTTCATGTAGCTGATGCCAAAACTTTGAGGTAAATTGTGTTCCTCTATCAGACACGATACTCCTCGGAACTCCATGCAGACACACGATCCTAGTCATGTATATCTTGGCTAACTTAGCACTGGTATAGGTGGTCTTCACTGGGATGAAATGAGCCACCTTGGTCAAGCGGTCAACCACTACCCAGATGGAATCATAACCTGAACGGGTCCTGGGTAATCCTGTGATGAAGTCCATACCAAGCTTTTCCCATTTCCACTCGGGTATCGGCAAAGGTTGGAGTAACCCTGCTGGTTTCTGATGTTCCGCCTTTACTTGCTGACTAACATCACATATTGCAACATGTTCCGCAATATCCTTCTTCATACCCGTCCACCAGTAACTTTCCTTCAAGTCTAGATACATCTTGGTGTTGCTTGGGTGTATCGAGTAAGGTGAATCGTGGGCTTCCTAAAGTATCAACTTCCTGAGCTCTGGGTCATTGGGCACATAGATTCGGTTCTCAAACCACAGAGTTCCTTGTTCATCCTCACAAAAACCTTAACGTTACCATCTTTCATTCTTTGCTTAATCTCAGCTATCTCCTTGTCCGTCTTCTGGGCTTCACGAATTCTTTCAGTCAAGGTGGACTGGATCTCCAGTGTGGCAACATATCCTCTTGGAACTATCTCTAACCGAAGCTCTCTCAGATCTTTGGTTAACTCCTGGGGTAATCCTCCGGCTATGAGTGTGTTCACATAACTCTTCCAACTCAAAGCATCTGCCACAACATTTGACTTTCCTGGATGGTAATGTAATCTCATGTCATAGTCCTTGATTAACTCTAACCATCTCCTCTGTCTCAGGTTCAACTCTTTCTGCGTGAAGATATACTTCAGGCTCTTATGATTGGTGTAAACATCACAACTATTCCTGACAAGGAAATATCTCCAGGTCTTGAGTGCGTGCACTACGGCTGCTAGTTCCAAATCATGGGTGGCATAATTCAACTCATGAGGTCGTAGTTGTCTGGATGCATAAGCTACAACCTTTCCATCTTGCATGAGTACTCCTCCAAGTCCTTGACGTGAAGCATCACAATAAACCTGGAAGTCCTTCCGAATATTGGGCAAAATCAACACTGGGGCTGTGACCAAACGTTTCTTTAACTCCTGGAAACTGGCTTCACATTCCTCAGTCCAAATATACTTAGACTCTTTCTTCAACAACTCCGTCATGGGCTTGGAAATCTTTGAGAAATTCTCAATGAACCTCCGGCAATATCCGGCAAGTCCGAGGAAACTGCGGATCTCCTTAACTGAGGTGGGTGACTTCCACTCCGTGACGGCTTCAACCTTAGCGGGGTCTACTGCTATTCCTTCTCCGGAAATAATATGTCCAAGGAATCCGACTTCCGTCAGCCAAAATTCACATTTACTGAACTTGGCATACAACTGATGCTCTCTAAGCTTCTCCAGAACTAAACGCAAGTGTTCCTTGTGTTCCTCCTCGCTCTTGGAGAATATCAAAATATCACTGATGAACACCACGACAAACTTGTCCAAGTATTCCATAAACACTTTGTTCATCAAACTCATGAAGTAAGCAGGAGCATTTGTCAAACCAAAGGACATGACTGTATACTCGTATAAGCCATACCTGGTGGTGAAGGCTGTTTTGGGTATATCCCGTTCACGAATCTTCAGTTGGTGATACCCTAATCGAAGATCGATCTTGGAGAATACTTTGGCTCCCACTAGCTAATCAAACAAGTCATTTATCATCGGTAGAGGATACTTGTTCTTGATAGTCACCTCGTTCAAAGCACGATAATCGACTACCATTCTCAAGGTTTTATCCTTCTTCTGCACCAAAAGAACTGGGGCTCCCCAAGGTGAAGAACTTAGGCGAATATACCCTTTGTCCAATAGATCCTTAATTTGCTTCTTGATTGCTAATACATTATTTGCGGGCATCCGATAGGGTCTCTTGGAAATTGGGGCTGTTCCAGGTAGTAGCTCTATCAGCAACTCAATCTCTCTATCTGGTGGCATGCCTGGTAATTCTTCTGGAAATACATCCGGAAAGTCTTTTACCACAGGTACTTCCTCCTGAACGACTCCTGTGAGAGAATTTAACCGAGCACTCATACGTGTACGTCGGGATACATACTTAATCCTCTTGTTCTCTGGGGTGGTGAGCAAGATAGACTTGCTGGGACAGTCAAGATTTCCTTCATACTTGGTCATCCAATCCATGCCTACGATTACATCCAATCCCTGCGACTCTAAGACAATGAGGTCGGTGGGAAAAACATGGTTTCCTATATTGAGCTTCAAGGCATGGCATCCTATCCCCGCCATCATCATGCCTCCTGGGGAACTGACCTTAAATGGCTGACTAAGGGTTTTGGTGGGCAAACCATACTTTTCCACAACTACCCTTGATATGAAAGAATGAGTTGCACCTGAATCAAAAAGTACTGTAACTGGACGTGAATGCAATAAAAACTTACCAACCACTGTATCGGGATGGTCATACACTTCCTCCACATCAATGTGGTTCACCTGAGCACGGGGAAAAGGGTTGGGCTTCTTAGCTACTGAGTTGCCGTTGTTGTTGCCGTTTCCATTTCCCTGCTTGCTCTGGGGACACTCAGTAGCATAGTGCCCTGTCTTTTGGCACTTGAAACAGGTGATGTGGCTAAGATCCTTCTGAGTAGGAGCGTGACGGTGCTGATTGTTGTTCCCATTCCCATTGTCAGTCTTGAAGTTGCCATGGTTGGGACGGGCATTCCCATTTCCTCCATGGTTGTGCACGGCATGAGTGTGCCTTCCAAACTTACCGGTCCCTGATCCGGTATTCCCTGAGTACGGGGAGTAGCGGGGCTTCTGATGAGCTCCAGAGCTAAACTTTCCTTGAGTATACTTCGTCTTGCGGAATTTATTGTTGTTTTCCCTCCAAGATGAGGGCCTTGTCCACCAGATCTTGGTAGTTGTTGAAAGTAGCCACTACCAGCTGCATGCTCAACTCATCGTTGAGTCCTTCGAGAAACTTCTCCTGCTTGGCCGCATCATGGGCCACATCTCCTGGTGCATAACGGGCCAACATGCTAAATTCATCCACATATTGGGCCACGGAACGGTTCCCCTGGCGTAAGTTGCGAAACTCACGCTTCTTCAGACTCATGGCTCCCGCTGAGACATGTGCGGTGCGGAAAGCTTGCTTGAACTACTTCCAAGTCACATCAGCAATAGGGTATGTGGTGATGTAGTTCTCCCACCATGAAGCTGCTGGGCCTTCTAGTTGATGGGCGGCAAAATGCACTTTTTCAACCTCAGTGCATCCTGCGGTGGTGAGTTCCCGCTCCATGTTGCGGAGCCAATCATCTGCCACAATGGGCTCTATGCTGCTGGAGAAGGTTGGGGGATTCAGTCTCAGAAAACGGGTGAGGTTGTCGCCTTGTGGATGGTGATTGTTGTTGTTCTGGTTGTGGGTCTGATTCTAGATCCATAGCTGGATCAGGGCATTCTGCTGCTAAAGAAGTTGGGTGAGCTCTGGCGGGAAAGTGAAGTTGGACTCACGTCGTGGAGGCATCTTGCTGTTTTCAGAGGGATGAGAATTAGAATAGAACAAGGGCCTAGAAAGAAAATCACTACCCATATGCAATGCACAAACATGTCACACCAAACACTCGTTCATTTATTCAACTCAAAGTCACACATCGAGATACAAATCTCCATTCAAACTAAACATCGACCTACGCTTTAACGACGAAAATGAAGATACATGGGGGCATAACTAAAGTTTTCCTCAAAAGTACATGGTGACTGAGCCTCCTCCAGTGGTGCTCTCCTCATAGTCATCATCATCGCTGATGAAAGGAGCCAAGTCTCCCTCGGGGTGAAGATTTTCCCCATGTCCAGCTGTTCCTCCAGAGTTGTGATACGAGTGTTCACCTTGTCGATCCTCTCTAAGAAATCCTTCACCTCGTTATCATGCTCGTACTCGGCTTCCCGTAAGTCCGCTTCGAGGTCAATCTCACAGTTCATCAGCCTCTTGATCGTCTTCGTGTCGGCACGTACCCGAAGCTCCAGAGCCCTGACATGAGTCTCCAAAGTCTGGATATGTGAAATGGTGGCGTCTCCGGTGGGGTTGGTGATGATGTTTCCATGGACATCCCTACGACAAACCATGCTGAGTCTTGGTGAAATGGTTCCACCTCTGTATTCCTCCAGAGTACGTCGAAGGGCACGATGAATGGCCATGTCTCTCCCAAGTATCCAGCTGGGTGCCACAAACTTGAAGTCGATGGGTTCCTTCCGATTCCCAAAGGTCTTCTCTGGGATGTGCACCTCGATCCTGTAGCGTCCGTCTTAGGGAAAAGACATGATAGGAGTCCCGGTGATGCTCGGCAAAGCAATCCTCACGTCCCTGACGATCCTCATCAGCTCCTTGCCAAAGGGCATCGTTGCGTCAGGCTGGCAAAACTCCGTGATCAACACTGGGATGAAGGTGGCCATCTATAAATTTTGAAATAATCGGAGGGAAGTCAAAAACGAGTAGATGAGAGTATAAGAATTTTAAATACAAAAGGGAAATAAGTCCTAAGGCTTTCCAATCCTAGAGGTTACGTCCTACGATCAGCGTGTGCTCTGATACCATTTCTGTAGCGATCCGACCTAAAAGGTCGAACCTCCGGTGTTTCTGTACCATCCCAAGATCATGCTGGTACACACACGGTACATCAATGTATATATCAAAGGGAAATCACACGACATTTATTAATCCTAAATCTCATATCGAGTCCTTTATTACAATAAAGATTACAATAAAGTGGCTGAAGGCCAACTCATGAGAATATCTAAATCTTGCGGAAGCTTCATGGGTAGTGAAGTCCATCTGACTCCAAGGGCATCTCATCGAGCTTAGAGCGTATCCTCACTCCTGGTCAGAAAAATACTCTGCAACATGATACATTGCAGCCATGTAGGTCAGCATATGGAATATGCCGGCAAAGTCACAAGAGAGGGGTGAAAAGATAATCATCTAATCTACATACATATATGGCAGGTGGGGTAGTAAGTTTTTGCGTAAAGCCAAATTTTTTTCCTACAACAAGAGGGGGCAAAAGCATAATTACTACAAATGTTGGTTGATTAATGAGATGGTTCCACCAACCAATTCTCATACCCAAGTTATTAATACCCACATCATCATATTAATTGTGTTGAGAGTTCCGGAAGTTTCAGTTCCTTTGGCTCAAGTCGTCCATGACCGTGGACACGGCTAATCGATTAGGTTTGAGTACTCTGCAGAGTTTTGCACATGTTCCCCACAAGATTTGGTTGCCTCCGTTTGATTTCTCGCACTTCAGGGTGTTTGAGAAATGGATGACCAAAACATGGTCTTCCAAAGGGTTTCCCTACGACTCTATCGGTACCCATCCTTTCCTACCGTTCTTCTACATCTCATAGCACCGCCTGTCCAGGGTCACCACGATATCCAACCAAGCCAGAGCCCATAAGGACTTGTGGCTGTGCAGGTAAGCCTTGGGTCTTGAAGTATCCATCCATCTCTTTGTGCCTGGGTGGACCTTTCCGCGTGAATACTGGCACATCTCCAGCATCACCTAGGCTAACCACTGGTTTCTCCAGGGCACCGTTCAACCATCATCCACCCAAAGGTATATTGAAAACTTGGAAATCTTGAAGTCTTGATCATCATAGTAGGTCTTGAAATTATTACCTCACAACTCTCATGAATCACACAACCAACCCCGTCTATTAAAAGCATAGCATGACTAATTTAACGTTTCCTGGGGCCATGTTACAAAGATTGAGGGGGTACCTACCACATGATACTACGTCAAGTAACCAATTTCCAATTTACCTACTTTGCATGCAATTGGGGTGATGGAAGAACTAATGCAATAAAACATAGGTATACATGGTCAAAGTGACTTGCCTGATTGACGATCTTCGTACTCGAGGGACTCTAGGTAACAAGCCTCGCACTCCGGATGATCTAACGAATCAAACAAGAGCACTCAATAAGCATACATCAAAATATTGTAACTCACAAAAATCAGGAATGAACTAGTAATCACTCAAGACAAAACAAAGCATAATCAAAAGAAAAGAAGATCAACACATAGTTTGGGTTTTCTAGAGTTGATGGGTAAACTACTACTAACAACCTAGAATTATTGGTATTAACAAAACCATAGTTGATAGAAAAGAATAGTAGAAATGTCTATTAATAAACAGAATTAAATCCATTTAAAGTTTTGTTAAGAAAAATCTTAGTAGGGTTTTAAAAGTTTTGATAAACACTACTTCATGAAGTGGGCTAGAGTTTATTAACCATAGAGTGAAATAAACTATAATTTTATTAATAAAACAATTCTCCTAACAGAAAATAATTTACTAAAACTTTTCTTAGAAAACAGAATTTAATTATCTAAACTTTGTTAAAGGAAACTATTACTAACTAGTTTGTTTTTATCAAACTAAACCTAATTGAAAAATAGTAGAGATTCCTATAATATTATAGAAATAAACTAAGCAAATTATATTATTATTATCAACAAGTAAAACACCTAGTGTTTAAACAACAGAATCTACTGAAACAAAATATAACTAATTCTGATTTGAACTAACTAAAAACTAAATTATTTAAACTATACTAACCACTAGGCAGATTCTGTGTATAGTTAAAACACTAAACAAATCCATCCTAAAAATTCTCAAACAAATCATGATGACAGTCCTAACTAATACCAATCAGTAGCAAAAAGATTCATATAAAAATCTATTTTTAAACTCTAGTTATTCAGATTTTAGTAATTTAAGAAAATTTGATTCGATTCAAATTTTAGAGTTCAAATTTAAATTCTAAAACTACAGACTTAAACTATAAGTAATTAGTGACCTAATGCAAAAATAATTAACTAAAAACACTAAATAGTTTAAAAGATATAATCAAAACTAAATCAGAAAGCATTTTGTTAACTAAAAACAAAACAGAAAAGAAAAAACCTAATGAACGGCCAGTGCTACGTGGCGGCTTCCTATTGGCTGCTAGCGTGAGCACGGGAAATTAGCGAGCGGTGGCCGAATCTTAAAAGAAAACGGTTCGCGTTATACAACGATCTAATCTGGATCGTTGTCTACAGATCCGACGATCCAGAGAGGTCCGATGGCTTACATGGATCGTCGTGGTGGTCTCCGGCGAGGACGGCGGCGGCAGGTGGTCGAAGTTGGTCGGGGAAGTCGCTCCGGTGGTCGAGGGAGACGTCGGAGGGGTCCAGACGACGGTGGTGAACCTCCAGCGATGATTGGTGGCGACGGTGGGGCGAGGGGATGAGGGAGGCGACGGCCAGGTGCGGTGGATGGGTTCGGGAGTGGCAGGAACTCCGGCGAGCTTTAGCGCAGCGCTCTAGCGAGGGAGAAAGAGGGGTTTGGGGGGATGGAGTGCGGAGGGTGGCTGCCTTTATATAGGGCCACGGTGGAGCGAGGGAAGGCAAGAGGAGAGAGATCCGGCAAGGATGGATCACCGGCGATGGTCGTGGGCGCGAAGGAAGAAGGTGACCACACGGATCTCGCTAATAGTCGGGTGGGGTCCACTTGCCAGAGAGAGGGAGGGCGGTGTCAGCGCGTCGGTCAGTCGGCTCGGAGCGGTTTCGGGAATTAACTGCTGTGGGCCGGCCCGTTTCAAATTAAAATGTTTCCTTTTTAATATTTAGAGCACTAAAACTCATTTAAAAGCATTCAAAACATTTCCCAATATAGGAAATATATATATCAAAATGATCAGGAGAATTAATGCTATTCAATGAACATTTTTCTTCTGTCATTTGAATACTTTGAAAAAATAATTATTTTCAGAAATGCCTATTGGGTTTTAAAAGCTTTTGCAAATATATTTCAAAATAACCCCTGGTTTTTATTGTTCAAATAAATCACCAAGAAGTCCCTGGTGTGGAGTGTCATGTTCCTCCCCTCTTAATTTGAACTTTTTCCAAGGGTTTTCAATTAGGTAAAAGCAACTTAGAGAAAATAGAAAGGGACTTTCAGAAAGTCAGAAGAAGCATTTCAACCAATTCATACATTCAAGCAATGATGATGATGATGCATAGCTATATTTCATAACATTCCAAAATGGAATTTGGGGATCTTACAAGACTGGAAGGTATTGTTATAAGAAAATTTGGCTAATGGAAGTTATTTCTCCCAATTCATTCTGAATGAGATAACACAGGCTCTGAGCATATCTTCGAGAATTTGATTGACTCTTTCTACTTGACCACTTGGCAGAGGGTGATAAGCGGTGCTAAAGGAGAGATGGATTCCCATAACATTGTGGAAACTTTCCCAAAATCGAGAAGTGAAAATACTTCCACGATCAGAATTGATCTCTAAAGGAACAACATGAAGAGAACTATTCGAGAGAGATATAGGTCTACTAACTGACTAGCTGTTATACTTTCTCGAACTAGAAGGAAATGAGCAACTTTAGAAAGGTGATCGATAACCACGAAGATGGCATCATTCCCTTTCTTAGTATTTGGAAAGCCAGTGATGAAATCCATGCCTACCTTGTCCTATTTCCACTCAGGAATAGCCAAGGGCTGAAGGGTGCCAGCAGGCTTTTGATGCTTTGCCTTAACATGACGACAAACATCGCAGTTAGCAACGAACTGAGTGATTTCTCTCTTCATCTGGCTCCACCAAAACCTCTAGCATAGGTCCGGATACGTCTTGGTACTACCGGGACGAATCCTGAGAGGAGATTCATGATGTTCCTTAAGGATCAGCTCTCGAAGTTATTACTTATTGGGAACCACCAAGCGGTCCTCAAAGAATACAACACCTTGATCATTTACCGAAAAGTAACGAGCAACTCTGTCATGGTTTTATCATGGCAGATGTCCGAGACTTAGATTCGAGGCCATCGCTAAGGTGATGGACTCAAAGGGCCAGGGTTGGTTGGGACGAAGGACACGAGTTTACCCAGGTTCGGCCCCTCAAGTAGAGGTAATAGCCTATGTCCTACTTGTGTTGTATTGATTGGAGTATCAATTACAAGGTAGCAGAATCGCTTGACCTAGCTCTCGATTAGTTGGTTTCTCTCTAAGTCGCCCCGGGTCTTGCCCTTATATAGGAGGTTAAGACCACGGGTTACACAAGTCATATGCCGACTCTCACAACGTGTCCGAGTCTATCTCTATGCTATCTTGCCTTCTGGAGCAAGCCATCTCCGGGCGGCTTATCCGCTCGGGTCTTCGTGACTTCTTTTCCTGGACCTCATCTTCGCCCATCTCGGTGAGCCGCCGAACGCCAAGGCTTGAGTCTTCAAGCCCATCCTTGGTTTGTCCCATGAGCCGCCAGGTGTGACCCGGCCTCGCCTGGCCAGATCTCACCACGGGGTTATATCCCCAACAAACTCCCTTGGCAATGTTGCTCTTGATACGGGAAATTCCTGTATCCTGCTTCTGGGCAGCTATGATCTGATCATCAAGAGTTGGTTTCGCCACCAAGGTAGAAAGGGATCCTCAAAGAACAATGGGAATATTTAACTTACAAAATTCCTCATGGAGAAGTGGTTGTCTTTGTAGCAACACGAGGTTGTTACAATAGGATTTACGACTTAATGCATCATCCATGACATTGGCTTTGCGTGGGGTGTAAGATATTCCTAAGTCGTAGTCCGTAATCAACTCAATCCACCGTCTTTGCCTGAGATTCAAATCCGGTTGGGTGAATATATATTTGAGACTCTTGTGATCTATGTATATTTCGCAACGATTACCCAGAAGGTAATGTCGCCAAGTGACAAGTGCATGGACTACTGCAGCAAGTTCCAGATTGTGTGTTGGATAATTCTCCTCATGTGGACATAACTATCGAGATGCATAGGAAATCACATGACGATCTTGCATGAGAATGCAACCTAGACCTTGTCGCGAAGCATCACAGTAGATAACAAAGTCCTTTGTGAAATCCGGGGGTACAAGTACTGGGGCAGTAGTCAGACGTCTTTTCAACTCCTGGAAACTTTCCTCACACTTTGGAGTCCACTCGAACTTCTTATCTTTCTTGAGGAGTTCAGTTAGAGGTTTGGCAACTTTGGAGAAGTTCTCAATGAAGCGGCGACAGTTCGCTAAGCCAAGGAAACTCCTAACTTGCTTTAGCGATTCAGGTTGAGTGCATTCAAGGACATCTTGAACTCTCTCGGGATTGACAACAATACCTTTTGCAGAGATTATGTGACCTAGATAGGTCACTTCTGGCAACCAACATTCGCACTTGGAGAATTTGGCGTAAAGGCGGTGCTCTCGAAGTTTCATCAATACCAGCCAAAGATGCTCTGCATGTTCTTCTTCGTTCTTCGAGTATATGATGATATCATCGAGGTAAAACATGACAAATTTGTCCAGATACTCCATGAAGATCGAATTCATTAAGCGGGAGAAGGTGGCTGGGGCATTGGTTAGACCGAAGGACGTGATGGTGTACTCGTATTGGCCATAACGAGTGACAAAGGCTGTCTTAGGAATGTCCCCATTCCTGCTTTTGATTTGATGATAACCTAATCTCAAATCCTTCTTGGAAAAGACTGCAGATCCAGTGAGCTGGTCATACAGATCATTGATCCTAGGGAGCGGATATTTGTTCTTTATCATGACCAGATTAACCGGTCGATAATCGACAACCATACGGTCCGTACCATCGTTCTTGTTGACCAAGAGGACAGGACAAGCCCATGGATAAGAACTAGGATGGATGAAACGTTTCTTCAAAGATTCATCGAGTTGGATCTTAAGCTCAACTAGCTCTTGGGGAGACATCTTATAGGGCCTTCTAGCAATTGGAGTGGCTCCTGGAATAAGTTCTATGACAAACTCTACTTCTCTGTCAGGTGGAACACCTGGCAATTCTTCTGGAAAAACATCCGGAAAGTCACGGACTACCGGCGTGTTTTCAAGATCTGGAAGAGGATTAGCATTGAGGGAATAAATCATGCCCTCTGGAATGCGGGTTTGGACCTTGGCTATCTGGCCAGAAGGATGGGTAAGCTGAACATACCTAGAGAAACAATCAATTTTGGCATGATGAGTTGTCATCCAGTCCATCCCCAAAATGATATTGATGTCTAAAGACTTAAGAGCTATCAGAGAAGCAAGGAATACTAAACCATCAACAAGGATTTGATTTCCATGGCTTACTCTAGCAGTTTGCCATCTAGAACCTGGAGTTTGAACTTCCAAAGGAGTTGGCATAATATCAAAAAGACATATCATGCGACATGGCATACCTTTCGGAAATGAAAGAGTGAGATGCTCCAAAGTCAAATAGAACTGAAGCTGGATGAGAATTGACAAGAACCGTCTTAAGCACGACATTAGCATTATCTTTAGCTTCTTCTGTAGTTACATGGTGCACACATCCACGAGTATAAAGAACTGACCTGGCATTCAACTTATTGATTTGGGGCTTGCCACCACCGGCAACATTTCTTGAAGAGGATGGAACATTTGCTCGCCAAGGGCAATTCCTTGAATAATTTCCAGGCTGACTACACTTGAAGCATTCCCCATGAATGGGACGTGCATCTGAGTTGAGCATCCGGTTGATGAAGTTATTCTCGGGAACACATGGCATCGCCAGACGAGGCGCCACATAGGATGGCCTCGGTGCATATCCCGAAGGAAGCTCGGTGTTCGGAATCCATATTCTACGTCTCTGAGATATAGAGACTGATGATGACCCAAAATCACAATTGCGCTTGCGAGATTCCTCACAGGTCATCCTGCCAGTTTTTGCTTGAATGGCTTTGTTCACAAGAACCTGAAAGGTAGCAAACTCATGCAAGTTGAGGTAACGATGTAGCTCTCGGTCGAGACCTTTCCTGAACCTTGCTGCTTCTTGGCGTCTGTGGATTCTTCTTCAGGCGCATAACGCGCGAGGCGTCCAAATTCATGGCTATAGGCATCCACATCCATCTTGCCTTGGCTCAGGCTGCAAAACTCCTCTTGCTTACAATCTATCAGGGCTAGAGGAATATGATACTCGTGAAAGGTCTCACAGAATTTTTCCCATGAAGTAACTTGGCCAGCTGGTCACATGGCCACGAAGTTCTCCCATAATATGCTGGCGGAACCTTCAAGGTGATATGCGGCATAGGTGACCTTGTCTCCTTTAGCCACGTTTGCATAACGCGGCTTGTTGTTGAAGCTCTGGAGCCAATCATCTACGTCTTGTGGCTCAATGGAGTGCTCGAAGGTGGGCGGTTGCAATTTGATGCAGTCTCTAATGGATACTAGCTCATTGCGTTCATGGGTTGTATTTTGCTCGATGTGCTCCAACAAACGGTTGGTGGCACGCTTGTTCCTCTCAATTTCTAGCATAACCTCTACCAACGAGGGTTGGTCCGGAGGATCTTCTTCATCCCTACCATCTCCATAGTTCTGACTACGATCAGCAGATCTCCGATTAACTTGTGGCATACTGAACGAAAAATCCAGGGTTCAGAATCAAGGAAGAAAACTAAAACACAATGAATCCTAGGAAAACTCGGACAGCATAACAGCTGTACGGGCTTGAAATATGAGGTAACCTGCACAAGATTTTGCCAGCATAACAGCTCAACATCATGGTTCAAGGCACAAAGAGAACATAGGCACCACTTCTCACGACTCGAATGGAACATGACTTGACACACAAACAACCATTCTATGAGTCTGTGGTCCAGTAACTCGTCATCCTAACAAATAAGTAGGAAGCCTAGTTCTTTATCCCCGTAGAAAGAGAAGAGAGTGACCGAGAATAGAGTAACTTGAGGAAAGGAGTAAAAAGAGCCTTACGTTCCCTTCCAGAATCAATTACCTTATATAACTAAAGCATTACTAGACTCAACATCGACCAGTTTGGCTTTGTAAACCTACAGATAGTTCAGCTCTGATACCAACGTTGTCGGGACCCCGATCCAAAGCCATATGAATCCAGCTTGTAACATGTCACACAACTTGGCGCCCTCATGCACGGTAACCCACGGCTGCCGCCTTACCTTGGCTAGGAACATTTGTGCCTTTTGACTCATGGATATGAACATGTCGCTAGCATTCACACGCCAAAGAACCCGGGTTGACATGACTAGTTATAGACCCAAGTGGCACAACCGTACAAGGACAGGCATACGTAACCCAACATTTGCGCCTTTGGGTTTGACACTCTTACTTATCGAAAGGACTATGATTGACCCCCCTACACTTGTGGGTCATCACTCATGCAATGTTAAGAAATGGTTTTCCCAAAATAATACATAAATTATCGTCCTCAGGCATATCAAGTACTACAAATTCTATTAAGATTAGAACATTTGCAACAATAACAAAAACATCATTACAAATACCAATAGGGATATCAATTGATTATTAGCAATTTTTAAAATATATTCATAGGTATAAGTTTATCAAGATGAAGCTTTTGATAAAGAAAGAGAAGCACAACACTAACATTGGCACCTAACTCACATAATGCATATTTGACTTCATTCTTTTAAATGGTGCATGGTATAGTCGGCAGTCCAAGGTCTCCCAACTTCTCAGGAACTTTACCCTTCAAAGAATATTTTGCAAGAATGATGAATATTTCATCAGTTGGTATATTTATTTTGTTAGCAACAATATCCTTCATATAATTGGAATAAGGTGGAACCTATATAGCTTCAAAAAGATGAATTTGCAAGTAGATATCTCTAAGTAACTAAGAAACCTGGAATACCTTTCTTTAACCTTAACTTTTTTAGCTTCATTTGGGAAGGTCATAGGTTTTTGAACCCATGGTTCTCTTTCTCTACCATACCTAATAACTTTTTTAGTTTTTGTGGTTTTTCATAACAGGTGGAGTTTCATATTTTCTTACACAACATCACTATAATGCGTTTATTTTTCAATATCTTCTTCCTATGTGTCCTTATCATTATCTTGAGTTGGACCTTGTTATTCATTACCACTATAAATTTTGGCATCACAAATAGAAACACTATGTGTGGGGTTAATGTGAGTTTCCATCATCATCATCACCATCATCATGCTTTTCGCAAGCAACTTTAGAAGATTCGGCATCTCTATGTTTCTTATTTCTCCTTATTATTTTACAAGTGCTAGGTGTTTCCTCATTTAAATTTTGACAATATCAAATAGTTCTTGTACTATGATTCTAGAGAAATAGACGAATGTGGCTGGAATATCCAACCCTAGTGCCTACTCCACAATTTTTATTACCTGACTTTAACGTATCTAGTACACTGTTTTCCTGAGTTTGCCTAACTTGGGAGATTTGTATTTGGATAATGTTACAATGTTTAGCAGGCCCCCTTTATATCATTTATAGTTCTCTCTAAAGTGCTCGCCATGTGTGAAATTCTAATAGAAGTCTAAAAAGGGGCTCTTCTAGTTTCCAAATTAAAATGGTGTTGCTTAACAAAGAAATTATTTGTTTCTTCATGACATTATCCAAGATGTTTATCACAAGTAATTACCTATGTATTCATCACATTCATGATATTCATATAAATAATTAAATTTAACAATAGGATCATGAGCCTGGGGTAGAAGAGTGTTACCCATTGGAGACACCTTTTTTAATTCTTCCACTCAAATAATTATCGCTTGAAATGATTTCTTAGCTTTTTCATATCTTTACCATTCAAAACATATATAGTATTTTCTTTGGATTAGGATCTAGTTTTAGCTTAGTTGAGTTCCAATAATAATAATTATTAGAAATCCCATCAAGAAGATCCTTAACTTCATTTAATGTCATGTCCCTAAAACATTTCCTTCGTAGTTATCTAGTTGTGTCCTAGACTTAGGGCTGAGAGCATTGTAAAATATACCAAGCAAGGTATGATCTTTTAATTCATGTTATGTGATTTCTCATTCGTATCTAACAACACCTCCCCAAGCTTGAAACATCATGCTTGTTTTGAGTAAAAATGTGATTGTCTCTGATTATATGATGTTGCTTGTGAGCGGCCATAATGTTTTCCATAAAGGTGAAGATGCAATCCTCAAAACTTGTTATACTTATCCATGGTCAATTTTGAAACCGTATTCTAGCATCTCCGCCAAATGAGAAAGGAAACAATTTGAGTCTGAAGTGTGGAAGTCTAGTGACTTTATTCATACAAAGTTTAGCAATATAAACTTTATGGACATGATAAAAAACATTGTTATTTTCTAATCCTTGAAATATAAGAGATTCCTAAACTTCAACTACTTTAGGTACCATTGAAAAAAAACATAAGCACCATCTTTTAACATATATAGGAGATCACAAAATTCATCACCATGTAATCTTAAGCATGAGGATCTTTGTCGATGTCATACACCCTAATATCTCTAGCAAAAATCAATCAAGTTCATTGGGCGTGGTAGGAGTAGGTGGTGTTCTGAAAGTTAGAGTAGGTAATCTTCAAATATCTCCTTTTCTTTTAATATAGCAAGATGACTATCAAGTAGTCTCCCGAAGAAGGAGATTCAACAACAATAGTAGAAGCGGTAACAGTAATATCAATAATTTCATCATGAGTATCATTGATATCATGTGACATTTCACAATATGGTTCATTGGTGTGCGCATGTGGTGGTGGTCTCACAAGTTGAGCCAAAACAGTAGGAGAACCATAAGCAGCTTTGGTCATAAGAGTGGTACCTCTTCTTGTAGTGGATGGAACAATTGTTGGCTTGGGATCTTGATTATATACCATTATGGATTAACATGGTAGTAGGCAACTGAATGATATGTTAACTTATAAATAGAGTTATGCTACTGCCAATTGTGCTAGAAAAGAGTTTTGACAACCACAAGTGCAGGCGATCACAACAATCCTCGAGGGAAGTATCACAACCCAAATTTCTTGATTCAACACAAGGGGGCCAAATAATACTTATAAGCTTTAGTACTTGAGTTGTAAATTCAACATAGCTGAAACAACTGATTTATTGCAAAAAAATAGTAGCAATGACAATACGATGAATGAAGTGGTGTATGTGGCAAAGAAGTATCACATCAGCAGAAATACCCAGTAGTTGCCAAGTACATTGCAAATGAGCACTAATAGAGTTAATCGTATGCATAGGGATGCATATTGGGACACTGCATGGATGATTTCTAAGTGCTAAGCACAATTCTTGGGGATCACACACTAGCTCATGTTCTGAATCATTGTAGGCATGCATTCCATATATTGAGAGACGTTCAAAAGAACTTGGCTGTCATCTACAGTCCAACCCCCCTTGCGTCGGTGTCCATAGAGAAAATTACGAGTTATTAAGGTGACATTTGCATGTCCACCAGGATAATGCATTAACACTCTATGAATGCATGTTATCCTCAATTAATTACACCCATTCCCATCCATATCCTAGTATGTCATCATATATGTCTCTGGATCAAAATAATTGGTGCATATGACTTGCGGGTACAATCATGAACAAATAGACATAAAACATATAAATGGTCCAGATCTGAAATCATATTACTCGAGACCTAGTAATAAGCATTAATTCTCAAACAATATTTACACTAGGAATCATTCTCTCATCGATCTGATGCCTAATATCACCTTTGTTTCGAGTTATAAGGTGTTCTGGACATTTCAATACAGACTACATACAAACTGAAATGAGTGAACAAACACACCAAAACGCATCAATATACACCCGATTCAGAAAAATGTTATAACAACTTATAATTCAGAACGGATAGAGTAGATGATAAGTCTCATCAAATTCCTATCCATACCATGTGGCTACAACGGATTACTTGCACAAGGTTGGGGACAACATATTGACGATGTTGGGTAATTGGTTGACAATGTCGATGGTGAAGATTCCACCTTCATTGGTGGGGAAAACCTAGCCTCCATCAGCCCTCTAGGATTAAGCATAATGGTTGTGGTTTCTTCGTGTTACAGAAAAATTGACGATAAATCACCTAGAGTTTTCGGAGCAACATATAGCAAGGGCCGCCGGAGGTTAGCAAGACAGCCCCATAATACCTAGGCGACCCTGTAAGGTGAGCTCTGGGTCCGCCTAGGCACTGTGGGACACCCGCTAGCTCAATTCCACACCCTAGGACCCTTATCTAATGCAAAACTTTGTCTCCTATTTTTATTTTATGTTCACACCAGTTTTCTTCATAGAAAGATAACACCATAAATATTTTGATGAAAATTGTGTTAGTCCGCACTAGTTTTTATTCACCAGAGCAAGTTTTAAGTCCAAAGTTAGGAAAACGTGTTCATAAAAGAAAATACGTTTGATATGTATCACTTGGTCAGTTGCATATCTACTCTCTTCAGTGTCATCATCTCTCCTGTCATTGTAATGCACAATGGGAGGATGAATTGGATCCATGTGAACCCGAGGTGTGATGGTCTTCGACTTCGCTGGTTTCCAAGTATCTTTTAAATGTTTCATGTTCAATGGACACCACACCTTTGGCTTCTCCTAGTCTTCCTATTTATTGGATCTTACAACCTGTAGCCAAACTCTTCACTTAGTTGGCTAAGGTATATGCACGTCTTTGCCTTTTATCAAGTTTGGATCTCTCATCATGTGGTACATACACAAATGACTTGCAACAAAAGATATTCAGGTGCTTGTATGATACCTGCATGAGGAATAGAGGAAGATATGTTAAGCACATCACTCATCGATGCCAAAAATAATTAGGTAATTAGCATGAGAGAGCATGGATGTAACCCTCTCCATGAATTTTAGGTCCATTCTCTTTCCAAGACTATTGAGCTAAGGTGTCTTTGCACTAGTAGAAAACAGGGCTTTGGTCCAGGCCAAGCCAGCCCATTAGTCCCGGTTCAGTCATGAACCGGGACTAATGGGGGCAACGGTCCCGGTTCGTGAGGCCAGGGGCCCGAGCAGGCCTCCTGGGGCATTGGTCCTGGTTCGTTTGGAACCTTTGGTCCTGGTTCCAGACACGAACCGGGACCAATGTGCCTCGCTCCTCGCCCACAACTGTTGGTCCCAGTTTGTGGCTGGACCCGGAACCAAAGGGGGTCCTTTAGTCCCGGTTCTAGTCACGAACCGGGACCAATGAGATGCCTATATATACCCCCTCGCCAGCGAGCAGAGCACTCCACATTGCTCTATTTTTCAGGCCGGCAAGGGGAGAGCTTTGTGGTGCTCTAGCTCACCTCCTATGCACATGAGGTGTTTGATGAAATGCCCAAGCCAAACTTAAGCTTTCTCCTCCCGAAGCTCCTTGTCCAAACTCCATTTTCGTCAAGATTTGTCTAGGTTTGGCGGTCCATCCTGTCCCGTCCCCGTCCTCAAACCGTCGTCGATCGCCCGCGCGTGGTGAGCCTCTTGATCTTATCTTCTTGCTAAAAGAAAATATACTTACTCGTATGATTTTCTTACTTTTATTATTGTTTGTTATTATATAGTGCCATGGTTATGGTATCCGCCCACATCGGCCTTCATCCAGTCTATGATTCAGATGTGGTATATTATCTTTTATATAACTATTTGACACATCTAATGTCTATGACAATTAATTGTGCCACCAACTTGACGTAGATGTTTTTATCTATAGGAAGTAGTTGAACCAGAAATGGATACCGACTATGCAATTCTGCTCGACAAGTTAACTAAAGCTTAAAAAGAAATCGATCATTTGAAAGAAAAATTGAAAAGAACTGAAGATGACAAGATGGGATTGGAGTTGCATCTTGCCGATATCGTCGACGATCACAAGACCAAGATGGATGCAATGCGCTTGAAGCTTAGAAAGATTAGAAAATATGCCATTCATACTTAGGCTTGGTATCATTATGTCGTTGGGTCAATTGGTACCTTAGCGGTTATGATTGCATTTGTTGTTGCATTTAAATTTTTTACATAGTTTCACTGTATGTTTTAATTAGATGCTCTAGAGAGCTATATGTTGTTCAATAATGACAACTATGTATGAACTGTACGTATTTATTTTGGACATTATTGTACTTTGGCTTTAATGTGATGATGAATTTCTATTAATTTGGTCACTTCTCTATTCATGATATGTTGTAATGGTTTTTAATACACTTTATTATATAAAGCATGCAGATGAATCGGCAATGCATGTACGGTGACCAACGCACCTCCGACTATAATAAGGGCCTGCATAATTTTCTCAAAGCGGCCGAGGCAAACAAGCAGAATGGTTTTATGCCTTGTCCATGTACTGTGTGTGAGAATACGAAGTCTTTCTCCAACTCTAAAACCCTTCACTTCCATCTGCTTCAGAAGGGTTTTATGCCACACTATAATGTTTGGACCAAGCATGGAGAAAGAGGGGTTATGATGGAAGACAACGAAGAAGAAGAGGATGACGACAACTACCATCCCCTGAATACGGTGATGCTGCAATGGGGGAAGCTGAAGATCAAGAGGAACCGAACGATGTGCCCGATGATGATCTTCGCTGGGTCATTGTTGATGCACAGAGAGAATGCAAAAGTGAAAGGGAGAAGTTGAAGTTCGATCGCATGTTAGAGGATCACAAAAAAGGGTTGTACCCAAATTGCGAAGATGACAACAAAAATCTTGGAACCACACTGGAATCGCTGCAATGGAAGGCCCACAATGGTGTATCTGACAAAGGATTTAGTTTGCTACTGAAAATAATGAAGAAGAAGCTTCCAAAGGATAACGAATTGCCCGACAGTACGTACGAAGCAAAGAAGGTTCTATGCCCTATAGGATTGGAGGTGCAGAAGATACATGCATGACCTAATGACTGCATCCTCTACCGCGGTGCGTACGAGGATTTGAACGCATGCCCGGTATGTAGTGCATTGCGGTATAAGATCAGAAGAGATGACCCTGGTGATGTTGAGGGACAGCGCACCGGGAAGAGGGTTCCTGCCAAGGTCATGTGGTATGCTCCTATAATACCACGGTTGAAACTTCTGTTCAGAAACAAAGCATGCCGAGTTGATGCAATGGCACAAAAAAGACCATAAGAAAGACGGGAAGTTGAGAGCACCCGCTGATGGATCATAGTGGAGAAAGATCGAGAGTAAGTGGAGCGACTTTATAGGTGACCCGAGCAACGTATGGTTTGGTTTAAGTGCGGATGGCGTTAATCCTTTTGGGGAGCAGAGCAACAAGCATAGCACATGACCTGTGACTCTATGTATGTATAACCTTCCTCGTTGGTTGTGCATGAAGCGGAAGTTCATTATGATGCCAGTGCTCATCCAAGGCCCTAAGCAACCCGACAATGACATTGATGTGTACCTAAGGCCATTAGTTGATGAACTTTTACAACTATAGAATGGAAGAGGTGTACGTGTGTGGGATGAGAACGAACAGGAGGAATTTGACCTACATGTGTTGCTATTTGTAAACATCAATGATTGGCCTGCTCTCAGTAACCTTTTAGGACAGACAAACAAGGGATATGCCGCATGCACACACTATTTAGATGACACCGACAGTATATATTTGGACAAATGCAAGAAGAATGTGTACCTGGGGCATCGTCGATTTCTTCCGACCAACCATCAATGTCGACAGAAAGGAAAGCATTTCAAAGGTGAGGCAGATCACTGGAAGAAGCCCGCCCT
Organism: Hordeum marinum; assembly: GCA_022496015.1. Classification (NCBI taxonomy): domain Eukaryota; kingdom Viridiplantae; phylum Streptophyta; class Magnoliopsida; order Poales; family Poaceae; genus Hordeum; species Hordeum marinum. Next base: position 449,359,637 of record CM039676.1, read on the forward strand.
CCGTACTGGTGATCACATACTTGATATGGTCAATGATTTACAAGTAATATTTGGAAAGAGTCCTGGCGGACTATCTGTTCCGACTAATGATGCGGGACGTGCACCCATGTGGAAGAAGAAATCTATATTTTGGGACCTACCCTATTGGAAAGACCTAGAGGTCTGCTTTGCAATCGACTTGATGCACGTGACGAAGAATCTTTGCGTGAACCTGCTAGGCTTCTTGGGAGTGTATGGGAAGACAAAATATACACCGGAGGCACGGGAGGAACAACAACATGTGCATAAAAAAGACGACATGCATCCAAAGCCGTATGAAGGTCCTGCCAGCTATGCTCTTACCAAAGAAGAGAAGGAAATCTTCTTTGAATGCCTGCTCAGTATGAAGGTCCCATCTGGCTTCTCGTTGAATATAAAGGGAATAATAAATATGGTAGAGGAAAAGTTCCAGAACCTAAAGTCTCATGACTGCCACGTGATTATGACGCAACTACTACCAGTTGCATTGAGGGGGCTTCTACCGAAAAACGTTCGATTAGCCATTGTGAAGCTACGTGCATTCCTCAATGTAATCTCTCAGAAGGTGATCAATCCAGAAATCCTGCCAAGGTTAAGGAGTGATTTGGTGCAATGTCTTGTTAGTTTCGAGCCGGTGTTCCCACCGTCCATCTTCAATATCATGATGCACGTCCTAGTTCATCTAGTCAACGAGATTGTCGTTCTGGGCCATGTATTTCTACACAATATGTTCCCCTTTGAGAGGTTCATGGGAGTCTTAAAGAAATATGTTCGTAACTGCGCTAGGCCAGAAGCAAGCAACTCCATGGGCCATCAAACAGAGGATGTCATTGGGTTTTGTGTTGACTTCATTTCTGACCTTAAGAAGATTAGTCTCCCTCAACCGTGGTATGAGGGGAGACTGGCTGGAAAAGGCACGCTAGTAGCCGACTCAATATTACGTAGGGATGGGCATTCTTGGTCTCAAGCACACTACATAGTTCTACAGAATTCCACCTTGGTGACCCCGTATGTCGGTGAACACAAGAATATTCTGCGCTCCAAACACCCGGAGCAGTGTGACGACTGGATTACATATGAACACATCAGGACTTTCGACAGTTGGTTGCAAACACGTCTCATGGGTGACAACACTGTTTTTGATGAGTTGTACTCGTTGGCCAGGGGACCATCTTCGACTGTATTGACTTACAAAGGGTACGAGATAAATGGGAATACATTTTACACGATCGCCCAAGATGAAAAAAGCACCAACCAAAACAACGGTGTCCGCTTTGACGCAGCAACCAAGAGGGGAAATACACATATTATGGTTACATAGTGGACATATGGGAACTTGACTATGGACATGATTTCAAGTCCCTTTGTTTCAGTGCAAATGGGTCAATCTGTCAAGAGGCGTGGTATAGGAAGACCCACAGTATGGAATGACAACAGTGGATCTAAACAATCTTGGGTACACAGACGAACCATTCGTCCTAGCCAATGATGTGGCGCAGGTTTTCTATGTGAAGGACATGTCTACCATACCGAGAAAAAGAAAAGATAAGGAAGCAAATACATCATACGATGAGCCAAAGCGCCACATAGTTCTTTTAGGAAAAAGAGACATCGTGGGATTGGAGGGCAAGACAGACATGTCTGAAGATTATGAAAAGTTTCATGAAATTCCTCCCTTCAAAGTCAAGTCTGACCCAAGCACCCTGTTAAACGATGAAGATTATCCATGGTTACGGTGCAAGAAGCAAAGGACACAAGCGAAGAAAAAGTGAAGACTTTCTCTCCACAACTATATCATTGAAGTTGCATGTGAAGAAATGAAATGCCTTTTGTAACAGATGAGTTTTCGTATGAAACCCTGATACTTCGAAAGAGATTGTCCGTTTTGTACACGAAGTGCATCCAGTTTTTGCCGTAACCCTCTCAACCTTTTATGACATGCTATGTGGGTGAAATGATGATACCATGCCAACTTCGAAAAAGAATGAATTAAAAAGAATCAATTAAATAAAATATTTTTCAGTAGCAAAAAGAATAAACTAAAAAGAATCAAAATAATATTAACTAAAATTATCAAAGTATTTATTTTTTTAAAACTTTAATAGTAAAAGGAATGAACTAAAAAGAATCAATTAAATATAATATTTTTCAATAGCAAAAAGAATCAAAATAATATTAACTAAAATTATCAAAGTATTTATTTGTTAAAAACTTTAATAGTAAAAAGAATGAACTAAAAAGAATCAATTAAATATAATATTTTTCAATAGCAAAAAGTATCAACTAAAAAGAATAAAAATAATATTAACTAAAATTATCAAAGTATTTATTTGTTAAAAACTTTAATAGTAAAAAAGAATTAACTAAAAAGAATCAATTAAATATAATATTTTTCAATAGCAAAAAGAATCAACTAAAAAGAATCAAAATAATATTAACTAAAATTATCAAAGTATTTATTTGTTAAAAACTTCAATAGTAAAACGAATGAACTAAAAAGAATCAACTAAAAAGAAAAAAAGAAAAAAATACTGGACTAAAAAGTAAAAGATAAAAAAATGCCACCTAATGGGCGAACGGTAGGATTCAGGCCGGCAAGCCCAGTAGGACAAACAGGTAGAGACAGATTAGTTAGGCCCATTGGCTTGCAATAGAGAGGAGCTCGAAACCGTTGCCGTAGCGGCGCTTATAAACCAGTCGGAGTGCTACTCAACTAGCGAGGTGGGACTAAACTTCAACCACACCGTTGTGCCAGGCTATTGGTCCCGGTTGGTGGCTCCAACCGGGACCAATGCCCACCATTCGTCCCGGTTGGAGCTACCAACCGGGACCAATGCCCACAATTCATCCCGGTTGGAGCCACCAACCGAGACCAATGGTGTGTGCTTCCCGCCCTTTTGCCAGGCGAAAACTGACCTTTGGTCCCGGTTGGAGCCACCAACTGGGACTAATGGTGGGCATTGGTCCCGGTTGGTGGAACAACCGGGATGAATGGTTGGGCTATATAAGCCAGCACTTAGGATTTTTCCCGAATTTCTCCCATCATCACGCCCTGCCTCCTCATCGCCGTTGCTGTCGACGCCCTCGCCCTGCCTTGCCCCGGCGCGTGGCCCTCCTCTCGCCATTCCGACGGGCCCAGAAGCCTCCCCACGCTCGACCTCGTCGCCTCTGCCCGTTCATTTGCCCAGGGAAGCACCACGCCGGCGCCCGCGACCCCTTCTTCCCCGACGTCGTTCGTCACTGCCGTCTCCATCGCCATCGTCACCGTCGTTGTCGGCGTTGCCGTCGCCGTCATCACCGCCGTCGTGTGCCCCTGCCCCGCCCCCGATCAGCCCAGTCGCGCCCCTGCCCTGGCCCGGCCCCGCCGTCGCCGGCCGCGCCCCTGCCCCATCGTCGCCTTCGGCGTCCTCACCCCTGACCCAGCGCCCCTGCCCCGTCGTCGCCCGAGCCCCGCTGTGAGCCGCCGCGCCGCCTCGGCATTTTTTTAATTTTTATGTTTATGTTCATAGCATTTTTTGGTCAAAAAAATATAGGTGATCATTGTCACACCAAAATGCTATACTTATTTTGGATATGGTGAATTTTTTAGTCATGTTCATATGATGTTTTTTGTTCATAGAATATGTTTTTGTTCATAACATTTCCTGGTCCATGTATATATGTATGTTTATGTATGGATGGATGAACGGATGGATGTAACTCTAAGTTAAAATTTACCACTCCCTGATAACTTCGACATGAGGAGGGACATGCATGAGAGAGAGGCGGTCCGCTCACCCGACCAACTATTGAGGCCACCCAAACCCTAGAAGAAAGAGCGTCATTGTCGATCTACCCCCTCCCTGATAACTTCGACATGAGGGGGGCATCGGACATGCATGAGTGAGAGAGGCGGTCCGCTCGCCCGACCAACTATCGAGGCCACCCAAACCCTAGAATAAAGAGCGTCGTTGTCGATCTATCCCCTCCCCATTAACTTTGACATGAGAGGGGACGTCGGACATGCATGAGAGAGAGGCAGTCCGCTCATCCGACCAACTATCGAGGCCACCCAAACCCTAGAATAAAGAGGGTCGTTGTCGATCTACCCTGTCCCTACTTGATAAACTCTTGAGGCCACCCAAACCGGGACTAAAAAAGCATTGTCGAGGCCACCCCAAACCCTAGAAGTGTTGACGAGGGCACCCCAAACCCTAGAAGCATTGTCGAGGCCACCCAAATTTACCAAGTTAAATGAAGAAAACTCCGGTAACATAGATTTATCAAGAATCCCCCCACTATGGATGTGCACAAGTTGATCCAATTTTTTTCTGATCTCATCTATATATATTCTTCTATATGTCATGTTATCTATCAAAGTATTGAAGAAATCCATGGCTTCATCATTAGCTGGAAGTAACATGCGTATGATGCTACGAAGCTCTTCAAAGTTGTTTTAGAACGGAGTCCGGATAGAATAATTCGCTTTTTGGTACGAATTTCAGCAAAGGCCTTCCAAATAGCGATATTCAGAAGGCTCTTGCTGAACTTCGTACCAAAAAGCTAATTGATTATCCTATCCGGGACTCCGTTACAAAACAATTTTGGAGAGCTTCGTACCATTGTGCGCCTGTTACTTCCGGCTAATGATGAAGCCTTGGTTTTCTTGAATCCTTTGACACTAGACAACGTGACATATAGAAGGGTAGATGAGATCAAGAAAAATATGGACCATTTTCTACACATTCAGAATGGCGCCATTTTGTTAATTAAATCCCTTAAAGGTTAACAGAATCCCTTGTTTGACATTCATGAGAGAGGCGGTCCGGACGTCGGACATTCATGTTTGTATATTAATTGACATGTTGTAATTTTTGCAGAAACTATGGATCCTAGAGACGAAGAACAAGAACATTTGTTGGGGGACATAATCCACGACGGACGTGATATCTTGTCGTTTCTCAACGACACCGATGGTCTGGAAGGAGAGGATTATGACAGCTCCGGTGATCGAACAATGGAGGAGGAAGGACATGATCATGATGGCTCCGGAGACCGAATGTCGGAGGAAGAAGGAGACCATGATGACAGCTCTGGTGACCGATCAGAGGAGGGAGCTGTTGCAAAGTCCGGCGAGGTATATATATTAATTAAGCCTATGCTGACTAGCTAATTGGTGCATGAATTGTTTTGGTATGTACATATATTAATTAACTCTTCTTTCTTCTTTTATAGCCCTCCGGATCGAGCCAAACTTCGGTAACGAGACGAGGCCCGAAGAAGAGGTTGCGCAAGGATGAAAGGTTCACGATCACAGCACTCACGAACGATGGCCATCCGATTGAACCCAAGCGGACCAAACGCATTTTCTGCTCAGTGCGGAGCTATTGTTAGGGACAACATCCCGATCAGCATCAGGCAATGGAATAAGCCTAAAGGATGGTGCCCCTGAAGGTGATTATGTCACCGATAGACAGAAAGATGATCTTTGGACCGCGCTAAAGGCAAATTTCACCCTACCGCCAGAGGAGGATCCGAATAAGCCAGTTATAGAGCCACTAGTCAAGGCGTGTGCTCTTAAGAAGATGGCAGATCTATTCAGGAGGTGGACGAATGAGTTGAAATCAAAATTTGTCGACAAAGGGAAGACTCCAGAATTCATCGGCCGATTTGAGAAGATAATAGATTACTGGCCCGCATTTGTGGACTACAAGACATCGGACAAGAGTAAGAAAATGTCAGAGACAAACAAGGTCAATGCTGCAAAGAAGCAGTATCACCATCACACGGGGTCAGGTGGCTACCTCAAAGCCCGGCCGTTATGGGACAAAGCTGAGAATGACCTGATTGCTAAAAATGCCGTACCACAGACATTCAACTGGCTAGACCGTACAAGGACTTGGTTCTTCGGGGTTGGGGGAACTTTGGACCCTGAAACAGGGAAGTGTCGTTGGACGGACGAGCAACTTGCAATACCCATGAACAAGCTTCAGAAGTATATCACCGCAGCACAGGAAGGGACGTTCATTCCCGACAGAGAGAAGGATGAGCTGACTGAGGCCCTAGGGAATGCTGAGCACCCTAGACGAATATGAGGCACACCAGGCTCCATTCCGTGGAAGGTTGGGTTTCCCGACGCAGACGGTTACAGAAGCCGGGAGAGAAAGAGGAAAGCGGAGCTGAGCAAAATTCAGAAGCTCAATGCAAGACTACAAGAGCTAGAGGAAGCTGAGAGCCAGCGAGCTGCCGGCCAACCATCTCAGCGGCACGAAGCTACCCCACCATCTCAGTGGAGAAGCAGCGTCGCTTCCACGGATCCCGTTCAACATGACTTCACGTCTCCTAGCTACCCCGTGGATACTATCACGGAGGCTCAACATTGCGAGCTTATGACGAAATGCCGGAACCTCACTTTCAAGGCGGCTGTCGACTCTGTTGCACCTCCTCAACCCAACGGAACTTTTCACTGTCGTCCGATTCCACATGGCTATGCTGTTGTGATGGTGGATGAAGTAATGAAGGAATTTGAGGAGCTCGAGCTTGACCACTCTACAGGTGAAGGAGAGAGTAAGTTGGTTCGTGCCCTGAGGAGTACATGTCTATGGCAGAAGGAGTACATCAAGCTTCCAAACTAGACGCCTCCGCCTCCTCCTTCTCCTCATGCGAAACAGGGCACTCCGCGTCCTCCTCCTCCTCCTCCTCCTCTGGCGAGTGATCAGGGCACGCCGCCTCCTTCTTCGGCTCCTCCGACGCGTGAGGGCATTCCGCCTCCTCCTTCACCTACTCCGTCACGTAGGAGTAGTACGCCTCCTCCTCAGCCTCGTCGGCAATGGCGGAAGACAGACGCCACCACTCTGGCTCCTCCGGCGCCTAGTAAGCAACGACGAAAGAGAGCCACCGCCGCTCCGGCGGCTAGCAGTACAAGCATAGGCAGAAGGGAATACAGATACAGTCCATCTCTCAAGCCTCTGGAAAAGTTACCATATGAGAGGACCGAGTCTGAAAACGAGGAGATATGTCAGGCCGAATTGAGGGCCCATTTTGCAAATAAAACTCCACCTCCGAAGGAGAAGCTAGATCTGGTGAAACCGATGCGCACTATCGATGCCCTGAAGCGACCACCACCGCCTCCGCCGGATTCCAACTTTGACTGCTATATTAAAAAGACATATCAAGATGTGAGGCGGTCGAGAAGTACTTCCAGTGATGCAAAGTTGGCAAAACGAAGAAGTGGGAAAAAATTCCCCAGCTCGGCGAACAAGCGAACCAATCGTGCCCCCCGCTCAAGGTGTCTAGCGATATCGTCTCTAATCATCCAGGAATGGTGCCCGGTACCAATCCTCGTGATTACCTGGGCGATGATGTACAGTTTAAGCCGTTGGAGGTGGACGAATTCCATTACCGGCACGGGCGGCCTCTCGTCAAACCTGATCATCCTTCTCTAGCAACGATGATGCGAAAATTCCATGAATGGTAGCTGAAAACCTGCCGCGAGTCTGGGAAGGATTCTTTGACGCTGTTAGTTAAAGAGAGCACGACCTCGTTGGAATGGATCTATTGAATGTTGAATTTGAGGAGATATTCCAGTTATACAATCAAAAGGCCCTCGGCAAAACAATCGTGACTTGCTACTTTATGTAAGTACTACTTCTGTAATTAAGTCTCTCTATGTATATAGCTCAGCTCTTTCATTGCATGTATATATAATTATCCTCACTATATTATGCAGATTGAAGATCGTCGAATGCACAAAAGCACAAATCTATGACATTGGGTTCATTAACCCAAATATCATACATGAGTTTACGGTTAAAAACAATGTCACACAAACCAAGGACAATTTGCTACAATCGTTGCTTATTAATCAAAACAAAGGGACAATACTCTTTCCTTACAACTTCAAGTGAGTGTTACTGTCTTATGCATATTCGGTTTCCCTTATTACTCGAGGTTTATAGTAATGTAATTGATGAGTTATGCATGCGTGCGTATGTTCCACTTTATTCTGCTAGAGATTAAGCTTGTGCGAGGAGTAGTAATCATCTTAGAGTCGAAACGAAAAGATCCCTAGGAATATGCGGGCATGACTGAAATGCTCCAGAAGTAAGTTCAAGCGATCATTATCGCATCATATCGGCAACTTTGTTCATTTCCTGATATCAAGTAGTTATTTTCTTTGTCTGGCAAGGTTTCGAAAGAGTTCACAGCAATTCTTCCGGCACTGCCGGGGGAGCTGCGATTTACACACCCGAAAGTAAGTACTACTAGCTAGTTTCGCGCATCTCCCATTGATTCTAGTTTCATCAATACCATTTATCATGCTTGATTATCAGTTTGATTGAACTCTATTTCTCATAAAGTGCTTGTGGCAAGAAACCGGAAATGATTTTTACGGATACTACGTTTGCGAGTTCATCTACAAAACGACGACCCCTAAGCGGGGCTACTCTGGAAAACAATTTCAAGTGCGTAAGCAATAATATTCACAATTTTATTTTATTACCATATATATGTGTTGACACCCTTCTTCAAATTAGATGTGGCAGATGCGGGATGAACTCCTACCACGTGATCGCATACGAGCAATTCAATAAGAATTGGCGGGATTCTTTCTTGACACGTCATAAATAAAGCCGGAGAATACCATCTGAAATTTGACATTAGATGTTAGGGATTGTAAGAGATCTTATATTGTATACATGTAGCTAGTAGCATCGGATAGATATACGAAAACTTGTTGTACGACCAATCTCTCGGAGAAAGAGAGATCGATCACTTCTCTCTGTATATGTTCATGACGATTTTCTGTACTTAATGGTTCCTTCATTTGCTTACTAGCTAGCATGTCGAGTTCTCTCTATAATAGCTAGCGTCGGCCAAGCACGGAGAAAGAGAGGACACTTCTCTCTATTAATTAGCTAGCTAAAAAAATATAAAACCTCTAAATTAACCGTCCAAAACCCCTAACCCCCCTCCCCCCTCAAAAAAGACCCAGCAACTACTAGATGCTGACGCGTGGATGCCTTTTGGTCCCGGTTGGTGTTACCAACAGGGACTAAAGGTCCTCCTGCCTGGGCTCCCAGCACCGGTCACATGGAGCCCCTTCTGTCCCGGTTGGTAAGCGAACCGGGACTAAAGGTTTGGGCTTTAGTCCCGACCCTTTAGTCCCGGTTCCAGAACCGGGACAAATGGGTCTTTTTCTACTAAGTGTTGATGGACTCTTCTAAAGCGTACACAACTTTCTACAATATCTGTCAAAAGGACCTCAGTATTCACCACCATTTGTATGATCTCACGCACTTTGATTTCTGGCCATTTTCTCTTTCAACTTGGCATGGAACTCCTTGAAGACTTAAAGCACCTGATACTAATTTTTGAACACATAAGAAAAAACTTTTCTGAAATGGTCATCAATGAAAGTCGCAAATATATTTCTCTGTTGGGGGATTTTTCAGTCATGAAGCAAACATCAGTCTGCACAATATCAAGAACTTTCTCTACACGGTGTGGAGCTTGTAACACCCCAGACTTCTGCTAAACCCGGCAATGGTACCACACTAGCATGTTTCTACAAGTTTTAGCAAAATTCAAATTTTCGATAGAGCTTCCTTTGTTTTATGGACATCCACGACATGCAAAATTTTCAATCATAGGTAACGAAGCAACAATTAAGTTCATAAATCCAACCGCGCAATTTAAGATAACACATGGCTCCATGGTAAAGAAGATAAAGAAGTTCGAGCGTCTACATGCTCACACTAGACAAAAGAATCGGTGCTAGGAAACAAAGAAGTCTCTAAACTGTAACTATGAGCTATTAAGTAACTATACGGCTACTCCCTCCCATGCATGTCATTACTTTGAGTACCTGGAAACAAAATAAAGCAAGGGTGGCTAGGTGAGAAATACCCATCAAGTATATTAAGGAACTATGAGAATATCAGTCAAAGAACAACATTAGAAGATCACTTGAAACAAAGCATTTCTCAGAAAATAAATTGCAAGTATTTCACTGAAATTGTTTCAAAGGTCTACACACAAATGGAGCAGACTGACCGACATACGACAGAAAACTGATTTGAGGGTTTACAAACATGTGGTGCGGATTAAACGACATGCGGCCGTGTTAGCACGGAATAACCAACCTACAACCCTATGTCAGGAACCAAAAATATGAAGTAATATCACTGAAAGTCACAGAACTTGTGTCGCATGTTCAGTTTCGTGTTAGAACTTTAAAAATACGGATTTGTGGTCAGCTAACTTGACTAAAGCATGCAGATATAGTCATATGCGGGATATCCATGTGTATGGCCCACTTGCCAGTGAATGATGACGCTGCGTATGTTGCAGCTTTCACACAAAACACCCTCATATTTTTTTTATTTACAATAAAGTCAACTATCATGTCACATGTTTGCACAAAACCACCTAACATTTTTTATTTACAGAAAACCTGGCCACACTACTGCATATATGTGCAAAAATTAATCTAGCCAGACTCGAAACAACAACCAGCAATTTAACACGACTTGGCATAGCCACAACGACCCATATTGCCCATATGCCAACTAAAGATAAGGATGCTATATGTACTAAACAAGCAAGCATGTGGAACTTCAATGGGCTGCGGATAATGCGAACCATTTTGCACGAACTACTTTTTTAAAATATATTTGTAAAACCAAGTAATAAATATATGTTCAAATATTTGTACAGCCGATGATTAGTAAATAAAAACATTCAAATGTAAACCAGTCTATTATATATAAAATATGTTGTAAATCATAAGTAATGATTATGTTCAAATATTTTTGTGTTAAAAATATTATGTATATACACAAATGATCAGTAAATTAAAACTTTTAAATATAAACCTCTGTATTATAAATTAAATATCTTATATAATACTTTATAAACCAGATTATAATATAAATATGTGTGCTTTATAAATGTGCATATTACGTATTTGGCTTTCACACATATAATTTTAAAGTATTATTTTTTAAACGCACAATTATATGGTGCAATGGTTGTCTAATTTAAAATTTAAACTATTAGTATGAATATTCAATCGTGGATAATATTTGAATTATATAATATTTTCGAATATAAGTCATGAGTAAAAATCATACACATGTGGATTTCATAAATATTTAGTAAATGTCCATACTCATCACTTTGTATAATTTAAATATAAGACACAAGTATATATACTGTTTGAATTAAGTAATCATATTTATTTAATAAACAGTTTCAATATCCATTAACTAAATATTTTTATAAAATACATAGGTTTGCATTTAAATGTTTTTATTTACTAAGCATTGTTTTTATGTATAGTATTTTTAACACAAAGATATTTGAATATAATTTTATTTCTTATGTTTTAAAAATATCTTAAATATTTGTATTAATTATGTTAAATATTTATATTATTATATTTTACGCAGCTTTTATTTACGCATGCAAAATGGGCCGCAATATCCGCAGCCCATTCAAATTCCACGTGAGAGATCATTTAGTATATTTACGTGTGTTATCCATATTAGGCATCAGGTGGTGATGATCCCTTTGGTTAAGACTGGCTATTGAAAAAAATATTTTGGCGTTCGATCGAGTTCCAGCGAAGCCTTTTTTGGTGTTAATTTTTGCATACATGTGCTTGGGGTTTTGAGTAAATATAAAAAAATATGAGGGGCATTTTGTTCAGCGCCACGATGGTTGACTGTTTCCGTGAATAAATAATATATGATGGTGTATTGTGTAAAATTAACACGTTTGATCAAGTTAAGTAACCATAAAAACGTATTTTTAAAGTTCTAGCATCAAAATAAACATGCAACACAAGTTCTATGACTGACGGTGATATTACCTCCAAAAATATCATGTCCAAAGAACACCAAATGTGAAGAACACGTCACTCTGAAACACGCGCAACAATGCAACCTTATTTATGAAAGGAAAAGTCCATCATGCACTTGCGTAAACCTTGATGGTCGACCAAACAATTAGCACTGGCACCCAAGTCTCCCAAGCCTGTAAGGAACATCCCAAATTTAAGAAGTGGCTCGTGGAGGCCTGCGAGATAACACTACACAACGACTACCACATCTCAGTCAAGGCCCATAGCCTTTTCCTTATGTCCAAAACATGTCAGATAAAATGTATATTTTGTTACCAACAAGGTGTTACTAATTTTGTGAATAGCTAGTGGCTCAGAATATGTGAATTCATTTTATAACACTCATTTTCCAACACTGAATAGACTTCTTCCTTGTTATCAGTACAGATCCAACAATAAACTGTACTGGATCATGCACTCCTGCCCAAAGCCCTGGTTATTTCAGTAGCAATTCCGGTTCAGTTCAGACTAACAATATAAGCTAGTTGTATTCTGCAAATCATAGCACTTACTAGTACGTGGTAGCAAAAGCATTCTTAAGCAACCCTCCCTTACAAGATACAGGTTCATGAATAAACAGGAGTTATGCTTATATTTGTTGAGTAAAAGTGATTGTTTAGAAAACATAGGATAGATTACGATTTGTTCTATCTTATCTTGTATTTTAAGATGTTCATGTATTCCTATATACTCCCTTCGTCCGGAATTACTTGTCAACGAAATAAAAATAAATGAATGTATCTAAAATTAAAATACGTCTAGAACTCTAGATACATCCATTTCTATGACAAGTAATTTCGGATGAAGGGAATACTGTATATACCCATGAGACTCAAACAATACAATAACAATTTCATCAATCCTTTTTATTCCTCTTACAATATTCATAATCAATTCATGGGTCACCAACTGGTACATACTGAGTGTATACTAGCATAAACATAATTCATGCTTGCTTCACATTTGGTTCAGCCAGTTCGGCCACACATCTCCGACAAAACTGAGTACTCGTGTATGGGCCTGGTATCAGGCTAGCGTCTGAACTAAAGAAGAAATACTAGAGCATCTGTTGGTTATAAGCCGAGCTCCTCGTTGCTGAACCAATCGTAGTCTAATTATCCGAATAACAGATGAAACAAGGAACTAATTCACCGATTTGAACTTCAGCTGACGGTATGCTTGTGCAACGACACAACCTGAGAAAAGGCAACCTCGACAGCGGCCAGAATGGGCGTAGGTGACGACGACCTGGCTGGGACGAGACAGGATGGCAACCGGCGGCAGTCCGGCGAGGGCAGCGGCAAGGACGCAAGCCCCATGCTGCGGCGTGGGTGCTCTGTTCTACGTGCGAACCAGGAGAAAACAGATTTTAGTATCGGTTCTGCTAATTCTCAGTCGACTGAGAATTAGCTATGTCTCAGTCGATGTGATTTTTATTATACAATTTGGTTAATCATTATTTTATCGCTGAGTATTCCTCTGGTGCAAAACGTATTGGGCTTTATCCCAGCAGGCAGACGGGCGGACTGTGCCAGGCTTTGTTTTGTATCTCGGCCCTAGGCTGTGGCTTGCCGCAATTCCCAATTTTCCTATTCTGTTTTTTATTTTCTCATCGGTCTCACATGTAAACATTTTGTATTTTTTGGGGGGCTTCTGCATGCGGTAGGAAGCTCAGTAGGGCAGCCCACTCTGTGTATATATACATGTACCTATTTTCTTTTGTATACTTATTTTTCCTTTAATATAGTATTAGTGTTTCGTGCACAAAAATATAGTACTAAAGTATTTTTTATTTTTTTATTTTTATTAAGTTGTTTCACTTGTATTTCTATTTTTAAATTTTTCTCTTCTTAATTTAAAATGGAACATTTGTAAATCTTATAAAAATATATTTTTGGTACTGCTAAATCTTAATAGGCTTCGCATAGTCTTAAGCAATGCATCAACTCAAGATTCACACTAGAGAGTAGGTTTTCTCGTTTCAGCCTGTTAAGACATGCGACCATCCAATTTTTCTCGGGTTGAGCTTTTTTCCTTTTGTTTTTTTGTGTTCATTTTCTCTGCCAGGCATGTTGTTGGCTGGGACGTGTTGGACGAGGCCTGAGAGATTTTTCTGTTTTTTTCTTTTGTTGTGGGCTGTTTTTTTCCTTGTTTGTTATTGACTTCCTTTTGCAGTAAATTAGGGTTGTGTGACCGCAAGGAGATAGGGGTCTGGGGTTGAAAGTAAGTGTAGAATATACACCCATGTCAAGTTTTTTGATATTTTTTGCCTTTTCCTTTTTATATTTCCATTGTTTTTTATGTTTCATTTTACTTTTTAAAAATATTTTGCTTTTTTCTTGTATTTCTTTTTCTTCAAACATTCTTTCTATTAACCATATATTGCACTGTATGGATTAATTAAAAAAATGTAATGTCTTTAACAAATGTGCAGAGTATTAAATGGACATTTTTTATGCATAACTTAATTGTTGTCTCCGACTGCAATTGCATGTCTTTAACGTTATTGCAAACTGGTGTTGTTTTGTCAAGGGAGCGACATTTGCATGTCTGACAGCAACATGCAACTACAAGTGTTGCCCCTAACTGCAATTGCATGTTTAAATCGACTGCAACTTGGTGTCGTTTTGTCGGGTGAGGGGCAGTTACATGTCTGACACCAACAGCAACTGTAAATGGTGTCCCTGACTGCAATTGCATGTCTTCAACATGACTGCAACTTGATGGTATTTTGTCGGGGGACGGATGGTTGCATGTCTGCCACCAACACGCAACTGGAAGTCTCACCCCCGATTGCAACTACATGTCTTTAACACGACTGCAATTCATGTCTTCAACGTGACTGCAACTTGATTTTATTTTGTCGGGGGACGGATGGTTGCATGTCTGCCACCAACACGCAACTGGAAGTGTCGCCCCCCGACTAAAACTACATGTCTTCAACACGACTGCAATTGCATGTCTTCAACGTGAATGCAACTTGATTTTATTTTGTCGGGGGACGAATGGTTGCATGTCTGCCTCCAGCACGCAACTGGAAGTGTCGCCCCCGACTGCAACTGCATGTCTTCAAGACTATTGCAATTCATGTCTTCAACGTGACTACAACTTGATTTTATTTTGTCAGGGGACGGATGGTTCCGTGTCTGCCACCAACACACAACTGGAAGTGTCGCCCCCGACTATAACTGCATGTCTTCAACACAACTGCAATTGCATGTCTTAAACGTGACTGCAACTTGATTTTATTTTGTCAGGGGACGGATGGTTGCGTGTCTGCCACCAACACGCAACTGGAAATGTCGCCCCCGACTGCAACTGCATGTCTTCAACAGGACTGCAATTGCATGTCTTCAACGTGATTGCAACTTGATTTTGTTTTGTCGGGGGACGGATGGTTGCATGTCTGCCACCAACACGTCGCAAGTGTCACCGATGACTGCAACTGCATGTCTTCAACACGACTGCAATTGCATGTCTTCAACATGATTGCAACTTGATTTTGTTTTGTCGGGGGATGGATGGTTGCATGTCTGCCACCAACACACAACCGCAAGTGTCGCCCTCGACTGCAATTGCATGTCTTCAACGTGATTGCAACTTGATGTTATTTTTTCGAGGGAGGGGCGATTGCATGTCTTTCACCAACACGCAACTTCAAGTATCACCCCCGACTATAATTGCATTCCTTCAACGCGACTGTAATTGCATGTCTTTAACGCGACTGCTACTTGATGTTATTTTGTCAGGGGAGGAGCGGTTGCATGTCTGCCACCAACACACAACTGCAAGTGTCGCCCCTGACTGCAACTGTATGTCTTCAATGCGACTACAACTTGGTGTTGTTTTTTCAGGTGAGCGACAGTTGCATATCTGTCACAAACACACAATTGCAAGTGTTGCCCCACGACTGCAATTGCATGTCTTTAACGAGGCTGCCATTTGATGTTGTTTTATGGGAGGAACAGTTGCATGTCTATCACCAACACGCAAGTGCAAATGTCGACCATGACTGCAATTGGATGTCTTCAAATGTTGCTGCAACTTGATGTTGTTTTGTTGGGGAGGGTCGGTTGCATGTCTACCACCAACATGCACATGCAAGTATCGCCCTCCACTGCAATTGTGTGTCACCTCGACTTCAACTTAGTGGCATTTTGTTGGGGGAAGTGGGGTAGTTGCATGTCTATTATTAGGCACATAACTAAAAGTGTCACCCCTCACTGAAACTGCATGTATTTGACACAATAGTAACTCTGTGTTGTTTTGTTAGCGAGGGGGCAAGGTGACTGATGCATGTCCATCACTAGGCACACAACTACAAGTGCCTCCCTCAACTCTATTTTTTATTTCTTTGTTGTACTTTTTTTAGTTTTTCTAAATCATTGTGTATTCCCTTTCAAAGGTGACCCCTAGTTTCATGTTACAACATGTCCAACAACATATGTTGTAATCCGCATGCAATAGTAAGCGACACGAATGGGCAAAACTACTACGCAGATGGGTCGGGGGTTAGGTGCTTGGGCGACCCGATATGTGGATTTATTTTGACTTTTTCATTTTTTGTTTGTTTACCTTTTGTTTTTACTTTATTTCATTTTTGTGTATTGGATTTATGTTTTTACTCTCTTAATACTGATGTTTTGATTAATTTTCAAATAAGCCACTTGGCACACACGCCGGCCGCACATAGCTGCATGTACTTTGGGAATTGTCGAAATATTGTCTTCTGTTTGCACGCACGTTCATCGCACGTAGTTGCATGTCCGTCGGCCATGTGTAATTGCATGTCCGTCATCTGTGTGTAACTTAATTCTTTTTATTTTAAAAATATTTTCCCCACGGATAAACTAAAAATAGTGATTGAGACTAAAAAAGAAGTAGATGTCCCAAAATAGGTATATGCAATCATAAATAATCTTTGTTGTTGTTCCAAACTAGGTATATTTTCTACTACCCACTTCCCCATTTTTAGCACTTTTTAGCACATCACAGGGAAGCACATTTTAACTCAACTGGAAATTAATTTATCTTTTCTCATTGTTCGTCAAAATTATGTGTTCATAGTAATACAAACACACTCCAGTGGATGTCGGCTGGGAGTGCTGACACACCAATATATTTGACAGCCCAAATACAAGTAAAAAAAAGTGAACCAACTACCACGTACAAGCAAGAAAAGGTGGCAGACAAGGAGAGACAAAACAGAAGGTAAAAGGCAGCCCACAAAGAAAACAACAAACAAAAAAATAGGACAAAAAAGGCCTCGGTTGGGCTTCAGAACAAATATACCCAAACCAACGAGAATGAAAATCAATCGGGAGTATGGGTCTGTACCTACGAAGATGACATCAGCTGACCGAGACTTCGAAGTCTTAGTCGACTGAGTCCTAGAGAGACCCTTTTAGTATTTCTCCTCCCGTACTCTTATCCGACTGAGTTGGACTTATGTTATTCTATTTTTTATTTTATAAATTATCCAGAGGGCAGAATTACCCGACACGCTAAACAATCACGTGAACTTTGTTTTGGACAAATTATACATATTTTGGGGCTACTCGACGTAGCGAACACAACTATGGTATCGGATTTTCACATGAGCGTATGATAAAAGGGTCAAGCTTGGTCTTATTTTTGAATTTTGGAATGGAGCCTTGTGAATTTTGGAGTATTACAAAGGTGGTGTATGAAATGCAATTCGATGTTGTTTCCTAACAAAACATATGCACAGTGTTTTGAGGATCGACCTGTCAATTGAAGGATGTACTCCATGCAAGCAAGAACATGCATGTTCTTCTTACTCATATGTCCAAGTCTCTTGTACCACAATCATTGAAGTATCTTTCTCACCAATGTTCAACACTTTAGTGTGCGAGTTGATTTTAGTCATATAGATAAAGCCTTGCCTACCTCCTCGAGCCATAATCAAAGAGCCTTTGGTCAGCTTCCACTTCCTTCACGCAAATATCTGCGATGTTTTATATCATCAAGGTTGCACACTTACATTGAATTCACCTTTGCGACGAGAACATGCCCCACATCGTCGAGCATCAACCTGCAACCAGTGTTTATCTCAACACATATAGCTCCCCTGTCAACATTTTTTGACAAATCATGGTTGCTCATCCTCACTTGACTAGTAATGCTACTAGCGTAAGATGTGAAATACACTCTATGTGATGTGATGTGGAAGGATGCATCTGGATTCACAATCCAGCCCATAGCCTTATCACGAACGTCACTATAGCATTCTTCGTCTTCAATGACGAAGTAGTCCTGTTGTACTCATGGTTGAACTGCGTTCATTCTTTTGCTCGATTTTGTTTGCAAGCTTCCCCTCTACGAGCTCTCTTTTTTATTTCTTGCACTTCCTCTTTATGTGCCCCGTATTGCCATAATGGAATCAAGTAAGAAAATTCTCTATTTTGACTTTAATCTTCCCTAGATTTATGCCTGCCTTGTTAAAATATTGTGGAACCGGTTCCATAGTTATCATTCTTCCTATGGGTTTTAGCCACACACACAACAGAAGAAGAGGCACCATTCTCACTTTTTCCTTCTTTCTGGCTTCTTTGTCAGCATACTATTCTTCACTATCTTCAAAGTCAGCCTACCATTGGAAATTCAATTGCTAAACGACATAGCAAGGGTGTTTCAACTATCAAGCATGAAACTCGGCAGCAACATTGCTTGCACCTCATCCTCAAAGTTCATCTTCATGGACGAGAATTGATTTATATGAAATTGCATGGCATTGAAGTGTTCAATCACACTAGTGTCATCTCGATACTCAAGCTTTGCATGTATTTTGATTGTTGAGGCCTTTTTATTAATTTCTTCCTCTCATACGTAGACTACAACTTATTTCACATCTCATATGTATTTGTGTAATTTGCAACATGGTGTAATATCATACCTACTGCCTTTCTATGCAACACTCTCCATTCGTCTTCCGTGGCACCCGTGGGTATTTTGTCTTTCACACTTGGCTCATATAAATCCTCGCAGCAGAGGATACCTTCGATCATGGGCTTCCATAGATAGTAATTGGAAGAATCAAGATTTATTATGTCACATGTTGGTGCGCTTTATTCCATAGACATTGTGAGCAATACTCCCTCCAACATTGAAAAAAAACTAGGCTTAGCAACCACCTAAACAACCAAAGCTTTCATGCCACTCCATTGGAAATTAGCGCACGCACTTGTGATTTAAAACTACGATGGAAACAAGTAACCTTAGCACCACTTACTGTAATAATTCAAAGATCGTTGCTTAGCATGAAAGGAAACGTATACAGCATCATATATGGAGGACAAAAGTTTTACGAGACCCCACACGCTCCTCAGACGATGTCCTTGGTCAGGAGAAACTCTCTGGATAACAACACATATGACACCAGATTTCAAACATGGAAACCGGTAAAAACATGGGTCGAAGCCACCCAAATCTTCTTCCACTATTTTGAAATGTGGGATATAACAAATTCTTCTTTAAGTAGCACTAGAACCTCTTTTCTGCATCTTGAATAACAATAACAAGATATGTACTGGAAGAGCTAGGGATTGAAATAATCTTACCAAAGATGATGGAACCACAACTTGAAGGAGGCAAGGTGGTGGATCTGGACTTCACAACCTTGGGAATTGGATCCCTTTGCTTGATTGCAAGCTTCTTCCTTCAATATTCATTTCTTCACTCTCTCTTTGTTTTCTCTTTTCTTCTCCAATGGAGGCTCAACTCAGATTCCACACTGCTTGGTGGTTGTTGGATGGAATGCTAACCTTTTCCCTTCCCTAATGTGCAAAGTCTAATATTACCATGGGTCATAACCCTAACGGGTAGTGGGTCTTGCACACCTTTTGGTTGACTAAAAGGCTTCAATTGATCATCTCTCAAGAACCCACATGAGGAGGATATCCCAACAGTAGAGTGGTCAAGATAGCAACATTATGAATCGCATGTGAGTCATTTTTCATGGTGTAAATGCATGCCTGTTGTAGAAATGCGATTGTTGTATTATTTCGCCCTTTTCTGTTTTTGAATTTCTTTCCCTTCCTTTCCTACATAGAAAAGGCATTCCAATCAAAGATTGGTAGAAAATATGGTTTGTTATTTCTTTCACAAAACTCACACAACCAGTTGCATGTTCATCATCCAAGATACCATTGCACGTGTCAAAATTCACATGCCGCTACAGCGTCACAACTATTAGGGATCTCACACACTTGCAACTCATGGAGAAGTCGTTAGGAAGGGACCATACTATGGAGTTGTTCCATTTCTTCTTGTTTCAAATTTTACTTTTTAACACTTCATGGAAACAACATCCAAAGAGGTTCGTGAGATTTTCATTTCTCCGTCTGTTCCATTTCTTCTTGCTTCAATTCTTATTTTTAACCACCAGGTGGAAACAACTTCCAAAGAGGTCTGTGATAGTTTCTTTCTCCAGCAAAGCTTGATGATGAATTTATACAGTTTCTATGTTTTTTTGCATGAGGAAATAACAACCCAAACCAAGATCCATAGAAAATATGTTTTTTTAATATTGCTCGATGCGTGTAGCAACTAACGCACAACTTACAATTCATGTTCACCCTTAACACGCAACTTTCTTTTGACCTTGACTCGATTGCATGTCCTGACCCAACTTGTCCATCCGTGCCATGCAACTTGTCCCTCCCTCTCCCCCTCCCTCCCTGCGTCCATGTGCCCGCAAAAAATGTATCCCTCCCCCGGTCCAGTTACATGTCAAACCTTGGGAGGCAGCTTTCTTTACTTAGTTGCATGTTCACTCTTGACATGCAGCTTGGCTTGACCCGATGTAGTTGCATGTCAAATCTTGAGATGCAACACCCCTCTGGCTTCCTGGCTTAATTTAATTTAAATGAAAACACATCCCATCCAGTTCCAAATCTATGACATTCTCCCCGGCAACCACTCCCCGGCAGACTCCCCGGCAAGGCGATCTCCCCGGCAAGGCTCTCCCCGGCAAGGCGATCTCCCCGGCAACTGCTTCTAGAGATGACTGGCGACTCAGGTGGCGCTCGCAGCGCTGAGCGAGAAGATCGCGTCGCGCATTTGGGGCCGGCGGTGACCATGACCGGATCTACTCCTCTGTGGGGCTATAGGTTTTGGGCACTTGCCGGATCGGACGAAGACTCCGATGAGGAGGAGGAGCAGTCTGTCAACGTGGCGGCAAGGAACTATTCCTCGACGCCATCGAATTGCGTTTGTGAATCTGTGAGGGTGGGCTGCTTCAAGGAGCAGATTGCAGAATGCATCGACGGCTTGGTTCCTCCCACCGACTGCGCTTGGGATGGACTGGGCGATGACAGCGACGATAGGGTGGAGGTATTCCGCCGGATCATACACCGGCGAACATCGACATCCGTGGTAAGACCATGTAAAGGACTACTACCAAAGGTACGTTTGCCGACACTCACACTCGCGGACTTCATTGCAAATTGGTAAATGGTACCAATCCGATGAAGTAAAAGCCGACCGGCAGTGGAGAGACTGCCGCCGGCGACATCTCCGGTCGATCCGGATCTTGGGATTGAATTTGCTTCTCGGCCATGATGGGTTGATAACTCAGCAAGATGGGTCAGTGTCAGCTCATTATGTGGCCGAGTTGAACACACTGGACGGCCTGCATGTGGATTTGGAAGAGACCTCCCGACCGACAACTGCCTCGTGCGATCGCGAGTCACCTCGTGCGAAAGAAAAAGAACCTATCACTAGGGTTCATTGGGTTTCGGTTCCTGCTCAGGACGAGGGAGTCGCTAGGTCTCGCGACAAACGACTTCGATCTCCTCCTGGGTTCCCCTTGCGCCCTGGGAGAGTGAGGCGGGTATCGGCGGCGAGTCCTCCTCCGGCGGCGTTGACGGCCGCATGGGACTCCGATGGTCAACCACCCCCTGCCGCCGCTGCTAACTTGCAGGGCAAGCTCCTGGCCGCCGCTGAATAAGGTATGGGTGGTGCAGCCCCTGCACAAGGTGGGGGCGGGGCGGCCCAACCCTCTTCCCCACAGCGCACCAGCGAAGGTGGTCGGGGGGCTGCTGTTGTCGGTCGGCGAGTTGAGGGACAGGGGCGCGGCGGCTTCTTTGCCAGGCGAGGTGGAATGGGAACGGGCCGTGGTGGTGGCGCGGACGGCGGCTATCAGGGCTATCGGTACAATTGGAATCATTGGAATGAGGGTACGGGCGGACCGGACGGTGGCCGCGGTCAATGGAACGGCAGAGGGGGTTGAGGGGGAGGTGCCAATCAGTGGCATCGGCCCTTCCACCCCTCAGAAGGTGACTTTGTTCAAGGAGCCAAGGGTGGTCGCGGTGGCGGAGGTCGTACCTTTGGATGGAATAAATCTCCCGAAGTGGACGAAGGTCACACAGACGACGATTGATGTGGCTGCAGCTACCAGAGCTACTGCCAACTCTTCCACTATGACTGCCAAGCTACCATAGGCGGCGGCGGTCGTGGTTAATGCCTTGGCGGCAGTAGCAGTACCCCCCAAGTTGACGACTGAGGAAAGAGACACGATATGGGCCAATAAGGCAGACCGTAAGAAAGAAAAATTGACTTGTTATAGATGTGGGGTACCTGGTCATTTTGTCATGGATTGCACCACTGAGCTATGTGATATTTGTCAGAAATCAGGACACGATGAGCCAGCTTGTCCACTACTCTTAGCACCTAAGCCGGTGATCAACATATATGGTGTCTGTCAGAATAGGCGCATGTTCTTTGAGACACCACGATCTACATCAGCCATTGTACCTCCACATGTTGAGAGTTCAAGGACGGGATTGGTAAAGGTCACAAATGGTACACTGACAGTTGAGCAAGTTTCTCAGCAGCTGAGGAGACTTGTGTCTGAGTCTTACCAATGGGCTCCGACTAGAGTGGATGAGCAGATATATCGAGTGGAGTTCCTGGAAGAGAGGATCTTCAATGTTTGTTGACCTTCCGCGTCAGCAAGGTGAGTGGGAGAAAATGCTTTTTAGAGTTTGAGGAATGTAAAAAGCCGGAACCATTAGGTACACGGTTAAATAAGGTTTGGATCAGATTTTCAGGCATTCCAGAGATTCTGCTCAATGATTTCTTTATTGTCTGGAGCCTTGGCTCACTGGTGGGTAAGACAGAGAAAGTATACATGCCATTCACGCGTAAACGTGGGGTCGCCAGACTGCTAGTGAATGTACTGGATGTTGAGTATGTACTTCATTACGCACCTTGGTTTCATGACGGTGTGCATTATGATCTTGACGTGGAGGTTGAGGAGGAACCCCAACCACAGACACATGATGGTGATGTTGACATGGTTGATGGCGGAGATCGCGATGGGAACCAGGCAGATGCGAATCCAGATGATCACTCGGAGAGCTCCAATGAGGGTTGTTGGGGAACGTTGCATGGGAAACAAAAAAATTCCTATGCACACGCAAGATCTATCCATGGTGATGAGCATCTACGAGAGGGAGAGTGCATCTACATACCCTTGTAGATCGCTAAGCGGGAAGCGTTAAGAAACGCGGTTGGTGTAGTCGACCGTCTTCGCGATCCAAATCGCCGAGCATCCCGCGATCTCATCACGATCCGTCCCACGATCCAATCACGATCCGTCCCGCAAACTCATCACGATCCGTCCCACGATCTCATCACGATCCGTCCCGCGAACTCATCATGATCCGTCCCACCATCTCATCATGATCCGTCCCGCGATCTCGTCACGATCCGTCTCGCAATCTTGATCACGGTCCTTCCGATCTA
This sequence comes from Hordeum marinum, assembly GCA_022496015.1. Lineage (NCBI taxonomy): Eukaryota > Viridiplantae > Streptophyta > Magnoliopsida > Poales > Poaceae > Hordeum > Hordeum marinum. The sequence continues at coordinate 449,383,308 of CM039676.1, forward strand.
GCGCCGAACGGATGGCACCTCCGCGTTCAGCACACGTACAGCTTGATGACGATCTCCGCCTTCTTGATCCAGCAAGAGGGAGCGAAGAGGTAGAAGAGTTCTTCGGCAGCGTGACAGCGCTGCGGCGATGGTGGTGGAGTTATTTCGGCAGGGCTTCGCCTAAGCACTACAGAAAACCGATCTAGAGGAGAAACTATGCACTAGAGGAACGGGTAGCACGTGGCTGAAAATTCTGTGCCAAAACCCTGAAATCCTCTAGTATATATAGGAGGAGAGGAGGAGGAGTCTTGGCTGCCAAAAAGCCAGCCCTTGGGTCGGCCAAAGTGGGGAGGAGAGGAGGACTCCTCCTCCGATCCTAGTAGGACTAGGATTTCTCCTTTTTTTGGCCTTTTTCCACCTTTTTCCCTTTGGGCTTTTTCTCCCAGCCGCATGGTCCTTGTGTGGGACTTCCACCAGACCACAAAAGGCTGGTATTTACTCTCCCACGTCCCATGAAGCCTCTTGGGTCGAAATACCCCTCCCGGTGGTCTCCCGGTACACTACTAGCACTCCCGGTACATTACCGATTAGCCCGAAACTTTTCCAGCGACCAAAATAGGACTTCCTATATATCAATCTTTACGTCCGGACCATTCCGGAGCTCCTCGTGATGTATGGGATATCATCCGGGACTCCGAACAACCTTCGGTCACCACCATACATAACTCTATACTACTGAAACGTCACCGAACCTTAAGTGTGCAGACCCTGCGGGTTTGAGAACTATGTAGACATGACCGAGACACCTCTACGGTCAATAACCAATAGAGAGACCTGGATGCCCATATTGGTTCCTACATATTCTACAAAGATCTTTATCGGTCGAACCTCTATGTCAAGGATTCGGTTAATCCCGTATGATGTTCCCTTTGTTCTTCGGTATGTTACTTACCCGAGATTCGATCGTCGGTATCTCCATACCTAGTTCAACCTCGTTACCGGAAAGTCTCTTTACTCGTTCCGTAATACAAGATCTCATGACTAACACTTAGTCACATTGCTTGCAAGGCTTGTTGTGATGTTGTATTACCGAGTGGGCCCTGAGATACCTCTCCGTCACACGGAGTAACAAATCCCAGTCTTGATCCATGCCAACCCAACAGACACCCTCGGAGATACCTGTAGAGTACCTTTCTAGTCACCCAGTTACATTGTGACGTTTGATACACACAAGGCACTCCTCCGGTGTCAGTGAGTTGCATGATCTCATGGTCATTGGAACAGATACTTGACATGCACAAAACAGTAGCATTAAACTGACGCGATCATATGCTACGTTTTTAGTTTCGGTCTTGTCCATCCCATCATTCTCCTAATGATGTGATCCCGTTATCAAATGACATCTCATCTCAATGGCTAGGAAACCTTAAGCATCTTTGATCAACGAGCTAGTCTATTAGAGGCATACTAGGGACATGGTTTTGTCTATGTATCCACACATGCATCTAAGTCTCCGATCAATACAATTATAGCATGGATAATAAACGATTATCATGAACAAGGAAATATGATAATAACTAATTTATTATTTCTTCTAGGGCATATTTCCAACAGTCTCCCACTTGCACTGGAGTCAATAATCTAGTTCACATCACCATGTGAGTTGCATTGTTATGAGTCTAACACCCAATGAGTTCTGGCGCTCGATCATGCTTTGCATGTGAGAGAGGTCTTATAGTCAACGGGTCTGCGACATTCAGATCCGTGTGTACTTTGCAAATTTCTATGTCAACCCGTAAACACTGCTACCACACTCCACTTGGTACTATTCCAAATGGCTGCTCCACTATACGCATCCAGATTGCTACTACGAGTCATCCGGATTGGTGTTAAAGCTTGCATCGACGTGACTCTTTACAATGAACTCTTTATCACCTCCATAATCGAGAAACATCTCCTTAGTCTTTTAGCTACTCTCTGGTTGAAACAAAGGTTCAACAACCTCATCAAGTTCTATCTTCCTCCCACTCAATTCTTTCGAGAGAAACTTTTTCTCGGGAAAGGACCCGTTTTAGCAACAAACACTTTATGCTTGGATCTGAGATAGAAGGTTCACCCAACTGTTCATAGGGTATTCTATGAAGATGCATTTGTCCGCTTTGGGTTCGAGCTCATTAGGTGAAAACATTTTCTACACAAGCGTCGCAGCCCCAAACATCAAGAAATGACAGCTTAGGTTTCTATCAAACGATAATTCACACGGTGTCATCTCAACAGATTTAGATGGTGCCCTATTTAAAGTGAATGTAGTTGTCTCTAATGCATAACCCCAAAATTATAGTAGCAAAACGATAAGAGACATCATAACATGCACCATATCCAATAGAGCACGACTACGATGTTCGGACATACCATCACACTATGGTGTTCCAGGTGGCGTGTGTTGTGAAACAACTTTCACATTGTCTAAAGTTGCATTCCAAACTCGTAACTTAGATATTCACCTCCACGATCATATCGCGGATATTTTTATCTTCTTGTCACGATGATCTTAAACTTCACTCTGAATTTGCTTGAACTTTTCAAACGATTCAGACTTGTGTTTCATTAAGTAAACATACACTATATCTACCCAAATCATCAGTGAAGGTAAGAAAATAATGATATCCACCGCAGGCTACAAGACTCATTGGATTGCATACATCAACATGTATCATTTCCAATAAATCACTTGCCTGCTCCGTCAAACCAGAAAATGGGGTCCTTATTCATCTTTGACCAAGAGGCATGGTTCGCATGTCTCAACCGATTCGAAATCGAAAGAGTCCAAAGATCCATCAGCATGGAGTTTCTTCATGCGTTTTATACCAATATGACATTTAGCGGTAGTGCCACAAGTATGTGGTACTATCATTATTAACTTTGCATCTTTTGGCATCAATGTAATGAACATGTGTATTACTACGATCAAGATTCAACAAACCATTCTCACTGGGTGCATGACCATTGAAGGTATTATTCATGTAAACAGAATAACCATTATTCTCTAACTTAAATGAATAACCGTGTTGCAATAAACACGATCTAATCACGTTCATGCTCAACGCAAAACACCAAATAACACTTATTTAGGTTTGTTACTAATCCCGAAGGTAGAGAGCGTGTGATGTCGATCACATCAACCTTGGAAACACTTCCAACACACATCGTCACCTCACCCTTAGCTAGTTCTCCATTTATTTCGTAGCTTTTATTTCGAGTTACTAACATTTAGCAACCGAACCGGTACCCAATACCCAGGTGCTACTAGGAGTACTAGCAAGGTACACATCAATAACACGTATATCAAATATACTTCTGTTGACGTTGCCAGCCTTCTTATCTACCAAGTATCTAGGGTTGTTCCGCTTGAATGACTGCTCTCCTCATAATCGAAGCACTTAGTCTCGGGTTTGAGTTCAACTTTGTGTTGCTTCACTGGAGCAACAACTGACTTGCCATCCATGAAGTTTCCCTCCTTGCTCTTCTCGAAACTAGTGGTTTTACTAACCATCAACACTTGACGCTCCTTCTTGATTTCTACCTTCGCGGTGTAAAACATCGCGAACAGCTCAGGGATCATTATTTCTATCCCTGGCATTTTATAGTTAATCACCAAGTTCTAGTAGCTTAGTGACAGTGACTTGGAGAACTATATCAATCACTATCTTATCTCGAATATCAACTCCCACTCGATTGAAGCGATTGTAGCACCCAGACAATCTGAGAACATGCTCAACAATTGAGCTATTCTCCTTCATCTTGCAGGTAAAGAATCTTGTTGGATATCTCATATCTCGCAACATGGGCACGAGCCTGAGATCCTAATTTCAGCTCTTAGAACATCTCATATGTTCTGTGACGTTCAAAACGTTTCGGAGCCTCAATTCTAAGCCGTAATGCATGACGCACTAAACTATCAAGTAGTCATCAGAACATGCATGTCAGATGTTCACAACATCTACAAACGACGCTAGAGGGGTTGGCGCACCGAGCGACGCATTAAGGACATAAGCCTTCTGTGCAGCAATGAGGACAATCCTCACATCATGGACCCAGTCCGCAATATTGCTACCAACATCTTTCAACTCTATTTCTCTAGGAACATATAAAAATTCAAGGGAGCTACAGCACGAGCAAGTAATCTACAACATAATTTGCATAGACACTATTGACTATGTTCATGATAATGAGTTCAATTAATCATAATACTTAAGAACTCTCACTCAAATTGACATCCCTCCAGTCATTCGAGTGATACATGATCCAAATTCATCAACTCAAGTCCGATCATCACGTGAGTTGAGGTGGTTTCAATGGTGAACATCATCATGTTGATCATATCTACTATATGACTCATGTTCGACCTTTCGGTCTCTTATGTTCCGAGGCCATGTCTGTACATGCCAGGCTCGTCAAGTTTAATCCGAGTGTTCTGCATGTGCAACACTGGCTTGCACCCATTGTATGTGAACGTAGAGTCTATCACACCCGATCATCACGTGGTGTCTCGACACGAAGAACTTTCGCAATGGTGCACGCTCGGGGAGAACACAATTTATCTTGAAATTAAGTGAGGGATCACCTTATAATGCTACCGTCGTCCTAAGAAAAACAAGGTGCATAAAAGGATTAACATCACATGCAAATCATAAGTGACATGATATGACCATGAACTTGTGCTTTTGATCTCCATCATGAAAGCACCGGCATGATCTCCATCGTCACCGGCATGACACCATGATCTCCACATCTTGATCTCCATCAACATGTCGCCATCGGGGTTGTCGCACCCAACATGCTTCTACTACTATTGCTACCGTTTAGCGATAAAGTAAAGCATTACATAGCGCTTAATGATTGATACGCAAGTCATACAATAATTAAAGACAACCCTATGGCTCTTGCCGGTTGCCGTACTCATCGACATGCAAGTCGTGATAATCTATACATCACATGATCATCTCATACATCACATATATAACATCATGTAATTGTCCATATATATCACAACATGCCCAGCAAAAACAAGTTAGACGTCCTCTAATTGTTGTTGCATGTTTTACGTGGCTACTACGGGTATCTAGTAAGAACAATTCTCATCTACGCAAAAACCACAACGGTGATACACTAGTTGCTTTTCAACCTTCTCAAGGACCACCTTTGTCGAATCCGATCCAACTAAAGTAAGAGAAAATGGCACCCGCAAGCCATCTATGCAACAAGTTGCGGTCGAGGGAACCGGTCTCTCATAACCGTACGAGTAATCTTGGTCCGGGCCGCTTCATGTCACAATACCGCTGAACCAAAATCTGACCAAGGGAGGAAGCAATCTAAGAATCAACGCCCACAAACTCTTTGTGTTCTACTCGAGATCTCATCTACACATAGACCTAGCTCATGATGCCACTGTTGGGGAACGCTGCATGGGAAACAAAAAATTTCCTATGCACACGCAAGATCTATCCATGGTGATGAGCATCTACGAGAGGGAGAGTGGATCTACATACCCTTGTACATCGCTAAGCGGGAAGCGTTAAGAAACGCGGTTGGTGTAGTCTAACGTCTTCGCGATCCAAATCACCGAGCGTGTCGCGATCTCATCACGATCTATCCCGCGATCCAATCATGATCCGTCCCGCGAACTCATCATGATCTGTCCCGTGATCTCATCACGATCCGTCTCGCAAACTCATCAAGATCCGTCCTGCGATCTCATCATGATCCATCTCGCGATCTCGTCATGATCCGTCTCGCAATCTTGATCACGGTCCTTCCGATCTAGCGCCGAACGGACGGCACCTCCGCGTTCAGCACACGTACAGCTTGATGACGATCTCCGCCTTCTTGATCCAGCAAGAGGGAGCAGAGAGGTAGAAGAGTTCTCTGGCAGTGTGACAGCGCTGCGGCGATGGTGGTGGAGCTATTCCAGCAGGGCTTTGCCTAAGCACTGCAGAAAACCGATCTAGAGGAGAAACTATGCACTAGAGGAACGGGTAGCACGTGGCTGAAAATTCTGTGCCAAAACCCTAAAATCCTCTAGTATATATAGGAGGAGAGGAGGAGGAGTCTTGGCTGCCAAAAAGCCAGCCCTTGGGTCGGCCAAAGTGGGGAGGAGAGGAGGAGGATTCCTCCAATCCTAGTAGGACTAGGATTCCTCCTTTTTTTGGCATTTTTCCACCTTTTCCCCTTTGGGCTTCTTCTCCCAGCTGCATGGGCCTTGTGTGTGACTTCCACCAGCCCACAAAAGGCTGGTATTTACTCTCCCACATCCCATCAAGCCTCTTGGGTCGAAATACCCCTCCCGGTGGTCTCCCGGTACACTACCGGCACTCCCGGTACATTACCGATTAGCCTGAAACTTTTCCAGCGACCAAAATGGGACTTCCTATATATCAATCTTTACCTCCGGACCATTCCGGAGCTCCTCGTGACATCTGGGATCTCATCCGGGACTCCGAACAACCTTCGGTCACCATCATACATAACTCTATACTACCGAAACGTCACCAAACCTTAAGTGTGCAGACCCTGTGGGTTCGAGAACTATGTAGACATGACCGAGACACCTCTACGGTCAATAACCAATAGAGAGACCTGGATGCCCATATTGGTTCCTACATATTCTACAAAGATCTTTATCGGTCGAACCTCTATGTCAAGGATTCAGTTAATCCCGTATGATGTTCCGTTTGTTCTTCGGTATGTTACTTGCCCGAGATTCGATCGTCGGTATCTCCATACCTAGTTCAACCTCGTTACCGGCAAGTCTCTTTACTCGTTCCGTAATACAAGATCCCGTGACTAACACTTAGTCACATTGCTTGCAAGGCTTGTTGTGATGTTGTATTACCGAGTGGGCCCTGAGATACCTCTTCGTCACACGGAGTAACAAATCCGAGTCTTGATCCATGCCAACCCAATAGACACCCTCGAAGATACCTGTAGAGTACCTTTATAGTCACCCAGTTACGTTGCGACATTTGATACACACAAGGCCCTCCTCCGGTGTCAGTGAGTTGCATGATCTCATAGGAACAGATACTTGACATGCAGAAAACAGTAGCATTAAACTGACCCGATCATATGCTACGTTTTTAGTTTGGGTCTTTTCCATCCCATCATTCTCCTAATGATGTGATTCCGTATCAAATAACATCTCATGTCAATGGCTAGGAAACCTTAACCATCTTTGATCAACGAGCTAGTCTATTAGAGGCATACTAGGGACATGGTTTTGTCTATGTATCCACACATGCATCTAAGTCTCCGATCAATACAATTACAGCATGGATAATAAACGATTATCATGAACAAGGAAATATGATAATAAATAATTTATTATTGCCTCTAGGGCATATTTCCAACAAGGGCCGAATTCCTTCGTCATCTTCTATGACAGATAAACCGCTTAATAACGGGGCTACACCTATGAAGACACCCATGGCCACTCTCTGTTTCAGATCGTTTAAGGAGATGTCTGCGCCGATTCACCTATGAGGGGAATGCGTGGAGAATGAGGACTTTGAGCATCCTTTTGATGAGATTGTGACGGAGGAAGGTCCAGCTAGTGGCAATGGGCATGAGTCCCCTCGTGCACTGGCTGCGGGAGCGGGGCTACTGTCTCGTCAAGACGAGGTGGACTCGCCGGGCAGGCAGGCCCAGCTCAGCGGGCAAGAGGTCTGCCGTCCGGTTCTCCAGGTGACGCTGATCAACAACGGGTTGATACGTCTCCAACGTATCTATAATTTATGAAGTATTCACGCCATGTTTATAATAATTCTATATGATTTTGGTATGATTTTATTAGAACTAACCCGGACTGACGCTGTTTTCAGCAACTACCATGGTGTCGTTTTTTGTGCAAAATAAAAGTTCTCGGAATGGGCTGAAAATTTAGTAGGATTTTTTCTGGACCAAAAGAGACCCCCGAAGCATTGGAGTTGGGCCAGAAGAGCCACGAGGAGGTCACGAGCCTTCCAGGCGCAGCCACCCCCTGGTCGCGCCTAGTAGGCTTGTCACTGCCCCGTGGCACCCCTTGGCGTGATTCCAATGCCAAAAATTCCTATAAATATACAAACCTCCGAAAATATACCTAGATCGAGAGGTCTACTGTCGCAAGCCTCCAGAGCCACGAAAAACCAATCGCGAGCCCGTTTCGACACCCTGTCGGAGGAGGAAACCATCTCCGGAGGCCATCTTCATCATCCCGACACTCCCCATGACGAGGAGGGAGTAGTTCACCCTCGGGGCTGAGGGTATGTACCAGTAGCTATGTGTTTGATCTCTCTCTCTCTCTCTCGTGTTCTTGAGATGACATGATCTTAATGTACCGCGAGCTTTATTGATATAGATGAATCATATGGAGTTTTCCCCTCTCTATCTTATTGTGAAGAATTGAGTTTTCCCCTTGAAGTTTTCTTATCGGATTGAGTCTTTAAGGATTTGAGAACACTTGATGTATGTCTTGCGATCGGAATCTATGGTGACAATGGGATGTTCTATTGATCCACTTGATGTATGTTTTGGTGATCAACTTGCGGGTTCCGTGACCTTTCAGTAGAAACTTTGGGGAACTCTTTGTAGTTCTTTGTGTTGGATTAAACATGATGAATCTGAAATTATGTGATGCATATCATATAATCAAGCCCATGGGTACTTGTGGTGACATTGGAGTATCTAGGTGACATTAGGGTTTTGGTTGATGTGTATCTTAAGGTGTTATTTTAGTACGAAATCTAGGGCTGTTTGTGACACTTATATGGATAGCTCATAAGATTTATCAAAAAAGATAACTTTGAGGTGGTTTCGTACCCTACAATAATTTCTTTGTTAGTTCTCCGCTATTTGTGACTTTGGAGTGAACTCTTTGTCGCACGAGAGGTATTTACATATGATTCAACTATGCCAATATTGTTGAGAGAAATTGCACTAGTGAAAGTATGGACCCTAGGCCTTGTTTCCAAGCACTTATACAACGTTCTTCTCGTTGTTTACTATTTGTTACCTTGCTGTTTTTATATTTTCAGATTACAAAAACCTATATCTACCATCCATATTACAGTTGTTTCATCATCTCTTCGTCGAACTAGTGCACCTATAAAATTTGCCATTGTATTGGGTGGGTTGGGGACACAAGAGACTCTTTGTTATTTGGTTGCAGGGTTGTGTGAGAGAGACCATCTTCATCCTATGCCTCCCACGGATTGATAAACCTTAGGTCATCCACTTGAGGGAAAATTGCCAATGTCCTACAAAACTCTGCGTTTGGAGGCCTAACACGAGTCTACAAGAAGAAGGTTGCGTAGTAGCCATCAAGCTCTTTTCTGGCACTGTTGCCGGGGAGATGAGTGCTTGAAGGTATATATTTTTATATTGCAATCAAATCCTTTAGTTTCTTTTTTTTTACTAGTTTGGTTTTATAAAATAAAACTACAAAAAGATGGAGTTGAGTTTGCCTCATATGCTTCATCTTTTTAATGTCTTTCATGAAAATGTTGGAAAGGAAGATTGTGCTCAAGTGTTAGAAGAAGAAGTTATTAAAATGTTTGGCAGTAAATATTTGAGTGATGAGATTGATTGCAATGTTGTTAGTATGAATTATCTGAATATTCATGGTGCTAATGATATGCAAAGCCACAAGCTTGGGTATGCTATGTTTGATGAAGAAGATATTTTTAGTCCCCCAAGTTTTGATGAGCAAAACTATTATGATTATGACATGCCTCCTATCTATGATTATTGTTGTGATGACGCATATGCTATAAAGAGTATTAAAAACCATGAAACCTATTATCATGATTCTAATATTCAATGTGGTTGTGTCAATCAAGTGTCACATGATAGTTATTTTGTTGAGTATGCTCCCACTACTTTGCATGAGAACAATTTTGCTTGTGGGTAGTAATAAAAATTCTATGCTTATGCATCATGAAAATAAGGCTTTATGTGCTGGTTATATTCGTGAATTCCTTCATGATGCTACTGAAAGTTATTATGAGGGAGGAACATATGCTTGTAGGAATTGCAATAATATCAAGTTTCCTCTCTATGCATTGAAGATTTCAAAGGCATGCTTGTTTTGCCTTCCTATGCTAGTTGATTCTTCCTCCCATAAATTTTTTGCTCACAAAATCTCGATGCATAGGAAGTTGGTTGGACTTAAATGTGCTTGTCATGAGATTCATGATGCTCTCTTGCATGTTTCAACTACTATTCCTATACGAGCATCATTGAAATCCTCATGCCTAGCTAAAAGGCATTAAAGAAAAGCGCTTGTTCGGAGACAACCCAACACTTTATCTTCTGTTTTTATGTGTACACATGATTAATATACTGTATAAATCATGTTTTGTGTCTTTTATTTCAATAAAGTTCCAAGTAAAGCCTTGGGATAGTGTGGATACTTGCTTGTTTGATTATGTGTAAATACAGAAAGTTTTACGTCCAGTATACGAATTATCTGATTTTACTGGAGCGTCAAAAAATTCTTAAATTTCTACACAAAGTTTATATGCCAATTCCTTGAGTTTTCCTAAGTTTACAGAATTTTTAGAGTCATGGAAGTGCGGTGATCATTCTGATTTTTACAGACTGTTCTATTTTGACAGATTCTGTTTTGCATGCATAGTTTGCTTGTTTTAAGTGTTCCTATAGCTTATATTGAGTAATATAAATTGTGGGAATGATGTAATACAGTAGGTATAATATGGGAAAAATTATGAATCTTGTCTTGATAGTACCTAAGTGAATGATGTATCTTTATTACACTAACCCTTCTCACAAAGTTCCGTTAAGTTTTGTGTGATTAAAGTTTTCAAGTTTTGGGTGAGACACTGATATAAGGAGAATAAGGAGTGACAAGAACCTAAGCTTGGGGATGACCAAGGCACCCAAGCTAATATCCAAGGAATACTCAAGCACCTAAGCTTGGCGATGCCCCGGAAGGCATCCCCTCTTTCGCCTTCAACACTATCGGTATATCTTACTTGGAGCTATATTTTTATTCGTCACATAATATGAGTTTTGATTGGAGCGTCATTTTATTTTTTTGTTCTCTGTTAGGTGTAATTTATAATCTTGTTTTTCAGTAAAAAGTTCCAACAATTGCATGAGGATGATTGCATTGGATGTTTTGATATGTGCTGGGTAAAAACAGAAACTTCTGATGTAGTGTTTTAATTTTCATATTTTACTGGAACATGGAAAGTTTCTGAAACTTTTATGTGGTGTTTTAATATAAATTTTATAGCATTTCCTATATTTTCATAATGTTTCGAGTTACAGAAGTATATTGTTTTCATAAATTGCTACAGACTGTTCTGTTTGGACAGATTGTTGTGATAGTTTTGTTATCTACTTGTCCTATAATTTCTATAGCCTATATTGGTAGATATAAATTGTGGAAATGATAGTAAATAGTATATAATGTTTGGAAATTATTATGCAACTTGTCTTGGCAGTACATGAAGTGTTGATTTATTCTTATGTGTACTAACCTATCTCATGAGTTCTTTTTTAGTTCTGTGTGGATGAAGTTTTTGAGAATAGGTGAAACCTGGATATGAGAGGATTGAGAGAGATACAAAAGCTCAAGCTTGGGGATGCCCAAGGTAACCCAAGTAAATATTTCAAGAAGTCTCAAGAATCTAAGCTTGGGGATGCTACGCATCCCACCTCTCTTCGTCAACTATCGGTTAGCCTATTTTGAGCCTAAATTTTTATTCATTCACATGATGTGTGCTATTCTTGAAGTGCTATTTTTCTTTTGCTTGTTGTTTAAATAAAATACTCAGATCTGAAAATCTTTATTGATAGAGAGAGAGAAAGTCCTCTCATAGCTACTTAATTGTTTGACTCCTCATTGTTCTTCACTTATATGTTTTGGAGTAGTTTTGTCATGTACTCTCGTGCTTTACTTATATCCTATGAGTAAATGGTTAAATGAATTAAATATCATAAATATGAAAGGATATATGTTTTATATGCTTATCACATGGGGAGTAATGACTTCACATATAAGAAGTATAGGTGGTAAAATTTATTGAAAGTTAGCAAACACCGCATTAGTCAATTGAACCATTCATGAAAGAATATTGAAGGAAGAGAGATTTCACATATAAATATACTATCTTGGACATCTTCTATGATTGTGAATACCTATTAATTATTTTCAAACTTGAACAAATTAGTTGAAGTTGTACAAGGAAGACAGCGTAATGAGTTATGCTTGGATATATTTGTATAGAAGTTATATTGTTATGGATCCTCCAACATGTGGTGCTTCCTTCCACCTCATATTAGCCAAAACTCCCGCACCAAGTAGAAATACTACTTCTGCATCCAAACACCCTTAAACCCAAAGTTTTTCCATATGATTCCACCATACCTACCTATATGTGGTATTTACCTGCCGTTCCAAGTAAATTTGCATGTGCCAAAATCTAAACCTTCAAATAATATTCTATTTTGTATGCCTGAGTCGCTCATATAGTAACTAGGGGATGTCAGTATCTTCCATGCTAGGTGGGTTATTCTCACGATATGTGTTGATTCACTATCATTCCAGAGAAATTGGCTGGTAATAGGGATTCCTAGTCCCGAAATCAAAGGAAAAAAATGCAAATAATTAAGCAAAACTCCCCCAGGAATGTTGTTGGTATGGACGGTACCCGTGGATTCGGCTCGCCGTGGAGTGTGATTGATTGGTGAAGGGGGAGTAAAAACTTTACCATTCTATTTGGTAACCCCCTATAATGTATCTAGCATGGAAGATACCGAGATCTCTCGGTTGTTATGGTGACAATGAAAGCATACCGCCCAAAATTATTATTCATCTCTGTTTTAAAAGCTCGAGCTCTCGCACCTTTGCAAATCAATGCTTCCCTCTGCAAAGGGCCTGTCTTTTACTTTCTAGTACTTACCTTTATGCAAGAGTCATGGTGATCTTCACCACTTCCTATATTTCGTCTTTTTCTCTTGGCAAGCTTCATGTGTTGCGGAAAGATCCAAGCATATATGGCCATTCAAATATATTTGATCATGAATTATTATTGTTGACAATTATCTATATGATAAATAAGTTGGGAGGCGAAACTTTAAACCCCTATCTTTCTTTGTGTTCGACGGATTCCATTTGCTCTAAAAATATGCTTTGAGTGTTAGCAATCATGAAAGAATATATGGTAGTTGACTATGTATAATTTGCTAAATTAAAGCTCTTACATAGACCCTTTCTAAAAATAAGATGAATTGCAATTGTTTGGTGACTGAAAGCATAGTTTGTTAGTCTATACTTTAACATGTGGATAGCTTGTTATTTCATCATGAGAGGGTTTATGAGATGAACTACTATTTATGATATATAATGATGCTAGAAAAAGTGTTTGGAATTATCATTAATCAAACTTATGCACTTGTTAGCATTCACACTTCATAAATTATTTATTTTATAATTTACCTATTCGAGGACGAGTAGGAATTAAGCTTGGGGATGTTGATACGTCTCCAACGTATATATAATTTATGAAGTATTCATACCATGTTTACAATAATTCTATATGATTTTGGTATGATTTTATTAGAACTAACTCGGACTGACGTTGTTTTCAGCAGAACTACCATGATGTCGTTTTTTACAGAAATAAAAGTTTTCGAAATGACCTAAAAAATTAATATGACTTTCTCTGGATCAAAAATGACCACTGAAGCATTAGAGTTTGGCCAAAAGAGTCATTAGAAGGTCACAAGTCTGCCAGGCGTGGCCACCCCCTAACCGCGTGATGTGGACATGGCTGCCTAAGTTATGACCAAAAATAATGCACGGATACATATTTTACAGGCAATAATTTCATGAATTATTTTATGGTAAAAACATAAAGATACAACACTTTTTTTATGTATAGAATTATGGAGTATCTCTACGAGCCGCGGGTAGATACGAGTATTATTCGTCTATCAATTGTTCCCAGCTACAAAACTCAAGCCATGCAAGGAATTATTCTGTACTAATCCATGGATGTGTGCACGTGTATGGCAAGTGCTAATTCAAGGGAGTGGGGCCAAAGCCCATGTGGACACATGGATCTGATGTCCACCATGAGCCCAACATGGAACAAGGACGTGGCCTCCTTAGCATCGGCTACAATGTATTCGTAACGCACAAGGAAGTTGAGGCGGCGCATGCTCCTGTAATCCTCTGATAAATACCTATTGTTTATTAGGTTTAGACTCGGGTTTTATTGTATTGTCTAGCTATAACTATAAATCGCATCTACGAGACGTGTAGGACTACCGTCTTGTCAGATTCATAGTGGAACCTAACTTTTCATCCAGTTTGTGTACTTAGTTTATTATCCGCAATTTCAGATTGCAATTACCATTGTTCTTGCCGGTTCTTCGGTTGCTTGCAGAAACTCGAACCTCATTGTTCAGGTCGATCGTGCCTACGGTAAAGTAATAACCATCGGAGATTGGTTTAGCGATTGTCGAGACGTATCGTCCGGTACGGTATAGCCGGATCGTGGTACCAGTTTTCAGGTTCATCGGTGAGAGATTTATAGTTTTATTAGATTAGTTGTTTTTTTCTGTCCTAGAAACCATGAAAAATCCAAAAAAATATAGATTAGTTCATCCTTTACACCTACCGTTTTAGCCTGTAGCAATTTTTGCATTCAGTATTTGCTTTGTTGAATTTTTTATTGTATTCATCCTCGTATTAGTGCTGGTTTAGATTCATTTGGGGAAAAAATTCTACTAGATCGAACCTGTTTTGTCCAGCATATTTTCTGCCGCAAGCTCATCTATCGTCTGAAAAAAAAGCAAGATTTTGATCGATTGTTTCCAATTTTTGTTGACTCCGGACGCCTTGATTTTCCTTTGCTACAATATTTCTCGGGCATTGTTTCGATCGCATCACATATTCCGCACGCCCATCCGTCCACGCTTTGCGCTTCGCGCTTCGCGCGATACCAGACGTCCAGGCACACCGTGTCTGTTGCTCCGCGCCGCTCACCATACGCCGAAGCAAGGCGCCAGACATCTTGCAGTTTGTGTCTGCCCCGCGCGCTATACACCACACAGCCAAGACGCACGCTGCCAGACATCCCGTGCTGCTTGTCTGCCTCCACGCGCGCCACACCCAAAAATCTCCGCCGGCTGCGTGTACATTAGTACTAGTCCTAGCCAATCTCAATAGTGAAGCACTTCTAGCTAGCTACCTCACGTAGCACCTTGTCCATTAGCCTTGCATTTTCTTTTTCTCTCTTGTGACTTCATAATTTGTGTCCGTGACTTCTGCTAGCGGCCGGCCTGAAAGAAAGAAAAGACAAACAAAAGGTAAAAAAAAGAGCAAAAAAATGTCAAAACAAAAGGAAAAACAAGAGCAATTTTTTTTTTGCAAAGTTCGGGCCGGTTCACATCTTTTGAAATATCTCTTGGTGTTCAGAACTTTTACTTTGTGAATATACGTGGTAATTGCTGCACATCTTCTGCTCTTGCTTGCCATACGCTACGTTTATACCTCACTTATATCTAGCTACTTAGAGCTATTGCCTTTTCATCGGTTTCCTCTCACTTGTTTCAGTATCTGTACTTAGATTGTTTTACCTTTTACTAGTCAACTATCAACACTAGTTAGGAGTTTGACCAATTATCTAGCTTGCATTACTTTTTGCTTAATTGTGCCACATATTGTGAGTTGAGGAAACCATCACCAAGCTCCACTTACTATATTGTACCTTGTTCAGTCACTTGATAATCGCTATATCAATCTTTTGATAACTTTTGACATCGCCAACGGCCGACAACCATTGCAGCACGGTAAGAACTAGTAAGAGCTTGGTAATTGCTATAGTGTTGAGAGATTTTTTTTCCCACCATCTCCGAGCAGTACTATAGGAACATTATACTTGTGATTTTCTTCTTGTTTGGCACTAACCATGGCAGATTCTAGAGTGATCAATAGTTGGGCTGCGTCTATTGTGGGAGATGACTTGCATACGTTGATCCAAATCACTCTTTCCCACCACAGACGATACGACGACGGTCACAAGTTGTACATCATGGTAGAAACACACATCATCAGGTTACCTCTTTGCCAAATTTCGAGGGTAAATATGACCCCAATTCGTATATAGATTGGAAAATGGAGGTAGAAGAAATCTTTGGTAGCCATGATTTTTCTGAGCATAAGAAAATAAATGATGTTATTAAAAGCTTTTTCAGTTTTGTTTCAGTTTGGTGGAGAAATTATTACAGGGATAATATTTCTAATCTACCTACTACTTGAAAAGCTTTAAAACTTGTTATGCGAGAACGATTTGTTCCTTCATACCATCTAGTGATCTGCTTAGACAATTGCAACGTTTAGCTCAAGGACATAACACCGTTGAAGAATATTATAATAATTTGTGTATTTCTTTATTTCATTATGGCTTAGAAGAATGTGAAGAAGATTTTCTAAATAGATTTTGGAGAGGTTTAAACCATGATATACAAGACATAATAATGCATGAACAACTATATTCCGTCGACCATTTGTTTCGTCTTGCCTGTAAAGCTGAACAGAGAATAAGAAGACATGTACACACAACGAACAAGTGTGCGATGGTATCCCCGTCAAAGAATGTTACTTCCTCCTCTGCACCACCAACTATGATTGCGCCACTCGGAGTTTATGAGGCGTCGCCACTGACCGTTTTTACTTCATATTCAATTTTGAGTGCACCACCGAATTAAAGGCCACTGAGATTGGACCATGTGACTTAATAATTAAATATGGTTTGGATCACATTCAATTGGTTAAACATGATGAAGTAATCTCTAGAATTTCTCATGCTAATTCTTTGTATTCTATTTTGATGGATCCACATTTGCCTTTGTCACATGCGAGAACTAAAATAGCTGAAATCACATGTTTGTGTTCTAAAAGTATTTATGCGCCTAATCTTACTTTTAACTTTGTTGGAGAGGATTGTGAAGATAATACATTTCTGGTGCATAGGATTTGCATCACTTGTGGTGATCTTGATAGCTTTAAGAAGAATAAAAGTTTCTGGATGTTTAATCATTTTTATATGACCTCCAATATGGGTGCTAAATATATGCCAAGTATATTGCCGCATGATTACTTCTTTAAGTATGTTGTTGCACACAATTGGGAAATGATGCATTCTTATTCACCTAGTTTGGGATGGTTTAATGACGAGCATTACAAATCAAAGGATATGAATATATGCCCCCATTTATATTGGCAAACTGAGTTGCAATATTTCGAGCTACAATGGGCATAGTTTTTGTGAAACTTTAAATGTACAACTATGGAGAGGGACTAAAACGGATGATATATACATATACAATGTGTACACCTTGTCTCTTTTGTCCTTGCATTTTCAGAATAAGCAACATCAAGGATGGTTTTGTTTTCAAGAAGGGAAGGATGATGTGGACATGGCTGCCTCAGTTATGACCAAAAATAGCGCACGAATACATATTTTACAGGTGATTTCTATTAGCAATAATTTCATGAATTATTTTATGATAAAAACACAAAGATACAAAACTTTATTTATGTGCAGAATTATGGAGTATCTCTACGAGCCGTGGGTCAAGACACGAGTATTATTCGTCTATCAATTGTTCCCAGCTACAAAACTCAAGCAAGGAATTATTCTGTACTAATCCATGTGTGTGTGCACGTGTATGGCAAGTGCTAATTCAAGGGAGTGGGGCCCAAGCCCATGTGGACACATGGATCTGATGTCCACCATGAGCCCAACATGGAACAAGGACGTGGCCTCCTTAGCATCGGCTACAATTTATTCGTAACACACAAGGAAGGTTGAGACGGCGCAGGCTCCTATAATCCTCTGATAAATACCTACTGTTTATTAGGTTTAGACTTGAGTTTTATTGTATTGTTTAGCTATAGCTACAAATCGCATTTACGAGACGTGTAGGACTATCGTCTTGTCAGATCCACAGTGAAACCCCAACTTTTCATCTAGTTCGTGTACTCAGTTTAGATCCACAATTTCAGATTGCAATTACCATTGTTCTTGCCGGTTTTTCGGTTGCTTGCAAGAACTCGAACCTCGTTGTTCAGGTTGATCGTGCCTACGGCAAGGTCAATAACCATCGGAGATTGGTTTAGCGATTGTCGAGGCGTATCGTCGGGTACGGTATAGCCGGATCGTCAAGGTCAAAATCCACCAAATCGATAGTTAACCCCATTCTCATCGAAAGATCGGGCCGTCGTCACATCACCGCGCCTAGCAAGCTTGTCACCGCCTCGTGGCACCCCTTGACGTGATTCCAACGCTAAAAATCCTATAAATATAGAAACCTTCGAAAATAAACCTAGATCGGGAGTTTCGCCGCCGCAAGCCTCTAGAGCCACGAAAACTTAATCGGGAGCCCGTTCCGGCACCCTGCCAGAGGGGGAAAACATCACCAGAGGCCATCTTCGTCATTCCGATGCCCTCCATGACGAGGAAGGAGTAGTTCACCCTCGGGGCTGAGGGTATGTATCGGTAGCTATGTGTTTGATCTCTCTCTCCCTCTCTCTCTCTCGTGTTCTTGAGATGACATGATCTTGATGTACCGTGAGCTTTATTGGTATAGATGAATCATATGGAGTTTCCCCCTCTCTATCTTGTTGTGATGAATTGAGTTTTCCCTTTGAAGTTTTCTTATCGGATTGAGTCTTTAAGGATTTGAAAACACTTGATGTATGTCTTCCGATGGGATATCCGTGGTGACAATGGGATGTTCTATTGATCCACTTGATGTATGTTTTGGGTGATCAACTTGCAGGTTCCGTGACCTTGGGAATCTATGCATAGGGGTTGGCACACATTTTGTCTTGACTTTCCGGTAGAAACTTTGGGGCACTCTTTAAAGTTCTTTATGTTGGATTGAACATGATGAATTTGAAATTATGTGATGCATATCGTATAATCAAGCCCATGGGTACTTACGGTGACATTGGAGTATCTAGGTAACATTAGGGTTTTGGTTGATGTGTATCTTAAGGTGTTATTTTAGTACGAACTATAGGGCTGTTTGTGACACTGATAGGGATAGCTCATAATATTGATCGGAAAAGATAATTTTGAGGTGGTTTCGTACCCTACAGTAATTTTTTCGTTAGTTCTCCGCTATTTGTTACTTTGGAGTGAACTCTTTGTCGCACCAGAGGTATTTACATATGATTCAACTATGCCAATATTGTTGAGAGAAATTGCACTAGGGAAAGTATGGACCCTAGGCCTTGTTTCCAAGCATTTATACAACGTTTTGCCCGTTGTTTACTATTTGTTACCTTGCTATTTTTATATTTTCAGATTACAAAAACCTATATCTATCATCCATATTAAACCTATAAATTATGCCATTGTATTGGGTGTGTTGTGGACATAAGAGAGACCATCTCTTTCCAACATTGTATTTGGTTGCACGGTTGTTTTAGAGAGACCATCTTCATCCTACGCCTTTCACGGATTGATAGACCTTAGGTCATCCACTTGACGAAAAGTTTCCACTATCCTACAAAACTCTGCGCTTGGAGGCCCAACACGAGTCTACAAGAAGAAGGTTGCGTAGTAGACATCAAGTTCTTTTCTGGCGTCGTTGCCGGGGAGGTGAGTGCTTGAAGGTATATGTTTAGATCTTGCAATCAAATATTTTAGTTTCTTGTTTTTGACTAGTTTGGTCTTATAAAAGAAAACTACAAAAATAGAATTGAGGTTGCCTCGTATGCTTCATCTTTTTAATGTCTTTCGTGAAAATGATGAAAAGGAAAATTGTGATCAAGTGTTAGAAGAAGAAGTTATTAAAATGTTTGGCACTAAATCTTTGAGTGATGAGCATGATTGAATGTTGTTAGTATGAATTCTCTGAATATTCATGATGCTAATGATATGCAAAGCCACAAGCTTGGGGATGCTATGTTTGATGAAGAAGATATTTTTAGTCCCCCAAGTTTTGATGAGCAAAAGTATTATGATTATGACATGCCTGCTATCTATGATGATTACTGTGATGACACATATGTTATAATGAGTAATGACAACCATGAAACATATTATCATGATTCTAATATTCCATGTGGTTATGTCAATCAGGTGTCACATGATAGTTATTTTGTTGAGTGGCCTCTTCGATTGACGGTTGTCATCGACGTGAAATACCCTCACAGAGTAACACAGAAAGGGCGCAGGATAAACCAAAGAGGCCTTGGAAAAGGAAGGTTTATCCTGTATTAGCAGTACGGAGAAGTGTGAGAGTGAAGCAGAAGAAAAAAATTCATGATGAAATATGAAAGGAATCTTTTGGAATTGCAGAGGTCTAGCAGACTTGGCTAAAAGGAGATTTCTTCGAGAGGCATCGTTGGAATATAAGCTTGAATTTATGGCATTACAAGAAACGGGTAGAGATAACTTCGCACCACAATTCCTCAACACTTTATCAGGAGGAGTTGATTTTGATTGGCACTGCTTGCCACCAAGGGGTAGATCTGGTGGAATCTTACTTGGGGTTAAGTGTGAAACATTAGAGGTGATGAGTGTGGTATATGGCAAGTTTTCTGTTAAATTTCGTGTGAGGTCAAAAGTTGATGGTTTCAGGTGGGCTCTGGTGGACGTATATGGGGCGGCGCAACCATAGCTCAAGTTTGATTTTCTTGCAGATCTAGTAAGAATATGTGAAGAAGAAAGACTTTCCATTATGGTTGGGGGAGACTTTAATGTCATTAGAAGACAATATGAAAAAATTAATAATAACTTCGATGGAAGATGGTCACTTATTTTCAACATGGTCATTGAGAGTCTCGATTTGAGGGAGATTGACCTCACTGGTAGACAATTCACATAGGCAAACTGACTACCGGTGCTAACATATGAGAAGTTGGACCAGGTACTGACCAGTGTGGAGTGGGAATAGAAGTACCTGCTAGTTTTAGTGCATGCTTTACAAAGAGCCATCTCCGATCACACACCTCTCATGGTTGACTCTGGGGAAGCCAATCATGTGGGTAATAGAAACTTCTTCTCGTTTGAACTAAGTTGGTTCGAGAGAGAAGGATTCATGGATCTCATAGCTACCGAATGGGCTAGGGATTCTGGTGGATCTACAAATATAGAAAGATTGCAAAACAAAATATGACACTTGCGCCAGTTCTTGAGAGGCTAGTAGAAGAAGCAGAGCGGAATATATAAAGTGGAAAAAGAGAGACCTATTCGTCTGATTGATGAGTTAGATGTGAAAGTTGAGTCCACTCCTATCAATCTAGCAGGTAGGAATAACAAGATTGAGGCTGAGAAGAAATTGCAAAAACTTTTGAGAGAGGAGGAGATGAAATGGGCACTTCGAGCTAAGGTGATGAAGGTGGTCCATGGGGACGATAACACACAATTCTTTCATATGATTGCAAATGGCAAGCATCGAAAGAAGAAAATAATTCAACTTGAGCAAGATGAAGGAACAATCGTAGGACATGAGAACTTAAAACTATACATTTCAGATTATTACAAGAAATTATTTGGTGCACCAGAAGAGAATTTTACCTCTTTGGATGAAAGCACAACTCATGATATACCTCAACTCAACTCCGATGAGAATGAGGTGCTATCAGCTCCATTTACCGAGAAGGATGTGTACGACTCAATAGCACAAATGAAACAAAATAACGCATCGGGGCCAGACGGGTTTTCGACGGAATTTTAGAAAAAATGTTGGCATATCATTAAGGGAGATCTTTTGCCTATGTTCCATGATTTATTTAATGGCCAGTTACAGCTCTTCCGCCTTAACTTTAGAACAATCACGTTGTTGCCAAAGAAGGCGGAGGCTATACACATTGAGCAGTTTAGACCGATCTGTTTGCTCAATGTTAGATTCAAATATTTACAAAGGTTGGCACGAATAGATTGACGAGGATAGGTCATTTAGTAGTCCAACCGATGCAGATAGCGTTTATGCCTGGGACACACATGTTAGAGGGTGTTGTTGTCCTGCATGAAACACTGCATGAGATCCATACAAAGAAACTAGATGGGGTTGTCTTTAAAGTGGATTTCGAGAAAGCATATGATAAAGTCAAATGGCCATTTCTTCAACAGGCCTTATGTATGAAAGGGTTTAATGAAACCTGGAGGGATCAGGTGGATACTTTCATTCAGAAAGGCAGTGTGTGGGTTAAAGTTAATGATGACATAGGTCATTTTTTCAAACACACAAGGGATTGAGGCAGGGTGATTCCATGTCTCCGGTGTTGTTCAACATTGTAGCAGATATGTTGGCAATACTCATTGGCAGGGCTAAAGAAAAGGGCCAAGTAGGAGGACTCGTTCCACATCTGGTAGAGGGGGGTGTCCATACTACAATACGCGGATGATACGACCATTTTCATGGAACACGATATGGAAAAAGCAAGGAATATGAAACTAGTTTTGTGCTTATTTGAACAGTTATCTGGGCTGAAAATTAATTTTAACAAAAGTGAACTATTTTTCTTTTGGAAGGCAAAGGAGGAGCAAGACGCTTACAGGCAGCTATTGGATGTGAAATGGGATCACTACTGTTTAGCTATCTTGGGATTCCTATTCATCATAGACGAGTGACGAATAAGGGATGGAAATGTATTGAGGATAGATTTGAAAAAAACTAAGTTGCTGGAAGGGCAAGCTTATGTCGTATGGAGGGAGGCTAGTATTAATAAACTCGGTTTTAACAAGCCTGTCGATGTTCCTCTTGTCTTTCTTTGAAGTGCCAGTAGGGGTAAGAAAAAGATTAGACTTTTACAGATCTTGTTTCTTCTGGCAAAGTGATGAGGCTAAGAAGAAATACAGATTGGCATGATGGGATATTATATCTAGAACAAAAGACCAGGGGGTCTTGGCATTGAAATTTAGAAGTGAAGAACATATGCTTGCTTAGCAAATGGCTTTACAGGTTATCCATAGAGACCGAGGGGATGTGGGTTCAAATATTGAAGAATAAATACCTACATTCCAAAACTTTAGCCCAAGTTACAGCTAGACCAAATGATTCACCTTTCTGGAAAGGGTTAATGAAGATAAATGTGACTTTTTTCTAGAGGGTGATATTCGTAGTTGGTGATGATGTCTCAACAAGATTTTGGAAAGACACTTGGCTTGGGGAAACTCCATTAGCACTTCAATATCCTTCGCTCTATAATATTACGCAACGTAAAAAGGAGTATGTATCCATGGTACTACAATCGGTACCTCTTAATATGCAATTCAGGCGAGCTTTAGTGGGAGCACGCTGGAATGCATGGTTACATCTGGTCAGGAGACTGATGCAAGTGCAACTTTCTGACTAGACAAATATTGTTCGGTGGACTTTAGTTGCGGATGGTGTATTCTCGGTAAAGTCCATGTACACGGATCTAATTAACACTGGACCACTCTTGAGATCATTACATATTTGGAATATCAAAGTGCCACTCAGGATTAAAAAAATTATGTGGTTTATACACAAGGGTGTGGTATTAACCAAAGATAATTTGGCAAAACGAAGATGGGGAGGCAGACCTAACTGTTGCTATTGCGATCAAAATGAAACAATAAGACACCTTTTTCTAGATTGTCCTCTTGCAAAACTCTTATGTCACTCTGTTCATATAGCTTTTAATGTTAACCCACCAACATGTATTAGTTCGTTATTGGGAACGTGGCTCAATGGAGTAGACGTTACAATATCGAAGCTTATCAGAATTGGGATATGTGTTTTATTTTCGGCTATATGGAATATCAGGAATGACATGATTTTTAATGGTAAGAATTTTAACAATTTTTTGCAGGTTATCTTCAGAGCAACTCTTGGATCCGTACGTGGTCATTACTCAGTCATGCGGACTCCAGGGAGCTTATGGATATTCGGTGCAACCGATGGGAGATAGTCGCACGGGTTATCTTCAACTGGTTTGGATAGCATGCTAATAATATGCTAGGTGTATAGGCATCATAGTCTACTTTTAGATACGCCGAATGTGGCAGTTTTATTATCTTTTCTTCCTTGTTTTTGTTAAGCGCTTGAGCGCTTTGTGGATCTAAGACTTTGTTTTGAACTTATTTTAATAATATGGCTGCATGCATCGATTGATGCAGAGGCCGGGGGCACGGTTCCTTCTTTTCAAAAAAAACACCCCTCTGGCTACACCTTCGACACACATATTGCCTGCCAAAGCTGAACCAGTTGCACGTCCATTGTCAGCACACAACGTGTGTCCTCCCCCGACCCAGTTGCATGTCCACCATAGACATGCAACTCACCCCCCCTCCTTGACCTGACCCGGCTGCATGTCAGACCTTAACACACAACCTTGTCGACTCGGTTGCATGTCTATCCTTGATGTGCAATTTGCCCCGACCGATCCAGTTGTATGCCAAACCTTGACATACAACTCCACCTTGATCCAATTGTATTTCTATCCTTGATGCACACCTTGCACCTTAATCCCGACCCAACTGCATGTACATTATCAACACAAAACTTGCAATGACAATCACTGATTGTAGTATATCTAAAGCTAATGGTCTTTTTTGCGGGGTCAAGTTGATGGTCTCGCTATCATGAATATCAGAGCCAAAGCATATGCAAGAACGGATAACATAACACATTAATCTAAAGAATAGATTTTTGGAAAAGGAAATCAGAGAAAAGGGGAAACTGTTTGAGCAAATTCAGGATGTGTACATACACAATAAATACTGGTTCTTTTTCGCTTTATCATTTGTTCGGTGCAAGCTACTTACTTTAAGTAAAATATAAATGTGGGATGCATGTATGTGTATGCCCGGCTTGGAGTTGAAGTTGGAGCAACCATGTCACTAGTAGCATTAGAACATCTACAACTGGGCTCCCCAAACTCTTCTATACACCTAGGCGGACAACCTAGTTCCTGGGTCGTCAAAAAACCCAACTCAGATGGATGCCTCATATCAGCCTCAAATGTCAAGGCTAACTAACATCCCTTATATCCAGTCCAAATCTGAGGCAAATATAGAAAGGTACGGGCGTGTCTGTCACGTCGGATCCTACCCACACTGGTCCAACCCAACCCCACACATATTTGTACTCATTCGCTCCCTAAACCAAACCATAACCACTTCACTCTGCTCTACCCAAGCTCCCATCTGGTGATCTCTGAGCTTCTCTGGCATGGCGTGCATCAGATTTGAGTCCTCGTATAAACTGAGAGCTCATCCCATGCTGGCCCGAGGAGAAGATGGACGTTCACATTGTGCCTCGACGTGCCCTCGAGGAGAACACCCAACATCGGTCGGGCTCGAGAATCCATAGCGTCCATCCAATTGGCGCTTGAATCCGGCATGAGGCATGTAACCGCTGTGTCGTTGGAGGTGGTGCGATCAGTCTGGCATCCGAACGCTGTGGCGGAGGCGCAGCCCCTTCGTTGTCATGCCAACCCGGAGGTAAATGCCCGCATTTATGGCCCATCGTCGGCGGATGCTAATATGGTGTGACTTGCCTACCATGCGATGCATAGGGTGCGGGAGACCACAAAAGCCCTGGCGACACATGCCGGCGAGGCGTAGTCGCAAGTCGCAGTGTCGCTACGAGTGATCGGCAACCCCTGGTGTCGTAACTACATCATGGTGGACGTGTCTGGCTCCGACCGCGACGGATCCATCGTCGACCTCGCAATGACCGACGGTGTGCAAGCCACGGGCTCCGACAAGGAATAGTAGGACATGAGAGACGGTGACGCCTCGAGTCCCATGAGTAGGTTTTTGTCCCATGTTCTACTCTACCTGGCCGATAACTGCACCTTCACTCCAAGGGGCTCAGCTGGCAGCAGAACATGGGCACACCTGTGGCGCCGTCGTAGATTTAGATTAGGTTTTACGTTGCATTTAATTGTATGGATCTAAGAATTTATAATTAAGATATCCAATTGTATGAATAAAATTTTAAAGTGTGATCGATCGCGTTCGCGAATATTTAAGGTGTCGGATATGGTTATCTGGTTGTAGATGCTCTTAGTATGATGATGTAATGTAGTGCATCTAGGCCGGAGACCTCTGGAAAGAGGAACAAAGAGGCGACACGTCCACAATGGTGAACAAAAAGTGAAAACAAACAAAAGATATTTGTGTGTGTAGTAACACACAAGGATGACAATCTATTTGCTTATGACGTTACTTGGATATGATAACTGTGTCATATCTAAACGAGTCTTACACAGATCATTGTTTTGTGTACCCACATTGAGTCGATGGTTAAGCTGTAATTTCCTTTCCACGGTATTTTCTTGCTTACTAGAAATCCAAGGTGCGCAAAGCCCCTGGTCCGGTTGGTTTTGCGAGGTTTCGGTGGTCGTGTACCTACCTAGGAAGAAAAGTGTCACATGGGTCATGAGCAGGTGAACCAGTCTAACTGTAAAAAAAAAAAATGGACGAACTTTCCCTCGCAAGAACAAAAAGGGAAAATAACATTCGACCTAATCGAACGGACACTGCACGCTCCTCCTCTAGAACAAAGTCAATCGTACGTCACCACGTATCACATCTTTCGCTGCTCCACGAGCCCGGTCTTCCGTGCCTGAAGTGCCCGCTGCCCGCAGTGTGGCCTGGCCTCCCATGCCACCCACTCGTCCCACTCACACAAACGTGCCATGCCGATCCATGTCCATGTGCTTGGAACCCTTGGCGCGCGCGCGTGACGCAAGGAGTGACACACCGGCGAACTCTATAGCCGTTACGTACACGCACACGCACCAGATTTCATCTTCTCAGCTTCAGCCAGACAGTCACGACGTACTAGACCATTCCGGAAACACTCTCCTCACCCCTATAAATCCTCACCCGTACCCCGAGCCACACACACACACAAGTCGATCGATCCAAGCTAGCTCAACAGCAATAGCGGGCGAGAAGGGTTTGGTGTTGCTGAACTTCTGGGTGAGCCCGTTCGGGCACCGGTGCCTCATCGCCCTGGCAGAAAAAGGCCTCCCCTACGAGTACGTCGAAGAGAACCTCATGGCCGGCAAGAGCGACCGCCTCCTCCGCTCCAACCCGGTCCACAAGAAGATCCCCGTCCTCCTCCACGACGGCCGCCCCGTCAACGAGTCCCTCATCATCCTCACCTACCTCGACGACGCCTTCCCGGACACCCCGTCCCTCCTCCCCTCCCACCCCTACGAGCGCGCGCAGGCTCGCTTCTGGGCGGACTACGTCGATAAGAAGGTCTACGACTGCGGCACCCGGCTCTGGAAGCTCAAGGGCGAGCCGCACGCTCAGGCGCGGGCCGACATGCTGGAGATCCTCAAGAATCTGGACGGAGCGCTCGGGGACAAGACCTTCTTCGGCGGTGATGCCTTCGGGTTCGTGGACGCCGCGTTCGCGCCATTCACGTCGTGCTTCCACAGCTATGAGACGTACGGCGAGTTCACCGTTGCGGAGGTGGCGCCGAGGATTGCAGCGTGGGCAAAGCGGTGCGGCGAGCGCGAGAGCGTCGCCAAGAGCCTCTACTCGCCGGATAAAATTTACGAGTTCATCGGCGTGCTCAAGAAGATGCACGGCGTCGAATAGACCGTAATATTCCCTCATTTCATAATGTAATGCGTCCACGCTTTTTCAAATCAAAATTTGACCATAAATTTAGTCAACGAGACCGATTACGGCGGAAGTAAAAATTATATCATTGAATTCGTATTCGAATAAAGTTTTTGATGGTACAATTTTTACTCCTACCGCAATCGGTCTCGGTGGTTAAATTCATGATCAAACTTAAAGCTCGAAAATCAAGGACGCACTATATTATGAAACAGAGGAAGTAGTACCGTAGTACTCCCATTATAAACTATTATAAAAGCGTTTAGATCATTAAAGTAGTAATCTAAACGTTCTTATATTAGTTTACAGAGAGTACTAGTTATTTGGTCGTTGTGGTACTTGTTTGGTCGTGTACTTGTGATGTGTGTGTGTGCGCGCCAATGCTAGTCTTCTTCGGTGGGGGCACCATCGAGTTGCCATTGCGATTCTGTTCGATGTGAAGACTGAAGAATAAAATAAAGGGTATATTTGGACTTTTTGTTGTGCTGACAATGGGTTATGTTGCATTTTGTTTGAACATTCGTCAAGCACTGGAGTACCTTCTCATACTTCAAATACGTGAGTGTGGTAATATCTAAGCTAATTTGCAAAAATCGACCGAAAAAGAGACACGTGACTCTGATTCCTCCACGCCTACAAATTAGTTCATAGACCCAATGTGATTTCTTTTTCCTCTATCACTTCTCGTGCCAAGGCGTTCCCACCAACTAAAAAAATATCTTCTACGAGGGGCTCTTCGTGTCAATCTATCAGTTTCGTCTTTGATTTTCTTACGCATGGAAGCTGCAACACCTTATAGCATCCACAGTGGTTGGAGGCAGCGCTGCCTCTAAGATGGACTCCACCGTGCTGCCTTCAAGCCCAATCAAAAAAATTCGCAGTGTATAACGTTGGCACAGCCTCTAACCTACATCTCTCTAAAAGGTAAAATACTAATATATTTTCCTCATCAAACGTCAGGCCCAGCCTCTATTCATGGGCATATGCATATGCGTTTCCACTGACATGTAGGGACATGGGAGTATTATAATCAAAGAGAAAACATAGAGGCTGCCTCTTAGCTTAGAGGCGTCGCTAGCATTTTTTGGTTTGAAGGCAGAAGTTGCAGTGTATGGTGTCGGTCGCTATGAGCTTAGAGGCTCCTTCAGAGGCAGGGAAATACAACACTGTGGATGCCCTTATGCCATGTTTCAAGCAAACTGCATCATTGAGAAAAATGATTGGCTAGTGAAGGGATGCCCTCACTTCGTACGAATAATACGAATCTGGGTCATGGAGAAAGCTGTTTGCCAATGCCCTTTTTGCTTTTATTAGAGTCTTGAGTTTTTCTTTATATTTTCAGGCCACGCAAAATGCAGGTTTTTAGGCAGGCGCTTCAGCAAAAAAATCGGGCTTTATTTTCAAGTTCGCTGGATGCAGGTGCTTAGAAGGAGGGACAGAAGCAAAATCTGGCTTCCGGTGCTAGCCGGTGCTTACCATCCGTAAGACTAGAGTTAGCCTTGCTTTGCCTTAATTAAAGTGGTCTAAGCACCCATAGGAAGCGCTCACCATTGCAGGACAAAAATATTCTCAAATGGCACGCTGCTCTAGCACTTTAAGCACCGGTCTGTAAGCATCGGCCATTGTACAAGGGCTTATTATAGCTAAGTTTCAAAAGTAAAGATGAACAATTATGGTCCGGAGGACCTATTTAAACAAGGTGGGTGGATGGTTGTTCTAGCCCATCACGGGACCACCTCTTTGTCCAATGAGAAGTGAGAGGATTCCCAGACCGGACGGGTTGATTGAGGGTGATTTTGGCTTTCTTTCCTAGTCCTAAGTCAAAATCTGCACTTAGCTATCTTATTCTATCAAACATGTCCATCCTCCCTCTTACGAGGATGGTATCATCATAAACAAAAATAGAGTACATGGCTAGAATCCATGTTCCATATTTGAAACAGGTTGACCTCCGTGATTATATATGACGAAATTTGTAACTCATCTTGACGTCTTCTGACACTCGATGCCGTAAAAGCTTGAACGACCTTCAACCACTCATGCCTGCCTGCCGAAAGTGCTATCATGGCTACACTCTTTTCATCAAAGCAAGTCGTCTTAAGAAGACCCTTTGGTCCCCACGGTGAAGTTCCTCTATGGGAAACCCACACGACACTCAAATACTTAAATATAAAGAAAGGGTTGTTAGAACAAAGCAAGGAATGATATTTTCAATGTGCGAAATATGTTTCAAGTTAGAGTGTGAAACTTCTTGTTGCGGTCATTTTATTCCTGTTAGCGAAAGGAAGTGCGAGAGTATAGAACCGAAGATGGTTTCCACCTAAGAAGTTCAAAAGCCCAACAAAGCCCTCAGGAAAAGGGCATATGCCCATAGATTTCTTATGTCACTTCTTTCAGATCTAAGGTTACAACCTACTTATCCGTCTACAAAGGGAAAGTAGTCATACAGTCACGTTAGTTGTGGATATATACTAGGCTAAGGAGCGGAGTCTTAAAGTATTTACTAAGACTATGGTAAGGAAGAAGCCAGCAAACATGAGCTCGTAACTAAGAAAGTTAGTTTGAAAAACGAAACTCATGTTGGGATCAAAAGGCGGGAAATTTGAGGAAGCACGCTTAGGTAGCAGTAGGCTCAGCGTCGAAAAAGTGAAGCAAGTCGTGTTGGCCCGCTACAAAACGTAGTAAACCCAATCGGTATGGGTCTTTAGCCCGTGGGCGACAATATGAATGGCTTTTTAACACATATAGGGGCATGAAGGCCCTAGATGCTTCATTGGCCAAAGGTGTGGCATACACTGCCTTAGAAATAGGAACTTAAAGGAACAAAAATTACAACAGGTCCCTGAGTCAAACAAAAAGGAACCAAAACAAGAAAGGAGAAACACGATCAGGTCCATGTTGCTCCTCAAAGGACACAATGGTTGTAGGCACCAGGGACGAACCACTTGGTCTGCTATGACCTCTTGGGATAGCTGAGCAAAATCCTTTTTCGAGTAGCACTGCCTCCTCTTCTAGCTTCAATGCCGGGAGGAATGAAACTTGGTTGCCATTCAGCCTGAGGATTTGACATATCAATGGAAGATTCGTCCGACCACCGTGGATGTTGTAGCTTCTCCTAAACCCACTCGGGGGAGCTCTGGACCCCTACATTTGTCTCTAGCTGCATATAGGAAGTCGTCTCTTGGGTCTATGGGCAACATGGATGAACTGAATAAGGTTTTCAGCAGGTCAATCTTGCTCGTCCCTTTCCTTCACCTCCTCCATCACGACAATAAGAAAGGAATCAAGGCAATAACAGATCAGTTGCCACAAACTGACTCCTCTTGTTGTCAATGTTGGCGAACCCGCGCCCAATCGATGGAGAAAGAAGCTGGCTATGCGGAGCTTGACTTCGTCGGTGGCCAGCACGTCCGCAGCCGCTGGCGACACCAAGAAAAAGTAGAACATGGAAGGTCGTCGCCGCTTTGGTCTTAAGATGGCCGTCGCAGGCGAGTTGCCGACGTCCACAATCGGTATCTCATCTTCTCTCACCGACCACCGTCGTTTCCCGTCCTAATAACAAGCATAGATTCGTGCTTCATGAAAATGGATGCAACCCTTCCCCTCCGGTTGAAGCACCCCTTTGCCACTCCCGCGAGCGACGTAGCCAGAGATAGGGAAAGGAAGAGGAATATGCCTTCGGGGCTCCTGACAGTCTGCCCGACATGGGGAAAGACAAAGGGATCCGCAATGGCTGGCCATAAATTAGTGTAGTGTATCATGGGTATGGAGCTCCGCGTTGTCGGAGGTGCACATAGTTTTACCTATTTTAGTTAGAATATGCCCAAAACGTAATGAATGTCGTCCGGTTTATACGAAATCCGCCATTGTTTGCATAAATTTCGTTCGGTTCGTTCACAACATGTTCGAAATTTATGCAAGCACGTTAGATGACCGGCTCTTGTATCCTTATCCTCCGACTATTCCATTCTTTTTTTTTTTTGCGGATTGCCGTTGCTGTTGGAAATGACCGACCAAGTCGGAGATACTAGTAACAAAACAAAGAACCGGATTTAAGTTTAGACCTCCTTTGGTTGGAGGAATTTCATAGGAATTTTATAGGATTTTTTTAGAGCCCTTGA
Organism: Hordeum marinum; assembly: GCA_022496015.1. Classification (NCBI taxonomy): domain Eukaryota; kingdom Viridiplantae; phylum Streptophyta; class Magnoliopsida; order Poales; family Poaceae; genus Hordeum; species Hordeum marinum. The sequence continues at coordinate 449,415,046 of CM039676.1, forward strand.
TTCATAGGAATGCATTTTTATTTCTACATTGGATTGGTTTCTACCCTCTACTTTTAAAGAAAAAAACTAGACTCAATGAGAAAATTCATACACATAGGATTTAAGATGTTTCATCTCATTTCCTATAAATTTTCTATTCCTATAATAATTATATCCTATGAATCAAAGGTCTTACCCGGATAACTTCACAGCACGTGATTGCAAAAGACGGCAGCGGAGCAGCGGATTCATTCGTACCGACAAACTTCACATGTTCGTGATCTTGCGTGTCCAAGTCCTTCTATCCAGTCTATCCTCTGCATTGGCAGATGCCCGTCCTTTCTTCAGACCAACTTTCATTTAGGGAATTCTTCATACCAACTTTTCTTGGAAATGAGACAAAACCTCTTGTTAATACTCCTTCCGTTCTTAAATATAAGACCTTTTAAAAATTTCACTATAGACTACATATTGATGTATATAGACATATTTTAGATTATAGATTCATTCATTTTGATTCGTATGTAGTCCATAATGTAATATTTAAAAGATCTTATATTTAAAAACGAAAGGAATACACTGTAGTAGTACTATCAGCCCGCCGCATAGTTCACTCTGAGTGTGAGACCACACACTTCGAATATGAAGTAAAGTACAATCACGCAATCCCGTATTCCTGAAATGTCTTGATGACTCTATTCATCTGGCATTTGGAGAAAAAATCGATCCAACGGGCGTTTCAGAAGGGAGGAAGACGCTCGACTTGAGTTGAGTCAGGAAGAGGAAGAAAGCGATAGAGGAAAAGAAAACGATAGTATAGACATCCAACGGTGAGGCCAAATCAAATCGACTGAAACTTATCTAGCTGCTCCTTTTTTTTGAAAAATAAACACTCACTTTATTAATTAGAAATAACGGTTACATCGTCTATAAGAAAAGGTACAAGATTCTTCATAGGCTTCTCAAACCAGTCTCTAGTTACCGAACTTTTAGCTAGCCTAGCAAGTTCATGAGCCACCTTATTAGCTATCCTATTACAATGTTCAAACTTAGTCAAAGGAAAATCGCATGCCATGAAGTAGCAATCATCAAAGACTGTCGTTGCCGCTCCCGCAAATTGTCCTCCATTCTTCATTGTGTCGATGACTTCCTTATTATGAGAGTTAATTATAGAGTGAATTCCACATTTTACCCCTTAGATGTGCATTTGTGACTATAATTACCCCATCGAGTGGAAATTCGTCTAGAATGCCCCTTTAAGAAGCTTTAGATCCTTGTTTTCTTATGCGTGTTCATTAGGCAAGGTGTGAGGTGACACCCAGGGTCCAAAAATATCTGGACGAGGACGAGGAATGAAACAGATGGACAAGAAAAGTCTGGACATGATCGTCAATGATGCCCTCTGTTCTTTACACATTTTTTACAAATTATTGATGCAACATGTCAATCATATCTAACATAAACAAACAAAATGAAAAGCTGAGGTAATCTCATGTTAAATGTCTTCAAAATCTGATATTTCAATAGAAAATCCACTAAATGAGGTGATACGTGTCACAAATGTACAACTACATGGTAAAAAATAGAATTCACTCTTAATAATAAGACGATTGCATCCCGCCTTTTGTGCAAGAACTAAACCAAATCTCAGAACCATCGCTTCTGCTGTTAGTACATCATCACACCAATCAATCTTCCAGTTTCCACCCACAATTAATTTTCCTTTGTCACCTCTGAGTACAACACCAGTTGTGCCCCTGAGAAGATCATGGTCAAACCAAGGTTGTCAGAATCGTGATTTTAAATCGGATCGGAGCTTCGATGGTAGGATCGCAAATCATAGAATCTTCACTAGCAGGATCGTAGAAACGTAGATTGTATGAACTAAAATCGTAGAATCATAGGGGTTAGTTTGGATCGTAAAGTCGTAGAATCGTATAACAGAATCGCGATTCTGACAACCTTGGGTCAAACAAAGCATCAACATTCAGCTTAACAAAACCCCTAGAAGGTCTGCTCCATCCTTCTTTTTTACTAGTTGCACTAGGGGAGTGGGCATTAACATAGTTTGCCGTTATAGCACGAACCCCCATCGAAATCTGGTTTATATCGTGGGACTTTCCCTCATGAACTAACAATTAATCGTCTTTCCCACCACAGGTACCAAGCGGTCATCGCGATTAATTCACGCGCATGCTCGCATCCCAATATAGATAGATCTTTGTTTGGCATAAGAAGTAAGAATTCAAGAACTGCCTCCCCCGCTCGATCAATAACATAAGCTTTCTTAATCACCTCGCTCATCCCCAGCTTACCCCAAACGGCCTTTGCCTTCTGACATAGAAACAAAATATGTTTTATATCTTCTTGACCATTCGAGCATGATGGGCAGATGAGCGAAACTTTCATATGTCTATTAGCAAGCGTGACCCGACAAGGTAGAGTTCCATGCAACGTACGCCAAATAAATTTTTTGACCTTTGCCGGACACGATAATTTCCAAATCATACCCCAAATAGGATTGACACTAATCCGACCCATACCATTAGTAAATTGCAATTTTTCCCATGTTGTTGGTTCCATTCCTCCAAATAAGCTGATCGAACCGTGAATGCGTCATTTTTTGAATAGCTCCATGCAATAAAATTTGACATATCATGCATAGTGAGGGGAATCGCGAGGATCCTTTGCACATGAATTGGCCAGATCACCAAATCTTCATCCCAATAATTGGTGATTGGATCAATAAGGTCAGCCACTTTTGACAGAAGGTGCCCATTTCTAGGAGTAATAATTTTCCTATTCGCACAAGTCCGAATCCAAGCCTCCCTCCAAATATCGATACTTTGTCCATTCCCCACTCGCCAAATATACCCATTTCTCATGGAGTTGTGTGAGAGTCTGGCTTAATAGGAATGATAGGCTACTCATATCACAAGGAATTCCTTCTTTTCCGGGAGCTCATTCGAAAAGAACTCCAAAGTTAAGTGTGCTTGGCTTGGAGCGATTCTAGGATGGGTGACCGACCGGGAAGTTGCTCCCGGGTGCACACGAGTGAGGACAAAGTGCGCAGGAAAGACTAGTGTTGGTCTGTGGGGCCAGTCTAGATCCCGTCAGGAGTAACGGGATGTTACAGTTGGTATCAGAGCCGACTCTTGCGTCTACACAGGCATGCGCGGGTCAGGTGCATGGGCATGTGGCGCATGGCGTGTGTGGCCTGTCGTGGCACACAACATGGCACATGTGCCGGACTGGACGCGCATACGTGTGCCAAAAGGGAACGTTCTTGATGGGCCGACGAGGACGTCTGTTCCTTTGAGTGGGGTGTATGTGAGAGCCTGGCTTAATAGGAATGATAGACTACTCATATCAACAAGGAATTCCTTCTTTTCCGGGAGCCCATTCGAAAAGAACTCCAAAGTTAAGTGTGCTTGGCTTGGAGCGATTCTAGAACGGGTGACCAACCGAAAAGTTGCTCCCGGGTGCGCACGAGTGAGGACAAAGTGCGCAGGAAAGACTAGTGTTGGTCTGTGGGGCAAGTCTAGATCCCGTCAGGAGTAACGGGGTGTTACAAGTTGACTCCCGCCATAATGCTTTGCCAAGTAAAAGTAATCCATTCCTTAACCTTGCATTCATTAAATAACCCCCGGAGAATATTTAGCTCTCAATATGGTGTCACATAACGAATTAGGATTATCAAGAAGATGCCATGCTTATTTGGCCAGCAATGCCAGATTAAAACAGTGTATATCTCTGAAGCCCATACCTCCTTGATGTTTTGGAACACACATCTTCCACCAGGCCATCCAATGCATCCTCTTCTGATTGTCCTCATCACCCCACCAAAAATGCAACATCGCGTCAATAATTCCTTTGCAATTTTTTTTAGTAATTTTAAAGACTAACATGGCATAGGTGGGTATGGCTTGTACAATAGATTTGAGCAAAATTTCCTTCCCTCCAACGGAGAGCCAAAGTCTTGAGCAGAAGGCAATACTTTGTGTTGGCAACGTTAGCAAGGAGCTCTCCCCACTGCAGAATGTTGCTTCTAAAGTTGTTGGTCAGAAAAGAAAGCAGACTAAGGTATACAAACCCAAAGGGCTGATCCAAAATTCTTAGGAGAAATTAATGCTTGAGACTCCTAACTTGACCTGAACAATAGGCAAACATGAAACTAATGCTAGGGACAACATTCCAACACTAGCTCCTAGTGGAGATGATAATTTGAGTGACTGCTACAAGAAGCAAAAGATGGAAACCTTTACCCCCACTTCAAGATCGGCGGAGCAGGCGGTGGCTGCAGTAGAGCAGCCCCGCCATACACAATGAGTCTCCTATGTTGGAACTGTCGCGGTCTAGGGACGGATGCGACAGTGGGTGAGATAAAATGGCTCGTAAGCAAATTTCATCCCTCCCTCCTCTTTCTGTCTGAGACAAAGATGAGGGACTCAAGAGCTCGAAACTTTATGTGGTCATTGGGATTCACTGGTTCTTTTGCTGTGAGTAGTGACGGACTTAGTGGTGGGCTGGCCCTTTTTTGGTCTTCATCTATATCAGTCTTGCTAAAAGCCTTCTCTCGGATTATTGATATTTTAGTCAAAACAAAAGATGGTGCGGAATGGTGAACAACTCTCATTTATGGTGAACCAAAAAGGGAGTTAAGATATCAATTCTAGGATAGACTCAGGTTCTTGAAATCTCAATGGAAGGGTCCATGGTTATGTGCAGGTGACTTTAATGAAGCATTGCATGGAGATGAACATTTGAGCATCAGGGACAGGGATGACAGTCAAATGATGTTATTCCGAGATTGCCTAGATGATTGTGGGCTGATGGATTTGGGGTACGTTGGACCTAAATACACTTGGTGCAACAAACAGGAGAATGGGCATAATGTTAGAGTGAGACTAGATAGGGCAGTGGCAAATTGTGATTTTCTACAGCTTTTCGAAGATTGCACTGTAGAGAACATTGTAACAACATCGTCCGATCATTTCGCCATCTTGGTGACAATGTCGAAGAGAGGAGGCCAAAGATTTGTCAACCCTATACTACGGCCATTCAAGTTTAAAGCTGCTTGGATGAGAGCTCCCGATTATATGCAAATAGTCAAAGTGAATTGGATGAAGTCAAAGACGGAGCCACCTTCCCTGAAGAACACTTGTTCTGATCTAAAAAGAGGGTCAACTACCCTTAAAATATGGAGTAGAGAATATTTTGGCTCGGTAAAGGAGATGAGGAAGTTAGAAAATAAATTAGCTTATTTACGAAAGAACAACTTGGCTATTGACTATTCCCAGGAGGAGAAGGAAGTGGAAAAGAGATTGTATGAGATGTTTGAAAGATAAGAAATCATGGCAAAGCAACGATCAAGAATTGATTGGCTGCGTGAAGGTGACCGAAATACCTCCTTTTTCATGCTCGCGCTTCAGCGCGAAAAAGAGCCAACAAGATTAAATTCTTGTGGAAGGCTGATGGATCATTATGTGAAGATCCTCGGGGCATCAGAACTATGGTACATGCCTTCTATTCCAATTTTTTCACCTATGAATCATGTAACTCTATGGAATCAATCCTGAATGCCATCCCTTGCAAAGTAACTAGAGAGATAAATGAAGAGTTGTGCAAGGACTACACTAATGAAGAAATCAGGACTGCCTTATTCTAGATGGGTCCAACGAAGGCTCCAGGGCCAGATGGTTTCCCTGCAGTTTTTTATCAGAAACATTGGGACATTATGGAGGAAGATATATGTGCTACAGTGAAAGATTTTCTTTTGGGAAAGGAAATTCCTGAAGGCTTCTACGATTTAGTAATTGTCCTTATTCTGAAAGTTAATAATCCTGATGTGCTTTTGAAGTTTCGACCTATAAGTTTATGTAATGTCATATACAAAATAGCATCGAAAGTAATGGTTAATCGCCTTAAAATATTTTTGCCGAAAAATATATCGGAGCAACAGAGCGCTTTTGTGCCGGGGAGGCTTATTATGGATAATGTTATAGTGGAGTATGAATGCCTACACATAATTCATAAACAGAAGGTGAGTTACCCTTTCTTTGTCCTAAAAAGAGACATGACAAAAGCTTATGACAGGGTAGAGTGGAGTTATCTTAAGGGAGTTCTATTAAAATTGGGTTTCAATGTCAATTGGGTGGAAATGGTTATGAGATGTGTGACCTTAGTTAGATATGTCGTTAAAGTAAATGGGGAGCTAACCGAGTCCTTCTTGCCAACTAGAGGCATCAGACAAGGGGACCCTATTAGCCCTTACTTATTTTTGCTGTGTGTTGAAGGCCTTTCTTATTTATTGCAGCAGAAAGAGGCATCTGGTCACTTAAAAGGAATTCGCAATCACTACAGGAATCAGACACTTTGCCGTCAGCCATCCCGGATGGCAAAGACATGCATCCCACATGACAAAGGCTTTGTCGTCTGCCAGCAGACGACCAACCGTCCGTCTGAATAAGCCACGGTAAAGGGCGCTTTGCCGTCTGCTGGCAGACGACAATGACCTTTGCATCTTTGCCGTCTGCCAGCGGACGGCAAAGGGCATGGACGGCACACGTGGAAACTTATGTCCATTAAGGGCTTAACGGCGTGCTTTGCCGTCCGCTAGCAGACGACAAAGAACTTAGGTCTTTGCCGTCTGCCAGCGGACGGCAAAGCACCTGTTTCTTTGCCGGCCTAGGTGGTTTCTTTGTCATCCGCTGGTCGACGACAAAGAACTAAGGTCTTTGTCGTCTGCCAGCGGATGGCAAAGAACCCACCTAGGCCGGCCTGGTGCTACCCCAAGTTGCATAGGTAGCTGCCACGTGGCAGCTTTGCCATCTGCTGGCAGACGGCAAAGCTCTTTGCCGTCTGCTAGCAGACGGCAAAGTGTCTATATAGCCCCTGTTTTTTCTATTTTTTCTTAAAATCATTCAATTTGACAGAATATCACATATATATCTAACAAATCAACAATACAAGTTTCCAACAAGCATACCAACAATTAGTTTCAACAAGCATACCAACAATAAGTTCCAACAACATATCCAACATACAAGTTTCCAACAACATATCCAATATACAAGTTTCCAAATACATATCCAACATACAGTGGTTTCCAACAACATATCCGTACATACATATCCAAAACAAGTTTCCATAAACAAAAAGGAAGCACAAGTAGAAGAGTACACTCCATCAATGCAAGCTTCCTCATCTATAGCAAATCTGCAAATTAGGAAAGATGAAAGTTAGAAGAAGAAGAAGACTAGCTAGAAGAAAAATAAGAAAAAGAAGAAGAAAAAGAAGAAGAAGAATTTATCTTCTCTTTCTTTTTCTCCTCTCCTCTCCTCTTCTCCAAGGTAGTAATGCCATTTTCTAGCTAACTAAGCATATCAAGTCATTTTGGAGGAAAAAATGCTAAGTATAGGTCATTTTATAGCTATCCTAGGTAGAATATATCATTTCGGAGCTAAGTAAGGTTATTATGTCATTTTTGAGGAAAATAAGTTAAGTATAGGACATTTTGGATCTAAACCAAGGTTATTTTGCCATTTTTTTACCTAAGTGAGCTAATTATGTCATAAATGAACTAGCTAAGCTAATTATAGATCATTATTGAGCTATCCTAGGTAGTTATGCCATTTTGTACCTAAGTGAGCTAATTATGTCATAAATGAACTAACTAAGCTAGCTATAGATCATTATTGAGCTATCCAAGGTAGTTATGCCATTTTCTAGCTAACTAAGCATATCAAGTCATTTTGGAGGAAAAAATGCTAAGTATAGGTCATTTTATAGCTATCCTAGGTAGAATATATCATTTTGGAGCTAAGTAAGGTTATTATGTCATTTTTGAGGAAAATAAGCTAAGTATAGGTCATTTTGGAGCTAAACCAAGGTTATTATGCCATTTTTTACCTAAGTGAGCTAATTATGTCATGAATGAACTAGCTAAGCTAATTATAGATGATTATTGAGCTATCCTAGGTAGTTATGCCATTTTGTACCTAAGTGAGCTAATTATGTCATAAATGAACTAGCTAAGCTAGCTATAGATCATTATTGAGCTATCCTAGGTAGTTATGCCATTTTCTAGCTAACTAAGCATAATAAGTCATTTTGGAGGAAAAAAGCTAAGTATAGGTCATTTTATAGCTATCCTATGTAGAATATATAATTTTGGAGCTAAGTAAGGTTATTATGTCATTTTTGAGGAAAATAAGCTAAGTATAGGTCATTTTGGAGCTAAACCAAGGTTATTATGCCATTTTTTACCTAAGTGAGCTAATTATGTCATGAATGAACTAGCTAAGCTAATTATAGATCATTATTGAGCTATCCTAGGTAGTTATGTCATTTTGTACCTAAGTGAGCTAATTATGTCATAAATGAACTAGCTAAGCTAGCTATAGATCATTATTGAGCTATCCTAGGTAGTTATGCCATTTTCTAGCTAACTAAGCATAATAAGTCATTTTGGAGGAAAAAAAGCTAAGTATAGGTCATTTTATAGCTATCCTAGGTAGAATATATCATTTTGGAGCTAAGTAAGGTTATTATGTCATTTTTGAGGAAAATAAGCTAAGTATAGGTCATTTTGGAGCTAAACCAAGGTTATTATGCCATTTTTTTTACCTAAGTGAGCTAATTATGTCATGAATGAACTAGCTAAGCTAATTATAGATTATTATTGAGCTATCCTAGGTAGTTATGCCATTTTGTACCTAAGTGAGCTAATTATGTCATAAATGAACCAGCTAAGCTAGCTATAGATCATTATTGAGCTATCCTAGGTAGTTATGCCATTTTCTAGCTAACTAAGCATATCAAGTCATTTTGGAGGAAACAATGCTAAGTATAGGTCATTTTATAGCTATCCTAGGTAGAATATATCATTTTGGAGCTAAGTAAGGTTATTATGTCATTTTGAGGAGAATAAGCTAAGTATAGGTCATTTTGGAGCTAATTAGGTCATTTCTTAAGCTAAGTATGAATTTGTTAAGCAAAACACTTGGGAAAACTTACCCTCATCACGGAGGTGGAGGACCGGTCGGGTTTGCGCCAGGGTGAGACGTAGAAGGACCGGACAGGGTTGCGGCAGACGTAGAAGGATCGGTCGATGCTTGTCGGGAGGCACGCTGCACCAAAGATCATTTGCAATGTCTCCTTATCATGATGCAACTCAAATGTGAATACTAGTAACTAATGATCATTCAAATGAAACTCACCGTGGGTGCTATAGCAATATGGGGCATCGACGAAGGGGTCTAACCATTGTTCTGGCACACGGTCTGCACATTTTGTTTTCACGAGTCATTCATATTAGTTAGTGATGAAACGAACATTACATGCATGATTTGGCTAATATGCAGGAGAAACTTACCACGAGGAGCTCGTATAGGGCCCGGTGAGACGCGTCATTCCGGTTCCTCTCCTCCTCCAAGAGCCTAGCCGTCTTCTCCTCCATGTCCCTCTCCCTCTGCACCGCCTACCTGTTTGCCTCCGCGAGAAGCTCCTGGGCCCTAGCCTCAGTGGCGAGCTCCATTGGCCGTGGACGAGGCCTTATCTCAGGATCAGAGCTCGTCTGGTGCTTCTTGATCTCCGAGAGATTTGTAGGACAACGTATCAGTCCATCCCCAATGGCTATCGAGCCATGGGGCCTCCCGCCACTAGATATCATCACGAGCTCTGGATCAAAAGGACTCTGGCTCGGGCTGAAGTCCTCCCCTTTCCTCGCCTTCCCCTCATCTCTGTACCTCACGAGCTTGTTGTGGGAGGAGATGTTACTGAAGCTCTCTAGATGATCGAGGCCATCCTCAGAGAATGCCTTGGCATTCTTGTACGAGGCAGTATGTGCCATGGCATAGAGGTTGAACAGAGGTGGCACCTCCTTCTTGTTTTCTCGCGCCTAAAAGAGAGGAACAAAATATTAGTTAAGGGCTCAAACTAGCATGAAGAATGAAATTGCATGAATCATGAGGCAAACCACATACCTAGTGATCCCCGTACTCAAACAGGTTGGAGATCCCTTGATGGTGTGGCACACCTCTCATTTGGGCACACTTATCCTTGGCCTTGTTCTGTTTGGCTAGCCATTGGGGAGAGCACCACTCATCCACCAATGCCTCCCAACAGTCCATCCTATCCGCACACCATCTCGGGGGCACCTAAGTTAGACAAGAGAAATTTCAGCGCTACGCCTACGAATCAAATCAAAGAAACTAAGTACAAGGCCTTAAGAATAGATAATTACCTTCATTAACTTCTCCTTACTCAGAAAATTTTTGCGCACTTCTTCTTGGCCCTCTTAATGTTAGTCGAGGTGTAGTAGTCTCGAATAGCCTGCACCCGAGCCTCGTGCCGTAAGTTTTGAAGTAGGCGCTTGCATTCGGCTTCGAGAACAACAGCCGCTTTCGCCTCGTCTTCCTCAAGACACCTATAGAAGGTCTGTAATCAAACAAGACAACATTGATTAGTAAAATCACTAGGTGTTGTTGATTTTTAATTCTATAAAGGAGAAATTACCCAAAAGCGACGAATCACAATGTCAGCCACCGTCTCGCACAAGACACCATCAACCATCTCCTCCGGCGGGACCGGGGCTGCCATGTACAGCCCCCAGGTCAGTGCTACCTATGGAGCCTCACCGAGCAACTGGACCTTCCCCGAGAAGTGGTGCCGGAGAAGCACACCAAGGACCTGGTTGGGCCTGTGGACACCACGCTCGTATTTCCAACCCCTGCAGTATGACAAGGCCAACACATTAGATATTAATTTGAAGAAACATGAAGGCAAAAGGTTAAAAAAGATTAAATGCACTTACTTCTCCGCATTAGGCGCAATCAGCCACCTCTGCTCGCGGGTCGTCGGCACGGGCAGGAGCTTTGTACAACCACGTTGGTAGACCTTCTTGCCCTCCTCAACCAGCTCGCCCTCGCTATAGATGTCCTCAGACAAGTTGTCCTCGGCACCATTAGCATGGCCACTAGCCTCCGGAGTCACGTGGGACGAAGACTCTGGGACCCGAGTCTCTTGGGACGAAGACTCTAGGACTGGAGTCTCCTGGGACGAAAGCTCGGTGACCCGAGGCTCATCGACCCGAGTCCGAGACAGGTCCAAGTCAGACGGGTCCACCTGAGACGGAGCACTCCTGTGGTCGGGAGAATCAGCTGGGGGTGGCGGCGAGGAAGGCGCAACAACCTTCCTACCTCTAGCACCTCTCTTCGTCTTCCCCCGACCTCTCCCGGTCGAAGAAGAAGCACCCGCCGGAGTTGCTGGGGTGGAATAATAGCACCCCTCCGAAGATGCGCCAAGGAAGGAGGCTCAGAGTCCTCTCGACCCGAGCCCACCATCTGTCAACACCTGCAATGACAAAGAGTGAACGAAATTAGTTCAACACAAAAAAATTGAATACCTAATAACATGAACTAATTAATAATATATATGTACATAATAATAATTGAATACCTCACATTACTAATATTAATCTTCGTCATCTATATATGCTCCGGGATCAATAAATGCATAATCATCATCACTATCAGTAATGACGTGCTCATCAGCATCATCAATAAATGCATCAACATGTGGAAGGCCTCTATGTAATCGGTCAAGCATTGTCAGGTCATCCGCAGTAGTAACCTCTTCTTCTTCCGTCTCTTCCTGTTCCGACTCAGGGGTGAAGTCGGGTTCACTGTCGCTGTCGACCTCAATGTTCTGGGGTGAAGTAGATCGGTTGTTGAAACATTTTTTGGAAACACGCGTTTCTTGGAAGAATTCTCCTTCATATGTGTCTGGGTTACTGTGAGGTTGATAATCATCTTCATTGAGGGGAGCTGGTCTAAAATGTGGCGGCACATCATAAACAACATCCCAACCTTTCAAATTTGGATCCGTTTGTCAGGCCCACGGTAGATAGAAAACTTGGGTCGCATGTTGAGCCGTAATATAGACATCGGGAACATCTAAATGGGTTGTTTATTTGATTTCGACTAGCCCTATATGTTCATGAGTCCTTCTAGTCTCCTTTGGCTGGAACCAATTGTTGGAAATATGCCCTAGAGGCAATAATAAAATGGTTATTATTGTATTTCCTTGTCCATGATAATTGTCTATTGTTCATGCTATAATTGTGTTAACCGGAAACCATAATACATGTGTGAATACATAGACCACAACATGTCCCTAGTGAGCCTCTAGTTGACTAGCTCGTTGATCAATAGATGGTCACGGTTTCATGGCCATGGACATTGGATGTCGTTGATAACGGGATCACATCATTAGGAGAATGATGTGATGGACAAGACCCAATCCTAAGCATAGCACAAAGATCGTGTAGTTCGTTTGCTAAAGCTTTTCAATGTCAAGTGTCATTTCCTTAGACCATGAGATTGTGTAACTCCCGGATACCGTAGGAGTACTTTGGGTGTGCCAAACGTCACAACGTAACTGGGTGGCTATAAAGGTACGCTACGGGTATCTCCGAAAGTATCTGTTGGGTTGGCACGAATCGAGACTGGGATTTGTCACTCCGTGTGACGGAGAGGTATCTCTGGGCCCACTCGGTAAGACATCATCATAATGAGCTCAATGTGACTAAGGAGTTAGCCACGGGATGATGTATTACGGAACGAGTAAAGAGACTTGCCAGTAACGAGATTGAACAAGGTATGGGGATACCGACGATCGAATCTCGGGCAAGTATCATACCGATAGACAAAGGGAATTGTATACGGGATTGATTGAATCCTTGACATCGTGGTTCATCCGATGAGATCATCGTGGAGTACGTGGGAGCCAACATGGGTATCCAAATCCCGCTGTTGGTTATTGACCGGAGAGGTGTCTCGGTCATGTCTACGTGTCTCCCGAACCCGTAGGGTCTACACACTTAAGGTTCGATGACGCTAGGGTTATAGGGAAAAGGTATACGTGATTACCGAAGGTTGTTCGGAGTCCCGGATGAGATCCCGGACGTCACGAGGAGCTCCGGAATGGTCCGGAGGTAAAGATTGATATATAGGAAGTCCAGTTTCGGTCACCGGAAAGTTTTCGGGCTCATCGGTATTGTACCGGGAGTGCCGGGAGGGTGCCGGAGGACCCCCGGGAGGGGTGTGACGACCAGAGGACTTCATGGGCTGTTAGATAAAGTGTGTCAGCCCTTATTGGGCTGGGAAATACTTTTGCTAAAGGCCCATGTGGCTGGAGATAAGGAGATAAGGCAAAAAGGATTTAAAAGGAGGAGATCCACCTCCCTTGTGGGAGGTGGACTCTCCCTTTAATTCGGCCGGCCATCTCCTCTTTGGAGTAGAGGCCAAGCCAGCCCTCCACGTCCCTCCTCCTATATATACTTGAGGTTTTGGATGTTTTGAGAGAGGATTTGATCTCTCTCTCTCACGGCAAAGCCCTACCTCTCTTCTTCCTCCTCCGCAGCGCTTAGGCGAAGCCCTGTCGGAATACCTTGCTACTCCACCACCACCACGCCGTCGTGCTGCTGTTGGAGCCCTTCCCCAACCTCTCCTTCCTCCTTGCTGGATCAAGGTGTTGGAGACGTCACCGGGCTGCACGTGTGTTGAACGCGGAGGTGCCGTCCGTTCGGCACTTGATCGGATCTACCGCGATCTGAATCGCTGCAAGTACGACTCCATCAACCGCGTTCTTGTAACGCTTCCGCTTAGCGATCTTCAAAGGTATGACGATCCACTCTCCCCTTGCTCGTTGCTGGTTTCTCCATAGATGGATCTTGGTGAACGCGTAGGAAATTTTTTGATTTACTACTACGTCTCCCAACAGTGGCATCATGAGCTAGGTCTATGCATAGAATCTATGCACGAGTAGAACACAAAGCAGTTGTGGGCGTCGAGTTTGTTAATTTGCTTGCCGCTACTAGTCTTATCTTGATTCGGCGGTATTGTGGGATGAAGCGGCCCGGACCAACTTTACACGTACGCTTACGTGAGACCGGTTCCACCGCCTGACATGCACTAGATGCATAAGGTGGCTAGCGGGTGTCTGTCTCTCCTACCTTAGTCGGATCGGATTCGATGAAAAGGGTCCTTATGAAGGGTAAATAGCAATTGGCAAATCACGTTGTGGTGTTGACGTAGGTAAGAAACGTTCTTGCTAGTAACCTATAGCAGCCACGTAAAAACTTGCAACTACAAATTAGAGGACGTCTAACTTGTTTTTGCAGCATGTGCCTTGTGATGTGATATGGCCAAAGGATGTGATGTGATGCATTGTGATGTATGAATTGATCATGTTCTTGTAATAGGATTCACGACTTGCATGTCGATGATTATGACAACCGGCAGGAGCCATAGGAGTTGTCTTATTTATTGTATGACCTGCGTGTCAATCATAAACGCCATGTAATTACTTTACTTTATTGCTAAGCGTTAGCCATAGTAGTAGAAGTAATAGTTGGCGAGACAACTTCATGAAGACACAATGATGGAGATCATGATGATGGAGATCATGGTGTCGTGCCGGTGACAGTGATGATCATGGTGCCCCGAAGATGGAGATCATAGGAGCAAAATGATATTGGCCATATCATGTCACTATATTGATTGCATGTGATGTTTATCATGTTTACATCTTATTTGCATAGAACGACGGTAGTAAATAAGATGATCTCTCAATAAAATTTCAAGAAAGGTGTTCACCCTAACTGTGCACCGTTGCTAAGGATCGTCGCTCCGAAGCACCACGTGATGATCGGGTGTGATAGGTTCTAACGTTCGCATACAACGGGTGTAAGCCAGATTTACACATGCGAAACACTTAGGTTGACTTGACGAGCCTAGCATGTACAGACATGGCCTCGGAACACGGAAGACCGAAAGGTCGAACATGAGTCGTATAGAAGATACGATCAACATAGAGATGTTCACCATGGATGACTAGTCCGTCTCACGTGATGATCGGACACGGGCTAGTTGACATGGATCATGTATCACTTGGAAGACTAGAGAGATGTCTATCTAAGTGGGAGTTCATTAATAATTTGATTAAATGAACTTAATTATCATGAACTTAGTCTAAAAATGTCCTTGCAAATTATGTCGTAGATAGCTCGCGCTGTAGCTCCCCAGTTTTATTGATACAATCCTAGAGAAAAGTAAGTTGAAAGTTGATGGTAGCAATAATGCGGACTGGGTCAGTGATCTGAGGATTGTCCTCATTGCTGCACAGAAAGCTTATGTTTTTGATGTACCGCTAACTGCATCACTCCCTCAAGCGTTGTCTGTAGATGTTGTGAACATATGACAGGCACTTTTTGATGACTACGTGATAGTTCAGTGCGTCATGCATTACGGCTTAGAATTGAGGCTTCAAAATGTTTTGAACGTCACAGAACATATGAGATGTTCTAGGAGCTGAGATTGTGATCTCAAGCTCGTGCCTATGTTGAGAGGTATGAGACCTCCAACAAGATTCTTTGCCTGCAAGATAAAGGAGAATAGCTTAATCGGTGAGCGTGTTCTCAGATTGTCTGGGTGCTACAATCACTTGAATCAAGTGGGAGTTAATCTTCCAGATGAGATAGTGATTAATGCAGTTCTCCAAGTCACTGCCACCAAGCTACTAGAGCTTCGTGATGAACTATAACATGCCAGGGATGGATAAGATGATCCCTGAGTTGTTCGTGATGTTTGACACCACGAAGGTAGAAATCAATAAGGAGCATCAAGTGTTGATGGTTAAGTGAAAACCACTAGTTTCAAAAGGGGCAAGGGCAAGAAGGGAAAAACTTCAGGAATGGCAAGCCAGTTGTTGCTCTAGTGAAGAAACCCAAGGTTGAGCCCGAACCCGAGACTAAGTGCTTCTGTTATGAGGAGAATGTTCGCTGAAGCGGAAAAACCCTAGATGATTGGTAGATAAGAAGGCTGGTAATGTCAATGGAAGTATATTTGATATACGTGTTAGTGATGTGTACCTTTCTGGTACTCCTAGTAGCACCTGGGTATTAGATACCGGTTCGGTTGCTAAGTGTTAGCAACTCGAAATAAAAGCTACGGAGTAAATGGAGACTAGCTAGGTGAAAGGTGACGATGTGTGTTGGAAGTATTTCCAAGATTGATGTGATCACCATCGCACGCTCTCTCTACCTTCAGGATTTGTGATAAACCTAAATAAATGTTATTTGGTGTTTGCGTTGAGCATAAACGTGATTAGATCATGATTAGTGTGATACGGTTATTCATATAAGTTAGAGAATAATGGTTATTCTGTTTACATGGATAATGCCTTCAATGGTCATGCACCCACTCGAAATGGTTTATCGAATCATGATCGTAGTAGTACACATATTCATAACATTGGTACCAAAAGATACAAAGTTAATAATGATAGTACCACATGCTTGTGGCACTGCCACGTAATGTCATATTGGTATAAATCGCATGAAGAAACTCCATGATGATGGATGTTTTTTGACTCACTCGATTTCGAATCGGTTGAGACATGCGAGCCATGCCTCTTGGGCAAGATGACTGAGACCCCGTCATCCAATATGATGGAGCGGGCAAGTGGCTTATTGGAATTAATACATGTTGATGTATGTGGTCCAATGAGTGTTGAAACACACAGTGGATATCGTTGTTTTTCTTTACCTTCACTGATGATTTGAGTAAATATGGGGATATTTACTTAATGAAACACGAATCTGAAATGTTTGAAAGGTTCAAGGAGTTTCAGAGTGAAGTTAAAGATCATCGTGACAAGAAGATAAATGTCTATGATATGATCATGGAGGTGAATATCTAAGTTACGAGTTTGGTATGCAATTTTAGACAATGTGGAAATTGTTTCACAGCTCACGCCTCCTGGAACACCATAGTGTGATGGTGTGTTCGAACGTCGTAGTCGTGCTCTATTGGATATAGTGAGTACTATGATGTCTCTTATCGTTTTACCACTATCGTTATGGGGTTATGCATTAAAGACAAATCCATTCACTTTAACAGGGCACCATCTAAGTCTGTTGAGATGACACCGTGAGAATTATGGTTTGACAGAAGCCTAAGCTGTCATTTCTTAATGTTTGGGGCTGCGACGCTTATGTGAAAATGGGTTTTTCACCTAGCGAGCTCGAACTCAAAGCAGACAAATGCATCTTCATAGAATACCCTAATGAGACATTGGGTATACCTTCTATCTCAGATCCAAGCGCAAAAGGTGTTTGTTGCTAAGAACGGGTCCTTTTTGAGAAAGAGTTTCTCTGGAAAGAATTGAGTGGGAGGAAGATAGAACTTGATAAGGTTGTTGAACCTTTGTTTCAACCAGAGAATAGCGCAACACAGAAAGATGTTTCTGTAGAGCCTACTTAGTTGAAAAGGAAGTTAATGATGATGATCATGAAGCTTCGGATCAAGTCACTATCGAACCTCGTAGGTCGACAAGGACGCGTACTGCTCCTGAGTAGTACGACAACCCTGTCTTGGAAATCATGTTGTTGGACAACGATGAACCTACGAACTATGGAGAAGCGATGGTGGGCCCGGATTCCAACAAATGGCTAGGAGCCATGAAATCCGAGAAAGGATCCATGTATGAAAACCAAGTATGGACTTTGGTAGACTTGCCTGTTGAATGGCGGGTCATTGAGTACAAATGGACCTTTGAGATAAACATAGACGCTAATGGTGAAATGTCACCGTTTATAAAGCTCGACTTGTCGCAAAGAAGTTTCCACCAAGTTCAAGGAGTTGACTGCAATGAGATTGTCTCATCTGTAGCGATGCTAAAAGTCTATTAAAATTTTGTTAGCAGTTGCTGCATTTTTCGATTATGAAATCTGGCAGATGGATGACAAAACAAGGTTTCCGTAATGGTTTCTGTGAGGAAGAGTTGTATGTGATACAACCAGAAGGTTTTGTCAATCCTAAGGATGCTAATAATATGCAAACTCCAGCAATCCTTCTATGGACTGGAGCAAGCATCTCGGAGTTGGAATATATGCTTTGATGAGGTGATCAAAGTGTTTAAGTTTATACAATGTTTATGAGAAACTTGTATTTGCAAGAAAGTGAGTGGGAGCACTATGGAATTTCTTATAAGAATATGTAGTTGACATATTATTGATCGGAAATGATGTAGAATTTCTGGAAGAGCATGAAGGGTTGTTTGAAAAGTTTTTTTTTTTAAAGGAAGACCCAGATAAAGCTACTATTTTATTAAGCATCAAGATCTATAGGGATAGATCTATTCGCTTGATAAGTTTTTTCGACGAAGACATACCTTGACAAGTTTTTGAAGGAGTTCAAAATAGATGGGTCAAAGAAGGAGTTCTTGACTGTATTGTAAGGTGTGAAATTGAGTAAGACTCAATACCCGACCACGGCAGAAGATAAAGAAGAGATGAGTGTCATCTCCTATGCTTTAGCCATAGGCTCTATATAGTATGCCATGCTGTGTGCCGCACCTGTGTGTGCCTTGCCATGAGTCTGTCAAGGGGTACAAGAGTAATCCAAGAGTGGATCACTAGACAGCGGTCAAAGTTAGCCTTAGTAACTTGAGAACTAAGGAAATATTTCTCGATTATGGAGGTGATAAAGAGTTCATCGTAAAGTGTTACGATGATGCAAGCTTTAAAACCAATCCGGATGACTCTTAGTAGAAATCCAGGTACGTATAGTGGAGCAGCCATTTGGAATAGCTCCAAGTGGAGCGTGGGAGCAGTATCTACAAATATGAAATGGAAAGTTTGCAAAGGTACACACGGATCTGAATGTCGCAGACCCGCTGACTAAAAACCTCTTTCACGAGCAGAACATGAACAAACCCCAGAACTTATTGGGTGTTAATCACATGATGATATGATCACATGGTGATGTAAGTGTTAATCACATGGTGATGTGAACTAGATTATTGACTCTAGTGCAAGTGGGAGACTGTTGGAAATATGCCCTAGAGGCAATAATAAAATGGTTATTATTGTATTTCCTTGTCCATGATAATTGTCTATTGTTCATGCTATAATTGTGTTAACCGGAAACCATAATACATGTGTGAATACATAGACCACAACATGTCCCTAGTGAGCCTCTAGTTGACTAGCTCGTTGATCAATAGATGGTCACGGTTTCATGGCCATGGACATTGGATGTCGTTGATAACGGGATCACATCATTAGGAGAATGATGTGATGGACAAGACCCAATCCTAAGCATAGCACAAAGATCGTGTAGTTCGTTTGCTAAAGCTTTTCAATGTCAAGTGTCATTTCCTTAGACCATGAGATTGTGTAACTCCCGGATACCGTAGGAGTACTTTGGGTGTGCCAAACGTCACAACGTAACTGGGTGGCTATAAAGGTACGCTACGGGTATCTCCGAAAGTATCTGTTGGGTTGGCACGAATCGAGACTGGGATTTGTCACTCCGTGTGACGGAGAGGTATCTCTGGGCCCACTCGGTAAGACATCATCATAATGAGCTCAATGTGACTAAGGAGTTAGCCACGGGATGATGTATTACGGAACGAGTAAAGAGACTTGCCAGTAACGAGATTGAACAAGGTATGGGGATACCGACGATCGAATCTCGGGCAAGTATCATACCGATAGACAAAGGGAATTGTATACGAGATTGATTGAATCCTTGACATCGTGGTTCATCCGATGAGATCATCGTGGAGTACGTGGGAGCCAACATGGGTATCCAGATCCCGCTGTTGGTTATTGACCGGAGAGGTGTCTCGGTCATGTCTACGTGTCTCCCGAACCCGTAGGGTCTACACACTTAAGGTTCGATGACGCTAGGGTTATAGGGAAAAGGTATACGTGATTACCGAAGGTTGTTCGGAGTCCCGGATGAGATCTCGGACGTCACGAGGAGCTCCGGAATGGTCCGGAGGTAAAGATTGATATATAGGAAGTCCAGTTTCGGTCACCGGAAAGTTTTCGGGCTCATCGGTATTGTACCGGGAGTGCCGGGAGGGTGCCGGAGGACCCCCGGGAGGGGTGTGACGACCAGAGGACTTCATGGGCTGTTAGATAAAGTGTGTCAGCCCTTATTGGGCTGGGAAATACTTTTGCTAAAGGCCCATGTGGCTGGAGATAAGGAGATAAGGCAAAAAGGATTTAAAAGGAGGAGATCCACCTCCCTTGTGGGAGGTGGACTCTCCCTTTAATTCGGCCGGCCATCTCCTCTTTGGAGTAGAGGCCAAGCCAGCCCTCCACGTCCCTCCTCCTATATATACTTGAGGTTTTGGATGTTTTGAGAGAGGATTTGATCTCTCTCTCTCACGGCAAAGCCCTACCTCTCTTCTTCCTCCTCCGCAGCGCTTAGGCGAAGCCCTGTCGGAATACCTTGCTACTCCACCACCACCACGCCGTCGTGCTGCTGTTGGAGCCCTTCCCCAACCTCTCCTTCCTCCTTGCTGGATCAAGGTGTTGGAGACGTCACCGGGCTGCACGTGTGTTGAACGCGGAGGTGCCGTCCGTTCGGCACTTGATCGGATCTACCGCGATCTGAATCGCTGCGAGTACGACTCCATCAACCGCGTTCTTGTAACGCTTCCGCTTAGCGATCTTCAAAGGTATGAAGATCCACTCTCCCCTTGCTCGTTGCTGGTTTCTCCATAGATGGATCTTGGTGAACGCGTAGGAAATTTTTTGATTTACTACTACGTCTCCCAACACCAATAACATTTAAAGACTACGGCGTTTGGTGGGTTTTCACCAAAGAATGTAAGTTCATAAATTGCTTCAGCTCTTCCATAATACTCGACCCCTCCTTCGCCGACAGTGGAGACACAACAATTTGTAGACTTTCGGTCGGCCATAGATAGCTCTTTGCCAAAAGTACGAAAGCGATACCCGTTGATGTCGTATTTGTCAAATGAACGGACCTTATAGTCAAAACCATTAGCGACTTGTCTCGGTTCGGAGTCCATAGACTCTACATTAGCCTACAAGTTTAATACGAGAGGATTGTTGCATTAGCCGAGAACTAGGCGAAGAAATGAAATTGTCTAATTAATGGAAATTACCGTTTGCTTGAACCAAGAGATGAAACCGGGATAGCCGCCTCCATGCTTTACCAGAAGCTCATACTCTTCGATGGAATCCTTTTGGATCACCGCTCCATCCGAGAATTTGGCGACGTATCGACTGTATCACATATCTGGGAATAAGAGCATTTCAAAGGAATTAGAAGTTGCAAAACAATGTACTCACAACTTACTCGATGTACGGCCACACTTGTTAGGTTGTTGAAGATACACAACGAAATGGTCTGCCATTCTTCGACATCCAACGCTATTGATTTTGAAGCACCGGCTGGTGCGAGCTTCCCTTTGAATAGGCTGAGGTTGGATCGACCTTTTTCACGGTCGCCATCATTGTATCGAGGCTTCGGATTATGCAAATGACAATTCTTGGCTTTGTAGTGTGCTGTCACGAAGTTTGCCGCCTCCTCAATAATGAATGCCTCGGCCATCGATGCTTCAACTCTACGTTGGACAATTCGAAAGAATCACGGTTATAAATATGCTAATGAATGCATATTTATAGATGCAACCCTTTCGGACGGGAGACACATAGTGGTCATGCATACTGATGATTGAAGACACCTATAGCTAGCAAGTTTCATCGGCAAGAAGACCGGAACAGGGGAAATGAAGGGGGCAAGAGGAGATGTCATTTGTGCTCACCCACGAACGCAGGGGCGAAGCTCGTCAAACGCACGGGGAGTTCGTCGAACACCAGACCCTCGCAGCGACGAAACTATAGGGGAACGTCGCATGGGAAACAAAAATTTTCCTACGCACACGCAAACCTATCCATGGTGATGAGCATCTACGAGAGGGAGAGTGGATCTACATACCCTTGTAGATCGCTAAGTGGGAAGCGTTAAGAAACGCGGTTGGTGTAGTCAAACATCTTCGCGATCCAAATCGCCGAGCGTCCCGCGATCTCATCACGATCCGTCCCGCGATCCAATCACGATCCATCCCGTGAACTCATCACGATCCGTCCCGCGATCTCATCACAATCCGTCTCACGATCTTGATCACGATCTGTCCCGCGAACTCATCACGATCCGTTCTACGATCTCATCACGAACTGTCTCGCGATCTCGATCACGGTCCTTCCGATCTAGCGCCGAACGGACGGCACCTCTGCGTTCAGCACACGTGCAGCTTGATGACGATCTCCACCGTCTCGATCCAGCGAGAGGAGGTGGAGAGGAGAGAGAGTTCACCGGCAGTGTGACGGCGCTCCGGTGATGGTGGTGGAGTGATTCCGGCAGGGCTTCGCCTAAGCGCTGCGGAAAACCGATCTAGAGGAGAAACTGTGCACCGGTGAAGCGGGTAGCACGTGGCCGGAAATTCTATCCAAAAACCACCCAATCCACTAGTATATATAGGAGGAGAGGAGAGGAGAGGCAGCCAAGGCCTTTGGGTCGGCCGAAATAGGAGGTGGGAGCAATCCTACTTCACCTCCAATCCTAGTTGGAGTAGGATTGCCTCCTATTGGCTGATTTTCCACTTTTTGCTTTAGGACTTTCTCTCCTGCACCATGGGCCTTTGTGGCTGTTTTCCCAGCCCACTAAGGGCTGGTTATTATTATCCCACATCCCATGGACCTCTTGGGGTCGAAATACCCCTCCCGGAGGTCCTCCGGTACACTACCGGCACTCCCGGTACAATACCGATACTCCCGGTACACTACCGATGAGCCCGAAACTTTTCCGGAAACCAAACTGGGACTTCCTATATATGAATCTTTACCTCCGGACCATTCCGGAGCTCCTCGTGACCTCCGGGATCTCATCCGGGACTCCGAACAACCTTCGGTCACCACCATACATAACTCTACACTACCGAAACGTCACCGAACCTTAAGTGTGCAGACCCTGCGGGTTCGAGAACTATGTAGACATGACCGAGACACCTCTACGGTCAATAACCAATGGTGGGACCTGGATGTCCACATTGGTTCCTACATATTCTACGAAGATCTTTATTGGTCGAACCTCTATGTCAAGGATTCAGTTAATCCCGTATATCGTTCCCTTTGTTCTTCGATATGTTACTTGCCCGAGATTCGATCGTCGGTATCTCCATACCTAGTTCAACCTCGTTACCGGCAAGTCTCTTTACTCGTTCCGTAATACAAGATCCCGCAACTAACAATTAGTCACATTGCTTGCAAGGCTTATTGTGATGTTGCATTACCGAGTGGGCCCCGAGATACCTCTCCGTTACACGGAGTAACAAATCCCAGTCTCGATCCATGCCAACTCAACAGACACCATCGGAGATACCTGTAGAGCACCTTTATAGTCACCCAGTTACATTGCGACGTTTGATACACACAAGGCACTCCTCCGATATCCGTGAGTTGCATGATCTCATGGTCATAGGAACATATACTTGACATGCAGAAAACAGTAGCAATAAACTGACACGATCATATGCTATGTTTGTAGTTTGGGTCTTATCCATCACATCATTCTCCTAATGATGTGATCCCGTTATCAAATGACATCTCATGTCCATTGCTAGGAAACCTTAACCATCCTTTGATCAACGAGCTAGTCCATTAGAGGCATACTAGGGACATGGTTTTGTCTATGTATCCACACATGCATTTAAGTCTCCGATCAATACAATTATAGCATGGATAATAAACAATTATCATGAACAAGGAAATATGATAATAACTAATTTATTATTGCCTCTAGGGCATATTTACAACAGTCTCCCACTTGCACTAGAGTCAATAATCTAGTTCACATCACCATGTGATTCGCATTGTTATGAATCTAACACCCAATGAGTTCTGGGGCTCGATCATGCTTTGCATGTGAGAGAGGTCTTATAGTCAACGGGCCTGCGATATTCAGAGCCGTGTGTACTTTGCATATCTCTATGTCAAACCGTAAACACTGCTACCACACTCCACTTGGTACTATTTCCAAATGGCTGCTCCACTATACGTATCCAGATTGCTACTACTAGTCATCCGGATAGGTGTTAAAGCTTGCATCGACGTAACTCTTTACGACAAACTCTTTATCACCTCCATAATCAAGAAACATTTCCTTAGTCCTCTGGTTACTAAGGATAATTCCGACCGCTGTCCAGTGATCCACTCCTGGACCACTCTTGTACCCCTTGACAGACTCATGGCAAGGCACACATAGGTGCGGTACACAGCATGGCATAATATAGAGCCTATGGCTAAGGCATAGGGGACGACGTTCGTCCTTTCTCTTTCTTCTGCCGTTGTCGAGCTTTGAGTCTCACTCAACTTCACACCTTACAAATCAGACGAGAACTATTTCTCTGGCTGATCCATTTTGAACTCTTTCAAAATCTTGTGAAGGTATGCACTCATTGAAAGTCTCATCAAGCATCTTGATCTATCTCTATAGATTTTGATGCTCAACAATTAGGTAGCTTTATCCAAGTCTTCCTTTGAAAATCACTTTCCAAATAACCGTTTTATGCTTTCCAGAAACTCTACATTATTTCTGAACAACAATATGTCATCCACATATACTTATCAGAAATTCTATAGTGCTCCCAATCACTTTATTGCAAATACAAGTTTCTCATAAACTTTGTATAAACATCAAAACTTTGATCACCTCATCAAAGCGTATATTCCAACTCCGAGATGCTTGCTTCAGTCCATGGAAGGATCACCGAAGCTTGCACACCTTTTAGCATCCTTAGGCCTGACAAAACCTTCTGGTTGTATCACATACAACCTTTCCTCAAGTAAACCATTAAGGAAACGATGTTTTGACATCCATCTGCCAGATTTCATAATTGAAAACACAGCAACTGCTAACATAATTCCAACAGACTTTTAGCATCGCTACGAGTGAGAAAATCTCATCGTAGTCAACTCCTTGAACTTGTCACAAACATCTTTGCAACAAGTCGAGCTTTACAAATAGTGACATTCACCATCAGTGTCTGTCTTCATTTTAAAGATCCATTTGTACTCAACGACCTGCCGTCCAACGAGCAAGTCTACCAAAGTCTACACTTGGTTTTAATACATGGATCCTATCTCGGATTTCATGGCCTCCAACCATTTGTCGGAATCCGGGCCCATCATCGCTCCTCCATAGCTCGTAGGTTCATCGTTGTCCAACAACATGACCTCCAAGATAGAGTTGTCGTACCACTCAGGAGCAGTACACATCCTTGTCGACCTACGAAGTTCGATGGTAACTTGATCCTGAAGCTTCATGATCATCATCATTAACTTCCTCTTCAACTAACGTAGGCTTCACAGAAACATCTTTCTGTGCTGCGCTACTCTCTGGTTGAACAAAGGTTTAACAACCTCATCAAGTTCTATCTTCCTCCCACTCAATTCTTTCGAGAGAAACTTTTTCTCGAGAAAGGACCCAGTTCTAGCAACAAACACTTTGCAGTCGGATCTGAGATAGAAGGCATACCCATCCATTCTTAGGGTATTCTATGAAGATACATTTGTCCGCTTTGGGTTCTAGCTTATTATGTGAAAACATTTTCCACACAAGCATCGCAGCCCCAAACATTAAGAAATGATAGCTTAGGTTTCTATCAAACCATAATTCACACGGTGTCATCTCAACGGATTTAGATGATGCCCTATTTAAAGTGAATGTAGTTGTCTCTAATGCATTACCCCAAAAATTAAAGTAGTAAAACGATAAGAGACATCACAGTATGCACTATATCAATAGAGCATGACTATGATGTTCGGACACACCATCACACCATGGTGTTCCAGGTGGCGTTAGTTGTGAAACAAATTTCACGTTGTCTTAAGTTGTATGCCAAACTCGTAACTCAGATATTCACCTCCACGATCATATCGCGGTCATTTTTATCTTCTTGTCATGATGATCTTTAAACTTCACTCTAAATTTTCTTGAACCTTTCAAACGATTCAGACTTGTGTTTCATTAAGTAAATATACACTATATCTACTCAAATCATCAGTGAAGGTAAGAAAATAAAGATATCCACTGCACGCTACAAGACTCACTAGATTGCATACATCAACATGTATCATTTCCAATGAATCACTTGCCCGCTCCATCCAACGGGGTCCTTTAGTCATCTTGCCCAAGAGGCATGGTTCGCATGTCTCAACTGATTCGAAATCGATGAGTCCAAATATCCATCAGCATGGAGTTTCTACATGCGCTTTATACCAATATGACATTTAGCGGTAGTGCCACAAGTATGTGGTACTATCATTATTAACTTTGTATCTTTTGACATCAATGTTATGAACATGTGTACTACTACGATCAAGATTTCAACAAACCATTCTCACTGGGTGCATGACCATTGAAGGTATTATTCATGTAACCAGAATAACTATTATTCTCTGACTTAAATGAATAACCGTATTGCAACAAACATGATCTAATCATGTTCATGCTCAACGCAAAACACCAAATAACATTTATTTAGGTTCGTCACTAATCCTGAAGGTAGAGAGAGCGTGCGATGTTGATCACATCAACCTTGGAAACATTTCCAACACACATCGTCACCTCACCCTTAGCTAGTTCTCTGTTTATTCCGTAGCTTTTATTTCGAGTTACTAACATTTAGCAACCGAACCGGTATCCAATACCCAGGTGCTACTAGGAGTACTAGCAAGGTACACATCAATAACTCGTATATCAAATATACTTCTGTCGATGTTGCCAGCCTTCTTATCTACCAAGTATCTAGGGTTGTTCCGCTTCAGCGACCTCTCACCTCATAATAGAAGCACTTAGTCTCGGGTTTGAGTTCAACTTTGGGTTGCTTCACTGGAGCAGCAACTGACTTGCTATCCATGAAGTTTCCCTCCTTGCTCTTGCCCTTTTCGAAACTAGTGGTTTGATTAACCATCAACACTTGACGCTCCTTCTTGATTTCTACCTTCGCGGTGTTAAACATCGCGAACAGCTCAGGGATCAATACTTCTATCCCTGGTGTATTATAGTTCATCACTAAGTTCTAGTAGCTTTAGTGACAGTGACTTGGAGAACTATATCAATCACTATCTTATCTGGAAGATCAACTCCCACTTGATTCAAGCAATTGTAGTACCCAGACAATCTGAGTACATGCTCAACGATTGAGCTATTCTCCTTCATCTTACAAGCAAAGAATCTTGTTGGAGATCTCATATCTCGCAACAAAGGCACGAGCCTGAGATCACAATCTCTGCTCCTAGAACATCTCATATGTTTCGTGACGTTCAAAACGTTTTGGAGCCTCAATTCTAAGCCGTAATGCATGACGCACTAAACTATCAAGTAGTCATCGAAACGTGCCTATTAGATGTTCACAACATCTATAGACGACGCTAGAGGGGGTGGCGCACCGAGCGGTGCATTAAGGACATAAGCCTTCTGTGCAGCAATGAGGACAATCCTCAGATCACGGACCCAGTCCGCAATTTTTCTACCAACATCTTTCAATTCTATTTCTCTAGGAACATATAAAAAATACAAGGGAGCAACAGCGCGAGCTAGTAATCTACAACATAATTTGCAAAGACACTTTGACTATGTTCATGATAATGAGTTCAATTAATCATATTACTTAAGAACTCCCACTCAAATTGACATCCCTCCGATCATTCGAGTGATACATGATCCAAATTCACCAACTCAAGTCCGATCATCACGTGAGTTGAGGTGGTTGCAATGGTGAACATCATTATGTTGATCATATCTACTATATGACTCATGTTCGACCTTTCGGTCTCTCGTGTTCCGAGGCCATGTCTGTACATGCTAGGCTCGTCAAGTTTAACCCGAGTGTTCTGCGCGTGCAAATCTGGCTTGCACCCGTTGTATGTGAACGTAGAGTCTATCACACCCGATCATCACGTGGTGTCTCAACACGACGAACTTTCGCAACGGTGCACACTCGGGGAGAACACAGTTCATCTTGAAATTCAAGTGAGGGATCACCTTATAATGCTACCGCCGTACTAAGCAAAACAAGGTGCATAAAAGGATTAACATCTCATGCAATTCATAAGTGACATGATATGGCCATGAACTTGTGTTTAAGATCTCCATCTTCGAAACACCGGCATGATCTCCATCGTCACCGGCACAACACCATGATCTCCATCATCTTGATCTCCATCAATGTGTTGCCATTGGGGTTGTCACGCCCTGCATGCTTCTACTACTATTGCTACCGTAGCGATAAAGTAAAGCATTACATAGCGCTTAATGATTGACACGCAGGTCATACAATAATTAAAGACAACCCTATGGCTCCTGCCGGTTGCCGTACTCATCGACATGCAAGTCGTGATAATCTATACATCACATGATCATCTCATACATCACATATATCTCATGATGTAATTGGCCATATCACATCACAACATACCCTGCAAAAACAAGTTAGACGTCCTCTAATTGTTGTTGCATATTTTACGTGGCTGCTATGGGTATCTAGCAAGAACGATTCTCACCTACGCATAAACCACAACGGTGATACACTAGTTTGCTTTTCAACCTTCTCAAGGACCGCCTTTGTCGAATCCGATCCAACTAAAGTGAGAGAAACTGTCACCCGCAAGCCATCTAGGCAACAAGTTGCGTCGAGGGAACCGGTCTCTCGTAAGCGTACGAGTAATGTTGGTCCGGGCCGCTTCATCTCACAATCCCGCTGAACCAAAATACGACCAAGGGAGGAAGAAATCTAAGCATCAACGCTCACAAACCTTTTGTGTTCTACTCGAGATCTCATCGAACCATCAACCTAGCTCATGATGCCACTGTAGGGGAACGTCGCATGGGAAACAAAATTTTTCCTATGCACACGCAAACCTATCCATGGTGATGAGCATCTACGAGAGGGAGAGTGGATCTACATACCCTTGTAGATCGCTAAGTGGGAAGCGTTAAGAAACGCGGTTGGTGTAGTCGAACATCTTCGCGATCCAAATCGCCGAGCGTCCCGCGATCTCATCACGATCCGTCCCGCGATCCAATCACGATCCGTCCCGTGAACCCATCACGATCCGTCCCGCGATCTCATCACAATCCGTCTCACGATCTTGATCACGATCTGTCCCGCGAACTCATCACGATCCGTTCTGCGATCTCATCACGAACTGTCTCGCGATCTCGATCACGATCCTTCCGATCTAGCGCCGAACGGACGGCACCTCCGCGTTCAGCACACGTGCAGCTTGATGACGATCTCCACCGTCTCGATCCAGCGAGAGGAGGTGGAGAGGAGAGAGAGTTCACCGGCAGCGTGACGGCGCTCCGGTGATGGTGGTGGAGTGATTCCGGCAGGGCTTCGCCTAAGCGCTGCGGAAAACCGATCTAGAGGAGAAACTGTGCACCGGTGAAACGGGTAGCACGTGGCCGGAAATTCTATCCAAAAACCACCCAATCCACTAGTATATATAGGAGGAGAGGAGAGGAGAGGCAGCCAAGGCCTTTGGGTCGGCCTAAATAGGAGGTGGGAGCAATCCTACTTCACCTCCAATACTAGTTGGAGTAGGATTGCCTCCTATTGGCTGATTTTCCACTTTTTGCTTTAGGACTTTCTCTCCTGCACCATGGGCCTTTGTGGCTGTTTTCCCAGCCCACTAAGGGCTGGTTATTATTCTCCCACAGCCCATGGACCTCTTGGGGTCGAAATACCCCTCCCGGAGGTCCTCCGGTACACTACCGGCACTCCCGGTACAATACCGATACTCCCGGTACACTACCGATGAGCCCGAAACTTTTCCGGAAACCAAACTGGGACTTCCTATATATGAATCTTTACCTCCGGACCATTCCGGAGCTCCTCGTGATGTCCGGGATCTCATCCGGGACTCCGAACAACCTTCGGTCACCACCATACATAACTCTACACTACCGAAACGTCACCGAACCTTAAGTGTGCAGACCCTGCGGGTTCGAGAACTATGTAGACATGACCGAGACACCTCTACGGTCAATAACCAATGGCGGGACCTGGATGTCCACATTGGTTCCTACATATTCTACGAAGATCTTTATTGGTCGAACCTCTATGTCAAGGATTCAGTTAATCCCGTATATCGTTCCCTTTGTTCTTCGGTATGTTACTTGCCCGAGATTCGATCGTCGGTATCTCCATACCTAGTTCAACCTCGTTACCGGCAAGTCTCTTTACTCGTTCCGTAATACAAGATCCCGCAACTAACAATTAGTCACATTGCTTGCAAGGCTTATTGTGATGTTGCATTACCGAGTGGGCCCCGAGATACCTCTCCGTTACACGGAGTAACAAATCCCAGTCTCGATCCATGCCAACTCAACAGACACCATCGGAGATACCTGTAGAGCACCTTTATAGTCACCCAGTTACGTTGCGACGTTTGATACACACAAGGCACTCCTCCGATATCCGTGAGTTGCATGATCTCATGGTCATAGGAACATATACTTGACATGCAGAAAACAGTAGCAATAAACTGACACGATCATATGCTATGTTTGTAGTTTGGGTCTTATCCATCACATCATTCTCCTAATGATGTGATCCCGTTATCAAATGACATCTCATGTCCATTGCTAGAAAACCTTAACCATCCTTTGATCAACGAGCTAGTCCATTAGAGGCATACTAGGGACATGGTTTTGTCTATGTATCCACACATGCATTTAAGTCTCCGATCAATACAATTATAGCATGGATAATAAACGATTATCATGAACAAGGAAATATGATAATAACTAATTTATTATTGCCTCTAGGGCATATTTACAACAGAAACAACTACACATTTAAATCCACCTGATCAACATAAATACGATGTTCTCTATAACAAGATCGAAAAATATATGACCTAACTCATAATTCACAAATATATGACCCGTGTCGTGTCAGGGTCGGGGTGTTGGGGGTGTCCTGTCGGGGTCGCGGTGTCGGGGGTGTCATGTCGGGGTCGGGGTGTCGGGGGTGTCGTGTCGGGGTCGGGGTGTCGGGGGTGTCGTGTCGGGGTAGGGGTGTTGTGTCGTGGTCGGCGGTGCCGTGTCGGGGTGTCGGGGTGTCGTGTCGGGGGTCGGGGTGTCGTGTCGGGGTCGGGGTGTCGGGGGTGTCGTGTCGGGGTCGGGGTGTCGGGGGTGCCGTGTCGGGTTGTCGGGTCGGGGGTCGGGGTGTCGGTGGTGTCGTGTCGAGGTCGACCTTTGACTCCTTTTCCCCTCGATCCTCGACCCCCGACAATCTAAATAAACCTAAACTAAATCTAGGGGTGTCGGAGTCTCGGGGGTGTCGGCGGTGTCAGGGTGTCGTGTCGGGGTCAGGGTCGGGGTGTCGTGTCGGGGTCAGGGTGTCGGGGGTGTCATGTCGGGTCGGGGCATCGGGGGTGTCATGTCAGGGTCGGGGGTGCCATGTCGGGGTGTCGGGGTGTCGTGTCGGGGGTCGGGGTGTCGGGGGTGTCGTGTTGGGGTCGACCCTCGATCCTCGACCCCCGACAATCTAATTAAACCTAGCTAAATTAAATCTAAATAAACCTAGCTAAACTAAATCTAAATAAACCTAACTAAACTAAATCTAAATAAACATAAAAAATAAAAAAAATCACCTTTTTAGGCGACGGTGCGGCTCCGGCGGTAGGGCGGGGCTGGGCGGCGCGGCGCCGGTGGCGGGGCGGGATGGTGCGGTGCCGGTGGTGGGGTGGGGGTGGCGCGGCACGGCTCCGACGGTGGGACGCGGCGCGACATCGGCGGTGGGGGCGAGGCAGCGTGGTGGCCGCGACCTGCGTCCACTGGGAGGGGCGGCCGGGGCGGGGCTGGGAGGGGAGGCCGGCGACGAGGTGGGCACCAGTGGGCGGGGCTGGCCGGTGGTGGCGGGGGCTCCAGGGGGTGGCGCGGGGGCGGCGGCGGCTCGGGCACGAGGCGGCACGTACTGGTGAGGTGAGGGGAGAGAGAGAGGGGTGAGGCGACGGGGTGGGCGGCGGGGGGGGGGGGGGGGGGGGGGGGGGGGGGCTGGCCGGCGGCGGCGGCAGGGGCTCCGGGGGTTAGCGCGGGGGCAGCGGGGGCAGCGGCGGCTCGGGTACGGGGGACGGCGCGGGTGAGGTGAGGGAGGGAGAGAGGGGTGGGGCGTGAGGGTTAGGTAATCTCTTTGCCGTCTACTACCAGACGACAAAAAGACTAGCTAGTGGGGTGGGGCCGGGGGGAACGGATGTTAATTCTTTGCCGTCCGCTAGCGGACGGCAAAGAAACTATCCGCTAGCTGGTACCCGTTAGTGGGCCACCCTTCCTCTTTGCCGTCTGCTAGCGGATGACAAAGCTAGTTTGCCGTCCGCTTGCAGATGGCAAATAACTAGCTGATGGCAAAGAGCTTCTTTGTCGTCAGCTAGTTCTTTGCCGTTTGTTTTCTGGAAACTGATGACAAATAGCTGCTTTGTCGTCTGCCAGCTGACGACAAAGAATTGGCAGACGACAAATTTGTTGTTTCCAGTAGTGAATGGAAGAAACAGACCCCCTATCTCCCACTTATTGTTCGCCGATAATAGTTTTTTCTTCACCAAGGTAGATAATAGGAGCATTAAGGAACTCAAATCTGCTCTGCAAATATACTGTGATGGATCAGGACAGAAGATAAATTTTCAAAAATCTTCTATATTCTTTGGGCCACATTGTGATGAGCAGATCAGTGAAGTTGTGAAGAACACTTTGGGAGTGAAGGATGAGACATTGCAAGCAACGTACCTTGGCATGCCGACCTGGGTGGGACGTGCCCCCAACGAATAATTTCATATTCCTCACTAGTCGACTATGGAAACACCTCAACAGGTGGAGTGATAGACCTATGTTAAGGGCTGGAAAGGAGGTTCTTCTGAAATCAGTGGCTCAGGCCATCCCAACCTATGTAATGAGCTGCTTCCAAATTCCATTAACCATCTGTGAAAAAATGAAACAACCTATATCTAACTTCTGGTGGGGTATTGAAGACGAAAAGAAAAAATTGCACTAGAGATCATGGGACTGGTTATCATCACAAAAGTATGTGGGTGGAATGGGCTTTCGGGACATGGCCACCTTTAATCAAGCTATGTTTGGAAAACAATGCTGGAGGTTATTAACCGAGCCCAAGTCATTATGTGCACAAGTTCTTAAAGGCCGATATTATCCCAACGGGGACTTCTGGACAGCGAAATGCCCAAGATCATCTTCATATGTTTGGCGCAGTATTATGCATGTCAAGAAACTTCTCAAGAGAGGCCTGTTGTGGAGAGTAAGTGATGGTAAGCACATCGACATTCTCAAGGATCATTGGATCCCAGGTATTATACCTACCATTTTAACATCCTACTCACCCGGTCTAGAGAATAAAATAGTAAATTATTTGATGCTGGAGAATGAGCAAAGGTGGAACGTAAATTTGATTAGGAACATTTTCCCGGAAAAAATATCAGAGAAAATCTTAAGCATTCCTATTAGCACAGTTGGTTATAATGATTTTCCATCTTGGCCTTACTCCAAAAGTGGTGCTTATACTGTTAGATCAGCATATAACTTAATGAAATCTCACCAATTTTGGATTAACCGAAACCTTCCATGTACAGGCTCAACTTCAAAACAAGATCATATGGAGAAGGCTTGGAAGAAACTTTGGACCATTCAATGCCCAAACAAATGAAGATTGTGTTATGGATAATAGCACACAATTGCCTACCTATAGGATCCCTGCTAAATGTGCGTTCAATACCCACAAGGTACGATTGTTGTTTCTGCAGCCGGGAGGAAAACATTGAGCATTGTTTTTTTACAATGGCAATATGTAAAAGAAGTCTGGAAGGAATTAAAAACTATTATGGAATTTTCCTAAAAGTTAAAAATATATATTTCTATTAGGCAATGGTTGTTGGACTGGATAACGGAAGCACCATCCTTCCATTCTACGATTATGGCGGTGGCTATGTGGCATATATGGGAGAACATGAACAACCATCATCATGGTGAGGCACTACTTAATCCTCTTTGCATAGTGGGAAAAATCAAGGCCTATATTTAATTCAAACTCTTATAGGCGTGAGACCTCTACATCAAGTCAAAAATGGTCTCCGCCACCGAAAGGTTGGTTGAAGATCAATGTTGACGTTGCTATCTTCTCCCACTCGCGACGAGCTAGCTATGGAGTTGTAGTTCGAGATCATCTAGGAGCACCTGTGGCAGCACATCGAGCTTTGTTTGATCATATTCAAAGTCCTCAAGTGGGTGAAGCTCTTGCTGTTCATGAGACCCTAGTACTTGCTAAAAGTGCTGGACTTCAGAAGGTTCAGGTAGCCTCTGATTGCTTGAGATTGATCAACAAGCTACAAGGTACAAGCCTAGATAGATCCCGTATTGGTGCCATTATCCAGGATATTAAGTCTGTTGCTACCAAGTTTTATCTTGTGATTTTAATCATGTAAAACGTTGTTGTAACGAGGCAGCCCATGTCCTTGCATAATCTGCAGAATGTAATGTTGAATCTAGCTGGTTTAGGCCTTGTCTGTTTATGCTGCGGCTGAATGAGAAGCGGCTGGAGCTGGTAGAAGCTGAGAAGCAAGATGGAGGTGGTAGAAGCAGAGAAGCCAAAAAACATGTTTCATAACTTTTTTTAGGACGGCTGATGAGGCTGTAGCTTGTGATGAAAGTCTGTAATGCCCCTGGATGCTGAAAATGTTATATAAACACTGATTTATCGGGTTATGTTATATAGTAGCCCAAATAACATGCTTATTTTTTTACTTCTAAGTAATTATCACTAATAAAATTCCATCAACATATGCAGACATGCACACATTCAATTTAATACCACATGATATATCAGTAATAGCAAGGATTGCAAACTATAAGCAGTTTCCCATATTACAATTAAGTTAGGACCAAAATACAAGCCAAGTTTCCCATGTTACAATTAAATTTAGGACCAAAATAAAAGCCACATCCTTACAAACACTAGTCATCATCGTCCTGTCCCATCAAAGCTTTTGCGATATCTTCACGAATGGCATTCATGTTGGCATGCTCAGCTCCCACATGAAGGCCATGAAGTGGTGTACATTGCTCAGATTGAATGTTGCCTGGCATATAGTTCTCATCTTGATCACACAAGTAAAACTCCTTGTCATGGAGATTACTCCCTCTTATCCAATTATGGAGCGCCATACATGCAACTATTATTCGGGTTTGTTTCACAACTAGGTAACTTGTGACATGTTGTAGAAGACGCCATTTCATTTTGAGCACACCAAAGGTGCGCTCAGTGACATTCCGAAGTGAAGAATGACCATGGTTAAAGACTTCCTTTTTCCACTTGGTTGACGGCTTTGCCGAAACTCAGAAAGATGGTACTTCGTTCCCTTGTATGGAGCTAGATATCCGGTCAAATTGGGATCACCCGAATCAACAAGATAGTATTTTCCTGAAAAGTACTATTGTTAGTGCAAGGCAATGGAAAGAAGATAATATTATTTCAGGAACAATAATGCACAAGCTAACCTGCAGGTGGATGTGGAAATCGATCAGCATACTTTATCAATGTATCTTTGAAAATCCTTGTGTCATGTGCGGATCCGGGCCATCCCGTGACTATTGATGTGAATCTCATGTCAAAGTCACACACTGCCATCACGTTTTGTGTCAGATATACATACCGACAAATATGGTTAGCAATGTCAATCGCCGGCACAACAACACGTATGTGTGTCCCATCAATAGCACCAATGCAATTGTTAAAATGAGGCCAGAATCTAGAGTCTTGAAGCCTTTCATGCACAGTTGAGAATTGTGGATCTCTTGGTTTGATATTATCCATGGCTAAACATACCAAACAATCCAACACCTCTTCAAACTTACAATGAATTGTTTCAGTGGACCTCTTGCAGCGATTCTCAGCTTGACTCACTGATTGAGGGCCTCCAACCATCCACAAGAACATACCAAGTGCCTTAATAGAACCCATTTCACGTGTGGACTTCAAGTTGTAGACATCAACAAGTGTGTTATGCAATGCATGAAAACAATCTGGGTACATTCTGAACATCTTGTAACAACACTTGTGATCAGTAAGATTTTCAACAACCCATTGTTGTCCTGTGCATAATGATATCCTCGTCTTCTTCTTCTTCTTCTTCTTCTTCTTCTTCTTCTTCTTCAAATACTTCTCAGAATGGTTGATCACATAATACCCAACCAATAGCATCAACTCATCTTCATTCGTTTCATCATCACTTGCACTCTCACGGGTTTCATCATCACTTGCACTCTCACTAGTGCTCATCCAAAAAAAATGGCAACATATGATCAGTACTTTGGCAGAACAGATAAATGAACAAGACATGATATCATATATGTCCAGTAGTTGACAAGAACAATGCATGGCAGCAATGATCATGCACTTGACATCACACATAAATGAAAAAGACATGATATCATATATGTCCAGTAGTTGACAAGAACAATGCATGACAACAATGATCATGCACTTGACATCACACATAAATGAACAAGACTTGATCAGAAAAACACCACTTCATCCAAGTTAAAATGTTACACAACTGTTCAATGCAAAAGGGAAAATACAACTAAAGATAAATGCGGATACATGGTACGAAGATGTCCGTTCTAGTTCCTCTTCCTATCTTGATACATCCTCGTTAGCCATATGAAATGACCCTCGCGTGTCTTCATAATATTGAGGAAGACACGATTTTTAGATTTACCAAACAATTTAGTTGCCATGTAGTGCTCTTCACTTCCTTCTTTTGCACCACACTCAACGACTTTGACCATGATGGCTTTAATTTCAGATTGTGTGTCAACAATAGCAGATGACTTTCTGCAAGTGTAATGATCAACCATGTGCTTGAAGTCTTTTTGCATATTAGACTTCTTTATCTTCGGGCTAGGGCCACCACCGGTGGTCGGCCTCTTTCCAGCCCCACGCACCTTGTTCACTTGGGTACCAAGTGCCTCCTCAACTTCCTCAACTTCTTCTTCTTCCTCTACTTCATCTCCTTCTCCATCAACTCCCGGCATAAAAGAACTCGTACCATCAACATATGCATTAAAAAACATCTTCTCAAGTTCGTTCAGATATGGCGGAGGTCCCTTGCGAAAACCAGCACACACATTGTTTCCCTGCAGAAAAGAACATTTCAAGTCCGTATAAAGTTGTAGTGCAAAAAAATAAGTAGAACACACATAGATACAAATTATACCGCTATGGTTTCTTTCCACCACTGATCATCAGTTGTGACAGTTTTCTTCACGTCGTCCCAACCAAGTAGTTGCTCGACCTTTGAAATGCTTCCATGCTAGGTACAAACTTTTCATTGCATCCCATCTATTTTTGAATTGTTTTCTGATGTAGGGTCTCCCAATCTTTTCAAGAACCCCGCCTGCACATTCTTGTACCCAGTGTCCTTCATATAGACCTACCCGTAGGTCTGTTTCCTTTCCAACCTCATCAGCACACAACCCACAAAATATTTGAGCAGCATCCGCATCCCAATTGGTTTTCATCTTAACTTCTTCCTTTTCTTTTACCATCTATGTAAGCAAAAAATGCACAACAAGAAAGAAATGTCCATGCTATGTAAGTTAACCATGCTATGTAAGTAAACAACAAGTCTCATGTTAAATTTCACAGCAAGAAGAAATAGTCAGTTCAGTACACTTGTTTACTTCACTACACTTGTTCACTATGCAACATTCAGCAAGAACCATGAAGCAATATGAATCAATCACAGCACTTGTCCTGTTCATGAATCAATCACAGCATACATTTCCCCAAAAAATGTAGCAAAAGAAAATCACAGCAACAAGTGGAGGGAGATGGTGGCTCATTTTGCTTCACACGGGGGTGCACGCGAGACGGTGGCGCCGGTGGTCGATGGAGGAAGCAGAGGAGCAGCAACATCCACACGCAGCAGTCGAGGGAGGAAGTAGAGGAAGAAGAAGTTGAGAAAGTTGAATGAAAGGGTGCTGCCCATTTCCTAAAAGAACATTTTTTCTTTCCATCCACTAATTTTTCATAACAATTTATCTAGCTGGTCCTAATTAAACAAAGAAGACCCCTTCTTAATTTATTCATCGCACGGAATGGGAGCGGAAATGGAATCGCAGGTGGCAACCCTGCACTGCCCCCACCGAAGACCACGGTTGACACAATGACACATACAGAGCACGAGCACACGACACGCACCCACACCGCCTACCACCAACCACTCACACACGAACACTTTATTCCACTAATAAGAAAGAAATATCCAAACTCACGCACTGTAGCCACCCAAATCGCCGCCAGATCAATTCATAGCTTTCCTCCGTCCGTCCGGCCGGCCCGTTGGCTGGCACATGCATGGCCGTCCGTCCGTCCGCGCGCCTACTCGATACCGTACTTCTTCTTGAGCAAGCCGATGAAGTCGTAGACCTTGTCCGGCGAGTAGAGGCTCTTGGCGACGCTCTCCCGCTCGCCGCACCGCTTGGCCCACGCGGCAATCTTGGGCGCCACCTCTGCCACGCTGAATTCGCCGTACCTCTCGTAGCTGTGGAACCACGCGGTGAAGGGCGCGAAGGCGGCGTCGACGAACCCGAACTTGTCGCCGCCGAAGAAGGGCTTGTCCCCGAGCTCGCCGTCGAGGGTCTTGAGTATGTCCAGCATCTCGGCGCGCGCCTGCTCCTGGGGCTCGCCCTTGAGCTTCCAGAGCCGGGAGCCGCAGTCGTAGACCTTCTTGTCGACGTAGTCGGCCCAGAAGCGGGCCTGCGCGCGCGCGTAGGGGTCGGAGGGGAGGAGCGCCGGGGCGTCCGGGAAGGCGTCCTCGAGGTACTGGACGATGATGAGGGACTCGTTGACGGGGCGGCCGTCGTGGAGGAGCACCGGGATCTTCTTGTGGACGGGGTTGGAGCGGAGGAGGCGGTCGCTCTTGCCGGCGATGAGGTCCTCCTCCACGTACTCGTAAGGCAGGCCCTTCTCGGCGAGCGCGATGCGGACGCGCTGCCCGAACGGGCTCACCCAGAAGTCCAGCAGCACCAGGCCCTTCTCGCCCGCCATTGTTCTTGGTTGCTTTGGATCTCGGTGGATTTGTGCTCGTGTTTGTGTTGTATACGCTGTGTGGGTGACGGGCGAGGATGAAGGTGAGGATGAGGGTGAGAGGATTTATAGGAGAGGGGAGGGTGTGGGATCGTGTGTTTCCGGAATAGTCTAGTACAGTAGTGTACTACGTTTTGACTAGAACTTGTGAGAGAAGGTCGAATCGAAAGGATGCTGTACGTCGCGGCTGGAGGATTCTGGGCCTCCGCTCGCCTGGTGTGTGTCACCGCTTGCGTCACGTACGGTGTGCCGGCACGTCTGTGTGAGT
The DNA here is from genome assembly GCA_022496015.1 of Hordeum marinum. Taxonomy (NCBI): domain Eukaryota; kingdom Viridiplantae; phylum Streptophyta; class Magnoliopsida; order Poales; family Poaceae; genus Hordeum; species Hordeum marinum. Next base: position 449,454,347 of record CM039676.1, read on the forward strand.
GGGACGCGTTGCGTGCACCGGAGGCCACACGAAGGGCTGCGGGCACGGCTGGCGCAGTAGATCGGCCATGGTGGATGTGGGGAAAGATGTGATATGTCATGACGACATTAAGAGGAGCTGCTAGCCTAGTATAGCAGGATTGCGGGGAAACTAATTATTTTTGATTTGATAACAAGATTCGGAATTGCCAATATTTACCAAGATCGAAAGTTGCCAAAGTTGGTACTTTTTTTCAGACATAGGTCCGAACTACTCCCTGCGTATCAAATACAGTACGTACATAGTGTCCAAAAACTTCTTATATTTTCATAAAGAGTTGTTAGTTGTAGTTGGCAGCCAACCAGTTAATAGGAAATATATTTTTTGGCATGACACCTCCTCTTTACTTATTTAGGTTAACTTCAACACAAGATTCATTTCATCCACGCGTGTTCATTTGAGTTTAAAATAATCAAAAAGATGGCCCAACACAGCGACTCATTTCTATTTGTTGTCTATTTGGTGTCCATTCGGAACGACCTTTATTCTAAATTTGATCTCGATTTAGGTCAAAAGCAAACACAAAACGAACATCTCTCCTCTTTCTTTTGTTCCTAGTGTTCGTCCCCGACCCACATTGATGAGGACATCAATAACATTGTTACACCAACAGCCCCTGCTGCTATACATACTGGACCAGTTACTAGAGCTCGCGCACACCAATTGAATTATTAGGTACTTTCGTTTCTTGGAAATCCTTCTAATGTCCGTGAATATATGATGCTACCTAAGTTAGATACTTTTGTTTTACTTATGAATGCAGGGCCTAACATGGACAAGAAGGATGGCCACTGGAGCGAGAACAAGCATGGAGAAGAAGGTGCACGTGGGGGAAAGAACAATGGAGCTTCCAGTGATGATTTTCAAACTTTGAAGCCACCATAATGAGAGCATGAAGGCTTGGACGAAATATTAAAGACGCCACTTTATAAATTTTGTCCATAGGCTATTATAGGTACTGCGCCACCTTATCTTTGGCCCAGGCCCATGTAATTTCGAAATACCATATTATAGGCTGTTTTTAGAGTTCGTATGTGTGGGGAAGCTGAGTTAGGGTTGGTTTCGGACCCCTCCTCCAAGGGGCCACGAAATCCCCCTCTATTCCCCATATATACAACCCTTAGGTCACCGTTTAGACTTGGGTTTTGTTTAGATTACAAGTACGCCATACCTGCAACTTTGCGTCCTCCGTTTGTGTTCTACAACCAGACAAATACGTCACACAACCTCACTTTCATCAATAAAGCTTACCTCTTATATTCATAATATCCATGTTACAATTTCCGTTTCTTGCTTGTTCTTCGTTTGCGTGCAGCAAACTGACCCTCATGGTCAGATTGATCGTGCTTCGACATGATCAATAACCTCTCGGAGTTGGTTTAGTAATTGCTAAGGCACGACGTCTTCACACGTTCGTAGTCGTATCGTCAAAGTCTACTCCACCATGAACGATAGTCACATCTCATCAAAAGAAAGGGATAACTTCGCCTCTATCAAGTGGTATGAGATTTCTAGGTTTCTCGGTGAGAATTTGCTAGTTTTTTGTCGTTTAGATCGCATTTGTTCTTCATACCTACTGTCCACGAAAAAGCCACAAAAAATAGGGCTAGATCCTCATATCCGAAAAAATCTGAGCCTTTGCAATTTTCTGTTCGGTGTTTGCTTTGTTTAACTTGCGGTTGCATCGTCATGTCTAGTTGTTGGTCTTAGCATCTAGTCCTTTAGAGTTTCGAGTTATGTTCATAAGTTGTCACGCTGCCATACCCCACCACTATCATCGTCGTTGCCATACCCGACATCATCATCAGCTCCTCCGCCATACCCACCATAACCATCACCCCTGCCATACCCACCACCATCATCAGCACCGCTACCATACCACCACCACCATCAGTGCCGCTACCATACCCACCATCATCAGCACCGTTGCCATACCCATCATCATCATCAACGTTGCTATACCCACCATCATCATCACCACTGCCATATACACACCACCCAATATCCGCCTCTAATCTGAATTCCTCGGTTATTAGGTTTGTTCTCGAGTTCTATCTCTTTTTGGTTTCGTGTTTCCTTGCCTGAGTAGGTCTCGGAAAAAAGAGTCTAGAGACTCCCGGGTAGTTTTTTAGGCCAAAATTTTGGTGGGTGAATTTTTTCCCTATCCTGTTTGAAGGCTTTGATGAGTGTTTTGAGACACTCGTGATGCCGCGGCGGCAGCAGCAGTGCATCTTGACGTCACGCCCGACAGCAGTAGCACGAGCAAGGACTGGTGGATCTCGTCGCCCTCCCCGATGATGACACCCCATTCATAACTGTGCACTAATCAAACACGCATCATGCACGATCACGAACAATGAATCCATGTTAATATCAGAACACAACTCTACGACATAAATTTAAACACAATTATTTATATTACAAAACAGGACGATGACTCATAAATACATCGGTACAAATAGAAAGCTAAGTCTGGGTACACAAAAGTTAAACGATTTTTGCCTTAAGAAGGTTGAGCATAACAATGACACTAAACCTAAAAGGCACAAGCCTCCTGCTTGGGACCTCCGAACAACTCGTCGACGTCGAACTCCACGTAGTAGCCATCCCATACTTACATGTATCCGCGATGCTACCAACTGTTGCGGCAACCTGGTTGAATGAAAAGAACACCAAAGCAACAGTGAGTACTCATCCAAATTATTCGCAAGACTTATATCATATCTATACTAGATATGCATCGGTATAAATGGAATATGACAACATCTTAGGACTAAAGTGCAAAATGTCAAAATAAGGGAGAGAAGCTCAACATAGAGAGGACTATCAACATCTGCAACAATAGAATAGAGGAGCGTAAATGATACCAACTTGTACTTATATATAGCAACTACATACCTAGAGATCCTTTCCTCGTCTCCCTGTGAAAAAAACAATAACTGAGCATTCCTATCTATTATCTTGTTGTGTTTTATCACGTATCTGGTTTAAATTGTAAGAGGCCAGGATACAACTCTAAGTCATCCTATTATCATGGTCACAACTATTTGAATAGTTTAACTTCCCTAGAGGGGTGCACCACATTTCTCGATACGCTCGATTACCCAATGGTCGGACACACTTTTCAGGGTAATGCTCGATGACGGTGTCCTAGACTAGGGGTACTTACCACGTCGTCTCTCGACCAGTGGGTCGGGCAGAGGACCCCCATGGCGGTTCACTAATGAGCCACTTCGGGCATCCCATGGCATATACGAGGAAGGTTCCACAAGACTAGGTGTCGTGGTTTTGTCACGGCAGATGTCCGGGTGAACGGACTTAGGTTCGGAGCGAAGACGCAACTACGTGACGGCTTGAAGAGGTTGTTCGGAATCGAGAGACACGGAGTTTACCCATGTTCGGCCCCTCCTATGGAGGTAAAAGCCTACGTCCTGCTTGTCTGGTATTGATCATGAAGAAGATCTCTCGGTTACACGGGTGCTGTTTGCTACCTCTAATCATGAGAGCCTCTAATCTGTCTATCTCTAATCTCTTGTGTTGTCTAAACTTGTGTACTTCTGTCTCTTCTCTCTCTAGGAGTGCTCTACCCCTCCTTATATAGGAGGAGAGGGTAGGTTTACAAATAGAGTCCTACTAGGAGTAGGATTAGGACTAGTCTCTCTAGAATCCTATTCCGGGTCTTGTAACCTTCAGCAGGGAGTCTTTCTCTCTTTGAGCCTTCTCTTGTGAGCCGCCTGGCGCCGGCTTACACGCTGGGTCTTGGGCCTGGTCGTCCTGTGATCCGCCTGTCGGGTCATTAATAAAATGTCATGTCCTTTCCGGGTCTCCTGTGAGTCGCCAGGCCGGGTCATACCGCGGGGTATATCCACGACACTAGGTGATCAAGAACTCCTCTCAACGGACGTAGCCGACTAGAACTCCTGCTATCCTAGACCTTTGGTACATAATACAAGCCGAGGCTAGGCTAGTCGATAGGAAGACAATTACAACCATATAGACATTTACAACCACCCAGCCTTAGGGTTAAGACACAACTTACGATCTCGAGGTAGACGAACTCTATACTTTGATACACCTATAATACAACAAGAGCAGGACGTAGGGTTTTACCATTGTTCAAAAAATCGTCCAATTCAATGATTTATCATCCGATTTATCGCTACACAAGGAAGATTCGACAAGACTTGGTGTTCAAGACAATGACTCCTCTCCATAGACTTACTCGACTAGGACTCTTGTTATCCTAGGCCTCTGGTACATTATATAAGCCGAGGCCAAACTAGTCAATAAATGAGATCATATCAATACACAACTTCATAACCCCTAGGGTTTAGCCCACAAATCCACGATCTCGAAGTAGATCAACTCTGTAATCTTTACAATATCAGTACAACAAGAGCAAGATGTAGGGTTTTACCTCCATCAAGAGGGCCTGAACCTGGGTAAAAACCTCGTGTTCTTCGTCTCTTGTTACCACCAGTCTTCCAGTTTTGACACCGACACCTGACCTTAGGCAATCGACACGCCGAAAAGTCCTACCTCTGCTTTTCAAAGAGACCACTCGCCAGTCTACATCTTAGGCATGAAGTTTTTTTGGATGCTCACCCTAAGCACTCCCGACACATTGCAAGACTGTTCGGGGACCAAAACCACTTTTGCATCCGCAACAGGTAGTATTCGCCCACCCCAACAATCAACCCACATCTCTGTACTATGACATCTGACACAACTTTTGAGAGGATCTGATGAAGCCGAGGGGCCCATAACCATTATCCCGCGAGGCAGTTAGTGCATATATGTAGTGGCAATCTAAAAGCAAATCCCAGAACTAATTAAGTGTGTTATTGTTAACTATCTGCAAACACTGAACAGGGCACATGCCCACCTCTCTCTAGATGGTCTCCACCTGCCGTATCGTTCCACCATAGTGAAACACTCGCGGGTACTCTCCAAACTGACCCTACTTTAACATACCATGTATAGTGCAATATTATAAAGTACCACTACTGCAGGATGGTCCAAAGACAACACATGTATCAGAGACGCTTCGTAAAAACTGTCTGCGATGTACATCATAGCGTGTGTGATGTAACATCAGGAAAAAAACATGTGTGATGTTGTAACCTCACACACATTTTGAAAATATATTTGTGTGTGATGTTGCGTAAACAATTTTTCCAAAAAATGTGTGTGTGATGTTGCCTATTATTGCACACGGTTTGAAAAAATGTAAACGTGTGTGATGCTTTACACAAGGTTTTTACAAATGATGTGTGTGTGATGTACCATATCATTGCACACAGTTATTATAGTGCAACTGTGTGTGATGCCATGCACACAGTTTTTGCAAAAAGTGTGTGTATGATGTAGCATATCACTGCACACGGTGTTAAAATCGCATATGTTTTTCATACATTGTGTGTGCGATGTAGCGTGTCAGCGCACACACTTCCATAAATGGAACCATGTGTGATTCCTAAACTTATTATTTTTCCAAAGAATAATGGTTTGTGCGATATGTTTGAAGGCGAACTGACATTTTCCTTCGTTGTTTGACTTTGAATTTTTGTCTACACTTACATGCACCACAGAATCCTCCGTGCTAAAATTTGGCACTTTTCAGAACTCATTTTTTATATTTGAGTCATTAATTGTAATTTCTAGTCATTAACTGTAATTTCTAGTCATATGAAAATAAATTTATTAGACATATGTGGCAAGAATCAAACGCAAAAATGGAGTTTATTGGTATTGAAAATTTTAAAATGTAAATGAAGTCGGAAAAACATGAAACTTGGCATAGTGACCTCACTATGATGTGGTAAAAATTTGAGAATGTTTCATATTTTTTATGTACATTATTTAGAAATTTTACAACCTCTGAGGAACGATCATGGTTTCGAGAGTGAATGCACCAAATTGGTGGCAAACTTATGTTTTCCTTTATCATTTGACCTTGCTTTTTTTCCTATAGTTAAGATACACCATATAATCCTCCATATTAAAATTTGTCACTTTTCAGAGATCATTTGCTATATTTTAGTCATTTAAGGGATACATTCAAATTTGAACTACGAGTATAGAAAATAGTATACAAAAATGATTTGAAAAATCATATTTTGGGGCAGTGAGTATATGTGTATGCCTCATACAAGAAGTAAATATAAAATTCAAACGTCTATGTGGCAAGAATCAACCGTGAACATGAAGTTTTTTGATATTTTAATTCTAGGAAATGTAAATAATGTCTAATAAATACAAAACTTGGCATGGTGTCAATATAAGACCTCAGCATACTATAGTAAAAATTTGAGAAGGATTCACAATTTTTTTGATGGTGTAAGGGCAAAAATCAAATGGCAAGAAAGCACACATATGTGTAGTGAATTCTTATTGGTGGAGAGATTGAAGCCTTGGATCGATCATATGGGATGAATTCATCCGTCCACGCTCCACAACCAAGAAAAATATCTAGCCTTATCTCTTCACCACGTACTATACGACATCCACACATATATCTAACTAGCATCAATCCAACCTCATATAGAACCATGAATATAACACACACTTCTTCCATGCCATGGCCAGCAAGGCAGACGATGACTGCTCCACCCTCCGACCAGGAGCATGACACGACGGGGCCGCTCGTCGTCGGGCGGCCGTGCATGAAGTGGATGCCATGGTCGCCATGAGGCTCGTTGTCTGCCGTAGACGCGAGCACGAGCATGAGGCGGCCGTACAACTCTAGGATATCTATCCAGTGGCACAACCGCGTCAACAAGTTCTACATCGCCAGAGGCAGCATCATGGAGGTGCAGTTCGTGCCCATGTAAGCTAGCTTCCCGTGCATCTCTTTTCAAGAATCCATCCACCAGGCTTGCTGGCAGCTAGCTTTCCGGATAGTACTAATCTAATCTTGTTTTTTTGTATGTCTAAGTATGATGTCTCTATCCATCTAATCGATTCTTGATTCTTCTCATCCATCAAGATTCCCCAAAACATCAAATCAATCACAAAATCTCTCTTGTGAAGTCCCGAACTTTCTCTTGCAATACTTTTTAATAAAAAAATATGCATAACTAGTGTAAGAGCTAATTTCAAATAGGATACTTGAGTATGTAATGTACGAAAACATTAAAAATAGAAATAAAATCCAAAAAATGCATTTTTTGCATCGTAGATAATTTTGTGCGTGAGGTACGCTCCAAATTTTAGCTCATTTGGACATTTGAGTCGCTGTCAGCAAAAAGATAAATTTGGTGAGAACAATACATGAACATTAAACTTTTTTATAGAACCCGAATTTGTCTTTTTTGCCAACGGATAGCTAGATGTCCAAATGATCTGAAATTTGAAGCGAACCTCACACACCAAATTCTCTACCATGCAAACAAGAATTGAATTTTTTGAATTTGTCTAGTTTTTTATGATCGAAGGTGCAGATGAGCCATAGCACTGAATCTCTGCTGTGTGTAAGGATTTACTTTTTTTGACCTTGTAACCCTTTTCTCTTGGCTTTTCAGGATGGGAGACAATAAGAAATCTGGGAAGGTTTGGAAGTTGATGTCATTGATGAACAAGACACTTATGAAGCTTTACGACGTAATTAGATATGATAACTAGCTGTATGTGTTGGCTTCCATGTGATGTGAGATATTATGTTTATACTTTTGTATGTTGTATGACCAAACTTGAAGACAAATCATATAGTGTATTTTGAATGTGCATTTTTGCATTATGTTTGATTGTCAGAAGATGATCATAGTAAATTGATTATGTTTAGATGATTTTAGGACTAATTGACACATCGTTAAGATCACACATTGCACACAAGTTTTTGGATCCAATTGTGTGTGATGTCATTTACATCACACACAATTTTTTATTTTTAATCGTGTGCAATGAATCACACATTACATACATTTTTTTTGAAATAACCACGTGTTATGCTGATCCAAATTGCAAACAATTTTTGTGTTGAACTATGTGAGATGTAACTCTAATAAAAAATAGTTTTGGTAGTGTGTGAGATGGACCCTCCTATCGCCCACACTAGCAAGGTGATGGTTTGAATTGCGTCAGCGAAACGGGTTAAAAACTGTTTTCTTAGGACCTTCCTTCACGAGTGTATATATGTGATCATCGCCTAGAGAGATCACAACCCGATAATATAACATGGCAAACGGACAAGGGTGAAGGGCCACTAATTGGAATCTAGCATAGCTAAACTAGGCATGATAGGATATCAAATAACAACAGCAGGTTACAAAAACATGCTGTACATATGACTTTGTTTGCTCTTTTTAATAAAATGCTATGGGGCCAAGCCCTGCAGTTTCCATGGTAAAATAACAGGTTACAAAAACATGCTATGCACCTATATATGATCTACCGATAATACATCAAGTGAACCGTTACTCTAATGCAAGAAGTGGAGAGAAAGAATGGGCAATATCAAAATGATCAAGGGGGGTTGCTTGCCTAGAAGCTCTGTTGATTCGGGGCAACACCCGTGGTGGTCGGCCTTTCACGAACTGGAGGGGGGAAACACGAAGAACACGGGGAAGATAAGAGGAAACACTCAAGAGCGAACTCAATCACACATCAACTAGGTCCATAACATCACAAGATGTACAAGTTCCCAAATCAACAAACAAAACAAGTAGAGGTAGTGTTCTCTCACTCCGGAGGGTGAGCCTTGAATCCACGGGGGATCTTACCTCTAGAGGGGCCTTGGCATCACTTGGATCTACTCCCAAAGGAGGGCAAACTCCCTAGGAGAAGCAATTAATGGAGTTAAGATCGAGAGCAAACATTAGCTAACCCTCACTCGAGGTGGAAGAAGACTATATATAGTCTAGGGACGAAGCGGTAAGTGAAAGAGTACATGGCCTCAGGCCCGAGTGGCATCACCCTGTGAAGGTCGGATGTTTCGGGTTAGGCCGGAAGTTCCGGGCTGGTTCCGGGCTTTTCCGAGTATTTGACGTAGGCTTCGATGGTTGGGCTGATGGAGGGCTAGAAGTTCCAGGCCGGTCGGAAGTTCCGGAGGCCGGACGCTCCGGGCAGGTTTCGGGCTAACCCGAAAGTCCGCATCCCTGAACTTGGCCTTGGTTCAACGGTGGTCCGGAAGTTCTAGGCTAGCCGGAAGTTCCGGGCTATCCAGAGACTTGCCCTTGGTGCTAGCTCCTTCGCCTCCTCGGCCTTGGTCTTGGGGATGTTTCCTTGGCCCTTCGCGGTCGTCTCCCTCGTACCTAAGGATACACAAGGTTTCATTGTGAGGTAGCATCCAAGTTCCTTTGCCATCAGAGTCATACTCGAAGAGGAGTGATTTCACCTTAGCTTCAATGTCACGTGCGCATGCCCTCGTCATAGGGCCACTTGGGGGTTGGCTTGATGGTGTAGTCTTCATGCAAATGATGGTGGGATGCTCCACATCATCTCCCCCCCTTGGGGAAGATCCGTCCTCGGATCAAGATCTTCATCACCATGAAATGGAGAGAGGTCAGAGACGTTGAAGATGTCACTCATGTTGTACTTGTCGAGTGGAATGTCGATCTTGTAGGCATTGTGGTTGTAGCGCTCCAACACCTTGAATGGGCCATCGGCTCGGGGTAGTAGCTTGGACTTGCGCTCATTGGGAAAACGCTCCTTCCAGAGATGTATCCACGCAAGGTCGCTGGGCTTGAACACCACGGGGTGTTTGTTGGTGTTGCGCTTGACGGCGACATGTTCCACTTGGCACTCGATGACGTTCCTAGTATCTTCATGCATCTTCTAGACATAGCTTTCCCTTGCACTTGCATCCATGTTGACGCGTTCTTGTAGTGGTAGCGGGATAATGTCCAATGGGGACAAAGGTTTGAAGCCTTAGACCACCTCAAAGGGAGACTTGTTGCTGGTGAAGTGTCATGCACGATTGTAGGAGTACTCGGCGATGGGGAGGCAATCTTCCCATTCCTTGATGTTCTTCTTGATCAACACGCGGAGTAGTGTCCCAAGCGTCCGGTTTGTCACCTTTGTTTGGCCATCGGTTTGTGGATGGTAGGCTGAATACAAGAGCAACTTGATGCCGAGCTTGGTGCAAAGAGTCTTCCAAAAGTAACTCAAGAACTTGACGTCGCGATCCGAGACAATGGTCTTGGGTGCTCCGTCTAGGCGTAAGATGTCCCTACAAAAGATATTGGCAATATGTGAAGCATCGTCTATCTTGTGGCAAGGAATGAAATGAGCTATTTTGGAAAAAACAATCCACAACGAGAAAAATGGAATCATGGCCATTCTTTGTTCATGGCAAACCAAGCACAAAATCCATGCTAATATCTTCCCAAGGTTGAAACAGTATAGGAATAGGCATGTAAAGACCATGGGATTGAGCTTTTGACTTAGCTTTGCGGCATGTAGAGGGTCGGTTGGTGAATCATGCGACATCACGAAGCATCTTTGGCCAATAGAACTTGTCGAAGAGGGTGGCATGTGCCTTGTCGTGTCCAAAGTGACCCATTAGTCTCCACCGTGAGCCTCTTGCAAAAGCAACAAACGAAGAGAAGACTTGGGAATACAAAGTTTGTTAGGACGCATAAGATAGCCATCTTTCATATTGTAGGTTTACCAACAAGGTTTCACTTGACAATTGGCATATGGAATAGCAAAAGAAACATCATGCTCATACAAATCTTTTATGTGGTCAAAACCGATAACATTCAATTCAAGTTGAGTAACGATCATGCATTTGCGAGAAAGAGCATCCACCACAACATTTTCTTTGCCCTTAATGTATTTGATGACATAAGGGAAAGACTCAATAAATTCACTCCATTTAGCATGTCGTTTGTTCAACTTAGTTTGACTCTTTAGGTGCATGAGAGTTTCATGATCGGTATGAATGACAAATTCATGCGATCGCAAATAATGTTCCCAAGCTTGTAAGACTCTCAACAATGGATACAATTCTTTGTCATAGATAGGATAATTGAGTTGAGCGCCAGAAAGTTTCTCACTAAAATACGCAATTGGACGCTTTTCTTGCATAAGCACGCCTCCTATGCCGTTACCACTAGCGTCACAATGCACTTCAAAATTATTGTCAAAGTAAGGCAAGGCAAGCAAAGGTGCATGAGTGAGCAAATTCTTAAGTTGATGGAAAACAATGTCTTGGGATGGTCCCCAAACAAAAGGTGCATTTTTCTTGCTCAAAACGTGTAGAGGAGTGGCAATGGTGCTAAAGTCCTTCACAAACTGACGGTAGAAACCGGCTAGTCCGAAGAAACTACACACTTGTTGCAAATTGGTGGGTGTGGGCCAATTTTTAATTGCCTCAATCTTAGTTTCATCAACATGGAGACCCTTAGAGGAAACCAACAATCCTAGGAAAACAACTTTGTCAACACCAAAAATGCATTTGTCCATGTTTGCATAAAGTTTTTCTTTACGAAGAGTTTGCAAAACGTCCCTAACATGTGTGGCATGTTGTTGTAGAGAGTTGCTAAAACAAGGATGTCATCAAAGTAGACCACAACACAATATCCAATGTAGGGGTGCAAAACATGATGCATCATGCGCATGAACATACCTGGTGCTTCGGATAAACCCATGGACATCACTAACCATTCATAGAGACCAAATTTGGTTTTGAAAGACTTTTTCCACTCATCACCCTTTTGTATGCGAATTGCGTAGTAACCACTTTTCAAGTCTATTTTGGAAAATATAGTGGCACCACTAAGTTCATCTAGGATGTATCTAATCGTGGGATAGGGTGACGGTAGAGAATGTTGATAGCATTTGTAGGTCGGCAATCGGAACACATGCACATACTACCATCTTGTTTAGGCACTAGGATCACGGGAACCGCACAAGGACTCAAACCCTCACGTACATGCCCTTTATCTAGGAGTTTTTGGACTTGCCTTTGTATCTCCTTTGTTTCGTCGGGGTTGACGTGGTAGGGAGCCTTGTTAGGGAGCGGTGCGCCAGGGCTGAGGTCGATGCGGTGTTCGATCCCTTGTTTTGGTGGTAGTCCTGGAGGTAGCTCATTGGGAAAACATCTTCGAATTCCTGGAACAATTGAGATAACACAAGAGGAAGATGTTGTGAAGGTTTATGTTGGGTAACATCATCCTTGCACACTACAATGTAGTGAAGGACGGGCGATGGGCTCTCACTCACATCCCTCAAATCTCTTTTTGTGGCAAAAAGGACTAGGTCACTCATGTCGCTCATCGTATCAATTTTGTCTTGTGGCGCTCACTTTCTTTGAGGTGGATCACTCTCTCACTTTTCTCTCCATGATTGGACGAAGCTTGCTTGTCGGCGGTTACTTGACTTGGAGACATAGGGCGAAGCACACATTTGGTGCCCTTCATCTTGAAGCTATATTGATTTGTGCGCCCATTGTGTATGACGCCACGGTCGAATTGCCACGTTCTCCCAAGGAGTAGGTGGCAAACGGACATGGGCACCACATCACACTCCATGGTGTTTTCGTAAGATCCAATTTTGAAGGAAACTTGCATGGTGTGGTCGCCTCCGTCGATGAAACTTTGCGCTTTTTATTGACCAAATGCAACTTTGTGCAAAGTTCGTCACTTGAAAAATTGTGGCAACTTCCTCCGTCGATGATGACCTTGACGGATCTTCCTTGGATACTGGCCTTGGTGTGGAAGATGTGGTAACGTTGGTCCTTGTCTTGTTGTTGTTGTAGAGTCAAAACCTTTGAGACAACGAGAGTGGGGCTCGGATTGTTGTCACAAATGATTTGAGAGTCTTCATCTTCATTGACTTGTTGGTGTATAGCCACTTGTTCCAAGGCTTCCATCTCATCTTCACTCATGGAGTCATAGGAACCGTCATCTTCAAGGACCATGGTCCGCCTTGTGGGACACTCATACATCTTGTGTCCTCGGCCTTCGGAAGTTAAACACTTGATGTAGCTTGTTTTCGCGTCATTCAGTGTTGGTGTAAAGGATGACGCTCTTGTTTTACTAGTAGGAGCATTGCTGGATGATGAAGATGACTTGTCCTTGTAGATGGACTTGTCATATTTTGTCGTGGAGGTTCTTGTAGAGGAAGGTGTCGTAGTTTTGAAAGCTTGAGTAGTTGCACCGTAGGTCTTGTAGGAGGTCTTGGAGTACTTGTAGTCCTCTTCAACTTAATGTTCCGCCTTGGTGGCTTGATGCACAAGCTCGAGCAAGTTGGACTAGGGTTGGAAATCCGCAATGTTCTTGACATGGTAACTGAGACCATTCAAGAAACACGCCATGGTTTTCTTATCGTCTTCCCTCACATTGGCTCTTATCATGGCCATCTCCATCTCTTGATAGTACTCTTCCACCAACTTGGTGCCTTGCTTGAGTAGTTGTAGCTTCTTGAATAGATCACAATTGTAGTGTGTTGGGACGAATCGAGCTCTCATGAGATCTCTCATTTGTGCCCAAGTGGTGATTGGAGGGTCATCTCTTTCTCTTCTTCGCTCAATCACTTGTTACCACTAAATTAGCATGTAATCTTGGAACTCGAGGGAGGCCATGGCAATCTTCTTGTCCTCTTCATAGTTGTGGAACCGGAATATTTTGTCAACCTTGAGTGGCCAAGAGAGATAGTCTTCGGGATCGTTGATTCCGGAGAACTTACGCATAGTGAACTTGAGCTTGCCAAAGCGATTTCCTCATTGTTGTTGTGATTGCGGTATCCTTGTCATGGAGGAGCGTAGTTTTCTTGTTGACGTTAGCCTTGGCGTGGAGCTTGATCATCCACGTGGTCAACGGGATTTGCTTGATGTCACACTTCTTGTCATGGAGGGGCATTGTTGTCATGTTGATATTGCTCTTTCTTTGGAGTTAGCTCATCAATGTGTTGCTCCTCTTGCCTTGGGTGTTGTTGACGTCGTGGTCACATACTTTGTTAGTGTTCTTGGTGCTACTCTTGACGTGCGGCTTCCTCTTGGCATTCTCGACATAGAGCTTCTTGTTCGTCGTGATATAATCAGTTGTGTTCTTGCAAGGCATGGGTTGATTCATGAAGAACGCGATGTGCCTCATTTGCTTGCTCTTCACTGAGCCGGTCTTCCTCGCAGTAGAGACGTAGGCGTTCTTGCTCGTATGCGTCTTGCTCTTGTTTGTGATGGTGGTCACGCTCGTGATGTCTACCTTGTGGCTCATTGTCATGGAAGGGGTTGCTCGAGTCTTGAGAGAGGCGATGTGTGTCACGTTGTTCTGGTTGAGCTCGAGGACAAGGACTCTCGTTGGAGGAGTCCTCAGATGAGTGTCAACTTGCGATGCGCCGTCGAGTTGAGGTAGAAGTGGATGATGTGTGGTTCACCATCAAGGCGTGGAGCTCATCCATTTGGGTTGTCATGAAGTCCCACGTTCGCTCCTCGTATTCACGTATGTTGGTAGTGAGGTGCTCGATGCGGTCCTTGATGACATCATGTGCTTGGCACATTCCCTTTTGTGCAGCGAAGAATTGTAGTTTGGTGACGTAGTTGTTCGCGTTGTCGTTGTGCTCCTCGAATGTCGGCTTCGTCATAGTGTTCCTATCCATGGCACTCAAGTAGATATAAGTGGAAGAATGAGAAAACACAATACCAAATACCGTTCCGAAGGTTGAAATGAGGATCAATCACTCAACATGAAATCATGGAAATAGTAGAATTGGTACCGAGTTTGCACTTCTCACACCTATACAACTAATGCTTATGGAGTAGCTTGGTTAGGATGGTGGCATAAAAATTCAAGCAATTTGAGAATATGATTCAATAAAGTTGAAAGAGATTCGCAAATTCACAAATAAGACAATGTGAATCAATAGCAATGAGTGAACTCGGAAACACACACACGAATAGATAAGTGGGGTTGTGCAACCAAGAAATGAGCTCAAAAATGTGGAATCCATGGAAAATGCTCGTGTTGCACAACACTAGAGAGATGCTAGCACAATTTCTCAAATGGGCGTTGTCATGGTTTTGTCACGGCAGATGTCCGAAGACTTGGATTCGAGGCCATCGCTAAGGTGGTGGACTTGAAGGGGTTGATCGAGACAAGGGACACAAGTTTACCCAGGTTCGTCCCATCAAGAAGAGGTAAAAGCCTACGTCCTGCTTGTGTTGTATTGATTGGAGTATCGATTACAAGGGAGCGGATTCGCTTGACCTAGTCCTTGATTGATTGGTTGCCGTCCAAGTCGCCCCGGGGTCTCGCCTTTATATAGGAGGTCGAGGCCCTGGGTTACACGAGTCCTACACCGACTCTTACAACGTAGATTATCCTGTCTCTAAGTCGCCTTGCCATCTTGGGCAAACCGTCTCCGGGCGGCTTAACCGCCCGGGTCTTCATGCAATCTTCTGTCTGGGCCTTCGTCTTGGCCCATCTTGTTAAGTCGCCATACAACCAGGCCTATGTCTGTCGGCCCGCGTCACCAGTCTTGATTATGAGCCGCCAGGTATGACCCGACCCCACCTGGGCGGGTCTTACCATGGGGTTATATCCCCAACGTTAGGCCCCAGGTTGATTTGAGCCCGCTCATGTCAATCTTCAAACTCACTTGGTGGCGAGTCTCACACTCCATCACCTGAAAGGAAAATACATAGCCCACCGCGATGTCATATTGAATATGCCAAAAAGATTCCATGACGTCCACAACGGATCTTTCATTAAAACTATCAGCCCGAAAATCGAGGCGTTCGTCTTGGTCGGTCAGTTTTTGCCTCCTTGATTCCTGCGCCCGTTTGGCCTTCCAGTCTCTTAAATAGGACCGCGAGAGGTCCTCTCATTTCCTCCGCCGCCTCCACTTCTTCTTCTTCCTCTCAAAGCCACCGGCCCTGAGCTCCATCGCGTTGTGAAGCTCCGTCGCCGTTGTGAACCCAGGTTGCTGCATCAACCTGAACGAACCAGATTCTCGCCCATGTCCGCCGCGCCCCGTCTGGTATGTCTTTCTTCTCCCCTTAGATCCATAGCTTAGAGCTTCAAACCCATCGAGTTCATCGGCCCCATTATAGCACGAGTTTCCCCCCGAAATGCCAAACGACGTGTAACTCCGTAGATCTCGCAATGTTTGTCTTCCTACTATGGTAGGTCGTGTAAAATGACCAACGGCCCAGCATAGATATATAGTTATTTCCCCTTCCTACATTTAAATTTATTCGTTCTTCCTCAATTCCTCGCTAGGATTAAAATTAACCTGATTTTTCTTTTGCCCGTAGATCTTGCAGCTTCAGTTTACCATGTAAAACCTGTTATAGGTCCTTAGAGACTTTTGCATCACGGCTTTGTCCACCTTAATCCACCGCCCAACTTCTGGCTCTTCCAATAAACTGTACCGGTGACTTAGCATCATAGTGCTTAAATTCGTCAGCCGCCTTAGTTGTCTATCCCTTTCTAACCCGCCGTGTACCGCTACCTTTCACAGCCTTAACCCGTTGTAATGTCTCGGGCGTCTTCTTCTTGCAATTGGGTTGGCTCTGCAGTCTCTGAAGAATTCCTGCAAGATTTCATAGATGCAGGAACTTTGACGGCTAAAGATGTTATTCATTGTCAGGTTCCGGGTCAAGAGAAGAAACCCATACCTCAAGAGGGAAAAATAGTTATATTTGCTAACCACCTTGCGCGTGGTTTTAGCCTGCCCGGCTCTAAATTTTTCCGAGACGTCCTCCATTTCTTCAACTTGCATCCTCAGGATATTGCACCCAACTCCGTCTCCAATATGTGCAACTTCAAATCCTTTGCGAAGCTTACTTACAAGAAGAGCCGTCAGTTGACCTCTTCCGCGAGTATTTCTACGTCAACCGCTAGACGGAAGTGGCGGCTATCCCAAGCTTAGAACTTGGCGGAGTCTCCATCCAAAGAAGACGTGATATGACTTTTCCAGCTGTTCGGATGCCAAGTCAGCCCAATGATTGGAATAAAACTTGATTTTACTGCAAGGACACGTCTCCAGATGGAGAACATCCACTGCCGGGTTATCATCCTACCCGGCTCCGCACCACAACTGAACTCCCGGACTGGATGTCGGCCTTCGCATGAGCGAAGTATGCTTCGACTTTTGCCAAGATTAGAGCCCTCATGGCAAACGGTCTGATAGGAATCGACCTGACCCGCTGTTGGATCTCCTAGAAGGTCATGCCTCTAAGCCGGCGGGACCGTCTTATGTGTGAATATAGGGGTGACGCCAATGACCCCCTCTGCTTCAATCACACCACTCTGATAGAAGAAAACATTGTTGCCGCCATCAAGGGACTTATCCATGAATCTCAAGAAGCTTGCCGCACCGTCGGGTTACAACCTTTTTGTGCCGCAAACCCGACCCAAGATGTAAGGACGACTTTGAAATCTCTTTACCTCCGTGTTAACTATACATGTATGTAGCAACCTTTAACCTCTTTCGGCGGCTCTTGCTTTCAGGCTAATTCCAGCTTCTAGAAGAAAAGATATAATCCTCCTGTGAGGAAGTCTAAGTAAAAAACCGGCGGCCGAAAGAAGAAAACTGCCGTTCAAGAGCAGCCTGAAGTTGACAAATCAGAGGTAGAACTTGACTCTCTTGGCCGTCTTTTTACGCGCCTTACTGACAATAATAACTCACATGAAGAATCGGAGACAAGCCACTTCAATGTTCCTGAGGTAACCTATGTTTCATCTGACTCAGAACACCTGCCACCAAAGAAGATACGGCGGGTTGTCCGGAAAGTCCTATTTTCTCATCCTCTTGCTTATTTAGACACCGATTTTCTTTTGAAAAAGCAACAACACACCTCCCGAAGCCAAACCCGGAGTGCCGGGTCTGAAGATCTTGTGGTCGGATTATCCAATTCTATGGCTCAGCGGAAACGGCCGGCTGAGGTACTTGTTTAACTAAGTTCAGCTTTTTCAACCTTGCATTATAACCTTACTCTGTTTTATATTGCCTTAACTGCCATCAGGAAACACCCCCGTCGTCAGGTGACTCTACAGTGACTAAGCTGCCGCCTCTGAAGATCAACTCGGAGTACGTACCTTTGTGTCTGCATGATATCCCTTTGCCATCCTTGACCTTTACATAATAATCTTCTGTGTTTTCTAGGGCTCAAGGAAAAAGAAGGAAGACCCGTGGGTCTACCTCTGCCCCACTGCTCAAGAGCCGGAGACTGCTAAGCCGGACAATCCTGTAGCTCACGCTCAGTCCTCTACAGCCACGAAGGATGCGCCTAAAGATACTCGTCGGTCCTTCGAGCTGGAGGCCCATGAAATGGCAACTAATAGTCCTCCAAGGGGTAATTCTAAGCCGCCTAGCCCTTCAACAACCGTCGAAGATCCAGTTCTTCCGGACGTCATCATTACTGGGACTGGTTTCCAATCTCTAGAACCCCATGTACTGACAGAGCACACCAACAAGGCTGAAGCTTCTTCGCCTGACAAACTGGACTTTGAATTCCCCATGCTAGAGAAATTAACTACAGATGAATTACATGCTGGTTATCTGAACCGCCTCTCCACAATCCCGAACATGGAGCTCAAACTTGTCGGTTTGATGAAGAAAATATATGAGGTACTCCCGTCTACCCTTATACCCTTATGTAGCCCCCAAGAGATGGTTTAATATTGCAAATGGTAAACCGGGTCTTCCAATCCGTGTCATAAGTAGAACAACTTAGCTTGTAGCCCCCAAGCATCGGCTTAACATGTATATGTTGAGCCGGTACTTAGTGTTGATGAGTTGATCCAGGTCAGTATAGAAGTGATGGGCCAGAGCTTCACTATAAACTTGGAAACCATCGATGCAGCTCCCAAGTATCGGTTTAACTTACTTGAACGAAAAGCCATATGTAGCCCCCAAGTGCCGGCTTAACTTTGATGGAGATGAGCCGGAACTTCATTGTAGACTTGGAGAGCGAATAGACAGTAGCCCCAAGTGCCGGCTTAACTTTGATGAAGATGATCCGGAACTTCATTGTAGGCTTGGAGAGCGAACAGACAGTACCCCCAAGTGCCGGCTTAACTTTGATGAAGAAGAGCCGGCACTTCATTGTAGATTTGGAGAGCGAATAGACATTAGCCCCCAAGTGTCGAGTATATTGCTTGCAATCTGCCTGAGACTTGCATTATATTCCCTTAGCTGATAATCCGTTAAATAAACCTGGAAACTTACCCCTCCTGGGCAACTTTGCTTTTGTATGTCACAGGAGGCTTTGAGCAAAGCTGAGTCTGATCTGACCGGCTTAAAGGACAATCTTGCCTCCCAGCAAGCCGCCCGGGGTGAGGCGGAGGTGAAATGCCGGCTTGCTGCCGAAGAGCTTGTAAAGGTTAAATCTGACTTTGCTGCTTTCAAGAAGACCGCTGAGGCAGAGCCAACTACCCTGGCAAAACGTGTTGATGACGCTAACTAGCGGCTCAAGCTTGTATCAGACGAGTTGCAGACCCTGAAGCGCCATATCTCAAAGATGACTGCTGCTATATTTGGTAAGGACTGAATACTCAGCCAATTTCCTTGCTTGAAAGACTGCACATGCGGCTTATAATGCAAAACCCCTCTTTGCAGGTCAAAGAAGCTGCCAACTTGGTGCCGACAGTCCGTTGCAGCTGAAAGCCATCTATACCTTGTCAGAGCAGTTGTACTGCGGGACCCTTTGCACTATCAAAGCCATGCTGAATAAACAAAGCATCCCCACATTCATGAAACGAGTCATAGAGCTCTTATCAAACCTGTCGAAGCAAATCCAAGAGCTCAAACGATCAGCCGCCCAAAAGGGAGCAATTGTTGTGGTAAGCCAGGCTTTGGCCTTTGCCCCAGAGCTGACAGCTGAAGAGATGATGGATGGCTTTCCGTCCAAGAAGGACGACGGCTCAGAATTCACAGAAGCTGACTACGCTCGTTGTATGAAAGCCTCCAGAATACTTGCATCGGTACTAGAAGATGAAGTTGATCTGTCAACATACCAGGCAGCTTACAACGCTGATAACAAACGAGTGCGCTGCCCAACCTTTGAAGCTGGGGACTTAACTCTTGCATGCCATAAGCACTTCTTTGCCCCTGAAATTGACCTGTCTCCCCTGTTCGATGAGTCCCAGTTTGAAGCATTAACAAACTGCAACTGGGACGTGGACAATCTTCAGATCGAGGAGGTCAAAGACTCGGCGTGGGATGACCCGCCGTCAAGATGAACAAGTTGATCCTGTAGTGTGATAACTCAGCTCCTTGACCCGCCGAAATTTGAGCTGTGTACAAAACTTTATGTCTTGCTTTTTGGGATCTATGGAGAGCTTTGTAGTAGGCTTAGAAAAACCTTGATTGTCTGAACCATGCCATCATGCACGTAGGAAGCCACACAACTTAATATATTTTTATCTGCCTTGTGCTTCACTCATATCAGATTTCATGGTGGCTTATCTTAAGAGACAAAGCCTGCAAAAACAAACAGCAAAATATATTCTTCATTGCTGTGAGGGCGGCTTGAAAATGCACAACCTGGAGATCTTTCCTGACCTTACTTTTTCAATAACTCATATGCCGGTTCTTCTGGGTGGACTCGCTACTAGAACTCTTTCACAGTACAGGGTCTCTATCGAGATTGACTATCAATTTGTTTGAACGGCTTAGGGTCTGTAGGTGAGATTAACTGATACGAGTGTAACAAAGCAGAAAGAGACGTGGCAGGGCATGAGTACCCCGATGGCCCATTAACTGCCTCTCACGTGACATAAATCCGTCGTTTGAACCTCAAACAATGCAGGGTCTTCTAAAAGAGTAACTGTTTAAGACTACGAAACGGGCCACATAGCGGAGAGTCGGCAGCAGATGGGTGAGTTTATCCACGCTTTTCGTAAGCCGGCCCTCACGGGACAAGAGCCGCCGGTTTAACCTTTACCAGTAGAGGGTCTCTAGTGAGAGTGGCTGCCAAATATGTTTGAACAGCTCAGGGTCTCTAATCAAGATTAACTGGCAAGAGTTCGGCGGGTTACATAGTGGAGCAACATCAGCGTACATGCAGGTTTAACTCAAACTTGCGGTGGCTTAAGAGCCGAGCAAGAGGGTGTGTAAGCTGAACCCAGTGGGTTGGAAGCCCCCAAATGCCTTGTTGACGGAGTCACCTTTTGGGTATATAACCCGCCTTACTGTGGCTGAAGAGCCGATCAAAAGGGTGTGTAAGCTGAATCCGATGTGTTGGAAGCCCCTAGATGACCTTGTTGATGGAGTGAGCTTTTGCACAAACTGAGATACGTAAAACGGCAGATGCCCCGGCTTGTAGGCATGCCAACTTTATTATATATATGTGATATGTACAATGATGGTGTACAATGTCGAGTGTTGACGACTCAAGTATAGTAAGGCCGCAGATGAGCTATATTCCACGGCCGGCGGGTCTCCTGCCCAGAAGTATTTGACTCGTCTCGTATATCAATGAGATAATACGACCCGTTGTTGAGATTTCTGTTGACCACGAAAGGTCCTTCCCATGGGGGAGATAACTTGTGCGCATCTGTCTGATCTTGAATCAAACACGACACCAAGTCGCCTTCTTGAAACGTTCGGGTCTTAACTCTGTGGCTATGGTAGCGACACAGATCTTGTTGATAAATCACCAATCGAGCCGCCGCCAGATCACGCTCTTCATCCAAAGCATCCAATGCATCTTGACGCGCTGTCTCACTATGCGCCTGAACGTAAGGCACCACCCGTGGCGAGTCATGATGTATATCGCTTGGTAACACGGCTTTTGCGCCATAAACCATGAAGAAAGACGCATAGCCTGTTGATCTATTGGGAGTAGTTCTGATGCTCCATAAGACTGATGGCAACTCCTCTACCCAACAACCCGACGTTCACTATACAAGAACCATAAGCCGGGGTTTGATGCCTCTCAAGATTTCCTGGTTAACACGCTCTGCCTGACCATTGGATTGTGGATGAGCAACCATAGAAACGTCAAGTCGGATGTGCTCACTTTCACAGAACGCTTGCATAGCCCCCTTGGATAGGTTTGTACCATTATCTGTGATGATACTATGAGGGTAACGAAAATGGTAGATCAGCTTTCTGACAACTGAACCGCCGTAGCCGCATCATACTTGCTGACCGGCTCAACCTCCACCCATTTGGTAAACTTGTCCACCGCCACCAAGAGGTGGGTTTTTTGTCCTTGGATCTCATGAAGGGCCCGACCATATCAAGCCCCCAGACCATAAACAGCCAGGTGATTGGAATCATTGGAACTCCTGAGCCGGCACATGAGCATGCCGTCCGAACTTCTGACATCCATCGCACTTAAGCACCAAGTCTTCTACGTCCTTATATGCCGTTAGCCAGAAGAAGCCATGTCAAAAAGCTTTAGCCACCAGAGACTTTGAACCGGCGTGATGACCACAATCGCCAGCGTGAATCTCGTTCAAGATTTCCTTACCTTCTTCAGGTGAAACACAACGTTGAAAAATGCAGATAACGCTGCACTTATGCAGCTCACCATTGATGATTGTCATAGACTTAGATCGCGTGATGATCTGTATTGCCAAGGTCTCATCCTCAGGTAACTTGCCGTGAGTCAAGTACACTTGGTAAGGCAGCGTCCAGTCAGGGATAACATGCAGAGCAGCCACCAGCTGCCCTTCCGGGTCAGGTATAGCCAAGTCTTCCTTTGAAGGTAGCTTGACTAACGGGTGATGTAACATGTCCAAGAAAACGTTAGGTGGCACTGGCTTTTGCTGGGAGCCCAGCCTTGGTAATGTGTCAGTCGCCTCGTTTCTGCTATGATCAATATGATCCACCTAATAAACCTTGAAGTGACCAGCAATGATATCTACCTGCCTGATGATTGATGGGGTTATTACCCCTGGGTTGGCCAAAGCAATGGGGTCTTACCCCTTTCGCTTCGAAGAATAACTACGTGGCCGGCTGGAGGACGTCCGGCACAAGCCGGTGCTGGCTGGCGCCCTGGGCGGTTGATCGAGGAGCCGGCTGGACCTTCGGTCGACTGGGCGTGGCCGGCTGCCTCTGGGCCGGCTCTTCCGTAGACCTTGGGACAGACATGCGACGTCCCGTCCTTCTGCACGCGAGAACGAAAACGTGATGCAACCGGCACAACGGGCGGCCCTGTGGCTACAGTGGCCGCTGATGCACCGCAGCGCGTGGCTACAGTCCAACCGTCCCGGGCACTGACCTCGGCGAGTGCGACCGGGCATGGGAACAGTGCCGACACACCCTCGCCACTCGATTAGTTACCTCGGCATGGCTACAACACGGCCGGCCGTACCGGAGACTTCGACCGGCTGGTGCTAGGCGATGCCCCCCGGGCGGCCCATGCCGTGGCAGGTGGGCAAGGGCCAATCGCAGAGCCGGCTGGCGGGCCTCGATGGGAGATGGGACCGCTCGGCCGGCAGACCCCACCAACGACGAGACCGGACGAATGAAAGGACCCTGTGGCCAGCCGGAGAGAATGCCAGCGGGTCCCCCCACCTTTGTACGTAGAACATAGTATAAGAGCCGGGGGGTTGGCCTATAAACCCCCCGAGCCCCCCATGCAACGGGGACGGACGATCACCTTCACACACTCATACACGACCCCTTCTAGCAGAGGTGGAAGAGGAGCCGACCGCCCCTTCTTCCCCCTCTAGACACAACTCCAGGAGCACCATTGTATCTATACCCATCCATCCAACTAAACCAAGTAGGATTAGGGGTATTACCTCCTCCGGAGGGCCCTGAACCTGGGTACATTGTGTCTCATCACCGCTTGTGCCCAATCTCGCACCCGGCGCCCGTCGGCGTCCTTCGGCCCCAACCACATAAGATAAGCCACCCTATGGCATCTTTCGTGAGAAAACAACGATAGTTCGCGCCCATCGTGGGGCCGTACGCGGCGCCAGCCGGATTCATGCTCCGGGCGGGACCCCTCGCCATTCGCCACCATTGCCGCTCGTCCAGGCAAAACCATGGGGGCCTCATGGGGCTTGCTCCAGCATGTCCTACAGGCAACTCCGACAGCCTCATGACCGACATCGATGCGCTCACCGAGTGCTTCGGCAGGCTCAGCCTCCCCGAGACTCCGGCCGCTGACGAGTACCCCGCGCAAGTGCTCGTCTGCGCCGGTCCGCCCATGGCCGTGGGTGCACTCGCTGTGACTTAGTCCAGTGGCTCTCACAGTCATGTGGGAGTAATGGCCATCACTTCCTCCACCGCTTCCGGATGGGTGCGGGTCGCGGCTAGCGCTGTCGCTGCCCACGTTGGCACGTCGGACCCACTCGGCGCGGCCCTCCAGGGCTTGAGCACTCAGATCGCCCCCACAGCGAACCCCGACATCGCCGCAGCCGAGCTCGAGGCGGCTCGTCGCATCCTATTCGAGGACGCCACCACCCTCGCGGCCACGCGGCGCCGCATGGAGGCGACACAGCAGGAGTATGCTTCCGCCTACGGACTCACCCCGGCTGGCACCGAGCCTAGCCGGCGTGGGGCTGTACGCGACCGCGGTCGCGTGGTCACCGAAATCCTCGGCGGCAAGATGCCCGTCTATGACACCCCTACAGCCAACCTGCGGGCTCTCAAGGTGGCCTACGAGGAATTGGCCACCTTGGAGGGCGAAGAGCGTGCCGCCCATGAGCACCAGATCAAGGAGCTCATCGATGCTTCTGATGCGTAGCAGCATCTTCTCGCGACGGGAGGCGCTGCCACTAAAGGACCCTGGCCCGAGTGCGAGGGCACGGGAACTGCCGGCCGCCAGGCGGCCCAGTACTCCTGCTCCCCTCGCGTTTCTGGTCGCCGAGCCGGAGTAAACAACCCCCGGCCCTCTCAGACGCCGAGGAGTGAGCAGCTGGCTATCAGCAGCCGGTGCACCAATGATCCGCCTCGAAGTGACCGCCACCACGAAGCACCGGCATCCAGCAGCCGGCACAGCCGTGGGCACATGATGCCCCCGCGACGCGACTCGGGGCAGTCGGTGCCACCCACCGTCAGTCCCGAGCTCTCGGCTCGGCTCGGACCACGCGTCCCCCGCAGTGAGAACGACGCCCGCAACCGCCTCGACAGGCTCACGCAATCTGCCCTCCTCAAGGAGGAGGGCTCGATTGGTCTGGCTTGCTTCGGCCCCCAGATCCGCACCGAGCCGGTTCCAACCGGCGTCACGCTCCCTATGGACACCCCAAAATACAACAGGGCCGCCAAGCCCGAAGACTGCCTGATCGACTACACAACCGCAGTCGGCATCGCCCGGGGGAATAAGCACGTAGCAGTTCGCTACGCCCCCCCTCATGTTGATCGGCTCAGCCCGTACCTGGCTCAATAGCCTGGCGGCCGGCAACATCAACACCTGGACGGACTTCGAGAGGGCCTTTGTCCGCAACTTCACCGGCACCTACAAGCAACCCGGCCGTCCCCGTGAACTCGCCATGTGCATTCAGGGGCCGGACAAATCCCTCCGCGACTACCTCACTCGGTGGACCGAGATCCGCAATTCCCGCGAGGGGGTGCACGAGGTGCAAGCCGTGCAATACTTCATCGAGGGCTGCCGGGATGGCACCCCTCTCAAACATAAGCTTCTGTGCTACGAGCCGGCCATGCTTGCCGAGCTCATGACTAAGGTGGACAAGTACGCCACGGCCGATTCGGCCATCCTGGTCAAGACGACCCCACCTGCCAAAGCGATGACGACACCGGCGTGTCCGGGCCGGCTGCCGATAACCAATAGCCGCAAAACAACAAACGCAAGAACGACCTGTCGGATCCCCGCTACGGGAGCTGGCAGGTCAACACCATCGAAGAGCAAGAGCCGGTTGCCCAGCCTTCTGGCCAGCGCCAACGTACGGGCAAGGCTACCTGGCAGCTGAAGCTCACCTTCGAGCAAATGCTTGATCTTCCTTGCAAGAACCACTCAGGGGCCAATCCCTCTACGCACACGCTTAGGCAGTGTAGCTTCTCATAGCGAATGGCCTAGGGTACGGCCTTCCGGCTCCTCCCATGTCGCCAGCCCGCGCGCCGGCCCAGGCCCAAGCCGCCGCCCTGGCGCCGTCTCCGGCTCCGGCCAAGAACGACGATCGTCTTATCAACCAGTTTCCCAGCCAGGACGGCTGCTACGTCATCTTCACTAGTGAAGAGATGGGCAAACACGCTCAGCACCGGCTCCGCCGTGAGGTGAATGCCACCATGCCGGCAACTCCCCAGTTCATGCACTGGTCGGAGAAGCTGGTCACTTAGAGCCAGGCCGATCACCCTGCCGTGATGCCGAATCCCGACAGCTACGCTTTGGCCCTCCACCCCACCATCGCCACCAAGGAGCGAACTTGCCGCTTCTCTCGAGTGCTGATAGATGGTGGCAGCAGCATCAACATCCTCTACCTCGACACGATGCACAAGCTGGGGCTGAAAATAGAAGACCTGCAAGCGAGCCGGACGCTCTTCCACGGCATCGTGCCTGGGAATTCCTGCTCCCCTGTCGGCAAGATCACGCTCGACGTCCTCTTCGGTGGACCTGGCCACTTCTGCCGTGAGTCGGTGCTATTCGAGGTCGTGGACCTCGCGAGCCCCTACCATGCACTGTTAGGCCGGCCGGCCCGCGTGAGCTTCATGGCGGTCCCCCATTACACCTAACTCAAGCTCAAGATGTCGTGCCGCAAGGGAATCATCACCATCATGGGTGACTACAAAATGTCGCTCGAGTGCGCTCGAGACGGCACCCGGCTGGCTGAGGCCCTGTAAATCGCCGAGGAGAAATGGCAGCTCGACCGACTCGTGGCCCTTGCTGCCAGCTAGCCGGCCGTGCCGGATCCTCCCTCGCAATCCGTTGGCGAGGCCTCCTTCCAACCGTCCAAGGACACTAAGCAAATTCCGCTCGACCCGGCCAACCCGGCTCAATGCATCACCATCGGCTCCCGCCTCAACAGGAAATAGGAAGGCAAGCTCGTCGACTTCCTCCGTGAGAATCGGGACATCTTCGCATGGTCCCCCAAGGACATGCCAGGTGTTCCGAGGAAGTTCGCGGAGCACAAACTACACGTCCGGTCGGACGTCAAGCCGGTCAAGCAACCCCTGCGCCGCTTCTCCGAGGAGAAGCGCCGTACTATAGGCGAAGAGATCGCTCGGCTGCTCGCAACCAGGTTCATCATGGAAGTATTCCACCCGGACTGGCTTGCCAACCCAGTCCTGGTGCTAAAGAATAACAAGACTTGGCGCATGTGCCTCGACTACACTAGCCTGAACAAGGCGTGTCCCTAGGACCCGTTCACTCCGCCACGGATCGATCAAGTAATTGACTCCACGACCGGCTGTGACTTGCTGTCCTTCCTGGACGCCTACTCTGGCTACCACCAGATTAAGCTAGACCCGAAAGACCAGCTCAAGACCTCCTTCATCACGCCCTTTGGGGCCTACTGCTACATCACCATGTCCTTCGGCCTGAAGAACGCAGGCGCCACCTTCCAACGATGCATGCAGAAATGCCTCCTACCTTAGATAGGCAGGAATGTCCACGTCTACGTCGATGACATCATCGTCAAAACCAAGAAGCATTTCAGCCTCCTCGACAACCTCCGGGAGACCTTCGCGAACTTGTGCGAGTACAAGATCAAGCTCAACCCAGAGAAATGTGTCTTCGGCGTTCCCGCCGGTCAACTCTTGGGTTTCTTCGTGTCCACTCGCGGCATCGAAGCCAACCCTGAGAAGATCAGCGTGATCGAGCCCATGCCAAAGCCGACCCAGCTCCATGACGTCCAGAAGTTCACTGACTGCCTCGCCTCACTCGGCCAGTTCATCAGCCGGCTGGGGGAGAAGGCCCTGCCCCTCTACGGGCTCCTCCGCAAGATGGCTCTGATCGAGCCGGCCCACACCAAGAAACTGGGCATGTTCGATTGGCCTGACTAGGAGGACGAGGCCTTCCGCGGCCTCAAGAAGGCGCTCACCCGCGCGTCTATCATGGCCACGCCAGAAGGAACCGCTTCTCGCCTACATCGCGGCGACCACCTGCCTCATCAGTGTCGTCCTGGTGGTCGAGTGGTCGGAGGAGGGCAAGTCCCTGCCGGTCCAACGGCCCATCTACTACCTCAGCGAGTTCCTCTCCGCGTCCAAGCAAAACTACCCCCACTACCAAAAGATGTGTTATGGCATATACTTCGCCACCAAGAAGGTCAAACAGTACTGCTAGGAGCATACCATTAGCGTGATGAGCACAGCCCCGCTCAGCGAGATCATGAGCGGCTGGGACTCCACCGGCCGGATCGCTAAATGGGTCATCACCCTCGCCGATCATGAGATCCAGTATGAGCCAAGAACCGCCATCAAGTCACAGGTGTTGGCTGGCTTCCTCGTCGACTGGGCGGAGACGGAGTTCGTGCCGCCTCCCCCAGACTCCACGCATTGGCGCATGCACTTCGACGACTCAAAAATGAGGACCGTCCTAGGTGCCCTTCTCGAAGGGAGACGAGCTCAAATACGCCCTCCAAATCCACTTCGCAGCCTCCAACAACGTGGCCGAGTACGTGGCCATCGTCCAAGGCCTCCGGCTCGCCAAGGAGATCGACATCAGGCGCATTCTATGCTACGGTGACTCCGACCTCGTGGTGCAGCAAGTCTCTGGTGAATGGGACGCCAGGGACGCCAACATGGCCAGCTACCGCTTCCTTGTACAACAGCTCACCGTCTCCTTCGAGGGCTGTGAGTTTCATCACATCCCACGAGTGGACAACGAGGCGGTCGATGCGCTATCAAAGCTCGGCTCCACCCGACAGGCCATCCCAGCGGATGTCTCCCTCGAGCGGCTGATCAAGCCTTCCTTAGAGTCAATCTTCATGCCGGCGGGCATCGCCGGCCCATCGACGGCCCGGGTCGCCTCTCCGGCACCTTCACCACCGGCTCCCGAAGCATCGGCTACCGAGCCGGCTCCGATCAAGCCGGCGGCGTCCAAGGCGGCCGGCCCCGACGGCACAGCCGTCATGATGATCATCGACCAGCCGGCCCCGGGGGCTGATCAACCAGTCCCGGGGGCTCCCGGGCCGGTCCCGGGGGCTGGCGAGCCAGTCCCGAGGGCTGATCAACCAGTTCCGGGGGCTCCCGAGCCGTCCCTCGTCTCGCCCCCCTCGTGGGACCAACCTATCCCGGCGTTCCTCCTACGAGGCGAGCTCCCTCCGGACGAGGCCTTGGCTAGGTAATTCCAATGCCGGGCCTCGGCATACAGTATCAGTAACAACGAGCTCGTTCGTCGCAGCACTACCGGCGTCTTTCAGCGATGTGTCGAGCCGCAAAAGGGCCTGGAAATCCTCCTCGACATCCACCAGGGAAAGTGCGGGCATCATGCCGCCTCCAGGACCCTGTTGGCCAAGGCCTTTTGGCATGGTTTTTTCTGGCCCATGACCCTCGAGGCGGCAAAGAAATTGCTCGACGAGTCTGAGGGATGCCAACGTTTCAGCACGCAGAGCCACTTGTCGGCGTCGGCCCTCCATACCATCCCCCTCTCATGGCCATTAGCCGTCTGGGGGCTGGACATGGTGGGTCCCTTCAAAACCGCTGGACGTGGAATGACGCACTTACTGGTGGGTGTCGACAAATTCACCAAGTGGATCGGGGCGTGACCAATCAAGAAGCTGGACGGCCCTACGGCCATCCGGTTCATCAACGACATCACGGTGCGCTACGACGTTCACCACAGCATCATCACCGACAACAGCATGAACTTCGCCAAGGGCGCACTCGCGCGTTTCTGCTCCAAGCAAGGGATCCGGCTCGATCTGGCCTCCGTCACTCATCCGCAGTCAAACGACCAGGTCGAGAGGGCAAATGGTCTTATCTTGTCCGGCATCAAGCCCCGGCTCGTGAGGCCGCTGGTAAGGTTGGCCGGCTGCTGGATCAACGAGCTGTCGGCCGTCCTTTGGAGTCTTAGGACCACCCCAAACCATTCGACCGACTACACACCTTTCTTCCTTGTGTACGGGTCCGAGGCGATCATCCCCACTGACATCGAGTTCGACTCGCCTCGGGTCGCCCTATACATGGAGAAGGACGCAAAAGAAGCAAGAGAAGACGGCATCGACCTACTCGAGGAAGCTCACACACTGGCCTTGAGTCGGACGGCAATCTACCAGCAGAAGCTCCGACACTACCACAACAAGCGGATCCGGCCACTCTCATTTCGCGAAGGGGACCAGGTCCTCAGGCGGATCCAACGAACAGCCGGACAACACAAGTTGTCCTCCCCATGAGAGGGCCCATTCATCATCAGCAAGGCACTGCACAACAACACATACTATCTTATAGATGCCCAGAAGCCGTAGAAGCACAAGAGAGATGCCTTCGGAGAGGAGACGGAGCGCCGATGGAACGCGACTCTCCTGCGCCCGTTTTACTGCTGAAGAAACCAGTGTATGTATGTACCCTCACCCTTTTGGGCTTATGAATGCAATGGGCGTCCCAAGCCGGCTCTTGGGGCACGCCCCATTTCGTTTCCTTCAAAAGTGTTCCTCACTCACCAGCTCCTCGACCCGAGGGCTGGCTGGCTGGACTTAGAGCGCTTCTCCCTGAAGTTGGCTAAGTAATGTGAGCCAGCCAAACCTCACCACCCCTACCAGCTACAGAACCAGCTCCCGGCTGTCCGGCTGACGAGGCGTCGAGGCGGCAAAGTTTGGCTCACACGAAAGGTCAAAACAAAGGGACACCTTGGCTAGGCCTAGTCGGACCATCGCCACGTCTCTACCACTCTACTTATCTCGAAAAGCCCTCGTGATTCCTAAGTTTTGAGCCGGCTCCCTTGAGGCGGACACCCCGACCCAGCTACAGACCGGCTCCCGGCTGTTGGCCTGGCAGGGCCGAAACCAAAGGGGAAAAGGA
The DNA here is from genome assembly GCA_022496015.1 of Hordeum marinum. Taxonomy (NCBI): domain Eukaryota; kingdom Viridiplantae; phylum Streptophyta; class Magnoliopsida; order Poales; family Poaceae; genus Hordeum; species Hordeum marinum. The sequence goes on from CM039676.1 coordinate 449,485,145, forward strand.
GAAGAACCAGAAAGAGTCGATCGGGCAAAGAAGGATAAGGATGAGGCGGCATGAGTAACAAGGCAAACTATTCATGGCATAAATATTAAGGCAAAAGCGGCCCACGGCCAGCATTAGCTCATTACATAAATACACCAAGTGGGTGGATTCAAGCTTAACATGCAGGGAGAAAAAAATAGAAAGATAAAAAAATGCCCCGGGGCTCAGGCCGCCGACGCGTTGCCAGCGGGCATGCCCCCAGCCGGCGCGTCGCTAAGCGGCCCGGCTCTTGCCACGGAGGTGGTCGTGGCCTTCGGTTCGACCTCCTTGGCCATCGAGGTGGGCTCCTCGGTCTCGGCCGTCTCGCCGCTCGAGTCGGTGCTCTCGTTGGCAACTTCATCATCTGCGGGCCTTGGGGGATGCCGAAGGAGTCCTCGGGCAGTGGCTTGCCATCCTCGCCAAGGGCCGGCAGGAATTCGTTCGCGTCGACATACGACGCGAGCTCGTTGGCCCGATGAACAAGGGCCGGCTTGTGGGCCTCCCGCTCTATGGCCGGCACATCCCGCATGGTCACCAGCCGGCCCAGATCCACGCCGCGGTACCACGACATGACGAACCGGAGCGCCATCTGCGCCCCGGCTCGGGCAGGCGACGCCTTCCAGGCTTCGAGGAGGGGGACGACATGCTCCAGCCACTGCGCCACACGATGCGTCGGAGCTCCCCCGCGGCTCGGCCACAGCGCGACGATGACCTCTTTGCCGGCGGTCTTGAGCCGCTCCACGCTCCGCTCAAGATGGGTCATCCACATCTCGATGGCGAGCCCGATCTCATCCACGTCCCACGCGGCATTCTCCTCGATGGAGTGACTGCACTCCTGATGGTACTCCTGGTTCTCCTCAATGGTGCGCGCAGCGCGGTGCTGAATTTCTGGGAAGCGCCCTGGAAGAAAGAAGAAGAGAAGGAAAGAAAAGCAAGTTGAAACATAAGCAATGTCAAAGGGAAAAGCAACTGGCTGGGGAAGAGAAAAACCGGCACTTGCCTTCAATCGTGTCGTCCACTTCGAGGGCGAAGTTAAGCGCCGCCTTACGCTCCGACTCTCGAGCTGCCTCCGAGGTGGCGAGGGAACCCTTGACCTCCTCGAGCGTTCTCTCGAGGCGGGTCATCGCGCCTTGAAGGGCGGCGGTCCTATGGGCGGCATCAACCGCCTCCTTGATGGCCGCCTCCCGGGGTGCCATCTCCTTCGCCGCCTCGGCCTTGAGCTGGTCTCAGACCGCCTCCCCATCAACCAGCACTGCAGCCAGCCGGTCCGTCTCCTGCATGGCCGCCTGGACGTCTCGCGCCAGCTGTTCCCACTCGGAGACAAGTCCGGTCTTCTCCTCCCGAAGGGTGGCCAGCTCACCTACAAGACACAACCGGCATCAACCGGCTGTCGGGGGCTATGTGCCCCCCCTGCGAAGTGCAACCAACCTTGCATGTGTGCCAGCTCCTCCTCCAGGCGGTGAAAGCCGTATTTGCCACGGTCGTGGATGGCGACCGTGTGGAAGCCCAAGTGCTGTCCCTACCTTTTATGGCATGTAATCTATTGTATGAACCTTGTGTCATGAGTTATGCAATGATTTTGCATCTTGTCATACCATGCCTTGTTTTCCATTCATGCATCATGCATCATAGCATTCATCATGCAATGCTTGTTTTTCTTGTGTCCTTGTTTGGTGTGGTGTGTTGTGAGTGTGACTTGTGTTGTGATGTGGTAGGATCATGGGTACTAACCTCCTTCTCTTCCCTATCTTTGGCTTTTCAAAAAAAAAACCAACCTAATGCCCTTTAGTCCCATGGTATTTTTATAAACAGAATTAACTTGCTTTAAATTGCTTTAAAATGTTCAAGAGGTAGCCCTATATATATTATTAATTTAGAGGTTGGTTCTTTGAATGTTTGGGGTTTGTATGCTTTTGTGTTTTAAATAACAGGAGCTGTTATTTTCTTTAAAGGTATTAAAAATTACTTGTCCAAAATCTTCTTAATATTTTTATTAAACAGTGCATATTATTTTCTTTACAAAAGTATTTTTGTTTGTACCAAAAATCCTTTATAATTTTCCCTGGGAGTTTTCTTGTGTTGCTGTGTTTTGAAAAGGTTTAAAAACATATCTGTTATTTATTTTCGAGAGAGAGAGCCAGGTGGGCCTTGCCTCTCCCGCGGCCCAGCCCGCTCCAAGAGACGGTCACTTGCCCCGTCCTCCTTCTCCGTCGTTCCCCTTTTCTGTCGCCGTTGCCGTCAACCCGTGGGTACATAGCCCCCACCTCGGCGTGCGTGCCCCCTCGACTAGGTTTCCTCTACTCCTCGCCGCTGCCGTAGCTCCCATCTCCCTCTCAATTCCTCTCCCTCCTCTCTACTTCTCCCTTGTTAGGTAAGTTTCAGAGAGTTTAGAGAGAGCAGCAGAGTAGTCACCGGTGACCAGCTCGTCGTCTCCATCGGTCTCGCCGTCGATCATGGCGTCCAGGAGCTCGGGGTTCGTCCCCGCGTTCGATCCCCGCTGCTAGGAGCCCCGGAGAGGCTCTGCAGCGCTGGCTCCGTCGTCGTCTTCGCCGGAGGGTTCCGCTCCGCCGTCTTCTTCCCCTGCTTTGACTCCGGCGTGCGTCTTTGACCCCTCTGTCATCTTCTTCCCCTTCTTAGATGCCGGAGCTGTTATTTTCTTTAAAGGTATTAAAAATTACTTGTCCAAAATCTTCTTAATATTTTTCTTAAATAGTGCATATTGTTTTCTTTACAAAGGAATTTTTGTTTGCACCAAAAATCCTTTATAATTTTCCCTGGGGGTTTCTTGTGTTGCTATGTTTTGAAAACATTTAAAACCATCTCTATTATTTGTTTTCGAGAGAGAGAGCCAGGTGGGCCTTGCCTCTCCCGCGGCCCAGCCCGCTCAAAGAGACGGCCACCTGCCGCGTCCTCCTTCTCTGTCAGTGAGTGCAGAGAGAGAGCCGCTCTGCCGTTCCCCTTTTCCGTCATCGTCGTCGTCAGCCCGTGTGTATATAGCCCCCCCTCGGCGTGCGTGCCCCCTCGGCTAGGTTTCCTCTCCTCCCCGTCGTCGCCGCAGCTCCCATCTCCCTCTCAATTCTCTCCCTCCTCTCTTGTTCTCCCCTGCCAAGTAAGTTTCAAAGAGTTCAGAGAGAGGAGCAGAGTAGTCGCTGGCGACCAGCTCGTCGTCTCTGTCGGCGTCATCATCGATCATGGCGTCCAGGAGCTCGGGGTTCGTCCCCGCGTTCGATCGCCGCATCTAGGAGCCCCGGAGAGGCTCTGTAGCGACGGCTCCGTCGTCGTCTTTTCGGTGGGTTCTGCTCCGCCGTCTTTTTCCCCTGCTTCGACTCCGACATGCGTCTTCGACCCCTCCGTCGTCTCCTTCTCATCCGGCTCATCGTCACCTTCCCCAAGGTGAGCAACCGGTCCCTACAGCCGCCTCCTTCCCCGCGTAGCTCGTCGGGTAGTGGCCGCCGTGTTCGTCCCCGCCGGTCGCAAGGAGGGTGCTTGAAGCTCGCTTCCTTCCTCCTCATTGCAAGGTGAGCAGGGGAATGGATTCCCGGTGGTTCCTTCTCGCGTGAGAGCCCTTTTGCATCGCCAGGATCTGCCGTAGTCGCCGGAATTGTGCTCGCCGTTGCTCTGTCGCCGTAGCTGTTCGGGTTTTCAGTTTTGTTAGATTCGTAGCGCGTGTGTATATGAGAGGCAGTGCCCCTCTTCTGTTAACGATCGCGTGCGTAGCAGAGTGGTTGGCACTAGGGGAGATGACCATGAGGTCATTGGTTCGAGCTCGAGCCACCCCATTTTTGTTTTGTTTTCTTTGTTTTGATGTTCTTTTGTTTTTTCCCTCTTGCTATATGTGTGTGTGTAGATTATAAAACAGCATGTGGTTTTTAATTTTGCTTGCCTGTCATGTATGTATGTGTGGGTGTGGTGTGTATATGCGTGTGAGCTTCATGCATACACACATCGATTTGTGTATGTGTGTGGCTAAGAAATATTTGGATGTGTGTGTGCATATGTGTGTGGGTGAACACCCACACACACATGAGCATGTGTGTAGTGAGTGTATGTGCCTAGTGCACTTGTGCATGTGAGAGGTGTATGTGCCATATGTTTATGGATATGGTGCTTGTGTGTGTGTGTGGTTGACACCCCCTCCTCATGGGTGGTATGCTCTTGAGTGAGCCTATGCTCATATGGCCTTAGGTATATGGAGTATGAGTGTGTAGGCCTTTGTAGTGTGAGTGTGTAGGGTGTATGTGTGTAGGGGACTAGTGGGTTTCCCCCACTTGACATACACTTTGTTGCTGATGATTGTTAGTAGGTTTTATTAAAATTTGCCATGTTATATAAGTTTAAAAATCTGGTTAGGATCATATTTACTCATGTTCATTTAGAGTAAGTTTTAACTTATAAGAGTAGGTAGTAGTTTTGCTAGTTTAGTTGTGCCATGATGCTTCACATGAACATATGAGTATGACACATGTTTTTGGGGTAGAAAGAGCCAATGAATCCATTGGTGCTTTCAGATTTCACTTTTGAGAAGGTTTATAAAACTGTCATTTTCAGCTGTGATGCTACTTTGTCATTTTTGCATGATTTAATCCATGCTTGCGTTGGGGCATGTGCCAACATGGAAGTGCTAGTGTTTTATATCTATTATGCCATGGTATTTTTGTTTAACATGAGAATCAACCACATAAGTGGGAAACATGCTGCAAAGTAGCTAACTTAATGTTTCTGTTTTCACCACGCTAAATATTTGTAAGTCTGAGAGTCTGCTGTTCTTTTTTATGCCATGTAGAGTGGTTGACATCTTGTGATGTGTTGAGAATTAGCTCATGCTCAGTGCTAGTATTTTGGAGTAGATGTTGTCTACTACCATCCTATTAATTTTCATGCCAAGAGGTTGTATCTAGCACCTTTAACTTATGCTGTCAATATGCTACTAGATTAACTCAGATTCCAGAAAACTGTTATTTTCACCAAGTCCCAGAAAACTGTTTCATCATGTCAACTTGATAGCTTCATGCTTATTATTGTGTGCCTTCTTATCAGATTGTGTAGTTTCATAAGTTGATGTATGTGTTATGTAGTTTATGTAAATATCTTGTTTGTGGCTGTAGGGTTTCTGTAGCTCAAGTTGTGGGCTGTGTAAGTTGCTATGTTGCAGTTTTGTGGCAGGTTGCTTGTTTTAAGGTTTTGTGTCTGTGGGAGCTATACTCCATGTAATTGATTGATCTTTGAGTCTATTGTGGTTGTTTTTTCATTGCCTAACCAGTGGTTACCTTGGAATGCAAAGAATTAGCCAATGACTTTGTTGTCTTGTGTTTTGCCTTCGTACCTTGTCGTGAGCGTATCGTGAGAACCGTAACTCCATTGCTTACGTTCTTTAAATGCATTTCTATCGATTTTGCAAAATGCATCCATATTTGTCATGTTCATGCATGTTTAAATAACTTAACATCAGGTTCTGTCCAGGTTCATTAATAAACAAACTCTGCATGGGAAACATGACTAGTTTTGGATTGCCATGTTAACTTCTTATAAATGAATTATCCATCATATTGGTTGTGCATTGCACCTTGGTTGGATGTTTATTGTTGCTGTTTCTGACGTGAGTGTTGATACTGAGTACGAGGACCCAGGAGAGTACCACTACGAGGATCCCGCTACTTGTTTCGCTGAAGAACCAACATGCAAGATGATCGTACCCTGATCCCGACACTATTTTTGCGTGCTAGTTTTCTCGCTCTTATCGTTACACTTGCGCTACCTACCACTTGAATGTCAGCCTCCTAATTGCCATGATAGCCTCTAACCTCCGCATCCTAGCAAACCTTTGATTGGCTAAGTTAGCGTTGCTCAACCCCTCTTATAGCGTTCTTAGTTGCAGGTGCAGGTTGTTCCATGTGATAACACGGATTTGGCATATCACAATATTATCTGCTATTAATTTAATGCACATATATATCTTGGTATTGGTGGAAGGCTTGGGCTTTTGCTAGGTGTCTTGTTCCACTGTTACCGCCATAGTTCTTGTTACCGGTGTTATGTTTTCCATATTTTGCGCTCCTAACATGCTCGGGGTTGTTATGGGGACCCCCTTGTTTATTCGGTGGAGATTAAAACTTGTCTGGCAAGACCCAACATTGGTACTACATTTGCTTAATAACTTAATAAAATTTGAATAGGGCTTTGCAAACCCCGGGCCAGTGCTCCTCATGAGTGTTGGTCCAAACTAGAGCACTGTGCGGGGCCAGCCCAGGGCAACTTGGGAGATTTCTATCAGGCCACCATCCACTAGCTTATCCGTCGTGTCCTGAGAACGAGATATGCGGCTCTTATCGGGTTCGTCGACACGTTCGATGGTCTTGCTGGATTTGTTGTACCTGTATCGAGTGTCTTGCATGTGGACTCTGACTTTCTTTGTGTTTTGTTGAGGTGTTGGAATTCCTTTGGAATTACCTATGATGAACACGAGTTCCGTGGTCAAGGCTATTCCCACGGAGTGTGGTTAATTTGTCATGGACTAGTTGGAGCACCCCTGTAGGGTTAAATCTTTTCGAGAAGCCGTGCCCGCGGTTATGTGGCAACTTGGATATTTGTTTAACACCCGGTTATAGTAAACTTGAAGTAAACTCTAATTAAAATACACCAACCGTGTGAGTAACCGTGATCGTCTCTGCTCGTGAACATGATCTGAGAGAGAACACAGTGGGGTTATGATTGACGTAGGCAAGTGTTTAGGATCTCATAGAGGTCATACTAGATTCGATCGATCATCGTAGGCCACTGATAATTATTTTCATGTTACGTAAGTTTAGCCACCATATATGCTTAGTGCTGCTGCAAACTAAACACAGACCCCATCCCAACCTTTAAGCTTGAATAGTCTCGGTACCCGGGCACTTGAATGCTGAGTCCTTGTGGCTCACAGATTACTACAACCTTCCAGGTACAGATGAGTTCGTGCCGGATGATCTTACCCAGCTCTAGTGGGAATATGATGAGGAATGAGGCAGGATGTACGTGACTTACCCGGATGAGTAGAGGACCATGGTCGTGATCTTCGGGATAGCGAGATAGTATCATTTGCATCTATTTTATCGTTTGATTTCGTCCATAGTCGGACCCTGTCTTAATCTTGATGATTTGAACTATGTGTGGAATTGTAATTTAGTGTGTGGCGAGTGTAAGCCGACTTGTATACTCTTCTCTTCTGTAATGTATGAGGCAATGATTCTATACTTGCGAACGGCAAGATGCGCCTCTATCCCTTGTGAGGCCCTCGTGCCTTGAAATGGATAGGTGCGCATCTTGGGCGTGACAACTTGATATCAGAGCCATACGACCATAGGACCCTTTGCTTGATCGAACTTGGCCGAGTCGAGTCTAGTAAAATTATTTCCAGTCTAGTTATATCAGAGAGTAGGATTCTTTTTACTCCTCTTCTATGCTCTAGTGAGGTATTCGACTTAGGAATTTTGATTCTACTCCTCTTCTCGCTCAAAAAAATTTTTAGGATCACGCGGTTATTTTGGAGTCTATATGATACCGATGTGACAGGGTTCTGTCTTGGTGCTTCCTATCTGACTTGATTTCTTTCGGGGAGTCGAGCTCTAGGGAATGTTGGCACATCGTTATCATTCAGCTTCCTTGATATCTCAGGACGGAGAGTGTTCGAAATTACTTGAATACTTATCGTGGTGAGATAAGGTCGGAGTCACCTAGTATACTGGGGAGGCGTCCGGGGTACCACCATGGTTTAGTATTGTTGTGAGTTCGAGAATTCGAGTGAGACGAAGTTGCGAGAGCCTCTGGTTATGTGTTGAAGGATGGATACATTTGGGGTGTAGGATTGTTAGTTGTGTGAGATATTTCCTCCTTGTATCCCCCACACCGGATTGCATAACCAGAAAGTTTTCCGAAGTTCATAGGTGGGAAGTCTTGTAGTTATCTAGGATCATCTTCTTCAGATGTATGTGGGCATGTACATTTGTTCCGAGCGCTTAGCTCAATACTTTTGTGTTATTGCAAGTGGCTTCTTATATCTGATGATGTTACCATTAACCGAAGAAGCATTCTTACTAATTTTTCAGTAGGAAGGCTGTGTTGTTATTTGTTCAATATCTTTCAAACAGTTGATTCAGCTTTTGAATTCGTCTTTCAATGAGGTGTTGATGCGTTTTTTCCATCTTCAGGATGGCTCCACCAACTCGCAACAATCTGGGTCGTGGTGAGGAGCAGACTGATCTTCCACCCCCACCCCCACCGCCGCCACCTCCGCCTCCTCCTCTAGAAGCTTGGCAAGCTGTGATGGACGCAACCAATGCGAACACTCAGATGTTGCTTAGGTTGTTGCAAGAAAAGGAGCAGGGTCAGCAAGGATTTCAAGAGAATTTTCAGAATCAGCCTCAGTTTGCGACACTCAATCAGTTCCTTGCCAACCAGCCCAAGTCTTTCACCTGTTGTGAGCAGACTTTTGATGCTGATGATTGGCTTCATGATATGAGTAAGCATTTTGAGTGCAACGATGTCAGGCCAGAGGACTTTGTTAGGTTTGCATCGTTCCAGCTCAAGGGGCAAGCAGCTGATTGGTGGCAGCAGTACAAGGATTCCAGGGGCGATCGTGTTGCTACTTGGGACGATTTACGTCATGACTTCAGGGCTCATTACATTTCGACAAGCTTTGTCGAGGAGATGCATGAGAAGTTTAGGCACCTGAAGCAGGGAAGCAAGTCTGTCTACCAGTACAACGTCGAGTTCCAGAATCTAGCCCGTTATGCTAAGCAAGATGTTCCAGATGACAAGGCTATGATCTATCAGTTCAGGGGTGGTCTCAAGGATGAGCTTCTGCCAGACCTAGTTCTTCAAGAGCCTCGTGAGTTTGATCAGTGCTACAACATGGCTTTGAAGGTCGAGGTAAATCAACTCAAGTAGGAGAACTCAAAGAAGCGTTCAAGGGATTCATATTTGTGTTCTTCCAGCTCTCAGATGGTTCCCAAGCAGCAGAAGTATTGGGTGCCAAATCCTCCTCCATTTCACCCTCCTCAGTAGCAGAAGCAGTTCGATGGTCGTGGTTCTTCCCACCCACCCAACCCAGGATTTCAGTAGAGAACCCACGCGTCCAAGGAAGTTCTTGTTCCTCCTCCAGGCAATGTTCGTCCGATTTCGGAGGTCACTTGTCACAAGTGTGGTAAGAAGGGTCACTATGCAAACAAGTGCAACCAGCGGCGTCTTCCACCTCCTCCGCCTGTCAAGCCTCCAGACAATGCTATGATGAAGCATAATCCCAAGACCGCAAGAGTGAATATGGTGAATGCAGCTGAAGCAGAGCAGTCCAATTATGTGATTATGGGTAATCTCCCAGTTAATTCTATTCCTGCAAGAGTTTTGTTTGATTCTGGAGCATCACATTCATTCATGTCTAGACCTTTTGCTTTGAAGAATGATTTTTATTCCGAGATGTTGAGTAGACCTTTGGGTGTTGTTTCTCCGAGGGTGGCCATGAAAACCACCTCCATTGTTCCGACTGTTTTTATCAAGATGGGCAATTATTCTTTCTTGGCTTCTCCTTATGTTCTCGGTAATTTCAACATTGATCTCATTTTGGGCATGGACTTCCTGGCTATGAATAAGTCTTATATTGATTGTAAAGCAAAATAAGTCAAGTTGACTCTTCCTTCAAAAGATGTGATTATATTCACGGCTCGCGATGACACAATCCGTCTCTTTGTTCTTAATGAGAAGGGTGAAATCTCGGCGATTTCTCAAATTCCGGTGGTTTGTGAGTATGAAGATGTCTTTCCAGAAGAATTGCCAGGAATGCCTCCGCACCGGCCAGTCGAGTTCGTCATTGATCTCGAGCCCGAAACTGAACCGGTCTGCAAGCGCCCGTAAAAACTTGGCCCCGAAGAGCTGAAAGAGTTGAAGAAGCATCTAGATGAGCAAGAACGTCTGGGTCTGATCAGACCAAGTTCTTATCCATGGGGTTGTGGTGTTTTGTTTGTCAAGACGAAAGATGGCACAAATCGTCTTTATGTCGAGTACCGTCCATTGAACAAGAAGACAATCAGAAACAAGTACCCACTTCCGAACATCAATGAGTTGTTTGAACAACTGAAAGGTGCCAAAGTTTTCTTGAAGCTTGATCTTCGCATGGGTTATCATCAGATTCGCATTCGCGAAGAAGACATTCCTAAGACTACTTTCAGGACGAGTTTTGGCTCTTATGAGTACACCGTCATGTCGTTTGGTCTTGCGAATGCTCCTCCAACCTTCTCAAGAATGATGAATTTCATTTTCCCTCCTTTCAAAAATGAATTCGTCTTGGTCTATCTGGATGATATCCTTGTGTTCTCGGAGACAGAATAAGAGCATGCAGAGCATATCCGCCTTGTCCTTCACAAGTTAAGAGAGCATCGATTCTATGCCAAGTTTTCCAAGTGTGAGTTTTGTCTCAATGAAGTGGTGTACCTTGGGCATGTGATCTCTGCTGAGGAAATTAAAGTGCACCCTGAGAAAGTTGAGGCAATCTTGAAGTGGGAACCTCCTCAGAATGTGAAGCAGCTTCAGAGTTTCCTCAGGCTTGCTAGTTATTGCAGAAGATTCGTGGAGAACTTCTCTCAAATTGCTAAGGCTCTGTCCAATCTCCTCTAGAAGAGTGTCAAGTATTTTTGGTCTCCTGATTGTGATGTGGCGTTCAATATGCTCAAGCAGAGACTGACTTCAGCTCCAGTTCTTGTTCCTCCTGAGCAGTCAAAGCCTTTCCAAGTATTCTGTGATGCTTCTCTCCAAGGTCTTGGTGGTGTTCTCATGCAAGACAAGAAGATTGTTACTTATATCTCGCGTCAGTTAAAGCCTGCCGAGAAGAACTACCCCACTCATGATCTTGAGTTGGCGGCAGTTGTGCATGTTCTAATGACTTGGAGACATTTGTTGTTGGGTAGACCAGTTGAGGTGTACACCGATCACAAGAGCTTGGAGTACATTTTCACTCAACCCAATCTTAATCTTCGACAATCTCGTTGGGTGGAAATGCTTGAGGACTTCAATCCAAGCATTGAGTATACTCCTGTGAAAGCAAATGTCATTGCAGACACGCTCAGCCGTAAGGCATACTGCAATAGTCTCATCTTGAAGCCCCTTCAACCCGAGCTTTGTGAAGCCTTCCGCAAGCTCAACCTTCAGATGATTCTGCAAGGATTTCTTGCAAATCTTCAAGTTTCTCCGAATCTGGAAGATCAGGTTCGCCAAGCGTAGCTTCTTGACGCTATGGTGAAGAAAGTGAAGAAAGGTGTGGCCAAGAGCATTCCGAAGTATAAGTGCTTTCGCGTTGATGACAAAGGTACCTTGTTCTTTGAGGACCGTCTTGTGGTTCGAAAAGGTGATCTTAGAAAGGTTATCATGGATGAAGCACACAATTCTCTTCTATCCATTCATCTAGGCAGTTCAATGATGTATCATGATCTCAAGCAAACCTTATGGCAGACTCATATGAAATGTGAAATTGCTCAGTTCGTGAACGAGTGTGATGTTTGTCGCAGAGTGAAGGCGGAGCATCAACGTCCAGCAGGTCTTCTTCAGCCTTTACCTATCCTAGAGTGGAAATTCGATCATGTGGAGATGGATTTCGTCATTGGGTTTCCCAAGTCCAAGAGAGGCAACGATGCCATCTTTGTGGTCATCGACAAGCTGTCAAAAGTTGCTCATTTCCTGCCAGTCAAAAAATCTATCTCGGCAACTCAGCTTGCAGAGTTGTATACGTCAAGGATAGTGTATTTGCATGGTATTCCTTAGCTCATCTCTTCTGACCGTGGAAGTCTCTTTACTTCCAAGTTTTGGGAGTCCTTCCAGACTGCTATGGGTACCAAGATTTGTTTCAACACTGCGTTCCATCCACAGACAAGTGGTCAAGTTGAGAGAGTCAATCAGATCCTTGAAGATACGCTCAAAGCCTGTGTGATTTTGTTCAGCATGAAGTGGGAAGACTGCCTTCCATATGCTGAATTCTCATACAACAATAGCTTTCAAGCTAACTCAGGCAAGGCCCCTTTCGAGATTCTCTACGGCAGAAAGTGTCGTACCCCGCTTAACTGGTCTGAAAATCGGTGAGCGTCAGATTTTGGGCAATGACATGATCACTGAAGTAGAAGAAATGTGTCGTGTCATTCGTGAGAACCTCAAAGCAGCTCAGTCCCGATAGAAGAGTTATTACGAAAACAAACATCGAGATGTTTCCTTTCAAGTGGATGATCTAGTCTATCTCAGAGTCTCTCCCATGAAGGGCATTCAACGGTTTGGAATTAAAGGGAAGCTAGCTCCTCGTTTTGTTAGTACTTTCAAAGTTGTTGGCAAGAGAGGTGGTCTTGCATATCAACTAGAGCTTCCTCCATATTTCGTGAACGTGTACAATGTCTTCCATGTTTCTAAGCTCCGTAAATGCTTCAAGACTCCTGAGCGAACCATTGACCTCCAAGACATCGATCTCCAAGAAGACCTCTCTTATTGTGAGCATTCAGTTGCAATTCTCGAAGAAACTGAGCGTCAGACTCGCAACAAATCTATCAAATTCCTCAAGGTGAAGTGGTCTCATCATTCTGGCAAATAAGCTACTTGGGAACGCGAGGACCTTCTCCGTTTCGAATTTCCGGACTTCTTTCGTTCCTAGATCTCGGGTCAAGATCCTCTTGTAGTATGGGGGAGTTGTGACAACCCAAGTGTTGTCCCTACCTTTTATGGCATGTAATCTATTGTATGAACCTTGTGTCATGAGTTATGCAATGATTTTGCATCTTGTCATACCATGCCTTGTTTTCCATTCATGCATCATGCATCATAGCATTCATCATGCAATGCTTGTTTTTCTTGTGTCCTTGTTTGGTGTGGTCTGTTGTGAGTGTGACTTGTGTTGTGATGTGGTAGGATCATGGGTACTAACCTCCTTCTCTTCCCTCTCTTTGGCTTTTCAAAAAAAAAACCAACCTAATGCCCTTTAGTCCCATGGTATTTTTATAAACAGAATTAACTTGCTTTAAATTGCTTTAAAATGTTCAAGAGGTAGCCCTATATATATTATCAAATTTAGAGGTTGGTTCTTTGAATGTTTGGGGTTTGTATGCTTTTGTGTTTTAAATAACAGGAGCTGTTATTTTCTTTAAAGGTATTAAAAATTACTTGTCCAAAATCTTCTTAATATTTTTATTAAACAGTGCATATTGTTTTCTTTACAAAAGTATTTTTGTTTGTACCAAAAATCCTTTATAATTTTCCCTGGGAGTTTTCTTGTGTTGCTGTGTTTTGAAAAGGTTTAAAAACATATCTGTTATTTATTTTCGAGAGAGAGAGTCAGGTGGGCCTTGCCTCTCCCGCGGCCCAGCCCGCTCCAAGAGACGGTCACTTGCCCCGTCCTCCTTCTCCGTCGTTCCCCTTTTCTGTCGCCGTTGCCGTCAACCCGTGGGTACATAGCCCCCACCTCGGCGTGCGTGCCCCCTCGACTAGGTTTCCTCTACTCCTCGCCGCTGCCGTAGCTCCCATCTCCCTCTCAATTCCTCTCCCTCCTCTCTACTTCTCCCTTGTTAGGTAAGTTTCAGAGAGTTTAGAGAGAGCAGCAGAGTAGTCACCGGTGACCAGCTCGTCGTCTCCATCGGTCTCGCCGTCGATCATGGCGTCCAGGAGCTCGGGGTTCGCCCCCGCGTTCGATCCCCGCTGCTAGGAGCCCCGGAGAGGCTCTGCAGCGCTGGCTCCGTCGTCGTCTTCGCCGGAGGGTTCCGCTCCGCCGTCTTCTTCCCCTGCTTTGACTCCGGCGTGCGTCTTTGACCCCTCTGTCGTCTCCTTCTCATCCGTCTCGTCGTCACCTTCCCCAAGGTGAGAAACCGGTCCCCAGAGCCCCTTCCTTCCCCATGTAGCTCGTCGGGTAGTGGCCGCCGTGTTCGTCGCTGTCGGTCACAAGGCGGGTGCTTGAAGCTCGATTCCTTCCTCCTCATTGCAAGGTGAGCAGGGGAATGGATTCCCGGTGGTTCCTTCTTGCGTGAGAGCCCTTTTGCATCGCCAGGATCTGCCCTAGTCGCCAGAATTGTGCTTGCCGTTGCTCTGTCGCCGCAACTGTTCGGGTTTTCAGTTTCGTCAGATTCGTAGCGCGTGTGTGTATATGAGAGGCAGTGCCCCTCTGTAACATCCCAAAATTTCTTTTGGAATGTTATGAAATATAGCTATGCATCCATCATCATCATTGCTTGAATACATGTATTGTTGAAATGTTTCTTCTGACTTTCAGAAAGCCCTTCCTGTTTTTCCCATGTTGCTTTCACCTATTTGTAAATCTTGGTAAAATGTTCAAAATAAGAGGGGAGTAACATGACACTCCACACCTGGGTCATCTTGGCGATATATTTGAACAATAAGAACCAGGGGGTCTTTTGAAAATAATAATTGCAAAAGGTTTTAAAACCAAATAGGCAATTTTTGAAAATATTTTTTTTTTAAAAGTGTTCAAATGACAGAATAAAAATCTTCAATAAATGGAATTTATTATTATGTTAATTTTGATATATAATAGTCCTATATTTAGAAATGTTTTGAATGCTTTTAAAGACGTTTTACTGCTCTGAATATTAAAAACAGTAACGGAATTGTATTTAACGGGCCGGCCCACGGGCATTTATTTGCGAATTAACTTCGAGCCGGCCGACCGACGCGCAAACGGACGCCTCCCTCTCTCTGACAGCGGACCCCACCCCGATCGACCATTCGCCCCGCGCGGTCGCCTCCTTCCTCCCGCACGCACCCTCGCCGGCAGTTTCTTCCCTCCCCGGATCTCCCTCCTCTCTCCTCCCCCGCACCCCCCGAGCACCCTATAAATAGAGCCCCTCCTCCGCGCTCCATTTCCACCCCGACCCCCTCTCTCCCATCGCCAGACCGTCGCAGGAGAGCTCGCCGGAGTTACTCCGACCACCGAACATCCCATCGCTCGTGCCCGTCGATCCACTCCTCCTCTCGCCCCTCCGACCCCACCATTCGACGCCGGACGTCAACCACAGTCGCCCGGACCCCTTCAACGCCTCCCTCGACCACCGGAGCCCCTCGCCGACGACCTCGCCACCTCGGAACCCGCCGAAGATCCCCTCGCCGGCGACCCCATCCACTGTGAGCAGCCCCACCCGTTCGATCTCGATCTGACGATCCAGATTAGATCGTTTCTAAACCCGAACCGGTATCCTTTTAGGTTCGGTTGACCGCCCGTAACCTCGCTTGCACACCCCTTTAGCCACTCACAAGCTGCCACGTGGCCCCTGGCTGCCCGGTAGTTTTCTGTCTCTTTTTCTGTTTTATTTAAGTTAACAGAACCTTTTCAAATTTGTTTTAGCTATAAATTTTAATCTGTTTAATGTTTTGAGTTGATTCTTTTTGCAATTGCTCACATTTTTCATGTAGTTTCACCCTGTGGTCTTAGATTTTCAAATTGAACTCTAAAATTTGAACTGAATCAAATTTGCTCAAATCATTCAAATCTGAATAACTAGAGTTTAAAAATAGATTTTGATTTGAATCTTTTCGCTACTGCTTGGTATTAGTTAGGACTAGAAGATTGCTTAGTTTGAGGATTTTTTAGGATGATTTGATCAGTGTTTTAGCTATAGACAGATTCTGTCTATTAGTTAGTATAGTTTATATTTACTTAGTTTTAGTTAGTTTAAATTAGATTTAGTTTTATTTGATTTAGTACGTTCTGTTGCTTGAACATTTTGTGTTTTACTTACTGTTAATAAAAAAATATAAAATTGTTTAGTTTATTTCTTTGTTAATATAGGAATCATAACTTCTTTTCAAATAGGTTTAATTTGATTAAAACAATTAGTTAGTAATAGTTTTTATTTCAACAAAGTTTTATATAATTTAATTTTGTTTTCTAAGACAAGTTTATTTGTAAATTCTTTCCTGTTAAGAACATGTTTTGTTAATAAATAATAAGTTTTATTTTGCTCTTTTGTTAGTAAAACTATAGTTGTTTCATATAGTGTTTATCAAAACTTTTAAAAACTTTACTAAAGTTTTCTTAACAAAACTAAAGTACTTTTCCGACCAGGAGTGAGGGCACGTTCTACGCTCGGTGAGATGCCCTTGGAGTCAGGTGGACTCATCTACCTTCGACGCTTCCGCAAGATTTAGATATTCTCATGAGTTGGCCTTCAGCCACTTTATTGTAATCTTTATTGTAATAAAGGACTTGATATGAGATTTCGATTAATATAATGCTGTGTGATTTCCCTTTGATATATACATTGATGTATCGTGTGTGTACCAGCATGATCTTGGGATGGTACGGAAACACCGGAGATTCGACCTTTCTGGTCGGGTCTCTACATAAATGGTATCAGAGCACACGCTGACTGTAGGACGTAACCTCTAGGATTGGAAAGCCTTAGGATTGTATATCTTTGTCTTTAAAATTCTTATACTCTCATCTACTCGTTTCTGACTCCTCTCCGATTATTTCAAAATTTATAGATGGCCACCTTCATTGCTGTGTTGTTGATCACGGAGTTTTGCCAGCCTAACGCAATGATGCCCTTTGGTAAGGAGCTGATGAGGATTGTCAAGGACGTAAGGATTGCTTTGCCGAGCATCATCGGGATTCCTATCATGTCCTTTCCACAAGATGGACGCTACAGGATCGAGGTGCACATCCCAGGGAAGACCTTTGGGAATCGGAAGGAACCCATCGACTTCAAGTTTGTGGCACCCAGTTGGATACTTGGAAGAGACATTGCCATTCATCGTGCCCTTGGACGTATTCAGGAGGAATACAGAGGTGGAACCATTTCACCAGGACTCAGCGTAGTTTGTCGCAGGGATGTCCATGGAAACATCATAACCCCTCCCACTGCAGACACCACCATTTCCTATATCCAGACCCTAGGGACTCACATCAGGACTTTGGAGCTTTGAGTTCGTGCTGATACCAAGACAATCAAGAATCTGATGAACCGTGAGATTGACCTCGAAGCTGACTTGCGGTAAGCCAACTATGAACATGAGTATGAAGTGAAGGATTTCTTAGAGAGGATCGACAAGCTGAATACTCGCATCGCCACTCTGGAGGAACAGATGGACATGGGTGAAAATCTTCATCCTGAAGGAGACTTGGCTCCTGTCATCAGCGACGATGATGACTATGAGGAGAGCACCACTGGAGGAGACTCAGTCACCATGTAATTCTGAGGAAAACTTTAATTATCCCTCCATGTATCTGTTATTTTCAATGTTAAGAGCGTTGGTCGATGTCTAGTTTGATTGAGACTTGTATTCTCGATGTTTGACATTGATTGAATAAATGAATGAGTGTTTGGTGTGATATGTTTGTTGCATTGCATATGGGTAGTGAATTTCTTCTTTTAGGCCCTTGTTCTATTGTAATTCTCACCCCTCTGAAAACAGCAAGATGCCTCCACGACGTGAGTCCGACTTCACCTTCCCGCCGGAACTCACATAACTTCTTCAGCAGCAGAATGCACTGATGCAACTATTGATCCAGAATCAGACCAACAACCAGAACAACAACCATCATCATCCACCTTAGGCTGACAATCTCACCCGTTTTCTGAGATTGAACCCTCCAACTTTCTCCAGCAGCACTGAGCCCATTGTAGCATATGACTGGCTCCGTAAGATGGAGAAAGAACTCGTCACCGCTGGATGTACTGATGCTGAGAAAGTGTGCTTTGCCGCACATCAACTGGAAGGACCAACAGCTTCGTGGTGGGAGAACTACACCACCACATATCCTATTGCTGATATAACTTGGGAACAGTTCAAGCAAGCTTTCCACACCGCACATGTGTCAGCTGGAGCCATGAGTCTGAAGAAGCGCGAGTTTCGCAACTTGCACCAGGGAAATCGCTCTGTGGCCCAGTACGTGGACGACTTCAGCACATTGGCTCGTTATGCACCAGGAGACGTGGCCGATGATGCGGCCAAACAAGAGAAGTTTCTGGAAGGACTCAACGATGAGTTGAGCATGCAGCTGGTAGTGGCTACCTTCAACAACTACCAAGAGCTGGTGGACAAGGCCCTCATCTTGGAGGGTAAACAACAGCAAATTGAGAATCGCAACCGGAAGTACACTCAGGGGAAGTTTAACTCTGGAGCTCATCAGAAGCCCCGCTACTCCCCGTACTCAGGGAATACCGGATCAGGGACCGGTAAGTTTGGAAGGCACACTCATGCCGTGCATAACCATGGAGGCCACAACCATGGTGGAAATGGGAATGTCCGTCCCAACCATGGCAACTCCAAGACTGACAATGGGAATGGGAACAACAACCAGCACCGTCACGTTCCTACTCAGAAGGATCTGAGCCACATCACCTGTTTCAAGTGCCAGAAGACAGGGCACTATGCTACTGAGTGTCCCTAGAGCAAGCAGGGAAATGGAAACGGCAAATCCGCAGCCAAGAAGCCAAATCCGTTTCCTCGTGCCCAGGTGAACCACCTTGACGTGGAAGAAGTTTATGGTCAACCCGAGACTGTGGTTGGTAAGTTTTTATTGCATTCACGTCCAGTTACAATACTTTTTGATTCCGGTGCAACTCATTCATTCATATCAAGGGTAGTTGTGGATAAGCATGGTTTGCCCACCAAAACCCTTAGTCAGCCCATTAAGGTCAGTTCCCCAGGAGGTATGATGATGGCAGGAATAGGATGCCATGCCTTGAAACTCAATATAGGAAACCATGTTTTTCCCACCGACCTCATCGTCTTAGAATCCTAGGGATTGGATGTAATCCTAGGCATGGATTGGATGACCAAGTATGAAGGAAATCTTGATTGTCTCAGCAAGTCTGTTTCACTCACCACCCCGAAGAACAAGAGGATTAAGTATGTATCCCGATGCACCCAGATGAGTGCTCGATTAAATCCCCTCACAGGAGTTGTTCAGGAGGAAGTACCTGTGGTAAAAGATTTTCCGGATGTATTCCCGTAAGAACTACCAGGCATGCCACCAGATAGGGAGATTGAGTTCCTAATAGAGCTACAACCAGGGACAACCCCAATTTCCAAGAGACCCTATCGGATGCCCGCAAATGATCTGTTGGAAATCAAGAAGCAAATTAAGGAGTTATTGGACAAAGGGTATATTCGCCCAAGTTCTTCACCTTGGGGAGCCCCAGTTCTTTTGGTGGAGAAGAAGGATAAAACCTTGAGAATGGTAGTCGATTTTCGTGCCTTGAACGAGGTGACTATCAAGAACAAGTACCCTCTGCTGATGATTAATGACTTGTTTGATCAGCTAGTAGGCGCCAAAGTATTCTCCAAGATCGATCTTCGATCAGGGTATCACCAACTGAAGATTCGTGAACAGGATATACCCAAAACAGCTTTCACCACAAGGTATGGCTTGTATGAGTATACTGTCATGTCCTTTGGTTTGACTAATGCTCCTGCCTACTTCATGAATATGATGAACAAGGTTGTTTATGGAATATTTGGACAAGTTTGTCATGGTGTTCATCGATGACATTTTGATATTCTCCAAGAACGAGGAAGAACACAAGGAACATTTGCGTTTAGTTCTGGAGAAGCTAAGAGAGCATCAGTTATATGCCAAGCTCAGCAAATGTGAATTTTGGTTAACGGAAGTCGGATTCCTTGGACATGTTATTTCCGGAGAAGGAATAGCCGTTGACCCCGCTCAGGTTGAAGCCGTCACCGAGTGGAAATCACCCACCTTAGTTAAGGAGATCCGAAGTTTCCTCGGACTTGCCGAATATTACTGGAGATTCATTGCGAATTTCTCAAAGATTACCAAGCCCATGACAGAGTTGTTCAAGAAAGAGTCTAAGTATATTTGGACTGAGGAATGTGAAGCCAGTTTCCAGGAGTTGGAGAAACGTTTGGTCACAGCCCCAGTGTTGATTTTTGCCCAATATTCGGAAGGACTTCCAGGTTTATTGTGATGCTTCACGTCAAGGACTTGGAGGAGTACTCATGCAAGATGGAAAGGTTGTAGCTTATGCATCCAGACAACTACGACCACATGAGTTGAATTATGCCACCCATGATTTGGAACTAGCAGCCGTAGTGCACGCACTCAAGACCTGGAGACATTTCCTTATCGGAAATAGTTGTGATGTATACACCGACCATAAGAGCTTGAAATATATCTTCACACAGAAAGAGTTAAACCTCAAACAGAGGAGATGGTTAGAGTTAATCAAGGACTATGACATGATATTACACTACCATCCAGGAAAGGCAAATGTGGTAGCAGATGCCTTGAGTCGGAAAACTTATGTAAACACACTCACAGCGGGAGGATTACCCCAAGAGTTAGCCGATGATCTCAGAGAGCTCAGGCTAGAGATAGTTCTAAGCAGATATGTTGCCACACTGGAGATCCAGTCCACTTTGACTGAAAGAATCCGAGAAGCCCAGAGATCGGACAAGGAGATAGCTGTGATTAAGCAGAGAATGAAAGATGGTAAAGCTAAAGGTTTTCGTGAGGATGAGCAAGGAACTTTGTGGTTTGAGAACCACATCTTTGTGCCCAATGACCCAGAGCTCAGGAAGTTGATACTTCAAGAAGCCCATGATTCACCTTACTCGATACACCCAGGCAACACCAAGATGTATCTGGATTTAAAGGACAGTTATTGGTGGACAAGTATGAAGAAGGATATTGCGGAACACGTTGCAATATGTGATGTTTGTTAGTGAGTAAAGGCGGAACATCAGAAACCAGCAGGGTTACTCCAACCTTTGCCGATACCCGAGCGGAAATGGGAAAAGCTTGGTATGGATTTCATCACAGGATTGACTAGGACCCATTCAGGTTATGATTCCATCTGGGTAGTGGTAGATCGTTTGACCAAGGTAGCTCATTTCATTCCAGTGAAGACCACCTATACTAGTGCTAAGCTAGCCAAGATATATATGACCAGAATCGTATGTCTGCATGGAGTTCCGAGGAGTATCGTGTCAGATAGAGGAACCCAATTTACCTCAAAGTTTTGGCATCAGTTACATGAAACTTTGGGTACAAGACTGGAGTTCAGTACAACTTTTCATCCGCAGACCGATGGACAGACTGAGAGAGTCAACCAGATTCTGGAAGACATGTCGAGAGCTTGTGCGCTAGATTATGGATCTAGTTGGGATGACAATTTACCTTACACAGAATTCTCGTACAACAACAGTTATCAGACCAGTCTGAAGATGGCCCCTTTCGAAGCTTTATATGGAAGGAGGTGCAGAACGCCACTGACGTGGGATGGTGTTGGAGACCGACAACTTTTTGGTCCCGACCTTATCCGAGATTCTGAAGAGAAAGTCAAGCTGATTCCCGATAGACTCAAGATAGCTCAATCTCGACAGAAGAGTTATGCTGGCAGCAAACGTAAAGAAGTGACGTATGAAGTGGGAGACCGAGCATATCTTCGTGTGTCCCCGTTTTGAGGAATCAAAAGGTTTGGTGTTAAAGGAAAGTTAGCACCCAGATTCATAGGCCCCTACAAAATTCTTGAACATAGAGGAGAAGTTGCATACAAGCTGGAATTGACGGAAGGATTATCCGGAGTTCATGATGTGTTCCATGTGTCCCAGCTGAAGAAATGTCATGCTGAGATGACTGATATTCCCTTGAGAGACACAGTGCCCCTAGAGGCCATACAACTTGACAGTGATCTGACCTACGAGGAGAAGCCTGTCAGAATCCTCGAGACTGCCAACAGAGTTACCCGTAGCAAGATCATCAAGTTCAGTAAGGTTTTGTGGAGTCACCACACCGAGGAAGAAGCCACCTGGGAACGCGAAGAAGATCTTCGTAGAGACCACCCGCACCTATTTTCTAGCCAACCTGAATCTCGAGGGCGAGATTCATCTTAAGGTGGGTAGGTTTGTAACATCCCAAAATTTCATTTTGGAATGTTATGAAATATAGCTATGCATCCAGCATCATCATTGCTTGAATACATGTATTGTTGAAATGTTTCTTCTGACTTTCAGAAAGCCCTTCCTGTTTTTCCCATGTTGCTTTCACCTATTTGTAAATCTTGGTAAAATGTTCAAAATAAGAGGGGAGTAACATGACACTCCACACCAGGGTCATCTTGGTGATATATTTGAACAATATGAACCAGGGGGTCTTTTGAAAATAATAATTGCAAAAGGTTTTAAAACCAAATAGGCAATTTCTGAAAATATTATTTTTTTCAAAGTGTTCAAATGACAGAATACAAATGTTCAATAAATGGCATTTAATTTTGATATATAATAGTCCTATATTTAGAAATGTTTTCAATGCTTTTAAAGACGTTTTACTGCTCTGAATATTAAAAACAGTAACGGTATTGTATTTAACGGGCCGGCCCATGGGCATTTATTCGCGAATTAACTTCGAGCCGGCCGACCGACGCGCAAACGGACGCCTCCCTCTCTTTGACAGCGGACCCCACCCCGACCGACCGTTCGCCTCGTGCGGTCACTTCCTTCCTCCCGCAAGCACCCTCGCCGGCAGTTTCTTCCCTCCCTGGATCTCCCTCCTCTCTCCTCCCCCGCACCCCCCGAGCACCCTATAAATAGAGCCCCTCCTCCGCGCTCCATTTCCGCCCCGACCCCCTCTCTCCTGTCGCAAGACCGTTGCAGGAGAGCTCGCCGGAGTTACTCCGACCACCGAACACCCCATCGCTCGTGCCCGTTGCTCCACTCCTCCCCTCGCCCCTCCAACCCCACCATTCGACGCCGGATGTCAACCGCAGTCACCCGGACCCCTTCAACGCCTCCCTCGACCACCGGAGCCCCTCGCCACCTCGGAACCCGCCGGAGATCCCCTCGCCGGCGACCCCATCACTGTGAGCACCCCCACCCGTTCGATCTGGATCTGACGATCCAGATTAGATCGTTTCTAAACCCGAACCGGTATCCTTTTAAGTTCAGTTGACCGCCCGTAACCCCGCTCGCACACCCCCCTTAGCCACTCACAGGCTGCCACGTAGCCCCTGGCCGTCCGGTAGTTTTCTGTTTCTTTTTCTGTTTTATTTAAGTTAACAGAACCTTTTCAAATTTGTTTTAGCTATAACTTTTAATCTGTTTAATGTTTTGAGTTGATTCTTTTTGCAATAGCTCACATTTTTCATGTAGATTCACCCTGTAGTCTGAGATTCTCAAATTGAACTCTAAAATTTGAATTGAATCAAATTTGCTCAAATCATTCAAATCTGAATAACTAGAGTTTAAAAATAGATTTTGATATGAATCTTTTTTCTACTGCTTGGTATTAGTTAGGACTAGAAGTTGCTTAGTTTGAGGATTTTTTAGGATGATTTGATTAGTGTTCTAGCTATAGACAGATTCTGTCTATTAGTTAGTATAGTTTATATTTACTTAGTTTTAGTTAGTTTAAATTAGATTTAGTTTTATTTGATTTAGTAGGTTCTGTTGCTTGAACATTTAGTGTTTTACTTACTGTTAATAAAAAAATATAAAATGTTTAGTTTATTTCTTTGTTAATATAGGAATCACAACTTCTTTTCAAATAGGTTTAATTTGATTAAAACAATTAGTTAGTATTAGTTTTTCTTTCAACAAAGTTTTATATAATTTAATTTTGTTTTCTAAGACAAGTTTATTTGTAAATTCTTTCCTGTTAAGAACATGTTTTGTTAATAAATAATAAGTTTTGTTTTGCTCTTTTGTTAGTAAAACTATAGTTGTTTCATATAGTGTTTATCAAAACTTTTAAAAACTTTACTAAAGTTTTCTTAACAAAACTTTAAATTGATTTTATTCTGTTTATTCAATAAAATATTTATTGTTTTCTTGCTGCCAACTATTTTTTTGATTAATACAAATGGTTTCATTATGTTAGTAATGTTTTATCCATCATTTTTTTGAAAACAAAAATTTGAGTGTTTTTCTTGCTTGTGAATGGTGCATTGTTTTTGTCTTGATTGTTTAATAGTTCATGGTTGATGTTTGTGAGTTGTAATATTTTGTTGTTTGCTTATTGAGTGCTTGTTTGCTTCGTTAGATTATCCGGAGTGCGAAGCTTGTTATTTCGAGTCACTCACGTACGAAGATCATCAATCAGGAAAGTCACTTTGATCATCTTTACCCATGTTTTTATTGCATTAGTTCTTCCATCACCCCAATTGCATGCAAGATAGGTTAGTTGGAAACTTGGTTACATTGTAGTAGTATCATGTGGTAGGAACCCCCTCTCAACCCTTGACACATTGGCCCCGAGAAACGTTGTTTTACTTTTTGCTATGCTATTAGTAGACGGGGTTGGTTGTGTGATTCATGAGAGTTGAGAGAGTTAATAATTTCAAGACCTACATAATGATCAAGACTTCAAGACTCCAAGTTTTCAACATATCTCTGGGTGGATGATGGTTGAACGGCACCCTGGAGAAACCAGTGGATGATGGTCGGGTCGCTACACCCTCTTCTGTTAACAATCGCGCGCGTAGCAGAGTGGTTGGCACTAGGGGAGATGACCATGAGGTCATGGGTTTGAGCCCGAGCCACCCCATTTTTGTTTTCTTTTCTTTCTTTTGATTTTCTTTTGTTTTTTCCCTCTTGCAATATGCGTGTGTGTAGATTATAAAACAGCATGTGGTTTTTAATTTTGCTTGCCTGTCATGTATGTATGTGTGGGTGGGGTTTGTATATGCGTGTGTGTGCTTCATGCATACACACATAGATTTGTGTATGTGTGTGGCTAAGACATATTTGGATGTGTGTGGGTGAACACCCACACACACATGAGCATGTGTGTAGTGAGTGTATGTGTGCCTAGTGCACTTGTGCATGTGAGAGGTGTATGTGCCATATGTTTATCGATATGGTGCTTGTGTCTGTGTGTGGTTGACACCCCCTCATCATAGGTGTTATGATCTTGAGTGAGCCTATGCTCATATGGCCTTAGGCATATGGAGTATGAGTGTGTAGGCCTTTCTAGTGTGAGTGTGGAGGGTGTATGTGTGTGTAGGGGACTTGTGGGTTTCCCCCACTTGACATACCCTTTGTTGCTTATGCTTGTTAGTAGGTTTTATTAACATTTTCCATATTATCTAAGTTTACAAATACGGTTAAGATCATATTTACTCATGTTCATTTAGAGTAAGTTTTAACTTATAAGAGTAGGTAGTAGTTTTACTAGTTTAGTTGTGCCATGATGCTGCACATGAACATATAAGTATGACACATGTTTTTTGGGGTAGAAAGAGCCAATGAATTCATTGGTGCTTTCAGATTTCACTTTTGAGAAAGTTTATAAAACTGTCATTTTCAGCTATGATGCTACTTTGTCATTTTTGGATGATTTAATCCATGTTTGCTTTGGGCATGCTCCAACATGGAAGTGCTAGTGTTTTACATCTATTATGCCATGGTATTTTTTTTAACATGAGAATCACCCATATAAGTGGGAAACATGATGCAAAGTAGCTAACTTGATGTTTCTGTTTTCACCACACTAAATATTTCTAAGTCTGAGAGTCTGCTATTATTTTTTATGCCATGTAGAGTGGTTGACATCTTGTGATGTGTTGAGAATTAGCTCATGCTTAGTGCTAGTATTTTGTAGTAGATGTTGTCTACTACCATCCTATTAATTTTCATGCCAAGAGGTGGTCTCTAGCACCTTTAACTTATGCTGTCAACATGCTACCAGATTAACTCATATTCCAGAAAACAGTTATTTTCATTAAGTCCCGAAAAACTATTTCATCATGTCAACTTGATAGCTTCATGCTTATTGATGTGTGCCTTATTTGCAGATTATGTAGTTGCATAAGTTGATGTATGTGTCATGTAGTTTTTGGCAATATCTTGTTTGTGGCTGTAGGATTCCTGTAGCTCAAGTTGTGGGCTGTGTAAGTTGCTATGTTTCTGTTTTGTGGTAGGTTGCTTGTTTTAGTGATTTGTGTCTGTGGGAGCTATACTCCATGGAATTGATTTATATTTGAGTCTATTGTGGTGGGTTTTTCATTACATAACCAGTGGTTACCTTGGAATGCCAAGAATTAGCCCATGGCTTTGTTGTCTTGTGTTTTGCCTTCGTACCTTGTCGTGAGCGTATCGTGAGAACCGTAACTCCGTTGCTTACATTCTTTATATGCATATCTATCGATTTTGCAAGATGCATACATATTTGCCATGTTCATACATGTTTAAATAACTTAACATCAGGTTCTGTCTAGGTTCATTAATAAACAAACTCTGCATGGGAAACATGACTAGTTTTGGATTGGCATGTTAAATTCTTATAAAAGAATCATGCATCATATTGGTTGTGCATTGCACCTTGGTTTAATGTTTATTATTGCTGTTTCTCTTGGGTAGACGCGAGTGTTGATACTGAGTACGAGGACCCAGGAGAGTACCACTACGAGGATCCCGCTACTTGTTTCGCTAAAGAACCAACAAGCAAGATGATCGTACCCTGATCTTGACACTATTTTGGCTTGCTAGTTTTCTCGCTCTTATCGTTACAATTGAACTACCTACCACTTGAATGTCAGCCTCCTAATTGGCATGATAGCCTCTAACCACCACAACCTAGCAAACCTTTGATATGCTAAGTTAGCGCTGCTCAGCCCCTCTTATAGCGTTCTTAGTTGCAGGTGTAGGTTGTTCCATGTGATAACACGGATTTGGCATATCACAATATTATATGTTATTAATTTAATTCATATATATATATATATCTTGGTATTTGTGGAAGGCTTGGCCTTTTGCTAGGCGTCTTGTTCCGCTGTTACCGCCATAGTTCTTGTTACCGGTGTTATGTTTTCCATATTTTGCGCTCCTAACATGCTCTGGGTTGTTATGGGGACCCCCTTGTTTATTCGGTGGAGATTAAAACTTGTCTGACAAGACCCAACATTGGTACTACATTTGCTTAATAACTTAATAAAATTTGCGTAGGGCTTTGCAACCCCGTGGATCATTAATCAACCCCCGGGCCAGTGCTCCTCATGAGTGTTGGTCCAAACTAGAGCACTGTGCGGGGCCAACCCAGGGCAGCTTGGGAGATTTCTATCAGGCCACCGTACACTAGCTTATCCGTCGTGTCCTGAGAACGAGATACGCAGCTCTTATCGGGTTCGTCAACACGTCGGGTGGTCTTGCTGGATTTGTTGTACCTGTATCGAGTGTCTTCCGTGTGGACTCTGACTTTCTTTGGGTTTTCTCGAGGTGTTGGAATTCCTTTGGAATTACCTATGATGACCACGAGTTCCGTGGTCGAGGCTATTCCCGCGGAGTGTGGTTAATTTGTGACACTACTAGGAAAAGGCATGCTAGTGGCACACCAATTTTGCCTACTAATGGCGCACTGGTGGTGCGCCACTAGCACCACGCCATTAGAATTAAATACTAATGGCGCACCCCTGGTGCGCCATTAGAATCTGGTGTTCTAATGGCGCACCACGCCGTGTGCCATTAGTATATCCAACAGTGCGCCATTAGTATGCCTCCCAGGGGGCCATATGTACCCGTGTGCTTTGGCATACTAATGGCGCACTAGTAGCTGATGTGCCATTAGAGTCATTTTTACAGTGCGCCATTAGTGTCTTGAGTGGTGCGCCACTAGTATGAATATTAGGAATTATTATTTTTTCTTTTCTGATATTTTCACAGGTTACAAAATATATTATTAGATAGAATTTAGACAACACCACACAGCAACAGCATATTCATCGAATACAATAGAGTATTAGTCTCCAAATACAAATCATCATATTAGTCTCCGAATTCAAAAGACCGAACAAAGATAGAACATTACAAGTCTCGAGACCGCGAGTAGCGAGTTTGTCTTCACATTACAAGTCGATATCGATCATCTAAACTACCATCACATAGAAGAGAGTTGCGATCATCACGATGAGCATAATCCCGATGAAACTGGTCTTCATCCGGTTCCTCCAATAATCCCTCCTCTCTCCCGCTAGATAGCGCGCGTATCTAGATTCCACCTCCGCCTCTACTTTCATATGGATGAAAAGGCCACAGACCATATGGTCCTCTGCTTTCATATGGACAAAAATCATCTCAACTTATGTGAGCTTCCATTCAGGATCTAATAGGTCACCCAACAAAAAATAATCAATAGTTTTAGCTGAAAAAAAATTCATGGATTGCTGTTAACTTAAAATTAGTGAAAGAAACTATTGCTGATCATGGATTACTGTTAATTAAAAATGATCATGGATTCCTTTTGGTCTTTTTGTTGGGGTTAACTATCATTTTCAAAGCATTGTACTTGTCTTAGAACTTTGGACTAGGGTTATAAAATCCCCAGGACTTGGGTCCCTCATTCCTTGTGCAAAAGAGAAGTGCTCGTACTGGGAAAAATACGCTGGATAAATTAAGAAGCGTGTAGCACACAGCTGCCATAATAACTTGTACTATCCTACTAAAGCAGATTCCCAAGGATAATTTAGTCTTACATGGCCTAACTGATTTTAGGAAAGGGAAGTGTATGGACAGAAAAAAAGGTAAGAATGATCATCATATATCTATGCCTCCCATGGATATGCATTACTGAACTAGCAATATCCTTCCCGAGCACATGCCTTGGAGCTTTCAAAAAAAATAACAAAATGTGCCCCCGAGCCTGAAAAGATACCTGGGTGGTTGCAAGATAACTATGTTCACGAGGATGGCAAGGCTTCTATGGGTCGGTCGGCGCACTTCCTGGTAAGATATGCAGAGGAAACTATAATGAGAGGAACGGACATAGCTAATTATGAATGGGAGACTTTGCTGCGAGGCCATCAGAATGATACAACATTGTTGAGACTGCTAGTTTAATAACCAAAAAATGGAGGTGCTTTGCTTCTTTAGCAACTTGAATCTACTGTTCTGTGATTTCGAGTTCTAAACTACCAAGACTAGTAAAGCATAACAACATTACTGAAAAATAACCTGGTTTTGTTATATCCAATGTAAATGCTATTACCTGCAGTATAGATACTTTCGAATGGATAATAGAGAGGAGAGACACCGAGAACTTTCGACAAGAACACCACATTATCTGACTCCAATGGGTCAAGCTGGATCATGAAGCCACCGAGAACTGTCGACAAGAACACCACATTATTTCCCTCGGCATATCCTAGAATCCTTAGGGGCGCTCTCCCATTATGTAAATTTAGGGAAAGTAGTTTGTCCAGTTCAATAGTTCTTCCCAGCACCCATGGAGCAGCACCATCACAATCGGTCTTCCTCTTCCATAATTGGCCGCTGAAGTGAGACAGAAAGAGGAAGCCAAGCCCACCATCATCTGCCCGCATAACCGAGTACTCGTACTCTCTCCAAGGATCCATATCCACCCGGATCCCTACCACAGCTAGGCTCTGCCTCTTCAGATCAAACTCGATAATTCGAACTAAATTCCCATTAAGCGCCCAGTAAAGTAAATCTCCAACCAGCACACCGGGCTTGACCATGAAAACCATGGTGGGGTCTAAATGCAGATAAGGCACAAATGGAAACGCTGTTGAGACAAGATTACCCCAGCTGCCGGCCAAACTTGCTACAATTGCACCTCATGCCAGAAGACAAGGGAGGAAGGGAGGAGAGAGGAGAGAGGAGGGAGGGAGGAGAGAGGAGAGAGGAGGGAGGAAGGAGGCCCATACCTTGCAGTAAACAGGGTGGCGGCGATGGCGACCAGGGAGGAGGAGGCGAACAGGGTGGCGGCGATGGCGAACAGGGTGGCGGCGATGGCGACCGGAGACGGTTGAGGAGGTGGATCTGGCGAGAGGGAGGGACGAAGGGGTCGGGGGAGTTAGTGAGCTAAAGATTTCTAATGGCGCACCCCGAGCGGTGCGCCATTAGAATGTTTTTTTCACATTCTAATGGCGCACCGCTCGGGGGTGCGCCATTAGAATATTTTTTTCACATTCTAATGGCACACCGCTCAGGGGTGCGCCATTAGAATATTTTTTTTCACATTCTAATGGCGCACCGCTCGGGGGTGCGCCATTAGAATATTTTTTTCACATTCTAATGGCGCACCCCCCGAGCGATGCGCCATTAGAATGCTATTTTTAATATTTTTTTATAAGAACAGTAATATTTTATTTATAAAAACTGTAATAATTTTTTTATAAAAACAGTAATAATTTCCGTCATCTACCCGCTTCTTCTCCTCCCTATCCACGTGCCAACACAGGAGCTTTGCTACCTTAGGGTCCGCGAAATACCGCTGCAGACGAGGAGTGATCGAAAAGTACCACACCACTTTTCGAGGAGCTTTCTTCCTCTTCTTGTATCGAGTGACGCCGCACACTGGACATCTGGTAGACTCCGCGTGCTCGTCCCGATAAATGATGCAATTGTTCATTTATTTCACGTGCGGTAAATCCAGAGGACACACGATTTTCTTCGCCTCCTCGAAACTGGTCGGGCTCTTGTTCCCCTTGGGAAGACGTTCGTGCCAGAATGACATGTTCTCGTTCAAGCATGCATCGGTCATTTTGATGAATCTATGGTGCAAATGAGGTGAGGAGGAGGAGGCAGCCGACACAAGCTTGGAGGAGGAGGTGGAGAGAATGAAGTGGGGAAAGTGAGTGTGTAGGTGTGGCTGTCCAAAATATCTAGCTGGCCCCAGGTTACTAATGGCGCACCACCTACAAATGCGCCATTAGTAACCCTGGTTACTAATGGCGCACTAGCTGGAGGTGCGCCATTAGAATTTTTGCAAAAAAAAAACTTTACTAAAGGCGCACCACCTACAAATGCGCCATTAGTAACCCTGGTTACTAATGGCGCACCACGTGAAGGTGCGCCATTAGAATTGTTGCAAAAAATAATTGTTACTAATGGCGCACCGTGGGTCTGGTGCGCCATTAGAGTCTACCACACTAATGGCGCACCGACTCATGGTGCGCCATTACTATATAGTAGTGGCGCACCACATGAATGGTGCGCCATTAGTGGCCATATCATCTATAGCCCTTTTCCTAGTAGTGTGATGGACTAGTTGGAGCACCCCTGCAGTGTTAAATCTTTTCAAGAAGCCATGCCCGTGGTTATGTGGCAACTTGGATATTTGTTTAACACCCGGTTATAGTAAGCTTGAAGTAAACTCTAATTAAAATACACCAACTGTGTGAGTAACCATGATCGTCTCTGCTCGTGAACATGATCCGAGAGAGAACACAGTGGGGTTATGATTGACGTAGGCAAGTGTTTAGGATCTCATAGAGGTCATACTAGATTCGATCGATCATCGTAGGCCACTGATAATTATTTTCATGTTACGTAAGTTTAGCCACCATATATGCTTAGTGCTGCTGCAAACTAAACACAGACCCCATCCCAACCTTTAAGCTTGAATAGTCTCGGTACCCGGGTGCTTGAATGCTGAGTCCTTGTGGCTCACAGATTACTACAACCCTCCAGGTACAGGTACAGATGAGTGCATGCCGGATGATCTTACCCAGCTCCAGTGGGAATATGATGAGGAATGAGGCAGGATGTACGTGACTTACCCGGATGAATAGAGGACCATGGTTGTGATCTTTGGGGTAACGAGATAGTATCATTTGCATCTGTTTTATCGTTTGATTTCGTCCGTAGTCGGACCCTGTCTTCATCTTGATGATTTGAACTATGTGTGGAATTGTAACTTAGTGTGTGGCAAGTGTAAGCCAACTTGTATACTCTTCTCTTCTGTAATGTATGATGCAATGATTCTATACTTGCGAATGGCAAGATGCGCCTCTATCCCTTGCGGGGCCCTCGTGCCTTGAAATGGATAGGCGCGCATCTTGGGCGTGGCAGACCGCCTCCACGAATAGCTTCTGCCACAGGGAGGTTCCTTCCTGCCACAAAATGGCAAAGGTCAAGACACGATTAAAAGAGATCCGGCCAGGCTGCCCGTCAGCCGGTCAGCCGGGCCGCATCTTGGGGCTACACCCGGTGGGTGCGCTCGCGTGGCCCCACTGAAAATTCGAAGAAAAGTAGCCAGCTTACCTCCGCGAATCCGGCCAGCTACTGCCAGCACCGGTCCATGACACTCCCCAAGTCCGCAAAGGAAGGGACTAGGCCACCTGCCTAGGGAGCCGACAGGGCTGGCACGCTTGCCAGTGCTTCCCAGTCTCGAAGCACCTCCTACATCAACCGCAGGGGCCTCCTGGCCCGGCCGCCACTACCGCCCGGGCTCGCCATGGTGCCAGCCGCCGGGGGCGGGTTGACAATGGCAACGGTGTGGGAGTCACTCCCCGCCGACCTTTCGCCCAATGTCGTCGCTGCCTCCGCTTCGTGTCGCTCCGGTGCATCGATCGCGATGGAGGGCGCCTCCACCTCTATGGCCACTGCCTCCGGGGCTTCTGGGACCTCCGGCACCTCGGCACGGGCCGACTCGACCGTAGGTGGCGTCACCTCCAGCACGTCGGGCTGGGCCGCCTCAGGAGTCGGCTCCGCTATCATCACCACCTCTTGGGCCGCCTCTTGCGTTGATGGAGGCGCCGACGGATCCGTGACCGCCCCTTGCGGCTCGGTCGATGGAGGCCTTGACATACAGGTCAGCTCTGCCGCCGAGTCTGACGCTCACGGGGGGTCCACCGACCTCCTCCGCCTCCGGCTGCTCGAGGTCCCAGAGTGCGAGGCTCCTCCCCACGCCCCGGACTTGGAGGCTCGCAGCTCCGCAAGCCTCCTCTTCTCCTCCGACTGGGTGGCCGCGTGCTCGTGGGCCATCCAGCTGGCGGCATCCGTCCTCCCCCTCCGGCTCCTCCTCGTGGAGCTCGATGGGGTCATTACAGTGCCCAAGGACTGGTTACTCATCGGCTAGCGACCCAGAAGGAAACTCACATAAAGAAAAAACCTTACCCGATGACAAGGGGCAGGTCCTGCTTGGCGCATGGCGACGGCTTCCACGCGGCCACCTTCACCCGCTTCGGGCCGGTCGGCGGGGCCGCATGCCCCCCTGAGGCAGTCTCTTCCCCGTGTCGTCCGCTTCGGTCGCTGGGGCTTGAGCCGGCCCCTCCTTGCTCCTCCGACCCTGGCGCGCTGAGGGAGGAAGCTAGTTCAGAATCATTAATTCAGCATCATCGTCGTCGTCCGTCAAGTCCCTGATCGTTGGGGCAAGAGGGAACTCACCCGCTCTGCTGGGCTCCCCGGCCTCCCGGGACCCTCCGGCTCCGCTGGGTGTGCCGTTTCACGGGTCTGCCAGCTCATCGACTCCTCCTGAGGAGTCCACCCCTTCCTCTAGGGGCCCTCCCGTCTGGTAGTCTTTAGAGTCAGAGTTTTCACGCTCCGCCTCGAAGATCTGAGGATGTGGGCCGTTCGGCGTATTCTGTCGTACCAGTAGCTGCGGTCAGCACACCAAAGTAAGCATTCTAGATGGTTGCCGACTGGGAAGTATCAAACAAAGAAGAAACCGCCTCGATGAAAAACTTACCAGGGGAGGCCGGTTGATGCGGTCATACGGCTCCATGCCGAAGGACCACGAGGCGGGCTTCAGCTTGGACTTCGCAAGGGCGTTCACCCGCTTCGCCACCTGAGTCGGCGTCAGCTCGATGGTGGACAGCCGGTAGGGGTCGCACCGGCCGGACATTTTGCAGATCCGGTGTGGCCTCAGATGGAGGGGAAACACCCGACGCGATATAAAGGCCGCCACCAGGTCGGCGGCAACCAGCCCCTCGGAGCTCTTCAGCTGCGTGAGCCGGCCAAGCTCCTCCAGGGCCACGTCGCAGGGCAGCCCCCAGCCAGTTCAACTTGGTGGACTGCCGGTCTTTGAATGGTGGCAGCCGGGTGTAGTCCGTCCTCGGGTTGGCGTTATTCACGTAGAAGAACGTTTGGTGCCACCCCTTGATGGAGTCAATAAGAGAGAGAGGAGGAAAGTGAGCGACGCCGCGGCAGCACACCACCATGCCCCCACACGCGTCGCTCTTTAGAGGTTTGAGGTAGAAAAGAGCATTGAAGAGGTCGATGAAGGGAAGAATGCCGAGGTACCCCTCGCAGAACGTCACGAAGGCTGAGAGGTATAGAATCGAGTTCGGGCCAAGATTGTGCAGCTGGAGGTTGAAGGTTTCAAGAACGAGGCGAAAGAAGATACTAATCGAGAGCGCGAAGTCCTGGGAGAGGTGCCAGAGGAACATGACATGTTCCCCTGGCTGTGGCGTCGGCGCTTGCTCGTCGCCCGGCACACGTGCGACCACCCGCTCCTCCGACGGTAGCATGGGCGCACGGCAAAACTTGGCGATGTCTGCCTCAACCACAAAGGAGCCAGCCCAGCTCCCGCCACGTCCATCGGCCATCGCGGCGACGGTGCGGCGTGCGAGCTGGGTTGCGCGTTCGGGCGCGATGTCGTGTGGGGAAGGCAAGGAAGCAGCAAGGGCAAGTAGCGAGGGGGCGAGTGAGATGCGGGTATCTCCGCCCCTTGCCCTTCCTCTCCTTTTATAGGAGAGGCCACGACCCAGGGATGTGGGATTAACTGCGCCCACTCCCCTGGAAACTCCGTGCACGCGTGGGTGGTCCCAAGTCATAACGGCCGCTTCGACGGGCACAGGATCCCGGCCTGCCCCCCGAGGCCTACTGGCCTACGCCTGGGGTCCTAGCGGGCTAGGCCCAGGCAACGTCCCGTCTCCCCGCGTGCACGGGACCCATGACATCATCAGTACCCGAGGTGTCGGGCCTAACAGCTGACCCGGCTGCCCTTTTGCCTTTGAGCCGGAGGCGGGTATCACTAAGGGGAAGCCACCGGCTCCCCACCGTCTGTCGGACGCTGGCCCCCGTCGGCTCCCCACCATCTGCCGGATGCGGGCCCTTGCCGGCTTCGAGGACTACTAACGGGGTTATTACCCCTGGGTAGGCCAAAGCAATAGGGTCTTCCCCCTTTCGCTTCGAAGAATAACTACGTGGCCGGCTGAAGGAAGTCCGACACAAGCCGGTGCTGGCTGGCGCCCCGGGCGGTTGATCGAGGACCCGGCTAGACCCTCGGCCAGCTGGGCGTGGTGGGCTGCCTCTAGGCCGACTCTTCCTTTGACCTTTGGACGGACATGCGACTTCCCGTCCTTATGCGTGCGGGTACGACGATGCGATGGAACCGGCACGACGGGCGGCCCTGTTTCTATAGTGGCCGCTGACGGGTTGAGGGTTTGGCTTGAGTCTGTCTAGGTTTTGGAATCGGTGGCACCGGTATGGGAAAGTTGGTTGCATCGATTTTGAGTGTTAGGTATATGACAGACTTTGGTGGGAGAGTTTGTGGATGTTTTTGGCGACTATCACTTGTGCACATTTGAGCATATTGTTCACCAACAGAACCTTACCCCCTTTTAATAGTATTGGCTTTCCTATGACTCAAAGTGATTTCTCACAAATATAAAATGTAGAGTCCTCTTGCTTGAAGCTTGGCCAACCTATTTCCTTGCATCTTGGGGTTTCTCCATAATCTCCTTTTGCCAATCCTATCATTGAACATTTCCTAAAATATACTTGGTTGAAACACTAGTTCAATGACTTATATGTTGTTATTAATTACCAAAACCACCAAGGGAGCAAATGTGCTTTCAATCTCCCCCTTTTTGGTAATTAATGACAACATATAGATCAAAGCTTCGACATATGATAAAATCAATGAAAATAATCATTGCTTTGAGAGGTTTGTGATTTCCTCCTAAATTTGTGCATTATTTTGAATTTGCGTTTGAATGCAAATGCACAATCGATTATGGATGTGGGTCACTTCTTCCATGTCACATACAACTTGGTGGTGTGCAAGAATAATTAGAGTGAATAACATGGCACAACACACATAAGCAAAGGTGAATGTGTTGGGGAACGTCGCATGGGAAACAAAAAAAATTCCTACACACACGCAAGATCTATCCATGGTAATGAGAATCTACGAGAGGGAGAGTGGATCTACATACCCTTGTAGATCGCTAACCGGGAAGCGTTAAGAAACGCGGTTGGTGTAGTCGAACGTCTTCACGATCCAAATCGCTAAGCATCCCGCGATCTCATCACGACCTATCCCGCGATCCAATTACGATCCATCCCGCGAACTCATCATGATCCGTCCCGTGATCTCATCACGATCGGTCTCGCGATCTTGATCAAGGTCCTTCCGATCTAGCGCCGGAAGGACTGCACCTCCGCGTTAAGCACACGTACAACTCTATGACGATCTCTGCCTTCTTGATCTAGCAAGAGGGAGAGGAGAGGTAGATGAGTTCTTCGGCAGCGCGATGGCGTTGCGGCGATGGTGGTGGAGCTATTCCAGCAGGGCTTCGCCTAAGCATTGCTGAAAATCGATCTAGAGGAGAAACTGCGATCTAGAGGAGAGGTAGCACGTGGCTATTAGGGTTAGGTTTTTCCTATAAATCCTCTAGTATATATAGGAGGGAGGGAGGGGAGGAGGCATCCTCAAACCCTCAAGGTTTGGTCGAAATTGGAGGTGGAGGAGTCCTACTCCAATCCTATTAGGAGTAGGATTCCTCCTTTCCACTTGGAAACATTTTCCACCTCTCCACCATTGGATTTTTTCCTTCTCAAAACTCTCCAGCTGCATGGGCCCTTAGAGGAGGCTTCGGACAGCCCACCAGGGGCTGGTTTACCTCCTCCCACAGCCCATGTAGCCTCTTGGGTCGAAATACCTCTCCCGATGGTCCCTCGGTACACTACCGGCACTCCCGGTACACTACCGATGAGCCCGAAACTTTTCCGGCGACCAAAATAGGACTTCCTATATATCAATCTTTACCTCCGGACCATTACGTAGGTCCTCTTGATGTCCAGGATCTCATCCGGGACTCGGAGCAACCTTCAGTCACCACCATACATAACTCTCTATTACCGAAACGTCACTGAACCTTAAGTGTGCAGACCCTGCAGGTTCGATAACTATGTAGACATGACCGAGACACCTCTACCGTCAATAACCAATAGCGGGACCTGGATGCCCATATTAGTTCCTACATATTCTACGAAGATATTTATCGGTCGAACCTCTATGTCAAGGATTCAGTTCATCCCGTATGATATTCCCTTTGTTCTTCGGTATGTTACTTGCCCAAGATTCGATCGTCGGTATCTCCATACCTAGTTCAACCTCATTACTGGCAAGTCTCTTTACTCGTTTCTGTAATACAAGATCCCCTGACTAAAACTTAGTCACATTGCTTGCAAGGCTTGTTGTGATGTTGTATTACCGAGAGGGCCCTGAGATACCTCTCCGTCACACGGAGTAACAAATCCCAGTCTTGATCCATGCCAACCCAACAGACCCCCCTCAGAGATACCTGTAGAGAACCTTTATAGTCACTCAGTTACGTTGCGACGTTTGATACACACAAGGTACTCCTCCGGTGCCAGTGAGTTGCATGATCTCATGGTCATAGGAACAGATACTTGACATGCAGAAAACAGTAGCAATAAACTGACACGACCATAGGCTACGTTTGTAGTTTGGGTCTTGTCCATCACATCATTATCCTAATGAAGTGATCCCGTTATCAAATGAAATCTCATGTCGATGGCTAGGAAACCTTGACCATCTTTGATCAACGAGCTAGTCTATTAGAGGCATACTAGGGACACGGTGTTGTCTATGTATCCACACATGTATCTAAGTTTCCTATCAATACAATTATAGCATGGATAACAAACGATTATCATGGACAAGGAAATATGATAGTAACCAATTTATTATTGCCTCTAGGGCATATTTCCACCAGTCTCCCACTTGCACTAGAGTCAATAATCTAGTTCACATCACCATGTGATTCGCATTGTTATGAATCTAATACCCAATGAGTTCTGGGGCTCGATCATGCTTTGCATGTGAAAGAGGTCTTTTAGTCAACAGGTCTGCGACATTCAGATCTGTGTGCACTTTGCAAATCTCTATGTCATACTGTAGACACTGCTACCACACTCCACTTGGATCTATTCCAAATGGATACTCCACTATACGTATTCGGATTAGTGTTAAAGCTTGCATCGACGTAACTCTTTACGACGAACCCTTTATCACCTCCATAATTGAGAAACATTTCCTTAGTCCTCTAGTTACTAAGGATAATCTTGACCGCTGTCCAGTGATCCACTCCTGGATCACTTTTGTACCCCTTGACAGACTCATGGCAAGGCACACACAGGTGCGGTACACAACATGGCATACTATCCAGAGCCTATGGCTAATGCATAGGGGATGACGTTCGTCCTTTCTCATTCTTATGCCGTGGTCGAGCTTTGAGCCTCACTCAACTTCACACCTTACAAATCAGGCAAGAAATCTTTCTTTGACTGATACATTTTGAACTCTTTCAAAATCTCGTCAAGGTATGTACTCATTGAAAGTCTCATCAAGCATCTTGATCTATCTCCATAGATCTTGATGCTCAACAATTAGGTAGCGTTATCCAAGTCTTCCTTCGAAAAAACTCTTTTCAAACAACCCTTTATGCTTTCCAGAAATTCTACATCATTTCCGATCAACAATATGTCATCCACATATTCTTATCAGAAACTCTATAGTGCTCCCACTCACTTTATTGTAAATACAAGTTTCTCATAAACTTTGTATAAACTTAAAAACTTTGATCACCTCATCAAAGCGTATATTCCAACTCCGAGATGCTTGCTCCATCCCTTAGAAGGATTGCTAGAGCTCGCACACCTTTTAGCATCCTTAGGACTAACAAAATCTTTTGGTTGTATCACATACAACTTTTCCTCAAGTAAACTGTTAAGGAAACGATGTTTTGTTATCCATGTGCCAGATTTCATAATTGAAAAATGCAACAACTGCTAAGCTAATTCCATCAGACTTTAGCATCGCTATGAGTGAGAAAGTCTCATCACAGTCAACTCTTTGAACTTGTCGGAAACATCTTTGTGACAAGTCGAGCTTTATAAATGGTGACATTTACCATCAGCGTCTATCTTCATTTCAAAGGTCCATTTGTACTCGACGACCTGCCTTCCAACGAGCAAGTCTACCAAAGACTATACTTGGTTTTCATACATGGATCCTTTCTCGGATTTCATGGCCTCTAACCATTTGTGGGAATCCGGGGCCATCATCGCTTCTCCATAGCTCGTAGGTTCATCATTGTCCAACAACATGACCTCCAAGGTAGGGTTGTCGTACAGCTCAGGAGCACTACACATCCTTGTTGACCTATGAGGTTCGATAGTAACTTGATCCGAAGCTTCATGATCATCATCATTTACTTCCTCTTCAACTGACGTAGGTTCCACAGAAACATCTTTCTGCGATGCACTACTCTCTGGTTGAAACAAAGGTTCAACAACCTCATCAAGTTCCATCTTCCTCCCACTCAATTATTTCGAGAGAAACTTTTCCTCGAGAAAGGACCCACTTTTAGCAACAAACATTTTATGCTTGGATCTGATATAGAAGGTTCACCCAACTGTTCTTAGGGTATTCTATGATTATGCATTTGTCCGCTTTGGGTTCGATATCATTAGGTGAAAACATTTTCCACGCAAGCATTGCAGCCCCAATCATTAAGAAATGATAGCTTAGGGTTCTATCAAACCATAATTCACATGGTTTCATCTCAAAGGATTTAGATGGTGCCCTATTTAAAGTGAATGTTGTTGTCTCTAATGCATAACCCCAAAACTATAGTGGCAAATCGATAAGAGACATCATAGTTCGCACCATATCCAATAGAGCACGACTACGACATTCGGAGACACCATCACACTATGGTGTTCCAGGTGGCGTGAGTTGTGGTACAACTTTCACATCGTCTAAAGTTGTATGCCAAACTCATAACTTAGACATTCACCTCCACGATCACATCGCAAACATTTTTATCTTCTTGTCACAATGATCTTAAACTTCACTCTGAATTTGCTTCAACTTTTCAAAAGATTCAGACTTGTGTTTCATTAAGTAAATATACACTATATCTACTGAAATCATCAGTGAAGGTAAGAAAATAACGATATCCACCGCACGCTACGAGACCCATTGGATTGCATACATCAACATGTATCATTTCCAATAAATCACTTGCCCGCTCCATCAATCCGAAAAACATGGTCCTTAGTCATCTTGCCCAAGAGGCATGGTTCGCATGTCTCAACCGATTTGAAATCGAATGAGTCCAAAGATCCATCAACATGGAGTTTCTTCATGCGCTTTATACCAATATGACATTCAGCGGCAGTGCCACAAGTATGTGGTACTATCATTATTAACTTTGTATCTTTTGGCATCAATGTTATGAACATGTGTATTACTATGATCAAGATTCAACAAACCGTTCTCACTGGGTGCATGATCATTAAAGGTATTATTCATGTAAACAGAATAACCATTATTCTCTAACTTAAATGAATAACCGTGTTGCAATAAACACGATCTAATCACATCCATGCTCAACGCAAAACACCAAATAACATTTATTTAGGTTCGTAACTAATCCCGAAGGTAGAGAGAGTGTGCGATGTTGATCACATCAACCTTGGAAACATTTCCAACACATATCGTCACATCACCCTTAGCTAGTTCTCCGTTTATTCCGTACCTTCTATTTCAAGTTACTAACATTTAGCAACCGAACCGGTATCCAATACCCATGTGCTACTAGGAGTACTAGCAAGGTATACATCAATAACACGTATATCAAATATACTTTTGTCGACGTTGCCATCCTTCTTATCTACCAAGTATCTAGGATTGTTCCACTTCAGCGACCGCTCTCCTCATAATCGAAGCACTTATTCTCGGGTTTGGGTTCAACTTTGGGTTGCTTCACTGGAGCAGCAACTGACTTGTCATCCATGAAGTTTCCCTCCTTGCCCTTGCCCTTCTCGAAACTAGTGGTTTTACTAACCATCAACACTTGACGCTCCTTCTTGATTTCTACCTTCGCGGTGTCAAACATCGCGAACAGCTCAGGGATCATTATTTCTATCCCTGGCATTTTATTGTTCATCACCAAGTTCTAGTAGCTTAGTGACAATGACTTGGAGAACTATTTCAATCACTATCTTATCTGGAAGATCAACTCCCACTCGATTCAAGCGATTGTAGCACCCAGACAATCTGAGCACATGCTCAACGATTAAGCTATTCTCTTTCATCTTGCAGGCGAAGAATCTTGTTGGGGATCTCATATCTCGCAACACGGGCACGAGCCTGAGATCCTAATTTCAGCTCTTGGAACATCTCATATGTTCTGTGACGTTCAAAATGTTTTGGATCCTCCATTCTAAGCTGTAATGCATGACACACTAATCTATCAAGTAGTCATCATAACGTGCCTGCCAGATGTTCACAACATCTACAGACGACCGTACAGGGGTTGGCGCACCGAGCGGTGCATTAAGGAGATAAGCCTTCTGTCCAGCAATGAGGACAATCCTCAGATCATGGATCCAGTCCGTAATATTTCTACCATCATCTTTCAACTCTATTTCTCTAGGAACATATAAAAATTCTATAGAGCTACAGCGTGAGCTAGTAATCTACAACATACTTTGCAAAGACACTACTGACTAAGTTCATGATAATGAGTTCAATTAATCATATTACTTAAGAACTCCCACTCAAATTGACATCCCTCGGGTCATTCGAGTGGTACATGATAGGAATTCACCAACTCAAGTCCGATCATCACGTAAGTTGATGTGGTTTCAATGGTGAACAGCATCATGTTGATCATATCTACTGTATGACTCATGTTCGACCTTTCGGTCTCTTGTGTTCCAAGGCCATGTCTGTACATGCTAGGCTCGTCAAGTTTAACCCGAGTGTTCTTCATGCCAACACTGGCTTGCACCCGTTGTATGTGAACATAGAGTCTATCACACCCGATCATCACGTGGTGTCTCGACACGACGAACTTTTGCAATGGTGCACACTCGGGGAGAACACAATTTATCTTGAAATTAAGTGAGGGATCACCTTATAATGCTACCGTCATCCTAAGCAAAACAAGGTGCATAAACGGATTAACATCACATGCAAATCATAAGTTACATGATATGGCCTTGAACTTGTGCTTTTGATCTCCATCTTGAAAGCATCGGCAAGATCTCCATCGTCACCGGCATGACACCATGATCTCCATCAACGTGTCGCCATCGGGGTTGTCGTGCCCACCATGCTTCTACTACTATTTCTACCATTTAGCGGTAAAGTAAATCATTACAACGCTTAATGATTGACATGTAGGTCATATAATAATTAAAGACAAACTTATGGCTCCTGCCGGTTGCCATACTAATCGACATGCAAGTCGTGTTATTCTATACAGCACATGATCATCTCATACATCGCATATATCTCATCATGTAATTGGCCATATCACATCACAACATACCCTGCAAAAACAAGTTAGACGTCCTCTAATTGTTGTTGCATGTTTTACGTGGCTGCTATGGGTATCTAGCAAGAATAATTCTCACCTACGCATAAACCACAACGATGATACATAAGTTGCTTTTCGACCTTCTCAAGGACCACCTTAGTCGAATCCGATCCAACTAAAGTAGAAGAAACAGACACCCGCCAGCCATCTTTGTGCAACGAAGCTACACGTTAGTCGGTGGAACCGGTCTATCGTAAGCATACCAGTAAGGTTGGTTCGTGCCGCTTCATCCCACAATACCACTGAACCAAAACACGACCAAGGGAGGAAGCAATCTAAGTATCAACGCCCACAAACTCTTTGTGTTCTACTCGAGATCTCATCTACACATAGACCTAGCTCAGGATGCCACTGTTGGAGAATGTTGCTTGGGAAACAAAAAAGTTTCCTATGCGCACGCAAGATATATCCATGGTGATGAGCATCTACGAGAGGGAGAGTGGATCTTCATACCCTTGTAGATCGCTAAGCGGGAAGCGTTAAGAAACGTGGTTGGTGTAGTCGAACGTCTTCGCAATCCAAATTGCCAAGAATCTCGCGATATCATCACGATCCATCCCGCGATCCAATCACGATCCATCCTGCAAACTCATCACGATCTGTCTCGCGATCTCATCATGATCTGTCTCACGATCTTGATCATGGTCCTTCCGATCTAGCGCCGAACGGATGACACCTCCACGTTCAACACACGTACAACTCGATGACGATCTCCGCCTTCTTGATCCAGCAAGAGGGAGAGGAGAGGTAGATGAGTTCTCCGGCAGCGCGACGGCATTGCGGGGACGGTGTTGGAGCTATTCCAGCAGGGCTTCGCCTAAGCACCGCTGAAAACCGATCTAGAGGAGAGGTCGCACGTGGCTATTAGGGTTAGCTTTTTCCTTTGAATCCTATAGTATATATAGGAGGGAGGGAGGGGAGGAGGCAGTCTCAAACCCTCAAGGTTTGGTCGAAATTGGAGGTGTAGGAGTCCTACTCCAATCCTATTAGGAGTAGGATTCCTC
This sequence comes from Hordeum marinum, assembly GCA_022496015.1. Taxonomy (NCBI): domain Eukaryota; kingdom Viridiplantae; phylum Streptophyta; class Magnoliopsida; order Poales; family Poaceae; genus Hordeum; species Hordeum marinum. The sequence continues at coordinate 449,528,514 of CM039676.1, forward strand.
CTTTCCACTTGGCAACTCTTTCCACCTCTCCACCTTTGGAGTTTTTCCTTCTCAAAACTCTCCTGCTGCACAGGCCCTTAGAGGAGGCTTCGGACAGCCCACCAGGGGCTGGTTTACCTCCTCCCACAGCCCATGTAGCCCCTTGGGTCAAAATACCTCTCCCGATGGTCCCCCGGTACACTACCGGCACGCCCGGTACACTACCGATGAGCCCGAAACTTTTCCAAAGACCAAAACAGGACTTCCTATATATCAATCTTTACCTTCGGACTCTGAACAACCTTCGGTCACCACCATACATAACTCTATATTACCGAAACGTCACCGAACCTTAAGTGTGCAGAACTTGTGGGTTCGAGAACTATGTAGACATGATCGAGACACCTCTACGGTCAATAACCAATAGCGGGACCTAGATGCCCATATTGATTCCTACATATTCTACGAAGATCTTTATCGGTCGAACCTCTAGTCAAGGATTCAGTTAATCCCGTGTGATGTTCCCTTTGTTCTTCGGTATGTTACTTGCCCAAGATTTGATCGTCGGTATCTCCATACCTAGTTCAACCTCATTACCGGCAAGTCTCTTTACTCATTTCTGTAATACAAGATCCCGTGACTAACACTTAGTCACATTGCTTGCAAGGCTTGTTGTGATGTTGTATTACCGTGTGGGCCCTAAGATACCTCTCCGTCACACGGAGTAACAAAACGCAGTCTTGATCCATGCCAAGCCAACAGACACCCTCAGAGATACCTGTAGAGCACCTTTATAGTCACTCAGTTACGTTGCAACGTTTGATACACACAAGGTACTCCTCCGGTTTCAGTGAGTTGCATGATGTCATGGTCATAGGAACAGATACTTGACATGCAGAAAACAGTAGCAATAATCTGACATGATCATATGCTATGTTGGTAGTTTGGGTCTTGTCCATCACATCATTCTCCTAATGAAGTGATCCCATTATCAAATGACATCTCATGTCCATGGCTAGGAAACCTTGACCATCTTTGATCAAGGAGCTAGTCTATTAGAGGCATACTAGGGACACAATGTTGTCTATGTATCCACACATGTATCTAAGTTTCCTATCAATACAATTATAGCATGGATAATAAACGATTATCATGAACAAGGAAATACGATAATAACCAATTTATTATTGCCTCTAGGGCATATTTCCAACAGAATGATCATCTCATGAGCATTAAGATGATAGGAAATAGTTGCATCACACATAACATAGTATGATCACACACAAACACAAAAGTATCTCACATCAAACCAAAAGAACCAAATGTTTTTGAAAAGCAATAAAACACCAAAACGCTCTCTCGCTCGAAGCCTAAAGATCTATATACACTTCTTCCCCTTTGGCAACAAGTTACCAAAAAGTTCAAAGGCATATGCCTAAGCATTCTTGGGCATATCTCCTCCGATTGTTGATGAAGGAGTCGAGATGATAGCGTCGGCGAAGATCTTTGTAGACGTCGTTCATGGAGCTAGAGTGGTCGTTGATGGAGCTGAAGTTGATGGAGCTGTTGGAGCTGGCATTGTGGCTGATCTGGCCTGAGTAGTGAACTGAGTGCCTCGCCCTAGAGGTGAATCATCCTCCTCCTCATCCTCATCCTCATTTGAAGTAGAAGAGACCCGAGGGATCTGCATGGAGTCAACTTCATGCTGAAGTTCTGTGTCTATCTTCGTCAGCCCGTCCACCTTATCAGTAAGGGTCTTGATTCTTGTCTCAAAGATTCTAACAAGACTGTTTTGGTTGTCCAGAATCCCCTTAATTTCCTTTTGCATGCCCTGAACTGATGCAATCAATAGATGCATTTGCTCGTTCCTGGATCGTGGGACTTGAGCACTAGTGGCTCTAGCTGCTTCTGCCTCTACCTGAGCTGAAACTGAAGTGGGATGATAAGTATCCATCACCACAACATTGTCCTCAAGGTCTGGCTGTAGGGGCAAATGTGGGTGATCTAGGGCAAATATGTGCTTCTCCAGTTTTGAGTTTATTAGCATCTGGATGTAGGGTGCATAACAACATGAGCGCTTCTGATCAGCAACAACCCTCTTGATTGTCTCTACAATCAAGTCCATGACTCTGATCCTAGTTTGACTGTCAAGGTGAATCAACATATTGATGGAGTGGCCTTGGATCATCTTGTCATCTCCGTACTTGGGCATCAAGGTATGCCTCAGAATGGTGTTGATAGTGCGAAGGCCAGCCTAGAGAAAATAGATTGATCCTAGCCTGTGAGACTTTACATTGGCAGCAGGGATCTCCTTGTACATGTTAGCCATAGCATTGTGACTAGCCTTGGATTCTGAGTAGACCCATGTCACCATCCTGTGCTTCAGGAACTCCTAAGATATCATCCCATTCTTCGACTGTTGATTCGTATCTTGCACCTTTAGTTATACACACAATTCTACCATCTCCGTAGAAGTGTGCAGTGGAGTAGAACTGCATGATCATCTCATCATTCCATGCTGTGAATTCTCTACCAACGAACTCATCAAGACCTATGCAGTGGAAGTTGTCCTAGACACTTGGAAACTAGTCCTCATTCTCCTTGATGAACTTCCAATCAACGTACCGCATATCACTGATAGCTGGACTCTTGTCAAAGAGCACAGTCTCATAGAAGTCTTGCTGCTCTTTGCTATAGAATATGTAGTCCATAGCAGTCTTCTTTCTCTGGGCATAAGGATCTATTGCTCTCCATGCCGTCAATCCAGAATCCTTCCTCTTCTTCATGTCCTCAGCTAGTGGGTAGCTGGCATTATGAACTGGGAGGTGTGGTCTAAGCTTCATCAGTGTTGGCAAGTCATCCACATCATAAACTCTGGAAGCAGTTCCTTTGTTCTTCTCAGAAGCTGGAATCTGCCTAGTTGTTCTCTTGGGCTTCTCAGCAGCCTTCTTGGATGTGCTGGTCTTAGGCATAGCATCAGACATCAACTTCTTTGCCTTCTTCTTGGGAGGAGCATTTGTAGCTAGCTCAAACTCCTCTTCCTCAGCAGCAACAGCTTCTTCTGAATCTTCAAACATGGAGGTAGGCCTGCCAGTCACATGGATGATCCTCTTCCTGGCATTTTTCTCTCCTGCCTTCTTAGGCATAGTTCTCTTGGGGATCTCAACAGACATTGTTGCTTTGGCAGTATCTTGTTCCTTGAAGGTAGAAGCTAGTGCATATATTTTGCTGACAACCCATCTAGAGGAAGTAGCTTCAGTTGCAGCCTTCTTGGCAGCCTTCTATTGCTTCTTAGCAAGAATCTCCTCAGGCACAAAGTCTGAATCTTCTTCATCTGAGTTCAACTTCTTCCTGGTTCTGGTGGCAGCCTTGGGCAACCCATGACAGCTGGGGGTGCCTGGATCTGAGAATGAACTGGGCTCTGGGCTTGTGCCTGAACTCATGTCTGCTCCCTGCTCTGACCTGTTCTGACTGTCTTCTAAACCTGACATGCTGACCCTATGAATAGAGTATAGATGAGCAGAAGGAGATGAGTCATCACAAAATGAGGCTGTTTTTGAAATTTGAGTAGTGAGTTTTTCAAAAGTTCTACAATCTGTCAAATACATATCGGTGCAGCTGAAAATAATTTTTTGATGAGCCCAAGACTGACCAACTCGTTAATAAAAACTTGGCAGCCTTTTCGGTAGGACCGAAAAGAGCTACTGGGTTCCACCGAGTTAGTTCTCGCCCTCATAGAAACGCATATCGGTGAGACCAATACTTCAGTTTCGGTTCCACCGAGATGTATCGGGCGGACAACAAAACCCTAGAAAAATTCATCTAACTCGAGATTTTGCAGATTTGATTGGATGAATATATGAGAAAGGGGTGGCTTATAGAGAAGACTAGGTCCAGTGCGCAAGAATCAGAATGGGAGCGCACTAGAGATCGAATCCGTACCCTAGCTTAGCGCGGATCCTCTACGGCGGCGACGTTGGTGTAGATTATGTCGATGGCGGCGATTCCCAGCGGCGGAGGAGCTCGGGAAATCAAGGGCATTGACCAGGGATCTTGGGGCGGCAGCTTAGGGTTCTGAGGCGCGACGTTGAAGATAGAAATTTCAAAGCGTCGAGGGTCCACAGCATATATACCCTTTACTATCGGTGATACCAACTTTATGTTTTTGGTGTCACCGAGTTTCACAACTGTCAGCTGACAGGGAAACTCGGTGTAACCGAGAATATGAAATCGGTGCTACCGAGATTGAAAACCAGATTAACCCTAGGCAATTGATGAGACCAATTTTGTGGAATTGGTTCCACCGAGTTGCACTTGGGAGGTTTTAATGGTCAGTCCTTGTCGATACGGAACTCCGAGTGCTCCACACACAGAGGGATCGAAAAGCAGTTGTTCAAATTTTGTGATGCAACATGAATGGAATATGAGGTGAGAAAGCATAGATAGCTAAAGAGTGGTCCTAGGCATTCTTGTCCATCCAATTGGCAAAAGATAAATCAAAAGCCAAATAGCAACAATTGGATGTCCTCGAATGAGAAAATAAATGGAGACCAACATGCTCACACAATAAGATGTCAAAGGAAATCATGATGAACATGCACAAACACACTAGCATCTAACAAGCACTTGGGCGATGACAAAGTCATCTATTTATGAGTATTTGACTTAGGATCCAAGTAAGAGTACTTGATCATAGGTCGTACTCATCGTTTAATCACAAGTCAGGTTACCACTTTTACATAAAGCATTTAGTGTTGTCACATACTAAGAGATGCTTTGACTCAAGAATTTGAGTAAAGCTCCCCCTTAATGTGAAATCCCCCCATAAGAGGGATAAACTAACCTTGTGTTTTGTCGATGAAGACTTCATGTTGGTGAGGTAGTTGTGGATGCTCAATGTTGATGAAGATCACCAAGATTTGGGAGCATCCTTGTTGTTTCCTTACTCCTCTCACCTACATGGGTTAGTCCCAACACACAAGAGACAAATACAAGGATATCTATGGACATGGAGTGCAAAGCATGTGTTATGATGTCCATTGATTTGTTGATTACCTTGTCCCTTGCTTACCTTTGATGGAATGTGTGACTCCTTGAACTATTGCATTGAGTTGATGTTGAGTGCAAAAAGTCCTTCGCAATAATGAATCTGAGTGAATTTCATTGGCGGAGTCACCCCTCAAGAACTTACTAGTTCTTATTCTTGGGAACCCACATCAAGTTGATGGGGATCCTTGGTGTTGGAGTAGCCTTTGTAGTAGTTGAGCTTGAAGTAGCCTTGGGAACCCACTCCACCAAAGTTAGGGGTTCATCTTCATATGAGTCAATGTCCTCTTGAAGCTTGTTCTTGCCCTTCAGCTTGTGGTCTTGTGGTGGAAGGTCATCTTGAGTGTTTGTCCCCTTGAGAAGAGTATTTTCATACTTCTCCTTTTGAGGAACAAAATTGGGCTTGGGATATTGACCTTCTTCCCACTCAACTCCATTAGCGTTGAAGTAGCCAACACCACGATTCTCGCGATGTCGGGGATATACCCCGCGGTATGACCCGGCCAGGCGACTCACAGGAGACCCGTTAAGGACATGACATCTCATAAATGACCCGGCTGGCAGACTGTAGATGACCAAGGCCCAAGACCCGGGGGGTGAGCCAGCGCCAGGCGGCTCACGAGATAAGACCCGGTGGGTGAGCCGGCGCCAGGCGGCTCACGAGATAAGACCCGATGGGTGAGCCGGCGCCAGGCGGCTCACAAGAGAAGGCCCACAAGAGAAGGCCCGAAGAGAGAAGGATTCCATTAAAGGAAATAAGACCCGGAGTAGGATTCATGGGAGACGAGTCCTAATCCTACTCCTAGTAGGACTCTATTTGTAAGCCTACCCTCTCCTCTTATATAAGGAGGGGTAGAGCACCCCTAGAGGAACAAGATTTCTCAAGGGACACAAGTCCACAAGTTTAGGCAACACATGATTAGAGATAGAGAGATTAGAGGCTCTCGTGATTAGAGGTAGCGATTAGCACCCTTGTAACCGAGAGATCTTCATCATCATCAATACCAGACAAGCAGGACATAGGCTTTTACCTCGACTAGAGGGGCCGAACCTGGGTAAAACTCCGTGTCTTCTCGATTCCGACCAACCCCTTCAGCCGCCACGTAGTTGCGTCTTGCCCCGAACCTAAGTCCGTGACCCGGACATCTGCCGGGACAAAACCACAACAGTTGGCGCCCACCGTGGGGCACTATCGATGGTATTGAGTTCTTGGAGGGGGCTTTCGAGGGATTGAGGAGTTCGCGATTAACCGGATGAAGAAAAGACCGGCTCGAAGGGATCTACAAACATCTTCGAGTTCATCAGTCAAAGATCAATCCTGAGCTAATGTAATACTATATTCAAGAAGGAAAAAACTGGTGGGACTACAAGCACTGCCATGGGTGTTCTGTCTGATCTAATCTGCCCGGCTATCATCAACCGTGGACGGGTCTACTCTGGCGTCAGTTCTCGAGAGACTTGCAAGAAGATTTTTTGGTAGTGTCTCACACACCACCGGGAGTGGATCAAAACTACATCCATGCATGTGTTGTGCTAGCTCGTGGAACTGTGACAAGCAATTGACACTCGATGCCTCCAGCCATCCATGCCGGCAGTTTCCACCATTAAAAGCACGATAGTACCCTAGAGATGAAAAAGACGACGGACGGACGAAGCCGGTAGGCGTCGAACAACACATCAAGTCAGACATTGAGTCTCAATCCGACAATCCAATCTGCTGCAACACCATCATGCGAGCGTGGGGATTCCAAGATTGCAAAGTCGAAGACAGATCCGTTCCAAAACGCTGTGCACTTGCAGTTAGGACTCCTCCCGAGACCTCTTTCGGGCCGGGTTCTGGCTGATCCTTTGGATTTCAACGCGGACTCGATCTTCCCGTGCCACGCCGCGGCGCCTCGCACGTCAACCGCCAGGCCAACTCCGGCTCGCTCGCCTCTAGCTGGCTGAGCTCCTGCGACCCGCCTGCTCCAGCCGTGCCTCGCCGGCTCGCGCGTTGCCCAGCCGCTGAGTCCTCAATTGCGGCGATGCCTCTGCACGTCCAAGTCGCTGCTTCCACTCGCATCCGCCGTAGTCGGTTCTCCATCAGAGCCGGTAGTAGGGGAGGCAAGATGGCTCACCAATCCACCCGCGCCTAGCAGCCGCCATGGTACCCTGCAGCTGCGCCCCCGTCGAGTCAGCCTCCTGCCGTCACTCCGCGCCATCGCTCCGCCTTTACCCCTGCTCCCACCTCACACCGGCCCTCCGCTGCGGTTTGCTCGCCGAAGCCGCCCCCGGCCTCGGCCTGCTCGCACTGAGCCGCCTCTGCTGCCGGGCTAACGGCCGCACCAGGAGCCGACGCGACCTCCAAATCGCCCCGCCATGGGACGAACCCGCCGCTGTCTCTGCTCTGCTCCAGCTTTAGGATGCCCCATGCTGAGCCGCCCAGCTGCCGCCGCTGCCAGCTCTCCCGCGCCCATCGGCCGCCGCCGCCTTGCCTCACCTCCTCGTCGCCCTGCCGGCCGTCTCGCTTCGCCCTGACCCGGTGTTCGGCCGCCATACTCATCGTTTACTTCATCTCTACGTGTATCATGTGGTCGGGAGAGGATAAGGCAATGGAGAGAGGTGGAGGCTGGTTGGGCTTGCTAAAAAAAAGTGATTTGCAGACGCTATATACGGATCATCCGTCGACCCGAAGAATCAAGTGAAATCCATCTGATCTATTTTTATTGATGTATTTTCTTTCTTTCGAGGACAATTACTTCGGCTCTTGTCATATATCTTATGCAGGAAAATTATTCATGTGTCGTTATACCTCGGAGATGGAGTGCATGCCGTCGTCTTTGTGTCACAGTGCTCAAACAGGCGCTTATGAGCCGCCCCCGCGGCCCGGTCTATGTCAATTTGCCGGTACCGCGCTCACTCGCCAGTATGAGCCGCCTAATGGACGCGGCAAGCCGCCACATTCGCGATATGGTATTCAACAACCATGCCATGGCCATCTCTCACCGTTGCGCCGATTTACAGCGTTGTGGCTGATTCTCGCCACTACGCCGACTTACAATGCCATGACAGTCTCTCGCCGCTGCGCCGGATTACAACGCCTTGCCGACTCTCGCCACCCGTGCCGGTTCTCAATATTATGGCCGTTTCTCATCCATATGCACCGGCTTACAACGTCTGCGGATGACCCAACCGTCCATGCCGGGTTATATCACCCGCGATCGGCTCATCCGTCGGCACCAGCTTACAATACCGTGGTCGTCTTTCACAACAAAACCGGCTTACAATGCTGCGATTGGTTTCTACGTCTACATCAACATATCGGTGCAGTGCTTGCTTAAAACGAGCCTCCCAACGGATGTGTGCAATGTGCCACCCACAGTTTGATCTACATCAATATATCGGTGCAGTGCTCATCGATAGGAGCCGCCCGACGAGCAGGCACGCAAGTCGTCACTACAATATGGTTCACCTCAACAGACAACCGGAACGAATCATTAACCGGAGCATTGAAATAGTTCATGCGGGGTCATTCATAACCCGCCACGGCTAACCTCAACCTTCGACGAAGATTCTCAAGCCGCCTCTTCGAGTCAACTTGAGACTCGGGGGCTACACACATGGCAAGACACATTTGGTCATTTTCAATGAGAAGCCCGGGTCTTTTGCCAAGATGAAATTTTCCGGCTCAACAAGTTTAAGTCGAAGTGGTTTGTGATCCGCCGAAAGCTCTTACCAGTCAATCTTGCTTTAGAGACCCTGAGCCAGTTCACAGAGTTGACGGCCAATCTCGCCTTAGAGACCCTGAACTGATGTTACTCTTACCAGTCAATCTTGCTTTAGAGACCCTGAGCCGGTTCACAAAGTTGACAGGCAATCTCGCTTTAGAGACCCTGAACTGTTGTAAGTTACACACTTAAGCTCTTATCAGTCAATCTCGCTTTAGAGACCCTGAGCCGGCTCACATAGTTGACGGCCAATCTCGCTTTAGAGACCCTGAACTGGTATGATGCATAGTTTGAGTACATTAAGCGCTGTTGCTGATGGAGGCTTCTTACCTTTGGTATAGCTTAAAAAATTCCCCTAAAGCAACAACGTGTACATCAAATTCCAGTTGCTTATCAACTGCGGCCATCGAAGGGGTCTTCTTACCGACGGGTATCACTTATCTCACCCTAATGGTCAGCTTTATGCCACCTCCGGTTACTTATTAACCGTGGTTGTCGAAGGGGGCTTCTTACCGACGGGTTCGCTTATCTCACCCTAACAACCAGCGTTTACGCCAAAAATAGTTGTGGAAGGAGGATCCTTGCCCTTGGGTATAGCTTACATAAACCCTTCACACAGCCGGCTAGTACAATTACTAGTCGTGGCTGTCGAATGGATGCTTCTTGCCATAAGGTATAGCTTACATAAAACCATCGGCAGCCGGCCCTATTCAACATTGGCTGATTGGAGGAGGCTTCTTGCCTTCGGGTATAGCTTACATCACCCTCCAACAGCAGGCTTTTTGAGCTGCGGTTGTCAGTAGAGGCTTCTTACCTTTGGTATACCTTACATAAACCTATTGACAACCAGTGTTGGAATACAATGGATAAGTATTTGCTGTTAAAAGGAGGCTTCTTACCATAATGGTATAGCTTACATCACCCTTCATGCATCCGGTTGTAGGCCGATTCAAGTTCTTCAACAGTTGTCGTTGTTCATAGAGGCTTCCTACCGTCAGGCCGCTTCCGGCTCTTCATTAGCCGCGGTTGTCAATGGAGGCTTCTTACATTGGAGTACAACTCATATTACCCTACGACAACCGGTCATCAACAGAGCTCATAAGACTTGGAGTCATGCTACTCCGGTTGACATCTCACAGGTAGATTATTCAAGGGGGCTTCCCACCTCCAGATAAACATGCCAGCTTATAAAAGCCGGATCGGAGCAAGATTATGAGAAAGGATCAATGTTATGAAAGGTATGAACATCTCCGGGTTGAGCTTCTTCAAGCTGCCCTCACAAACAATGCAAAATGTACTCTGTCTTGTTTATTTTTTGCCGGTATTATCTTTTAAATATGAGCCGCCATTAAATATTTGGCAAGAGCAAATGGATCTTTTAATAGCCAACATGGCTGGATCTTCATAGTTATCATAAGCAGTGTTAAATGATCGAGGTTTTTTAAGCCAGCTCAGAGAAATTCATTATCTTTCAAGAGCCACCCTATCAGATATAATGCCGTGTCATCTAATTGATCGGCTCTCGGATTTTTTCAAATGTGCTCTGTAGTAATCTACAACACTCATGGATTTCTCAAACTTATATTTGCCGGATTGCACCGCAACCACGAGCAGGAATTTCATATGAAAGACAAAGGGATTATTCCAAGATATTCATTCCGGGTTATATTACAACCACGGTCAAAGATTCATTCAACAAATTATGATGAGTCATATTATTTTCACATAGTCCCGAGTTGCCGCAGGCAGACGACCCGGCACTTGGGGGCTACAGTATTCAAAGTCCAAGTTTATATCAATTATGCAAAGTCCCATGTCGCTGCAAGCATGCACCACGGCACTTGGGAGCTAATGCAAGCCGGTTTTCAAAATTATTACATTGTCAAGCAAGACCCTATTATCTCAAGGTGACGACCCGGTCCTTCTATATTTTCTCAAGAATATGAGTCGGCCTTTCCATATTTTTATAAGTCCCAGCCCAGTAAATTCTTATTGACCCGACACTTGGGGGCTACACCGCTCAGATCAAATTTTCTAAAGTCCCAAGTCGCCGCAGGCGTGCGACCCGGCACTTGGGGGCTACAGTATTCAGCTGTTTAAACAGATTATAAGGTTCAAATTGAAGACCCGGCACATCAGATTCTAATGATCCGGCCCTTGGGGGCTACATCCGCCGAAGCTTTCTGATGAGCCGGCCCTTGGGGGCTACACCCGCCGATGATTCATAAGGTATAAGACAATTATAAGTCCCAGGTTGCTGCAAGCAGGACAACCCGGCACTTGGGGGCTACACAATCCAAAATGTTATTCGCAAAGCACCAAGTTATCATGGATAATCTTGGAGCTTGGGGGATACAGGTAATATGGACATATCAAAAACTTTGAGGAGAATTTTCGTGGTGGAGTTCAGTTTTTTAGACCCGGAGTCTTCAACACTTATGACCCGGTGTTATCAAAAGATCATAACCCACCAGATTTTATAAGCCGCCTTGTTTTACAATAATGGAAGTCCGGCTTTACATCAGATGGATTTTCATACCAATATTTTTACCAAGTCATCTGGATTCTACTTATTTAAACCCGGAGTCACCAACGATAATGACCCGGCATCATCAATGATTATAACCCGGCGGAGATCACCCACCAAAGAGCATTGGAAGCCAGTTCAATGGCATATGGGTATTCTATTCTCAATATTTTTCAAAAGGACATTGACAATCAAGATTATCAAGACGGTTCATTCATATATAGAGAAGACCCGGATTCCTTAGAAGCCATTTGATAAGCCGGACAAAGGAGCAAGCCGGCCACTTAACATATTTGCTATTCCTATTTCAGGAGGTTACCATGAATAAATTCAAGCTAACCTGGGGGCTAATGTCGGGGATATACCTCGCGGTATGACCCGGCCAGGCGACTCACAGAAGACCCGTGAAGGACAAGACATCTCATAAATGACCCGGCTGGCGGACTGTAGATGACCAAGGCCCAAGACCCGGGGCGTGAGCCGGCGCCAGGCGGCTCACGAGATAAGACCCGAGGGGTGAGCCGGCACCAGACAGCTCACGAGATAAGACCCGGTGGGTGAGCCGGCGCCAGGCGGCTCACAAGAGAAGGCCCACAAGAGAAGGACCGAAGAGAGAAGGATTCCATTAAAGGAAATAAGACCCGGAGTAGGATTCGTGGGAGACGAGTCCTAATCCTACTCCTAGTAGGACTCTATTTGTAAGCCTACCCTCTCCTCCTATATAAGGAGGGGTAGAGCACCCCTAGAGGAACAAGATTTCTCAAGGGACACAAGTCCACAAGTTTAGACAACACAAGATTAGAGATAGAGAGATTAGAGGCTCTCGTGATTAGAGGTAGCGATTAGCACCCTTGTAACCGAGAGATCTTCATCATCATCAATACCAGACAAGCAGGACGTAGGCTTTTACCTCGACTAGAGGGGCCGAACCTGGGTAAAACGCCGTGTATTCTCGATTCCGACCAACCCCTTCAAGCCGCCATGTAGTTGCGTCTCGTCCCGAACCTAAGTCCGTGACCCGGACATTTGCCGTGACAAAACCACGACACCCGGTATCCTCCGTGCTTGCGTAAAATTTCCTCAAATTGCTTACATCTGGCAAGACTCTTGTAGATACCTTTTTCTATAATCCCTTTCAATAAAGCATTTTCTTGCTCAAGTGTAACTTGGCTAAGAGTATCATCATTAGTGGAATCAATAGAACTACTAGAAGCAACATCATTGGGTTTAGCATTTTTATTGTTGCTACTAGATGAAGAACCTTTCTTGCCTTTGTTACTAGATTGCTTAGTTTTAACTTGAGGCATGAAAGTAGACAAGAGTAGTCATTTGGCTAGATATGATGAGGTCTTCTTTCGGAGATCGTCATTGATAGCTTTGATAAACTCATGCTCTTGCTCCAAGTTGAGCTTCTCGAAGCGTAGCTTCTCATGAGTTCTCACAAGCTCTCTATGATCTTCGAGAGTAGGTTCATGAGCTAACTTAAGAGTGTTTAGTTCTTTAGTTAGTTGTTCTATTTTCATCTTATCATCATCAAATGACTTATCTTGACTAGCATGAGAATTATCAAGTTCACTTTGATCAATATCACTAGTTTTATCACAAAGCAAGTCATCATCACAAAGTAAATCATCCTCATCACTATCAAAATCAAGATATTCGGGGTGTGATACCTTGGGGCCTTTGGCCATGAAGCAACTTCCTCTCCCTTCGTTTGGTGAATCAAATAGATCGTAGGAGTTGGTAGTCACTAGAGCAATTTCGGCAACACCTTCATCTTGACTATAGTCGGAGTCGGAATTATAGCTTCTCTCAGAGTGGTTGTCGGAGTCGGAGCCAGAAATCCATTCACCAACATGATCTTGATGTTTTCTTCTTGTGTAGCTCTTGGTGTGCTTGTCCTTCTTCTTCGAATCTCTACTTCTCCTTGAGTGTCTTCGTTCATAATGATCATCTCTACTCCTTCTCTCTCTTTGTGGCGATTCATTCCTTGAGCTTCGTCTTTGAGGTGACTCTTCTCTTCTTTTGTAGGGATCGGTGCACTCATTTGAGTAGTGTCCGGGCTTCCCACAATTGTAGCAATTGCGGTCATGACTTGATGAATGCTTCTCTTCATATCTTGAGTTGGAGTTTCTTTCTTTGCTTCTATTCTTGTAGAACTTGTTGAATTTCTTGATCATGAGGCTTATCTCTTCATTGGTGACAAGGTTGTTGCTTGAAGTTGCGGGAGCATCACTTGTGGCTTTGTAAGCATTGGTAGACTTGTGATGAAGCTCTTCTTTATCTTTGAGTGTCATGTCATGAGCAACAATCCTTCCAATGACTTCTTTAGGCTTGAGATCTTTGTAGTTTGGCATCATTCGGATTAATGTGCACATGGTATCGTATCTCTCATCCAAAGCTCTCAGTATCTTCTTGATGATGAATTTGTCAGTCATTTCTTCACTTCCTAAGCTAACAATCTCATTTGTGATGAGAGCTAGCCTAGAGTACATCTCTGTGACTCCTTCACCATCCTTCATCTGGATTCTCTCACGGAGTCCGTTCCTTCGTGCATATCAACCAAAGTATCCCAAATCTCTTTTGCATTCTCAAGACGGCTGATTTTGTTGAATTCTTCGGGGCATAAGCAGTTGAAGAGAATGTCGCATTCTTGAGCATTGAGTTGCAACATCTTCAACTCATCTGCGGTCGTTTCACGATCTGGTTCCTGTCCATCCGCAAAGAACTCACCTTGCAAGCCAACACGAACAACAGCCCAAACGGCGGGGTTATGACCAAGAATATGCATTTTCATTTTATGCTTCCAACGAGCAAAATTTGTGCCATCAAAGTACGGACCTCTACGGTGATAACTTCCCTCGATAGATGCTATACTAATCCTAGGTTGTGAGGCCTAAGCAAAGGAGACCAATGCTCTAATACCACTTGTTGGATCGAAAGTAGGTCTAGAGGGGGTGATTAGACTACTTGATCAATTAAATTTTTTGCCTATACCAAGTTTAAGGATTGGCAGTTTTTAGCATTTCATGGCAAGTCAAGTACACCCTACACATGCAAGTTCAAGAGTATATAGCAGCGGAAAGTAACAACAAGCATGTATATAAGGGATAGGGTAGGAAGATCAAACGCAATTGTAGACATGATGATTTTTCCCGTGGTTCTGATAGGTGGTGCTATCGTACATCCATGTTTATGGAGTATTCAACCCACGGAGGGTAACGGTCGCGAGAGTCCACGGAGGGCTCCACCCAAAATGGTCCACGAAGTAGCAACCTTGACTATTCCATAACAGCTTCCATCCATGAAGGACTAGCCTCACTATGGGTAGATCTTCACGAAGTAGGCAATCTCCTTGCCCTTACAAACTTCTTGGTTCACTCCACAACACGAATTAGGAGGCTCCGTAGAGATACCTAACCAATCTAGGAGGCACCACCCTCCAAAAGGTAATAGGCTCGGTAATGATGATGAACTCCTTGCTCTTGTGCTTCAAGATGATAAACTCCTCAGCACACAATCTCTCTCTCACAGGTTTAGCTTGGTAGAAGAGATGAGATTGATGGAAAGCAATTTTGGGAGGCTAGAAATCAAGATCCATATGATTGGAGTGGAAGATATTGACCTCAACACAAGGGTAGGTGGTTCTTTCTCAGAAAATCTGATAGGATAGGTATGGAATAGTCCTGAGTGCTTCTCTCTCGAGTAAGTGGTGGTGAAGGTATATATAGGCATCCCCAAAAATCCAACCGTTACACACAAAATGACCAACTCGGTGACAGTGATGTGTTAATCTCAGTGGTACCGAAGTGACCAAAAGGTGGCAACTTTTGAATCTCGGTGAGACCGTTATAGGAAACTCGGTTGCACCAATAAGGTGACCAACGGTCAGATTTCCTATCTCGGTGACGCCGATCCAACATTCTCGGTGGGACCAAAAATGTGAATTTGCGTAACAGAAAGTTGGCAACCTAAACTCGGTGGCAGCGGTATGGAATCGGTTGCATCGAAGTGGCTAGGGTTTGGCTTGAGTCGGTCTAGGTTCTGGAATCGGTGGCACTGGTATGGGAAAGTTGGTTGCACCGATTTTGAGTGTTAGGTACAGAACATACTTTGGTGGGAGAGTTTGTAGATGTTTTTGGCGACTATCACTTGTGCACGTTTGAGCATATTGTTCACCAACAAAACCTTACCCCCTTTTAATAGTATTGGCTTTCCTACGAGTCAAAGTGATTTATCACAAATATAAAATGTAGAGTCCTCTTGCTTGAAGCTTGGCCAACCTATTTCCTTGCATCTTGGGCTTTCTCCACAATCTCCTTTTGCCAATCCTATCCATTGAACATTTCGTGAAATATACTTGGTGGAAACATTGGTTCAATGACTTATATGCTGTTATTAATTACCAAAACCACCAAGGGAGCAAATGTGCTTTCAGCAGCATGGCTCAGCGACTCGTAATCTTACGGCTCGTGATATTCTAACTCGGGGTAAGGCTCGATGTAACCCCCGAGCCCGCCATTGTAAAGTTGGTAAATTGATTCCGTCTCTCTACTCGAAGATCCATCCTCTGAGCGAATGAGTGTTTCCTGCGACATAGAACCTTCAAGATCCATGCCCTGAGTAAAGCCAACGAAGACATGCTTCCTGGCCGGGTCAGCACGGGCAGATTGCACGTGTTGGGCGGGTTGCGCACGCCGGGCCGGCTCGACGATGTCGGTGCAAACGTCCGGCCCGGGTTCAGATCTGCCGTTTTTGCCGATGAAGACATGGATTTCGCTGAAGGGGATCCAGAAACCGTACTCAATTGAGTCGGCCTCGGGGCCCCAGCCGACGTCGTCGATGTAGAGCCGGCCACGACGACTCTTGTTTATCCTGCCAATGGCGTACCCCCTCGATCCCTGGTAGAGAGCCCTTTGAGAACTCCACACCACCGAGCGCTAGCCCCACAGTGGGCGCAAATTATCGTGGTTTTATCACGGCAGATGTCCGAAGACTTGGGGTTCAAGGCCATCGCTAAGGTGGTGGACTCGAAGGGGTTGATCGAGATGAGGGACACGAGTTTACCTATGTTCGGCCCCTCAAGAAGAGGTAAAAGCTTACCTACTGCTTGTGTTGTATTGATTGGAGAATCGATTACAAGGGAGCAGATTCGCTTGACCTAGTTCTTGATTGATTGGTTTCTGTCCAAGCCGCCCCACGGTCTCGCCTTTATATAGGAGGTTGAGGCCCTGGGTTACACGAGACCTACACCGACTCTTACAACATAGACTATCCTATCTCTAGGTCGCCTTGCCATCTTGGGCAAACCGTCTCCGGGCGGCTTAACCGCCCATGTCTTCATACCATCTTCTTTTTGGGCCTTCGTCGTGGCCCATCTTGGTAAGCCACCGTACAGCCAGGCCTATGTCTTCCGGCCTGCCTCACCGGTCTTGATTATGAGCCGCCTGGTATGACCCGGCCCCACCTGGTGGGTCTTACCATGGGGTTATATCCCCAACATTAGGCCCAGGTTGATTTCAGCCTGCTCATGTCAATCTTCAAACTCACTTGGCGGCGAGTCTCACACTCCATCACCTGAAAGGAAAATACATAACCTGCCGTGATGTCATATCAAATATGCCAAAAAGATTTTGTGACATCCACAACGGATCTTTCATTAAAACTGTCAGCCCGAAAATCAAGGCATCCGTTTCGGTCGGTCAGTTTCTACCGCCTTGATTCCCGCTCTTGTTAGGCCTTCCAGTCTCTTAAATAGGACCGTGTGAGGTCCTCTCATTTCCTCCGCCGCCTCCACTTCTTCTTCTTCCTCTCGACGCCATCGCCCCCGAGCTCCATCGCGCTGTGAAGCTCCGTCGCCGTCGTCAACCCAGGCTGCTGCGTCAACCTGAATGGATCAGATTCTCACCCGTGTCCACCGCGCCCCGTCTGGTATGTCTTTCTTATCCCCTTAGATACGTATCTTAGTGCTTCAAACCCATCAAGTTCATCGGCCCCATTAGAGCACGAGTTTTTCCCGTAATGCCAAACGACGTGTAACTCTGTAGATGTCGCAATGTTCGTCTTCCTACTACAGTAGGTCGCGTAGAATCACCAACATCCCAGCATGGATCTGTAGTTGTTTCCCCTTCCTGCATTTAAATTTATTCATTCTTCCTCAGTTCAAATACGTCATTGCTATGGGAGCCTGTACTATTACAGGTCGCTAGGGTTAAAATAAACCTGATTTTTCTTTTGCCCTTAGATCTTGCAGCTTCAGTTTACCACGTAAAACCTGTTATAGGTCCTTAGCGACTTTTGCATCACGGCTTTGTCCAACTTAATCTGCCGACCAACTTCCGGCTCTTCCAATAAACTATACCGGTGACTTAGCATCATAGTGCTTAAATTCGTCAGCCGCCTTAGTTGTCTACCCCTTTCTAACCCACCACGCACCGCTACCTTTCACAGCCTTAACCCGATGTAATGTCTCGGGCATCTTCTTCTTGCAATTGGGTCGGCTCTGCGGTCTCTGAAGAATTCCTGCAAGATTTCATAGATGCAAGAACTTTGCCGGCTAAAGATGTTATTCATTGGCGGGTTCCGGGTCAAGAGAAGAAACCCATCCCTCAAGAGGGCGAAATAGTTATATTTGCTGACCACCTTGCGCGTGGTTTTATCCCGGACAGCTCTAAATTTTTCCGAGACGTCCTCCATTTCTTCAAGTTGCATCCTCAGGACATTGTGCCCAACTCTGTCTCCAATATGTGCAACTTACAAATCCTTTGCGAAGCTTAATTACAATAAGAACCGTGGGTTGACCTCTTCCGTGAGTATTTCTATGTCAACGGCCAAACGGAAGTGGCGGCTGGCCCAAGCTTAGAACTTGGCAGAGTCTCCATACAAAGAAGACAGGATATGACTTTTCCAGCTGTTCGAATGCCAAGTCACCCAAGGATTGGAATAAAACTTGGTTTTACTACAAGGACACGTCTCTAGAGGGAGAACATCCATTGCCGGGTTATCGTCCTACCCGGCTCCGCACCACAACTGAACTCCCGGACTGGATGTCGGCCTCCGCACGAGCGAAGTATGCTCTAGCTTTCACCAAGATTAGAGCCCTCATGGCAAACGGTCTGATTGGAATCGACCTGACCCGCTATTGGATCTCCTAGAAGGTCATGCCTGTGAGCCGCCGGGACCGTCTTATGTGTGAATATACGGGTGACGCCAATGACCCCCTCTGCTTCAATCACACCTCTCAGACAGAAGGAAACAATGTTGCCGCCATCAAGGGACTTATCCGTGAATCTCAAGAAGCTTTCCGCACCGTCGGGTTACAACCTTTTTGTGCCGCAAACCCGGCCCTAGATGTAAGGATGGCTTTCAAATATCTTTACCTCTGTGTTAACTATACATGTATGTAGCAACCTTTAACCTCTTTCAGCGTCTCTTGGTTTCAGGATAATTCCAGCTTCTGGAAGGAAAGATATACTCCTCCTACAAAGAAGTCCAAGGAAAAACCAGCGTCCGAAAGAAGAAAACTGTTGTTCAAGAGCAGCCTGAAGTTGACGAATCGGAGGTAGAACTTGACTCTCTTGGCCGTCTTTTTACGCGCCTTACTAACAATAATAACTCACAGGAAGAATCAGAGACAAGCCACACCAACCTTCCTGAGGTAACCTATGTTTCATCTGACTCAGAACACCTTCCACCAAAGAAGATACGTCGGGTCGTCCGAAAAGTCCCATTTTCTCACCCTCTTGCTTATTTAGACACTGATTTTCTTTTGAAAAAGCAACATCACACCTCCTCACGCCAAACCCGGAGTGCCGGCTCTGAAGATCTTGTGGCCGGGTTATCCAATTCTTCGGCTTAGCGGAAACGCCTGGCTGAGGTACTTGTTTAACTAAGTTCAGCTTTGTCAACCTTGCATTATAACCTTACTCTGTTTTATATTGCCTTAACTACCTTCAGGAAACACCCCCGTCGTCAGGCGACTCTACGGCGACTAAGCTACCGCCTCTGAAGATCAACCCAGAATACGTACCTTTGTGTGTACATCATATCCCTTTGCCATCCTTGACCTTTACATAATAATCTTCTCTATTTTCTAGGGCTCAGGCAAAACGAAGGAAGACCTCTGGCCCACTGCTCAAGAGCCAGAGACTGCTAAGCCGGACTCCCCTGTAGCTCACGCTGAGCCCTCTGCAGCCACGAAGGATGCGCATAAAGATTCTTGTCGGTCCTCCGAGCCGGTGGCCCATGAAATGGCAACTAATATTCCTCCAAGGGCCAATTCGAAGCCGCCCAGCCCTTCAACAGCTATTGAAGATCCAGTTCTTCCGGATGTCATCATTACTGGGACTGGCATCCAATCTCCAAAACCCCATGTATTGACAAAGCACACCGACAAGGCTGAAGCTTCTTCGCCTGACAAACTGGACTTTGAATTCCCCGTGCTAGAGAAATTAACTGTAGATGAATTACATGCTGGTTATCTGAACTGCCTCTCCACAATCCGGAACCTGGAGCTCAAACTTGTCGGTTTGATGAAGAAAATATATGAGGTACTCATGTGTTCCCTTATACCCTTATGTAGCCCCCAAGAGCTGGTTTAACATTGCAAATGGTAAATTAAACCGGGTCTTCCAATCCGTGTCATAAGTAAAACAACTTAGCCTGTAGCCCCAAGCATCGGCTTAACATGTATATGTTGAGCCGGTACTCAGTGTTTATGAGTTGATCCAGGTCAGTATAGAAATGATGGGCCAGAGCTTCACTGTAAACTTGGAAACCATCGATGCAGCTCCCAAGTATCGGTTTAACTTACTTGAATTAAAAGCCATATGTAGCACCGAAGTGCCGGCTTAACTTTGATGAAGATGACCCAGAACTTCATTGTAGACTTGGAGAGAGAATAGATAGTAGCCCCCAAGTGCCGGCTTAACTTTGATGAAGATGAGCTGGAACTTCATTGTAGACTTGGAGAGCGAACAGACAGTAGCCCCCATGTGTCGAATTAACTTTGATGAAGATGAGCTGGAACTTCATTGTAGATTTGGAGAGCGAATAGACATTGGCCCCCAAGTGTCGAGTATATTGCTTGCAATCTGCTTGAGACTTGCATTATATTCCCTCAGTTGCTCATCCGTTAAAATAAACCTGGCGACTTACCCCTCCTAGGAAACTTTCCTTTTGTATGTCACAAGAGTCTTTGAGCAAGGCTGAGTTTGATCTGGCCGGCTTAAAGGACAATCTTGCCTCCCAGCAAGCCGCCCGGGGTGAGGTGGAGGTGAAATGCCGGCTTGTCGCCGCAGAGCTTGTAAAGGTTAAATCTGACTTTGCTGCTTTCAAGAAGACCGCTGAGGCGGAGCAAACTACCCTGGCAAAACATTCAGATGATGCTGACCAGTGGCTCAAGCTTCTATCAGACGAGTTGCAGACCCTGAAGTGCCATATCTCAAAGATGACTGCTGCTATATTTGGTAAGCACTGAATACTCAGCCAATTTCCTTGCTTGAAATACTGCACATGTGACTTGTAACGCAAAACCCGTCTTTGCAGGTCAAAGAAGCCGCCAACTTGGTGCCGGCAGTCTGTTGCAGCTGAAAGCCGTCTATACTTTGTCAGAGCAGTTGTACTAAAGGACCCTTTGCACTATCAAAGCCATGCCGAATAAAGAAAGCATGCCCACATTCATGAAAGGAGTCATAGAGCCCTTATCAATCCTGCCGAAGCAAATCCAAGAGCTCAAATGATCAGCCGCCCGGAAGGGAGCAATTGATGCGCTAAGCCGGGCTTTGGCCTTTGCCTCGGAGCTGACTGCTGAAGAGATGATGGATGGCTTTCATTCCAAGAAGGACGACGGCTCAGAATTCACAGAAGCTGAGTACACCCGTTGTATGAAAGCCTCCAGAATACTTGCATCGGTAGTAGTAGATGAAGTTGATCTGTCAACATACCAGGGAGCTTTCAACGCTGATAACAAATGAGTGCGCTGCCCAACCTTTGAAGCTAGGGACTTAACTCCTATATGCCATAAGCACTTCTTTGCCCCTGAAATTGACCTGTCTCCCCTCTTTGATGAGGCCCAGTTTGAAGCATTAACAAACTGCAACTGGGACGTGGACAATCTTCAGATCGAGGAGGTCGAAGACTCGGCGCGGGATGACCCACCATCAAGATGAACAAGTTGATCCTGCAGTGGGATAACTCGGCTCCTTGACCCGCCAAAATTTGAGCTGTGTACAAAACTTTATGTCTTGCTTTTTGGGCTCTGTGGAGAGCTTTGTAATAGGCTTAGAAATACCTTGATTGTCTGAACTGTGCCATCGTGCACGTACGAAGCCACACAACTTAATATATTTTTATCTACCTTGTGCTTCACTCATATTAGATTTCATGGCGGCTTATCTTAAGAGACAAAGCCTGTGAAAACAAACAGCAAAATATATTCTGCATTGCTGTGAGGGCGGCCTGAAAAAGCACAACTCGGAGATCTTTCATGATCTTACTTTTTCAATAACTCATATGCCGGTTCTTCTTGGTGGACTCGCTAGTAGAAATCTTTTACAGTACAGGGTCTCTATCGAGATTGACTGTCAATTTCTTTGAACGACTCAGGGTCTCTAGGCGAGATTAACTAATACAAGTGTAACGAACCAGAAAGAGACGTGGCAGGGCATGAGTACCCTGATGGCCCATAAACTGCCTCTCACATGACATAAATCCGTCGTTTGAACCTCAAGCAGTGCAGGGTCTTTTGAAAGAGTAACTATTTAAGACTACGAAATGGGCCACATAGTGGAGAGACGACAGCAGATGGGTGAGTTTATCCTTGCTTTTTGCAAGCCGGCCCTCACGTGACAAGAGCCGCCGGTTTAACCTTGACCAGTAGAGTGTCTCTAGCGAGAGTGGCTGCCAAATATGTTTGAACAGCTCAGGGTCTCTAATCGAGATTAACTAGCAAGAGTTCGGCGGGTCACATAGTGGAGCAGCATCAGCGTACAGGCAGGTTTAACTCAAACTTGCGTTGGCTTAAGAGCCGATCAAGAGGGTGTGTAAGCTAAACCCAGTGGATTGGAAGCCCCCAAATGACCTTGTTGACGAAGTCAACTTTTGGGTATATAACCCGCCTTACTATGGTTGAAGAGCCAATCAAAAGGGTGTGTAAGCTGAATCCGGTGGGTTGGAAGCCCCCCGTTGACCTTGCTGACGGAGTGAACTTTTTCACAAACTGAGATACGTAAAACGGCAGAGGCCCCGGCTTGCAGGGATGCCAACTTTATTATATATATGTGATATGTACAATGATGGTGTACAATGTCGAGTGTTGATGACTCAAGTATAGTAAGGCCGCAGATGAGCTATATTCCATGGCCAGCGGGTCTCCTGCCCAGAAGTATTTGACTCGTCTCGTATATCAATGAGATAATATGACCCGTTGTTGAGATTTCTACTGACCACGAAAGGTCCTTCCCATGAGGGAGATAACTTGTGCGCATCCATCTGATCTTGAAACAAACGCAACACCAAGTCGCCTTCTTGAAACGTCCGGGTCTTAACTCTGCGGCTATGGTAGCGACGCAGATCTTGTTGATAAATCGCCGATCGAGTCGTCGCCAGATCACGCTCTTCATCCAACGCATCCAATGCGTCTTGACGCGCTGTCTCGCTATCCGCCTCAACGTAAGCTACCACCCGTGGCGAGTCATGATGTATATCGCTTGGTAACACGGCTTCTGCGTCATAAAACATGAAGAAAGGCGTATAGCCTGTTGATCTTTTGGGAGTAGCTCTGATGCTCCATAAGACTGATGGCAACTCTTCTACCCAACAACCCGGCGTTCGTTGTAAAGGAACCATAAGCTGGGGTTTGATGCCTCTCAGGATTTTCTGGTTAACACACTTTGCCTGACCATTGGAATGTTGATGAGCAACCACAGAAACGTCAAGTCGGATGTGCTCACTTTCATAGAACGCTTGCATAGCCCCCTTGGATAGGTTAGTACCATTACCTGTGATGATACTATGAGGGTAACCAAAACGGTAGGTCAGCTTTCTGACAAACTGAACCGCCGTTGCCACGTCACACTTGTTGACCGGCTCAACCTCCACCCATTTGGTAAACTTGTCCACCGTCACCAAGAGGTGGGTTTTCTTGTCCTTAGATCTCTTGAAGGGCTCGGCCATATCAAGCCCCCAGACCACAAACAGTCAGGTGATTGGAATCATTCGCAACTCCTGAGCCAGCACATGAGCACGCCGTCTGAACTTCTGACATCCATCACACTTAAGCACCAAGTCTTCCGCGTCCTTATGTGTCGTTAGCCAGAAGAAGCCATGTCGAAAAGCTTTAGCCACCAGAGACTTTGAACCGACATGATGACCACAATCGCCAGCATGAATCTCGTTCAAGATTTCCTTACCTTCTTTAGGTGAAACACAACGTTGAAAAACGACGATAATACTGCACTTATGCAGCTCACCAATGAGGATTGTCATAGTCTTAGACTGCCTGATGATCTGTCTTGCCAAGGTCTCATCCTCAGGTAACTCGCCTCGAGTCAAGTACGCTAGGTAAGGCAGCATACAGTCAGGGATAACATGTAGAGCCGCCACCAGCTGCCCCTTCGGGTCAGGTATAGCCAAGTCTTCCTCTGAAGGTATCTTGACTGACGGGTGATGTAACACATCCAAGAAAACATTAGGTGGCACCGGCTTTCGCTGGGAGCCCAGTCTTGATGATGCATCAGCTGCCTCATTTACACGATGATCAATATGATCCACCTAATAACCCTTTAAGTGACCAGGGATGATATCTACCGCCTCAAGATAAGTTGCCATCCGCGGGCTCCAAGCTCCAATGCCAACTTAGCAATCCTGCTGGTGGCTTCCCAGTTTAGAATAATGTCTCCCAACAGGGCAGAGCTTGTTGGAAATATGCCCTAGACGCAATAATAAAATGGTTATTATTGTATTTCCTTGTTCATGATAATTGTCTATTGTTCATGCTATAATTGTGTTAACCGGAAACCGTAATACATGTGTGAATACATAGACCACAACATGTCCCTAGTGAGCCTCTAGTTGGCTAGCTATTTGATCAATAGATGCTCACGGTTTCATGACCATGGACACTGGATGTCGTTGATAATGGGATCACATCATTAGGACAATGATGTGATGGACAAGACCCAATCCTAAGCATATCATAAGATCGTGTAGTTCGTCTGCTAAAGCTTTTCCAATGTCAAGCATCGTTTCCTTAGACCATGAGATTGTGCAACTCCTGGATACCGTAGGAATGATTTGGGTGTGCCAAACATCACAATGTAACTGGGTGGCTATAAAGGTGCACTACGGGCATCTCCGAAAGTGTCTGTTGGGTTGGCACGAATCGAGACTGGGATTTGTCACTCTGTATGACGGAGAGGTATCTCTGGGACCACTCGGTAAGACATCATCATAATGAGCTCAATGTGACTAAGGATTTAGCCACGGGATGATGTGTTATGGAACGAGTAAAGAGACTTGCTGGTAACAAGATTGAACAAGGTATAGGGATACCGACGATCGGATCTCGGGCAGGTATCATACCGGTGGACAAAGGGAATTGAATATGGGATTGATTGAATCCCTGACATCATGGTAATCTGATGAGATCATCGTGGAGAATGTGGGAGCCAACATGGATATCCAGATCCCGCTATTGGTTATTGACCGGAGAGGTGTCTCGGTCATGTCTACGTGTCTCCTGAACCCGTAGGGTCTACACACTTAAGGTTCGATGACGCTAGGGTTATAGGGAAATAGTGTACATGGTTACCGATGGTTGTTTGGAGTCCTGGATGAGATCTCACACGTCACGATGAGTTCCGGAATGGTCCAGAGACAAAGATTGATATATAGGAAGTGAGGATTTGGCCACTCGAAGTGTTTCGGGAATTACTGGTAACGTACCGGGACCACCGGAAGGGTTTCGGGGGTCCACCAAGTGGGGCCACCAGCCCCAGAGGGCTGTGTGGGCCGATAGTGGAAGGGACCAGCCCCAGAGTGGGCTGGTGCACCCTCCACCCTGGCCCAAGGCGCCGGAAAGTTGGGAGGGAGGGGAAACCCTAGACCTAGATGGGCCTAAGGCCCACCAGGGCTACGCCCTCCCCCTCTCCCCTCTCTGGCCGCCGGCCAGAACCCATCTAGGGCAGCCGCACCACCCTAGGGTGGGAACCCTAGGGGTGGTCACCCTCCTCCCTCTCCCCCTATATATAGTGGTGGTTTTGGGGCTGCCAAGAACACAAGTTTCGTCCTCACTTGGCGCAGCCCTACTCCTCCCTCTCCTCATTCTCCGTAGTACTTGGCGAAGCCCTGTCGGAGACCATGCAGCTCCACCGTCACCAAACCATCGTGCTGCTGGAGCTCTCCCTCAACTTCTCCTCCCTACTTGCTGGATCAAGGCGTAGGAGACATCACCGGACTGCACGTGTGTTGAACGCGGAGGCACTGTTGTTCGGCGCTAAGATCAGAGTCCACCGCGATCTGAATCGCTACGAGTACAACTCCACCAACCGCGTTCTTGTAACGCTTCCGTTTAGCGATCTTCAAAGGTATGAAGATGAAATCTCTTCCTTGTCGTTGCTAGTTTCTCCATAGATAGATCTTGGTGAACGTGTAGAAAATTCAGATTTACTACTATGTCTCCCAATAGTGGCATCACGAGCTAGGTCTATGCGTAGAATCTATGCACGAGCAAAGTTGTTGTGGGCGTCGATCTTGTTAATTTTCTTACCACTACTAGTCTTATCTTGATTCGGCGGTATTGTGGCATGAAGTGGCCCGGACCAACTTTACACATACGCTTACGTGAGACCAGTTCCATCGCCTGACATGCACTTGTTGCATAAGGTGGCTAGCGGGTGTCTGTATCTCCCACTTTAGTCGGATTGGATTCGATGAAAAGGGTCCTTATGAAGGGTAAATAGCAATTGGCATATCACGTTGTGGTTCTGGTGTAGGTAAGAAACATTCTTTCTAGAAACCTATAGCAGCCACGTAAAAACTTGCAACTACAAATTAGAGGACGTCTAACTTGTTTTTGCAGCATATGCCTTGTGATGTGATATGGCCAAAGGATGTGATGTGATGCATTGTGATGTATGAGATTGATCATCTTCTTGTAATAGGATTCACGACTTGCATGTCGATGAGTATGACAACCAGTAGGAGCCATAGGAGTTTTCTTACTTTATTGTATGACCTGCGTGTCAATCATAAATGCCATGTAATTAGTTTACTTTATTTCTAAACGTTAGCCATAGTAGTAGAATTAATAGTTGGCGAGACAACTTCAGGTAGACACGATGATGGAGATCATGGTGTCGTGCCGGTGACAGTGATGATCATGGTGCCCCGAAGATGGAGATCAAAGGAGCAAGATGATATTGGCCATATCATGTCACTATATTGATTGCATGTGATGTTTATCATGTTTACATCTTATTTTCTTAGAACGACGGTAGTGAATAAGATGATCTCTCAATAAAATTTCAAGAAAGGTGTTCACCCATACTGTGCACCATTGCTAAGGATCGTTGTTCCGAAGCACCACGTGATGATCGGATGTGATAGGTTCTAACGTTTGCATACAACGGGTGTAAGCCAGATTTACACACGTGAAACACTTAGGTTGACTTGACGAGCCTAGCATGTACAGACATGGCCTCGAAACACAGAAGACCGAAAGGTCAAACATAAGTCGTATAGAAGATGCAATCAACATGGAGATTTTCACCATGGATGACTAGTCCGTCTCACGTGATGATCGGACACGGGCTAGTTGACATGGATCATGTATCACTTGGATGACTAGAGAGAAGTCTATCTAAGTGGGAGTTCATTAAATAAATTGATTATGTGAACTTAATTATCATGAACTTAGTCAACACTATATTGTAGATCTAATATCCAATGCTAGTATCACCCTCAAATTCAACGCGTTCCTAGAGAAAACCAAGCTGAAAGATGATGGAAGCAACTATGCGGACTGGGTCCGTGGGTTGAGGATTATCCTTGGAGCTTCCAAAAGATTGTACGTCCTTGATGCACCGCTAGGTGACCCACCCATTTTTCCAGCGGACCAAGACGTTACAAACGCTTGGCAGTCACGCTACGATGACTTCTCCCTTGTTCAGTGCGCATGCTTTACAATTTAGAACCGAGGCTCCAAAAGCGTTTTGAGCAAAACGGAGCATATGAGATGTTCCAAGAGCTGAAACTGGTTTTCCAAGCTCATGCCCGGGTTGAGAGATATGAAGTCTCCGACAAGTTTTTTAGCTGTAAGATGTAGGAGAATAGTTCTGTCAGTGAGCACATACTCAAAATGTCTGGGTTGCACAACCGCTTGACTCAGTTGGGAGTTGATCTCCTGGATGACTCGGTCATTGACAGAATCCTCCAGTCGCTTCCACCTAGCTACAAGAGCTTTGTGATGAACTACAACATTCAGGGGATGGAGAAGTCCATTCCTGAGTTGTACTCAATGCTGAAATCAGCGGAGGTCGAGATCAAAAAGGAGCATCAAGTGTTGATGGTGAATAAGACCACTAGTTTCAAGAAAGGCAAGGGTAAGAAGAACTTCAAGAAGGACCGCAAATCTGTTGACATGTCCGCTAAGCAAGTTTCCGGGAAGAAGAATAAGAATGGACCCAAGCCTGAGACTAAGTGCTTTTATTGCAAGGGTACCGATCACTGGAAGCGGAACTGCCCCAAGTACTTAGCGGATAAGAAGGCCGGCAACGTTAAAGGTATATGTGATATACTTGTTATTGATGTGTACCTAACCAGTGCTCGTAGTAGCTCCTGGGTATTTGATACCAGTGCAGTTGCTCACATTTGTAACTCCAAGCAAGAGTTGCGGAATAAGCGGAGACTGGCAAAGGACAGGGTGACGATGCGCGTCGGGAATGGTTCCAAGGTCGATGTGATCGCTGTCGGCACACTACCTCTACATCTACCTTTGGGATTAGTTTCAAACCTTAATAATTGTTATTTAGTACCATCTTTGAGCATGAACATTGTATCTGGATCTCGCTTGATGCGAGATGGCTACTCATTTAAATCTGAGAATAATGGTTGTTCTATTTATATGAGAGAAATGTTTATGGTCATGCCCCGCTGGTCAATAGTTTATTTTTGATGAATATTGAACGTGATGTTACACATGTCCATAGTGTGAGTACCAAAAAGTGTAAGGTTGATAACGATAGTCCCACTTACATGTGGCACTGCTGCCTTGGTCATATTTGTGTCAAATGCATGAAGAAGCTCCATGCTGATGGACTTTTGGAGTCTCTTGGTTTCGAATCATTTGACACGTGTGAACCATGCCTCATGGGCAAGATGACCAAGACTCTATTCTCTCGAACAATGGAGCGAGCAACTGACTTGTTGGAGATAATACAGACTGATTTATGCGGTCCAATGAGCATCGAGGCTCGTGGTGGCTACCGTTATGTCCTCACCCTCACTGATGACTTGAGAAGATATGGGTATGTCTACTTAATGCAACACACGTCCGAAACCTTTGAAATGTTCAAGGAATTTTAGAGTGAGGTAGAGAATCAACGTGACAGGAAAATAAAGTGCCTATGATCTAATCGTGGCGGAGAATATTTAAGTCACGAGTTTGGCACGCACCTAAGGAAATGTGGAATTGTTTCACAACTCACGCCGCCTGGCACACCTTAGAGAAATGGTGTGTCTGAACATTGTAATCGCACTCTATTGGATATGGTGCGATCTATGTTGTCTCTTACCGACTTACTGCTATCATTTTGGAGATATGCATTACAGACTGCCGCATTCACTTTAAATAGGGCACCGTCAAAATCCGTTGAGATGACACCGTATGAATTATGGTTTGGGAAGAAACCTAAGCTGTCGTTTCTAAAAGTTTGGGGATGCGATGCTTATGTGAAGAAACTTCAACCTGAGAAGCTCGAACCCAAAGCGGAAAAGTGCGTCTTCATAGGATATCCCAAAGAGACTATTGGGTATAGCTTGTCCTCAGATCCGAAGGCAAAGTCTTTGTTGCCAAGAATGGATCCTTTCTCGAGAAAGAGTTCCTCTTGAAAGAAGTAAGTGGGAGGAAAATAGAACTTGATGAGGTAATTGTACCTCCACTCAAACCGGAGAGTAGCGCAGCACGGGAAGTTGTTTCCGTGGAGCCTACACCGGCTGGAGAGGAAGTTAATGATGATGATCATGAAACTTCAGATCAAGTTACTATTGAACGTCGAAGGTCCACTAGGACACGTTCCGCACTAGAGTGGTACGGCAACCCTGTCCTGGAGATCATGTTCTTGGACAACGGTGAACCTTCGAACTATGAAGAAGCAATGGCGGGCCCGGATTCCAACAAATGGCTCGAAGCCATGAAATCCGAGATAGGATCCATGTATGAGAACAAAGTATGGACTTTGGTGGACTTGGCTGATGATAAGCGAGCCATTGAAAATAAATGGATCTTTAAGAAGAAGACTAATGCGGATGGTAATGTGACTGTCTATAAGGCTCGGCTTGTCGCTGAGGGTTATCGACAAGTTCAAGGAGTTTACTACGATGAGACTTTCTCACCCGTAGCGATGCTAAAGTATGTCTGAATCACGTTAGCGATTGCCGCATTTTATGATTATGAGATCTGGCAAATGGACGTCAAAATGGCATTCCTTAAGGAAGAACTGTATATGATGTAGCCGGAAGGTTTGGTCGATCCTAAAGATGCTAACAAAGTATGCAACCTCCAGCGCTCCATCTATGGGCTGGTGCAAGCATCTCGGAGTTGGAACATTCACTTTAATGAGGTGATTAAAGCGTTTGGATTTATACAGGTTTATGGAGAACCCTGTATTTACAAGAAAGTGAGTGGGAGCTCTGTAGCATTCGATACAGATCCGACGACTCCAAGTCGCAAACCAGATACGTGTATATTTTGAACGGAGGGGCAGTCAGCTGGTGCAGCAGCAAGCAAATCGTCATGACGGCGTCTACATGTGAAGCAGAGTACATAGCTGCTTCGGAAGCAGCAAAGGAAGGAGTCTGGATGAAGGAGTTCATCACCGACCTAGGAGTGATTCCCAATGCGTCAGGCCCAATGGCACTATTCTATGATAACACTGGAGTTATTGCCCTTGCAAAGGAGCCCAGATTTCACAAGAAGACAACAAGCGCCGCTTCAACTCCATCCGTCATTACAATCAGGAGGGAGATATAGATATTTGTTATGTGCATACGGATCGGAATGTCGTAGATCCGTTGACTAAACCTCTCTCACGAGCAAAACATGATCAACACTAGAATGCTATGGGTGTTCGATTCATCACAATGTAACTAGATTATTGACTCTATTGCAAGTGGGAGACTGTTGGAAATATGCCCTAGAGGCAATAATAAAATGGTTATTATTGTATTTCCTAGTTCATGACAATTGTCTATTGTTCATGCTATAATTGTGTTAACCGGAAACCGTAATACATGTGTGAATACATAGACCACAACATGTCCCTAGTGAGCCTCTAGTTGGCTAGCTCGTTGATCAATAGATGGTCATGGTTTCATGACCATGGACATTGGATGTCGTTGATAACGGGATCACATCATTAGGAGAATGATGTGATGGACAAGACCCAATCCTAAGTATAGCACAAGATCGTGTAGTTCGTCTGCTAAAGCTTTTCCAATGTCAAGTATCGTTTCCTTAGACCATGAGATTGTGCAACTCCCGGATACCGTAGGAATGCTTTGGGTGTGCCAAATGTCACAACGTAACTGGGTGGCTATAAAGATGCACTACGAGTATCTCTGAAAGTGTCTATTGAGTTGGCACAAATCGAGACTGGGATTGGAAGGGACCAGGCCCAGAGTGGGCTAGTGCGCCCTCCACCCTGGCCCAAGGTGCATGAAAGGTGGGAGGGAGGGGAAACCCTAGACCTAGATGGTCCGAAGACCCACTAGGGCTATGCCCTCCCCCTCTCCCCTCTCTCGCCGCCGGCCAAAACCCATCTATGGCTGCTACACCACCCTAGGTGAGAACCCTAGGGGTGGGCACCCTCCTCCCTCTCCTACTATATATAGTGGTGGATTTTGGACTGCCAAGAACACATGTTTCTTCCTCTCTTGGCGCAGCCCTACTCCGCCCTCTCCTCGTTCTCTATAGTGCTTGGCGAAGCCCTCCCGAAGACCACGCAGCTCCACCGTCACCATGCCGTCATGCTGCTGGAGCTCTCCCTCAACCTCTCCTCCCTCCTTTCTGGATCAAGGTGTAGGAGACCTCATCGGGCTGCATGTGTGTTGAACGCGGAGGCGCCGTTGTTTGGCGCTAAGATCGGAGTCCACCACGATCTGAATCGCTACGAGTATGACTCCACCAACCGCGTTCTTGTAACGCTTCCGCTTAGCGATCTTCAAAGGTATGAAGATGCAATCTCTTCCGTCTCATTGCTGGTTTCTCCAAAGATAGATCTTGGTGAACGCGTAGAAAATTTTGATTTACTACTACGTCTCCCAACAGAGCTAACCACTGTGATCTAATGTCCCAGGAAATAATGCTTCAGCTTATGATTTCCCATAAACACCCCATATATCAGCTTCTACCAATGCGGGTACCTCTGCTTGGACTCTATCAGAACTTCACTAATGTGGTAAACCGGCCTCTGAACCGGATATTCTTTCCCTGCCTCCTTATGGTCCACAACAATCGCGGCACTGACTGCCCTGTTATTAGCCGCCACGTATAGGAGCAAGGGTTCCTTCTCACCCGGAGCGGCTAAGACCGGCAGCTTAGTGAGTTGCTTCTTGAGTGCCTCAAAAGCCTCACCCATCACCTTACTCCTGAAAAAGTTGTCTGTTTTCTTCATCATCTGGTACAGAGGAATAGCTTTCTCACCCAGGCGGCTTATGAACCGGCTTAACGCAGCGATTTGACCCACCAGGCACTGTACATCATTGATGCATGTCGGCTCAGACAGGGAAGTAATAGCCTTTATGTTGTCCGGATTAGCTTCAATGCCTCGTTCGGAGACGAGAAAACCCAAAAGCTTGCCTGCAGGAAATCCAAAACCACATTTAGCCAAGTTAAGCATCATCTTGTAGACCCATAAGTTATCGAAAGTTTCCTTTCGGTTGTCAAGTAGAGTCTCCTTCTTTCTTGACTTGACCACAATATCATCCACATATGCATGAACATTGCGTCCAATTTGACTGTGAAGACAGTTCTACACACAACACTAGTAAGTTGCCTGGCCACTCTTGAGCCCGAAAGGCATAGACACATAGCAAAAGGCACCAAAAGGCGTGATGAAAGCCATATTCTCTTGGTCCTTGACTGCCATCTTGATGCGGTGATAACCGGAATAAGCGTCCAGGAAGCATAAGCTCTCACAACCCGCCGTTGCATCAATAATCTGATCGATACGGGGGAGAGCAAATGGGTCAACCGGACATGCCTTGTTAAGATCTGGGTAATCCACACACATACACCACGTGTCGTTCTTCTTAAGCACTAGCACCGGGTTAGCAAGCCACTCTGAGTGAAACACTTCAACGATGAACCCTGCTGCCAAAAGCCGGGCCACCTCTTCCCCAATAGCCTTGCGCCTTTCTTCATTGAAATGCCTGAGGAACTGTTTAACCGGCTTAACTTAGGATCCACATTAAGGTGGTGCTTAGCGAGCTCCCTCGGTACACCCGGCATGTCAGAAGGTTTCCATGTGAAGATGTCCAGATTCTCACGGATGAATTCGATGAGCGCGCTTTCCTATTTGGGATCATATTGTCCCCAATAGTGAACTGTTGTGATGAGTCGCCCGGAGTGAAATCCACCAGCTTTGTATCATCCGTCACACACTTGAGGGGCGGCTCAGATTTTGTGGTAGGCTTTTTGAGTGGAGTCATGTCCTCCGGGTCAACATTTTCCTTATAGAACTTGAGCTCTGCTTCAGCGCAACTTGACTGTGCATAAGCTGCATCTCCTTCCTCACACTCAATGGCCGTCTTCCAATCACCATGCACAGTAATCTTCCTGTTCAACCCGGGCATCTTGAGCTGTAAGTAGACATAACAAGGCCTAGCCATGAACTTGGCATAAGCAGGTCATCCAAACACAGCATGATATGGACTTTTGATTTTGACCACCTCAAACCACAAGGATTCCACCCTGTAGTTGTATTCATCACCAAAAGCAACTTCCGAAGAGATCTTACCCACTGGATAAGCTGACTTTCCGGGTACCACACCATGAGAAACTATCGAAGAAGGCCTAAGGTCCTTATCAAGCAACTTCATCCGGCGGAAGGTTTCATAGTACAGGATATTGATGTTGTTGCCGCCATCCATAAGTACCTTAGTAAACACATATCCTCCCACTTGGGGGGCAACCACCAAAGCCAGTTGCCCCGGGTTGTCAACACGTGATGGGTGATCCTCTCTACTCCAAGTTATGTCATACTCAGACCACTTCAAGTATTGCGGGAGAGCCAGCGTGGCTGCATTAACCGCCTGCTTGCGCACCTTCTGGTCTCGCTTGTTAAGGCAGGTTGTAAAAACGTGATATTGACCCATGTTGAGCTGCTTCGGATTACTCTGATACCTAGATTGGTTATTCTGCTGTTGATTATTGCCACCAGATTGCTGATGATGACCTACTTGATTGCCTTGACCCTGATAGCCGGATCCTAAGCCGCCAGCACCAAGACCGGCTCCTGACCCGCCTGGCCCCGAGCCACCTGGTGGGCCACCACCATTGTTATGATGCTTCTGCAAGCTGTAATCCCAAAACTACCGCATAATGTGGCAATTCCTCCATGTGTGGCTTGTCGGCCTATCGGGCCGGCTGTGCTCTAGACAAGGTTTATTGAGCATCTCTTCCAGGTTGAAAGGAGTTTTCCCCTTACGAAAAGGGTGCTTGAAGTTCTCGTTGCCCTTAGCACGATTGTTCTCGGCGCTGGTGTTTGCCACCAATTCTGACCCGCCGTCCAGATTCTTCCTCTTACCATGGATGCCGTTGCCAGCCGCACCCTTGAAATTGTTATTCTTCTTACCTTGACCTGACTTCTCCTCATCAAAGCCTGGGTCTTTCATATTGTCAGAGTCGGTGTACTTGGTGAGAGCCGCCATGAGTTCCCTCATGTCTTGACATGAGCGCTTGAGCCAGCCAAGCTTCTGCTTCAGAGGCATAAAGTGCCAATTCCTTTCCAGAATCAGAACCGCTTGAGCCGCCGTAATCTGCTCAGATGAGTGGATGATAGTTGAGACCCGCCGGACCCAATGATGAGACGACTCATCCTCCTGCTGCACACAGTGATCCAAATCCATAATCGTCATGGGCTGCTTGCACGTTCCTTGGAAATTTTTGATGAACTTCGCCTTTAGATCGCCCAGGAATGAATGGTGTTGGGTGGCAAGCCCTTCAACCACGTGCGAGTCGGTCCTTCTAGCATCATGGTGAAATATTTGGCACATACTGCATCATTGACGTCTAACATATCCATGGCCAGCTCATAGTTTTCAATCCAAGCCTCCGGAGGCAGGTTAGCAGTATAATTTGGGACCTTGCGAGGGCCCTTGAAATCTTTCGGCAGACGCTCCTTCCGCAAAGCCGACGCTAAGCACGGCA
Source organism: Hordeum marinum (assembly GCA_022496015.1). Taxonomy (NCBI): domain Eukaryota; kingdom Viridiplantae; phylum Streptophyta; class Magnoliopsida; order Poales; family Poaceae; genus Hordeum; species Hordeum marinum. The sequence continues at coordinate 449,563,420 of CM039676.1, forward strand.
CTCCCACGGTCCTGGAGGTTACTCCTGCTCCCACCGAGATGGAAGGTGCGGGTTCTTGATGAGCCGCCTCCGCCGCCAGAGCAGCCGCCTCTTGCTGTGCTCTCGCCCGATCCACCTGTGCCTGGGCATCCAGAGCCGCCCAATCACCTCGTGGCGGGTCTCGGTGTCGGTCACTGCTAGAAAATGCCGGCAACTCATAACGCTGGCTGTAGCTGCGGCTAGGGATGGGGGTTGAATGCACGCGACTCCGGCTGTAAGTATACTTTTCGTGCTGGGCCACCGCCGTCTGCAGGTATCCAATTGCATTCTGCACCTCCTCTGTGAAAGGCGCCTCGTCTAGGATAGGGATTGTACCAAGCTGGGTTGCTACCGCTACCATGTTCTTTGCCGGGTTTGAGTAGTGACCTGCCGGCATTGGGAAAGCCATTGGTGAGGACTGGTTTCGTTGGGGCGGATTAAGCTGCTGATGCTGACCCGCTGGCCGGCTCCCAGGTACATCTTTGGTCCGTCCCATTCCTGGCATGTTGAAAAGGTTTCTGGCCTCATACTGATCCGGCAAGCGGGACTGATGCCTCATCCACTGAACCGTCACTACAGACTACTGCTCTAGCTCAAGGCGGAAAGCATCCGCCCTAAGGCGGTCCGCCTTCGCCTCCATCTGATCCTTCAGCGCATTGATCTCCTATTGGACCTCGGTCATCTGGTCCTTCAACCTCGCGATCTCCATGTTCCGAGCCGCTTGATTTTCAGCTGTGACCTTAGTGGCCATCAGGGTTGTAAGCTCGTTCATCAGATCCAGAAGAACCGGAGCCGGCAGCCTACCAGCCCCCGATCCAGCTACGCCGGTGGCCGTACTGCTCGGAGCAGGTGCTGAACCTACCATGAAGACGATAGCATGGCTCGGCGACTCATAATCCTCTGGCTTGTGATATTCTGACTCAGGGTAAGGCTCGACATAGCCCCCAAGCCCGACATTGTGCAGCTGGTAAATTGATTTTGTCTCTCCGCTTGAAGATCCATCCTCCGAGCAGATGAGAGTTTCCTATGACATAGAACCTTCAAGATCCATGCCCTGAGTAAAGCCAACGAAGACATGCTTCCTGGCTGGGTCAGCACGGGCGGATTACACGTGTCGGGCGGGTTGCGCGCGCCGGGCTGGCTCGACGATATCGGCGCAGACGTCCGGCCCGGGTTCAGATCCGCCGTTTTTGCCGATGAAGACGTGGATTCTGCCAAAGGGGATCCGAAAACCATACTCAATTGAGTCGGCCTCGGGGCCCCAGCCGGCGTCGTCCATGTAGAGCCAGCCACGACGACTCTTGTTTAGCCTGCCAACGGTGTACCCCTCGATCCCTGGGAGAGAGCCCTTTGAGAACTCCACACCACTGAGCGCTAGCCCCAAGGTGGGCGCCAACTGTCGTGGTTTTGTCATGGCAGATGTCCGAAGACTTGGGTTCGAGGCCATCGCTAAGGTGGTGGACTCGAAGGGGTTGATCGAGATCAGGGACACGAGTTTACCCAGGTTCGGCCCCTCAAGAAGAGGTAAAAGCCTCAGTCATGCTTGTGTTGTGTTGATTGGAGTATCGATTACAAAGGAGCGGATTCGCTTGACCTAGTTCTCGATTGATTGGTTTCTGTCCAAACCGCCCTGGGGTCTCGCCTTTATATAGGAGGTCGAGGCCCTGGGTTACACGAGTCCTACACCGACTCTTACAATGTAGACTATCCATTCTCTAAGTCGCTTTGCCATCTTGGGCAAACCGTCTCCGGGCGGCTTAACCTCCCGGGTCTTCATTACATCTTCTTTCTGGGCCTTTGTCTTGGCCCATCTTGGTAAGCTGCCATACATCCAGGCCTATGTCTCTCGGCCCGCCCCACCGGTCTTGATTATGAGCCACCAGGTTTGACCCGGCCCCACATGGGCGGGACTTACCACGGGGTTATATCCCCAACAGGCGTGATACGAACTTGTGCACAACCTATAGGAAACAAAATGTGTCGTCTTCCTATTCCCGAATGGCTATGTATGTATGAGGCATGAGGCATTCGCTCAAGTGATCCAAGATGATCAAGTATGATATGCAAATTTGGAGATGTGATTGCTCGTTTGTCCTTGCTTAAAAGCTTTGCTTCTCTTTCTTTTAGCAATGATATTTGGATTGTCACTATGCAGGATGTGCACACCAAGATAGCAATTATGTATGCGGGCACTTTGCAACACAAGAGATGATACTAAGATGTACATGCATGCAATTGTAGCTATGCGGAGTATGTATCACTAATGTGCACAAGTAGCATGGCCCGGAAATACTCAATGGCTAGTCTCGATGGGCTAGTAACGCAAATAGGCTCGGGGTAACAATGCAATGGCAAGGGTATAAGTCAAGAGTGTCGTCACGGTTACCGTCCTTGCTTACGGTGTGGATTCAATGAAGAGTTGGTTAGCGATGATACGGGGCGATGATGAGCGGAAATGTCGATGAAGAACCACTCCTAAGTAGCCAAAACACCTTAGGAAGTGGCATGGCTCACGACTCAAAATATCAATTGCAAATGGGTTGTTAAAGAAATGGTGGAAGTTTGCAGACAATCTGTGGTGGGAAATCCAAGGAAAATGAAAATTGTTGTCGGGACCCCAATCCTAAGTCATATGAATCCAGACAGTAACATATCACATCACTTTGCGGCCTCACGCACGGTAAGCTCCACGGCTGCAGCCTTACCTTAGCCGGGACCGTTTGCGTCTTTTGGCTCACGTATGTGAACATGTCGCTGGTAATCAAATGACAGAGAACCCAGGCCGACATGACTAGTCATAGAACCCAAGTGGCACGTCCGTACAGAAACATGCATACGTAACCCAGTAATGCAGGTGTCGGCCTTAAGCGTGTGTAGACGAGTCATAGCAAGCAACAAGGACTCCATTACGCCGTGAGACATAAATGCCATCACTGCACGTAGACGAGTCGTAGTAGGCTACAAGGACTCCATTACGCTGCGAAGCATTTCCCTGAAGCGACAGACACAGCAGCAAAGAAGGATACATGCCGGTCAATCAATGTGTCCGGAGCAGTAGCAAGCTACCATGGCTTGGTGGAAGCCCAAAGAGGCAGTTTCCCGTAAAGAGTACTACTAAAGGAACACGACTAGGTGTCAGATCCCATACATACCGTTGCACGTCACACGTATGCACGACATGCCCGATATGCATAGATACAACCATGGCATCACAACATAACCATACAACAACTTTGATTTAAGAGGATCGGACGAGCCTTGGATAGTATGTTCTTACAGGTAGGGGTCACATGACCCGACACTCAAGTCATACAAACAAGTTCATACAAACCAAGCGGAAGCATAAAGCTGTCTGAGTACAGACAGATGAAAGGGTAAAAAACACATGGCCTGACTATCTACAGCCCGCCATAGGGCATAGGTCGTAGCTGGGACACCAGCTATTTGGCATCGTCGATATCTAGAAAGAACCCACCTGATGGGTCCTGGGTCTCATCTGCAATATTTATTAAGCAAACGTGAGTACAAATGTACTCAGCAAGTCTTTAAAATAGACCTAGTCTATTCATGCTCATGTATCAACAAGGGGAGTGGTGGAGTTTATGCAGCAATGCTAGCTTTGACTCATGGTAACCTACACTACACAATTTTAACTCTTTGTTTAAATTTTAGATATTGCACACGAGTCTACTAACTCCATGACAATACACCACCATGGATTCACTTCCCTCTCCTGGGAGAGTGCCATCCATGGTACTCACACTTGTCTTGATATGTTTAAGAGTATCCATTTGATTATCTATGAACAGCATAAGTTATCCAACTAGTCCATATCTGAGGACGCGGCTATTCGAGTAGTTTCATACCCTGCAGGGATGTACATCACACACGCTCTCGCAACTTATCGCTATGTGCTCATAAAACCATGCACCTCAACAACCTTCAAGCGGAAGCCCAGCGAGGGAGTCGGCCATGATCGTCAATCACATAAGACCTCAAGTCCAGGCTATCGCCTATTTGAGACTGAACCCGCACGGAAGTTCGGCCAAAGTTTCCACTATGGCCCCAAATGATGTGCAGGGTTCCCAAGCCCACCATTCGGGTGACCCTTGGTACACCGTGCCACTGCCTACCGCGTCGTAACCCACCCCTAGGGTCAGCGCTACGCACGGCCTCCAGCATGCTATAAACACCAGAAACTACTTGCAACTCCTGGACTAAGGACTAAGCGACTGGTAAGTCAAGAGGGGTCGAGTTACCGGAACCCAATGTGTGGTAGTAACTAGTCCTGGATCACAAACACGGAACTCAGTTCCTAAGAATAGTCCCAATGAGACAACCCGCTATGTACTCCTACATAGCCTCTCATCGCTACCTTTACCAAATCGAGTTCATCATAAGCTTATCACATCGGAACAACAATGTTTCGCTCCATTTCATCACCTAGATGAATCAGACCTGACACAACTCTAAGCATAGCAAGCATAGCAGGCAAAGTAAGCTAAGCACATCATGGCACAAGCATCTACCAGGTATGCTAGGTTGCAAGGTTTAGCTATTTACTTGTACAATGACAGGTCATGCAGAAGAATAGGTTCATCTATCGTGTATGACAGACAAGTGAACATTTGTCCTAATGCAATAAACAAGAGCAGGAGCGAGAGAGTGGGATGTTATCGGAATGATCAAGGGGGTTTCTTGCCTTGCTGGGTAGCAGGAAGGTTCTCTCCTTCGTTGGAATACTCGGGGGTATCCTCAGAAGTAGGGCCTACCGCAATGCAGATAAATAGCATTCAATACACGCAAGTGCAACAATATGATGCATGATCATGACATGGTAGCATGTATGGATGAGCTAATGCAACTAGTGTCCAAGTTAATTTGAACTGAGTTTGAATATAGGTTCAAAATCGTTCTTCATTTCAAATTCCATATTTTAACCTATTAGCAAACGTCAATGTTTTTCAACATAGGTTGCTCTATCATGCATGATAACAACACCATTGGATTCATTGGATTTTTTAATAAATTTTCATACATAAATTATTTTCATCTGATTTACAAATTAATTTATATGAATTTTTAAAGTTTTAAACAATTTTTTGAATTATTTTAAAACTGGAAAATGAAACATGACATCAGCCTGACGTTACTATGACGTCAGCTGGTCGGCTGACCAGGCCAGGTCAAACCTGACATGCGGGGCCCACCCGTCAATGACACAGGCCTAATCCCCACGCTGACCAGGGGTTTGACCCACCCTGGGGCCCACTGGTCAGTGGTAGGAGGCCTAATTAATCAGGGGGATTAGCCCCTGATGCTAGCCACGTCGGCGCCCACCGGAGCGGGGCCGGCAGCGACCAACCGCACAGCGGCAACTCGCCGGAATCGCGCCTCTGGCGACCATTTGGCGCGTGGAGGGCAGCGGGAGATAGCTAGTGCACGCGCGCGTCTAGCAGGGCAGCAGAGGGGGCTCGGGGGCCACCGGAGGCGACGGCCACGTCGAGCTAAACGGCAGCGATGGCTCGGGCAGGACCGGATATGGTGCTATAGGCTGCGGGAGGCGGAGCTAAGGGCGGCTACGGGCTCCTAGGAGCTCTACGAGCACGAGCCCGTGGTCGAGAGCGAGCTTTGGCCGCTATGGCCACGGCTACGCCATGACCGGCGGCGAGCTTCGCTCAGCTCTGGCTACAGACGGGGCTAGAGAAGGGGAATGGCATTGGGGCCAGGGGAAACGGACCGGGGCCTCATCGGAGGGTCTTTTGGCGCCTTGGCGTGGTCGGGGACGCATCGGAGATGGCGAATCGGCGACGTCTTCAGTCTGATGAGGACGAACAGAGGAGAGGAGGAAGAGAGGAATGGCGAGGCGGAAACGGGCTCAGGCGGCGACCGAGCATATCCTCTCGCCAGCGCGATGAGGAGGCGGCCAGGCAGGCAGGGAGGAGGTGGCCAACGCGTGGCCATGGCCGGTCACGGGGTGGCACGCAGCTGCTTCTCCTCCTGGCAGGAGGAAGAAGACGCTGCTGCCCCCCGTGGGTTGGGCCTCTTCTTCACATAAGCCTGGCTGGGGTTTTCTTCCCCCCCCCCCTTTTCTTTATTTTATTTCTTTCCTAATTTCTGACATTTGTTTTATTTTATTTTCAAGCACATATGCTATTTTAAAATATCCCAAATATTTTATATATTCAGGTTTGAATATTTCAAACTTATCTAAAAAGTTTCAGGATATTTTGAAAACTAAAATAATGATAAGGCTTTGTTTGATATTTTCAGAAGCTTTTACATTTATTTTTAAATTGCTTCAATTGTTCAAATATTTAAAATGGCCCCTGTTATAATCATGTCCATATTTCTGAGACATAGGGAACATTGTAGGTCATTTTGGATTTGTTGAATTTTCACCAACTTGAATTATTTTGATTCAATGTGAGCTTAGGGTTTCTTTTAATCCCCATTTCATGTTGATGCAAAATAGAAACATGAGGCACACACATGTTGTCCTATGACATCTAGCTAGGGATGTGACAACTCACCCCCACTCAAAAGAATCTCGTCTCGAGATTTTGAAGTCGTCGGGAAGAGCGCAGGGTACTCTAGTCGAAGACGGTCTTCTCTTTCCCATGTGGCCTCCTTCTCAGAATGGTGTGACCACTGAACCTTGAGAAACTTGATGTTCCGTTGCTGAGTGGTACACTCGGCTTGATCAAGAATATGAACAGGGTATTCTTGATATGTAAGGTTATCTTGGAGATCAAGCACTTCGTGGTCTACTTCATGGACAGGGTCCGAGAAGCAACGCCTGAGTTGCGAGACGTGGAAGACATCATATACCTTGGAAAGATGCGGTGGAAGTTCCAATTGGTAGGCATCCTCTCCTTGTTTAGCAAAAATGTGAAAAGGTCCAATGTAACGAGGAGCCAACTTGCCCTTGATACCGAATCGATGGGTACCCTTCAGAGGCGTAACCCGAAGGTAACCCTTCTCGTCAACTTCATAGGTCACAGCCTTATGATGGCGGTCATATTGGCTCTTTTGACGAGATTGGGTTGTTTTCAACTTTCAACAAATAATGTGAACTTGCTCCTCTGGATCCTGGATCATATCCGGGCCAAAGAGTTGCCTCTCTCTGGTTTCTGACCAGTTAAGAGGTGCTCGACACCTTCGTCCATACGGAACTTCAAAAGGGTCTTTGCCCAAGCTTGATTAATAACTATTGTTATATGAAAATTCAGCAAATGGAAGACATTTCTCCCAATTCATACCGAAGGATATAACAAAAGCTCGGAGCATGTCTTCAAGGATTTGATTGACTCGCTCAACTTGACCACTTGATTGCGGGTGGAAAGCAGTGCTAAAGGATAGATTAATCCCCATAGCGGTTTGAAAACATTCCCAAAATCGGGAAGTAAAGATACTTCCGCAGTCTGAGTTAATCTCCAAAGGAACACCAGGAGGAGAAACTATTCAAGAAACATATAACTCCGCTAGCTGGCTAGCAGTTATACTCTCCCGAACAGGAAGAAAATGAGCCACATTGGAAAGGCGGTCAATGAACACAAAGATAGCATTATTCCCTCTCTTGGTCCTAGGAAATCCGGTAATGAAATCCATACCGACCATATCCCATTTCCATTCGGGAATAGCTAAAGGTTGAAGGGTGCCAGCAGGCCTTTGATGTTCTGCTTTCACGCAACGACAAACATCGCAGTTAGCAACGAACTGGGCAATTTCTCTCTTCATCCTAGTCCACCAGAACCTCTGGCATAGGTCCTGATACATCTTGGTACTACCCGGATGAATTGTGAGAGGAGAATCATGAGCCTCCTTAAGGGTCAACTATCATAGATGTTGCTTCTTCGGGATCACCAAGCGATTCTCAAAGAAGACAACACCCCGATCATCTTCCGAGAAGCATATAACATTACCCTTCTTAATGTTTTTCTTGATCCGAGATATCCTGGCATCATGCTTCTGGGCTTCTATAGTTTGATCCATAAGAGTAGGTTTCGCCACCAGGTTAGATAGGAATCCTTGAGGAACAATGTGAAGGTTTAACTTCCGAAATTCCTCATGGAGAAGTGGTTGACCTTGTTGTAACATCAGGTTGTTACAATAAGACTTACGACTTAGTGCATCAGCCATGACATTGGCTTTCCCTGGGGTGTAAGTTATCCCTAAGTCGTAATCTGAAATCAACTCAACCCACCATCTTTGCCTGAGATTCAAATCCGGCTGGGTGAAAATATATTTCAGACTTTGGTGATCAGTGTAAATTTCGCAATGATTACCTAGAAGGTAATGTCGCCAGGTTTTCAGTGCATGGACCACAGCTGCAAGCTGAAGATCATGTGTTGGATAATTATCCTCATGTGGAGGCAACTGCCGAGATGCGTATGCAATCACATGACAATCTTGCATGAGAATGCAACCTAATCCTTGTCGCGAGGCGTCGCAATAGATAACAATGTCCTGGGAGAAGTCTGGTGGCATCAGAGCGGGAGCAGAGGTCAGTCGTCTTTTCAACTCCTGAAAACGGTGCTCACATTGTGGAGTCCAATCAAACTTTTTATCTTTCTTGAGGAGTTCAGTCAGAGGTTTCGCAACCTTGGAGAAATTCTCGACAAAGCGGCAACAATAGCTCGCTAGGCCAAGGAAACTCCGAACTTGCTTAACCGATTCGGGTTGAGTCCTATCAAGGACGACCTGAACTCTCTCGGGATTGACAGCAATACCTTTACCAGATATCACGTGTCCTAGATAGGTCATTTATGGCAACCAAAATTCACACTTGGAGAATTTGGCATACAGACGGTGCTCTTGAAGTTTCATCAATACCAGCCTTAGATGCTCGATATGTTCCTATTCGTTCTCCGAGTAGATGAGTATGTCGTCGAGGTAAACCACGACAAATTTATCCAAATACTCCATGAAGATCGAATTCATCAAGCGAGAGAAGGTGGCTGGGGCATTGGTTAAACCAAAGGACATGACGGTGTACTCGTATTGGCCATAATGAGTAACAAAAGCCGTTTTTGGAATGTCCCCATTTCTAATTCTGATTTGATGGTATCCCAACCTCAAATCCATTTTGGAAAAGACAGAGGATCCAGCGAGTTGATCATACAAATCGTTGATCCTGGGGAGCGGATACTTGTTCTTTATGGTGACTAGATTCACTGGCCGATAATCCACAACCATCCGATCCGATCCATCCTTCTTCTTGACGAAGAGGATGGGACAAGCCCAAGGAGAAGAACTAGGATGGATGAAACCTTTCTTCAAAGCCTCATCGAGTTGGATCTTAAGCTCGGCTAGTTCTAAGGGTGCCATCTTATAGGGTCCTCTGGCTATTGGGACAGTCCCTGGAATAAGCTCTATCACAAACTCAACATCTCTGATAGGAGGAATTCCTGGCAGTTCTTCTGGAAAGTCATCCGGAAAGTCAAGGACTACCGGAATATCTTCTAGTTCTGGAAGAGGGCTAGCATTAAGGGAATAGAGTTGGCGCTTGGCTGCTCGAGTGGAGACATTAACTATGTCACCCGATGGATGTGTAAGTTGTGTTGGGAGACATAGTAGTAAATCAAAAAAAATTCTACTATCACCAAGATCTATCCATGGAGAAACCATCAATGAGTGGGGAGAGATTGCATATTCATACCTTCGAAGATCGCTAAGAGGAAGCGTTACAAGAACGCGGTTGGTGGAGTCGTACTGGCAGCGATTCAGATCGCGCTGGATTCCGATCTCAGCGCCGAACAACGGCGCCTCCGTGTTCAACACACGTGCAGCCCGATGATGTCTCCTACGCCTTGATCCAGCAAGGAGGAAGGAGAGGTTGAGGGAGAGCTCCGGCAGCACGACGGCGTGGTGACGGTGGAGCTACGTGAACTCCGGTAGGGCTTCGCCAAGCGCTACGGAGAACGAGGAAGAGGAAGGTTAGGGCTGCGCCGAGAGAAAGAGAAGTCGTGTCTCAAATCAGCCCAAACCCTTGGGTATATATAGGATGAGGGAGAGGGAGGGCTTCCTTGGCCCCTCCTCCAAGGAGGAGAGGTTCGGCCGAACCTAGGGAGGAGTCCACCTCCCACAAGGGAGGTGGATCTCTTCCTTTTAAATCATTTTGCCCTTTATCTCTTGATCCCAGCCACATGGGCCTTTCTAGAAGGTCTTGGCCATCCCAAAAAAGGCTGGCACACCTCCCCTAAGGTCCCATGAAGTCCTATGGTCGTCACACCCCTCCCGGGGGTCCTCCGGCACCCTCCCGACACTCCCGATACACTACCGATGAGCCCGAAAACTTTTCGGTGACCAAAACTAGACTTCCTATATATAAATCTTTACCTCCGGACCATTCCGGAGCTCCACATGACGTCCGGGATCTCATCCGGGACTCCGAAAAACTTTCGGTAATCACGTATACCATTTCCCTATAATCCTAGCGTCATCGAACCTTAAGTGTGTAGACCCTACGGGTTCGGGACACACGTAGACATGACCGAGACACCTCTCCGGTCAAAAACCAACACCGGGATCTGGATTCCCATGTTTGCTCTCACATGCTCCACGATGATCTCATTGGATGAACCACGATATCGGGGATTCAATCAATCCCGTATACAATTCCCTTTGTCTATCGGTATGATACTTGCCCGAGATTCGATCGTCGGCATCTCTATACCTTGTTCAATCTCGTTACCGGCAAGTATCTTTAATAATTCCATAATACATCATCTCGTGGCTAACTCCTTAGTCACATTGAGCTCATTATGATGATGTCTTATCGAGTGGGCCTAGAGATACCTCTCCATCACACGGAGTTTCAAATCCCAGTCTCGATTCCTGCCAACCCAACAGACACCTTCGAAGATACCCTTAGTGCACCTTTATAGCCCCCCAGTTACGTTGTGACATTTGGCACACCCAAAGCATTCCTACTATATCCGGGAGTTGCACAATCTCATGGTCTAAGGAAACGATACTTGACATTGAAAAGCTTTAGCAAACGAACTACATGATCTTGTGCTAGGCTTAGGATTGGGTCTTGTCCATCACATCATTCTCCTAATGATGTGATCCTGTTATCAATGACATACAATGTCCATGGTCATGAAACCGTGACCATCTATTGATCAACGAGCTAGTCAACTAGAGGCTCACTAGGTACATGTTGTGGTCTATGTATTCACACAAGTATTACGGTTTTTGGTTAACACAATTATAGCATGAAAAATAGACAATTATCATGAACAAGGAAATACAATAATAACCATTTTATTATTGCCTCTAGGGCATATTTCCAACAGTCTCCCACTTGCACTAGAGTCAATAATCTAGTTACATTGTGATGAATCGAACACCCATAGCATTCTGGTGTTGATCATGTTTTGCTCATGAGAGATGTTTAGTCAATGGATCTGCGACATTCAGATCCGTATGCACTTTACAAATATCTATATCTCCCTCCTAAATGTAATCACGGGTGGAGTTGAAGCGGCTCTTGATGTGTCTTGTCTTCTTCTGAAACCTGGGCTCCTTCGCAAGGGCAATAGCTCTAGTGTTGTCATAGAATAGAGTCATCAGGCCCGACGCACTTCGAATTACTCCTACGTCGGTGATGAACTCCTTGATCCAGACTCCTTCATTTGCTGCTTCCAAAGCAGATATGTACTCCACTTCACATGTAGATGCCGCCACAACGCTTTGCTTGCTGTTGCACCAGCTGACTGCCCCTCCGTTCAAAACATACACGTATCCGGTTTGCGACTTGGAGTCGTCCGGATCTATGTCGAAGCTAGCATCGACGTAACCCTTTACGACGAGCTCTTCGGCACCAGCATATACGAGAAACATGTCCTTTGTCCTTTTCAGGTACTTTAGGATATTCTTGACCGATGTCCAGTGTTCCGCTCCGGGATCACTTTGGTACCACCCTACCAAACTTATGGCAAGGTTCACATCAGGTCTGATACACAGCATGGCATACATAATAGAGCCTATGGCTGAAGCATAGGGGATGACACTCATCTCTTCTCTATCCTTTGCCGTGGTCGGGCATTGAGTCGTACTCAATCTCACACCTTGTAACAGAGGCAAGAACCCCTTCTTTGACTAATCCGTATTGAACTTCTTCAATATCTTGTCAAGGTATGTGCTTTGTGAAAGACCTATGAGGCGTCTCGATCTATCTCTATAGATCTTAATGCCTACTTAGTAAGCAGCTTCTCCAAGGTCCTTCATTGAAAAACATTTATTCAAGTAGGCCTTTACACTTTCCAAAAGTTCTATATCATTTCCCATTATCAGTATGTCATCCACATATAATATGAGAAATGCTACAGAGCTCCCACTCACTTTCTTGTAAATACAGGGTTCTCCATAAACATGTACAAACCCAAACACTTTAATCACTTCATTAAAGCGAATTTTCCAACACCGAGATGCTTGCACCAGCCCATAGATGGAGCGCTGGAGCTTGCATACCTTGTTAGCATCTTTAGGATCGACAAAACCTTCCGGCTGCATCATATACAGTTCTTCCTTAAGGAAACCATTAAGGAATGCCGTTTTGACGTCCATTTGCCAGATCTCATAATCATAAAATGTGGCAATTGCTAACATGATTCGGACAGACTTCAGCATCGCTACGGGTGAGAAAGTCTCATCGTAGTCAATTCCTTGAACTTGTCGATAACCCTTAGCGACAAGCCGAGCCTTATAGATGGTTACATTACCATCCGCGTTAGTCTTCTTATTAAAGATCCATTTATTTTCAATGGCACGCTTATCATTAGGCAAGTCCACCAAAGTCCACACTTTGTTCTCATACATGGATCCTATCTCGGATTTCATGGCTTCAAGCCAGTTTTGGAATTCGGGCCCGCCATCGCTTCTTCATAGTTCGAAGGTTCACCATTGTCTAACAACATGATCTCCAGGACAGGGTTGCCGTACCACTCTGTTGTGGAACGTGTCCTAGTGGACCTTCGACATTCAACAGTAACTTGATCTGAAGTTTCATGATCATCATCATTAACTTCCTCTCCAGCCGGTGCAGGCTCCACAGAAACAACTTCCTGTGCTGCGCTACTCTCCGGTTCGAGTGGAGGTACAATTACCTCATCAAGTTCTATTTTCCTCCCACTTACTTCTTTCGAGAGAAACTCTTTCTCGAGAAAGGATCCATTCTTGGCAACAAAGACTTTGCCCTCGGATCGTAGGTAGAAGGTATACCCAATAGTCTATTTGGGATATCCTATGAAGACGCACTTTTCTGCTTTGGGTTCGAGCTTCTCAGGTTGAAGTTTCTTCACATAAGCATCGCAGCCCCAAACTTTTAGAAACGACAGCTTAGGTTTCTTTCCAAACCATAATTCATACGGTGTCGTCTCAACGGATTTTGACGGTGCCCTATTTAAAGTGAATGCGGAAGTCTCTAATGCATATCCCCAAAATGGCAGCGGTAAGTCGGTAAGAGACATCATAGATCGTACCATATCTAATAGAGTTTGATTACGATGTTCAGACACACCATTTCGCTGAGGTGTGCCAGGCGGCGTGAGTTGTGAAACAATTCCACATTTCCTTAGGTGCGTGCCAAACTCATGACTTAAATATTCTCCGCCACGATCAGATCGTAGGCACTTTTTTCCCTGTCACATTGATTCTCTACCTCACTCTGAAATTCATTGAACCTTTCAAAAGTTTCAGACTTATGTTTCATTAAGTAGACATACCCATATCTACTCCGGTATCAAATACCCAGGAGCTACTACGAGCGCTGGTTAGGTACACATCAATAACAAGTATATCACATATACCTTTAACGTTGCCGTCCTTCTTATCCGCTAAGTACTTGGGGCAGTTCCAATTCCAGTGACCGGTACCCTTGCAGTAAAAACACTCAGTCTCAGGCTTGGGTCCATTCTTGTTCTTCTTCTTCCCGGCAACTTGCTTACCGGGCATGGCAACAGCTTTGCCGTCCTTCTTGAAGTTCTTCTTACCCTTGCCTTTCTTGAAACTAGTGGTCTTATTCACCATCAACACTTGATGCTCCTTTTTGATCTCGACCTCTGTTGATTTCAGCATCGACTAAAACTCAGGAATGGACTTCTCCATCCCTTGCATGTTGTAGTTCATCACAAAGCTCTGATAGCTAGTGGAAGCGACTGGAGGATTCTATCAATGACCGAGTCATCTGGGAGATTAACTCCCAGCTGAGTCAAGCGGTTGTGTAGCCCAGACACCTTGAGGATGTGCTCGCTGACAGAACTATTCTCCTCCATCTTATAGCTGAAGAACTTGTCGGAGACATCATATCTCTCGACCCGGGCATGAGCTTGGAAAACCAGTTTCAGCTCTTGGAACATCGCATATGCTCTGTGTTGCTCAAAACTCTTTTGGAGCCCCGGTTCTAAACTATAAAGCATGCCGCACTGAACAAGGGAGTAATCATCACAGCGAGAATGCCAAGCGTTTGCAACATCTTGCTCTGCTGGGAGAAGGGGTGGGTCACCTAGTGGTGCATCAAGGACATACAATTTCTTGGAAGCTATGAGGATGATCCTCAAGCCACGGACCCAGTCCGCATAGTTGCTTCCATCATCTTTCAGCTTGGTTTTCTCTAGGAACACGTTGAAATTGAGGGTGACATTCGCGTTGGACATTGGATCTACAATATAGATTGTAAAGATAACTTTAGACTAAGTTCATGATAATTAAGTTCACATAATCAAATTATTTAATGAACTCCCACTTAGATAGACATCTCTCTAGTCATCCAAGTGACACATGATCCATGTCAACTAGCTCGTGTCCGATCATCACGTGAGACGGACTAGTCATCCATGGTGAACATCTCCATGTTGATCGTATCTTCTATACGACTCATGTTCAACCTTTCGGTCTTCTGTGTTCCGAGGCCATGTCTGTACATGCTAGGCTCGTCAAGTCAACCTAAGTGTATCGTGTGTGTAAATCTAGCTTACACCCGTTGTATGCGAACGTTAGAACCTATCACACCCGATCATCACCTGGTGCTTCGAAACAACGATCCTTAGCAACGGTGCACAGTTAGGGTGAACACTTTTCTTGAAATTTTATTAAGAGATCATCTTATTTACTACTGTCGTTCTAAGCAAATAAGATGTAAACATGATAAACATCACATGCAATCAATATAGTGACATGATATGGCCAATATCATCTTGCTCCTTTGATCTCCATCTTGGGGCACCATGATCGTCACTGTCACCGGCACGACACCATGATCTCCATCATCGTGTCTTCATGAAGTTGTCTCGCCAACTATTACTTCTACTACTATAGCTAATGTTTAGCAATAAAGTAAAATTATTACATAGCGTTTATGATTGACACGGAGGTCATACAATAAAATAAGACAACTCCTATGGCTCCTACCGGTTGTCAACATGCAAGTCGTGTATCCTATTACAAGAACATGATCAATCTCATACATCACAATGCATCACATCACATTCTTTGGCCATATCACATCACAAGGCATATGCTGCAAAAACAAGTTAGACGTCCTCTAATTTGTAGTTGCAAGTTTTTACGTGGCTGCTATCGTTTTCTAGCAAGAACGTTTCTTACATACGCCAAAACCACAACGTGATATGCCAATTGCTATTTACCCTTCATAAGGACCCTTTTCATCGAATCCAATACGACTAAGGTGGGAGAGACAGACACCCGCTAGCCACCTTATGCAACAAGTGCATGTCAGGCGGTGGAACCGGTCTCACGTAAGCGTACGTGTAAAGTCGGTCCGGGCCGCTTCATCCCACAATACCGCCGAATCAAGATAAGACTAGTAGTGGTAAGAAAATTAACAAGATCGATGCCCACAACTGCTTTGTGTTCTACTCGTGCATAGATTCTACGCATAGACCTAGCTCATGATGCCACTGTTGGGAGACGTAGTAGTAAATCAAAAAAAATTCTACGATCACCAAGATCTATCCATGGAGAAACCAGCAACGAGTGGGGAGATATTGCATATTCATACCTTTGAAGATCGCTAAGCGGAAGCGTTACAAGAACGCGGTTGGTGGAGTCGTACTCGCAGCGATTCAGATCGCGGTGGATTCCGATCTCAGCGGCGAACAACGGCGCCTCCGCATTCACCACACGTCCAGCCCGATGACGTCTCCTATGCCTTGATCCATCAAGGAGGAAGGAGAGGTTGAGGGAGAGCTCCGGTAGCACGACGGCGTGGTGACGGTGGAGCTACATGAACTCCAGCAGGGCTTCGCCAAGCGCTACGGAGAACGAGGAAGAGGAAGGGTAGGGCTGCGCCGAGAGAGAGCGAAGTCGTGTCTCAAATCAGCCCAAACCCTTGGGTATATATAGGAGGAGGGAGAGGGAGGGCTGCCTTGGCCCCACCTCCCACAAGTTTGTGGACAATGTCCTGTACAGAAGGAGACCAAACAGTGTGAAATTGAAGTGCATTCCTCGGGAGGATGGACTGGAGTTCTTTGCAGATATACATGGAGGCATATGTGGCTCCCACATAGGATCAAGAGCTCTTGCCGGGAAGGCATTCCGGCAATGTTTCTTTTGGCCCACTGCTCTCTAGGATGCAACTGCATTAGTAACCAAGTGTGAAGCATGCCAGTTCCATTCAAAGAGACTACATCAACCATCCCAAGCTCTTCAGACAATCCCTCTGTCCTGGACATTTTCGGTCTGGGGGCTCGACATCTTGGGCTCCTTTCCCCGTGCCACCGGGGGCTTTGAGTACTTGTACGTCACGATCGACAAGTTCACAAAGTGGCCGGAAGTGGAAGCAGTGAGAAAAGTGACAGCGCAATCAGTCATCAAGTTCTTCAAAGGACTAGTTTGCTCTTTTGGTGTACAGAACAGGGTCATCACTCACAATGGCACACAGTTCACAAGTCGCGCCTTCATGCAATATGTCCAAGACCTTGGAGGCAAGATCTGTTTTGCTTTTGTTGCTCATCCAAGGTTCAATGGCCAAGCGGAAAGGGCAAATGTTGAAGTGCTGCGAGGACTTAAGACAAGAACTTTCCATAGGCTGCGCAAATGCGGATGACGCTGGATTGATGAGCTGCCGGCGGTTCTTTGGTCGATCAGAACGACACCAAATCGAGCCACTAGCCAGACGCCCTTCTCCCTAGTATATGGGGCAGAAGCAGTTCTCCCCATGGAACTCATATACGGGTCACCTCGAGTGCTCGCTTATGATGAGCTTGAGCAAGAGCAGTTGCGCCAGGATGCCGTAACACTCCTTGAGGAAGATCGTCTTCAGGCTGTTGTGTGAGTTGCCTGCTACCAGCAAGCTTTGCGCCGCTACCATAGCCGCAAAGTTCATGCCCAAACTCTTGAGGAAGGCGACCTTGTTCTTTGGCGCATTTAGTCGGTCAAGAATTAAAACAAGTTGACGCCAAAGTGGAAAGGCCCTTATCGGGTAGTACGAGCCACCAGGCCTGGCACAGTATGCCTAGATAACGAAGATGGCGTCCCAGTGAGCAACTCTTGGAATATCAAACATCTTCATAATTTCTATCCATAAGGCGCGGTTGCCGGCCCTTGACAACCACTTTTGTGCAAGTCTTGCCGGTGAGGCATGTGATCCTTTGTACAAAGCCAGGCGCAGACCCTGTGCATAGTTGAATAAGATCGAGCGTCCTACAACTCTTGTCGATTTCCATGTTTACTTACATGCATGTTTATCTGAGATGTTGCCTTACGCTTATTTCCAGCAAGTACTGATGAACCGCCAAGGTTCCACACCTTCATTTCCTCTTCTTTCTTTTTCCGCAAGGACAGAAGGTTCCCTCGCATGCAAGTTTGCCAGGGGGGATGAGATCATGTGACGGGCGACGTTCGAAGTTGACACCTTGCATAAAGGAGTACGGCAACAAAAAGCTAAGTTGTGAAACTTTAAGTAAATTTTTTGTAAAGCTATTTTCCTTGGACGAATTCAATTTTTGTATGGGAAACCTCCACGTGAAGGAACCTTGTCGTGATTGTTTGTGCCATCACTCTGTTTCGAGTCCGCTCAATAGCTTAAGTGGTTGCACTGAAAACATCGAGGTAACTTTGTCATGATTGATTGCACCCTTACTTTGTTTCGAGCCCGCTCAACAGCTTAAGTGGCTGCACTAAAAATGTCAAGGTATCTTGCCGGTAGCGGCACCGCCAGCAGGATGCTAAGGATCCGCTCCTCAAAGCCCTCGCGACAGGGCTGCGTACACCGGCAAGTTTCTAATAAAGTGTAGGGAATATACCATATAGAGGGAAATCAGACAAGGGAAATGACACACATTCATTCGAAAGAGGGTGAAATTTACACGAGATGGCGTCTCTTCCTAAGTACATCTTTATTTGACTTTCTCCCCTAGGGGCAGATTACAAGAAGAAAGAGATGGGAAGAGGCCCCGATAGAAGCCCAGCCTGACCCCTCCTGGACCAGCACTAAGTGGGGGACGGGACATCCAAAAGGGAAGACGAAGTCAAAGTCCGCGGTCCTGTCGGGAGATCCAGCTGGAAGATAAGGCAGCACCCGGGACAAGGACCCTCGCCGATATCGCTCCATCGGGAGGGGGAGAGGCGGGGACTGACACTGATGGTGCGGCCGGTGATCAGTCGGAGCTCAGGTCATCGTATTCCGACTTGATGACCTGGAGCTCGGACCCGTCGTCGTCGTCTTCACCGACACCGTCCTCCTCGTCACTATCGCTCGAGGAGTAGATTTCGGTGCCACTCGAGCTTTCCTCGCAAAAGCTAAGGCGGGCGGCTAAGCGCCTGTAAATCTTGATGGAGAGCAGATCAGCCTCCATCATCTTGAAACGGAGAACGTGCCCATCCTGGAGGTTGTGGGCGCGGGCAAAGGTTTTCCAACCGCACTTGAAGAGCACGACGCGACTCTCTGGGTACTCAACGTCCACCTGCACAGCGCCATTGCAACAGCCATGCGCCTGCAGCCACAAGACGGGCGGCTTGTCAACCTCCATCACCCTGGCGAAAGGGTGAGGGAGGAGCAGATGGCTCTGGAGGAGACCATGTAGCTTGATAACGAACTCCAGCGTCGTCCCCTCAGCATGGGTCTCTTCAAGAAGGGGGTCTCGCACCGAAGGAAGGGGTGGAACGGTGCTCCGCCTCCCCCGACCACGGCCTCCATGTCGACTATGACCCCTCGTACCTCTTCCACCATGCGCGCTCGGGCCGCCCTCCGCCTTCGTGGCTGAAGCGGTGGCATGATCCCGACGGGAACCCCTCACCGATCGAGCCGAGGACGGTGGCCGCCCTTGGCCCCCAGCCATGGCTAAGGGAAAGTACAACTCAAGATCTGGAAGGAGTAGAAGGGCAAGCTCTGGAGGTTTGCACTCAAGGAGGAAGAATGGATGGATGAGCATCACCCCTCGCCACTCCCCAATTTATAGGGGAGGCACGAGGGCTGGCTCTCCTCCTCCCCAAGACTCGCCGCCCATCTCCACCAATCCTGTCGCCCACGATCACGGGCGAACAGGTAATCGCCCCATTGCTCCAATCCATGGCGCTGCGGTTTCTGCCATGATCATGACTTTAAATCACGGGCACCTGTTGCCAACTCCCTGCTATGCATGCTATGCACGTGGTGGAAATGGCCACTCCGCGCACGTATCCCACGCCACGCACTTAACGCGCGTAGTGGGGAGGCGTAGTACGTGGAATGATTACAACCGCGGGCTCCTGCCACGCATGCCCGTGCACTGTTTGGGCCTAGCCCAACAACGCCTCACACTCGTGTGTGGCCTAGGCCCAGGGGTTCCTGTCGGTGTACCAAAGTTTGGGCTTTTAGTACCCCATTCTTGTGCACGGGCAGTTGTAGCCACACCCGAAGCAAGGCCTACCAGGGGACTGCTGGAAGCAAGTACGAAGACGTCAAGGAAATGTTCAACTCAACAAGCATAAGACCGAATTCCAAAGGGTGGAACCCCGGCAAGACCCTTCCGGGGTGGCTTACAAAGCCCCGGCAAGACGTGCACCCGGCAAGATCCTGCCATCCTGCCAGCATAGAGACCAGGTGTCACCCCACCTGGATATGTGTCAAGGCGCTGGCGATGGAGGAGGCTATGCGGTGCTGATGGGATGGGCTCCTGTCCCATCCGTAGAAGGTCAGGGACGCCTGACCGACCATTAAATGCATTTTTCCTACACCGTCAGTGTTAGGTATAATAACATGGTAGCATTGTGCACCACGTGCACATACTGTACGCCACTGTGGGGACCCCTTAGTTGTATAAAAGGAGGCCCAAGGCGTTACGGGGGAGGGCTTTTTCCTTCTTCGACCTTCTGGCTCACGCGGGTAGCAGCTGTGTACTGTTCATAGGGATCATATAGTCAGAACTCAAACATCCACAATACACTAAGCAGGAGTAGGGTTTTACGCTTCTTAGCGGCCCAAACCAGGGTAAAAATCTCACTACGCGCTGCTCGTATGATATGCTCTTTGCACATACCATCTCCCTGCCGAACCACGAAGGGATCCATGTGATCCCATAGGTGTTGTACGCCCGATAGTCGACTACACGACACTTCACCATATTTTGGGCCTAAGGGAAGGCATTGTGTAGTAATGATAAGTCTCCAATGTATCTATAATTTTTGGTTGTTCCATGCTAATATATTTTCATTCTAGGATACTTTTTGGTCATATGTTTACCAATTTATAATATTTTTGAGCACTAACCTATTGACCCAGTGCCCTGTGCCAGTTGCTATTTTCTGCGTGTTTTTGACTTTTCAGGTTTCTAGTACCAAACGATGTCCAATCCATCAATTTTTTTGATGATATTATCTGGACCAAAAGAAGACCTAGAAGATTCAGGAGGAGGCCAGGAGAGCTATGTGGGGCCCACAAGCCAACAGGCCGTGCCACCAGGGGGTACGCACCCTGATGGCTTCTGCCTCCCCTGTGCACTTCCTGACTCCCCTCTCTGGCCTATAGATTCACGTATATTCCAAAAACCCTAGAAGCGCCCCCGAAACACTTTTTCCACCACCGCAAGTCTCTGTTCTGATAGGAGGCCTTCCACACCTCCGTTCTGGCACCCTGTCGGAGGGGAGATCAATCATGGAGGGCCTTTCTTCAACCTTGATACCCTCACCATGATGTGTGAGTAGTTTACTACAGACCTACGGGTCCGTAGGTAGTACCTATATGCTAATCTCTCTCTCTCTTCAATACAATGTTCATTGCATCTTTTCCTTGATCTATCCGATGTAATCCCTTTGTACGGTGTGTTTCTTGGGATCCGATGAATTGTGACTTTATGTTCAAATTATTCATGAAAAGTATTGAGTCAAACCTGAATACTAAGATTCTTATTTTCATGATCATCATAGTTTCGTAATGCTCGACGGTCTATTGAGATAGTTTGGCCAACTAGATTGATATTTCTTCGGTGGAAGTGATGCGTTGTATTAGGTTCAACCTAGCGTGTTTCTATATCCTAGTGACAGAGTGGGACAATTTATATATTTGTGTTGCTTCTAATAAGGATAAAATGATGTGGTTTATTCATATTTATTGAGTTTACTTTGTCTACGTCATGTCATCATTCTCCAAGCATTACTCTGTTTTACTTAATACTCTAGATGCATGTTGGATAGCGGTCGATGAGTGGAGTAATAGTAATAGGTGCAGGCAGGAGTCGTCCTATTTGCTTATTGACGTGATGCCTATAGACACATGATCATTGTCGTGAAAATCGCATAACTATTCGCTTTTCTATCAATTGACCGACACTAATTTGTTTACCCACCGTATGCTATTTCTATGAGAGATACCACTAGAGAACTCTATGGCCCCCGGGTCTATTCACTTATATATTCACAAATGCTTTCATTACTTGTTTTTATTTATTTACTTTTATTTTATTTTTCAATTTATAATTATATACACAACTCACTTTCTTGCAAATAACGAGATCAAGGGGATTGACAACCTTCTTGTCGACGTTGGGTGCAAGTTGTTTGTTCTTTTGTGGGCAGCCACTGAAGACGATTGAGGATTGGTATTCCTACTGGTTCGATAAACCTTGGTTTCATAACTAAGGGAAATACTTACCCAATTTGTGATGTGACAACCCGTTCCTCTTCATGGAAAACCTAACAAGTATCAGGAAGGATTTATGGTGCCGCTGCCGGGGAATACCATCACCAACCATCAAGTAACTTCACGGAAATTTTCATTCACTTGTTCTTCTTTTTATTTTCTGTTATATTTAGTTTATCTCAAAATAATGAAAAATACAAACAAAAAATGGATATTAGGTTGCCGTATATGCTTTGCCTTTATAATGTCTTCCGTGAAAATAAGGATTCAGGAAACTGTGCTCAATTGTTAGAGGAAGAATTTATAAAAATACTTAATGTGAGTTCCTTTAATGATGAGCATGATAGAAATATTGTTAGTATGAATTCTATGAATATCCATGATGCTAACGATATGCAAAACCACAAGCTTGGGGATGCTATGTTGGATTAAGATGATATTTTTTGTCCCCCAAGTTTTGATGAGCAAATTTGTTATGATGATTGTGGTCATGCCACGTATGGTATAATTAGTAATGATAACCTTGAAACTTGTCACCATGGTTTAAATTTTCAATTTGTTTATGACAATCTTGTTCCGTGTGATAGTTATTTGTTGAGTTTGCTCCCACTACTATGAATGAAAAGGAATTTGCTTATGTGAAGAGTAATAAATTTTCCATGCTTGTGGATCATGAAAATAATAATTTATGTGATAGTTATATTGTGTAATTCCTTCATGATGATACTGAAAATTATTATAGGGGGGAACATATGCATGTAGGAATTGCGCTAATATCAAGTTTCCTCCCTATGTGCTCAAAGTTTTGAAGTTCTGCTTGTTTTGCCTTCCTAGGCTAGTTGATTCTTGCTCCCTTAAATTATTTGCTCACAAAATTTCTATGCATAGGAAGTCAGTTAGGATTAAATGTGGTTGTCATATTATTCATGATGTTCCCATGGTGTTTCAATTCTTTACTTTTATGTGAGCATCATTGAAATCATTATGCCTAGCTAGGGGCATAAAACAATAGCGCTTGTTGGGAGGCAACCCAATATGTATCTTAATTTTTGTTTTTACTTTCTGTTATTTTGTGATAACATGATTGTTGCCTCTGTAATGATTATGTTTTTATGTTTCAATTAGTGTTTGTGCCAAGTAAAGCCTTTGGGATGACTCACAAGATGAGTAGAAACGATGCTGAAACATAACAAAAACATTGACTCTAGTACACGAATTTTCAATTTTTTACTGGAGCGTGATAATGATCTGAAATTTTTACACAATATTTCTATACAAATGATTTACTTTGTAGTAATTTTTCATAATTTTTAGAGTTACATAAGTATGGTGTCACACCCTATGTTTGTAGCACATTGTTATGTTTGGATTTATAAAATTTGGAGCCAACTAAAAGTTTTTCTATGTGTTGTGCTTGCTTGCTATGTTGCTTGCTTGCTTGTTGATTGTGTTTTATGGCACTACTAGGTTCTATTCCACTTCATAATCATCTTACTTGCTCCAAACCCTTGCCCAATGATCATGCCATGTTAATAGTGCCCAAAACTATTTTTATCAAAATTTTGTTTTAACAAAAAATGATTTATTTAATTTAAATTTTTAAAAACCCGTGAGATGAGTTTTGCACTGCAAGTCCCCAAATCAGGTGGACACTTCTTTCCAAAAGGCTTTATTTCAAACCTACTATATATATGACTCCTCAAACCCACCAAATATTATTTTTTAAAGATTATTATCATATTTTATTTAAAGGCTTTTTTTAAGGCCGGAAATGGTTTTTCCTAGGAAAAAATTATTTCAATGCCTTGAAAATATTTGAGAAAATTTAGAGAAACTTAGTGGACATATATTTCCCGCATATATGAGTTTCAACACAAGGGCATGATCAAATCATGGGCAAAACCCCTCAAAACCCTTTCTGTTCAGATCAAACTGTTGGAATATTTCTATAAGAAATATTCTCAATAAATTCCAGGAAAATTCTAGCAAGTCAAAACTACAATGGGTGATGATCTTGCAAAGTTTCATATCAATCCAAGATGGTTTGGTTCATCAAACCATCCCAAAACCATTCTTGCCAGAGTCAAATTTGAGCAACTTTACATTGTGAAGTGTCTCCCCTTGGCCTCAAACTTTGTGGGCATGCTCTAATGGCCAAATAGTGATGATACACTAAGTGGTGCATCAAGGGTTATAGCCTAGCATCATTGGATCTACAGAAATCTGATTCTGCCAATTTCTAGGGTTCATCAAGTTTCCATTATCAACTTTTTCCCCTTGAGCTCAAATTTGGTGGAGCATCTCATTTTTACCTGGCCTTTGACCCTGGTAAAAATCTCTGTAAGATGGTAATTCTTTCTTTCCCAAAACTTCACCAAACACCTTCTGGTGATTTGGTAAAACCAATATTTCTACCTCTTAACCTTTTACCCTTGCCCCCAACTTTCTACCATAGTCTGTCATGGGTGTATTTTACCTCCAGTAAGAACCCCAAGACCCCAGGTCACCAGGAGGTGGGGTGAAACCCCTGTTTCTACCCCTGGAAGCACCATTTCTATCCCCTCTCCCCATTTCCTTCTTCCCTAAGACTCCTCTAGAGCTTACCCCTAGCCTACCCTAGCATTTTGGCATCTCCAATAACCCAAGGCACAAGAGGACACGCGGGGGGGCTAAAATATTGCCCTGGCATGCAGAGCTCACACTCTGGAGCATGCTACAGTGCGCACCCGCACTATAGCCGCCAGTCAACAGGCAGCCCCGACCACCTTGGGCCACCCCAGCATGTCCCCTCTGCCCCCCTTGGCGTCCGCAGCACGCTGCCCAGTCGCCCCTCTCTTTCCCCTCTCTCTCGCGCGCACGCGCGGCACCGCCCTAACCGGCCAGTGGCCACGCTCGCACGTGCACACCTCCGGGGCCCCCTCCTGGCTGCTTTCCCTCCTCCTGCGCGTGGACCGCGTCTAGGTAGCCCCCAGACACAGCCTCTCCCGCCCCCGTGGCCTATGATGATCACCCCGTGCTCACTAGCGCTCCGCGCCCACGGTAGACCGGCGGTCACCTATAAATAGGCCGCCCCGCTCCCCCTGGCCCTCTTTCCTTGCTTGCCCTCTCTCTTCACGTTCTCCCCGTGCCTAGAGCGCTCTCGCCCATGGTCGGGAGCCCTTTCCCGACCCAAACCCTCGCCGCTGCCATCGGGCTCTTCCCCTTGTTAGTGTTCCCTCTCTCCCCGGCGGCCCCGCAAACCCCCTCCGAAGCGCGACGCCCGCAGGAACCCGCCAGTGCCCTCCGTTCCCTCTGCCGTGGCATGAAGCCCTCCGGTGAGCCCCTCTGCTGCTGTCGTGAGGAGAGGGATGATAGGTGGGGCCCGCCTGTCATCCCCTCGCCCCCTCTCTCTCTCTCTCGCTGGCAGGCCGGGCCCGCGGGCAAGTTTAAATCCAAACCTCCCATGCGTGGCTCCTCGCCTGGGCCGGCTTCCCTCTTGGGCCGGTTTCGGCCAGGCATTCTGGCCTGAAAGGGCGCAGTAGCCTTTTTCCTTTTCTTTTATTCTGTTATTTGCAAAAATCCCACAGAATGAAATATTTATCCAATGCCAATTTTTCTTCCACCTAAATTCATAAAATAATCCCTAGAATTTAATAGTTCCATTTATAAAAATGTTTGAATATATTTTTAGTACTAGTTTATTTTAAAACCTATATATAGGCACCTTTTTGCCTCTGTTATTTTATTTCCAAAATATTTTTCATAGCAAAACCCTAAGAAAATATTTTTAGTATGACTTTTAGTATTTATCAGAGTAGGTTAATATTTTTCGTAGTAGTTTGAGTGCTCTGTTTTGTGTGATTGCTCATTCTTATCGTTATTTTATCGCGACGATAGATTGCGCTGTTGACGAAGAAGTTGGACCCGAAGACTTCGAAGACCCCAAAGACATTGTTGAGCCAGGCAAGCAACCCTTTGACCATGATAAGAAACCATTTTTATTGCATGTCATATAGCACTTTACTTTCATCATAATCGATCATGTGATATGGTGTTCCCCTTTCGGTGGAATGGCTCCGTACCTTTTCGTTGAGACTTGCATCGTGCATGACCCTACCACCTTATGAGGGTTGTCCGGGTGGGTGTACTTGGGTCACTGATAGATGCTACGCAAATGGGATGGGATCTATGCATAGTGATGGAAAGAAGAAATGATTTCAAAGATTTTTCAAAAACCCCGACGGGTGCCACTAATGCCCAAGGGAGATGTTGATGAGATGGGTGACCACTTGAGAAATAAGTGGTGTGCCGGAACAAGATGAGGATGTGTTTTTGAAAATGAAGGGTTTAAGATTTGTCGACCGTCCCAACCTTACATGCGCAACCACAATACCCCTTATGGGACGGGGCTTTGTTGATTACTATGGTTGGTGCTAGTAAGGAGCCCGCATTACTAGTGGCAAGAGTGAAGTGGTCACTCTTGAGGCGCGGTCGTTCTAGAGTGGAAGGTCACGCACTGTCTTTACAAGCACCGGGCACACCATTGTGTGCCCTCGTGGATGATATGAGTGATGTATATCATGAGGGATGGCACCAACGAGTGGACTCTTTGTTTAGTATCACCATGGGAAAGGCATTCTTCAGGTGCTTACCTCGGGTATGTTATATACCGCGAGTCGTGGATGACAAGGAAGTTTCCCGAGTCTTGTGCGTAAAGTGTGCAACCTTTGCAGAGTGTAAAACTATTCGAGTAGCCATGTCCATGGTCAAGGACAGTTGGGTGGTGCTGCTTATGCCACGTCTGAATGTTTTCACAAGAACTTGGTGTGAGTATGGGTGTGATGGTGACAAGAGGTCACATGAGCTAAGTTCGATGACTTGGTGTGAGGATTGGACTAAGTTCGATGACATAGTGTGATGAGTGAACATGAGATGTTCAACCGATACTTATGATGATATCGGTATCTTGATCATATGGACACTTGCTTATTGTTGATGCATGTTACAAGTTACTTGATCATGACGTTTGCATTCAAAATAAGCTTTCCGCAAAGTTACCTGCTTAGTTCTATACCATGCATCATTATTATCTTGTTCCACAACTTTGGTTGCTTGCGAGTACATTCAAAGTACTCATTGGCTTGCCACTGGTTATTTAATTGGCCAGGCATGGAAGAACAGGAGTATGTTGAAGAGTTCATTGGAGACGAACATGCGAACTAGGATGCTTCCCAGTCAGAATGCCTGTAGGTTAAGGCAGATGGCATGGGTTCACACTTTCGACCAAGATTTCCGCTACTTGTTCTATTTTAAGTGTTTGGCCCGTGTGGCCCTATCTATGTAAGACTAAGACCCTTGTGGTCATTATTTGTGTAAGACGTTAAGTATGGATGTAAGACTCTTGTTATTCAGTTTCTGTGTGTTTAGTGAGCATTGATCTCTGGGATCATTGTACACGTGCATTTGGTGATCTCGACTTATGAGTCGGGGTCCCCACATATGGGCTCTTTACAGATTTCTACAAATTGTTCTATTTTAAACATATTCTGTTTTGCCTGCATAGTTTGCTTGTTTTGATTATGCTATGGATTGTATCGGGGTGTATAAGCCATGGAGAATTTATAATACAGTACCTATTATGAAAAAATGAATTAAGAATAAATTTATCACAGTACCTAAAATATGCAATATGTTGCTTATACTAACGGATAGCACGTGATCACGATGGACCACGAAATAAGGAGTAGCAAGAGCCTAAGCTTGGGAATTACCAAGGCACCCCAAGTAAAATTCTTAGGATACTCAAGCGTCTAAGCTTGGGGATACCCCGGAAAGCATCCCCTCTTCCATATCAATACATTTGTATGTCACTTGGAGATATATTTTTATTCATCACATGATATCTGTTTTGCTTGGAGTGTCATTTTCTTTTACTTTTAGCTTGTCACAATCATCATTTTCTCGACACACCTATTTGAGAGAGACACACCTTCATGATAATTTGCTAGAATACTCTATGTTCTTCACTTATATCTTTTGAGCTTGGCAGTTGCTCTAGTACTTCACTTATATCTTTCTGAGCACGGCGGCGTGTAGATTTTGTAGAAATAATATGTTGTCATCCTTAACTTATATTTGTTTGATAGCTAAATAAATAGTGGGGTTAATTTGCATGGGTCATAAGACTAGTCCAAAAATAATAGGTATTCAATGAGTGATAATCAAAACCATCATGTAGCACATATAGAGAAATTTTGTGTTCATGACATTGATGTGGTAATATGAAAAAGGTGTGAGTACACAATTGTTGATTCCTAGAAGTGTCGAGATCAAGAGGTGTTAACTTGTTACTCATATAAACTTTAAAGAGGGATGGTGATGATGTGTGAGCATTTTTATTCCTCGTTTAAATCCTAGTGTTATTTCGAGTCGGGGGTGCATGATGTTTAACTCCTTCTAACCTCCTCCCTTGGGGCATGCGAGGAGTACTTTGATTTTTGATAAAACTAACAAAAATTGCAATAGGTATGTGAGTTCTTTATGACTAATGTGACATCATGGACATATGCATTCTCACCTTCTCATATTTCCTAGACTCTTCGATACCATGCATAGCCCGTTCTCACCTCGAGGATCGGTGCAACTTTCGATGGTGCATCCAAACCCCATGGCATGATACGCTCTATTGCACATAAGCCTCATTATATAATCCTCAAAACATCCACCATACCTACCTATTATGGCATTTCCATAGCCATTGCGAGATATATTGCCATGCAAATTCCATCATCATTTAGATGACTAGTTAGTTCATCATCATATTGCTTTGCATGATCATATAGAGATGACATAGTATTTGTGGCACAGCCATCGTTCATCATATTTTTGATACATGTCATGCTAGATCATTGCACATCCTAGTACACTGCCAGAGACATTCATATAGAGTCATATCTTCCTATAAGTTCTTCATATTGAGTTATAAGTAAATAAAAGTGTGATGATCATCATTATTAGAGTATTTTCCCATTGAGGAAAGAATGATGGAGACTATGATTCCCCCACAATTCAGGATGAGACTCCGGACGAAAAATAAAATAAAAATGGGGGAGGCCAAATGAGCCCACAATATAAAAATATATTATGAGGTTGGAAAAAAAAAGAGAAAAGCCCACCATGGAAACAATAAAATAAAAAAATTAGAGAAAGGGAGAGAAGGGACTTCGCTACTATCCTTTACCACACTTGTGCCTCAAAGTGGCACTATGTTCTTCATATAGAGAGTCTCCTATGTTGTCACTTCCATATTCTAGTGGGAATTACCTTTTCATATTACACTTGGCTTGTATATTCCGATGACGAGCTTCCTCAAATGCCTGAGGTCTTCATGCACAAGCAAGTTGGATGCACACCCCACTTATCTTCAGTTGAGCTTTCATACACTTATATCCCTAGTGCATCATTTGCATGGCAATCCCTACTCCTTGCATTGACATCTATTGATGAGCATCTCCATAGCTCGTTGGTATGCCAGGTTGATGCAAGACTATCTTCTCCACTTTGTACCCCTTTGATATCTACCATCATACTCTATTCCACCTATATGCTATGTCCAATGGTTCATGCTCATGTATTGCATGAAGAATAAAAGGTTGATGCATATTGAAAAAGTACTATCCAATTTCCTGACTTGGACACCGTGATGCTTAACATTTGTATTGATGTGGTGAATATGGAGTTATGCCTTCCTAATATAATAAGATGAGTAGGGGTAAAAAATTCTTTTAGGATCGTATACTTTGAAAAAATCAATGTTTTCTTTTCTTATACTAATAAATATTACTATGTTGATGTTTGTTAATTCATCATTAATTATCAATGAGCATACATACAAAAGATTACATAATGGGTAGCATCTCAAATCAAAAATTCTGTTTTTATCATTTACCTACTTGAGGACGAGCAGGAATTAAGCTTGGGGATGATGATACGTCTCCAATGTATCTATAATTTTTTATTATTCCATGCTAATATATTACCATTCTATGATACTTTCTAGGCATTTTTACCAATTTATAATATTTTTGAGCACTAACCTATTGACTCAATGCCTAGTGCGAGTTGTTGTTTTCTGCGTGTTTTTGACTTCTTAGATTACAATACCAAAGAAAGTCCAATTGCCACGAAACTTTTTGATGATTTTTTATGGACCAAATAAAGACCTGGAAGCTTCGGGAGAAGGTCGGGAGAGACACAAGGGGCCCACAAGACAACAGGGCGCACCACTAGGGGGCGCGTGCCCTAATGGCTTGTGCCTCCTCCGTGCGCTTCCCGACGACCCTCTCTGGCCTATAAATTCACATATATTCCAAAAACCCAAGAAGCGCTCCCAAAACAATTTTTCCGCCACTGCAAGTCTATGTTCAAACGGGAGGCCATCTATACCTCCATTCCAGCACCCTGCTGGATGGGAGATCGATCACGGAGGGCCTCTTATTCAACCTTGCTGCCCTCACCATCATGTGTGAGTAGTTCACCATAGACCTCCGGGTCCGTAGGTAGTACCTAGATGGAAATATCTCTCTCTCTATCGATCTTCAATACAATGTTCATCGCATCTTTGCCTTGATCTATTTGACGTAATCCCTTTGTATGGTATATTTATTGGGATCCGATGAATTATGAGTTTATGTTCAGATTATTCATGAAAAATATTGAGTTAAACCTGAATACTAATATTCTTATTTGCATGATCATAATAGCTTCGTAATGCTCTCCGATCTATTGCTATAGTTTGGCTAACTAGATTGATATTTCTTAGGTGGGAGTGGTGCGTTGTAGTAGGTTCAACCTGGCGAGTTTCTATATCCCAGTGACAGAAGGGGAAAAGTTGCATCTTTGTGTTGCTGCTACTAAGGATAAAACGATGTGGTTTATTAATATTGATTGAGTTTACTTTGTCTACGTCATGTCATTGTTCTCCAAGCATTACTCTATTTTACTTAATACTCTAGATGCATGTTGGATAACGGTCGATGAGTGGAGTAATAGTAATAGGTGCAGGCAGGAGTCGACCTATTTTCTTATGGACGTGATGCCTATATAAACATGATAATTGTGTGAAAATCGCATAACTATTAGCTTTTCTATCAATTACCCAACAGTAATTTGTTTACCCACTGTCTGCTATTTCTATGAGAGATGCCACTAGAGAACTCTACGGCCCCCGGGTCTATTCACTTATATATGAACAAACGATTTCATTACCTTGCTGTTATTTATTATTTTAATTTTATTTTGCAATTTACAATTATCTACACAACTCACTTGCTTGCAAATAACGAGAACAAGGGGATTGACAACCCTCTTGCCAGCGTTGGGTGCAAGTTGTTTGTTCTTTTATGTGCAGCCGCTGAAGACGGTTGAGGATTGGTATTCCTATTGGTTCGATAAACCTTGGTTTCATAACTGGGGGAAATACTTACCCACTTTGTGCTGCGATAACTCGTTCCTCTTCACGGACAACCCAACGCAGATCTCGAGTATCAAGTAATAAGTAGATGATGGTTTGCTAGAGTGATAGAAGCTTAAACCCTAGTTTATGTGTTATATTATAAGCGGCTGATTTGGATCCACATGTTTCATGATATGGTTAGATTTATCTTAATTCTACTTTGGTAGTTGTGGATGCTTGGGAGAGGGGGTAATCATAAGTGTCTTGGTTATTCAAGTAATAATATCACATTAGCACCGGTCCACCCACATATCAAATTATCAAAGTCACGAACGCAAATCAACTCAAGAAGATGAACATGACTGGATGGAAATTCCCATGTGTCCATGATACGTCTCCAACGTATCTATAATTTTTTATGACGTCATGCTATTATATTATCTGTTTTGGATGTTTTATATGCATTAATATGCTATTTTATATTATTTTTGGGACTAACCTATTAATCTACAGCCTAGTTTCAATTTCTGTTTTTTCCTTGTTTTTGAGTTTTGCATATATGGAATATTAAACAGAGTCCAAACGGAATAAAACCTTTGGAAAGAAATTTTCTGGAAGGAAACAAATCAACCAGGCTTGGAATGCACAGCAGGAAACCTGCAAGGGAGTCACAAGCCTGCTAGGCGCGGGGCCCCCTGGCCGCGCCTAGCAGGCTTGTCGTCTCCCGGCAAGTCTCCTAACCCCAATCTTTGGCCTATAAATTCCCAAATATTCCCCCAACATCAGACGGAGCCACGCAAATACTTTTCCGCCGCCAGAAGCCTCCATTCCTGAGAGATCCAATCTTGGAGCCTTTTCCGGTAATCTGTCGAAGGGGGTTTCGATCACGGAGGGTATCTACATCAACTCCATTGCCCCTCCGATGATGCGTGAGTAGTCCACCACAGACCTACAGGTCCATAGCTAGTAGCTAGATGGCTTCTTCTCTCTCTTTCATCTTCAATACCATGTTCTTCATGGAGATCTATCCGATGTAATCCTCTTTTGTGGTGTGTTTGTCAAGATCCGATGAATTGTGAGTTTATGTTCAGATTATCCATAAATCTTATTTGAATCTCCTCTGAATTCTTATATGCATGATTTCATATCCTTGTAAGTCTCTTCGAATTATTGGTTTGGTTTGGCCAACTAGATTGGTAATTCTTGCAATGGGATAAGTACTTGGTTTTGGGTTCAATCTTGCGGTGTCCTCACCCAGTGACATAGTAGGGGTAGCAAGGCACGTATTGTATTGTTTCCATCAAGGGTAACAAGATGGGGTTTTCATCATATTGCTTGAGTTTATCCATCTATATCATGTCATCTTTCTTAATGTGTTACTCTGTTCTTCTTGAACTTAATACTCTAGATACAGGCAAGAGTCGGTCGATGTGTGGAGTAATAGTAGTAGATGCAGAATCATTTCAGTCTACTTGATACGGACGTGATGCCTATATGCATGATCACTGCCTGGGATAACTACATGATTATTCGCTTTTCTATCAATTGCTTGATAGTAATTTGTTTACCCACCATGATATTTTCCTTCAAGAGTGAAGCCTCTAGTGAAACCTATGGCCCCCCGGTCTAGTTTCCATAGTATACTTTCAGATCTATAAACCAAAAATACCAAAAATACTTTGCTGTAATTCATTTACCTTTTAATTTCCGTTCTCGTTTACATCTATCTCTATCAGATCTAATCCTTGCAAATAATTGTGAAGGGATTGACAACCCCTTTATAGCGTTGGGTGCAAGAGTTTGATTGTTTGTGTAGGTGCATCCATTGGTGACTTGCTTGTTCCTCCTACTGGACTGATACCTTGGTTCTCAACAACTGAGGGAAATACTTATCTACTTTGCTGCATCACCCTTTCCTCTTCAAGGGAAAATCAACCCAAGCTCAAGAGGTAGCAAGAAGGATTTCTGGCGCCGTTACTGGGGAGGATACATAGCAAGCCTACCAAGTACCCATCACAAAATCATCTCTTACATTTACATTATTTTCCTTTTGCCTCTCGATTTCCTCTCCCCCACTTCTAAAATGATTTTCAAAAAATACCAAAGATATTTGCCTTTTTGTTCGCCCTTCTTTCGTTTGCCTTTCATTTGCTTGTGTGCTTGATTTCTTGCTTTGTCACGATGTCTGAGAATATCAAGTTGTGTGACTTTTCTAATACTAATAATAATGATTTTATTATTACTCCGATTGCTCCCACCACTAGTGCGGAATCTTACAAAATCAATGCTGCCTTGCTTAATCTTGTTATGAAAGAATAATTTTCTGGCCTTTCTAGTGAAGATGCAGCATCCCATGTAAATACTTTCATTGAGTTGTGTGATATGCAAAAGAATAAAGATGTGGATAATGATATTGTGAAATTCAAGCTATTTCCGTTCTCACTACGAGATCATGCTAAAACTTGGTTTTCATCTTTGCCTAAGCATAGTATTGATTCATGGAATAATATAAGGATGTTTTTATCTCCAAGTACTTTACACCCGCTAAGATCATCTCCCTTAGGAACGATATAATGAATTTTAAGCAACTTGATCATTAGCATGTTGCACAATCTTGGGAGAGGATGAAACTAATGATTATAAATTGTCCCGCACATGGTTTGAGTTTATGATGATTATAAAAAAATTCTATGCGGGATTAAATTTTGCATCTAGGAATCTTTTAGATTCTGCCGCGGGTGGTACTTTTATGGAAATCACATTAGGAGAAGATACCAAACTCCTAGATAATATTAAGACAAACTACTCTCAATAGCATACCGAAAGATCTCCTACTAGTAAAAAGGTGCATGCTATTGAAGAAATAAATACTTTGAGTGAAAAGATGGATGAGTTGATGAAACTGTTTGCTAGTAAGAGTGATCCTATTGATCCCAATGATATGCTTTGTCTTCTTTGATTGGAAATAATAATGAATCTATGAATATGAATTTTGTAGGTAGGAACAATTTTGGTAATAACACATATAGAGGTAATTTCAACCCTAGACCGTTTCTTAGTAATTCCTCTAATAATTATGGTAATTCCTACAACAATTCTTATGGAAATTATAATAATACTCCCTCTGATCATGATAATATTGATAAAGAATTTATTGGTTCACAAAAGGTTTTTAATGCTACTATTGAAGAAAAAGAGCTCAAGATTGATGATTTGGCTAGGAGAGTTGATAGAATTTCACTTGAGATTGATTCTTTGAAAGTTAGATCTACTCCACCTAAGCATGATATTAATGAGTCTCTAAATCTATGAGAATTTCTATGGACGAAAGTAAACAAAGAACTGCTAGAATACGTGCTAAGCGTGAATGGCTTGAAAAAGTGTGTTCTCGTGATAGTAATGATGAAGATATTAAAGTGATTGATGTGACCTATTGAATATTTGTTTTCCAATATAAATTTTGATAAAGATGGGGCTAGAGATAAGTCAACTTTAGTTAAAGAGCATCCCAATGATTCGGAGTTTATAGATCTTAATGCTAAGATTGATAAAAGTGGGATTGAAGAGGCCAAAACTTTAAATAGCAATGAACCCATTCTTTTGGATTTGAAGGACTTCAATTATTATAGTTACTCTTTGATTGATTTTATTTCCTTGTTACAATCCATGATGAATTCTCATGCTTATAGTCAAAATAAAGCTTTTCCTAAACATATAGTTGATGCTATGATGGAATCTTTTGAAGAAAAACTTGAGTTAGAAGCTTCTATTCCTAGAAAGCTTCATGATGATTGGAAACCTACTATCATGATTAAAATCAAATATTATGAGTGCCATGATTTGTGTTATTTGGGTGCTAGTGTTTCTACGATTCCGAAAACTTTATGTGATGTGCTAGGTTTCCATGTTCTTGATGATTGCTCTCTAAATTTGCATCTTGCGGATTCAACTATTAAGAAACCTATGGGAAGGATCAATGGTGTTCTTGCAGTTGCAAATAGTAATTATGTGTCCGTAGATTTCATTGTTGTTGATTTAGATTGCAATCCTACATGTCCTATTATTCTTGGTAGTCCTTTCCTTAGAACGATCGGTGCAATTATATATTGACATGAAAGAAGGAAACATTAAATTCCAATTTCCATTAAGGGAAGGCATGTAACACTTCCCTAGAAAGAAAATAAGATTGCATTATGAATGTATTATGAGATATACTTTTGGATTGCATACAAAATATGACAATACCTAGATCTATTGCGTTTTGCCTAGATAGGGGCGTTAAACAATAGCGCTTGTTGGGAGGCAACCCAATTTTATTTGTGTGTTTTGTTTTTCCTTCTATTTTTTAGTGTTTACCACATTATTACTTATGTAATAATTGTGTTTTTGTGTTTAAATTAGTGTTTGAGCTAAGTAAAACCTTTGGGGTGATCTATGGTAGTTGTTGATTTGATCTTGCTGAAAAACAGAAACTTTTGCGCTCAGTCCAGGAATTTTCTAAAGTTTTCAGAGAGTGGAATGAGTCTGAAAATTTTACACAAGATCAATATATAAATTTCCCAGTTTACCCAGTTTTGAGTTTTCAGATTGCTACAAACTGTTCCGTTTTTGACAGATTCTGTTTTCTTTGAGTTGTTTACCTATTTTGATGATTCTTTGGGTTGTATCATGGGGTATGAACCATGATGAAGTTATAATACAGTAGGTATAACACCAATATAAATAAAGAATGAGTTAACAACAGTACCTAAAGTGGTGATTTATTTTTTATACTAACGGATCTCACGAGTTTTCTGTTAAGTTTTGTGTTGTGAAGTTTTCAAGTTTTGGGTAAAGATTTGATGGACTATGGAATAAGGAGTGGCAAGAGCCTAAGCTTGGGGATGACCAAGGCACCCCAAGTCATATTCAAGGATGCCAAAGAGCCTAAGCTTCGGGATGCCCCGGAAGGCATCCCCTCTTTCGTCTTCAATCCATCGGTAAATTTACTTGAGGCTATATTTTTATTCACCACATGATATGTGTTTTGCTTGGAGAGTCTTGTATGATATGAGTATTAGCTTGTTAGTTTGCCACAATAATACTTGATGCACATATTTTTTTAGAAGGACACGCTGAATCGTGAATTTGTTAGAATGCTCTATGTGCTTCAATTATATCTTTTGAGTTAGGCAATTTTTCTCTATGTGCTTCACTTATATTTTTTAGAGCACGGTGGTGTTTGCATTTTATAGAAATACTTAAACTCTCGTACCTCACTTATATTATTTTGAGAGTCTCTAAACAGCATGGTAATTGGCCTAGGTTATGAATTTCGTCCTAATATGATAGGCATCCAAGAGGGATATAATAAAAACTTCCATATTAAGTGCATTGAGTATTTATGAGAAGTTTGATTCCTTGCACAAAGTTTTGAGATACAAAAATGGTAATGTTAAGAGTCATGTTAGGAAGTAATTGTGATTTGGTAAAAATACTTGTGTAAAGGTTTGTGATTCCCGTAGCATGCACATATGGTGAACCATTATGTAAGGAAGTCGGAGCAAGACTTGTTTATAGATTGTAGACCTTTGTGTGAGGGTCGGGAGCGCGCGATGGTTAACTCCTACCAACCTCTCCCCTAGGAGCACACATTTAATACTTTCCTTCAATGACTAATAGACTTTTGCAATAAGTATGTGAGTTCTTTATGACTAATGTTCAGTCCATGGATTATACGCATTCTCACCCTTCCACCTTTGTAGCCTCTCTAGTACTGCGCAACTTTCACCGGTACAACAAACACCTTCCTCAAAACAGCCACCATATACCTTCCTCAAAACAGCCACCGTATATATCCTCAAAACAGCCATCATACCTACCTATTATGGCATGTCCATAGCCATTCCGAGATATATTGCCATGTAACTTCCACAGTTTCCTTTTATGACTTGCACCATCACTTCCATATTGCATATAGAGTCATATTTTGTCATAGGTATCGAGTTGTAATTTTCTTTTGAGTTGTAAGTAAATAAAAGTGTGATGATTATCATTATTAGAGCATATCCCATGTGAGTAAAGGATGATGGAAGCTATGATTCCCTCACAAGTGGGGATGAGATTCCGGACTTTATGAAAAAATAAGAGAGGCCAGCGAAACCCAAATAAAAAAGTATATAATAAAAGAGGCCTTAGATGCCCACCAATAAAAAACGAGAGAAACGGGAGAAGGGTCATTGCTACTATCTTTTTCCACACTTGTGCTTCAAAGTAGCACCATTATCTTCATGATAGAGAGTCTCCTATTTTTCACTTTCATATAACTAGTGGATTTTTTCTTCATGATGCACGTCCACTTAGTTCCTTTTTGAGCTTTCATACACTTATAGCTCTAGTGTATCTGTTGCATGGAAATCCCTGCTCACTCACATTGATATCTATCAATGGGCATCTCCATAGCCTGTTGATATGCCAAGTTGATGTGAGACTATCTTCTCCCTTTCCTTGACAACCTCCACCATATTCTATTCCACCTATAGTGCTATATCCATGGCTCACGCTCATGTATTGTGTGAGAGTTGAAAAAGTTTGAGAAAATAAAGGTGTGAAAACAATTGCTTGACTTTTCATCAGGGTTGTGCATGATATAAATACTTTGTGTGGGGAAGATGGAGCATAGTCAGACCATATGATATTGTAGGGATAACTTTCTTTTGCCATTATATTTTGAAGAGATACAATTGCTTTACTAGTATGCTTGAAATGTTATTGTTTTTATACTAATATTAAGCTTTTGTTTTGATTCTTACTGATCTGAATATTCATGCCAAAACAAAGAATATTACATGGATAAAAAATTTAGGTAGCACTCCACATCCAAAATTCTGTTTTATCATTTACCTACTTGAGGACGATCAGGAATTAAGCTTGGGGGTGCTGATACGTCTCCAACGTATCCATAATGTTTTATAATGGCATGCTATTGTATTATCTGTTTTGAATGTTTTATATGCATTACTATGCTATTTTATATTATTTTTGGGACTAACCTATTAATCTAGAGCCTAGTGCCAGTTTATGTTTTTTCTTTGTTTTTGAGTTTTGCAGATATGGAATATTAAACGGAGTCCAAACATAATAAAACCTTAGGAATGACTTTTTCTAGAAGGAAACAAATCAACCAGGCTTGGAGTGCACGGTAGGAAACCTGCCAGGGAGTCACAAGCCTGCTAAGCGCGGGGCCCCCTGGCTATGCCTAGCAGGCTTGCCGTCTCCCGGCAGGTCTCCTAACTCTAATCTTTAGCCTATAAATTTCCAAATATTCCCGCAACATCAGAACGAGCCACGCAAATACTTTTACACCTCCAGAAGCCTCCGTTACCGAGAGATCCAATCTTGGAGCCTTTTTCGGTAATCTGCCAGAGGGGGTTTGATCACGGAGGGTGTCGTGGATTTGTCACGGCAGATGTCCGGTTGAACGGACTTAGGTTCGGGGCGAGACGCAACTACATGGCGGCTTGAAGGGGGTGATCGGAATCGAGAAGACACGGAGTTTTACCCAGGTTCGGCCCCTCCGATGGAGGTAAAAGCCTACGTCCTGCTTGTCTGGTGTTGATGATGATGAACATCTCTCGGTTACAAGGGTGCTAATTGCTACCTCTAATCACGTGAGCCTCTAATCTCTTGTGTTGTCTAAACTTGTAGGCTTGTGTCTCTTGAGAACTTGTCCCTCTAGGGGTGCTCTACCCCTCCTTATATAAGTGGAGAGGGTAGGTTTACAAATAGAGTCCTACTAGGAGTAGGATTAGGACTAGTCTCTCACGAATCCTACTCCGGGTCTTATTTCCTTTAAGGGAATCCTTCTCTCTTGTGGGCCTTCTCTTGTGAGCCGCCTGGCGCCGGCTCACCCGCCGAGTCTTGGGTGTGGTCATCCTGTGACCCGCTTGTCGGGTCATTAATAAGATGTCATGTCTTCGGCCGGGTCTCCTATGAGTCGCCAGGCTGGGTCATACCATGGGGTATATCCCCGTCATTAGCCCCCAGGTTAGCTTGAATTTATTCATGGTAAGCTCCTAAAATAAGAGTAACAAATATGTTAAGTGGCCGGCTTTCTCCTTTGGCCGGCTTATAAAGTGGCTTCTCAGAAATCTGGGTCTTTTCTCCATATGAATGTGTCGTCTTGATAATCATCTTGCTTGTCAATGTCTTTTGAAAAATATTGAGAATAGAACACCCATATGCCATTGAGTCGGCTTCCAACACTCTTGGCGGGTCATCTCCGCCGGGTCATAATCATTGATGATGCCGGGTCATTATCGTTGGTGACTCCGGGTTAAATAACTAGAATCCTACTGACTTGATAAAAATATTGAGATGAAAATCCGTCTGATGTAAAAGCCGGACTTCCATTGTTATGAAGCAGGGCGGTTTATAAAAAATCTGGCGGGTTATGATCTTTTTGATAACACCGGGTCATAAGTGTTGGTAACTCCGGGTCTAACAACTGAACTCCATATTTAATATCTTGAAAATTCTCCTCAAAGTTTTTGATATGTCCATATTACCTGTAGCCCCCAAGCTCCGAGATTATCCATGATAACTTGGTGCTTTGCAAATAACATTTTGGACTGTGTAGCCCCCAAATGTCGGGTCGTCCTGCCTGCAGCAACCTGGGACTTATAATTGCTTTATATCTTATAATGCTTCGACAGGTGTAGCCCCCAAGGGCCGGCTCATCAGAAAGCTTCGGCGGGTGTAGACCCCAAGGGCCGGCTCATCAGAAAGCTTCGGCGGGTGTAGCCCCTAAGGGTCGCGATGTGCTGGGTCTTCAATTTGAATCTCTTAATCTGTTGGAACAGCTGAATACTATATCCCCCAAGTGTCGGGTTGCACGCCTGGGGCGACTTGCGACTTTTTAGAAAGTTTGATTGATGATGTAATAATTTGAAAGCCGGCTTGCATTAGCCCCCAAGTGTCGTGGTGCATGCTTGCAGCGACATGGGACTTGCATATTTGATATAAAACTGGACTTGAATAGTGTATCCCCCAAGTGCCGAGTCTTCTACCTGCGGTGACTCGGGACTATGTGAGAATAATATGACTCACCATAGTTTGTTCAATGAATCTTTGACCGTGGTTGTAATATAACCCGGAATGAATATCCTGGAATAATTCCTTTGTCTTTGACATGAAATTCCTGCTCGTGGTTGCGGTGCAACCCGGCAA
This sequence comes from Hordeum marinum, assembly GCA_022496015.1. Lineage (NCBI taxonomy): Eukaryota > Viridiplantae > Streptophyta > Magnoliopsida > Poales > Poaceae > Hordeum > Hordeum marinum. The sequence goes on from CM039676.1 coordinate 449,604,162, forward strand.
ATATAAGTTTGATAAATCCATGAGTGTTGTGGATTACTATAGACAATTAAAGAAATCCAAGAACCGGCCAATTAGATGACACGGCATTATATCTGACAAATAATAATTTCTCCGAGCTGGTTTGCAAAAATCCAATCATTTATTACTGGTTATGATAAACCATGAAGATCCAGCCATGTTGGCTATTAAAAATCCATTTGTTTTTGCAAAATACTTTAAGGGCGGCTCATCTTAAGAGATAAAACCTGCAAAAGTGAACAAGACAGAATATACTCTGCATTGTTGTGAGGGCGGCTTAAAGAAGCTCAACCCGGAGATGTATACCTTTCATAACATTGCTCATTTTCTCATAACCTTTCTCTGACCCGGCTTGATAAGTCGGCATGATGCAATATGTGATGATGGTCTTGCTTTCCTCAAAAAACTCATATGATGGTTCTTCTGCGTGGATTCGATGCTTTGAACTCATACTAGTTCAGGGTCTCTATCGAGATTGGCCGTCAATTTCTTGAACCGGCTCAGGGTCTCTTAGGCGAGATTGGCCGTCAATTTCTTGAACCGGCTCAGGGTCTCTAGGCGAGATTGGCCGTCAATTTCTTGAACCGGCTCAGGGTCTCTAGGCGAGATTGGTCGTCAATTTCTTGAACCGGCTCAGGGTCTCTTAAGCGAGATTGACTGGTAAGAATATAGCGAACGCCGGCTGTCGATGGGAAATGTAAGCTATACCCCAAGGCAAGAAGCCTCCATCGACAGCCGCGGCTAATAATTAGCCTGAGACGGCATAAAGCCGGCTGTTTGAAAGGAGAAGTAAGATATACCCGAAGGCAAGAAGCCTCTTTCAATAGCTACAATTGATAAGCAACTGAATTTTGGCGTAAACGCCGGTTGTTAGGGTGAGATAAGCGAACCCGTCGGTAAGAAGCCCCCTTCGACAACCGCGGTTAATAAGTAACCAGAAGTGGCATAAAGCCGGCCATTAGGGTGAGATAAGCGATACCCGTCGGTAAGAAGCCCCCTTCGATGGCCGCAGTTGATAAGCAACTGGAATTTGGTGTACACACTGTTGTCTTAGGGTACTATAATCTATACCAAAGGTAAGAAGCCTCCATCAACAACAGCGCTTAATGTAACCAAACTAGGCATAAAGCCAACTGTGCAAGGGAGAAGTAAGCTATACTCGGAGGCAAGAAGCCTCCTCGCAACAGTTTGATAACAGTTGGCTGTGCAAAGGAGAAGTAAGCTATACCCGAAGGCAAGAAGCCTCTTTGCAATAGTGCTTAATTGGGCATATCGTCGGCTGTGCAAGGGAGAAGTGAGCTATACCCGAAGGCAAGAAGCCTCCTTGCACCAGCGTAAAAGCCGACTGTGCAGGGGAGATGTGAGCTATACCCGAAGGCAAGAAGCCTCCCTGCAACAACGCTTGATAGGGCATAAAGTCGGATGATAGATCAGCCGTTTTGACGGCAAACAGACCACTTCAACTCAAGTTTCTGAGCCGGAAAATTTCATCTTGCAAAGACCCGGGCTTCTCATTGAAGACGTCCAAATGTGTCTTGCTATGTCTGTAGCCCCCAAGCCTCAAGTTGACTCGAAGAGGCAGCTTTGAGGATCTTCATCGAAAGTTAAGGTTGGCCGTGGCGTCTTGCACGTGTCCGTTGGGCGGCTCATACAGGCGAGCACTGCACCAATATGTTGATGTAAACGTAGAAACCAACTGCGGCATTGTAAGCCGGCCCTGTTTGTGAAATATGCCACGGTGTTTATAAGCCGTCGCGGATGATGAGAGACGGCCATGGCATTTGTAAGCCGACGCGGGTGGCGAGAGTCGGCCTCGGCGTTGTAAGTCGGCACTGCGGTGAGAGGCGGCCACGACGTTGTAAGCCGGGATGGTGGAGAGAGACGGCTACGGCGTTGTAAGCCGGTGCAGCAGCGATAGACAGCCACGACGTTAACTGACGATATTGGCACAAACTCTTATAAACTCCACCTTCGAAATGAATAATTCTCCTGCGCAAGAAATATTACAGATGGAGTGATTGTTCTCAAGGAATTTAATATGAGCTAAATAAATAGACTAGAAGGATATCACCTGACAATTTTTGCAGAAACCACCGACGATCTATGCATGGATGTAATCTGACAAAACAAACATCCTTCGTCCGACCAGGCCCTTCCTCGGATATGGTTTTTTTAGCCTTGACTTCTATCCTTTCCCTTATCCGCACGACCTAGTGAGGTAAAGCACCGGCAGCCGGCTCAAATCAAGCCACGCGGGCGGGAGCGGGGCCACTGGGCGAGGCCGGGAGGTGCCATGGCGCAGCGGGCGTGGTGAGGAAGACGGCGTCCCCGGTGATGGAGCCCCTGGCGGTGACGACGAGGCTACGGCGGCTGAGGCGTGCGTTTTGGGCTGGGGCAGCTCGGCGGTGACTGACGTAGAAGGTAGGCGAGGCCTCGCCGGTGCGGCTCGTGCGGCGCGGTGATGACCGGGCAGGCCGGCGCGAAGAGGCGGTGGAGGAGGACAACGGGGGGTCGTGGTCGGCGGCTTGCGAGGCGTGCGGCGGCGCGAAGTTGACTCCATCTCCAGTGGAGGCGACGTGAGGCCGACGGCTTGTGGCCACAGCGAGGGCGGCTCGGCACAGCGGGGACCAGACGGTGGGGATGGTGCGGCGGCGCGAGGCCGACTCCGTCTCGGCGTCGGGCGGCCTTGCGAGGAGTCAGAGCTGACTTGACAGATCCACAGTGGGAGACGCGGCCGGGTGGGAGTCAGAGGAACGGGGCCATGGTGGCAGTGGCAAGACGCAGTGGAGCAGAGGGAAGAGCATGGAGGCGAGGCGAGACCACAACGACGGGGCGGATCCACAGCGACGGGGGTGGCGGCTCATGGCGACGCATTGGAGCTGCGCACGAGAACAAAGCGCAGCTGGGTCGACGAACGGGAGCAAAGCCTACAGGCGCAGGCAAGTGCAAAGGCCAGGCAGAGTCGACGGCTCGAACTCACGCCGCTGGTTCCGTATCCGACCCTGTCTGTGGCCCCAGGACGGGAGTTTAATCTTGTGGTGGATCATAGTCCCGCGATATGATTCAAAGTCTCGGCCGTGGCCAGCTATGGCACCTCTGCGCACAGTAGATGCCATGGGGAGCTGAAATAATCCGGTGCTTGTAACATCGTCTGATCTCCGTGGAGTAGCGATAGTAATTCAGCGTAATGATGAAAATCCTTATTGGTCTCAACTTGCTGCAGCGGCACTCTCAAAAAACAATTTGTCTGCAACTTTCAATTGCTCATCCATGAGCTAGATCCGTTTGCCAAATTCATCTTCATCCAATAAATCACAAAGCATCTCGATTCCTCAAGATATCCCTCCACAAACTCAACATCACCGTGCGAGCCCCACGGTGGGCGCCAACTGTCATGGATTTGTCATGGCAGATGTCCGGTTGAACGGACTTAGGTTCGGGGCGAGACGCAACTACGTGGCGGCTTGAAGGGGTTGATCGGAATCGAGAACACACGGAGTTTTACCTAGGTTCGGCCCCTCCAATGGAGGTAAAAGCCTACGTCCTGCTTGTGTGGTATTGATGATGATGAAGATCTCTCGGTTACAAGGGTGCTAATTGCTACCTCTAATCATGAGAGCCTCTAATCTCTTGTGTTGTCTAAACTTTTAGGCTTGTGTCTCTTGAGAACTTGTCCCTCTAGGGGTGCTCTACCCCTTCTTATATAAGTGGAGAGGGTAGGTTTACAAATAGAGTCCTACTAGGAGTAGGATTAGGACTAGTCTCTCACGAATCCTACTCAGGGTCTTATTTCCTTTAAGGGAATCCTTCTCTCTTGTGGGCCTTCTCTTGTGAGCCGCCTGGCGCTGGCTCACCCGCCGGGTCTTGGGCGTGGTCATCCTGTGACCCGCTTGCCGGGTCATTAATAAGATGTCATGTCTTCGGTCGGGTCTCCTATGAGTCGCCAGGCCGGGTCATACCATGGGGTATATCCTCGTCAGAGGGCATCTACATCAACTCCATTGTCCCTCCGATGATGTGTGAGTAGTCCACCATAGACCTATAGGTCCATAGCTAGTAGCTAGATGGCTTCTTCTCTCTCTTTGATCTTCAATACCATGTTCTTCATGATCTTTATGGAGATGCATCCGACGTAATCCTCTTTTGTGGTGTGTTTGTCAAGATCCGATGAATTGTGATTTTATGTTCAGATTATCCATGAATCTTATTTGAATCTCCTCTGAATTCTTATATGCATGATTACATATCCTTTTAAGTCTCTTCGAGTTATTGGTTTGGTTTGGCCAACTAGATTGGTAATTCTTGCAATGGGAGAACTACTTGGTTTTAGGTTCAATCTTGCGGTGTCCTCACCCAGTGACATAGTAGGGGCAGCGAGGCACGTATTGTATTGTTTCCATAAAGGGTAACAATATGGGGTTTTCATCATATTGCTTGAGTTTATCCCTCTACATCATGTCATCTTTCTTAATGTGTTACTCAGTTCTTCATGAACTTAATACTCTAGATGCAGGCAGGAGTCGGTCGATGTGTGGAGTGATAGTAGTAGATGCAGAATCATTTTGGCCTACTTGACACGAACGTGATGCCTATATGCATGATCATTGCCTTGGATAACTACATGATTATTCGCTTTTCTATCAATTGCTTGATAGTAATTTGTTTACCCACCATGATATTTTCCTTCAAGAGAGAAGCCTCTAGTGAAACCTATGGCCCTCGGGTCTACTTTCCATAGTATACTTTTAGATCTATAAACCAAAAATACCAAAAGATACTTTACTCCAATTTGTTTACCTTTTACTTTCCGTTCTTGTTTACATCTATCTCTATTGGATTTAATCCTTGCAAATAATCGTGAAGGGATTGACAACCCCTTTATAGCGTTGGGTGCAAGAGTTTGATTGTTTGTGTAGGTGCATCCATTGGTGACTTGCTTGTTCCTCCTACTGGATTGATACCTTGGTTCTCAACAACTGAGGGAAATACTATCTACTTTGTTGTATCACCCTTTCCTCTTCAAGGGAAAACCAACGCAAGCTCAAGAGGTAGCAGTCCTCAAGAGAATTTTCCTATATATAAGAGAACTTTCATTCTTATAATTTTCTACAAAAAGGATTGGGCCACCTTGATGTACACTTTCTACTTTTGTTACTTCTTACTCATTATCAATTATCTTGCTACAAAACTATCTATCACTGTTACTCACAACACTTACACAAAATACCTTGGTGAAAACTGATTATCATTTCCTTATGATCCTTGTTGGGTTCAACACTCTTACTTATCAAAACCACTAATATTGATCCCCTATACTTGTGGGTCATCAAGAAACTTTTCTGGCGCCATTGCTGGGGAGTGAGGCGCCTTTGGTGAATGTAATTTGGTAAGGAAACATTTTCGATACGTGCTGAAATTTACCATTGCCTGTCACTGTGGATAGTAATCCTTTGGGAGGTTTTTTGGGGTACCTTCGCCTCGAACGGAAATGTCAAAAGCCGCTCCTCAACCTACTACACTTCCTGAAAGTATTTATTATGAGATTCCTTTGGGTATTTTAGAGAAACTGCTAGCTAATCCTTATGCAGGAGATGGAACAAATCATCCTGATTTGCACTTGATATATGCAGATGAGATTTGTGGATTATTTAAGCTTGTAGGTTTATCGGAGGAAAAATTGAATAAGAAGTTTCTCCCTTTATCTTTGGATGATATTGGAACATGGGACTGGAACTAGTTGAAGCTGGAATTTAACCAGAAGTTTTATCATATGCATCTAGTTCATTGTGATCGGCATTATATATATAATTGTTGGCCTCGTGAAGGAGAAAGCATTGATCAATATTGTGGGAGGATTAAATATATGATGCACACTTTCCCAAACCATGAGTTGTCAAGAGAAATGATTATACAAAACTTTTAGGCTTGGCTTTCTTATGATGATCAATTGATACTCGATTCTTCTTCCATTGGTTCCTACATGACGCTAACTATTGAATTCAAATGGGGTTTTCTAGAAAGAATTAAATTCCACTCTGAAGATTGAGGGCTCGTCAAAGGTAAAGAGTCAGGTATAAAACTTCAGTTTGATTGCGTTAAATCTTCTATGGAAACCGAAACTTTTCATAAGTATAGAAATAAATATGGGCTTGACTTTGAGATAGTGGCTTCTTTATGTGAATCATTTGCTACTCATGTTGATCTCCCTAAGGAGAAGTGGTTTAAATTCCGGCCTATTGAATAATTGTTAGAGGAACCCATTAAAGTTAAAGAAGAGACAATTGTTTACCATGTTGGTCCAGTTGTGTCTACTACTTACATTGAGAAACCACATTTTCGTATTAGGATTAAGGAACATGCTAAAGCTTCAACTATGATTAATAAAAGTAATAGGACACTCAAACCCTCTAAATAAATAAATATAGAACTTAATATTGCTATGGTTAAAGATCTCCTGGTTGATAATATTGATGGTTGGGTTATTTAGAAACAAGAAGGATGAGTTGCTAAATTGTTGAGCCTGTTAGAAACAAGAAGGATGAGTTGGATAAAAATAAACTAGTTGTTGGCGTGCCTGTTGTTTCTGTTAAGATTGGAGATCATTGTTATCATGGCTTGTGTGATATGTGTGGTAGTGTGAGTGTTATTCCTTTTACCTTATATCAAGAAATTATGAATGATATAGCACCTGCTGAGATGGAAGACATTGATGTCACTATTAAACTTGCAAATAGAGACACTATTCACCACTTGGGATTGTTAGAGATGTTGATTCACTATTAAACTTGCAAATAGAGACAGTATCAACTGCTTGAATCCTAAAATGAAAGAAGTGTAAGAACGGAAATACCAAAGCCTCTCGAGGCATGTATAATTTATCCCATTGTTGATACTAGATGGGTAAGTTGTGTTCATTGTGTTCCTAAGAAAGGAGGTATAACTCTTGTTCCTATGACAAAAATGAACTTATCCCACAAAGAATTGTAACTGATTATAATATGGTAACTGATTTCAGAATAAACAAATCTACTAGAAAAGATCATTACCCCTTGGCATTTATTGATCAAATGTTAGAGAGACTATCTAAGCACACACACTTTTGTTTCTTAATGAATATTTGGTTTTTTCTCAAATACCCGTATCGAAAGAATACCAAGAGAAAACTACCTTTACTTGTCCATTTGGACCTTATGCCTATTGACGCATGCCTTTTAGTTTATGTAATGCAAATGCTACCTTTCAAAGATGTATGACTCCTATGTTCTTTGATATTTTTGAAAAGATTGTTCAGGTGTTCATGGATGATTTTTTCGTTTATGGGACTTCTTTGATGATTGCTTGAGAAATGTTTATCGAGTTTTGCAGAGATGTGAAGAAACTAATCTCTTCTTGAAATTACAGAAGTGTCACTTCACGGTGAATGAAGGCACGGTATCTGGACACAAAATCTCCAAACAAGGTTTTGAGGTAGATAAAGCTAAAATTGATGTTATTGAGAAAATGCCATATCCTAGATATGTGAAAGGTATAAGAAGTTTCCATGGCCATGCTGATTTCTATAGACGCTTTATTAAAGATTTCTCAAAAAATTGTAGGCCATTAACTAATCTTCTTCAAAAAGAAGTTCCATTTGTTTTTATGATGATTGTGTAGAAGTCTTTGAAATCCTTAAGAGAGCCTTAATCACTACACATATTGTTCAACCACCTGATTGGAACTTACCTTTTGAAATCATGTGTGATGCTAGTGATTATGTTGTTGGTGTTGTTATAGGCAAAGAGTGGACAAAAATTTGAATGTTATCCATTATGCTAGTAAGACTCTAGACAGTGCTCAAAGAAATTATGCTACTACTAAGAGAAAAAAAATAGCAGTTGTGTTTGCATGTGATAAGTTTAGACCCTACATTTTTTATTCTAAAGTTACTATTCACACTCATCATGCTGCTAATAAATACCTTATGGAAAATAAATATGCTAAGAGTAGACTAATTAGGTGGGTTCTTTTACTTCAAGAGTTTGATTTGCATATTGTTGATAGAAAGGGAGCTGAAACCCCGGTAGCAGATAGTTTGCCTACAATGGAATATGTTCTTGATGACCCACTTCCTATTGATGATAATTTTCCTGATGAGCAATTAGGTCTTATAAATGTCCCATAGTACTCCTTGGTATGCGTATTATGCTAATTACATTGTTGCTAAATATATACCACCTAGTTTCATATACGATCAAAAGAAAAACTTCTTCTTTGATTTTAAGACATTACTTTGGGGATGACCCACATCTATATAAAGAGGGAGTAGATGGTGTTATTTGATGTTGTCTACTTGAGCATGAACAGGAACTGATCCTACGGAAGTGTCATTCCGAAGCCTGCGAAGGGCACCACGCTGGTGCCAGAACTACACACAAGGTATTACAGTCTGGTTTTTATTGGCCTACTCATTTCAAAGATGCACATAAGTTTGTCCTCTCTTGTGATGAATGTCAAAGAATTATAAAATTCGTAGACGCTAGGAAATGCCCATGAATTATTCACTTGCAATTGAACCATTTGATGTTTGGGGTTTTGATTATATGGGACCTTTTCCTTCCTCTAATGGGTATACTCATATTTTAGTTGTTGTTGATTTCGTTACTAACTGGGTAGAAGATATTCCAACTAGTAGTGTTGATCACAACACTTCTATTAAAATCCTTAAATATGTTATTTTCCCGAGGTTTGGATTCCCTATATTTAATGACTAATGGTGCTTCACATTTTATTCATGGTGCTTTCGGTAAACTTCTAGCTAAATATGATGTTAACGATAGAATTGCATCACCTTATCATCCTCAGTCTAGAGGTCAAGTTGAGTTGAGTAACTGGGAAATAAAATTGATCGTGCAAATGACTATTAATAGATCTAGAAAGAATTGGTCTAAGAAACTTCATGTTGCTTTATGGGCTTATAGAATTGCTTATAAAAATCCAATGGGAATGTCCCCATATAAAATGGTCTATGGAAAAGCATGTCATCTATGTCTTGAATAAGAACATAAATCTTATTATGCAATTAAAGAATTGAACTATGATGCCAAGTTGTTTAAAGAAAATGTTAAAAGATGGCATGACAAAAGAATACAAAAATGATAATTTAAAATTGGTGATCTAGTTCTTTTGTACAATTCTCATTTCAGATTTTTTTTGGAGGAAACCTTCTCTCCAAAAATGGGAAGGACCATATATTATCGAAGAAGTTTATCGCCCTGAAGCCATTAAGATCAACAATGTCGAAGGAACAAATCCAAGAGTGGTAAATGGGCAAAGAATTAAAAATTATATCTCAGGCACGCCCATTAACATTGAAACTAACATTGTATCTCAGGCATGCCCATTAACATTGAAACTAATATTATTGAATAAAAATATTTTCTGTGAGTTTTGGAATATATATATATATATATATATATAAACCCAGCCATGGGGACACACAAGGGAGTCCCACGTCAATAGGGCGCGACCCCCCCCCCCTCCCCCCCGGGCACACCCTGATGGCTTGGGAGCACCTCGTGTGCCTCCCAAACTCATTTCATTTCCTGGACATGTATTCTGACCTGGAAAAATTCATTATATACACTCCCGTATGTTTTCACCATCGCATCGCAAGTTTCTCCTTTGTTCTTCTTTCGGGATGTTTTTCTAACAGATCTAGATCGCCATAATGCCATGAGACTCCTCCATGGACAAGTTCTACGAGAAGGTCATCAATACTTATCTTCCGGAGGTGATGAAACACCCTCAAACCATTTAGATGCGTGAGGGGGTGCTTCACCTCCGGGACGTTTAAGGACCAAAGAAGGAGGGAAGCAAGAAGGCCAGGCTTGCAGCAGTGGAACAAGAGATCTTCAAGTGCTAGGGGATGGGGTAGCATGGACTAAGAGCAAATCACTCCATGATCACGGATTTTATTTGTGAACACAAGATGGACAACAAGGAGATTGAAGAGATGATCTTCAAACTCCATGAGAAACTTCAAGATCTTCATGCTCGAATCTATGATCTGCAAAATCAAAACTGTGAGTATGAATCTCGTTTCAAGAGGATGAGCATAGTTGCAGATTTCAGGTTCCCGGAGACCTACATCTCCTTATTCAACGGGGAACCTATGCCATGGAAGATGGAGGATAAACCCACCACATCATCACCACCATCACCCAAGAAGGACACTTGTGTACATGGGTATGGGCACTACCCTTAGCTTGTTCCAAGCTTGGGCGAGGTGCCCCGGCACCATCACTTTTACATCATCATCTATCTTAGTTCGATCCTTAGTTATTTCGTGATCTAGAGGAAAATAAATTTAGTATTGATTTTCTTTGATTGCTTGCTTTGAGATCTATCTACCCTTGTAATCGAGTGTGAGAGTTATGTAATAAATATTAGTTGAGTTTGTTTACTTTACTCTCATGCATCAATCATAGCAATGAAATAAAAGAAATAGAAAGATCATATGCTAATCCCATGGGGAGTAATGACTTCACATAGAAAGAAGTGTGCTTGATAAAAGTTGTTGTGAGTTAACAAACATAGCATTAGTCACTGGCACAATCCATGCAAAATTATGAAAGATGAGAGGAGATTCACAAACAAATATACTATCTTGGACGTCGTTTATGATTTTGAGCCCCCATCAAATATTATTTAATGATTGAATTGTTGATGTTGGATAAGGAAGACGACGTAATGAGTTATGTTTGTTTACATAAACATAGAAGTTGTATTCTCATGGATACTCTAACATATGGTGCTTGTCAAGGATATTTTGCTAGCCCAAAAATTCTCACTAAGTAGAGGTACTACTTGTGCATCCATAACCCTTAACCCAGTTTCTTACCATGAGAGTCCATCGTATCTACCTATGGATTAAATAAGATCCTTCAAGTAAGTTTTCATTGGTGCACAAAGCAATAAAAATTGCTCCTAAATATGTATGATCTTTTATTGTAAGGGGAAATAAGCTTTGTACGATCTTGTGATGACAAAGAAATAAAAGCGACATACTACATAATAAAGGTTGCTATCATAAGGGGTAATATAAAGTGACGTTCCTTTACATTAAGAGCTTGTACATCCTAAATTAAAAAGCATGAAAACCTCAGCTTCCCTTTGTGAAGGTCCTATCCTTTACTTTCATGTATTTACTTTTATGCAAGAGTCTATAATGTTTATCCCTATTCCAATCTATTAAATCTCTAGTTGGCAAGCATCATGTGTTAGAGAAAGATCTAGGAACAATATCTAGTTGGATGTAGATCATCATGAGTCACTATTGTTGACATTATCCTTGAGGTAAATAAGTTTTGTGGCAAAAACAATAAAGCCCCTGTCTTCCTATGTGTCTGATGGAAACATTAAATCCAAGTGTATGCATTGAGTGCCAGCAATCATAGAAGACTAAATGATATTTGAGTATGTGAACTTGCCAAAATGAAAGCTCATACATAGGCTCTCCTTTGACATATGATATTTATATTGATATTGGTCATTATTCCACTTTATAATACATATCTAGTGTCTTTCTCTCTTAATTTACAAGGTAAATCACAAAGAGGGAAATGGTCGGAAAATGGAATTCTGGACCTGAAACCCAAGAAAAAGGCTGAAAATTCTATGGACTCCAAATGACCTGAAACTTCCTGAGGATTTTTTGTGGAATATACCTGGGTTTATGGAGCAAAGAAGTGCTAGAGGGGGGCACATGTGGCTCCTAAGCCAATAGGGCGCAGCCACCCCCTTGGGCATGCCCTGATGGATTGGGAAGCCCACGGGCAGGCCCAGGTCCCCCTCTTTTGCTATGTGATGTGTTTTTATCTAGAAAAAACAAAAGAATAATTTTGAGACGAAGCGCCACCATCCCTAGGCGAAAACCTGGGCAGAGGCCCTTTTGCTCTCCTATAGATTGATTCTGCCAGGGAAACTTCCCTCCGGGAGGGAAGAAGCCATTGTCATCACCAACGCTTCCTCCTTCATGGGAGGACCAGTCTTCATCAAGATCTTCACCAGCACCATATCTTCTCAAACCCTAATTCATCTATTGTATTCAATCTTTGTCTCAAAACCTCAGATTGGTTCGTGTGAGTTACTAGTAGTGTTGATTACATCTTCTAGTTGATGTTTGTTGGTTTGTTTGGTGGAAGATAATATGTTCAGATCTTTTATCATATTTATTATACCCCTGATATTGAACATGGTGATGATTTGTGAGTAGTTGCTTTCGTTCGAGGCCATGGGAGAAGTCTTGTTATACGTAATCATGTGAAGTTGGTATTCGTTCGATATTTTGATGATATGTATGTTGTTGCTTCCTTTAATGGTTTCATGTGAACGTCGACTACATGAGACTTCACCATATTTTGTGCCTAAGGGAAGGCATTGTGGAGTAATAAGTAGATGATGGGTTTCTAGAGTGATAGAAGCTTAAACCCTAGTTTATGCATTATATCATAAGGGGCTGATTTGGATCCACATGTTTCATGCTATGGTTAGATTTATCTTAATTCTTCTTTCGTAGTTGTGGATGCTTGCGTGAGGGGGTAATGATAAGTGGGTTGCTTGTTCAAGTAAGAACATCACCTTAGCACCGGTCCACCCACATATCAAATTATCAAAGTAACGAATGCGAATACCAACTTCACATGATTACGTTTTCAATGTGTCCTCGAGAGCGTTTTCCTTTATATAAGATAACTTTCAGGCTTGTTCTTTGCTACAAAAAGTATTGGGCCACCTTGTTGCACACTTGCTACTTTTGTCATTTTTTACTAGTTATCAATTATCTTGCTACAAACCTATCGATCACTGTTACTCACAACACTTGCAGAGAATACCTTGCTAAAGACTGCTTGTCATTTCCTTCTACTCCTAATTGGGTTCGACACTCCTACTTATCTAAAGGACTACGATTGATCCCCTATACTTGTGGGTTATCAATGCCCGCTACAACGACCAAAACAGAGGTGGCGTCTCACCGGAGTTAGTCATCATCTCGCTATAACGGGTCAAAATGAGCGTGACCGAGGAGGGGGTGTTGATCTATGGGACCTACGCGAGAGGGGTGTGGCTGGAGCTGAGCACAATGATGACGACATGCAGAGGTGGCTTTGGGAGCTCGTCTGGATTGTCAGGGAGTGATATAAATGCATCGGTCGCATCACAGAAACGCCCTGAGCACGCCCGCGTGCTCAGGTGGCCATGAGAGTGAAAGCAGCAACAGCAACCATGGCAGCGGCATTGAGCTTCGACATTGATGGTAATAGCATCTAGGAGGGAGGATTCGAGGTGTGGGGATAGGGGTTTTGTGCGGGAGCTTACCGTGGAGCTCACGGTGGCTCATTGAGTGAACAGGAGCACATAGCGGCAACAGGATCGGCGATGGCATCACGGTGGTTGGAGGTGAAAGATGACGATGATTCGGCACTCTCGTGCAGACTGACATGAGTTGGTGATAGAAGATGACCCAAGGGACGAGGGCAGAGCTCTTGGACAAGCTCGTAGGGTGTGCGGGGGTAGAGAGCGTGTGTTCAAGGTCGACAATGGCGACGACAGTTCAAGCAAGCATGGTGAGGATGATGGCAACACGAGGGAGGGGTAAATGAGTGTAGGGTTTGTCAAGGGGTTCGGGGGTGGCCTCTGTTGGAGAAATGAGCAATTTATCGAATGGTTTAAATGAAATAAAGAGTAAATACAACAAGATCATAGTAACAGAAACAACACTAGGCATGCAAAGTAGAAGATAACATGCCACAATACAAGGAGCAAGACTTATCAGGCAAACTAAAGGATAGTAAGAAAATATTATGTGAACATGTGAACTAGAATGGAACATATCTAGAGTAGAAACTAGGCCAAGAAACTCTAGCATGACCTCGAACAGAAAATACACGAACACGTACTGAGCAATGGCAGTAACATTAACATTAGTGTTGGCGTTGACGTTGTCACCGGGCATGTCGTCGAACAGGTTGTTGACGTCGAGGAAGAAGTCGTCGTCTCGGAAGTGGTCGTCAATGTCCGTGGCGTCTGTGATGAAGAAGACAGTAGTCACATATAGCGCTCCCCAAAAATCTTATCACCCTTCTCCTGTACATGATTCAAAGGGCGGGGTTCTGGAGGCCTACTGTCTCGACCTGCGTTGCACGCCATAAGCTAGGATGGGGAAGAACCTAGCAACAGCTCAGAGTTTGGAACTTGATGGTGTGAGGAACATGATGTTCTGATGTGTACCTCTGAAGAGGAGCGACCTCTCTTTTATAGGCACATGAGAAGGAGACGAATAAGCTGTGACGGGAGGTGAAGCAAAAGAGGGAGACGAAATGAACTCGCAGCAGCCGAAGGGTGCATCGTTCATATTCAATCTCCACTATAGCAAATATTTTCATCTCCCCGATGACCTTTCATGTACAAGTTGTGCGTGATAAAAATATAGACAACGGCTCGGTTCAATCCCGTAACCCGTGACGCGGCCGGCAGCAGAGGAGGAGCGCGCGTGAATGTCTCTCTTTGTTCTTATCATCATATATGTGGAGAAACAACCTCTTATAAGGAGGTCTAACTCCTACTAGGTGAGTTGTATGGGACTAAACTTGAGGTATCCTATTTGCCGCCCATTGTGGCAAATTGTCGCCGCCGCAACGCACAAGCAACACTAGAGATCGAGCGAAGTGGGTCGGCCTAGTACTTAAGGCTTTTTGTTTCTGGTTTTGGGAACCTTCTCGAAGTTCCACTCCGTTTTGTTTGGTTTTAGGAACCTTCCGAAAGGTTCCTGAACCATTTTCTCTCTTAATTTTTTTCTGTTTCTTTTCCATTTTCATTTTACCTTTTCTTTTCCTTTTTTGTTTTCTTTTATGTTTCTTTCCTTTTTATTTTGTTTCATTTTTTCCCCTTTTTCTTATCCAAGTTTCTTTGTGTTTTTTCTCAAATGTTCTGAAACCTGTAAAATGTTCACTTTCCATTTTTTTGGAATCTGCGAACAATTCTTTAACGGAAATATTTATTGAAACACCCAGTAAAATTTGAAAACATGAACATCTTTTTGAAAATTCATGAACAAATTTTGAAATGGTGATCTTTTGTAACTCCCAGACATAATTTGAGAACTTGAACATTTTTTAGCTTACTTTTTTCTGAAAAGCAAACATTTTTTATAATATTAGAATTTTTTATAGAAAATAAAGAGCATATTTTAATTTGTGAACGAGTAACAAGTATATTTTCTAAACTTATGATTTTTTATAGAATTTGAGATAAGAAATTAAAATTCATAAGAATAAAAAGAAAAGAGAAAAGAGAAGAAAATAGAATTGAAAATGAAACAAATAAACAGAAAAAACAAAGAAAGAACGAGAAAAAAGAAACAGAAAAAACCCGGTGAAAACCCGGTTCAATAACCTTCTAGAAGGTTCCCAAAACCGGATTTTATAGCTCGTGCGCTATCCCATAATTGGGCTGGCCAATCTTGATGGCTCGGTCGTTCGCCTCTGTGCAAAGCAGCGACAGAACGTCTTCTATGCAAGTATAGTTAGATCGAACGTCTTCTGAAAATTAAAGCATGATTTCTTTCAGAGGAAGTAAGTGCTTTTTGGAACACGAATTATTCAAAACAATGTGAACACGATTTTTCCAATTTGAAATTTGTTGATTTTGTGACTTTTAAAATGGAAATATCTTTTGAAATTGTGTATAAATCGGGAAACATGATGTTTTTAAAATTCCAAACAAATATTGAACATTTTTCTAGTATGCTAACCAAATTTGAGAATACAAATATTTTTTGAATGTCTTAACAATTTCTGAAAACAAAAATAATTTTGCAAAAGCAAACAAATTTTGAAAAATGTGAGCCTTTTCTGAAAATATCAACAATATCTAAAATTCCCAAAGAAATTCATTTTTTAAGGTAACTGAAAATGGAAAAAAAATTGTAAACTACGAATATTTTTTAATTTGTGATATGTTTTTCAAAAATCGCGAACAATTTTTTAATGGGAATAGTTTTTGAACTCTGAACAATTTTCAAACACAAGAAACATTTTAAAAAAAATTAATTGAACAATTCATAGAATCTAAATTTTCTGGAAAATTCATACCATTTTTCAAAACATTTTTGAAAATGCTAACTTTTTTTAGTTGGTGAAACACTGAGAAAACGGGAACAGATTTTGAAATACAGAAAAATATTTGAAAACATGATTTTTTGAAGTATCAAATAATTTTAAAAATCATTTCGAATGAAATTGTTAAGAACATGAAGAAAAATTGAAAACACAAACGTTTTTGACATTTGCGAACAACTTTTTAAAACTCCTGCAGAATTTGAAGCATGAACATTTAATAACAATTGTGGCATCTGTTTTAAAGCAGGAACATTTTAAAATTTTGTGGAATTTTCGAAAATTTTATAAATAGTTTGGAAACACCTTACAATTTTTTTTTTGAAAAACGATCATTGTTTGGAAATTGCAAACAGTTTTTGAACTTGAACATTTTTTGAACTCCTCAAAAAATGGAACTGTTCCAAACTATTTTTCAAACGTGAACATTTTTTAAATTTTGCGAACAGTTGTTTATAACGGAACATTTTTTGGAACGTGCAAAAAAAGTTTTGGACATTTTCAGGATTTGTGAATAAAACAGTAAAACACAACGATTTTAAAAAATAAAAAAAAATAACTAAAAACCAAATTGGAAATGAAAGGAAAGACAACAAAAATACGGAATAGAAACAAAATAAAAAGAAAGAAAACAAAAAAATCAAACTAAGGGAAAAAACCCGGTTCGGAAACCTTCTAAAAGTTTCCCAAAACCAGGGAAACCCGGGATGAGAATCTCTAGAAGGTTAACCAGGGACGTTGAATCGCTTAAACGGGCCATCCCAGCTCGGACGATTACTTGGTGTCCTCTGTGCGAAGCCTGCACAGTTTGACGCAACGCGCGTCCAATAGGAAATTCCCTCCTTATCCTCCCATGAAGCCACGGGATGGCCCACGTGTGCGCATCGGTGGCGTGAAAGCATGTATTGTGTCCGACGCGCGGGAGCAACTAGTTAACCAGCGCTCCCTCATAAGCGTTCCGGCGATCGTTTCCACGTGTCGCCACTTGGCGTGTTCTCAGTCGCCGTGAAGTGTCGCGCTCTGAGCGTTTTCTTCGGATTTTATTTTATTTTTTCACGCGCGTTTTTGCCCTTTTGGAGTGTTTTTTTCCAGATTTTTTGGTGTTATGGTTTCCCACCGATCTTTCGTAGCTTGTGAACAAAAAAAATTCAAAAAAATAAAAAATGCGTTTCTTCTTTTTACGCGAAAAAATGTGTTTTTTTTGCGAGAGGCACGGTTTTGCTTCCGCGAAAGGCACGGTTTTGCCTCTCGTAAAGAAAAAAACGCGTTTTCTGCTCTCTTTTTTTCTCGCGAGAGTCGCGGTTTTGATTCCGCGAGAGGCACGATTTTGCTATCGCGAGAGGCACGGTTCCCGAAAGGGAAAACACGTTTTCTGCTCGTTTTGCTTCCGCGAGAGTCACGGTTTTGCTTTCGTGAGAGGCACGGGTTTGCTTCCGCGAGGGGCACGGTTTTGCTATCGCGAGAGGCACGGCTCCCGAAAGAGAAAAAACGCATTTTCTGCTCATTTTTTTATTGCGAGAGGCACGGTTTTGCTTTCGCGAGAGGCACGGTTTTGCTTCCGTGAGAGACACGGTTTTGCTATCGCGAGAGGCATGGTTCCCGAAAGGGAAAAAACGTGTTTTCTACTCGTTTTTTTTACCGCGAGAGGCATGGTTTTGCTTCCGCGAGAGGCACGGCCCGTGTCTCTCGGAAATGGAAAAAAACGTTTTTTCTGTTTTTCTTCTATCGCGTGAGGCACGGTTTTTTCGTTCGGTTTTTTTCATGAAAAAAAAGTTCATCAAAACCTATCAACATGGGATCTAGTTTTGTAGACCTCGACGTAAGAAAGCCAACGGTGAAAAAGGTTCGAGATTTGGACGCATGGTTTAGGAGATAAAACGTATTGAAAATACGGATCTACGAAAAAAGGAAAAACTCTCAAGTCGCGACAAGTGGCACGCATGCAGTGTGCCGCTTGTCGCAACCTGAAGGATGGGAGTAACCGTTAGAAGATGTACTCGCTAACTAGTGATTTCGAACGTGTTCGGTGAACAGGAGGAGAAAGACAACACGGTTGGCCTGGGCTAGCTACTCTGAACATCGAAGCCGAGTCCAACACTTCAGTTTTACTTTTTTACTTTTCTATTTACTGTTTTTTGTTTCAGCTATTATTTTTGCATTTATTTTAGCTACAATAAATGATTTTTTTAATGTCAAACTTAACACATAATTACTAGGAAATGTTTGGAAACAACACACAAAGTTGTAGGCCGTTTGGCATCATTTGAAATTAAATTGGTTCAATAAGTGATGTTGGTCATGTGTATTTGTGGCTATGGCATTTTGAGAATTTAGGTGATGTTGTTTTCCATAAGAAAATTACTTGGTGATTACTTGGAATATTACCAATATGTTTGTTTTGGTGTTTGAAGAAATAATATTTTAACTGGCTGTTGGAATTTGAACTTGAGTTTGATTTGGGACAAGTGACATTCATTATTGGAAAACATGATGACATGACACTAATTAGATGGAGACAACTGTAGCTTAATTACAAGGGTGTTACACTGTTCCGCACTGTCCCGCACTATCAGTAGTGGCATAGAAGGCCAAGCGGATCATTTGTCATGTGATGACGAAATCTCGTCAATCCTCCACGTTCTCTGCCCGTACATGTGGCCACTGTTGCCGTCTATCGGTGGAGGCGCGGCGGCGGAGGCCCGCGACGAGGGGGGTGCACATTCCAGAGCGCAACATTATCATCCCGCGTTGGATCCCGTATCACCTTGCACCATGGTCGGCGCGAGGCCTAGCTACATCGTGACCTTGGTGGCTCTGTTCCAAATAGGTCTCTCACATTGGGTATATATGCTCTGTCCGAGGTATTTGTCTGTCTCCGTTTTGCCAACCCAAATGACCAAAATCCAAACAAAATAAACATCTATTTGGGGTCATGCGTTGAAGTTGATCTTAACTCTTCGCACATCTAGAAGCTCTAGGGCGCTCACGTGGGTCATGGACCATTAGTGTGTTGCCTCCTCTTTGGCCTGCGGTTCTTCGATTTTCGCATTAATGTTGACCACCACTATTGAGCGTTGACCTTACTCGTTGACACTAGTAGTTGACTATTGACTTTTCAGAAAGGTTAATAAAATTTAAAAACCTACAAATTAAAAAAATCATTAGTTAAAGAAAACTTCATTATATTGGAAAAAATAATAAATTTTGAAAAGGACCGTGAAATTAAAAAGTCCACAAGTTGAGAAAAGTTCATGAATTAAAAAAACATATTTTAAAAAAATCATGATTTTGTCAAGAGTTCACGAATTTGAAAAAGTTCATGACTTCAAAAGTTCGTAGTTTGGAAAAAGTTCACGAAAAATACTCAGCTATAAGTTGGATTACTTCGGCATGTGAAGTTTGTCGGTATGAATAAATCTGATGCCCCGCAGCCCTTATACAAGCTTCACCACGTTTAGCAAGTCTGAGGGATGTCTCCGGGTCTCGGAAATTTGCGAAGGCAAGTCCTACTATGGCTGTGTGCTTTTATTTGTCCAAAGATGATACCTACGTCGTTTGGTTTTTGTTCATGTCGGATTGTTCCGTATACTATTTTCTTTATCCCCGCAAAAAGAAAGTATTATTTTCTTTATCTATAGATATTGGATATATTCTTAAAACCAACAATTCAAGAGGGAATCGTTTTTAATACGTCAATAGTGATTGAGAAATGAATTTTATAGTTTGTGGCCAACATATATGTTTTTCATTTCTGAAATAAGGGGTCTTCCTTCAGTTTCATCTTTGAAACTAATAACACACAACAATTCTTGGACCATTAAAGTTAGGAATGGTTTCACACAACTTATTACAGCCATGAAACACCTGAAGATCAACAACACTAAACAAGACTAATTGTATCCTATCAACTAACAACTTCTTTCCTACAACCAGAACCATGTCAACACCATTATTCTACTCATGCATACTGCTGGTGCAATGATTTGCCTACTTGTGTTTTGGAGTTTGTTGCCGGAAACAGCCATGGACTGATTTGTTTGCTAGTGCATATAGAGAGATATAGTCCATGGAAGTCCGAGAAGAAAGTTGTATACATGATCAAATTCAGGAGCTTCATTGAATCCTTATTGCTGCCCAACAAAGAATGAGCTACTCTTTCCGTTGAAGTTTTGACGATTATCTTGTGGTGAAGGAATTGACCCCTCAAAATATTGTTGAAGCAAAGCAATTCACTGGGTGTGCCCGAAGGAAACGACTGCAGTCAAGAAGATGAAGATGAAGTGAAGACGTGGCATTTGTTTTGTTGTTCTTTTCTCTTTCATTGAATCAAAGGACCACTATACTGTTAAGAGGGGTATAGGTTCTTGAAGCTTAGGTTCATTGTGATGCTTAACCTTAACCCATGCGAGATCGAGAGAAATCTCTTTATGCTTTGAATGATTACCTGTCAGCAGAAGACATAGTTCTTCGGTGCTGCAGGAGATATCTTTCTGACTGAAGAGTTAGCATTTCTTGATCAACAAGTAATGCTACCGTTGTGCTCAAATTCTGGTCATTGCGTGCATTCGTGGCATTCGGCCATTGGTTGATGAACATGTCCTATTTGATCTTTTCCCTTTAGGAAACGCTGCAGCTATAAATAGCCACCCCTCACCAACGTTGATCGTTGGTTGCTCCTCTTAAGATTTCTGAGAAGATTGATTGAGCATCCCCTCTCCAAAAGATTTAAGTTTAAAATGCACCGGGAGAAAATCAAGAGCCAAGTAATTGTCGTCTCCAAGTGAGTCTTCGAGAAACAAGAGTAGTTGTGGTTCGCGGTGTGACCAGGAGTGATTATGGTCACCGAAGACAAAGTTTGTGGAAGTTTTGGAAATCTACGAAAAGTATCTACCACGAGTGGAATAAATTGAAGTCTGGTCAGCTTCAAGTTGAGGGAGAATGGGATGGAGAGAGTTTTGCTCCTGTGTTAAATCACAAGTCCCTCTAACCAGACGTAGCTCTTTTGCAGAAGAGTGAACTGGTCTACCAAATCATCTATCGCCATCGAGCACCACTGGTTCACTTTCTCCACTCATTTAGCTATGCTAATTATTACTCGCTATGGTATGTCTGTAAGATCTGCTAAGATTCGTTGCTTGAATAGCTTTCGCTCTGGCGTGTTCTTCATTCTTATATTTGCTCAGTAAAACTCTGCTACACTACTTCTCTCTCAAGCACTCATTCTTATGATAGCTGAAACACTCTACTCCTGTCACAATCATATATGTGAACATTATCTGTCGTTATGCTAAAGGAGTAATTAAGTATTTTCTCAATAAATTTGCTCAGCATACCCTTTAAGTTACTTCTCATGTGTCGTTTTTTTCGTCCCTATTGATAGCTATCCACTTGTTTGCTCTTTTTTTCGCTACAGTGTTTGGGATCATTCAAAGTTTTGAAAGTAATTTTGAATCTCCCATTCACCCCCTTTTGGTCGATATACTCTTGGTACCTACACATACGGGTAACTATCCACATTGTATCAACCAGACAGTCTTGGTAAACATGTCACCAACCACTTGAAGATGACATTTGCGGTTATGTAGTCCTCGTCTTTCCAAGTAGACCACAACTTTATCCAATGGGCACTGTGGGTAATAAAACTAGTAGGATCATATGGATAAAAATTATCGAGTTCCTAGTCTTCCATAGAGCTCAAAGCACACATGCAATCCACACCATTATAACATTTATTAGTTTAACAGGAAATACATCATCCGGATACACATATCATGAATACAATTCATATTCATCCATTCCCAATGCACATTTAACCACTCCACATGCATACGTGACAAGAGCGCAATGGATAAACAAATGACATGTGGTTTCTTTATCATTATAATCTACACTACTCATCTCCACTGCGGCCCCGTTTCAGCAGATTATCCTTTGTCAAAATACTATTCTTGAACATTAACCACAAGAATACTTTAACTCGGGAGAATCTTAATAAACCACAATCTGCTAAATGAGCACTTCACTTCTAATGATTTTTTGCATGGTATACAAAGAGTTAATAGAGAATTTACCAGATCTAGTTAAACCATCTAAAACTATCTCT
The DNA here is from genome assembly GCA_022496015.1 of Hordeum marinum. NCBI lineage: Eukaryota > Viridiplantae > Streptophyta > Magnoliopsida > Poales > Poaceae > Hordeum > Hordeum marinum. The sequence goes on from CM039676.1 coordinate 449,626,437, forward strand.
ATCCTAGGTTGGACTAATTTATTATTGGTGTAAACCGATGTTTATTTTTGGGTATGTTGGACTTGCTGGCTGTGTGCATTGTGTTAAGCAAAGGCCGGACATTCTTTCAATGTGGCTATATCACTTTGATATATCAATTCAGTGAAATGTACTTTATCAAAGGAAAAACAACTATATCTATCATCACTCAAAACGACACTAGCACAAATTCTTTTAATCTTGAGCCAATAGGTTAACAACTCTCCATGCAATGTCCTCCTAGATTTATTAGCTCCCCATCCGACATTAAAAGTTGTAGCTACCACAGTATTAAAACTTACATTGATGTTATACAAATGAGGAAATTGTTCTTTAAATATTTCCCACCTATCAAATTATCTTCATAAAAACGAGTGTTTCTCCATTTTCTATCCTCATACTACCGAATGTATATAATACTTATCTACAATTCAACATGAAAGTGCGTTATATCGACTAGGGGGGGTGAATAGGCGATTTTTACAAATTCATCACTTGAGGAATTTCAACTTTGAGGAATTTGAAATGTGATGAATAACTAGCAGCAGAATAAGTACTCAAGTGCATGAGGAACATAGTAACAGCATAGTCTTCATGATGAAATGAAACATGCACAAATAGAGAGTAGCGTGATACAGGATAAGCAGTGATGAACAAGGTAACTTGAAGAATTTGAGGTGAGGAATTTGTGAAAGTCTTCACTCAAATTCTTCAAACAGTAACAATCAATTTCATCAACAGGTATATGAGGAATAGAGGGGTTGAGGAAATAGAACCAGATAGCTCGATGAAGACAATGGTTTGATGACCCAGTTCCAACTGTTGTGACAGTCGTACGTCTGGTTTGGAGCGGCCTGGTATTTAAACCAAAGGACACACAGTCCTTACCGTATTCTCCTTGAGCTAAGGGCACACAGTCCTCGCCCAACACTCGTGGTAAGTCTTCAGGGTAGACTTCCAAAACCCTCACAAACTGGTCACCTGGCGATCCACAATTTACTACTGGATGCTCTAGACCAAGGTCACTTCGTGGTCCCCAATTGACTGCAGGAGCACTAGACCATGACGCCTAACCGTCTGGAGGATGCACAGTCCTCAAAGGTAACAAGCGTCAGTTCCACACAGGAATTTCTTTAGTGATGCTCAATCACTTTGGGTTTTGTGGTTTGATTGTAGGTTTTTCCTCACTAATGATTTTCTCTCAAAAGTCCTCGGAGGATGGGTTGCTCTCAAATGACAAGTGTCAGTTCTCTCTCTCGGAGCAGCCAACTAGCTAGTGGTTGTGGGGGGTGGCTATTTATAGCCAGGATGCAACCTGACATGATAAGACATAAATGCCCCCAATGATATGACCGTTATGTGGATAAGAATGATTGGAGACAGGTGGCGCTAAGCACAGGAACGATCGGAATTTTGAACTATGAAAGTCCTCAGCTTATCATGTTCCTCACTTGTAGGCAATTCGCACTGGCGAAATCCTAACTCTTCAGTCAGATCAATTTCCACAGAGACCAGAAGAACTTCGTCTCTGTCACTGAAGAACTTTTCTAAACCATAAGAGATTTCCAAAGGCTTCACTCGAAGCATTGTATGGGTTGAGGATTTTGGAGTTGAACATCAGTTGGAAATTTTCCTTAGTATTACCTCGGTCCCCTTTAACAGTACGGTGTTTCCTATGACTCAAATAAAGGAAACAAAACTACGAAAACAAAAGTCTTCACGCTTCATATTCCTCGTTCATTTCTTCAAGGTCACACCAACTTCTTCATTTTCAAAGTCTTCACAAAGTCTTCACCAAAGTCTTTAGAAAGTCTTCAGCAAAGTCTTCACTTAAAGACATACATTTTTAGGGGTCGATAATCTCCGAATATATCAAACTCCTCATCGACTTATAGAGCCTGTGTACACTCACAAATGCATTAGTACCTTAACCTGTAAGTCTTTAATACACCAAAATCACTAAGGGGCACTAGATGCACTAACAATCTCCCCCTTTTTGGTGATTGATGAAAAATAGGTTAAGTTTTCAACGGGGATAAACATATGAAGTGAAAGTACAGATTTTGAGGAATTTGATTCCAAGATATAGAAGAACTCCCCCTGAAGATGTGCATATTTGAGGAATTTGCTTTGGACTGCAAATGCACATGGCAGGTTCAAACATGGAGAACTCCCCCTATATCTTGTAATTCATACACGCATTTGAATATATGATATGAAGAATTTGAAATGCGTGAGGAAAATGGTGTCTAACGAAATTCAGCATGCATGCATTAAGGTATTTCAGGAAATAAACATGCGAGGAAATAGTTCAAAAGTGTCAGACCACCATCGGACTTAAGTGTACAACTCAATCAACAAAAGTTTTGGAAGAGCGAGAGTTTTAACTTAAACAAAAATAGCCCATTTATAGAGACCCGCTTGAAGACTAACTCAAATTTTCTCCCCCTTTGTCATCGAAGACCAAAAGGGAAGAAAAAGTGATGACTAATGCCCCTTTGAAGAATTTCATTGTGTTGGTGAGGAAGGAGCGCCAGCGTTATCGGGGTCGTTTGTCGATGCAGGGCCTGCAGCAGTGTCGTCAATGTCTTCATCGTCATCACACTCGCGAGATGAAGAATATGAACTTGCTACCATCAGAGGAACTTGAACTTTCTTGAATTTCTTCTGAGGTCGCCGAGCCCAGTCGGGATGTTCCTCAATATCCAGACCATCCAGTTCTTCATAAGGCATGATGTGAGATAGTACGGCCCAAGTGCGGTTGAGGGTTTCTTGCGCATAGTAGTGATTTCTCTTCACTGTGTTCTGCATCACAGTCATGTTCTGCACAATGTAACCAAGTTGATGCTTCACCCATTTGTGATTGTGATCGACCTTGTGATGAAGACCTATTAGAAGCTCGCGATCAGTCATCACACGAGGGGTAGACACTTGAGGTTGTTGAGCTGAGGCTTTTGTACCGGAGTCTTGAGTGGAAGTGTCATCATTAGTGGAGAAGGAAGCGGCTTTGCGGAACTGTCCATCCAAAGGACGAGTGCCTTCATCAATGACAGATTTGCCTTTTCCTTCAACTAAGGAAATTGAGCTCTTGATGACTTCTATTGGAGGCAGAAAGCCAAAGTAATTCTGAAAATCAGCCTTGAAGGGAGCTGAGGACTTTGCCCTGATGAATTTCATGATCCATGGCGCATAGGGCTTCTGTTCAAATGGAGCTAAGGCAGCACTGGACAATGTCCTCATGAAAAAATCATGCAAGTCGATGGGAATCCCATGAATGATGTTGAAGAGCATATTCTTCATGACTCCTTCCACTTCTTCTTCTTCAGAATCGTGGCCTTTCTAGGACATAGTGTATTTGTGAGGATACGGTAAACAGTCCTGGGCACATATAGCAGATTCTTCACAAGAAAGGTGTTTGGTTGAGGCGTTCCAGGAGGCAAAGGCTTCATCAACACTTGCATCAGCTGATTTGGAAGTGCAGGCTCATTAAACAGTTTGCGGGCTTCATGTGAGGGAATTGGAACAGGGACACACTAAAGCATTTCAGAGGCTTGAGCAGTGAAGTGGGTCATTCCAGTCATCCAGTCCAATATCCATGAGTTGATATCTGAGGAATTTCCGCTAATATGCAGCGTGGCATAGAATTGAATGATGATTTCTTCATTCCAGTTGCAGATGTCGACACAGAATGGAAGAAGGCCTGCATCATAGAGAACTTGGAGCACTGGAGTGAATGATGGAAGACTTTCCATATCAGCATGAGGAATCTGATGGTGCTCGAAGACTTTCTTCTTCTCATATAGGACTGACGCATAGTAGTTGAGTTGAGAGGCAGTCTAGAATCTGTTGTGACCATCCCTTGCAGAGTCATAGGGGTTTGGTCTAGAGAAGAATGAGTGTTCATCGAAGAAATTATTCTTGAGGAATTTGGGACGAACAGTGCCTTTGAAGGGCAGTCTTGTCTTGGGTTGAAGATTTGTTCGTGTGCGCCCCTTGATCTCCGTTGGCATTAGAGGAACAGCATACTGAGTGATTTGAAGAACTGGTTCCCCGGCAGTGGCCGGAGCATCATTTTCCTCAGCTGTTGCAGCTGCAATTTCTCTACTGTCTAGGAGGTACAGATGTGCAGAGTCTTCTGGGATTTCTTCAGTCTGTGGAGGTGAGTGAGGAATCAACATCAGAGGAGTTGCCATTGGTGAATGGGGATGTGCAGATTCACAATATTCATCATTGACGACTGGAGTAGTGTCACCAATGTCAACTTCTTCATCAATTTCTTCTACGCCAGCTTCCTCAGCAGTTACCAGAAGCTGGGGCGATGATACCTTGGGGGTTGATGCAGTGTCATCAATGACAATTTCCTCATCAAGAGGCTCTATGGAAGCAGCCGAATGATTTTCTTCTTCTTCAGGGATGACATACTCCTCCTCGAATGGCACAATAGCATAGGCTGGTGCTGAGGAAATTGGAGTTGCTGAGGAACTTGATGAAGTTTTCAACTTCTTCAACACAGGGGCATCAGAAGTTGACGCTTTTCTCTTGAGTGGATTTTCCTCAGCAGTAGCAGTTTCTTCCGGGACGACTGATGCAGCCGCCCTGGGTGGTTCAGTTTCTTCAGGCACAGCAGATTCTTCAGCTGGCCTATCAGATTCTTCAGGTACAACAGAAGTACCTGTTGGCATAGCAGTTTCCTTAGGCACAACATTAGAGGTTGCCCTAGCATGTTCATCAATGGTCTGAGTTTCCTCAGCAGCACTGGCAGTTGCTTCTGGTGCAGAAGCATTTCCTTTAGCAGTTTCATCAGGCTGAGCATTTTCATCAGCTGCCTGAGGAGTTTCATCTACAGTTTGCGCAATTTCTTTAGACTGAGGCTTTTGTGGTTGCGATCGAGCTGCAACCCTGGTCTTGTGATCCTTTACAGCTACTTGAGCAGCCCTGACGAGTTTGACCTTGGTGCCCTTGCATTCAGCATCATATCTCTTTTGATCCACAGAGAGTGTGTGAATTTCGGACTGAACTGTGACGAGTTGATTTGGGGTCAAATTCATCACATTGTCGCGCAGAAACTTTTCTTTTCGAGTCCTGTTCCTCTTAGCTCTCAAAGCTTGCTCTCTCTTCCATTTTTCTTCAGAGATGAAGTGGGTGAGGACATGATCCACTTCAGGAGGCAGATTTAGTGAAGAAAGTGGGGTGCTTGGGTCTTCATGCCATATATCGATGAAGTTGAGGATCATCTTGGGATCTAGCATGAGAGGAACAGAGCTACCCTTTGCTCTAGCAGCCCTGTGTTAACTTTGTCTGGTGATTTCTTCCAATTCCTCATCATCAGCTTCATCATCATCACCATCATTATCCTCAGAAAGTGAGGGTATGGTCATCACAGCCTTGCTTGTGTGAGGACTTGGTCTTTGACCTCGTCCAGCAGTTTTCTTCAGCTTCAACGCAGAGGGGCTGGTTGAAGACTGTGCTATGTTGGAGGAGCTAGCGGTGATCTTTGGGACTCCGGTGAAACCCTCAGTCCTCTTGCATGTAGCTAGATGCACTGGTGTTGAGGACTTTGTAACTGCTGCAGAAGACTGAGCAGCGACAGTTCCAGGTGCTGAGGACTTTGTAGGCTGAGGCCTTTGACCTTGAGGAATCTGCTGTGAAGGTCTTAATGTTGAAGAACCTATCTTCAAAGCAGATTTCTTCATGATTTTCTTCGAAGCACTTGCAGAAGCTCCGGCAAAGGCAGCAGCAGTAGAATCTTCATTGAATTTCTTCACTGCTTTTTTGGCTTTCCTAGCCAACTTGGTTTGCTGCTTCTCCCATAGATGAGGAAAGTCCTCACCAGTCTTTAGGCTTGTGGGATCAGCGATTTGGTTCTGAGCTAGAGGAGGCCTGCTGAAGGTGGTTTCACTGCAAATTTCATCATGTACTTTGGGGTTACATAACGATATTCTTTCCATTCCTTTGCCCATCTCCTCTCAATCTTTTGTAGACGGATCTTTCTCTGCTTGGTCGTCTCTTTTCCATGTGTTTCTTCATCAGGTGTGCAATATTCATCATACACATCCTCTGAATCTCAAAGGCAGTGTGTACATCTGGCTTCTTTCCTCCTTTCTGAGGTTTCTTTCCGTCAGCCATTTTCTTCACTTGAGGAATATGAACTCTTGAAAATTCTGAAGAGGTACACAATTTTTCTTCAAGAAGCGCTGCAAATGAGTTAAGTTGATGAGAACCTAGTGATTCATCAGCGGACATGTTGTACCTATCAACGGATTATAGGTGCGAGGAATTTGAAGAGGTCATATGCGTTCTCAGAAATTTTGAAGAAAAATTAGGTGTGAGGAATTTGACCATGGATGTCTTGAGGAATTTCACTAAGTGTTCTTTGTCTCAGGTTCCTAAGTTGTACAAATGTTGAGGATTTGCACAATTGAGGAATCTTGAAGAAAATCATTACTTAGAGAAAATCATCAAGTATGAGGAGATGTAAGGTGCTTTAAAATAAGGTTCATGAAGAACAAACACCTTTTGAGGAATATGAAGAGCATTTGAGGATCAAACAGGGGCAGTAAAAATAAATTTTATTTACCCTGGTGAACAACACGACGAACTCAGAGATGAGATTGGGAAGTTCGTGCGTTCAGATCTCCCACGCCCTAGCTTGGCAGAGAGAGACAGCTACAGCGGCAGCGGGATGAGGATTTTCGCGGCCAGTGCGAGTACGACGACGACGAGGTTGAGGCAGTGAAGCTCTTCCTCACCGACGACGATGAATTTAGCGGCGGCGCTAGGTTGGATCTCGGGAGAGGGATGAGATGCGGAGTAACCGATCACAGTTGATGGGAAGGGGGTATTTATGGAGGAAGTGAAAACCGATCCGCCCGAAGATTTTGGACAGGATTGCCCCTGACCCTTGCTCTCCACGCGATAGGTGTCACCCACGTACTTAGCGGTGGTGATCATGGGTTATCCAGGCACGGGAACTAGAACTGTTTATGCGAGAACCGCTGAATAATTTGATAGTGTAAATTTCAAATCTTCCATTCACAATTTTTTCAGCTGTCAAGGACACAGTGAAGACTTTGAACGAGTTTCAAAGTAGAACGCATATGAAGAATTTGTGAACAGACTGGGTTGAGTTTAGCATAGAGGGATAAAGGGTCCGATCACATTCACGTCGTCTCTGTCACTGAAGAACTTGTCTGAACCGTAAGAGATTTCCAAAGGCTTCACTCGAAGGATTGTATTGGTTGAGGATTTTCGAGTTGAGCATCGGTTGGAAATTTTCCTTAGTATTACCTCAGCCCCCTTTAACAGTATGATGTTTCCCATGACTCAAATAAAGGAAATGAAACTACGAAAACAAAAGTCTTCACGCTTCATATTCCTCGTTCATATCTTCAAGGTCACACTAACTTCTTCATTTTCAAAGTCTTCACAAAGTCTTCACCAAAGTCTTTAGAAAGTCTTCAGCAAAGTCTTCACTTGAAGACATACATTTTTAGGGGTCGATAATCTCCGAATATATCAAACTCCTCATAGACTTATAGAGCCTATATACACTCACTAACGCATTAGTACCTTAACCTGTAAGTCTTCAATACACCAAAATCACTAAGGGGCACTAGATGCACTAACACAACACTACACGCATAAACTCATAAACTGAGAACAACCTGACATAACTTTAACTAGAGCTTTACTGCAGTATTTCCTCCTAACCACATCTTGACATAAACCCCCACTAGTCTCTATTTTTCATAACCACATCGGAGACCGTTTCTCTTTCCCGATCTGCCTGGGAGTTCTCCCCTTCATTATTGGTGTCAAAATCTACTTGAGCTTCGATTTCTATGAAAGAATACATGTGAAATTTGAGGCCTATTATGTGCCATGCCGATGGACCAGGCCCACTAACTACATTGTTTGGGACAACTCCCTAAATTGGCCGCGGAGGGTTTTTCATCACCACATAGTGTTGTCAAGTGTCTCTGCTTGTATTCCATTATAACTTGATTCGTTTGTTTTTCTTATTTGACATTTGTACTTGGAGCCTTTTACAATTAGTATAGTTCGGCTAATTTATGGCAGTATTGACTTCCCCTTGTAATCTTGTGCATGATGTCTATATCCATGTTTTTATATAACTTTAATTCTATCAAGTGCAAAGTTTGTTTGGGAAAATCAACCTATGCTTGGATTGTTAAGAGAACAGTGATATCCTTAGCCATCATAATACAACTCCTAGACTTGACATTGGTGCTTTTATTTTTCTGGATTTTCCAGGCCTTTTGACGATGTGCGTTCAGTCGGATGACATTCCTGTCGACTATGAATGCCTCTATGGTGACTTCGTCAATCTCAAGATAATATGCCGGTTCAGTCACCCGATGGTCCTCATAGGAGTAGGGTGTGCATGCTTGCATTCATAGGGGTGAGTTTATATGTGTATGTATGTGCATCTACGTTTGTACTGTGTTAGAAAAAGTGCAAAGTTTTTTACATTTTTGTTTTCACAAAAAACGTGTTCATACTAATGAATGGATTTTTGAATTGCAACGAAAGACATGCGTGCAGTGAGGGGACATGTGTTACCCCATGTAAGCATCCAGTGCAGAGAGTAGCTACGAAATGCACATTATAATAGCTCATCCTTTTGGAAGTAAATTAGGCAAAGTCAAAGTATTTGGGAAAATATAACTTCAAAAATTTCTTGATATATACAATCACGATGACACATACTAGAAAATATTACCATGACACCAAAAATAGGTACACAATGGATGTATCCATGATGCAGAGCCACTAGTGCAGATCGATCCAATTAAGCCCTCCTATAGCATGCCACAATATCAAATTGTGTGTGATGAACTCATCACACACGATATAAATTTTGAATAGTGTGCACATAATTGCCAAATTGTTCAAATCACACACGAAGAATAATTACACATGAACGCTTCATATTTTTGGCAATTATTACAAAATCTTTCATATTTGGGAATTGTTCAAATAACTATTACAACACCAAATTGTTCAAAACACACACGAATAAAAATGAGTACAAATGAAGATCTATCTTGAAAGCACATTTGCTCCCATGGTGGTTTTGGTAATTAATAACAACATATAAGTCATTGAACTAATGTTTCCACTAAGTATATTTCAGGACAAGTTCAATGATAGGGATTGCCAAAGGACTGTGGAATTACCCCAAGATGCAAGGAAATAGGTTGGCCAAGCTTAAAGCAAGAGGACTCTACATTTTAAATTTGTGAGAAATCACTTTGAGTCCATAGAAAAGCCAATACTATTAAAAGGGGGTAAAGTTTTGATGATGAACAATATGCTCAAACGTGCATAAGTGACAGTCACCAAAACATCCACAAACTCTCCCACCAAAGTCTGTCCAAAGCCAAAAATGCAAAATCGGTGCAACCAACATTCCTATCCCGGTGCCACTGATTCTAAACCCTAGACAGACTCAGCCAAACCCTAACACTTCGGTGCAGCCGACACTGCTCTCGGTGCCACCGAGTTGGGTTGCCAAGATTCTGTTACGCAAGTTCTCAATTTCGGTCCGTCCGAGAATGGTGAATCGGCATCACTGAGTTTGTCAAATCTGACCATTGATCACCTTGTCAGTGCAACCGAAAATTATATATTGGTCCCTCCAAGATTCAACAATTGCCACTTTTGGTCACTTTTATCGGGAGACATAGTAGTAAATCAAAAAAATTCCTAAGATCACCAAGATCTATCCATGGAGAAACCAGCAACGAGTGGGGAGAGATTGCATCTTCATACCTTTGAAGATCGCTAAGTAGAAGCGTTACAAGAACGCGGTTGGTGGAGTCGTACTCGCAGCGATTCAGATCGCGATGGACTCCGATCTTAGCGCCGAACAACGGCGTCTCTGCGTTCAATACACGTGCAGCCCGGTGACGTCTCCTACGCCTTGATCCAGCAAGGAGGAAGGAGAGGTTGGGGAAGAGCTCCGGCAGCACGATGGCGTGGTGACGGTGGAGCTGCATGAACTCCCATAGGGCTTCGCCAAGCACTCCGGAGAACGAGGAGAAGATGAGGTAGGGCTGCGCCTAAGAGGGAGAAAGAACCGTGTCCCCAACATCCCCAAGGGCACCTCTATATATAATAGGAGGAGGAGGTAGGGCTGCACCCTAGGGTGGTGCGGCAGCCATCTGGTGCGGCGGCCAGAGGGAGGAGAGGAGGTGCGGCTGCCCTAGGGTGGGCCTAAGGCCCATCTGGGCCTAGGCTTTGCCCCCTCTCTCCCCTTGCTGCGCCTTGGGCCAGGTGGGAGGGGCGCACCAGCCCACCTAGGGGCTGGTTCCCTCCACCTATGGCCCATGAAGCCCTCTAGGCCGGTGGGCCCACTTGGTGGACCCCCGAAACCCTTCCGGTGGTCCCGGTACGTTACCGGTGACCCCCGAAACATTTCCGGTAACCAAAACCTCACTTCCTATATATCAATCTTCATCTCCGGACCATTTCGGGACTCCTCGTGACGTTCGGGATCTCATCCGGGACTCCAAAAACCTTCGGTAACCACGTACACTTTTTCCCTATAACCCTAGCGTCATCGAACCTTAAGTGTGTAGACCCTACGGGTTCGGGAGATACGTAGACATGACCGAGACACCTCTCCGGTAAATAACCAACAGTGGGATCTGGATAGCCATGTTGGCTCCCACGTGCTCCATGATGATCTCATCGGATGAACCACGATGTCGGGGATTCGATCAATCCCGTATACAATTCCCTTTGTCTATCGGTATGATACTTGCCCGAGATTCGATCGTCGGTATCTCTATACCTTGTTCAATCTCGTTACCGGCAAGTCTCATTACTCGTTCCATAATACATCATCCCATGACTAACTCCTTAGTCACATTGAGCTCATTATGATGATGTCTTACCGAGTGGGCCCAGAGATACCTCTCTGTCACACGGAGTGACAAATCCGAGTCTCGATTCGTACCAACCCAACAGACACTTTCGGAGATACCCGTAGTGCACCTTTATAGCCACCCAGTTACGTTGTGACGTTTGGTACACCCAAAGCATTCCTACGGTATTCGGGAGTTGTACAATCTCATGGTCTAAGGAAATGATACTTGACACTGAAAAGCTTTAGCAAACGAACTACACGATCTTGTGTTATGCTCAGGATTGGGTCTTGTCCATCACATCATTCTCCTAATGATGTGATCCCGTTATCAATGACATCCAATGTCCATGGCCATGAAAACATGAGCATCTATTGATCAACAAGCTAGCCAACTAGAGGCTTACTAGGGACATGTTGTGGTCTATGTATTCACACATGTATTACGGTTTCCGGTTAACACAATTATAGCATGAACAATAGAAAATTATCATGAACTAGGAAATATAATAATAACCATTTTATTATTGCCTCTAGGGCATATTTCCAACAGTCTCCCACTTGCACTAGAGTCAATAATCTAGTTACATTGTGATGAATCAAACACCCATAGCATTCTGGTGTTGATCATGTTTTGCTCGTGAGAGAGGTTTAGTCAACAGATCTGCGACATTCAGATCCGTATGCACTTTACAAATATCTATATCTCCCTCCTGAATGTAATCACGGATGGAGTTGAAGCGGTGCTTGATGTGTCTTGTCTTCTTCTGAAACCTGGGCTCCTTCGCAAGGGCAATAGCTCCAGTGTTGTCATAGAATAGAGTCATCGGGCCCGACGCACTTGGAATTACTCCTAGGTCGGTGATGAACTCCTTCATCCAGATTCCTTCCTTTGCTGCTTCCAAAGCAGCTATGTACTCTGCTTCACATGTAGATGCCGCCACGACGCTTTGCTTGCTGCTTCACCAGCTGACTGCCCCTCTGTTCAAAACATACGCGACTTGGAGTCGTCCAGATCTGTGTCGAAGCTAGCATCGACGTAACCCTTTACGACGAGCTCTTCGGCACCTCCATATACGAGAAACATGTCCTTTATCCTTTTCAGGTACTTTAGGATATTCTTGACCGCTGTCCAGTGTTCCGCTTCGGGATCACTTTGGTACCTCCCTACCAAACTTATGGCAAGGTTCACAGAAACAACTTCTTGTGCTGTGCTACTCCCCAGTTTGAGTGGAGGTACGATTACCTCATCAAGTTCTATTTTCCTCCCACTTACTTCTTTCGAGAGAAACTCTTTCTCGAGAAAGGATCCATTCTTGGCAACAAAGACTTTGCCCTTGGATCGTAGGTAGAAGGTATACCCAATAGTCTCTTTGGGATATCCTATGAAGACGCACTTTTCCGCTTTGGGTTCGAGCTTCTCAGGTTGAAGTTTCTTCACATAAGCATCGCATCCCCAAACTTTTAGAAATGACAGCTTAGGTTTCTTACCAAACCATAATTCATACGGTGTCGTCTCAATGGATTTTGATGGTGCCCTATTTAAAGTGAATGCGGCAGTCTCTAATGCATATCCCCAAAATGATAGCGGTAAGTCGGTAAGAGACATCATAGATCATACCATATCAAATAGAGTGCGATTACGATGTTTAGACACACCATTTCATTGAGGTGTGCTAGGCGGCGTGAGTTGTGAAACAATTCCACATTTCCTTAGGTCCATGCCAAACTCGTGAATTAAATATTCTCCGCCATGATCAGATCGTAGGCACTTTATTTTCCTGTCACATTGATTCTCTACCTCACTCTGAAATTCCTTGAACCTTTCAAAAGTTTCAGACTTATGTTTCATTAAGTAGACATACCCATATCTACTCAAGTCATCAGTGAGGGTGAGAACATAACGGTAGCCACCACGAGCCTCGACGCTCATTGGACCGCATACGTCGGTATGTATTATTTCCAACAAGTCAGTTGCTCGCTCCATTGTTCCGGAGAACGGAGTCTTGGTCATCTTGCCCATGAGGCATGGTTCGCACGTGTCAAATGATTCGAAATCAAGAGACTCCAAAAGTCCATCAGCATGGAGCTTCTTCATGCGCTTGACACCAATATGACCAAGCCGGCAGTGCCACATGTAAGTGGGACTATCGTTATCAACCTTACACTTTTTGGTACTCACACTATGAACATGTGTAACATCACGTTCGAGATTCATCAAAAATAAACCATTGACCAGCGGGGCATGACCATAAAACATTTCTCTCATATAATAGAACAACCATTATTCTCAGATTTAAATGAGTGGCCATCTCGCATCAAGCAAGATCCAGATACAATGTTCATGCTCAAAGCTGGTACTAAATAACAATTATTAAGGTTTAACACTAATCCCGAAGGTAGATGTAGAGGTAGCATGCCGACGGCGATCGCATCGACCTTGGAACCATTCTCGACGCGCATCGTCACCTCATCCTTTGCCAGCCTCCGCTTATTTCACAGCTCCTGCTTGGAGTTACAAATGTGAGCAACTGCACCGGTATCAAATACCCAGGAGCTACTACGAGCGCTGGTTAGGTACACATCAATAACAAGTATATTACATATACCTTTAATGTTGTCGTCCTTCTTATCCGCTAAGTACTTGGGGCAGTTCCGCTTGCAGTGACCAGTACCCTTGCAATAAAAACACTCAGTCTCAGGCTTGGGTCCATTCTTGTTCTTATTCTTCTCGGCAACTTGCTTACCGAGCGCGGCAACAGCTTTGCCGTCCTTCTTGAAGTTCTTCTTACCCTTGCCTTTCTTGAAACTAGTGGTCTTATTCACCATCAACACTTGATGCTCCTTTTTGATCTCGACATCTGCTGATTTCAGCATCGAGTACAACTCAAGAATGGTCTTCTCCATCCCTTGCATGTTGTAGTTCATCAAAAAGCTCTTGTAGCTAGGTGGAAGTGACTGGAGGATTCTGTCAATGACCGAGTCATCCGGGAGATTAACTCCCAGCTGAGTCAAGCGGTTGTGTAGCCCAGACATCTTGAGGATGTGCTCACTGACCGAACTATTCTCCTCCATCTTACAGCTGAAGAACTTGTCGGAGACGTCATATCTCTCGACCCGGGCATGAGCTTGGAAAACCAGTTTCAGCTCTTGGAACATCTCATATGCTCCGTGTTTCTCAAAACGCTTTTGGAGCCCCGGTTCTAAACTGTAAAGCAAGCCGCATTGAACAAGGGAGTAATCATCGCAGCGAGAATGCCAAGCATTCGCAATGTCTTGCTCTGCTGGGAGAAGGGGTGGGTCACCTAGTGGTGCATCAAGGACATACAATTTCTTGGAAGCTATGAGGATGATCCTCAAGCCACGGACCCAGTCCGCATAGTTGCTTCCATCATCTTTCAGCTTGGTTTTCTCTAGGAACGCGTTGAAATTGAGGGTGACATTCGCGTTGGCCATTGAGGGTGACCTTATGCAACAAGTGCATGTCAGGCGGTGGAACCAGTCTCACGTAAGCGTACGTGTAAAGTCGGTCCGGGCCGCTTCATCCTACAATACCGCCGAATCAAGATAAGACTAGTAGTGGTAAGCATATTAACAAAATCGACGCCCACAACAACTTGTGTTCTACTCATGTATAGATTCTACGCATAGACCTAGCTCTGATACCACTATTGGGAGACGTAGTAGTAAATCAAAAAAATTCCTACGATCACCAAGATCTATCCATGGAGAAACCAGCAACGAGTGGGGAGAGATTGCATCTTTATACCTTTAAAGATCGCTAAGAGGAAGCGTTACAAGAACGCGGTTGGTGAAGTCGTACTCGCAACGATTCAGATCACGGTGGACTCCGATCTTAGCGCCGAACAATGGCGCCTCCGCGTTTAACACACGTGCAGCCCGGTGACGTCTCCTATGCCTTGATCCAGCAAGGAGGAAGGAGAGGTTGGGGAAGAGCTCCGGCGGCACGACGACATGGTGACGATGGAGCTACGTGGACTCCGACAGGGCTTCGCCAAGCACTCCGGAGAACGAGGAGAAGATGAGGTAGGGCTGCGCCTGAGAGGGAGAAAGAACCGTGTCCCCAACAGCCCCAAGGGCACCTCTATATATAGGAGGAGGAGGAGGTAGGGCTGCACCCTAGGGTTTCCACCCTAGGGTGGTGCTGCAGCCACCAGATTGATCTGGTGCGGCGTCCAGAGGGAGGAGAGGAGGTGTGGCTGCCCTAGCTGCCCTAGGGTGGGCCTAAGGCCCATCTGGGCCTAGGGTTTGCCCCCTCTCTCCCCGTGCTGCGCCTTGGGCCAGGTGGGAGGGGCCCACCAGCCCACCTAGGGGCTGGTTCCCTCCACCTATGGCCCATGAAGCCCTCTAGGGCCGGTGGGCCCACTTGGTGGACCCCCGGAACCCTTCCGGTCGTCCCGGTACGTTACCGGTGACCCCCGAAACATTTCCGGTAACCAAAACCTCACTTCCTATATATCAATCTTCATCTCCGGACCATTCCGGGACTCCTCATGATGTCCGGGATCTCATCCGGGACTCCGAACAACCTTCGGTAACCATGTACACTTTTTCCTTATAACCCTAGCGTCATCGAACCTTAAGTGTGTAGACCCTACGGGTTCGGGAGACACGGAGACATGACCGAGACACCTCTCCGGTCAATAACCAACAGCGGGATCTGGATACCCATGTTGGCTCCCATGTGCTCCACGATGATTTCATCAGATGAACCACGATGTCGGGGATTCAATCAATCCCGTATACAATTCCCTTTGTCTATCGGTATGATACTTGCCCGAGATTCGATCGTCGGTATCTCTATACCTTGTTCAATCTCGTTATCGGCAAGTCTTTTTACTCGTTCAGTAATACATCATCCCGTGACTAACTCCTTAGTCACATTGAGCTCATTATGATGATGTCTTACCGAGTGGCCTAGAGATACCTCTCCGTCACACGGAGTGACAAATCCGAGTCTCGATTCGTACCAACCCAACAGACACTTTCGGAGATACCCGTAGTGCACCTTTATAGCCACCCAGTTACGTTGTGACGTTTGGTACACCCAAAGCATTCCTACGGTATCCAGGAGTTGTACAATCTCATGGTCTAAGGAAACGATACTTGACACTGAAAAGCTTGAGCAAACGAACTACACGATCTTGTGCTATGCTCAGGTTGGGTCTTGTCCATCACATCATTCTCCTAATGATGCGATCCCATTATCAATGACATCCAATGTCCATGGCCATGAAACCGTGACCATCTATTGATTAACGAGCTAGCCAACTAGAGGCTTACTAGGGACATTTTGTGGTCTATGTATTCCCACATGTATTAGGGTTTTCGGTTAACACAATTATAGCATGAACAATAGACAATTATCATGAACTAGGAGATATAATAATAACCATTTTATTATTGCCTCTAGGGCATATTTTCAACAACTTTGGTACCACCGAGATTTACACATCGGCGTCACCGAGTTGGTCATTTTGTGTGTAACGGTTGGATTTTTGGGGATGCCTATATATACCTCTTCACCACCACCCACTCAATAGAGAAGCACTCAGAACTATTCCATACCTATCCTACTCAGTTTTCTGACAGAGAACCACCTACCCTTGTGTTAAGGTCAAGATCTTCCACTCCAACCATATGGATCTTGATTTCTAGCCTTCCCAAGTTGCTTTCCAGCAATCCCATCTCTTCTACCAAGCCAAATCTGTGAGAGAGTGATTGTGTGTTGAGGAGTCTATCATCTTGAAGCACAAGAGCAAGGAGTTCCTCGTCATTACCACGCCTATTACCTTTTGGAGGATGGTGCCTCCTAGGTTGGTTAGGTGTCGCTTGGTAGCCTCCTACTTCGTGTTGTGGAGTGAACCAAGAAGTTTGTAAGGGCAAGGAGATCGCCTACTTCGTGAAGATCTACCCATAGTGAGGCTAGTCCTTCGTGGACGGAAGCTGCATGGAATAGTCAAGGTTGCTTCTTTGTGGAACCCTCCGTGGGTAGAGCCCTCTGTGGACTCTCGCGACCGTTACCCTCTATGGGTTGAAGACTCCATGAACGTGGACGTACGATAACACCACCTATCGGAACCACGGGAAAAATCATCATGTCATCACTTGTGTTTGCTTTCCTAACCCTCTCTTTACTTACATGTGCAATGTCATTATTTTCCGCTGCTACACTCTTATACATGCATGTGTAGGGTGTTACTTGATATGCTATGAATGCTAAAACTTGCCAAGAATTAAAATTGGGAAAAAGGCAAAATATTTGGTCAAGTAGTCTAATCACACCCCCCTATACCTACTTTCAATCCTACAAGTGGTATCAGAGCTTTGGTATCCATTGCATTGGTCTCACAACCTAGGAGAAGTATGGCATCTAGTGAGGGAAATTATCACTGTAGAGGTCTGTACTTTGATGGCACTAATTTTGCTAGTTGGAAGCATAAAATGAAAATACATTTGCTTGGTCATAATCCTGCCGTGTGAGCTATTGTTTGTGTTGGCTTCCAAGGTGAATTCTTTGCGGATGGAAAGGAACCGGATCGTGAAGCGTCTGAGATGAATTGAAGATGTTGCAACTCAATGCTCAAGCATGTGACATTCTCTTCAACTGCCTATGTCCTGAAGAATTCAACAGAATCACCCGTCTTGAACACGCAAAAGAGATTTGGGATACTTTGGTTGATATGCACGAAGGAACTGAGTCCGTGAGAGAATCCAAGTTAGATGTTCTTCAAGGTCAACTTGACAAGTTCAAGATGAAAGATGGTGAAGGAGTCACTGAAATGTACTCTAGGCTAGCTCTCATCACCAATGAGATTGCTGGCTTAGGAAGCAAAGAAATGACTGACAAGATCATCATCAAGAAGATACTTCGAGCTTTGGATGAGAGATATGACACCGTGTGCACATTGATCCAAATGATGCCCAACTACAAAGATCTCAAACCAACGGAAGTGATCGGTAGAATTTTTGCTCATGAGATGACACTCAAAGACAAGGAAGAGCTTCATCACAAGTCTAGCGGTGCTTACAAAGCCACAAGTGATGCTCCCGCTACCTCAAGTGACAAACTTGTCACAAATGAAGAGATAAGACTCATGGTCACGAAATTCAACAAGTTCTACAAGAATAGAAGCAAAGATCGCAGCTCCAACTCAAGACATGAAGAGAAGCGTTCGTCAAGTCGTGACCGAAACTGCTACAATTGTGGGAAGCCTGGACACTACTCCAATGAGTGCTCGACTCCCTACAAACAAAGAGAAGAGTCACCAAGAAGACGAAGCTCAAGAGATGAATCACCTCAAAGAGAGAGAAGGAGTAGAGATGATCGTTATGAACGAAGACCCTCAAGGAGAAGTAGGGACTCGGAGAAGAAGGACAAGCACACCAAGAGCTACTCAAGAATAAAGCATCAATATCATGTTGGTTAATGGGTTTCCGGTTCCGACTCAGACAACCACTCCGAGAAAAGCTATCACTCCAACTCTGACTATAGTCAAGATGATGGTGTTACCGGAATTGCACTAGTGACAACCAACTCCTATGATCTATTTGATTCACCAAATGAAGGAGGTGGAAGTTGCTTCATGGCTAAAGGCCCCAAGGTATCACACCCCGAATATCTTGATTTCGATAGTGATGAAGATGATTTTCTTTACGATGATGACTTGCTATGTGATAAAACTAGTGATGTTAATCATAATGAACTTGATATTTCTCATGCTAGTCAAGATTTATGATGATAAGATGAAAATAGAAGAACTAACTAATGAACTCAACACTCTTAAGTTAGCCCATGAATCTACTCTCTTTAAGATCATAGAGCTTGTAAGAACTCATGAGAAGCTACGCTTTGAGAAGCTCAATTTGGTGCAAGAACATGAATTTCTTGAAGCTATTAATGACGATCTCCGAAATAAGACTTCATCTTATATTGCCAAAGGACTACTCTTGTCTACATTCACGCCACAAGTCAAATCTAAGAAAACTAGTAACAAAGGAAAGAAAGGTTCTTCATCTAGTAGCAACAATAAAAATGCTAAACCCAATGATGTTGCTCCTAGTAGTTCTATTGATTCCACTAATGATGATTCTCTTAGACAAGTTACACTTGAGCAATAAAATGTTTTATTGAAAGGTATTATAGATAAAGGTATCTACAAGAGTCTTGAAGGGTACAAACAATTTGATGAGATTGTACGCAAGCATGGAGGATACCGGAAGAATCGCGATGTTGGCTACTTCAACGCTAATGGAGTTGAATGGGAAGAAGGTAAATATCCCGAGCACAAGTTTGTTCCTCAAAATGATAAGTATGAAAATACTCTTCCCAATGGGACAAACACTCAATATGACCTTTCACCACAAGTCACCAAACTCAAGGGCAAGAACAAGCTCCAAGAGGACTTTGACTCTTATGAAGATGAACCCCGAGCTTTGGTGAAGTGGGTTCCCAAGGCTATTACAAGCTCAACTTATACAAGTGCTACTTACACACCAAGGATCCCCATCAACTTTATGTGGGTTCACAAGAAGAAGAACCAGAGAGTTATTGAGGGGTGACTCCACCAATGAAATTCACTCATATTCATTATTGGCAAGATCTATTTGCAGTCAACATCAACCCTATGCAATAGATCAAGGAGTCACACATTCCCTCAAAGGTAAGCAAGGGACAAGGTAATCAAAAAATCAATGGACATCATTACATAGGATTTGCAATCCATGTCCATACATATCCTTGTATTTGTCTCTTGTGTGTTGGGACTAACCCATGTAGGTGAGAAGAGTAAGGAAACAACAAGGATGCTCCCAACTCTTGGTGATCTTCATCAACCTTGAGCATCCACCACTACCTCACCAACATGAACCCTTCATCGACAAAACCCAAGGTTAGTTTATCCCTCTTATGGGGTGTGTCACATCAAGGGGGAGCTTTACTCTAAGACTTGAGTCAAAGCATCTCTTAGTATGTGACAACATTAAATGCTTTTATGTAAAAGTGGTAACCCCAGTTGTGCTTAAACGATGAGTATGACCTATGATCAAGTACTCTTACTTGCCTCCTAAGTCAAATACTCATATATAGATGACTTCGTCATTACCCAAGTGCTTGTTAGATGCTAGAGTGTTTGTGCATGTTTGCCATGATTTCATTTGACATCTTATTGTATGAGCATGTTGGTCTGCATTTATTTTCTCATTCAAGGATATCCAATTGTTGCTATTTGGCTTTTGATTTATCTTTTGCCAATTGGATACACAAGAATGCCGAGGACCACTTCTTTAGATATCTATGCTTTCTCACCTCATACTCTATTCATGCTGCATCACAAAATTTGAACAAGTGCTTTTCGATCCCTCTGTCTGTGGAGTACTCGGAGTTCCGTATAGACAAGGACTGACCATTAAAACCTCCCAAGTGCATCTCGGTGGAACCAACCACAAAATCTCGGTCTCACTGAATGCCTAGGGTTGATCTGGTTTTCAATCTCGGTACCACCGATTCCATCTTCTCGGTTACACCGAGTTTCCCTGTCAACTGATAGTTGAGGAACTCGGTGACACCGAAAAGTTAGAATCGGTGCCACCGACAGTGGTGGGTATAAAAGTTGTGGACCCCGACACTTTGAAATTCAATCTCAATCGTCGCGCCTCAGAACCCTAAGTTGCCGCCTACGAGACCCCTGGTCGTCGCCCTTGTCTCCCTGCGCTCCTCCGCCGTTGGGAATCGCCGTCGCCGACAAAATCCTCTCCATCGTCGCCGCCGTAGCGGATCCGCACCAAGTTAGGGTACGGATTCGACCTCTTTTGTGCTCCTCGTCGGATTCTTGTGCATTAGATTCAAGTTTATCAATAAGACACTCTTTGCACGTATTCCTATCCACACGAAACCTCCATAGTCTAGCGAATGATGAATTTTCTAGGGTTTTGTCGTCCGCCCGATAAATCTCGGTGGAACCGAAACATACATATCGGTCTCACCGATGTGAACTTCTGTGGTGCTGAGAACTGACTCGGTGGAACCGAGTACCTCTTTTTGGTCTAACTGAAAAGGGTGCCAAGGTTCGGTTAAGTGAGTCTGTCTGTCTCGGCAGCACTGAAAATATTGTTTCGGCTATACCGATATTTATTTGACAGAATGCAAAAACCTTGAAAAATTATTGTTCAAATTTCAAAAACCAGCCTCCTTTTGTGATGATTCATCTACTTCTGCTCTCCTATACTCTATTGACAGGGTCAATATGTCAGATGCAGAGGTTAGTCAAAATTTGGCAGAACACGGAGTTGATATGAGTTCAGGCACAAGCCCAGAGCCTAGTTCTTGTTCAGATCCAGGCACCCCCAGCTCTCATGGGTTGCCCAAGGCTGCCACCAGAACTAGGAAGAAGTTAAATTCTAATGAAGAAGATTCAGACTTTATTCCTGAGGAGATTCTTGCCAAGAAGCAAGAAAAGGCTGCTAAGAAGTCAGCAACTGAAGCTACTTCTTCCAGAAGAGTTATCAGCAAGGTCTATGCCAGCTCAGAGACTATCAAAGCACATGAGAGTGCTAGAGCCACAATGTCTGTAGATTCCCCAAGGAAGTCTATGCCTAAGAAGGCAAGGGAGAAGAAGTCCAGAAAGAGGATTATCCATGTGATTGGCAGGCCTACCTCCATGTATGAAGATCCAGAGGAGGCTGCTTGTGCTGCTGCTGAGGAAGAGGAGGAAGAACATGTTGAGAAAGCCCCTCCCAAGAAGGCTAAGAAGCTTATGGCTAATGCTATGCCAAAGACTGGCACTTCCAAGAGCACCAAGCCTACATCCAAGAAAGCTGCTGCACAAAAGTCCAAGAGGACTACCAGAGACATTCCAGCTTCTGAGAAGAACAAGGGGACTGCCTCCAGACTTGAAGATGATAATGACATGACTACTTTGATGAAGCTCAGACCACATCTTCCAGTACATGATGCCAGCCACTTAGTTGCTAAAGATATGAAGAAGAGGAAAGACTCAGGATTGAGAGCCTGGAGAGCCATAGATCCTTATGCCCACAGGAAGAAAACTATTGTTGACTACAGGTTCTACACCAGAGAGCAACATGATTTCTATGAGACAGTGCTGCTTGAAAAGAGCCCATCTATTAGCGATATGAGATATGTCGATTGGAAATTCATTAAGTAGAATGTGGACTACTTTCCAAGTGTCCAAGATAATTTCCACTGCATTGGTCTGGATGAGTTCATTGGCAGAGAGCTTACTGCATGGAATGACGAGATGATCATGCAATTCCACTCCACTGCATATTTCTGTGGAGATGGTAGAATTGTTTGGGTGACTGAAGGAGCAAGGTATGAATCAGCTGTTGAGGAGTGGGCTGCACTTCTAGGAGTTCCAGATGTCCAGGAGGGTGATCTGGATGTATACTTAGAATCCAAGGCAAGTCACAATGTCATGAAGGATATGTATACTCCTATCCCCGCAGACAAGGTGCAATCTCACAATCTAGGATCCATCTACTATCTGCAAGCAGGCCTCCATAGCATGAATAGTGTTCTAAGGCATGCCTTGATGCCCAAGTCAGGAGATTATAAGATGATCCGAGGCTAATCCATCAACATGTTGATCCACCTTGACAGGAACACCAGGATTAGAGTCATGGATTTGATTGTTGAGACAATCAAGAGGGTTGCTGTTGATCAAAAGCGCTCTTGCTGCTATGCACCCTACATCCAGATGCTTATCAACTCTCAGTTGGAGAAGCATATTTTTTCTCTAGATCGTCCACATCTGCCCTTATAGCTAGATCTTGAGGATAATGTTGTGGTGATGGACCCAGATCATCCCACATCTGCTACAACACAGACAGAGGCAGAAGCAGTTCGAGCCGCTAGTGCTCAAGCCCCCAGATCCAGAGATGAGCAAATGGATCTTTTGATTTCAGCAGTCCAGGGCATGTAGAAGGATATCAAGGGGATTCCGGACAACCAGAACAGTCTTGTGAGGATCTTTGAGACAAGTATCAAGACTCTTGGTGATAAGGTGGACAAGGTGACAAAGACAGTTATAGAGCTTCAGAAGGAAGTTGACTCAGTGCACATCCCTCGGGTATCTTCTACTTCTTCAGATGATGATGATGATGATGATGATGATGAGGATGGATCACCTCTCTAGTCGGGCACCCAGTTCACTACTTAGGTTAGACCAGTCATAGTGCCTGCACCAGACTTGAGACCCTCTTCATCAGCTCCAGCTACTATCAGCACAGCTCCTGCTCCATCCACGACATCTACAGAGCTCTTCGCCAATGCTATTCTCTTGACTCCTTCATCGACAACCGGAGGAGATCAGCCCAAGAACGCTTAGATATATGCCTTTGAACTTTTTGGTAACTTGTTGCCAAAGGGGGAGAAGTGTATATATATCTTTAGGCTTCGAGTGAGAGAGTGTTTGGTTCTTTGTTGCTTTTTCAAAAACAATTGCTTTTGGTTACTGTGATATTGCTTTGCTTGTGATACACGCTTGATGATGTTTGATCATACGCTTTGATTTGTGATGCTACTATTTCCTATCATCTTAATGCTTATGTGATGATCATTCATCTTTTGGTTGATTGTGTTGTGGTATGATGTTCATTCCAATTACTCTCGCACACCACCAAGTGGTATGTGACATGTAAGAAGCAACCCGTGTACCTAATCGATTGTGCATTTGCATTCAAACGCAAATTTAAAAATAATGCACGAATTTAGGGGGAGCTCTTGCTTATCACATACTTCTCAAAGCGACGATTATATTCCATGATTATATATTTGTCGAAGCTTTGATCTATATGTTATCATCAATTACCAAAAAGGGGGAGATTGAAAGCACATTTGCTCCCTTGGTAGTTTTGGTAATTAATAAGAACATATAAGTCATTGAATTAATGTTTCCACTAAGTATATTTCAGGACAAGTTCAATGATAGGGATGGCCAAAGGATTGTGGAATTACCCCCAAGATGCAAGGAAATAGGTTGGCCAAGCTTCAAGCAAGAGGACTCTACATTTTACATTTGTGAGAAATCACTTTGAGTCCATAGAAAAGCCAATACTATTAAAAGGTGGTAAAGTTTTGATGATGAACAATATGCTCAAACGTGCACAAGTGTCAGTCACCAAAACATCCACAAACTCTCCCACCAAAGTCTGTCCAAAGCCAAAAATGCAAAATCAGTGCAACCAACATTCCTATCCCGGTGCCATCGATTCTAAACCCTAGACAAACTCAGCCAAACCCTAACACTTCGGTGCAGACGACACTGCTCTCGGTGCCACCGAGTTGGGTTGCCAAGATTCTGTTACGCAAGTTCTCATTTTTGATTCGTCCGAGAATGGTGAATCGGCGTCACCGAGTTTGTCAAATCTGACCATTGTTCACCTTGTCGGTGCAACCGAGAATTGTATATCGGTCCCTCTGAGATTCAAAAGTTGCCACTTTTGGTCACTTTGGTACCACCAAGATTTACACATCAGTGTCACCGAGTTGGTCATTTTTTCACTAGGCAGTTTTTCCACCTCCAATGCATGCAATCGATACTACCTAGCATGCTCGACCACCCCCTTGCTTCGTTCATTGCCATGAGCTTCTTTGTGTCTTCTTCATTTGGAGCTCAAAGGTATTCCAGGCCAAAAACCCGGATCATTGTCTTTGCAAAGACACAGACACATTTGATGGTGGTGTCTTCGCCAATGTGAAGATATTCATTTGTATAGTCCGTGGGAACACCATACGCAATCACTCTCATCATCGCTGATATTTTTCATATGCATTAAAGCCAATCAAACCGGGACATTCCTACGTCGAGTGAAGAAACGACAATTTTGCTCGCAAGCCACAACGATGCGAACAAAAAGTGACCTACACATTTGAATTCCCCTACGAAAGAGGTGATCCGGATATGTCGGTACCTCGGCGAAGTAATCTTCCATGAGCATCTTCTCGTCGAGAGCTCGGTTGCGGGGAATGCATAGCCGGCCGATCGTGGATCTGCGTCGCTTTTTCTTTGGCCCCATCTCAAATGCGTCGATGAGATGCAACAACACTAGGTTATCATCATTGTCGTCGAGGATCATCTCTTCTATGTCCAAATCATCGGACGAAGACCACGATGATGAACTCCAATCCATCTACAAAATGCACACAAAACACACATGAAATTTATCTCAACCTATGTCGGGCCAAATCAAGCACGAACCTGCGGGTGTTGGACATACCTCACCCGAAGCCGGCCGAAGCAAAGCCGTGTCGCCCCTTTCTTCTACCCCGTCGGCCGAAGCAAACCCGTGCTGCACCACCCCTTTTTTCTCCCCGTCGGCGAAGCAAACCCGCGCGGCCTTCTTCCTCCAATGTGCGCCGCTCACATGCGTCGGAACTAACCGGATCCGCAAGCTACAAGCCCACATGTCGAGCTCCCGGGCGGATCCATAGTGCCGGCGGCGGCCGCAAGCCACAGACACAAATGGGCACCCTTGCCGCCGAAACTAGGTGGAATGAATGCATAGCAGGGCGACAAATCTTTCGGGCGGCGTGGGGCGGCAGGGAGTGAAGGCAGGAATTGAAGCCGGTGAAAATGGGTTCACGCCAACGGAAAGGGAAGACCTGTAAAAACAGGCGAAATCCTGTCGTCGGTACGATGAAATTGGGCTAATGGATTAGTGATCCCAAAAAAAGAAATCAAAACAACTGGATTTAATGGATTTGTTCCGATCGGGTTTACTGAATATGTTTCATAAACCCATGGTTATTATACCGAAGGGCCCGGTTTGCGGGATTAACTTGTTTTTGGGGTAGCCTGACCTTAAAACCGGTAGAGGAGAAAAGGCCTCGCACAAATGGTCTCGACGGAGGCCCACAGGCAAGTCAAACGGTCAAATCTGAACGCCGCCGCACCGGACCGCGCGTGTCTCCAACGCGTACGCGTAAAAAGCCCAGAACCGGAACCAGAACGGTATACGTTCCGTCCTGACCCGAGGACAAACTTTGTTTCCTCCGGCGACGGCGAAACGAGCGAGAGAGTCCTCGGCGCGGCCGACCACCGCCTACCGGATCCCGCGATTCAACCGGCGAGAAGGGGCGCAGGACTAGCCGCACCGCACCGCACCGCGCTCCATGGCAGGTTCGTCGCCTCCCCGCCCCACCCTCCCCTCCTGAGATTACTTTTTCTGATGGCTGGCTCGATCAGGCCACCGCGACAGGAAGGGAGGGATCGATCGTGTTGGGTGCGGTTTTGGTGCTCGCGGATGGTCTTGGACCGTCGTTTGGTTCGCGATGGGTCGGGTTGGGTTTGGGAAGGGAAGCATCCGATCGATTAGGTAGGGTAGGTGGGTGGCGATGTTCAGGAACATCTTTCAGGAAGTGCTGCGAATTCAGGAGCGAGCTCCTGTAGCATAGGAGGAAGGAACCGATCATTTTGCTTCCGGAAGGTATAGTTTGAGGGTGAAATTGGGATGTATATGAGCATTTGTCCTGTGAGATCTTGTGCCTAACTTTAGTACATGCGTTTAGCTTAATTAGCTCCTGTGCTTGCTCCAAAATTTTTGGTACAGGCATTTAGCTGATTCCGTTCCTGCACGTTTCTTGTAGGTAAGGTTAATTCATACTAGTTCCTAAATGTTTCATGGCTGGCTGCAGCAATCTCTGCCTTTCAGTATAGTGGTCTGTCCATAAACATTCGGCGACGGCTATCCAGTGTGGTAGCCAAAGCATGGCTCCTCATAGTTAGAGCAATTCCTGTATTTCATCCAGTCATGAATATACCAGCTCAGACTGCCTTACAGTGTGCAAATAAAACCATGGCTCTTCATAGTTAGAACAATCCCTTCATTCAGTCATGAATGTGAATTGCAGGTAATAACCCGCCACCAAAGCCATGGGAACGTGTTGGGACCTCATCTGGCCCAGCCCCTTTCAAGCCCCCATCTGGAGGCAGCACTAGCGACGTTGTTGAGGCCTCTGGGACAGCAAAACCTGGGGAAGTTGTTTCTGCTGCACAGAGCAATGCTGCTTTCAACGTGAACAATACAGTTGCAGGGCCTGTGCCCCCGCGTCCCTGGCAGCAGCAAGGATACGGAAACACTTATGGGGGTAATCAATAATTTGTGCAGCACTCCAGCAATTACATGCTCTTTGTGGCTTGAAATGATAAATTTTCAATCAAAATGCAGGTTATGGTGCCAGTGCCTATAATTCATATGGTGGATTTGGTGGGGCTTATAATAACGGTGGGCTATACGGAAATAATAACATGTATTCAGGGTATGGTGGGTCAATGTATAATAACGGGCTGGGAAATCCATACGGTGGTATGGGCATGAGTCCGTACAATCAGGGTCCTAATTCATTTGGCCCTTCAGCACCACCCCCAGGTTTCTGGGTGTCCTTCCTACGAGTGGTAATGCCATTTCTACTAACTGAAAATTTAATTAGATATTGATTTGTTAATTTAGCCTCCAAAAAGTTGAGCATAATTCAGCTTTCTACAATTATGCCCTTCATATGGTGATTGCTGTGTTTAAACTTTTGTGGATCTAAGTTTGCTTGTTTAGTTTTTATCCAAAAAAAGTTTGCCTGTTTAGCCTGTTTGTGCTGCCATGCTATGATTATCCTGACGAAGTTCATGCCTTCCTTATGTATAAAAAATAACTACCGGACAGGTTCCGGGTTTAGCCAGAAATCAATGATGTAAATCTATAGGCATAGCTATTGTCCAACGCACAGTTTGTTCCTTGCATCTTATGCATTCAGAAAATTAATTAATCTTTTTATGCTTCAAATGGGGACAACAACATTCTGTTTACTCTGTTTCTCACTGATTGCAGATGCATGGGATTGTGAATTTCTCTGGACGAGTTGCTTTCCTTATCAACCAGAACACTCAGGCATTCCACATGTTCATCACAGCTCTTTTGCAGGTATCGTTTGACCAGTGCCTTTCCCATTTGAATTCTATTGAAGCATGCTTCTTAAGTTCTTCTGGATTCTGATCCTGTGATATTATTGCCACAGCTATGTGATAAGTCTGGAATGCTCTATGGTGAGCTTGCGAGATTCACATTCCGTTTGCTGGGGATCAAAACCAAACCAAAGAAGGGCGGAATTCAGGGCGCAGAAGCTCCATCATCGTCTGAGGGGCCAGGCCAGAAGTTCGTTGAGGCACCAAAAGCTAACAAGAACTCATGGGAGAACGTATGGAGCGGTGACGGTAGGGGACTATAGGTGTGCAATTACAGTGACAGGTTTTTCTTAGATGACGATGATGAGTTTGCTTATGGCTACGGGGAGAAAGGAAATCTGCTGACTTGTGCTCGGATGCTATTGGCATTTGAACCAGAGCAAGGAAACCAAGTAATCCCTAATGCCCGCGATTTCTATTCTTCCCTAGTATTTGTGACATTTGTGTAGTGCTGTTGCGAAGAGTTTGCGTCTGCGAGAAATGTGAGCTTGTAAAGTATGGCTTTCCTGATATAATAGAGTAAATAAATATTGCCCCAATACCTTGTCTGGAGAAGTGGTCCACAATATTACTGTTTTCCATATTATCCTTTTTAATGATAAAAAAATATCTTTTTATTTTAGTGCAGGGGTATGCTGGCGCTTCTCATGATAACGGCATGGAATTATTATCTGTTCTCACGGTTGATCTCGCCAACAGGCAAATGATCATGATTAAGCAGCAATATCCCTTCCCTTTGGAGCAGTTGCTGGGACCGATAAAATTCTTCAGCTCTTGGAGAGGGTAGTGCTGCTACTCGTAAATGTTATCTGTGTGGTGCCTGAAACTGGTCTGAAGTTGAAATGCGCCGTGAGCTCTGAAGCTGAAGCGCGTTGTTTCTTATCCTTCGTGGGTACCACAAGGGTGCCTGACTGCCGTTTATGCCGAGCATGCTTTGTACCATAGCTCTGGCCTTTTGTTGTCCTCTGTATATTGGTTGATATGGGAGGCTGCTGTAAAGGCTAACGTCTTTATGGCCATGTTAGTAATATCCTGTGTCTCTGACCCATATTTGTGTGGCATCCTCTTGCCTGCAGGTTGCCTGGTTGCATCAGTGTCTCTGACCAATATGGTGCGGCCAAACCAAACATGCCAGAACACAATCTCAATGAGATAAATGATAATAGCACTATGAATTCTTCGCAAACACAATTACCCTGCTTGGATTGCGTGAGTGTATTTTTATGGCCGCCGAAGGGCAAGGATCACCCGGGGTCACCGAAAATAACTCGGTCGCCACGGCATCTCTTACAATTTTCTGCAACAAAGCCCGGGAGGAGATAATCCGATGCGACTGAACACCAAAAGAAAATGAAAAAAAGAAGAGAGAAATGGGTATGTTTTATTGTGCTTCTCCGTTGGCCTGGGTGACCATGATGATGTCAAGTGGATGAGGAAGCAGTGTAGGAGGAGCCACCCTTCATCCCAACCTCCAATAGCTCATCCGTAACCTCCACCCCTGCCTTTCTCCCTCAACTATCTCCACGTCTCCCTGCATTCTTTGTCTCTATGCGCAGCTGAAGCCTCCTCCTATCTGTTACCTCCTCCTATCTGTTATCTCCTGGCTACTATATATCACTTGCACTCCCCACCACTCCCTCCCGTTCGTCTTCCCTTCTCGCCTGGCGCCTGCGTCCTCCTCTAAGGTAAAACAGGCCAGCCATTCATCCATGTTCTTCATTCAATTGCTTCATCATGTGCCCCGGTTTCTTCCCGATCGAGCTCCGTCCATCTTCTTCTCGATCGAGGATTGTTTTTGCAGCTGCCTTTGTTTCCAATTGCTTTGTTGTTTGTTTCTTCGTTCTCAACTTTGCGCTTGCCGATGTTCCAAATTTCCATTGCTAGCTTCACCATGTTCCTTTATCATTTCTGCCAACATGAATCGCGCGTCTGTCTGTTTCGCTGTTTTCTCCTACTAGGAAATTGTTCGTCGGTTTTGCTTTCTGCTTAAAGAGCAGTATTCATATCTTTTATGCAGAAACAAAATGGGCATCTGCATGCACTCTGCAAGAAAGGTGTCCCTTTTTGTTTCTCTAGCCATGGAACGTGCCATCATACCAGTGTTTTTTCTGGAGTAGCTCGATCAGCTTGTTGCTTTAAAGGAAAGGGCGTCCACACTGGCATCTTCCAAAGTTTTTTGCATGTAAACGACGGCCGTTTTGGGAGAAGATGTAGCTCTACTGTCTAACACGCTCGTCCTGTTGTGTTCTTGGTTGCAGAGTGGTGAGGGGCTCGGCGCTGCTAGCGAGGCAAACATGGCGGAGACGGTCACCAATGTATCGGAGTACCAGGCCATCGCAAAGCGGAAGCTTCCCAAGATGGCCTACGACTACTACGCGTCCGGGGCGGAGGACGAGTGGACCCTCAAGGAGAACAGGGAGGCATTCTCCAGGATCCTGTAAGCAATTTAAATTTATTCTGTCCATTTTAATCTAGTTTAACGACTGTATGACATAGTACTAGGTAGACATGCATGTGTGGGTCGAGCGAGCTCTGGGACTTTTGAGTTCCAAACCAGATTATCGTAAACGTTTAGCACACTGATGATGTAAATAGTGGTCATCAGATTTAACCTGATCATAAGTATTATACTGGCCTTGCAATTATAAATTGCTCTCGGGAGGTGATGCTTTTCTTGAGCTTTTGAATCCACAAGTGCCGGTCGAGGACTAGAAAACAACCCGACCTTGTGGGTCTATAACAGTTATAATGGTACTGTTGAAACTAGTTGGAACATGAATAATCCTTTTTTATCGGACACTCATGAGCAACTATACAAATTTATTAAACTGTACAAACCATTCCATACTTTCACAAATTATTGTAAATAGTTCAAAAATATGGAGAGTGAAGCCCACAACAAAGTGTGGTTGACACTTCAACCCAGTGTTGTGTTTGAGTCCAGTTTATTATCTTTTTTTGTGGGGGAGTCCATTTTATTATCCCAGTCTGTATATTATGCGAGCTACAATTATAGTGTTTGTACTATTCTCGAAGCGGGGATCCTTTTTCTATTAACTGAAGTAGAAGCATCATTTCCTTTTCCAATGAAACTGGAATTTGAAACAATATTTTCATCAATTAAAAGCCTTTTCTTTTGCGATGAAAAATGCAAACAACATTAAAGGTTGAGTTGTCCTCTTATGCGCGCAAGAATACCTTTTTGGCATAGGTACTATATAATACAACTTTGCAATTGCATAGTTATGCTTAGTCCGTTCACAGCCTAGCAAAAGTTATAGTTAATATGTATATATATATATATATATATATATATATATATATATATATATATCATAATTCGGATGGAGATTTTCAACAAAAGTCGCCAAAATCGTGCGAACACGTTCACACAAACTTTTGTAGTCATTGAATCTACATCCAACCAGTGGCGGAGCTAGCAGAAAATGGCTGGGGTCAGAGCAGGAAATATGATTCATTGAGGGGGGAGGGGGGGGGGGTAATTACTATTTTCTTCTTCAATCTTAACCCCTGAAAAAAAACTTCAATGCTTTATCTTATCTTGCCCCCCTTCCCCGAAGTGCACATAGCTCCGCCATTGCATCCAACCATTATGGTTACGTCTAGCATCTAATACATACAACACCTCCATCCTAACCCCAACTTGTCTCCCTCCCATCCAAACGTCGTCGCACATTGGGCACACCCTCTTCTACCTCTAGTGTTGCCCTTTTCTTCCTGTCTAACCATCTTTGTGTTGCCACTCTTCCTCCTCTTCTATGATGGTCCTTGATGGTACCTTCAAATGATGGTTGGTGACCTCTCTGGTGAATACCTATATAAGAAATAGGAGAAGGAAGGAAGAAATAGGTCGGTGACTATTCTTCAAAAAAAAATTACTTTGTCTGTGGTCTGGGAAGACATCGTTGGCATCTTAAAAAATAATAATTTGTCTGTGGTCTGGGAAGACATCGTTGGCATCACGAGTCGCTTCGTCAAGTCAGAAAGGAGGTGGGATGACCATGCTTTAGCAAAACCGGTGAAAATTAAAAATAGTATTTTTTTATAAGTAAATAATCATTGCAAATCTAAACCTCAAAACTATCCAAATATCCGTTTGCGGTCGGTCACGACGTCCACCCCCAAATCCTCCAGTGTCTCATGCAACGTACTAGAACCCCGCACGTGACTCTGCCTAGCTCGCTCCACATCACGAATGATTCAGGTTGACTCAACTACTACCACAAACTGTCATCACACCTTCACCATGGGTCTTCCACAACTCCAACGTCCACTCTTGCCTATTCATGCATGTCGGTGGCTTCACTACCTTCTCCTTTCAGTAGTCCAACGACAACAACCATGCTTGGATGCTCTCCTCTTGGATCCTCTTTAACAACGAATGATTGTTTTCTTGTGTGACATGACATGACGGGTTAACATCATCAATTCATTAGATATAAAACATATTTTTGTGGCATTACTTAGAGAGAATAACAAAATTATGATAATATACACTGTTGTGAGTGTCGTGCAAAATATTTTACGTGCTTCGGAGCGGGTTAAAAATAATACCATTATCTGTCTATTTATATTAAACTTTTCTACTCTAACATAACTCGAAAAGCTATTAGCATATGTTATTTTTTAATACATTCTTTGATAAATTATATATACACTAACATTTTTTGGGTATGACTAGCATCATGAACAATTAAAAAATAATCAATTATATTGACCTACAAATGCAATTCCCGCATTCACCATTAGATATACATTTCTTGTCCTACACTAAAACTATATTTTGATAACAGATTGTTTGTATTGTTTAGTTCATAGTGTTTAAAATATATTTTAAGTGTATTAAGAATATTTTGTTAGAATGTGTTTCGTCATTAAGCGAAAAGCAAACCAAAAATTTCACATTATTCCACCGGTTTACCCGTTTACATTTATATATCATAATGTATTTATATATGCGTCTTTAAATATCTATCGAAGTTGGTAGAGTGTCTTCTGATTATACGGATTTAGCAAATAACTTGAGAAGTCTGAAGTTCAAGACAATGAAATTTAGGTGCAACTAAACTTCAATGTGTGTGTGTATATATATATCATCACCCAGGGTCTAGAATAAGTTATTCTTCATCCGAGGTAATATTACGATCATTTCATAAATAAATTACATTTCAAATGCAAATAATTACATTTATATTGATTCACTACGTAAAGTTTAACATAAAAAAATTAAAAATATAAGTCATAAGACTAGAAAAATCATATTTTATGTATATTTTACATTATGTTTTTATGTTTGCAAATTTACATGACATAAATATTTTTTACTCATTACAGTAGTTGGTAAGATGCTTGGTGTTTCTTTTTATCAAGGTTCCTCAATCTAACAAAACTAATTCATGTGTGGCTAGGTTTCGCCCTCGCATACTGATCGATGTGTCGACCATCGACATGACCACATCTGTCCTGGGAATGAAGATATCCATGCCCATTATGATTTCCCCTACAGCCTTTCAGAAGATGGCGCACCCCGAAGGTACTTGGTTACTCAACTCCAACACTCTGTCCTCGTGTTTACTTCGAGATTAGATGGTTTCCTTAGATTGGAATTATGCATCTGGCCCAAATAATATACCACATTCAACAAGCAACATCAGCTTCATACACTAATACTGCATGCAGTGAACCATACTGATACACTGAGACAGAGTTAACTAGATAGTGAATAATCATCAAATCAGAGTTGACTCTGCAACACACGATGTCTTATGTTTCTCTCGAATTAACTGAGACCTCGTGTGTATTGATTAATTCAGGAGAGTACGCAACAGCACGGGCAGCGTCAGCAGCAGGAACTGTGATGGTATGCTCCTGTCAGTCCAACATACATATGTCTATGTGCGTGCGTGTGTGTGTAAGATCCTGAACTGAAAAACACTTGGCTCTCTGCTTGTGTACCAGACGCTGTCGTCGTGGGCTACCTCGAGCGTGGAGGAGGTGGCCTCGACTGGGCCGGGGATCCGCTTCTTCCAGCTCTACGTAAGCACCACATCCATCTCTGTTCGTGTCACACATATCGATGATGCATCATGGTATCTGGAGCTAATTGTCATGTGTGTTGCCGCCGATGCGGCATGGACGACAATGGGTGTTTGATCTGCAGGTGTACAAGGACAGGAAGGTGGTGGAGCAGCTGGTGAGGAGGGCGGAGAAGGCCGGGTTCAAGGCCATCGCGCTCACCGTCGACACCCCGCGCCTCGGCCGCCGCGAAGCCGACATCAAGAACAGGTTCGTGCTGCCGCCGGGCCTCACGCTCAAGAACTTCGAGGGCCTCAACCTCGGCACCATGGACCAGGTTAGTTCACTCGCGCTCCTCCGTTCGTTCGTTCCGGCGTTGCACGTTTTTCTTACCATCTCGATCGGGTGCAGGCTAATGACTCCGGGCTGGCGTCGTACGTCGCCGGCCAAATCGACCGCACCCTGAGCTGGAAGGACGTCAAGTGGCTGCAGAGCATCACCACCATGCCCATCCTCGTCAAGGGAGTCATCACCGCGGAAGACGGTAACCCATCTCGCCATCTTCTTCTTCTTAGCTTTGATTTGAGAGCCAGAGATGCAAAAGATAGGCTGACATCGTCGGTTTCCGTGGACACCCGCGTGCGGCGCAGCTCGGCTGGCCGTCCACTCCGGCGCGGCCGGCATCATCGTGTCCAACCACGGCGCCCGCCAGCTGGACTACGTGCCGGCCACCATCAGCGCCCTCGAGGAGGTGGTCACGGCCGCCCAGGGACGCATCCCGGTGTACCTCGACGGAGGCGTCCGCCGCGGCACCGACGTCTTCAAGGCGCTCGCCCTCGGCGCCTCCGGCGTCTTCGTAAGCCATCCATCCTTCACCAGCCATTGTACATAGACGTGTGTATGTGTTAGCAGTTAGCACTGAATTCTAACCTTGTAAATTCTTGTTTGCAGATCGGGCGGCCGGTGGTGTTCGCGCTGGCGGCGGAAGGCGAGGCCGGCGTGCGGAACGTGCTGCGCATGATGCGGGAGGAGTTCGAGCTCACCATGGCGCTCGGCGGGTGCACCAAGCTCAGCGACATCACCCGCAACCACATCTTCACCGAGGGCGACCGCCTCGGACGCCCCCTGCCGAGGATGTAATCAAGAGCCCACGACATACGAACGCGCTCATCGCCGATCATCGCCGTCTCGACGCACGGCCGGGCATGCATGCTAGCCAGTATCCACCGCAATGCACGCAATAATTACAGCGAACTCTATATCTACGACACCGTCAGCGCCAAGATGCTAGCCTTGTGTGTCCGGCCGGGGACGGTGAGCCGTAGTAGATAAATTTTGCGTACTTGTCGACCGGCACGTCTCGCCATTTCACCGTATTTCACACCGACTACACCATATTGTATTTCCATATCCTATTGGGTCCGCACGTATACACACATCGATTCTGTATTTATCATACATCGTCGTCGAGTAAAGCCTATTTGCATACTGGTGTGGTCTGGAAAGGGCACCTTGAGGCAAAGTGTACAACGTGGACGTCTTAAAGAGAAATCCCAATCTGACCGTCTTGACCCATCAAAAACCTCTTTCTTTTTTCTCGCACGCTTCCCATCCGACGCCGTCCGACGTCAACTGCCCGCATTCATGTCATTATAGAGCGGTCGCTCCTCATTAAAAAGTGAACGCAACCTCTCACTAGTGCCGGCATTGAAGCGGCTCGCCCGCCGATGGCGCCGCCTACGACGCGTGTTCGATGTCTATGCTTGTTCAATGATAGAGATGCCGCCGATGACGCCGCCTACGACGCGTGTCCGATGTCTGTGCTTGTTCAATGATAGAGACGCGTGACTGAACGGAATGGAATAGATATCTACCACAACCGTTCAATGCCCCGTTCATCCGTATGCCGCCATTAAACAGGCTCATTGGCCGAGAAACCCACTCCGGCATCCTGCGCCAATCCCGCATTGACGCCTGGCCTCACCAGAATCCCCTATTTAAGGGCAGCCACACCTTGCTATCTTCCTAGCACAGCGCATCCGCTCCACATCCTTTCACATCCTCTTCCCTTGCACCATATCCACCATGTCTACAGGTGGTGAAGCTCTGTGGGACAGCCTTTCCTTGGATATGAAGCACGAGGTGGTCGCCCTTGCCGCCGGCTGGCAGAGCCGCCGTGCTAGGCGGATCAAGGCCGGCTTGCCGGCCAGCTCGCCTAAGGTCTCCAACAACGACGAGGACGGCACAATGATGGAGACCGGCTCCAATGACATCGCCCCGACTCCCGCGCCTCCTGTGCACTCCGGTTACACCATGGCGCAAGTGCAGGCGCACTACAATGTCGTTATGGCAGAGCGGCAGCCTACGTTTGCGCGCACGTCGGCGTTAGAGTAGGCGCTACAACAACATCGGCTCGTTTTGGTTCAGATGGACGGCGAGCGCGCGAGCCAAGAGGCCATGGCGACCATGGCCGTGACGAATTCGAACTTCGTCACGGAGGAGCTCGCCATCTACTATGCCATTCGTTGTTAAACCGCCGCTCGCCAGGAAGCGGTCGCCGCGAAGGCGCAGCTGCAGGCGATCGCGGGGGAGAACAACGTCAGCTGTGTTTCCTACACGTCGCTGACGAACCATCAACCAACCTGGTGGGACGAAGACAGTGCCGTCGCCACCATTTTCATCATCGACCTCACGCCACCGACAACGGACAGGTTGTGATCTCCTCCGAGGATGAGTAGGCCACAGGAGGCGGCGGAGCCTTGTGTCCCATGTGGGTTAGTCCGTCTCCCGTGTTTTATTCTTTCTCGCTGGAGGCCGCACCTTCACTTCGTCGGTCTATCGCCGGTGCTCATGGACACAGTGGATGGGAGGACGACACGGGTTTGGAAACCAGGCGCGCCGCCGTAGGATATGTTTTAGGGCGGTTTTTTTTCTTCTAAATGTTTGAACTGTAATAAAATTCATCGTATTTATATGAAATCCGTCGTGTTCGTATTAAATCCGCCGTATTTATATGAAATCCGACCGGCTTTGCACAATTTTCATCTGATTGATTTAAATTGTTGGACAAATATATACAACTACGGTTGGGTATCGCCCTCCTACATCCGTGTTCGCGGAATGATTCTCTACCCGCAGACGATGCATCCCGTCTATGGGAGAGATGAACCCTTGGACATAAGTTGGTCCTTGGATTCGGGGCGTTGCCACAACCTCGCAGCTTTGTCTCTTTCTCAATCTCTCACTCCTCACTTGCAGCGACGCTCAGGATTTTCCACG
Source organism: Hordeum marinum (assembly GCA_022496015.1). NCBI lineage: Eukaryota > Viridiplantae > Streptophyta > Magnoliopsida > Poales > Poaceae > Hordeum > Hordeum marinum. Next base: position 449,663,658 of record CM039676.1, read on the forward strand.
AGCTGCCACCGCCGCAAGTGCCACTCCGTGTCCAAGCCAGTCATCCATGCACACAATTGAGAGGTCGTTGAGCCATCGGGCTGCTGCAAGGCGACCGCCTATTTTGCTATGTCCCTCGTTGCTGTAAACAGGCTGCTTAGCTGCTCAGGGTGCTGCGTGCCGCTCGCGCAGGCGCCTGACGCGGACGATGAACTTGTGACTTGCTTCCGCAGAGGTTTTACAAAAAGTGGTGGTGAAACAATATGCTTCTCCATCCCCTCCATGGTCGGATTCTTTTTTGCAGCAAGAGCTCTGTTGCAATTGCAACAAGGCCTTTGTTGAAATGGTGAGAAACATCATCACGAGCTAGAAATGTTTTTTCTAGAGTAAGAGATGCCTGATGCCGACGATGAACTTGTGACTATCTTCTGCAGAGGTTTTACAAATAGTGGTGGTGAAATAATATGCTTCTCCATCCCTTTCATGGTCGGATTCTTTTTTGCAGCAAGGGCTCTGTTGCAATTGCAACAAGGCCTTTGTTGAAATGGTGAGAAACACCATCACGAGCTAGAAATGTTTTTTCTAGGGTAAGAGATGTTTCTGCAAGAAAGACTTTGTTGTGAAGGATGTTTCGTTTGCAACAGTGATCTTGTTGCAGTAGCAGAAGCAAAAACTGAGAAGAGACTGTGTGGTTTAGAAGATGAGGAATAAGGCTCCTATTGCAGAGACTACGTGCAACAAATTGGTTGTTGCAAATTGCTAAGTTCAGCTGGGTTCACATCGGGAGATTGGACGGTCATTCTTGCTTCATCCAACCATCGGCGAGGGGGTCGGCCGACGCATAGTGCTTCTCTTAAGAAAATCATGTATCTATCAATGAGTAAAAAAAATACTAGTACTAAACAGCCATCATAATTTTTGCGGGATTTTTAACTTAGATTTTTGCAGGATTGCCTTGTGAGCGGGCAAACCTATTTGCTAACGGGTGCCTCCAGCGCACACCCCCCTGCCGCGATTTGTGCTGGCCCATTTCATGTTTTTGAGTCCTGTTTAAAACTTTAAAAAAGGTGCAGGGAATGCGATTTTTAGGGATTGAACCCAAGATCAATACATTAGTATTTCACTATACTAACCACTAGGCCACCTTCGATTTCCTACTTATTCTTTCGTATGTCTATGTATATGAAATGCCCCCCTACGTTTCCTTGTGTACTTTCTTTTCTTTTTTCATTTATATTTTTTATTTCCCTAAATTCATGAACATTTTTCAAATCAATGAAAATTTTCAATTTTGATGAACTTTTCAATTTTCATGAACTTTTTTCAAATTCGACTAACTTCTTCGAAATCAATGAACTTTTCATAGTGAACTTTCTTTAAAAAAAAGATGAACCTTTTTTTCAAACCTAAAGAACCTTTTCAATTTCATGAACTTTTTTCAAATCTAATGAACGTTTTTCAAATTTGATGAAATTTTTCCAATTTGATGAACCTTTTTTTCAATTCCGAAGAGCTTTTTTCAATTCGATGAACCTTTTCAAATCCGATGAACATTTTTCTAATCTTATGAACTTTTTTCAATTTGATGAGCCTTTTTTTCAAACCCGAAGAAAGTTTTTCAATTTGATGAACTTTTTTCAAATCCGATGCATGTTTTTCAAATCTGATGAACTTTTTAAAATTCATTATTTTAGAATAGATGGAATTTTTCCTAAATCTATGAACTATTTTTAAAGTTGATGAACCTATTTATTTCAAATTTGATGAACTCTTTTAAAAAACAACGAACCTTTTTTTAGCGTCGATGAACTTTTTTCATTTCCACGAACCTTTTCCAATTTCTATGAACCTTCTTTTCAAATTTGTGGCTGTTTTTATTAGTTTTTAGAATTACTTTCTTAATTATACTTTCGTTTGAAAATAATATTGAGTATATATTTTAACTAATGGAAGGGTCAAATAGTAGTGTGTCCTACTTGTAGTCAATGAAAATTATCTTGATCTCGTTGTTAGGAGCTACAACAATCAGTGCTCTTGTGGGGAGTTCGAATCCCGTTATTTCTGTTAAGATTAATTACAATTATGTAATTAAGGGAAAATCCCCCTTGTCCGTAATGACAGAGTGGTTGCTCCCGCAACCGATGTCCCATCCCCTTGGGCTGGAACTGACGCATCCTCTTGGATCGTCGTGTCTCCTTCCTGTGTATAAGTTGCAGATTCCTGCACATCAATGAACGTGGATTTGTTACTTCTCGAGCATGCGTTGGTTTCCCGTGAAGAGGAACGATTTGATGCAGCAAAGTAGATAAGTATTTCCCTCAGTTTTTGAGAACCAAGGTATCAATCCAGTAGGAGACACAAGCAAGCCACCAATAGATATACCTGCACAAGGAATCAAACTTTTGCACCCAACGCTATAAAGGGGTTGTCAATCCCTTCACGGTTATTTGCAAGGATGAGATCTAGTAGAGATAAATATAATAGGATGCTTGAACGGAAAGTAAAACTAAAAGTAAAAACAATGCATCATGTATTTTTGGTGTTTTTGGTTTTAGATCTGAAAATATAATATGGAAAATAGACGCGGGGCCATAGGTTTCATTAGATAGCTTCTCTCATGATGGCACATATCACGGTGGGTGAACAAATTACTGTCGATCAATTGATAGAAAAGCGAATAATTATGAAGATATTCAAGGCAATGATTATGCATATAGGCATCACATCCGTGACAAGTAGACCGAAACGATTCTGCATCTACTACTATTACTCCACACATCGACTGACTCATGCCTGCATCTAGAGTATTAAGTTCATGAAGAACAGAGTAACGCATTAAGCAAGATGACATGATGTAAATGTTGGAAATATGCCCTAGAGGCAATAATAAATTGGTTATTATCATATTTCCTTGTTCATGATAATCGTTTATTATCCATGTTATAATTGTGTTGATCGGAAACTCAGATACATATGTGGATACATAGACAACACCATGTCCCTAGTATGCCTCTAATAGACTAGCTCGTTGATGAAAGATGGTTGTGGTTTCTTAGCCATGGACATGAGATGTCATTTGGTAACGGGATCACATCATTAGGAGAATGATGTGATGGACAAGACCCAAACTACAAACGCAGCATATGATCGTGTCAGTTTATTGCTACTATTTTCTGCATGTCAAGTATCTGTTCCTATGACCATGAGATTATGCAACTCACTGACACCGGAGGAGTGTCTTGTGTGTATCAAATGTCGCAACGTAACTGGGTGACTATAAAGGTACTCTACATGTATCTTCGAGGGTGTCTGTTGGGTTGGCATGGATCAAGACTGGGATTTGTTACTCCGTGTGACGGAGAGGTATCTCAGGGCCCACTCGGTAATACAACATCACAACAAGCCTTGCAAGCAATGTGACTAAGTGTTAGTCACGGGATCTTGTATTACGGAACGAGTAAAGAGACTTGCCGGTAACGAGGTTGAACTAGGTATGGAGATACCGACGATCGAATCTCGGGCAAGTAACATATCGAAGAACAAAGGGAACATCATACGTGATTAACTGAATCCTTGACATAGAGGTTCCACCGATAAAGATATTTGTAGAAGATGTAGGAACCAATATGGACATCCAGGTCCTGCTATTGGTTATTGACCGTAGAGGTGTCTCGGTCATGTCTACATAGTTTTGAACCCGTAGGGTCTGCACACTTAAGGTTTGGTGACGTTTCGGTAGTATAGAGTTATGTATGGTGGTGACCGAAGGTTGTTTAGAGTCCCGGATGAGATCCCGGAAGTCACGAGGAGCTCCGGAATGGTCCGCAGTAGGAAGTCCCATTTTGGTCGCCGGAAAAGTTTTTGGGCTCATCGGTAGTGTACCGGGAGTGCCGGTAGTGTACCGGAAGACCATTGGGAGGGGTATTTCGACCCAAGAGGCTACATGTGTTGTGGGAGGATAAATACCAGCCCTAAGTGGGATGGAGGAAGTCCCACAAAAGGTCCCATGCGGCTGGGAAGAAAAAGCCCAAAAGAAAAAAGGTGGAAAAAGGCAAAAGGGCTAAATTAGGAAGGAGTCCTAATCCTACTAGGAGTGGAGGAGGAGGACTCCTCCCTCCTGGTTCGGCCGACCCAAGGGCTGGCTCCTTGGGATCCAAGCCTCCTCCTCCTCTCCTCCTATATATACTAGAGGGTTTTAGGGTTTTGGCACAAGTTTTTCAGCCACGTGCTACCCGTTCCTCTAGTGCACAGTTTCTCCTCTAGATCGGTTTTCTGTAGTGCTTAGGCGAAGCCCTGCCGAAATTGCCCCACCACCATCGTCGCAGCGCTGTCACGCTGCTGGAGAACTTGTCTACCTCTCCGCTCCCTCTTGCTGGATCAAGAAGGCGGAGATCGTCATCGAGCTGTACGTGTGCTGAACGCGGAGGTGTCGTCCGTTCGGCGCTAGATCGGAAGGACCGTGATCAAGATCGCAAGACGGATCGTGATGAGATCGCGGGACGGATCGTGATGAGTTCGTGGGACGGATCATGATTAGATCGCGGGACGGATCGTGATGAGATCGAGGGATGCTAGGCAATTTGGATCGCAAAGACGTTCGACTACACCAACCGCGTTTCTTAACGCTTCCCGCTTAGCGATCTACAAGGGTATGTAGATCCACTCTCCCTCTCGTAGATGCTCATCACCATGGATAGATCTTGCGTGTGCGTAGGAATTTTTTTTGTTTCCCATGCACCATTCCCCAACAGTGGCATCATGAGCTAGGTCTATGTGTAGATCAGATCTCGAGTAGAACACAAAGAGTTGTGGGTGTTGATGCTTAGATTGCTTCCTCCCTTTGTCATGTTTTGGTTCAACGGTATTGTGGGATGAAGCAGCCCGGACAAACATTACTCGTACGCTTACGAGAGACCGGTTCCCTCAACTGCAACTTGTTGCAAAAGATGGCTAGCGGGTGGCAGTTTCTCCTACTTTAGTTGGATCGGATTCGACAAAGGCGGTCCTTGAGAAGGTTGAAAAGCAACTTATGTATCACCGTTATGGTTTTTGCATAGGTGAGAATTGTTCTTGCTAGATACCCGTAGCAGCCACGTAAAACATGCAACAACAATTAGAGGATGTCTAACTTGTTTTTGCAGGGTATGTTGTGATGTGATATGGCCAATTACATGATGTGATATATGTGATGTATGATGTGATCATGTGTTGTATAGAATATCACGACTTGCATGTCGATGAGTACAACAACCGGCAGGAACCATAGGGTTGTCTTTAATTATTGTATGACCTACGTGTCAATCATTAAGTGCTATGTAATGCTTTACTTTATCGCTAAACGGTAGCAATAGTAGTACAAGCATGATGGGTGCGACAACCCCGATGGAAACACATTGATAGAGATCAAGATGATGGAGATCATGGTGTCGTGCCGGTGACGATGGAGATCATGCCGGTGCTTTCAAGATGGAGATCAAAAGCACAAGTTCATGGCCATATCATGTCACTTATGATTTGCATGTGATGTTAATCCTTTTATGCCCCTTGTTTTGTTTAGGACGACGGTAGCATTATAAGGTGATCCCTCACTTAAAATTCAAGATGAATTGTGTTCTCCCCAAGTGTGCACCGTTGCGAAAGTTCGTCGTGTCGAGACACCACGTGATGATCGGGTGTGATAGACTCTACGTTCACATACAACGGGTGCAAGCCAGTGTTGCACATGCAGAACACTCGGGTTAAACTTGACGAGCTTAGCATGTATAGACATGGCCTCAAAACACAAGAGACCGAAAGGTCGAACATGAGTCATATAGTAGATATGATCAACATGATGATGTTCACCATTGAAATCACCTCAACTCACGTGATGATCGGACTTGAGTTGGTGAATTTGGATCATGTATCACTCGAATGACCGGACGGATGTCAATTTGAGTGGGAGTTCTTAAGTAATATGATTAATTGAACTCGTTATCATGAACATAGTCAGTAGTGTCTTTGCAAAATTATGTTGTAGATAACTAGCTCACGTTGTAGCTCCCTTGAATTTTTATATGTTCCCAGAGAAATAGAGTTGAAAGATGATGGTAGCAATATTGTGGACTGGGTCCGTGATTGAGGATTGTCCTCATTGCTGCACAGAAGGCTTATATCCTTAATGCACCGCTCGGTGCGTCGCCCCCTCTAGCGTCGTCTGTAGATATTGTGAACATCTGACAGGCCCGTTCCGATGAATACTTGATAAGTTTAGTGCGTCATGCATTAGGGCTTAGAATTGAGGCTTCGAAACATTTTGAACGTCAGGGAACATATGAGATGTTCTAAGAGCTGAAATTAGGATCTCAGGCTCATGCCCGTGTTGCGAGATATGAGATCTCCAACAAGATTCTTTGTCTGCAAGATGAAGGAGAATAGCTCAATCGTTGGGCATGTGCTCAGATTGTCTGGGTGCTACAATCTCTTGAATCGAGTGGGAGTCAATCTTCCAGATAAGATAGTGATTGATATAGTTCTCCAAGTCACTGTCACTAAGCTACTAGAACTTGGTGATGAACTATAAAATGCCAGGGATAGAAATAATGATCCCTGAGCTATTCACGATGTTTGACACCGCGAAGGTAGAAATCAAGAAGGAGCGTCAAGTGTTGATGGTTAGTAAAAACCACTAGTTTCGAGAAGGGCAAGGGAAAGGAGGGAAACTTCATGGATGGCAAGTCAGTTGCTGCTCCAGTGAAGCAACCCAAAGTTGAACCCAAACCCGAGACTAAGTGCTTCAATCATGAGGAGAGCGGTCACTGAAGCGGAATAACTCTAGATACTTGGTAGATAAGAAGGCTGGCAATATCAACAAAAGTATATTTGATATACGTGTTATTGATGTGTACCTTGCTAGTAATCCTAGTAGAACCTGGGTATTGGATACCGGTTCGGTTGCTAAATGTTAGTAACTCGAAATAAGAACGGAGAACTAGGTAAGGGTGAGGTGATGATGTGTGTTGAAAATGTTTCCAAGGTTGATGTGATCAACATCGCAAGCTCTCTCTACCTTCGAGATTAGTGACGAACCTAAATAAATGTTATTTGGTGTTTTGTGTTGAGCATGAACGTGATTAGATCGTGTTTATTGCAACACGGTTATTCATTTAAGCTAGAGAATAATGGTTATTCTGTATACATGAATAATACCTTCAATGGTCATGCACCCAGTGAGAATGGTTTGTTGAATCTTGATCGTAGTAATACACATGTGCATAACATTGATGCCAAAAGATACAAAGTTAATAATGATAGTACCACATACTTGTGGCACTGCCGCTAAATGTCATATTGGTATAAAGCGAATGAGAAACTCCATGCTGATGGATCTTTGGACTCATTCGATTTCGAATCGGTTGAGACATGCGAACCATGCCTCTTGGGCAAGATGACTAAGGACCCCGTTTTCCGGATTGATGGAGCGGGCAAGTGGTTTACTGGAAATGATACATGTTGATGTATGCAATCCAATGAGTCTTATAGCGTGTAGTGGATATCGTTATTTTCTTACCTTCACTAATGATTTGAGTAGATATAGTGTATATTTACTTAATGAAACACAAGTCTGAATCATTTGAAAGGTTCAAGCAAATTTAGAGTGAAGTTTTAAGATCATCATGACAAGAAGATACAAATGTCTACGATATGATCGTGGAGGTGAATATTCGAGTTATGAGTTTGGCATACAACTTTAGACAATGTGAAAGTTGTTTCACAACTCATGCCACCTGGAACACCATAGTGTGATGGTGTGTTCGGACGTCATAGTCTTGCTCTATTGAATATGGTGCTTGCTATGATGTCTCTTATCGTTTTGCTACTATAATTTTGGGGTTATGCATTAGAGACAACTACGTTCACTTTAGATAGGGCACCATCTAAACCCGTTGAGATGACACCGTGTGAATTATGGTTTGATAGAAACCTAAGCTATCATTTCTTAATGTTTGGGGTTGGGATGCTTGTGTGGAAAATGTTTTCACCTAATGAGCTCGAACCCAAAGCGAACAAATGCATCTTCGTAGAATACCCTAAGAACAGTTGGGTGAACCTTCTATCTCAGATCCAAGCATAAAATGTTTGTTGCTAAAACTGGGTCAAATCTCGAGGAAAAGTTTCTCTCAAAAGAATTGAGTGGGAGGAAGATAGAACTTGATGAGGTTGTTGAACCTTTGTTTCAACCAGAGAGTAGCACAGCGTAGGACGATGTTTCTGTGAAGCCTACGTTAGTTGAAGAGGAAGTTAATGATGATGATCATGAAGCTTTGGATCAAGTTACTATCGAACCTCGTAGGTCGACAAGGACGCGTACTGCTCCTGAGTGGTACGACAAGTTTGTCTTGGAGGTCATGTTGTTGGACAACAATGAACCTACGAGCTATGGATAAGCGATGATGGGCCTGGATTCCGACAAATGGTTAGAGGCCATGAAATCCGAGAAAGGATGCATGTATGAAAACCAAGTATAGACATTAGTAGACTTGCTCGTTGGACGGCAGGTCGTCGAGTACAAATGGACTTTTGAGATGAAGACAGACGCTGATGGTAAATGTCACCATTTATAGAGATCGACTTGTTGCAAAGAAGTTTACGACAAGTTAAAGGAGTTGACTGCGATGAGACTTTTGTTGGAAATATGCCCCAGAGGCAATAATAAATTAGTTATTATCATATTTCCTTGTTCATGATAATCGTTTATTATCCATGCTATAATTGTATTGATCGGAGACTTAGATGCATGTGTGGATACATAGACAAAACCATGTCCCTAGTATGCCTCTAATAGACTAGCTCGTTGATCAAAGATGGTTAAGGTTTCCTAGCCATGGAAATGAGATGTCATTTGATAAACGGGATCACATCATTAGGAGAATGGTGTGATGGACAAGACCCAAACTACAAACGTAGCATATGATCGTGTCAGTTTATTGCTACTGTTTTCTGCTTGTCAAGTATATGTTCCTATGACCATGAGATCATGCAACTCACGGACATCGGAGGAGTGCCTTGTGTGTATCAAACGTCGCAACGTAACTGGGTGACTATAAAGGTGCTCTACAGGTATCTCCGAGGGTGTCTGTTGAGTTGGCATGGATCAAAACTGGGATTTGTTACTCCGTGTGACGGAGAGGTATCTCAGGGCCCACTCGGTAATACAACATCACAACAAGCCTTGCAAGCAATGTGACTAAGTGTTAGCCACGGGATCTTGTATTACGGAATGAGTAAAGAGACTTGCCGGTAACAAGGTTGAACTAGGTATGGAGATACCGACGATCGAATCTCGGGCAAGTAACATACCGAAGAACAAAGGGAACGTTATACGGGATTGACTGAATCCTTGACATAGAGGTTCGACCGATAAATATCTTCGTAGAATATGTAGGAACCAATATGGTCATCCAGGGCCCGCTATTTGTTATTGACCGTAGAGGCATCTCGGTCATGTCTACATAGTTCTCGAACCCGCAGGGTCTGCACACTTAAGGTTTGGTGACGTTTTGGTAGTATAGAGTTATGTATGGTGGTGACCGAAGGTTGTTCGTAGTGCCGGATGAGATCCCGGACGTCATGAGGAGCTTCGTAATGGTCTGGAGGTAAAGATTCATATATAGGAAGTCCTATTTTGGTCGCCGAAAAAGTTTCGGGCTCATCGGTAGTGTACCGGGAGTGCCGGTAGTGTACCGGGAGACCTCCGGGAGGGGTATTTCGACCCAAGAGGCTTCATGGGCTGTGGGAGAGTGAATATCAGCCCTTAGTGGGCTGGTGGAAACTCCCACACAAGGCCCATGTTGCTGGAGAAGAAAACCCAAAAGGAAAAAGGTGGAAAAAGGCAAAAAAGGCAAATTAGGGAAGGAGTCCTAATCCTACTAGGAGTGGAGGAGGTGGACTCCTCCCTAGTTGGTTCGGCCGACTCCTATAGGAGCCTTGGCCCTTGCGCCAGCCTCCTCTCCTATTTTCCTATATATACCGGTGGATTTTAGGGTTTTGCACTAGTTTTTTACGGCCACGTGCTACCCGTTCCACCGGTGCTCCTCTAGATCGGATTTCCGCAGTGCTTTGGCGAAGCCCTGCCAAAATTGATCCACCACCATCGCCGGAGCGCCGTCACGCTGCCAGTGAACTCTTCTTCCTCTCCACTTCCTCTTGCTGGATCAAGATGGTGGAGATCGTCATCAAGCTGCACGTGTGCTGAAGGCGGAGGTGTCGTACGTTCGGCGCTAGATCAGAAAAACCGTGATCAAGATCACGAGACGGTTCGTGATGAGTTCGCGGGACAGATCGTGATGAGTTCACGGGACGGATCGTGATGAGATCGCGAGACGAGTCATGATGAGTTCGCGGGACGGATCGTGATTGGATCGCGGGACGGATCGTGATGTGATCGCGGGACGCTCGGCGATTTGGATCGCGAAGTGTTCGACTACACCAACCGCGTTTCTTAACGCTTCCCGCTTAGCGATCTACAAGGGTATGTAGATCCATTCTCCCTCTCGTAGATGCTCATCACCATGGATAGATCTGCGTGTGCGTAGATTTTTTTTGTTTCCCATGCGACGTTCACCAACAGTGGTATCAGAGCTAGGTCTATGTGTAGATGAGATCTCGAGTAGAACACAAAAGGTTTGTGGGCGTTGATGCTCAGATTGCTTCCTCCCTTGGTCGTATTTTGGTTCAGCAGTATTGTGAGATGAAGCGGCCCGGACCAACATTACTCGTACGCTTACGAGAGACCGGTTCCCTCGACGCAACTTGTTGCCTAGATGGCTTGCGGGTGACAGTTTCTCTCACTTTAGTTGGATTGGATTCGACAAAGGCGGTCCTTGAGAAGGTTGAAAAGAAAATTATGTATCACCGTTGTGGTTTATGCGTAGGTGAGAATCGTTCTTGCTAGAAACCCGTAGCAGCCATGTAAAACATGCAACAACAATTAGAGGACGTCTAACTTGTTTTTGCAGGGTATGTTGTGATGTGATATGGCCAATTACATGATGTGATATATGTGATGTATGAGATGATCATGTGATGTATAGAATTTCACGACTTGCATGTCGATGAGTACGATAACCGGCAGGAGCCATAGGGTTGTCTTTGCTTATTGTATGACCTGCGTGTCAATCATTAAGCGCTATGTAATGCTTTACTTTATCGCTAAACGGTAGCAATAGTAGTAGAAGCATGCAGGGCGTGACAACCCCTATGGCGACACGTTGATGGAGATCAAGATGATGGAGATCATGGTGTCATGCCGGTGACAATGGAGATCATGCCAGTGCTTTCATGATGGAGATCAAAAGCACGAGTTCATGGCCATATCATGTCACTTATGATTTGCATGTGATGTTAATCCTATTATGCACCTTGTTTTGCTTAGGATGACGGTAGCATTATAAGGTGATCCCTCACTTAATTTCAAGATAAATTTTGTTCTCCCCGATTGTGCACCGTTGCGAAAGTTCTTCGTGTCGAGACACCACGTGATGATCGGGTATGATAGACTCTACGTTCACATACAACGGGTGCAAGCCAGTGTTGCACATGCAGAACACTTGGGTTGAACTTGATGAGCCTAGCATGTACAGACATGGCCTCAGAACACAAGAGACCGAAAGGTCGAACATGAGTCATATAGTAGATATGATCAACATGATGATGTTCACCATTGTAACCACCTCAACTCACGTGATCATCGGACTTGAGTTGGTGAATTTGGATCATGTATCACTCGAATAACCGGAGGGATGTCAATTTGAGTGGCAGTTCTTAAGTAATATGATTAATTGAACTCATTATCATGAACATAGTCAGTAGTGTCTTTGCAAAATTATGTTGTAGATTACTAGCTCACGCTGTAGCACCCTTGAATTTTTATATGTTCCTAGAGAAATAGAGTTGAAAGTTGATGGTAGCAATATTGCGGACTGGCTCTATGATCTGAGGATTGTCCTCATTGCTGCACAGAAGGCTTATGTCCTTAATGCACCGCTCGGTGCGCCAACCCCTCTAACGTCGTTTGTAGATGTTGTGAACATCTGACAGGCACGTTCTGATGACTACTTGACAGTTTAGTGCATCATGCATTACGGCGTAGAATTGAGGCTCCGAAACGTTTTGAACGTCACAGAACATATAACATGTTCTAAGAGCTGAAATTAGGATCTCAGGCTCGTGCCCATGTTGCGAGATATGAGATCTCCAACAAGAATATTTACCTGTAAGATGAAGGAGAATAGCTCAATCGTTGAGCATGTGCTCAGATTGTCAACGTGCTACAATCGCTTGAATCGAGTGGGAGTTGATCTTCCAGATAAGATAGTGATTGATATTGTTCTCCAAGTCACTGTCACTAAGCTACTAGAACTTTGTGATGAACTATAAATGCCAGGGATAGAAATAATGATCCTTGAGCTATTCGCGATGTTTGACACCGCGAAGGTAGAAATCAAGAAAGGAGCATCAAGTGTTGATGTTTAGTAAAACCACTAGTTTCGAGAAGGGCAAGGGCTAGGAGGAAAACTTCATGGATAGCAAGTCAGTTGCTGCTCCAGTGAAGCAACCTAAAGTTGACCCCAAACCCGAGACTAAGTGCTTAGATTATGAGGAGAGCGGTCTTTGAAGCGGGAAAACCCTAGATACTTGGTAGATAAGAAGGCTGGCAACGTCGACAGAAGTATATTTGATATACGTGTTATTGATGTGTACCTTGCTAGTACTCCTAGTAGCACCTGGTATTGGATACCGGTTCGGTTGCTAAATGTTAGTAACTCTAAATAAAAGCTACGGAATAAATGGAGAACTAGCTAAGGGTGAGGTGACGATGTGTGTTGGAAATGTTTCCAAGGTTGATATGATCAACATCGCACGCTCTCTCCACCTTCGGGATTAGTGATGAACCTAAATAAATGTTATTTGGTGTTTTGCGTTGAGCATGAACGTGATTAGAGTGTTTATTGCAACATGGTTATTGATTTAAGTTAGAGAATAATGGTTATTCTGTTTACATGAATAATACCTTCAATGGTCATTCACCCAGTGAGAATGGTTTGTTGAATCTTGATCGTAGTTCATAACATTGATGCCAAAAGATACAAAGTTAATAATAATAGTACCACATACTTGTGGCACTCCCGCTAAATGTCATATTGATATAAAACGCATGAAGAAACTCCATGCTGATGGATCTTTGGACTCATTCGATTTTGAATCGGTTGAGACATGCGAACCATGCCTCTTGGTCAAGATGACCGAGGACCCCGTTTTCTGGTTTGATGGAGCGGGCAAGTGACTTATTGGAAATGATACATGTTGATGTATGCAATCCATTGAGTCTTATAGCGTGCGGTGGATATCGTTATTTTCTTACCTTCACTGATGATTTGAGTAGATATAGTGTATATTTGCTTAATGAAACACAAGTCTGAATCGTTTGAAAGGATCAAGAAAATTCAGAGTGAAGTTTAAGATCATCGTGACAAGAAGATAAAAATGTCTACGATATGATCGTCGAGATGAATATCTAAGTTGCGAGTTTGGCATACAACTTTAGACAATGTGAAAATTGTTTCACAACTCACGCCACCTGGAACACCATAGTGTGATGGTGTGTCCGAACATCATAGTTGTGCTCTATTGGATATGGTGCATGCTATGATGTCTCTTATCGTTTTGTTACTATAATTTTGGGGTTATGCATTAGAGACAACTACATTCACTTTAAATAGGGCACCATCTAAATCCGTTGAGATGACACCGTGTGAATTATGGTTTGATAGAAACCTAAGCTGTCATTTCTTAATGTTTGGGGTTGCGATGCTTGTGTGGAAAATATTTTCACCTAATGATCTCAAACCCAAAGCGGACAAATGCATCTTCATAGAATACCCTAAGAACAGTTGGGTGAACCTTCTATCTCAGATCCAAGCATAAAATGTTTGTTGCTAAAACTGGGTCCTTTCTCGAGAAAAAGTTTCTCTTGAAAGAATTGAGTGGGAGGAGGATAGAACTTGATGAGGTTATTGAACCTCTATTGCAACCAGAGGGTAGTGCAGCACAGGAAGTTGTTTTTGTGAAGCCTACGTTAGTTGAAGAGGAAGTTAATGATGATGATCATGAAGCTTCGGATCAAGTTACTATCGAACCTCGTAGGTCGACAAGGACGTGTACTGCTCCTGAGTGGTTCGGAAACCCTGTCTTAGAGGTCAAGTTGTTGGACAACGATGAACCTACGAACTATGGACAAGCGATGATGGGCCCGGAAACCAACAAATGGTTAGAGGCCATGAAATCCAAGAAAGGATCCATGTATGAAAACCAAGTATAGACTTTGGTAGACTTGCTCGTTGGACGGCAGGTCGTTAAGTACAAATGGATCTTTAAAATGAAGACAGACGCTGATGGTAAATTTTACCATTTGTAAAGCTCGACTTGTTGCAAAGTAGTTTACAACAAGTTCAAAGAGTTGACTGCGATGAGACTTTCTCACTCGTAGCGATACTAAAGTCTGTTAGAATTATGTTAGCAGTTACTGCATTTTCAGTTATGAAATCTGGCAGATGGATGCCAAAACATCGTTTCCTTCCTTAAGGAAAGGTTGTATGAGATACAACCAGAAGGTTTTGTCGGTCCTAAGGATGCTAAAAGGTGTGCAAGCTTCAGTGATTCTTCTATGAACTGAAGCAAGCATCTCGGAGTTGGAATATACACTTTGATGAGGTGATCAAAGTTTTTGAGTCTATACAAAGTTTACAAGAAACTTGTATTTGCAATAAAGTGAGTGGGAGCACTATAGAGTTTCTGATAAGTATATGTGGATGACATATTGCTATTCGGAAATGATGTAGAATTTCTAGAGAGCATAAACGGTTGTGTGAAAAGAGTTTTTCAAAGGAAGACCTGGATAAAGCTACCTAATTGTTGAGCATCAAGATCTATAAAGATAGATCAAGATGTTTGATAAGACTTTCAATGAGTACATACCTTGACAAGATTTTGAAAGAGTTCAAAATGGATTAGTCAGAGAGAAGAGTTCTCGCCTGGTTTGTAAGGTGTGAAGTTAAGTGAGACTCAAAGCTCGACAACGGCAGAAGAAAGAGAAAGGGGAATGTCGTCCCCTTTGCCTTAGCCATAGGCTCTGTATAGTATGCCATGCTGTGTACCGCACCTGTGTGTGCCTTGCCATGAGTCCGTCAAGGGGTACAAGAGTGATCTAGGAGTGGATCACTGGACAGCGGTCAAGATTATCCTTAGTAACTAAAATACTAAAGAGATGTTTCTCGATTATGGAGGTGATAAAGAGTTCTTCGTAAAGAGTTATGTCGATACAAGCTCTAACACCAATCCGGATGACCCATAGTAGCAATCTGGATACATATAGTGGAGCAGCCATTTGGAATAGTACCAAGTGGAGTGTGGTAGCAGTGTTTACGGTTTGACATAGAGATTTGCAAAGTACACACGGATCTGAATGTTGCAGACCCGTTGACTATAAGACCTCTCTCACATGCAAAGCATGATCGAGCCCCAGAACTCATTGGGTGTTAGATTCATAACAATGCGTATCACATGGTGATGTGAACTAGATTATTGACTCTAGTGCAAGTGGGAGACTGTTGGAAATATGCCCTAAGGCAATAATAAATTAGTTATTATCATATTTCCTTGTTCATGATAATCGTTTATTATCCATGCTATAATTGTATTGATCGGAGACTTAGCTGCATGTGTGGATACATAGACAAAACCATGTCGCTAGTATGCCTCTAATAGACTAGCTCATTGATCAAAGATGGTTAAGGTTTCCTAGCCATGGACATGAGATGTCATTTGATAAATGGGATCACATCATTAGGAGAACGGTGTGATGGACAAGACCCAAACTACAAACGTAGCATATGATCGTGTCAGTTTATTGCTACTGTTTTCTGCTTGTCAAGTATATGTTCCTATGACCATGAGATCATGCAACTCACGAACATCGGAGGAGTGCCTTGTGTGTATCAAACGTCGCAACGTAACTGGGTGACTATAAAGGTGCTCTACAGGTATCTCCGAGGGTGTCTGTTGAGTTGGCATGGATCAAAACTAGGATTTGTTACTCCGTGTGATGGAGAGGTATCTCAGGGCCCACTCGGTAATACAACATCACAACAAGCCTTGCAAGCAATGTGACTAAGTGTTAGCCACGGGATCTTGTATTACAGAACGAGTAAAGAGACTTGCCGGTAACGAGGTTGAACTAGGTATGGAGATACCGACGATCGAATCTCGGGCAAGTAACATACCGAAGAACAAAGGGAACGTTACACGGGATTAACTGAATCCTTGACACAGAGGTTCGACCGATAAAGATCTTCTTAGAATATGTAGGAACCAATATGGACATCCAGGTCCCACTATTGGTTATTGACCGTAGAGGTGTCTCTGTCATGTCTACGTAGTTCTCGAACCCGCAGGGTCTGCACACTTAAGGTTTGGTGACATTTCGGTAGTATAGAGTTATGTATGGTGGTGACCGAAGGTTGTTCGGAGTCCCTGATGAGATCCTGGACATCACGAGGAGCTCCGGAATGGTCAGGAGGTAAAGATTGCTATATAGGAAGTCCTATTTTGGTCATCAGAAAAGTTTCGGGCTCATCCGTAGTGTACCGGGAGTGCCGGTAGTGTACCGGAGACCATCGGGAGGAGTATTTCGACCCAAGAGGCTACATGGGCTGTAGGAGGATAAATACCAGCCCTTAGTGGGCTGAAGGAAGTCCCACAAAGGGCCCATGCGGCTGGGAAGAAAAAGCCCAAAAGGAAAAAGGTGGAAAAAGGCAAAAGGGCTAAATTAGGAAGGAGTCCTAATCCTACTAGGAGTGGAGGAGGAGGACTCCTCCCTCCTGGTTTGACCGACCCAAGGGCTGGCTCCTTGGGAGCCAAGCCTCCTCCTCCTCTCCTCTTATATATACTAGAGGGTTTTAGGGTTTTGGCACAAGTTTTTCAGCCACGTGCTACCCGTTCCTCTAGTACATAGTTTCTCCTCTAGATCGGTTTTCTGCAATGCTTAGGCAAAGCCCTGCCGGAATTGCTCCACCACCATCGCCGCGGCGCCGTCACGCTGCCAGAGAAATCGTATACCTCTCCGCTCCCTCTTGCTGGATCAAGAAGGCGGAGATCGTCATCGAGCTGTACGTGTGTTGAACGCGGAGGTGCCATCCGTTCGGCGCTAGATCGGAAGGACCGTGATCAAGATCGCGAGACGGATCGTGATGAGATCGCGGGACGGATCGTGATGAGTTCGCGGGACGGATCGTGATTGGATCACGGGACGGATCGTGATGAGATGGCGGGACGCTAGGCGATTTGGATCGCGAAGACGTTCGCCTACACCAACCGTGTTTCTTAACGCTTCCCGCTTAGCGATCTACAAGGGTATGTAGATCCACTCTCCCTCTCGTAGATGCTCATCACCATGGATAGATCTTGCGTGCGCGTAGGAATTTTTTTGTTTCCCATGCACCGTTCCCCAACAGTAAAGGGATAAGCTCAAGCAACATGATGAAAACCCCATCTTGATGGCAACAGTACAATACGTGCCTTGCTACCCCTACTATGTCACTGGGTGAGGACACCGCAAGATTGAACCCAAAACTAAGCACTTCTCCTATTGCAAGAATTATCAATCTAGTTGGCCAAACCAAACCAATAATTCGAAGAGACTTACAAAGATATGAAATCATGCATATAAGAATTCAGGAAAGACTCAAATAATATTCATGAATAATCTGAACATAAACCCACAATTCATCGGATCTCGACAAACACAACGCAAAAGAATATTACATTGGATAGATCTCCATGAAGATCATGAAGAACATGGTATTGAAAAGCAAAGAGAGAGAAGAAGCCATCTAGCTACTAGCTATGGACCCGTAGGTCTATGGTGAACTACTCACGCATCATCGAAGGGGCAATGGAGTTGATGTAGATGCCCTCCGTGATCGAATCCCCCTCCGGCAGATTACCGGAAAAGGCTCCAAGATTGGATCTCTCGGGAACGAAGGCTTCTGGCGGCGGAAAAGTATTTTTATGGTTTGTTTCGATAATGTTGGAATATTTGGGTATTTATAGGACAAAGGTTAGGGTTAGAGGAGGTGCCAGGGGCTCATAAGCCTCCCGGCACGGGGTACCCCCTGGCCGCGACAAGCGGGTTTGTGGCCCCGTGGTAGCTCCTCTGCCTTGGTTCTGAAGTCTCGTATAGATTCCTTTTGTTCCAGAAAAATTCCTCCCGAAGGTTTTATTCCGTTTGGACTCCATTTAATATTCCTGATCTGCGAAACTCAAAAACAAGGAAAAAACAGAAACTGGAACTAGGCTCTAGATTAATAGGTTAGTCCCCAAAATAATATAAAATAGCATATTAATGCATATAAAACATCCAAAACCGATAATATAATAGCATGGAACAATAAAAAATTATAGATACGTTGGAGACGTATCAAGATTTCACTTTCAATCTCGAACACGTTATCAACACGAATGAGAACAATGAGGTGGTGAGATACAAAGCAAGGCTCGTAGCACAAGGTTTCACGTAGAAACCTGGCATTTATTTCAATGAGACGTACTCTCTACTAATGAGTGGAACCACTTTCCGATATCTCATATCTTTGGCAGTGCAAAATCGTCTATCCATGCAGTTGATGGACGTCATGACCGCATATCTTTATGGGTCACTAAATTCGGACATATATATGAAGGTTCCTGGCGGAATCTCTGTCCCGAATAACATTGCAAAATGCAACATGTATTGTGTAAAGCTGAATAAGTCATTATATGGCTTAAGACAGTCGGGACGGATGTAGTACAACCGGCTCAGCGAGTTCCTTCTTCAAAAAGGTTACTCCAATAGCACTGATTGCCCATGTGTTTTCATCAAGAAATCCTCTACAAGATTTTGCATCATTTCTGTGTACGTCGATGATCTCAACATCATTGGCAACACACCAGACATTGATGAAGCACACAATCATCTAAAGATGGAATTTGAGATGAAGGATTTGGGTAAAACCAAAATTTTCTTAGGTATTCAACTTGAGCACCTTCCCTGAGGAATCATGGTACACCAAGTTGCCTATATCCAGGAAATATTAGAGAAATTCAATATGGACAAATCATATCCATCTACAACTCCTATGGTGGTTCGATCTCTAGACATAGAGAAAGATCCGTTCAGACCGAGGGATGATGGAGAAGAGGTGTTGGGATCTGAAGTTCCATACCTCAGTGTCGTTGGAGCGCTTATGTATCTCGCAAATTGCACAAGACCTGATATTGCATTTGCAATGAATCTACTTGCTAGACATAGCGCAGCTCTCACCAAACGTCATTGGTCTGGAGTGAAGAATATCTTTTGATATCTCCAAGGCACAAAGGATCTTGGCGTATTTTTCCAATTCCAAAGAAATCAGGACTGTGATATGATTGGATATGCAGATGCCGGCTATTTGTCTAATCCCCATAATGCCAGATCTCAGACCGGCTTTGTGTTCCTACATGGTGGTACTGCTATATCATGGAAGTCTTCAAAACAGACTCTCGTGGCAACGTCTACCAATCATTCTGAAATAATTTCATTATTTGAAGCATCATGTAAATGTGTATGGCTTCGCAGAATGATAAACCACATACAACAGTCATGTGGAATTGGTTTGATATAATCACCCACCATTATCTATGAGGATAATGCGGCATGTGTTGCACAAATGCAAACATGATACATCAAGAGCGGAAATAAGCATCCTGCAAGTCAAATCACACGACAACCTTGTTGATTTATTTACCAAGTCTCTACCAAATTCTACATTCAAAAAATACGTTGATGGAATTGGTATGAGACGACTTAGAGACTTGCAGGAATCAGGGGGAGTCTCTTCTTGAGATATCCTTGTTTAATGACATCACATTATGCTATCTTTTGTGAGTTATGTTTCATGTTCTCATCAAGTTTTCATGAAGAACTCTTTGGAGGAGAATCCCTTTGAGATGATAGCGCTACCTAGACAAACGTGAGACGACTCTACATGGTTAAGCGTAGATTGGGGAGAGTGTTAAGATTAATTACAATTATGTAATTAAGGGAAAATCTCCCCTTGCCCGTAACGACAGAGCGATTGCTCCCGCAACCGATGTCCCATCCCCTCGGGCTGGAACCGACGCATCCTCTTGGATCGTCGCGTCTCCTCCATGTGTATAAATTGCAGATTTCTGCACATCAATGAACACGGATTTTACTTTCAATCTCGAACAGATTTCTGCACATCAATGAACACGGATTTTACTTTCAATCTCGAACAATTTCCAGATTATCTACAGGATAAAAGAAGTTTTTTATTTTCTTCTTCTATGTTTGGGAGCAGCTTCCTCGGATTGTTGGGCCGGCCTAGCAGCGTGTCGCGTGAGCGCTACTGGCAGTAACTGGCGTTGAAGGGGCTATACAGGAGGGGAGCTCCTACTTATCGCTAACTGCGGCAGGAGTTGCTCGCACGCAAGGGGGGGGGGGGGGGCGTCCCGACTAGGCTGACCCAGCTACTTTTTATATCGAAAAATCGGATATTTTCCTTTATTTCTTTTTTATTCATTTCTGCTTATTTCATTTTTTCTTTCTGGCTCGTTTTTCTCCCGTTTTCATTTTTTATGAAAATGAACAAATGTTGAATTTGCCAATCATTTTGTAAAAACATAAAAAAAATTAAAATGGAGAATTTTTTTGAAAGCGTGAATAATATTTTAAAGCATGAACATTTTTTGAATCTTGAGAACAAATTTTAAAACCAAGAACAATTCTGAAAAATCCTGAACAAATTTGGGACCGCGAACCTATTTTTAAAGCACGGACATTTTTTGAATCTCGAGAACAAAATTTTGAACGGAGAACAATTTTCAAAAACCCCGACCAAATTTGGAAGCGCGAATATTTTTTGAAGCACGATTTTTTTTTAATCTTAAGAACAAATTTTGGAAATACTGAACAAATTCATAAACGCGAACATTTTTTGAAAACACGACCAATTTTTTAAAACATTTTGAAAAATCCAGAACATTTTTCTTAAAAAATCATTTTTCGAATTTGAAGAATATTTTTTGAAAATCTCGAACATGTTTTGGAAATACAAAACATTTTTCTAAAAAAGTAGAACATTTTATGAATTTGGAGAACATTTTTTGAAAATCTAGTACATTTTTCGTAAATATTTTTCTAAAAAGCAAAAACGTCTTTTGAATTTGAATAACATTTTTTGAAAACCTCGTGCAATTTTTAAAATCCAAAACATTTTTTTAAATTCAAGTACATTGTTTGAAACAGAAACAGAAAAAAGGAAACAGATAAGAAAAAAAGAAAAATCATAAGAAAAAAAGGAAAAAACCAAAAAACCAGGTTCAGGAACCTCCTAGTAGGTTCCCAAAACCGGTGCAACAGAAACTTGGCTGGCCCAAGTCTTCGCGGTGGGATGTGCGAAACCCAGACTATTTGAGGCAAAATGCGTCAAATAGGGTTTTCCATACAGGAGGTCCCTTGTGAGCGTGCTGGCGCGGTGCTGCCTTTTTTATTGGGTTTGACACGGTGGTGCTTAGCGATTTTTAGCATTCGTGGGCGGACACAGGGCTCATAATGTGGGCTGATAAAAGCTGAAAATAATAAGCAAATGCAGCTTGTTCAAGGCCCGTTGTTTCGCTGTATATAAGTAGCGTAAATCAGGGTCCTACATGAGTCTTAGCGTAAGGCATCGAGAGAGACGTCTTGAGTCAACAGGCCTGCGACGCCTTGTCCTTCGTCCTAGCCGGCGGCGGCTCCGTCCCAACCGGGTCTCCCGCTCCGCACTGTCTAGCGCAGCAGACGTGGACGGTCGTCGAGGAGCTCAAACACCTCGTGACCTCCAGCTTGTAGCTCCTCGTTGCTCACCTGCCGTAGCAAACGACGACGCACGACCCTGTCGCCGGCCGCTTGCAGCACCGTGGCTCACCGCTCTAGCCTCCTTGGACCCGTCTTCTTCCTCCCAACGCCCCCTTCAAAAGAAATCATGCGCCGCTGCTCCCCGCGACTTCGCCTTCGTGTGCAGCTCAGCGAGGGCAACGGCCGCCGGCCGCTGGGCGCTTGCACCACGACGCCTCATAGTCCTTCCGCTGCTCGCCGGAGAACCATGCCGCTAGTTCAATTTCAGCTGCAAGCTCCACCTCAGATGGTTGCAACTCCGGCCGTCGACCCTCCATGGTTGCATCACCCGATGCGTCGCCGCAGCCACTCATCATCGACGCTCCATGATTACGACGTCTGATGCGTCGCCGCGGCCACTCGTCGTCGATGCTCGCTGCGACCGACGACCACCAATAAACAACATTGAATGGATGTAACAAATTCACTCACCGGTTCTAGCAAAAATCATCAATGGTTGCAGCAAGACAAAAAAATGGTCGCTGATGTAGCAAATTCCCTCGTCGGTTGCAGCAATAATCACCAACAATTGCAGCAAAACAAAAAAATAATCGCCGCCGTCGCAGCTTCACCATCATGGATATAGCAAATTCCCTCGCCGGTAGTAGCAAAATCCGATGACGGTTGCAGCAAAAATGTCACCGTCGTCGCCGGGTCGCAGTTCCGTCGTGATGGATGTAGCAAAATCGTTTGCTGGTTGTAGCTTTTTGCTCGGCTGCTTTCAGCTTTTTGCATTGCTGGTTTCAACGTTGACAGTCACAGCAAGGTTGCAGCTCATCAACAGAAAATTCATGGCCTCCCCCTGAACAAGAGCTCTCAGCCATGGTCGTGGAATGCAGCACGCAGCCACACGGGTTCTAGCGGCGGGCACATCGGTTGCAGCCATTTGTGAGGAAATGGGTGGAGGAGGAGGCGACCATGGCGACGAGCTTCGGGGAAGAGGAGGGGAGAGTGCGACCATGGCGCAATCAGAGGAGAGGATGAGGACGAGGCCATGGCTAAGTGCATCGGAGAAGAGGAAGTCTACGGAAGAGAGGAAAACAAAATAAGATGGAAGAAGGGATGTGTGTGGGCTGCAAAGACATGTGGCACCTTGGCGTTGGTGGGTATAACGTGAAGGGTGCGTGGGGTGTGCGAGCGAGCGACGCGCCGGCTGAAGCTTCGGCCGGTCGTAAGTACGCAAACGTTTTCCTTCCAGTTATACTATATACTAGTACACGTAGGTTGTTGTTCAGATCTACTGCCCCGTTTTTAAATATAAGCCCCTTCAGAGATTATATAATATGAACCATATACAAAACAAAATAAATTAATTTACATTCTAAAATTTGTCTATGTACATCCTTATATACTTTCTTCGTCCGAAAATACTTGTTTTAAAAATGAATGTATCTAGTTTTCTAGGACAAGTATTTTCGAACGGAGGAAGTAGTTCATACTGAAATCTCTAAACGGATTTATATTTTGAAACGGATGGACTAGTTCTATCAACCACTGCGGTCTTCTTTTCATTGGCAGGGTTGCTTTGAAGTATTTTCTTTAATGAAATGGGCGCTTTGAAGTGGTGGGTGTCCGATCTCATGTATTGATTGGGTGTGCATTTTTAGTTTTTAGAACCAGGGTATATTTGAACCCTTTTCTCTTTGAGGAATTTTTGAATTTTTAAGTTTGATTCAAGGTTTTTCTTTTGCGAATAGTTTGATTCAAGGTTTTATCTCCTACATTACGTTTTAGGGCACTATTTATCCCATTTTGAAAAGATTCCATATTTTGTGATCTTGTCATGGCCTATTTCTCCACCTAAATGACAAGGTAAATCAATGTGCCGCGATGACATGCATGGCAGTGGATTAGACGGGCAACTCGGGCCGCTATTCACTAGGGATGAATTTCATGCGCTGTGGGAGCAATGTGGTGACTGGTGCAGTTAGTCAAACATGTTTGCTATAATTGACAAAATTTCATAGACTTTGACTAAACTTGATGAAATCTCACATAATGAGGTATGCTCCGGACGAGTACACATCCGACTTGTTTGGCTAATCATCTGCCATGTCGTCCTAACAAGTGGATCTAACTTTTTGATTCGGAGAAAAATAATAAAATTGGATAAAAGCTATCACAATGTGACAAGTAAGTGGTAAAATATGGAATTTGCCTCTTAATCTTTAGGATCAGAAACACTCTTTTCACACGTTATCTCTTGGGCGTTTCAGTTACTATGTCTCATGTTGGCTCATGCTTTTCCCCGTTGTTTCACTCGTTGTCCAGTTTGTATCTCTTGTGTTGCCAGCAGCGTCATTGGACTAAGCACGATACATTAAGATCATGATTTTGCGTTCAAAACAGATGGGGCTTTTCTCTCAATATAAGTTCTCCATTTGTTAGTTAATGTTGTCAGTTTGCAGCGAATTATTGCCTTATTTGCCTGATCTGTTTGAATATATAACATGTATTGTTTGACACTTATTGTCTACTCAGATATATCTGCACATCGCTTTTAAAGCCTGGGACAGTGATCCTATATGTGCAAGAGTCCCTCAACTTCTGTAATGTGAAGGTAATATCTACTTAGCGAGTCAGTATGAGTTTAGTGCTGAAGTATATGTGGATTGCCCAACCTTTTTCAGAAATAAAAGCCTGAACTGATGGGAAATGTTGGACAACCCACATATACTTCAACATCCCTCTCATGCGTGGCTCAATAAGGCCTAAACATGGATATAAAGAGGGCAAGCTTTTTTACTTAAATTGCAAAGCCGACATTTGAACCCAAGATCTATTGGCTTCGATACCATGTTAAGTTTCATGCACCAATCATCAAAATAAAAAATCTAAACTTATAGAGAAAGTTGGGTGATCCACATATATTCAACACTTTAAAAACTTGATATGCACCCTGGTACATATGTTATTGTTTACTAAGAGTTGACCATTATCTTTTGTTGCCTAATATGTCCAGATAATGGAAGAACTACAAAATCAAACATCAAGATCAAATCAAAAGGTATAAGATAATTTGGATTACACCTATTCTTCTGAGCCAGCTCATGTACTTCCTCCGTTTCTTGCACTCCCCATATTAGATTTTTTAAAGTTTGATCAAATATTTATTTAATACTATGAACATCTACAAGACCTAATAAGTATCTTTGCCTCCGTTTTGAAAATAATAATAATATGAAAGTACATTCCATGATGGATCTAATGGTATTGTTTTGATATTGTAAATGTTTATATATTTTTCTGTAAACTTGATCAAACTTCGGAAAGTCTGACTTTAAGACAAATCTAATATGCGAACTAAAAATAAAAGGAGGGGGTACTAATCATTCCTCATGGTCGTTCTCTATTTTTATATGCGCTGTATATACTTCGAAAATAAATTAATAGTCTCGTTGGAATTTTATAAAGATGTAGCTTATGATTTTGGGGTTGTGGTTTCGGTTGATTTTGGTGTGTGGGGACCTGGGTAGTGGGAAATTATATTCGAGTAATAGATTTTATTCTACTTTCTACCCCCATGTTGTGCCTATGACACAAATTACCCCAGTTAAAAATTCTTACCACCTTTTGCCCATAAGTGGTCACTAAATGACATGTTTTATTGGATTTAATGATTTCCCCCCAGTTCTGCCCAGATGGAGCCAACCATCAAGCTTATGCCATCCCGCTGTGTTACCGCATTTCCTGCACCCGACTGTGTGAAAAGAAGTGGAGATCGTGTATCCACCCCTGTCAGCACCAGGCAGGCAGCTGGAATCCTGAAGACGCACATAAACGTAAGAACATAATTCTCCTTTTCTGATGTCCATTTATGTTCAGTATTCAGGGCGTTAATGTTTCTACTATATTTGCAGGTTGAAATAGTTTATCCACACATGACCGTCAATAGAGTTATCAACATATCAGGAACCATAGAATCAGCTGTTACTGGCGCGTTAAGAAGAAAATCCCTCATCAGAGGCTGGTCTTACGAGTGTAAGGGTCGGATTTGGCAAGGCAACGAACTTATTATTCTGTCCAACATCCGGGAAGGTAGCAGAATATTAGTTTGTCCAAGGCTAAGAGGAGGACGAGAGGCAGGTGATACTGGATCAGGTGCTGGTAGCCCAGACTCAAGTAAACTGGGAAAAATAAGCTTGAGTGAAAAGATTGCAACTACCGAAAATTGGCTTGAGGCAGTTGACGTACCAGCGTCACTATGCTGGCCAGGCAACCCTGAGAGTGTGCTAATGCTAGGCGAGGGCGGCAGAATGATCTTGACGCAGTTATTGCAGTGCATTGAGAGACCCCATTCCTCCGGAAAATCTCTCAAGGGAAAATTTGAAGAGAAAGATATCTTCTTCCTACCTTCATACAATGTGTTGGAAATAGACTCCGTCTGCCATGAACTTGACACCGAGGGCTACCGGAGTGACCTTGAAGCTATAATTCCTATACTGAAGAAGCACTTCGTGGAAGATAACGCGGCCCGTGTGACCCGCTATCCGATGCTCATGGAGAACCTAATAGTAGAAATTAGAATGCTTAAATCGGAGGAAGCCCCTGACTACAAAGATTTTGACAGGAGGTCTATCATTTTCAGTCATCCTGTCACGCAGTGCTCGTCCAGGCGGATCAGTATCTATACCAATATCATCCTCCATTCAAGCTCGTCATGGGGGACATACGGACAAAATTTTAGGGATGCACTGGACCCGCCAGGGTCCAACAAGTTTCCTACACCAAGCTGGGTTCCAAGAGCATACCATTCAGATGATCAATCATCACCAGAAGGACTGAGAGATGTGTTTCTACACCCTGAGAAAGTATGTCGCAATACATTTCTCTCCAGACTGCGTTTCTGCAGGTGCCTAGTGACGCACGCCCTAAAGAACGAGGTACTATTTACATCGTCCATGCCCAGATTAGACATACCAGAATGTGCACATTTTGGTTTGTTGATTGACCCGACTCTCTTACTTGTTTTTCAGATTACAGAGAAACAGGTTGAAGTCGCAATTTACTTGTTATGGCCAACTCTGTTGCCAGAACTACAACGGAGAGTGATGCTCCTTTTCAAGCCTACAGCTCGGTCCAAATCGGCAAATAAGGATTCTACAGCAGTAAAGACGGTGAACCTAATTGACCTACGAGAGGTTTTTGGCTCCAAGAAATGAAATAGTACACTTCAAGTGTTTCTGGTTAGTACCTTCTGTATACTCTCTTCAGCCACCTCTACATCCATAGATTCCCAATCGAATTTTAATTCAGATGCTAAGAGGGCTGATTCCCCTGCTTTACATGCATGAGCTAATCCTAGATTCCCACTCTGAACCTGAAAATGGACCCGCAGTTTTTACCTGTACTCTTGTCTTGGGTTTCACTTGACAATAAGGCTGTAAATTTTTATTTTGTATGCCATGCTTTTCCAGCTTGCTGTACACAGATTTTGATCAAATGTTGTTATATTGCCTCATGTGCAGTCTGCTACCTGAAAATCCTAAGATTCTCACTCTGAATTTGACAATGGACCTACAGTTTTCTTACTTGTACCCTGCATATAAGTTGACGCATACATGTTAGTGTTCTTGTTTGAATTTTATATGGGTGTTCACTTGACGATAAGTGTGTAAATCCTTGTTTCATATGCCACACTTTGAATATCGATCAAATGCTGCTATACTTCCTTATGTGGAATGCGTTACCGAATTGTCAATTGAATTTTAAAACCCCAACTGTCAATTGAATATCTTGAAACCCCTAATATATCTGAATACATATATAGAGTTTAAAAAAATTATGTGTCGTACTGACTGAGTTACTAATGTTCGATGGCACCATCCTGACACTCTGCCATGTTCCAGGACGACAACGCCGCCGCACACCGGACTGGAAGCTGATCTAGCATCCTTGGGAACCGAAGACATGTCGCTAGCCTGCCTGCACAAATGATGCACTTCTACCGACTCGCTTGCCGCGCTGCGTCCTGTGTGATAAAGGAGCCCTGAGTAGACCGCTCGTTCTCGCGTAAAACTTGGCACGGAATCCTCCTCTCCTTGGTGCGACCTGCTGCATGACTGCCTCTGCCAAGAGGCAAGCTCGAATCATGGTGGTGGTCGTCTGCGTGCGGTGACTGGCGGCCGGCCTTGAGAAAAGGGGATGGCTTCCCTGCTCTCGGCCTGGTAGCTCTGGAGGAAGAGGATGACTGCATGTTCAACGCCCCGCAGCCTGATGTTCATCGTCTCCATCGTTATTTTTCAGGACGAGGCACACGAGTAGTCACGAGCAGGTTCATTAGGGTGTTATTCTCGTGCTTGTATCGCTGATAAGTTCCTGTTCTGGCTTAAATCTGTTAGCTTTCCAAGCAAAATTTGAAGACACGGCGACTTGGCGCTGGCGTTGGCGTCGGTTGCTATCTAGTACTCCCTCTGTAAAATAATATAAGAATGTTTAGATAACTAAAATAGTGATCTAAACACTTTTATGTTATTAGTTTACGGAGGGAGTATCTTCTAGAGTTTTTTTTAGAGTTTCCTTATGCCATATGTCTGCATGTTTTTAAGACTAAAAACTTGATATTGTACCTCGTTACGCTCATTGTTCAATCCCAATGTCGATGCGTATTTCGTTGCGTCCAGAAACACACGGCGCAATCTGGAATAGCACTTGCAACTATTACTAGATTTTCTCTCAGGGAACTAAACCATAGGTGAATGCAGAGATCCTTGTTGGCAGAACAACACTCGGTTCAGTCCAGGCAAGTTTTTGTTCCGGTTCACTCACTATCTTAGATCAGGCAGAAAGAACTCAGGATGCAAGCGGCACCAGTTTTTACAACACATCATGTCGGGGTACGACACCTATGGGATCGGGTGGATCCCTTTATGGTTCGGTAGAAAGAACGTGTGCATAAAGAGCAGATTCAATGAGCAACGCAAGAGATTTTTACCTAGGTTCGGGCCGCTAAGAAGCGTAAAATGCTTTGGTGTATTATGAGTTTTTGAGCTTTGGCCAGGAACGCTATGTAGTGAACAGTACGCAGCTGCTACGCGTGCATCTGAGCCAGAAGGTCCTCCCCCGTAGCTACGCCTTGGGCCTCCTTTTATATGTCCAAGGGGTCATCAACAGCGGCGCACAGTACATACAGGGGTGTAGTTGCTACAGTGTTATCATACCTAATACTGACGGCATAGGACAAACGCATTAAATGCTCTGTTTAGCTGTCCCTAGCTTTCTTGGGGACGGAAAAAGAGGTCGTCCCATCATCACCGCTTAACCCCATCATCGTTAGCGCTTTGACACGTACCCATGAGGGTAAGGCCTGTCTGACAGGCTGGTCGTTCCGCTGGAGCGGTGACAGGCTGACGAGATCTTGCCGGGTGCGGGTCCTACCGGGGCTCCGTAAGCCATCCCGGCAAGATCTTGCCGGGGACCCAGCTTTTGGTCTTCGGTCTCCTGATTATTGACTTGAATGCTTTCTTGACATCTTCGTACTTGCATCCAGCAGTCCCCAGGCAGGCCTTGCCGCTGGTGCGGCTACAACTGCCCGTGCACAAGTAAGGGGTACCAAAGACCCAAACTTTGGTACACCGACAGGAGCCCACGGGCCTAGGCCACACACGGGTACGAGGCGTTGTTGGGATAGGCCCAAACAATGTACGGGCACGCGTGGCAAGAGCCTGCGGTCGTAATTATTTCAGTTACCATGCCAGGCCGTTTCCGCCACATGCGCCGCTTGCGTAGCGGGGAGTTGGCATGGGCGTCCGTGACTTAAAGTCCTGATCGTGGCAAAAACCACAACGCCATGGATTGGGGTAATAGGGAGGTTACCTGTTCGCCCGTGATCATGGGCGATGGGATTGGTGAAGATGGGCGGCGACTCTTGTAGCGAAGGAGAGCCAGCCCTCGCACCTCTCCCTATAAACTGGGGGTAGCGAGGGGCGATGCTCATCCATCCTTCCTTCCTCCTTGAGTGCGAACCTTCAGAGCTTGCTCTTCTATACCTTCCCGATCTTGAGTTGTGCTCGCCCTTATCCATGGCTAGGGGGCAAGGGCGACCACCGTCCTCCGCCCCAATGGCGAGGGGTCCCCGTCGGGATCATGCCACCGCTTCAGCCACGGAGGCGGAGGGTGGCTCGAGCGCGCGTGATGGAAGAGCTACGAGGGGTCGTGGTCGACGTGGAGCCCGTGGTCGGGGGAGGCGGAGCGCCATTCCACCCTTCCTCCGACGCCAGACCCTCTTCTTGAAGAGACCCAGGCTAAGGGGACAGCACTAGAGTTCGTCATCAAGTTGTGCGGTCCCCTTCGGGGCCATCTGCACCTCCCTCACCTTTTTGCCAGGGTTATGGAGGTTGACAAGCCGCTCGCTCCGTGGTTGCGGGAGCACGGTAGTTGCAACGGCGCCGTGTGATACGTCTCCAACGTATCTATAATTTTTGAAGAGGACATGCTATTATATTATCTTTTTTGGACATTTTAGATGCATTAATATGCCATTTTATATTATTTTTGGGATTAACCAATTAATCTAGAGCCTAGTGTCAGTTTAAGTTTTTTCCTTGTTTTTGAGTTTTGCCGATATGGAATATTAAACGGAGTCCAAACGGAATAAAACATTCGGAAAGAAATTTTCTGGAAGGAAACAAATCAACCAGGCTTGGAGTGCACGGCAGGGTACCTGCCAAGGAGTCACAAGCCTGGTAGGCACGCCCCCCTGGCCGCGCCTAGCAGGCTTGCCATCCCCCGACAAGTCTCCTAACCCTATTCTTCGTCCTATAAATTCCCAAATATTCCCCCAACACTAAAAAGAGCCACACAAATACTTTTCCGCCGCCAGAAGCCTCCGTTCCCGAGAGATCCAATCTTGGAGCCTTTTCCGGTAATCTACCGGAGGGGGGTTTTGATCACGGACGGCATCTACATCAACTCCATTGCCCTTCCGATGATGCGTGAGTAGTCCACCACAGACCTATGGGTCCATAGCTAGTATCTAGATGGCTTCTTCTCTCTCTTTGATCTTCAATACCATGTTCTTCATGATCTTCATGGGGATCTATCCGATGTAATCTTCTTTTGTGGCGTGTTTGTCAAGATTCAATGAATTGTGAGTTTATGTTCAGATTATCCATGAATCTTATTTGAATCTTCTCTGAATTCTTATATGCATGATTTCAAATCCTTGTAAGTCTCTTCGAGTTATTGGTTTGGTTTGGCCAACTAGATTGGTAATTCTTACGATGGGGGAAGTGCCTGGTTTTGGGTTCAATCTTGCGGTGTCCTCACCCAGTGACATAGTAGGGGTAGCGAGGCACGTATTGTATTGTTGCCATCAAGGGTAACAAGATGGGGTTTTCATCATATTGCTTGAGTTTATCCCTCTACATCATGTTATCTTTCTTATTGCGTTACTTTGTTCTTCATGAACTTAATACTCTAGAAGCAGGCAGGAGTCGGTCGATATGTGGAGTAATAGTAGTAGATGCAGAATCGTTTCGGTCTACTTCATACGGACGTGATGCCTATATGCATGATCATTTCCTTGGATAACTATATGATTATTCGCCTTTTTATCAATTGCTTAATGATAACCCACAAGTATAGAGGATCGCAACCGTTTTTGAGGGTAGAGTATTCAACCCAAATTTATTGATTCGACACAAGGGGAGCCAGAGAATATTCTCGAGTATTCGCAGCTGAGTTGTCAATTCAACCACACCTGTAAGACTTCATATCCACAGCAAAGTATTCAGTAGCAAAGTAGTAACGGTAACGGTAGCAAAAGTAACAGTAGCAGTTTTGTAGTGATTGTAACAATAGCAGCGAAGAAGTAACTTAGCAAAGATCAATATGTGGAAATCTCGTAAGCAATGGATTGTTGATGGATAATTATGTCGGATAGCATTCATCATGCAACAGTTATAACATAGGGTGACACAAAACTAGCTCCAATTCATCAATGTAACGTAGGCATGTATTCGATGTATAGTCATACGTGCTTATGGAAAAGAACTTGCATGACATCTTTTGTCCTACCCACCTGTGGCAGCGGGGTCCTAATGGAAACTAAGGGATATTAAGGCCTCCTTTTAATAGAGAACTAGACCAAAGCATTAGCACTTAGTGAATACATGAACTCCTCAAACAACGGTAATCACCGGAAAGAATCCCAGTTATTGTCACCCTGGGGGATGCGGATCATAACTCGTAATAGGTGTCTACAACTTGCAATATAGGATCAAGAACACATATATATTCATGAAAACATAATAGGTTCAGATCTGAAATCATGACACTCGGTCCCTTGTGACAAGCATTAAGCATAGCAAAGTCAAAGCAACATCAATCTCGGAACATAGTGGATACTAGGGATCAAACCCTAACAAAACTAACTCGATTACATGATAAATTTCATCCAACCCATCACCGTCCAGCAAGGCTACGATGGGATTACTCACGAACGGCGGAGAGCATCATGGAATTGGTGATGAAGGATGGTTGGTGATGATGATGGCGTCAATTTCCCCTCTTCGGAGCCCAAAACGGATTCCAGATCTGGTCTCCCGAGGAAGAACAGGAGGTGGCGGTGGCTCCATATTGTGAAACGCGATGAAATATTCTCTCTGATTTCCCCCCCTCCATGAATAGGGTTATATGGAGATGGATAGGAGGTCTGAGGATCCACGAGGGCCGCACAAGCCTGCTAGGTGCGGCCAGGGGGTGGCCGCTCCTAACAGGCTTGTGGCCTGCAGGTGGCCCCCCTAGTTGATTCTTGCGCCAGTATTTTTTATTAAATCCAAAAATATTCTCCGTAAATTTTTAGGACAATCCAAGAACTTTTATTTCTACACAAAAATAACACCAAGGCAATTCTGCTGAAAACAGCGTCAGTCCGGGTTAGTTCCATTCAAATCATGCAAACTAGAGTCCAAAACAAGGGCAACAGAGTTTGGAAAAGTGGATACGATGGAGACGTATCAACTGCCCCAAGCTTAACCCATTGCTTGTCCTTAAGCAATTCAGTTGATAAAATGAAAGTGATAAAGAAAAACTTTTACAAACTCTATTTGATCTTGTTGCTGTAAATACGTCTAAGTGGTGTTCAGATTTTCAGCAAAGATCATGGACTAACCACGTTCACAGTAACATTTAGGTCTCACATTTACTCATATCAATGACATAATCAACTAGCGAGCAATTATAATAACTCTTGGATGACAACACTTTTTTCAAAACAATCATGATACAATATGACAAAATGGTATCTCGCTAGCCCTTTCTGAGACCGCAAAACATAAATGTATAGCACCTCTAAAGAACAAGGACTGACTAGACATTGTAATTCACGGTGAAAGAGATCCAGTCATGCACATACTCAATATCAATTAATAGCAAAGCATTCAAATGATGGTGGTGCTCTCTAACTGGTGCCTTTTATGAGAATATGATGGCTCAACAATAAAGTAAATGGAAAGGCCCTTCACAGAGGGAGGCATTGATTTGCACAGGTGCCAGAGCTCGAGTTTTTAAAACAGAGATAAGTAATGATTTTTAAGCGGTATGCTTTCATTGCTCACATAACGACCAAGAGGTTTTTGTTGGAAATATGCCCTAGAGGCAATAATATTGGTTATTATCATATTTCCTTGTTCATGATAATCGTTTATTATCCATGTTATAATTATGTTAATCGGAAACTCAGATACATGTGTGGATACATAGACAACACCATGTCCCTAGTATGCCTCTAATAGACTAGCTCGTTGATCAAAGATGGCTATGGTTTCCTAGTCATGGACATGAGATGTCATTTGGTAACGGGATCACATCATTAGGAGAATGATGTGATGGACAAGACCCAAACTACAAACGTAGCATATGATCGTGTCAGTTTATTGCTATTGTTTTCTGCATGTCAAGTATATGTTTCTATGACCATGAGATCATGCAACTCACGGACACCGGAAGAGTGCCTTGTGTGTATCAAACGTTGCAACATAACTGGGTGAATATAAAGGTGCACTACAGGTATCTCCGAGGATGTCTGTTGGGTTGGCATGGATCAAGACTGGGATTTGTTACTCCGTGTGACGGAGAGGTATCTCAGGGCCCACTCGGTATTACAACATCACAATAAGCCTTGCAAGCAATGTGACTAAGTGTTAGTCATGGGATCTTGTATTATGGAACGAGTAAAGATACTTTCCGGTAACGAGGTTAAACTAGGTATGGAGATACCGACGATCGAATCTCGGGCAAGTAACATACCGAAGAACAAAGGGAACATCATACGGGATTAACTGAATCCTTGACATAGAGGTTCGACCAATAAAGATCTTCGTAGAATATGTAGGAACCAATATGGGCATCCAGGTCCCGCTATTGGTTATTGACTGTAGAGGTGTCTCTATCATGGCTACATAGTTCTCGAACCCGCAGGGTCTGCACACTTAAGGTTTGGTGACGTTTCGGTAGTATAGAGTTATGCATGGGGGTGACCGAATTTTGTTCGGAGTCTCGGATGAGATCCTGGACGTCACTAGGAGCTCCGGAATGGTTCGGAGGTAAAGATTGATTTATAGGAAGTCCTATTTTGGTCACGGAAAAGTTTCGGGCTCATCGGTAGTGTACCGGGAGTGCCGGTAGTGTACCAGGAGACCATCGGGAGGGGTATTTAGACCCAAGAGGCTACATGGGCTGTGGGAGAGTGAATGCCAGCCCTTTGTGGGCTGGTGGAAGTCCCACACAAGGCCCATGCGGTTGGGAAGAAAAGCCCAAAGAGAAAAAGGTGGAAATAGGCAAAAAGGCCAAAATAAGGAGGAGTCCTAGTCCTACTAGGATTGGAGGAGGAATCCTCCTCTCCTCTTGGTTCGGCCGATGCCTAGATAGCTTGGCCCTTGGGACAAGCCTCCTCCTCTCTTCCTCTTATATATACTAGAGGTTTTAGGGTTTTTGCACTAGTTTTTTCAGCCACGTGCTACCCGTTCCTCTAGTGCACAATTTCTCCTTTAGATCGGTTTTCTGCAGTGCTTAGGCGAAGCCCTGCCGGAATTGCTCCACCACCATTGCCGCAGTGCCGTCACACAGCCAGAGAACTCGTATACCTCTCCTCTCCCTCTTGCTGGATCAAGAAGGCGGAGATCGTCATCGAGCTGTACGTGTGCTGAACGCGGAGGTGCCGTTCGTTCGACGCTAGATCGGAAGGACCGTGATCAAGATCGCGAGACGAATCGTGATGAGATCGCGGGATGGATCATGATGAGTTTGCGGGACGGATCGTGATTGGATCATGGGACAGATCATGATGAGATTGCGGGACGCTAGGCAATTTGGATCGCGAAGACGTTCGACTACACCAACCGCGTTTCTTAATGCTTCCCGCTTAGCGATCTACAAGGGTATGTAGATCTACTCTCCCTCTCGTAGATGCTCATCACCATAGATAGATCTTGCATGTGCATAGGAATTTTTTGTTTCCCATGCAACGTTCCCCAACAGTGGCATCATGAGCTAGGTCTATGTGTAGATGAGACCTCGAGTAGAACACGAAGAGTTTGTGGGCGTTGATGCTTAGATTTCTTACTCCCTTGGTAATCTTTTGGTTCAGAGGTATTGTGGGATGAAGCGGCACAGACCAACCTTACTCGTATGCTTATGAGAGATCGGTTCGATCGACTGACGTGTAACTTCGTTGCACAAAGATGGCTGGCAAGTGTCTGTTTCTCCTACTTTAGTTGGATTGGATTCGACAAAGGCGGTCCTTGATAAGGTTGAAAAGCACCTTACGTATCACCGTTGTGGTTTTGCGTAGGTGAGAATTGTTCTTGCTAGATACCCGTAGCAGCCACGTAAAACATGCAACAACAATTAGAGGATGTCTAACCATTTTTTGCAGGGTATGTTGTGATGTGATATGGACAATTACATGATGAGATATATGTGATGTATGAGATGATCATGTGTTGTATAGAATATCACGACTTGCATGTCGATGAGTACGGCAACCGGGTAGGAGCCATAGGATTGTCTTTAATTATTGTATGACCTGCATGTCAATCATTAAGCGCTATGTAATGCTTTACTTTATCGCTAAACTATAGCAATAGTAGTAGAAGTATGGTGGGCGCGACAACCCCAATGGTGACATGTTGATGGAGATCAAGATGATGGAGATCATAGTGTCATGCCGGTGGCGATGGAGATCATGCCGGTGCTTTCAAGATGGAGATCAAAAGCACAAGTTCATGGCCATATCATGTCACTTATGATTTGCATGTGATGTTAATCCTTTTATGCACCTTGTTTTGCTTAGGATGACGGTAGCATTATAAGGTGATCCCTCACTTAATTTCAAGATAAATTGTGTTCTCCCCGAGTGTGCACCGTTGCGAAAGTTCATCATGTCGAAACACCACGTGATGATCGGGTGTGATAGACTATACGTTCACATACAACAGGTGCAAGCTAGTGTTGCACATGCAGAACACTCGGGTTAAACTTGACGAGCCTAGCATGTACAGACATGGCCTCAGAACACAAGAGACCGAAAGGTCAAACATGATTCATATAGTAGATATGATCAACATGATGATTTTCACCATTGAAACCACCTCAACTCACGTGATGATCGAACTTGAGTTGGTGAATTTGGATCATGTATCACTCGAATGACCGGAGGGATGTCAATTTGAGTGTGAGTTCTTAAGTAATATGATTAATTGAACTAGTTATCATGAACATAGTCAGTAGTGTCTTTGCAAAATTATGTTGTAGATTACTAGCTCACGTTGTAGCTCTCTTGATTTTTATATGTTCCTAGAGAAATAGAGTTGAAAGATGATGGTAGCAATATTGCGGACTGGCTCCGTGATCTGAGGATTGTCCTCGTCGCTGCACAGAAAGCTTATGTCCTTAATGCACCGCTCGGTGCGCCAACGCCTCTAGCGTCGTCTATAGATGTTGTGAACATCTGACAGGCACGTTCTTATGACTACTTGATAATTTGGTGCGTCATGCATTATGGCTTAGAATTGAGGCTTCGAAACATTTTGAACATCACGGAACATAGGAGATGTTCTAAGAGCTAAAATTAGGATCTCAGGCTCGTGCCCGTGTTGCGAGATATGAGATCTCCAACAAGATTCTATGCCTGCAAGATGAAGGAGAATAGCTCAATCATTGAGCAAGTGCTCACATTGTCTGGGTGCTACAATCGCTTGAATCGAGTGGGAGTTGATCTTCCAGATAACATAGTGATTGATATAGTTCTCCAAGTCACTGTCACTAAGCTACTAGAACTTGGTGATGAACTATAAAACGCCAGGGATAGAAATAATGATCCCTGAGCTGTTCGCGATGTTTGACACCACGAAGGTAGAAATCAAGAAGGAGCGTCAAGTGTTGATGGTTAGTCAAACCACTAGTTTCGAGA
This sequence comes from Hordeum marinum, assembly GCA_022496015.1. Lineage (NCBI taxonomy): Eukaryota > Viridiplantae > Streptophyta > Magnoliopsida > Poales > Poaceae > Hordeum > Hordeum marinum. The sequence continues at coordinate 449,701,058 of CM039676.1, forward strand.
AGGGCACGAGCAAGGAGGGAAACTTCATGGATAGCAAGTCAGTTGCTGATCCAGTGAAGCAACCCAAAGTTGAACCCAAACCCGAGACTAAGTGCTTCGATTATGAGGAGAGCGGACGCTGAAGCGGAACAACCCTAGATACTTGGTAGATAAGAAGGCTGGCAACGTCGACAGAAGTATATTTGATATACGTGTTATTGATGTGTACCTTGCTAGTACTCCTAGTAGCACCTGGGTATTGGATACCGGTTCGGTTGCTAAATATTAGTAACTCGAAATAAAAGCTACGGAATAAACAGAGAACTAGCTAAGGGTGAGGTGACGATGTGTGTTGGAAATGTTTCCAAGGTTGATGTGATCGACATCGCACTCTCTCTCTACCTTCGAGATTAGTGACGAACCTAAATAAATGTTATTTGGTGTTTTGCGTTGAGCATGAACGTGATTAGATCGTGTTTGTTGCAACACGTTTATTCATTTAAGTTAGAGAATAATGGTTATTCTATTTACATGAATAATACCTTCAATGGTCATGCACCTAGTGAGAATGGTTTGTTGAATCTTGATCTTAGTAATACACATGTTCATAACATTGATGCCAAAAGATACAAAGTTAATAATGATAGTACCACATACTTGTGGCATTGCCGCAAAATGTCATGTTGGTATAAAGCGCATGAAGAAACTCCATGCTGATGGATCTTTGGAATCATTCTATTTTGAATTGGTTGAGACATGCGAACCATGCCTCTTGGGCAAGATGACTAAGGACCCCGTTTTCCGGTTTGATGGAGTGAGCAAGTGATTTATTGGAAATGATACATGTTGATGTATGAAATCCAATGAGTCTTGTAGCGTGCGGTGGATATCGTTATTTTCTTACCTTCACTGATGATTTGAGTAGATATAGTGTATATTTACTTAATGAAAAACAAGTCTAAATTGTTTGAAAAGTTCAAGCAAATTCAGAGTGAAGTTTAAGATCATCGTGACAAGAAGATAAAAAAGTCTGCGATATGATCATGGAGGTGAATACTGGAGTTACGAGTTTGGCATACAACTTTAGACAATGTGAAAGTTGTTTCACAGCTCACGCCACCTGGAACACCATAGTGTGATGGTTTGTCCGAACGTCATAGTCATGCTCTATTGGATATGGTGTGTGCTATGATGTCTCTTATTGTTTTGCTACTATAGTTTTGGCGTTATGCATTAGAGACAACTACATTCACTTTACATAGGGCACCATCTAAATCCGTTGAGATGACACCATGTGAATTATGGTTTGGTAGAAAACTAAGCTGTCATTTCTTGATGTTTGGGGTTGCAACGGTTGTGTGGAAAAATGTTTTCACCTAATGAGCTCGAACCCAAAGCGGAAAAATGCATCTTCATAGAATACCCTAAGAATAGTTGGGTGAACCTTCTATCTCAAGATCCAAGCATAAAGTGTTGGTTGCTAAAACATGGTCCTTTCTCGAGAAAAGTTTCTCTCGAAAGAATTGAGTGGGAGGAAGATGGAACTTGATGAGGTTGTTGAACCTTTGCTTCAACCAGAGAGTAGCGCAGTGCATAAAGATGTTTTTTGTGGATCCTACTTCAGTTGAAGAGGAAGTTAATGATGATGATCATGAATCTTTGGATCAAGTTACTATCGAACCTCATAGGTCGACAAGGACGCGTACTGCTCCTGAGTGGTATGACAACTTTGTCTTGGAGGTCATGTTGTTGGACAACAATGAACCTACGAGCTATGGAGAAGCGATGATGGGCCTGGATTCCGACAAATGGTTAGAGGCCATGATATCCGAGAAAGGATCCATTTATGAAAACCAAGTATAGACTTTGGTAGACTTGCTCGTTGGACGGCAGGTCGTCGAGTACAAATGGACTTTTGAGATGAAGATAGACGCTGATGGTAAATGTCACCATTTATAGAGCTTGACTTGTTGCAAAGAAGTTTACGACAAGTTCAAGGAGTTGACTGCGATGAGACTTTCTCACTCGTAGCGATGCTAAAGTCTGTTGGAATTATGTTAGCAGTTGCTGCATTTTTCAATTATGATATGTGGCAGATGGATGTCAAAACATCATTTCCTTAGCGGTTTACTTGAGGAAAGGTTGTATGTGATACAACCAGAAGGTTTTGTCAGTCCTAAGGATGCTAAAAGGTGTGCAAGCTTCAGTGATCCTTCTATGAACTGAAGCAAGCATCTCGGAGTTGGAATATACACTTTGAGGAGGTGATCAAAGTTTTTGAGTCTATACAAAGTTTATGAGAAACTTGTATTTACAATAAAGTGAGTGGGAGCACTATAGAGTTTCTGGTAAGCATATGTGGCTGACATATTGTTGATCGGAAATGATGTAGAATTTCTGGAAAGCATCAATGGTTGTTTGAAAAGAGTTTTTCAAAGGAAGACCTGGATAAAGCTACCTAATTATTGAGCATCAAGATCTATAGAGATAGATCAAGATACTTGATGAGACTTTCAATGAGTACATACCTTGACAAGATTTTGAAAGCGTTGAAAATGGATCAGTCAGAGAAAGAGTTCTCGCCTGATTTGTAAGGTGTGAAGTTGAGTGAGACTCAAAGCTCGACAAAGCAGAAGAAATAGAAAGGATGAATGCCGTCCCCTATGCCTTAGCCATAGGCTCTGTATTGTATGCCATGATGTGTACCGCACCTGTGTGTGCCTTACCATGAGTCCGTCAAGGGTTACAAGAGTGATCCAAGAGTGGATCACTGGACAGCGGTCAAGATTATCATTTGTAACTAAAAGACCAAGGAGATGTTTCTCGATTATGGATCTGATACAGAGTTCATCGTAAAGATTTACGTTGATGCAAGCTTTAACACCAATCCGGATGACTCGTAGTAGCAATCTGGATACGTATAGTGGAGCAGCCATTTGGAATAGTACCAAGTGGAGTGTGGTAGCAGTGTTTAAAGTCTGACATAGAGATTTGAAAAGTACACTCGGATTTGAATGTCGCAGACCCATTGACTATAAGACCTCTCTCATATGCAAAGCATGATCGAGCCCCAGAACTCATTGGGTGTTAGATTCATAACAATGCGTATCACATGGTGATGTGAACTAGATTATTGACTCTAGTGCAAGTGGGAGACTGTTGGAAATATGCCCTATATGCAATAGTAAATTGGTTATTATCATATTTCCTTGTTCATGATAATCGTTTATTATCCATGTTATAATTGTGTTGATCGGAAACTCAGATACATGTGTGGATACATAGACAACACCATGTCCCTAGTATGCCTCTAATAGACTAGCTCGTTGATCAAACATGGCTGTGGTTTACTAGTCATGGACATGAGATGTCATTTGGTAATGGTATCACATCATTAGGAGAATGATGTGATGGACAAGACCCAAACTACAAACATAGCATATGACCATGTCAGTTTATTGCTACTGTTTTCTACATGTCAAGTATATGTTTCTATGACCATGAGATCACGCAACTCACGGACACCGGAAGAGTGCCTTGTGTGTATCAAACATTGCAACGTAACTGGGTGACTATAAAGGTGCTCTACAGGTATCTCCAACGGTGTCTGTTGGGTTGGCATGGATCAAGACTGGGATTTGTTACTCCGTGTGACGGAGAGGTATCTCAGGGCCCACTTGGTAATACAACATCACAATAAGCCTTGCAAGCAATGTGACTAAGTGTTAGTCACGGGATCTTGTATTACGGAATGAGTAAAGAGACTTGCCGGTAACGAGGTTCAACTAGGTATAGAGATACCGACGATTGAATCTCGGGAACATCATACGGGATTAAGTGAATCCTTGACATAGAGGTTCGACCGATAAATATCTTCGTAGAATATGTAGGAACCAATATGGGCATCCAGGTACTGCTATTGGTTATTGACCGTACAGGTGTCTCTGTCATGTCTACATAGTTCTCGAACCCACAGGGTCTGCACACTTAAGGTTGGTGACGTTTCGGTAGTATAGAGTTATGCATGCTGGTGACCGAAGGTTGTTCGGAGTCCCGGATGAGATCCCGGACGTCACGAGGAGCTCCGTTTCAAAGGTAAAGATTGATACATAGGAAGTCCTATTTTGGTCACCGGAAAAGTTTCGGGCTCATCGGTAGTGTACCGGGAGACCATCGGGAGGGGTATTTCGACCCAAGAGGCTACATGGGCTGTGGGAGAGTGAATACCAGCCCTTAGTGGGCTGGTGGAAGTGCCACACAAGGCCCATGTGGCTGGGAAGAAAAGCCCAAAGAGAAAAAGGTGGAAAAAGGCAAAAAGGCCAAAATAAGGAGTCCTAGTCCTACTAGGATTGGAGGAGGAATCCTCCTCTCCTCTTGGTTCGGCCGACGCCTAGATGGCTTGGCCCTTGGGCCAAGCCTCCTCCTCTCTTCCTCTTATATATACTAGAGGTTTCAGGGGTTTTGCACTAGTTTTTTCAGCCACGTGCTACCCGTTCCTCTAGTGCACAGTTTCTCCTCTAGATCGGTTTTCTGGAGTGCTTAGGCGAAGCCCTGCCGGAATTGCTCCACCACCATTGCCGCGGCACCGTCACGCTGCCGGAGAACTCGTCTACCTCTCCGCTCCCTCTTGCTGGATCAAGAAGGCGAAGATCGTCATCGAGCTGTACGTGTGCTGAACGCGGAGGTGCCGTCCGTTTGGAAGGATCGTGATCAAGATCGTGAGGCGGATCATGATGAGATCGCAGGACGGATCGTGATGAGTTTGCGGGACGGATCATGATTGGATCGTGGGACGGATCGTGATGAGATCGCGGGACGCTAGGCGATTTGGACCGCGAAGACGTTTGACTACACCAACCGCGTTTCATAACGCTTGCCGCTTAGCAATTTACAAGGGTATGTAGATCCACTCTCCCTCTCGTAGATGCTCATCACCATGGATAGATCTTGCATGCACGTAGGAAATTTTTTGTTTCCCATGCAACGTTCCCCAACAGTTTTCAACATCTTCCATGCTAGATACATTATACACTACTGGAATTCAGTTATTTGCTGTCTATCAGATCTTTGCCGTGTGCTAGCGAACGTCAAAGAAAGACTTTGCCATCATCTTACAGAAAAGAGATGGCAAAGGACGGGCAGACAACAAAGAAAGTCTTTTCCATCAGCCCTCCCTTTGCCGCCGGCTAGCGGATGACAAATATTGGGCAGGCAGACGACAAAGGTCACGGGCGGGCCCCACCGCACCCTGGGTATATCGTTGCCGTCGGGTAAGATTTGCCATCTGCCTCCCCCCTCTTGGCCGTCCGGTAGCGAACGACAAAGAGGATGTCCCCCCTAACGGTCACAGCAGGGCCCCAACCCCCGTTCCCCTCGATGTTTGTCGTTTGCTAGCAGACGACAAAGAGCCCGCCCGCCATAACAGCCAGATCCACCTCCACCCCCCTCACTCACCCGCGTCTCCATCCCGCCCCACCACCATGCTGCCAGCCTCTCTCTCCCTCTGGCCGCTCCCGCCCCGACCCGAGGACCACCGGAAACCGCCCCATCCACCGTCCGCTCACCCCCACCGGCCGCTCCCACCCACCGGCTGCGCCGTAGTGAGGCCCTCCTCCCCGTGGCTCCCTCTCTCTCTCCCTCCCTCTCCCTCCCTCCCGCTGCTCCTCGACACCCACCGGCCGCCCCGCGGTGAGCCTCCCTCCCCATGGCCCCGCAGCGAGCGCCCCTTCCCATGGCCCCCACCCACCGGCCATTGCCCCCACCCACTGGCCACCCCGCCGCCCTGCCGCTCACCAGCTGTCCCGCTGTCCCGCCGCCCTTGCAGTGAGCGCCCCTTCCCACGTCGCCCCACATCCTCCCTCCAATCCATACTAATGCCCCCCTCCTCCACCGACACCTTCAAAGGTAATTTTTTCTGTTTTTTATTTATGTTAATTTGTTATTTAGTTAATTTAGGTTAGTTAGTTAGGTTTGTTTAGGTTAGTTAGTTAGTTAGTTTAGTTTAGGTTAGTTAGTTAGGTTAGCTTAGGTTAGTTTAGGTTAGTTTAGGTTAGTTAGTTAGGTTATAAGAAAAAGAAGAAGAAAATAAGAAGGAAAAAAAGAAAAGGGAAAGAAGAAGAAGAAGAAGAAGAGAGGAGGAGAAGAAGAAGAAGAAGAAGAAGAAGAAGAAAAGGGAAAAAAGAAGAAGAGGAAGAAGAAGCCACTAACCCCTGACCCCCGACGCTACTGAACCCAACCCCCGATGCCACTAAGCCCCGACCCTCGACGCCACTAACACCTGACCCCCGATGCCACTGACCCCTGACCCCCAATGTAAATTATGTGTTAGGTCATATATATATATTCCGATTCTAGTTGTTATGAAAAATATCATATTTGTGTTGATCGAGTTTCATTTCAATGTGCAATCGTTTCGTCGCTATGAGGGTCAGTTGTTTGACGATCTCCCCATGCGTTGGACGAGCTCCCCTGCTGCGTTTGTGGGTGAGCACAAATGACATATCCTCCCCGCCTCCTTTAATTTGCTCGGTTCCGGTCCCCGTGCCGCTTAAACTTGCTAGCTATAGGTGTCTTCAATCATCAGTATGCGTGACCAATATGCGTCTCCCGTTTGAAAGGGCGGCATCTATAAATATGCATGTCTTTGCATATTTATAACCGCCATCCTTTCGAATTGGTACGGTGCGGAGATTTCATGGTGAGTCTGCCCAACATGCCAGAGGTGAGGTTGTTCGTCGTCGCACTGACGAGCTTGGTACCGGGATCAAAGACATGGTCCAAGACTTTGATGATGCTCAGGATTCGGATGATGAGATGGAGGAATCTGCAAAGGCCTTCTATGAAATGTTGGAGTCTTCAAAACATCCTCTCCACGAGCACACTGAGCTTTGTCAGCTGGATGTCATCGCGCAAGTAATGGCTCTAAAGGCTCAGTTCAACCTACGCAAAGAATGCTACGACGCGATGATGACGATATTTGGACGCTTTCTACCCAAAGGCCATGTATTGCCAGCAAACATGTACCAGTGTAACAAAAACCTACGTGCGCTTAAGATGCCCTATGAGAAGATAGATGCCTGTGAGCATGGATGTGCCTTATTTAGGCTTGAGTATGCGGGCTTGAACTATTGTACCATTTGCAAGTCTTCCAGGTATGTTATGGTAGACAACAGAATGGGTGAGAAGAGTCAGACCATAATCCCAGTTAATGTTCTTTGGTATCTGCCAATCATACCAAGACTTCAACGTCTTTTCATGGTCAAAGACATGGCCAGATAGATGACGTGGCATAAATTGGGCAAAAGAACCGAACTAGATGCAGATGGGAATCCGATGTTGGGACACACTTCAAACGCTTTTGCGTGGAAGCACTTCGATGCATTACACAAGGATAAAGTGGCAGATCCAAGGCATCCTCGAGTTGCCATCAGCACGTATGGGTTCCAAGTTTTTGGTATGCCGGCAACCCAATATAGTTGCTGGCCTGTATTTGTCATTCCACTCAATCTCCCCCCGGAAAGATTATGAAAAGAAAGAACATTTTCTTGACATTGATAATTCCAGGGCCCAACTATCTCGGAAATAATATGAATGTGTACATGCAGCCGCTTAAGGATGAATTGCAAGAAGCTTGGGATAATGAGATCAAGACATATGATGCCGCTTCCAAAAATAACTTCAAAATGCATGTGCGGTACATGTACTCAACGCATGAATTTCCGGCGTATACGCTATTCATTGGCTGGTGTGTGCATGGAAGGTTCCCGTGCCCCACATGCAAGGCAGCTCTTGAGTTCCGTTGGCTGTAGGCGGGTCGCAAGTATTCTTGCTTCGACTTGCATAGACAGTTCTTGGATCCTCTCCATAAGTTCAGAAAAGACAAGAAGAATTTCATGAAAGGTAGAGTTGTCAAAAACTATGCACCACCTGCATTGACAGGCCAACAAACCCTCGATCAGATAAATGCTCTCGAGCCGGATCCAATACATCCAGGGTATTTCAAAGGGTATAATACGAAACACGCTTGGACTCACAAGATATGCTTGTGGGATCTGCCTTACTTTAAAGACCTTCTTTGCCCACACAACATCGACGTGATGCACACTGAAAAGAATATCACCGAGGCCCTTTTTGGTACATTGTTCGACATAGAGGGAAAGACAAAGGATAATCCTAAGGCTAGATTCGATCAGGAGGCTCTATGTGATAGGCCGTTACAAAACATGTGACAACTGTTAGGAAAGAAGAACTGGAGGAAGCCAAAGGCATGGTTCAATCTTGGAGGGCTAGCTATGAGGGAAATGCTCTTATGGGTGAAAATGTAGTTGATGTTCCTTGATGGGTATGCATCGAATTTAAAGAGGGGAGCGAGTCTTGCAAACTGAAAATATTTGGTCTCAATAGTCATGATTGGTACATATGGCTTGAGCGTGTAATGCCGGTGATGTTGCATGGCTTTATCCCTGAGGATGAATGGCTAGTACTGATAGAGCTGAGCTATTTCTTCCGCGCTCTTTGTGCGAAAGAACTATCGCCTGACGTGCTAGATGAACTGGAAGAGTTGGCGCCGAAGTTGATCTGCAAGTTAGAAAAGATCTTTCCACCAGGCTTCTTTAATCCAATGCAACATTTGATTTTGCATCTCCCGACCGAGGCAAGATTGGGGGGAGGCGTGCCGAGTCATTGGTGCTTTGGAACTAAGAGGATGCATAAGACGATTCGAGCAAAATGTAAAAATAAACATAGAATTGAAGCATCGATGGCCAAGGCATTCATTATTGAGGAGGCAACAAACTTCATGACAACACACTACGAAGCCAAGAATTGTCATTTGCATAATCCCAAGCCTCGGTACAATGATGGCGACCGTGAAAAAGTTCGATCCAACCTCAGCCTATTCCAAGGGAAGCTCACACCAGCCAGTGCTTCGAAAGCAATAATGTTGGATGTCGAACAATGGCGGACCATTTCGTTGTATATCTTCAACAACCTAACAGAAGTGTGGCCGTACATCAAGTAAGTTCTCGGTACATTGTTTCCCAACTTCTAATTCCTTTGAATTTCTCTTATTCACCGATATGTGATACAGTCGATACATCACCAAATTCTCGGATGGAGCAATGATCCAAAATGATTCCATCAAAGAGTATGAGCTTCTGGCAAAGCATGGAGGCGGCTATCCCGGTTTCATCTCTTGGTTCAAACAAACGGTAATTTCCATTAGACCATTTCATTTCTTCGTCTAGTTTGCGGCTAATGCAACAATACTTTCGTATCAAACTTGCAGGCTAATTCAGAGTCTATGGACACCGAATTGAGACAAGTCGCTAATGGTTTTGATTATAAGGTTCGTTCATTTGACAAATACGACATCAACGGGTATCGCTTTTGTACTTTTGGCAATGAGCTATCTATGGTCGACCGAAAGTCTACCAATTGTTGTGTCTTCGTTGTCGGCGAAGGAGGTGTCGAGTATTATGGAAGAGTTGAAGCAATTTATGAACTTATATTCTTTGGTGATAACAAACCAAACGTCATAGTCTTCAAATGTTATTAGTTCCAGCCAAAGGAGACTAGAAGGACTCATGAACATATAGGGCTCGTCGAGATCAAACAAAGCACCCATTTAGATGTTCCCGACATTTATATTATGGCTCAACAGGCGACCCAAGTTTTCTATCTACCGTGGGCCTGCCAAACTGATTCAAATCTGAAAGGTTGGGATGTCGTTTATGATGTGCCACCACATTTTAGACCACCTCCCCTCAATGAAGATGATTATGAACCTCACATTAACCCAAACACATATGAAGGAGAATTCTTCCAAGAAACACGTCTTTCCAAAAAAAACGTTTCAATAATTGCTCTACCTCATCCCAGAACATTGAGGTAGACAGCGACAGTGAATCCGACTTCACCCCTGAGCCAGAACAAGAAGAGACGGAAGAAGAGGAGGTTACCGCTACGGATGACCTCTCATTGCTTGACCAATTACATAAAGGAGTCCTTCCACATGTTGCTCGCGATAGTGATGATGATGCATTTATTAATGATAATGATGATGATTATGATGCATTTATTGATCCCGGAGCATATATAGACGATGAAGATTATTATTAGTTCATGTCAGGTATACATGATGATGATACACTCAAATTATATATACATATTACTATTCATGTCAGTATTCAATTTTTTTATGTTGTACTAATCATGTTTACTCTTTGTCGTGGTAGGTGTTGAAATATGGTGGGTGCGGGTCGAGAGCGATCCGAGGATCCTTTGTCGGCGCGTGGTGGGAGGTGTACTTCCATTCCACCCCAAACTCTTCGGACAGCGTTGTACGACAGTATTGGCTCACCCGAGGGCACTTCTTCGTCGGTGAAGTTGCCCAAAGGGAGAGGATGCCGGTGGAAGAAGAGAGCACCTAAAGCTACGTCTTCCTCGCTGCCACCCCCTAGCTGATTCACCTGAGCACAGGACGGCTACGGTGGACTCGTCTGAGGAGGAGGCTACATGGACTCCTATCCACGAGCCTCGGGTCGACGATCCTTCTATCCCAGATGCTTTGACCCGCGAGACTCCTATGCCAGATGTCTCGTTCCGCGAGACTCCAGTGCCTGACGCTTCATCCTATGAGACTCCACAGGCTTCCACCGGATGGGATACCTGGTCGGATCTACATCAGCCGGAGCCGAGTGGCCATGCTGATGGTGGCGGGGATTGACTTTCTAATAGCGGGGACGAGGTGGTTGAGGGAATCGTCTACCAGCGTGGGTGTACATGGCTCCCGCCCGTGTTGGCGACCCACGAGCAGAGGTGGCTGATTAAGCCCGAGTCGCTGAAGTAAGTGCATTTACTCTTTTTAAACCTTTTGCCTTCATGTTTCTTCACATATCTAATGCGAAGTAAGTGCATTTACTCTTTAGATCTTGCAATCAAATCTTTAAGTTTCTTGTTTTTCACTAGTTTGGTTTTATAAAAGAAAACTACAAATAAAGGAATTGAGGTTGCCTCATATGCTTCATATTTTCAATGTCTTTCATGAAAATGATGGAAAGGAAAATTGTGCTCAAGTGTTAGAAGAAGAAGTTATTAAAATGTTTGGCACTAAATCTTTGATTGATGAGCATGATTGCAATGTTGTTAGTATGAATTCTCTAAATATTCATGATGCTAATGATATGCAAAGCCACATGCTTGGGGATGCTATGTTTTATGAAGAAGATATTTTTAGTTCCCCAAGTTTTGATGAGCAAAACTATTATGATTATGACATGCCTCCTATCGATGATGATTATTTTGATGACACATATGCTATAAAGAGTAATGATAACCATGAAACTTGTCATCATGATTTTAATAGTCAAAGTGGTTATGTCAATCAAGTGTCACATGATAGTTATTTTTTTGAGTTTGCTCCCACTATTATGAATGAGAAGAAGTTTTCTTATGTGGAGAGTGATAAATTTTCTATGCTTGTAGATCATGAAAAGAATGCTTTATGTGCTCATTATATTGTGGAATTACTTCATGATGCTACTGAAAATTTATGAGGGAGGAACATATTCTTGTAGGAATTGCAATAATATCGCTCATGATGCTACTACAAATTTTTGAGGGAGGAACATATTCTTGTAGGAATTGCAATAATATCAAGTTTCCTCTCTTGTGTTCAATGTTTTGAAGTTATGCTTCTTTTGCCTTCCTATGCTAGTTGATTCTTGCTCCCATAAATTGTTTGCTCACAAAATTCCTATTCATAGGAAGTGGGTTAGACTTAAATTTGCTTGTCATGAGATTCACGATGCTCTTTTGCATGTTTCAAATACTATTCCTATGTGAGCATCATTGAAATCATCATGCCTAGCTAAAAGGCATTAAAAAAGCACTTGTTGGGAGACAACCCAACAATTTTACCTTCTGTTTTTATGTGTTCACATGATTAAGCTACTGTAGTAATCATGTTTTGTGTATTTTATTTCAATTAATTTCCAAGTAAATCCGTTGGGATAGTGTGGATACTTGCTTGTCTGATTCTGTGCAAAAACAGAAAGTTTTGCGTCTAGTGTATGAATTATATGATTTTACTGGAGTGTCAAACAATTCAGAAATTTTCACACAACATTTGTATGAAATTATGTGATATTTCATAATTTTTCATAATTTTTAGAGTCAGGTAAGTGTGGTGATCATTCAGATCTTCACAGACTCTTCTATTTTTGACAGATTCTGTTTTGCATGCATAGTTTGCTTATTTCAAGTGTTCCTATAGCTTATATTGAGCAATATAAATTTTGGAAATGATTTAATAGAGTAGGTATCATGTGGTAACAATTATGAATCTTATCTTGACAAGTACCTATGTGAATGATCTATGTCTATTACACTAACCCTTTTCACGAAGTTTCATTAAGTTTTGTGTGAGTGAAGTTTTCATGTTTTGGGTGAGACACCGATATGAGGAGAATAAGGAGTGACAAGAACCTATGATTGGGGATTCACAAATCAACCCAAGGTAATATACAAGTAATATTCAAGCGCCTAGGCTTGGAAATGCCTCGGAAGGCATCCCCTCTTTCGTCTTCAACACTATCGTTATCTCTGACTTGGAGCTATATTTTTATTCGTCACATAATATGAGTTTTTCTTGGAGCATCATTTAATTTTGTTGTCCTCTCTTAGGTGTTATTTACAATATTGTTTTTCAATAAAAAGTTCCAAGCATTTCCTTTAGGATTCTTGCATTGCATGTTTTGACATGTGCTGGGTAAAAACAGAAACTTCTGCTATAGTGTTTGAATTTTCATATTTTACTAGAACGTGCAAAGTTTCTGAATGTTTTACAAAATAGTGTAATATAAATTTTATAGTATTTAATAAATTTTCATAATTAGTAGACTTACAGAAGTACGCTGGTTTAATAAATAGCTACAGACTGTTCTGTTTGGATAGATTGTTGTCATAGTTTTATTATCTACTTATCCTATAGTTAACATAGCCTATATTGGTAGATATAAATTGTGGAAATGATAGTATACAGTACCTAATGTTTTAAAATTATTGTGCAACTTGTCTTGGCAGTACATAAAGAGTTGATTTATTATTATGTGTACTAACCTATCTCACAAGTTCTTTTCGAGTTTTGTGTGGATGAAGTTTCCATAGCCTATGTTGGTAGATATAAATTATGAGAGGATTGAACAAGATACAAAAGCTCAATCTTGGGGATGCCCAAGGCACCCAAAATAAATATTTCAAGAAGTCTCAAGCATCTAAGCTTGGGGATGCTACGCATCCCACTCTCTCCGTCAACTATCGGTTAGCCTATGTTGAGCCTAAATTTTTATTCGTTCACATGATGTGTGCTATTCTTGGAGTGTTATTTTTCTTTTTCTTGCTATTAAATAAAATACTCGGATCTGAAAATCTTTATTGATAGAGAGAGAAAGTCCTCACATAACTACTTAATTGTTTGACTATTCATTGATCTTCACTTCTATGTTTTGGAGTAGTTTTTTCATTTACTCTCGTGCTTCACTTAAATCCTATGAGTAAATGGTTGAATGAATTGAATATCATAAATCATAAATTATATATGTTTTATATGCTTATCCCATGGGGAGTAATTATTTCATATACAAGAAGTATAGGTGGTAAAATTTATAGAAAGTTAGCAAACACCGCATTCGTCACTTGAACCATTCATGAAAGAATATTGAAGGAAGAGAGATCTCACATATACATATACTATCTTGGACATCTTCTATGATTATGAATACCCATTAATTACTTTCAAACTTGAGAAAATTAGTTGAATTTGGACAAGTAAGACAATGTAATGAGTTATGCTTGGGTATATTTGTATAGAAGTTATATTGTTATGGATCCACCAACATATGGTGCTTGCTTCCACCTCATACTAGCCAAAACTTTCGCACCAAGTAGAAATACTACCTGTGCATCCAAACACCCTTAAACACAAAGTTGTTCCATATGAGTCCACCATACCTACCTATATGCGGTATTTACCTGCCGTTCCAAGTAAATTTGCATGTGCCAAACTCTAAACCTTCAAATAATATTCTGTTTTGTATGACTGAATCGCTCATATAGTAACTAGGGGCTGTCGGTATCTTCCATGCTAGGTGGGTTATTCTCACGATATGTGTTGATTCACTATCATTCACGAGAAATTGGCTGGTAATAGGGATTCCCAGTCTCAAAATCAAAGAAAAAAATGCAAATAATTAAACAAAACTCCCCCAAGAATGTTGTTGGTATGGATGGTACCCGTGGATTCGGCTTGCCGTGGAGTGTGATTGATTGGTGGAGGGGGAGTAAAACCTTTACCATTCTGTTTGGGAACCGCCTATAATGTATCTAGCATGGAAGATAGCGAGATCTATCGGTTGTGATGGTGACAATGAAAGCATACCGCTCAAAATTATTATTCATCTATGTTTTAAAAGCTCGAGCTCTGGCACCTCTACAAATAAATGCTTCCCTCTGTGAAGGGCCTATATTTTACTTTCTAGTACTTACCTTTATGCAAGAGTCATGGTGATCTTCACCACTTCATATATTTTGCCTTTTTCTCTTGGCAAGCATCATGTGGTAGGAAATATCCAAGCATATATGGCCATTCAAATATATTTGATCATGAATTATTATTGTTGACAATTATCTATATGATAAATAAGTTGGGAGGCAAAACTTTAAGCCCCTATCTTTCTCTACGTTTGACAGATGCCATTTGCTCTAAAAATATGCTTTGAGAGTTAGCAATCACGGGTGACTATTATATAGTTGAGTATGTGGAATTTGCTAAATCAAAGCTCTTACATAGACCCTTCCTGAAAATAAGATGAATTGCAATTGTTTGGTGACTGAAAGCATAGTTTGTTAGTTTTCAAGAAACTTTATGGTCTATACTTTAACATGTGGATAGCTTGTTATCTTATCATGAGAAGATTTAAGAGATGAGCTACTATTTATGATATATAATGATGCTAGAGAAAGTGTTTGGAACTATAATTGATCAAACTTGTGCACTTGCTAGCATTCACACTTCATAAACTATTTCTTTTATCATTTACCTACTCGAGGATGAGCAGGAATTAAGCTTGGGGATGTTGATACGTCTCCAACGTATCTATAATTTATGAAGTATGCATTCCATGTTTAGAATAATTCTATATGATTTTCGTATAATTTTGGTATTCATGCCATGGTCACAAGCTTGCCAGGCGCGGCCACCCCCTGGCCTAGCAGGCTTGTCACCGCCTCGTGGTCCCCCTTGACGTGAGATCGACGCCAAAAATTCCTATAAATATAGAAACCTCTGAGAAGAAATCTAGATCGGGAGTTCCGCCTCCGGAAACCTCCAGAGCCATGAAAAATCAATTGGGAGCCCGTTCTGGCACCCTGCCGGAGGGGGAAACCATCACCGCAGGCCATCTTCATCATCCAGGTGCTCTCCATGACGATGAGGGAGTAGTTCACCCTCTGGGTTGAGGGTATGTACTAGTAGCTATGTATTTGATCTCTCTCTCTCTCTCTCTCTCGTGTTCTTGAGATGGCACGATCTTGATGTACCGTGAGCATTATTGATATAGATGAATCATATGGAGTTTTCCCCTCTCTATCTTCTTGTGATGAATTGAGTTTTCCCTTTGAAGTTTTCTTATTGGATTGAGTCTTTAAGGATTTCAGAACACTTGACTTATGTCTTGCGATGGAATATCCGTGGTGACGATGGGATGTTCTATTGATCCACTTGATGTATGTTTTGGTGATCAACTTGCGGGTTCTGTGACCTTGGGAATCTATGCATAGGGGTTGGCACACGTTTTTGTCTTGACTTTCCAGTAGAAACTTTGGGGCAATCTTTGAAGTTCTTTGTGTTGGATTGAACATGATGAATCTGAAATTATGTGATGCATATACTATAATCAAGCCCATGGGTACTTGTGGTGACATTGGAGTATCTAGGCGACATTAGGGTTTTGGTTGATGTATATCTTAAGGTGTTATTTTAGTACAAACTCTAGGGCTGTCTGTGACACTTATAGGGATAGCTCATAAGATTGATCTGAAAAGATAACTTTGAGGTGATTTCGTACGATACAATAATTTCTTCATTATTTCTACGCTATTTGTGACTTTGGAGTGAACTCTTTGTCGCACGAGGGGTACTTACATATGATTCAACTATGCCAATTGTTGAGAGAAATTGCACTAGTGAAAGTATGGACCCTAGGCCTTGTTTCCAAGCATTTATACAATGTTTTGATCTCTGTTTACTATTTGTTACCTTGCTGTTTTTACATTTTCAGATTACAAAAACCTATAGCTACCATCTATATTACACTTGTATTATCATCTCTTCGCCGAACTAGTGCACCTATACAATTTACCATTGTATTGGGTGTGTTGGGGACACAAGAGATTTCTTGTATTTGATTGCAGGGTTGTTTGAGAGAGAGCATCTTCATCCTACACCTCCCACGGATTGATAAACCTTAGGTTATCCACTTGAGGGAAAATTGTGTTGTCCTACAAAACTTTGTGCTTGGAGGCCCAACACGATTCTACAAGAAGGAGGTTTTGTAGTAGACATCAAGCTCTTTCCTAGTGCCGTTGCCGGGGAGGTGAGTGCTTGAAGGTATATCTTTAGTATCTTGCTTAAATCTTTTAGTTTCTTGTTTTTCACTAGTTTGTTTTTATAAAAGAAAACTACAAAAAAATGGAATTGAGGTTGTCTCATATGCTTCATCTTTTTGATGTCTTTCGTGAAAATGATGGAAAGGAAAATTGTGCTCAAGTGTTAGAAGAAGAAGTTATTAAAATGTTTGGCACTAAATCCTCATCAAAGTTTATAATGGGAGACACAATGGATCAACATGATTACTTTAGGGATTATCACTTATCTCAAAAGGGAAACACTTGCGAGATCAAATTAGAATATTGCAATGGTTTACTTGGGATGCATGCTTGAGATGTGATTTTACTTGTTGCTCTAAGATAAAGGATCCACACCTTTCCTTTCAATGTTCATTTAATGATAATGAAACCTTAGCTTATTATGCTAATGGTATATATGACTACTATGATGTGGAACGAATAGAAGAATTTGTTGTTTTTAAAGGTGCTTATGAAATTGCTTCTTTGATTGAAAAGTTTGATGATGTTCCTTAAAAATCTGAAAATTTATCCATACTTCAATATTTCAAAGATAATTATGAATACAATAATGATATTATTGAATTTATTGAAAGAATGACACCTAACTTGGAAGAAACTAATATTTTGCAGGAATCTATGAAAGAGGAAGTTGTTGAAATTGTGAGCTCATTAGATGAAAAAGATGAGGAGGAGAGCGAAGAACAAAAGGAGGAAGTGCCGATTAGCTACCCGTGCCCACCTTCTAATGAGAGTAACTCTTCAACGCATATATTATATAATCTCCCTTCGTGCTTACCGAAGGATGAATGCTATGATAATTGCTATATCCTGTGGATTCTTTTGAAATATCCATTTTTGATGAACTTGATGCTTGCTATGCTTGTGGCCATGATGCCAATATGAATTATTCTTATGAATATGAACTTGATATAGTTCCTTATGTTAAAAATGAAATTGTTGCTACTATACCCACACATGATAGTCCTATTATCTTTTTGAATTCTCCCAACTACAATATATCGAAGAAGTTTGCTCCTATTAAGGATTATATTGATGGGTTCCATTTTACCACCACACATGATGGTTTTGATGAATGTAATATGCATGTGCTTTATGCTCCTACTTGCAATTATTATGAGAAAGTAACCAAATCTTAACCTCTCTATGTTTCCAATACTATTAAATTGCAAGAAACTACTCATGCTATGTATTGGCCTTTACTTAATGTGCATGAATTGTTCTTTTACGATATGTCGATGCATAGGAAGAGAGTTAGAATTCGTTTTCACATGATATATATAACTTTGTGCTCACTACTAAATTACAAATCATTGTTAATTAAAATTGGCTTTGATATACCTTGGGATCCGGGTGGATCCATTACTTGAGCACTTTATGCCTAGCTTAATGGCTTTAAAGAAAGCACTGCCAGGGAGACAACCCGGAAGTTTTAGGGATTCATTTTATTCTATTGAGTGATTTCATAAAGTTTAAAAAATATAGGGGACCCTAAAACTTAACAAAAAGAAAGGTGAAAGTGAGAGAGATGATGAGCATCGTTGAAGTGGGGGCTAGCCTTGAACTTTGTTCATGCCCATGGAAACTTTGTGAATCTTGAATCATAGAAACTTTTCAAAAATAATAATTATCCCCTTGTACAAATCCATTTTATTATAAAAATAATGTGCCAAGATTTGCCTTTAGGATGATTAGATTGCTTGTTGGTATGTGCGGCGAAAAAACGAAAACTTTGGCTGTAGTGCGTGAATTTACATTTTTATTGGAACGTCAAAAGTTTCTGAAATTTCTACACAATATTTGTATACAAAATTTTTAGTTCTTACTAATTGTTTAGAATTTTTTGAGTTACATAATTATGGTCAAAGTTAAGATTACTACATACTGTCCTGTTTGAGACAGATTCTGTTTTTGTTGCATTATTTTGCTTGTTTTGATGAAACTACCGATTTTATCGTGGTATAAGCCATGGGAAAGTTATAATAAAGCAGGAATAATGAAAATATATAATATGAATGGGTTTGCAACAGTACATAAAGTAGTAATTTGCTTTATTATACTAACGGATCTCAGCAATTTTCTGTTAAGTTTTCTGTGGATGAAGTTTTCAAAGATCGAGGAGGTCTCAATATGAGGAGAAGGAGGAGAGGCAAGAGTTCAAGATTGTGGATGCCCAGGGCACCCCAAGTAAATATCCAAGGAGACTCAAGCGTCTAAGTTTGGGTATGCCGTAGAAGGCATCCCATCTTTCTTCAACAAGTATCAGTATGTTTTCGTTTTTGTTTCGTTCGTGTAATATGTGTAAATCTTGGAGTGTATTTTGTTTTTAGTTTCCACTTTAATTTTATGAACCATGCTGGTATGAGATAGTCCATGGTTGATTTATAGAATGCTCATTGTACTTCACTTATATATTTGGAGTATGGCTTTATAGAATGCTTCATGTACTTCACTTATACCATTTGAAGTTTGGATTGCATGTTTCTCTTCGCATAGAAAACCGTTATTTGTGGAATGATATTTTGCTTCAATTATATTTATTAGAGAATTGTATTTTGTATAACTAATTAAACTCTCTTGCTTCCCTTATATCTATTTAGAGAGTCAACATGAATTGGTCATTTGCATGGTTATTCATGAAATCCTACATAAAACTTATGGATCACTGAATATGATATGTTTGATTTCTTGCAATAGTTTTGCGATATAGAGATGATAATATGTGGGAGGTACTAGTGTATGGTCATGTTTAGTAAGATATTGGTGTTAAGGTTTGTGATTCCCCAAGCATGCACGTATATAAGTTATATGGTTTTAGATCCTCCAACATGAAGTTATATGGTTTATGTTTGCTTGCTTCCGGATAGAAGTTATATGGTTTTAGATCCTCCAACATGTAGTGCTTGCTTCCACCTCATACTAGCCAAAACTTTCACACCAAGTAAAGATACTACTTGTGCATCCAAACACCTCAACCCAGTTTTGCCATGAGAGTCCACCATACCTACCTATGGATTGAGTAAGATCCTTCAAGTAAGTTTTCATCGGTGCAAAAAGAAATAAGAATTGCTCCTAAATATGTGTGATCTTTTATTGTAAGGAAATAAGCGTTATACGAACTTGTGATAGTAAAGAAATAAAAGCGACATACTGCATAATAATGTTGCTATCACAAAGGGCAATACAACACGGTGTTCCTTTGCACTAAGGGTTTGGGCATTCCAAAACAAGAAGTGCATGACAACCTCTGCTTCCCTCTGCGAAGGGCCTATCTGTTACTTTTACATTTTAAGTACTAACTTTATGCAAGAGTCATGGTGATCCTCACCACTTCCTATATTTCGTCTCTCTCTTGGCAAGCATTAGGTGTTGGGGAATGATCTAGACGCATATACCCATTTGGATGTGGGTGAGCATGAGTTATTATCATTGACATCACCCTCAAGGTGAATAGTTGGGAGGAAAAACTATAAGCCCCTATCTTTCTCTGTGTCCGATTGAAGCTTTGATCTCATGAGTACCGCGTGAGTGTTAGCAATTATGAAAGACTAAAAGATGATTGAGTATGTGGGTTTGCTTTACAAGATCTTATATTGACTCTTTCCGATGTTATGATAAATAGCCAATTGCTTCAGTGTCTAAGATCATAGTTTGTTGGTTGTCAATAGAGTTCTTGGTTCATACTTTATCTTGCGAATGAATTGTTACACTAGCATAAGAAATCTTATACAATAAGTATTGCTGTTCTTAAGATGTTCGTGATGCCCTCATGTCCGTATTGTATTTTATCGACACCTCAATCTCTAAACATGTGGACATATTTATCGATCTCGGCTTTCGCTTGAGGGCAAGCGAGGTCTAAGCTTGGGGGAGTTGATACGTCATGTCATTGTTTTCTCACGACAGATGCCATGGGTAGGCTTATCAAAGGTGGTTGGGGCCGAATGACGCCGATGGGCTCCGGGAGCGAGATTAGGCACAAGCAATGACTGACACACGATGTACCTAGGTTCAAGGCCCTCCGTGGGAGGTAATACCCCTAGTCGTGCTTGGTCTAGTTGATCGACGAGGAGAGGTTACAATGGTGCTCCTCGAGCTATGTCTAGAGGTGGAAGGAGGAGCAGCCGACTCTCATTCCCTTGCTACGAAAGTGGTCGTGGAACGAGGTATTCCTCGCTGCGTGTCTACGCGTGTGTTCCCTGTTCATGCATGGGGGTCGGGGTTTTTTATAGGCCAACCCCCCGGCCTACAACATTCTTAAGTTACTGCATGGGGGGACCCGGCTGGAAGCCTCTCCGGCTGGCTAGTGGGCCCACCCCTTGAGCCGTCTGGTCGCCTGTGGGGTCCACTGGATGCACAGTCCCGTCGCCCGATGGAGCCTGCCAGCTGGCTCCGCGATTGGCCCATGGCCACCTGCTACGGCACATGCCGTCCATGTGGCTTCGTCTTGTGCTAGTCGGCCGAAGTCTTCGGTACGGCCGGTGGCACTGTAGCCATGCGGAGGCAGGTAATGGAGTCGGCGGAGGTGTGCCGGCACCGTTGCCTCGCCCGGTCACGGTCAGCCAAGGTCAGTGGTACGATCGGGTGACTGTTGCCATACACGCCCGCGTGTCAACGGTTACAGTGGCGATGTCGGGACCCGTCATGGGGGTATTGTCTTGTTGTCGTACATGCACGTAGCGGGATGAGACGGAAGCTTGCTCGCCCGAGGGTCAACGGGGGAGCCGGCCCAGGGGCAGCCGGTTGTGGCTCTGCCAGCCAGGGCCGAGCCGGCTCTTCGGAGAGCTGGCCGCTGGCCAGCCGGCAACGAGCCTGTCGGTCGTGCGTCAGCCATCCGTGAGACAGCCGGCAGTGTGATTTTCCTCGAAGCAGGGGAGAGAATCCCGTTGCTTTGGCCTACCCATGGGTAATAACCTCGTCAGTAGTCCCCGAAGCCGGTGGGGGGCCGCGTCTGCTGGACAAGGGGGAGCCGCGGCTTTCCTCATACGGCGTCCGCCTCCGGCTCGAAGCCAAACGGTCGATCGGGTTGGCAGCCGCCCTCGACGCCTCGGGTTCCACCGTGTCACTCCGGGTCCCGTGCTTGCCCACAACACGCCACGTGGAGCATAATGATGCCGTGGGGCCCTTGCTCATGGGCAGACGGGACGTCGCCCTGGGCCTAGCCCCCACGCCGCGGGCGTAGCCTAGTAGGCCTCGGGCCCCAGACCAGGATTTTCTATGCGCAGGCGCGGCGGTTGCGGCCCGAGATGCCCATGTTCGTGTGAAAATCCTGGGGGAGTGGGCGCAGTTAATCCCCACCTCCCCCGGGCGCCGTCACCTTATTTAAACGGGAAGGGAGGGAGGCGGAAGCTACCGCGCTCCCATTGCCCCCCGTTGCCTTCCCCTTTATTGCCTTCTCCATTCTTCCTCGCGCCGCAGCCCATTTCGCCCGCTGCTTTGCCCGCTCACCTTCTCACACAGCCCCGTCATCGCAATGACCGAGGGCCGCTCGAGGAGTTGGGCTGGCTGCGTCGTTACGGAGGCCACCATCGCGGAGCTCCACCGCGTTCGTATGCTGCCATCGAAGGAGCGCGTGATCGCTCGCGCGCCAGGCGACGAAGTGGTGCCTGAGCCACAGGCGGGGGAGCACGTCATCTTCACCTGCCAGTTCTCTCATGGCTTCAGGCTGCCAGTTAGCCTTTTCTTCCGTCTTCTGCTCGATACGTTCAATCTCCAGCCACACCACCTTGGCCCCAATGGGCCATCCTCTACATAGCGGGCTTCATGAGCCTATGCGAGGGTTACCTGGGGATCCTCCCCTTCATGGAGCTCTTCAAGATGTTGTTTTACCTCAAGGCGTTGAAGAGCGCTGAGGGGCCATATGCCAACGGGGGCGCGCCAGTGTGCAGCCGCGGCACACGCTTCCCGCACTTTAGCCTCATCGACGCCGTCAAGGGCTGGCACCGGACGTTCTTCTATGTGAAGAACGCTGACCCGCAGTGGGACTACATCCGGATGCCGGCATTTGTCAATGCCCTGTCCTCCGGAGTGAACTGGTCGAGGACCGCTCTGCGTGGAACCGCACTTGAAGAGCCCGGCCGGCTCGTGGAGATGAGGAGCAGGGAAGGGCTGGTCGCCTCCGACCTGGTGGCTTCTTTCATCGCGTGCCGGGTGCTGCCTCTCCATCTGAGGCCGCATCGGATTTGCGACATGTCCGGCCGCCGGGACCCCTGCCGGCTATCGACCATCGAGCTGATTCTGGCTCAAGTGGCGAAGCGAGTGAACGCCATCACCACCTTCTGGCTGGCGACGGGGACCTGGTCCTTCGGCAAGGAGCCGTACGACCGGCACAACCCGGCACCCCTGGTATGTCCTGTCGAGGTGGCGAGACTTTGAATTTCTTCTCTCAATTTTATAGGCCGGTTGTCGATCTTACTCGTCATGCTTACCGCAGCTATTCGTTCGATTGAACACGCCGGACGGTCCGCACCCTTAGATCTTCAAGGCGAGCGCGCCCAGTCCGACTCCAAGGACTACGATCTGGGAGGAGGACCTGAAGAAGAGGTCGGCTCCTCGGGGGAGGTCGAGGCGGCAGGCGACCTGGGAGCCAGTGGGTCCAGAGCAGATGGTGAGTTCCCCCTCGGTCCTTCAATCAAAGACTGGACCGACGATGACAATGATGATGATGATGACATCCATATCCTGAATGTGCCTCCTCCCTTAGTTCAATAGGGCCCACATGGGCGAGACGAGGAGCAGCCGACACGTGCCCCGGCTGTCGGGACCTCTGGCTGGGGGAAGAGGCCGGCTCAAGAGGCGCCGGCGGCCCAGTTGCCGGCTCGAAAACGGGAGAAGGTGGTCGTGTCAAAGCCATCGGGGCACGCCAAGTGGGTTCTTCCCGTCGTCACAGGGTGAGTGTCTTTTTTCGTAGTGTAGGTACTTTTTAGAGAGTCACGCATCGTCAGATATCTGAGAATTCACCCACTCTAGGGACCCCATCGAGCTCGACAAGGGGGAGTCGGCAGCCATCTCGGTCGAGGTGGCGAGCCGGATGGCGCAGGAGCACGTAGCCACGCTGTGTGAGGAGAAGAGGAGGCTCGTAGAACTACGAGCCTTGAAGTTAATAGCCCCGAGCGGACCTTCTCGCTCCAGGGTTTTGAGCGGTGGGAGACGGAGGAGGTCGATGGACCCCGTGCTGGCATCGAACTCGGCGGCGGAGTCGGCTCGTGCGCCGAGCCCCCCGTCAAGCAAGACGTGAAGGCCGGCTATAGAGGCGGCCAAACCTCCGTCCGCGAAGGAGATGGCCCAACTGAGGACAGTAGTCTCGGAGCTGGCCCGCGAGGAGACCCGGTCGGTGGAAACGGTGGTTGTGCCGCCCGTTGCCGAGCCGGCCCAGGCTGTTGCGCCGGAGGCCCCGGCGGTGCCAGAGGTGCTGGCCATGCAGACGGAAGTGCCGGCCGTCGCGACCAACATGCTAGGCTGGCCGGAGGAAGAGGCGGTGGTGGCGCCGAACATTGGACAGCCAGGAGCCGGCTCCCGCGGGCTCGTCATACTCAACCGTCCTCCGGCAGCCAGTGCCGCGGCGAATGCCGGAAAGGACGGCAAGGAGAGCCAGTCCCTGGGGTCCATGCTGGACATCATCCGGGACTGGGAGGCGCTTACACGTGTCCCAGCCGTCCTGCCTCCGCCGGCTGGTGGCTCGGCCCCATCTCTCGTGGAGTTGGGTGGCGTTTTGCCGCGGTGCCGCGAGGAGCTGGCCAAGTTCGCCGAGGCGGCTGACAGCGCCCTGCAACGCACCGAGATACGTTTTGTCTTCATTGAATTTCTTTCAGTGGGGGCGCGCAAGCGCACCCACTTGGTGTAGCCCCGGAGATGCGGGCCGACTGACCGGTTGTGGGGCAGCCAGGCCGGATCTCATTTTGCTCATAACTCCTTAAACTTGGTGCCCTGTGGCAGGCTGAGAATGCCCGGTAAAAGGAACTCTTCGACGAGGCGGGCACCATCCACAACCGTGGGAAGCATAGCTTCTATCAGTTGGAGGAGGAGTTGAAGAGGGTCCAAGGTATGCTTGGCCCAGTGAGGGCGTGTAGCCATCGGGAGTCGGGTCGGCTGCCTGAAAGCCGATCCGGATCTTGCGTGCCGGCTGCTTGGTAGACGGGCCGCGTCTTGTATGTTTTTATTAACCGTCATTGGTTTTGTTCTGCAGGGGAGTTGAGCGGGACCAGCTGATGCAGAGCGTCCAGGCGATCACTTTGCAAATGGACCGGCTAGGCGCCCTTCTGGTGGACGGGCAGGCGGCCCAAGACCGCTTGACAGCCAACGTGGCGCGGGAGGTGGCGGCCAAGGAGAGGGCCGTCAAGGAGGCGGCTGATGCCCCGCAACGGACCGCCGCCCTCCAAAGCGAGGTGACCCGCCGCGAGAGGTTGCTCGAAGATCACAATGCATCCCTTGTTGAGGTGGAGGCGACACTGGTGTCAGAGCGGGACTCGTCGCTGCATTTCGCCCTCGAGTTGGACGAGTCATTTTAACGTAAGTCCGAGTTTTCTTGTTCGGCCGGTCACGTTCTTCTTGCCTCTCCTCTCTTTCCTTTTTCTAATCCTCCCCTCTCTTTTCCGAAAACGTTTCCCAGAAACCTAGCTCCGTGTTGAGCACGCTGTTGCGGAACACCGGGATTATCTTCGGGAGCACGGGCACGAGATTGAGGAGAACGCCGGTTGGGACATGGCGGAGCTTGGGCTAGCCATGAAGAATCGGCTGATCCAACTTGAGCGTAGCATGGAGCGGCTGAAGATGGCCGGCAAAGAGGTCATCGCTGCCCAGTGGCCAGGTCGCGGGGCTCCGGTGAGCCGCATGGCGTTGTGGTTGGAGAACACCGCGGTCCAGATCGAGGTCCGTAAGGCGTCCGCAGCTCGAGCCGGCGCATAGATGGCGCTCCGATTCTTCACATCGTGGTATCGTGGCGTCGACTTAGATCGGCTGGTCACCATGCGGGATGAGCCAGAGGAGGAGTGGGCGGCACGGGAAACCGCACTAGTCCGTCGGGCCAACAAGCTTGCCTCATATGTCGACCCGGATGAGCTCCTTCCGGCCCTCGGCGAGGATGGCAAGCCCGTCGCCGAGGATTCCTTCGGCAACCCTAAGGTTCGAAGGACGAGGAGGTCGTCGATGAGAGCACCGACTCCAGCATTGACAGCGGCGGTGAGACGACAGGAACCACGGAAGCTGATTCGAAGGCCGCAGCCTCTTTTGGGCCGCACGTCGAGCTGGCTGGCGATGCGCCGAGTGGTGACGCGCTGGTAGCCTGAGCCCTCGGGCATTTTACTTGTTTCTACTTTTGCTGCATGTTAGACTCAATTCCACCCACTGGGAGTGTATGTAATGAACCTATGTCTGGTGGCCTTTTCAAGTTTTTATCAGTTTGCACTTTGATTGTTCAATGTGTTGTTATCATGCGTGCTGGCTCATCCTTATCCCTTTTTTCCCTTGGTTCCGTCTGCTCGTCCCTTTTTCCCCTTTAGTTTCGGCCCCACCAGCTCGATAGCTGGGAGCCGGTTTGTAGCTGGGTCGGGGCGTCCGCCTCGAGGGAGCCGGCTTTTAGTTTAGGGCCCATGAGGGATTTTTCCAGTAAGGTAAGCGATAGAGGCGAGAAAGTGATCCGGCTAGACCTAACCGGCGACCCCCTAGCGACCGGTTTTCGCGTGTGCCAAGCTTTGCCGCCCCAGGACTCCATTAGCCGGACAGTCGGGAGCCGGTCTGTAGCTGGGAGGGGTGGGAGGACTTATTCGGCCCACACTACTTTATCTACCTTGAGGGAAGACGTTTAGGACTAGCTGGAGAGCCCCCGAGACCAGGAGCCGGCGGATCGAATCGAAAATTTTGAAATGAAGCGGAAAGGGGCATGTCCCAAGAGTCGGCTTGGGGTACCCATTGCATTCATAAGCCCAAAAGGGAAGGATACATACATACACTAGTTCTCAGCAGTAAAACGGGCGGAGGAGCGTCGCGTTCCATGGGTGCTCCGTCTCCTCGTCGGAGGCATATCTCTTGCGCTTTTGCGGCTTCTGGGCGTCTATCACGTAGTACGCGTTGTTCTGCAACGCTTTGCTGATGATAAACGGGCCCTCCCATGGGGAGGACAGCTTGTGTTGGCCGGCTGTTTGCTGGATCCGCTTGAGCACTAGGTCTCCTTCATGGAAGGAGAGCGTCCAGATCCGCTTGTTGTGGTAATGCCGGAGCTTCTGCTGGTAGATGGCCATCCGGCTCAAGGCCAGTTCGCGTGCTTCTTCAAGTAGGTCGACACCGTCTTCTCTTGCCTCCCTGGCGTCCTTCTCCATGTACAGGGAGACTCGAGGCGAGTCGGACTCGATGTCGACCGGTTGGGCGTGGTCCAAAGGCTCCAAAGGACAGTCGGCAACTCGTCTATCCAGCAGCCGGCCGACCGTACAAGTGGCGTTACGAGCCGGGGCTTGATGCCGGCCAGGATTAGGCCGTTTGCCCTCTCGACTTGGCCATTTGACTGTGGATGCGCGACGGACGCCAAGTCAAGCTAGATGCCTTGTTTGGTGTAGAAGCGCACCAGGGCGCCCTTGGCGAAGTTCGTGTCATTGTCGGTGATGATGCTGTAGGGGACACCGTAGCGGACCGTGATGTCTTCGATGAACCGGACAGCCGTGGAGCCGTCTAGCTTCTTGATTGTCCTGGCCTCGATCCACTTGGTGAACTTGCGATGGCCACCAGCAGATGTGTCAAGCCGCATCGTGCGGTCTTGAAGGGACCCACCATGTCTAGCCCCCAGACGGTGAAGGGCCACGAGAGGGGGATGGTCTGGAGGAACATAGCCGGCAGGTGGCTCTACGTGCTGAAGCACTAGCAGCCCTCGCACTCGCCAACCCACTTCTTGGCGTCCTCCAAGGCGGTCGGCCAGTAGAAGCCGTGGCGAAAGGCCTTGGCCACCAGGGTCCTAGAGGCGGCATGGTGCTCGCACTTGCCCTGGTGGATGTCGAGGAGGATCTCCTAGCCCTTTTCCGGCTCGACGCATCGCTAAGAGACGCCGATGGTGCTGCGATGAACGATCTCGTGGTTGATGATGCTGTAGGCCGAGGCTCAGCACTGGATTTCCCTTGCCGTGGCCTCATCAGGAGGGAGCTCGTCGCGTAGGAGGAAAGCCAGGATGGGATGGGCCCGTGAGGGAGCCGAGACTGGGGCCGGTTCGAGAGTTCCCAGGTCGAGGATGGTGGGAGGGGTGTCGATCTCCATCATGACCGCCGTGGTGTCGGAGCCGGCTGCCTCGGATGCGGCTGGGTGGACCGGTGGAGCCGGTGCCGGCAAGGCAGCCACGGGTAATGGAGCCGGTGGCAAAGATGCCGATGGGGCAATCGGGTTTGCCGACGAAGATGCACTCCGATTCGGGGGAGGGCTTGATCGACGGCTTGAGTAGCCATTCGAGGGAGACACCAGCTGGGATGACCTATCGAGTGGAGCCAATTTTTGCAAATGCATCGGCCGCCTCATTATCCTCCCGTGGGATGTTGTGGAACTCACAGCCCTCGAAGGAGCCGGTGAGCTGCTGGACGAGGAAGCGATAGCTGGCCATGTTGGCATCTCTGGCATCCCATTCACTAGAGACCTGCTATACTTTGAGGTCGGAGTCACCGAAGCACAGCATGCACCTAATGCCAATTTCCTTGGCGAGCCAGAGGCCGTGGACAAGTGCCTCGTACTCGGCCACATTGTTGGAGGCGGCGAAATGAATTAGGAGTGCGTACTTGAGTTGGTCACCTTTTGGAGAGGAGAGGACTATGCCGGCACCCAGGCCGGTCTCATCTTTGAGCCATCGAATTCCATGCGCCAATGCGTGGAGTCTGGAGGAGGCTGCACGAACTCGGTCTCCACCTAGTCAACGAGGAAATCAGCCATTGCCTGCAACTTGATGGCGGTACGCGGCTCGTACCGGATTTCGTGGTCGGCGAGGGCGATGACCCATTTGGCGATCGGGCCGGTGGAGTCCCGGCCGCTCATGATCTCGCCGAGCGGGGCCGTGCTCACCACGGTGATGGTGTGCTCCTGGAAGTATTTCTTGACCTTCTTGGCAGCAAAGTAGATGTTGTAGCACATCTTCTGGTAGTGAGGGTAGTTCTGCTTGGAGGCGGAGAGGACCTCGCGGAGGTAGTAGACGGGGCGCTGGACCGGCAGGGGCCAGGATGGGCGCGTTTGTGAGGGCCTGCTTCAGGCCGCAGAAGACCTCGTCCGCCTCGTCGGGCCAGTCGAAGATGCCCAGCTTCTTCATATGGCCCAACTCTACTAGAGCAGTCTTGCGAAGGAGCCCGTAGAGGGGCAGGGCTTTTCCCCCCAGCCGGTCGATGACCGTCTTAGGGTAGCAAGGCAGCCGATGAACTTTTGGACGTCGCGGAGCCAGGTCGGCTTGGGCATGCGCTCGATCGTGCTGATCTTCTCCTGGTTGGCTTCGATGCCGCGAGTGGACATGAAGAAACCCAAGAGCTGGCCGTCCGGGATGCCGAAGACACACTTCTCCGGGTTGAGCTTGATCTTATATTCACGCATGACGGGGTTATTACGCCTAGGTAGGCCAAAGCAACAGGGTTCTTCCCCCTCCCATTTCGAAGGAAAACTATGCGACCGGCTGCCCATGGCCAGCTAGGGGACGGCCGGCTCGAGCTGCCGCCGGCTGGCGACACGGCCAGCTGGTCGAGGAGCCGGCTTGACCCCTAGCCATCTGGGCGTGGCCGGTTGCCTTTGGGCCGCCTCCTTCGTTGACCCTAGGGCGGACATGCAATGTGTTGTCCCTCTACGTGCGGGTACGACGACACGACACGACCGCCACGACGGGCGACCCTATGG
Organism: Hordeum marinum; assembly: GCA_022496015.1. NCBI lineage: Eukaryota > Viridiplantae > Streptophyta > Magnoliopsida > Poales > Poaceae > Hordeum > Hordeum marinum. The sequence goes on from CM039676.1 coordinate 449,730,578, forward strand.
CCACAGTGGCCGTTGACGCACGGGAGCGTATGGCTACAGTACGGCCATCCAGCCGCTGACCCTGGCAAGCGCGACCGGGCGGGGGAACAATGTCGGCACGCCCTCACCCACACGATTACCTGCCCCAGCGTGACTATAGTGCAGCCGGCCGTACCGGAGACTTCGGCCGGCTGGCGCTAGTCGATGCCTCCCGGGCGACTCGACCCTCAGCAGGCGGGGGAGGGCCAATCGCAGAGCCGGCTGGCGGGCCCCCCACGGGCGACGGGACCGCGCAGTCGGTGGACCCTACAGACGACGAGACGGCTTGAAGGGCGGGACCCCCTAGTCAGCCGGAGAGGCTGCCATCCGGGTCCCTCCACCCCTATACCTTAGAATACATTATAAAGCCAGAGGGTTGGCCTATAAAAACCCCCGAGCCCCCACGCAACGGGTACGAACGATCACTCGCATACACCCACATGGAACTCTCCCCTCATACCATCTCTAGCAACAGAGGAAGACGAGCCGGCTGCTCCTTCTTCCTCCTCTAGACACAGCTCTAGGAGCATTCTTGTAAACACAACTACCGTCCAACTAGACTAAGTAGGACTAGGGGGGTGTTACCTCCCACGGAGGGCCCTGAACCTGGGTACATCGTGTGCCACCACCGCTTGTGCCCAATCTCGCACCCCAGAGCCCGTCGGCGTCCTCTGGCCTCAACCACCTACGATAAGCCTACCCATGGCATCTGTTGTGAGAAAACGACGATAGTTGGTGCCCACCGTGGGGCCGTACGTGGCGCCGGCCGGATTCATGCTCTGTGCAGGACCCCTCGCCATCCCTCGTCGTCGCCGCACATCCAGGCAAAACCGCAGACTCGTGGGGCTTGCTCCGACACGCCCTGTGGACGACTCTGTCGACCTCACGGTCAATATCGACACGCTCACCGAGCGCTTCGGCAGGCTCAGCCTCGCCGAGGCTCCGACCGCTGACGAGTACCCTGGGTAGGTTCTCGTCTGTGCCGATCCGCCCACAACTGTGGGCACACTTGTTTCGACCTAGTCCAGCGGCTCCCACGATTGTGTGGGGGCAATGTCCATCATCTCCTCCACCTCCTCTAGACGTGCGCGGGCCGGGGCTGACGCCGCCGCGGCCCGCATCGGCACCTCCGACCCGCTCGGTGCGGCCCTCCAGGGCTTGAGCACCCCTATTGCCCCGACGGCGAACCACGATGCCGCCGCGGCTGACCTCAAGGTGGTTCACCACGTCTTGTTTGAGGATGACCCCGCCCTCGCGGCCACGCGGCGCCGCATGGAGGCTGCCCAACAGGAATACGCTTCCGCCTACGGTCTCACCTCGGCTGGCATCGATCCTAGTCGGTGTGGGGCTATTCGCGACCACGGCCGCGTGGTCTCCGAGATCCTAGGCGGCAAGATGCATGTCTATGACACCCCCGCAGCCAACCTGCGGGCCCTCAAGGTGGCCTACGAGGATTTGGCCACCTTGTAGGGCGAAGAACATGTCGCTCATGAGCGTCACATCAAGGAGCTCATTGATGCCGCTGACGCACAACAACATCTGCTCGTGTCGGGTGGCGCCACCTCCGAAGGCCCTCGGCTCGAGCGCGAGGGCATGGGGACTGCTGGCCGTCAGCCGGCTCAGCACTCCTGTTCCCCTTGCATCTCCGACCGCCGGGACGAACAAATAACTCCCGGCTCTCTTAGCTGTCGGGGAGCCAGCAGTCGGCTGTTAATAGCTGGTGCACCAACAACCCGCCTCGTAGCAGCCGCCACCACGACGCACCGGCAGCTAGCAGTTGGCGCAGCCTCGAGCACACTCCACCCCCGCGGCGCGAGCCGGAACGGTCGGTTCCGCCCGTCATCCGCCCCGAGCTCTCGGCCCGGATCGGCCCGCGTGTCCCCCGCAGCGAGAACGACGCCCGCAACCGCATCGACCATCTCGCGCAGTCTGCTCTCCTCGAAGAGGAGGGCTCGATCGGCCCGGCGTATTTCGGCCCTCGGATCCGCAATGAGCCGTTCCCAGCCGGCTTCACACTCCCTCGAGACACCCCAAAATACAACGGGGCTGCCAAGCCGGAGGATTGGTTGATCGACTACACCATGGCGGTCGGCATCGCCAGGGGGAACAAGAGCGTAGCTGTTTGCTACGCTCTCCTCATGCTGATCGGCTTGGCCCGCACCAGGCTCAATAGCCTGGCGGCCGGCAGCATCAACACCTGGACGAACTTCGAAGAGGCCTTCGTCCGCAACTTCACTGGCACCTACAAGAGGCCTGGCCGCCCCTATGAACTCGCCATGTGCGTTCAGGGGCCGGACGAGTCCCTCCGCGACTAGCTCACTCGATGGACCGAGCTCCGCAACTCCTAGGAGGGGGTGCACAAGGTGCAAGCCGTACAGTACTTCATTGAAGGCTGTCGAGACGGCACCCCTCTCAAGCATAAGCTTCTCTGCTCCGAGGTGGCCATGCTGGCCGAGCTCATGACCAAGGCGGACAAATACGCCATGGCTGATTCAGTCATCCAGGTCAAGACGACCCCGACCGCCAAGGCAACGACAACACCGGCAACGTCTCGGCCGGCTGCCGATAACCGGCAGCCGTAGAACAACTAATGCAAGAATGACCAGCCGGATCCCTGCTACGGGAGCCGGCACGTAAACACCATTGAGGAGCAGGAGCTGGCTACCCAGCCTTCCAGCCAGCACCAACGCACTGGCAAGGCAGCCTGGCAGCCGAAGCTCACCTTCGAGAAGATGCTCGACCTCCCCAGCAAGAACCACTCAGGGGACAAACCCTCTACGCACATGCTCCGGCATTGCAGCTTCTCACAGCGATTGGCCCTGGGGACGGCCTTCCTGCTCCTCCCGCGCCGCCTGCACGTGCGCTGGCTCTGGCCCAAGATGCCGCCCCGGCACCGGCCCCGGCTCCGGCCCAAAATGACGGTCGTCTGATCGACCAGTTCCCTAAACAGGACGGCTGTTATGTCGTCTTCACCAGTGAAGAGACGAGCAAACATGCTCAACGCTGGCTCCATCGTGAGGTGAACACCGACATGCTAGCAACTCCCGAGTTCATGCACTGGTCGGAGAAGCCGGTTACCTGGAGCCCGACGGATCATACCGTCGTAATGCCGAGTCCCTGCAGCTACGCTCTAGTCCTCGACCCCACCATCACCACCGAGAAGCACACCTGTCGCTTCTCACGGGTGCTGGTTGATGGTGGCAGTGGCATCAACATCCTGTACCTCGACATGATGCACAAGATGGGTGTGAAGATAGAAGACCTACAAGCGAGCCACGCGGTCTTCCATGTCATTGTGCCTAGAAAGTCTTGCTCTCCTGTCGGCAAGATCACGCTCGACGTCCTCTTCGGCGGACCTAGCCACTTCCGCCGCGAGCCAGTGCTATTCGAGGTAGTGGACCTCGCAAGCCCCTACCACGCGCTGCTGGGCTGGCCAACCCTTGTCAAATTCATGGTGGTCCCCCATTACGCCTACCTCAAGCTCAAGATGTCGTGCCCCAACGGAATCATCACCATCATGGGTGACTACAAGATGTCAATCGAGTGCGCTCGAGACGGCAGCCGGCTGGCCGAGGCCCTGGAAATCGCCGAGGAGAAGCGAAAGCTCGACCGGCTCGTGGCCCTTGCAGCCAGCCAGCCGGCCGTGCCGGCTCCCTCTGGCAGTCCGTCGGCGAGGCCTCCTTCCAGCCATCCAAGGACACCAAGCAAATCCCACTCGACCCGGCCAACCCAGCTCAGTGCGTTACCATCGGCTCCTGCCTCGATAGCAAATAGGAAGGCGAGCTCGTCGACTTCCTCCGTGAGAATCGGGACATCTTCGCATGGTCCCCAAGGACATGCTGGGTGTTCCGAGGAATTTCGCCGAGCACAAACTACACGTTCGGCCGGACGTCAAGCCGGTCAGGCAACCCCTGCGCCGTTTCTCCGAGGAGAAGCGGCATATCATAGGAGAAGAGATTGCCCGTCTGCTTGCAGCCGGGTTCATCATGGAAGTGTTCCACCCGGACGGGCTAGCCAACCCAGTCCTTGTGCTGAAGAAGAACAAGACCTAGCGCATGTGCATCGACTACACTAGCCTGAACAAGGCGTGTCCCAAGGACCCATTCACCCTGCCACGGATTGACCAAGTCATCGACTCCATGGCCGGCTGCGACTTGCTTTCCTTTCTGGACGCCTACAACCGCTACCACTAGATCAAGCTTGACCCGAAAGACCGGCTCAAGACCTCCTTCATCACGCCCCTCAAGGCCTATTGCTACATCACCATGTCCTTTGGCCTGAAGAACGTCGGCTCCACCTTCCAGCGGTGCATGCAGAAGTGCCTCCTGCCTTAGATAGGCAGGAACGTCCACTTCTACGTCGACCACATCGTCGTCAAAACCAAGAAGCACTTCAGCCTCCTCGATGATCTCCGGGAGACCTTCACGAACCTGCATCAGTACAAGATCCAGCTCAACCCGGAGAAGTGTGTCTTCAACGTCCCAGCTGGCCAACTCCTGGGTTTCTTCGTGTCCGCTCGCGGCATCGAAGCAAACCCCGAGAAGATCAGCGCGATCGAGCGCATGCCCAAGCCGACCCGGCTTCGTGATATCCAGAAGTTCACTGGCTGCCTTGCCTCGCTCAGCCGGTTCATCAGCCGGCTGGGGGAGAAGGCCCTGACACTCTACGGGCTCCTTCGCAAGACGGCTCTGGTCGAGCCGGGTCACGCCAAGAAACCGGGCATGTTCGTTTGGCCCAACAAGGCGGACGAGGCCTTTTGCAGCCTCAAGAAGGCTCTCACTCGTGCGCCCATCCTGGTTGCGCCGGACGAGAAGGAACCTCTGCTCGCCTACATCGCAGCGACCACCCGCATCATCATCATCATCCTGGTGGTCGAGCGGCCGGAGGAGGGCAAGTCCCTGCCGGTCCAGCGCCCGGTCTACTACCTCAGCAAGGTCCTCTCTGCATCCAAGCAGAACTACCCCCACTACCAATAGATGTGCTACGGCATATACTTCGCCGCCAAGAAGGTCAAGCAATACTTCCAGGAGCATACCATCATTGTGGTGAGCATGGCCCCGCTCAGCGAGATCATGAGCGGTCGGGACTCCATTGGCCAGATCACCAAGTGGGTCATCGCTCTTGCCGATCATGAGATCCGGTACAATCCATGAACCGCCATCAAGTCACAGGCGTTGGCTGACTTCCTCGTCGGCTGGGCGGAGACGGAGTTCGTGCCGCCTCCCCCAGACTCCACAGATTGGCACATGCATTTTGACGGCTCGGAAATGAGGACCGGCCTGGGTGCCGGCATAGTCCTCTCCTCCCCAAAAGGTGACCAACTCAAGTACGCCCTCCAGATCCACTTCGCCTCCTCCAACAACGTGGCCGAGTACGAGGCCATCGTCCATGGCCTTCGGCTCGCCAAGAAGATCGGCACCAGGCGCATCTTGTGCTTCGGCGACTCCGACCTCGTGGTTCAGCAGGTCTCTGGCGAATGGGACGCCAGGGACGCCAACATGGCCAACTACCGCTTCCTTGCACAACAGCTCACCGGCTCCTTCAAGGGCTGTGAGTTCCATCACGTCCCATGGGCGAACAACGAGGCACCCGACGCACTGGCGAAGATCGGCTCCACCCGGCAGGCCATCCTAGCCGACGTCTCCCTCGAGCGGCTACTCAAGCCGTCGATCAAGCCTTTCCCCAGAATCAGAGTCAATCCTCATGCCGGCAGACGCTACCGGCCCATCGGCGCCTCCGGCTGCCCCTTCGGCATATTCACTGCCGGCTCCCACAACCTTGGCCGCCTTGCCGGCACCAGTTGAGCCAGCTGCGTCCGAGGCTGCCCACTCCAATGACGTGGCTGTCATGATGAAAATCGACCAGCCGGCCTCGGGGACCGGCGATCTGGCCTCGGGGGCTGGCAAGCCGGTCCCGGGGGCTGATCATCCAGGCCCGAGGGCTCCCGAGCCGGACCCCGTCTTGGCTCCCTCATGGGCCCAGCCTATCTTGGCGTTCCTTCTACGAGGCGAGCTCCCCCTGGATGAAGCCTTGCCAAGGCAAATCCAATTATGGCCCCCCGCATACAGCATCATCAACACCGAGCTCATCCATCGCAGCACCACCGGCGTCTTCCAGCGATGCGTCGAGCCGGAAAAGGATTTGGAGATCCTCCTTGACATCCACCAGGTTGAGTGAGGGCATCATGCCGCCTCCAGGACCCTGGTGGCCAAGGCTTTCCGCCACGGCTTCTACTAGCCCACGTCTCTCAAGGCGGCCAAGAAATTGGTCGACGAGTGCGAGGGTTGCTAGTGCTTCAGCACCTACAGCCACCTGCCGGCGTCAGCCTTCCAGACCATCCCCCTCTCGTGGCCCTTTGCCATCTGGGGGCTGGACATGGTGGGTCCCTTCAAAATTGCACGAGGCGGCATGAAACACTTGCTGGTGGTTGTTGACAAATTCACCAAGTGGACTGAGGCAGGACCAATCAAGAAGTTGGACTTCCTCACGGCCGTTCGGTTCATCAACGATATCACGGTTCGCTATGGCGTCCCCACAGCATCATCACCGACAATGGAACGAACTTCACCAAGGGCACACTCGCGCGTTTCAGCTCCAAGCAAGGAATCCGGCTCGACCTGGCCTCCATCGCTCATCCATAGTCAAACGGCCAGGTCGAGAGGGCAAACGGCCTCATCCTGTCTGGCATCAAGCCCCGACTCGTAACACCACTGGTAAGGTTGGCCAGCTGCTGGATCAATGAGCTGCTGGCCGTCCTTTGGAGTCTCAGGACCACCCCCAACCGATCAACCGGCTACACACCCTTCTTCCTTGTGTACGGGTCTGAGGCGATCATCCCCACCGACATCGAGTTCGACTCGCCTCGGGTCGCCCTATACACGAAGAAGAATGCAAAGGAGGCAAGAGAAGACAGCGTCGATCTACTCAAGGAGGCCCGTGAGCTGGCCTTGAGCCGGGCGACAATCTACCAGCAGAAGCTCCGGCACTACCATAGAAAACGGATCCGGCCGCTCTCCTTTCGCGAAGGGGACCTGGTCCTTAGGCAGATCCAGCGGACAGCCGGACAACACAAGCTGTCCTCCCCATGGGAGGGCCCGTTCATCATCAGCAAGGCGTTGAACAACAATGCATACTACCTAATAGATGCCCAGAAGCCACAAAAGCGCAAAAGAGATGCCTCCGACGAGGAGACGGAGCACCCATGGAACGCGGCGCTCCTCTGCCCATTTTACTACTGAAAAGACCAGTGTATGTATGTATCCCTCCCCTTTTGGGCTTATGAATGCAATGGGTGCCCCAGGCCGGCTCTTGGGGCACGCCTTGTTTCATTTCCCTCAAAGGTTTCCTCGCTCACCAGCTCCCCGGCCCAGCTCCCGGGCCCAGGGGCTCCCCGGCTAGTCCTAGGTCGCCTCTCTCAAAAATTGGCTAAGTAGTGTGAGCCGAGCAAGCCCTCCCACCCCTCCCAGCTACAGATCCGGCTCCTGGCTGTCCGGCTGATAGGGCGTCGGGGCGGCAAAGCTTAGCTCACACAAAAGATCAATCGAAAGGACATACCGGCTAGGTCTAGCCGGACCACCGCCTCGCCTCTGCCACTCTACTTATCCCGAAAGCCTCTCGCGGTTCCTAAAGTTCCGAACCGACTCCCTCGAGGCGGACACCCCGACCCAGCTACAAACCGGCTCCCTACTGTCGGGCTGGCAGGGCCGAAACCAAAGGGGAAAAGGGGAGGATTGGAAAGAACCAAGAGGGCAAAGAAGGATAAGGACAAGCTGGCACGAGCAATAAGGCAAACACACTAAGTATTCACAGTAAAATGTTAAGACAAAAGTGGCCCACAGCCAGCAAGGTTCATTACATAACACCCCTAGTGGGTGGACTCGAGCCTAACTTGCAGGAAAGAAAAAGAAATATAAAGACGCCCAGGGGCTCAGGCCACCGGCGTGTCGCCAGCCGTCCTACCTCCAGCGGGCACATCGCTGGGCGGCTTGACTCCCGTCCCGGAGGTGGCTGCGGCCTTTGGGTTGCCTTCCTTGGCCTTTGAGGCAGCCTCCACGGTCCTAGCCGTCTCACCGCTCAAGTCGGTGCTCTCGTTGGCAATCTCCTCATCCTCTAGGACTTGGGGGATGCCGAAGGAGTCTTCAGGCACTGGCTCCCCGTCTTCTCCAAGTGCCGGTAGGAACTCATCCGCGTCGACATACGACGCAAGCTCGTTGGGCCAACGGACAAGGGCCGGCTCACGGGCCTCCCGCTCCTCGGCCGGCTCGTCCCGCATGGTGGCCAGCCGGCCCAAGTCCACGTTGCGATACCACGACGTCACGAACCGGAGAGCCATCTATGCACTGGCTCGGGCTGCTTACACTTTCCAGGCCTCGAGCCAGGCCACGGCCTACTCCAGCCACAAGGCCACGCGGTTCGCCGGAGCTGCCCCGCAGCCCGGCCAGATAGCTGCGATGATCTCCTTTCCGGGTGTCTTCAGCCGCTCCACGCTCCGCTCGAGGTGGATCATCCGGTTTTCAATGGCGAGCCCAAGATCATCCACATCCCATGCGGCGTCCTCCTCGATGGAGCGCCCGCAATCCCAAAGGTATTCCCGGTGCTCCTCGACGGCGCGCTCAGCGTGGCGCTGAGTTTCAGGAAAGCGCCCTAAGAGAAGGAAGAGAAGAAAGGGAAGAAGAGGAAAGAAGGGCAAATCAAACACAAGAACCAGCAAAGGAAAAGAGCAACCGGCTGGAGAAAGGAAAAATGGACAACTACCTTCGATGGCGTCGTCCACCCCGATGGCGAAATTGAGCGAAGCTTTCTGCTCCGACACCAGCGCTGCCTCCAACTGGGCGAGGGAGCCCTTGACCTCCTCGAGCGACCTCTCGAGGCGGGTCACCTCGTCTTGGAGGGCGGTGGTCTGTCGAGCGATGTCAGCCGCCTCCTTGATGGCCGTCTCCTTGGCCGCCACCTCCTTAACCATGTCGGCCTGGAGGCAGACCCGGGCCGCCTCCCCGTCCGCCAACAGCACGGCTAGTCGGTCCTTCTCCTGTGTGACCGCCTGGACGTCTTGCGCCAGCCGGTCCCACTCGGAGACGAGCCTAGTCTTCTCCTCCCGGACGGCGGTCAGATCACCTGCAAGACAAGGCAGGCGTCAGCCGGCTCTTGGGGCTATGTCCCCCTCCCACGAAACTCAACTTACTTTGCACCCGCGCCAGCTCCTCCTCCAGGCGGTAGAAGCCATATTTTCCGTAGTCGTGGATGGCGAACGCCTTCTCGAACAGCTTCTGCCACAGGGAGTTCCCCTCCGGTCACGCTGAGCCAAAAGTCAAGATATGCTCAAGGAGATCCGGCCGGGCTGCCCGTCATCCGGTCAGCTGGCCCGCATCTCGGGGGATACACCCAGTGGGTGTGCTTGCACGCCCCCACTAAAATTTCTAACGAAGGCAACCATTCTTACCTCCGCACACTGCAGGGTGGCATCTGCCGCCTCTGCGAACTGGGCCAGCTCCTGGTGGCACCGGTCCAGCACACTCCTTAACTCCCTGAACAAGGGGACTGGGCCGCCTACCGGGGAGCCGGTAGGGCTGGGACCCGTGCCAGCGCCTCCTAGTCCCAGAGCACCTCCTGCATGGTCCACAGGGTCCTCCGGGCCCAGCCTCCATTGCCACCCGGGCTCGCCACGGTGCCGGCCGCCGGGGGTGGGTTGATGACGGCGAGGGTCCGGGAGTCGCCTCCTGCCGGCCCTTCGCTCGACGCCTTCGACGCCTCCACCTCATGCCACCCCAAAGGGGTGATCACAATGGACGGCACCTCCATCTTCATGGCCGCCACCTTTGGTGCCGCCCCTGACACGGCCTTCGGGGCCACCAGGGCCTCCGGCACGTCCACCCCGGCCGGCTCGGCCACGGGCGACGCCACGTCCAGCACCTCCGGCCGGGTCTCCTTGGGGGCCGCCTCTGCTGCCGCCGCCCTCCCTCGAGCCGCCTCCTCTGCAGATGGAGGCGCAGGCGGCTCCATGGTCGCCCCTCGCGGCTCGCTCGACGGGGGCCTCGATAGACGGGTCGATTCCGCCGCTGAGTCCGACGCCCACGTAGGGTTCGCGGACCTCCGCTGCCTCCCGCCGCTCGAAGTCCCAAAGTGTGAGGCCCCGCCTCGCGTTCCGAACATTAAGGCTCGCAGATCTGCGAGCCTCCTCTTCGCCCACTGATGGGTGGTCACGTGCTCGTGGGCCAGCCTGCTGGCGGCATCCGTCGGATCCCCCGCCGACTCCCCCTTGTGGAGCTCGATGGGGTCCCTACGACGCACAAAGGTCAATCCCCCGCCGGCTCGCGACCCAAAAGAAAACACGCGCAAAGCATGAAAGAGAAACTTACCCAATAACGAGAGGCAAGGCCCGCTAGGCGCAAGCCGCCGGTTTCTGCGCGGCCACCCTCACCCACTTTGGGACTGGTGGCGGGGCCGCCGGCTCCTCCTGAGCTGGCCTCTTCGCCCAGCCGGCAGCTCTGGCCGTCGAGGCTTGAGCCGGCCGCTCCTCGCTCTCCCGACCCTGTCATGCTAAGGGAGGAGGCTCGTTTAGAATCATCACATCATCATCATCGTCGTTTGTCCAGTCCCTGACCCGAATGGCGGAGTCAGTCGTGGCATACTTGTCCGCCTTGGTCATGAGCTCGGCCAACGTAGACGGCTCAGAGAAAAAGAGCTTGTTCTTGAGGGGAGTGTCGCCGCGACACCCTTCGATGAAGTACTGTATGGCTTGCACCTCGTGCACCCCTTCACAGGAGTTGCGAAGCTCAGTCCATCAGGTGAGGTTATCGCGGAGGGACTCGTCTGGCCCCTGAATGCACATGGCTAGTTCATGAGGGCTGCCGGGCCGCTTGTAGGTGCCGGTGATGTTGCGGACAAATGCTACCTCGAAGTCCGTCCAGGTGTTGATGTTGCCAGCCGCCAGGCTGTTGAGTGATACATCTCCAATGTATCTATAATTTTTAATTGTTCCATGCTATTATATTATCTGTTTTGGATGTTTTATATGCATTAATATGCTATTTGATATTATTTTTTGGACTAACCTATTAATCTAGAGCCTAGTGCCAGTTTCTATTTTTTCCTTGTTTTTGAGTTTCGCAGCTAAGGAATATTAAACGGAGTCCAAACGGAATAAAACCTCCGGAAAGATTTTTTCTGGAATAAAAGGAAGCCACGAGACTTGAGAACCAAGGCAGAGGAGCTACCACGGGGCCACAAGCCCGCTTGCCGCTGCCAGGGGTACCCCGCGCCGCGCAGGCTTTTGGGCCCCTCGCAACTCCCCTAACCCTAATCTTCTGCCTATAAATTCCCAAATATTCCATCATTATCAGAACGATCCACCAAAACACTTTTTCGCTGCCAAACGCCTCCATTCCCGAGAGATCCAATCTTGGAGCCTTTTCCAGTAATCTGTCGGAGGGGGATTCGATAACGGAGGGCATCTACATCAACTCCATTGCCCCTCCGATGATGCGTGAGTAGTTCACCACAGACCTACGGGTCCATAGCTAGTAGCTAGATGGCTTCTTCTCTCTCTCCCTCTCTCTTTGCTTCTCAATACCATGTTCTTCATGATCTTCCTGGAGATCTATTTGATGTAATACTCTTTTGCGGTGTGTTTGTCGAGATCTGATGAATTGTGGGTTTATGTTCAGATTACCCATGAATATTATTTGAGTCTTTCCTGAATTCTTATATGCATGATTTCATATCTTTGCAAGTCTCTTCGAGTTATTAGTTTGGTTTGGCCAACTAGATTGATAATTCTTGGAATAGGAGAAGTGCTTAGTTTTGGGTTCAATCTTGCGGTGTCCTCACCCAGTGACAAAGTAGGGGTAGCGAGGCACATAATGTATTGTTGCTATCAAGGGTAAAAAGATGGGGTTTTCATCATATTTCTTGAGTTTATCCATCTACATCATGTCATCTTACTTAATGTGTTACTCTGTTCTTCATGAACTTAATACTCTAGATGCAGGCAGGAGTCGGTCGATGTGTGGAGTAATAGTAGTAGATGGAAAATCATTTCGGTCTACTTTTCATAGACGTGATGCCTATATGCATAATAATTGCCTTGGGTATCTTCATAATTACTCTCTTTTCTATCAATTGCTCGACAGTAATTTGTTCACCCACCGTAATACTTGCCATCATGAGAGAAGCCATCTAGTGAAACCTATGGACCCCGGGTCTATTTTCCATATTATACTTTCAGATCTAAAACCAAAAATACCAAAAATATTTGCTGCCTTATTTTTACTTTTAGTTTTACTTTCCATTCAAGCATCATATTATATCTATCTCTATTAGATCTCATCCTTGCAAGTAACCGTGAAGGGATTGACAACCCCTTTATAGTGTTGGGTGCAAGAGTTTGATTCTTTGTGAAGGTATATCTATTGGTGGATCGCTTGTATCTCCTACTGGATTGATACCTTGGTTCTCCAAAACTGAGGGAAATACTTATCTACTTTGCTGCATCAAACCGTTCCTCTTCACGGGAAACCAACGCATGTTCAAGAAGTAGCAAGAAAGATTTCTGGTGCCATTGTCGGGGAGATACATAGCAACTCAAGGATACCAAGTACCCATCACAAACTCATCTCTTGCATTTACATTATTTGCCATTTCCCTCTCGTTTTCTCTCCCCCACTTCTAAAATGATTTGCAGAAAATAGAAAAAATATTTGCCTTTTTATTCGCCCTTTTTCGTTCGTCTCCTCGTATGCTTTTTGCTTGCTTGCGTGTTAAGATTGGTAGGCCATCTTATGGCTCAACCCAACGGATTAGATCCTTATCTTATAAAGTTGGAAGATATTGAGGATAACGTTAAAACTTTCATGTTGCTTCAATATGATCACAATAGTTTTTTCAAGAATGAACTTAAAGAACAAAAAATTATGTGACAATACATGAATAAGGAACTTGATGATATGTCTAAAGAGTTCTATGGTTTGAAATCTCAATTTACTCACCTTGAAAACTTAGTGGGCCAAATTTTCAATAAACAAGCTACTTTAGTCAATAAAATGGCTGCAAAGCCAGAATCTCGTGATAATATTGATGAAGATCCTAAATTGATTGATGTGACTCCTATTGAATCTTTGTTTTCCAATATTAATCTTGATAATGATGGGAGCGGAGATGAGTCAACTTTAGTTAAAAGGCATCCCAATGATTCAGAGTTTTTAGATCTTGATGCTAAGATTGATAAAAGTGGGATTGAAGAGGTCAAAACTTTAAATAGCAATGAACCCATTCTTTTGGATTTCAAAGACTTTAATCATGGTAGCTGCTATTTGATTGATTGTATTTCCTTGTTGCAATCCATGTTGAATTCTCCTCATGCTTATAATCAAAACAAGGCTTTTACTAAACATATTGTTGATGCTATGATGAAGGCTTTTGAAGAAAAACTTGAGTTGGAAGTTTCTATACCTAGAAAGCTATATGATGAGTGGGAACCTACTATTAAGATTAAGATTAAAGATTATGAGTGCCGTGCTTTGTGTGATTTGGGTGCTAGCGTTACCACGATTGCAAAAACTTTATGTGATGTGTTAGGTTTCCGCGAATTTGATGATTGTTCCTTAAATTCACATCTTGCGGATTACACTATAAAGAAAACTATGGGACGAATTAATGATGTTCTTATTATTGAAAATGGGAATTATGTGCCCGTAGATTTCATTGTTCTTGATATAGATTGCAATACTACATGTCCTATTATTCTTGGTAGACCTTTCCTTAGAACGATTGGTGCAATTATTCATATGAAGGAAGGGAATATTAGATTCCAATTTCCATTAAGGAAAGGAATGGAACACTTTCCTAGGAAGAAAATAAAATTACCTTATGAATCTATCATGAGAGCTAATTATGGATTGCATACAAAAGATGACAATACCTAGATCTATTGCATTTTGCCTAGCTAGGGGCGTTAAACAATAGCACTTGTTGGGAGGCAACCCAATTTGGTTTTGTTTTCTGCTTTTTGCTTCTGTTTTGGTGTTTGGCACATTATTAATTCTATATTAGTTGTGTTTTTGTGTTTAAATTAGTGTTTGAGCCAAGTAAAACCTTTGGGGTGATCTATGGTAGTTGTTGATTTGATCTTGCTGGAAAATAGAAACTTTTGCGCTCAGTCCAGGAATTTTATGAATTTTTTGAAGTGTCAAATTGACCTGAAATTTTTACACAGAACTCATATACGAATTTCCCTGGTTTTTCTAATTTATCAGAATTTTTAGAGTTCCAAAAGTATTTGAAGTTTATAGATTGCTAGAGACGGTTCTGTTTTTGACAGATTCTGTTTTCCTTGTGTTGTTTGCTTATTTTGATGTATCTATGGGTCGTATCGGGGGGTATGAGTCATGGAAAAGTTAGAATACAGTAGGTGTTACACAAATATAAATAGATAATGTGTTCACAACAGTACCTAAAGTGGTGATTTATTTTTCTTATACTAACGGATCTCATGAGTTTTCTGTTGAGTTTTGTGTTGTGAAGTCTTCAAGTTTTGGGTGGAGATTTGATGGACTATGGAATAAAGAGTGGCAAAAGCCTAAGCTTGGGGATTTCCATGGCAACCCAATTCATAGTCAAGGATACCAAAAAGCCTAAGCTTGGGGATGCCCCGGAAGGCATCCCCTCTTTCGTCTTCAATCCATCGGTAAATTTACTTGAGGCTATATTTTTATTCACGACATGATATGTGTTTTGCTTGGAGTGTCTTGTATGATATGATTATTTGCTTGTTAGTTTGCCACAATCATCCTTGCTGCACACATCTTTAGAGACAGACATCCTGAATCGTGAAATTGTTAGAATACTCTATGTGCTTCACTTATATCTATTGAGCTAGGCAATGTTGCTCTAGTACTTCACTTATATCTTTATAGAGCATGGTGGTTTTATATTTTATAGAAATTATTGAACTCTCGTTCCTCACTTATATTATTTTGAGAGTTTCTTCAAACAGCATGGTAATTTGTTTAGGTTATGAATTTAGTCGTAATATAATGGGCATCCAAGAGGGGTCTAATAAAAACTTTCATATTAAGTGCATTAAAAACTATGAGAAGTTGGATTCCTTGCATATAGTTTTGAGATAATAGCGATGGTAATATGAGAGTCATGCTAGTGAGTAGTTGTGAACTGAAGAGATACGTGTGTTAAAGCTTGTGAGTCCCGTAGCATGCATGTATGGTGAACCGTTATGTAACAAAGTGGGAGCATGATTTTTCTAATGATTGTCGACGTTTGTGTGAGGGTTGGAGCATGCGATGGTTAACTCCTACCAACCTCTCCCCTAGGAGAATGCGTCTAATGCTTTGTTTGATAACTAATACACTTTTGCAATAAGTACGTGAGTTCTTTATGACTAATGTGAGTCCATGGATTATACACACTCTCACCCTTCCATCTTTTCTAGCCTCTCTAGTACCGCGCAGCTTTTGCCGGTACATCAAACCCTCCTTCCTCAAAACAGCAACCATATATTCCTCAAAACAGCCACCATACCTACCTATTATGGCATTTCCATAGCCATTCCGAGATATATTGCCATGCAACTTCCACCATGTAGTTTTTCTATGACTTGCATCATCAATTCATATTGCATATAGAGTTATATTTTGTCATATGAATCAAGTTGTAATTTATTTTTCTTTTAGTTATAATAAATAAAAGTGTGATGATTTTTCATTAATAGAGCATTGTCCCATGAGAGAAAAGGATGATGGAGGCTATGACTCCCTCACAAGTTGGGACGAGTATCTGGACTTTACAAAAAAATAAAAGAGGCCAGCAAAGCCCAAACAAAAAAATAAAAGAGGTCAAAGAAGCCCACCAAAATAAAAAAATGAGACAAAGAGAGAAGGGACAATTGCTACTATCTTTTTCCACACTTGTGCTTCAAAGTAGCACAATCATATTCATGGTAGAGAGTCTCCTATTTTTGTCACTTTCATATAACTAGTGGATATTCATTATGCACGACCACTTAGTTTTCTTTTTGAGCTTTCATACACTTATAGCTCTAAGTGCATTTGTTGCATGGCAATCCCTACTCACTCACATTGATATCTATTGATGGGCATCTCCATAGCCCGTTGATACGCCTAGTTGATGTGAGACTATCTTCTCCTTTTTTCCCTTGCACCTCCTCCATATTCTATCACTACTATGAAAAACCTTATATGCAGGACACTATTAGTAGCGCTGGAAAAAGAAAACTGCTGCTGCTAAGCAGTAGTAGCGCTGGCTTCTGTCAGCGCTACAAGTGAAGACATAGCAGTAGCGCTGGAAACAGAAAGAGCGCTACCACTAAGCTGGACCAGACGAGCCCACCAACACTATTTGTAGTAGCAGCGCTCGCCGCAAAAAGCGCTACTGCTAAAATATTAGTAGTAGCGTTGGAAACAGAAAGAGCGCTACTGCTAAGCTGGAACTGATGAGCCCACCGACACTATTTGTTGTAGCAGCGCTCGCTGCAAAAAAGCGCTACTGCTATTTTGAGCTAACCCAGCGCGGGCCGGCTCAAATTTCCGAAGTCCCCCACTCCTTCCCCTCTCCCCCTCTTCCCACTCTCCCCCAATCCTCTCTGTCGCCACTGTCGCCATCGACCTCACCATCGCTACCCGAGGCCACCCTCGACCTCACCGCTGTCGCCGCCCTCTCCCCTGCCGCTGTCGCTCCCCTCCTCGAGACCACTGCCACCGTAAGCCTCTTCCCTGCCCTCCTTTCTCTCTCGCGCGCATAACTCTTCCCCTCTCTCAGCTTCATTCCTCCCCTCCCCTCTCCTCATGCATTGGCGCCGCCACCCAACAACTTTCCATCTCCTCTTGACCTTGCTGCCGGCAGTAATGCCCCCCGCTCTCTCCTTCACCACCGTTGTTGCCCCACCCTCTCCTCCTCCTATCCCATCCCATCCCATCTTGTACCCTCCCTTCCCCTCGAGCTGCGAGAGGGTCAGGCAGTGGCCATGATGCCCGCCTGCAGATCTGCCATGGCCTTATCTCCTCCCCATCTTCGGCTGGCGGTGCACGGGACCTACTCCTCGAAGGGGCCCATCTCCGGCCGGCGGTCGCGATTTATTTTGGTTTTTCAAATTAATAGTAGTAGCGCGGGTCATGGGCATGCGCTACAAATAGTTAGTAGTAGCGCATGTGGCACCAGCGCTACTACTAACACATGTACTAGTAGCGCGGGATGAACCAACGCTACTACTACCAGTTAGCTGTAGCGCGATAGTAGTAGCGCGGACACCCGCGCTACTAACAGCTGTTTAACCAGTGCTATTACTAGGCTTTTTCCTAGTAGCGCATTCCACCTATAATGCTATATCCATGGCTCATGCTCATGTGTTGCGTGAGAGTTGAAAAGGTTTGAGAACACCAAAAGTGTGAAACAATTGCTTGACTTATTCATCGGGGTTGTGCATGATTTAGATACTTTGTGTGGGGAATATGGAGCATAGCCAGACCATATGATTTTGTAGGGATGACTTTCTAAGGCCATGTTGTTTCGAAAGGACATGACTACCTTGTTGGTGTGCTTGTAGTATTACTATTTTTATGTCAATATTAGACTATTGTTTTGAATCTAATGGATCTGAATATTCATGCCACAATAAAGAATATTACATGGATAAATATGTTGGGTAGCATTCCACATCAAAAATTCTATTTTTATCATTTACCTACTCGAGGACGAGCAGGAATTAAGCTAGGGGATGTTGATACGTCTCTAATGTATCTATAATTTTTGATTGCTCCATGCTATTATATTATCTGTTTTGGATGTTTTATCTACATTAATATGCTATTTTACATTATTTTTGGGACTAACCTATTAATCTAGAGCCTAGTGTCAGTTTCTGTTTTTTCCTTGTTTTTGAGTTTCGCAGATAAGGAATATTAAACGGAGTCCAAACGGAGTCCAAACGGGGAATATAAACCTCCAGAATGATTTTTTTCTGGATTAAAAGGAAGCCACGAGACTTGAGAACCAAGACAGAGGAGCTGCCACGGGGCCACAAGCCCGCTTGCCGCGGCTAGGGGGTACCCCGCACCGGGCAGGCTTGTGGGCCCCTGGCAACTCCCCTAACCCTAATCTTCGGCCTATAAATTCCCAAATATTCCATCATTATCATAACGAGCCACGAAAACACTTTTCCACTTCAAGAAGCCTCCGGTCCCGAGAGATCCAATCTTGGAGCCTTTTCTGGTAATCTACCGGAGGGGGATTCGATCACGGAGGGCATCTACATCAACTCCATTGCCCCTCCGATGATGCGTGAGTAGTTCACCATAGACCTACGTGTCCATAGCTAGTAGCTAGATGGCTTCTTCTCTCTCTTTGCTTCTCAATACCATGTTCTTCATGATCTTCATGGAGATCTATCCGATGTAATACTCTTTTGCAGTGTGTTTGTCGAGATTCGATGAATTGTGGGTTTATGTTCAGATTATCCATGAATATTATTTGAGTCTTTCCTGAATTCTTATATGCATGATTTCATATCTTTGCAAGTCTCTTCGAGTTATTGATTTGGTTTGGCCAACTAGATTGGTAATTCTTGCAATAGGAGAAGTGCTTAGTTTTGGGTTCAATCTTGCGGTGTCCTCACCAAGTGACAAAGTAGGGGTAGTGAGGCACGTATTGTATTTTTGCCATCAAGGGTAAAAGATGGGTTTTCATCATATTGCTTGAGTTTAGCCCTCTACATCATGCCATCTTAATTAATGCGTTACTCTGTTCTTCATGAACTTAATACTCTAGATGCAGGCAGGAGTGGGTCGATGTGTGGAGTAATAGTAGTAGATGCAGAATCATTTCAGTCTACTTGTCACAAACGTGATGCCTATATGCATAATCATTGCCTTGGATATCTTCATAATTATTCACTTTTCTATCAATTGCTCAACAGTAATTTGTCCACCCACCGTAGTACTTGCCATCACGAGAGAAGCCATCTAGTGAAACCTATGATCCCCCGGGTCTATTTTCCATATTATACTTTCAGATCTAAAACCAAAAATACCAAAAATATTTGCTGCCTTATTTTACTTTTAGTTTTACTTTCCGTTCAAGCATCTTATTATATCTATCTCTATTAGATCTCATCGTTGCAAGTAACTGTGATGGGATTGACAACCCCTTTATAGCGTTGGGTGCAAGAGTTTGATTCTTTCTGCGGGTACATATATTGGTGGCTCGCTTGTATCTCCTACTGGATTGATACCTTGGTTCTCAAAAACTGAGGGAAATACTTATCTACTTTGCTGCATCAAACTGTTCCTATTCACGGGAAACCAATGCATGCTCGAGAAGTAGTATTGAGCCAGGTGCAGGCCGAATCGATGAGCATGAGGGGAGCGTAGTGGATGTCCATGCGCTTGTTCCCCCTGGTGATGCCGACCATGGTGGTGTAGTCGATCAGCCAGTATTCGGGTTTGGAAGCCCCATTGTACTTCGGGGTGTCCCGGGGGAGCGTGAAGACGGTTGGGAACGGCTCGTTGCGGATCCGTGGGCCAAAACACACCGGGCCAATCGAGCCCTCCTCCTCGAGGAGGGCCAACTGCACGAGCCGGTCGATGCAGAGACGGGCGTCATTTTTGCTGTGGGGGACCAACGGTCCGAGCCGGGCCGAGATCTCCGAACGGATGACAGGTTGGACCGATCGCGCCGGCTCATGCCGCAAAAGCGTCGTATGCCCGTGGCTGAGTCGGCTTCCTCCAGCTGGTGCCTCATTGCGGTGGTTGCTGCGAGCCGAGTGGTTGTTGTTCTGGCTGTTCATAGCTGGTTGCTCGTTCACCGGCGGCTCGGAGCGCCGGGGGTTGCTCGCATCGACCCGGCGGCCGGAGGCGTGAGGGGAACAGGAGTGCTAAGCCAGCTAATGGTCAGCAGTCCTTAGGACGGGGGACTTCAGAGGTGGCTCCACTGGGGGGCGAGCAGATGTTGCTGCGCGTCGGTAGCGTCGATGAGGTCTTTGATGTGACGCTCACGGGCGACATGCTCTTCGCCCTCCAAGGTAGCCAGATCCTCATAGGCTACCTTGGCGGCCCGTAGGTTGGCCGCGGGGGTGTCGTAGACGGGCATGTTACTGCCAAGGATTTCTGCGACAGCGGGGCTGCGGTCGTGCACGGCCCCACGCCGGTTGGGCTCGGTGCCAGCCGGGGTGAGACCGTAGGCGGAGGCGTACTCCCGCTGAGCAGCCTCCATGCGGCGCCGTGTGTCTACGAGGGCGCCGGCGTCCTCGAACAGCAGGCGGCAAGCCACCTCTAGCTCGGCCGTGGCGACGTCGGGGTTCACCGTTGGAGCGATGGGGGTGCTCAGGCCTCGAAGGGCCACGCTGAGCGGGTCGGATGTGCCAGTGCGGGCCGCAACAGCGTCGGCCTTAGCCCACGCCCGGCCGGAAGATGTGCTGGAGGTGATGGCCATCACTCCCACGTGGACGTGGGAGCCATTGGACTGGGTTGCAGCGAGTGTTCCCACGGACTGGGTTGCGTCAATTGCCTAGGGACAATCTTTCTCTTGTGTTACACAAAAAGCTTTCTACTAAGCTATTTACTTTTATTTTTATTTTATTAAAATAGCACCTAAATTTATTTCCACATTCTTTATTATCTTGCAACGTACTTCTAGTTTTATTCCTGCAAAGTAGTTTTATACTTGTTCTAGGTAAATCAAACATTAGAGTGCATAGAGTTGTATCGGTGGTCGATAGAACTTGAGGGAATATTTGTTCTACATTTAGATCCTCGTTGGGTTCGACACTCTTACTTATCAAAAAAGGCTACAAACGATCCCCTACACTTGTGGGTTATCAAGACCTTTTTGGCGCCGTTGCCGGGGACCAATAGCGTGGGGTGTATATTCTCGTGTGTGCTTGATTGCTTTATCACTAAGTAATTTTTATTTTCTGTTATTAGTTGTTTTCTATCTTTAGTTATGGATATGGAACACGAAACACCAAACAAATTAGTGGTACTTGCTACTAATGGAGATGGGGAACCTCCTAAAACCCTCGATGCTAGCTATGTGAAACGTGTTAATTACTCCTTTGATAATCCTAAGAAATCCTCATTGAACTTTATAATGGGAGACACGTTGGATCAACTTGAGTACTTTAGGGATTATCGCTTATCTCAAAAAGGGAAACACTTGCGGGATCAAATTAGAATATTGCAATGGTTTACTTGGGATGCATGCTTGAGATGTGATTTTACTTGTTGCTCTAAGAAAAAGGCTCCACACCTTCCCTTTAAATGTTCATTTAATGATAACGAAACCTTATCTTCTTATGCTAATGGTATATATGATTACTATGATGTGGAACGAATAGAAGAATTTGTTGCTTTCAAAGGTGCTTATGAAATTGCTTCTTTGATTGAAAAGTATGATGTTATTCCTTAAAAATCTGAAAAATTATCCATACTTCAATATTTCTAAGATAATTATGAAAACAATAATGATATTATTGAATTTATTGAAAGAATGATAGCTGGCTTGTAAGAAACTAATATTTTGCAGGAATCTATGAAGGAGGAAGTTGTTGAAATTGTGAGCTCATTAGATGAAAAAGATGAGGAGGAGAGCGAAGAACAAAAGGAGGACGAGAGGATTAGCTACCTGTGCCCACCTTCTAATGAGAGTAACTCTTCAACACATGTATTATTTAATCTCCCTTTGTGCTTACCGAAGGATGAATGCTATGATACTTGCTATGATCTCGTGGATTCTTTTGAAATATCCATTTTTGATGAACTTGATGCTTGCTATGCTTGTGGCCATGATGTCAATATGAATTATGCTAATGAAGATGAACTTGATATAGTTCCTTATGTTAAAAATGAAATTGTTGCTACTACACCCACACATGATAGTCCTATTATCTTTTTGAATTCTCCCAACTACACTATATCGGAGAAGTTTGCTCTTATTAAGGATTATATTGATGGGTTCCGTTTTACCACCACACATGATGATTTTGATGAATATAATATGCATGTTCTTGGTGCTCCTACTTTCAATTACTACGATAAAGTAACCAAATCTTCACCTTTCCATGTTTCCAATACTATAAAATTGCAAGAAACTACTTATGCTATGTATTGGCCTTTACTTAATGTGCATGAATTGTTCTTTTACAATATGCCGATGCATAGGAAGAGAGTTAAAATTCTTTTTCACATGATATATATAACTTTGTGCTCACTACTAAATTACAAATCATTGTTAATTAAAATTGGCTTTGATATACCTTGGGATCCGGGTGGATCCATTACTTGAGCACTTTATGCCTAGCTTAATGGCTTTAAAGAAAGCGCTGCCAGGGAGACAACCCGGATGTTTTAGAGAGTAATTCTTTTCTGTTGAGTGATTTCATAAATTTTAAAAAAATAGAGGGTAGCCTAAAACTTAACAAAAAGAAAGGTGAAAGTGAGAGAGATCATGAGCATCATTGAAGTGGGGGCTAGCCTTGAACTTTGTTCATGACCATGGAAACTTTGTGAATCTTGCATCACATAAACTTTAAAAAATAATCATACCCTTTTAAAAATCCATCTTATTATAAAAATAATGTGCCAAGATTTTCCTTTAGGATGATTAGATTGCTTGTTGGTATGTGCGGTGTAAAAACAAAAACTTTGGTTGTAGTGTGTGAATTTACATTTTTACTGGAACGTCAAAAGCTTATGAAATTTTGACACAATGTTTGTATACAAAATATTTAGTTCTTACTAATTGCTCAGAATTTTTGGAGTTACATAATTATGATCAAAGTTCAAATTACTACAGACTGTCTTGTTTAAGACAGATTTTGTTTTTGATGCATTGTTTTGCTTGTTTTGATGAAACTATCGATTTTATAGGTGGTATAAGCCATGTAAAAGTTATAATAAATCAGGCATAATGCAAATATATAATATGGATGGGTTTTAAATAGTACTTAAAGCAGTAATTTGCTTTATTATACTAACGGATCTCACCAGTTTTCTGTTAATTTTTGTGTGGATGAAGTGTTCAAAGATCGAGGAGGTCTCGATATGAGGAGAAGGAGGAGAGGATAGAGTTAAAGCTTGTGGATGCCCAAGGCACCCCAAGTAAATATCCAAGGAGACTCAAGCATCTTAGTTTGGGTATGCCACGGAAGGCATCCCATCCTTCTTCAACAAGTATCAGTATGTTTTCGTTTTTGTTTCGTTCATGTGATATGTGTAAATCTTGGAGCGTCTTTTGTGTTTAGTTTCCACTTTTATTTTATGCACCATGCTGGTATGAGATAGTCCATGGTTGATTTATAGAATGCTCATTGCAATTCACTTATATATTTTGAGTACGGATTTATAGAATGCTTCATATGCTTCACTTATACCATTTGAAGTTTGGATTGCATGTTTCTCTTCACATAGAAAACCATTATTTGTAGAATGATATTTTGCTTCAATTATATTTATTAGAGAATTTTATTTTTTAGAACTAATTAAACTCTCTTGCTTCCCTTATATCTATTTAGAGAGTCAACAGGAATTGCTCATTTGCATGGTTAGTCATAAAATCCTACATAAAACTTATGGATCACTGAATATAATATGTTTGATTTCTTGCAATAGTTTTGCGATATAGAGATGATAATATGTGGGAGGTACTAGTGGATGGTCGTGTTTAATAAGATATTGGTGCTAAGGTTTTTGATTCCCGAAGCATGCACGTATAGTCCCCCGTTATGCTAGGAAGTTGGAGCATAATTTATCCTTGATTGTCTATCTTTGTGTGAAGGTCGAGCGCGCGGGATGGTTAACTCCTACCAACCTCCCCCGTAGGGGCATGCATAGTAATAATTTGCTTCGAGGGCTAATAAAATTTTGCAATAAGTATGTGAGTTCTTTATGACTAATGTTTGTCCATGGATTATACACACTCTTACCTTTTGGCAATTTGCTAGCCTCTACGGTACTGTGCATTGCCCTTTCTCACCCCGAGAGTCGGTGCAAACTTCGCTGGTGCATCCAAACCCCGTGATATGATACACTCTATGACACATAAGCCTTATTATATCTGCCTCAAAACAACCACCATACCTACCTATTATGGCATTTTCATAGCCATTCCGAGATATATTGCCATGCAACTTCCATCGCTTCCGTTTTGATGACTTGAGCATTCATTGTCATATTGCTTTACATGATCGTAAGATAGCTAGCATGTTGTTTCCATGACTTGTCTATTTTTTGATATCTTTGCTATGCTAGATCATTGCACATCCTGGTACACTGCCAGAGGCATTCATATAGAGCCATACTTTGCTCTACTATCGAGTTGTAATATTGAGTTGTAAGTAAATAGAAGTGTGATGATCATCATTATTCATTATTACAGCATGTCCTAGTGAGGGAAGGGTGATGGAAACTATGATTCCTCCACAAGTCGGGATGAGGCTCCGTACAAAGGAAAAAAAGAAAAAAAAGAAAAATCAAAAACAAAAAAATAGAGACAAAGAGAGAAGGGGCATGATAATTCCACACTTGCGATTCAAAGTAGCACCATGCTTTTCATATAGAGAGTCTCCTATGTTGTCACTTTCATATACTAGTGGGAATTTTTAATTATAGAGTTAGATGCACACCCTTGAGCTTTCATACACTTATAGCTCTTAGTGCATCCGTTGCATGGCAATCCCTACTCCTCGCATTGGTATCAATTGATGGGCATCTCCATAGCCCATTGATTAGCTACATCGATGTGATACTTTCTTACCTTTTTGTCTTCTCTATGTTTACCCCTATCATCATACTCTATTCCACCCATAGTGTTATATCTATGGCTTGCACTCATGTATTGCGTGAGAGTTGAAAATGCTGAAGTGTGTTAAAAAGTATGAACCTATTTCTTGGCTGACACTAGGGTAGTACATGATTTATACTTCGTGGTAAGAAGACAGAGCATGACAAGGCTATATGATTTTGTAGGGATAGCATTCTTTAGACTTGATATTTTGAAAGACATGATTGTTTGTTGGGATGCCTGAATATTAATTTCTTTATGTCAAATTATAGACTATTTCTTTGAATCACTCATGTCTTAATATTCATGCCATGATTAGATATATGATCAAGATTATGCTAGGTAGCATTCCACCTCAAAAATTATATTTTTTATCACTTACCTACTCGAGGAAGAGCAGGAATTAAGCTTGGGGATGCTGATACGTCTCCGTTGTATCTATAATTTTTATTGTTTCATGTCAATATTATACAACTTTCACATATTTTTGGCATCATTTTATATGATTTATTGAACTAACCTATTGATCCAGTGCCCAGTGCTAGTTCATGTTTGTTGCATTTTTTTTTCACGGAATATCCATATCAAACGAAGTCCAAACGCCATAAAATTTATGGAGAATTATTTTGGAATATTTGTGAATTTTGGGAGGTGTAATCAACGCAAACGGGGGGCCACAACCACCACAAGACACCAGTGCATGCCCAAGGGCCCTAGCGCGTGGTGATGGGTTGTGCCCACCTCATAAGTCGTTTGGAGGTCTCCTTCGATAGCAACAAAGCTAATTTTCAGATAAAATTCCCCTCAAAATCTCTTCAGCGCAATCAGAGTTACGGATATCCGGGAATATAAGAAATGGTTTTCGGCCAAAAATCAGGAATGCGGACAGAAAAGAACAGAGCGGGAACTCTCCTCTTTGTCGCCATGGAAGCCATAGACCAGATGGGGAACTCTCCCCCCATCTATGGGGAGTCCAAGTAAGAAGAAGAAGGAGGGGGGCTCTCTCCCCCTCTCTCCCAGTGGCGCCGGAACGCAGCCCGGGGCAATCATCGTGATGGCGATCTACACCAATAACTTTGCCGCCGTCAACACCAACTCTCTCCCCCTCTATGCAGCGGTGTAACACCTCTCTTACCCGTTGTAATCTCTACTTAAACATGGTGCTCAACTCCATATATTATTTACCAATGGAATTTGGCTATCCTATGATGTTTGAGTAGATCTCTTTTGTCCTATGGGTTAATCGTGGTATGATGTTATGGATGTGAGTTGTATGTTGATATGGTGATGTCTTATGGTGCCCTCCGTGTCGCGCAAACGTGAGGGATCCCCACTGTAGGGTGTTGCAATATGTTCATGATTTTCCTATGGTGGGTTGAGTGAGTGACAGAAGCATAAACCCGAGTAGGTGGGTTGTTGTGTATGGGAGTAAAGAGGACTTGATACTTAATGCTATGGTTGGGTTTTACCTTAATGAACTTTGGTAGTTGCGGATGCTTGCTAGAGTTCCAATCATAAGTGCATAAGATCCAAGTACAAAAAGTGTGTTAGCATATGCCTCTCCCTCATTTCATATAACAAGTATCTATCATATTATATTCAATTGCCTAGGGACAATCTTTCTCTTGTGTTACACAAAAAGCTTTCTACTAAGATATTTACTTTTATTGTTCTTTTATTAAAACGGCACCTAACTTTTATTTCCACTTTCTTTATTATCTTGGAAAGTACTTCTAGTTTTATTCCTGTAAAGTAGTTTTATACTTGTTCTAGGTCAAGCAAGCATTAGCGTGCGTAGAGTTGTATCGATGGTCGATGGAACTTGAGGGAATATTTGTTCTACCTTTATCTCCTTGTTGGGTTTGACACTCTTACTTATCGAAAAAGGCTAACAACAATCCCCTACAATTGTGGGTTATCAAACGCCAATAATGAGTTTAGCATGGAAAATGTTGAAAATCTTTGTTGTAACGTTGACAAAAAAAGTGCACCATTCAAAAATTATATTTTCACTCTTGTTTTAAGCTTCGAGCTCTGGCACCGCTGCAAATCAATGCTTCCCTCTGTGAAGGGCCTACGTATTTAATTTTTATGCTGAGTCATTGACACGTCTCCAACGTATCTATAATGTTTCATTGCTCCATGCTGCTATATTATCAATCTTGGATGTTTTACAATCATTTTATATCAACTTTGTATCATTTTTTGGGACTAACCTATTGACTTAGATCCAAGTGTCGGTTGCTCTTTTTTGCTTGTTTTTTACTTCGCAGAATATCAGTACCAAACGAAGCCCAAACACCAAGAACCATTTTGGACATTTGTTTTGGGCCAGAAGACAACTGGAGGACCAAAGAAGCACCAGAGAGGAGGACCGAGGAGGCCACAAGACACCAGTGCGCGCCAGAGGGCCCTGGCGTGGCCTGGTGGGTTTTTCCCTTATCAGGATGCCTATCCACCGCCTATCAGCTCTAGAAATACCCAAATATTCCAAAAAAAACCTAAGGGAGTCAATGAAACACAATTCTTGCCGCCGCAAGTTCCAGAACCACGAGATCCAATCTAACACCATCACGGAGGGGTGCATCGTCTTCATGGGTGCCTCTCTGATGATGCGTGAGTAGTCCACCATAGACCTACGGGTCCGTAGGCAGTAGCTAGATGGATTTATTTCTCTTGTTTGATTCTCAATACAATTGTCTCTTGAAGATCTATTTGATGTAATGACTTTTTGTGGTGTGTTTTTGTGATCCGATGAATTTTGAACCCATGATCAATTTCTATACATGAATATTATTTGAGTCTTCTTTCATCTCTTATATGCATGATTACTTATAGCGTCGTATTTCTTCTTCAAATCTTTGGTTTAGTTAGGCCAACTAGATCGATTTTTCTTGCCATGGGAAGAGGTGCTTTGTGATCGGTTTGACCTTGTGGTGTCCTCTCCTAGTGACAGAAGGGGCAGCGAGGCACGCATGTATCATTGCTATTAAGAATAACAAGTTGGGGTCTATTCCTACATGAATAAATCCTTTCTAGATCATGTCATCGTTCTTATTGCATTGCTCCATTTCTCCATGAACTTAATACACTAGATGCATGCTGGATAGCGGTCGATGTGTGGAGTAATAGTAGTAGATGCATAATCGTTCTAGTCTACTAATCTTGGACGTGATGCCTATATAATGATCATTGCCTTGGATATCGTCATGATTATTTGATCTTCTATTTATTGCCCAATAGTAATTTATTTACCCACCGTGTGCTATACTCATGAGAGAAGCCACTAGTTAAACCTATGGCCCCCGGGTCTATCTTTTAACATATTGCTTTCCGGTCTATCTTTCCGCATTTTCTTTCATATGTACTATTCAAAAAACCCAAAAATACCTTGCTGCACTTTTTATTTACACCTTTTATTTTGTTTTCTTGCCCGAGCTATTTATCCAATCTCATATAAACTTATCTATCTTTTACCGTGGAGAGATTGACAACCTCTCTTACGCATCGGGTTGCAAGTATTTGTTCTTTGTGTGCAGGTACTGTTTACATAGTGTTGCTTGGTTCTCCTACTGGTTCGATAACCTTGGTTTCATAACTGGGGGAAATACTTACCGTAGTTGTGCTGCATCATCCCTTCCTCTTTGGGGAAATACCGATGCAGTCTCAAGCCACGTTTGTCACCATCCTCTTACTAAAGCACCAGACCCGAGAGGACTATTGTCATCCTTATGCATTGAGTCTAGTTAATGTTGGATATGAGCATGACTGGATCTTTTCTACCCTGAATTGTAATGTTTAGTCACTGCTTGGATCTCAAAGGTGTTCTGCATTTATGTTTTGCGGTCTCGGAAAGGGATAGCGAAATACCATGTGACAATACCATATTATGAATGTTTTGACAAATTGTTGGCATGTGAGATATTCTATTATTGCTTGCTAGTAGGTTATGTATTGCCATGAGTTAAAATAATACCTCTTTGTTGGCATGGACGTGTCTATTTATGATTTATGCTGAAAACATGAGCACTAGCTAAGCATGTATATAATAACGAGAACAAAAGAGTTTGTAAAAAAATTCTTTATCACTTTCAGCTTATCAACTGAATTGCTTGAGGACAAGCAATGAGTTAACCTTGTGGGAGTTGACACGTCTCAAATGTATCTACTTTTCCAAACACTTTTGCTCTGGTTTTCACCTCTAGTTTGCATGATTTGAATGAAACTAACCCGGACTGATGTTGTTTTCAGCAGAACTACCTTGATGTTATTTTTGTGTAGAAATAAAATTTCTCGGAATTGGACGAAACTT
This sequence comes from Hordeum marinum, assembly GCA_022496015.1. Taxonomy (NCBI): domain Eukaryota; kingdom Viridiplantae; phylum Streptophyta; class Magnoliopsida; order Poales; family Poaceae; genus Hordeum; species Hordeum marinum. The sequence continues at coordinate 449,759,709 of CM039676.1, forward strand.
TTTGTGGATTTTTTATGGAATATATGAAGAATTATAGAGCGAAGACCTGCCGGAGGGGGTGTGCCAGGGGGGCCACCACACAACAAGGCATTCCATCGAGTGGCGCGCACTATTGGCTTGTGGGGCCCGCATGGCACCTCCGACCCTAATTCCAGTCCTATAAATTCACATCAGCGGAGAAAAATCAGAGAGAAGATTTCATCGTGTTGTATAAGACGGAACCGCTGCCACCTCTTGCTTTTCCTCCAGAGGGCTGATCTGGAGCCTGTTTTGGGCTCCGAAGAGGGGAAATCATCGTCGTCGTCATCACCAACCCTTCTCCGTCAACACCGCCATGATGCTCACCACCGGGAGTGAGTAATTCCTTTGTAGGCTTGCTGGACGGTGGTGGGATTGGATGAGATTGATCATGTAATTGTAGCGACCCGACCTGGAAATGTCAAGCCTCTGAGTGTTCTGTGCCATCCTTGGATCAGTATGCTGGCACACACAGTACATCAATGTATATATCAAAGTGCAATCACATTTAATTAACGTAAAACTGATATATACCTTATAAACTCAGCGGAAACAGTCAACGGGAGTGGAGTCCCAATAACACCAATAACAGGTTGAGTGCAGACCGTAACCCTAAATCGTACTCTTACCCGTCGTAGAGCTTATCTGCAACATGAGACGTTGTAGCCATCTAGGTCAGCATTTTGAATATGCCGACAAGTCACAAAAGAGGGGGTGAAAAATAATCATCTATACTATATGCATATATGGTAGGTGGGGCTATAAGTTCAAGTTTTGCGTAAAGCAAATTTTTCCTACAACAAGAGAGGGGCAAAACAAAAGTTTTTACTACAATGTTGGTTGATTAATGAGATGGTTCCACCAACCAATTCTCATACCCAAGTTGTCATTAATACCCATATCAATATAATTCTTTGTGTTGAGAGTTCCAGATAGTTTCAGTCCCTTTGGATCAAGTTGTCCATGACCGTGGACACGGCTAATCGATTAGGTGTGTGTACTCTACAGAGTTTTGCACACGTTCCCCACAAGATTTGATCGCCTCCGTTGGATTCCTCGCACTTCAGGGTGTTTGAGGAACGGATGATCAAAACATGGTCTTCTAAGGGGTTCCTCTGAGACTCTGTCGGTGCCCATCCTTTCCTACCGTTCTTCTACATCTCGTAGCACCGCCTGTCCAGGGTCACCACAATATCCAACCAAGCCGGAGCCCATAATGGCTTGTGGCTGTGCAGGTAAGCCTTGGGTCTTGAAGCATCCATCCATCTCTTTGTTCCTGGGTGGACCTTTCCGCGTGAATACTGGACTTCTCCAGCAACACCTAGGCTAACCACTGGCTTCTCCAGGGCACCGTTCAACCATCATCCATCCAGAGGTATGTTGAAAACTTGGAGTCTTGAAGTCTTGATCATCATGTAGGTCTTGTAATTATTATCTCACAACTCTCATGAATCACACAACCAACCCCGTCTACTAATAGCATAGCAAAATTAAATCAACGTTTCCCGGGGCCAAAGTGTCAAAGGGGTTGAGGAGTGCCTACCACGTGATACTACATCAAGTAACCAAATTTCTAAATTACCTACTTTGCATGCAAATGGGGAGATGGTAGAACTAATGCAATAAAAACATGGGTAAACATGATCAAAGTGACTTGCTTGGTAAGGTTGATGAAGAATAATATCGCTCTCAGAAATAACTTGATAGACTATTCGTCACTCTCCGATAAAAATCTATAATAATCAAACATTGCATTCATATAAGCAATGATACTAGCAATCAATTCTAACAATCAAAAAGTAACACAAAACCAAAAGCAACAAGGTTGTGATGAAGGACATACTTAAGACAAAACTCAAAACAACAAAGTTTCATCAACACAACTAAGGTTGGTTTTCTCTACAAATGATCCTATTTTCAGAGGTAACAAAAACAAAAACAAAGCAAATATAACAAAAGTATTTTAGTAAATATTTTACTTAGCAAAAATAATTACTTTTGAAGAACAAGTAAAACTATGAAAACAACACACTAAACACCATAAGTTTTTCTAGCTAATAAACTTAACAACAATTAAAACAATAAAATATTAAAAGAAAAGAAAAAATATATATAACAACTAAGTTAACAGAGAACTTGTAAAACATATTTTAAAATATTTTCAAATAAGAAATCAAACTAGCAAGGAAATCAATTTGCAAGTTATTATGAAACTAGAATCGATTTCATTCTATAAAATAATAAATGACATAAAAATAAACTTGGTTGAAATACTACTGCTAACTAACAGAAAACAAAGTAAAATGTGTCAACTAATAAAATAAAAATAAATTAAAACAATTTAAAACAAAAGAAATAGAAATAAACCTAAAAAGAACTAAAACAGAATCTGTTTTGTTAAAAATACTAATTTAAATTATTCTAAAATTCCCAAATTCAATCTACTGTTAAATAAAGTCACTAGTGAGAAGTAGCAAAAATAATCAACTTAAAATCTATTTTTAAACTCAAATATTCAGAAAATAAGATTTAAATCAAATCTGTTTGAATTCAAATTTCAATTATGCAAATATAGTCCAACTTGATATCTACAGAAACTAGATACAATTTTTGACAAGATGCAAAAAGAATCAATTTAAAAAAATTAAAAAATTAAAAGATATAAAGAAAACAAAAACAGAACTATTCTGTTTTAAAAACAGAAAACAGAAAAAGGAAAATTCTAACTAACGGACAGGGTACACGTGGCGCTCTGGGATTGGTTCAGATGTGTGAGTGTTCCAACGTTTCGGGCGAATGGACGACTCCTAACAGAAAACGTTTCGGCGTTTTAATGATCTAATCTGGATCGTTAGATCTAGATCCGAAGGCTGAGGAGGGCTCCGGTGACTTACAGATGAGGAGGGGAGCTCCGGCGATGCTCCGACGATGTCCGAGGCGGCGAGGTCGACGGCGACGGTGCTCCGGTGGTCCTCCGGCGATGGCGTCAGCACCAGGTGATGTGGACGAGCGCGGCGAAGCTTCTGATGGTCGTGGAGGAGCTCGAGGATGACTGTGGCAACGACGGCGAGCTTCGAGGCGGCAATGGCGCTCGGGTGTCGACGAGGAAGGGAGCTCCGGTGGGTCTGGAGCACGGGCGAGTGCACAGGGAGGTGCGGGCGAGGGTGGCAGATCGGTTGGTGGGCTCAGGAGAGCTTGGGGCGATCGGAGGTGAGCAGGAGCTTAGAAATGGCGGGGCGGCTCGGCTCTACTCCGGCGAGCGACTGCGCGGGCATGGGGGCACGGGCGTTGGGGTTTAGGGTGAAACGGGGTGCGGGAGGGGCTGGGGTTTTATAGGTGGCCTCGTGGCCGTAGAAAGGAAAGGGAGAGGGAGATCCGGCGCGGTGGGATCTCGCCGGCGAGGTAAGGAAAGAGGGAGGGAGGAAGAAAAGGAAAGAGGCGACCGCGAGGAGATTCGGTCGGCGGTGGGGTCCACGCATCAGCGAGAGGGAGGGAAAGGAAAGAGGAGCGGGCAGCCGATCCGGAGGAGATTCGGATCTGGCGACGGGGATTCGGGCCGGGTCTTTCCATTTGGGCCTCGGATCGTTTCCTAATAAAGAAGATTTTCCTTTTATAAAATATCAGAGAAGGAAACTAACTTTATGGCAATCAAAACATCTCCAAAAAAAGAAGATTTATATATTAAATTTACAAGGAGAATAAATGCAATTTAATGAACATTTTTCCATGGCCAAAATAAATACTTTGAAAAAAACTTATTTTCAGAAAATGCCTAAATTGAATTTAATTCCTTTTGCAAATAATTTTCAAATAACCCCATGGGTTTTAGGATTCAATTATTTCACAAAAATATCCCTGGTTTGGAGGGTCATGTTCCTCTACTCAAGATTTGTCAAGGGCTTGAATTCTTTCAAACTTGAAATTGTAAATCAAATATGAAAGGAACTCCATATCAGAAAATTTCAAATGTTTTCAAATTCACTCTTCAAATATTTTTATATTGAAGAAGTCATGTCATCTTCTCTCACTGATTTGAAATGTAGGAAATTTGAATTCCAAAAGCATATGGGAAAGTCATTCCCTCTCATTCAAAAGTTTTCAAAAAGTTTCAAATTTTCACTCAATTTCCATCACTCAATCAATCAAACAATCATTCTAATATTTATTATAATATTCCAAAATTTGGGATGTTATAGTAATAGAGTTACGTTTGATATGGTTTGATTTCTAGTATCCACTATGTTATGAGATTGATGTTGCAACGACTTTGCTATGCTTTATGCTTGTCACTAGGGACCGAGTGCCATGATTTCAGATCTAAACCTATTATGTTTCTATGAATTTAAGAGTGATTTGGATCATATCTTGCAAGTTGTATGCACCTATTACGTGTCATGATCCGCATACCCCAAGGTGACAATAATTGGGGTTATTTCCGGTGATTGTCGTAGTTTGAGGAGTTCATGTACTCACCATGTGTTAATGCTTTGTTTCGGTTCTCTATTGAAAGGAGGCCTTAATGTCCCTTAGTTTCCAATAGGACCCCACTACCACGGGAGGGTAGGACAAAAGATGTCATGCAAGTTCTTATCGCAAGCACATATGACTATATACGGAATAGATGCCTACATTGCATTGATGAATTCGAGCTAGTTATGTGTCGCCCTAGTGTGTAGCTGTTATATGACCAATGTCATCTAAATCATTATCCATCACCGATCCACGTGCCTACGCGTTACATATATTGAATCTTGCCAAGTTACTATTGCTATTGCTACTATCACACCTTCTATAAAATTGCTACTATCACTACTACTATTACTTTTGCTACTGTTTGCCGTGCTACTAAATCTTTGTTGCAGAGAGATATCCTCGGTGCGGTTGAATTGACAACTCAATTGTCAAGGCCAATAAATATTCCTTGGCTCCCCTTGTGTCGAACAAATAAATTAGGGTGAAATACTACCCGTGAAGACTGTTGCGACCCCCTACACTTGTGGGTTATCAGGACTCCAGAAGCCCTACAACACGGGGTGATCGGGACTGCATTTGCTGAAGGCTTGACGTATAATCCAAGACTTCTCCTGCCGCCTCCACACCAAAGATACCGACCTTGTAACCCTAGGTACCCTACGTGGCTTGTATATAAGCCATGGGTTTAGCCCATAGAGAGGGGACACATTAACACAAATCATCCATTGAGCCTTAGGGTTAGAACACAACTTACAATCTCGAGGTAGATCAAGCTTCTACTCGATACTTCATCATCAGTATAAACAAGAGCAGGACATAGGGTTTTACCTCCATCAAGAGGGCCCGAACCAGGGTAAACATCGTCCCCCTATTCATGTTACCATCTAACCGAGATCCACAGCTCGGACTCCCTACCCCGAGGTCTGCCCGTTTTCACATTAGAAGTGAAAAAGCTTTCTATTTCATTGGAACAGATAGTATAAGGGGCATGGTAAATCTCGCACCATCATACTTGAATTTATGGTTGCACAAGAGCTTTGGATTTCATCACTCTTTTTCTAGCGTGGCTGGTTCTCAGAATGACATCAATGTGCTTAGGTGCTATCCGGTTTTTGGAAGGCTTGCAGAAGGCAACTTCCCGAAGGTCAACTTTGAAATCAATGGCCACCACTACAACAAGGGATATTACCTAGCTGATAGTGTTTATCCTTAGTGGTCAACTCTTGTGAAGAGAATCACCAAACCCATAGGAGAGAAGAGGGCTAGGTTTACCCGAGCACAAGAGAGTGTTAGGAAGGATGTGGAGCATGCTTTTGGTGCGCTTCAATCTCGGTGGGCTATCATTCGCCATTCTGCTAGAATGTGGAGCGAGTGCAAGATGTGGATGGTAATGATTGTTTGTGTGATCATGCACAATATGGCCGTGGAGGATGAGCGTGATGACAGCATCTTCGACAAATGGTTTCAATTTTAGGGTGAAAATATTGTGCGTGAGCATAGACCAGCGACGTTTGCACATTTCATCTAATTTCATCATGAAATGCATGATTGGACAACTCACATTCAACTCCAAAATAATTTGGTTGAATACATATGAAGTCACCTTGGCAACCAATAGATTTATCTGCTCTTTTTCTTTTGGTGTATTTTTGATAATTTAATTTGGTTGTAAACTATAAAAAATATTTTGTTATAAACTATTTATTATTGTGATGTAAAACTATGTGATTTATTTGTGAGCAATATTTCTTTTTAGTTAGATTTACATGTATGAATGTCTAAAAAGGCACTCCCTTTATGAGAACAGAAGTTTGGCTCTCGGCCTCCATGGAGGCCTTTTTTTGAAAATAAATCAAAATTCAAAATTTTTGCTTTCTATAAGATCTGAAAAATTGTACAAGTAAATAAGGATGTTATTTGTATGTGTGCAAAAATTTCAGGATGAAAAAGATTGGAATGCAACCTATACAAAAAAGATAAATTCATGAACTGGGAGGAGGATGAATAGTATCATGTATTAAAAGGCTCCAGAATTGTCTTTTCTACAAAGTCCTCATTTCAATGTATTCTGCACTGAAAATTTACACACATGTATGGTATGACTTCATTAAAATCTATGTCTTTTTAGAATTTTTTAATTGTAGAAAATAAGAAATTTAACAAATTTTGAATATTTCAAAACTGAGCTCCATGGAGCTCGGCCTCCAAAAGCAATATTCGCTCCCTTTATTCAATTTTATAAGATGTTTAGACAATTTAGACAATGTTTAAAACAGATCAATGTCAACTGTCTAAAATGTCTCATAAAAAATACTAAGGGAGTACGTAAATATGACAGCCTACCGGTCAGACATACCAAATGGGTCGATCACTCGAGCGCGGTTGCAAGGAAACACGGAGACAACCACACGCCACCCCCATGATCGACCCAAATGGATAAAATGTTGACCAAATCCGTTTTCATTTGGGTTGACGATTTGGAGTTAGCCATAGGCCGCATCAACTTATAACGTATTCTTTTTTATTAAAGTTGAGACATTTATATTTTAAATTAAAATGGATGAAGCATCGGTCTTTTACTAAAAATAATTCTCAAAAACACAGTTATTAGCGTGCAATAAAAAAGTGTATCCAAGCCGACCAGGACTCTCCCGCGAGAGCGCTTCTCACCGCCGATAGGACAGGGACACTAGCGTCATTTGACCACATGGGCAAGAAATGGCGCGAAAGGCGTCACGCTCGCTTGAGGCCACGCCAAGTTCCCGCCAAATCCACTCCCGCGGTCCCCACCGCCTCACCGGGCCGCACGAATAACGGCCGCGATGCCGCCTCGTGGCGCACCGAAGCGCTCGTAAGCAGCAAATATCCAGTTTGAAAAGTCGACAAACCAACAAACGTGGCCATGGCCAGGTGGCTTTCTAGTTTCTACCACCGTTTCCCCCTAATTTCTTGGCGAGCGATGGCGACACTGTGGCTGGCTCTGTTTATTCGAAAATCTGCACACCTTTGCCGAATTGACCTTTTATAATCCGCGGCCCTACACACCTGGAAAACCGAATACAAAACATTCGTTTGCTACTACTGGATCCTGTCAAGGTCATTACACTCCCACTTGGGCATGGATTTGGAGCCAGTAAAGATGATGTGCATGCACAATCACGAGGTCCGTCCCGGCAAAATCTTCGCCACTTGGACACCGCCTCGAGTAAACAACACATAACGACGACGACCAAGGCGGAAAAGGAATGTAAAACAAACACATGAGCTGGCAACCACATCACGACCACGACAACAATTACACTTTTTTACTCGTCATTACATTACAAGTAACATGCGGCCACTGTCGGCACTGCGACGCGAGCGCACTGCTCCGTTTCCACGCCGGAGACGTGCGAGTTAAGGCAGATCACGCACAACGGCGGGGCGCCGGGGCCCCGCCTGCGCCGCCTGACCACCACCACCACCTCCGCAAGCAACAAACCATTCACTCCTCTGCTACTCCTGAAGGAGTACGCAGTACTACTAGATCTATCTAATTAATAAACGAAGTAATAGCAGCAGTAACAGTACTGGAACGCATCTCCCGCCACTGGCTCACGCGTCTCCCGCCACTTCTCGCCCCGAGGGCGCGCGCGAACCGTCATATCACGCTCACGGCGCTCGCCGCCGGCGGCATCACGAAGTCCTCGCTCTCCCACCACGGCAGCTGCCAGTCGAACTCCGTCGCCTTCGACTCGCTCTCCCACCACGGCTGCTGCCAGTCGAACTCCGCCGCCTTTGACGGCGGGGCGGCCGAGGCCAGGTCGCAGAGCTCGCCGTACAGGTGGTCCACCGGGCGGGGCGCCTCGCCGGGCGCGCGGCGGAGGACGGGCGTCAGGGGCGGCGCGAACGGGTAGAACAAGTCGGCGTCGTCGTCCTCGGGCTTTGGCCCCGGGGGCGGCGACGGCACGGAGGCAGGAATGGTCGCGGGGGCCTCTGCTGCTGCCGCTTCCCCGGTAGGACAGAGCTTCGTCTGCGGCGGGGAGCGGGGCCCGGTGGAGGCGCCGTAGTCGGAGTCGGAGCTGGAGCTGGAGCTGGACGAGAAGTTGGTGACGGCGTGGGAACCCTTGAGGCGCACGGCCGCGTCGTCGTACACGGCGGCAGCCTCCTCGGCGGTGTCGAAGGTGCCGAGCCACAGCCGCTTCTGCAGGCTGGGGTCGCGGATCTCCGCGGCGTACTTGCCCCACGGCCGCCGCCGCACGCCACGGAACCGCCGACGGTCGCCGGCTTTCGCCACGCGCCGCCGCGCCAGAGCCCGTCTCCGTGGGAAGGACGACGCCGGAGATGTCAGAGAGGAGGCCTTCACGCTGAGGTCGATGATCTCCCGCACGCGCCGCTTGCCGCGCTTCACCTCTTCATCCCCCGAGGACTCGGACTCGGTGGCGTCGGCGTCCATGAAGATGACACAGACGCGCTTGGGCAGGGGAGCGAGGGACCCGACGCGGCGGGTTCGGCCGGCGGCGAGGGAGCCGGTAGAAGACATCCCTATCTCCACCAGCGCTACTGAGATTCCACCACAAATCTCATCCAAGAAACGGCACCAAGAAAGCCTCTTCCAATTTGGGGAAAACACAGGCCCAAAAAGCTTCTGCGAACTTTCCCCTTGCAAATACTTGCCAGAATCAGCGAAGAATGGCCGAGAAAAGGCTTGGGTGGGGAGTTTGTAGCTTTTGCTGGGGCGGCGCTGAGATCTGCTGCTCCCAGTGAGCGAGCGAGCGAGCTCACACTCCAAGAAACGGGTCAAACAAGCAAAGGCGCCGCGCCTGGAATCTCCAGCCCGATACCTCGCGGCTAGAGACGAGGCTCCGGATATGGGCAGGGGAGGCCGCCTCTCGGCTGCTCCGGGCGGATCGGAGGGAGGAAGAGAGTAATCCTGGGATGATTGTGGGGGTTTAGACAGGGTTCTACCGGGAGATAGAAGCAGAGGGGGGGAGGGGCTGAGACAGAGCTTGGAGAAAGGTACTAGTAGTAGTACTAGCGGAACGAGATGGTATAGATTCACTAACGGCACAGGTGGATGCCACTACTAATCTACTCCCCTCTCTCGTCCTCTCGATCTTATCATTCCTCGTGATTTTACGTTGCTGCCCTCCGCGTGACCCGCTCTGCTCTGCTTTTGACAGAGAGACGAGCGCATGCAGTGGTGCAGAGGACTGGGCCGTGCCTTTTGGGATTTGACGGCTTTGCCCCTCCTCCTCCTCTGCTCATGCCCGGAATGTGAGGTGCGTGATTCGAATTCGAAGTGGATTGAATTTGAGCTTGGGATGCCCGTTGCACAATGTGTGGCCGGGTTGAAGTGAATTAAGCTGGTGCGTTGCTCTGTGTCATCAGATTGGTCTTGATGTTACAAGCAGTGCTCTTGCAAATTGTGTGCTTGGCGTAGTTTCGTATGACTTGTTCACAAGAAAAGTGGATTGGAACTTACACTTTGTTTGGTGTGTGACTCGATTGGCATGATATGTGTTGGGACTGTAGACGATTGACAGTTCAAGACTACACTCGGTTTTTGGATGTTACTCTCTCCGTCCCATTTGACACTTCCGTAGGGTTAAAAATGCTCTTATATTATGAAACGGTTTGTTTATAAGCTTGTATTTTTAAAAATTGAATTTCTTATTGAATATCATTAAATTTGTATGAAATTGGAAGATGAATAGAAGACAACATTTAAAAGTAAATTTAGCTTGTATGAATGGTTGGAGCATCTACATCCGGGCTCCCCAAACATCCCCCCTCCCTCGACTGCAATACGCCCGCGCGGGCGACCCAGTCACTGGTCGGTCAAAAAAAGCAGACCCAGATGGGCTCCCCATACCGGCCCATATGCTTGGGCCGACCGACACCCTTCATATCCAGCCAAATATGGGATGGATATAAGGATGCTCGGGCGCATCGCCGAACTGACCGTGGAGAGGGGGGCAGGACACGCTCTGGGCCTTTTGGGTTAACTAATACACCTAGCACTTGCAGGGGAATAATTAACAAGGCTTTATGTGTTTTCATTACACGACTTGTAATGGTCTATTTCAATGATATATTGATTTAATAGTAGTCAATATAACATTTTTGTTTCATCACCATATGCGTGCATGCAAATGAATGATTCGCTCGAAAAAACTTAATTACCTATGGTACATCCATTTTGCATCATGAATTCTTATTATTTACTTCATTCATGTTCATTATTCCACATTATTATATAATTTTTATGCATTTTCTCTCTGAATATGCAAGGTACACCACAAGGAGGGAAATATATGGAAACTGAAATTCTCAACCGGAAAACCAAGAGAAAGGCAGAAAAATCATCAGACTCCAAATGACCTGAAACTTCACGAAGAATTTTTTTGAAATATTTAAGAAATTATGGAACCAAAATATACCAGAGGGGGCCACCGACAGGGCACAAGCCAACACCCCCCCCCCCCCCCCGCCGCCGCCGCCGCGCCTATGGCACGCCCTAATGGCTTGTGGGCCCCCTGATGGCCCTCCGACACCCCTCTTCTCCTATATGGTGTGTTTTACCCTAGAATAATCATAACCAATCTTTCGAGACAAAGCGCCGCCATCTCGAGGCAGAATCCCTTTTGCACTCCGGCAATCAGATTTTGCCAGGGAAATTCCTCTCCGGGGGGGAGATCGAAGCCATCGTCATCACCAACGCTTCCTCCTTCGTGGGAGAACCAATCTTCATCAACATCTTCACCAGAACCATCTCATCTCCAACCCTAGTTGATCTCTGGTATTCAATTTTTCTCCCAAAACCTTATATTGGTACATGTGGGTTACTAGTTGTGTTGATTGCATCTCGTAGTTGATGCTTGTTGGATTACTTGGTGGAAGATATTATGTTCAGATCCTTAATCATCATTATTACACCTCTGATCTTGAACATGTTGATGATGTGTGAGTAGTTACTATTGTTCCTGAGGACATGGCAGAAGACTCCTTATAAGTAATCTTGTGAAGTTGGTATGGCGTTCGATATTTTGACTATATGTATGTTGTTACTTCTCTTAGTGGTGTCATGTGAACGTCGATGACACTTCACCATGCTATGGGCCTAAGGGAAGTCATTGTGGAGTAACAAGTAGATGATGGGTTGCGAGAGTGACAGAAGCTTAAACCCTAGTTTTTGTGTTGCTTCATAACGGGCTGAGTTGGATCCACATGTTTCATGCTATGGTTAGATTTATGTTAATTCTTCTTTGGTAGTTGTGGATGCTTGTGAGAGGGGGTAATCATCTTGTTAGTTAAAGTAAGAACAACACCTTAGCACCGGTCCACCCACATATCAAATTATCAAAGTAGCGAACGTGAATCAACTCAACATGATGAACATGACTAGACAGAAATTCCCATGTGTCCCCGGGAGCACTTGCTTAATATAAGAGTACTTTCAGTCCTTTCCTTTGCTACAAAAAGGATTGGGCTACCTTGCTGCACCTTTGTTACTATTGTCACTTGTTACTTGTTACGAATTATCTTGCTACAAAACTATCTACTATTGTTACTCGCAGCACTTGAAGGGAATACCTTGCTGAAAACCTATTGGCGTTTCCTTCTACTCCTCGTTAGGTTTGACACTCTTACTTATTGAAAGGACTATGATTGATCCCCTATACTTGTGAGTCATCAAGACTCTTTTCTGTTGTCGTTACCGGGGAGTGAAGTGCCTTTGGTAAGTGGAAATTGGTATGGAAACATTTTCTATACGTGCTGAAATTCGCTGTTGCTTGTCACTATGAATGGTCACCCTTTGAGTAGCTTGTTTGGGGCATCTTCTCCCCGAACGGAAGATGAGGAAATTGCTCCTCAACCTACTGAACCTACTAAAAATATTTATTATGAGATTCCTTTGAGTATGCTTGAAAAACTATCATCTAATCCTTATGATGATACGAATCATCCTAATTACCATTTGATATTTGTCGATGAGGTTTGTGGACTATTTCAGCTTGTAGGTTTGTCTAGGGACAATGTTAAGAAGAAAGTTTACCCTTTATATTTGGAGGGAAAAGCATTAATGTGGTATAGGATATTGGATAATATTGAATCTGTTGGGGAACGTTGCATGGGAAACAAAAAATTTCCTACGCACACGCAAACCTATCCATGGTGATGAGCATCTACGAGAGGGAGAGTGGATCTACGTACCCTTGTAGATCGCTAAGCAGGAAGCGTTAAGAAACGCGGTTGGTGTAGTCGAACTTCTTCGCGATCCAAATCGCCGAGCGTCCCGCGATCTAATCACGAACCGTCCCGCGAACCAATCACGAACCGTCCCGCGATCTCGTCACGATCCGTCCCGCGATCCAATCACGAACGTCCCGTGGCCTTGATCACGATCCTTCCGATCTAGTACCGAATGGACGGCACCTCCGCGTTTAGCACACGTGCAGCTTGATGACGATCTCCACCGTCTTGATCCAGCAAGAGGAGGTGGAGAGGAGGAAGAGTTCACTGGCAGCGTGACGGCGCTTCGGCGATGGTGATGGAGTGATTCCGGCAGGGCTTCGCCTAAGCACTGCAGAAAACCGATCTAGAGGAGCACCGGTGGAACGGGTTGCACGTGGCCGTAAATTCTATGCAAAAACCCTCTATTCCACTAGTATATATAGGAGGGAGGGAGAGGAGGCCTTGGCGCAGGGCTGAGCCCCTCTTGGAGTCGCCCGAAGCCAAGGGGGAGGAGTCCTACTCCTCCTCCACTCCTAGTAGGAGTAGGACTCTTCCTTTTTGCCTTTTTCCCACTCTTTTCTCTTTGGGATTCTTCCCCTAGCCGCATGGGCCTGTTGTGGATATTCCACCAGCCCACTAAGGGCTGGTTAATACTTTCCCACAGCCCATGAAGCCTCTTGGGTCGAAATACCCCTCCCGGAGGTCTCCCGGTACACTACCGGCACTCCCGGTACACTACCGATGAGCCCGAAACCTTTTCGGCGACCAAACTGGGACTTCCTATATATGAATATTTACCTCCGGACCATTCCGGAGCTCCTCGTGATGTCCAGGATCTCATCCGGGACTCCGAGAAAACTTCGGTCACCACCATACATAACTCTATACTACCGAAACGTCACCAAACCTTAAGTGTGCAGACCCTGCGGGTTCGAGAACTATGTAGACATGACCGAGACACCTCTACGGTCAATAACCAATGGCAGGACCTGGATGTCCACATTGGTTCCTACATATTCTACAAAGATCTTTATCGGTCAAACCTCTATGTCAAGGATTCAGTTAATCCCGTATGAGGTTCCCTTTGTTCTTCGGTATGTTACTTGCCCGAGATTCGATCGTCGGTATGTCCATACCTAGTTCAACCTTGTTACCGGCAAGTCTCTTTACTCGTTCCGTAATACAAGATCCCATGACTAACACTCAGTCACATTGCTTGCAAGGCTTATTGTGATGTTGTATTACCGAGTGGGCCCTGAGATACCTCTCCGTCACACGGAGTAACAAATCCCAGTCTTGATCCATGCCAACTCAACGGATACCCTCGGAGATACCTGTAGAGCATATTTATAGTCACCCAGTTATGTTGCGACGTTTGATACACACAAGGTACTCCTCTGATGTCAGTGAGTTGCATGATCTCATGGTCATAGGAACACATACTTTGACATGCAGAAAACAGTAGCAACAAACTGACACGATCATATGCTATGTTTGTAGTTTGGGTCTTGTCCATCACATCATTCTCCTAATGATGTGATCCCGTTATCAAATGACATCACATGTCAATGTCTAGGAAACCTTGACCATCTTTGATCAACAAGCTAGTCCATTAGAGGCATACTAGGGACATGGTTTTGTCTATGTATCCACACATGCATCTAAGTCTCCGATCAATACAATTATAGCATGGATAATAAACGATTGTCATGAACAAGGATGTAACATCCCAAAATTCCATTTTGGAATGTTATGAAATATAGCTATGCATCCATCATCATCATTGTTTGAATACCTGTATTGTTGAAATGTTCTTTCTAAAAATTTCTGAAAGTCCCTTCTACTTTCCCTATGTTGTTTTCACCTATTTGAAATCTTGGTAAAATGTTCAAAATAAGAGGGGAGTAACATGACACTCCACACCAGGGTCATTTTGGTGATCTATTTGAACAAAAGTAACCAGGAGTTGTTTTGAAAATATTTGCAAAAAGGTTTTAAAATCAAATAGGCAATTTCTAAAAATAATATTTTTTAAAGTATTCAAATGACAGAATAAAAATGTTCATTAAATAGCATTTATTATTATGTTAATTTTGATATATAATACTCCTATATTTAGAGACCATTTGAATGCTTTAAAGGTTTTTGAAACGCTTTGGAAAAACATTAAACAGAAACCGGTAACGGTTACTGTATTAAACGGGCCGGCCCACGGGCAGTTACTCGCGAATGGATTAAAAGCCGGCCGACCGACGCGCATTCAACGCGCTCTCGCTCACTGACACTGGACCCCACCCCGACCGACCGTTTCTACCGACTGGTCATCCCTCTTCTCCCCCCCCGCACGCGCCGGACCTCGCCGACCGTTTCTTTCCCCCTCCCGGATCTCTCGCCCCTCTCCTCCCCCGCACTCCCCAGCGCCCCTATAAAAGCCGGCCACTACCCGCATCCATTTCCCCCCCAAACCCCTCTCCTATCGCGCCGGAAGGCTGCCCAATCTCTCGCCGGAGTAACCCCGACCACCGAAGCTCCCTTCGACCATAGCCATCGACTCCGTCCATCTCTCGCCCCACCGTTGCCACCAATCGACGCCGCACGTCCAGTTCCGTCGCCTGGACCACTCCGCTACCTCCCACGACCACCGGAGCTCCTCGCCATCATCTTCGCCGCTTCCGGACTCGCCGGAGATCCCCACGCCGGCAACCCTTTACCCCGTGAGCACTCCCAACCCTCGGATCTAAAATCCACGACCGAGATTAGATCGGATAAATATCCAAACCGGTATCCCCTACCGACCGGTCGCCCGCCCGAAAACATCCAACGCGCGCACTAGCTAGCCAATAGGACAGTGCCACGTAGCCCCCTGGCCGTCCGGCAGATTTTTCCTTTTTTCTGTTTTTGTTTTAGTTAACAGAGTGTATTCAAATTTTGTTTTGCTTATATCTTTTAACCTGTTTAATGTTTTGAGTTGATTCTTTTTGCATTAGCTCACATTTTTCATGTAGTTTCACCCTGTACTTTTAAATTTCAAATTTGAACTATAAATTTGAATTTAAATCAAATTTGCTCAAATCATTCAAATCTGAATAACTAGAGTTTGAAAATAGATTTGGACATGAATCTTTTTGCTACTGTTTGGTATTAGTTAGGACTATCATCATGTTTAGTTTGAGGATTTTTAGGATGATCATTGTTAGTGTTTTAGCTATAAACAGAATCTGCCTAGTGTTATAGTATAGTTTTATTTACTTAGTTTTAGTTAGTTTAACTTAGATTTAGTTTTAATTTGTTTAGTAGGTTCTGTTGATTATACATTTAGTGTTTTACTGATTGTTAATAAAAATATAAAATTGTTTAGTTCATTTCCTTGTTAAAATAGGAATCACAATTTCTTTTCAAATAGGTTTATTTTGACTAGTTAGTAATAGTTTTCTTTCAACAAAGTTTTATATAATTTAATTTTGTTTTCTAAAACAAGTTTATTTGTAAATTGTTTTCCGTTAAAACATGTTTTACTATAAATAATAAGTTTGGTTTTGCTCTCTTGTTAGTAAAACTATATTTGTTCCATTTAGTGTTTATCAAAAAATTTACAAACTTTACAAAAGCTTTCCCAACAAACTTAAATTGATTTTTTCTGCTTATTAATAAAAATATTTTATTATTTTCCTTGCTGTCAACAATTGTTTTGGTTATTTCAAAATAGTTTTATTATGTTAGTAGTGTTTTATCAATCACCTCCTAGTAAACAAAACTGTGTGTGTTTTCTTGCTAGTGATTTTTGTGCATTGTTGCCTTGATTGTGAATACTTCTTTGCTGAATGTTATGAGTTGTTATTTTGTTGTATGCTTATTGAGTGCTTTGTTTGCTTCGTTAGATTATCCGGAGTGCGAAGCTTGTTACTTAGAGTCACTCACGTACGAAGATCATCAATCAGGCAAGTCACTTTGATCATGATTACCCATGTTTTATATGCATTAGTTCTACCATCTCCCCAAATTGCATGCAAGATATGTTAGTTGGAAACTTGGTTACTTTGTCGTAGTATCATGTGGTAGGTACCCCGTCAAACTCTTTAACACATTGGCCCCGGGAAACGTTGTTTTACTTTTTGCTATGCTATTAGTAGACTGGGTTGGTTGTGTGATTCATGAGAGTTGAGAGAGTTAATAATTTCAAGACCTACATAATGATCAAGATTTAAGACTCCGAGTTTTCAACATACCTCTGGGTGGATGATGGTTGAACGGCACCCTGGAGAAACCAGTGGAATTGCCTAGGTGATGCTGGAGATGGCCAGTATTCATGCGGAAAGATCCACCCAGGCACAAAGAGATGGATGGGTGCTTCAAGACCCAAGGCTTACCTGCACAGCCACAAGTCATTATGGGCTCTGGCTTGGTTGGATATCGTGGTGACCCTGGACAGGCGGTGCTACGAGATGTAGAAGAACGGTAGGAAAGGATGGGCACCGTCAGAGTCGCAGGGAAACCCTTTGGAAGACCATGTTTTGGTCATCCGTTTCTCAAACACCCTGAAGTGCGAGAAATCAAACGGAGGCGACCAAATCTTGTGGGGAACATGTGCAAAACTCTGCAAAGTACTCAAACCTAATCGATTAGCCGTGTCCACGGTCATGGACGACTTGAGGCAAAGGAACTGAAACTTCCGGAACTCTCAACACAATTAATAATGAGGATGTGGGTATTAATAATTTGGGAATGAGAATTGGTTGGTGGAACCATCTCATTAATCAACCAACTTAGTAATATTTTTGCTTATCCCTCTCTTGATGTAGGAAAAACTTGGCTTTACGCAAAACTTACCACCCCACCTGCCATATATGCATATAGACTAGATGATTATCTTTTCACCCCTCTCTTGTGACTTTGCCGGCATATTCCATATGCTGACCTACATGGCTGCAACGTATCATGTTGCAGAGTACTTTTCCGACCAGGAGTGAGGACACGTTCTATGCTCAGTGAGATGCCCTTGGAGTCAGATGGACTCATCTACCTTCGACGCTTCCGCAAGATTTAGATATTCTCATGAGTTGGCCCTCGGCCACTTTATTGTAATTTTTATTGTAATAAAGGACTCGATATGAGATTTCGATTAATGTAATGCTTTGTGATTTCCCTTTGATATATACATTGATGTACCGTGTGTGTACCAGCATGATCTTGGGATGGTACGGAAACACCGGAGATTCGACCTTTCAGGTCGGGTCGCTACAGAAATGGTATCAGAGCACACACTGACCGTAGGACGTAACCTCTGGGACTGGAAAGCCTTAGGATTGTTTCTCTTTGTCTTTAAAATTCTTATACTCTCATCTACTCGTTTCTGACTCCTCTCCGATTATTTCAAAATTTATAGATGGCCACCTTCATCCCAGTGTTGATCACGGAGTTTTGCCAGCCTGACGCAACGATGCCTTTTGGTAAGGAGCTGATGAGGATCGTCAAAGACGTGAGGATTTCTTTGCCGAGCATCACCGGGACTCCTATCATGTCATTTCCCCAAGATGGACGCTACAGGATCGAGGTGCATATCCCAGGGAAGACCTTTGGGAATCGGAAGGAACCCATCGACCTCAAGTTCGTGGCACCCAGCTGGATACTTGGGAGAGACATGGCCATTCATCGTGCCCTTGGATGTATTCAGGAGGAATACAGAGGTGGAACCATTTCACCAGGACTCAGCGTGGTTTGTCGCAGAGATGCCAATGGAAACATCATAACTCCTCCCACTGGAGACTCCACCATTTCCTATATCCAGACCCTGGAGACTCACATCAGGACTCTGGAGCTTTGAGTTCGTGCTGATACGAAGACAATCAAGAATCTGATGAACCGTGAGATTGACCTCCAAGCTGATTTGCGGGAAGCCAACTATGAACATGAATATGAGGTGAAGGATTTCTTGGAGAGGATCGACAAGCTGAACACTCGCATCGCCACTCTGGAGGAACAAATGGACATGGGTGAAAATCTTCATCCTGAGGGAGACTTGGCTCCTTTCATCAGTGGCGATGATGACTATGAGGAGAGCACCACTGGAGGAGACTCAGTCACCATGTACTTCTGAGGAAAAACTTTAGTTATTCCCTCCATGTATCTTTTATTTTTCAATGTTAAAAGCGTAGGTCGATGCTTAGTTGTTTGAGATTTGTATTCCCGATGTTTGACATTGATTAAATAAATGAATGAGTGTTTGCTGTGATATGTTTGTTGCATTGCATATGGGTAGTGAATTTCTCCTTTTAGGCCCTTGTTCTATTCTAATTCTCACCCCTCTGAAAACAGCAAGATGCCTCCATGACGTGAGACCGACTTCACTTTCCCGCCGGAACTCACGCAACTCCTTCAGCAGCAGAATGCATTGATGCAGCTATTGATTCAGAATCAGACCAACAACCAGAACAACAACAACCACCATCCATCCCAGACTGACAATCTCACCCGTTTTCTGAGGTTGAACCCTCCAACTTTCTCCAGCAGTACTGAGCCCATTGTGGCAGATGACTGGCTCCGTAAGATGGAGAGAGAACTTGTCACCGCTGGATGTACTAACGCTGAGAAGGTGCGTTTTTCCGCACATCAACTAGATGGACCAGCAGCTTCATGGTGGGAGAACTACACCACCACATATCCTATTGCTGATGTAACTTGGGAGCAGTTCCAGCAAGCTTTCCGCACCGCACATGTTTCAGCTGGAGCCATGAGTCTGAAGAAGCGCGAGTTTCGCAACTTGCGCCAGGGTAATCTCTGTTGGAAATATGCCCTAGAGGCAATAATAAAATGGTTATTATTGTATTTCCTAGTTCATGATAATTGTCTGTTATTCATGCTATAATTGTGTTAACCGGAAACCGTAATACATGTGTGAATACATAGACCACAAAGTGTCCCTAGTGAGCCTCTAGTTGGCTAGCTCGTTGATCAATAGATGGTCACGGTTTCATGGCCATGGACATTGGATGTCGTTGATAATGGGATCACATCATTAGGAGAATGATGTGATGGACAAGACCCAATCCTAAGCATAGCACAAGATCGTGTAGTTCGTTTGCTAAAGCTTTTCAATGTCAAGTGTCGTTTCCTTAGACCATGAGATTGTGTAACTCCCGGATACCGTAGGAATGCTTTGGGTGTGCCAAACGTCACAACGTAACTGGGTGGCTATAAAGGTACGCTACGGGTATCTCCGAAAGTGTCTGTTGGGTTGACACGAATCGAGACTGGGATTTGTCACTCCGTGTGACGGAGAGGTATCTCTGGGCCCACTCGGTAAGACATCATCATTATGAGCTCAATGTGACTAAGGAGTTAGTCACGGGATGATGTATTACGGAACGAGTAAAGAGACTTGCTGGTAACGAGATTGAACAAGGTATGGGGATACTGACGATCGAATCTCGGGCAAGTACCATACCGATAGACAAAGGGAATTATATACGGGATTGATTGAATCCTTGACATCGTGGTTCATCCGATGAGATCATCGTGGAGTACGTGGGAGCCAACATGGGTATCCAGATCCCGCTGTTGGTTATTGACCGGAGAGGTGTCTCGGTCATGTCTACGTGTCTCCCGAACCCGTAGGGTCTACACACTTAAGGTTCGATGACGTTAGGGTTATAGGGAAATAGTGTACGTGGTTACCGAAGGTTGTTCGGAGTCCCGGATGAGATCCCGGACGTCACGAGGAGTCCCGGAATGGTCCGGAGATGAAGATTGATATATAGGAAGTGAGGTTTTGGTTACCGGAAGTGTTCCGGGTGTCTACGGTAGTGTACCGGGACCAACGGAAGGGTTCTGGGGGTCCACCAAGTGGGCCCACCTGCCCCGGAAGGCTCCATGGGCCAAGAGTGGGAGGGAGCCAGCCCCTAGGTGGGCTGGTGCGCCTCCCACCCCAGCCCAAGGCGCAGCAAGGGTGGAGGGGGCAAACCCTAGGCTTAGATGGGCCTTAAGGCCCACCCTAGGGCGCCTCCACCTTTCCCTGACCTGGCCGCCGACCAGATGCCATCTGGTGGCTGCCGCCAGCCCCTAGGGTGGAACCCTAGGGCGCAGCACCTCTCCTCCCCTCGCCCTATATATAGTGGAGGTATTTGGGGCTGCACAACACACGAGTTCATCTCCTCCCTGGTGCAGCCCTACTCCTCCCTCTCCTCGTTCTCCGTAGTGCTTAGCGAAGCTCTGCCGGAGTACCACGCAGCTCCACCGCCACCACGCCATCGTGTTGCCGGAGCTCACCCTCAACCTCTCCTCCCTCCTTGCTGGATCAAGGCGTAGGAGACATCACCGGGCTGTACATGTGGTGAACGCGGAGGTGCCGTCCGTTCGGCACTTGATCGGATCTACCGCGATCTGAATCGCTGCGAGTACGACTCCATCAACCGCGTTCTAGCAACACTTCTGCTTAGCGATCTTCAAAGGTATGAAGATCCAATCTCTCCCCGCTCGTTAGCTGGTTTCTCCATAGATAGATCTTGGTGACACGTAAGAAAATTTTGATTTACTACTACGTCTCCCAATAGTGGCATCATGAGCTAGGTCTATGCGTAGAATCTATGCACGAGTAGAACACAAAGCAGTTGTGGGCGTCGATTTTGTTAATATGCTTGCCGTTACTAGTCTTATCTTGATTCGACGGTATTGTGGGATGAAGCGGCCCGGACCAACCTTACACGTACGCTTACGTGAGACCGGTTCCACCTCCTGACATGCACTAGTTGCATAAGGTGGCTAGCGGGTGTCTGTCTCTCCCACCTTAGTCGGATTGGATTCGATGAAAAGGGTCCTTATGAAGGGTAAATAGCAATTGGCATATCACGTTGTGGTTTTGGCGTAGGTAAGAAACGTTCTTGCTAGAATCCTATAGCAACCACGTAAAAACTTGCAACTACAAATTAGAGGACGTCTAACTTGTTTTTGCAGCATATGCCTTGTGATGTGATATGGCCAGAAGGATGTGATGTGATGCATTGTGATGTATGAGATTGATCATGTTCTTGTAATAGGGTTCACGACTTGCATGTCGATGACTATGACAACCGGCAGGAGCCATAGGAGTTGTCTTATTTTATTGTGTGACCTGCGTGTCAATCATAAACGCCATGTAATTACTTTACTTTATTGCTAAGCGTTAGCCATAGTAGTAGAAGTAATAGTTGGCGAGACAACTTCATGAAGACACAATGATGGAGATCATGATGATGGAGATCATGGTGTTGTGCCGGTGACAATGATGATCATCGTGCCCCGAAGATGGAGATCATAGGAGCAAGATGATATTGGCCATATCATGTCACTATATTGATTGCATGTGATGTTTATCATGTTTACATCTTATTTGCTTAGAACAACGGTAGTAAATAAGATGATCTCTCAATTAAAATTTCAAGAGAAGTGTTCACCCTAACTGTGCACCGTTGCTAAGGATCGTTGTTCCGAAGCACCACGTGATGATCGGGTGTGATAGGTTCTAACGTTCGCATACAACGGGTGTAAGCCAGATTTACACACGCGAAACACTTAGGTTGACTTGACGAGCCTAGCATGTACAGACATGGCCTCGGAACACGGAAGACCGAAAGGTCGAACATGAGTCGTATAGAAGATACGATCAACATGGAGATGTTCACCATGGATGAGTAGTCCGTCTCACGTGATGATCGGACACGGGCTAGTTAACATGGATCATGTGTCACTTAGATGACTAGAGAGATGTCTATGTGAGTGGGAGTTCATTGAATAATTTGATTATGTGAACTCGATTATCATGAACTTAGTCTAAAAATTGCCTTTAATATCTATATTGTAGATCCAATGGCCAACGCAAATGTCAACCTCAATTTCAACGCGTTCCTAGAGAAAACCAAGCTGAAAGATGATGGAAGCAACTATGCGGACTGGGTCCGTGGCTTGAGGATCATCCTCATAGCTTCCAAGAGATTGTATGTCCTTGATGCACCGCTAGGTGACCCACCCATTCTCCCAGCGGACCAAGACGTTACGAACGCTTGGCAGTCGCGCTGCGATGATTACTCCCTTGTTCAGTGCGGCATGCTTTAGAGTTTAGAATCGGGGCTCCAAAAGCGTTTTGAGCAACACGGAGCATATGAGATGTTCCAAGAGCTGAAACTGGTTTTCCAAGCTCATGCCCGAGTCGAGAGATATGACATCTCCGACAAGTTCTTCAGCTGTAAGATGGAGGAGAATAGTTTTGTTAGTGAGCACATCCTCAAGATGTCTGGGCTTCACAACCGCTTGACTCAGCTAGGAGTTAATCTCCCGGATGACTCAGTCATTGACAGAATCCTCTAGTCGCTTCCACCTAGCTACAAGAGCTTTGTGATGAACTACAACATGCAGGGTATGGAGAAGTCCATTCCCGAGTTGTACTCAATGCTGCAATCAGCGGAGGTCGAGATCAAAAAGGAGCATCAAGTGTTGATGGTAAACAAGACCACTAGTTTCAAGAAAGGCAAGGGTAAGAAGAACTTCAAGAAGGACGGCAAAGCTGTTGCCGCGCCCGGTAAGCAAGTTGCCGGGAAGAAGAACAAGAATGGACCCAAGCCTGAGACTGAGTGTTTCTATTGTAAGGGTACCGGTCACTGGAAGCGGAACTGCACCAAGTATTTAGCGGATAAGAAGGACGGCAACATTAAAGGTATATGTGATATACTTGTTATTGATGTGTACTTGACCAGCGCTCGTAGTAGCTCCTGGGTATTTGATACCGGTGCAGTTGCTCACATTTGTAACTCCAAGCAGGAGCTGCGGAATAAGCGGAGGCTGGCCAAGGACGAGGTGACGATGCGCGTCGGGAATGGTTCCAAGGTCGATGTGATCGCCGTCAGCACGCTACCTCTACATCTACCTTCGGGATTAGTTTTAAACATTAATAATTGTTATTTAGTACCAGCTTTGAGCATGAACATTGTATCTGGATCTCGCTTGATGCGAGATGGCTACTCATTTAAATCCGAGAATAATGGTTGTTCTATTTATATGAGAGAAATGTTTTATGCTCATGCCCCGCTGGTCAATGGTTTATTTTTGATGAATCTCGAACGTGATGTTACACATATCCATAGTGTGAGTACCAAAAAGTGTAAAGTTGATAACGATAGTCCCACTTACATGTGGCACTGCCGTCTTGGCCATATTGGTGTCAAACGCATGAAGAAGCTCCATGCTGATGGACTTTTGGAGTCACTTGATTTCGAATCATTTGACACATGCGAACCATGCCTCATGGGCAAGATGACCAAGACTCCATTCTCCGGAACAATGGAGCGAGCAACTGACTTGTTGGAGATAATACATACCGATGTATGCGGTCCAATGAGTGTCGAGGCTCGCAGTGGCTACCGTTATGTTCTCACCCTCACTGATGACTTGAGCAGATATGGGTATGTCTACTTAATGAAACACAAGTCTGAAACCTTTGAAAGGTTCAAGGAATTTTAGAGTGAGGTAGAGAATCAACGTGACAGGAAAATAAAATGCCTACGATCTCATCGTGGCGGAGAATATTTAAGTCACGAGTTTGGCACGCACCTTAGGAAATGTGGAATTGTTTCACAGCTCACGCCGCCCGGCACACCTCAGCGAAATGGTGTGTCTGAATGTCGTAATCGCACTCTATTGGATATGGTGCGATCTATGATGTCTCTTACCGACTTACCGCTATCATTTTGGGGATATGCATTAGAGACTTCCGCATTCACTTTAAATAGGGCACCGTCTAAATCCGTTGAGACGACACCGTATGAATTATGGTTTGGAAAGAAACCTAAGCTGTCGTTTCTAAAAGTTTGGGGATGCGATGCTTATGTGAAGAAACTTCAACCTAAGAAGCTCGAACCCAACGCGGAGAAGTGCGTCTTCATAGGATATCCCAAAGAGACTATTGGGTATACCTTCTACCTACGATCCGAGGGCAAAGTCTTTGTTGCCAAGAATGGATCCTTTCTCGAGAAAGAGTTTCTCTCGAAAGAAGTAAGTGGAAGGAAAATAGAACTTGATGAGGTAATTGTACCTCCACTCGACCCGGAGAGTAGCGCAGCACAGGAAGTTGTTTCTGTGGAGCTTACACCGGCTAGAGAGGAAGTTAATGATGATGATCATGAAGCTTCAGATCAAGTTGCTATTCGAAGGTCCACTAGGACACGTTCCGCACCAGAGTGGTACGGCAATCCTGTCCTAGAGATCATGTTGTTGGACAACGGTGAACCTTCGAACTATGAAGAAGCAATGGTGGGCCCGGATTCCAACAAATGGCTTGAGGCCATGAAATCCGAGATAGGATCCATGTATGAGAACAAAGTATGGACTTTGGTGGACTTGCCTGATGATAAGCGAGCCATTGAAAACAAATGGATCTTTAAGAAGAAGACTGACGCAGACGGTAATGTGACCGCCTATAAAGCTCGGCTTGTCGCTAAAGGTTATCGACAAGTTCAAGGAGTTGACTACGATGAGACTTTCTCACCCGTAGCGATGCTAAAGTTAGTTCGAATCATGTTAGCAGTTGCCGCATTTTATGATTATGAGATCTGGCAAATGGACGTCAAAACGGCATTCCTTAATGGCTTCCTCAAGGAAGAACTGTATATGATGCAGCCGGAAGGTTTTGTCGGTCCTAAAGATGCTAACAAGGTATGCAAGCTCCAGCGCTCCATCTATGGGCTGGTGCAAGCATCTCGGAGTTGGAACATTCGCTTTAATGAGGTGATTAAAGCGTTTGGGTTTGTACAGGTTTATGGAGAACCTTGTATTTACAAGAAAGTGAGTGGGAGCTCTATAGCATTTCCTATACTGTATGTGGATGACATGCTGATAATGGGAAATAATATAGAACTCTTGGAGAGTATAAAGGCCTACTTGAATAAGTGTTTTTCAATGAAGGACCTTGGAGAAGCTGCTTACATATCAGGTATTAAGATCTATAGAGATAGATCGAAACGCCTCATTGGTCTTTCACAAAGCACATACCTTGAAAAGATATTGAAGAAGTTCAATATGGATCAGTCCAAGAAGGGGTTCTTGCCTGTGTTGAAAGGTGTGAGATTGAGTACGACTCAATGCCCGACCACGGCAAAGGATAGAGAAGAGATGAGTGTCATCCCCTATGCTTCAGCCATAGGCTCTATCATGTATGCCATGCTGTGTACCAGGCCTGATGTGAACCTTGCCATAAGTTTGGTAGGGAGGTACCAAAGTGATCCCGGAGCGGAACACTGGACAGCGGTCAAGAATATCCTAAAGTACCTGAAAAGGACAAAGGACATGTTTCTCGTTTATGGAGGTGCCGAAGAGCTCGTCATAAAGGGTTACGTCGATGCTAGCTTCGACACAGATCCGGACGACTCCAAGTCGCAAACCGGATACATGTATGTCTTGAATGGAGGGGCAGTGAGCTCGAGCAGCAGCAAGCAAAGCGTCGTGGCAGCATCTACATGTGAAGCGGAGTACATAGCTGCTTCGGAAGCAGCAAAGGAGGGAGTCTGGATGAAGGAGTTCATCACCGACCTTGGAGTGATTCCGAATGCGTCGGGCCCGATGACTCTACTCTGTGACAACACTGGAGCTATTGCCCTTGCGAAGGAGCCCAGGTTTCACAAGAAGACAAGACACATCAAGCGCCGCTTCAACTCCATCCGTGATTACATTCAGGAGGGAGACATAGATATTTTTAAAGTGCATACGGATCTGAATGTCGCAGATCCGTTGACTAAACCTCTCTCACGAGCAAAACATGATCAACACCAGAATGCTATGGGTGTTGGATTCATCACAATGTAACTAGATTATTGACTCTAGTGCAAGTGGGAGACTGTTGGAAATATGCCCTAGAGGCAAGAATAAAATGGTTATTATTGTATTTCCTAGTTCATGATAATTTTCTGTTATTCATGCTATAATTGTGTTAACCGGAAACCATAATACATGTGTGAATACATAGACCACAAAGTGTCCCTAGTGAGCCTCGAGTTGGCTAGCTCGTTGATCAATAGATGGTCACGGTTTCATGGCCATGGACATTGGATGTCGTTGATAACGGGATCACATCATTAGGAGAATGATGTGATGGACAAGACCCAATCCTAAGCATAGCACAAGATCATGTAGTTCGTTTGCTAAAGCTTTTCAATGTCAAGTGTCGTTTCCTTAGACCATGAGATTGTGTAACTCCCGGATACCGTAGGAATGATTTAGGTGTGCCAAACGTCACAACGTAATTGGGTGGCTATAAAGGTACGCTACGGGTATCTTCGAAAGTGTCTGTTGGGTTGACACGAATCGAGACTGGGATTTGTCACTCCGTGTGACGGAGAGGTATCTCTGGGCCCACTCGGTAAGACATCATCATTATGAGCTCAATGTGACTAAGGAGTTAGTCACGGGATGATGTATTACGGAACGAGTAAAGAGACTTGCCGATAACGAGATTGAACAAGGTATGGGGATACCGACGATCGAATCTCGGGCAAGTACCATACCGATAGACAAAGGGAATTGTATACGGGATTGATTGAATCCTTGACATCGTGGTTCATCCGATGAGATCATCGTGGAGTACGTGGGAGCCAACATGGGTATCCAGATCCCGCTGTTGGTTATTGACCGGAGAGGTGTCTCGGTCATGTCTACGTGTCTCCCGAACCCGTAGGGTCTACACACTTAAGGTTCGTTGACGTTAGGGTTATAGGGAAATAGTGTACGTGGTTACTGAAGGTTGTTCGGAGTCTCGGATGAGATCCTGGACGTCACGAGGAGTCCCAGAATGGTCCGGAGACGAAGATTGATATATAGGAAGTGAGGTTTTGGTTACCGGAAGTGTTCCGGGTGTCTACGGTAGTGTACCGGGACCACCGGAAGGGTTCCGGGGGTCCACCAAGTGGGCCCACCTGCCCCGGAAGGTTCCATGGGCCAAGAGTGGGAGGGATCCAGCCCCTAGGTGGGCTGGTGTGCCTCCCACCCCAGCCCAAGGCGCAGCAAGGGTGGAGGGGGCAAACCCTAGGCTTAGATGGGCCTTAAGGCCCACCCTAGGGCGCCTCCACCTTTCCCTGACCTGGCCGCCGGCCAGATGCCATCTGGTGGCTGCCGCCAGCCCCTAGGGTGGAACCCTAGGGCACAGCACCTCTCCTCCCCTACCCCTATACATAGTGGAGGTATTTGGGGCTGCACAACACACGAGTTCATCTCCTCCCTGGTGCAGCCCTACTCCTCCCTCTCCTCGTTCTCCGTAGTGTTTAGCGAAGCTCTGCCGGAGTACCACGCAGCTCCACCGCCACCATGCCGTCGTGTTGCCGGAGCTCTCCCTCAACCTCTCCTCCCTCCTTGCTGGATCAAGGCGTAGGAGACGTCACCGGGCTGCACGTGTGTTGAACGCGGAGGTGTCGTCCGTTCGGCACTTGATCGGATCTACCGCGATCTGAATCGCTGCGAGTACGACTCCATCAACCACGTTCTAGCAACGCTTCCGCTTAGCGATCTTCAAAGGTATGAAGATCCAATCTCTCCCCGCTCGTTTGCTGGTTTCTCCATAGATAGATCTTGGTGACACGTAGGAAAATTTTGATTTACTACTACGTCTCCCAACAATCGCTCCGTGGCCCAATATGTGGAAGAGTTCAACATGTTGGCCCGTTATGCACCAGGAGACGTGGCCGATGATGCGGCCAAGCAAGAGAAATTTCTGGAAGGACTCAATGATGAGTTGAGCATGCAGCTGGTAGTGGCTACTTTCAACAACTACCAAGAGCTGGTGGACAAGGCCCTCATCTTGGAGGGTAAACAGCAGCAAATTGAGAACCGCAAGAGGAAGTACACGCAGGGGAAGTTTAACTCTGGAGCTCATCATAAGCCCCGCTACTCCCCGTACTCAGGGAATACCGTATCAGGGACCGGTAAGTTTGGAAGGCACACTCATGCTGTGCACAACCATGGAAGCCACAACCATGGAGGAAATGGGAATGCCCGTCCCAACCATGGCAATTTCAAGACTGACAATGGGAATGGGAACAACAACCAGCACCGTCACGTTCCTACTCAGAAGGATCCGAGTCACATCACCTATTTCAAGTGCCAGAAGACAGGGCACTATGCTACTGAATGTCCCCAGAGCAAGCAGGGAAATGGAAACGGCAACTCCGCAGCCAAGAAGCCAAACCTTTTTCCTCGTGCCCAGGTGAACCACCTCGACGTGGAAGAAGTCTATGATCAACCCGAGACTGTGGTTGGTAAGTTTTTATTGCATTCACATCCAGTTATAGTACTTTTTGATTCCGGTGCAACTCATTCATTCATATCAAGGGTAGTTGTGGATAAGTATGGTTTGCCCACCAAAACCCTTAGTCAGCCCATTAAGGTTAGTTCCCCAGGAGGTATGATGATGGCAGGGATAGGATTCCATGCTTTGAAACTCAATATAGGAAACCATGTTTTTTCTACTGACCTCATCGTCTTAGAATCCCAGGGATTGGATGTAATCCTAGGCATGGATTGGATGACCAAGTATGAAGGAAATCTTGATTGCCTCGGCAAGTCTGTTTCACTCACCACCCCGGAGAACAAGAGGATTAAGTATGTATCCCGACGCACACGTATGAGTGCTCGGTTAAATGCCCTCACAGGAGTTGTTCAGGAGGAAGTACCTGTGGTAAAAGATTTTCTGGATGTATTTCCGGAAGAATTACCAGGCATTCCACCAGATAGGGAGATTGAGTTCCTAATAGAGTTACAGCCAGGGACAGCACCAATTTCCAAGAGACCCTATCGGATGCCCGCAAATGATCTGTTGGAAATCAAGAAGCAAATTAAGGAGTTATTGGACAAAGGTTATATACGTCCAAGTTCTTCACCTTGGGGAGCCCCAGTTCTTTTGGTGGAGAAGAAGGATAAAACCTTGAGAATGGTAGTTGACTATCGTGCCTTGAACGAGGTGATTATCAAGAACAAGTACCCTCTGCCGATGATTAATGATTTGTTTGATCAGCTAGTAGGCGCCAAAGTATTCTCTAAGATCGATCTTCGATCAGGGTATCACCAACTAAAGATTCGTGAACAGGATATCCCCAAAACAGCTTTCACCACAAGGTATGGCTTGTATGAGTATACTGTCATGTCCTTTGGTTTGACTAATGCTCCTGCCTACTTCATGAATTTGATGAACAAGGTGTTTATGGAATATTTGGACAAGTTTGTCATGGTGTTCATCGATGATATTTTGATATTCTCCAAGAACGAGGAAGAACACAAGGAACATCTGTGTTTAGTTCTGGAAAAGCTAAGAGAGCATCAGTTATATGCCAAGTTTAGCAAATGTGAATTTTGGCTGACGGAAGTCGGATTCCTTGGACATGTTATTTCCGGAGAAGGAATAGCCGTAGACCCCGCTAAGGTTGAAGCCGTCACCGGGTGGAAGTCACCCACCTCAGTTAAGGAGATCCGCAGTTTCCTCGGACTTGCCGGATATTACCGGAGGTTCATTGAGAATTTCTCAAAGATATCCAAGCCCATGACAGTGTTGAAGAAAGAATCCAAGTATGTTTGGACTGAGGAATGTGAAGCCAGTTTCTAGGAGTTGAAGAAACGTTTGGTCACAGCCCCAGTGTTGATTTTGCCCAATATTCGGAAGGACTTCCAAGTTTATTGTGATGCTTCACGTCAAGGACTTGGAGGAGTACTCATGCAAGATGGAAAGGTTGTATCTTATGGATCCAGACAACTACGACCTCATGAGTTGAATTATGCCACCCATGATTTGGAACTAGCAGCCGTAGTGCACGCACTCAAGACCTGGAGACATTTTCTTATCGAAAATAGTTGTGATGTTTACACCGACCATAAAAGCTTGAAATATATCTTCACGCAGAAGGAGTTGAACCTCAGACAGAGGGGATGGTTAGAGTTAATTAAGGACTATGACATGAGATTACATTACCATCCAGGTAAGGCCAATGTTGTAGCCGATGCCTTGAGTCGGAAAACTTATGTAAACACACTCACAGCGGGAGGATTACCCCAAGAGTTAGCCGATGATCTCAGAGAGCTCAAGCTAGAGATAGTCCCAAGAGGATATGTTGCCACACTGGAGATTCAGTCCACCTTGACCGAAAGAATTCGTAAAGCCCAGAAATCGGACAAGGAGATAGCTGAGATAAAACAGAGAATGGAAGATGGTAAGGCTAAAGGTTTTCGTGAGGATGAACACGGAACTTTGTGGTTTGAGAACCGAATCTATGTGCCCAATGACCCAGAGCTCAGGAAATTGATACTTCAGGAAGCCCACGATTCCCCTTACTCGATACACCCAGGCAATACCAAGATGTATCTGGATTTAAAGGAAAGTTATTGGTGGATAGGTATGAAGAAAGATATTGCGGAACATGTTGCAATATGTGATGTTTGTCAGCGAGTAAAGTCTGAACATCAGAAACCAGCAGGGTTACTCCAACCTTTGCCAATACCCGAGTGGAAATGGGAAAAGCTTGGTATGGACTTCATCACAGGATTACCCAGGACCCGTTCAGGTTATGATTCCATCTGGGTAGTGGTAGATCGCTTGACCAAGGTAGCTCATTTCATTCCAGTGAAAACCACCTATACCAGTGCTAAGCTAGCCAAGGTATATATGACCAGGATCGTATGTCTGCATGGAGTTCCGAGGAGTATCGTGTCAGATAGAGGAACACAATCTACCTCAAAGTTTTGGCATCAGTTACATGAAACTTTGGGTACAAGGCTGGAGTTCAGTACAGCTTTTCATCCGCAGACAGATGGACAGACTGAGAGAGTCAACCAGATTCTGGAAGACATGTTGAGAGCTTGTGCGCTAGATTATGGATCTAGTTGGGATGACAACTTACCTTACGCAGAATTTTCGTACAACAACAGTTATCAGACCAGTCTGAAGATGGCCCCTTTCGAAGCTTTATACGGAAGGAGGTGTAGAACACCGTTGACATGGGATGGTGTTGGAGACCGACAACTTTTTGGTTCCGACCTTATCCAAGATTCTGAAGAGAAAGTCAGGTTGATTCGCGATAGACTCAAGATAGCTCAGTCTCGACAGAAGAGTTATGCTGACAACAAATGTAAAGAAGTAACGTATGAAGTGGGAGACCGAGCATATATTCGTGTGTCCCTGCTTCGAGGAATCAAGAGGTTTGGTGTTAAAGGAAAGTTAGCACCCAGATTCATAGGCCCTACAAAATTCTTGAACGTAGAGGCGAAGTTGCATACAAACTGGAATTGCCGGAAGGATTATCCGGAGTTCATAATGTGTTCCATGTGTCCCAGCTGAAGAAATGCCATGCTGAGATGGCTGATATCCCTTTGCGAGACACCGTGCCCCTAGAGGCCATAGAACTTGACAATGATCTGACCTACGAGGAGAAGCCTGTCAGAATCCTTGAGACTAACAACAGAGTTACCCGCAGCAGGATCATCAAGTTCTCTAAGGTTTTGTGGAGTCATCACACCGAGGAAGAAGCCACCTGGGAACGCGAAGAAGATCTTCGTAGAGACCACCCGCACCTATTTTCTAGCCAACCCGAATCTCGAGGGCGAGATTCATCTTAAGGTGGGTAGGTTTGTAACATCCCAAAATTCCATTTTGGAATGTTATGAAATATAGCTATGCATCCATCATCATCATTGTTTGAATACCTGTATTGTTGAAATGTTCTTTCTAAAAATTTCTGAAAGTCCCTTCTACTTTCCCTATGTTGTTTTCACCTATTTGAAATCTTGGTAAAATGTTCAAAATAAGAGGGGAGTAACATGACACTCCACACCAGGGTCATTTTGGTGATCTATTTGAACAAAAGTAACCAGGAGTTGTTTTGAAAATATTTGCAAAAAGGTTTTCAAAACAAATAGGCAATTTCTAAAAATAATATTTTTCTTAACTATTCAAATGACAGAATAAAAATGTTCATTAAATAGAATTTATTATTCTGTTAATTTTGATATATAATACTCCTATATTTAGAGACCATTTGAATGCTTTAAAGGTTTTTGAAACGCTCTGGAAAACATTAAATAGAAACCGGTAACGGTTACTGTATTAAACGGGCCGGCCCACGGGCAGCTACTCGCGAATGGATTAAAAGCCGGCCGACCGACGCGCATTCAACGCGCTCTCGCTCACTGACACTGGACCCCACCCCGACCGACCGTTTCTACCGACCGGTCATCCCTCTCCTCCCCCCCCGCACGCGCCGGACCTCGCCGGCCGTTTCTTTCCCCCTCCCGGATCTCTCGCCCCTCTCCTCCCACGCACTCCCCAGCACCCCTATAAAAGCCGGCCACTCCCCGCATCGACTTGCCCCCCAAACCCCTCTCCTATCTCGCCGGAAGGCTGCCCAATCTCTCGCCGGAGTAACCCCAACCACCGAAGCTCCCTTCGACCGTAGCCATCGACTCCGTCCATCTCTCGCCCCACCGTTGCCACCAATCTACGCTGCACGTCCAGCTCCGTCGCCCGAACCACTCCGCTACCTCCCACGACCACTGGAGCTCCTCGCCGTCATCTTCGCCGCTTTCGGACTCGCCGGAGATCCCCACGCCGGCAACCCTTTACCCCGTGAGCACTCCCAACCCTCGGATCTAAAATCCACGGCCGAGATTAGATCGGATAAATATCCGAACCGGTATCCCCTACCGACCGGTCGCCCACCCGAAAACATCCAACGCGCGCACTAGCTAGCCAATAGGACAGTGCCACGTAGCCCCCTGGCCGTCCGGTAGATTTTTCCTTTTTTCTGTTTTTGTTTTAGTTAACAGAGTGTATTCAAATTTTGTTTTGCTTATATCTTTTAACCTGTTTAATGTTTTGAGTTGATTCTTTTTGCATTAGCTCAAATTTTTCATGTAGTTTCACCCTGTACTTTTAAATTTCAAATTTGAACTATAAAATTTGAATTTAAATCAAATTTGCTCAAATCATTCAAATCTGAATAACTAGAGTTTGAAAATAGATTTGGACATGAATCTTTTTGCTACTGTTTGGTATTAGTTAGGACTATCATCATGTTTAGTTTGAGGATTTTTAGGATGATCATTGTTAGTGTTTTAGCTATAAACAGAATCTGCCTAGTGTTATAGTATAGTTTTATTTACTTAGTTTTAGTTAGTTTAACTTATATTTAGTTTTAATTTGTTTAGTAGGTTCTGTTGATTATAAATTTAGTATTTTACTGATTTTTAATAAAAATATAAAATTGTTTAGTTCATTTCCTTGTTAAAATAGGAATCACAATTTCTTTTCAAATAGGTTTATTTTGACTAGTTAGTAATAGTTTTCTTTCAACAAAGTATTATATAGTTTAATTTTATTTTCTAAAACAAGTTTATTTGTAATTTTTTTTCTGTTAAAACATGTTTTACTATAAATAATAAGTTTGGTTTTGCTCTCTTGTTAGTAAAACTATATTTGTTCCATTTAGTGTTTATCAAAAAATTTACAAACTTTACAAAAGCTTTCCCAACAAACTTAAATTGATTTTTTCTGTTTATTAATAAAAATATTTTATTGTTTTCCTCGCTGTCAACAATTGTTTTGGTTATTTCAAAATAGTTTTATTATGTTAGTAGTGTTTTATCAATCACCTCCTAGTAAACAAAACTGTGTGTGTTTTCTTGCTAGTGATTTTTGTGCATTGTTGCCTTGATTGTTAATACTTCTTTGCTGAATGTTATGAGTTGTTATTTTGTTGTATGCTTATTGAGTGCTTTGTTTGCTTCGTTAGATTATCCGGAGTGCGAAGCTTGTTACTTAGAGTCACTCACGTACGAAGATCATCAATCAGGCAAGTCACTTTGATCATGATTACCCATGTTTTATATGCATTAGTTCTACCATCTCCCCAAATTGCATGCAAGATAGGTTAGTTGGAAACTTGGTTACTTTGTCGTAGTATCATGTGGTAGGTACCCCCTCAAACTCTTTGACACATTGGCCCCGGGAAACATTGTTTTACTTTTTGCTATGCTATTAGTAGACGGGGTTGGTTGTGTGATTCATGAGAGTTGAGAGAGTTAATAATTTCAAGACCTACATAATGATCAAGATTTAAGACTCCGAGTTTTCAACATACCTCTGGGTGGATGATGGTTGAACGGCACCCTGGAGAAACTAGTGGAATTGCCTAGGTGATGCTGGAGATGGCCAGTATTCATGCGGAAAGATCCACCCAGGCACAAAGAGATGGATGGGTGCTTCAAGACCCAAGGCTTACCTGCACAGCCACAAGTCATTATGGGCTCTGGCATTGTTGGATATTGTGGTGACCCTGGACAGACGGTGCTACGAGATATAGAAGAACGGTAGGAAAGGATGGGCACCGTCAGAGTCGCAGGGAAACCCTTTGGAAGACCATGTTTTGGTCATCCGTTTCTCAAACACCCTGAAGTGCGAGAAATCAAACGGAGGCGACCAAATCTTGTGGGGAAACGTGTGCAAAACTCTGTAGAGTACTCAAACCTAATCTATTAGCCGTGTCCACGGTCATGGACGACTTGAGCCAAAGGAACTGAAACTTCCGAAACTCTCAACACAATTAATAATGAGGATGTGGGTATTAATAATTTGGGAATGAGAATTGGTTGGTGGAACCATCTCATTAATCAACCAACTTAGTAATATTTTTACTTATCTCAATCTTGATGTAGGAAAAACTTGGCTTTACGCAAAACTTACCACCCCACCTGCCATATATGCATATAGACTAGATGATTATCTTTTCACCCCTCTCTTGTGACTTTGCCGGCATATTCCATATGCTGACCTACATGGCTGCAACGTATCATGTTGCAGAGTACTTTTCCGACCAGGAGTGAGGACACGTTCTATGCTCAGTGAGATGCCCTTGGAGTCAGATGGACTCATCTACCTTCGACGCTTCCGCAAGATTTAGATATTCTCATGAGTTGGCCCTCGGCCACTTTATTGTAATTTTTATTGTAATAAAGGACTCGATATGAGATTTCGATTAATGTAATGCTATGTGATTTCCCTTTGATATATACATTGATGTACCGTGTGTGTACCAGCATGATCTTGGGATGGTACGGAAACACCGGAGATTCGACCTTTCAGGTCGGGTCGCTACAAAGGAAATATGATAATAACTAATTTATTATTGCCTCTAGGGCATATTTCCAACAGTCTCCCACTTGCACTAGAGTCAATAATCTAGTTCACATCACTATGTGATTCACATTGGTATGAATCTAACACCCAATTAGTTCTGGGGCTCGATCATGCTTTGCATGTGAGAGAGGTCTTATAGTCAATGGGTCTGCAAAATTCAGATCTGTGTGTACTTTGCAAATTTCTATGTCAAACCGTAAACATTGCTACCACACTCCACTTGGTACTATTCCAAATGGCTGCTCCACTGTACGTATCCAGACTGCTACTTCGAGTCATCCGGATTGGTGTTTAAAGCTTGCATCGACGTAACTCTTTACGACGAACTCTTTATCACCTCCATAATCGAGAAACATCTCCTTAGTCTTTTTAGTTACTAAGGACAATCTTGACCGCTGTCCAGTGCTCCATTCCAGGATCAGTTTGAAACCTTCTGGCCATACTTATAGCAAGGCTTGACATCGGGTCTTGTGCACAAAATTTGCATAAATGATAGAGCCTATGGCTGAAGCATAGGTGATAACACTCATATTTTCTCTATCTTCTACAGTCACTGGGCATTGAGTCTTACTCAACTTTACACCTTACAAATCTTGAACTCTTTCTCTGACTGATCCATTTTGAACTCTTTCAAAATCTTGTCAAGGTATGTACTCATTGAAAGTCTCATCAAGCATATTGATCTATCTCTATAGATCTCGATGCTCAACAATTAGGTAGCTTTCTCCAGGTCTTCCTTTGAAAATCACTTTCCAAACAACCGTTTATGCTTTCCAATCAATATGTCATCCACATATACTTATCAGAAACTCTTATAGTGCTCCCAATCACTTTATTGCAAATACAAGTTTCTCGTAAACTTTGTATAGACTCAAAAAACTTTGATCACCTCATCAAAGTGTATATTCCAACTCCGAGATGCTTGCTTCAGTTCATAGAAGAATCACTGAAGCTCGCACATCTTTTAGCATCCTTAGGACTGACAAAACCTTCTGGTTGTATCTCATACAACCTTTCCTTAAGGAAGGAAACGATGTTTTGGCATCCATCTGCCAGATTTCATAATTGAAAAATGCAGCAACTGCTAACATAATTCCAACAGACTTTAGCATCGCTACGAGTGAGAAAGTCTCATCGCAGTCAACTCTTTGAACTTGTCGTAAACTACTTTGCAACAAGTCGAGCTTTACAAATGGTAACATTTACCATCAGCATCTGTCTTCATTTTAAAGATCCATTTGTACTTTAACGACCAGCCGTCCAACGAGCAAGCCCACCAAAGTCTATACTTGGTTTTCATACATGGATCCTTTCTCGGATTTCATGGCCTCTAACCATTAGTTGGTTTCCAGGCCCATCATCGCTTCTCCATAGTTCGTAGGTTCATCGTTGTCCAACAACATGACCTTCAAGACAGGGTTGTCGTACCGCTCAGTAGCAGTACACGTCCTTGTCGACCTACGAGTTTCGATAGTAACTTGATCCGAAGCTTCATGATCATCATCATTAACTTCCTCTTCAACTGATGTAGGCTTCACAGAAACATCTTTCTGTGTTGCGCCACTTTCTGGTTGAAGTAAAGGTTCAATAACCTCATCAATTTCTATTTTCCTTGTAGGTCGATAGTAACTTGATCCGAAGCTTCATGATCATCATCATTAACTTCCTCTTCAACTGACGTAGGCTTCATAGAAACATCTTTCTGCGCTGCGCTACTTTCTGGTTGAAGCAGAGGTTCAAATAACCTCATCAAGTTCTATCCTCCTCCCGCTCAATTCTTTCAAGAGAAACCCTTTCTCGAGAAAGGACCCAGTTTTAGCAACAAAATTTTTATGCTTGGATCTGAGATAGAAGGTTCACCCAACTGTTCTTAGGGTATTCTATGAAGATGCATTTGTCCGCTTTGGGTTCGAGCTCATTAGGCAAAAACATTTTCCACACAAGCGTCGCAGCCCCAAACATTAAGAAATGACAGCTTAGGTTTCTATCAAACCATAGTTCACATGGTGTCATCTCAACGGATTTAGATGGTGCCCTATTTAAAGTGAATGTTGTTGTCTCTAATGCATAACCCCAAAATTATAGTAACAGAGCGATAATAGACATCATAAAACGCACCATATCCAATAGAGCACGACTATGACGTTCGGACACACCATCACACTATGGTGTTCCAGGTGGCGTGAGTTGTGAAACAACTTTCACATTGTCTAAAGTTGTATGCCAAACTCGTAACTTAGATATTCACCTCCACGATCATATCGCAAACATATTTATCTTCTTGTCACGATGATCTTAAACTTCACTCTGAATTTGCTTGAACCTTTCAAACAATTCAGACTTGTGTTTCATTAAGTAAATATACACTATATCTACTCAAATCATCAGTGAAGGTAAGAAAATAATGATATCCACGCTACAAGACTCATTGGATTGCATACATCAACATGTATCATTTCCAATAAATCACTTGCCCGCTTCATCAAAACAGAAAACGGGGTCCTTAGTCATCTTGACCAAGAGGCATGGTTCACATGTCTCAACTGATTCGAAATCGAATGAGTCCAAAGATCCATCAGCATGGAGTTTCTTCATGCGTTTTATACCAATATGACATTTAGCGGCAGTGCCACAAGTATGTGGTACTATTATTATTAACTTTGTATCTTTTTGGCATCAATGTTATGAACATGTGTATTACTACGATCAAGTTTCAACAAACCATTCTTACTGGGTGCATGACCATTGAAGGTATTATTCATGTAAATAGAATAACCATTATTCTCTAACTTAAATGAATAACCGTGTTGCAATGAACATGATCTAATCACGTTCATGCTCAACGCAAAAAACACCAAATAACATTTATTTTAGGTTCGTCACTAATCTCGAAGGTAGAGAGAGTGTGCGATGTTGATCACATCAACCTTGGAAACATTTCCAAAACACATCACACCTCACACTTAGCTAGTTCTCCGTTTATTTCGCAGCTTTTATTTCGAGTTACTAACATTTAGCAACTGAACCGGTATCCAATACCCAGGTGCTACTAGGAGTACTAGCAAGGTACACATCAATAACACGTATATCAAATATACTTCTGTTGACGTTTGCCAGCCTTCTTATCTACCAAGTATCTAGGGCTGTTCCGCTTCAGCGACCGCTCTCCTCATAATCGAAGCACTTAGTCTCGGGTTTGAGTTCAACTTTGGGTTGCTTCACTGGAGCAGCAACTGACTTGCTATCCATGAAGTTTCCCTCCTTGCTCTTGCCCTTCTCGAAACTAGTGGTTTTAACTAACCATCAACACTTTGACGCTCCTTCTCGATTTCTACCTTCGCGGTGTCAACATCGCGAATAGCTCAGGGATCATTATTTCTATCCTTGGCGTTTCATAGTTCATCACCAAGTTCTAGTAGCTTTAGTGATAGTGACTTGGAGAACTATATCAATCACTATCTTATCTGGAAGATCAACTCCCACTCGATTCAAGCGATTGTACCACCCAGACAATCTGAGCACATGCTCAACGATTGAGCTATTCTCTTTCATCTTACAGGCAAATAATCTTGTTGGAGATGTCATATCTCGCAACACGGGCACGAGCTTGAGATCCTAATTTCAGCTCTTAGAACATCTCATATGTTCCATGATGTTCAAAACGTTTCAGAGCCTCAATTCTAAGCTGTAATGCATGACGCACTAAACTATCAAGTAGTTATCAAAAACGTGCTTGTCAGATGTTCACAACATCTACAAACAACACTAGAGGGGTTGGTGCACCGAGCAGTGCATTAAGGACATAAGCCTTCTGTGCAGCAATGAGGACAATCCTCAGATCACGGAGCCAGTCCGCAATATTGTTACCATCATCTTTCAACTCTATTTCTCTAGGAACATATAAAATTCAAGGGAGCTACAGTGTGAGCTAGTAATCTACAACATAATTTTGCAAAGACACTACTGACTATGTTCATGATAATGAGT
Source organism: Hordeum marinum (assembly GCA_022496015.1). NCBI lineage: Eukaryota > Viridiplantae > Streptophyta > Magnoliopsida > Poales > Poaceae > Hordeum > Hordeum marinum. Next base: position 449,799,583 of record CM039676.1, read on the forward strand.
TCAATTAATCATATTACTTAAGAACTCCCACTCAAATTGACATCCCTCCGGTCATCCGAGTGTCACATGATCCAAGTCCACCAACTCAAGTCCGATCATCACGTGAGTTGAGGTGGCTTCAATGGTGAACATCATTATGTTGATCATATCTACTATATGACTCATGTTCGACCTTTCGGTCTCTTGTGTTCCGAGGCCATGTCTGTACATGCTAGGCTCGTCAAGCTTAACCCGAGTGTTCTGCGTGTGCAACACTGGCTTGCACCCGTTGTATGTGAACGTAGAGTCTATCACACCCAATCATCACGTGGTGTCTCAACACGACGAACTTTCGCAACGGTGCACACTCAGGGAGAACACAATTTTATCTTGAAATTTAAGTGAGGGATCACCTTATAATGCTACCGTCGTACTAAGCGTATGAAGGTGCATAGAAGGATTAACATCACATGCAATTCATAAGTGACATGATATGGCCATGAACTCGTGCTTTAGATCTCCATCTTGAAAGCACCGACATGATTTTTATCGTCACCGGCACAACACCATGATCTCCATCATCTTGATCTCCATCAATGTGTCGCCATCGAGGTTGCCACGCCCTGCATGCTTCTACTACTATTGCTACCGTTTAGCGATAAAGTAAAGCATTACATAGCGCTTAATGATTGACACGCATGTCATACAATAATTAAAGACAACCCTATGGCTCCTGCCGGTTGCCGTATTCATCGACATGCAAGTCGTGAAATTCTATACATCACATCATCATCTCATACATCACATATATCACATGATGTAATTGGCCATATCACATCACAACATACCCTGCAAAAACAAGTTAGACGTCCTCTAATTGTTGTTGCATGTTTTATGTGGCTTCTACGGGTTTCTAGCAAGAATGATTCTCACCTACGCATAAACCACAACAGTGATACATAATTTGCTTTTCAACCTTCTCAAGGACCGCCTTTGTCGAATCCGATCCAACTAAAGTGAGAGAAACTGCCACCCGCAAGCCATCTAGGCAACAAGTTGCGTCGAGAGAACCGGTCTCTCGTAAGCATACGAGTAATGTTGGTCCGGGCCGCTTCATCTCACAATACTGCTGAACCAAAATCCGACCAAGGAAGGAAGCAATCTAAGCATCAATGCCCACAAACCTTTTTGTTCTACTCGAGATCTCATCGAACCATCAACCTCGCTCTGATACCACTGTTGGGGAACGTTGCATGGGAAACAAAAAATTTCCTACGCACACGCAAACCTATCCATGGTGATGAGCATCTACGAGAGGGAGAGTGGATCTACGTACCCTTGTAGATCGCTAAGTAGGAAGCGTTAAGAAACGCGGTTGGTGTAGTCGAACTTCTTCGTGATCCAAATCGCCGAGCATCCCGCGATCTAATCACGAACCGTCCCGCGAACCAATCACGAACCGTACCGCGATCTCATCATGATCTGTCCTGCGATCCAATCACGAATGTCCCGTGGCCCTGATCACGATCCTTCCGATCTAGTACCAAACGGACGACACCTCTGCGTTTAGCACACGTGCAGCTTGATGACGATCTCCACCGTCTTGATCCAGCAAGAGGAGGTGGAGAGGAGGAAGAGTTCACCGGCAGCGTGATGACGCTCCGGCGATGGTGGTGGAGTGATTCCGGCAGGGCTTCGCCTAAGCACTATGGAAAACCGATCTAGAGGAGCACCGGTGGAACGGGTAGCACGTAGCCGTAAATTCTATGCAAAAACCCTCTATTCCACTAGTATATATAGGAGGGAGGGAGAGGAGGCCTTGGCGCAGGGCTGAGTCCCTCTTGGAGTCGGCCAAAGCCAAGGGGGAGGAGTCCTACTCCTCCTCCAGTCCTAGTAGGAGTAGGACTCTTCCTTTTTACCTTTTTTCCACTCTTTTCTCTTTGGAATTCTTCCCCTAGCCGCATGGGCCTGTTGTGGCTATTCCACCAGCCCATTAAGGGCTGGTTAAAACTTTTCCACAGCCCATGAAGCCTCTTGGGTCGAAATACCCCTCCCGGAGGTCTCCCGGTACACTACCGGCACTCCCGGTACACTACCGATGAGCCCAAAACCTTTCCCGCGACCAAACTGGGACTTCCTATATATGAATCTTTACCTACGGACCATTCCGGAGCTCCTCGTGATGTCCAAGATCTCATCCGGGACTCCGAACAAACTTCGGTCACCACCATACATAACCCGAGATTCGATCATCGGTATGTCCATACCTAGTTCAACCTCGTTACCGGCAAGTCTCTGTACTCGTTCCGTAATACAAGATCCTGTGACTAACACTTAGTCACATTGCTTGCAAGGCTTATTGTGATGTTGTATTACCGAGTGGGCCCTGAGATACCTCTCCGTCACACGGAGTAACAAATCCCAGTCTTGATCCATGCCAACTCAACGGACACCCTCGGAGATACCTGTAGAGCATCTTTATAGTCACCCAGTTACGTTGCGATGTTTGATACACACAAGGTACTCCTCCGATGTCAGTGAGTTGCATGATCTCATGGTCATAGGAACACATACTTTGACATGCAGAAAACAGTAGCAACAAACTGACACGATCATATGCAACGTTTGTAGTTTGGGTCTTGTCCATCACATCATTCTCCTAATGATGTGATCCCGTTATCAAATGACATCACATGTCAATGGCTAGGAAACCTTGACCATATTTGATCAACGAGCTAGTCCATTAGAGGCATACTTGGGACATGGTTTTGTCTATGTATCCACACATGCATCTAAGTCTCCGATCAATACAATTATAGCATGGATAATAAACGATTATCATGAACAAGGAAATATGATAATGACTAATTTATTATTGCCTCTAGGGCATATTTCCAATAGAATCATGGGACTAGAATCACTTGAAGCTAGAATTTTGTCAGAAGTTCTATACAATGCATCTAGTTCACCGTGATCGGAACTATATATATAATCTCTGTCCTCGTAAAGGAGAAATCATCGCTCAATCTTGGGAGAGGCTTAAATCTATGATACAGACCTGCCCCAACCATGAGCTCTCAAGATAAATGATTATACAAAAAAATTATGTTCGGCTTTCTCATGATGATCGATTACTATTGGATTCTTCTTCTTCTCGCTCATATATGGATGAAACTATTGAATTCAAATGGGATCTTCTGGAAAGAATTAAAAGAAACTCTGAAGATTGGGAACTCAACGAAGGTAAAGAGTCAGGTATAAAACATAATTTTGATTGTGGTAAATATTTTATGGAAACTAATATATTCACTACTGGAATCCAGTTATTTGCCGTCCGCCAGGCCTTTGCCGTCTCCTGGCACATGGCAAAGATGCTCTTTGCCGTCAGCTGAAGCAAAGCAGACGGCAAAGAACTGGCGCATGGCAAAGTCCCTGTTTGCCATCTGCTAGTTCTTTGATGTCTGCGCCCAGATGGCAAAGAGACCAAGGGCAGACGACATAGAGGCAATGTGGGTCCCATTGGACCTTGGGCCTGGCCAGGTCCAACGGAAGGGCTCTTTGCCGTCCGCCAGACCTTTGTGGTCGGTCGTTGGTGTCTTTGCCGGACGGGTGCAGACGGCAAAGGGGACGTGCCTATAACGGCCGTCCCCCGCCCCCACTCCTCTCTCTCTCACACTCTCTCCCTCCCCCCACTCCACTCTCTCCCTCCTCCTGCGACCGCCGCCGCCATCCCCCTCCCATCACCCCACCATCGCGCCACCCCCCCCACCGGAACGTCTCCCTCCTCGCGTTGCCCCTTCCCTCGGTAGCTCCCCCGTGCTGCCCCCCGCCCTGAGCCGCCCCTCCCATCGTCGGCCCCTCCCCTCGCGGCCCCCTCCTTGCACCACCCCCACCACCGCCCTGTGCCGCCCTCCCTGTGCCGCCCTCCCTGTGCCGCCCCTCCCTCGGCAGCTCCCCCGCGCCGCCCCCTCCCTGAGCCGCCCGCTCCACTCGCCGGCTCCCGGCGCCACCCCCTCTCCGCAGCCCCCCAATCTCCATGGCTCCCCCCCGCCGCCACCACGGCCGTCCCCACCCAACTCCGATGAGTGCTCGACCGCCACCCCCTCACTTAGAATAAATTAGATAATTAGTTTATTTTCTGTTTTTCTGTTAAATTAGATAGTAACTTTATTTTTTAGTTAGTTTACTAGGTTAATTAGAAAAAACTTAGATAGAAAAGTAAAAACTTAGAAGAAAAGAAGAAAGAAAAAACTAGGAGAAAAGAAGAAGAAGAAGAAGAAGAAGAAAAAGAAGAAGAAGAAGAAGAAGAGGAGGAGGGTGAAGAAGAAGAAGAGGAGGGTAGAAGTAGAAGATGGAAAAAAGAAGTAGGAAAAGTAGAAAAAGACACCCCGACCCCCAACACGACACCCCGACATGGCACCCCCGACCCCGACACAGCACCCCTACCCCGACACGACACCCCCGACACCCCGACCCCGACACGACACCCCAACACCCTGATCCCGAAAAAGGTGCTCTTCGGCCTTCCAGAGGCCGACGAGGTCATATATTTGTGAATCATGAGTTAGGTCATATATTTTTCGATTTTTTTATGAAAAACATCATATTTGTGTTGATCGAGTTTCATTTCAATGTGCATTTGTTTCGTCGCTGCGATGGTCTGTTGTTCGACGACCTCCCCGTGCGTTTGACGAGCTCCCTTGCTGCGTTTGTTGGTGAGCACAAATGACATCTCCTCCCCCGACCCCCTTACAAAAAATTTGCTCTGTTCCGGTCTTCGTGCCGGTGAAACTTGCTAGCTATAGGTGTCTTCAATCATCAGTATGCGTGACCAGTATGCGTCTCTCGTTCGAAAGGGTTACATCTATAAATATGCATGCATTTGCATATTTATAACTGTGATTCTTTTGAATTGTCCAACGTTATCCATGGACAACCCGAGTATGTGTAGCTTGGGTTTGTTTTCCCATATTCTCTGCCCCGGATCCGATGCAGAATTTTGCCAGTGCCTCCCTATTGTTCTCCGGGTACACATCATGTCTGCTTATTGCCGAGAGGTGTATCAGGAGAACGGCGGGAGGTGTTGCCGAAATTCTGCATTGGATCCGGAGCAGAGCAAGGGAAAACGAACCCAATCTACACATACTCGGGTGGGATTAGGACCTATCTCTACCTATTAGCGTGTAGGTTGCATGGATGTAATAAAACTGACAAACTTTATTACTAGATGAATATAGATGATGAATTATATATATATATTTCTTGTGCATTTAGTAGGTAGGCAAGATGAGTGATTGTGCTTGGATGTACACTGGTCACCCTAGTCAGAAAGACATGACCAATGAATGGTTAACAAAAACCATGGGTTTTTTGAGAGCCGCATTTGCAAATGGCCAGGAAAAAACATGGTGCCCCTATCCCAAATGCGACAACATTAAAAGGCAGACATAGTTTTAAATGGGTAAACACCTGCAGAAGTGGGGTTTTACGCCTAATTATACGGTGTGGACTTTTCATGGTGAGTCTCACCAACGTGCCAGAGCTGAGGTGGTTCGTCGTCGCACTGACGAGCATGGTACTGGGATTGAAGACATGGTGCAAGACTTTGATGATGCTCGGGATTAGGATGATGAGATGGAGGAATCTGCAAAGGCCTTCTATGGAATGTTGGAGTCTTCAAAATGTCCTCTCCACAAGCACACTGAGCTTTGTCAGCTGGATGCCATCATGCAAGTAATGGCTCTGAAGGCTCAGTTCAACCTAGGCAGAGAATGCTACGACGTGATGATGGCGATATTTGAACGCTTTCTACCCAAAGACCATGTACTGCTTGAAAACCTATACCAGTCAGACAAAATGCTCCGTGTACTTAAGATGCCTTATGAGAAGATACATGCCTGTGAGAATGGATGTGCCTTATTTAGGCTTGAGTATGCGGCCTTCAACTATTGCCCCATTTGCAATTCTTCCAGGTATATAGTGGTAGACAACGGTATGGGTGAGAAGATTCAGACCAAAATCCTCATTAATGTTCTTCGGTATCTGCCAATCGTACCAAGACTTCAACGTCTTTTCATGGTTGAAGAGACGGCCAGACAGATGACATGGCACAAATTGGGCAAAAGAACCGAACTAGATGCAGATAGGAACAAGATGTTGGTACACACTTCAGATGCTTTTGCGTGGAAGCACTTCGATGCATTACATAAGGATAAATCGGCAGATCCAAGGCATCCTCGAGTTGCCATCAGCACGCATGGGTTCAATGTGTATGGTATGACGGCAGCACAATACAGTTGTTGGCCTGTATGTGTCATTCCACTCAATCTCCCCCCAGAGAGATTATGAAAAGAAAGAACATTTTCCTAACGTTGATAATTCCAGGGCCCAAATATCCGGGGAAGAATATGAATGTGTACATGCAGCCGCTTAAGGATGCATTGCAAAAAGCCTGGGATAATGGGATCAAGACATACGACATCGCTACCAAAAAGAACTTCAAAATGCATGTGTGGTACATGTACTCGACGCATGACTATCCAGCGTATGCGCTATTCGTTGGATGGTGTGTGCATGGAAGGTTTCCGTGCCCCACATGCAAGGCAACTCTTCAGTTCCGTTGGCTACAAGCGGGTCGCAAGTTTTTTTTTTGCTTCGACATGCATAGACAGTTCCTGGATCCTGACCATCAGTTTAGAAAAGACAAGAAGAATTTCATCAAAGGTATAGTTTTCAAAAACACCGCACCACTTGCGTTGACAGGCCAACAGACCCTTGATTAGTTAAACGCTCTCGAGCCCGATTCTTTGCGTCCAGGGTATTTCAAAGGGTATAATACGGAACACGCCTGGACTCACAAGTCATGCTTATGGGATCTGCCTTACTTCAAAGACCTCATTTGCCCACACAACATCGATATGATGCACACTGAAAAGAATATGGTGAAGGCCATTTTTGGTACGTTGTTCGGCGTAGAGGGGAAGACAAAGGATAATCCTAAGGCTAGAATTGACCAGGAGGCTCTATGTGATAGACCATTACAAAACTTGCGACAACGGAAAGGAAAGCAAAGCATAGCGAAGCCAAAGGCATGGTTCAATCTTGGAAGGCCAGCTATGAGGGAAATGCTATTGTGGGTGAAAATGCGGTTGATGTTCCCCGTTGGGTATGCTGCGAATCTAAACAGGGGAGCGAGTCTTGAAAAATTGAAAATATTTGGTCTCAAGAGTCATGATTGGCACATATGCCTTGAGTGGGTAATGCCGGTGATGTTGCGTGGCTTTATCCCTAAGGATGAATGGCTAGTACTGGCAAAGCTGAGCTATTTCTTTCGTTCTCTTTGTGTGAAAGAACTATCACCTGACATGCTAGATCAAATGGAAGAGTTGGCGCCGGAGTTGATTTGCAAATTAGAAATGATCTTTCCACCGGGCTTCTTTAATCCAATGCAGCATTTGATTTTGCATCTACAGACCGAGGCAAGATTGGGGGGGGGGCAGTTCAAAAACGATGGTGCTTCTCAACTGAGAGGATGCACAAGACGCTTCGAGCTAAATGTACAAATAAACATAGAGTTGAAGCATCGATGGCCGAGGCATTCATTACCGAGGCGGCGGCAAACTTCGTGACAGCACACTAAGAAGCCAAAAATCATCATTTGCATAACCCGAAGCCTCGGTACAATGATGGCGAGCCTAAAAAAGGTCGATCCAACCTCGGCCTATTCAAAGGGAAGCTCGCACCAGCCGGTGCTTCGAAAGGGAAATCGTTGGATGTCGAAGAATGGCGAACCATTTCATTGTATATCTTCAACAACCTAACAGAAGTGCGACCGTACATTGAGTAAGTTCTCGGTAAATTATTGTTCCGCAACTTCTAATTCCTTTGAACTGCTCTTATTCCCGCATATTTGATATAGTCGATACGTCGCCGAATTCTTGGATGGAGCGGTCATCAAAAAGGATTCAGTCGAAGAGCATGAGCTTCTGGCAAAGCATGGAGGCGACTATCCTGGTTTCATCTCTTGGTTCAAACAAAGGGTAATTAATTACCATTACCGGACCATTTGATTTCTTGGTCTAATTTGCGGCTAATGCGTCCATTCTTCCGTATTAGACTTGTAGGCTGATGCAGAGTCTATGGATGCCGAGTTGAGACAAGTCGCTAATGGTTTTGACTATAAGGTTCGTTCATTTGACAAATACGACATCAACGGGTATCGCTTTCGTACCTTTGGCAAAGAGATATCTATGCCTGACGAAAAGACTACAAATTGTTGTGTGTCTGCTATCGGCGAAGGAGGTACCGAGTATTATGGAAGAAATATGTCAACTTGTGACCTTCTGTCAGTGACCCTGGAAGAAATGGTCGTAAATCTATGACCATTTGAGACCAATTGGTCATAAGCTATTCGCAGGTCTCCAAACTCTCAACTATAACGACCATTTTGGTCAGAAAGGTCGTAATTTCGTTACACGAAATGGTCATAAACCAGACAACACTGGTCCGCTGCCTTATTTCTAGCTGATCACGACCAATACAGATGGTCATAACCTTGTAAATTGTGGTGGGTTGCGATGACAAGGCGCCACCTCGTCAGTTTTGCCTATGTGTCAATTTTTGCCCTAGGTTGTGAAGCAACCTATATGTCTGTTATTCCCAATATTCCCAAACAATTCTCATAAATTCTTTTGATTATATATTCGTCAAATATGTCAGAAACCTTCCTTGCCTAGTTCAAAAATAATTCAACAATATTCATTTTCCTATTCTGTTCAGAACAACACTTTGGGAAGGAAGTGATATCTATATATTCTTGATTGCCCTCAAAAATTTTGGGCACACTTTCCTATCCAAATCATTGCCTCATGACAAAATTCAGGTCCATTTGCCCAGTAAATCTTCCTCGGCAAATTTCCAAAGTTTTTTTTTCACCTAGAAGCTTTGCGAAGGAAGTACTAGCTATGCATATCCTAATGAGTTAAAAAAATTCCACATCTTCTATGTGCCCATATATATCATAGCTCTCGAAAAAACATTAGCCACATCTAACAATCCATGAGAGCTCACCATCCAATCTTTGTTTCTGGTAATATTTTCAGTTTGTGAAGCAACTATATTTTATATTGCTTTATAATTACTGCAAATTTTCCAGGACATGACCCTGCCCATAGAACCTCTCTCCACCAAATTTTAGCTCATTTAATTTAACCACTTTCCCTCAATATTTTTCCCAATTTTCTGTTCACTAGAGAGCATTGTGAAGGAAGTACCATTTTTATATATCCAAATGGCATGAAATTTATACAGAGACTTTATATGCCCACATTATCACCCTCCTCCAAATTGCAGCTCAATCAAATCAACTATGTGAGCCCAGGTTTAGTTTCTATTTTATGTCCAGATTGGCACATTACAAAGCAAGTTCTATCTAGACCCCTCATATTACCCTTAAACTTTTTGATCACTCTAACATACCCAAATAATTGCCACATGATAATATTCAGCTCAATTTTCCTAGTAAATCTTCCTCAGAAGATTTCCAAAGTTTCTATCCATAGAGAAGCTTTGTGAAGCAACTATATTATATATTGCTTCATTATTTCTAAAAATTACCAGGGCATGACAATACCTATGTAACTTACCAACACCAAATTTGAGCTCATTTCATTTATCTAGTTTCTCTCACTAATTTTCCCAAGTTTCTGTCCAAAGAAGAGCATTGTGAAGGAAGTACCACTTTGGCATGTCCAAATGATACCAGTTTTCTACAGCGCTTTTCTATGCCCAAATAACGATCTTCCACCAAATTTCAGCTCAATCCATTCATTATTTTGAGCCCAGCTTCAACATTCATATTTCTATCCAGTGTGGTACTTTGCAAAGCAAGTACCACCTAGGCTTCTCCATTTGAGATGAAAATTTGTGAAGACAGTCTTCCTAGTAGATGATCATCCTCAGCCAAAACTCATGCCCATTGTCCATGTGCATTTCCCGTACAGCTTATCAAACACTTGGCTGCTAATTCATGTTTGAGCATAGTTCGGTCTCCTCATGAGAATATTCTGATGTCATTTTCTTCCTTGCACCTATCTGGGGAGTTCCCCACCCACTAGACATGCCTAGGCCGCCCAGAATGCATGGCAATGCCACGGTCACATGGTAACCATGCGACGGGCATGCGGGTTTACGTGCTCTGGAGTTGGGGCACTAGGCCACTATCCAAACCTCGACGTATCGCCATCAAACCATGTATTTCTGATTAAATAGATACTTATGTAACTAAAAATTATTTTTGGAAAAAATAAAGAGCAAACTATAAGGTAGTTGCAACTCAAATTTGACCCGCTTCCAACTGAATCAGCAGAGTTTTGTCTTTATCACTAGAGGTGGATCGAAAGCTTTTGGAACCCAAATATTTTGCCAATTGCACATTAAATATGGCCTAATATTTTATCAAAATGATTTGGTCCAATTTTGCAACGAATATTTGGTAGGTCCTTCACAAAAAACTCATTTTGGGCACTCTAAAAAAGGAAAATGAATTTTTTGTGGAAAGAAAAATGAAAACTCCCATTGGCAACATTGTTTTCCATTTCAACATGCACCCTTGTGCACAATATGAGATCATTTTAACAAACTATGCCATGAATGTGGCCATAAGATTGATCATTTGTCTTGAAAGCCATGAATCTTCACACATGATAACTCATTTCTGAGAACACTTTTTTAAAATAATTACTGTATTACAAGTTTATTATTTTTCCTGGTAACTTGGTCACATATTATGACACAACGCGAAGATTTTGCATTTTTTTGTTTTTTTTGAATTATTTATGCCCTTTCAAAATGCGGTCGAAACGCCAGGCATGACCGTTCATAGCTAGGGGTTGAATCTTGCCATAATTTTGTTGGATCTCTGATTAAATAGATACTTATTTACCTAGAAATGATTTTTGGAAAAAATAAAGAGCAAACTATGAGGTGCCTCTAGTTCAAATTTGACTCACTTTCAGCTCAATCGACAGAGTTTTGTCTTTTTCACTAGAGGTGGATCGAAACCTTCTGGCACCCAAATATTTTGTCAATTGTGCATTAAATATATTTTTTGTGTTTCTCTTATTAAATAGATACTTATTTACCTAGAAATAAATAAAGTGCAAACGGTGGGACAACTGCAGTTCAAATTTGACCTGTTTCCCACTCAATCGACGAAAACTTGTCTTTTTCACGAGAGGTGAATCGAAAGCTTTTGGCACCCAACAATTTGGTCAATTGCACATTAAATATGGCATAATATTTTCAAAAATTGATTTGTTCCAATTTTGCAACAAATATTTGGTACGTTCTTTACAAATAAGCTGAATTTGGACACTAGGAAAATAAAAAATGATTTTTTCGTGCAAATAAAACGACAAATTCCTTAGGCAACACTGTTTCTCATCCAAGATGCAACATTGTGAAAATATTTGGTAGCTTATTCACACAAAAAATCATTTCAGAGACTCAAAAAGTGGAAAATAAAATGCTTACATGACTTTGGACTTTATTTTTAGTCAATTACGACCAATTTTAGATGGTCAGAACGTCGTACACGCATACTGCGTTCTGATTGGGCCATATCCATCTCACGTGGATCATGGGTCAAACACAATTGGATGCTCCCGGACCCAACGGTTTCCATCACCCCTCTTACACCTCTCACCTCCCAACCCACAGCCCCGCACTCCTCTCTTCCCCGTGCCTCTCACCTCCCAACCCGCAGCCGTGCACCCCTCTCTCCCTTGCACCACTTCTCTCCACCGCCACCACCACCGACGGGTTAGATTCCGCCAGATCCCGCCCAATTCTGACGTCCTCCGGTGGCGCCCAACACACCACCGTGACCCACTCCCTCCGCTCCTTCCTCCCATCGGGCCAGATGCAGCGCGCGCGTCCTCGGATGGGCAAACGCAACCCAACCCAGCGGCTAGGGTTGTGGCCAGCATGTGGCCGTCGTGGCTTCGGTGACTCAGGTGAGTCTCTTCACTCCTCCTCGGCACATCCCTACCTTTCTTCCTCACATCTTCTCGTCTGCCTCGCAGATCTGACCGTCAGCCGTCGCACCGACGGCTAGGAGCCAGGGACCTGGCTCCTCCGTAGAGCCACATGAGCGGTGCATCCGTCCTTAGGAGGCGGCCAGATTTCCTGCCCAGATTCGCTTCTCTCTAAATGGATGCAGAGGACGCACTAGGCTTCCAGGAGGACGAATCCATCCGCTTCATCTTCGGCGAGGATGTGGCCGCCAGGGCGGATGTCTCCGACTCCAACACCGGCGCCCGTGCCTTCGACAGGTCTGGAGCTCCGCGTCTTCCGGGAGGTCTTCTCCAGGGCACCCGCCAAGACAGAGGCCGTCGGGCTCATGGGGATCCAACGGCCGCCTCCTCTGCTCGTCCACTCGAGCTCGCACCGTCGGGTGAGCATGGTACGTCCCCTCATATACACTCGAGTCTTCCTGCCCCCATCATTAGAGTGCCTTCAAATTTTACAGTGCAAAATTTTACTATCCAAATTAAGTGCTGGAAGCAGATGAGATTGCTCCTGCTGGGATGCTAGTAGTAATTAAATAATTGTGGTTGCCCAACTCTCAACAGCGTTGGAGGGTTGTTGCTTTGTGTTTGCTGGTTACAATCCCCCATGTAAGCTAGCGGGGAATTTTTTTCCATTCCAAACCAGTTCTGCTGGTGCTAGATTGCCCATTGGGAGGTTCAAATCACTGTCATGTTACAATGAAGTTGCAGCATGCCAGGATGCTAGCTATGGCCGCTCAAGTATCTCCGAATTTCCAATGTATCCTATGCAGAGATGTTTGACCTGTAATGTGGATGCTAGTTGAATCCTGAAAGCTGTTGCCTGCTCTTGTACTCTCTCGCCAGTTTCTTGCTCCACCTTACTCAATATACTTCTGAATATTTGTGGTCGAGAACAATCAAACAAGTAGTATGATAACCAAGAATTAAACAAACAGGTAGGGCGTAGGCATGATTCGCTATTCTTTAGAAATTAGTAGACTAATATATAAATACAGAGGCATATGCCGGATGCATGTTCTCATATGGAATCCCATCGATCGACGGCGCAATCTATTGTAAAATATGGCGTGCATCTATCCTTGTTTCAGAGCTATGTCATGCCTCATCGTAAACGAATTCGTCGGCTTCATGTCTGATGATGCTGTTACTGGTTTGCAGGTACGCATCGACGGGGAAGCTGACGACCAAGTCAGTCCATGTACAACTATGGGGTGGTGCTCTTGAAGCTGCTAACCGACCGGGTGTCAGTGGACACGCAGTGGCCATCGGGATGACACGTCCTGGTTTCATGGGTCAGTGTACAACTCCCCACACTACACTAACCCATCGACTAGAATGAGCCTATTGCTCATAACTGAATGCTGTAGCTTCCAACAAGTTTTTCCAGCAAGATAAGATTAGAATGTTGTAGCTTCCAACAAGTTTTTGATTCCCGTTGCTCATAATTGAATGAACATGTTGATAAAAAACACATGCTGCTTGATAGTATATATTTGCATCTAATTTCGTGTGTCTTGTGACAAGCCAGGAGATCTCAACGCTCGTGGTTTCTCCGTCGACGAACGCACTGAAGTTCTATTCCCATGCAACCGTACAGTATTTGGGGGAATGCACAGGGCACACGAGGAGTATCCATGGGATTGCCTTTTCAGCTTCGTCGTTGCCGCAAGTGATATGCTCTTGCTATGGTGATGGAACCATCAGAGCTTGGGACACAAGAAGCTTTAAGGAGGTTTATTTTCCCACTACTTCCTGATCGTTGAAAAATCATGTTCGTTGTACATTATATTACGCGAATGTGCATGAGTGCAAAATTTTGCTGGTCCTAGAATCTCATCTACACAACTCCTTCTTTAGTACTATATATATTAGAGGTCATCAGTATGTTTCTCAGTTCTCTACTGAAGATATTAGTATTCGCATAAAGACGTGAGGCATTAATTGTTAATTCTTGTGTTGGTTGGTCTGTACTGAGGCTGGCTCATAATCATTAAATCTTAAACATGAGCTATCATATCTAATTGAGTTTTTTTCTCTGTTGTATTCACACTGGAGCTATTATATCTAAATTGAGTTTTTTCTCTATTGTGTTTACACTGGACCTCTATTAATTTGTTCACCCGTAAAAACGGCACATCATATTGTAAACTACAACCTGTATGACGCAAATGTGGTAGTGAATTTGTTATTAAATTAGGAATAAATCCACTGGATGCATATGTTAATCTTAGCCAAGTACGAATTCTTTCCACATTGACATATAAATAACTCCAATTCTCATTGCTTTTTTTGTATCGTGGTTTAGTTTATGTGTTATGATGGTATTTATGCACACATATTGGCCTTCATTATTTTGTATCTACTGTTAGATATGCTGTTAGATTTGCTTTTATTTTGTTCCTAACCATTTCTATAACGTGCAGATGCCGGCCTTTCATGTTTCGTCGTGAGCATCAAGACGAAGAAGTCGGAAGAAGCATAGTTATAGCTCATTGGACTTAGTTCAAGGAGTAATGAAGCCCTTGATGTTGATCATATTGGAACAAACTGAGAACTTGGCTCATGTGACACATTGTACACTTATAGAGCTTGTTATACTGCGATCGCTTTTGTATGTGTGTTATATGTTGTAACAGCTTGCTTCTTCTTGCTATTTGAAGTATTACTTCTGTTTTCTGTCTATTTCAGTTTAAATATTGGTTGTTTAATTACTCGCATATTGAAATCTGAGGAACATGACAATGACAACAAGGACCCACAAACCATAATCGGACACTTGTGACCCACTTACAGAACCTGACAATTGGGAGCCATTTGAAAAAAGGCCACAACTGAAAAATAAAAAGCCTGAAATGTTGGGCTTGGCCCATGTAGCTGACCAAAACCGATATGTAAATAAAACATAAATAGGCTGAATTAATGGGCTCGGCCCATATAGAAACCGAATTGGAGCGGGCTGAATGTTATCAACGACCAATCTAATTGGTCACAATTTTGCCACGTCAGCTTGCCATGTTGGATCCGACGTGGCCTGGGCAGCTAACCAGTGACCAAAACAATTGGTCATAGGATCAATGACCTTTCATTTTGGTTGTTACCTTCTACGACCATATCACAAAGAAGGTCGTTAGAGTTCATTAACGATGGCCAGCTTTTGACCAAGTATTTTTGGTCGTAAAAAGGTCAAAAATGGAAAACAATGACCATCCAGTGACAAATATTGATGGTCGTAAGTTGACATATTTCTTGTAGTGACCCACCGACCTTTGTAGTCTTCAAATGCTATTGGTTTCAGCCGAAGAAGACTAGAAGGACTCATGAACATATAGGGCTAGTCGAAATCAACCAAAGCACCCATTTAGATGTTCCCGATGTCTATATTATGGCTCAATATGTGACACAAGTTTTCTATCTACCGTGGGCCTGCCAAACTGATCCAAATCTGAAAGGTTGGGATGTCGTTTATGAAGTGCCGCCAAGTTTTAAACAACCTACCCTCAATGAAGAGGATTACGAACCTCACATTAACCCAGGCACATATGAAGGAGAATTCTTCCAACAAACACGTATGTCCAAAAAATGTTTCAAGAACTGCTCTACTTCACCCCAGAACATTGAAGTAGAGAACGACAGTGAATCCGTCTTAACCCCTGAGCCGGAATAGGAAGAGCCGGAAGAAGAAGAGGTTACTGTTGTGGATGACCTGTCACTTCTTGACCGATTACATAATGGAGGCCTTCCACATGTTCTTCCTGCTAGTGATGATGCTGCTGCATTTATTGATCATAGTGATGATCATGATGCATTTATTGATCCCGAAGCATATATAGACGATCAAGATTATTATTAGTTCATGTCAGGTATTCAACTATTATTACATACATATATAAAAAAATATTACTCATGTTGGTATTTATGATGATGATACACTTAAATTATATACATTTTATTACTCATGTTGGTATTTATGTTGTACTAATTTCATTTACTATTTGTCATGGCAAGTGTCGAAAGATGGTGGGAAAGGGTCAAGAGCACTCCGAGGCTCCTTCTTCATCGGCGGGTGGTGGGATGGTTACTCCCATTCCTTCCCCGTCTCTCCGGAGAGCGTTGCTCTCTACTCTGCATGGAGTGGCCGCTTCTTCGACGACCGTGGCCCCCGTGGGAGGAGGTCCACCCCCCGCGTAGAAGAGATCTACTAAAGGTACACATGGTCGTGGGAGATGTAGGGTGGCTGCCACGCCTTCCTCGTCGCCACCCCCAGCTAATTCACCTGAGCATAGGACTGCTAGGGTGGACCCGTCTAAGGTGGAGGCTACACAGACTCCGGTTCACGAGCCTCAGGTCGACGAGCCTTAGGTCGACGAGACTCGTGTCCCAAAGGCTTCATTCCAGGAGACTCCAGAGCAAAGCAGGGATGAGGGTATGTCCCAAGAGATCCAGTGGGATACCTAGCCTGATCAGGGTCAGCCGGAGCCAAGTGGCCATGCTGATAGCGACGAGGAGCTAGGTGAGGGGGCCACCGTCTACCAGCGTGGTAGTACAGGCCCCCCGCTCGTGCCGGCGAACCGCGAGAAGAGGTGGTCGATTCAGCCAAGTGGGGACACGTAAGTTCATTTACTCTTATTTAACCTTTTACCTTCATGTTTTCTCAAATATCTAATGTGTTGGCTTTAATTTGTCATACTGCAGGGGTTGGACTGTTTCCAAGGGTGTCCACAAGCCCAACAGCGTCCTTGGTGTGCTTTGCCAACAAAACTTCCCGGGGTTTGTTATGTTGCCCGGTCGGGGTCGAGAGGTAGGAATGACCTGGGAGCACTACTTGGGTGCCCCGACTCCGTCGGAGGTGGAGATCGACAGTGTTTTGTGCCACATGAGAGCCAACATGGTGACCAGACAGTTTTGGGTAATTTATCCTTTACACAATTAAAAATCAACAATAGCTAGTTCTTGTACTAATCAGGGTTATCTTGTTTGCAGATCTTCTACAGGTGCGAGGAGGGATATGAGGAGGCCGCGGAAAAGGTTATCGAAACCGAATGCCGCCGCCTACTTCAAAACTGGCAGCACGAGGCTCAGGTGAAGGCCATTCGAGACTACTACGCCTCGTGGCATATTAGGAAAGGAAAGGGGAAGTGCCGCGATTCTAAGATGGAGAAGGAGCATTACATGAAGGTAATTACATATTATTAAGGCCTTGTAGTTAGTTTCCTTGATTTGATTCTTACGCGTAGCGCTCAAATTACTCTTTATTAACTTAGGTGCCCCTGAGATGGTGTGTGTGTGGATAAGATGGATTGTTGGGAGGCCTTGGTAGATCAGTGGTGCTCCAAAAAGTGGGAGGCTAGCCACAACAATGCCAAGGATAGGCGTGGAAAAATGGTTGGTGTGTCACATCATCAAGGGAGCGTCAACTTAAATGAGTTTGGTGAGAACTGGGTATGTGGTTTGCTTCATGACTCATGAAGTTCATTCTTAATGCTAGCTTTAGCCCTTTACTAATACTTTTTTCCTCTCTCTCTCTTTATCTCTTTTAGGCGCATCACAATAAGACGGAGGTGCCAGAGATGTACGACCTCAATGTGATGGCCTATACTGCCTCGTACAAGAAGGTCAAGGCATTCTCTGAGTCTGACCTCGATCATCCCAAAAACTTCACCAACATCTCCTCCCACCACAAGCCCATGAAGTACAGAGATCATGGGAAGGTGAGGAAAGGGGAGGACTTTAACCCGAGCTAGGGGCCTATTGATCCAGAGCTGGTGATGATAGCTGGCAACGGGAGGCCCCATGGCTAGATCGCCATTGGACATGGCCTTATACGTTGTCCTAGCACTCTCTGGCAGATAAAGGCATGCCAAATGAGCTCTTGTCCTGAGATGACACCTCGTCCACGGCCAGTCAAGCTCTCCATTGAGATGAGTTTAATGGACTCAACTATCTTTCCGCATTACATTGTGTGTGCGAACCAATATGATTACAATGCTAACAATGAGTTGTCTTGCAGGCTACTATTCTGAAAGAGAGAGGCAACATAGACGCTTTTGGTGGCGAAGGATAAGGAGATGAAGGAGTTGGAGGAGAGGACGGTTGCGTTGATGGAGGCGGAGAGGACACGGAACGATGCATCTAACAAGGCCATGTACGAGCTCTTCGTGGTAAGTTTCTTCTTCATATTTGTCAAATCTTGCATTTTAATGTTCGTTTCATTAATAAATAAAAAGTTTGACTTGTCAAAACCAAATGTACAGTCTATGTGCGAGAAGACTGGACACGTCCCTCCGGCGATGTCATTCATTAACATGGCGGGGACGGTGAGTTTCATTTCAATGCAGTGATCTTTTGAGTGTCATCATGCTAACGACACATTGCAAATGATGTTTGGTCCAGAATATCTTCCGAAATGCATCGCACGACCCTTCTACAGGGGAGCCTTCTCCAGGTGAAACAAGCCAGAACCACCGTGCTTCACCTCCGTGCTGACGAGACTGGTATGTTTTTCTAGTTTTTGCTTAACAACTGCATAATGATGGTTACTTACCTTACCTTACCTCCAAAATGACATATTTTACCCAAGTTAGCTCTAGAATGACCTATAGTTAGCTTAGTTTCCTCCTAAATGACATAATAAGCTTAAGTAGCTCCAAACTTGCATAATAAGCTTAGTTAGCTCCAAAATGACCTATGTTACCCAAGTTAGCTATAAAATGATCTATAATTAGCTTAGTTAGCTTCAAAATGGCATAGTAAGCATAGATAGCTCCTACATGACCTATTTTCACCTAAGTTAGCTCTAAAATGACATATATTTAGCTTAGATTCCTCCTAAATGGCATAGTAAGCTGAATTAGCTCCTAAATGGCCTATTTTATCAAATATGTCCTATATTTAGCTCAGTTCTCTCCTAAATGACATAATAAGCTTACCTAGCTCCAAAATGGCCTATTTTACCTAGCTTAGCTATTGAATGACCTATACTTAGCTTACTTAGCTCCAAAATGTTATAATAAGCATAGTTAGCTCCTAAGTGACCTATTTTTACCTAAGTTAGCTCTAAAATGACATATAGTTAGCTTAGTTTCCTCCTAAATGACGTAGTAAGCTAAATTAGCTCCAAAATGGCCTATTTTATCAAAAATGACCTAGACTTTGCTTAGTTAGCTCCAAAATGACATAATAAGCTTACCTACCTCCAAAATGGCCTATTTTACCAAAGTTAGCCATTAAATGACCTATACTTAGCTTACTTAGCTCCAAAATGGCATAATAAGCATAGTTAGCTCCTAAGTGACCTATTTTTACCTAAGTTAGCTCTAAAATGACATATATTTAGCTTAGTTTCCTCCTAAATGACATAGTAAGCCGAATTAGCTCTTAAATGGCCTATTTTATCAAAAATGTCCTATATTTAGCTTAGTTCTCTCCTAAATGACATAATAAGCTTACCTAGCTCCAAACTGGCCTATTTTACCTAGCTTAGCTATTGAATGACCTATACTTAGCTTACTTAGCTCCAAAATGGCATAATAAGCATAGTTAGCTCCTAAGTGACCTATTTTTACCTAAGTTAGCTCTAAAATGACATATAGTTAGCTTAGTTTCCTCCTAAATGACGTAGTAAGCTAAATTAGCTCCAAAATGGCCTATTTTATCAAAAATGACATATACTTCACTTAGTTAGCTCCAAAATGACATAATAAGCTTACCTACCTCCTAAATGGCATATTTTACCAAAGTTAGCCATTAAATGACCTATACTTAGCTTACTTAGCTCCAAAATGGCATAATAAGCATAGTTAGCTTCTAAGTGACCTATTTTTACCAAGTTAGCTCTAAAATGACATACATTTAGCTTAGTTTCCTCCTAAATGGCATAGTAAGCCGAATTAGCTCCTAAATGGCCTATTTTATCAAAAATGTCCTATACTTAGCTTAGTTCTCTCCTAAATGACATAATAACCTTACCTAGATCCAAAATGGCCTATTTTACCTAGCTTAGCTATTTAATGACCTATACTTAGCTTACATAGCTCCAAAATGGCATAATAAGCATAGTTAGCTCCTAAGTGACCTATTTTTACCTAAGTTAGCTCTAAAATGACATATAGTTAGCTTAGTTTCCTCCTAAATGACATAGTAAGCTAAATTAGCTCCAAAATGGCCTATTTTATCAAAAATTACCTATACTTCACTTAGTTAGCTCCAAAATGACATAATAAGCTTACTTACCTCCAAAATGGCCTATTTTACCAAAGTTAGGCATTAAATGACCTATACTTAGCTTACTTAGCTCCAAAATGGCATAATAAGCATAATTAGCTCCTATGTGACCTATTTTTACCTAAGTTAGCTCTAAAATGACATATATTTAGCTTAGTTTCCCCCTAAATGACATAGTAAGCTGAATTAGCTCCTAAATGGTCTATTTTATCAAAAATCTCCTATATTTAGCTTAGTTCTCTCCTAAATGACATAATAAGCTTACCTAGCTCCAAAATGGCCTATTTTACCTAGCTTAGCTATTGGATGACCTATACTTAGCTTACATAGCTCCAAAATGGCATAATAAGCATAGTTAGCTCCTAAGTGACGTAGTAAGCTAAATTAGCTCCAAAATGGCCTATTTTTATCAAAAATGACCTATACTTCGCTTAGTTAGCTCCAAAACGGCATAATAAACTTAGCTAGGTCCAAAATTACCTATTTTACCAAAGCTAGCTATTAAATGACCTATAATTAGCTTAGTTAGCTTCAGAATGGCATAATAACCATAGTTAGCTCCTAAATGACCTATTTTTACCTTCTCTTCTCCATCTAGTCTTCTTCTAATTTTGGTCCTTCCCATTTTGCAGATTTCATTCACTTCACGAAATTTTGCATTGATGAAGTGGTTGGGTTACTTGTATTTTTTATTTTGTATCGATGAACAATGTGACACTTGCTACATATGTATATGAAACTGTGTATGTATGGATGAAACTATTGTAATATGGTTGGGTACAGATGAAACTTTCATAATATATATGGATGAAACTTATGTGTCCAATATAACATGATCCAATGGTGCAATTGAAAAAATAGAACTTTATGTGTCCTGGACAAAAATAACAAGTAGGTCAATGTATATTTTATGTCAGCGCAAGTTGAAATTCTTGTTTTTTTTGCCGAGGACACATAAATGCATATTTTCATAATCCCACAGTTGGATCATCTTGTTACATTAGAGAGATGATACACTATTTATTTCATATTTTTTGATAACTTTCAAACCGTTAAAAGCATAGACAACCTAAACAAGTTCTGTGGCAAGCTATGGTAGACACAATTTTGCCTATATATGTCATATTGCTGTGAAAACGGATTGAGTAAAAAAATAAAAAAGGAAAATGACTTACTCTTTACCGTCGGTGGGTTGACGGCAAAGGGGGGCCTTGGGCAGACGGCGAAGGGGGATCCCAGGGGCAAATGGCCTCACTCTTTGTTGTCGGCCCACCGATGGCAAAGGGGGCGCAAGGCAGACGACAAAGGGGTGGGCAAGGCCGACGACAAAGGTAGGGGCCCAAGGCCGACGACAAAGGGGTACCCCAAGGGCAAAGGGCCTTACCCTTTGTCGTCCACCCACCGACGACAAAGGGGGGCGGAAGTCTGACGGCAAAGGTAGCGGACGGCAAAGAACTGCCGTTAACACTTGATGGCCATAGCCCTTGGGTCTATCATCCAAACTCTTTGCTGTCCACTCCCCCACGGTAAAGATTCTTTGTCGTTCGTGGTCTTGAGGCTGATGGCAAAGGACCGCTTTACCGGGTTTTTCTTTGCCGGAATTTTTGCCGTCTGCTAACGCACGACAAAGGCCTTTGCCGTCCGGTTTCCTGCCCTTTGCCATCAGCCATGGCAGACGGCAAATTACCTGATTCTTGTAGTGCTTCCATGAGTTTAGCAATAAATATGGTCTTGACTCTGAGATAGTAGCTACTTTCTATGAATCATTTGCCAGGCATGTTGATCTTCCCAAAGAGAAGTCGTTTAAATATCATCCTCCCATTGAAAAACCATTAGAGGAACCTATTAATACTAAGAAGTAAGAAAAAATTGTTAGTCATGCTGATCCAATTGTTCCCACTGCTTACATTGAGAAATCTCCTTTTCCTGTTAGAATTAGGGAACATGCTAAGACTACAACCGTGGTTAATAAAAGTCATGTTAGGACACCTATACCATCTGAACAGATAAATGTTGAGACTAAGGTTGCCATGGTTAAAGATATTTTAGATAATAACATTGCGGGTCAGGTTATCTATTTTTGTGGGGAGGCTGCTAGGATTCTGAAACCTACTAGAAACAAATAGTATGAATTAGACAAAAACAAACAAGTGGTTGGCATGACTGTTGTTTTAGTTAAAATTGGAGATCATTGTTATCGTGGTTTGTGTGACCTTGATGCTAGTGTCAATGATATACCGTTTACCTTATATCAAGAAATTTGGAATGACATAGCACCCTCAACTATGGAAGATATTGATGTTACTATTAAACTTGCAAACACAAATACTATTTCGCCACTTGGGATCGTTAGAGATGTTGAGGTTTTGTGTGGGAAAGTCAATCACCCCGCTGGTTTCTTAGTACTTGGTTGAAAACAAGATCCCCGTTATATTTGGTAGACCTTTCTTAAACATCGTTAATGTTGAAATCAATTGTGTTACCGAGAAGGTTAGGGTAAGCTTCGGTGATGTGTCTCATGAATTTAATTTCTCCAAGTTTAGTAATCAATCACATGAGAAGGAGCTACCTAGTAAGGATGAAATAATCCGTCTTGATTTTATTGTCTTGCCTCCTACTGATACTCTAGAATAATATTTGCTAGACCATGACAATGATATGCATATGAATGAAAGGGATGAAATAGATGACATATTCCTTAAACAAAGACCTATTCTTAAACACAACTTACCAGCTGATATTTTAGGGGATCCTTCTCCACCCAAGGGAGATCCTGTGTTTGTACTAAATACTTTAGCTGATACTTTGATATATTCTTATCTTGATGAAAAGAAGATATACCCTGTTATTATCAGTGCTAACCTTTCAGAGCATGAAGAAAGTAGATTACTTAAAACTCTGAGGAAGCACAAGGATGCTATTGGATATACTCTCGATGATCTAAAGGGCATAAGCCCCACTCTATGTTAGCACAATATTAATATGGAACCAAATGCTAAACCTGTTGTTGACCATGAAAGCTGCTTAAATCCTAAGATGAAGGAAGTGGTAAGAACTAAACTACTAAAGCTTGTAGAGGCAGGTACAATCTATCCTATTGCTGATAGTAGGTGGGTAAGTCATGTTCATTGTGTTCCTAAGAAAGGTGGTATTACTGTCGTCCCTAATGATAAAAATGAGCTTATTCCACAAAGAATTGTAACTCGCTATAGGATGGTAATTGATTTATAGAAATGAAATAAAGCTACTAAGAAAAATCATTACCCCTTGTCTTTTATTGATCAAATGCTAGAAAGGTTGTCTAAGCACACACACTTTTGCTTTATTGATGGATTTCTGGATTTTCTCAAATACCCGTGTCAAAAGACGATCAAGAGAAAACTACCTTTACATGTCCTTTCAGAACTTATGCTTATAGGAATATGCCTTTTTATTTATGTAATGCACCTGCTACATTTCAAAGATGTATGACTGCTATATTCTGTGGTTTTGTGAAAATATTGTTGAGGTTTTCATGAATGATTTTTCCGTTTATGGGACTTCTTTTGATGATTGCTTGAGCAACCTTGATCGAGTTTTGCAAAGATGTGAAGAAACTAGTCTTGTCTTGAATTGGGAGAAGTGCCACTTTATGGTAAATGAAGGTATAGTGCTTGGGCACAAAATTTCTGACCAAGGCATTGAGGTGGACAAAGCTAAAGTTTATGCAATAGAGAAAATGCCATGCCCGAGAGATATCAAATGTATAAGAAGTTTCCTTGGTCATGCTAGTTTTTAGAGGCGTTTCATTAAAGATTTCTCAAAGATTACTAGGTTGTTGACTAATCTTCTTCAAAAAGATGTTCCTTTTGTTTTTGATGATGATTGTGTAGAAGCTTTTGAGATACTTAAGAAGGCTTTAATTTCTGCACCTATTGTTCGACCACCTGATTGGAACCTACCATTCGAAATTATTGGTGACGCTAGTGATTATGCTGTTGGTGCTGTTCTAGGGCAAATAGTAGACAAAAAATAAATGTTATTCATTATGTTAGTAAAACTCTAGACTCTGCTTAGAGGAATTATGCTACCACTGAGAAGGAATTTTTAGCAGCTGTTTTTGCTTGTGATAAGTTTAGACCTTACATTGTCGATTCCAAAGTAAGTATTCACATTGATCGTGTTGTTATTAAATACCTTATGGAAAAGGAATATGCTAAACGTAGACTCATTAGGTGGGTACTTTTACTTCAAGAGTTTGATTTGCATATCATTGGTAGAAAAGGAGCTGAAAACCCCATAGCAGATAACTTGTCTAGGATGGAAAATGTTCTTGATGACCCACTTCCTATCGATGATAGTTTTACTGGCGAGCAGCTTGCTGCTATAAATACTTCATGTAGTGCTCCTTGGTATGCTGATTATGCTAATTATATTGTTGCGAAGTACATTGCATCTAGCTTCACCTATCAACAAAAGAAAAAATCTTCTATGATTTACGACATTACTTTTGGGATGACCCACATCTTTACAAAGTGGGAGTAGATGGTATTATTAGACGACGTATACTTGATCATGAACAGGAACAAATTCTTCGGAAGTGCCATTCCGAAGCATATGGTGGACACCATGCCGGTGACATAACTGCACACAAGGTATTCCAATCTGGTTTCTATTGGCCTACTCTTTTCAAAGATGCTCGTAAGTATGTCCTTTCATGCAATGAATGTCACAGAGTTGGCTATTGGAAATATGCCCTAGAGGCAATAATAAATAGTAATTATTATATTTCCTTGTTCATGATAAACGTTTATTATCCATGTTATAATTGTATTGATTGGAAACACATTGCATGTGTGGATACATCGACAACACTGTGTCCCTAGTATGCCTCTAGTAGACTAGCTCATTGACCAAAGATGGTCAAGGTTTCCTAGCCATAGACGTAAGATGTCATTTGATAATGGGATCACATCATAGGGAGAATGATGTGATGGACAAGACCCAAATTATAAACATAGCATATGATCGTGTCAGTTTATTGCTATAGTTTTCTGCATGTTAGTATATGTTCCTATGACCATGAGATCATGCAACTCACTGACACCGGAGGAGTACCTTGTGTGTATCAAACATCGGAACGTAACTGGGTGTAAGGGCATATTTCTCCTTAATTGGTTTTGGTGATTGATGACAATGCATTTGCAGACTAATCCTATCCATTGAGCATTTCAGATATCTCATGTCTAGGCACAAGACGATTCGGTGCCCCTCGGAGTCTATTGATGATGGTTGTTCTCGATGTTTCTTTTCGGTGGATTTGAATCGTAGGAGAGCCATACTATTAAGTCGGGGTACGCTTTGGAAAAGTTTGGGTGGAATCAACACGTACACATCTATTCTTTTGCACCACCTTTCCTTCGCTTCGATGGAGACTTCAGGGGCATCCGGTAGTACCGCTCAAGGCAGCAGTCGTACCGCAGGACCGTTGTCCCCAGCAACTGTTGCGTGTGCTTGCGGTAGTAGGCGCGGATGTAATTTTTACATCCGCCCTCAAGCAGTAGTACCATGATGGATGTCTGATACGATAGTGTCATACTTTTGCACAACTCCACCCTCGGCGGAGGTAGGCAGAGAAGTAATTTTTTACTTCCGTGCATCTCCTGTGCCAGATGATACCTACCATGCAGTAGTACCGTATCGTATCGCGGTAGTACCGCTCTGGCGGTTCTATCGCTCGATGCCCGTGCAATAGATCTTCGTTTGGTCACTACCGTGCGAGCGGTAGTACCGCACCCTGCAGCGGTAGTATCGCTGTCTCTTGCGGTAGTATCGTGGCTTTGTGCGGTAGTACCGCAATGCGCGGTCTGAGAGTGGGGATAACGGTTGTATCTTTCCGTCCACTATATAAAGGGTGTCTTCTTCCCCAAGAAGACCACCTCTTGCCTTCCAAAGCTCCATTGTTGCTCAAAGATCCATTTTCGCCCGATCTCTCTCCCTATCCAATCAAACTTGTTGATTTTCTAGAGATTGGTAGACAAGGCCCTGATCTACACTTCCACCAAGAGAAATTTGATTCCCCCCACTAATCCCTTGCGGATCTTGTTACTCTTTGGTGTTTGAGCACCCTAGATGGTTGAGGTCACCTCGGAGCCACATTCCATTGTGGTGAAACTTCGTGGTGTCATTGGGAGCCTCCAATTAAGTTGTGGAGATAGCCCCAACCTTGTTTGTAAAGGGTTGGTCGCTGCCTTCAAGAGCACCACTAGTGGAATCATGACACATCGTATTGTATCAGGCGTGAGGAAAATACGGTGGCCCTAGTGGCTTCTTGGGGAGCATTATGCCTCCACACCGCTCCAATGGAGACATACTTCCCTTTACCGGGAAGGAACTTCGGTAACACATCCTCGTCTCCATCGGTTCCACTTGTGGTTACTTCTTACCTTTATTTTGTGCAAGCTACCTATATTGTTTATCTTTCTTGCTTATCTTGTTGTTGTGTTTAGCATCATATACGTTGCTCACCTAGTTGCATATTTAGCCAACCTATTTGTTGCTAAACCTAATTTGTTAAAGAAAAGTTAAAATTTAGTAGTTTCCTATTCACCCCCCTCTAGTCAACCATATCGATCCTTTCAATTGGTATCAGAGCCTCATCTCTTTATTAAGGGTTTCACCACCCGAAGAGTATGGCTGGCTAAGAGGAGCGGTTGTTAGATCTTCCCAAGGCTGTGGGAGTGAACACGGTCTCTCGCGAGGATTTGAATGAGGCCATATCATCTCTCAAATCTTCCATGATGACCGAGGTCAAATCCATGTTCAAGGAATTCCTTGATACTCTTAAACTTTCCACCAATGCGGTGCAAGTGGTTAATCCCACTAACTCGACATCGGATCTCAACTCGGGCAAGGAGGGTGCTAGTGCTGACAAGGATAATCGTTCTTAAGGAATTAATGGGTCCGGGAGCTTTGCCTCGGTTCCCCCTCTCATGGTCTATGGAGGACCGGTGTACCCACCTCATATAGTTATTCACGGTCCTCCTCCTAAACTTGTTAATGATGATTTTGCTAATTGTGTTTTCTGTATCAAGTCTAATTTGGATTGCAGCTCAATTCAACTCATGAGAGTCATTGAAGAAGTTTACTACCCTCGTGATCCACGCAACCTCACTCCAAGAGAAGAAGCGAATAAATAGCTAAATTCCTCTGCATTGTTCATTCTCCAAGTTGTCGTTCCTGTTGTAGAACTACCTCACCTACGTCCCTTCACTGTTGCTAAAGAGTGTTGGGACACATTGTCTCGATATACAAGGGCAGCTCGAGCATTCAACAGTCAAACTATGCAGTTGTCCTTGATCATTCAAATGAGTTTGTTATGCTAGAAGATGAGGAACTGCGTGAGCTCTATAAGAGGGTGACCGCTCTTGCCGTTGCTCTCAAAGACCATGGAAACAAGGATGTGGATGACATCTGGATCAAGTGTAAGTTTCTGAAGGCCATAATGCCCTACAACAAGGCCATGTCTACTGTCATCCGTCAAAGACCGTACTTTCACACCTTGTCCTTTGGGGATGTGTTGGCTGAATTTATTGCAATGAACATCTTGAACATGACCGCTCCTTGATCGCATGCAACGGTCAAGGAAATCAACTCCCAACCTTGATTTGAAGGCCAAGGTCTTTCAAGAGGAAGAAGAAGAAGATGAAGAAGAAGAGTGTTGCCCAGAGAACACCAAATATGCTTACTATGAGCACATGGATCTAGCGTCTAGGCAATTTTGGGGCAACAAGAGAAACACCAGGCCTAACTTCTCCAAGAACAACTCAAGTGGGTCAAAGGGGAATCAACGTGTGAGAACATGCTACAACTACGGTAATGTGAGTCACTTTGTGGTGGATTGCCCATATGAGAAGAGGGAAGACAATGGTGGCAAGCTCATTCGTTAAGATAAGGCCAAGTCCTTCCCCAACAAGACCAACTTCACCAAGAAGGCTCCTCACAAAGTATTGGTGGCTCAAGAAGAGTATGCCTCGGATGATGATGTTGATGACGAAGACACAAGTGGTGAAGGAATGGCATTGGCATCTGTGGAAATTGCATCCTCTACTCCAACAAAGGTGTCTCTCTTCGACGCCCCTAATGAGAACCACATCGCTAGGTGCCTCGTGGCAAAAGGTATCACCAAGGTAACCTCCAACGCCAAAACCTCAAACATTAAGTATCCGTCTTTGTTAGATTGTGGGGACGAATATGAGGAGGCGAAAGAGGGTAAACATGAGTTTGACAAGTTCTTGTGTAAACTCAAGGGAGAATCCAAGAAGCACTTCGTTGCTCTCTTGGAACAACTTGGTGAGGCCAATGACACTATTGAGTTTCAAGAAGAATTTCATGAGAAATTGAGAGGACATAGTCGTGATTATGCCGACAAGATAGCGGCTTTGTCTATTGCTCTTGAGGAATAGCAAGGTCTTCGTATGGCTCTTGAGGACTCACAAAATGATGACCTTGCTAAATTACGTAAAGATTATGATCATTCTATCATTCTTAACCGTGTGCTTAAGTCTGAAAAGGTTGCACTTGGGGTTGGCCATGATCGACTCAAGGATGAGCTTGACACACTGGACAAAGCCCACAAGGCATTGAAGAGTGCTCATGCTTCTCTTAAGGAGTCACATGATCAACTCCAAGTAAAACTCACTAAGGAAATTGCCACGTGTCCTCCTTTTGTTCTAATTGATAATGCATCTGCTAGTAACCCGTGTTGCGAGCATGCATATCTTGTGGAGGAAAATGCTAAGCTAAAAGAGCAGCTTGAAAAGGGTCTGGTGACATGTATCCAAGGCGAGAAGACTCTCAATGACCTTTTGAGCAATCAAAAGGAAGTTGTTGCAAAATAAGGGGTTGGGTTTGCACCCAAAAACAACAAGAAGAAGAAGATGAAAACCAAGGAAGTTCCACCACTCAAGGAAACTTTTGTAAGAGCAGGAAATGGTTCTCATGAGAAGAAGAAAGACAAGGTTGTGGTTGGTAATGCCAAGAAGGGAAAGACCACCCACCCCAACAAGACCAACGAATTTAACCCCTCTTATGTTTTATGTCATGCTAGTGATGGGCATGTTTATGCAAAATATGTTGGTTCTTCTTGTGAGTACATTGAATGGTGTATTTGGGTTCCTAAGACCCTTCTTGCTAATATGAAAGGACCCATTAAAGAATGGGTACCTAAAACCAAACATTGATCTATTGTAGGGGTTTACTTCCGGAGGAGTATCATGGTTGCTCGATAGTGGAGCTACAAATCATATGACCCGAAGCAAGGACTTGGTGGTGGACGTTCATCCTGACCCATTTGTGGCCACTCAAGTCTCATTTGATCATGATGCAATGTCAAAGGTATTGGGTCTTGGCAAGGTGATAATCTCTCCGGAACTCTCCATAGAGAATCTTATGCTTGTTGAGACCCTTGCATACAATTTACTTTTTGTTCATCAACTTGCACTCATGGGTTTTTGTACCTTCTTTGGTGTTGACTCCATGGCCCTTTTGTGGAGCAAGACTCTTAAAGTAGCTTTTGTTGGGCATGTCGAGAACGGTCTCTATGTGGTTAACTTCTCGGAGCGACCCACTAAGACCGCGACTTGCCTAATGGCTAAAGTTGATGTGGGATGGCTCTGGCATTGCCGGCTAGCCCATGTTAATATGAGATATTTGCAAAGTCTCCTCAAAGGGGATTGCATCCTTGGACTAAAAAATGTGAGTTTTGCCAAAGATCGTGCTTGGAGTGCTTGTATTGAAGGAAAGCTACATGAGACAACTCACCGCCCCACGACTACCATTTACTCGAAGAGGCCCTTGGAGCTCGTCCACATGGATCTATTTGGTCCTCCATCTTTCGATAGTCTTGGGGGAAGAAATTATTGTTTGGTGATCATAGATGACTACTCAAGATACACTTGGGTATATTTCTTCAAGAGGAAGAGTTAAACTAAACAAACCATCATCGACTTTGCAAATGAAGCTCAACGACAACATGAGGCAAAGATTCTGATGATAAGAAGTGACAATGGCATCGAGTTCAAGAACTACACCTTGAATGAGTTCCTTAGTGATGAGGGTATCAAGCACCAATACTTCGCACCTTATACCCCCAACAAAATGGTGTTGCCAAGAGAAAGAACCGGACGTTGATGGACGTGGAAAGGACCATGATGGCGGAATTCAAATCTCCGTACAATTTCTAGGCCGAAGCCATCAACACAACTTGTCATTCATCCAATAGGCTCTATCTCCGAAAAGGATTGAACAAGACTTCTTATGAAATTCTTACCGGTAAAAAGCCCAATCTCAAGTACTTCAGGGTGTTTAGGTGTAAGTGTGTCATTCTCAAGAAATGTGTTCGTTTGTCTAAATTCGAACCTAGAGCTCAAGAGGGCATATTTTTTGGTTGTGCTACAAACCCTCGCGCTTACCGTGTCCTCAATAAATCCAATGGACTCATTGAGGAGACGTGTAATGTAGAGTTTGATGAAAATAATGGCTCCCAAGTGGAGCAAAGTGGTCTTTGTGATGTAGGTGATGAAATTCCTCCCCAAGCCATAAGAACAATGGGTGTGGGACACTTCCTAGCTGTTGAGCAATCCCTTGTGGCCGAAGGAGAAGGACAATGTTCCACTCAAGTGGAACCATCATCGACACAAGACCCACACGCTTCCGAAGAACAAAATAAAGGCCCTCTACCACATGGACAAGATCAAGGGCAAGATCAATCTACTGACAATGGTGTCATACTAAGTGATTCCCAAGATCAATCCCACGACCCCGAGCAAGCTCAAGATCAAGATCTCATTCAAGATCAAGAGCAAGCTCATGACGGCACTCAAGATCAACAAGATTATGATCCTCCTCCGAATGTTGTCCCTCAACCTTCTAGGGAGGAGATCTTAGAGAGAAGAGCTGCCAAAGATGATGCCAAGATGAAAAAACATCAACATTTGTTACAAAACGTCTACGACAGCTTAGAAAGAGGGGTAACCACTCGTATACAATTAACAAACTTTTGTGAACATCACGCGTTTGTTTCTTGCATTTAGCCCCTCAAGGTACAAGATGCGCTAGAGGACATTGAGTGGGTTGAAGCCATGCATGATGAACTCAACAACTTCGAGTAGAACCAAGTGTGGCGATTGGTGCCAAGACCAAAGGAGAACCACAATGTCATTGGAGCTAAATGGATCTTCAAAAACAAGCAAGATGCGAATGGTGTCGTCATTCGTAACAAGGCAAGATTGGTGGCACAAGGCTACTCCCAAGTTAAGGGTATCGACTACGGTGAAACCTTTGCTCCAGTTGCTCGCCTTGAATCTATTCGCATGTTGCTTGCATATGCTTATCATCATAACTTTAAATTATATCAAATGGATGTTAAAAGTGCATTTCCTAATGGTCCTTTTAAGGAATTGGTATATGTTAAGCAACCCCCGGGGTTCGAGGATCCCAAGTTCCCCAATCATGTATACGTTCTCGATAAGGATCTCTATGCCCTTAAACAAGCCCCATGTGCATGGTATGAGCACCTTACCGAGATGTTGCAAGACCATGTGTATGAAATTGGGAAAATCGACCCCACTCTTTTCACAAAGAGGGCGAACGGGAACTTGTTCATATGCCAACTATATGTTGATGATATTATATTTGGTTCTCCTAACAAAGTTTTCAATGAAGAGTTTGCCACTCTAATGACAAATAAGTTTGAGATCTCTATGATGGGAGAGTTGAAGTTCTTGCTTGGATTCGAAGTCAAGCAACAAAGTCAAGGTACCTTCATCAATCAAGCTAAATACACTCAAGACATACTCAAGAGGTTCAAGATGGATGAGCTCAATCCTCCCAAGGCCAACACTCCTATGCCATTCAAATGTCATCTTGATAGTGATCCCAATGGTAAAGTTGTGGATCAAAAGGTATATTGCTCCATGATTGGATCCTTTCTTTATCTTTGTTCATCTAGACCGGATATCGTGTTGAGTGTGGGAATTTGTGCATGATTTCAATCCGCACCTAAGGAGAGTCACCATGTGGCTGTCAAGCAAATCTTTCGATATTTGGCTCATACCCCAAACTTAGGCTTATGGTATCCCAAGGGTACTTCATTTTATCTCATTGGATATACTGGCTGGGATTGGGCGGGAGACCGTGTGGAAAGGAAGTACACTTTCGGAGGCTGCCAATTTCTTGGTCGGTCTTTAGTAAGTTGGTCTTCAAAGAAACAAAACTGTGTTTCTCTCTCGTCCACCAAGGCCAAGTATGTAGCTACTGCTAGTTGCTGTGCATAGATTCTTTTGATGAGGCAAACTTTAAAGGATTATGGTGTCAATTGTGATAAAGTGCCTCTTTACTATAACAATGAAAGTGCATTGTGATCTCCAACAACCCGGTTCAACATTGCAAGACGAAGCACATGGATATTCGTCATCACTTTCTCCGGGGTCACGTCAAGCGAGGAGATATAAATATTATCCATCTCAACACTAATGAGCAACTTGCAGATATTTTTACGAAGCCATTGGATGAAGCAAGATTTCGCGAGTTAAGGCATGAGCTAAATATCATTGATTTGAGGAATGTGGCTTGAACCTTTGCACACCTCGCCATACTCATTGTTGGGGAACGAAGTAGTAAATAAAAAAATTCCTACGTCACGAAGATGAATCTATGGAGAAACCAGCAACGAGTAAAGGGGTAGAGCACCTTCATACCTTTGAAGATCGCTAAGTGGAAGCGTTACTAGAACATGGTTGGTGGAGTCGTACTCGCAGCGATTCAGATCGCGGTGGATTCCGATCTAAGTGCCGAATAACGGCGCCTCCACGTTCAACATAGGTGCAGCCCGGTGACATCTCATACACCTTGATCCAACAAGGAGGAAGGAGAGGTTGAGGGAGAGCTCCGGCAGCACGACGGCATGGTGACGGTGGAGCTGTGTGGTACTCCGGCAGGGCTTCGCCGAGCACTACGGAGGACGAGGAGGAGAAGGGGTAGGGCTGCGCCGAGAGGGATAGAAACTTGTGTGTTGCAGCCCCCCAAAACACCACATATATATAGGGGGAGGGGAGGAGGGTGCGCATCCCCTAGGGTTCCCACCCTAGGGCCAGCGGCCAACCCTAGATGGCCTTGTGGCCGGCGGCCAAGTGGGGAGAGGAGGGGCGGCACCCTAAGTGGGCCTAGGGCCCATCTGCCCCTAGGGTTTGCCCCCTCCCACCTACTGTTGTGCCTTGGGCCCTTGTGAGAGGCGCACGAGCACATCTAGGGGCTGGTTCCCTCCCACCTGCGGCCCATGCAGCCCTCTGGTGCCGGTGGCCCGAACCGGTGATGCCTGAAACACTTCCGGTGACCAAAACCTCACTTCCTATATATCAATATTTACCTCCGAACCATTCTGGAACTCCTCGTGACATCCGGGATCTCATCTGGGACACCAAAAAACCTTTGGTAACCACGTACACTATTTCCCTATAACCCTAGCATCATCGAACCTGAAGTGTGTAGACCCTATGGGTTCGGGAGGCACGTAGACATGACTGAGACACCTCTCCGGTCAATAACCAACAGCGGGATATGGATAACCAACAATGAGCTAGCCAACTAGAGGCTCACTAGGGACTTGTTGTGGTCTATGTATTCACACATGCATTACGGTTTGCGGTTAATACAATTATAGCATGAACAATAGACAATTATCATGAACAAGTAAATATAATAATAACCATTTTATATTGCCTCTAGGGCATATTTCCAATAGTCTCCCACTTGCACTAGAGTCAATAATCTAGTTACATTGTGATGTATCGAACACCCATAGAGTTCTGGTGTTGATCATGTTTTGCTCGTGAGAGAGATTTATTCAACGGATCTGCGACATTCAGATCCGTATGTACTTTACAAATATCTATATCTCCTTCCTAAATGTAATCACGAATGGAGTTCAAGCGGCGCTTGATGTGTCTTGTCTTCTTGTGAAACCTGGGCTCCTTGGCAAGGGCAATAGCTCCAGCTATGTCACAGAATAGAGTCATCGGGCCCAACACATTGGGAATAACTCCTAGGTCGGTGATGAACTCCTTCATCCAAACTCCTTCCTTTGCTGCTTCCGAAGCAGCTATGTACTCCACTTCACATGTAGATGCCGCCTTGACGCTTTGCTTGCTGCTGCACCAGATCACTGCCCCTTCGTTCAAAATATACACGTATCCGGTTTGTGACTTGGAGTCATCCGGATCTATGTCAAAGCTAGCATCGACGTAACCCTTTACGACGAGCTCTTCGGCACCTCCATATACGAGAAACATGTCCTTGGTCCTTTTCAGGTACTTCAGGATATTCTTGACCGCTGTCGAGTGTTCCACTCCGGGATCACTTTGGTACCTCCCTACCAAACTTATGGCAAGGTTCACATCAGGTTTTTGTACACAACATGGCATACATAATAGATCCTATGGCTGAAGCATAGGGGATGACACTCATCTTTTCTCTATCCTCTGCCGTGGTCGGGCATTGAGTCGTACTCAATCTCACACCCTGTAACACAGGCAAGAACCCCTTCTTGGACTGATCCATGTTGAACTTCTTCAATATCTTGTCAAGGTATGTGCTTTGTGAAAGACCTATGAGGCATCTCAATCTATCTCTATAGATCTTGATGCCTAATATGTAAGCAGCTTCTCCAAGGTCCTTCATTGAAAAACACTTATTCAAGTAGGCCTTTATGCTTTCCAAAAGTTCTATATCATTTCCCATAAGCAATATGTCATCCACATATAATATGAGAAATGCTATAGAGCTCCCACTCACTTTCTTGTAAATACAGGGTTCTCCATAAACCTGTATAAACCCAAACGCTTTAATCACCTCATTAAAGCGAATGTTCCAACTCCGAGATGCTTGCACCAGCCCATAGATGGAGCACTAAGCTTGCATACTTTGTTAGCATCTTTAGGATCGACAAAACCTTCCGGCTACATCATATACAATTCTTCCTTAAGGAAACCATTAAGGAATGCCATTTTGACGTCCATTTGCCAGATCTCATAATCATAAAATGCGACAATTGCTAACATGATTCGACGGACTTTAGCATCGCTACGGGTGAGAAAGTATCATCGTAGTCAACTCCTTGAACTTGTCAATAACCCTTAGCGACAAGCCGAGCCTTATAGACGGTCACATTACCATCTGCGCCAGTCTTCTTCTTAAAGATCCATTAATTTTCTATGACTCGCTTATCATCAGGCAAGTCCATCGAAGTCCATACTTTGTTCTCATACATGGATCCTATCTCGGTTTCATGGCTTCAAGCCATTTGTTGGAATCTAGGCTTGCCATCGCTTCTTCATAGTTCAAAGGTTCACCATTGTCCAACAACATGATCTCCAGGACAGGGTTGCCATACCACTCTGGTGTGGAACGTGTCCTAGTGGACCTTCGAATAGCAACTTGATCTGAAGTTTCATGATCATCATCATTAACTTCCTCTCCAGCCGGTGCAGGCTCCACAAAAACAACTTCCTGTGCTGCGCTACTCTCCGGTTCGAGTGGAGGTACAATTACCTCATCAAGTTCTATTTTCCTCCCACTTACTTCTTTCGAGAGAAACTCTTTCTCTAGAAAGGATCCATTCTTGGCAACAAAGACTGCCTTCGGATCTAAGGTAGAAGGTATACCCAATAGTTTCTTTGGGGTATCCTATGAAGACGCACTTTTCCGCTTTGGGTTTGAGCTTCTTAGGTTGAAATTTCTTCACATAAGCATCGCATCCCCAAACTTTCAGAAACGACAGCTTAGGTTTCTTTTCAAACCATAATTCATACGGTGTCGTCTCAATGGATTTAGATGGTGCCCTATTTAAAGTGAATGCGGTAGTCTCTAATGCATATCCCCAAAATGATAGCGGTAAGTCGGTAAGAGACATCATAGATCGCACCATATCCAATAGAGTGTGATTACGACGTTTATGACACACCATTTCGCTGAGGTGTACTAGGCAGCATGAGTTGTGAAACAATTCCACATTTCCTTAGGTGTGTTCCAAACTCGTGACTTAAATATTCTCCGCCACGATTAGATCGTAGGATGTTTATTTTCCTTTCACGCTGATTCTCTACCTCACTCTGAAATTCCTAGAACTTTTCAAAGGTTTCAGACTTGTGTTTCATCAAGTAGACATACCCATATCTGCTTAAGTCATCAGTGAGGGTGAGAACATAACGGTAGCCAATGCGAGCCTCAATGCTCATTGGACCGCATACATTGGTATGTATTATTTCCAACAAGTCAGTTGCTTGCTCCATTGTTCCGGAGAACGGAGTCTTGGTCATCTTGCCCATGAGGCATGGTTCGCATGTGTCAAATGATTCAAAATCAAGAGACTCCAAAGGTCCATCAGCATGGAGTTTCTTCATGCGTTTTACACCAATATGACCAAGGCAGTAGTGCCACATGTAAGTGGGACTATCGTTATCAACCTTACATCTTTTGGTACTCACACTATGAACATGTGTAACATCACGTTCGAGATTCATCAAAAATAAACCATTGACCAGCGGGGCATGACCGCAAAACATTTCTCTCATATAAATAGAACAACCATTATTCTCAGATTTAAATGAGTAGCCATATCGCATCAAACGAGATCCAGATACAATGTTCATGCTCAAAGCTGGTACTAAATAACAATTATTGAGGTTTAAAACCAATCCCGAAGGTAGATGTAGAGGTAGCATGCCGACGGCGATCACATCGACCTTGGAACCATTCCCGACGCGCATCATCAGCTCGTCCTTCGCCAGTCTCCGCTTATTCCGCAACTCCTGCTTGGAGTTACAAATGTGAGCAACTGCATCGGTATCAAATACCCAGGAGCTACTACGAGCGCTGGTAAGGTACACACCAATAACAAGTATATCACATATACCTTTAACGTTGCCGGCCTTCTTATCCGCTAAGTACTTGGGGCAGTTCCGCTTCCAGTGACCGGTACCCTTGCAATAAAAGCACTCAGTCTCAGGCTTGGGTCTATTCTTGTTATTCTTCCCGGCAACTTGCTTACCGGGCGCAGCAACTGCTTTGCCATCCTTCTTCAAGGTCTTCTGACACTTTCCTTTCTTGAAACTAGTGGTCTTATTGACCATCAACACTTGATGCTCCTTTTTGATCTCGACGTTCGCTGATTTCAGCATCGAGTACAACTCAGGAATGGACTTCTCCATCCCCTGCATGTTGTAGTTCATCACAAAGCTCTTGTAGCTAGGTGGGAGCGACTGGAGGATTCTGTCAATAACCGAGTCATCCGAAAGATTAACTCCCAGCTGAGACAAGCGGTTGTGCAACCCAGACATTTTGAGTATGTGCTCGCTGACAAAACTATTCTCCTCCATCTTACAACTGAAGAACTTGTTGGAGACATCATATCTCTCGACCTGGGCATGAGCTTGGAAAATCAATTTCAGCTCTTGGAATATCTCATATGCTCCGTGTTGCTCAAAACACTTTTGGAGCCCCGGTTCTAAGCTGTAAAGCATGCCGCACTGAACCAGGGAGTAATCATCACAGCGCAACTGCGAGGCATTCATAATGTCTTGAGTTCCTGGGAAAACGGGTGCATCACCTAGCGGTGCCTCCAGGACATATAATCTCTTGGAAGCTATGAGGATGATCCTCAAGCTACGGACCCAGTCCGCATAGTTGCTTCCATCGTCTTTCAGCTTGGTTTTCTCTAGGAACGCGTTGAAGTTGAGGGCAACATTAGCGTTGGCCATTGGATCTACAATATAGATTTTAAAGACAATTTTTAGACTAAGTTCATGATAATTAAGTTCACATAATCAAATTATTTAATGAACTCCCACTTAGATAGACATCTCTTTAGTCATCCAAATGACACATGATCCACGTCAACTAGCCCGTGTCCGATCATCACGTGAGACGGACTAGTCATCAATGGTCAACATCTCCCTGTTGATCGTATCTTCTATACGACTCATGTTCAACCTTTCAGTCTCCTGTGTTCCGAGGCCATGTATGTACATGCTAGGCTCGTCAAGTCAACCTAAGTGTATTGCGTGTGTAAATCTAGCTTACACCCGTTATGCGAACGTTAGAACCTATCACAACCGATCATCATGTGGTTAGAACATTAGAACAACGAACCTTAGCAACGGTGCACAATTAGGGTGAACACATTTCTTGAAATTTTAGTGAGATATCATCTTATTAAGCTACCATTGTTCTAAGCAAATAAGATGTAAACATGATAAACATCACATGCAATCAATATAGTGACATGATATGGCCAATATCATCTTGCTCCTTTGATCTCCATCTTTGGGGCACCATGATCATCATTGTCACCGACACGACACCATGATCTCCATCATCATGTCTTCATGAAGTTGTCTCGCCAACTATTACTTCTACTACTATGGCTAACGGTTAGCAATAAAGTAAAGTAATTACATGGCGTTTATGATTGACACGCAGGTCATACAATAAATTAAGACAACTCCTATGGCTCCTACCGGTTGTCTTACTCATCGACATACAAGTCGTGAATCCTATTACAAGAACATGATCAATCTCATACATCACATATATCACATCACATTCTTTTGGCCATATCACATCACACGACATATGCTGCAAGAACAAGTTAGACGTCCTCTAATTGTTGTTGCATGTTTTTACGTGGCTGCTATAGGTTTCTAGCAAGAACGTTTCTTACCTACGCAAAAACCACAATGTTATATGCCAATTTGTATTTACCCTTCATAAGGACCCTTTTCATTGAATCCGATCCAACTAAGGTGGGAGAGACAGACACCTGCTAGCCACCTTATGCAACAAGTGCATGTCAGGTGGTGGAACCAGTCTCACGTAAGCATACGTGTAAAGTCGGTCCGGTACGCTTCATCCCACAATACCGCTGAATCAAGATAATACTAGTAACGACAAGCAAATTGACAAAATCGACGCCCAAAACAACTTGTGTTCTACTCATGCATAGATTCTACACATAGACCTAGCTCATGATGCCACTGTTGGGGAACGTAGTAGTAAATAAAAGAAATTCCTACGTCACCAAGATCAATCTATGGAGAAACCAGCAACGAGCAAAGGGGTAGAGCATCTTCATACCTTTGAAGATCGCTAAGAGGAAACATTACTAGAACGCGGTTGGTGGAGTCATACTCACAGCGATTCAGATCGCGGTGGATTTCGATCTAAGCGCCGAACAACGGTGCCCCCGTGTTCAACACACGCGCAGCCCAGTGACGTCTCCTACACCTTGATCCAACGAGGAAGGAGAGGTTGAGGGAGAGCTCCGGCAGCACGACGACGTGGTGACAGTGGAGCTACGTGGTACTCCGGCAGGGCTTCGCCAACCACTACGGAGGACGAGGAGGAGAAGGGGTAGGGCTGCGCCGAGAGGGAGAGAAACTTGTGTGTTGCAGCCCCCCAAAACCCCACATATATAGGGGAAGGGGAGGAGGGTGCACAGCCCCTAGGGTTTGCCCCCTCCCACCTAGTGCTGTGCCTTGGGCCCTTGTGGGAGGCGCACGAGCCCACCTGGGGGCTGGTTCCCTCCCACCTGCGGCCCATGCAGCCCTCTGGTGCCGGTGGCCCCACATGGTGGACCCTCGTAACCCTTTCAGTGGTCTCGGTACGTTACCGGTAATGCCCGAAACACTTCCGATGACCAAAACCTCACTTCATATATATCAACCTTTACCTCCGGACCATTTCGGAACTCCCCGTGACGTCTGGGATCTCATTCGGGACTCCGAACAACCTTCGGTAACCACGTACACTATTTCCCTATAACCCTAGTGTCATCGAACCTTAAGTGTGTAGACCCTAGGGGTTCGGGAGGCACGTAGACATGACCGAGACACCTCTTCGGTCAATAACCAACAGTGGGATCTGTATACCCATGTTGGCTCCCACATGCTCCTCGATGATCTCATCGGATGAACCATGATGTTGGGGATTCAATCAATCCCGTATACTATTACCTTTGTCTACCGGTATGACACTCGCCCGAGATTCAATCGTCGGTATCCCTATACCTTGTTCAATCTCGTTAGCAGAAAGTCCCTTTACTCGCTCCATAACACATCATCCTGTAGCTAACTCCTTAGTTACATTGAGCTCATTATGACGATGTCTTACTCAGTGGGCCTAGAGATACCTCTCCATCACACGAAGTGACAAATCCCAGTCTCGATTCGTGCCAACCCAACAGGTACTTTTGGGGATACCCGTAGTATAACTTTATAGCCACCCAGTTATGTTCTGACGTTTGGCACAACCAATGTATTCCTACGGTATCCGAGAGTTGCACAATCTTATGGTCTAAGGAAACGATACTTGACATTAGAAAAGCTTTAGCAGACGAACTACACGATCTTGTGCTATGCTTAGGATTGGGTCTTGTCCATCACATCATTCTCCTAATGATGTGATCCCGTTATCAACCACATCCAATGTCCATGGTCATGAAACCGTGACCATCTATTGATAAACGAGCTAGCCAACTAGAGGCTCACTAGGGACTTGTTGTGGTCTATGTATTCACACATGCATTACAGTTTCCGGTTAATACAATTATAGCACGAACAATAGACAATTATCATGAACAAGGAAATAAAATAATAACCATTTTATTATTGCCTCTAGGGCATATTTCCAACACTCATCATGTTATCTTGTCTAGGTGTAGGCACAGATTTAGGGGGAGTCTAGTTCTCTCAATGAACTATCCCTCCCCCTATTATGCATAAACTGATCAAAGTCTTTCACATCCACCATTTTTCTGATGGTTATTGTGCTTCAAAGACGAGTCTTGTTCATGGGCCCAAGGATAATTCTTCGTAGTGCCATACCAATTGACTCAAACATAGGTGGCTTTGGACACCGCCCTCTCTTCATGAGAGGTAGTGGTTTGATGTTTGGTCCTCATTTCTCCTCTCTAATATTTTGGACCATGTTCTTGTTTGATTTTCTTATTTTGTGCTCTCATGTGTGTCCTTGCTAAGGCCATCTCTCTTTTTCTCTCGAATCAGCCTTTCTTTGGCAGGGTAGTACTATCGTGGCTTGCCACGGTACTACCGCTGGAGAGGGGTTACTACTACGCTAGTGCAGCAACAGCCCCAACACGGTAATACCACATCGAGTGCGGCAATATTTTTTACTGCCGCTAGAGGAGCAATACTACCGCCTAGTGAGCGGTAGTATTTTTTTTCTACCGCTGGCCAGGCGGTACAACCGCGCCGTCGGGACCGCGAGGGGGTTAAGTACGGATAGGGGGAGTTCCAACTTCCCCATACCCATTCATTCCTTCTCTCCTGTCTCTCTCTCTCCTCTCAAGGAACGGTGCCTGAGGACCTCGCCGGATCTCCTTCTCCGACCACTCTCCTCCCATTCCGACCGGTGGGATCGTTCCCCACCTCTTCCTTGTGCCATGGAACCCAGTATTGCCCCTAGTTCTCCTCTCTTTGCTTCTCCTTTTTGCATCTAGGCTTGGGGGCCATATGGGTTGGTTTTCTTGATTTTTGGCTAAATCATTGCATGAGTTGATGGTTGGAGGGTGCTTATATGGTAGAAATATTATTTGGTAGGATACAACATGGGAGTTTTGATCTACGGTAGTACCGATCTGAAATTTTGGGTGCTCAGATCCGCAGTT
This sequence comes from Hordeum marinum, assembly GCA_022496015.1. Classification (NCBI taxonomy): domain Eukaryota; kingdom Viridiplantae; phylum Streptophyta; class Magnoliopsida; order Poales; family Poaceae; genus Hordeum; species Hordeum marinum. Next base: position 449,841,571 of record CM039676.1, read on the forward strand.
CTTGAGGACTCCGCCCCGTGTGGTACTACCGCACCCCCTGGACCGGTACTACCGCCCGTCAGGTGGATGTAAAATTTTAGTTCCGCGCTAGGCCCAGTACTACCGCCCTGAGCGGTACTACCACGGTCGGCGTGGTAGTAAATTTTACTACCGCAAGACCTGTGGTACTACCGCTCGATCTAAAATTACCCTGTTTTGTCCTACTAATTCTCACTTCTATGTGGTTCTCTTGTTTGCCTTTGTCTATGCAATGACTTCTATCACTTTTATCTTGTGTTTGCGTTGTGTGTCATAGGTGGTGGCTCCGGTTCAAGATGCACCTGAGGGGGCCAATGCCTCGCAACGCAACTTCAAGAGAACCGCAACCAAGAACAAGGAGGCAGATGTCATCTAGGAAGATATGCCTCAAGAAGAGTTTCAGATTCGCCGGAAGTTCAACCCCTATATCAGCCCTAGGGAACATCTAAAGGGCAATGCCTTGTTTTGGACCAAGCAACAAAATATCATCTATGTAGATGTGATCAAGGGAAAGAAGAATATCTATGTTCCTGTCTAGTGGATTGACATGGCTCATCTGAGGAAGAACCAGGCCTATCTTGGTGAGCCTCTGGATATGGTGGAGCAGTTTGCTATCGAGGATATCATCTCGTTCCATCTTGACTATGATCCCGAGATTGTGGCTCAGTTCTTTGTTTCCATTCACCTCTAATCGGATGTGAAGCAGAGCATGACTTGGATGACCAACGGAAAGAGGATGACTGCTGACTCGAAGGAGTTCATGGATCTGTTGCACGTTCGTCATGAGGGGCTTGATGATCCTGTTGGTCTGTGCCCACATGCCAACCCACATTATGCACACAAGGAGAAGCTTCTACCATACTTTGTTGAGAAGACATTACCCTGTGGTGAGAAAACTTTTGTGCTAAACCCTTTCCTCAATGCCATGCATCGGATCTTTCGCAACACTCTCTTTCCTCTCATGGGAGACAAGGACAAGGTGCATTCCTATCTAGTGGATATGCTGTTCCTTTGCGAGCAAGGGCGGATTCAAATTCCTGGACCACTTGATGTTTCTCACATCATGTGGAGTGAGCTACAGTCTGCTGTGTTCCACCATAAGGTCCCCATCTATGGACCCTACTTGTTCTTCTTGATTCAAAAGATCTAGGAGAAGACCTTTCCAGGTGAGGATTTTCATGCTACCAACTAGATTCGTCATGAGCCCATTCGGCTGCGTCAGAAGGACAAGTGGGCTAAAACTACCATTAGGCCTGCTGCTACACATATGGATGTTGATGAGGATGAGATTGATGAGGAGGAGGACAGTTTAGAGATGCATGAGCCTCCGTCTACCGAGCCATCTTGGTCCAACAAGCTCAAAAACAGGATGAAGACATTGTTCTGCATGCAGGCCAAGGGACAGTACCAGACTCACGTTGCTTAGAAGGAGAGTTGTCAACACGAAAAGTGGATTCTGAGGAAGCTTGGTGAGACCATCTCGAGTGGGTATGAGAAGAACATCACTCCTGAGGCTCCTTGGATGAAAAAGCAGAACTATCACTGGGTTGATTCGGATGAGGAGTCTATTCCAGCTACATGAGAGGAGGAGCTCCATGGATGATATTTCTACAGTGGGAGATATAGATACGTCTCCAACGTATCTATAATTTTTTATGATGTCATGCTATTATATTATCTGTTTTGGATGTTTTATATGCATTAATATGCTATTTAATATTATTTTTGGGATTAACCTATTAATCTAGAGCCCAATGCCAGTTTTTGTTTTTTCCTTGTTTATGAGTTTTTACAGATATGGAATATTAAACGGAGTCCAAAATGAATAAAATCTTCGAAATGATTTTTTCTAGGAGGAAAAAAATCCACCAGGCTTGGAGTGCAAGGCAGGGACTCTACCTGGAGCTCACAAGCCCTGGAGGCATGGCCACCCCCTGGCCGCGCCCGGCAGGCTTGCCATCACCTGGCGGGTCTACTAACCCTATTCTTCGTCCTATAAATACCCAAATATATGTTGCGGAATGTCGCATGGGAAACAAAAAATTTCCTACGTTCATGCAAGACCTATCCATGGTGATGCGCATATACGAGAGGGAGAGTGGATCTACATACCCTTGTAGATCGCTAAGCGAGAAGCGTTAAGAAATGCTGTTGGTGTAGTCGAACGTCTTCGCGATCCAAATCGCCGAGCGTCCCGCGATCTCATCACGATCTGTCCCGCGATCCAATCACCATCCGTCCCACAAACTCAATATGATCCGTCCCATGAACTCATCACAATCTGTCCCGCGAACTCATCATGATCCGTCTTGTGATCTTGATCACGGTCCTTCCGATCTAGCGCCGAACGGACGGCACCTCCGCGTTCAACACACGTATAGCTAGATGACGATCTCCGCCTTCTTGATCCAGCAACAGGGAGCGGAGAGGTAGACGAGTTCGCCGACAGCATGACGGCGCCGCGGCGATGGTGGTGGAGCAATTCCGGTAGGGCTTCGCCTAAGCACTGCAGAAATCCGATCTAGAGAAACTATGCACTGGAGGAACGGGTAGCACGTGGCTGAAAATATTGTGCCAAAACCCTAAAACCCTCTAGTATATATAGGAGGAGAGGATGGGGAGGCTCTTGGGTCGGCCGAACGAGGAGGTAGGAGTGCTCCTCCTCCACTCCTAGTAGGATTAGGACTCCTTCCTAATTTAGCCACTTTTGCCTTTTCTCCACCTTTTTCCTTTTGGGTTTTTTCTTCCTAGCCACATGGGCCCTTTGTGGGACTTCCTCCAGCCCACTAAGGGCTGGTATTCATGCTCCCATAGACCATGTAGCCTCTTGGGTCGAAATACCCCTCCTGATGGTCTCCCGGTACACTATCAGCACTCCAGGTACACTACCGATGAGCCCGAAACTTTTCCGACGACCAAAATAGGACTTCCTATATATGAATCTTTACCTCCGGACCATTCCGAAGCTCCTCGTGACGTCCGGGATCTCATCCGGGACTTCGAACAACCTTCGGTCACCACCATACATAACTCTATACTACCGAGACGTCACCAAACCTTAAGTGTGCAGACCCTGCGGGTTCGAGAACTATGTAGACATGACCGAGACACCTCTACGGTCAATAAACAATAGCGGGACCTGGATGTCCATGTTGTTTCCTACATATTCTACAAAGATCTTTATCGGTCGAACCTCTATGTCAAGGATTCAGTTAATCCCATATGATGTCCCCTTTGTTCTTTGGTATGTTACTTGCCCCAGATTCGATCGTCGGTATCTCCATACCTAGTTCAACCTCGTTATCGGCAAGTCTCTTTACTCATTCTATAATACCAGATCCCGTGTCTAACACTTAGCCACATTGCTTGCAAGGCTTATTGTAATGTTGTATTACCGAGTGGGCCCTGAGATACCTCTCCATCACACAGAGTAACAAATCCCAGTCTTGATCCATGCCAACTCAACAGACACCTTCGGAGATACCTGTAGAGCACCTTTATAGTCACCCAGTTACGTTGCGATGTTTGATGCACACAAGGCACTCTTCCGGTGTCCGTGAGTCACATGATCTCATGGTCATAGGAACATATACTTGACATGTAGAAAACTGTAGCAATAAACTGACACGATCGTATGCTACGTTTGTAGTTTGTGTCTTTTCCATCACATCATTCTTCTAATGATGTGATCCCGTTATCAAATGACATCACATGTCAATGGCTAGGAAACCTTGACCATCTTTGATCAACGAGCTAGTTCACTAGAGGCATACTAGGGACATGGTTTTGTCTATGTATCCACACATGAATCTAAGGTCTCCGATCAATACAATTATAGCATGGATAATAAATGATTATCATGAACAAGGAAATATGATAATAACTAATTTATTATTGCCTCTAGGGCATATTTCCAATAGTCTCCCACTTGCACCAGAGTCAATAATCTAGTTCACATCACCATGTGATTCGCATTGTTATGAATCTAACACCCAATGAGTTCTGGGGCTCGATCATTCTTTGCATGTGAGAGAGGTCTTATAGTCAACGGGTCTGCGACATTCAAATCCATGTGTACTTTGCAAATTTCTATGTCAAACCGTAAACACTACTACCACACTCCACTTGGTACTATTCCAAATGGCTGCTCCACTATACGTATCCAGATTGCTACTACGAGTCATCCAGATTGGTGTTAAAGCTTGCATCGATGTAACTCTTTACGACGAACTCTTTATAACCTCCATACTCGAGAAACATCTCCTTAGTCTTTTAGTTACTAAGGATAATCTTGACCGCTGTCCAGTGATCCACTCTTGGATCACTCTTGTACCCCTTGACGGACTCATGGCAAGGCGCACACAGGTGCGATACACATCATGGCATACTATGCAGATCCTGTGGCTAAGGCATAGGGGACGACGTTCGTCCTTTCTCTTTCTTTTGTCGTTGTCGAGCGTTGAGTCTCACTCAACATCACACCTTACAAATCAGGCGAGACCTCTTTCTCTGACTGATCCACTTTGAACTCTTTCAAAAACTTGTCAACGTATGTACTCATTGAAAGTCTCATCAAGTATCTTGATCTATCTCTATGGATCTTGATGCTCAACAATTAGGTAGCTTTATCTAGGTCTTCCTTTGAAAAACTCTTTTCAAACAATTGTTTATGCTTTCCAGAAATTCTACATCATTTCCAATTAATAATATGTCAACCACATATGCTTACCAGAAACTCTGTAGTGCTCCCACTCACTTTATTGTAAATACAAGTTTCTCATAAATTTTGTATAGACACAAAAACTTTGATCACCTCATCAAAGTGTATATTCCAACTCCGAGATGCTTGCTTCAATTCATAGAAGGATCACTAAAGCTTGCACACCTTTTAGCATCCTTAGGACTAACAAACCCTTCTGGTTGTATCTCATACAACCTTTCCTTAAGGAAGGAAACGATGTTTTGGTATCCATCTGCCAGATTTCATAATTGAAAAATGCAGCAACTGCTAACATAATTCCAACAGACTTTAGCATCACTACGAGTGAGAAAGTCTCATTGCAGTCAACTCCTTGAACTTGGCGGAAACTTCTTTGCGACAAGTCGAGCTTTATAAATGGTGACAATTAACCAACAGCGCATGTCTTCATCTTAAAGGTCCATTTGTACTTAACAACCTGCCGTCCAATGAGCAAGTCTACCAAAGTCTATACTTGGTTTTCATACATGGATCCTTTCTCGGATTTTATGGCCTCTAACTATTTGTCGGAATCCGGGCCCATCATCGCTTCTCCATAGCTCGTAGGTTCATCGTTGTCCAACAACATGACCTCCAAGACATGGTTGTCGTACCGCTCAAGAGAAGTACACATCCTTGTTGAACTACAAGATTTGATAGTAACTTAATCCGAAGGTTGATGATCATCATAATTAACTTCCTCTTCAACTGACGTAGGTTCCACAGAAACATCTTTCTGCGCTGTGCTACTCTCTGGTTGAAACAAAGGTTCAACAACCTCATCAAGTTCTATCTTCCTCCCACTCAATTCTTTTGAGAGAAACTTTTTCTCGGGAAAGGACCCATTTTAGCAACAAACATTTTATGCTTGGATCTGAGATAGAAGGTTCACCCAACTGTTCTTAGGGTAATCTATGAAGATGCATTTGTCCGCTTTGGGTTCGAGCTCATTAGGTGAAAACATTTTCCACACAAGCGCCGCAGCCCCAAACATTAAGAAATGATAGCTTAGGTTTCTATAAAACCATAATTCACATGGTGTCATCTCAACAGATTTAGATGGTGCCCTATTAAAAGTGAATGTAGTTATCTAATGCATAACCCCAAAATTATAGTAGCAAAATGATAAAAGACATCATAGCACGCACCATATCCAATAGAGCACGACTATGACATTCGGACACACCATCACACTATGGTGTTCCAGGTGGCGTGTGTTGTGAAACAACTTTCACATTGTCTAAAGTTGTATGCCAAACTCGTAACTCGGATATTCACCTCCACGATCATATTGCGGACATTTCTTCTTGTCACGATGATCTTAAACTTCAGTCTGAATTTGCTTGAACCTTTCAAACGATTCAGACTTGTGTTTCATTAAGTAAATATACACTATATCTACTTAAATCACCAGTGAAGGTAAGAAAATAATGATATCCACCGCATGCTATAAGACTCATTGGATTGCATACATCAACATGTATCATTTCCAATAAATCACTTGCCCGCTCCATCAGACTAGAAAACGGGGTCCTTAGTCATCTTGACCAAGAGGCCTTGTTCGCATGTCTCAACCGATTCGAAATCGAATGAGTCCAAAGATCCATCAGCATGGAGTTTCTTCATGCGTTTTATACCAATATGACATTTAGCGGTAGTGCCACAAGCATGTGGTACTATTATTATTAACTTTGTATCTTTTGGCATCAATGTTGTGAACATGTGTATTACTACGATCAAGATTCAACAAACCATTCTCACTGGGTGCATGACCATTGAAGGTATTATTCATGTAAACAGAATAACCATTATCCTCTAACTTAAATGAATAACCGTGTTGCAATAAACACAATCTAATCACGTTCATGCTCAACGCAAAACACCAAATAACATTTATTTAGGTTTGTCACTAATCCCAAAGGTAGAGAGAGCGTGCGATGTTGATCACGTCAATCTTGGAAAAATTTCCAACACACATCGTCACCTCACCCTTAGCTAGTTCTCCGTTTATTCCGTAGCTTTTATTTCATTTAGAAACCGAACCGGTATCCAATACCCAGGTGCTACTAGGAGTACTAGCAAGGTACACATCAATAACACGTATATCAAATATACTTCCGTCGATTTTGCTAACCTTCTTATATACCAAGCATCTAGGGTTGTTCCGTTCCAGCGACCGATCTCCTCATAATCGAAGCACTTAGTCTCGGGTATGGGTTTAACTTTGGGTTGCTTCACTGGAGCAGCAACTGACTTGCTATCCATGAAGTTTCCCTCCTTGCTCCCGCCCTTCTCGAAACTAGTGGTTTGACTAACCATCAACACTTGACGCTCCTTCTTGATTTCTACCTTCGTAGTGTCAAACATCGCGAATAGCTCAGGGATCATTATTTCTATCCCTGGAATTTTATAGTTCATCACCAAGTTCTAGTAGCTTAGTGACCATGACTTGGAGAACTATATCAATCACTATCTTATCTGGAAGATCAACTCCCACTCGATTCAGGCGATTGTAGCACCCAGACAATCTGAGCACATGCTCAACGATTGAGCTATTCTCCTTCATCTTGCAGGCGAAGAATCTTGTTGGATATCTCATATCTCACAACACGGGCACGAGCCTGAGATCCAAATTTCAGCTCTTAGAACATCTCATATGTTCAGTGATGTTCCAAACGTTTTGGAGCCTCAATTCTAAGCTGTAATGCATGATGCACTGAACTATCAAGTAGTCATCGGAACGTGCCTACCAGATGTTCAAAACATCTACAGACGATGCTAGAGGGGGTGGCGCACCGAGCGGTGCATTAAGGACATAAGCCTTCCGTGCAACAATGAGGGCAATCCTCAGATCACGGACCCAGTCCGCAATATTGCTACCATCATCTTTAGACTCTATTTCTCTAGGAACATATAAAAATTCAAGGGAGCTACAACGCGAGCAAGCAATCTACAACATAATTTGTAAAGACACTACTAACTATGTTCATGATAATGAGTTCAATTAATCATATTACTGAAGAACTCCCACTCAAATTGACATCCCTCCGGTCATTCGAGTGATACATGATCCAAATTCACCAACTCAAGTCCAATCATCACGTCAGTTGAGGTAGTTTCAATGGTGAACATCATCATGTTGATCATATCTACTATATGACTCATGTTCGACCTTTCGATCTCTTGTGTTCCGTGGCCATGTCTCTACATGGTAGGCTTGTCAAGTTTAACCCGAGTGTTCCGCATGTGCAACACTGGCTTGCACACGTTGTATGTGAACGTAGAGTCTATCACACCCGATCATCACGTGGTGTCTCGACACGACGAACTTTTGCAACGGTGCACACTCGGGGAGAACACAATTTATCTTGAAATTAAGTGAGGGATCACCTTATAATGCTACCATCGTCCTAAGAAAAACAAGGTGCATAAAAGGATTAACATCACATGCAAATCATAAGTGACATGATATGGCCATGAACTTGTGCTTTTGATCTCCATCTTGAAAGCACCGGCATGATCTCCATCGTCACTGGCATGACACCATGATCACCATCATCTTGATCTCCATCAACATGTCTCCATCGGGGTTGTCGCGCCCACCATGCTTCTACTACTATTGCTACCGTTTAGCGATAAAGTAAAGCATTACATAGCGCTTAATGATTGACATGCAGGGCATACAATAATTAAAGGCAACCCTATGGCTCCTGCCGGTTGTCGCACTCATCGACATGCAAGTCGTGATATTCTATAAAAAACATGATCATCTCATACATCACATATATCTCATCATGTAATTGGCCATATACATCACAACATACCCTGCAAAAACAAGTTAGACGTCCTCTAATTGTTGTTGCATGTTTTACGTGGCTGCTACGGGTATCTAGCAAGAACAATTCTCACCTACACAAAAACCACAACGGTGATAGATAAGTTGCTTTTCAACCTTCTCAAGAACCGCCTTTGTCGAATCCGATCCAACTAAGGTAGGAGAAACAGACACCCGCCAGCCATCTTTGTGCAACGAGGTTACACGTCAGTCGATGCAACCGGTCTCTCGTAAGCGTATGAGTAAGGTTGGTCCGGGTCGCTTCATCCCACAATACCGCTGAACCAAAACACGACCAAGGGAGGAAGCAATCTAAGCATCAACGCCCACAAACTCTTTGTGTTCTACTTGAGATCTCATCTACACATAGACCTAGCTCATGATGCCACTGTTGGGGAACGTTGCATGGGAAACAAAAAATTAATCTTGTATGATGCTCATAGATCTTTATCGGTCGAACCTCTATGTCAAGGATTCAGTTAATCTTGTATGATGTTCCCTTTGTTCTTCGGTATGTTACTTGCCCCAGATTTGATCGTCGGTATCTCCATACCTAGTTCAACCTCATTATTGGCAAGTCTCTTTACTCGTTCCGTAATACAAGTTCCCATGACTAACACTTAGTCACATTGCTTGCAAGGCTTATTGTGATGTTGTATTACCGAGTGGGCCCTGAGATACCTCTCCGTCACACGGAGTAACAAATCCCAGTCTTGATCCATGCCAACTCAACAGACACCTTCGGAGATACTTGTAGAGCACCTTTATAGTCATGCAGTTACGTTGCGATGTTTGATGCACACAAGGCACTCTTCCGGTGTTCGTGAGTCGCATGATCTCATGGTCATAGGAACATATACTTGACATGTAGAAAACTATAGCGATAAACTGACATGATCATATGCTACATTTGTAATTTGGGTCTTGTCCATCACATCATTCTCCTAATGATGTGATCCCGTTATTAAATGACATCACATGTCAATGGCTAGGAAACCTTGACCATCTTTGATCAACGAGCTAGTTCACTAGAGGCATACTAGGGACATGGTTTTGTCTATGTATCCACACATCCATCTAAGGTCTCCGATCAATACAATTATAGCATGGATAATAAACGATTATCATGAACAAGGAAATATGATAATAACTAATTTATTTCCAACAATATACCCCAACACCAAAAATAGCCATGCAAATACTTTTCCGCAGCTAGAAGCCTCCGTTCCCGAGAGATCCAATCTTGGAGCCTTTTCCGGTAATCTACCGGAGGGGGATCCGATCACGTAGGACATCTTCATCAACTCCATTACCCCTCCGATGACACGTGAGTAGTTCACCACAGACCTACGAGTCCATAGCTAGTAGCTAGATGGATTATTCTCTCTCTTTGATCTTCAATACCATGTTCTTCATGATCTTCATGGTGATCTATCCGATCTAAAACTCTTTTGTGGTGTGTTTGTCTAGATCCGATGAATTGTGGGTTTATGTTTGGATTATCCATGAATCTTATTTGAATCTCCTCTGAATTCTTATAAGCATGGTTTCATATCTTTGCAAGTCTCTTCGATTTATTGGTTTGGTTTGGCCAACTATATTGGCAATTCTTGCAATGGGAGAAGTGCTTAGTGTTGGGTTCAATCTTGCATGTCCTCACCTAGTGACAAAGCAGGAGTAGCAAGGCAAGTATTGTATTTTTGTCATCAAGGGTAACAAGATGGGGTTTTCATCATATTGCTTGAGTTTATCCCTCTACATCATGTCATCTTACCTAATGCGTTACTCTGTTCTTCATGAACTTAATACTCTAGATGTAGGCATGAGTCGGTTGATGTGTGGACTAATAGTAGTAGATGCAGAATCGTTTCAGTCTACTTGACACGAACATGATGCCTATATGCATTATCATTGCCTTGGATATCTACATGATTATTCGCTTTTCTATCAATTCCTTGATAGTAATTTGTTTACACACCGTGATACTTTCCTTCAAGAGAGAAGCCTCTAGTGAAACCTATGGCCCCCGTGTCTACTTTCCATAATATATTTTTAGATCTATAAACCAAAAATACCAAAAATACTTTGCTGGAATTTATTTATCTTTTACTTTCCAGACTCGTTTACATCTATCTCTATCAGATCTAATCCTTGCAAATAACCGTGAAGGGATTGACAATCCCTTTATAGCATTGGGTGCAAGAGTTTGATTGTTTGTGTAGGTGCATCCATTGGTGACTTGCTTGTTCCTCCTACTGGATTGATACCTTGGTTCTCATAAACTAAGGGAAATACTTATCTACTTCGTTGCATCACCCTTTCCTCTTCAAGGGAAAACCAACGCATGCTCAAGAGGTAGCAGCTACCACCTATGTCTTAGGTGTCCTCTTTGCCTTTTTGGCTTCTCGATGCTTAAGGGGGAGAGAGCGTAGGATTTACGAGGGTTTTCGTTCGTTTTCGTCGTCTCCTTGCTTTCGTTGAACCTACGTTGTTTCTTTGGCTTATGTTACTTGTGTGTGAGAACATGAGACTTCTTCTATCATATGGTGTGACACATATGCTATCACTCTTATCTTATTCTTGTCCAGTATGTTTAGTAGCTTCTGAGTTATCTGTCATGTGCCCTTATCTTCGTGCTCACATGCTATGCCTTGTTTCCTTGCTTAGTGTTATTTATTCTGTTACAAGGATTGCATTGTCTATAAAATATAGGGGGAGTGTTGATCCTAGTGTGTGTGCTTTGCAGTCCAAAGCATATCTATAGATTGCACACATCTAGGGGGAGATTGTCTATATTTTATAGATTTTGGGTTTGCATATGCTCATTATATATCTTTATCTGCAAATCCCGTATTGTCATCAATCCACCAAAAAGGGGGCGATTGTAAGGGCATATTTCTCCTTAAGTGGTTTTGGTGATTGATGACAATGCATTTGCGGACTAATCATGCGCATTGAGCATTTCAGATATATCATGTCTAGGCACCAGATGATTTGGTGTCCCTCGGAGTCTATCGAAGACAGTTGTTCTCTAGGTTTATTTTCGGTGGATTTGAGTCATAGGAAAGGCCTACTATAAAGAGGGGGTCTGCTTCGGAAAGGTTTGGGTGGAATCAACACGTAGACATCTATTCTTTTGCACCACCTTTCCTTCGCTTCGATGGAGACTTCAGGGGCATCCGGTAGTACCACTCAAGGCAGCAGTAATACCGCAGGAGCGGTAGTACCGCTCTAGAGAATGGTAGTACCGCTGTCGCCAGCACCTGTTTTATGCGCTTGTAGTAGTAGGCGCGGATGTAATTTTTTACATCCCCCCTCAAGCGGTAGTACCGTGATGGATGTCCGGTACTACCGTGCTGGACTTTTGCACAGCTCTGCCCTCAGCAGAGGTAGGCACGGAAGTAATTTTTTACTTTCGTGCATCTCTATTGCTAGTTGATGCCTGCCATGCGGTAGTACCGTATTGTAACGCAACATTACTGCTCTGGCGGTTCTACAGCAAATTTCCCCGTGCAATAGATCTTCGTTTGGTCACTACCGTGCGAGCGGTAGTACCGCAACCTGCAGCGGTAGTACCGCTGTCTCTTGCGGTAGTACCGTGGCTTGGTGTGGTAGTATCGCAATGTGCAGGCTGAGAGTGGGGATAACGGTGGGATCTTTCCCCACACTATATAAAGGGGGTATTCTTCCCCAAGAAGACCACCTCTTCCCTTCCAAAGCTCCATTGTTGCTCAAAGCTCCATTTTGCCCGATCTCTCTCCCTAGCCAATCAAACTTGTTGATTTTCTAGGGATTGGTTGAGAAGGCCCTGATCTACACTTCCACCAAGAGAAATTTGATTCCCCCCACTAATCCCTTGCGGATCTTGTTACTCTTGGGTGTTTGAGCACCCTAGATGGTTGAGGTCACCTCGGAGCCACATTCCATTTTGGTGAAGCTTCATGGTGTCCTTGGGAGCCTCCAATTAAGTTGTGGAGATAACCTCAACCTTGTTTGTATAGGTTCGGTCGCCGTCTTCAAGAGCACCACTAGTGGAATCACGACACCTCGCATTGTGTGAGGGCATGAGGAGAATACGGTGGCCCTAGTGGCTTCTTGGGGAGCACTGTGCCTCCACACCGCTCCAACGGAGACGTACTTCCCTTTACTGGAAAGGAACTTCCGTAACACATCCTCATCTCCATCAGTTCCACTTGTGGTTACTTCTTACCTTTATTTTGTACAAGCTACCTATATTTTTGATCTTTCTTGCTTATCTTATTGTTTTGTTTAGCATCATATAGGTTGCTCACCTAGTTGCATATTTAGCCAATCTATTTGTTCCTAAACCTAATTTGTTAAAGAAAAGTTAAAATTTGGTAGTTTCCTATTCACCCCCTCTAGTCAACCATATCGATCCTTTCATTGGGTCACTATAAAGATACTCTACAGGTATCTCTGAGGGTGTCTGTTGAGTGGGCATGGATCAAGACTGGAATTTGTTACTTCGTGTGACAGAGAGGTATCTTAGGGCCCAGTCGGTAATACAACATCACAACAAGCCTTGCAAGCAATGTGAATAAATTGTTAGCCATGAGATCTTGTGTTACGAAACGAGTAAAGAGACTTCCCAGTAACGAGATTGAACTAGGTATAAAGATACCGACGATCGAATCTCGGGCAAGTAACATACCGAAGAACAAGGGGAACAACATACATGATTAACTGAATCCTTGACATAGAGGTTCAACAGATAAAGATCTTCGTAAAATATGTAAGAACCAATATGGGCATCAAGGTCCCGCTATTGGTTATTGACCGTAGAGGTGTCTCGGTCAAGTCTACATTGTTCTCAAACCTGCAGGGTCTGCAGACTTAACGTTCGGTAACATTTCGGTAGTATAGAGTTATGTATGGTGGTGACAATCATGGTTTTGTCATGGCAAGATGTCCTCTGGAGAGAACTTAGGTGTGAGGCCATCGCAACGAGGTAGCGGCTTGAGAGGGGTTGGTCGGAATCAAGAGGCGCGAGTTTACCTAGGTTCGGCCCCTCCGATGGAGGTAAAAGCCTATGACCTGCTTTGTGTGTATTGATGATGATGATGATCTCGATTACAAGGGTGAAAAATCGCTACCTCTTGTCTCGAGAGCCTCTAATCTGTCTATCTCTAATGACCTATCTGTCTAAGACCTGTCTATTGAGACATCTAAAAACTTGACCCTCTTGGGGTGACCTGCTCCTCCTTATATAAGTTGAAGGGGCGGTTTACTTGTAGAGTCCAAGTCGGATTAAGACTTAACCTATTATGACTTTTCATTGTCGGATTCTCTCGTGGGCTTCTGAGTCTCGGGCATCTTATCTCCAGATGGGCGGATTACGGCGGGCGGCTTACAGCCGGGTTATAACTGTCCCCGGGTAATAACTGTCCTCGGGTCATAACTGTCTGTTGGGTGATAACTATCTGCCGGCTTACAATCTGCCAGGTTAAGATCTAAGATGACTTAACAGGGTTGTTTAAGCCCAAAGATGACTTAACGTCTGGGCGACTTAAACAACAGGAAAGACTCAAGCTTTGTTGTTTTCGAAAACTTAGGCATGACTGCCCAAACCTCATATGCCGGTTCTCACATGGCACATATTCGTCATTTTAACCTTAACTAGTTCAGGGTCTTATTTGTGAGATTGATTGCCAAGAGACAAATTGAGGGTCTCTTTGCAAGATTGACTGTCAAGAAACAAGTTTAGGGTCTTATTGCATGATTAACTATCAAGAGACAAGTTCAGGATCTCTTTGCAAGATTGACTGTCAAGAGAGAAGTTTAGGGTCTTTAGAAAGATTGACTGTTAAGAGTGCGACGAGCCATATAGCGGAGAGACTACAGTAGTGCATGAGTACCCCCGAAATCCATAAGACGGCTCTCACATGACATAAATCCGTCGTTTAACCTTAAATAATTCAGGGTCTTAGAAAAGATTGACTGCTTAAGAGTATGAACGGGCCACATAGCAGAGAGACTACAACACACGGGCGAGTTTATCCTAGATCTCTGTAAGCCGGTCCTCTTGTGACATAACTTGCCGTTTTAACCTTAACTAGTACAGGGTCTCATTGCAAGATTGACTGTCAGGAATTTTGACCAGTTCAGGGTCTTTATTTCGAGATTAACTGGTAAGAGTTCGACGGGTCACATGGTGGAGTAGCAAGTTGCAAACATGCAGGTTTAACTCGAACTCGCGAGAGATGGATTCCTTTTGAACCGGATATTGAGCCAGATATCGAGATCTCAAAATGAGAGATAGACTTCTCTTGAGCGGGGACTCTCAGATTGCTTGGAACTTTTTCAGCTAGAAATTTTCTGATAGCTTTTAAGCTTCAGTCAATAAGGCAGCAGCCCCCGAGATTGGGTTATTCTTCTCCAATGACCCAGGGTTCTTGAAATTGATGAAACTTGCAACATTTGTTGAGTCATCTCTATGTAGCCCCCGAGTCTTAAGACGACTCGAGGAGTTGGCTTGTGATTCTCCATAGTTGGTCGTGGCATAAACTGGCATATAGTTGACAGCAGAAACGCCGGAATGTGTTGAAGCTGGAGGCAAGGTGGTGAGCTTAGTGATCTTTGCAACACTCATTGTACACCCTCAGTGTTGATAACGCGATGTGAATCCATGGAAAGTTGAGGTTGACCGCAGAAGGTTATAAATGACCCCGTATGATCTATGCCAATAACCCGATCCATGGTTCATCCCAGCTGGTTGCTATAGTTTAACTAAACCATAGTGGCGGTGACTTGTGCGCCTGTCCATTGAGCCATCCGTTGGAGGCTGAAATTTTTGCTCTAGAGTTATTGGAATATACCGGGTCGTAGGAGTGGTAGCTTATGTGTGTTCATTTGGCGGCTCATGCAGGCATACGTTGCTTTGGCGTGTTGATGTCGATGCAAAAGTCAACTGCGGTATTTGGAAACTGGAGCGGATGCGTGAGTCCACCATGGAGTTGTAGATGTAGACCATACCGTAGATACGGAAGATTGCCACGTCCATTGGGAGGCTCATACGGGCGGGTGCTGGCGATGCGGGGGAGCCGGCCGGACGCGGGAGGAGCGGAGGCTGCGGCGGCAGAGCAGCGCAGATGGCCACCTGCCAGAGGCGGGTAGGCGTGGCAAGGATATGGGCCACGGCGGCCGGGCGGCTTAGCAAGGACAGGAGGCATTTTCATGAGGCTGAGCACCATGCGACGGGGGCGAGGCCGCAGCGAGGGGTGAGGCGGCAAGGCACGGCTACCGCTGGCTGTTGCTGAGGCGCGGTGCTTGCGGCGAATAGAAGCGAGTCCGAGCCATGACGTCCACGACAGGTGCAACGGAGGCTGATGCCCCGACAGCTCAAGGGACGACGGCTTGAGGCGCAACAATGACTCAAGACGAGCTGCAGCGGCCGCGGCGGCTCGAAGTGTAGCAGACGACCGGCGCCGCGGCGGATCGAGTCACAACGGCGACTCAAGGCGCGGTGTATTCGACGCCACGGTGGCGCCAGACGCGGTGCGAGCCCAAGGAGGCAGGCCTCGGCGGCGGCTCGGGCAGAACACGACCATGGCGGCTTGGGCGCGAGGTGAGGTGGAGGCGGAGGTGACTCGAAGACGCGGTTGCGACGACGAGGGGCAAGCGCAACAAGGCGTATCCGGCTCGGATGCGCGGTGGAGCTCGTGCAACCGTAGATAGGTACATCAGCGACCCAGCGAACAAAGAGGCAACGGAGGGCTGGTAGAGGCGGCTCAAGGCTGGCCGATGGAGGCCACCATAGTTGTGAGCGTCTCAAACCCGAGCGAGGCGATGTCCTGTGCATAACGAGGCGGCTCTCGATTGCGTCATCTCAGAGGTGGATATGGCGGGGCGATGAATGGGGTGCCGAGTCGGCGCACAGGCAGTGGAGTCAATGGGCCGAGGGCGGCGGCTTGCAGATGACTGAGTTCGTGGCCGTTGCCGTAGCTGCGGAGACTCCCCAACGAAGGAAGGCGAGCTCCGACGGAAGCAGGCCGAGCGAAAGAAAACCGAGTTTGTGACTATATCATGTTCCAGGTCATAGTTGACTTGGCGGCTCGATTTTTGTTCTTCTTTTTGATCCGGTAGGAGTAGTACTAATCTGAAAAGTGCGGTAGTGGCTGCTCGGTGGATTTATCGGGACTCTGCAACGCATGACCCGTTGATGAACTCAGAGTTGATTTGTGTCTTTTTGCGCCGGCTCATCTTCAACCAGAAAATTGCGAACTTCCCGATCCTTGGAAAAGATCCTCAAAAAACTCAACACCACCGTGCGTGGCCCCACGGTGGGCACCAATTGTCTTGGTTTTGTCATGGAAAGATGTCCTCATGAGAGAACTTAGGTGAGAGGCCAAAACAACTAGGTGGCGGCTTGAGATGGGTTGGCCGGAATCGAAAGACGTGAGTTTACCCAGGTTCGGCCCCTGTGATGGAGGTAAAAGCCTACGTCCTGCTTTGTGTATATTGATGATGATGATATTAATTACAAGGGTGTGAAATCGCTACCTCTAGTATCGAGAGCCTCTAATCTGTCTATCTCTAATGGCTTGTATGTCTAAGACATGTCTATTGACACGTCATAAAAGTTGACCCTCTTGGGGTGACCTACCCGTCCTTATATAAGTTGAAGGGGCGGTTTACATGTAGAGTCCAAGTCGGATTAAGACTTAACCTATTATGACTTACCATTGTGGGATTCTCTTCATGGGCTTCTGAGTCCCGGGTGTCTTATCTCCAGCCGGGCGGCTTACAGCCGGGTTATAACTGTCCCCGGGTCATAACTGTGCTCGGGTCATAACTGTTTGCTGGGTCATAACTCTCTGCCAGCTTACAATCTGTCGGGTAAAGATCTGAGATGACTTAACAGGGTTGTTTAAGCCCAGAGATGACTTAATGTCTCGGTGACTTAAACCCAGAAATGACTTAAGACTTAGGGCGGCTTATCCTTATGAGTCAGGTCACTGTCATGGGGAATATCCCCGACAGTGACCAAAGGTTGTTTGGAGTCCTAGATGAGATCCGGATGTCACGAGGAGCTCGAGAATGGTCAGTAGGTAAAGATTGATATATAGGAATTAATGATTTGGTCACTGGAAAAGTCTCGGGCACTTCGGTAGTGTATCCGGAGTGCCGGGAGGGTACTGGGGGACCATCGGGAGGGGCCTCGTGCCCAAAAGGGCCTCGTGGGTTGTGGGAGGAGACAAACCAGCCCCTTGTGGGCTGGCCTAAGCCCCCACTAAGGCCCAAGTGGTTGGGGAAGGGACAACCCAAAGGTGGAAAGAGTTGCCAAGTGGAGAGGAGGAATCATACTCCTAGTAGGATTGGAGTAGGACTCCTCCACCTCCCACTTCGGCCGCACCAAAGGGGCAGCCCTTGGGGCACCGACCTTCCTCCCCTCCCTCCTATATATATTGGAGGATTTGACGGAAGCCCTAACCCTAATGGCCACGTGCTGCCCCCTTCTTCCTCTAGATCATTTTCTCCTCTAGTCTAGTTTCGGAGGTGCTTAGGCGAAGCCCTGCCGGAATAGTTCCACCACCACTGCTGCCGCACCATCGCGTTGCCAGAGAACTCATCTACCTCTCCGCTCCCTCTTGCTGGATCAAGAAGGCGGAGATTGTCATCGAGCTGTATGGGTGCTGAACACGGAGGTGCCGTCCATTTGGCGCTAGATCGGGACGGATCATGATTGGATCGTGGGACGTTCGGCGATCTGGATCGCGAAGAACCGCGTTTTTAACACTTCCCGCTTAGCGATCTACAAGGGTATGTAGATCCACTCTCCCCCTCGTAGATGCTATTCACCATGGATAGATCTTCCGTGTGTGTAGGATATTTTTTTTTGTTTCCGATGTGATACGTCTCCAACATATCTATAATTTATGAAGTATTCTTGCCATGTTTACAATAATTCTATATGATTTTGGTATGATTTTATTAGAACTAACCCGGACTGACGCTGTTTTCAGTAGAACTACCGTGGTCTTGTTTTTGTGCAGAAATAAAAGTTCTCGGAATGGGCTAAAAATTTACGAAAATATTTTTGGAAAATATAAAAAATATTGGAGCGAAGATCTGGGCCAGGAAGTAGACGAGGAGGTCACAAGCCTGCTAGGTGTGGCCACCCCCTTAGCCGTGCCTAGCAAGCTTGTGGGCCCCTCGAGCACCTCCTTGACGTAATTCCAACGCCAAAAAGTCGTATAAATCCAAAAACCTTCGAAAAGAAACCAAGATCGGGAGTTCCGCCGCCACAAGCCTCCAGAGCCATGGAAAACCAATCGAGAGCCCGTTCCGGCACCCTGCCAGGGGGAACCATCACCGGAGGCCAGCTTCATCATCCGGGCGCTCTCCATGACGAGGAGGGAGTAGTTCACCCTTAGGGCTGAGCGTATGTACCAGTAGCTATGTGTCTGATCTCTCTCTCTCTCTCTCTCTCGTGTTCTTGATATGACACGATCTTGTTGTATCGCGAGCTTTATTGATATAGATTGAAACATATGGAGTTTTCCCCTCTCTATCTTATTGTGAAGAACTTAGTTTTACCTTTGAAGTTTACTTATCGGATTGAGTTTTAAGGATTTGAGAACACTTGATGTATGTCTTGCGATGGGATATCCATGGTGACAATGGGATGTCCTATTGATTCACTTGATGTATGTTTTGGTGATCAACTTGCGGGTTCTGTGACCTTGGGAATCTATGCATAGGGTTTGGCACACGTTTTTGTCTTGACTTTTCGGTAGAAACTTTGGGGAACTCTTTGAAGTTCTTAGTGTTGGTTTGAAAATGATGAATCTAAAATTATGTGATGCATACCGTATAATCAAGCCCATGGGTACTTGTGGTTACATTGGAGTATCTATGTGACATTAGGGTTTTGGTTGATGTGTATCTTAAGGTGTTATTTTAGTATGAACTCTAGGGCTGTCCGTGAAACTTATAGGGATAGCTCATAGGATTCATGAGAAAAGATAACTTTGAGGTAGTTTCATACCCTACAATAATTTCTTCGTTAGTTCTCCGCTATTTGTGACTCTGGAGTGAACTCCTTGTCGCACGAGAGGTATTTACATATGATTCAACTATGACAATATTGTTGAGAGAAATTGCACTAGTGAAAGTATGGACCCTGGTCCTTGTTTCCAAGCATTTATACAATGTTTTGCTTGCTGTTTACTATTTGTTACCTTGCTGTTTTTATATTTTCAGATTACAAAAACCTACAACTACCCTCCATATTACACTTGTATCACCATCTCTTCGCCGAACTAGTGCACCTCTACAATTTACCATTGTATTGGGTGTGTTGGGGACACAAGAGACTCTTTGTTATTTGGTTCCAGGGTGGTTCAAGAGATATCATCTTCATCCTACGCCTCCCATGGATTGATAAACCTTAGGTCATCCATTTGAGGGAAAATTGCCATTGTCTTACAAAGCTCTGCGTTTGGAGGCCCAACACGAGTCCACAAGAAGAAGGTTGCGTAGTAGACATCAAGCTCTTTTCTGGCGCCGTTGCTGGGGAAGGTGAGTGCTTGAAGGTATATTTTTAGATCTTGCAGTTAAATCTTTTAGTTTCTTGTTTTTTACTAGTTTGGTTTTATAAAAGAAAACTACAAAAAATGGAATTGAGGTTGCCTCATATGCTTCATCTTTTTAATGTCTTTCGTGAAAATGATGGAAAGGAAAATTGTGCTGGAGTGTTAGAAGAGGAAGTTATTAAAATGTTTGGCACAAAATCTTTGAGTGATCAGCATAATTGCAATGTTGTTAGTATTAATTCTCTGAATATCCATGATTCTAATGATATGCAAAGCCACAAGCTTGGGGATTCCATGTTTGATGAAGATGATATTTTTAGTCCCCCAAGTTTTGATGAGAAAACCTATTATGATTATGACATGCCTCCTATCTATGATGATTATTGGGATGGCACGTATGCTATAAAGAGTAATGACAACCATGAAACCTATTATCATGATTCTAATATTCAAAGTGGTCATGCCAATCAAGTATCTCATGATAGTTATTTTGTTGAGTTTGCTCCCACTATTATGAATGAAAAGAAAATTGCTTATGTGGAGAGTGACAAAATTTCTATGCCTGTGGATCATGAAGATAATGCTTTACGTGATGGTTATATTGTGGAATTCCTTCATGATGCTACTGAAAATTATTATGAGGGAGGAACATATGCTTGTAGGAATTGCAATAATATCAACTTTCCTCTCTATGTTTTAATTTTTTTAAAGTTATGCTCGTTTTGCCTTCCTATGCAAGTTGATTATTGTTCCCATGATTTGTTTGCTCACAAAATCCCTATGCATAGGAAGTGGGTTAGACTTAAATGTGCTTGCCATGTGATTCACGATGCTCTTTTGCATGTCTCAAATACTATTTCCTATATGAGCATCATTGAAATCATCACGCCTAGCTAAAAGCCATTAAAGAAAAGCGCTTGTTGGAAGACAAGACAACACTTTTACTTTATGTTTTTATGTGTTCACATGATTAATATACTGTAGTAATCATCTTTTGTATCTTTTATTTCAATAAAGTGCCAAGTAACACCTTTGGGATAGTGTGGATACTTGCTCGTTTGATTCTGTGCAAGAATAGAAAGTTTTGTGTCCAGTATATGAATTATATGATTTTACTGGAGCTTAAAAAAATTCTGAAATTTTTGCACAACATTTATATGCAAATTCCTTGAGTTTAACTAATTTTTCATAATTTTAAGAGTCAGGTAAGTATAGTGATCATTCAGATCTTTACAGACTGTTGTTTTGACAGATTCTGATTTGCATGCATAGTTTGCTTGTTTCAAGTGTTCCTATAGCTTATATTGAGTAATATAAATTGTGGTAATGGTGGAATAAAGTAGGTATTATGTGAGAACAATTATGAATCTTGTATTTACAGTACCTAAGTTAATGATTTATCTTTACTACACTAACCCTTCTCACGAAGTTCCGTTAAGTTTTGTGTGATTGAAGTTTTCATTTTTTGGGTGAGACAACGATATGAGGAGAATAAGGAGTGACAAGAACCTGAACTTGGTCATCCCCAAGGTAACATTCAAGGAAGACTCAAGCGTCTAAGCTTGGGGATGCCCCGGAAGGCATCCCCTCTTTCGTCTTCAACCCTATCAGTATATCTCACTTAGAGCTATATTTTTATTCATCACATAATATGTGTTTTGCTTGGAGTGTCATTTTTTCCCTGTTAGGTGCTATTTATAATCTAGTTTTTCAATAAAAAGTTCCAAGAATTGCCTTTAGGATGCTTGAATTGCATGTTTGATGTGTGCTGTGTAAAAACAGAAACTTCTTTTGTAGCGTTTGAATTTTCATATTTTACTGGAACATGGAAAGTTTCTGAAATTTTCACAAAGTGTTTTAATATAAATTTTATAGCATTTAATAAATTTTAATAATTTTTTGAGTTACATAATTACACTATTTTCATAAATTTCTACAGATTGTTCTGTTTGGACAGATTGCTGTCATAGTTTTGTTATCTACTTACCCTATAGTTTCCATAGCCTATATTGGTAGATATAAATTGTGGAAATTATAGTATATAGCACCTAATGTTTGAAAACTATTGTGAAACTTGTCTTGGCAGTCCAAGTAAATATTTCGAGAAGTCTCAAGCATCTAAGCTTGGGGATGCTACGCATCCCATCTCTCTTCATCAACAATTATCGGTTAGCCTATGTTGAGCCTAAATTTCTATTCATTCACATCATGTGTGATATTCTTGGAGTGATATTTTTGTTGCTTGTTGTTTTAATAAAATACTAAGATCTGAAAATCTTTATTGAGAGAGAGAGAGAGAGAGAAATTCCTCACATAGCTACTTAATTATTTGACTACTCATTGATCTTCACTTATATGTTTTGGAGTAATTTTCTCGTTTACTCTCGAGCTTCACTTATATCCTATGAGTAAATGGTTGAATGAATTGAATATCATAAATATGAAATTATATATGTTTTATATGCTTATCCCTTGGGGAGTAATGACTTCACATATAAGAAGTATAGGTGGTAAAATTTATTGAAAGTTAGCAAACACCGCATTGGTTAATTGAACCATTCATGAAAGAATATTGAAGGAAGAGAGATTTCACTTATAAATATACTATCTTGGACATCTTCTATGATTGTGATTACCCATTAATTATTTTCAAACTTGAGAAAATTAGTTGAAGTTGGACAAGCAAGACAATGTAATGAGTTATGCTTGAGTATATATATGTATAGAAGTTATATTGTTATGGATCCTCCAACATGTGGTGCTTGCTTCCACCTCATATTAGCCAAAACTTCCGCACCAAGTAGAAACCACTTGTGCATCCAAATACCCTTAAACCCAAAGTTGTTCCATTTGAGTAAACCATACCTACCTATATGTGGTATTTACCTGCCGTTCCAAGTAAATTTGCATGTGCCAAACTCTAAACCTTCAAATAATATTCTGTTTTCTATGCCCGATTCGCTCATATAGTAACTAGGGGCTGTCAGTATCTTCCATGGTTGGTGAGTTATTCTCACGATATGTGTTGATTCACTATCATCATGAGAAAGTGGCTGGTAATAGGGATTCCCAGTCCTAAAATCAAAGAACAAAATGCAAACAATTAAACAAAACTCCCTAGGAATGTTGTTCGCATGGACGGTACCTGTGGATTCGGCTTGCCGTGGAGTGTGATTGATTGGTGGAGGGGGAGTAAAACTTTACCATTCTATTTGGGAACCGCCTATAATGTATCTAGCATGGAAGATACCGATATCTCTTGGTTGTTATGGTGACACTGAAAGCGTACCGCTCAAAATTATTATTCATATCTGTTTTAAAAGCTCGAGCTCTAGCACCTCTGCAAATGAATGCTTCCCTCTTCGAAGGGCCTATCTTTTACTTTGATGTATTTACTTTTATGCAAGAGTCATGGTGATCTTCACCACTTCCTATATTTATCCTTTTTCTCTCGGCAAGCATCATGTGTTGGGGAAAGATCCAAGCATATATGGCCATTCAAATATATTTGATCATGAATTATTATTGTTGACAATTATCTATATGATAAATAATTTGGGAGCCGAAACTTTAAGCCCCTATCTTTCTCTGTGTTTGACAGATGCCATTTGCTCTAAAAATATGCTTTGAGTGTTAGCAATCATGGAAGGCTATATGATAGTTGAATATTTGGAATTTACTAAATCAAAGCTCTTACATAGACTCTTCCTAAGAATAAGATGAATTGGAATTGTTTGGTGACTAAAAGCTTAGTTTGTTAGTCTATACTTTAACATGTGGATAGCTTGTTACTTTATCATGAGAAGTTTTATGAGTTGATGTACTGTTTATGATATATAATGATGCTAGAAAAAATGATTGTAATTATCATTGATCAAACTTGTGCACTTGCTAGCATTCACACTTCATAAATTATTTATTTTATCATTTACCTACTTGAGGACGAGCAGGAATTAAGCTTGGGGATACTGATATGTCTCCAACATATCTATAATTTATGAAGTATTCATGCCAAGTTTACAATAATTCTATATGATTTTGGTATGATTTTATTAGAACTAACTCGGACTGACGTTGTTTTTAGTAGAACTACCGTGGTGTTGTTTTTGTGCAGAAATAAAAGTTCTCGGAATGGACTGAAAATTTACGGAGAATAGTTTTGGAAAATATAAAAAATACTAAAGTAAAGAGCTGGGCAAGGAAGTGGACGATGAGGTCACAAGCCTGCTAGGCGCGGCCACCCCCTGGTCGCGCCTAGCAAGCTCGTGGGCCCCTCGAGCACCTCCTTAATGGAATTCCAATGCCAAAAAGTCCTATAAATCCAGAAACCTCCAAAACGAAAACTAGATCGGGATTTCCATCGCCACAAGCCTCTAGAGCCATGAAAAACCAATCGGGAGCCCGTTCAGGCACCCTGCCTGAGGGGGGAACCATCACCGGAGGTCATCTTCATCACCCCGATGCTCTCCATGATGAGGAGGGAGTAGTTCACCCTCGAGGCTGAGGGTGTGTACCACTAGCTATGTGTTTGATCTCTCTCTCTCGTGTTCTTGATATGACACGATCTTGATGTACCACGAGCTTTATCGATATAGATTGAATCATATGGAGTTTTCCCCTCTCTATCTTGTTGTGATGAATTGAGTTTTACCATTGAAGTTTACTTATCGGATTGAGTCTTTAAGTATTTGAGAACACTTGATGTATGTCTTGCGATGGGATATCCGTGGTGACAATGGGATGTTCTATTGATTCATTTGATATATTTTGGTGATCAACTTGCGGGTTTTGTGACCTTGGGAATATATGCATAGGGGTTGGCACGCATTTTTTTCTTGACTTTCTGGTAGAAACTTTGGGGCACTCTTCGAATTTCTATGTCTTGGATTGAACATGATGAATCTGAAATTATGTGACGCATAGTGTATAATCAAGACCATGGGTACTTGTGGTGACATTGGAGTATCTAGGTGACATTAGGGTTTTGGTTGATGTGTATCTTAAGGTGTTATTTTAGTACAAAGTCTAGGGGTGTCCATGAAAGTTATAGGGATAGCTCATAAGATTGATGAGAAAAGATAACTTTGAGTTGGTTTCGGCCGCGGAGACACGCGTGGGGCGCCGAGAGGCCGGAGTCGCGAGCGTCGCATCGGTGAAGTGAGGCGGTGACGCAGGCGACGTAGCGACGGTGAAGACGGGCGATGCCGAGGCAGGTGGCGAGGACGTCGTCGATGCCGGTGCGAGTGCTCAGGGGTGTTCTGATATCGAACCCCCGAGTGCCGCCGGAGTTACAGCGACGACCTCGCGGAGGCGATGACGAAGATGGTCCCTCCTGGACCACGGTTCCAACAGCAGCTAGCCCCACGGTGGGCACCAACTGTCGTTGTTTTCTCACGGGGGTCGTACGAGATGGTAGATGCCATGTGGTGGCTTATCGAGGTGAGGGCAAGGCTGCCGTGGATGATCCTTGACGGGTATGCGAATAGCACGCAGTGGTTTACCCAGGTTCGGGGCTCTCCGGAGAGATAATACCCCTACTGCTGCATGTCTGTATATCTATGGAATATCCGATACATGGTTGCTCTTGGAGCTGTATGGGAGAGGAGAGCCATGAAGCTTCTTGCGTCATGTGTGTATGTGAGCACGTGAGAGTGGGAGTCCAACCTCTATATGTGGTGGGCATGAAGGCCTTTATATAGGCATGAGGGGGTAGCTTGGGATGTAAGCTAGAGTGGGTAGCTTACATTCCAAGCAGCTTGACGTGTAAGCTACCATGAGTAGCTTACAAGTCAAGTCACATGTAGCTTGTGGACTAAGCTATGTCTGTCCCCTGGTACACTTTATAAGTCAGTGTCTAGGGGACAGGTTACACTATAGATAGTACTGTGTGACACGCGTACAGTGCACTACCGCTCGCCACTATTGCATCGCCATGGGATATGTCTGTCTGGTCCGCACGTGTCCGATGGGACGTCATAGTTGGCTTTGGGCTACTGACTGGCGGGCGCAACCGGCTGGTCGGAGCAGCCGGTCAGGGGTGTGAGTCGGAGCAGCCGGCCCAGGCGGGCAGGCACCCCATCCGACTCGCCGTCTTTGGGGTATCCAGGGGTCATCCCCCTGACAGTGGCCTCCGAGCCTCCGGGCGACTCGCAGAGTCGGGCGCAGGGTTTTCGTAGTCGCTGTCGTTGTTGTAGAAGTTCCCGATGACGGTCAATTGCGGGTTTAGGACGACTCGGCTTGCTTCCAGCGGGGGCGTGCCAGCACAACCGCTGGGTGTAGCCTCCGAGTGACTCGAGGAGTCAGGAGGAAGGTCTTTGCTATTGCTCAAGTAGACGATGGTGTAGAGGATGTCGGGCGTGGATGTGAAGTCCGCCGGTTGAAGGGCGCGAGGCGATCCCGGGGACGAGCGCGGAGTTCACTGGCTGGCGGTTTCCAGCGGGGGCACGCCAACGGACCCGCTGGGTGTAGCCTCCGGGTGACTCGAGGAGTCGGGCGGAGGGTCTTTGCTGTTGCTAAAGCAGGCGGTGGTGTCGAAGATGTCGGGCGTAGACGCAGGATCTGCCGACTAAAGGGCGTGAGGCGCTGCCGAAGGCGGACGCGGGGTCCGCCGACTGATAGGCATGAAGCCCTGCCAAGGGCGGATGCGGGGTCCGCCAGCTTTCAAGCACGGGGTGCTGCCTGGCCTGGATGGAGAGTCCATCAGCGTCCACCGACTGTCGAGCGCGAGGTGCTGCCGGATGCGGACGGAGATTCCGCCGGCTGATGGGCGTGAGGCCCTGCCAAAGGTGGATGCTGGGTCCGCCGGTTGTCGAGCGCGAGGCGCTGCTGGGCACGGATGGAGAGTCCCCCGGCTGATGGGCGCAGAGCCCTACCAAAGGCAGGCGTGGGGTCCGCCGGCTATCAAGCGCGAGGCGTTGCAGGGCGCAGACGGAGAGTCCGCCGGCTGATGGGCGCGAGGCCCTACCGAAGGCGAACGCGGTGTCCGCCGGCTGTCGAGCGCGAGGCGCTGCCGGGCACGAACGGAGAGTCCCCCTGTTGATGGGCGCGGAGCCCTGCCGAAGGCGGACGCGGGGTCCGCCGGTTATCAAGCGCAAGGCGTTTCCAGGCATGGACGGAGAGTCCGCCGGCTGATGGGCGCGAGGCCCTGCCGAAGGCGGACACGGGGTCCGCCGGCTGTCGAGCGCAAGGCGCTGCCGGGTATGGACGGAGAGTCTGCCGACTGATGGGCGTGGAGCCCTGCCGAAGGCAGACGCGGGGTTCGCTGGCTGTCGAGCGCGAGGCGCTGCCGGGCGCAGACAGAGAGCCTACCGGCTTTCGAGCGCGAGGTTTGTCGAGCACGGACGGAGAGTCACCGGAAATTGGGCGCGGAGCCTTGCCGAAGGAGGACGCAGGGTCCACCGGTTGTCGAGCGCGAGGCGCTGCCGGGCTCAGACGGAGAGTCCGCCGACTCATGGGCGCGGAGCCCTGCCGAAGGTAGACGTGGGGTCCGCCGGCTGTCGAGCGCAAGGCGCTGCCGGGCTCGGACGGGGATTCCGCCGGCTGATGGGCGTGGAGTCCTGCCGAAGAAAGACACGGGGTCCGCTGGCTGTCGAGCGCGAGGCGCTGTCAGGCTCAGACGGAGAGTCCGTCAGCTGATGGGTGCAGAGCCCTGCCGAAGGCGGACGCGGGGTCTGCCGGCTGTCGAGCGCGAGGAGCTGCCAGGAGCGGACAGAGGGTCCGCCGACTGGTGGGTGTAGAGCCCTGCCGAAGGCGGAAGCTGGGTCTGCCGACTGTCGAGCGCGAGGCACTGCCGGGGGCGAACGAAGGGTCCGCCAGCTGGTGGGTGCGGAGCCCTGCCAGGAGTAGCCTCCGAGCCTCCGGGCGGGGAGGTTCCTCGTGGGAAAGATTGTGGAGAAGACAAGGTTAAGCCGGTGCAGATACATCAAATATTTGATTATGGCAATGCAAGTTGGAGCAGAGGGTGCCGACTCGATTTCATCCGAGCCCCCCTAAGTTTTTTTCATGTTCCCTCCGTTCTTTGGCTTTTGCTCTTGCTAGCCAGACAACCGGGAGCCGGTCTTTAGCTGAGACGAAGAGTGGGCCGCGGAATGGAGCGTACAGTACTTGGACTCTGGGAGCAGACTCCACTGAGTAGATACTCATAAATGAAACGACCGGGTTGCCCAAGCCGTTTTCTCCCTTGACACTTTTCGCGTGTGGTGACCTCCAGCTTTTGCTCTCGCTAGCCGGACAGCCGCGGTGCGGTCAGTAGCTAAGACAAAGAGTGGGCCTTCGGTCCTGCGCACGCTACTAAGCCGTCCTGTGGGAACGAATGTATCGGGCCAAGCGGCCAGCCCCGAGCCAAGACTGGCTGGTGCCACGGTGAATAGTAAAGTTGCAGAATAAATGCCAAGATGGCCCCCGAGGGTCGCTCGGGGTTATTTGTTTAGCGTGTATAGTGCAAGGGTATGCACGTGGAGATCTAACATTGCTTTTGGGTGCCGGCGAGGTGGTTTTGTCGATGTCGGCCAACGTGGTTTGTAGCCGACGTGGTTCTGTTGACGCGCGCGAGGCGCTGCCGGGCGCGGACTTGGCGTCCGCCGGCTATCGAGCATGAGATGCTGCCGGGCACGGACACGGAGTCCGCCAGTTGATGGGCACGGAGCCCTGCCGGGCGCGAATACGGGGTCCGCCGGCTGATGTGCGCGAGGCGCTGCCGAGGGCGGACGCGGGGTCTACCGTCTAATGAGCACGAGGCGCTGCCGAGAGCGGATGGAGGGTCCGCCGGCTAGTAGACGCGGAGCCCTGCCGAAGGCGGACACGGGGTCCGCCGGCTGAAGACCATGAGGCGCTACCGAGGGCAGACGCGTGGTCCGCCAGCTGATGTGCGCGAGGCACTGCCGAGGGCGGACGGAGGGTCCGCCGGCTGGTGGGCGTGGAGCCCTGCCAAAGGCGGACACGGGGTCTGCCGGCTGATGAGCGCGTGGCGCTGCCGAGGGCGGACGCGGGGTCCGCCGGCTGATGTGCGTGAGGCGCTGCCGAGGGTAGCCTCCAAGTCTCCGGACGAGGAGGTTCATTGCCTTTTTGACGTCGTTGAGGTGGTTGTTGATGAAGACAGCCCGTGCGGCTTGGCGCTTGCGGAGCGTGCCGGCACACCTGCTAGGTATAACCGTTGAGCCTCCGAGTGCTTGAAGGTGAACCCTGGTAGGTCGGGTCCAACTGAACGGACGTGAGGCGGACGTGCGGCCGGGCCGGCTCCTTGGCCGGCCAGGCGTCGGAGGCGGCAGGCGGATTGGTTGTCCAGGGCAGGGCAAGCCGTCCGAGTGGCGAAGCAGGCGGACGGGCATGCGGAAGGGTTTTTTGTGGCAGCAGGGCTCCTTTCGTTTTATTCTCTTCCCTGCCTCCCGCAGCCAGCCAAGGGAAAACATACGAGCAATGGGAGAGTCAGCCTGGTAGCGTAGGGTCAAGCCGGCGTGGGCGAGAGCCGACCGTCGTAGGCCGAAGGCGGAGCCAGCGGGCGGGGCGGCGAGCCGGCAGGTGGCCAGGCCGGTCTGGCTGTAGGCAGAGCTGATAGGTGGCCGGCGCGCAAGGTGCCGGCCTGGGCGCGGACGGAGAGCACCGGAGGTACAACACGGAGCAGAGGAGCCGTGGGGGGATGCGGGCGCGCGGCCGCGGGTGCTTCGAGAGGCGAGGTCACGCGGCGCTGAGGGGTCGGCGATGCGGCGGCAGACGTCCCGGGCGTGTGGCCACGGGGAGGCAACCGGAGCAGGTCGAGGACGGTGCGGGAGCCGGCGGACTAGACGGGTACGAACCGTTCGCCGCGTGGGAGTCTGTCGGGGCGCTAGTAGGCGAAGTGGCGGGGAGCCCTCGCGGGGAGGCAGGGGGCGAAGCTGCCGGCTGGCAACCGGGGTACGACAGGCTGGTATGCGAAAGGGCGGAGCAGGAGGAGTCGGGCCATCCACCAGCCGTGCGTGGACCGACACGTGGGGCAGCGAGCCGGCCATTGGAGGAGAGGCCGGGGCAGGGCGGCTAGCCGAGCGAGCGCGGGAGCCGGGTCGGCAAGACGACATGTGGGTGGAGTAGCGGCTCCGACACCCGCGCGGCCGAGCGGCCCAGGAGCCGGCCGGAACGGCAGCCGGTCGAGCTGGAGGAGTTGGGCAGCAGCCGACACGGGCGAGCTGGCAGCCAGACATGGGAGGCCGGCGGCGAAGCCGGGCAGCAACCAGTGCGGGCGAGCCGGCGGCAGGTGCATGTGTCGAGATGGCCCGCGAGTGCGCGGGCAAGCAGGCGCGCAGCAAGCGGCCGCCAACAGGGGTGGGGGTGGAAGCAGGCCGCAGGGCAGGCAGGACGCGCTGGTGATGCGGACCTACCACGGGTAAGCAGGGGGCGGAACCGACGACGGGGGCCGGGGAGTGAAGTCGCGCCGGGCAGGCGCAGACGGGTACGCGCCAAAGTCGCCGGGGTTAAGGCCACTCGCGATGGCGCGGAGCCCGCCCTCGACCCCAAGCGACGCGGGGTACGCGCAAGTAGGCGCGCCGTAGAGACCGCGGGCGTGGAGGAGCGGAGGAACGCGAGAGGGACGTGTCGAAGGCCGGAGCAGTCCGAGGGTTCGGACTTGCGCCGGCCGTGGCCGCGGAGACATGCGTGGGGCACCCAGAAGCCGGAGTCGTGGCCGTCGCACCGGCGAAGCGAGGCGGGGACGCAGGCAACATAGCGACAGTGAAGACGGGCGATGCCGAGGCAGGTGGCGAGGACGTCGTCGGTGCCAGTGCGAGTGCTTGGGGTTGTTCTGATGTCGAACCCCGGAGTGCTGTCGGAGAGACGGCGGCGACGTGGTGGAGGCGATGACGAAGATGGTCCCTCCCGGACCACGGTTCCAGCAGCAGCTAGCCCCACGGTGGCCGCCAACTGTCGTCGTTTTCTCACGGGGGTCGCGCGAGGTGGCATATGCCATGAGGTGGCTTATCTAGGTGAGGGCAAGGCTGTCGTGGATGATCCGGGACGGGTATGCGAATAGCATGCAGTGGTTGACCGAGGTTCGGGGCTCTCCGGAGAGATAATACCCCTACTCCTGCATGTCTGTATATCTATGGAATATCTGGTACATGGTTGCTCCTGGAGCTGTATGGGAGAGGAGAGCCATGAAGCTTCTTGCCTCATGTGTGTGTGTGGGCACGTGAGAGTGGGAGTCCAACCTCTATATGTGGTGGGCATGAGGCCTTTATATATGCATGAGGGGGTAGCTTGGGATGTAAACTAGAGTGGGTAGCTTACATCCCAAGCAACTTGAGGTGTAAGCTACCATGGGTAGCTTACAAGTCAAGTCACATGTAGCTTGTGGACTAAGCTATGTCTGTCCCCTGGTGCACTTTATAATTCAGTGTCCAGGGGACAGGTTACACTGTAGATAGTACTGTGTGACACGCGTACAGTGCACTACCGCTCACCACTAGTGCACCGCCATGGGATATGTATGTCTGGTCCGCGCGTATCCGAAGGGACGTCATAGTTGGCTCCGGGCTACCGGCTGGCGGGCGCAGCTGGCTGGTCGGAGCAGCCGGCCATGGGTGTGAGTCGGAGCAGCCGGCCCAGGCGGGCAGGCACCCTGTCCGACTCGCCGTCTTTGGGGTACCCGGGGGTCATCCCCCCGACAATTTTTATATTTTAAGATTACAAAAACCTATATCTACCTTCCATATTACACTTGTATCACCATCTCTTCGCCGAACTAGTGCACCTATACAATTTACCATTGTATTAGGTCTGTTGGGGACACAAGAGACTCTTTGTTATTTGGTTGCAGGGTTGTTTGAGAGAGACCATATTCATCCTACGCCTCCCACGGATTGATAAACCTTAGGTTGTCCACTTGAGGGAAAATTGTCATTGTCCTACAAAACTCTGTGCTTGGAGGCCCAACACGAGTCTACAAGAAGAAGGTTGTGTGGTAGACATCACCATGCAACGGTCCCCAACAGTGGCATCATGAGCTAGGTTTATGTCTAGATGAGATCACGAGTAGAACACAAAGGAGTTTGTGGGTGTTGATGCTCAGATTGCTTCCTCCCTTGGTTGTGTTTTGATTCAGCGGTATTGTGAGATGAAGCGGCCCGGACCAACCTTACTCATACGCTTATAGAGACATGTTCCATCGACTGACATGTGACTTTGTTGCATAAAGATGGTTGGCGGGTGTCTGTCTCTCCTACTCTAGTTGGATCGGATTCGACAAAGGCGGTCCTTGAGAAGATTGAATAGCAATTTGTGTATCACCGTTGTGGTTTTTGCGTTGGTGGAATTGTTCTTGCTAGATACCCATAGCAGCCACGTAAAAGATGCAATAACAATTAGAGGACGTCTAACTTATTTCCGCAGGTATGTTGTGATGTGATATGGCCAGTTACATGGTATGATATATGTGATGTATGAGATGATCATCTTTTGTATAGAATATCATGACTTGCATTTCGATGAGTACGACAACCGACAGGAGCCATAGGGTTGTCTTTAATTATTTTCGTCGTTTTTTCTTTACTTTATCGCTATGAGTTAGCAATAGTCGTAGAAGCAACAATTGGCGCGATAACTTCAAGGCGCATGTTGATGGAGATCAAGATGATGGAGATCATGGTGTCATGCCGGTGACGATGGAGATCATGCTGGTGCTTTGGATATGGAGATCAAAAGCACTAGTTCATGGCCATATCATGTCACTTATGATTTGCATGTGATGTTAATCCTTTTTATGCATCTTATTTTGCTTAGGACGATGGTATGCATCTTATGATAACTCACTTCAATTTCAAGATAAAATTGTGTTCTCCCTGAGTGTGCACCATTGCGAAAGTTTGTCATGCCGAGACACCACGTGATGATCCGGTGTGATAGACTCTACGTTCACATACAACGGATGCAAGCTAGTGTTGCACGTGTAGAACACTCGGGTTAAACTTGACGAGCCTAGCTTGTACAGACATGGCCTCGAAACACAAGTGACCGAAAGGTCGAACATGAGTCATATAGTAGATATGATCAACATGTTTATGTTCACCATTCAAACCACCTCAAATCACGTGATGATCGGACTTGAGTTGGTGAATTTGGATCATGTATCACTCAGGTGACTAGAGGGATGTCGATTTGATTGGGAGCTTTAGTAATTTGATTAACTAAACTCATTATCTTGAACAATAGTCTTAGTAACCTTTGTATATTTATGTTGTAGATCAATGGCTCGCACAGTAGTTCCCCTGAATTTTAATGCATTCCTAGAGAACGTCAAGTTGAATGATGATGGAAGTAACTTTGTGGACTAGGCTCGCAATATGAGGATTATCCTCACAGCTTCCCAGAAGGCTTATGTCGTTGATACAACGCTTGGTGGCCCACCCGCCCCCGTGTCGTCCGAAGACGTTAAGAACTCTTAGGAGACACGTTCTTGAGACCACTCAATGGTTCAATGTGCAATGTTGTATGGCTTAGAACCAGGACTTCAAAGACGTTTTGAACATCATGGAGCATATGAGATGTTCGAGGGGTTGAAGTTTATCTTTGAGAATAATGCTCGGATCGAGAGGTGTGAGACCTCCGATAAGTTCTATGCTTGCAAGATGGAGGAGAGCGGGTCTGTCAGTGAACATATACTCAGAATGTCTAGGTATTTGAACCGTTTGGCTGATTTAGGGATGCCACTTCCGCCGGAGGCGATGACTGACATAGTTCTTCAATCATTGTGACCTAGCTACAAGAGCTTCATGATAAACTATAACATGCACGAGATGAACAAGTCAGTCGCCGAGATGTTTGCGATCCTGAAAATCGCTGAGTGTGAAATCTAGAAAGAGCATCAAGTGTTGATGGTCAATAAAACCACTAGTTTCAAGAAGAATGGTAAGGGCAAGAAGGGTAACTCCAAGAAGAGTGGCAAAGGAGTTTCACCACCCATAAAGAAACCTAAGACTGGGGCCAAGCCATAAACTGAGTGCTTTCATTGCAAGGGAACTGATCATTGGAAGCAGAACTGCCCCAAGTATCTTGCCAACAAGAAGGCGGCCAACACCAAACAAGGTATATATGATATACATGTTATTGGTGTGTACCTTACCAACTCTCGTTGTAGTGTGGTATTTGATATCAGTTCGTTGCTCACATTTGCAACACAAAATAGGAGCTACGGAACAGACGAGGGCTAGCTAAGGACGAAGTAACGATGCGTGTGGGAAATGGTTCCAAGGTTGATGTGATCGCTGTCGGCATGCTCGCTCTTAGATTACCAACGGGATTAGTTATGAACCTAAATAATTTTTATTTGGTTTTTGCGATAAGCTTGAAGATTTTATCTGGATCTTGTTTATTGCGAGACGGTTACTCATTTAAATCAGAGAATAATGGTTGTTCTATTTATATGAGTAATATCTTTTATAGTCATGCACCCAATGTGAGGGGTTCATTCCTACTGAATCTCGATAGTGACGGTACACATGTTCATAACATTGATGCCAAAAGATGTAGAGTTGGTAATTATAGTACCAATTTCTTGTGGCACTACCGTTTAGGTCATATTAGTGTAAAACGCATGAAGAAGTTGCATGCTGATGGACTTTTGGAGTCACTTGATTTTGAATCACTTGACACATGTGAACCATGCCTCATGGGCAAGATGACTAAAACCCCGTTTTCTGGAACAATGGAACGGGAAAGTGTCTTGTTGGAAATCATACATACTGATGTGTGCGATCCAATGAGCATTGAGGCGTGCGGTGGATATCATTATTTTCTCACCTTCATTGATGACTTGATGAAGCACAAGTCTGAAATGTTTGAAAAGTTCAAGCAATTTCAGAGTGAAATTGAGAATCAGCATAACAAGAAGATTAAATTCCTACGATCTGATCGAGGAGGAGAATATCTGAGTTATGAGTTTGGCAGAAACTTAAGACAGTGTGGAATTGTTTCACAATTGACACCGCCTGGAACACCACACCGTAATGGTGTGTCCGAATGTGGTAATCGAACCTTATTAGATATGGTGCGTTATATGATGTCTCTCGCCGATTTGCCACTATCATTTTGGGATTATGCATTCGAGAAACCGCATTCACTTTAAATAGAACACCATCAAAATACATTGAGACGACGCCATATGAACTGTGGTTTATCAAGAAGCCAAAGTTGTCATTTCTTAAAGTTTGGGGATGTGATGCTTATGTCAAAAAGCTTCAGCCTGAAAAGCTAGAACCCAAAGCGGAGAAATGCGTCTTCATAGGATACCCAAAAGAGATAGTTGGGTATACCTTCTATCTCAGATCCGAAGGCAAAGTGTTTGTCGCTAGGATCGGAACATTTCTTGAGAAAGATTTTGTCTCGAAATAATTGAGTGGGAGATAAATAGAACTTGATGAGGTTATTGAGGTGGGGAGGGTGCACACAGGCGAGACAAGGTGGATGGAGGGCTCGGTGGCGCTCGGGGGAATCGGAGTGGAGCAGTTGCTCAAAAATGGCGCGGCGGCCGTGGGTTTCTCTGGTGAGGAGTTCCGGCGAGGAGAGGGCTCGGGGAGAGGGGGAAACAGGGGAATGAGACGAGGGGAGCGGCAGCTTTATATAGGCGGGCTCAGGGGGTCGGGGAATGGAAGGGCGCAAGATCCACGGCGAGAGGTCGCCGGCGTGGTCAACGGGTGCGAGAGGAGGAAGAAGGTGACCGTGGGCTCACAGGGTCGGACGGGTGGGTCCCGCTGTCAGTGGGAGAGAGAGAGAGGGCGCGGTTATCGGGCGACCGTTACAGAGGGATTTCGGGAGGGTATTAAGGAGGTGGGCCGGCCCGTTTTATTATAAAACCGTTACCGTTTTCTTTATTAATTTCTAGCGCGTTTCAAAATCATTTAAAGCATTCAAACCGTTTGTAAATATAGGGAATAAATATATCAAAATTAACAGAATAATAAATGCCATTTATTGAACATTTTTATTCTGTCATTTGATAACTTTAAAAAAAAATATTTTCAGAAAATGCCTATTTGGTTTTAAATCTTTTTGCAAATATTTTTCAAATGACCCCTTTGGGTTTTATGGTTCAAATACTTCACAAAATTTCCCCTGGTTTGGAGTGTCATATTACTCCTCTCAAATTTTTGTCAGGGGTTTGAATACTTTGAAAATTTGAATAGGAACCAAATATGAAATGATTCCAAAAGAAAATCCAGAGATTTTCACATTCACTTTTCAAAGCTTTATTTTAAACTTCCAACTCATATTTCATATAATTTGAAGAAGTCATTTTATCCTCTCTCATGAAAATCATTGAGTTGCTTAAAGTTTCTGAATTTGAAATATTTTCAAATGAAATTCAAATCATTTCCAAATCCCTTTTCATTTCTTTAAATGCAAGAAGTCATGTCATCTTCACTCTAGGGTTTTGTGATGAAAATAATTTGAATTCCTGGTGATCAAAATGCAAATTGAAAGTTTTGGGAAAGTCATTTCATTCCCTCTCATTAAACTTTCAAAAGTTTCAAAAAATTTCAAATTTTCACTCACATTCAATTACTAAATCAAACAATCATTGTAATATTTATTAGAACATTCCAAAGTTTGGGATGTTACAAACCTACCACACTTAAAATGAATCTCGTCCTCGAGATTCGGAGGGGCTAGCAAGAAAAGGTTTGGGCTTGGGGTCTTCTAGAAAAACCATTGACCAAGAAGGCGTGGAGTCTACCGCACTTAAAATGAGAGTTACCGGTCTCTCAAAATCATGGTAATCCTGTGGGTGTAGCTGTCTATTCACATTCTTCACGATAGCTCCTTCGGTGACGCTCTTCCATTTTAAAATCAAAATCTCGTGTTCTCATAACAAAATGTATTACCACCGGTACTGGGTCTTCTTAGCTGGCAGGTCTCGCGTTCATTCTAAGTAACTTATCGACGATCTCATGGTGGTCTACCATTAGTGGTTATCCTGTAGTGAAATGGGTCTTGGCTTCATTCCTCACCATAAAATTCCTACGTGTGACAGCAACTGTCATGTACAAGGGGTTTTCATCATACCATTCTAAGGCGTAAACAAAAGCTTCAAAGAACGTCGTCTCTTTACTATGGGTAAGTCACTCAGATTTACCATTCCGAATAGCAAGAGAATGATTAGAGTAAGTCGTCATGGTGGCCAAACCATGTCGCACTGAGATCATTACCTTGTATAAGGTTTAGTGAATCTCGTATCCTAACACTTGCTCTTCCTCACAAGCGTTGTAGAAATTTCTCTTGTCAACGAACAAAATTTGGATAAATCCATTGATTTCTGCATGCTGAACAAAACATCTATCGTTTCTTCACATCTCTCGGGTTATCGTATGCTCCTAAGAAAAACGTTTGCTGATCAGTCGTAGCTTCTTCCAGGTTTCTTCCTTCACCAAGGTGGGCTTGATCCTTATCAATCCCGAGGTCAGTGACTCGTGGATTCACTTGAATACTTGAACAACTTCATCTCACCCGTGGGGTGACTATCGATCCATATTCCAGCATTACCTTCAGTTCACTCCATTATACCCTTGAGGTAACAATTTACAGACCTATTATTGTCTGGAATCCACTCCATGGAATTCATTTTCCTTTCCATTGGTTTGTTTAACCTTGGGTATGGTTTCACCACAATCATTCCTTTTCTCAATATTCCAACTTCAAAGACACGTTGTCACAAAGGTTATCATCCACATAGTTTGAGGTGGTTCCACATTCTCTTCACCTGTATTCGCTTATCCAAACTCCTTAACATGAATGGTATTCTCTTCATTATTTTGTCCCTGTGGTTGCTACCACACTTAAAATGAAATGCACGCATGCCTGCATAGACCATATTTTCTCATATCCTCAAAAATGGTCGGAGATCTTGGGTCATAGAGTAACAACTCATGTAATGCAACATAAGATAAATAATGACACCATAAATTTCCATTGATTCATGAATTTATTTACAGACTCTGAGACTTCCATTACATAACTCCAAAATGGTAAGAGTGCTACCTATTACGTTTGGTACATCCAGAATCCAAAACTCAGACTACTCATGCTTAGCCATTCTTCTCTGGACAGGTATAGGAGTAGTGTCCTGTCTTCTTGCACTAAAAACAAATGATTTCTGACATATCTCGGGTCTTCTTGATGTTGTTGTTTGCTCCTGGAAGTTTTGGTCCCTTTCTTGGGCACTTATTGGTATAGTGGCCCATATCCTTACACTTGAAACATCGAATATGACTCAGGTCCTTCTGTTCAGGGGCTTGTCTCTTCCTGAGGTTCTTTGTTCTGATCAACACTTCAATTTCCCGTGGATCAAACTCCACTTCTTCTACCGGGAAGTTTCCCAGATACTCTTTTCTTTCCTTCGTACAGTCCTGTAAGAAGTGTCCGACTTCTCCACATGAATAGCAGGCATTTGAGTAAAACCTGGTTAATCCTTCTCCATTAGGGTCTTCATCATCTTCCTTCTTCACAAGTTCTCCAAATTTTTCTCTGAAGGCTTTCTTCATGGCTTTCTTCTGCTGTTTGATGACTTCTTGTACCTTGGGGTACATTTAGCATTGAGCCGGGTAATGCGTAGTTCCTTCGCACAAGAAACATGTCACTTGCCCAGTTGGGCAGTCCTCAGCAGGGTGATTCTCTTCACAGTAAGGGCATCCATCCTTGTGTTCTTCCTGGGTGTGTCCTATCTCTCCACATATCTTGCATGCACAAATCTTCTTCACATCTTTGCCAGGGGCTTCTGGGTGTTGGTAACAACATGAGATCCTTGCAGAGTTATCTTGAATTCTTCCAAAGTGTTTGATGCTTGCCTATCATGGATATCTTCATGCATCTTCCACCAATTTGCAGCACCTTCTGCAAAGTACCGAAAAGCATACTGGACCATCTCGTTCCTTGTAACAAGGTTACTCCTTAGGTGATCCTCCATGTTCTGAATCCATTCTTCTGCTTCTAAGCGAGTCATTGATCCAGAATACACGAGTCTAGATTCATTCATCATCTATTGGGTTCAAGGTTTTGGGGATGAGATGGGTAAGGGAGAGAAAAGGAGGGAATACACACAATACAAACAATGGTTTTGAAAATAGATTTTTTTGTCGTGGCTGTCGAAAATTACACACAAATGACAGCTCACAAAATCATTGTATCTAACATAAGTATACAACAGGGGTTTGGTCTTCTAGGGCATAATGTCTTGGAAATTCTTCATGGTCTTCAATTTCTTCGGGTCTTCACAGTCTTCAACACGTGTAGCTTCAACTCTTCTAATGCATGGTGAAATCTTCTTTACTTTGAAGTGACCATCAGTTGTTTCCATATCTTGTCCTTCTCGAAGTGGTCTTAGTTGATCCTTAGTGTGGTCAAAGGGGAATGGGTATTTTCTAACTCTTTGAGGTAAGAGAGATCATTTGATAAAGCTCAAATAAGATGAGAAGTAAAGGGTCTTTTGAAAAAAAAGTTTTTCGAGAAATTGTTTCCTAAGGGCTTTCCAGTTTCTAGGGTCACGTCCTACAGTCAACATGTGCTCTGATACCATTTCTGTAGCGACCCGACTCAAAACGAGTCAAGCCTCTGTGTGTTCTGTGCCATCCCTGGATCAGTATGCTGGCACACACAGTTCATCAATGTATATATCAAAGTGCAATCACATGTAAATAACGTAAAACTGATATATACCTTAAAATAGCAGCGGATACAGTCAACGGGAGTGGAGTCCGAATAACACCAACGGCAAGTTGAGTGCGGACCGTAACCCTGAATCGTACTCTTACCCGTCGTAGAAGAGTATCTGCAACATAAGACGTTGCAGCCGTGTAGGTCAGTACATGGAATGTACTGGCAAGATCACCATAGTAGAACAGAAGAATAAAGGCTATTCTATATGCAAAGGCTTTGTGGCTCTGTGTCTGAGTTTTTTTTGCGTAAAATCTGATTTTATTTTCCTACAACAAAGGAATATCAGGAATTTTCACTATAGAGTTACCTATCATGACATGGTTCCGCCAACCGATGTCCAAATACCCACAAATATCATTAAGTTTCCCACAATTAGTTATCAGTCCAGTGTTGAGAGTTCAGAGATAGATCCAAGTCTAGAAGCTCAAATTGTCCGTAACCGTGGACACGGCTAATCGATTAGGTTTTAACTCTGCAGAGTGTTGTGTACTTTACCCACAAGATTCTTTCCCTCCTGGTAAGTCCTCGCACTGCCTGGTGTTTGAGAACAGGATGAAAGAAACATGGTCTTTCAGAGTGTTTCCCTGACTGTCCGACAGTGCCCATCCAATCCTAACGTCGACTACATCTGGTAGCACTGTCCAGCAGAGTCACAACAAAGATCAACCAAGCCAGAGCCCATAATGACTTGTGGCTACACAGGTAAGCTTTCGGGCATCAAGTATTCATCCTTCCCTTTGAGTCTGGGTGAGGCTTTCCGCGTGAATACTGGCGCTTCTCCAGCAACACCTAGGCAAATCTACTGGTTTCTCCAGGGTGCCGTTCCAACCATCCCTCACCCAGTAGTGTGTATTGAAAACTTGTCTCTCGAGTCTCGAAGTCTTGAGGTCTTGAATATGCAGGTCTTGAAGAAGCCTTCATGAAGTCGTCGTTTTGACGTGGAGTCCTTCTTGACACCACTCACGAACACTCATACCAGACCCCGTCTACTTTAGCATAGCATTGCACTAACTAGCGTTCCCGGGGCTTTAGTAACAAGTGGTGGGTTCCTACCTCATGCATTCTACTCAACTACAAGAATTTCAATAACACTACGGGAGGGATTTGTTGAAATGATGTCACTATATGCAATAAAACATAGGTATGAAAAGATGGTCAAAGTGAACTTGCCTGTACTGTTGATGAAGAAAAGATCGCTCTCAGAATTAACTTGATAGACTATTCGTCACTCTCCGATGAAAATCTATATAAACAAGCATTGCATACATAAGCAATCATACTAGCAATCAATTCTAACAATCACAAGATAACACAAGAAACAAAACAACAAGGTTGATGAAGGAAATACTTAAGACAAAAACTCAAGGTAACAAAACTACATCAACACAACTAAGGTGATGATGAAGGAAATACTTAGGACAAAAGTTAAAATCAAGAAAGTTTTCATAAAAGCAACTAAAGTAGTTTTCCCCTACAAACAATTATTTTCAATAGTAACAAAACAAAAACAAAGTAAAATAAAACAAAAGTATTTTAGTAAATATTTTACTAGCAAAAAGAATTACTTTTGAAGAACAAGTAAACTATGAAAACATCATCCTAAACAACATAAGTGTTTGCCTAATGAACTTAACTACAAGCACAACCATAAACTAAGAGAAAACAAATTATGAAACAACTAAGTTAACAGAAAGTAATTAATAAAAATCTTTATTACAAAACAGAATTAGATCATCTAAAACTTTGTGAAAATAATCTCTACTAAAACTAAGTTGTTTTATAAAACATTACCTAATGATAAAGAATATAGTTTTCTTACCATAATAGAGTAAAACTAAACTATTTTATTAACAAAACATTTCCTAACAGAAAGTAATTTCTAAAAAAAACTTTATTGGAAAACAGAATCTAATTATTTAAAACTTTTGTTAAAAGAATCATTACTAACAAATTTGTGCCTAGTAAACTATACCTAATTGAATAATAGGTTATTAGACTACACAAATTATTTTTGTTAAGAGCAAGTATAAAATCTAAATTTAGAACAACAGAACTAAATGAATTCTAAAACATAATATAAATCATATTCAGATTTTCAAAACAAAACAAAGTAAATCAATTTAATTAAACTAATAGGAAAGTAAACAGATTCTGTTTTTAGTTAAAACCCTAATCAATTTTATTCTAAAAATTCTCAAACTCTTCCTAATGATAACTAATATCACTAGTGACAAGTAGAAAAAAGAATCAATCAAAAATACATTTTAAAACTCAAGATATTCAGAAAACAAAATTTAAATCAAATCTGTTTAAATTGAAATTTAATATTCAAACATGGTCAAATTTGGTATCTACAGAAACTAGAATAAAATTTTGACCTAATGCAAAAAGAATCAATTTAAAATAGTTAAAAACATAAAATATATAAGCAAAACAAATCTGAAACTATTCTGTTTTTGATATTAAAACAGAAAAAGAAAAAAATTCTAACGGACAGGGGGTACACGTGTCGTTCTACTATTGGCTACGGGGGTGTGTGCGAGCGGCGCTACGGGCGGTCGACCGAGCCTAAGGGGAAAACGCTTCGCGAAATAAAATTTCTAATCGTGGCCGTTCATCTGGATCCGACGGTTGAGGGTGGTGGTGGAGAGGCTCACCGTGCTTATGTCGTCGGCGATGGAGACTCCGGCGAGGCAGGGACGGCGAGGTCGTCGGGGAGATGGCTTCCGAGGGTCTCCGGCGATGTCTCCGGCACTGGTCGATGCAGGGGAGCTCGGCGAAGGCGATGATGGCGTCGGAGGGGCTCGAGGATGACGGAGTCGACGTGCACGAGCTCGGGATGGTCTCGGGATGGTGGTGGCCTAGGGAAGTTCCGGCGAGGGTGGTGGTGCGGCGGCTCCGGTGGGTCTCCGGCGAAGCAGAGAGGTGGGGAGGGTGCGCACGGGCGAGAGAAGGTGGATGGAGGGCTCGGTGGCGCTCGGGGGAATCGGAGTGGAGCAGTTGCTCAAAAATGGCGCGGCGGCCGTGGGTTTCTCCGGTGAGGAGTTCCGGCGAGGAGAGGGCTCGGGGAGAGGGGGAAACAGGGGGAATGAGAAGAGGGGAGCGGCGGATTTATATAGGCGGGCTCAGGGGGTCGGGGAATGGAAGGGGGCGAGATCCACGGCGAGAGGTCGCCGGCATGGTCAACGGGTGCGAGAGGAGGAAGGAGGTGACCGTGGGCTCACAGGGTCGGACGGGTGGGTCCCGCTATCAGTGGGAGAGAGAGAGGCGCGGTTATCGGGCGACCGTTACACAGGGATTTCGGGAGGGTATTAAGAAGGTGGGCCGACCCGTTTTATTATAAAACCGTTACCGTTTTTTTATTAATTTCTAGCGCGTTTCAAAATCATTTAAAGCATTCAAACCCTTTCTAAATATAGGGAATAAATATATCAAAATTAACAGAATAATAAATGCCATTTATTGAACATTTTTATTCTGTCATTTGATAACTTTAAAAAAATATTATTTTCAGAAAATGCCTATTTGGTTTTAAATCTTTTTGCAAATATTTTTCAAATGACCCCTTTGGGTTTTATGGTTCAAATACTTCACAAAATTTCCCCTGGTTTCGAGTGTCATATTACTCCTCTCAATTTTTTGTCAGGGGTTTGAATACTTTGAAAATTTGAATAGGAACCAAATATGAAATGATTCCAAAAGAAAATCCAGAGATTTTCACATTCACTTTTCAAAGCTTTATTTTAAACTTCCAACTCATATTTCATATAATTTGAAGAAGTCATTTTATCCTCTGTCATGAAAATCATTGAGTTGCTTAAAGTTTCTGAATTTGAAATATTTTCAAATGAAATTCAAATCATTTCCAAATCCCTTTTCATTTCTTTAAATGGAAGAAGTCATGTCATCTTCACTCTAGGGTTTTGTGATGAAAATAATTTGAATTCCTGGTGATCAAAATGCAGATTGAAAGTTTTGGGAAAGTCATTTCATTCCCTCTCATTAAACTTTCAAAAGTTTCAAAAAAATTCAAATTTTCACTCAAATTCAATTACT
The DNA here is from genome assembly GCA_022496015.1 of Hordeum marinum. Lineage (NCBI taxonomy): Eukaryota > Viridiplantae > Streptophyta > Magnoliopsida > Poales > Poaceae > Hordeum > Hordeum marinum. Next base: position 449,885,441 of record CM039676.1, read on the forward strand.
AAATCATACAAACAATCATTCTAATATTTATTATAACATTCCAAAGTTTGGGATGTTACATATAACTTAACTAAGTTTTGAAGAATTTCAAAATGGATTAGTCCAAGAAGGGGTTCTTGCCTATGTTACAAGGTGTGAAGCTGAGAAAGACTCAATCCCCTGTGATTGTAGAAGATAGAGAAAAGATGAGTGTCATCCCCTATGCTTCAGCCATAGGTTGTATCATATATGCAATGTTATGCACAAGACCCGATGTTAGCCTTGCCATAAGTATGGCCGGAAGGTGTCAAAGTGATCCAGGTATGGAGCACTGGACGGCGGTCAAGAATATCCTTTAGTACCTGAAAATGACTAAGGAAATGTTTATCATTTATGGAGGTGATCTAGAGCTCGTCGTAAAGGTTGACACTGATTCAGATGACTCTAAGTCTCAAACCGAAAACATATTTATTTTCAATCGGGGAGCGGTAAGCTATTTTGGTTCCAATAAGAGCATGGTAGCCGATTCTACATGCGAAGCAGAGTACATCACAGCCTCAAAGGCAGCAAAGGAAGGTGTCTGGATGAAGGAGTTCATGACAGATTTTGGAGTAGTGCCTAGTGCACTGAATCCAATGGATCTGTTCTTTGTCAACACTGGTGCCATTGCTCTGGCCCAGGAACAAAGGTTTCACAAGAGGACCAGACACATAGAGTGACGCTTCATTTTCATCCGCAAATACATCAAGGAGGAGCACATAAATATTTGGAAAGTGCACACAGATCTGAATGTTGCAGACCCAGTTACTAAACCTCTTCCAAGGGCTAAACATGATCAACACCAGAACTGTATGGGTGTTAGATTCATTACAATGTAAATCACATAGTGATGTGAGCTAGATTATTGCCTCTAGTGCAAGTGGGAGACTGTTGGAAATATGCCCTAGAGGCAATAATAAATAGTTATTATTATATTTCCTTGTTCATGACAATCGTTTATTATCCATGCTATAATTGTATTGATCCAAAACATATTGCATGTGTGGATACATAGAAAACATTGTATCCCTAGTATGCCTCTCGTAGACTAGCTCGTTGATCAAAGATGGTCAAGGTTTCCTAGCCATAGACATAAGATGTCATTTGATAATGGGATCACATCATTGGGAGAATGATGTGATGGACAAGTCCCAAACTATAAACATAGCATATGATCATGTCAGTTCATTCCTATAGTTTTCTGCATGTCAAGTATCTATTAATATGACCATGAGATCATGCAACTCACTAACACCGGATGAGTACCTTGTGTGTATAGAACGTCGCAACGTAACTGAGTGACTATAAAGATACTCTATAGGTATCTCTGAGGATGTATGTTGAGTGGTCATGGATCAAGACTGGGATTTGTTACTCCGTGTGACGGAAAGGTATCTGAGGGCCCACTCGGTAATAGAACATCACAACAAGCCGTGCAAGCAATGTGACTAAATTGTTAGCCACAGGATATTGTGTTATGGAACAAGTAAAGAGACTTTCTGGTCACGAGATTGAACTAGGTATAAAGATACCAACGATCGAATCTCGGGCAAGTAACATACCAAAGAACAAAGGGAACATCACACGGGATTAACTAAATCCTTGACATAGTGGTTCAACCGATAAAGATCTTCGTAGAATATGTAGGAACCAATATGGGCATCCAGGTCCCGCTATTGCTTATTGACCATAGAGGTGTCTTGGTCATGTCTACATAGTTCTAGAACCCGCAGGGTCTGCATACTTAATGTTCGGTGACATTTTGGTAGTTTAGAGTTATGTATGGTGGTGACCGAAGGTTGTTCAAAGGCCCAGACGTCACGAGGAGCTATGGAATGGTCCGATAGTAAATATTGATATATAGGAAGTCCCGTTCTGGTCACCGGAAAAGTTTTGGGCACTTCGGTAGTGTACTGGGAGTGCCGGGAGGAGACAAACCAGCCCCTGGTGGGCTGGCCGAAGCCCTCACTATGGCCCATGAGGCTGTGGAAGGAAAACCCTAATGGTGGAAAGAGTTTCCAAGTGGAGACGAGGAATCCTACTCCTAGTAGGATTGGAGTAGTACTCCTCCTGACGAGGATATGTACCTAGGGTATTGTCCTAGGCCTGACCTACATACCCTATCTAAGGACACTATATTAGAGGACTTGAAGATTACAAGAGAGATTCGGCTGGATTCACCGTGGCGCTCAACTCACTCGACAATAAATCCATTCGGAGGCTTCTCCCTCCACTGGACGGTCTCCTGTCACTCGGAAGATCTCGCTACCAGTCGATGCTAGCAGACTACAATCCACCCCAGGGAGGCCAACAGGCAGGCATTCGGCCAGTCATCATTAGTAGCATTTATTGTGTACGTTACTAGTAACGCACGTCTTTATTCCCATGATCGAGCCCTTGGATGCTTGGCACTTATGAGGGACAGCGTACTCTATATAAGCCACCCCTTCCCTCTGGCACAAGGGTTCGCACCTCCTGTAGCACATAATATCCACACGACAAGAGCTCCCGAGCACTAAGATGCAGGGCTATTACCTCCATGAGAGGGGCCTGAACTAATACATCTGTGTGTACTCTCTCGTCGTAGCTAGGACTCTGCCCTCTCCTTTTGTACCCCTATCTTCTACTATCAGACTCGTTCCCACAATAGTTGGCACCCACCATGGGGCAGGCGTCTAAGCGACTTCCGGCGAGGCTGTATTTTTTCCCCTTCGTCATGTCTTCCAATGGTGGTTTGTTCCTGGGTCACGAGATTTGTCTCAAGGCGCTCACCTTCATCGCCGATGATTCGGCATGGCTTCTCGAGGCGCCTCTAGATGTTCAGGTGCTCCCGATCCGCGGGGTGACGCACTTCCGCACGAGCTCTTGCGGTGTTCTTCTATGGTTGTCGTCGACTCCATACTCTTCGGCCCTCCCCGCTGTTCACCGCCGCAAGCGATCCTGTCGCTCATGGCTCTAGCGTTGGGTGAGGCATGCGGTGGCTCACCTAGTTTCATCTCTGCAGATTGCGGCAATCGAGCCCGCCGAGTCACTTCACGGCGTGTTCGACTTGGAGTTAGATCAGCCTGACGTTCCCTCGAGTGTGAGAGCTGCTATCCTGAAGCGGAGGTTCTTATGGCTGGTTCACATTAGAGCCCGCCGCCTAGCTTCGGCCTCCACAGGCACAAGGCTGGTGGAGCATTGAATGATCAGCAGCACCGGGATGAGGAGATTATCCATACACCCATCATCGGTGCGACCGCTGAAGCCCAGGCCTTGGAGGCCACATGCATTCAGCTCGAAGAGCTTCAAAAGGAACTCGATGAGCGCACTCACCAGCATCCACCACCTCCCAGTCGACGTTAGCAACAACTGTTTCTGAGTGTTTCTCAGAACAACATCGAGGTATATCGCACTCCAGTCTTAAATGTTGCAGCAGCGGCTAGGATTGCCGATTCTATTCAGTCGTCATGTTTAGAGGCTGGTAGAGGTTTTCTACATATTCGAGCGTTGCTTGATGCAGCGCAGCGCCAGAACTCAATCACACAATAGAATACATAGCAATTCACCAAAGGCTGGCACTGTTCAGTCGGCTCACAGTCCAGATTTGCCTCCGTGTCACAAGGGCGGAGATTTCCGTGAAGATCAATATCGGGATCAGGGATGAGCTCAGTTTCAACGTGATGACCACCGTCGAGTGCTTACTCCTCCGTGGAGTGGTTCGTATGTGCCTCGGCACCAGGACGATAGGTGCCTGTTCGGTGAGTAGCGGAACCCGGGGTTTGATGCGAGAGACGTCCTCACTGAAAGGCGGATTGATAGAGGCAGAGCCCACAGAGATGGTTATGACTGAGATTACCCTAGTGGCAGCAGTGCTGTTATTTCTGGCCTCAAGTGTTTTAGCAGAGCCATTCGTTCTGTAGAGATTCCCCCAACTTCAGGTTGGCGGCTAGGATAAGCAAGTTTTCTAGCGATTTAAAGCCGGAAACATGGTTGGATGATTACCGAGTGTCCGTACAAGTCGGTGGGGGCAATGACAACATAGCAATGAAGCATTTGTCCTTGATGTTGGATGGTTCGGCTTGAGCGTGGCTGAATCGTTTTGCTCCTTCTAGCATCCACTGCTCGGAGGATCTTGCCCGAGTGTTCATCAGAACTTTCGAGGGCACCAGCAAGCATCCTGCTGGTTTGATTGATTTGCAGCATTGTGTTCAGAAGCCCAATGAATCTTTGAGAGATTACATTCAGCCCTGGTCCACTTTGCATCATACAGTGGAGAATGTTTCTGAGCATCAGGTTGTTTGTGCTTTCAAGGCCGGAGTGAAGTACAGAGAGCTTTACCTGAAGTTTCGGCAAACAGGTGATATTTCACTAAGTAAGATGATGGAAATTGCCACTCGGTATGCCAACGATGAAAAAGAAGACCGCCTGCGCAGCGGCAAAGGAAAAGCAGTCGACAATGATGTCGGCGGCAATTCCACTCGGAAGGAGAAGCAGAAGGATGATGGCCCTATTCAGGCAGAGGCATCCGCTCTGGCGGCACAAGGAAAAAATAAGGTGAAGTCCAAGGGACAGTTCAACCCCAAAAAAGGAAAAAATCAGTCGGGAACTGATGTTCTAGATTTACCGTGTGAAATCCACACGAGGAAGGACGAGGAAGGCAATTTGATATTGCGAAAACATACCACTCGACAGTGTCGTCTACTGATCCAGCAGTTCAAGGAAGGTTATTGAATGAGAAAACTGCTGAAAAAGAGGATGATGAAGACAAAAAAACTTTTCCCAATGTCAACGCCACTCTATTGATTTTTGCTGATGTTGAAAGCAAGAGTTGATTGAAAGTTATCAATAGCGAAGTCAACATGGCTATTCCTACAACCCCCACATACCTCAAGTGGTCTCAGACTGCTATCACATTTGATTAGTCGGATCACCCTACACATGTTGCTACCCCCGGTCGCCAGGCTTTGGTGGTGGATCCCATTGTGGGGGGCACTCAACTCTGCAAGGTCCTCATGGACGAAGGGAGTGGATTGAACATTCTGTATGCTAATACCCTCAAGGTAATGGTCATCCCGATGTCCTGGCTCATTGAGAGCAACATGCAGTTCCACGGAATCATCCCAGGGAAGAAGGCCAAATCACTCGTCCAGATTGCATTGGAAGTAGTGTTTGGGACGGATAAAAAATTCATAAAGAGAAATTGATGTTTGAAGTTGTGGAATTTCAGAGCGCGTACCACACCATCCTTGGTCGGCCAGCTTATGCACGTTTCATGGCCCGTCCATGTTATATGTATCTCAAGTTGAAGATGCCTGGCCCCAGGGGCGTGATCACAGTCACTGGCAATCGACAGAGGGCTGAGGAGTGCGTTCAGCTGGGCTCCAAAATTGCCAATCATCAGATGGCTATGGCCGAGTTGGCAGAGTACAAGAAGAGAGCTGACCCTACTGATTTGTTGTGTGCTAAGAAGCCTTCTTCTGAGTCCGCTTTTCGTTCGGCAGGTGAAGCGAAGAAAGTACACATTCACCCGAGAGACCCCAATGATGCCCCGACTAACATCTCGACGACACTCGATGGAAAATAGGAAGCCGAGCTCATCTAGTTCCTCCGTGAGAACTGGGACATCTTCACATGGAAGCCTGCTGACATGCCGGGTGTACCCAGGGAACTAGCTGAGCACCAATTGAGAGTCGATCCGAATGCCAAGCCTATGAAGGAGCACTTGCATCGGTCAACAGCGGAGAAGCAGAAGGCAATCAGCAAAGAGGTGGCTCTTCTCTTGGCGGCTAAGTTCATTCGAGAGATTTACCACTCCGAGTGGCTCTCGAATGTCGGCATGGTCCCCAAGAAGGACAAGTCAGTCCACATGTGTATTGACTTCAAACATATCAATCGGGTCTGCCCGAAAGATCATTTTCCGCTCCCTCACATCGATCAGATTGTTGACTCGACTGCAAGGTGTGAGCATTTATCATTTGTAGATGCATACTACAGTTATAATTAGATCCGTCTGTTTGGTCCGGATGAAATAAACTTGATCACCCCTTCAGGTGTTTCTGCTATATCACCATGCCCTTTGGTTTGAAGAATGCCGTTGCTACTTTCATGTGCATGATTCAGAAATGTTTACTCGACCAGATCCCTCAGAATGTCGAAGCTTACATGGACGATATTGTCATCAAGTCCCGCAAAGGTTCTAACCTGCTGGCTGACTTGGCTCAGACATTCGCAAATCTGAGGAAGTATGACATTAAGTTGAATCCGTCTAAGTGCACTTTTGGTGTTCCGGGTGGCAAGTTACTTGTTTTTCTCGTTTCCGAACGAGGAATCAATGTCAATCCTGAGAAGATCAGTTCCATTACCCGAATAAAAATCCCTGTGCGAGTACACGATATTCTTAAGCTCACAGGTTGCATGGCAGCATTGAGTTGATTCATTTCTCGTCTCGGGGAGAAGGCATTGCCTTTGTACAAACTGATGAAGAAATATGATACGTTCGAGTGGACTCCAGAAGCCGAAGCAGCGTTTGTCAAGCTCAAAGCCCTGCTTTCCACCCAGCTCGTGCTTGCTGCTTCGCACAGCAAAGAGCCCTTGCTCCTGTACATTGCAGCCACTAATCAGGTCGTCAATATAGTTCTCACTGTCGAGAGGGAAGAATAAGGCAAGGCTTACAAGGTCCAATGCCCAGTTTACTACATTTTTGAAGTTTTGACCCCTTCGAAGCAAAGGTGCCCACATTACCAGAAGCTTGTCTATGGTATTTATTTGTCAGCAAAGAAGGTGGCACACTACTTTCAAGATCACTCGATTTCAGTCGTCAGCGATGCTCCATTATCTGAGATTCTCAATAATCGAGATGCAACTGGCCAAGTGGCCAAATGGGCTATTGAGCTCCTCTACTTTGACATCAAGTTTGATGCTAAAAAGGCGATCAAGTCTCAAGCACTAGCTAATTTCCTGGCCGAGTGGGTTGAACAGCAGCAACCAATCGAAATCCACTCGGCGCATTGGACCATGTTCTTTGATGGCTCGAAAATGTTAAATGGGTCTGGTGCTGGCGTAGTTTTGGTAATCCCAAAAGGCGACAAGCTCAGTTATGTCGTGCAGATTCACTTTGATTCCTCTAACAATGAAGCAGAATACAGAGCACTCCTGTATCGGTTGCGTATGGCCATCTCACTCGGTGTTAAGTGCTTGATGGTTTACGACGACTCTGATTTGGTGGTCAATCAAGTGATGAAGGAGTGGGATGTCAGGAACCCCGCTATGACTGGAAATTGCAATGTTGTGAGAAAGCTTGAGAAGAAGTTTGAAGGTTTGGAACTCCACCATGTTCCCCAAGTGAAGAATCAGACAACTGATGAGCTAGCAAAGATTGGATCCACTTGGAAACCTGTCCCCAGCAATGTGTTTCTCGAACACCTACATTCCCCTTCGGTGCATGAGGATCCCTTCATTAAAGAGCCCCCAAAAGCTATAAGTGCCTCTAATCCTAGTGAAGTTGATGTCCCTACGGTCCTAGATCTTGTCATGGAGATTCTGGTCATCACGCCCGACTGGACTGTGCCTTATATTGTGTATATCCTGAGGCAAGAACTCCTAGAATATGAAGCTAAAGCTCGAAAGATTGTTCGCAGGTCCAAGGCTTTCACTATGATAGATGATCAACTCTATAGAGAAAGTGTAACTGGTGTGACTCAGCGGTGCATCTCTCCTGAAGAAGGTCTAATGATCCTGGAAGAGATCCACCCTGGGAACTTGCGGTCATCATGCGTCCTCCCAGATGATTGTTGCCAAAGCATATCGAGCTAGCTTCTTCTGGCCACGTGCTAATGAGATGGCTAAGGACATTGTTCATCACTGCGAAGGATGCTAGTTCTACTCAAACTTGTCACACAAGCCTGCGTCTGCCTTCAATACTATTCCACTCGTCTAGCCATTTGCTGTCTAGGGTTTGGATATGGTTGGTCCCTTTCGGACAGGACAGAGTGGATTTACTCATTTGCTTGTTGTAGTAGACAATTTTACGAAGTGGATTGATGCCAAGCCTATAAAGAAACTGAACTCTCGCAATGCGGTCAAATTCATGAGAGAGATAATCTACCGGTATGGATTTTCCCATAGTATTATCACAAACAATGGCTCAAAGTTCCACTCGGAAGAATTCATACACTTCTGCTTCTCCCAAGGCACTCGGGTGGATTATGCATCTGTTGCACATCCTCAAACTAATGGCCAAGATGACTGAGCCAATGGCCTGATCCTTCAAGTGCTGAAGCCTCGACTCATGCGAGATCTAGAACATGCAGCTAGAGCCTGGGTGTGTGAGTTGCAATTTGTTCTGTGGCGCTTGAGAACGACTCCTAATCGGTCGACTCGACGCACTCCTTTCTTCTTGGTGTATGGAGTGGAAGCCATTTTGCCGAGTCATCTCCTCCAAAATTCCCATCATGTAGATCTTTACTCCGAGGCTGAAGCGGAACAAGCACGTCAGTACGGCATGGATCTCTTGGAAGAGGAGCGTGAGATGGCTTTGATTCGGTCGACTGTATATCAGCAGGACCTACGTTGCTTTCATGCAAAACATGTCAAGAGTCGGTCATTTCATGAAGGAGATCTGGTGCTCCGAGTGGATCAACAACAACCTCACAAGCTCGCACCTGCATGGGAAGGTCCCTTCATCGTCATGAAAGTACTGAAGAACGGAGCTTACCACCTCTACAACCTCAAGAACAAAATTGACGAGCTGCGGGCCTGGAATGCAGATCTACTTCGGCGCTTCTATACCTAAAGACCGAGTTGTTTTGATGTAATGAAAGTATTCCAGACAATGTCATTTATGCAAATTTTGACTTATGTAGTCTTTTGTCGATTCTAATAGCACAATCCTACATTTGGGAACACTCCGAGTGACTAGCAATCCTCTCACTTGGGGGCTTAGCTGCGAACGCACTTTCGCCTAAGTTAAAAACCCTTCCGAGTGGATAGCAGTCCATTCACTCGGAAACTTAGCTATGAAGCGGTCTTCGTCTAAGTTTAAAACTTCTTCGAGTGATGAGCAATCCTCTCACTCGGATCCTTAGCTAGGAACCAGCTTTTGCCTATGTTAAAAAACTCTTCCGGTTGGATAGCAGTCCATTCACTCGGAAACTTAGCTACGAACAAGTCTTCGACTAAGTTCCAAACTTCTCCGACTGATGAGCAATCCTTTCACCCGGGGGCTTAGCTGTGAACCAGCTTTCGCCTAAGTTAAAAAAAACTTAGGAGTGGATAACATCACATTTACTCAGAAACTTACCTATGAACCAGTCTTCCTCTAAGTTCAAAACTTCTCCAAGTGTCGAGCGATCCACACACACGGGGGCTTAGCTGCAAACCAGCATTCGCCTAAGTTAAAAACCTTCCGAGTGGATAACATCATGTTCACTCGGAAACTTAGCTATGAACCAGTCTTTGTCTAAGTTCAAAACTTCTCCGAGTGTCGAGCGATCCTCACACTCGGGGGCTTAGATGCGAACCAGCTTTCACCTAAGTTAAAAACTTTACCCAAGTGACGAATATACTTCTCACTCGGAGACTCGGCAAATCAAATTCAGTCAAACAAATAATTGAAAGCAAAATGCAGATAAATTTAAAGGTTCCAACACGAATAAAAGTTGTGCCTGCAAACAAAGGTACTCAGGTTTAAGGCCTGAATGAAGTTTTAAGGCGGTTACATCTCCACTCGGCATTCCGAGGCAAATAAAGTTTTTAAAGCCCGAGTGGGACTTGCTGGCTCGACAAAAGTGTCCAAGTCAATCCCATCTACGATGCGAGTGGCTGCGGCAATGAAGGTCTCCATGAAGTCCTCAAACTGAAGTTTCTTCATGTTAATCACCTGGAGATCCTTCAATTTGTCCTCTCTCGCCTCCTTGCAATGGACTCCGACGAGCGAAATTGCCACGCCGGGTCCCTAGCGAGCAGATAATTTCTTCCAAGCTTGCACTCGACTGGGGATGTCATTGAGGGAAGTCATCATTGATTCAAGGTCAGTCTGGAGGGTGTCTTCAGGCCACAGTTCCTTGCCAATCTTCTCCAGCGCAACCTTTAGTCAAATGATGTATGATTGACCACTCTGGAGACGGACGTTGAGGCGGAACATGTTCATGGCCACAACATCTCCAACGGGCGACTTGGTGGGATCCAGATTCGCTTTGATCTCTTCAGTCTCTTTCTCAAAGTCCTGGCAGAACTCTATATGGAGGAAGGAATAGAAAGATGGTTACATTACTAGCCTATGGGAATTAAGGAAGTTCACTCGACAAGGAAAGTTATCGTCAACCATCATGGACATCTTCGCAAAATGTCCCAAATGCTTCTCCGGACCATTACTCCTCCTGGTCAGTTATTCGGTCTTCTTGATAAACTCAGCCCGTTCCAGCCTCAGCTTGGAGTTTTCTTCCTCTATCTTCTTGACTGCGGCAAGCTTCTTCTCGGAGGCTTCAGTCTTCTCCCTCACCACCTTTTGAGCATCAGCGAGTGCCTTGTCCTTTTCCTCCAACGCTTTCTTCATGGTATCTAAAGAAATATCATTGTTGAGTCGCGTTTGGAGTCGATGATTTTCATCACACACATCTGTTCGAGTGAGAGCACTCGGTTCAAAGGATGAAGGGGAAAGTAAGAGTGCATTTGGTTGACAAGAATTACCTCCCAGGGTCCTCAACTCACTCTGCGCACGTTCCAGGTTGTTTTTGGAGACTTCCAGATCCAAGCGCAACTGGTTCTTCTCCTTCTCTAGGTCTTTGTACTGGGTGCCAAGTTCACAAGCTTTATGAAATCAACAAAAAAAGCTTCATTCGACATGAAAATTTCTCCACTCCAGAGTGGAAAGGATCAAGAACAGTCGATTGGTTGGCGGCCTGCCGCCCTACCCCAAACCCCTGAAAAACCGCCATATCATGGTTGATGGAAATGATGTCCATGAAACCCGCGTCATATGATGGTTGATGGAAATGATATCCATGAAACCTGTAGAGTAGGTCCAGACTTCTCCGTACCTAAGATAAACATTCAGGAGTAGAAACACTAAGGCCAAGAATTCACTCGACAAATCGAGTAGCAAGCATACTCTGCATACGATAAAGGACCATGAGTCCAAGTTCTTAAGACTGCTGCTCATCGTCAACGATCAACAGTAGTCTCGAGGACTACACACAATGGGTGCACTGAGCATGCCCCCACTGGTTTCGAAATCACTCGACCAGGTCTGACCTGTCTGAGTAGAAAATGGTCTCTAGCAGACCCCCACCAACGCAAGCAATTGACGCCGGTCTCGAGGACTACACCCAGTGGGTGCAGTTAGCGTGCTCCCACTGGACCTGCTAAGACTCGATATGTCGAGTGGCAAGCAAATAATAAAAAAAGTGTGCAAGCACGTAAACATCGTCTCTATTAAGACCCCTGCCGGTGCAAGCACTCGACGGTAGCCTCGGGGATTACACCCAATGGGTGCACTCAGCATGCCCCCACTGGACCTTCTATCACTCGATACGTCGAGCGGTTATCAAAACAATTCTAAGACCCCTACCGATGTCATCACCATTTGACAGCAGTCTCGGGGATTACACCCAGTGGGTGCACTTAGCGTACCCCCACTAGACCGAAACCCACTCGACTAAGTCCTGATCTACTCGAGAGGAGAACATACAAGTATGCTTCAAAAGGAAAACACCTAGTGGGTGTCCAATCTAGAAAGACAAGAATTCAATCGGAAACGCACTTACAATCGCACTTACTCGGACGTTGGTGTGAAGCGACGTGTTGGCATCATAAGCCAACTTGCTTGCTTCGTACGCCTCCTTTGTGCGCAACATCATCTGCTCCACTTGAATCATGGCCTCTTTGGCCGCTCCAGTTTGGTTTTCCGGGACATGATGCAGAGGAAAGATAGTCGCCAACTAAATCAATGTTGTGGCTGGAGTAGCTAATGTGGCCTGGGGTTGTCCGATTGGTGTCGAGGCCACAATGGTTGAAGAAACTGGTGGGGCACTCGACAACGGACCTGCGAGCTCAGTTCTAGCTCGGGATGAGTCGCCTATCCCTTGAGACGACACAACAGTCGACCTTTGAGGCGTTTGCCTTGATGGCGTTCTTCAGGCGCGTACACACGGGGTGCCTGAGGTCACACCTTCACCCCCTATACCCCGAGGTGGCTCTTCGTCGTCCTCTAGTTGAATGGTCTCTACAAGCACCAATCGGCAACATTAGCTTACTCAATTGACAAATCATTTTCAAGAAACAGAGCTGAGTGAAGATTTGTTATACCTCGCTGAGATGTGGCCGCATTAGTAGTATCCACATTCATTTGCTCCTCTTCGTCCCGTGGAGGCGACGTTACTGAGGTAGCGGCTCTAGGGGACCAAATTCCACTCAGTCAGCAAGAATACAAAGTTCCATGCAATAGCAAAAGAAGAAAATAAATAATCATGTTGAGACAACGAGCACAACGATCTTCATACGAGGCAGAGCCTTCCGGGGTTTCGGCGCGTCGGACTTGGGCTGTTTGGCAGCCCGTTCACTTGACTCAACCATCGAGGTTCGGTCCCGCTTAGGGTTCCTGCCACTCAACGCCAAGGTCTTGCTTGGGCAGTCGCGGGGTCCTGATGCTGCTTGGATCGATGCTCAGTGCGCGGAGGAGACTCAGCTCCTTCTTCGTCCTCGTCAGATTCCTCGTATTCGTCCTCACTGTCGTCGGCATGATCAAAATCCATGCTACCGCCCTCGCTCTTGTTGGAAATATGCCCTATAGGCAATAATAAATTAGTTATTATCATATTTCCTTGTTCATGATAATCATTTATTATCCATGCTATAATTGTATTGATCGGAGACTTAAATGCATGTGTGGATACATAGACAAAACCATGTCCCTAGTATGCCTCTAATGGACTAGCTCGTTGATCAAAGGGTGGTTAAGGTTTCCTAGCCATGGACATGAGATGTCATTTGATAACGGGATCACATCATTAGGAGAATGATGTGATGGATAAGACCCAAACTACAAACATAGCATATGATCGTGTCAGTTTATTGCTACTGTTTTCTGCATGTCAAGTATATGTTCCTATGACCATGAGATCATGCAACTCACGGATATCGGAGGAGTGCCTTGTCTGTATCAAACGTCGCAACGTAACTGGGTGACTATAAAGGTGCTCTACAGGTATCTCCGATGGTGTTTGTTGAGTTGGCATGGATCGAGACTGGGATTTGTTACTCCGTGTGACGGAGAGGTATCTCAGGGCCCACTCGGTAATACAACATCACAACAAGCCTTGCAAGCAATGTGGCTAAGTGTTAGTCATGGGATCTTGTATTACGGAACGAGTAAAGAGACTTTCCGGTAACGAGGTTGAACTAGGTATGGAGATACCAACGATCGAATCTCGGGCAAGTAACATACCGAAGAACAAAGGGAACGTTATACGGGATTAACTGAATCCTTCACATAGAGGTTCGACCGATAAAGATCTTCGTAGAATATGTAGGAACCAATGTGGACGTCCAGGTCCCGCCATTGGTTATTGACTGTAGAGGTGTCTCGGTCATGTCTACATAGTTCTCGAACCCGCAGGGTCTGCACACTTAAGGTTCGGTGACGTTTCGGTAGTGTAGAGTTATGTATGGTGGTGACTGAAGGTTGTTCAGAGTCCCGGATGAGATCCCGGACATCACGAGGAGCTCCGGAATGGTCCGGAGCTAAAGATTCATATATAAGAAGTCCCAGTTTGGTTTCCGGAAAAGTTTCGGGCTCATCGGTAGTGTACCGGGAGTATCGGTAGTGTACCGGGAGTGCCGGTAGTGTATCGGGGGACCTCCGGGAGGGGTATTTCGACCCCAAGAGGTCCATGGTCTGTGGGAGAATAATAACCGTCCCTTAGTGGGCTGGGAAAACAGCCACAAAGGCCCGTGGCGCAGGAGAGAAAGTCCTAAAGCAAAAAGTGGAAAATCAGCCAATAGGAGGCAATCCTACTCCAACTAGGATTGGAGGTGAAGTAGGATTGCTCCCACCTCCTATTTCGGCTGACCCAAAGGCCTTGGCTGCCTCTCCTCTCCTCTCCTCCTATATATACTAGTGGATTGGGTGGTTTTTGGACAGAATTTCCGGCCACGTGCTACCCGTTCCACCGGTGCATAGTTTCTCCTCTAGATCGGTTTTCTGCAGCGCTTAGGCGAAGCCCTGCCGGAATTGCTCCACCACCATCACCGGAGCGCTGTCACGCTGCCGGTGAACTCTCTCTCCTCTCCACCTCCTCTTGCTGGATCAAGACGGTGGAGATCGTCATCAAGCTGCACGTGTGCTGAACGCGGAGGTGCCGTCCGTTCGGCGCTAGATCGGAAGGACCGTGATCGAGATCACGAGACGGGTCGTGATGAGATCGCGGAACGGATCGTGATGAGTTCGCGGGACAGATCGTGATCAAGATCGTGAGACAGATTGTGTTGAGATCGCGGGACGGGTCGTGATGAGTTCACGGGACGGATCGTGATTGGATCGCGGGACGGATCGTGATGAGATCGCAGGACGCTCGGCGATTTGGATCGCGAAGATGTTCGACTACACCAACCGCGTTTCTTAACGCTTCCCGCTTAGCGATCTACAAGGGTACGTAGATCCACTCTCCCTCTCGTAGATGCTCATAACCATGGATAGGTTTGCGTGTGCGTAGGAAAATTTTTGTTTCCCATGCGACGTTCCCCAACAGTGGCATCATGAGCTAGGTTGATGGTTCGATGAGATCTCGAGTAGAACACAAAAGGTTTGTGGGCGTTGATGCTTAGATTGCTTCATCCCTTGCTCGGATTTTGGTTCAGCGGGATTGTGAGATGAAGCGGTCCGGACCAACATTACTCGTACGCTTACGAGAGACCGGTTCCCTCGACGCAACTTGTTGCTTAGATGGCTTGCGGGTGACAGTTTCTCTCACTTTAGTTGGATCGGATCCGACAAAGGCGGTCCTTGAGAAGGTTGAAAAGCAATCTATGTATTACCGTTGTGGTTTATGCGTAGGTGAGAATCGTTCTTGCTAGATACCCGTAGGAGCCACGTAAAACATGCAACAACAATTAGAGGACGTCTAACTTGTTTTTGCAGGGTATGTTGTGATGTGATATGGCCAATTACATGATGTGATATATGTGATGTATGAGATGATCATGTGATGTATAGAATTTCACGACTTGCATGTCGATGAATACGGCAACCGGCAGGAGCCATAGGGTTGTCTTTAATTATTGTATGACCTGCGTGTCAATCATTAAGCGCTATGTAATGCTTTACTTTATCGCTAAACGGTAGCAATAGTAGTAGAAGCATGCAGGGCGTGACAACCTCGATGGCGACATGTTGATGGAGATCAAGATGATGGAGATCATGGTGTCGTGCCAGTGACGATGAAGATCATGCCGGTGCTTTCAAGATGGAGATCTAAAGCACAAGTTCGTGGCCATATCATGTCACTTATGAATTGCATGTGATGTTAATCTTTTTATGCACCTTGTTATGCTTAGTACGACGGTAGCATTATAAGGTGATCCCTCACTTAAATTTCAAGATAAAATTGTGTTCTCCCCGAGTGTGCACCGTTGCGAAAGTTCGTCGTGTTGAGACACCACGTGATGATCGGGTGTGATAGACTCTACGTTCACATACAACGGGTGCAAGCCAGTGTTGCACGCGCAGAACACTCGGGTTAAACTTGACGAGCCTAGCATGTACAGACATGGCCTCGGAACACATGAGACCGAAAGGTCGAACATGAGTCATATAGTAGATATGATCAACATGATGATGTTCACCATTGCAGCCACCTCAACACACGTGATGATCGGACTTGAGTTGGTGAATTTGGATCATGTATCACTCGAATGATCGGAGGGATGTCAATTTGAGTGGGAGTTCTTAAGTAATATGATTAATTGAACTCATTATCATGAACATAGTCAAAGTGTCTTTGCAAATTATGTTGTAGATTACTAGCTCGCGTTGTGGCTCCCTTGTATTTTTATATGTTCCTAGAGAAATAGAATTTAAAGATGTTGGTAGCAAAATTGCGGACTGGGTCCGTGATCTGAGGATTGTCCTCATTGCTGCACAGAAGGCTTATGTCCTTAATGCACCGCTCGGTGCGCCACCCCATCTAGCATCGAATGTAGATGTTGTGAACATCTGACAGGCACGTTTCAATGACTACTTGATAGTTTAGTGCGTCATGCATTACGGCTTAGAATTGAGGCTCCAAAACGTTTTGAACGTCACGGAACATATGAGATGTTCTAGGAGCTGAGATTTTGATCTCAGGCTCGTGCCCGTGTTGCGAGATATGAGATCTCCAACAAGATTCTTTGCCTGTAAGATGGAGGAGAATAGCTCAATCGTTGAGCATGTACTCAGATTGTCTGGGTACTACAATCGCTTGAATCAAGTGGGAGTTGATCTTCCAGATAAGATAGTGATAGATATAGTTCTCCAAGTCATGGTCACTAAAGCTACTAGAACTTAGTGATGAACTATAAATTGCCAGGGATAGAAATAATGATTCCTGAGCTGTTCGCGATGTTTGACAACGCGAAGGTAGAAATCAAGAAGGAGCGTCAAGTGTTGATGGTTAATCAAACCACTAGTTTCGAGAAGGGCAAGAGCAAGAAGGGAAACTTCATGGATAGCAAGTCAGTTGCTGCTCCAGTGAAGCAACCCGAAGTTGAACTCAAACCCGAGACTAAGTGCTTCTGTTATGAGGTGAGCGGTCGCTGAAGCGGAACAACCCTAGATACTTGGTAGATAAGAAGGCTGGCAAAATCGATAGAAGTATATTTGATATACGAGTTATTAATGTGTACCTTGCTAGTACTCTTACTAGCACCTGGGTATTGGATACCGGTTCGGTTGCTAAATGTTAGTAACTCGAAATAAAAGCTACGGAATAAACGGAGAACTAGCTAAGGGTGAGGTGACGATATGTGTTGGAAGTGTTTCCAAGGTTGATGTGATCAACATCGCACGCTCTCTCTACCTTCAGGATTAGTGACGAACCTAAATAAATGTTATTTGGTGTTTTGCATTGAGCATGAACATGATTAGATCATGTTTGTTGCAATACGGTTATTCATTTAAGTCAGAGAATAATAGTTATTCTGGTTACATGAATAATACCTTCAATGGTCATGCACCCAGTGAGAATGGTTTGTTGAAATCTTGATCGTAGTAATACACATGTTCATAACATTGATGTCAAAAGATACAAAGTTAAATAATGATAGTACCACATACTTGTGGCACTGCCGCAAAATGTCATATTGGTTCAAAGCGCATGAAGAAACTCCATGGTGATGGATATTTGGACTCATTCGATTTCGAATCGGTTGAGACATGACTAAAGGACCCCGTTGGATGGAGCGGGCAAGTGATTCATTGGAAATGATACATGTTGATGTATGCAATCTAGTGAGTCTTGTAGCGTGCAGTGGATATCGTTATTTTCTTACCTTCACT
Organism: Hordeum marinum; assembly: GCA_022496015.1. Classification (NCBI taxonomy): domain Eukaryota; kingdom Viridiplantae; phylum Streptophyta; class Magnoliopsida; order Poales; family Poaceae; genus Hordeum; species Hordeum marinum. Next base: position 449,902,971 of record CM039676.1, read on the forward strand.
GATGATTTGAGTAGATATAGTGTATATTTACTTAATGAAACACAAGTCTGAATCGTTTGAAAGGTTCAAGCAAATTCAGAGTGAAGTTTAAAGATCATCGTGACAAGAAGATAAAAATGACTGCGATATGATCGTGGAGGTGAATATCTGAGTCACGAGTTTGGCATACAACTTAAGACAATGTGAAATTTGTTTCACAACTAACGCTACCTGGAACACCATGGTGTGATGGTGTATCCGAACATCATAGTTATGCTCTATTGGAAATGGTGCGTGCTATGATGTCTCTTATCGTTTTACTACTATAATTTTGGGGTTATGCATTAGAGACAACTACACTCACTTTAAATAGGGCACCATCTAAATCCGTTGAGATGACACGGTGTGAATTATAGTTTGATAGAAACCTAAGCTGTCATTTCTTGATACTTGGGGCTGCGACACTTGTGTGGAAAATGTTTTCACCTAATGAGGTCGAACCCAAGGCGGACAAATGCATCTTCATAGAATACCATAAGATCAGTTGGGTGAACCTTCTATCTCAGATCGAAGTGCAAAGTGTTTGTTACTAAAACGGATCCTTTCTCGAGGAAAAGTTTCTCTCGAAAGAATTGAGTGGGAGGAAGATAGAACTTGATGAGGTTGTTAAACCATTGTTCAACCAGAGTGTAGCGCAGCGCAGAAAGATGTTTCTGTGAAGCCTACGTTAGTTGAAGAGGAAGTTAATGATGATGATCATGAAGCTTCAGGATCAAGTTACTATCGAACTTCGTAGGTCGACAAGGATGTGTACTGCTCCTAAGTGGTACGACAACTCTTTCTTGGAGATCATGTTGTTGGACAACGATGAACCTACGAGCTATGGAGAAGCGATGATGGGCCCGGATTCCGACAAATGGTTGGAGGCCATGAAATCCGAGATAGGATCCATGTATGAAAACCAAGTGTAGACTTTGGTAGACTTGCTCGTTAGACGGCAGGTCGTTGAGTACAAATGGACCTTTAAAATGAAGACAGACACTGATGGTGAATGTCACTATTTGTAAAGCTCGACTTGTTGCAAAGATGTTTGTGACAAGTTCAAGGAGTTGACTACGATGAGACTTTCTCATTCGTAGTGGTGCTAAAGTCTGTTGGAATTATGTTAGCAGTTGTTGTGTTTTCAATTATGAAATCTGGCAGATGGATGTAAAAACATCGTTTCCTTAACGGTTTACTTGAGGAAAGGTTGTATGTGATACAACCAGAAGGTTTTGTCAGTCCTAAGGATGCTAAAAGGTGTGCAAGCTTTGGTGATCCTTCCATGGACTGCAGCAAGCATCTCGGAGTTGGAATATACGCTTTGATGAGTTGATCAAAGTTTTTGATGTTTATACAAAGTTTACGAGAAACTTGTATTTGCAATAAAGTGAGTGGGAGCACTATAGAATTTCTGATAAGTATATGTGGATGACATATTGTTGATTGGAAATAATGTAGGATTTCTGGAAAGCATAAATGGTTGTTTGGAAAGTGATTTTCAAAGGAAGACCTGGATAAAGCTACCAAATTGTTGAGCATCAAGATCTATAGAGATAGATCAAGATAACTTGATGAGACTTTCAATGAGTACATACCTTGACAAAGATTTTGAAAGAGTTCAAAATGGATCAGTCAGAGAAAGAGTTCTCTCCTTATTTGTAAGGTGTGAAGTTGAGTGAGACTCAAAGCTCGACCACGGCGGAAGGAAGAGAAAGGACGAACGTCGTCCCCTATGCCTTAGCCATAGGCTCTGTATAGTATGCCATGCTGTGTACCGCACCTGTGTGTGCCTTGCCATGAGTCTGTCAAGGGGTACAAGTGTGGTCCAGGAGTGGATCACTGGACAGCGGTCGGAATTATCCTTAGTAACCAGAGGACTAAGGAAATGTTTCTTGATTATGGAGGTGATAAAGAGTTCGTCGTAAAGAGTTACGTCGATGCAAGCTTTAACACCTATCCGGATGACTAGTAGTAGCAATCTGGATACGTATAGTGGAGCAGCCATTTGGCAATAGTACCAAGTGGAGTGTGGTAGCAGTGTTTACGGTTTGACATAGAGATTTGCAAAGTACACACGGATCTGAATATCGTAGACCCGTTGACTATAAGACCTCTCTCACATGCAAAGCATGATCGAGCCCCAAAACTCATTGGGTGTTAGATTCATAACAATGCGAATCACATGGTGATGTGAACTAGATTATTGAATCTAGTGCAAGTGGGAGACTGTTGGAAATATGCCCTAGAGGCAATAATAAATTAGTTATTATCATATTTCCTTGTTCATGATAATCGTTTATTATCCATGCTATAATTGTATTGATCGGAGACTTAAATGCATGTGTGGATACATAGACAAAACCATGTCCCTAGTATGCCTCTAATGGACTAGCTCGTTGATCAAAGGATGGTTAAGGTTTCCTAGCCATGGAAATGAGATGTCATTTGATAACGGGATCACATCATTAGGAGAATGATGTGATGGATAAGACCCAAACTACAAACATAGCATATGATCGTGTCAGTTTATTGCTACTGTTTTCTGCATGTCAAGTATATGTTCCTATGACCATGAGATCATGCAACTCACGGATATCGGAGGAGTGCCTTGTGTGTATCAAACGTCGCAACGTAACTGGGTGACTATAAAGGTGCTCTACAGGTATCTCCGATGGTGTTTGTTGAGTTGGCATGGATCGAGACTGGGATTTGTTACTCTGTGTGACGGAGAGGTATCTCAGGGCCCACTCGGTAATACAACATCACAACAAGCCTTGCAAGCAATGTGGCTAAGTGTTAGTCATGGGATCTTGTATTACGGAACGAGTAAAGAGACTTTCTGGTAACGAGGTTGAACTAGGTATGAAGATACCGACGATCGAATCTCGGGCAAGTAACATACCAAAGAACAAAGGGAACGTTATACGGGATTAACTGAATCCTTGACATAGAGGTTCGACCGATAAAGATCTTCGTATAATATGTAGGAACCGATGTGGATGTCCAGGTCCCGCCATTGGTTATTGACTGTAGAGGTGTCTCGGTCATGTCTAGATAGTTCTCGAACCCGCAGGGTCTGCACACTTAAGGTTCGGTGACGTTTCGGTAGTGTAAAGTTATGTATGGTGGTTTCCGAAGGTTGTTCAGAGTCCCGGATGAGATCCCGGACGTCACGAGGAGCTCCGGAATGGTCCGGAGGTAAAATTCATATATAGGAAGTCCCAGTTTGGTTTCCGGAAAACTTTCGGGCTCATCGGTAGTGTACCAGGAGTATCGGTAGTGTACTGGGAGTGTCGGTAGTGTACCGGGGGACCTCCGGGAGGGGTATTTCGACCCCAAGAGGTCCATGGTCTGTGGGAGAATAATAACCATCCCTTAGTGGGCTGGGAAAACAGCCACAAAGGCCCGTGGCGCAGGAGAGAAAGTCCTAAAGCAAAAAGTGGAAAATCAGCCAATAGGAGGCAATCCTACTCCAACTAGGATTGGAGGTGAAGTAGGATTGCTCCCACCTCCTATTTCGGCCGACCCTAAGGCCTTGGCTGCCTCTCCTCTCCTCTCCTCCTATATATACTAGTGGATTGGGTGGTTTTTGGACAGAATTTCCGGCCACGTGCTACCCGTTCCACCGGTGCATAGTTTCTCCTCTAGATCGGTTTTCTGCAGCGCTTAGGCGAAGCCCTGCCGGAATTGCTCCACCACCATCACCGGAGCGCCGTCACGCTGCCGGTGAACTCTCTCTCCTCTCCACCTCCTCTTGCTGGATCCAGACGGTGGAGATCGTCATCAAGCTGCACGTGTGCTAAACGCGGAGGTGTCGTACGTTCGGCGCTAGATCGGAAGGACCGTGATCGAGATCACGAGACGGGTCGTGATGAGATCGCGGAACGGATCGTGATGAGTTCGCGGGACAGATCGTGATCAAGATCGTGAGATGGATTGTGATGAGATCGCGGGACGGATCGTGATGAGTTCACGGGACGGATCGTGATTGGATCGCGGGACGGATCGTGATGAGATCGCGGGACGCTCGGCGATTTGGATCGCGAAGATGTTCGACTACACCAACCGCGTTTCTTAACGCTTCCCGCTTAGCGATCTACAAGGGTACATAGATCCACTCTCCCTCTCGTAGATGCTCATCACCATGGATAGGTTTGCGTGTGCGTAGGAAAATTTTTGTTTCCCATGCGACGTTCCCCAACAGCTCTCCCCTCCGTCTTCGGGCTGAGGTCCATTCGGCATGGGCGAATACATGTTCGTCCACTCCTACAAAATTCAAACAATAAAATCAGTCAACTGATGACTCGGTCACTCGACGGAACAATACGGAAGTCGACAAAGATATAATTTACCAGATTCATTGGTGGATTCTCAGCAGAGAAAGTCTTGATTCGCTTGGCTCCCAGGGGATTATCATAGGCTCCAGTGATGCTCTGAAGCCACTGCTCGACAATTTTCTCTGGGACTTCCTCGGGGTGCGTCCGAGTCGTGTCCTCAGGGCCTGAGTAGTGCCACATGGCATGATCCCTTGCTTGGAGGGGTTGGATCCGTCGACTGAGGAATGTCTCTAGTAGATCCATGCCATTCACTCCGCCACGAACAAGAGCCACTATGGCATCCACTAATATCCCCACCCGGACTTTCTCCCCTTCTAAAACTGATAAGAATTTGGGAGTGGTGGGTCGATCTGGCGTGAAAGGGGAAAGACCAGTCAACATGTTGGGAGATGCAACATCTTTATAGTAGAACCAAGTTGACTGCCAACCCCTAACAGATTCTGGAAAGGTCATAGATGGAAAAGCACTCCTAGCCCTCTTTTGGATCCCCAGGCCACCACATAATTGGATGACATGGGTCTTATCATCCTCAAGGTTGGCCTTTTTGACCGATTGGGATCTAATGGTGAAGATATGCTTGAACAAGCCCCAATGGGGAGGACAACCCAAGAAACATTCGCACATAGTGATGAAAGCAGCAAAAAAGGAAATGGCATTCGGAGGAAAAGGATGGAGTTGAGCTCCGAAGAAATTTAGAAACCCTTGGAAGAAAGGATGGGGGGCATGGAGAAACCTCGCTCGACGTGGGTGAGGAAAAGGACTCGCTCCCCCTCGCGTGGCTCCGGATCGATCTCCCCCTTCGACAGCCTCCATGAGCCTTCGGCCACAAGCCCGTCGATGACGAGGTTCTCGGCATCCCCCACCATAACCGTCGATGGGAGGAAATCCCCCTGGATCCACCCTCCCGGCACTATAAACCGGGCGCCGGATGGCTTCTTGCCCTTGCCCTTGGCGGTACCCTTCTTGGCATGCTTGAGCTTCTCAGTCTTGCCCTTCATCATTGCGGTGGCGCTCATTGAGGGAGTCCTGAATTAAGGGGTCCTCGGATAGCCAACCCATTATTCATGGGCCCGACTGTATGGGCTGCAAGGCAGGCATCAGATGATCGAAGACCACCTATGCTAGATGGGAGCTTCGAGGAGTCATGACGTCTTCTCCAAGTTATTAGCTGTGGTTAGGCATGTTATCTCTTCGACATGTAACCGACCATGTGTAAGTCAAGGACACCCCCGCATCTATATAAGCCGGAGGATTTTAGGGCATAGGGACAAAACAACTCATCTAGGGTTAGACATACGACCTCGAGGTAGATCAACTCTGTAACCCCTTCACCATCAATACAATCAAGCATGACGTAGGGTAGTACCTCCATTGGAGGGCCCGAACCTGGGTAAACTCATGTCCCCTTCGTCTCCTGTTACCGTTGATCCTAGTCTCACAGTTCGGGACCCCCTACCTGACATCCGCCAGTTTTGACACCGACATTGGTGTTTTCATTGAGAGTTCCTCTGTGAGCTCCGAAGAAATCGATGCCTTGCCCCATCACAAATATCGAGATCTGTATCGAGGGGACTCTTGCCCCCGATCAGAGTTTCACTAGCAATGACATCTTGTCGCAAGCCAGCCCGGTTGGCCGTCATGGCCATATCGGAAGGTTTCCTGCCAATCAAAGTATCAAGTTTGGAACCCTAGAGTTCGTGGCTGATTCACGAGGAACACTCGTTCCAATGGAACCCTCAACCTTCAAAGAAAAACATGTAAGTTCGGATTCTTTGACGTCCAATACATCAGGTCCCACGGTAGAACGGAACACAGATACAGTTCGGCGTAACTCTAGAACCGTCACACCACTTGACGAATCTACTCGTATCGGCGACCCGCATCCAGCCATCGCCTCGTTCTTAAACGAGTTGTTCGATTGGATCGAAGCTATGCGTATATCGGATGACCAGGTTCTGATCTATGATCGGCTCGGTATCAGACTGATCATAGGGAGGTTAATGTTCCTCCGGTCACTCACCTTGTCGCTACTATCGAGTGTCCGGCCACGGATTCTGCCCAACAGTCGAAATTCAAAACCATCTATACCCCCGTCCGCGATCTCCAAGACCCCGTCGGTGAATCAGAGGCGGGGGGTCGCTTTAAAGCCGGACCATCACTGGTCCAGGATCACTCGTTGCAATTACGAACAGTCGTTGCGATAGGGAACCAAATTTTTTCCCACCCACCGTCCAAGACGATTATCCAAGTACCGCACCAAAGCCCATATCTTTGGACTTTCGGGATATCAAGCAAAGACAAGGAGAATCAGTCCACCACTTTTGGGCAAGACTCCTACTTGCTAGGAGCAGAGTAAAAGGTCTTAGTGACCAAGATGTAATGGCAATTTTAATTCGCAATTGCCATGATGAAGGGATTCTTAACGCCCTGGCCCGTCCACACATAAGCGAATTTTCGGAATTGTCCGATTTGGTACAAAAATACTGTGCCATGGAGAGTGTCTGGTAATCCGAACGGTTGTTCTCGAAACCAATTTTCTCCAAACACCCTAGAGGATCTCGGAAAAAGAGTATACCTCCAAATCGGCCTGCCAGGTACGAACTCGTAGAAAAAAGAAACAAGTCACTTTCCAGGACCGGCATCGTCCTCGACGGACTTTTGGATAAACCATGCCCCATTCATTCCGTGTTGTTAAACACAAATCCTACACATAGCCTTCGATCTTGTTGGGTCGTCAAACAGGTCCCAAAAAGTGGCACGACTATCCTCGACACACCTCCGTCGAATAGACACTGTCCGTCACCACCCGGATTTAATGACGAAGTCCTCACAGTCTATGATATCTTCCCCTCGAGGAGCAGGCATAAAAGAGCTCTTCGGGAGCATGAGCAAGTCTACCACATGGCAGCTACTAGCCCATGGGTAGACGTACTGATTACTTTTAGGGACACTGACCAGCTGCCCATCCTTCCCGGTCATTCACCGGCCGCTCTAGTCTTGAATCCCATCATTGATGGATACATGCTACATAAGGTGCTCATGGATGGCGGTAGTGGTCTAAACCTCATATATGAGGCCACTCTAGAGAAAATGCAGTTCAACCGATCCCACATCGAACATAGCAACACAACCTTTCGGAGAATCATCCTAGGGAAAGAGGCACGTTGTTCCGGATGTGTCATCCTGGACGTTGTGTTCGGTATGCCTGAAAACTACTGATCCTAAGAACTTATTATCCACATCGTCCCCTTTATAAGCGGCTATCACGCCCTATTGGGATGCAATGCCTTTACAAAGTTCCAGGCTATATATCGCATTACGGGTACATGAAACTCAAAATGCCAGGACCAAATGGAGTGATCACGATCGCCAGTGATACGAATATAGCCCTTCGGACCGAAAACAAAACGGCAGCACTCGCCCTCAAGGCATTAGCGGAAACTTTCGCCACCGAAGAGTTGATCGCTTTACGGTCAACAGTCAATAGAGATGATGTGATCCTCAGCAAAAGACCCAAGTCCACGTCCTTTAAACACGTGGAGGAAATCGTCGAGTTTCACGTGCATCCAACAGACCCCATAAAACAGCGTCCATCGGAGCCTAGCTCGATCCCCTTATGGATGAAGCATTGCGGAATTTTCTCTGCGACAATTTGGACATTTTCACTTGGCATCCTTCCGATATGCCTGGAATCCCACAGCGGCTCGCCGAACATAGCTTAAACATTATTCCAGGCTTTAATCCCGTGAAACGGACCTTGCGCCGCTTCTCCGAGCCCAAACGGCAAGCCATGTGTGAAGAATTAGCCAAATTGCTCGAGGCTGGATTTATTCAGGATATTAAACACCCCGAGTGGCTAGCAAACCTGGTGATGGTACCTAAGAAAGACAAGTCTTGGCGGCTGTGTGTTGATTTCAAAGACCTCAACAAAGCATGCCCCAAGGACCCTTTCCCCTTACCACACATAGACCAGATCATTGACGCCATAGCCGGACATGATTTGTTGTGTTTCCTCGATGCTTACACCAGATACCATCAAATTAAAATGAAGGAATCCGATCAAGTGGCCATTTTGCTTCAACACGATGCCCTTTGGGCTAAAAAATGTCGGGGCCACATACCAGCGCATGATCCAAACCTGCCTCGCTACACAGGTTGGAACAACTGTCGAGGCATATGTGGATGATGTGGTAATCAAAACCAAACACATCGATCAGTTGATCGATGACCTATATCAAACTTTCGCTAAGTTGCGCGAATATGATATACGGCTCAATCCGGAAAAATGTGCATTCGGAGTTCCCACCGGTAAGCTGCTTGGATTCATCGTCTCCCATAGAGGAATAGAGGCAAATCCAGCTAAAATCCGTGTTGTATCAGAACTTGCAATCCCCACAGAGCTGAAGCATGTCCATAGGCTAGCCAGGTGCGTAGCCGCGTTAAGACGCTTTATCTCCCGCGTCGGAGAAAAAGCTTTTCCGCTCTATAAGCTGCTGAAAAGGACCAACAATTTCTAATGGACCGATGAAGCAGCGATTGTGTTGGAAGAAATCAAAACACTAATGGCAACCAAACCCATACTCACAGCACCAGGCGCCGGTGAGCCCATGTTATTATACATATCGGCCACCAACAAAGTCGACAGTGCGGTGCGCGTCGTCGAACGAGATGAGGAGGGACATAAATTCCGGACTCCAAAGCCGGTATATTATATGTCAGAGGTGCCAACGCAGTGCAAGTCCAGTTACCCACATTATCAAAAAATAGCCTATAGAGTATTCATGGCACCTAGAAAACTCAGATACTACTTCCAGGAGTGCACGGTAATGGTGGCATCGAAAGTCCCCCTGAATGATATACTCAACAACAGGGATGCCACCGGTCGCATAACCAAATGGGCAATTGAGCTCCTTCCCTTTTACATAACCTACAAGCCATGCCACGCCATTAAATCTCAGGTACTGGCGGACTTCTTGGCTGAATGGACAGAGGCCGAGCTCCCCAAAGGGTATAGTGCATACTCCCATTGGACAATGTACTTTGATGGATCCAAGACCTTGGCCAGTCTGCGGGCTGGAGTTATCCTCACACCCCCCACATGCGACAAGGTAAGATAAGTGTTGCAAATCATGTATGCTGACTCCAACAATGCCGCCGAATATGAATCTCTTCTTCATGGTCTTCGGATGGCGGTGTCAATGGGCATACGACAGCGGTACAGGGAGACTCAAATCTGGCCATATCCCAAATCAACGGCAAGTTCGACACCAAAAATCCAAAGATGGCGGCATATAGAAACACAGTCCTCAAGATATCTACTCGGTGCGATGGGTTGGAATTCTACCACATCGCTCGAGACAACAACCAAGCCACCGATATACTGGCCCGTATGGGAGCCAAGTGTGATCCCGTCCCAGGAAACACCTTCCTGGAGCAGCTCTTCAAGCCCTCCGGAGTGTGGCAGGATGGCGCAAATGGCGTCGGTCCGAATACGGCGAACGAAGTTGTTCCCCCTATAAACAAACAAGATGACAACATTATCGGAGGCTCAACGATGAATGAGACGCCCTCGTCTCATGAGGTAATGGCAATAATTGCACCATGGACAGAGCCCTTCATCACTTACCTCCTTCACAAGGAACTCCCCGACGATCAAACTGAGGCGCGATGCATAGTTCGGCGATCCAAGGCCTAGAAAGTACATGGGGGTGAGTTATACAAGAAAAGCACCACAGGAGTATTATAGAGGTGTATATCCGAGGAAGAAGTACGGGAGCTCCTTGCTAAAATACATGCAGGCATGGGCAGGCATCACGCCGCGGCAAGATCCCTTGTCGGCAAGGCCTTCCGAGCCGGTTTCGTTTGGCCTACAGCTCGGACAAATGCCCAGTCACTTGTTCAACATTGTGTTGGGTGTCAACTCTTCGCAAATCAAAGTCACATGCCCCCAACTTCTCTTCGGACAATCCCAATCACCTGGCCTTTTACGGTTTGGGGGCTGGACATGGTCGGACCCCTCAAATGGGGAACCAAGAAAAATAAATACCTACTGGTCATGGTTGACAAGTTCACCAAATGGATAGAAGCAAAGCCTGTTAAATCGGATAAATCCGGACGAGTGATTGAATTTATATCTAGCATAGTACACTGTTATGGTGCCCTGCATAGTATAATAACAGACAATGGATGCAACTTCATGGCCCAAGAGGTCAAGGACTGGTGCGCAAAATGGGCATAAAGCTTGATTATGTATCGAGCTATCATCCATAGACCAATGGACAGGTCGAGCGAGCAAACGGTCCCATTATGAGCACCATCAAGCCACGTTTGGTCCGATCTCTTCACGAGTCCGGCTGTCATTGGGTGGAGGAATTTGACTCCGTTCTATGGGGCCTGCATACTACCCCGAACAAATCAATGGGTTACACACTGTTTTTTATGGTTTATGGGGCAGAGGCAGACCTCCCCTATGATATTATCCATGACACACCAAGAGTGCATGCGCATGTACGAGGAAAAGGAGGCTGAGTTAGATCGACAGGACGACTTAGATGCCTTGGAGGGGGAGCGGGACATAGCTCTGGCCCGATCCACTCTTTATCAACAGCAAGCTCGGCGGTACCAAAGTAGGCAGGCCAGGGCAAAAGCATACAACGTATGAGAACTCGTCCTACGACTCCCGGAGAAACAGAAGTACAAACTCAACCCCAAATGGGAGGGTCCTTTCATCATTGACGAAGTGCTCGCAGGAGGGGCCTATCGTTTGCGGAGTCCATCCGATAACCGCCTTGAACCAAACCCATGGAACGCAGCTCGTCTTCGGTGCTTCTACGGATAAACCGGTGTCGTCTAAACTCCCCTGCATTTTTTCCTTTCCATTATTCTTTGCCTTCTTTCCTTTTCCTTTCCCACTTTCTTGTTTGATAGGGACAATTTCTTTTCCTACCCTATGTTCGGCTGAACCACTCTTGTACTACGGATAATCAGCATACACCATAAAGTGTTAAATCCGAAAATAGCACGTGGGGGCTTCTTTTAATAGGAAAGATTTTATTTTCTCATACTTATCGGGCGCGCATGTTTCTTTTGTCATGTTTTAGCCATCATATGCATCAATTTGAACTAAGACTTTGCCAGGTTGGGTTGCCTCGCTCATGTGGTTACTTTGTATGTTCCCGATTGTTCGGCTAGAGAGTAAAGGAAGCACCTCTGCAATTGTTACGACCGGATCATCCAGACACGTACCTTAGATGGGTGAAGCCTAAAGCTAGCTATCTTACGTAGACAATTGGTCGGCTATGATGGAACAACTTATTCGACACTGGATGCTATTTCCATTGTTTGGGTCTTTTATTCCTAAAGGACACTTAGTCGCGTACTGCAAGAACGCGGATTCCTATCTACGCTCCTCGTAGTATCCCAACAAAAGGTCTCGATAGAGGTACTATTTTCATTGGAAGATGTTTCTTACGCTATGTCGTAATATAACATATCTTTCTGTGTGCTTTCTGTTTGTTCGCACCACATGGCCGGATTGCCTGGTTCCCCGAATACAGTTCGCTCTTTGACGAAGGAATAATAAGGAGGAACACTCCCGAGCTCTTCGCACGGGAGGGAGAAGCCGATGGCCGGTTAAGACAAAGTTTATAACACGGATTGTTTTACACATGTATATATAAATTCCATGTGCGGCTGCTGATCGAGTTCATCAATTATTTTGTTGAGGGGGCAGTCTGCTTGCAAAAGACGGGCGGCTAGCATCACCTGGTCATATACCAAATGGAGTGGCACTTTTTTTCCATTCGATCCCATAGGACCAACCCGCGCCATATGCTCGGGGTTAAGTCCAGTGAAACGGGACCTGACCATTGCCCACGCCTCCCGTGCTCCCTCGTGGTAGGCCGAAGTCTTCCACAGCTCGAACCTATCCCGAGCCCCCCTGAATCGATCAACAAGTGTGGTTAGCCCTTTAGGTGGCTGTTCGGTGGGCCATAGTGCCTTCACTATCCCTTTCATCGCTTTGTTCACACGCTTATGAAGAGAGGTCAACTCCTTCACTAGGTCTCCTCGATATGATTCGATCTCCTCTTCAGGCTGTCCGGACAGGAGACCTACACATAAGATAACAAGTTCGATTGTTATCATTCCATACATCGGAAATACTTACTCATAGCGGAATTATACTTACCGAATACACCCCTCTAAAGCTTTCGATTATAATTCTCAGCTTGGGCCAATTGAGTCTTTAAACTCTTTATTTCCTCCGCCTATTCTTGTATAACAAGGCCGCAGCTTGATGCTGGGATTCCGCATACCTTTGAGAATCCGGGCTTCTTCCAGCTGCCTTTCCATATGTCCTATTGATTTGGCTACTACACGGAATCCATATGTTAGGCACGATGATGTAATAAGATTAGCGGTAAAAGCATACTCACCATGGGCCTCTCGCGTGAAGCTCTTCACTTGTGCTAGTTCGGCCTTCTCGAGGGCCTTGGCCAATTGCTCGGACTGTTGCTTTGAGGCCCGCGTCAGAAATCAAATAGTGTGGAGATCCTTAATCCGTTTTTTCTAAATAAAACTAAGGCTCGGGGGCGACTAGCCTTACACAAGTATTCAGATTCTATAAAATCCGATCTCTTACCTGAATGCTGGTTGTTATCAGCTTCATAGCTTCACAAAATCCAGCTCGGGCGGCCCCGAGGTGTGCATCCGCCGAGCGTAGGGCGCCGAACTCCAGGTTAGAAAAAATTGGGTGCCTCATGGACTCCCATCGGTGTCGATGATGCATGGCACTCCCCACCTCCGATTTGGTGACAGATACTCCATCACCAGATTCGGCGGCCGCCGGATTGACCATGGGGGCTTCCGTAATGGAAGCCGCATGGCTCGTGGACTGGGAGCTTCGGGCGTCTCCTGACACCTAGGCAACCCCCTCGGTAGGAGAGGATTGGCTATTTTGCTTGGGTATAAATCGAGCGGCTATGAGATTCTGCTGACTATAGACATTAAGCAGATATCCGAACAATGTGTTGGAAATATGCCCTAGAGGCAATATTAAATTAGTTATTATCATATTTCCTTGTTCATGATAATCGTTTATTATCCATGCTATAATTGTATTGATCGGAGACTTAAATGCATGTGTGGATACATAGACAAAACCATGTCCCTAGTATGCCTCTAATGGACTAGCTCGTTGATCAAAGGATGGTTAAGGTTTCCTAGCCATGGACATGAGATGTCATTTGATAACGGGATCACATCATTAGGAGAATGATGTGATGGATAAGACCCAAACTACAAACATAGCATATGATCGTGTCAGTTTATTGCTACTGTTTTCTGCATGTCAAGTATATGTTCCTATGACCATGAGATCATGCAACTCACGGATATCGGAGGAGTGCCTTGTGTGTATCAAACGTCGCAACGTAATTGGGTGACTATAAAGGTGCTCTATAGGTATCTTCGATGGTGTCTGTTGAGTTGGCATGGATCGAGACTGGGATTTGTTACTCCGTGTAACGGAGAGGTATCTCGGGGCCCACTCGGTAATGCAACATCACAATAAGCCTTGCAAGCAATGTGACTAATTGTTAGTTGTGGGATCTTGTATTACAGAACAAGTAAAGAGACTTGCCGGTAACAAGGTTGAACTAGGTATGGAGATACCGACGATCGAATCTCGGGCAAGTAACATATCGAAGAACAAAGGGAACGATATACGGGATTAACTGAATCCTTGACATAGAGGTTCGACCGATAAAGATCTTCGTAGAATATGTAGGAACCAATTTGGACGTCTAGGTCCCGCCATTGGTTATTGACCGTGGAGGTGTCTCGGTCATGTCTACATAGTTCTCGAACCCGCAGGGTCTGCACACTTAAGGTTCGGTGACGTTTCGGTAGTGTAGAGTTATGTATGGTGGTGACCGAAGTTTGTTCGGAGTCCCGGATGAGATCCCGGACATCACGAGGAGCTCCGGAATGGTCTGGAGGTAAAGATTCATATATAGGAAGTCCCAGTTTGGTTTCCGGAAAAGTTTCGGGCTCATCGGTAGTGTACCGGGAGTGCTGGTAGTGTACCGGGAGTGCCGGTAGTGTACCGGGAGGCCTCCGGGAGGGGTATTTCGACCCCAAGAGGTCCATGGGCTGTGGGATAATAATAACGAGCCCTTAGTGGACTGGGAAAACAGCCACAAAGGCCCATGGCGCAGGAGAGAAAGTCCTAAAGCAAAAAGTGGAAAATCAGCCAATAGGAGGCAATCCTACTCCAACTAGGATTGGAGGTGAAGTAGGATTGCTCCCACCTCCTATTTCGGCCGACCCAAAGGCCTTGGCTGCCTCTCCTCTCCTCTCCTCCTATATATACTAGTGGATTGGGTGGTTTTTGGACAGAATTTCCGGCCACGTGCTACCCGTTTCACCGGTGCACAGTTTCTCCTCTAGATCGGTTTTCCGCAGCGCTTAGGCGAAGCCCTGGCGGAATCAATCCACCACCATCACCGGAGCGCCGTCACGCTGCCGGTGAACTCTCTCTCCTCTCCACCTCCTCTCGCTGGATCGAGACGGTGGAGATCGTCATCAAGCTGCACGTGTGCTGAACGCGGAGGTGTCGTCCGTTCGGCGCTAGATCGGAAGGACCGTGATCGAGATCGCGAGACAGTTCGTGATGAGATTGCGGAACGGATCGTGATGAGTTCACGGGACAGATCGTGATCAAGATAGTGAGACGGATCGTGATGAGATCGCGGGATGGATCGTGATGAGTTCACAGGACGGATCATGATTGGATCGCAGGACGGATCGTGATGAGATCGCGGGACGCTCGGCGATTTGGATCGCGAAGATGTTCGACTACACCAACCGTGTTTCTTAACGCTTCCCGCTTAGCGATCTACATGGGTATGTAGATCCACTCTCCCTCTCGTAGATGCTCATGACCATGCATAGGTTTGCGTGTGCGTAGGTAATTTTTTGTTTCCCATGCGACGTTCCCCAACAGTGGTATCAGAGCCAGGTTGATGGTTCGATGAGATCTCAAGTAGAACACAAAAGGTTTGTGGGTGTTGATGCTTAGATTGCTCCCTCCCTTGGTCGTATTTTGGTTCAGCGGGATTGTGAGATGAAGCGGCCCGGACCAACATTACTCGTACGCTTATGAGAGACCGGTTCCCTCGACGCAACTTGTTGCCTAGATGGCTTGCGGGTGATAGTTTCTCTCACTTTAGTTGGATCGGATTCGACAAAGGCGGTCCTTGAGAAGGTTCAAAAGCAAACTAGTGTATCACCGTTGTGGTTTATGCGTAGGTGAGAATCGTTCTTGCTAGATACCTATAGCAGCCACGTAAAATATGCAACAACAATTAGAGGACGTCTAACTTGTTTTTGCAGGGTATGTTGTGATGTGATATGGCCAATTACATGATGAGATATATGTGATGTATGAGATGATCATGTGATGTATAGATTATCACGACTTTCATGTCGATGAGTACGACAACCGGCAGGAGCCATAGGGTTGTCTTTAATTATTGTATGACCTGTGTGTCAATCATTAAGCGCTATGTAATGCTTTACTTTATCGCTACGGTAGCAATAGTTGTAGAAGCATGCAGGGCGTGACAACCCCAATGGCAACACATTGATGGAGATCAAGATGATGGAGATCATGGTGTTGTGCCGGTGACGATGGAGATCATGCCGGTGTTTCGAAGATGGAGATCTTAAACACAAGTTCATGGCCATATCATGTCACTTATGAATTGCATGAGATGTTAATCCTTTTATGCACCTTGTTTTGCTTAGTACGGCGGTAGCATTATAAGGTGATCCCTCACTTGAATTTCAAGCTGAACTGTGTTCTCCCCGAGTGTGCACCGTTGCGAAAGTTCGTCGTGTTGAGACACCACGTGATGATCGGGTGTGATAGACTCTACGTTCACATACAACGGGTGCAAGCCAGATTTGCACGCGCAGAACACTCGGGTTAAACTTCACGAGCCTAGCATGTACAGACATGGCCTCGGAACACGAGAGACCGAAAGGTCGAACATGAGTCATATAGTAGATATGATCAACATAATGATGTTCACCATTGCAGCCACCTCAACTCACGTGATGATCGGACTTGAGTTGGTGAATTTGGATCATGTATCACTCGAATGATCGGAGGGATGTCAATTTGAGTGGGAGTTCTTAAGTAATATGATTAATTAAACTCATTATCATGAACATAGTCAAAGTGTCTTTGCAAATTATGTTGTAGATTACTAGCTCGCACTGTAGCTCCCTTGTATTTTTATATGTTCCTAGAGAAATAGAATTGAAAGATGTTGGTAGCAAAATTGCGGACTGGGTCCGTGATCTGAGGATTGTCCTCATTGCTGCACAGAAGGCTTATGTCCTTAATGCACTGCTCGGTGCGCCACCCCCTCTAGCGTCGTCTATAGATGTTGTGAACATCTAACAGGCACGTTTCGATGACTACTTGATAGTTTAGTGCGTCATGCATTACGGCTTAGAATTGAGGCTCCAAAACGTTTTGAACGTCACGGAACATATGAGATGTTCTAGGAGCAGAGATTGTGATCTCAGGCTCGTGCCTTTGTTGCGAGATATGAGATCTCCAACAAGATTCTTTGCTTGTAAGATGAAGGAGAATAGCTCAATCGTTGAGAATGTACTCAGATTGTCTGGGTACTACAATCGCTTGAATCAAGTGGGAGTTGATCTTCCAGATAAGATAGTGATTGATATAGTTCTCCAAGTCACTGTCACTAAAGCTACTAGAACTTAGCGATGAACTATAATACACTAGGGATAGAAGTACTGATCCCTGAGCTGTTCGCGATGTTTGACACCGCGAAGGTAGAAATCAAGAAGGAGCGTCAAGTGTTGATGGTTAATCAAACCACTAGTTTCGAAAAGGGCAAGAGCAAGGAGGGAAACTTCATGGATAGCAAGTTAGTTGCTGCTCCAGTGAAGCAACCCAAAGTTGAACTCAAACCCGAGACTAAGTGCTTCTATTATGAGGTGAGAGGTCGCTGAAGCGGAACAACCCTAGATACTTGGTAGATAAGAAGGCTGGCAACATCGACAGAAGTATATTTGATATACGAGTTATTGATGTGTACCTTGCTAGTACTCCTAGTAGCACCTGGGTATTGGATACCGGTTCGGTTGCTAAATGTTAGTAACTTGAAATAAAAGCTACAGAATAAACGGAGAACTACCTAAGGGTGAGGTGACGATGTGTGTTGGAAATGTTTCCAAGGTTCATGTGATCAACATCGCACGCTCTCTCTACCTTCAGGATTAGTGACGAACCTAAATAAATGTTATTTTGTTTTTTGCGTTGAGCATGAACATGATTAGATCATGTTTGTTGCAATACGGTTATTCATTTAAGTCAGAGAATAATAGTTATTCTGGTTACATGAATAATACCTTCAATGGTCATGCACCCAGTGAGAATGGTTTGTTGAAATCTTGATCGTAGTAGTACACATGTTCATAACATTGATGTCAAAAGATACAAAGTTAATAATGATAGTACCACATACTTGTGGCACTGTCGCTAAATGTCATATTGGTAAAAAGCGCATGTAGAAACTCCATGCTGATGGATATTTGGACTCATCGATTTCGAATCGGTTGAGACATGCAAACCATGCCTCTTGGGCAAGATGACTAAAGGACCCCGTTGGATGGAGCGGGCAAGTGATTCATTGGAAATGATACATGTTGATGTATGCAATCTAGTGAGTCTTGTAGCGTGCAGTGGATATCGTTATTTTCTTACCTTCACTGATGATTTGAGTAGATATAGTGTATATTTACTTAATGAAACACAAGTCTGAATCGTTTGAAAGGTTCAAGCAAATTCAGAGTGAAGTTTAAAGATCATCATGACAAGAAGATAAAAATGACCGCGATATGATCGTGGAGGTGAATATCTGAGTTACGAGTTTGGCATACAACTTAAGACAACGTAAAATTTGTTTCACAACTAACGCCACCTGGAACGCCATGGTGTGATGGTGTGTCCGAACATCATAGTCATGCTCTATTGATATAGTGCATACTGTGATGTCTCTTATCGTTTTACTACTATAATTTTTGGGGTCATGCATTAGAGACAACTACATTCACTTTAAATAGGGCATCATCTAAATTCGTTGAGATGACACCGTGTGAATTATGGTTTGATAGAAACCTAAGCTGTCATTTCTTAATGTTTGGGGCTGCGATGCTTGTGTGGAAAATGTTTTCACATAATAAGCTAGAACCCAAAGCGGACAAATGTATCTTCATAGAATACCCTAAGAACAGATGGGTATGCCTTCTATCTCAGATCCGAGTGCAAAGTGTTTGTTGCTAGAACTGGGTCCTTTCTCGAGAAAAAGTTTCTCTCGAAAGAATTGAGTGGGAGGAAGATAGAACTTGATGAGGTTGTTAAACCTTTGTTCAACCAGAGAGTAGCACAGCGCAGAAAGATGTTTATGTGAAGCCTACATTAGTTGAAGAGGAAGTTAATGATGATGATCATGAAGCTTCAGGATCAAGTTACTATCGAACTTCGTAGGTCGACAAGGATGTGTACTTCTCCTGAGCGGTACGACAACTCTGTCTTGGAGGTCATGTTGTTGGATAACGATGAACCTACGAGCTATGGAGAAGCGATGATGGGCCCGGATTCCGACAAATGGTTGGAGGCCATGAAATCCGAGATAGGATCCATGTATTAAAACCAAGTGTAGACTTTGGTAGACTTGCTCGTTGGACGGCAGGTCGTTGAGTACAAATGGATCTTCAGAATGAAGACACACACTGATGGTGAATGTCACTATTTGTAAAGCTCGACTTGTTGCAAAGATGTTTGTGACAAGTTCAAGGAGTTGACTACGATGAGACTTTCTCACTCGTAGCGATGCGAAAAGTCTGTTGGAATTATGTTAGCAGTTGTTGTGTTTTCAATTATGAAATCTGGCAGATGGATGTCAAAACATCATTTCCTTAATGGTTTACTTGAGGAAAGGTTGTATGTGATACAACCAGAAGGTTTTGTCAGGCCTAAGGATGCTAAAAGGTGTGCAAGCTTCGGTGATCCTTCCATGGACTGAAGCAAGCATCTCGGAGTTGGAATATACGCTTTGATGAGGTGGTCAAAGTTTTGATGTTTATACAAAGTTTATGAGAAACTTGTATTTGCAATAAAGTGAGTGGGAGCACTATAGAATTTCTGATAAGTATATGTGGATGACATATTGTTGTTCAGAAATAATGTAGAGTTTCTGGAAAGCATAAAACGGTTATTTGGAAAGTGATTTTCAAAGGAAGACCTGGATAAAGCTACCTAATTGTTGAGCATCAAAATCTATAGAGATAGATCAAGATGCTTGATGAGACTTTCAATGAGTGCATACCTTCACAAGATTTTGAAAGAGTTCAAAATGGATCAGCCAGAGCAATTGTTCTCGTCTGATTTGTAAGGTGTGAAGTTGAGTGAGACTCAACGCTCGACAACGGCAGAAGAAAGAGAAAGGACGAACGTCGTCCCCTATGCCTTAGCCATAGGCTCTATATTATGCCATGCTGTGTACCGCACCTATGTGTGCCTTGCCATGAGTCTGTCAAGGGGTACAAGAGTGGTCCAGGAGTGGATCACTGGATAGCGGTCGGAATGATCCTTAGTAACCAGAGGACTAAGGAAATGTTTCTTGATTATGGAGGTGATAAAGAGTTCGTCGTAAAGAGTTATGTCGATGCAAGCTTTAACACATATCCGGATGACTAGTAGTAGCAATCTGGATACGTATAGTGGAGCAGCCATTTGGAAATAGTACCAAGTGGAGTGTGGTAGCAGTGTTTACGGTTTGACATTGAGATATGCAAAGTAAACACGGATCTAAATATCGCAGACCCGTTGACTATAAGACCTCTCTCACATGCAAAGCATGATCGACCCCCAGAACTCATTGGGTGTTAGATTCATAACAATGCGAATCACATGGTGATGTGAACTAGATTATTGACTCTAGTGCAAGTGGGAGACTGTTGGAAATATGCCCTAGAGGCAATAATAAATTAGTTATTATCATATTTCCTTGTTCATGATAATCGTTTATTATCCATGCTATAATTGTATTGATCGGAGACTTAGATGCATGTGTGGATACATAGACAAAACCATGTCCCTAGTATGCCTCTAATAGACTAGCTCGTTGATCAAAGATGGTTAAGGTTTCCTAGCCATGGACATGAGATGTCATTTGATAAACGGGATCACATCATTAGGAGAATGGTGTGATGAACAAGACCGAAACTACAAACATAGCATATGATCGTGTCAGTTTATTGCTACTGTTTTCTGCATGTCAAGTATATGTTCCTATGACCATGAGATCATGCAACTCACGGATATCGGAGGAGTGCCTTGTGTGTATCAAATGTCGCAACGTAACTGGGTGACTATAAAGGTGCTCTACAGGTATCTCCGATGGTGTCTGTTGAGTTGGCATGGATCGAGACTGGGATTTGTTACTCCGTGTAACGGAGAGGTATCTCGGGGCCCACTCGGTAATGCAACATCACAATAAGCCTTGCAAGCAATGTGACTAATTGTTAGTTGTGGGGTCTTGTATTACGGAACGAGTAAAGAGACTTGCCGGTAACGAGGTTGAACTAGGTATGGAGATACCGACGATCGAATCTCGGGCAAGCAACGTACCGAAGAACAAAGGGAACGATATACGGGATTAACTGAATCCTTGACATAGAGGTTCGACCGATAAAGATCTTCGTAGAATATGTAGGAACCAATGTGGACGTCCAGGTCCCGCCATTGGTTATTGACCGTGGAGGTGTCTCGGTCATGTCTACATAGTTCTCGAACCCGCAGGGTCTACACACTTAAGGCTCGGTGACGTTTCGGTAGTGTAGAGTTATGTATGGTGGTGACCGAAGGTTGTTCGGAGTCCCGGATGAGATCCCGGATGTCACGAGGAGCTCCGGAATGGTCCGGAGGTAAAGATTCATATATAGGAAGTCCCAGTTTGGTTTCCGGAAAAGTGTGGCGGCCAACGCTATTGAATTGGCAGGGCCTAGTTTTAGGGAGCGCGTGGCGTCGCTTGTCCCGTTGTACCGCCATAAGGGGTGTACCCTTTTTTGGAGGGGCTACACACATAGGGAGATAATGGTGGCAATGACATCAATCATGGTCAGTTGGTGGTGGGCAAGCATCCATACCTGTGCGGCCAGGCGTCGCACCTCGGCGCTTTCCTCCTAAGATGAGCTCTTGGGTTGCCGGTTATACCTATGTAGGACCGAAAGTATATCTAGAGGGGGTGATTAGACTACTTGACCAAATAAAAGTTTTGCCTATACCAAATTTTAGGGTTGACAGTGTTTAGCATTTCATGGCAAGTCAAGTACACCCTACACATGCAAGTCCAAGAGCATATAGCAGCGGAAAGTAACAACAAGCATGTATAGAAGGGATAGGGTAGGAAGATCAAATGCAGTTGTAGACATGATGAGTTTTCCTGTGGTTCCGATAGGTGGCGCTATCGTACATCCACGTTTATGGAATCTTCAACCCATGGAGGGTAACAATCACGAGACTCCACGGAGGGCTCCACCCAAAAGGGTCCACAAAGTAGCAACCTTGACTATTCCATAACGGCATCCGTCCATGAAGGACTGGCCTCACTATGGGTAGATCTTCACGAAGTAGGCGATCTCCTTTCCCTTACAAACTTCTTGGTTCACTCCACAACACGAAGTAGGAGGCTCCCAAGCGACACCTAACCAATCTAGGAGGCACCACCTCCAAAAGGTAATAGGCTCGGTAATGACGATGAGCTTCTTGCTCTTGTGCTTCAAGATGATAGACTCCTCAGCATCCAATCACTCTCTCACAGATTTGGCATGGTGGGAGAGATGGGATTGGTGCTAAGCTAGTTGGGGAGGCTAGAGATCAAGATCCATATGATTGGAGTGGAAGATCTTGACCTCAACACAAGGGTAGGTGGTTCTCTCTCAGAAAACTAGATGGGGCAAGTGTGGAATAGTTCTGAGTGCTTCTCTTTCGAGTAGGTGATGGTGAAGGGGTATATATAGGCATCCCCAAAAATCCAACCGTTACACACAAAATGACCAACTCGGTGACACCAATGTGTTAATCTCGGTGGTACCGAAGTGACGAAAAGGTGGCAACTTTTGAATCTCGGTGAGACCGATATAGGAAACTCGGTTGCACCGATAAGGTGACCAACGGTCAGATTTCCAATCCCAGTCACTCTGATCCAACATTCTCGATGGTACCGACAATGTGAATTTGTGTAACAAAAAGTTGGCAACCTAAACTCGGTGGCACCGGTATGGAATCGGTTGCACCGAAGTGGCTAGGGTTTGGATGAGTTTGTCTAGGTTCTAGAATCGGTGGCACCGGTATGGGAAAGTTGGTTGCACCGATTTTGAGTGTTAGGTATAGAACAGACTTTGGTGGGAGAGTTTGTGGATGTTTTTGGAGACTATCACTTGTGCAAGTTTGAGCATATTGTTCGACAACAAAACCTTACCCCCTTTTAATAGTATTGGCTTTCCTACGGACTCAAAGTGATTTCTCACAAGTATAAAATGTAGAGTCCTCTTGCTTGAAGCTTGGCCAACCTATTTCCTTGCATCTTGGGGTATGTCCACAATCTCCTTTTGCCAATCCTATTATTGAACAGTTCCTGAAATATACTTGGTGGAAACATTAGTTGAATGACTTATATGTTGTTATTAATTACCAAAACCACCAAGGGAGCAAATGTGCTTTCAACCTTTTCTTCAGGAGGAGGTCGGAGTATTCGGGCAGACCTGTCCGAGTTGGCTCGAACAGGGGGACATCTTCGATATAGAACCACTCTGAGGTCCATTATTCAGATTTCCTCGGTGTCCCAGCTGGGTACCCTGTTCCTGCTATGCGACATACTTCGGCCCTGACGACCTCTAAGATTGTCTTGTCCCGAGTTTGGGGGACAAGGCCGAAGTATTTCCTCCGTAGATCAAAATGAGCTTCGCACCCTAAGAACATCTCGCAGAGGGCGACAAACCCCGAGAAGTGTAGAATAAATCCTGGGGTGAGATGGTGGAGTTGGATCCCATAGAACTCCAGTAACCCCCTCAGGACTGGGTGGATTGGAAACCCAAGGCCCCGGAGGAGGAAGGGGATGAAGCAGACGCGCTCCCCCTTGTTTGGATTAGGTAAGCACTCGGTGAAGACCTTGTCACCATAGGAGAGCAGGCCTGCACGGGTCGCCGCTAGATCTAATGATGGAAGATATCCCTAGGTCTCCAGATTACGAAGCCGTAGGAGTGTGACAGTGTAGCTAGTATAGTCCCCTAGATGTAGGCAGTAAGGGCGTGCTGAGGAGCTGAGAGTGTTAGCCATGTTTTCTGTGGAGCTTACGCTGTGAGTTTTCTACGAGAGGGGAGAAGAAGATGTGGTCTGAACCACAATTTTGTTTGATTAAAAGGATTGGTGCCTCCGTTGCGGAGGGGTAAGGTTGTAAAAATCGCTGGCCAGTCACCTCCCCATGACGCGCGAAAGTTGAGGAGCTCGTGTAGTTATTGTAATAAACCCGCGCCCGCGACGCTTGGCATCTTACCGAAGACTGGTTGGTTGCCGAACGAAGAAGCATGAGGGACTCGCCTTGCAAGTCGAAGACGACGACGTGAAGAGATCGACCGAATATATATCAGCGTTGAAGGCTAGTCCAGGGGCTACTGCGGGAGTCCTGAATTAAGGGGTCCGGATAGCCGACCCATTATTCATGGGCCGGACTGTATGGGCCGCAAGGCAGGTATCGGATGATCGAAGACCACCTACACCAGACGGAAGCTTCGAGGAGTCATGACGTGCTCTCCAAGTTATTAGCTGTAGTTAGGCATGTTATCTCTTCGGCATGTAACCGACCATTTGTAAGTCAAGGACACCCCCGGCATCTATATAAGCCGAAGGATTTTAGGGCATAGGGACAGAACAACTCATCTAGTGTTAGACATACGATATCAAGGTAGATCAACTCTGTAACCCCTTCACCATCAATACAATCAAGCAGGACATAGGGTATTACCTCCATTGGAGGGCCCGAACCTGGGTAAACTCGTGTCCCCTTCATCTCCTGTTACCATCGATCCTAGTCTCACAGTTCGGGACCCCCTACCCGAGATCCGCCAGTTTTGGCACCGACAGTCGTCGGGATGGAGCCGAGCGGCGTGCGTGGAGCGGCAGAGGCGGAGCAAAAGAGTGGGTTTGGGGGAAGAGTACTATGCTGTCCGCAGAGCAGCGAAGTCTTATATCAGCCGAGTGAGTCACTGACCTGCGGGCCCGCTAAATCTTCGGATATCTTTGTTGCAAGACTCGCGTTGTATGTGGCATAATGGGCGGCGCGGTAATCGAGGAATTGCACCCCACTTTCCCCAGTCATTGCGATATCTCCGCACAGCACATGCTTCCGTAATTTTTTGAATCCCATGAAATTCGGGCCTGGCAGAGCGACCCGTCGCATCAAAAGATCCTGATGGTTCACTCAGAACACATTTGATGCTTAAATTCATTTGGATATTTATCAATGCAAAATCAATTAGGGCGAATGACAAAGATTTCAATCGACGCAGATTTCCTTGAAGCCTCGAAGTACATTCAGAATTTCGGTGCCTTATTAGAGATGGCATCGATTCCCTTTCTCACTCGAACCCCGATCCATTCGGGAGCTAATGACGAGGAAATGTACCTAGGCTAGGGACCTAGGCCTGACCTACCTACCCTACCTAAGGACACTATATTGGAGGACTTGAAGATTACAAGAGAAATTCCGACTGGACTCACCATGGCGCTCTAGTCACTCGACAATAAATCCATTCGGAGGCTTCTCCCTCCACTTGACGGTCTATTATCACTTGGAAGATCTCGCTACCAGTCGATGCTAGAAGACCAGAAGCCACCCCAAGGAGGCCAACAGGCAGGCGTTCGGCCAGTCATCATTAGTAGCATTTATTGTGTACATTTCTAGTAATGCATGTCTTTATTCCCACGATTGAACCCTTGGATAACTAGCACTTATGAGAGGAAGTGTACTCTATATAAGCCGCCCCTCCCCTTTGGCACAAGGGTTCGCACCTCCTGTAACACATACTATCCACACGACAACAGATCTCGAGAACTAAGACATAGGGCTGTTACCTCCATGAGAGGGGCCTGAACTCATACATTTGTGTGTACACCCTCACCGTAGCTAGGATTCTGCCCTCTCCTCTCGTACCCCTATCTTCTACTGTTAGACTCGTTCCCATGACATCTCCACCTCCCACTTCGGCCGCACCAAAGGGGCAGCCCTTGGGGCGCCGGCCTCCCTCCCCTCCCTCCTATATACACTAGAGGATTTGAGGGCAGACCTAACCCTAATAGCCACATGCTGCCCCCTTCTTCCTCTAGATTGTTTTCTACTCTAGTCTAGTTTCGGAGGTGCTTAGGAGAAGCCCTGCCGGAATAGTTCCACCACCACCGCCGCCGAGCCGTCGCGCTGCCGAAGAACTCATCGAGTTGTATGTGTGCTGAACGTTGAGGTGTCGTCCGTTCGGCGTTAGATCGGGACGGATCGTGATTGGATCGCGGGACGCTCGGTGATTTGGATCGCGAAGACGTTCGACTACCTCAACCGCGTTTCTTAACGCTTCCCGCTTAGCGATCTACAAGGGTATGTAGATCCGCTCTCCCCCTCATAGATGCTCATTACCATGGATATATCTTGCGTGTGTGTAGTATATTTTTGTTTCCCATGCAATGTTCCCCAACATTGGTTACATCGGTAAGCGCCAGGAAATGCCTATGAACTATTCACTTGCTATTGAACCATTTGATTTTTGGGGTTCTGACTTTATGGGACATTTTCCTGATGGCACGTGGGGCCCTCGTGTGCTCTCCTTACTCCGATTTCTTCCAGAACATGTATTCTAACCTAGAAAAAATCATTATATATACTCCCATACATTTTAACCACCTTATCGCGAGTTTCTCCTTTGTTCTTGTTTTGAGCTGTTTTCTGATAGACCGGAAATATGTCGTCCCAGGATTCAGATAGAGAGGGCTATGTCTCCCACTATGTTGCAGACCCAAAGATCTTTAGGAGGTATTTACCCCTACTTATGGTCCACTGATGAGGAAGAAGACACTGATTTGGAGGAGATAGAGGATGCCGGTCTCGATGGCAGTTCAGATGAAGATGAAGCTCCACTACCTCAGCCTCGAGATATGCACGTGGAATTAAAGAAGTCAAGCCTCCCTAACGGAGGGAACAACCCAATACCCAATTTATCCCTTCTTGTTTTCTACAGGAGAGCAAGGCAGCTTTATGCAAAATGATATTGAAGCTCAAACAAGAGAACGACGATTTAAGGGAAGAAAATTTCATCCTCAAGCATAAATTGGAGAAGAAGAATACTACTACAACACCATCGCCATTACCGAAGAACACTTGAGTACATGGGTATGGGCACCACCCTTGCCTTGTCCCAAGCTTGCGGGAGGTGCCCCAGTATCGTATCACCATCACTTTTTATCACCACTATATATCTTAGTTCAATATTTAGTTTTTCGTGATTTAGAGAGTTAGAATTTCAGATTTCCTTTGTTTACAGTTTTTTCTTAGAGTTATACCTAGCCTTATAACCGAGTGTGAGAGTTATATAATAAAGTTAGTTAATTTCGTGTGCCTCACCCTCATTTGCACCCATCATCTTAGCGTGGAAATACAAAGAATAGAAAAAGATCACATTCTTATCTCATGAGAAGTAATGAGTTCACATAGAAAAGAGGTATAAGCAATAAAAAGTGTTGAAAACTAACAATCATAATGTTAGTAATTGGTATGATCTATAAAAAGTATGGTAGAGAATAGGAGATTTACATATAAATATACTTTCTTGAACACCTTCTATTATTGTGAGCTTCCATCAAAATATTACATAATGACCAAGTGTTGAAGTGGGACATGGAAGACAACATAATGATTGTGGTTGTTCTACATTTACATAGAAGTTATATGGTATTCTATTCTTTAACATGTGATGATTGCTTAAAATCTTTTGCCAGCCCAAAGATTTGCACTAAGTAGAGATACTACTTGTCCATCCATAACCCTTAAACCCACTTTCTTGCCTTGAGAATCCACCATACCTACCTATGGATTGAATAAGATCCTTCAAGTAAGTTGTCATTGCTGCACAAGGCAATAAAAATTGCCTCTAATCATGTAAGATCTTTTATTGTAAGGGAAAGTAAGCTTTGTATGATCTTTTGATGGTGCAGAAATAAAAGCAACAAACTGCATAATAAAGTTCACTATCACAAGAAGAAATATAAGGTGATATTCTTTTCCATTAAGAAATTGAACATATCAAACAAATAAAAGCTCATGACAATCTCTGCTTCCCTCTGCGAAGGGCCTATCTTTTCCATTCTTACAAATTTTATTTTCATGCAAGAGTCAATAATATCCCCTTGTTCCTACTCTTCAACTCTTTAGTGGCAAGCATTATGTGTTAAGGAAATATACAAACTAATATATCCAGTTGAATGTAGAGGATCATGCCACATTATTGTTGACATTATCCTTGAGGTAAATAGGTTGGGTGGCAAGAACAATAAGGCCCCCATCTTCCTATATGTCCCATGGAATCACTTGTTCCAAAAATATGCAATGTGTGTTAACAATCATAGAGGGCTACATTACAGTTGAATATGTGAACTTGCTATAAATACAAAGCTCTTACATAGACCGTTCTCTCGATTACAATAGCTATGATTATCTCAAGGACTAATTGCATTGCTTGTGGCTCTCAATAAAGATTATGATTCATATTTCTTCAATTATGAATAGGTTGTTACTTGTTTATGATAAGTTATATGATGAAAAGCTTTCTTCTATGATAATATTTATGATGCTCTCATGTCCATATTCTGTTTTTATAGACACCTCTCTCCAAAATTATGTGGTCATTATTTTAGAGTTTGGCTTTTGCTTGAGGACAAGCTTGGGGGAGTTGACACGTCCATTTTACATCATGAACTCTTATTATAATTTACTTCATTCTTGTCCATTATTCCACATTATTATACAATTATTATGACTTTTCTCTCTGAATATGCAAGGAACACCACAAGGAGGGAAATATCTGGAAATTAGAATTCTTGACCGGAAAACAAAGAAAAGGGCAAAAAAATCACCAGACTCCAAATGACTTGAAACTTCACGAAGAATATTTTTGGAATATTTAAGAATTTTTGGAACCAAAATATACCAGATGGGGGCCACCAACAGGGCACAAGCCAATAGGGCGCGGCCCCCCTCGGCGTGCCTTGATGGCTTGTGGCCCCTTGTTGGCCCTCCGACGCCCCTCTTCTCCTATATGGTGTGTTTTACCCCAAAAAATCATCAGAAACCTTCTGGGATGAAGCGCCGCCGTATCGAGGCGGAAACCTGGGTAGAGGCCCTTGCACTCCGGCAGCCAAATTCTATTGGGGAAATTACTCTCCGGGGGGAGATCGAAGCCATCGTCATCACCAATGGTTCCTCCTTCGTGGGACGACCAATCTTCATCAACATATTCACAACCACCATCTCATATCCAACCCTAGTTTATCACTTGTATTCAATCTTTGTCCAAAAACCTCACATTGGTACATATGGGTTACTAGTTGTGTTGATTACATCTCGTAGTTGATGCTTATTGGATTACTTGGTGGAAAATATTATGTTTAGATCCTTAATCATCGTTATTAAACCTTTGATCTTGAACATGTTGATGATGTGTGAGTAGTTACTATTGTTCGTGATGACATGGGAGAAGTCTTGTTATTTGTATGTGTTCTATATTTTCATGATATGTATGTTGTTACTTCTCTTAGTGGTGTCAAGTGAATGTCCACTACATGACACTTCACCATGCTATGGGCCTAAGGGAAGTCATTGTGGAGTAACAAGTAGATGATGGGTTGCGAGAGTGACAGAAGCTTAAACCCTAGTTTATGCGGTGCTTCATAAGGGGCTGATTTGGATCCACATGTTTCATGCTATGGATAGATTTATCTTAATTCTTCTTTCTAGTTGCGGATTCTTCTGAGAGGGGGTAATCATAAGTAGGTTGTTAGTTCAAGTAAGAACAACATGTTAGCACCAGTCCACCCACATATCAAATTATCAAAGTAGCGAAGGCAAATCAACTCAACATGATGAACATGACTAGACAAAAATTCCCATGTGTCCTCGGTAGCACTTGATTAATATAAGAGTACTTTCATTCTTGTCCTTTGCTACAAAAAGGATTGGGCTGCCTTCCTGCACCTTTGTTACTATTGTCACTTGTAACTTGTTATGAATTATCTTGCTACAAAACTCACAGCACTTGAAGAGAATACCTTGCTGAAAACCGCTTGTCATTTCCTTTCGCTCCTCACTGGGTTCTACACTCTTACTTATCGAAAGGACTGAGACTGATCCCATATACTTGTGGCTCATCAACCTACAGCATGTTCCCTCATCAGTTTATTATAGAAATAAGTTGAAAGTATATCAAATCTTCAGGCGGTTTTGGTAATTCATCACAACATATACGTCATTGAACTAAAGCCTTCTTTAAAATATTTCAGAAAAAGTGTGTACAACAATCGGAAGTTAATGTGGACTTCTTAATATGCGAAGGACATATATTGGCAAAGCTTCAAGAGCATATCCTTATTTAAGTGATTCAAGACAACATTGAGTCCATAGGAAAGTCAATACTATTAAAAGGGATAAGGTTTTGATGATGGTCTCACTCCTCAAATGCTTAGATATATTGCTCTAAAATCCTAAAACACACTCATATTCCAATATGTGCAAAACTTTCAAACCCACCTTGGTCCCACCTGAACGCATTCATACGGATCCATCGATATACACATGACATAAATGTTGCCAAACCCTAGCATATCAGTCTAAGCAAGTTGGCCCTTTGGTCCCACGAAAGAGCACTTGCCAACTTTTTGTTACCAATTCAAAGAGACTCGGAATTTCTTATTGGTCTCAGTTGGTGCTACCAAAATGTGGAAATTTCTTAGGTAATCTTGACTCGATATCATCGAGATGTTTCATCTGGCCTCAACAAAAAGTCTAAAGTTCAAACCTTTGCACGGGTCGGTCTCATCGTGGTTTCACCCAGTCCCACCGAAGTGTGCATAAAGATGTGTAATGGTTTGAGTTTTGGTGCTGCCTATATATACCTTCACCCATTTCACCAACTCTCATAGAGAAACCAAAGAAAATCTAACACTTCCCATATCTATTTGTTCTGAAAAAGAGCTCCATATCCTTGTGTGGAGATCAAAGGTATTCCACTCCAACCATAGAACTATGATCTATAGCCATCTCAATTGCTTTCCACCCAAATTCGTCTCCTACCACCTAGCCAAAATCTTTGAGAGAGTATTTGAGTGTTGAGGGGACTATGTTTTGAAGCACAAGAGAAAGGAGACCATCATCAACAACAACATCTATTACCTTTCGAAGAGTGGTGCCTCCTAGATTGGTTAGGTGTCACTTAGAAGCCTCTAAATTGTGTGGAGTTAACCAAGAGTATGTAAGGTAAATAATAAGATAGCAACCATTTCAAGTCATCATAGTGTTACTAATCTTTAGGTGTCCAGTCGAAGGAAAAAAAATTCATCAGTCGGTAGAGAGAAAGAGCTTTCTCCCTGAGTCTAGAAATAAACCAACCGAGTGGTGGCAAGCACCAGGCCAGTTTCTGGACATCCTTCAATTCCTTTGGCCTCTTTATGTTCTACTTTCGGTTTTCCTCGATCCCTCATGCGGACACAAGGAATACGAGAAGCATTCCAGCATGAACTTCAAACACGCACTTGTTTGGGTTCTGTCGAATGTTGTACACATTCTGAGGTTAGACATCACAATAAAGTCAACTAATAGATCAGATCCCTTAGCCGATTTCACAACGATATTAGCGACGCATGTATAAACGTTGCAAGGAATCCGCTTATGCAAGCAAGTCTGGCTAGTACGATGGTGTGTGGTTCCAATATTTTTCACACCAAAAGGATTGTAACATAGTATAATACTTTGAATGGAGTGATGAATGTTGTCTCTAGCTGATTCGACTCCTTCAACTTGATCTGATGATAGTGAAAATAAGCATCCAAACAATATAATTCGTGCAGCCAGTTGTGGAGTCCACATTGTGATGAATGTGAGGCAAAGGAAAACCATCCTCTGGGCCCACTCAGTTAACATGTTTGTAGTCCACGCAAGTACGCCAAGTTTCGTTCTTTTATGTCCCGACAACTAGTTTTCCCACCCACTCCAAGTGCTCTACTTATCTGATGAGTCTTGACGCCAAGAGCTTCATGATTTCATGTGTGAGCTCCTCACGCTTGGGATCAACAAACCGACGACTTCTTGGTAGGGTTCTCTCCTGAATACATGTTCAGACGATGCTTAGCTAACTCACTTGGGATTCCAGGCATGTCAGACGGACGCCACACAAAATATTCAATGCTCACGGAGGAAGTTAACAAGGTCGCTTCCCAATGATGTTTATCCCAAACCAGCACATGGGTAGGATGCCGCCACGAAGGGCCACGGTTGGGACGTGTGGGTAAATGCACCCCAGTATGCTCCCTAGGTACACTACGAGCAATGTAGTGATTATGTGCCTAGGGTAGAACTTCAGCACGCATAGTTGCACATCAAAGAGATATGTACGAACCTACGTGATACCAACAACAACATGAACATGCTTAGTGGGAACATTAAATCCCTCTTTACTTCCTGGCAGTCGCACTCTGGCATGGGAGGTGAATCCTATAGTGCTCCATCTCAGATGCAGTGGCCTAGGATGGCCATGATGACGAGGACATAGACTAAAGAGTAGGACAATAGCCTAAGCTTGGGGTAGCTCATCCCCTAGTTAGCATGCATATTTTTATTTTTATTCTATCCTTTTATTTTTATTAATATATTTATTTTCAGTTTGCATAATAAATTTAAACAACAAACCTTGCTCTTGTCTTGTTGGAACTCTCCTCGTTTGTGTTTTTCTTTGTTCGAGCCTAAAGATTTGTTCACCACTTGTAAGTTGGAAATAAAGAAAATGAAGTGGAGATTTGGCTAAGGTAAAAATTTGAGCCAACACAAGAAGGTATAATCACTCTTCTCGCAATTTTGCTTAAGAAAGTATTTTGAATTGGTTGGTTGAGTTTCATCTTTGTTCCCCTTGTTAGTTTAACATCATTTAGTAATAACCCCCAACTTCAAATTTTCCTAGCGAAACCTTGTTATGAAGCATGATTTTTCCCTAAAAAAAAATTCTACAAAAAAAACTTAGGAGATCGGATTTTTTAAGCGAACAAGTACTCAAGACCTTCAACTCCATAGACTAAAGATGATATTCTTGATGATACTTATTGATAAAATTATTTGAGGAATGAATATTTGAAGTGATTAAGGTTATGCCAAATTTCCCCCTGATGCTAAAATCATGGAGCTTCAACTTCTTGCTGACTTTATGTCTTCTTTCTATATGTTGATGTAATTCACGTAAGTGTAACTCTGTCACTAATTTGGAGATTGAGTGGTAAATGACATACTTTCTCCAAAGAAGTGTGTACGTGGTAAATAAGATCGTTGATCGCTGAACTCGAAAGAGGCAACCATTTTTGATCCACAGTGCACAATATTAAGCCACAACAAAAACCCCATTGCATTTATTATAAATTGTCTTAGCCTTGTCGCCGAAAATTGAAGTTATAATGATTAATGATTGAGAGAAGTATTTGAAAATCACAACTAAGAGGTACTTGTGGTGTTAATAAAATGTTTTATTGCTTTGTTTTCTTCTCTTCCATAACTCCTTAGTTTCATTTGTTATAAAGTTATCAAAGAATTCCATTATGTTGAGATAAACACTATTTTCTAGCCTAACACTTGGTCAACAACGGAAAATTTGGTATTAGAAATTATAACTAGTGGTAGAAGACTATACGTGGCTAGGAAAAGAGCATAAGTGCAACTATTCAAATGCAAATACTCTCTTAACTAAAGTTGCAGGATAAGCGAAGATGGATATGTCATATCTTGCCGGTATAGTAAAACTTATTTCTACTCATTAAAATCTCCATTTCATTCTCTTGATTTCTTATTTTCTCGAGGGTGAGCAAGTTTTAAGCTTGGGAGCATTGATGGCTCGATAATTTGTGATTATTTCTAAGTGATTCTTATTTGGTTTTCATCGGTTTATGCCACTTCTTGGTTATTTCTAATGCTAGTCCTTCCAAAAGAAAATAAAATACATTTTATTATTGTTTGGAAGGAAATATGAATTATGCAAGGAAACCAAAGAGGATTGCTTCAATTTAAGTCAAATGTATCAACTTCCAAGTGGAGAGAAAAGCCACGAGGTGCAGCGCAATGGATCAAAAGACGTCCTTTCATACAAGCGCGACCGCTCGTATGGGCGGTCGTATGAGGTGCCAATAGCTCCACTACATCTACACAAGACACTTTCGTGAAGGGGCATGCTACTTGTGAGTTGTGTGGGGGTTTTCCCGGAAGAGGAAGGGTGAAGCAATATACTAGTGGAAAGTATTTCCCTCAATTGAGAACCAAGGTTTATTGAAGCAATAGGAGACTCAAGAAAAATTCCTGCCGTCGGCACCTACATACACAAAACCAAACGTTGGCAAGAGGGTTGCCAATCCCCTTGGACTCATTACTTGCAAGGATTAATTCTGATAGAGATAGATACATAAAATTAAAGTAAAATAAAAAGTAAATAAAGGTAGTAGGGTATTTAGGTTTTTAGCAAATTGATTAAGTAGACTAGAGGGGCATAGTTTTCACTAGAGACTTCTTTCATGAAGGAAAAGCAGACGATGGGTAGGCAAATTACTATTGGGCAATCGATTAAAAAGCGCATAGTGATGATTTTATTCACGGCAATGATCATGCATATAGGCATCACGTACATAAACAAGTAGAGAAAAATGATTCTACATCTACTACTATTACTCCACTAAACGACCCCTATCCAACAAGCATGGATGGTATTAAGTTCGTAACAAACGGAGTAATGCCTGAAGCAAGATGACATGATGTAGATTAATTAAGAGAAGCAAAAAATTTAGACTCTGTCGTTTTATCCTTAGTAGCAAAAATACAAATACGTGTCTTGTCCCCTTCTGTAACTTGGATATAGAGCATTGCAAGATTGAACCTACTATAACGCACCACTCCCACTAAAGATAAATCAATCTAGTTGGTCAAACCAAATGGATAGATCGGAGATAAATACGAAGCTGTAATAATCATGGATAATAGATTTCAGAGAAGGCTCAATTACTTTCAACGAATAATCTGATGATAAACCCACAATTCATCGGATCCCAACAAACACACCGCAAAATAGGATTACATCGAATAGATCGTCGCAAGAATCATGGAGAACATGGTATTGAAGATCAAAGAGAGAGAATAAGTCATCTAATACTAGCTATGGACCCGTTGGTCTATGCTGAACTACTCACACATCATCATGGAGGCAACAGGGTTGATGTTGACAGCATCCGTGATCGATTCCCCCTCGGACATGGTACTAGAAAAGGTCTCTAGATGGGATCGCAAAGCAACATAGACTTGCGGCGGCAAAAAAAGTTTTTTGGGTGTCTCTTTGGTGTTTCTGGAATATTTGAGAATTTATGGAGGCGGAATTAGGCCAGGAGGAGCCACGAGGGACCCATGAGCTCAAGGGGCGCGCCCTACCCCCTAGGTGCACCCCCAAGCTCATCACCACCTCGTGGCTCCTCAGGTCTTCTCTTGAGGTTCCCTGGGTCTCTTTTGGCCCAGAAAAAATTATCAAAAAGTGTCATCGTGTTTGGACTCCATTTCATACTGATTTTCTTTAAAAAAACAAAAAACACGCAAAAAACATGAATTGATACTTGGCACTGGAATGATATAAAATAACACATACAATATCCAAGATTGATAATATAGTAGCATAAAACAATGAAAAATTATAGATACGTTGGAGATGTATCAACATCCCCAAGCTTAATTCCAGCTCGTCCTTGAGTAGGTAAATGATAAAAACAGATTTTTATTTCTGTAGCATGCTACCCAACTTGTAATCTCTTTCAGGTATATGTGTTGAGAAATGATGAAGTAATTGATATCAACATAATTAAATCCATGAATATAAGAAGCATAATCATTAGTTTTTCAAAATATGTGATCCTTAAAGAATGTTATCCCTACTCATTTTATCATATTAGCATGACATGCCTCCGTCTTCACTACATAAGTACAAATCTTGATCACCCTTTTGTCAAACCAGGCAATTAGATCGTACCTCTAATGCGTTTCAGCATTTTCAACTTCACACAATGCATGAGCATGAGCCATGGATATATCATATGGGTGGAATGAGTATGGTGGTAAAGATCAAATGAGTCAAAAGTGAATTTTTTTTGCATCAACTAGGCGGACTAATGGGCTATGGAGATGCCCATTAATCGGTATCAATGAAAGGAGTAGGCATTGCCATGCAATAGATGCTCTAGAGATATAAGTGTATGAAAGCTCAAATAAAACTAAGTGGGTGTAAATCCAACCTGCTTGCTCATGAAGATCTCGGGCATTTGAGGAAGCCCATCATTGGAATATACAAGCCAAGTTCTATAATGAAAAATGTACACTAGTATATGAAAGTGACAAATCAGGAGACTCACTATATGAAGAGCATGATGCTTCTTTGAACAAAAAGTGTGCAAAAAGGATAGTAACATTGCCCCTTGTCTCTTTTCTATCATTTTTTTCTTTTCCCTCTTTTTCCTTTCTTTACTTTTATTTTTTTCTCTTTTTTGGTGGGCTCATTTGGTCTCCCCAATTTTTCATTTTTCGTCCGGAGTCTTATGCCAACTTGTGGGGGAATCATGGTCTCCATCATCCTTTCCTCACTGG
The DNA here is from genome assembly GCA_022496015.1 of Hordeum marinum. Classification (NCBI taxonomy): domain Eukaryota; kingdom Viridiplantae; phylum Streptophyta; class Magnoliopsida; order Poales; family Poaceae; genus Hordeum; species Hordeum marinum. The sequence continues at coordinate 449,939,389 of CM039676.1, forward strand.
GACAATGCTTTAATAATGATGATCATCACACTTTTATTTACTTATAACTCAAGATAACTATAAAGTTATACGAGATGAATCTATATGAATGCCTCTGGCAGTGTACCAGGATGTTCAATGATCTAGCATAACATGTAAACAATTATGAATGGTGGCTATGCGGCAAATACTATGTCAACTATATGATAATGCAAAGAAATATGATGATGAACACACACAAGTCATACGACGTAGCGATGGAAGATGCATGGCAATATATCTCGGAATGGCTATGGAAAGGCCATAATAGGTAGGTATGTTGGCTGTTTTGAGGAAGATATAAGGAGGCTTATGTGTAATAGAGTGTATCATCTCATGGGGTTTTGATGCACCGGTGAAGTTTGCGCCAAATATCAAGGTGAGAAAGGGCAATGCACGGTACCAAAGAGGCTAGAAAAGTGCGAAAAGGTGAGAGTGCGTATATCCATGAACTCAGATTAGTCATAAAAAACTCATATACTTATTGTAAAGCCTCATTAGCTCTCTCAAAGCAAAGTACTACCGCATGCCCCTAGGGAGGAGGTTGGTAGGATTTAACCATCGCATGCCCCCGATTCGAACAACACGATGGGATTTCATTTCAGACATAAAACATGCCCACACCTTATCACCGTGCCATGACCAATATTTAGATGAGAACTTAATTAAAAAGCTTTAATACTGATATTTCAACTAACCAATGATCATGAACCCATATCCTTTCATATTACTACCTCAATATAATTAAACCATGTGTTTCTTCTTTGGTGAGCTACACGGAAGTTTTTATTATATCCTCCTTGAATACCTTTTTTTTGGACTAGCCTTATAACTTGTGCAACTTGCAATTCCTATTAATTGTAATTCCTATTCCTTAGACTCTTAAAAAGATTTAACTGAAGCATGAGACTACAACTATTTCTTTTAAATATAACCACCACCATGCTCTAAAATATATAAGTGAAGCACTAGAGGAACTACCTAGCTCAAAAGATATAAGTGAAGCTCATAGAGTATCTTGACAAATTATGATGAACCTCAATAGGCAAAACTAAATGAAATTCTAGGCACGTTTCGTATATGGCATGTTTAAAATGGAGCCATGGTTTATCAATTACAAATAACATAAGTTTTAGTTATAATCTGTCAAAAATAGTGAGATACCTATTTGGGAGGAGTAAAACATGATGCTACATGTGTCTAACATGGATGAAACTGATATTCACTTAAAGTAGAGTCAAAATGCAACATATTTCATCATAGGTTCAGGTTCATAGGTGATGATCCAGAAGTATAGGGGATCAATCGTAGTCCTTTCGATAAGTAAGAGTGTCGAACCCAACAAGGAGTAGAAGGAAAGGACAAGCGGTTTTCAGCAAGGTTTTCCTTGCAAGTGTCGTGAATAACATTGATAGGTAGTTCTGCAGCAGGGTAATTCATAATAAATAACAAGTAACAATAGTAGTAAGTGTACAGAAAGGTGTCCCAATCCTTTTTATAGCAAGTACAAGCCTGAAAGTTCTCTTATATAGAGTAAAGCGCTCTCAAGGACATATGGGAATTGTCGTCTAGTCATGTTCATCATGTTGAGTTGATTCGCGTTCGTTACTTTAATAATTTGATACGTGGATGGACCAGTCCTTGGGTGTTGTTCTTATTTGAACAAGCAACCCATTTATGATTACCCCCTCTCGCAAACATCCACAACTACGAAACAAGAATTAAGATAAATATAAACATAGCATGAAACATATGGATCCAAATCAGCCCCTTACAAAATAACTCATAAACTAGGCTTTAAGTTTCTGTCACTCTAGCAACCCATCGTCTACTTATTACTCCACAATGCCTTCCCTTAGGCCCAAGTATGGTGAAGTTTCATGTAATCGTCATTCACATGACACCACTAAAGGAAGCAACAACATAATTATCATCAAAATATCAAATGAATAGCAACTTCACATGATTACTTATAAAAAGACTTCTCTCATGTCCTCCATAACAAGAGCAACTACTCAAAAATCATCACCACGTTCAAGATAAGAGGTACCAAGTAAACCAATAAGCATCAACTACAAGATGTAATCAACACTAGTAGCAACCCACATGTACCAATCTAAGGTTTTGAGACAAAGATTGCATACGGGAGATGAACTAGGGTTTGAGATGAGATGGTGCTGGTGAAGATGTTGATGAAGATTGGTCATCGCACGAAGGGGGAAGCATTGGTGATGATGATGGCTTTGATTTTACTTATGAGGGGGAGTTTCCCTGGCAGAATCGCTCAGTCGGAGAGCAAATGGGATGTTGCCTAGGTTTCCGCCTCAACACAACGGGCGCTTCGTTTCAAAAGTATCCTTCTTATTTATTTTTCAGGTCAAAATCATTCATATAGCAGAAGAGAGGCACCGGAGACATCATGTGGGCCTCCCAAGCCATCAGGGCACGTCCAAGGGTTGGACGCGCTGCTTGGGAGCAACAGGTGCCCCCTCCAGTATTTCTTTGCTCCAATAATTCTTATATATTTCATAAAAAACATCATGAAGTTTCAGGTCATTTGGAATACAGAAAATTTCAGCTTTTTCCATGACTTTCAAGTCTAAAATTCTATTTTCTAACAATTTTCCTCTTTGTATTGATCTTGCAAATTGAGAGAGAGAAATCATTAAAATTATATCATAGATTGGAATAATGACCAAGAATTATGTTAATATTAACAAAAAATCATGATGCAGAATGGACACATCAACTCCCCAAGCTTAGACCTCGTTCATCCTCAAACGAAAGACAAACTTGATAATAATGACCATATTTTTAAAAAGAGATGCGTCAATAAAAACAAAATACGAACATGAAAGCATCATTATTATTAACATAACAACAACTTTTCATCATATAACTTCTTATAAACAAGTAACTATCTATTTGTCGGGGATATACCCTGCGGTATGACCCGGCCTGGCGACTCATAGGAGACCCAATAAAGACATGGAATTTTATTAATGACCTGGCAGGCGGGTCGCAGGACGACCAGGCCCAAGACCCTGCATGTAAGCCGGCGCCAGGCGGCTCACAAGAGAAGGGCCAAAGAGAGAAAGACTCCCTGCCGAAGGAAACAAGACCTGTAATAGGATTCTAGAGAGACTAGTCCTAATCCTACTCCTAGTAGGACTGTATTTGTAAACCTACCCTCTCCACTTATATAAGGAGGGGTAGAGCACCCCTATAAAGACAGATTCACAAGTCCACAAGTTTACACAACACAATAGATTAGAGATAGACAGAATAGAGGCTCTCGTGATTAGAGGTAGCAAACAACACCCTTGTAACCGAGAGATCTCCTTCATCATCAATACCAGACAAGCAGGACGTAGGCTTTTACCTCCATTGGAGGGGCCGAACCTGGGTAAACTCGCGTCTCTCGATTCCGATCAACCCCTCTCAAGTTGCCGCCACATATGTTGCGACCGCCCTGAACCTAAGTCCGTTCACCCGGACATCTGCCATGACAAATCCAAGACAGTTGGCGCCCACCATGGGGCCACGCGCAGTGTGGCATTGTGTTCTTGAAGGGAATTTTTTAGGGATCGAGAAGATTTCATTCGATTGGGTGAAGAAAACCGACACGGAGTAATCGCACGGGACAACCCACTGCCACTATGAAAATCGCCAAGATCAACAAGAGAACCGTCACATGGACCTGTCTGCAAGATTCGTTGATACCGAGAGGGATCGAGAAGTTGATAGTTCTGAGATTGAGTTCTAGAGGTTAAGGTTCCTAGCGAGTCATCGCGCAAGCCCCGCATGGCATAGATTTCTCCTGTGCCATTGAAAATCATGTGTTCACAAACTATCCAAGATGGACCGAATCTTCTGAACAACGGCTTTGGTTGTTTATCCACCAAGTTGCCAATGTCAAATCACGAGCCACTTTTTACTGAGGAACGCTGGAAGAAGCACGTTGCCAAGACAGACTCGTACTTGGATCACCAAAAGAAAACCAATTTGCATGGAAAAAGGGAGTTCGGCTCATACACGGATGCGTTGACCGGGTCAGCACAAACGGATCAGACGAGGGCCATGGTTCGCCTCGTCCTGGCGGGCCAGCTTGTGCCGCCTCACCTCGTCACCGCTCAAACGCGCAGCCACGGCCGCCGCCCTTCCCTGGCTGACGCGCTCCGGCCGCCTGCAGCGATTTCCGCCCCGCGCAACCCGCTTGCCAGATCTCCTGTCGCGGGGACAAACGGCCATACCTTGAGCCATCGGCAGCCACTTCGGTCGGCCCGGTGCGCCTGGAGCCGCCCCCGACTCGGTCTCAACCGCTGCGTCGTACCCACCCTGCCGGCTCGCCTTCACCACGCCCGCCGACACCGCCGTCTCAGCCTCGAACCGTTCGTCGCTGCGACCACGGGTTACCTTGCCGCGTCCGAGGCTTGCCTGTGCCTGCCTCACCACCGCCTTCATGTATGAGCCGCCTCCCTGCTTTGGCCGTAGATCACCTTACCGCTGTGTTGTGGACGCCTCGAGCCGACCCCGTCATGCCACGCTCGTTGCGCCGAGCCACAGCTGGTTCCAACTTGCTGATGCCCTGCTTCTGCGGCCTGGCCCACCTCCCCACTTCGGCGCCCCGACCTAGCCTCGATTGGTCGTCTCGAGGTGCCCTGCCTCCGTTGCTACACATTGTGTTGTTCCGTGAGCCGCAGGCCTCTGAGCGCACCGCTGGTGAGGCTCTTCAAGTTGCCGCCTCGCTTCAAGCCGGCCGTTCAACCCGCCGCATTGAGCAGCCTCGTTTCTGTCTTCGAGCCGCCGAACTCCTCCGCCACCGTGGCTGTGGCCTCGCCTTCGAGCCGCTGGACTTCTCTGCTCCGAGTCGTCCGCCGCTGCGGGTTCACCTCGCCACGCCCGCCTCGCCCTTGTGCGTGCTCGCGCCGGCCGCCCCGCTCTTGGCCAAACCGGCGGCCCACCCAGCTCGGGTTGCTTCGCCTTGCCGCTGCACCCACTGGCTCCGCAGCTATGCACTGCCGCTGGCTCTGCCTCGCCAGTTTTTCCCCTGCGCCTTCCTGCTCGGCATCCCTCTCTGGCCTGTTTGGATGGATAAGAGATGGGGTAGCCGGTTAAGAAAAGTGTGGCCAGATCTTTAGAAAAAGGGGGTGTCATCAGCCCGACGGCTGATAATTTTTGACAAAATATGTCAGGTTAAGTTTATCCGGTCTATTCTTATCGATGTGTTTTTATTCTTCCAAGAACAATTACTTTGCCCTATAAATATTTTTATGCATGACAGTTATCAACTACAAAGGTGGCATTATACCACGGAGTTCGAACGCACACCAACATGGCGTATTGCTCGATGGACGCGTGTGAGTCGCCACCCCCGTGGACGGTCTACATCAACTTGCCGGTACTGAGAGCGCTCACCCGCCAATATGAGCCGCCCAATGGATGTCCTCAAGTCTCCGACCACACAGTCGAGTCTACATCGACAATGTTGCAGCCGTTTCACGTTATTCATGCCGGTTTACAATGTCGTGGACGGCTCGTGCATCAACACCGGTCTCCAACAATACGGGCAGTTTACCAATTGCACCGGCTTACAATGGAGTGGTCGTCTCTCGCCGTCCGCACCGGTTTACAACGCCACGGTGACTCACCGGACGAACCGGCTTACAATGCAACGGGCGACTCGCCATCCGCCCGGTTTACAACACCGTTTCCGTTTCTCGTGGCCGAACCGGCTTACAACGCCGCGGTTGGCATCTATGTCTACATCAGCATGCCAGGGGCCACATACACCAGCATGAGCCGCCCAACGGACGGTTCTGAATCGCCGCCCTGCGGTTCGATCTACATTGGCATAATAGTGTCGGGATCGTCTACACGAGCCGCCCAACGGATGCGTGCAAGACGCCACCCACAGTCTGATCTACATCAACATATCGGTGCAGTGCTCGTCGATACGAGCCGCCCAACCGACAGGCGCACAAATCGCCGCCATTATAGGTTGGTTCACTTCAACAAACCAGCCGGAACAAACCATCGACCGGATTATTGAAACAATTCATACGGGATCATCTATAACCCGCCACGGTCAACCTCGACCATCATGGAGACTCTCAAGCCGCCTCTTTGAGTCAACTTAAGACTTGGGGGCTACAGACATGGCAAGACTCATTTGTTCATTTTTCAAGAGAACCCCAGGTCTTTGCAAGAGAAAACCCAATCCTTGGGGCTATTACATTATAGGCGGAAGAATTAAAAAGTTTCCCAAGAGGACGAACCACTGAGATATACCGTTCAAGCATGGGTGCCCGGATTCATTGGATCATCATAAAGTCACTTGGAGCTTCTGCCGTTTCTTCAAACATGATGACGGTTTACAAGATGGCGACTTACAAGACGGTGCACAAAGTTGACTCAGTCAACATAGCTATAGAAGGGGGCTTCCCACCTCCGGGTATAGCTTATCTAAGCCTAACAGCCGGCTCTTAAGCCAAAAAAGTTGACAAGTCAACTTTGGTTGTCGAAGGGGGCTTCCCACCTTCGGATGTAGCTTATCTAACCCTAACAACCGGCTCTCAAGCCAAAAAATGTTGACAAGTCAACATAGCTATCAAAGGGGGCTTCCCACCTCCGGGTGTAGCTTATCTAACCCTAACAGCCGGCTCTTACGCCAAAAAAGTTGACAAGTCAACTTTGGTTGTCGAAGGGGGATTCCCACCTCCGGGTGTAGCTCATCTAACCCTAACAACCGGCTCTCAAGCCAAAAATGTTGACAAGTCAACGTAGCTATCAAAGAGGGCTTCCCACCTTCGGGTGTAGCTTATCTAACCCTAACAGCCGGCTCTTATGCCAAAAAAGTTGACAAGTCAATTTTGGTTGTCGAAGGGGGCTTCCCACCTCCGGGTGTAGCTTATCTAACCCTAACAACTGGCTCTTAAGCCAAAAAAGTTGACAAGTCAACATTGCATCATACATTGCATCATATTCACATGTCATGCCAGCTTATCAAGCCGGGTCAGAGCAAGATTATGAAAGAAGGAGCAATGTTATGAAAGATATAACATCTCCGGGTTGTGCTTTTTCAAGCCGCCCTTACAACAATGCATAATATATTATGTCTTGTTTATTTTTGCAGGTATTATCTCTTAAGATGAGCTGCCGTTAAGTATTATGCAAGAGCAAATGGATCTTTAATAGCCAACTTGGCTGGATCTTCATGGTTTATGATAACCAATACTAAATGATTGGGGTTTTGAAGCCAGCTCGGAGAATTTATTATTTCAAGAGCCGCCCTGTTAATAATGTCGTGTCATCTAATTGACCGGATTTCTTCAAATGTGCTATGTAGTAATCTACAACACTCATGGTTTTTTCAAACATATTTAGCGGGTTGCACCGCAAACACGAGCAGGGATTTCATGTCAAAGACAAAGGAATTATTCAAGGATATTCATTTCGGTTTATATTACAACCACGGTCAAGGATTCATTCAACGAATTGGTGAGTCATATTATTCTTACATAATCCCAAGTCGCCGCAGGCAGACGACCCGGCACTTGGGGGGCTACACTATTCAAAGCCAGTTTATATCAATTATGCAAGTCCCCTGTCGCTGCAAGCACGCACCATGGCACTCAGGGGCTAACGCAAGCCGGTTTTCAAATCATTACATCGTCAGCAAGACCATATTATCTCAAGGAGATGAGCTGGCCTTTCTATATTTTTTTAAGTCTCAGCCCACTAATTCTTACTGACCCGGGACTTGGGGGCTACACCGCTCAGGTCAAACTTTGTAGAAGTCCCAAGTCGCTGCAAGCATGCAACCCGGCACTTGGGGGCTACAGTACTCAACTGTTTAAACAGATTATATGGTTCAAATTGAAGACCCGGCCCATCACATGATGATGAGCTGGCCCTTGGTACTACTAGGAAAATGGCTATAGATAATATGGACACTAATGGCGCACCACACCCACGGTGCGCCACTACTAACAAACTTTTTTTTATTTTTCCAAAACTAGTAATGGCGCACCAGGGCACAGTGCGCCATTACTAGTTATAACTAGTAATGGCGTACCACTCACCCGGTGCGCCACTACTAACAAAAAAAATTACTTTTTTTTCATAACTAGTAATGGTGCACCAGTGTATAGTGCGCCATTACTAGTTCAAACTAGTAATGGCGCACCACACACACGGTGCGCCACTACTAACATTTTTTTTATTTTTATTTTTGCAAAACTAGTAATGGCGCACCACCTAACTTGTGCGCCATGGTTACTAATGGCGCATTTGTAGGTGGTGCGGCATTAGTAACCTGGGACCAGCTAGATATTTTGGACAGCCACCTACCACACTCACTTTTCCCACTTCATTCTCCCCACCTCCTCCTCCAAGCTTGTCTCGGCTGCCTCCTCCTCCTCACCTCATTTGCACCATAGATTCGTCCAAATTAAGTGGTTAAATTACCTTTTTTTGATAGGTATGTAAGGGGAAAGCTTTCTTTATGTTGTAGATCTACTTTTTTCTCCCTCCAACAACGTGCACATGCACTTTTTATGGCCTAGCTAGATCTATGTATGTTTGTGGTGTTGCATACGTTTGTGGTGTTGCATATATGTTTGTGTTTGCAAGTACCGGTATTTGAAATGCGATAGTTGCCAATATTTTGCCGGAATGTTGATTCATTTCCGTTTCGGCAAGAATTTGGCACTATGCATTCTTTTTGGTCCTATTTTTAGGCAAAGTCATGCCAAAAATTTTCTTGGTTCTAAAATATCGTTTTGCTCTACCCCGCAGGCGACCATGGTCCGCACGATGACCGAAGGCATTGTGAATAGGTTTTTGAGCTCCGCGAAGGCCGAGATGCTTCAAAATAACGAGACGGAGATAAGATGTCTATGTCAAAGATGCAAGCTGAGGAGCCTTATGGACCCGGATTCCGTACAGGTGCGGGACCACCTGCTCTTGCGTGGTTTCATGGATGGCTATCGATGGCAAGGTGATGAAGATGATTATGAAGTCGTCCATGGGGGCCGGGCAATAAATGAGGAAGGGCATGAGCAAGACAACCGCGGCGAGGGCGGGCAAGAAGACGAAGAATCTCCAGGACATGATCACGAAGTAGATGCAGTACACAGTCATCATGTAGAAGATGCCGGACATGATGATGAGGAAGATGCCGGAGCAGACGAAGGGCATGATCATGAAGATGAATATGCCGGAGCAAACGACGATGGACCATCGATGGGCTGGGTGCAGGACCCTCATATTCAAGAGCTACTTCTCAAGCAGACGGATAACACAAGAGCTGCCGCCAGAGAGAAAGCCAAGCTGGATCAACTGGAGATAGACATGGTTACTCCATTGTATGAAGGATGCAAGCCCGAGGATACCTGCCTAAAAGTAACGCTCATGGCTCTGGAGATGAAGGTAAAACACAAAATGGCCGACGCATGCTTCGACGAGAACATGTCATTCTAGCACGAACGTCTTCCCAAGGGGAACAAGTGCCTGACCAGTTTCGAGGAGGCGAAGAAAATCGTGTGTCCTCTGGATTTACCGCACGTGAAATACCATGTGTGCATGAACAATTGCATCATTTATCGGGACGAGCACGCGGAGTCTACCATATGTCCGGTGTGCGGCGTCACTCGATACAACAAGAGGAAGAAAGCTCCTCGAAAAGTGGTGTGATACTTTCCGATCACTCCTCATCTGCAGCGGTATTTTGCGGACCCTAAGGTAGCCAAGCTCCTGCGTTAGCATGCGGATAGGGAGGAGAAGAAGCGAGAAGATGACGCAAATGATCCAGAGATAAATAAAAAAGACAAGATGCTGAGTCACCCTAAGGATGCGAGCCAGTGGCAAGCGTTGAACTTCGAACACCTAGAATTTGGGAACGATCCAAGGAACATCGTGCTGGGCGCGAGCACCGATGGAGTCAATCCGTTTGGCAGCCAAAGAAGCACACATAGCACCTGGACTATGTTTGTGTGGATGTACAACCTTCCCCCTGGTTGTGCATGAAGAGGAAGTACATTCACATGAGTATGCTAATTGAAGGGCCGAAACAACCAGGGAACGACATCAATCTGTATCTGGGGCTGCTGAAAGAGGAGCTAGACATGCTGTGGAAAATGCCAGCCAATACGTGGGACGCCGCAGAGAAAGAATATTTCCCTATGAGAGCCGCACTGCTCACGACGGTGCACGACTATCTCGGTTACGGATATGTCGCGGGGCAGGTGGTCCATGGATTTCCTGGATGCGTCGGGTGCTTGGATGACACAACGTATCGCCAGCTAGATAGAGATCCCGGGTCTTCGAAAACCGTGTTCATGGGACATCGAAGGTGGCTTCGCGACGATGAATCATGGAGAAAACGCAAGGATCTGTTCGATGGTGAAACCGAACCCCGAAGACACCCGCGTACGAGGAGCGGCGAGGAAATAGACAAGTTGTTGAAAAATTGGAAAGAGTGCCCACCGCCGGGAAAGGTGCCAGAGCCGGGAAAGAAGTGAAAGGCGCCAGAGCCGCTGCTGAAGGTATGGAAAACGAGGTCTATTTTCTGGGACTTGACGTACTGGAAGATCCTCCGTGTGCCTCACAACCTTGATGTCATGCATATCACGAAGAACGTGTGCGAGAGTCTGCTTGGTACCCTGCTCAACATGCCAGAGAGGACCAAAGATGGGCCGAAAGCAAGGGCAGACTTGAAATCAATGGGCATCAGGGAGGAGCTTCACGCTAATAATGATGATGATGATGATGATGATGATGATGATGATGATGATGATGATGAGGTGAAGCAGGACACGGAAAGTCTCGTAGGAGTAAACCTTCCTTACGGTTACGCGGGGAAGATAAGCAGATACCTAGACTCGGCGAAGCAGAAGTTCAGTAGGATGAAGTCTCACGACTGTCACGTGCTGATGACGCAGATACTTCCAATTGCAATCCGTGGGATCATGGACGCGCACGTTCGTGAAACACTATTTGGCCTATGCAACTTTTTCGACGTCATCTCTTGGAAGTCGGTTGGCGTGAGGCAACTCAGAAGGCTATAGGAAGAGATCATGGTGATACTGTGCGAGCTTGAGATGTACTTCCCGCCCGCATTCTTCGACGTTATGGTGCATCTGCTGGTCCATATCGTGGAGGATGTCATCCAACTCGGGCCGACGTTCCTGCACAGCATGATGCCATTCGAAAGGATGAATGGTGTCATCAAAGGATACGTTCGCAACATGTCACGTCCAGAGGGAAGCATAGCCAGGGGCTTTCTGACCAAAGAGTGCATCTCCTACTGCACGAATTATCTAGGCATCGAGAACCCCGTTGGTCTGCCCGTCAACAGGCACCTCGGCAGGCTCGCTGGATGGGGTCACCGTGAGGGTCGCCGCGAAATGCATGTCGACTTCGAGGGTCGACTCGCTGACTTTGAAAGAGCAAACCTAGTCGCGCTACAACACATAGACGTGGGCGATCCTTGGGTGGTAGAGCACAAAACCTTTATTGAGAAGATGTACAATGACCGAGGCCAATAGAGGACGGACGGAGATATAATCAAAGAGCACAACTCATGTTTCACGCGTTGGTTCAAGAAGAAGCTTCTGGCGTACCCTTTACATGAGGATTCTTCCGCGGAAGAACAACTCATATTCGCCTTTTCACAGGGTGCCGAGCACAACCTGATGACGTATGAGGGGTACGATATCAACGGCTACACATTCTACACCGAGGGAAAGGACATGAAGAGCGATGGTTATCAGAACTCCGGGGTAACGATGGAAACCTACACCGGTAACGACAAGGACAAATACTATGGAAGGATCGAGGAGATCTGGGAGCTGAGCTACGCTGGAGAGAAGGTCCCGATGTTCCATGTCAGATGGGCCAAGAGCGTCCTAAAAGAAGACCGGTATTTCACCACCATTGTTATACCCGAAGCCAAATCCAAGACCGCGGGCGCAAACGCCACCGCGAAAAATGAGCCATGGGTACTGGCTTCCCAAGTGGACCAATGCTTCTTCATTACCGACCCGTCAAAGCCCAGTCGTGTTGTCGTGAGAAGAGGCAAAAGGAAGATCATCGGAATGGATGGAGTCGCCAGTGAGCAAGACTTCGACAAGTACGGCAACCCGAAGATGGAACATGACGACGACGATGAAGTACCAGCATACACCACAAGCAGAGGCAGGACCACCCTACATAAAGGACGTCCGTTCAAAAGAAGAACTCCATTTGCGAAAAATAAGGGCAAGAAGATTGTGAACAGATAGCTAGCTAAGATCGATTGTATTTAAATTGTAGCCTTCATTTCTCGATTGTATTCATAAATGTTTTCATATTCATAAATGTTTTACCAATTCACAAATGAATGCAACTAAAAATCCAAAAAAAAATATTGAAGGTGCACCCCTAGGAGGTGCGCCGACCATTGGTATACCAATTTTTATGATTTTTTTTCAAATATTTTCAAATAACAAATTTGATGATATTTTCAAATAACAAATTTCATGCTATTTTTTCATATTCATAAATATTTTCATATTCATAATTTTTTTCAAATAACAAATAATAAATTATTAGACGCAACTAAAAAAAAGTTACTTATGGCGCACCCCTTAGTGGTGCGCCATTGCTATGGATATACTTATGGCGCGCCCCTAGGAGGTACGCCATTGCTATCTGTATGTATGGCGTACCCCTCCCAGTGCGCCATTGCTAGCACCCCTACCTAATACCTATTCCCCACCTTGCCCTACCGGCCTCCTCTCGCCCCCGCAACCCTCCTCTCACCGCCACCGCACGTCTCGCCCCCTCCCCCCACCCGCCCCACTCTCTGGCGGCCGCCGCTTCCCATCCCCACCTCTCCAGCGACCGCCAGCCTTTAGCAGATATACACCCGCGGCCCGACCAAGTACCCGATTTGGTTCTAGCACAAGCAAGTAGTCAACCAAGCTAGGTCTTCCCCTCGATTCCCCTTCCTTCCTTCCCGGTCGGCCGGCCTTCCTTCACCCGCTGCTGGCCGCCGCCGCTGCGTCCAATCTGCGCGCCACCGCCGAGTGCCCAAGGAGCTCCTGGTCGGTCAGGTGGCAACCAAGGTATGTGTATGTATTCTTCTTGGCCTCTTTCAATCAGATCAGAGGCTTCTTCAGTTGATCACCACCACTGATTTTTCACTAGTCCATGCACAAAACAAAACAAACATGTACAGCGAAAAGAAATGGCCTCTGGATTGTTACCGGCGATAAATTTTTTTGTATCATCTGTATATTACTGTATGGGTATGCTTGAAGCCATCAAGGGGGCAAAGAAGATGGCGACTGACAAATATTCATGGTCATTGGTCATGGGTCACTTACACTCGTCTCCTCATGATCCATCATTAACTGCCAGCTCGCTCAACTGGAATCATCGTCATAACAAATTAGCCTGCAATGGTTAATTTCTTGGATTTTCGTTTCAAATATGCACGAGATTTATAGATGGAGATATAATTCGGTCGAATCGGATTGGTTATATGCAGGAGATTTATAGATGGCGGAATTGGTCGGGCTGCGGTGTACAGCTGCTCCCACTGCCGGAACCACGTCTGCCTCCACGACGATATCATACAATTCAGAGCCCCTCTCTTTAGCAGATCAATTACCCGTTGGTCAGATAGATAGCTATAAGAATGGGGTGCAGTATTACCAAGATTACTAGTTGGATATGTAGTACTACAGAGAAGCTAACCAATCCAACCTAGCGTTGTTTTATTTTGGAATTAGTTAGCCAGATAGATGGCTACAGAGATGGGGTACTTTATTTCCTGAATTCTAAGCTTGCAAGTTTTTGAATTCTTGGTCTGCATCGCCAGCAAGAGTTAATCAGATGCATGTCTAACCAGCTATACTGATGATATCACTAATACGTAGTTTGCTCCGCATCTGATTCGTGTCTTTTGTGCAGTTTGCTCCCATTTGGTTGTGTGAAGGGGGCCAAGGAGAAGCTGCGGCGGGTTTCCTTGTTGCCGAGGTGACTTCTCTCGCCTTTCTCCCCTTATATGCAAGTATATGATCCGAGGTGACATACCCGCAGCACGCATTCAGCATGTCGATAATGATTTTGGTAGCAGTGTGAGGCAGCAGTGTGCGGCGCAATTCCTTCATTGGATAATGATTTTGCAGGTACCCCGAGAGGCCCTTGAGTTTGCCGGAATGTCGATTAACTTCCGTTCCGGCAAATTCGGGTACTCCATATGTCCTATTTTCAGCAAAGGTCATGCTGAAATTTTCCGTGAATTTTAGCATGACTTTGCTAAAAATAGGACATATGGGGTACTTGCATACTTATATATTGCTTATGTATTGTTTGTGAATTGCTACTAACGTTTTGTTTGGCTAGTGCATAGAGATGCCGTCGTATGTCGTGTACAAGGGTAAGGTTCCCGGAGTCTACGACGACTGGGAGGAGCGTCGGAGACAAGTTCACCGTTTCAGCGGTAACAGTTACAAAGGGTACCCCACTAGGGTGGAGGTGGAAGCTAGATACGCGCGCTATCTAGCGGGAGAGAGGAGGGAGCGTTGGAGGAACCAGATGAAGACCAGTTTCATCGCGATGATGCTCATCGTGATGACCGCAGCTCTCTTCTATGTGATGGTAGTTTAGATGATCGATATCGACTTGTAATGTGAAGACAAACTCGCTAGTCGCGGTCTCGAGACTTGTAATGTTCTAACTTTGTTTGGTATTTTAAATTCGGAGACTAATATGATGAATTGTATTCGGAGACTAATCTTCTATTGTATTCGATAAATCTGCTGTTTATATGTTGTGTTGTCTATATTCTGTGCAGTAATATGTTTTGTAACCTATGCAAACATCAGAAAAGAAAAAAATCCCTAATATTCATACTAGTGGCGCACCAGTCTGCACTTTAGTGGCGCACTGCAGTAAGCACACTAGTGGCGCATCATCTACAAATGCGCCATTAGTAAGCCAGAGCACAAGGTAAATATGGCCCCCTGGGAGGCATACTAATGGCGCACCGTGTGATATACTAATAGCGCACTTCCTGGTAATGACGCACCAGGGATGCGCCATTAGTATTAATTACTAGTGGCGTGATGCTAGTGGCGCACCTGTAGTGCGCCATTAGTGGCCAAAACAGGTGCGCCACTAGCAGGCCTTTTCCTAGTAGTGGGGGGCTACACCTGCTGAAGTTTCATAAGGTATAAGACAGTTATAAGTCCCAGGTTGCTGCACGCAGGACAACCCGACACTTGGGGGCTACATAGTTCAAAATATTATTGCAAAGCACCAAGTTATCATGGATAATCTTGGAGCTTTGGAGGCTACAGGTAATATGGACATATCAAAAACTTTGAGGAGAATTTTCAAGATGTTAATTATGGAGTTCGGTTGTTAGACGCGGCGTCATCAACATTTATGACCCGGCGTTATCAAAAGATCATAACCCGTCAGATTTTATATAAGCCGCACTGCTTCACAACAACGGAAGTCCGGTTTTACATCAGATGGATTTTCATCCCAATATGTTTATCAAGTCGGATGGATTCTAGTTATTTGACCCGGCGTCGCCAACGATAATGACCCGGCATCATCAATGATTATGCCCCGGCGGAGATGACCCGCCAAGAGTATTAGAAGCTGACTCAATGGCATATGGGTATTTTATTTCCAATATTTTTCAAAGGACACTATCAAGCAAGACGATTTTCAAGACAACTCATTCATGTGCAAAAAAGACTCAAATTTCTGAGGAGCCACTTCATAAGCCCGCCAAAGGAGCAAGCCGGCCACTTAACATATTTGTTACTCTTATTTTAGGAGCTTAGCATGAATAAATTCAAGCTAACCTGGGGCTAATGTCGGGGATATACCCCGCGGTATGACATGGCCTAGCGACTCACGGGAGACTCGGTAAAGACATGATATTTTATTAATGACCCGGCAGGCGGGTCGCAGGACGACCAGGCCCAAGACCCGACGTGTAAGCTAGCGCCAGGCGGCTCACAAGAGAAGGCCCAAAGAGAGAAAGACTTCATGCCAAAGGAAACAAGACCCGAAATAGGATTCTAGAGAGAATAGTCATAATCCTACTCCTAGTAGGACTCTATTTGTAAACCTACCCTTTCCACTTATATAAGGAGCGGTAGAGCACCCTAGAAAGACAGATTCACAAGTCCACAAGTTTAGACAACACAATAGATTAGAGATAGACAGATTAGAGACTCTCGTGATTAGAGGTAGCAAACAGCATCCTTGTAACCGAGAGATCTCCTTCATCATCAATACCAGACAAGCAGGACGTAGTCTTTTACCTCCATCAAAGGGGCCGAACCTGAGTAAACTCGCGTCTCTCGAATCCGATCAACCCCTCTCAAGTTGCCGCCACGTATGTTGTGACCGTCTCGAACCTAAGTCCGTTCATCCGAACATCTACCGTAACAAATCCACGACACTATTCATTGATAACTAACAAACTATGTTCTTAGTCACTGAGACAACCATAATTTATCATATCTTAGAGAAAAGTCTATGTAAGAGAGCTTATATCAACCCTCATTTAATCTTTTTATGGTTGCTGACACTCAACGCGAAGAAAACGTTTTCGTCAGACATAGAAATATAGAAATATAGGGGCTGAATATGTCTGAATAGGTTGAAGTCAAATTAAAATTATTTTATTCAAAATAATCATGTTTGTATTGTAATATTTATTTGATTTATTGTTGTTTGCACAACATGATTTTGGGTGCTTCAGATATAAGAAAATAAATAGTGATGTATATTTGATGCATCCGATTGGATTGCCGCCCCCTCTTCCGCTGTCGTTTCATGCTCTGTTTTGATGCACGCTGGTTGGAGTTGCCCTTAGCTGTTGGTTCAGAAGAAGACTATGGATTTACAACATTGCTGGCATTATTCTCTTCATTTTAAGCGTTAATGTCCGTACTTCTCTTTCCAAGGCGATCTTCGTTTTAGAAGGAACGTCCTCATTGAAGGTAAAAATGACATGGATTCCTTGAGCAGCAACAAGCGTTTGATTTCCATGCCATAGAAAAAAGTTCAGTTGTACACTAGTTTATTTCAACACGAAGACACAAACATAACAAACACAACACACGCTGTATACAGACAAGCGTCCCTGACACGGGTGCAATCAGAGACAACTTCCCGTTCAGCTTCGTCTTATTACTATTGAACAAAGATCACGTGGAACTAGAAGACTTTGACGCGTGTAGCAGTGCAAAGGAAGCAGCCAGCCGGAGCCGGCGGCTCAGTGCTGTCCCGGCAGCTTCTCCTTAATCTTGTCCATGATCCCCTTCTTCTCGCCGGTGCCAGTGCCGGCGCCGGCCATTCCTGCGTACCCTTGCTGCCCGTAGGCTCCACCAGTTCCAGTTCCCGGCCCGTATGCTCCGCCGGTTCCAGTCCCCGTCGCCATGTGCTGCTGGTGCTGGTTGTCCTTGTGGCCGCCGGGGAGCTTCTCCTTGATCTTCTCCTTCATACCCTTCTTCCTCCTCCCGCCCATGCCGTCATCCTCCGAAGACTGCACACAAACACAGCCACGGAAATGAACATCTAAACATACAGAAGCACATGTGCACATGTGTGCGTCGACAGAGTATCATACCGAGCTGGAGCTGGAGCTGCCGGAGCGATGCAGTATCCCACCGGTCTTGTGCTCCTCCCTGCGGGCCTGGAACTGCCCGCCGGTGCCGGGAGCGGCGTGCGCTCCCCCCATGCCGCCGGCCAGCGGGAACGGGTTGCCGTACTCGTCTACGCGGTTGGCGGGGTTGTCGTGCTGCCCTTGGAACTCCATCTTACGTGCTACCTTGTATGGACTCTTCCTGAACCGTACCGCGAGTTCAAGTGTTGTGCCTAGCTTTGGACTTGGGATGACAGAAAGACAGCTTGTGAGTCGTGGTGTGCAGCGAAGTGTGATGCCCGGGTGAATATTTATACCGTAGCGACAGCCGACAGGCCGGGTTGTAACGAGATATAGCAGGCCGGCCAGGTGGCTGCTGCAGCGGGGGTACGTGTGCTACGTGTGAGTCCGGCGGCGCAAGTGGTCGGCGTGGGCGCACGGATAGCCGGGACGTGTGCACGCGCCACCGTCCTGAACGTGTCGGTGGTGACACGTACGCATTCGACTGTTCTGGAAGGGTGACTTGACAGATTAGCTCGTCGTTCTTTTTTATTGATGTTACAGTAAACTGTTTGTTACAGGATGGCGAGGGTGGGTAAGATCATAGTTCATCTTTCCTCGTCAGAGCTTTTGAATGAAATGTTTTTTTTGCAGGCGGACGAACGGGCTGGTGCATGCAGTTTTATATGGTATTAAAGTTGAGGTCTTGAGTTCAAGAGCCGACTGCCATAATTAAACTGTAGCCCACTTTCGATTCATGTTGTATACTTTTTTCATATAAAATTAAAAAATACTTTTTTCGCAAAACAATATAAAAGCGTTTAGATCATAATATTACAATGAGAATTTTAAGTTCACTCAGCAAGTTGCATCAAAGCTAATTTAACCAACAACAGTTCACATCAATCTCTATGATAAGACGCAAATGGTGAATAAAAAATGCTTGTTACAAAAATACGACCAACAAGAGTAGAAAATGAAATGAAAAACTATCTTTTTTTTACGGTAATAACATTTAAAAATTGATGTTTGCTAGGAAGAGTTTTTCAGTGAACACGAGAATTATATCCCGAAACAACTGAAATTGGCATGCATTTGTAAAGTATTTTCCGTGTACATAAGCGAAAGTGGAAAAAATGCCCTCCCGCGCAGCATAACTTCTTATAAATTGACACGTGTTCGATCTTCATCTGACGGCTGTGAGGGCGTTGAAGCCCCTACAAATCTAGCGTTTTGTTTGATACGGAAGTCCTTATCATCAAAAGAGGGGCTAATCCCTTTGATGTCATTAATAACACCAAGTTTTACTAAGTTACAGTAACACAAGGCTCACCGATTGCCGCCACCCCATCTAAGATTAGGCAACTCAAAACACATCACACACCCAGCTACTATCATGAATAGTTGGGAGGAAAATAAAGGGGGGTCTATGGTGATAGAGAACTGATTCAAGTACTACACTTCATCTATGGTAAACATCTCCTTGATTGAATTTTTTTCAAAAATAGCACCCTTTTTGTACCAAGTTCAAAAAAAGTATGCCCATTTAAAAAAAATTCAAAAATATCACCCCACCGGCCTCAGCTGGGCCGACGGGGGACCGGTCTGCTTTGTTTTGGCCGAAGAGGGCCCATCGGCCCGAGGGAGGCCAAAGAGGTTGCCATCGGCCCACGCCAGGCCGAAGGGGGCCCGTCGGCCACCAGGAGATCGAAGAGCCCCTGGATAAGGCCTGACACCGGCTCCCTCTTCTTCCTTCTCCTGGCTGCTCATCCCCTCTTTCTCTCGTTTGTGTTGACCGAAAATCCCCCCCCCCCTTGATCTCCTTCATCCTCCACCCATTTTTCATTTCAATCCACTAAAAAATAGATCGTGTCCCTCTCCCCCACCGTACAGGCTCATTTTTTGCCATGGGGTAGTGTGTTGTTTGTTTGGAGGAGACATGGTGGGGTGGTGGAGGTGTGAATGGTGAGAAGGTGGAGTGGTAAGGAAGAAGATGGTGGAGAGGAAGAAGAAGGACACACATGCGTCGAAGGTATACATTTTTTCTGTTATTTTATGTTAGTTTTTTTAATGTACGTAAAATTAGTTTAGGTTAGTTTTATTAGTGTAGTGATTTTAGTGTATGTGTTAATAGTGTAGGTTTATTTAGTTTAGATAGTGTAGTCATTTTCAGTGGAAGCTTGTTATTTTAGTGTAGGTTTATTTTAGTGTAGGTTCATTTTAGTGTACGTACGTATATTGTAGTGTACGTTTATTTAAATGTAGAATTGTTCGTTGCGAATAATGAGAAGCTGGCAATGTCTGACAGGTGAAAATGTCAGAATCCGTAAATTTCATTGTGTATTGCGGCCCTGGTAATGTTCGATATAATGAGCTGGGGATTGATCTTAGCGAGTTTAAAAAAGGCGTGATGACACTTTCAAATCCGAACAGACTGGACATTAGGCAGTTGAAGCACTGGTTGACTACTAGTTTTGGCCTGGATCCTGAAGTTTGTTCCGTCAGTATTCATGCATTGTGAACCAAATCCTATAAAAATGTCAAGTGGGAGTTGATCCGATAGGTAGGAGTCAGCATTGGTTGTCCCTATTAAGTCGTTCGAATGACCGAAGAATCCATCCGTATGCCCTAGTGCAATCAGTGGCGAAGGAGGAGAATATCGTACCACTCAATATGGGGTATGAACCAGGCCAGTGTAGTCAAGTGGCTAACGAGATTTATGTATCCGGGTCACAGCCACCAGATGTGAATGCTATCCAAGCCGATACAGAGTCAGATTATGTGCCAGACAATGTTAGTGGTCATGCTACTGGGCAGAGTATTCAGTCGATAGTATTAGGTGCCTCTGGTGTTGCTGATGGGGATGAGGAAGGCGATGAAATGCAGAGGGTGATGGAGGAAGAGGACGAGGATGGGACTGCGGAGGATCTTGATTCTAAAAATTTCGAGGATGAGGAGGAGGTACTAATTCCTGCTGCATGGGAGCAGGACATATTCGCCGGCATTACTGTCAATGATGGTCATGAGACTCCATGGCAATATAATCTGAATCAAGTCCAGATCGGGGCTATGTTTGACACAAAGAAAAAATGTAGTATGCGGTGATAAAGTGGGCTATGTCTACACAGAGGGTTTTTCGGACACACATATCTAGTACAACAAAATATACCGTGAAGTGTGTTGAATCAGGTTGTCCTACGAAGGTGCACTGCCACGTGCCAAAGTATAACATCCACTGGGTTGTCATAAATTTTGTCCCGTATAATTGTGTGAGGAAAAACATGTTGGTTCGTCATCCAAACCTTACTTCAACTCTCATAGCGCAACTCATGTATACTGAGATAGTGAAGAAAAAAGATATGGAAGCAAAACACATCCAAATAGCAGTGAAGGTCAGATGGAATTATGACATTCCATATGGGAAGGCTTGGAGGGCTAAGCAGAAGGCTATGGAGGAAAGGTTTGGGACGTTCATCGACTCATATGATAATGTTGTTCGTCTCCTTGACATACTAAAGGAGAGGATTCCTGGCACTTATGTTAACATACAACACATGAGGTTGGAGAGTATACCAGATTACAAGGTGTTGAAACAAGTATTCTTCTCTTTCGGTATGTGCATCGATGCTTTCCAGCATTGTCCTCCTGTGATGTTTGTGGATGGTACATTCCTGACTAGTCAGTACAAAAGGCAAATCCTGACTGCTATTGGTGTGGACGGGAACAACCAAATCATCCCACTAGCCATGGCATTTGTGGAGGGTGAGAACTTTCCGAGCTAGGCATGGTTCTTCCAGCAAGTTAAAATTGCGATCATGAAGGACCGAAAAAATGTGTGTCTCATTCATGACAAACATCCTGGTATACTGAAGGCCGTGAAGACACTGAGTAATCCAACTGCTGATGGTTGAGGAGATGGCTATTAATAGGGTGATGAGACAGTTCGGTCTATGCCAAGAGCCTGACATTCCTATTATTCCACACTTACCATATCACGTGCACAAGTAAGTAATACTACTTTCGTTCTCATGTCTGCATTCGGCTTATAGCTAATCATGTAACGTGCATTACAATCTCAGGTACAATCGTGTAGGACGAAACAAGTCCCAGGATTCTTGGTTTCGCGACATCAGGCCTTACCTCGATGAATGGACTACTGCGCCGACAAATATCTGGGATGAAGTTCGTGCCTTTGACTGGGACAAGTTTGGGTTGTATCTGCAGCGTTACGCGTAGAGCACAAGGATCTACTTGGTTCCATCATCTGCTCTGGATAATATCCCAGCACCTCTCGCTAGCGATCTGTTCCCAACTACCTCACTTGTGGGAACCACACACCACGTGGTATGTCCTCAGTTTTTCTCACATGTTACGTTTTCCCTTAACCTGAACATGTACAATTGGTTAACTTTCTGTGTACAGGGTGAATTGACATCTCAGGTGCTAGAGGAGGTTACCGCTTTCGTGGACCGCGTTGATAGAGGAGGAAATATCCCATTGCGAGAGAAAGCAACAAGGTTGAAGAGTCTTCAAGTGAAGATACGCGGGATTTACGCAGCTGTTATATGTAGACGATCTTCGGATGTTGTTAACACTCGTGCAGCACATCGTCCGCCACGCCCCTCTCTACAGCGTTGAGAAGCTCGAACCTCTGTGCAGCGTTCGGAACCTTGACCTTCACAACCAGGGAGCTCCTCCTAGCAACAAGCACCTCCTTTGCAGCCAGGTATCTCTTCCTGGCAGCAGCAACCTCCTTCACAACCCGGGGCTCCTCCTGGCAGCAGACACATCCTTCAGAACCTGGGGGCTATTTCTACCAGCAGCCACGTCCTTCACAACCCGGGGCTATTTCTACCAGCAGCCACCTCCTTCACAACCCGAGGACTCTTCTTGGCTTCAACATATGGACCTAGGTAACTTTACTTTGTACATTCTTTTAAAAATTGTAGCCTTGTAAATCATTCTTTACATGTTCTACTTTACCGCAGTCGGCAGCCAGTCGCAACCGTTCATGACTTCAGTTCGGTCACCTGTATTTATTGCTCCTGGTTAGTACATACCCGGCGACGGTGAGGACGATGACCGTGGTGCATGCACCTATGATATCTCGGAGATAGTTCTTGCCACTCCACCACCACCATCGACGCAGGACACACAGACACCGACGGACGAGGTGGTCTATGGTCGTGGTCATCGTGACTCTCGTCCACTGCCTCAGCGCTTATCGCCTTCCGGTCCATGTCTGAGGAAGCCCAAGATTCGTCGCCGTCCCCAACAGTGATATGGTTATCTACGTATGAGACATGACTATCTATTTATGTATGAGACATATGTCTATTTTATGTACGGGACATATTCATGTATGCGACATATTCATGTATGAGACATATTCATGTTCTATTTCAGTGGTCATTTGGTTTAGAGAGACAACACTAGTACTGCAAACTAAATGCATCCAACTGAATTAAACAGTATAGCTGAATTAAACAATACAACTGAATTAAATGTTACGACTTAATTAAACCACACTACAGAAAACAGTACTACATGAAAAAGTACTACATGAATGCATCATCATCATCCTCCGCCGATGCAGATCTCTTGCCCTTTGTTGATGCAGAACTCTTGCCCTTCGACGATGTGGTCGTCTTGACCTTGGTTCTCGGCATGAAGATGTCGTCTTCGTCCTTCGTCGATGCAGAACTCTTCCCCTTCCTCGATGTAGAACTCTTCCTCTTCGTCGATGTAGAAATCTTGCCCGTGCCCGTCGACGATGCGGTAGTCTTCACCTTGGTGCTCGGCATGAAGAGGTCGTCTTCGTCCTTACTATCTGCTGACCATAAATCTGAATTATTCACAACAATCCTGAGTTAAGCTTCACCCTTGTGCAGTTGCTTCTGCCATCTGTCGTGCAACCTGAGAAGTTCTTTTCGTATCTCCTCAAAAGTCCTGGGAGGCCACCCACTCCAAGCTAATGAGTGATCCAACTCATTCATTATGGTGTCACTACTAATGTGTTCCTCCCATGAAACTACTCTACCATCCATCTTGAAATTGGCAGCTAGACGGAGAAGACGATCGGACATACCAGAGTGAAAACTACGATCAAAAGGATAGTGAGGATGAGACTTCTCCACGAAAGGATGGCGGGAGCGAAAGGGAAAGGAAGGGCCTGCTGACCCACCTTACTGTGGATGTGGTTATATAGGTTCAAACTCCTCACAACCATGGTAGGAATAACCTGACAAAAACTAGCAAGTTATATGATATTCAGCTTACAAATTTAAAACATTATGATACAACAAAGAATAATGTAACGACCCGACCTAAAAGGTCAAGTCTCCGGTGTTTCCGTACCATCCCAAGATCATGCTGGTACACACACGGTACATCAATGTATATATCAAAGGGAAATCACACAGCATTGTATTAATCAAAATCTCATATCGAGTCCTTTATTACAATAAAGATTACAATAAAGTGGCCGAAGGCCAACTCATGAGAATAACTAAGTCTTGCGGAAGCGTCGAAGGTAGGTGAGTCCATCTGAATCCAAGGGCATCTCACTGAGCATAGAACGTGTCCTCACTCCTGGTCGGAAAAGTACTCTGCAACATGATACGTTGCAGCCGTGTAGGTCAGCATATGGAATATGCCGGCAAAGTCACAAGAGAAGGGTGAAAAGATAATCATCTAGTCTATATGCATATATGGCAGGTGGGGTGGTAAGTTTTTGCGTAAAGCCAAGTTTTTCCTACATCAAGGGAGGGGCTAAGCAAAATATTACTAAGTTGGTTGATTAATGAGATGGTTCCACCAACCACTTCTCATACCCAAAATTATTAAATACCCACATCATCATATTAATTGTGTTGAGAGTTCCGGAAGTTTCAATTCCTTTGGCTCAAGTCGTCCATGACCGTGGACACGGCTAATCGATTAGGTTTAAGTACTCTGCAGAGTTTTGCACACGTTCCCCACAAGATTTGGTCGCCTCCGTTTGATTTCTCGCACTTCAGGGTGTTTGAGAAACGGATGACCAAAACATGGTCTTCCAAAGGGTTTCCCTGCGACTCTGTCGGTGCCCATCCTTTCCTACTGTTCTTCTACCTCTCGTAGCACCGCCTGTCCAGGGTCACCACGATATCCAACCAAGCCAGAGCCCATAATGACTTGTGGCTGTGCAAGTAAGCCTTGGGTGTTGAAGCACCCATCCATCTCTTTGTGCCTGGGTGGACCTTTCCGCGTGAATACTGGCCATCTCCAGCATCACCTAGGCTAACCACTGGTTTCTCCAGAGCGCCGTTCAACCATCATCCACCCAGAGGTATGTTGAAAACTCGGAGTCTTGAAAATCTTGATCTTTATGTAGGTCTTGAAATTATTAACTCTCTCAACTCCCATGAATCACACAACCAACCCCGTCTACTAATAGCATAGCAAAAGTAAAACAACGTTTCCCGGGGCCAAAGTTGTCAAAGAGGGTTGAGAGGGGTACCTACCACATGATACTACTACAATGTAACCAAGTTTCCAACTAACCTATCTTGCATGCAACTGGGGAGATGGTAGAACGAATACATATAAAACATGGGTAAAAACATGATCAAGGTGACTTGCCTGATTGATGATCTTCGTACGTGAGTGACTCTAAGTAACAAGCTTCGCACTCCGGATAATCTAACGAAGCAAACAAGCACTCAATAAGCATACAACAAAATATTGTAACTCACAAACATCAACCAAGAACTAGTAAACAATCAAGACAAAACAATGCACAAATCTCAAGTAAGAAAACACACAAAGTTTTGTTTACTAGGAGGTGATTGATAAAACACTACTATCATAATAAAACTATTTTGTAATAACAAAACAATTGTTGTAAGCAAGGAAACAATAGAATATTTTATTAATAAACAGAATAAAATCAATTTAAGTTTGTTGGGAAAAGTTTAGTAAAGTTTATACAAGTTTGTGATAAACACTATATGAATCAACTATAGTTATATTAACAAAAGAATGAAAAACTAAACTTATTATTTATTTGTAAAACATGTTCTTAACATAAAATAATTTACAATTAAATCTGTCTTAGAAAACAGAATTAAAATATACAAAACTTTGTTTGAAAACAAAACTATTACTAGTTAGTTGTTTTAATCAAATTATGCCTATTTGAAAAGAAGTTGTGATTCCTATGTTAAATAAAATTAAACTAAGCAAATTTATATTTTTATTATCAGTGAGTGAAAACACTAAATGTTTACTAACAGAACCTAATAAACAAATAAAACCAATTCTAAATCAAACTAATTAAAATTGAGTTTATAAAACTATATTATAATACTAAGCAGATTCTGTTTATAGCTAAAACACTATTCAAAATCATCCTAAAAATCTTCAAACTAAACATGGAGATAGTCCTAACCAATATCAAACAGTAGCAAAAAGAATCATATCAAAATCTATTTTTAAACTCTAGTTATTCAGATTTGAAGATTTTGAGCAAATTTGATTAAATTCAAATTCTATAGTTCAAATTTGAAATTTAAAAGTACAGGGTGAAACTACATGTAAAATGTGAGCTATTGCAAAAAGAATCAACTCAAAAAACTAAATATATTAAAAGATATAGCTAAAACAAATTTTGAAATCATATTGTTTTCTGAAAAACAAAACTGAAAAGAAAAACTAACTAACGGTCGACTAGGGTGACGTGGCGACCTGTGAGTGGCTGAGGTGGGTGTCCGAGCGGTGCTTCGGGCGGTCAACCGATCCTAAACAGAAAACGGTTCGGGAATAAGTGGCTTCTAATCTGAGCCGTTGGGTTTGGATCGGAGGGAGGGGGTGAGAAGGAGAAGGCTCACAGAGAAATAGGTCGCCGGCGAGGGTTCTCCGGCGAGTTCCGAAACGGCGAGGTCGACGGCGTGGTGCTCCGGTGGTCGGGGAAGACAGTGGAGTGGTCCGGGAGACGGCGACGGGTCTCCGGAGTCGAAAGGTGAGGTCGGTTGTGCGAGAGGTGGACGGAATTGGTGGCTACGGTCGACGGGAGGTCCGGTGGGGTGGGAGCTCTGGCGAGCAATTGCGGCAGCGCCTCGGCGAGAGAGAGAGAGAGGGCTCGGGGGAAAATTGATGCGGGGAGTGGCCGGCTACTTATAGTGTGCTCGGGGGGTGCGGGGTGGAGAGAGGAGAGAGATCCGGGAGGGGAAAAGAAACGTCCGGCGTCGAGTCCGGCGCGCACGGGGAGGAGAGTGATGACCGCTCGGTCATTACGAGCGAACGAGGTGGGGTCCAGCATCAGTGGGAGAGAGAGATATTAATGCGCGTCGGTCGGCCGGCTTTTAATCTATTCGTGAGTAACTGCTCGTGGGCCGGCCCGTTTAATACCGGAAACGGTTACCGTTTCCTTTTAATAATTTTCCAGAGACATTCAAAAGATTTTAAAGCATTCAAACCTTTTATAAATATAGGGGTATTATATATCAAAATTAACAGAATAATAAGTGCTATTTAATGAACATTTCTATTCTGTCATTTGAACACTTTTAAAAAAAAAATATTTTCAGAAATTGCCTAATTGTTTTTAAATCCTTTTTGCAAATATTTTCAAAATAACCCCTGGTTATTATTGTTCAAATATATCACCAATTAGTCCCTGGTGTGGAGTGTCATGTTCCTCCTCTCCTATTTGAACTTTTAACCAAAATTTCAAATGGGTGAAAGCAACTTAGGGAAAAGTAGAAAGAGCTTTCTGGAATTCAGAAGAGGCATTTCAACTAACACATACAATCAAGCAATTATGCAGATGGATGCATAACTATAAATCATAACATTCCAAAATGGAATTTTGGGATGTTACAAATAAATAAATAAATAATACCCAAAACCAAAGCATTCATATGTTGAGAAATGTAACATCCCAAAATTTCATTTTGGAATGTTATGATATATATATAGCTATGCATCATCATCATTGTTGGAATGTAATGAATTTGTTGAAGTGTTTCTTTTGAAATTTTGAAAGGCCATTTCTATTTTTCCATGTATCTGTTTCATCTATTTGAAAAACCTTTGGAAATGTTCAAAGATAGAGAGGAGTAACATGACACTCCACACCAGGGGAATCTTGGTGAAATATTTGAGCAATTAAACTAGGGGGTCATTTGAAAATTTATCTCAAAAGGATTTAAAATCAATTAGGCATTTTCTGAAAATAAATTTTTAAAAGATATTCAATATGACAGAGGAAAAATGCATTAAATAGCATTAATTCTCCTGATCATTTTGATATATATAATTCCTATGTTTGGAATTGTTTTGAATGCATTAAAAGAGTTTTTACTGCACTAGAAATAGAAAAGGAAGGTTTTTAAAACGAATCGAGCTGGCCCACAGGATTTAACTCCCGAATTCAATTCGAATCGCTCAACCGATGCGCTAACCTCGCCTTTTCTCTCACTGGCAAGCGGGACCCACTGACCGACAGCGTCATCCACGCGCCCGTCTCCTTCCTCGCGCGCGCCTCCGTCGCCGGAGATCTCTCCGGATCTCCCTCCTCTCTCCCTCCCCCGACCCCGCACCTAGCCTATAAAAGCCACAACCCTCGCCGCGCTCCATTCCACCCCGAGCCCCCACTCTACCTCGCCAGAACGCCACACACGACCTCGCCGGAGTTCGGACTCCAAACCGAACCCTCCTGAGCTCGAGGTCGTCACCTCCGTCGTCCCCAGCCCCGTCCGACGCCGCCAATCGACGCCGGAGCTTCGCCGCCGTTGCCTGAGCACTTCAGACGTCGCCCCCGACCACCGCACCGTCGCCCTCGACCACCTTCGACCTCCGACCGCCGTCGACCTCGCCGGAACCTCCTCCTCCCCTCTGTAAGCCACCGGACCCCTCCTGGACCGTTAGATGTAGATCCAACGCTCCCGATTATAAGATTTAATCAGCGAAACGTTTTCCTCTACGCTTCGGTCGTCCGCTCGTTAGCTCTCACGCGCACGCCCTCGCGGCCAATCACAACCTAACACGTAGCCCCTAACCGATCAATAATAGTTTTTATTTTTCTTTTCTGTTTTAGAAAACAGAATGTATTCTGTTTTTGTTTTTATCATATCTTTTAAAATATTTGGTGTTTTAGTTGATTCTTTTTTGCATTAGTTCACAAATTTGATGTAGTTTATGTTTGTATGCTTAGATTTCAAATTTGAACTTTCAATTTTGAATCTAATCAAATTTGTTTAAATTACTAAAATCTGTATAACTAGAGTTTAAAAACATATTTTTGAGTGAATCTGTTTGCCACTATTTGGTATTAGTTAAACCTATCATTCTACATAATTTGAGAATTTCTATAATGAATTTGGTTACTGTTTTTAATAAAACAGAATTTGTTTAGTTCTTAATAGAAGTTAACTAAATTGATTTTTATTTAATTTGAACCTAAATTAGTTTAACTTTTGTTTTTAGATTTCATTAGGTTCTGTTGGTTCAACTTTAGGTGTATTTTTTTCTGTTAATAAAATATGTTTTTCAAATGATTTTGTGCTCTAGTTTGAATAGGTTCATCTTGTTCTCATCATGTATATTGTTTAGAAGAAGTTTTGTAGTAATTCTTTTAGCACAATACTTTATAATGAAATACTTTCTGATTTCAAATAAAATTTTATATTTACTTTTCTGTTATCTAAAATGTCTAGTTGTTCAAAACCAATTTTTTTTGACTTGTATGTCTTAGTACGGATTTTGACCCCAATAATTTTATAGTCTTATACTTTAAGTGATTCTTCTTTTGATTGTGATTTTGTTTGTTGAAGCTTTTGTTTTACCTTGCCGTTGAATGAATTGTATTGTGTTTATGCTTATGGTGTGCTCTTGTTTGATTCCTTAGATCATCCGGAGTGCGAAGCTTGTTATCTAGAGTCACTTGATTTCGAGATCGTCAACAAGGCAAGTCACTTTGACCATGTATACCTATGTTTTATTGCATTAGTTCTTCCATCTCCCCAATTGCATGAAAAGTAGGTAAATTGTAAACTTGGTTACTTGTTGTAGTATCATGTGGTAAGTACCCCTCAACCCTTGGCACATTGGCCCCGGGAAACATTGATTTACATTTTGCTATGTTATTAGTAGACGGGGTTGGTTGTGTGATTCATGAGAGTTGTGAGTTAATAATTTCAAGACCTATATGATGATCAAGTCTTCAAGACTCCAAGTTTTCAACTTACCTCTAGGTGGATGATGGTTGAACGGCGCCCTGGAGAAACCAGTGGTTAGCCTAGATGATGCTGGAGAAGTGCCAGTATTCATGCGAAAAGGTCCACCCAGGCACAAAGAGATGGATGGATGCTTCAAGACCCAAGGCTTACCGACACAGCCACAAGCCATTATGGGCTCTGGCTTGGTTGGATATCGTGGTGACCCTCGACAGGCGGTGCTACGAGATGTAGAACGGTAGGAAAGGATGGGCACCGACAGAGTCTCGGGGAAACCCTTTAGAAGACCATGTTTTGGTCATCCGTTTCTCAAACACCATGAAGTGCGAGATGTCCAACAGAGGTGATCAAATCTTGTGGGGAACGTGTGCAAAACTCTGCAGAGTACCCAAACCTAATCGATTAGCCGTGTCCACGGTCATGGACAGTTTGAGCCAAAGGAATTGAAACTATCTGGAACTCTCAACACAATTAATTATTGAAGTGGGTTATTAATGTCAACTTGGGTATGAGAATTGGTTGGTGGAACCATCTCATTAATCAACCAACATTGTAGTAAGTATGCCTTTGCCCTCTCTTGTTGTAGGAAGAATTTGGCTTTATGCAAAAACTTACTACCCCACCTGCCATATTTGCATATAGACTAGATGATTGTTTTACCCCCTCTCTTGTGACTTTGCCGGCATATTCAATATGCTGACCTATACGGCTGCAACGTATCATGTTGCAGAGTACTTTTCCGACCAGGAGTGAGGATACGCTCTACGCTCGGTGAGATGCCCTTGGAGTCAGATGGACTCAACTACCTTTGGAGCTTCCGCGAGTTTTGGTTTAGTTTATCTCATGAGTTGGCCTTCAGCCACTTTATTGTAATCCTTATTGTAATAAAGGACTCGATATGAGATTTCGATTAATTAATGCTGTGTGATTTCCCTTTGATATATACATTGATGTACCGTGTGTGTACCAGCATGATCTTGGGATGGTACAGAAACACCGGAGATTCGACCTTTCAGGTCGGGTCGCTATAGAAATGGTATCAGAACACATGCTGACCGTAGGACATAACCTCTAGGATTGGAAAATCCTTACGATTTATTTCTCTTTTGTCTTTAAAATTCTTATACTCTCATCTACTCGTTTCTGACTTCCCTCCAATTTATTTCAAAATTTATAGATGGCCACCTTCATCCCAGTTTTGATCACGGAGTTTTGTCAGCCTGACGCAACGATGCCCTTTGGCAAGGAGCTGATGAGGATCGTCAGGGACGTAAGGATTGCTTTGCCGAGCATCACCGGGACTCCTATCATGTCTTTTCCACAAGACGGACGCTACAGGATCGAGGTGCACATCCCCGGGAAGACCTTTGGAATTCGTAAGGAACCCATCGACTTCAAGTTTGTGGCACCCAGCTGGATACTTGGGAGAGACATGGCCATTCATCGTGCCCTTGGACGTATTTAGGAGGAATACAGAGGTGGAACCATTTCACCAGGACTCAGCGTGGTTTGTCGTACGGATGCCAATGGAAATATCATAACCACTCCCACTGAAGACACCACCATTTCCTATATCCAGACTTTGGAGACGCACATCAGGACCTTGGAGCTTCGAGTACGTATCGACACGAAGACGATCAAGAGGCTGATGAACCGTGAGATTGACCTCGAAGCTGACTTACGGGAAGCCGAGTACGAGCATGAGTATGAGGTGAAGGATTTCTTAGAGAGGATCGATAAGCTGAACACTCGCATCGCAACTCTGGAGGAACAGATGGACATGGGTGAAAATCTTCATCCAGAAGCAGACATGGCTCCTTTGATCAGCAACGATGATGACTATGAGGAGACCACCACCGGAGGAGGCCCTTCACCATGTATTTTTGAGGAGAACTTTAGTTATGCCCCCATGTATCTTCTTCTTCGTCGTTAAAACGTAGGTCGATGTTTAGTTTGATTGGAGATTTGTATCTCGATGTTTGAACCTTGAGTTGAATAAATGAATGAGTGTTTGGTGTGATATGTCTGTTGCATTGCATATGGGTAGTGAATTTCCTTTTTAGGTCATTGTTCTATTCTAATTCTCACCCCTCTGAAAACAGCAAGATGCCTCCACGAGGTGAGCCCGACTTCACTTTCCTGCCAGAGCTCACACAACTCCTCCAGCAGCAGAACGCCCTGATGCAGCTGTTGATTCAGAATCAGACCAACAACCACAACAACCACCCTCCACCTCAAGGCGACAACCTCACCCGTTTTCCGAGACTGAATCCCCCAACTTTCTCCAGCAGCACTGAGCCCATTGTGGCAGATGATTGGCTCCGCAAGATGGAGAGGGAACTCACCACCGTAGGATGCACTGAGGCTGAAAAAGTGCACTTTGCCGCCCATCAACTGGAGGGACTAATAGCTTCATGGTGGGAGAACTACACCACCACGTACCCCATTACTGGTGTGACTTGGGAGCAGTTCAAGGAAGCCTTCCGCACTGCACATGTCTCAGCTGGAGCCATGAGTCTGAAGAAGCATGAGTTTTGCAACTTACGCCAGGGGAACCATTCCGTGGCCCAGTACCTGGATGACTTCAGCACGTTGGCTCGTTATGCACCAGGAGATGTGGCCGATGATGCAGCCAAGCAGGAGAAGTTCTTGGAAGGACTCAATGATGAGTTGAGCGTGCAGTTGATGGTGACTACCTTCAGCAACTACCAGGAGCTGGTAGACAAGGCCCTCATCTTGGAGGGGAAGCAGCAGCAAATCGAGAACCGCAAGAGGAAGTATGCACATGGGAAGTCTACCTCTGGAGCTCATCAGAAGCCCCTCTACTCCTTGTACTCAGGAAATACCGGATCAGGGACCGGTAAGTGTGGAGGACACACTCATCCCGTGCACAACCATGGAGTCCATAACCATGGAGGAAATGGGAATAATCATCCCAACAATGGTAGCTTCAAGAATGGTATTCGAAGTGGGAATGTCAACCAACACCGTCCCGCTCCAGCTCAGAAGGGTCTGAACCATATCACCTGTTTCAAGTGTCAGAAGATAAGGCACTATGCCACTGAATGCCCTCAGAACAAGCAAGGAAATGGAAACGGCAACAACAACGGCAACTCCACAGCTAAGAAGCCAAATCCTTTTCCTCGTGCTCAGGTGAACCACCTCGATGTGGAAGAAGTCTATGATCAGCCCGAGACTGTGGTTGGTAAGTTTTTATTGCATTCACGTCTAGTTATGGTACTTTTTGATTCTGGTGCAACTCATTCATTCATATCAAGGGTAGTTGTGGAAAAGTATAGTTTACCCACCAGAACCCTTAGTCAGCCCATTAAGGTCAATTCCCCAGGAGGTATGATGATGGCAGGGATAGGATGCCACGCCCTGAAACTCCACATAGGAAACCATGTTGTTCCTACCGACCTCATCGTCTTAGAATCCCAGGGATTGGATGTAATCCTAGGCATGGATTGGATGACCAAGTATGAAGGAAACCTGGATTGCCCGAGCAAGTCTATTTCACTCACAACTCCGGAGAACAAGAGGATTAAGTATGTATCCCGACGCACCCAGATGAGTGCTCGGCTAAATTCCCTCACAGGAGTTGTTCAGGAGGAAGTGTCGATTGTACAAGACTTTCCAGATGTATTCCCGGAGGAATTACCAAGCATGCCACCAGATAGGGAGATTGAGTTTCTAATAGAGCTACTACCAGGGACAGCCCCAATTTCCAAGAGACCCTATCGGATGCCCGCAAATGATTTAGTAGAAATCAAGAAGCAGATTAAGGAGCTATTGGATAAGGGATATATTCGCCCAAGTTCATCACCTTGGGGAGCCCCAGTTCTTTTGGTGGAGAAGAAAGACATGTTGGAAATATGCCCTAGAGGCAATATATAAAGTGTTTATTATTATATTTCCTTGTTCATGATAATCGTTTATTATCCATGCTATAATTGCATTGATTGGAAACACATTGCATGTGTGGGTAAATAGACAACACTGTGTCCCTAGTATGCCTCTAGTAAACTAGCTCGTTGATCAAAGATGGTCAGGGTTTCCAGCCATTAACATGTGATGTCATTTGATAACGGGATCACATCATTAGGAGAATGATGTGATGGATAAGACCCAAACTACAAACGCAGCATATGATCGTGTCAGTTTATTGCTATTGTTTTCTGCATGTCAAGTATATGTTCCTATGACCATGAGATCATGCAACTCACAGATATCAGAGGAGTGCCTTGTGTGTATCAAACGTCGCAACGTAACTGGGTGACTATAAAGGTGCTCTACAGGTATCTCCGATGGTGTCTGTTGAGTTGGCATGGATCGAGACTGGGATTTGTTACTCCGTGTGACGGAGAGGTATCTCGGGGCCCACTCGGTAATACAACATCACAATGAGCCTTGCAAGCAATGTGACTAATTGTTAGTTGCGGGATCTTGTATTACGGAACGAGTAAAGAGACTTGCCGGTAACGAGGTTGAACTAGGTATGGAGATACTGACGATCGAATCTCGGGCAAGTAACATACCGAAGAACAAAGGGAACATTATACGGGATTAACTAAATCCTTGACATAGAGGTTCGACCGATAAAGATATTCGTAGAATATGTAGGAACCAATGTGGACGTCCAGGTCCCGCCATTGGTTATTGACCGTAGAGGTGTCTCGGTCATGTCTACATAGTTCTCGAACCCGCAGGGTCTGCACACTTAAGGTTTGGTGACGTTTTGGTAGTGTATAGTTATGTATGGTGGTGACCGAAGGTTGTTCGGAGTCCCGGATGAGATCCCGGACGTCACGAGGAGCTCCGGAATGGTCACGAGGAGCTCCGGCATAGGTAGTGTACGGGGAGTGCCGGTAGTGTACCGGGAGACCTCCGGGAGGGGTATTTCGACCCTAGAGGGTCCATGGGCTGTGGGAGAATAATAACCAGCCCTTAGTGGGCTGGTGGAACAGACACAAAAGGCCCATGGCGCCAGGAGGAAAAAGGCCTAAAGAAAAAGGTGGAAAAAGGGCCAATAGGGAGCAATCCTAGTCCAACTAGGATTGGAGGAGGAGTGGGACTCCTCCCCCTTGGCCGGCCGACTCCTATGAGGCCTTGGCCTTGCGCCAAGGCTGCCTCTCCGTCCCTCCTATATATACTAGTGGAATAGAGGGTTTTTGGACAGAAATTACGGCCACGTGCTACCCGTTCCACCGGTGCTCCTCTAGATTGGTTTTCCACAGTGGTTAGGCGAAGCCCTGCCGGAATTGCTCCACCACCACCATCACCGGAGCGCCGTCACGCTGCCGGTGAACTCTCTCTCCTCTCCACCTCCTCTTGCTGTATCAAGACGGTGGAGATCGTCATTAAGTTGCACGTGTGCTGAACGCGGAGGTGTCGTCCGTTCGGCACTAGATCGAAAGGATTGTGATCAAGGCCACGGGACGTTCGTGATCGGATCGCGGAACGGATCGTGACGAGATCGTGGGACGGTTCGTGATTGGTTCGCAGGACGGTTCGTGATTAGATCGCGGGACGCTCGGCGATTTGGATCGCGAAGAAGTACGACTACACCAACCGCGTTTCTTAATACTTCCCGCTTAGCGATCTACAAGGGTACGTAGATCCACTCTCCCTCTCGTAGATGCTCATCACCATGGATAGGTTTGCGCGTGCGTAGGAAAATTTTTGTTTCCCATGCGACGTTCCCCAACAAGACAAAACCTTTGGGATGGTGGTCGATTATCGTGCATTGAACGAGGTGAATATAAAGAATAAGTACCCTCTGCCGATGATTAATGACCTGTTTGACCAGCTAGTAGGTGCCAAAGTATTCTCCAAGATCGATCTTCGATCAGGGTATCACCAACTGAAGATTCGTGAACAGGATATACCCAAAACAGCTTTCACCACCAGGTATGGCTTATATGAGTATACAGCCATGTCCTTTGGTTTGACTAATGCTCCTGCCTACTTCATGAATTTGATGAACAAGGTGTTTATGGAATATTTGGACAAGTTTGTCATGGTGTTCGTCGATGACATTTTGATATTATCCAAGAGCGAGGAAGAACACAAGGAACACTTGCGTTTAGTTCTGGAGAAGCTTAGAGAGCATTAGTTATATGCCAAGTTCAGTAAATGTGAATTTTGGCTGACGGAAGTCGGATTCCTTGGACATGTTATTTCCAGAGAAGGAATAGCAGTAGACCCCGCTAAGGTTGAAGTAGTCACTGAGTGGAAGTCACCCACCTCAGCTAAGGAGATCCGCAATTTTCTTGGACTTGCCGGATATTACCGGAGATTCATTGAGAATTTCTCAAAGATTGCCAAGCCCATGACAGAGCTGTTGAAGAAAGAGTCTAAGTATATCTGGACTGAGGAATGTGAGGCCAGTTTCCAGGAGTTGAAGAAACGTTTGGTCACAGCCCCAGTGTTGATACTGCCAAACATTCGGAAGGACTTCCAGGTTTATTGTAACGCATCCCGTCAAGGACTTGGAGGAGTACTCATGCAGGAGGGAAAAGTTGTACCGTATGCATCCAGATAGCTACGACCCCATGAGTTGAATTATGCCACCCATGATTTGGAACTACCAGCCGTAGTGCATGCACTCAAGACCTAGAGACATTTCCTTATCAGAAATAGTTGTGACGTGTACACTGATCATAAGAGCCTGAAGTATATCTTCACGCAGAAGGAGTTGAACCTCAGACAGAGGAGATGGTTAGAGTTAATCAAGGACTATGACATGAGATTACATTACCATCCAGTTAAGGCGAATGTTGTGGCAGATGCTTTGAGTCGGAAGAGTTATGTGAACACACTCATAGCCGGAGGATTACCCCAGGAGTTAACCAAAGATCTTAGAGAGCTTCGGTTAGAGATAGTTCCACAAGGATATGTTGCCACACTAGAGATTCAGTCCACCTTGACCAAAAGAATTCGAGAAGCCCAGAAATCGGACAAGGAGATAGCTGAGATAAAGTAGAGAATAAAGGAAGGCAAGGCTAAAGGCTTTCGTGAAGATGAACAGGGAACTCTATGGTTTGAGAACCGAATCTATGTGCCCAATGACCTAGAGCTCAGGAAGTTGATACTTCAAGAAGCCCATGATTCACCATACTCGATACACCCAGGCAACACCAAGATGTACCTGGATTTGAAGGAAAGTTACTGGTGGACAGGTATGAAGAAAGATATTGCCGAACATGTTGCGGTATGTGATGTTTGTCAGCGAGTAAAGGCGGAACATCAGAAACCAGCAGGTTTACTCCAACCTTTGTTGATACCCGAGTGGAAATGGGATAAGCTTGGAATGGACTTCATCACAGGACTATCTAGGAACCGTTCAGGATATGATTCCATCTGGGTAGTGGTCGATCGTTTGACCAAGGTGGCTCATTTCATTCCAGTGAAGACCACCTATACCAGTGCTAAGTTAGACAAGATCTATATGACCAGGATCGTATGTCTGCATGGAGTTCCGAGGAGTATCGTGTCAGATAGAGGAACACAATTTACCTCAAAGTTTTGGCATCAGCTACATGAAACTTTGGGTACAAGGCTGGAGTTCAGTACAGCTTTTCATCCGTAGACCGATGGACAGACTGAGAGAGTCAACCAGATTCTGGAGGACATGTTGAGAGCCTCTGCGCTAGACTATGGGTCCAGTTGGGATGACAACTTACCTTAAGCAGGGTTCTCATACAACAACAGTTATCAGACTAGTCTGAAGATGGCCCCTTTTGAAGCTTTATACGAAAGGAGGTGCAGAACACCATGGACGTGGGATGGTGTTGGAGACCGAAAACTTTTTGGTCCTGATCTTATCAGAGATTCTGAAGAGAAAGTCAAACCGATTCGAGACCGACTCAAGATAGCTCAATCCCGGCAGAAGAGCTATGCTGATACCAAACGCAAGGAGGTGACATAGAAGTAGGGGATTGAGCATATCTTCGTGTGTCCCCACTTCGAGGAATCAAGAGGTTTGGTGTTAAAGGAAAGTTAGCACCCAGATTCATAGGCCCCTACAAAATTCTGGAACGTAGAGGCGAAGTTGCATACAAGCTGGAATTGCCGGAAGGACTGTCCGGAGTTCATGATGTTTTCCATGTTTCCCAGCTAAAGAAATGCCATGCTGAGATGGCTGATATTCCTTTGAGAGACACAGTGCCCCTAGAGGCCATACAACTTGACAGTGACCTGACCTACGAGGAGAAGCCTGTCAGAATCCTCGAGACTACCAACAGAGTTACCTGAAGCAAGACCATCAAGTTCTGTAAGGTTTTGTCGAGTCACCACACCGAGGAAGAAGCCACCTGGGAACGCGAAGAAGATCTTCGTAGAGACCACCCGCACCTATTTTCTAGCCAACCCGAATCTCGAGGGCGAGATTCATCTTAAGGTGGGTAGGTTTGTAACATACCAAAATTTCATTTTGGAATGTTATGATATATATAGATATGCATCATCATCATTGCTGGAATGTAATGAATTTGTTGAAGTGTTTCTTTTGAAATTCTAAAAGGCCATTTCTATTTTTCCATGTATCTGTTTCATCTATTTGAAAAACCTTTGGAAATGTTCAAAGATAGAGAGGAGTAACATGACACTCCACACCAGGGGCATCTTGGTGAAATATTTGAGCAATTAAACCAGGGGGTCATTTGAAAATTTATCTCAAAAGGATTTAAAATCAATTAGGCATTTTCTGGAAATAAATTTTTAAAAGACATTCAATATGACAGAGGAAAAATGTTCATTAAATAGCATTAATTCTCCTGATCATTTTGATATATACAATTACTATGTTTGGAATTGTTTTGAATGCATTAAAAGAGTTTTTACTGCACTCAAAATAGAAAAGGAAGGTTTTTAAAACGAATCGGGCCGGCCCACAGGCTTTAATTCCCGAATTCAATTCGAATCGGTCAACCGACGCGCTAACCTCACCTTTTCTCTCACTCGCAAGCGAGACCCACTGACCGACGGCGTCATCCGCGCACCGGTCTCCTTCCTCGCGCGCCGCCGTCGCCGGAGATCTCCCTCTCCGGATCTCCCTCCTCTCTCCCTCCCCCGACCCCGCACCTGGCCTATAAAAGCCACAGCCCTCGCCGCGCTCCATTCCACCCCGAGCCCCCACTCTACCTCGCCAGAACGCCACGCACGACCTCGCCGGAGTTCGGACTCCAAATCGAACCCTCCTGAGCTCGAGGCCGTCACCTCCGTCGTCCCCAGCCCCGTCCGCCGCCGCCAATCGACGCCGGAGCTTCGCCGCCCTCGCCTGAGCACTTTAGACGTCGCCCCCGACCACCGCACCGTTGCTCCCGACCACCTTCGACCTCCGGCCGCCCTCGACCTCGCCGGAACCTCCTCCTCCCCTCTGTAAGCCACCGGACCCCTCCTGGACCGTTAGATGTAGATCCAACGCTCCCGATTATAAGATTTAATCAGCGAAATGTTTTCCTCTACGCTTCGGTCGTCCGCTCCTTAGCTCTCACACGCACGCCCTCGCGGCCAATCACAACCTGACACGTAGCCCCCGATCGATAATTGTTTTTCTTTTTCTTTTCTGTTTTAGAAAACACAATGTATTCTGTTTTTGTTTTTATGATATCTTTTAAAATATTTGGTGTTTTTAGTTGATTCTTTTTGCATTAGTTCACAAATTTGATGTAGTTTATGTATGTATGCTTACATTTCAAATTTGACCTTTAAATTTTGAATCTAATCAAATTTGTTTAAATTACTAAAATCTATATAACTAGAGTTTAAAAACATATTTTTGAGTGAATCTTTTTGCCACTGTTTGGTATTAGTTAAACCTATCATTCTACATAATTTGAGAATTTTTAGAATGAATTTGGTTACTGTTTTTAATAAAACAGAATTTGTTTAGTTCTTAATAGAATTTAACTAACTTGATTTTTATTTAATTTGAACCTAAATTACTTTAACTTTTGTTTTTAGATTTCATTAGGTTCTGTTGATTCAACTTTAGGTGTATTTTTTTTCTGTTAATAAAATATGTTTTTCAAATGGTTTTGTGCTCTAGTTTGAATAGGTTCATCTTGTTCTCATCATGTATATTGTTTAGAAGAAGTTTTGTAGTACTTCTTTTAGCACAATACTTTTATAATGAAATACTTTCTGATTTCAAATAAAATTTTATATTTAATTTTCTGTTATCTAAAATGTCTAGTTGTTCAAAACCAAATTTTTTTGACTTGTATGTCTTAGTAGGGATTTTGACCCCAATAATTTTATAGTCTTATACTTTAAGTGATTCTTCTTTTGATTGTGATTTTGTTTGTTGAAGCTTTTGTTTTACCTTGCCATTGAATGAATTGTATTGTGCTTATGCTTATCGTGTGCTCTTATATGATTCGTTAGATCATCTGGAATGCGAAGCTTGTTATCTAGAGTCACTTGATTTCGAGGATCGTCAACAAGGCAAGTCAATCTGACCATGTATACCTATGTTTTATTGCATTAGTTCTTCCATCTCCCCAATTGCATGCAAAGTAGGTAAATTGTAAACTTGGTTACTTGTTGTAGCATCATTTGGTAAGTACCCCTCAACCCTTGACACATTGGCCCCGGGAAACGTTGATTTACATTTTGCTATGCTATTAGTAGACGGGGTTGGTTGTGTGATTCATGAGAGTTGTGAGTTAATAATCTCAAGACCTATATGATGATCAAGTCTTCAAGACTCCAAGTTTTCAACTTACCTCTGGGTGGATGATGGTTGAACGGCGCCCTGGAGAAACCAGTGGTTAGCCTAGATGATGCTGGAGAAGTGCCAGTATTCATGCGGAAAGGTCCACCCAGGCACAAAGAGATGGATGGATGCTTCAAGACCCAAGGCTTACCTGCACAGCCACAAGCCATTATGGGCTCTGGCTTGGTTGGATATCATGGTGACCCTGGACAGGCGGTGCTACGAGATGTAGAAGAACGG
This sequence comes from Hordeum marinum, assembly GCA_022496015.1. Taxonomy (NCBI): domain Eukaryota; kingdom Viridiplantae; phylum Streptophyta; class Magnoliopsida; order Poales; family Poaceae; genus Hordeum; species Hordeum marinum. The sequence goes on from CM039676.1 coordinate 449,980,244, forward strand.
TAGGAAAGGATGGGCACCGACAGAGTCTCGGGGAAACCCTTTAGAAGACCATGTTTTGGTCATCCGTTTCTCAAACACCATGAAGTGCGAGATGTCCAACAGAGGTGATCAAATCTTGTGGGGAACGTGTGCAAAACTCTGCAGAGTACCCAAACCTAATCGATTAGCCGTGTCCACGGTCATGGACAGTGTGAGCCAAAGGAACTGAAACTATCTGGAACTCTCAACACAATTAATTATTGAAGTGGGTTATTAATGTCAACTTGGGTTTGAGAATTGGTTGGTGGAACCATCTCATTAATCAACCAACATTGTAGCAATTATGCCTTCGCCCTCTCTTGTTGTAGGAAAATTTTGGCTTTATGCAAAAACTTACTACCCCACCTGCCATATTTGCATATAGACTAGATGATTATTTTACCCCCTCTCTTGTGACTTTGCCGGCATATTCAATATGCTGACCTATACGGCTGCAACGTATCATGTTGCAGAGTACTTTTCCGACCAGGAGTGAGGATATGCTCTACGCTCGATGAGATGCCCTTGGAGTCAGATGGACTCAACTACCTTTGGAGCTTCCGCGAGTTTTGGTTTAGTTTATCTCATGAGTTGGCCTTCAGCCACTTTATTGTAACCTTATTGTAATAAAGGACTCGATATGAGATTTAGATTAATTAATGCTGTGTGATTTCCCTTTGATATATACATTGATGTACCGTGTGTGTACCAGCATGATCTTGGGATGGTACAGAAACACCGGAGATTCGACCTTTCAGGTCGGGTCGCTACAGAAATGGTATCAGAGCACATGCTGACCGTAGGACATAACCTCTAGGATTGGAAAATCCTTAGGATTTATTTCTCTTTTGTCTTTAAAATTCTTATACTCTCATCTACTCGTTTCTGACTTCCCTCCGATTTATTTCAAAATTTATAGATGGCCACCTTCATCCCAGTTTTGATCACGGAGTTTTGTCAGCCTGACGCAACGATGCCCTTTGGCAAGGAGCTGATGAGGATCGTCAGGGACATAAGGATTGCTTTGCCGAGCATCACCGGGACTCCTATCATGTCTTTTCCACAAGACGGACGCTACAGGATCGAGGTGCACATCCCCGGGAAGACCTTTGGAATTCGTAAGGAACCCATCGACTTCAAGTTTGTGGCACCCAGCTGGATACTTGGGAGAGACATGGCCATTCATCGTGCCCTTGGACGTATTCAGGAGGAATACAGAGGTGGAACCATTTCACCAGGACTCAGCGTGGTTTGTCGCAGGGATGCCAATGGAAATATCATAACCACTCCCACTGAAGACACCACCATTTCCTATATCTAGACTTTGGAGACGCACAACAGGACCTTGGAGCTTCGGGTACGTGCCGACACGAAGACGATCAAGAGGCTGATGAACCGTGAGATTGACCTCGAAGCTGACTTACGGGAAGCCGAGTACGAGCATGAGTATGAGGTGAAGGATTTCTTAGAGAGGATCGATAAGCTGAACACTCGCATCGCAACTCTGGAGGAACATATGGACATGGGTGAAAATCTTCATCCAGAAGCAGACATGGCTCCTTTGATCAGCAACGATGATGACTATGAGGAGACCACCACCGGAGGGGTCCCCTTCACCATGTATTTTTGAGGAGAACTTTAGTTATGCCCCCATGTATCTTCTTCTTCGTCGTTAAAACGTAGGTCGATGTTTAGTTTGATTGGAGATTTGTATCTCGATGTTTGAACCTTGAGTTGAATAAATGAATGAGTGTTTGGTGTGATATGTTTGTTGCATTGCATATGGGTAGTGAATTTCCCTTTTAGGTCATTGTTCTATTCTAATTCTCACCCCTCTGAAAACAGCAAGATGCCTCCGCGAGGTGAGCCCGACTTCACTTTCCCGCCAGAGCTCACACAACTCCTCCAGCAGCAGAACGCCCTGATGCAGCTGTTGATTCAGAATCAGACCAACAACCACAACAACCACCCTCCACCTCAAGGCGACAACCTCACCCATTTTCCGAGACTGAATCCCCCAACTTTCTCCAGCAGCACTGAGCCCATTGTGGCAGATGATTGGCTCCGCAAGATGGAGAGGGAACTCACCACCGTAGGATGCACTGAGGCTGAAAAGGTGCACTTTGCCGCCCATCAACTGGAGGGACTAATAGCTTCATGGTGGGAGAACTACACCACCACGTACCCCATTACTGGTGTGACTTGGGAGCAGTTCAAGGAAGCCTTCCGCACCGCACATGTCTCAGCTGGAGCCATGAGTCTGAAGAAGCATGAGTTTTGCAACTTACGCCAGGGGAACCATTCCGTGGCCCAGTACCTGGATGACTTCAGCACGTTGGCTCGTTATGCACCAGGAGATGTGGCCGATGATGCAGCCAAGCAGGAGAAGTTCTTGGAAGGACTCAATGATGAGTTGAGCGTGCAGCTGATGGTGACTACCTTCAGCAACTACCAGGAGCTGGTAGACAAGGCCCTCATCTTGGAGGGGAAGCAGCAGCAAATCGAGAACCGCAAGAGGAAGTATGCACATGGGAAGTCTACCTCTGGAGCTCATCAGAAGCCCCTCTACTCCTTGTACTCAGGAAATACCGGATCAGGGACCGGTAAGTGTGGAGGACACACTCATCCCGTGCACAACCATGGAGGCCATAACCATGGAGGAAATGGGAATAATCATCCCAACAATGGTAGCTTCACGAATGGTATTGGAAGTGGGAATGTCAACCAACACCGTCCCGCTCCAGCTCAGAAGGGTCTGAACCATATCACCTGTTTCAAGTGTCAGAAGATAAGGCACTATGCCACTGAATGCCCTCAGAACAAGCAAGGAAATGGAAACGGCAACAACAACGGCAACTCCGCAGCTAAGAAGCCAAATCCTTTTCCTCGTGCTCAGGTGAACCACCTCGATGTGGAAGAAGTCTATGATCAGCCCGAGACTGTGGTTGGTAAGTTTTTATTGCATTCACGTCTAGTTATGGTACTTTTTGATTCTGGTGCAACTCATTCATTCATATCAAGGGTAGTTGTGGAAAAGTATAGTTTACCCACCAGAACCCTTAGTCAGCCCATTAAGGTCAATTCCCCAGGAGGTATGATGATGGCAGGGATAGGATGCCACGCCCTGAAACTCCACATAGGAAACCATGTTGTTCCTACCGACCTCATCGTCTTAGAATCCCAGGGATTGGATGTAATCCTAGGCATGGATTGGATGACCAAGTATGAAGGAAACCTGGATTGCCCGAGCAAGTCTATTTCACTCACCACTCCAGAGAACAAGAGGATTAAGTATGTATCCCGACGCACCCAGATGAGTGCTCGGTTAAATTCCCTCACAGGAGTTGTTCAGGAGGAAGTGTCGATTGTACAAGACTTTCCAGATGTATTCCCGGAGGAATTACCAGGCATGCCACCAGATAGGGAGATTGAGTTTCTAATAGAGCTACTACCAGGGACAGCCCCAATTTCCAAGAGACCCTATCGGATGCCCGCAAATGATTTAGTAGAAATCAAGAAGCAGATTAAGGAGCTATTGGATAAGGGATATATTCGCCCAAGTTCATCACCTTGGGGAGCCCCAGTTCTTTTGGTGGAGAAGAAAGACATGTTGGAAATATGCCCTAGAGGCAATATATAAAGTGTTTATTATTATATTTCCTTGTTCATGATAATTGTTTATTATCCATGCTATAATTGCATTGATTGGAAACACATTGCATGTGTGGGTAAATAGACAACACTGTGTCCCTAGTATGCCTCTAGTAAACTAGCTCGTTGATCAAAGATGGTCAGGGTTTCCAGCCATTAACATGTGATGTCATTTGATAACGGGATCACATCATTAGGAGAATGATGTGATGGATAAGACCCAAACTACAAACGTAGCATATGATCGTGTCAGTTTATTGCTATTGTTTTCTGCATGTCAAGTATATGTTCCTATGACCATGAGATCATGCAACTCACAGATATCAGAGGAGTGCCTTGTGTGTATCAAACGTCGCAACGTAACTGGGTGACTATAAAGGTGCTCTACAGGTATCTCCGATGGTGTCTGTTGAGTTGGCATGGATCAAGACTGGGATTTGTTACTCCGTGTGACGGAGAGGTATCTCGGGGCCCACTCAGTAATACAACATCACAATGAGCCTTGCAAGCAATGTGACTAATTGTTAGTTGCGGGATCTTGTATTACGGAATGAGTAAAGAGACTTGCCGGTAACGAGGTTGAACTAGGTATGGAGATACTGATGATCAAATCTCGGGCAAGTAACATACCGAAGAACAAAGGGAACATTATACGGGATTAACTAAATCCTTGACATAGAGGTTCGACCGATAAAGATATTCGTAGAATATGTAGGAACCAATGTGGACGTCCAGGTCCCGCCATTGGTTATTGACCGTAGAGGTGTCTCGGTCATGTCTACATAGTTCTCGAACCCGCAGGGTCTGCACACTTAAGGTTTGGTGACGTTTTGGTAGTGTAGAGTTATGTATGGTGGTGACCGAAGGTTGTTCGGAGTCCCGGATGAGATTCCGGACGTCATGAGGAGCTCCGGAATGGTCACGAGGAGCTCCGACATCAGTAGTGTACCGGGAGTGCCGGTAGTGTACCGGGAGACCTCCGGGAGGGGTATTTCGACCCTAGAGGGTCCATGGGCTGTGGGAGAATAATAATCAGCCCTTAGTGGGCTGGTGGAACAGACACAAAAGGCCCATGGCGCCAGGAGGAAAAAGGCCTAAAGAAAAAGGTGGAAAAAGGGCCAATAGGGAGCAATCCTAGTCCAACTAGGATTGGAGGAGTGGGACTCCTCCCCCTTGGCCGGCCGACTCCTATGAGGCCTTGGCCTTGCGCCAAGGCTGCCTCTCCCTCCCTCCTATATATACTAGTGGAATAGATGGTTTTTGGACAGAAATTATGGCCACGTGCTACCCGTTCCACTGGTGCTCCTCTAGATTGGTTTTCCGCAGTGCTTAGGCGAAGCCCTGCCGGAATTGCTCCACCACCACCATCACCGGAGCGCCGTCACGCTGCCGGTGAACTCTCTCTCCTCTCCACCTCCTCTTGCTGTATCAAGACGGTGGAGATCGTCATTAAGTTGCACGTGTGCTGAACGCGGAGGTGTCGTCCGTTCGGCACTAGATCGAAAGGATTGTGATCAAGGCCACGGGACGTTCGTGATCGGATCGCGGAACGGGTCGTGACGAGATCGTGGGACGGTTCGTGATTGGTTCGCAGGACGGTTCGTGATTAGATCGCGGGACGCTCGGCGATTTGGATCGCGAAGAAGTACGACTACACCAACCGCGTTTCTTAATACTTCCCGCTTAGCGATCTACAAGGGTACGTAGATCCACTCTCCCTCTCGTAGATGCTCATCACCATGGATAGGTTTGCGCGTGCGAAGGAAAATTTTTGTTTCCCATGCGACGTTCCCCAACAAGACAAAACCTTGAGGATGGTGGTCGATTATCGTGCATTGAACGAGGTGAATATAAAGAATAAGTACCCTCTGCCGATGATTAATTACCTGTTTGACCAGCTAGTAGGCGCCAAAGTATTCTCCAAGATCGATCTTCGATCAGGGTATCACCAACTGAAGATTCGTGAACAGGATATACCCAAAACAGCTTTCACCACCAGGTATGGCTTATATGAGTATACAGCCATGTCCTTTGGTTTGACTAATGCTCCTGCCTACTTCATGAATTTGATGAACAAGGTGTTTATGGAATATTTGGACAAGTTTGTCATGGTGTTCGTCGATGACATTTTGATATTATCCAAGAGCGAGGAAGAACACAAGGAACACTTGCGTTTAGTTCTGGAGAAGCTTAGAGAGCATCAGTTATATGCCAAGTTCAGTAAATGTGAATTTTGGCTGACGGAAGTCGGATTCCTTGGACATGTTATTTCTAGAGAAGGAATAGCAGTAGACCCCGCTAAGGTTGAAGCAGTCACTGAGTGGAAGTCACCCACCTCAGTTAAGGAGACCCGCGGTTTTCTCGGACTTGCCGGATATTACCGGAGATTCATTGAGAATTTCTCAAAGATTGCCAAGCCCATGACAGAGCTGTTGAAGAAAGAGTCTAAGTATATCTGGACTGAGGAATGTGAGGCCAGTTTCCAGGAGTTGAAGAAACGTTTGGTCACATCCCAAGTGTTGATACTGCCAAACATTCGGAAGGACTTCCAGGTTTATTGTAATGCATCTCGTCAAGGACTTGGAGGAGTACTCATGCAGGAGGGAAAAGTTGTACCGTATGCATCCAGACAGCTACGACACCATGAGTTGAATTATGCCACCCATGATTTGGAACTACCAGCCGTAGTGCACGCACTCAAGACCTAGAGACATTTCCTTATCAGAAATAGTTGTGACGTGTACACTGATCATAAGAGCCTGAAGTATATCTTCACGCAGAAGGAGTTGAACCTCAGACAGAGGAGATGGTTAGAGTTAATCAAGGACTATGACATGAGATTACATTACCATCCAGTTAAGGCGAATGTTGTGGCAGATGCTTTGAGTCGGAAGAGTTATGTGAACACACTCATAGCCGGAGGATTACCCCAGGAGTTAACCAAAGATCTTAGAGAGCTTCGGTTAGAGATAGTTCCACAAGGATATGTTGCCACACTAGAGATTCAGTCCACCTTGACCAAAAGAATTCGAGAAGCCCAGAAATCGGACAAGGAGATAGCTGAGATAAAGTAGAGAATGAAGGAAGGCAAGGCTAAAGGCTTTGGTGAAGATGAACAGGGTACTCTATGGTTTGAGAACCGAATCTATGTGCCCAATGACCCAGAGCTCAGGAAGTTGATACTTCAAGAAGCCCACGATTCACCGTACTCGATACACCCAGGCAACACCAAGATGTACCTGGATTTGAAGGAAAGTTACTGGTGGACAGGTATGAAGAAAGATATTGCCGAACATGTTGCGGCATGTGATGTTTGTCAGCGAGTAAAGGCGGAACATCAGAAACCAGCAGGTTTACTCCAACCTTTGTTGATACCCGAGTGGAAATGGGATAAGCTTGGAATGGACTTCATCACAGGACTATCTAGGAACCGTTCAGGATATGATTCCATCTGGGTAGTGGTCGATCGTTTGACCAAGGTGGCTCATTTCATTCCAGTGAAGACCACCTATACCAGTGCTAAGTTAGACAAGATCTATATGACCAGGATCGTATGTCTGCATGGAGTTCTGAGGAGTATCGTGTCAGATAGAGGAACACAATTTACCTCAAAGTTTTGGCATCAGCTACATGAAACTTTGGGTACAAGGCTGGAGTTCAGTACAGCATTTCATCCGTAGACCGATGGACAGACTGAGAGAGTCAACCAGATTCTAGAGGACATGTTGAGAGCCTCTGCGCTAGACTATGGGTCCAGTTGGGATGACAACTTACCTTAAGCAGAGTTCTCATACAACAACAGTTATCAGACTAGTCTGAAGATGGCCCCTTTTGAAGCTTTATACGAAAGGAGGTGCAGAACACCATGGACGTGGGATGGTGTTGGAGACCGAAAACTTTTTGGTCCTGATCTTATCAGAGATTCTGAAGAGAAAGTCAAACCGATTCGAGACCGACTCAAGATAGCTCAATCCCGGCAGAAGAGCTATGCTGATACCAAACGCAAGGAGGTGACATAGAAGTAGGGGATTGAGCATATCTTCGTGTGTCCCCACTTCGAGGAATCAAGAGGTTTGGTGTTAAAGGAAAGTTAGCACCCAGATTCATAGGCCCCTACAAAATTCTGGAACGTAGAGGCGAAGTTGCATACAAGCTGGAATTGCCGGAAGGACTGTCCGGAGTTCATGATGTTTTCCATGTTTCCCAGCTAAAGAAATGCCATGCTGAGATGGCTGATATTCCTTTGAGAGACACAGTGCCCCTAGAGGCCATACAACTTGACAGTGACCTGACCTACGAGGAGAAGCCTGTCAGAATCCTCGAGACTACCAACAGAGTTACCTGAAGCAAGACCATCAAGTTCTGTAAGGTTTTGTCGAGTCACCACACCGAGGAAGAAGCCACCTGGGAACGCGAAGAAGATCTTCGTAGAGACCACCCGCACCTATTTTCTAGCCAACCCGAATCTCGAGGGCGAGATTCATCTTAAGGTGGGTAGGTTTGTAACATCCCAAAATTTCATTTTAACGCGCTAAACTCACCTTTTCTCTCACTGGCAAGCGGGACCCACTGACCGACGGCGTCATCCGCGCACCGGTCTCCTTCCTCGCGCGCGCCGCCGTCGCCGGAGATCTCTCTCTCCGGATCTCCCTCCTCTCTCCCTCCCCCGACCCCGCACCTGGCCTATAAAAGCCACAGCCCTCGCCGCGCTCCATTCCACCCCGAGCCCCCACTCTACCTCGCCAGAACGCCACGCACGACCTCGCCGGAGTTCGGACTCCAAATCGAACCCTCCTGAGCTCGAGGCCGTCACCTCCGTCGTCCCCAGCCCTGTCCGACGCTGCCAATCGACGCCGGAGCTTCGCCGCCCTCGCCTGAGCACTTTAGACGTCGCCCCCGACCACCGCACCGTTGCCCCCGACCACCTTCGACCTCCGGCCGTCGTCGACCTCGCCGAAACCTCCTCCTCCCCTCTGTAAGCCACCGGACCCCTCCTGGACTGTTAGATGTAGATCCAACGCTCCCGATTATAAGATTTAATCAGCGAAATGTTTTCCTCTACGCTTTGGTCGTCCGCTCGTTAGCTCTCACGCGCACGCCCTCGCGGCCAATCACAACCTGACACGTAGCCCTTAACCGATCGATAATAGTTTTTCTTTTTCTTTTCTCTATTTCAGAAAACACAATGTATTCTGTTTTTGTTTTTATCATATCTTTTAAAATATTTGGTGTTTTTAGTTGATTCTTTTTGCATTAGTTCTCAAATTTGATTTAGTTTATGCATGTATGCTTAGATTTCAAATTTGACCTTTAAATTTTGAATCTAATCAAATTGGTTTAAATTACTCAAATCTGTATAACTAGAGTTTAAAAATATATTTTTGAGTGAATCTTTTTGCCACTGTTTGGTATTAGTTAAACCTATAATTCTACATAATTTGAGAATTTTTAGAATGAATTTGGTTACTGTTTTTAATAAAACAGAATTTGTTTAGTTCTTAATAGAATTTAACTAACTTGATTTTTATTTAATTTGAACCTAAATTACTTTAACTTTTGTTTTTAGATTTCATTAGGTTCTGTTGATTCAACTTTAGGTGTATTTTTTTCTGTTAATAAAATATGTTTTTCAAATGGTTTTGTGCTCTAGTTTGAATAGGTTCATCTTGTTCTCATCATGTATATTGTTTAGAAGAAGTTTTGTAGTACTTCTTTTAGCACAATACTTTTATAATGAAATACTTTCTGATTTCAAATAAAATTTTATATTTACTTTTCTGTTATCTAAAATTTCTAGTTGTTCAAAACCATTTTTTTTTACTTGTATGTCTTAGTAGGGATTTTGACCCCAATAATTTTATAGTCTTATACTTTAAGTGATTCTTCTTTTGATTGTGATTTTGTTTGTTGAAGCTTTTGTTTTACCTTGCCGTTGAATGAATTGTATTGTGTTTATGCTTATGGTGTGCTCTTGTTTGATTCGTTAGATCATCCGGAGTGCGAAGCTTGTTATCTAGAGTCACTTGATTTTGAGGATCGTCAGCAAGGCAAGTCACTTTGACCATGTATACCTATGTTTTATTGCATTAGTTCTTCCATCTCCCAATTGCATGCAAAGTAGGTAAATTGTAAACTTGGTTACTTGTTGTAGTATCATGTGGTAAGTACCCCTCAACCCTTGACACATTGGCCCTGGGAAACGTTGATTTACATTTTGCTATGCTATTAGTAGACGGGGTTGGTTGTGTGATTCATGAGAGTTGTGAGTTAATAATTTCAAGACCTATATGATGATCAAGTCTTCAAGACTCCAAGTTTTCAACTTACCTCTGGGTGGATGATGGTTGAACGGCGCCCTGGAGAAACCAGTGGTTAGCCTAGATGATGCTGGAGAAGTGCCAGTATTCATGTGGAAAGGTCCACCCAGGCACAAAGAGATGGATGGATGCTTCAAGACCCAAGGCTTACCTGCACAGCCACAAGCCATTATGGGCTCTGGCTTGGTTGGATATCGTGGTGACCCTGGACAGGCGGTGCTACGAGATGTAGAAGAACGGTAGGAAAGGATGGGCACCGACAGAGTCTCGGGGAAACCCTTTAGAAGACCATGTTTTGGTCATCCGTTTCTCAAACACCATGAAGTGCGAGATGTCCAACAGAGGCGATCAAATATTGTGGGGAACGTGTGCAAAACTCTGCAGAGTACCCAAACCTAATCGATTAGCCTTGTTCACGGTCATGGACAGTTTGAGCCAAAGGAACTGAAACTATCTGGAACTCTCAACACAATTAATTATTGAAGTGGGTTATTAATGTCAACTTGGGTATGAGAATTGGTTGGTGGAACCATCTCATTAATCAACCAACATTGTAGTAATTATGCCTTTGCCCTCTCTTGTTGTAGGAAAAATTTGACTTTATGCAAAAACTTACTACCCCACCTGCCATATTTGCATATAGACTAGATGATTATTTTACCCCTCTCTTGTGACTTTGCCGGCATATTCAATATGCTGATCTATACGGCTGCAACGTATCATGTTGCAGAGTACTTTTCCGACCAGGAGTGAGGATACGCTCTACGCTCGGTGAGATGCCCTTGGAGTCAGATGGACTCAACTACCTTTGGAGCTTCCGCAAGTTTTGGTTTAGTTTATCTCATGAGTTGGCCTTCAGCCACTTTATTGTAATCCTTATTGTAATATAGGACTCGATATGAGATTTCGATTAATTAATGTTGTGTGATTTCCCTTTGATATATACATTGATGTACCGTGTGTGTACCAGCATGATCTTGGGATGGTATAGAAACACCGGAGATTCGACCTTTCAGGTCGGGTCGCTACAAGAAATAACATTCATGCGATCCATCCTATGAACAAAAGGAGTACATAGTATGTAGTTGTCATCAAAGAGCTACCGGGATATGACATACATTTGATGATAATTCAGAGTGACACCACGACCATAAAAACAACTGTCAACAAGTTTCCTATGAGTTTCACTCAGATCCTCAAGAGCTACAAACAAATAATTTCACAAACTAAGCAGAACAGCAAAACTTATAAGTTGAAACAAAACTGAAAATCAGTCAAACAAATAACTTACCAACACGGGGTAAAGGAAACAATATAACACTATCCCGATGAAAATCGACACTAATCAAAGTTCCATAGTGCTCAAGCCTAACAGTCATCATGTCACGATGATGGAGACCATAATCATTCACAAGTTCCTCCCACAAAGGACCATGGAATTTACTCCTCATCCGACCATGTCTAAACAAAATATGGTATAAGTTACCCTCACTATTGTGAAGAGCAAGATCAATATCTGTGTCACCTCTCTGAATAGCTAAAGCTCTGCAGTCGTCAATGTATCGAGCAAGATGTGATCTAACACTGCACGGAACATACTAAAACAAGAATGGAAGCAAACGTCAATAATCATATAAACAAACGCATTCGAATACATTCCGACCAAAACAACATCAACCATATGCAACAGTCAGATAAACAAGATATAGAATCTTACAACACGCCTTGAACATAGACGATCCAGCACCACAGTAAATATAGCCGCACCGGAATCAACGGCAGAACAAGGACCACCTGGAGCTCGGCAAAATGGGCAAGCCATTTACCTGCAAACGGATGGTGACCAATAAGAACTAAATCCACATCCGAGTTGGAAGTTGACATTTGCTTGAGTTGAAAGCCAAAAAAAATACCGTAGGGCGGTGGAGAGCGCCTTGATCTACTGTTTACACGGATTGGATAAGAAAAGGGTTGGTTGAGCGAAGAGATCGGCGCGACGGTGAAAGCACCAGAAAGCAACGGGAGTGAGAGGTGGAGATGGGGAGCCTAGAGGACGGGGGAGGGTGAAAGGAGTGGTCAGAGGAGAAAGAAAGAAGGTGGTGGCCGACAGGTGGCTCTTCGGCCTGGTGATGGCCGACAGGTGGCTCTTCCGCCTGCCTCTGGCCGACAGGCCACTCTTCGGCCTACCACTGGCCGACAGGTGGCTCTTCGGCTTGGTGGTGGCCGACGGGCCCCTCTTTGACCTAGTGGAGGCCCACGGGGTGCTACTTTTGCTATTTTTCATTTTCGACATACTCTTTTCAAATTTAATGCATTTTTGGTACTAGTTCTGAAAAAAAATCTCCTTGATTTCCCATCCGCGCGAGCAGTGACGATTTCATCGCAGGGGCCCTCGGCACGTGCCCCGGCTGGAGCGCTGGTAGTTTTACGAGCAGCCGGGGTCAATCACTGAGAGCGTGTACCATATCTTTTTTTCTTGAGACAAACGTGTACGATATCTCGTCATTGGGCATTGCGGCTTTGTTTTTTCCTCTTTTTAGAGGACCTTGTTTTTGCCTTTTCGTTCGGCCTACTCGTGCCACCTTACGTCCATCAATAATCAATTAATAACTTTTTTACATGGGCCACGACAAAGACGTCTCCTATTTAGCGTGTAGGTTGCCCGCAAGCGATCCAGCGCGCTCGATAAGCTTTTGGCCCGGCCCATTTCTGGTGTATTTCTAACCGATTTTAGGGAAGGTTTCTAGAAACTTCCTGAACCAGTTTTCTCGTTTTTTCTTACTTTTCCCTTTATTTTATTTTTATTTTTTCATTTAACGTTTCTTATTTCTTATTTATTTATTTATTGTTTTCCTTTTTAGATATCCTTTAATTTTTCTTGAATACCTTTAAAATTTGTGAACATTTATTGGATATATTTAAAGTTTTAAATGTTCTGAACATTTGGTTTGAAATCATGAACATTTTTTCAAATTCATGACCATTTTTAAAGAATTCACAATCTTTTTTTAAAGAGTAAATTTTTTTGGAAATCATGATATGTTTTTCCAAATTCACGAACATCTTATAAAAATCATGAACAGTTTTTGAATCAGAAAAGTTTGTCTTAAATTTTCGAATATTTCTTAAAGTCATGAACATTTGTTTGAAATGCATGATCATTTTTTGAAACAATGAAGATTTATTCAAATTTGCTAGTATTTTTTGTAACATTTCTATAAAAATTACAAACATTATTCTGAATTCCCTATATTATTCAAATTATTGAATAATTTTCTAATATGCAAATATTTTTTAAATATGCAAACATTGCTTTACATATCACACACATTTTTAGAACCCGCAAGCATTTTATGATTTCTAGAAAAAAATTCAAATGCTAGTTCAAAAATGGAACTTCTTTAAAATCCTAAATTATTTAAATTGGAAAGGAAAAAAGATGAAGAAAAAAATTGAAAAACAAGACGCCCGCATACGTGCCGGCCCAAAATGGCGCGTTGGAGAAGTGCAAAAAAATGAATCTATCGATCATATCACCATGTTGCTAGTTGTGTCGCTCCCCTCGCCTGTACGGCAACCCATTGGCTCGGCTGGTCGTCTGTGCACCGCGGCACACAACCCATGACGCGACGACGTCTTATCTTACTACTCACATATCCAAATGCCAATGAAACTGTGAAAGCTCTAGCTTTTTTGCTCGTCTGCTTTCTTTTGATCGGCCAAACAATAATGTCGTTGCCACCTACAAAACTATCTCTGAGGATGTCGTAACTATTCTAACAATGTTATAATAGAAATTATACCAAATAAAATCATAAGTTATTGTTCCTCGTGCTTAAAGTTCAGAGCAAATCCCCAGCAATCACAACTTTGGGATGGCTTGTGTCTAAAAACCATAACTTTTTGATTTTGTGGAACAAAAGCACGGCTTTTATGCTAAAGATTCTCACAAGAGACTCAAAACACGCTTGGTCCTAAATTCAATAGAGTACATATGGTTTTCCGGATGTTTTCATATCTTTTGAGTATTTTAATAATATTTTAGTCAAAATTTGGATAAAAGAATCCAGAACTATGTTTCTCTCAAGCTGCTCATCCAAATTACTTCAACTTTTCCAGAATAGTCACCCGACTTTTTATATTTCAGATTTTTAATATTTTATCAAAAATTCAATTTTAGTCAAAAATTATATTGGCCTGGACAGAGATCTTAAGAACAATGTTTTTACTAATGTCATTTTTTGATGGAACTTTTTACTAATATCATGTTTGTTGTCTTCTGATGTTGACTTTGCTTAGTCCAAACGAGGGCCATGAGTGGACTCTCCTAAGTCGATTATTTCCTGTGTATTGTACTCAAAATGAAAACAAATACAAATTAATTTGTTTGTACTCAAAGACACGAAATATTTCTCTATGAACCCATAATACGATCCGCAGATGCCCAAAGCGACAAATCTATTGATCTCGAAAAATTCTAATATAATGAATCAATGTGCGCACATACATTGTTGATTTGGGCAGTGTCCTGATACCGTATTTCTTCCCTTTGCTTGAGGCACGAACTATTCTTTGCTTTGATGGGTCAGTTATATTCATCTCTACCTGACATTCATATAAAACTTAAATGCTTGACGTGGTGAATATTAGGGCGCTTGTTCTTCATCAGGGTGTGTGTTGCAAGGACGCTCGCACGCTTGATGACCAACTTTTATATCCAAAACTCGTTCTTATCCAAAAAAAATTGCAATTGCTACAACTCCCTGAGAGAGAGAACAAAGAACAAGCAACAACAACAATACATAATTACATGGCAGTTGGTGGTGTGGGAGTGCTTTAGAGTTCAGCTATAACATAGTTTTAATAGATCGGCTTGTTTTCCAATAGAAAATCTAAGCACATTTCCGAACGCCTCTGCAGTAATGGTTGAGCAAAGCCACGGGCATCAACTGCCCGGCACCACAGTCCGAAGACCCCAAGTCCAAGCTGTTGTCGGAGATGCTCGTCGTGGCGCCTTACAAAGCGCCAGAAAAGAAGGAGAAGAAGAAGAAGACATGCCGAGGAGGCCTCCGTACTAAGGACCAGCCAGACGCTGCGTCCGAGGAAATCCATGCTTCCTCTAATCAAGAGGAGGAGCATGCGGACCAGGGGGGAGGAGATTCCCCTCTCGCGAGAAAGAGGGCGGTGTCACCGAACGTCGTAGAGGAAGTACCTCCTCCTGCCCCGAAGAAGGCGCGTCGGCCTCGGTTGATTCTGCCCGACGACAGTTCGGATTCGGATACCAAGCCCGAAGACTTCGAGAAGGTTCCTCGAAGGAACCTAAGGGTCAAGCCCCCAGCTCGAAGGTAAGGATTCGAAGACTCCCTAGCTATTTATGTCAAGTTTTAGATGTTACTAACACGTGAGCACCTATTGATATGCAGCCCACCACGCGTTCTCCCCACCGACCAAGTTTCGGATGGGGAGACCGCACCCGCCGAGCTAGCGGAGAGCGGGACCGCGTCGCATCCCACCCATCCAGTCGCCGCAAAGGACGCCGTGGAGGTGTCATCCCACCAGGCTCCTATGAAGTCGGGCACTAGCGGAGGGGGCGACGACGTCATGGTCGAGGTTAACGCCTCGGCCGCCGAAGACCGAGGGGGATCCCTACGGGATCACTAGAAGAGTATGTCTAGAGGGGGTGAATAATAGACTACTTGCAAGAATTTAAAACTACCTCAAGCACAATTTCAAGGGTTGGCAGTTTTAGCATATATATCAAGTCTAGAACACCCAACACATGCAAGTCATCAAGTATAGCAGCGGATAGTAAAGACATTGCACATGAAAGTAAGGAGTAGAGATAGAGAGATCAAACGCATGTAGGACATAAAGATTTTTCCCGTGGTTCCGATAGGTGGTGCTATCGTACATCCACGTTTATGGAGTCTTCAACCTATGGAGGGTAACGGTTGCGAGAGTCCACGGAGGGCTCTACCCACGGAGGTTTCCACGAAGAAGCAACCTTGACTATACCATGATGGCCTACGTCCACGGAGGACTAGCCTAACTCGGGGTAGATCTTCACGAAGTAGGCGATCTCCTTGCCCTTACAAACTTCTTGGTTCACTCCACAACACGAAGTAGGAGGCTCCCAAGCGACACCTAACCAATCTAGGAGGCACCACCCTCCAAAAGGTAATAGGCTCGATAATGTCAATGAACTCCTTGCTCTTGTGCTTGAAGATGATAGACTCCTCAACACACAATCACTCTCTCACATATTTGGATTGGTAGAAGAGATTGATTGGGTGGAAAGCAACTTGTGGAGGCTAGAGATCAAGATTAATATGGTAGGAATGGAATGGCATGATCTCAACACATGAGTAGTTAGCTCTCTCTCTCAGAAAATCAGTAGGTATGAGTGGGGAACCGTTCTGAGTGCTTCTCTTCCGAGTGAGTGGTGGTGGAGAGGTATATATAGGGATCTCCAAGAATCCAACTGTTACACCTAATAAGTCAGACTCGGTGACACAGATGAGTAAATCTCAGTGGTACCGAGTTGCCTCAAAGGTAGAAACTATTGAATCTCGGTGAGACCGATACATACAACTCGGTTGCATTGATAAGGTGACCAATGGTCAAATTGACAAACTCGGTGACGTCGATTCACAAAACTCGGTGGGACCGATTTTGTGAACTTGCGTAACAGGAAGTTGGCAACCCAAACTCGGTCGCACCGAAGTGGAATCGGTTGCACCGAAATGCTAGGGTTTGGCTAAGTTTGTCTGAGGCTGAGAATTGGTGGCACCGAGTGGAAAGTATTGTTTGCACTGATTTTTGATATTTGGCTTTGGACAGACTTTTGTGGAAGAGCTTGTGGGTGTATGTGGTGACTATCACTTGTGCCCGTATGAGCATTTTGTTCACCAACAAAACCTTACCCCTTTTAATAGTATTGGCTTTCCTATGGAATCAAAGTGATTTCTCACAAAGGTAAAATGTAGACTCCTCTTGCATGAAGCTTGGACAATTCTATTCATTCTCCTTCTTCTTCATGGGGATACTCTCCACACTCCTTTTTGCCAACCCATCTCTCTCTATGGACTTTATCTGAAATACACTAGATGAAAGTATCAGTCCAAGAGACAATGTATGTTGTCATGAATTATCAAAACCACCAAGGGAGCACATTGTGCTTTCAATCTCCCCCTTTTTGGTAATTCATGACAACATACAATCAAAGCTTCAAATAAAGATATGCATGTATATAATGAAGACTTTGAGAGACACATGACTTAGACTTGCTCCCCCTAAATGTGTGTAATTCCTTTAAGGATAGTTGCTTTGGAATGCATGGACACACTATAGTAGAAGGGATATGTTAAGTCATGTGTATCTTGGCTATATGCATCAAATGTATATGAATGGGTTGTATCCTTGTTCAAGACTTCACTCTTGCAAACAATATGTGCAAGAAGCAAGAGATCATCTTGGTCAAGCATATGATGCATATACTTACCTTGAGTTCTTGAGCATTATAGTAGTAGAGATACACTTGAGAAAACAATGTTAGGAAACACAAGAGTATTCTACCAATCAAGAGAAATAGAACTCAAAAGTAAACACCAAGCCATGGAGAACATATAGAAGATAGTATTCTTTACAATTGATATGTCTCCAAGATCATTTAGAAGTTTCTCCCCTAGATATGAAAATGTAGGTCACCCTCTCCCTCTAAATCTTAGCATTTGGATATTGGGATTGGATAGGGTGAGAAAGTTCTAACATGAGAAAATCAAATGCAATAAATATATCTTTCTCCAAAACATATTTTTCTCCCCTACTTTGGTATTCTCCCATTGTTTATTCTCCTCACCCCCTAAATCATATCTCCCCTTTGCATAAGCATGTATCTCCCCTTTAGCTTTGAAGCTTTGTATATTTCTCCCCTTTTGGCATTAATTTCCAAAAAAGTTGGATATAGGGATAGATACAGGGATCATGGATTGAGAAGGGATCCTTGAGAACAAGGGTCATAGAAAGTAGGATTCATAGAATATGAAAAGCATGAAAAAAATGAGGGAATCATTGAAAATAATTTCTCTCCCATAGGATAAAATGAGAATTTGCAGAACTTCTCCTCCTTTGAGTTTGGGATCCTTGAATGTATTTCTCCCCCTTACATTTTTTTAATAATAATAAGGGATCACCGAAGGATTGAGAAATCACAGAAGAAACACAAAGATTTACAGATACACACACAGACTGAAATAAACTAGAAATTTGGTGGCTCCGAGACAAATTTGTCGGTGATACCGATATGATGTTGTGCAGCTTATCTGTTGTATCGGTAGAACCGAGTCCTTTGAATCGGAGGTTCTGAGGCATAAAGCAGAAACTTGGCAAATGTGAAAATTTGAACAAAAGTCAAAGTTGTAAATGAAAATCAACCAGGGAATAAAAAATAAATGATTTGTAACAATTACGAATAATTTACATAGAGATGTCAACTAGAAAAGTTTTGAATGGTTCCAGGAAATTTTGCAAGAGAGAATGAACCAAACAAGATCTTAACTAGATGATGGGCGGTGACTAGGTCACCTATATTATAGTATATTGACATAGGAGACAAGAAAGAATACTTGATCATAGGTCATACTCATCGTTAGGCTCAAAATGGGGTTACCATTTTTCGATTAAGCATTTTAATGTCTTAATATCCCTTTTGTTTCTTTATCTCATGACTTGGAGTAAAGCTATATCAAGGATATGAATACATACCTTTGAGTGATGTTGATGACATAGCTTGTAGGTGAACTTGATGAGGATGCTCGAAGTTGATGAAGGTCATCTTGAGTTGGGAGCAATCCTTGTTGTTTTTGTTCACTTTTCACCTACAAAGGTTAGTCACGCAAGGAAGAGCATAATATATCCAAATGACATGATACCAATTGAGGTTTAGCAATTGAGGGATATATGTCAAGGATATGTTTTGTTGTCTTCTTCCTTCCATCATCAAAGCAAGGTTGCGGATACTTGGTCATGACAAGATTGCTTAAAATATGAGTTAATGGCAATCTTGAGGAGTGTTGTTCTTCCAAGTACCTACAAAAGGGTTAGATACAAGACAAGGGAGCATAGAATTCCAAGATATATGATATTGAGGTTAATAGCATGGAATAGACAATGAAGCTCATCCCCTTGCATATATCCGAGTGAGCTTAGCTCAAGTTTGAAGCATCAATGATGTTCAACTCACTCCTCAAATGACAAAACAGTTTTTCATCAAGTGTATTAGTAAAGATATCAGCCAATTGCTTGTTAGTACGAACATGCTTAAGATTAATATCTCCTTTGGAAACATGATCACGAATGAAATGATGTCGAACTTGAATATGTTTGGCTCGAGAATGTTGCACAGGATTATGACCAATCTTAATAGCACTTTCATTGTCACATAGTAATGGCACATTTTTAACATAGATTCCATAATCTTTAAGCGTTTGTGTCATCCATAATAATTGCGCACAACATGATCCAGCAACAATATATTCGGCTTCGGCAGTAGATAGAGATATCGAGTTTTGTTTCTTGGAGGACCACGACACAACAAATCTACCAAGAAATTGACATGTACCCGAGGTGGATTTTCTATCAACCTTGTCACCGGCGTAGTCCATGTCGGAGTAGCCAACAAGATTAAAATAAGATCCCTTGGGATACCAAATGCCAAAGTTTGGTTTATGTATCAAGTATCTCACAATGTGTTTGACAGCCTTAAGATGATATTCTTTAGGATCAGCTTGATATCTAGCACACATGCAAACACTAAGCATAATATCGGGATGGAAGGCACATAGATAAAGAAATGAACCAATCATTGATCTATAAACCTTTTGATCAACCGGTTCACCTTCCTTAGTGAGATCATCGTGTCCGCTAGTGGGCATGGGAGTTTTCATACCTTTGCTCTCTTGCATGTTGAAATTCTTGATTAAGTCCTTGGTGTACTTAGTTTAGGAGATGAATGTACCTTCTCTCGTTTGCTTGATTTTTAGACCAAGAAAGAATTTCATCTCACACATCATAGACATCTCATACTTCTCTCACATCAACCTTCCAAACTTCTCACTAAATTGTGGGTTAGTAGATCCAAACATAATATCATCCACATAAATTTGGCACACAAATAATTCACCGTTAACTCTCTTTATGAATAAGGTTGCATCAATTTTACCAATTTCAAATCCTTTTTCAATAAGAAACTTCGTTAGGCATTTATACCAAGCACGAGGAGTTTTCTTAAGACCATATAAAGCTTTGCGAAGTTTGTAAACGTGGTCAGGTTTCTTAGGATTTACAAAACCAGGTGGTTCTTAACATAGAATTCTACTTCAATCTCACCATTTAAAAATGCACTTTTAATATCCATTTGGTAAAGCGTGATATCATGGTGATTAGCATAAGCAAGAAGAATTCGAATGGCTTCTAGTCTAGCAACAGGGGCATAGGTCTCACCATAGTCCATACCTTTTACTTGCGTATATCCTTGGGCTATGAGGTGATCCTTGTTACAAACAACTTGACCGTCTTCATCTTGCTAGTTCTAAAATACCCATTTCGTGTCGATAATGTTTTGCTCGTCCTTGGGCTTCTCCACGACTGTCCACACTTCATTCCTCTCAAAGTTGTGAATCTCTTCATGCATAGTGATACGTCTCCAATGTATCTATAATTTATGAAGTATTCATGTCATGTTGACAATAATTCTATATGATTTTGGTATGATTTTATTAGAACTAACCCGGATTGACGTTGTTTTCAGCAGAACTACCGTGGCATTGTTTTTGTGCAGAAATAAAAGTTCTTGGAATGAGCTGAAAATTTACGGAGAATATTTTTCGAAAATATAAAAAATACTGGAGCGAAGAGTCATCGGATAGGAAGGCCGAGGAATCCACAAGCCACAGGGGCGCGCACACCCCCTAGGGCGCCCCCCTGGCTTGTGACTTCCTCGTGGCCCCACTAGACATGTTTCCATCGCCACAAACTCTTATAAATACAGAAACCCCTGAAAAGAAACCTAGATCGGGAGTTACGTTGCCGTAAGCCTCTAGAGCCATGAAAAACCAATCGGGAGCCCATTCCGGCACCCTGCCAAAGGGGGAAACCATCACCGGAGGCCATCTTCATCATCTCGACGCTCTCCATGGCAAGGAGGGAGTAGTTCACCCTCGGGGCTGAGGGTATGTACCAGTAGCTATGTGTTTGATCTCTCTCTCGTGTTCTTGAGATGACACAATCTTGATGTACCGTGAGCTTTATTGATATAGATGAATCATATGGACTTTTCCCCTCTCTATCTTGTTGTGATGAATTGAGTTTTCCCTTTGAAGTTTTCTTATCGGATTGAGTCTTTAAGGATTTGAGAACACTTGATGTATGTCTTGCGATGGGATATCCGTGGTGACAATGTGTTGTTCTATTGATCCACTTGATGTATGTTTTGGTGACCAACTTGTGGGTTCCGTGACCTTAGGGATCTATGCATAGGGGTTGGCACACGTTTTTGTCTTGACTTTCCGGTAGAAACTTTGGGGCACTCTTTGAAGTTCTTTGTGTTGGATTGAACATGATGAATCTGAAATCATGTGATGCATATCGAATAATCAAGCCCATGGGTACTTGTGGTAACATTGGAGTATCTAGGTGACATTGGGGTTTTGGTTGATGTGTATCTTAAGGTGTTATTTTAGTACGAACTCTAGGGTTGTTTGTGACACTTATAGGGATAGCTCATAAGATTGATCGGAAAAGGTAACATTGAGGTGGTTTCGTACCCTACAATAATTTCTTCGTTAGTTCTACACTATTGTGACTTTGCAGTGAACTCTTTGTTGCACGAGAGGTATTTACATGTGATTCAACTATGTCAGTATTGTTGAGAGAAATTGCACTAGTGAAAGTATGGACCATAGGCTTTGTTTCCAAGCATTTATACAACGTTTTGCTTGATGTTTACTATTTGTTACCTTGTTGTTTTTATATTTTCAGATTAAAAAAAACTATATCTACCATCCATATTGCACTTGTATCACCTCTCTTCGCCGAACTAGTGCACCTATACAATTTACCATTGTATTGGGTGTGTTGGGGACACAGGAGACTCTTTGCTATTTGATTGAAGGGTTGTTTGAGAGATACCATCTTCATCCTAAACCTCCCGCGGATTGATAAACCTTAGGTCATCCACTTGAGGGGAAATTGCCATTGTCCTACAAAACTCTGCGCTTGGAGGCCCAACACGAGTCTACAAGAAGAAGGTTTTGTAGTAGACATCAAGCTCTTTTCAGGCGTTGTTGCTGGGGAGGTGAGTGCTTGAAGGTATATCTTTAGATCTTGCAATTGAATCTTTTAGTTTCTTGTTTTTCACTAGTTTGGTTTTATAAAAAATAAAACTACAAAAAATGGAATTGAGGTTGCCTCATATGCTTCATCTTTTTAATGTCTTTTGTGAAAACGATGGAAAGGAAAATTGTGCTCAAGTGTTAGAAGAAGAAGTTATTAAAATGTTTGGCAATAAATATTTGAGTGATGAGCATGATAGTGATATTGTTAGTATGAATTCTCTGAATATTCATGATGCTAATGATATGCAAATCCACAAGCTTGGGGATTCTATGTTTGATGAAGATGGTATTTTTATCCCCCCAAGTTTTGATGAGCAAAACTATTATGATTATGGCATGCCTCCTATCTATGATGATTATTGTGATGACACGTATGCTATAAAGAGTAATGGTAACCATGAAACTTGTCATCATGATTTTTATATTCAAAGTGGTTATGTCAATCAAGTATGTCATGATAGTTATTTTGTTGAGTTTGCTCCCACTATTTTTGAATGAGAAGAAAATTGCTTATGTGGAGAGTGACAAATTTTATGATTTGTGTGCTGGTTATATTGTGGAATTTATTCATGATTCTACTGAAATTTATTATTAGGGGAGAACATATTCTTGTAGGAATTGCAATAATATCAAGTTACCTCTCTATGTGTTCAAAGTTTTGAAGTTATGCTTGTTTTGCCTTCCTATGCTAGATGATTCTTGTTCCCATAAATTGTTTGCTCACAAAATTCCTATGCATAGGAAGTGGGTTAGAATTAAATGTGCTTGTCATGAGATTCATGATGCTCTTTTGCATGTTTCAATTACTATTCCTATGTGAGCATCATTGAAATCATCATGCCTAGCTAAAAGGCATTAAAGAAAAGCGCTTGTTGGGAGCCAACCCAACATTTTTACTTTCTGTTTTTGTGTGTTAACATGATTAAAATACTGTATTAATCATGTTTTTTGTGTTTTATTTCAATAAAGTGCGAAGTAAAGCCTTTGGGATAGTGTGATACTTGCTTGTTTGATTCTATGCAAAAAACAGAAAGTTTTGCGTCCAATATATGAATTATCTGATTTTACTCGAGACTAAAAAAATTCTGAAATTTTTACACAACATTTATATGCAAATTACGTAAGTTCTCCTGATGTTTCAGAATTTGTAGAGTCAGGTAAGTATGGTGATCATTCAGATCTTTACAGACTGTTCTGTTTTTGACAGATTCTGTTTTGCATGCGTAGTTTGCTTGTTTCAAGTGTTCCTATAGATTATATTGAGTAATATAAATTGTGGTAATGATGGAATACAGTAGGTATAATGTGTTAATAATTATGAATATTGTATTGACAGTACCTAAGTGAATGATTTATCTTTATTGCACTAACCCTTCTCATGAAGTTTCGTTAAGTTTTGTGTGATTGAAGTTTTCAAGTTTTGGGTGAGACACCGATATGAGGATAATAGGGAGTGACAAGAAACTAATCTTTGGGATACCCAAGGAACCGCAAGGTAATATTCAAGGAAGACTCAAGCGCCTAAGCTTGGGGATGCCCCGGAAGGCATCCCCTCTTTCGTCTTCAACACTATCGGTATATCTTACTTGGAGCTATATTTTTATTCGTCACATAATTTGGGTTTTGCTTGGAGAGTAATTTTATTTTGTTTTACTCTGTTAGGTGTTATTTATAATATTGTTTTTCAATAAAAATTTCCAAGAATTACCTTATGATGCTTGCATTGCATGTTTTGATATGTGCTGGGTAAAAACAGAAACTTCTTCTGTAGAGTTTGAATTTAATATTTTACTGGAATGTGGAAAGTTTCTGAAATTTTTACATAGTGTTTTCATATAAAGTTTATAGAATCTCCTAACATTTCATAATTTTTTGAGTTATATAAGTACATTGTTTTCATAAACTCCTACAAACTGTTCTGTTTGGACTGATTGCTATCATAGTTTTGATATCTACTTATCCTATAGTTTCCATAGCCTATATTGGTAGATATAAATTGTGAAAATGATAGTATATAGTAAATAATGTTTGAAAATTATTGTTAAACTTCTCTTGGCAATACATGAAGTGTTGATTTTTTGTTATGTGTACTAACCTATCTCACGAGTTCTTTTTGAGTTTTGTGTGGATGAAGTTTTTGAGAATAGGTGAAACCGGGATATGAGAGGATTGAAGAAGATAAAAAAGCTCAAGCTTGGGGATGCCAAGGCACCCCAAGTAAATATTTCAAGAAGTATCAAGCATCTAAGCTTGGGGATGCTACACATCCCATCTATCTTCATCAACACTTATCGGTTAGCCTATGTTGAGCCTAAATTTTCATTCACTTGATGCGTGCTATTCTTGGGGTGCTAATTTTTTTGCTTGTTGTTTAATAAAATACTTAAGATATGAAAATATTTATTGATAGAGAAATAGAAAGTCCTCACATATCTACTTAATTGTTTGACTACTCATTGATCTTCACTTATATGTTTTGGAGTAGTTTTGTCTTTTGCTCTAGTGCTTCACTTATATCTTTGTAGAGCACGGCGGTGGTTTCATTTTATAGAAAATTTTGAACTCTCATGCTTCAGTTATATCATTTTGAGAGTCTCTAAAACAGAATGGTAATTTTCTTAGGTTATGAATAGTCCTAATATAATGGGCATCCTAGAGGGATATAATAAAAACTTTCATATGGAGTGCATTGAATACTTTGAGAAATTTGATTCCTTGCATAAAGTTTTGAGATATAAGGATGGTGATATTAAAGTCATGCTAGTGAGTAGTTGTGAATTAGAAGAGATACTTGCATTGAATTTTGTGATTCCCGTAGCATGCACGTACGGTGAACCGTTATGTAACGAAGTCGGAGCATGATTTGTTTATTGATTGTCATCCTTTGTGTGAGGGTCGGGAGCGTACGATGGTTAAATCCTACCAACCTATCCCCTAGGAGCATGCATCTAATACTTTGCTTCCATAACTAATAGACTTTTGCAATCATTATGTGAGTTCTTTATGATTAATGTGAGTCCATGGATTATATGCACTCTCACCCTTCACCTTTGCTGGCCTCTCTAGTACCGCGCAACTTTCACCGGTGCAATAAACCCACCATATATTCTTCCTCAAAACAGCCGCCATACCTACCTATTATGGCATTTCCATAGCCATTCCGAGATATATTGCCATGCAACTTCCACTGTTCCGTTTATGACACGCATCATCATTGTCATATTGCTTTGCATGATCGTAAGATAGCTAGCATAATGTTTTCATGGCTTGTCCGTTTTTTATGTCATTTGCTATGCTAGATCATTGCACATCCCGGTACACCACCGGAGGCATTCATATAGAGTCATATTTTGAGTATCGAGTTGTAATTCTTGAGTTGTAAGTAAATAATAGTGTGATGATCATCATTATTAGAGCATTGTCCCATGTGAGGAAAGGATGAAGGAAGCTAGGATTCGCTCACAAGTTGGGATGAGTCTCTGGACTTTACAAAAAACTAAAAGAGGCCAGAGAAGCCCAAAAAAAGAGGCCAAATATTCCCACCAAAAAAATGAAAAAGGGGAAATAAAAAAGGACGAGAGAAAAGAGAGAAGGGGCAATGCTACTATCCTTTACCACACTTGTGCTTCAGAGTAGCACCATGTTTTTCATATAGAGAGTCTACTATATTGTCAGTTTCATATACTAGTGGGAATTTTTCATTATAGAACTTGGCTTGTATATTCGAGTGATGGACTTCCTCAAATTTCCCTAGGTCTTCGTGAGCAAGCGAGTTGGATGCACACCCACTTAGTTTATTTTTGAGCTTTCATACACTTCTAGCTCTAGTGCATCCATTGCATGGCAATCCCTACTCACTCACATTGATATCTGTTAATGGTCATCTCCATAGCCCGTTGATACGCCTAGTTGATGTGAGACTATCTTCTCCTTTTCTTCACAACCTCCACCATATTCTATTCCACCTATAGTGCTATATCCATGGCTCATGCTCATATACTGTGTAAGAGTTGAAAAGCTTTGAGAAAATAAAAGGTGTGAAACAATTGCTTGACTTGTCATCGGGGTTGTGCATGATATAAATACTTTGTGTGGGGAAGATGGATCATAGCCAGACCATATGATTTTGTAGGGATAACTTTCTTTTGCCATGTTATTTTGAAGAGACACAATTGCTTTGTTAGAGTGCTTGAAATATTACTGTTTTTATGTCAACATCAAGCTTTTGTTTTGAGTCTTATGGATCTGAAAATTCTTGCCACAATAAGAATATTGCATCGATAAATATGTTAGGCAGCATTCACACTTATTAAATTATTTCTTTTATCATTTACCTACTCGAGGTCGAGCAGGAATTAAGCTTGGGGATGCTGATATGTCTCCAACGTATTTATAATTTATGAAGTATTCATGCCATGTTTACAATAATTCTATATGATTTTATTAGAACTAACTCGGACTAACGCTGTTTTCAGCAGAACTACCGTGGTGTTGTTTTTGTGCAGAAATAATAGTTCTCAGAATGAGCTGAAAATTTACGGAGAATACTTTTGTAAAATATAAAAAATACTGGAGCGAAGAGTCATCGGAGAGGAAGGCCGAGGAAGCCACAAGCCACAGGGGCGCGCCCCTGGCTTGTGACTTCCTCGTGGACCCCCTGGGCTTGTTTCTGTCGCCACAGACTCTTATATATACAGAAACCCCCGAACAGAAACCTAGATCGGGAGTTCCGCCACCGCAAGCCTCCAGAGCCACGAAAAACCAATCGAGAGCCCGTTCTGGCACCCTGTCGGAGTGGGAAACCATCACCGAAGGCCATCTTCATCATCCCGATGCTCTCCGTGACGAGGAGGGAGTAGTTCACCCTTGGCGCTGAGGGTATGTACCAGTAGCTATGTGTTTGATCTCTCTCTCGTGTTCTTGAGATGACACGATCTTGATGTACCGCGAGCTTTATTGATATAGATGAATCATATGGAGTTTTCCCCTCTCTATCTTGTTGTGATGAATTGAGTTTTCCCTTTGAAGTTTTCTTATCGAATTGAGTCTTTAAGGATTTGAGAACACTTGATGTATGTCTTGCGATGGGATATCCGTGGTGACAACGGGATGTTCTATTGATCCACTTGATGTATGTTTTGGTGATCAACTTGCGGGTTCCCTGACCTTGGGAATCTGTGCATAGGGGTTGGCACATGTTTTTGTCTTGACTTTTCGGTAGAATCTTTGGGGCACTCTTTGAAGTTCTTTGTGTTGGAATTGAACATGATGAATCTGAAATTATGTGATGCATATCGAATAATCAAGCCCATGGGTACTTGTTGTGATATTGGAGTATCTAGGTGACATTAGGGTTTTAGTTGATGTGTATCTTAAGGTGTTATTTTAGTACCGCGAGCTTTATTGATGTACCGTGAGCTTTATTGATATAGATGAATCATATGGAGTTTTCCCCTCTCTATCTTGTTGTGATGAATTGAGTTTTCCCTTTGAAGTTTTCTTATCGAATTGAGTCTTTAAGGATTTGAGAACACTTGATGTATGTCTTGCGATGGGATATCCGTGGTGACAATGGGATGTTCTATTGATCCACTTGATGTATGTTTTGGTGATCAACTTGCGGGTTCCCTGACCTTGGGAATCTATGCATAGGGGTTGGCACACGTTTTTGTCTTGACTTTTCGGTAGAATCTTTGGGGCACTCTTTGAAGTTCTTTGTGTTGGATTAAACATGATGAATCTGAAATTATGTGATGCATATCGAATAATCAAGCGCATGGGTACTTGTTGTGACATTGGAGTATCTAGGTGACATTAGGGTTTTAGTTGATGTGTATCTTAAGGTGTTATTTTAGTATGAACTCTAGGGCTGTTTGTGACACTTATAGGGATAGCTCATAAGATTGATCGGAAAAGATAACTTTCAGGTGGTTTCGTACCCTACAATAATTTCTTCGTTAGTTCTCCACTATTTGTGACTTTGGAGTGAACTCTTTGTCGCACGAGAGGTATTTACATGTGATTCAACTATGTCAGTATTGTTGAGAGAAATTTCACTAGTGAAAGTATGGACCCTAGGCCTTGTTTCCAAGCATTTATACAACGTTTTGCTTCTTGTTTACTATTTTTTACCTTGCTGTTTTTATATTTTCAGATTACAAAAAACTATATCTACTATCTATATTGCACTTGTATCACCATCTCTTCGTTGAACTAGTGCACCTATACAATTTACCATTGTATTGGGTGTGTTGGGGACACAAGAGACTCTTTTCCATTTGATTGTAGGGTTCTTTGAGAGAGACCATCTTCATCCTACACCTCCCGCGGATTGATAAACCTTAGGTCATCAACTTGAGGGAAAATTGCCATTGTCCTACAAAACTCTGTGCTTGGAGGCCCAACACGAGTTTACAAGAAGAAGGTTGTGTAGTAGACATCACATAGCGTTCACCTAATCCGCGTCTTCAAGAGCTTGTTCAACCTTCAGGGGTTCAATGCTAGAGATGAAAGAATAATGCTCACAGAAGTTAGCTAAGCGAGTTTTAGAGAGAGTGATCCTCCCTGTTTGTATGTCACCAAAGATTTGGTTTAGGGAATGGTTTTTGGTCACTTGAGCTCAAACTCAGGGTAGCTTTGGCTTGTTAGTTGGTGGAGCTTCTTCTTCATCATCATCTCCTTCATCTCTGTTGTTGTTGACGTGATCATCTCCTTGAGGTGGTGGTGAAGGAGGTTGTGGTGGATCTTCATGATGTACTTCCTCCTCCTCTTCATCTTGTCGTGTACCGCTTGTGGGTGCTTCCATGTCATTTTGTCGGTATCCTTGATTCGAGGTAGGAGCTTACACTTGGGTTGATGAAGTACTTTCCTTCACCTCCATGGGACGAATCTTGCTGATGGGCAAATCTTGGATAGCTTCCGAAGGATCTTTATCACCTACATCATTTGTCAATTGCTCGACTTGCGAACCATTAGACTCATCAAACTTCACATCTATCGTCTCTTCAACTTTTCGAGTGAAGTTGTTGTAGACACGGTAGGTGTGAGAGTTTGATCCATAACCAAGTAGGAATCCTTCATGAGATTTGAGACAAATTTAGCATGGCGATGCTTATCAAGAATGTAACACTTAGAGCCGAATACCCGAAAGTATCCAACTTGGGGTTTGTTATCGGTGAGAAGTTCGTATGTCGTTTTACCGAGAAGCTTGTGCAAGTATAGTCGGTTTGTGGCATGACATGCTGTTTCCACGGCTTCTGCCCAAAAGTGTCTTGGCGTCTTGTATTTGTCAAGCATCGTCTTGCCATCTCAATGAGGGTTGGGTTCTTTCTCTCAACAACTACATTTTTTTAGGCGTGTACGTAGCCGAGAACTCATGTGAAATACCCTCTTCGTCAAGTAAGGTGTCCACATGGGTGTTCTTGAACTCCGATTCGTTATCGCTTCGAACTTTCATGATCTTCACTTCAAATTGATTTTGTGCTTTGCATGCAAAGTTCTTGAAGATCTTTTGTACCTGCGACTTATCATCAAGAAAGAATACCCACGTAAATATGGAAAAATCATCAACTATAACTAGACCATAAGAGTTTCCACCAAGACTCTTGTAAGCATTGGGACTAAAAAGATCCATATGAAGTAACTCGAGTGGTCTCATAGTGGTCATGATGTTCTTCACCGGATGACTTCCTCCTACTTTGTTTCCAGCTTCACAAGCGCTACAAAGTCTATCTTTGTCAAAGATAACATCTTTAACACCAAGAATGTGATTGCCCTTGATAAGCTTATCTAGATTGTGCATGCCTACATGTCCAAGTCTTCTATGCCAAAGCCAACCTTTAGATGATTTTGTGATGAGACAAGTACGAGGTTGAGCCTTTTTAGTGAAATCGACAATGTGTAGATCACCTCTACGAATACCGGTAAAGACAATTTTATGATTATCAAATTGAAACACTTGGCAATCTACTTTGGTAAATAGCACATTGAAACCGAAGTCTGCTAGTCTAGATACAGAAAGAAGATTGTAGCCAAGGGATTCAACAAGCATCACATTTTGAATGGAGCTATCATGAGATAAGGCCACCTTACCCAGGCCAAGTACCTTACCCTTAGAGTTGTCTCTAAAGGTCACGTACCTTCGAGGACCTTGATTAGGTATGATCTCCTGAAACATGTCTTTATCTCCAGTCATGTGATCCGTGCATCCATTGTCGAGAATCCACTCTTTTCCGCGGGACATGTAATCCTTGAAGTTTGCCATTATATTTAGATTCTTCATGATCTTTTCATGCTTGATGTCGAACAACTCATCTTCATCATAGTAGCCATGTTCTTCATTTTCATCATTTGGTGGAATCTCTTTGTCATAAAAACCAAGAGATTTGTTAGAATCGTAACCATGACACTGTTCAAATTTATGAATGTGAATGGCTTCAATAATAATGTTGTTGATAGTTGTGGAGAAGGGGCTTCGGGGCTAATAGCGACGGGGTGAGCCATCGATTCCTTTGGCGCTCATAGAGGAACTCTCAATGAAAGCACCAATGTTGGTGTCAAAACTGGCGGATCTCGGGTAGGGGGTCCCGAACTATGAGACTAGGATCAACGGTAACAGGAGACGAAGGGGACACAAGTTTACCCAGGTTCGGGCCCTCCAATGGAGGTAATACCCTACGTCCTGCTTGATTGTATTGATGGTGTAAGGGCTTACAGAGTTGATCTACCTCGAGAACGTATGTCTAACCCTAGATGAGTTGTTCTACCTCTATACACTAAACACCCTCCGGATTATATAGATGCCGAGGGTGCCCTAGACTTACACATTGTAGGTAACATGCCGAAGAGATAACATGACTAACTATAGCTAATAACTTGGAGAATATGTCACGGCTCCTCGAAGCTTCCATCTGGCGCAAGCGGTCTTCGATCATCCGATGCCTACCTTGCGGCCCATACAGTCCGGCCCATGAACAACAGGCCGGCTATCCGAGGACCCCCTAATCTAGAACTCCCTCAGTAGCCCCCAAACTGGCCTTCCACGCCGATATATATTCGTTCAATCTCCTTATGTCATCATCTTCGGCTTGCAAGGTGTGTCCCTCATCCTTCTTCATTCGGCAACTGACCAGTCTTCGGTAAGATCCCAGGCATCACGGGTGCAGGATTATTATAATAACTGCGCGAGTTCCTCGACTTTCGCATGTCATGGGGAGGCGAGCATCCAACATTTTTTACAATCTTACCCCTCTGCAATGGAGGCACCAGCCCATTTAACCAAACAAAATCGTGGTTCAGACGACATCTTCTTCTTCCCTCCCATCGAAAGAAACTCCTAGCGGAAGCTCCACGCAAAACATGGCTAACACTCCCAGCTCCTCCGCACACCCTTACGGCCAACGCCCAGGGGACTAGACCAGCTGCTTCGTCACACTCCTGCGGCTCCGTAATCTGGAGACCCAAGGATATCCTCCATCATCAGATCTGGCAGTGACCCGTGCAGGTCTGCTCTCGTATGGTGACGAGGTTTTTGACGAGCGCTTCCCTAATCCAAACAAAGGGAGCGCATTTGCTTCGTCCCCTTCCTCCTCCGGGGCCTTGGGTTTCCAATCCATCCATTCTTGAGGGGGTTACTGGAGTTCTCCGAGATCCAACTCCACCATCTCATTCCAGGGTCAATTCTACACATCTCGGGCTTTCTCGCCCTCTGCGAGATGTTCTTAGGGTGTGAAGCTCATTTCGGTCTGTGGAGGAAATACTTCTGCCTCGTCCCCCAAACTCGGGACAAGACAATCTTAGAGGTCGATGGAGCCAAAGTATGCCGCATAGCGGGAACGGGGTATCTGGCTGGCACACCGAGGAAATCCAAAGAATGGAACTCGAAGTGGTTCTATATTGAAGATGTCCCCTTGTTCGAGCCAACTCGGATGGGTCTGCCCGAATACTCAGACCTCCTCCCAAAGAAGAGGTACAACTAGCGATCCAAGAGCTCATCTCAGGAGGCAAGTGTCGAGGTGCAATGTCTGGCCGCACAGGTGCGGATGCTTGTCCACCACCGACTGACCATTATTGATGTCATGGCCGCTGATATCTCCCGGTGTGTGCAGCCCCTCCAACAGAGGGTACACCCCTTATCGCGATACAACGGGACAAGCGACGCCACGCGCTCCCGAAAACTAGGTCCCGCCAATCCAACAGCGTTGGCCGCCGCACTTGCCCATCAGAGGACCCCCTACCCAACAAGATTCGTTAGACTCCTCTATTGGTTTTGACACCAACATCTCCTTTATCACGCATGATATCACGGAGCTCAAATAGGCATTTATCAAAATTTGTATCACTAGGCTTCATTTTGTGAAAATCAACAGTTTTATGAAGAATTTCATCAAGATTACCTAATGAAAGATTTGGATATCGTTTCTCCAAATCATTCCACAAAGTATAAGCACATTCAAAGTTCTTCAATTGAGAAACCACGGATCTTGGTAAACCTCTAACAATAAGATTGACAGTCCTAAGGTTACCAAGCATGTTAATTTCCTCTTCGTGTGTGGGATGCAATTCACCAATGGGGAGCACATAGGGATTTTTAATATGTTTTCTCAAATAGAATTTCTCAAATAGATCAATCATGGCATTCTTCCATTACCTATAGTACTCTCCATCAAGAATGGGCACTCTACAATACAAACTCTCCACACTAGAGACATCCATCTTCCTCCATGGTGTTGAAACAGAAGCAATGGAGACCAATGCTCCGATACAAATTGCGAGATCACTAGAAGAGTATGTCTAGAGGGGGTGAATAGTCTACTTGCAAGAATTTAAAACTACCTCAAACAAAAGTTCAAGGGTTAGCAGTTTTAGCATATATATCAAGTCTAGAACACCCTACACATGCAAGTCATCAAGTATAGTTGCAGAAAGTAAAGACATTGCACATGAAAGTAAGGAGTAGAGATAGAGAGGTCAAACGCATGAAGGACACAAAGATTTTTCCCGTGGTTCCGATTGGTGGTGCTATCGTACATCCACGTTTATGGAGTCTTAAACCCACAGAGGGTAATGGTCGCGAGAGTCCACGGAGGGCTCTACGCATGGATGGTTCCATGAAGAAGCAACCTTGACTATACCATGATGGCCTACGTCCACGAGGACTAGCCTAACTCGGGGTAGATCTTCACGAAGCAGGCGATCTCCTTGCCCTTATAAACTTCTTGGTTCACTCCACAACACGAAGTAGGAGGCTCCCAAGTGACACCTAACCAATCTAGGAGGAAACACCCTCGAAAAGGTAATAGGATCGATAATGTCGATGAACTCCTTGCTCTTGTGCTTCAAGATGATAGACTCCTCAACACACAAGCACTCTCTCATAGATTTGGCTTGGTAGAAGAGATTGATTAGGTGGAAAGCAACTTGGCGAGGCTAGAGATCAAGATTCATATGGTAGGAATGGAATGGCATGATCTCAACACATGAGTAGGTGGCTCTCTCTCAGAAAATCAGTAGGTATGAGTGGGGAACTGTTTTGAGTGCTTCTCTTGCGAGTGAGTGGTGGTGGAGGGGTATATATAGGCATCTCCAAAAATCCAACTGTTACACCTAATAAGTCAGACTCGGTGACACCGATGTGTAAATCTCGATGGTACCGAGTTGCCTCAAAGGTAGCAACTTTTGAATCTCGGTGAGACCGATACATACAACTCGGTTGCACCGATAAGGTGACCAACGGTCAGATTGCCAAACACGGTGACACCGATTCACAAAACTCGGTGGGACCGATTTTGTGAACCTGCATAACAGGAAGTTGGCAACCCAAACTCGGTGGCACCAAAATGGAATGAGTTGCACCGAAATGCTAGGGTTTGACTGAGTTTGTCTCAGGTTGAGAATCGGTGGCACTGAGTGGAAAGTGTTGGTTGCACCAATTTTGGATATTTGGCTTTGGACAGACTTTTGTGGAAGAGCTTGTGGGTGTATGTGGTGACTATCACTTGTGCACGTATGAGGATTTTGTTCACCAACAAAACCTTACCCCCTTTTAATAGTATTGGCTTTCCTATGGACTCAAAGTGATCTCCCACAAAGGTAAAATGTAGAGTCCTCTTGCTTGAAGCTTGGCCAATGCTATTCCTTCTCCTTCTTCCTAGGGATACTCGCCACACTCCTTTTTGCCAACCCATCTCTCTCTATGGACTTTATCTGAAATACACTAGATGAAAGTATTAGTCCAAGAGACAATGTATGTTGTCATGAATTATCAAAACCACCAAGGGAGCACGTTGTGCTTTCAAGCCCCTCCAAGATACTGAGGAGGACGGACGGAGGAATGTCCATTCCCCTCCAAGGGTATCTTCGGAGCGTGCCATGCCTCCGGAGCCACCGGTTCAATCCTCGGTTAGAGATCGGTCTAATCGATCACCAATAGCGCCATCGACCAATGAGTGGCTGGTCATGAGGGAGGCTCTATCAAGCGCCTCCATCTCCGAGGATCACCACACCCTTATGGGTGTAGTTTTGCAAAGCCGGACTGGAGGAGGCCTTCAACGGTCTCCTAACGGGCTTCCAGGTGAGCCACGTAATGTTTGTTTTCTGGGATATTGATTATATTTGTGCCATCGTTATATATATAACAGCCCCCGAGCCCTAGGTGAGTTTGGAAAAACTCACCTAGGGATCAATCATAAACATTGTCCAGACAATATACAAAAGTATATTTATTCTGAATGTTCTAACAGCCCTTAATAGGACCGAAGATAGGATCATGTTTTTGGCAGTTCGGAGGTTTAAACCCATGTAATATGATAGGGGTTTATTATTTGTAGGCTTCATCATCGGTGGCGGCAGCTAATGCCGCCGAGCTATATGAGCTAAATTGGAAGCTCAAGATCTCCGAGGATGAGCTTGATGCTCTGAACAAGCGATTCAACGAGGCGCAAGGTAAGCCGGATTGTAATGTTTGAATTTTTCATCACTAGTGATTTGTACTGTCAACGCAGTATGGTTACATCTTTGATACTTACATAGCCTCGGCAAAGGAAATTGAGAAGCTCAAGGCCGAGCTTCAGAAGGCTAAGAAAGAGGCCATGGCCGAGAAGGCGCCGGCCGAACAAGCGGCTGCCACACTTTCCGCTCTAAAAGACACGAGCGCCAAGCATGAGGCTCGAGTGGAGGAAATCTAGCAGGAGCTCAAGGACGCCGCCCAGAAGTGCGAGGACCTTGAGCAGACAGGCAAGGAGCAGGCCGCTGAACTATCCATCCTGAAATCCGATCTCCTAAAGGAGCAGGTGGATAGGCGGTTCTTTGAAAAGCAAGTCCGCCAAGTTAAGGATATCACGGATGGTAAGCCGTATTTACTATAGCGTGTCTTCGGTGATAGCAGGTTCGCATTGCTCACCCAAGTGTGGCGTTCCTCGGGCACCTGCTCGGACCTCCATAAGAGCATAGCGGATGCGAATCAGTGCTATGCTTTGCAGGGAGAAGGAGATGAAGCTCGGCTATTCTAGGCGCAATTTGAATCCCCGAGCGCTCTCCTCTTCTTATAGAGTAGCTTAAGCAGTTGATGGAGCTACACCGGATGGCGGAACCGGCCATGAAGGATCTCTGTATCTGGCTATGGCCTAGCGAGCCATTGCCGAGCAGCTACTTCGGCCTGGTGCAGAACCTGAGCAACGCCTCGCCCCGGATCGATGCGCTAAGGCGTTCCTCCTGTATCGAGGGAGCTCGGATGGCCTTTGCGAGGGACAAGGTGCACTGGCTGGGGCTTGATCAGATGAAGATAGCCACCGCTCCTCCGCCCTCCGGAAAGGAGCATAGGTGCCCTGAGCGATCCTTCTCCATAGTTATGGAGGGTGCTCGGGCGATAGAGGCTCAGTGTTCGAAAGAAAACATTTATGAGTAAATGCGTTGTAATATGTCCAAAGACCTTTTAACGCTTGTATGTTTATGATGCATGGTTTATCATTTCTTTTATGCTTTCCATTCGTTTTATAACTCCTGTGTGGCCGTTGAAACTGAAAGTTGCCAGTCGTCGGCTTCAACCCCCATGTAGATACTACACAAGGTGTCTCTTCCTACGCACTGTGACCCTTAGCCGAGCTATCGGTACCCGAAGGCGGTAGTGTGAGGCGGGCAAGGCAATCAGACTATAGTGCTATATTACTTTCACTTAGCCGTAGGAGCACGAAAATTAATGTGGGGGGCTGATGACTAGTCCCTAGTGCTATGTGATGTTCGGATAAATCGCGGCTAAAGCGATATCACATGGTTTGGACAAATACCAAACCCAACGTATGACAAGGAATATCCTCTAACGAGGTTTTTAGTATGACACTTAAGCTCGGATTCGCAAACTGGTTCTCGCATACCATGACAGTCAGTTTTCGGCTTTCTCCCCTGAGGTGCTTGACCAAGCTAGCTGGAAACACAATCGCAATGGTTCTCCCTTTGCCCTTTTAGCCGAAAGAGCGGAACCTAAAGGGGCAAGCACATGAGCCAGGCAACCTAACTATTGACCCAAGACATAGTTCGGAACCAATGCATATAAAGCGAATTCCAAGATACTGAAGGCATAATCAATTGTGCATAGGGCAATTTTTTTGTAACTCGAGCCCCCAGTCTATTAGCCGGTTGCATCATAACGTGTACCAAACAGTTGCGCAAGAAGAGGGAGAAAATAGAGTATGTGCCAAAACAGGACAGCAAAACAACCATGTATAATGGTTTTCTTATTTTACTGAACCACTCTTTTTTATCCAAATTACCAAAGCAACTATTTACAGGTATTTGAAAATGAAAACTTTACAGGAGGGGTTGTACCAGGGGTCTTCGATGGGTGACCTGACGTCCTCGATGTGCCATGTCGCTTGTCCGCTCATGTGCCTCCTAGGGAGTTGTATACCTCTATGGTTGTTGTTCAGCGAGCGGACCTTGGAAACAAAATCTTGAGAAGTCGCCGAAGTGTGGATGAGCTTTATGCTTTTAGCACGCCCTTGATGGTACCTGCAATGTGTCCGAAGACATTTAGTGGTAGTAGTTCGGTCTAGCCGAACACATACACTTTGATAGTTTTCCCCACCGCCGCCCAAGGAATCTTGAGTGCGAAGTTGTTCCTCCTTGGCACGTGCTTTGCTGGTCCTAGGGTTGTGCAATGGGGGAGAGTCCCTATTTATGGGGAGAGGAAGGTTCTGGGAGTTCAGCTTGAGATCGAGCTCGCTTCCCAGCCTTACGGGCCTTTACGATGCATGTCGGCATTTGCCGATCATCATTGTAATGGAATTCGGCCGCTAGGGCCAACGCATGTTCCTCAATTCGAAGAGAGCACTCTGTGTTGTCGTTGATAG
The DNA here is from genome assembly GCA_022496015.1 of Hordeum marinum. Taxonomy (NCBI): domain Eukaryota; kingdom Viridiplantae; phylum Streptophyta; class Magnoliopsida; order Poales; family Poaceae; genus Hordeum; species Hordeum marinum. Next base: position 450,017,966 of record CM039676.1, read on the forward strand.
TAATGACCCCCTTGGGGCCAGGCATCTTGAGCTTGAGGTACACGTAGTGTGGGACGGCGTTAAAGTGAGCGAATGTTGTATGGCCTAGTAGGGCATGATAGCCGTTGCGGAAAGGTACAATGTCGAAGATCAAGTCTTCGCTTCGAAAGTTGTCGGGCAAACCGAACACTACTTCCAGGCTTAAAGAGCCTGTGCATTGGGCTTCGACGCCTGGAATCACTCATTTAAAGATAGTGTTGCTGGGTTTGATCCCTGATGGATCTATACCCATCTTCTTCACCGTGTCTGCCTAAATTAGATTAAGGCTACTTCCTCCATCCATTAGGACTTTAGTGAGGTGATACCCATCTATGATGAGGTCTAGGACGAGGGTGGCCGAGCCACAATGACAGATATTGTTCGGGTGGTCACGCCGATCGAAGGTGATCAGGTATGCCGGCCATGGGTTTTACTTTGGGGCTACCGGCTCTACAGGGTAGACCTCTCGAAGGGCACACTTCCTCTACTTTTTGGGTATATGAGTAGCGTATATCATATTTACGGTTTTACTTCCGGAGGGAACTTCTTTTGTCCTCTGCCAATTGGACCGTGAAGCTCATCCTCGTCCTTGCTGTGTGGGCCCTTGCATTGGTCCTCAGTTACGAGCTTGTCGGCCTGTTTGAATACCCAACAGTTACGGTTGGTGTGATTGGCGGGCTTCTCTTGAGTGCCATGGATCTGGCAAGGCCTCTCCATGATCTTGTCCAGTGGGGTGGGTCCATCGTGATTGCCTTTAGGAGGCTTCCTCCACTGCCCTGGTCAGGAGTTGCGGAAGCCGGCGTTAACGAACGTGTCATCGGCATCACTATTACTGTGTTGGCACTTATTCTTGTTGCACTTTGGTTTCCCGTTTCCATCCCGAACTTCGGAGTTTCCGGGGTCCTCGGGGTTGTGGCTCCATCTTGCTAGACAATTATACTCACCCGCGCAAAATCGGGTCATGAGTGATGTAAGGGCGGACATTGTCCTAGGTTTATCCTAGCCGAGCTGGCGAGCCAGCCATTCATCCCGAATATTGTGCCTGAAGGAGGCTATTGCTGCGCGGACTCTCCTAGCTTCTGGACGACGTTGCTTAGGTTGGAGGAGTCCGACGGCTAAACATAGGTGCCATGGAAGTTAGATCGGAATGTGTCCTCTAGATCCTCCCAGCACCAGATGGAGTTTTCGGGTAGGCTGTTTAACCAGTGCCTAGCTGCCCCTTAAGATTTAGGGGTAGATACTTGATGTCATGGAGATCATCTCCTTGTGCCATGTGCATGTGGAGGGGGAAATCCTCGATCCATACGGTTGGGTCAGTTGTCCCATCGTATTGCTCTATGTTCACGAGTTTTAACCCCTCCGGGAACTGGTGCTGCATCACCTCGTCCATGAAGCACAGCGGGTGGGCAGCGCCTCTCACCCGAGCTATGTCACACCGGTAGTCAGCATCTGCTCTAGCTTGGTTTCGTTCCCGGCCTCGATTGTTGCGGTCAAGCCAAGGCCAGCAACCGTCCCGTCGATCGGGTGAGTACCCTCTGGATCCGTAGATGGATCTTGTGTGACCTACCCTATGGTCTAGGTAGTGTCGTAGGTCAAACATGTCATCGGGCTCTTTTCGCTCTTTTCCCCGTCTTCGGGGTATCGTCGGCCTATAACCGGTGTCGTCAGCCGTACTGTCTCGTCCTCGACGGGGGCGGTCTGGCTTGTTGTATGGGGTATGTTTGGGAGACGGCATGCCACTTAGCTCGTTGTCGAATTGTGGCAGCAGCCTTCTATGTGGATAGCTTTTCGGTTGGTCCAAAAGACCGGTACCATATCCTTCCTCGGCTGAGAGGACTTTCGTCCATTGATCATTGAGGTTGTCCTGTTCGACCTTAAGCTGTCGTTCTTTTGCTTTGAGGCTGCGGGTCGTGGCTATAAGTTGTTGCATGAATAGTTCCTGATCTTCAAGGTTATCAGGGATGGCAAAGTCATCAGCTTCTGGGATGTCTTCCTCCTCAACAAGGGGGAGGTAATTGTCGTCCTCGGAATCATTTAGGTCATCGGGGTTGAGCTGATCTTCCGGTCTCTCCTGACACTCTAGATGGTGTTCGGGTATATCGGGATCGCAGAGGTCTTCCGGGGTATCTCCGTCCCCGGTGGCAACGACAGCTTTTCTGCCCTTTTTCCTTTCGATCGTTTATGCGGCTTCCGGTGCCTTGACGGTGCTTCACCCAATTTGTCGCCATCGATTTTAGGTGTGTGCTCGCCGTTAGCGGCTGGAGTGTCCACCATGTAGACGTCGTACGTGGAGGTGGCAGCCCATTGCCCGGTGTTAACGGGGGCGGGAGCGCAATGTTCCTCATCCATGTATTCTGCCTCCCCGGAGGCATAGTCCATCATGTCAGTTAAATCCTCGACAGTGGCTATGAAGTGGGTGGTGGGTGGGACGAAAAATTCGTCCTGACCTGCCTTGAGACCGATCTGAGCATAGATCGGGGTTGAGTCGTCGGTAATTTTCATCGACTAGATTCGAACTAGGGCCTCGTTGATTGTCGAGAGCTCGATCGGGTTGACCTGCTCGGAGCATTCGGAGTTGACCTCTGGTGCGTCCATGTAGGGAGAGTGTTCGGCAAGAACAGGCGTCTGGGCATCTGGCATTATGGCCGAATCCGGACTAAGAGTCAGGTCATCGCCGGGGTAAATCACGTGGGAGTGACCTAAAGAGGGATCCAATGTTAAAGCGTCGGTGTCTTCGGGCGTGGCAGGCGAGACTACGAGCCCGGTTAGTGAAAGATTGCCCCGAGAGACTATGGAGAACTCTAGGTTCCCGAATATGAATTCTTGATCAGGGGCGAAGCTTTTGACCTGGCCTACATAGCCGGTCGGGTCAGCATGCAGCACAATGCTGCTGAAAGCGAAGATCTGTCCGGGGACAAAAGTGTCCATGTTGCAGACTTCTTCGTTTATGATGATGCGATCCATCGATTCCTTTGGCGATCACAGTAGAACTCTCAATGAAAGCACCAATGTCGGTGTCAAAACTGGCAGATCTCGGGTAGGGGGTCCCAAGCTATGAGACTAGGACCGATTGTAACAGGGGACGAAGGAGACGATGTTTACCCAGGTTCGGGTCCTCCTATGGAGGTAAGACCATACATCCTGCTTGATTATATTGATGATATATAGGCTACAAAGTTTATATACCTCGAGATCGAATAGCTAAACCCTAGATGATTTGGCCTCTCTTCTACAACCTAAAACCCTTCAGCGTATATAGACGCCGAGGGTACCTAGGGTTTACACATGGTCGGTTACACATAGAAGGGAAAAACATGCCTATTCACTATTCCAATCTTGGAGGATACCCCATGATTCCCGAAGCTTCCTTCCTGGAGACAGGGCCTTCCTCAATCCAATGCTTGATAATTGGCCCATATAGTCCGGCCCATGAGAAACAGGTTGTCCACCCGAGGACCCCTTAAACCAGGACTCCCTCACCGCCCAGGAACTACTACAAGAGCTAGTGAGGTACACATCAATAACATGTATATCAAATATACCTTTGTTGACGTTGCCAGCCTTCTTATCAGCCAGGTACTTGGGGCAATTCCACTTCTAGTGGCCAGTCCCCTTGTAGTAGAAGCACTCAGTCTCACGCTTGGGTCCAACCTTGGGTCTCTTCATGGGAGCAGCAACTTTCTTGCCACCCTTCTTGAAGTTTCCCTTCTTTCCCTTGCCTTTCTTGAAACTAGTGGACTTATTCACCATCAACACTTGATGCTCCTTTGTGATTTCTACTTCTGTGACTTTCAGCATCGCGAATAGCTTGGATTCTGACTTGTTCATCCCCTGCATATTATAGTTCACCACGAAGCCTTTGCAGCTAGGTGGCAGTGACTAGAGAATTCTGGCAGTGACCACCTCGAGCGGAAGCTCAACTCCCAAATCATTCAAGCGGTTGTAGTACCCAAATATTCTGAGTATGTGCTCACTGACAGAACTATTCTCTTCCATCTTAAAGGCGAATAATTTATTGGAGGTTTCATACCTCTCGATTCGGGCATTTGCTTGAAATACTAACTTCAATTCTTGGAACATCTCATATGCTCCATGGCGTTCAAAATGCTTTTGAAATCTCGATTCTAAGTCGTACAACATGGCAAACTGAACTATTGAGTAGTCATCAGCACGCGCCTGCTGATACATCTCCATCATATCTATACTTTTTGATTTTTTCATGCCAATATTCTACAACTTTCATATACTTTTGGCAACTTTTTATACTATTTTTTGGACTAACATATTGATTCAGTGCCCAGTGCCAGTTCATGTATGTTGCATGTTTTTTGTTTCGCAGAATATCTATACTAAACGAAGTCCAAACGCGATAAAAACTTACGGAGATTCTTTTTGGAATATATGTGATTTTTGGGAAAAAGAATCAACGTGAGACGATGCCCGAGGAGGTGACAAGCCTTCCAGGCGCGGCCTACCCCCTGGATGCGCCCTGGGCCCTTGTGAGCACCCCTTAAGACAATTGGTGCCCTTCTTTCTCCGCAAGAAAGCTAATTTTTCGATAAAGATCCCCTCAAAATTTCAGCCCGATCGGAGTTATAGATCTCCGAATATTTAAGAAACAGTGAAAGGCCAGATTCGGGAGCGTAGAAATTGAAGGAAACAGAGAGAGATCCAATCTCAGAGGGGCTCTCTCCCTCCTCCGCCATGGATGCCATGGACCAGAGGGGAAACCCTTCTCCCATCTATGGGGAAGGTCAAGGAAGAAGAAGAACTATGGGGGCTCTCTCCCCTCTCTCCCAGTGGCCCCGGAACACCGCCGGGGCCATCATCGTGACGGTGATCTACTCCAACAACTCCGTCATCTTCACCAACACCTCCATCACCTTCCCTCGTCTATCTATAGTGGTCCACTCTCCTGCAACCCGCTGTACCCTCTACTTGAACATGGTGCTTTATGCTTCATATTATTATCAAATGATGTGTTGCCATCCCGTGATGTTTGAGTAGATCCGTTTTGTCCTATGGGTTGATTGATGATCATGATTGGTTTGAGTTGCATGTTTTATTATCGGTTTTGTCCTATGGTGCTCTCCGTGTCGCGCAAGCATGAGGGATCCTCATTGTAGGGTGTAGCAATATGTTCATGATTTGCCTACGGTGGGTTGCGTGAGTGACAGAAGCATAAACCCGAGTAGGTAGGTTGTTGCATATGGGAGTAAAGAGGACTTGATACCTTATAATGCTATGGTTGGCTTTTACCTTAATGATCTTTAGTAGTTGCGTATGCTTGCTAGAGTTCCAATCATAAGTGCATATGATCCAACTAGAGAAATTATGTTAGCTTATGCCTCTCCCGCATATAAAATTGCAATAATGATGATCGGTCTAGTTATCGATTGCCTAGGGACAATTCCGCAACTCCTACCACCACTTTTCCACACTCGTTAAACTAAATTAATTGCTACTTTATCTCAGCAGCCCTTAGATTTTTTATACGTGCTCTTTATTATCTTGCAAACCTATCCTTTCACACCTACAAAGTACTTCTAGTTTCATACTTGTTCTAGGTAAAGCGAACGTTAAGCGTGCGTAGAGTTGTATCGGTGGTCGATAGAACTTGAGGGAATATTTGCTCTACATTTATCTCCTCGTTGGGTTCGACACTCTTACTTAATTATAAAGGCTACAATTGATCCTCTATACTTGTGGGTTATCACCTGTCAGACATTCACAACATCTGCAGGCGACACTGGAGGGGGCAGCGCACCAAGCGATGCATCAAGGAAATAAGCCTTTTGCGAAGCCATGAGGATAATCCTCAGATTTCGGACTCGGTGCGCATAGTTACTTCCATCATCTTTCAACTTAGCTTTCTCTAGGAACACATTAAAATTCAGGGGAGCTACTGCATGAGCCATTGATCTACAACATAATTTTGCAAAGATGATTTTAGACTATGTTCATGATAATGAGTTCAATTAATCATATTACTAAAGAACTCCCACTCAAATCAACATCCCTCAGGTTGTCTAAGTGTGACATGATCCAAATCCACCAACCCAACTCCAATCATCACGTGAGATGAGGTGGTTTCAATGGTGAACATCTCCATGTTGATCATATCTACTATATGAATCGTCTTTGACCTTTCGATCTCCTGTGTTCCAAGGCCATGTCTGTACATGCTAGGCTCATCAAGTTTAACCCAAGTATTCGGCGTGTGTAAATCTGGCTTACACCCATTGTATGCAAACATAGAGTCTATCACACGCGATCATCATGAGTTGCTTCGAAACGATCCTTCGCAACAGTGCATACTCGGGGAGAACACAATTTTATCTTGAAATTTTACTGAGGGATCATCTTATAATACTACCGTCCTACTAAGAAAAATAAGATGCATAAAAGGATAAACATCACATGCAAATCATATAAGTGACATGATATGGCCATCATTGCCTTGTGCTTTTGATCACCATCTCCAAAGCACCGACATGATCTCCATCATTACTGGCATGATACCATGATATCCATTATTTTGGCATCCGGTGATTGTCACGCCAACTATTGCTTTGACAACTATTGCTAACTCATAGCGATAAAGTAAAGCAAATGACATACATGAATTAAAGACCACCCTATGGCTCCTGCCGGTTGTCGTACTCATCAAGATGCAACTTGTGATAACTATACAAAACATGATCATCTCATACATCACATATATTAAATCATGTCTTGGCCATATCACATCACAACATGCCCTGCAAAAACAAGTTAGACCTCCTCTACTTTGTTGTTGCAAGTTTTATGTGGCTGCTATGGGCAACTAGTAAGAACCGTTCTTACCTACACAAAGCCACAACAGTAATAATTAAGTTGTCTTTTAACCTTCTACAAGGACCGCCTCTGTCAAATACGATTCAACTAAAGTGCTAGAGACAAACACCCGCCAGCCACCATTATGCAACTAGGTTACATGTTAGTCGTTGGAACCAAACTCTTGTATGAGGACATGTAAGGTTGGTCCGGTCCGCTTCATCCCATAATACCACCAAATCAAGATAAGACTAAGGAGGTAAGCAATCTGAACATCAACACCAACAGACTCTTTTGTGTTCTACTCATGCATATCATCTATGCATAGACCTGGCTCATGATGCCACTGTTGGGGAACATTGCATGGGAAACAAAAAAAATCGACACACACGCAAGATCTACCCATGGAGATTTATAGCTACGAGAGGGGGAGTGCATCTACATAAACTTGTAGATCGCTAAGCAGAAGCATTAAGAAACGCGGTTGATGTAGTCGTACGTCTTCACGATCCAATCACGATTCATTTCGATCTAGCGCCGAACTGACAACACCTCTATGTTCAACACACATACAGCTCGATGATGTCTCCGCCTTCACGATCCAGAAAGCGAGGGCAGATTACTAGATGGGTTTTCCGGCAGCACAACAATGTGAAGACGGTGGTGGTGGAGCTATCTCGGCAGGGCCTCGCCAAGTGCTATTGCGACACGAACGAGGAGAAAAACTGATCTAGAGACAGAGGGAGGGTTGTGTCGTGACTTGTGGTGCGGCTGCCCTCCCTCTCCTCTCATATATATAGGGGGATGGAGGAGGGTCTATGAGGGATTCCTGGTTTAAGGGGTCCTCGGATGGCCGACCTATTCCTCATGGGCCGAACTATGTGGGCCACTGGCTGAGCGTTGGACGATCGAAGGCCTCGTCGCCAGGGTGGAAGATTTGAGGAGACGTGGCGTGAACTCCGAGTTTTCAGAAGTAGATAGGCATGTTTTTCCCTTCGAGATGCAACCGGCCATGTGTAAACCCTAGTACCCCCCGGTGCCTTTATAAACCAGGAGGGTTTTAGATTGTAGGGCAGAGAAACTCGTCTAGGGTTTTTGCTATTCGATCTCGAGGTAGATCAACTCTGTAACCTTCATATCATCAATAAAATCAAGCAGGACGTAGGGTTTTACCACCATGGGGGGCGAACCTAGGTAAACATCGTCTCCTTCGTCCCCTGTTACCATCGATCCTAGTCTCACAGCTCGAGACACCTAACTCGAGATCCGCCGGTTTTGACACCGACATTGGTACTTTCATTGAGAGTTCTGCTATGATTGCCAAAGGAATCGATGGCTATCCTTGTCACAAGCAACGAGATCTGCATTCAGGATATTCTCATCCCTGATAAGATCTTCGCAGGCGGCGACGTCTTGTCGTATGCCGACCCGACCGGCCACCTTGGCCAGATCGGAAGCTTTTCCCCCAATCAAGGAATCAGATTCGAAACCCTAGAGTTCGTCATTGATTCACATGGAGAACTAGTCTGATAGGACCCTCAACTCTTATGGAGGAGCCTGCATATCCTAACGCTAGGACGCCAAAGACATCGGGCCCCACCTCCGAGGAGGCCTTCACCCTCGGGCTGTTTGGAACGCCCAATCCAGTTATTGTGACTAGATCCACTATGGCCGAACAGGACCCGGATCCGCTTTCATGCCACTCCGGAACCACGACGCCGCATATCGACCCCACTCGCTTCAGCGATGCGCATCCTACCATCGCCTTGTTTCTAAACAAGCTATTTGATCGGATTCAGACCATGCGTATGACTAACGACTAGACCCTGGTCTACGACCGGCTCGTGCTTAAACCCGACGATAGGGAGATTCTCATCCCCATGGTCACTCACTTAGTCACCATCGTCGAGTGTCCAACTGGAGGCTCGTCCCCCCAACGATCGGAATAAAAATGGTTTATACCCCAATCTCCGATCATCGAGACCTTGCTTGCAACCCAGACTCTAGAGTTCACTCCGGAGACAGATCGGTATCGGTCCCAGATCTAGCACACAATTCGGAGCCCGTAATTCCGAACTCACATCATGGCGTGGAGTCAAAAAAAATCCCACCCACCACCCAAGCCGATCACTTAAGCATCGCAGCAGAGTCCAAGTCTTCGGACTTACAGGATGTTAAACAATTACCAGGAGAGTCGGTTCATAATTTTTGGGCTAGACTCCTCCTCGCTAGAAACAAAGTACGAGGTCTTAGTGACTAGGAGATAATGGCAACTTTCAATCGCAGTTTCCATGACGAAGGAATTCTGAACGCCCTGGCTCGTCGGCACATTCGTGACTTCACCGACCTGTCAGACTTGGTACAAAACTATTGTGCCATCGAAAGCGCCTGGCAAGCCGAACGACCATTTTTGGAACCAACCTTTACCGAGTACCCTACAGGAGATTGGAAAAAGAGGATACCTCTCAAGCGGCCAGCCAAACTCAAACCCATCGAAAAGAGAAATAGGCCCCTTATAGGGGTCGGAACTGTCCTTGACGGGCTATTGGATAAACCATGCCCTATACATTCTGTATTGTTGAACACAAGCCCGACTCACAGCCTTAGAGCTTGTTGGGTCGTCAGGCGGGTCGCAAAAAGCGGTGAAGCCATCCTTGAGGCACTACCGCCGAATAGGCGCTCCACATCGCCACCAGAATATGAAACGTTCCCCTCAAGGAACAGGAGGAAAAAAGCTCTTAGAGAACTCGAACAGGTATATCATGTGGCATCAACAAGTGCATGGGCAGACATACCCATCACCTTCGGAGATACTGACCAACCAGTGCTACCTCTTGAGCTTGTGTTGGTTTTCCCTTGAAGAGGAAAGGGTGATGCAGAGAAGTAGATAAGTATTTCCCTCAGTTTATGAGAACCAAGGTATCAATCCAGCAGGAGTGCTACCTCTTGAGCATGCGTTGGTTTCCCCTTGAAGAGGAAAGGGTGATGCAATGAAGTAGATAAGTATTTCCCTCCGTTTTTGAGAACCAAGGTATCAATCCAGTAGGGGGAACAAGAAAGTCACCAATGGATGCACCTACACAAATAATCAAACTCTTGCACCCAACGCTATAAAGGGGTTGTCAATCCCTTCACGGTTATTTGCAAGGATTAGATCTGATAGAGATAGATGTAACGAGTGCGAGAGGTAAAAGGTAAATAAATTATAGGAAGTATAGATCTGAAAATATATGATGGAAAATAGACCCGGGGGCCATAGGTTTCACTAGAGGCTTCTCTCTTGAAGGCAAATATCATGGTGGGTAAACAAATTATTGTCAAGCAATTGATAGAAAAGCGAATAATCTTGTAGTTATCCAAAGCAATGATCAGGCATATAGGCATCATGCCCGTATCAAGTAGACAAAAATGATTCTACATATACTACTATTACTCCACATATCGACCGACTCCTGCGTGCATCTAGAGTATTAAGTTCATGAAGAACAGAGTAACGCATTAAGAAAGATGACATGATGTAGAGGGATAAACACAAGCAATATGATGAAAACCCCATCTTATTACCCTTGATGGCAACAATACAATACGTGCCTCGCTACCCCTACTTTGTCACTGGGTGAGGACACCGCAAGATTGAACCCAAAACCAAGCACTTCTCCCATTGCAAGAATTACCAATCTAGTTGGCCAAACCAAACCAATAACTCGAAGAGACTTGCATGGATATTAAATCATGCATATAAGAAATCAGAGGAGATTCAAATAAGATTCATGGATAATCTGAACATAAACTCACAATTCATTGGATCTTGAAAAACACACCACAAAAGAGGATTACATCGGATAGATCTCCATGAAGATCATGAAGAACATGGTATTGAAGATCAAAGAGAGAGAAGAAGCGATCTAGATACTAGCTATGGACCTGTAGGTCTGTGGTGGACTACTCACGCATCATCGGAGGGGCAATGGAGTTGATGTAGTGCCCTCCGTGATCGAAACCCCCTCCGGCAGATTACCGGAAAAGGCTCCAAGATTGGATCTCTCGAGAACGGAGGCTTCCGGCGGCAGAAAAGTATTTGCGTGGCTCTTTTTGATGTTGTGGGAATATTTGAGTATTTATAGGCCAAAGAATAGGGTTAGGAGACCTGCCAGGAGGTGACAAGCCTGCTAGGCGTGGCCAGGGGGGTCGCGCCTAGCAGGCTTATGGCGCCCTGGCACCTCCCCTGATGTGCACTCCAAGCTTGGATGACTTGTTTCCTTCTAGAAAAAAATACTTCCACGGGTTTTATTCCGTTTGGACTCCGTTTAATATTCCATATCTGCAAAACTCAAAAACAAGGAAAAAACAGAAACTGGCACTTGGCTCTAGATTAGTAGGTTAGTCCCAAAAATAGTATAAAAAAGCATATTAATGCTTATAAAACATCCAAAACGGATAATATAATAGCATGCCATCATCAAAAATTATAGATACGCTGGAGACGTACCAGCATCCCCAAGCTTAATCCCTGCTCGTCCTCGAGTAGGTAAATGATAAAAACAGAATTTTTGATGTGGAGTGCTACCTAACATATTTATCCAAGTAATATTCTTTATTGCGGCATGAATATTCAGATCCATAAGACTCAAAACTAAAGCTTAAAATTGATATAGAAACAATAACATTTCAAGCATACTCGCAAAGCAATTGTATCTCTTCAAAATATAATGGCAAAATAAAATTATCCTTGCAATATCATATGGTCTGGATATGCTCCATCTTCCCCACACAAAGTATTTACATCATGCACAACCCCGATGAAAAGTCAACGAATTGTTTTCACACCTTTATTTTCTCAAAACAAATCAACTCTCACGCAATACATGAGCGTGAGCCATGGATATAGCACTATAGGTGGAATAGAATATGGTGGATGTTGTCAAGGAAAGGGTGAAGATAGTCTCACATCAATTAGGCGTATCAACGGGCTATGGAGATGCCCATCAATATATATCAATGTGATTGAGTAGGGATTGCCATGCAATGGATGCACTAGAGATATAAGTGTATGAAAGCTCAAAAAGGAACTAAGTGGATGTGCATCAAGAAGAAAAATTCCACTGGCTATATGAAAGTGACAAAATAGGAGACTCTCTATCATGAAGATCATGGTGCTACTTTGAAGCACAAGTGTTGCAAAAGGTATTAGCAATGTCCCTTCTCTCTTTTATCTCATTTTTTTGTTGGGCATCTAAGGCCTCTTTTATTCATTTTTTATTTGGGCTTCGCTGGCCACTTTTATTTTTCATAAAATCCGGACTCCCATCCCTACTAATAAGGGAATCATAGCTTCCATCATCCTTTCCTCACATGGGACATGCTCTATAATGAAAATCATCACACTTTTATTTACTTACAACTCAAAGGAAAATTACAACTCGATACCTATGACAAAATATGACTCTATATGCAATATGGAAGTGATGGTGCATGTCATAAAAGGAAACGGTTGAAGTTGCATGGCAATATATCTAAGAAATGCTATGGAAATGCCATAATAGGTAGGCATGGTTGCTATTTTGAAGAAATATATATGGTGGCTGTTTTGAGGATGGTATATGGTGGCTGTTTTGAGGAAGGTGTTTGGTATACCAGTGAGAGTTGCGCAGTAAATAGAAAGGCTAGCAAAAGTGGAAGGGTGAGAGTGCGTATAATCCATGGACTCAACATTAGTCATGAAGAACTCACATACTTATTGAAAAAGTCTGTTAGTCATTGAAGGAAAGCATTAAACTCATGCTCCTAGGGGTGAGGTTGGTAGGAGTTAACCATCGCACGCCCCCGGCCCTCACACAAAGGTCAATAATCTATAAACAAGTCATGCTCCGACTTCCTTACATAGCGTTTCACCATATGTGCATGCTATGAGAATCACCAACCTTTACACAAGTTTTTTTACCAAATCACAATTTACTTCCCAACATGTCTCTAAACATTACCATATTTATAGCTCAAAACTTTATGCAAGGAATCAAACTTCTCATAAATACTCAATGCGCTTAATATGGAAGTTTTTATTATATCCCTTTTGGATGCCTATCATATTAGGACTAAATTCATAACCTAGACCAATTACCATGCTGTTTTTATAAACTCTCAAAATAATATAAGTGAGGTACGAGAGTTCAGTTATTTCTATAAACCGAAAACACCACCGTGCTCTAAATGATATAAGTGAAGCATATAGAGAAAAATTGCCCAACTCAAAAGATATAAGTAAAGCACAAAGAGTATTATAATAAATACACGATTCAGCGTGTCTCTCTCAAAATATGTGTGCATAAAGGATGATTGTGGCAAACTAAAAAGTAAAGACTCATATCATACAATTCCAAGCAAAACACATATTATGTGGTGAATAAAAATATAGCCTCAAGTAAATTTACCGATGGATTGAAGACGAAAGAGGGGATGCCTCCGGGGCATCCCCAAGTTTAGGCTCTTTGGCATCCTTGAATATGACTTGGAGTGCCTTGGGAATCCCCAATCTTAGGCTCTTGCAACTCCTTATTCCATAGTCCATCCAATCTTTACCCAAAACTTGAAAACTTCACAACAGAAAACTTAACAGAAAACTCGTGAGATCCGTTAGTATAAGAAAATAAATCACCACTTTAGGTACTATTATGAACTCATTATTTATTTATATTGGTGTTATACCTACTGTAATCTAACTTCTCCATGGCTCATACCACATGATACAACTCATAGATTCATCAAAATAGGCAAACAACTCAAAGAAAATAGAATCTATCAAAAATAGAATAGTCTGTAGCAATCTGGGAAACTTCGTATACTTATGTAAATCAAACAATTATAAACAATTAGTACAACCTGGTAAATTTATATATAAATTTTGTGTAATAATTTGATATCAATTCGACTCTTTGAAAAAATTAGAAAATTCCTGGACTTAGCGCAAAAGTTTCTGTTTTTCAGCAAGATCAAATCAACAACTACCATAGATCACCCCAAAGGTTTTACTTGGATAAAACACTAATTAAACACCAAAACACAATTAATACATATGTAATAATGTGGGAAACACTCAAAAACATAAGCTAAAATAGAACACAAAAATAAAATTGGGTTGCCTCCCAACAAGCGCTATTGTTTAGCGCCCCTAGCTAGGCAAAACGCAATAGATCTAGGTATTGTCATCTTTGGTATGCAATCCAAAAGTAGCTCTCATAATAGATTCATAAGGTAATAATATTTTATTTCTATGAAAATGTTCCATGTCTTCCCTTAATGGAAATTGGAATCTAATGTTTCCTTCTTTCATGTCAATAATTGCACCAATAGTTCTAAGGAAAGGTCTGCCGAGAATAATAGGACATATAAGATTGCAATCTATATCAAGAACAATGAAATCTATGGGCACATAATTCCTATTTGAAACAATAATAACATCATTAATCCTTCCCATAGGTTTTTTAATAGTGGAATCTGCAAGATGCAAATTTAGAGAGCAATCATCAAGATCATGATAACCTAGCACATCACATAAAGTTTTTGGAATTGTGGAAACACTAGCACCCAAATCACACAAAGCATGGCACTCATAATCTTTGATTTTAATCTTAATAGTAGGTCCCCACTCATCATGAAGCTTTCTAGGGATAGAAACTTCTAGCTCAAGTTTTTCTTCAAAAGATTTCATCATAGCATCAACTATATGTTTAGTAAAAGCCTTATTTTGACTATAAGCATGAGGAGAATTCAACATGGATTGAACCAAGGAAATACAATCAATCAAAGAGCAGTTATTATAATTAAAGTCCTTGAAATCCAAAAGAGTGGGTTCATTGCTATTTAAAGTTTTGACCTCTTCAATCCCACTTTTATCAATCTTAGCATTAAGATCTATAGCTCCAAATCATTGGGACGCCTTGTAACTAAAGTTGACTTATCTCCAGTCTCATCATTATCAATATTTATATTGGAGAACAAAAATTCAATAGGAGTCACATCAATCACTTTAAGATCTTCATCATTATTATCACGAGAAAACACCTTTTCAAGCCATTCAAGTTGTCGGTGTACTAAAGTTTGGGTCCTTTAGTGCCCCTTACTTGTGCACGGGCAGTTGTAGACACACCAGAGGCAAGGCCCGCCAGACGACTGTTGGATGCAAACACAAGGAAGTCAAGAAGGCATTCAAGCCAATGATCAGGACCGAAGACCGAAGGCTAGGACCCCGGCAAGATCTTGCTGGGATGGCCTATGGAGCCCCATCAAGAAGTGCACCCGGCAAGGCCTCACCGTCCTGTCAGCATAGAGACCAGGTGTCATCCCACCTGGGTACATGTCGATGCGCCGGGGATGGGGGAGGCTAAGCGGTGCCAATGGGACAGGCTCCTGTCCCGTCCCGTAGAAGGTCAGGGACGCCTGACGGAGCATTAAATGTGTTTGTCTTACATCGTCAGTGTTAGGTATGATAACACTGTAGCACTTTACACCTCATGTATGCATTGTGTGCCACTATTGGTGACCCCTTAGAGAGTATAAAAGGAGGTCCAAGGCACAGCTACAGGGGGATCTTCTCTGGCCCATTCTGCATGAGTAGCAGTTGTGTACTGTAGCGCTCCCAGAACCTGAGCTAGAACTCATACAATACAACCAAGCAGGAGTAGGGTTTTACGCATCTTTGCGGCCCGAACCTGGGTAAAATCCCATGTGCTAATCATCAGATCTGCTTTCTATGCAAGCCTTCTTCCCCATCAAACCATAAAGGGATCCTCTCGATCCCATAGCTGTCGTTTCCCCTGGCATATTTGGCGCGCCAGGTAGGGGCAAAGGTCGTGTGGACTTGATCCGGTGACTAGCATGCCAGTTCCTTCGTAATCATCATCACCATGGCTCCCAAGAAGAAGGGTTTCATGGTGGTGGAACCATCCATGTCCACCGTGCCCGTAGCCACCCAAGTGAGCGGCAGAGAGGGAGTGAGCAGAGGGAGCGGAGACCCTACGCCCAACCGGCGCTCCGATGAGCAAGGCCAAGGAAGCGGCGACGCCCACCGTGGAGACGCTCATGGGGGTGACGGAAACCCCATGTTGCTGGGTCTCAGGATGGGGTTGTACCGTATGCGGGCGGTATGGTGAACTCCGGGGGCGGAAGGGCGCCTTCCAAGACACCCACGCCGGCGCGTACACCGCGACCTTCCTAGGACGTGCGCGAAGAGCAGCGCCGCGGTGTCGGTGGTTCCCAATATCCCCAAAGAAAATCTCATGCGCATCGCTCTCAAGATGCACGGGACCAGCATGCACACCAACATGCTAGTGGGAGTGGCGTGCAATCGCGGGACCGCGACGGAGCTCCTTCTAACATGGTTAGGAGTGAGAGCACCTCGTGTTCTTCGCTCTGTTCGCTGTCAACCACGTCGGAAGAAGCAATGGCACGGGCACAACTACTACTGAACTTCCCTCCTACCGCGGAGAAGCTCAAGGAGTGGAGAGCCACCATTCAGAGCCTCCTCAGCCTTGCTGACAAGTTTCGGTCCATCGAGCTGGCTCGTGCCAGTGGCGAGAAGGATTTAGGCGGTGCGACCACGGTGCACTCTCCTCCATAGCAACAACGCCAGTCACTGACTCAATGGACCGACGCTTGCGATGGTTACTCAACGGCATCATCTGATCCATGGACTCGCCGCGATTAGCATCAAGTTCTTCGGGAGCGAGGCAAGGAAGACGCTCGAACTACCATCGAGCCACGGTGGGAAGCACGCTATCAGTCCGACAAGCGCACAGGACCTACTGTAGACAAGCCAGTGCCGGGGTATCCTGTCGATCTACCTTATGAGATGGATTGTCCATCGTTTACCCGTATGCTGCGGTGAGTCCAGTGGCCCAATTCCCGCATGTTCAAGCCGGAGGTCCTGGAGAAATATGACGACAAAAATCACTCGTCAGAGTTCTTGAGCATCTACACCGTTGTGGTGCAGGCTGCCGGGGCTCGCGATGACAAGATACTCGCCAACTACTTCCCGTTGGTGCTTAAGCCCAACATTAGGTTGTGGTTGATGCACTTGCCGGAAGGATCCATTTCTTCCTGAGAAGATCTGTGTCATGAGTTTGTTGGCACCTTTACTGGAGGTCATCAAGCTCCTGGCCAGGAAAGTGATTTACATCTCATCCCCTAGAAGTAGGGTAAGACTTTGCGCAAGTACATCCAAAGGTTCAGCCGTATACACCATAACATAGCAGTCGTTCATCCTGCCGATGTTATCAACGCGTTCCATCACAATGTGCGCAACCATAAGATGCGGGAAGAGTTGGCGATGAACAACGTCAGGGATGTTGTCGAGCTCTATGCTCTGGCAAATAAATGTGCTCGAGCTAAAAAAGGGATGAGGCTCCCTGGTGAGGACGCTGGCATAGGGGTTGACTCTGAGGATGCGGACACCGCCGCCCCGGCAAAGAAGGGTCGGCAGCATAACAGGAAGCACAAGGGCAAGGTCATGCTTGCCGTCGATGGATCCGGCAACCCTGGCACCGCCAAGAAGGCCAAGGTTGATGACCCCGGCAAGGATGTTGTCGGGTGCACCTCCTGTCTGGATTTGGCGGCTGCCGACAAGCCGGAAGGCTCCGTCAAGCAGTATTGCAAGATCCATCACACGAAAGGCCACAATATCCGGGACTTCCGGCAAGTTGAGCAGCTTGCCGAGAAGCAAAAAAGCCGAGTACGAGAGGCGGGACAAGGAGAAGGGCTAGGATGGTGCAGAGCAGTCCAGCAAGAAGCGTGGTAGTCGTGGAGGTCACCGCGGCAAGGCCAAGCAATAGAAGGACCGGCCCGCTCGTGGCCGCGACAAGCAAGAGGGGGTGATGATGACGTTGAAGAGGACGACGATTCCAACGAGCAAGAATTCCGAAGAGCTACAAATGCCATGTGCGTCGACGGAGGTGCCTCGTTGCATTCTTCCCACTACCAACTTAAATAGTGGGCGCGTGAGGTTAATGCGACTGAGCCATCTGTTGGTGTCCGGAAGCCTTTGAAATGGTCCAACACGCCTATCATTTTCGATGTTGAGGATCACCCTGATCGTGTAACTGCAGTTGGGTGTTTGCTGTTGTTGGTCTCACCAACGATTCGCAACCTCAAAGTGACAAAAATGTTAGTTGACGGTGGGGACGGCTAGAACTTGATCTCGCCCGAGGTAATCAAGAGATTGCAAATTCCTGATGGAGATCTCGAGGAAACAGGCTCGTTTCAGGGGGTCAATCAAGGAAGGAGCCAGCCCAAGGGAAAGATCACACTTTTGGTAACATTTGGTAGTGATCTAAACTTCAGGACGGAACAAGATTGCGTTGCCATACAATGGGATCCTTGGTCGTCCAGCGTTAGCCAAGTTCATGGCGGCGGCGCACTACGCCTACAATGCGTTGAGGATGCCCGGGCTGATGGGCATCATCACTGTCAAGTCTGACAAGAAGGACGCGCTTGTCTGCACCAATCAACTCTATCGGGAGGCAGTTACAGCATCTGCCGCCAAGGCACTTGCTCCTGCCGCTGAAACTCCCAGGAGGAAGAAGCCCAACAAGACCTCTCGCACAGACTCCGGCAAGCACACTTCCTCGAAGTGTCGCGATCCTATTGAGGACGTCCCAGAGAGTTCCACCGCCAAGAAAAAAAGTCCAAGGCAGCTCCACTAGAGACTAAGAAGGTGCCTGCCAAGGAGGATGGTACGGGAGGAACTTTCACCATAAGTTCCACCCTTGACGACAAATAGGAAAGCACGCTCGTTGCCTTCCTGTGGGCGAATGTCAATGTGTTTGCATGGAAACCATCTAATATCCCTGGTGTTCCTAGGAAGGTGATTGAGCACCACCTTGCCGTCTGTCCACATGCGTGGCCCGTCAAGCAGAAGGTCAGGAAGGAGGCTTTGGAGCGGCAATAGTTTATTGCCAAAGGAATCAAGAAATTAGAAGCGTCTGGATTGGTTAGAGGAGTACTTCATCCAACGTGGTTGGCCAATCTAGTTGTAGTGCGCAAGGCGAATGGAAAATGGAGGCTATGCATTGACTACACAGATATCAATAAAGCCTGCCCCAAAGATCCTTTTCCCTTGCCGCGCATCGACCAGATTGTAGACTCCACCGCCGGTTGTGACTTGTTGTCTTTCCTTGATGCCAATTCAGGTTATCATCAGATTTCATGGCCAAGGAAGACGAAGAGAAGACTGCATTTATCACCCCATGTGGTACGTATTGCTTTTTGCGTATGCCTTTCGGGTTGAAAAGTGTTGGTTCTACATTTGCAAGGGCGGTCCAGATTGGTTTCGAGCCCCGGCTACATAGAAATATGGAGGCTTATATGGATGACATAGTGGTCAAAACCAAGGACAAGGCGACACTCATATCAGATTTAGAAGAAACATTTGCAAATCTGCGCAAGATCAACTTGAAGCTCAACCCTGAGAAGTGTGTGCTTGGTGTCCCATTCGGCAAGCTTCTCGGGTTCTTTGTATCTCAACATGGAATTGAAGCAAATCCCGACGAGATCAAAGCAATTGAGCAAATTGAAGCACTAAGACGTGTCAAGGATGTGTGTCATCTTGCCGGCTGTGTTGCCGCTCTGAGTAGGTTCATTCCAAAATCTGCTGAGCACGCCCTGTCCTTTTTCAAAATCTTGAAGAAGGCAGGTCCGATGAAATTGTGATAGCCTGGCTTATTAGGGATGATAGGCTACTCATATCAATAAGGAATTCCTTCTTTTCCGGAAGCCCATTCAAACAGAACTCTCAGGTTAAGCGTGCTTGTCTTGGAGTAGTTCTATGATGGGTGACTGACCGTGAAGTTGGTCCCGGGTGCGCATGAGTGAGGACAAAATGCGCAGGAAAGACTAGTATTGATCTGTGAGGTCAGTCTAGATCCCGCCAGGAGTAACGACTACCGACGGGTGTGTCCGGGGTGTTACAAGTTGGTATCAGAGCCGACCCTCATGGTTACACGGATGTTTGCCGACAAGTGCATGGTCATCTTGTTCACGAAGTTGGTGACCCGTCGTGGCACACGGAATGACACATGTACCGGACTGGAAGCACAGACGTTTGTGCCAAGAGGGAACATTCCTGTGACCCGACGAGGGCGTCGGTTCCTCTGAGTGGTGGTGTATGTGATAGCCTGGCTTATTAGGGATGATAGACTACTCATATCAATAAGGAATTCCTTCTTTTCCGGGAGCCCATTCAAACAGAACTCTCAGGTTAAGCGTGCTTGGCTTGAAGTAGTTCTAGGATGGGTTACCGACCGGGAAGTTGGTCCCAGGTGCGCATGAGTGAGGACAAAGTGCGTAGGAAAGACTAGTATTGATCTGTGAGGTCAGTCTAGATCCCGCCAGGAGTAACGACTACCGGCGGGTGTGTCCGGGGCGTTACAGAAATGGACTCCAGAAGCGGAGGCAGCACTGCAGGATTTGAAGAAGTACCTCTCCTCTCCACCAGTCCTAGTCGCGCCAAAACCACAAGAGTCGTTGCTGCTATATCTAGCGGTAACAAATCGAGTGGTGAGTGTTGCGTTAGTGGCTGAAAGAGAAGTTGATGAAGAAGCAGCGGCAGCGGTGGGACCGTGAAGTGACAAGCTAGAATATTCCCCGGTAGAGTCTGGTGCCGACAAAGCAGGATCTGCGCAGTCGAATGAAACAATTCAGAAGAAGAAGATGGTGCAGCGCCCAGTCTATTTTGTCAGCTCACTTTTGCAGGGGGGCTAGGTCAAGATATTATGGCATGCAAAAGTTGCTCTTCGGCCTCCTTATGGCCTCGAGGAAGCTGTGCCATTACTTCCAGGCACATGAAATCACCATTATCACTCGCTTCCCGTTGTAGCGGATTTTGCGGAACCCAGATGCTACCGGCAGGATTGTGGAGTGGGCTTTGGAACCGTCAAGCTTTGGTCTCAATTTTGAAAGTACTTCAACTATCCGAGCAGAGCCTTGGCGGAGTTCATTGCGGAATGGACCCCAATGCCAGATGAAGAAGTTCCAGAGTCAACTCTCCCCGGCAAGGAAACAAATCAAGGGTGGATCATGTATTTTGATGGGGCTTTCTCGCTGCAAGGCCGGTGCTGGAGTACTGCTTGTCGCATCCACCGGAGAGCACCTCAAATATGTGATTTAGATGCACTTTCCCCGGGAGAGGTCAACAAACAATACTGTAGAATATGAAGAGCTGCCTGTCAGTCTTAGGATCGCGACAGACCTTGGGATTAAGAAACTTATTGTCAAGGGTGATTCTCAGCTTGTCGTCAAGCAGGTAAATAAGGATTATCAGAGTCC
Source organism: Hordeum marinum (assembly GCA_022496015.1). Lineage (NCBI taxonomy): Eukaryota > Viridiplantae > Streptophyta > Magnoliopsida > Poales > Poaceae > Hordeum > Hordeum marinum. Next base: position 450,039,113 of record CM039676.1, read on the forward strand.
ATTGATGTAAGCTTACGTAGATGAAGTGAGAAAGTTGGAAGAACATTTTGATGGTTTGCAAATGGAGCATGTTCCGCGTGCAGAGAACAGTGTTATAGATGGCGTGTCAAAGTGTGCTGCCCTTAAGTTGCCTATGGAACCAGGAACTTTTGTACTCTGACTAACTCAACCATCCGTGACACCATCAATTGGGCAAGAGAAAAGAAGAAAGTTGAGTTCCGGCAAGTATTTCCCGGCAGAGCTCCTAGAAGCCGCTGGTGAAGAAGTTGTCGGGAACGACGCCAGGCTTACCGGTGAACGTCACGCTCCAGGAGGGCCTCGTGCTCTTGCCATGGAAGCACACGCTCTCGCCAAGCTTGTCGGGGGGCATCAGGCTCCGCCAGGCCTCGAGCCCTTGTCGTTGAGACAAATGCTTCCCCGTCAGAGGATATGCCTTTAGTTCTTGTTGTCGAGCTCCAGACTCCAGCATGGGCATAGCACACCGTCAATTTTCTTCAAACGGGAAGACTTCCTAAGGAACAAGAAGAAGCAGAGAAAGTCGCCCGCCGGTCTAATATGTACCAGTTTGTGGACAATGTCCTGTACAGAAAGAGGTCGAATAGTGTGAAACTCAAGTGCATTTCCCAGGAAGATGGACTGGAGCTGTTGGTGGAGATACATGGAGGCATATGTGGCTCCCACATAGGATCAAGAGCGCTTGTCGGTAAGGCATTCTGGCAAGGTTTCTTTTGGCCCACTGCCCTCTAGGATGCAACAGTGCTAGTAACCAAGTGTGAAGCATGCCAGTTTCATTTGAACAAAATGCATCAACCAGCTCAAGATTTTCAGACAATCCCTCTCTCCTGGCCATTTTTGGTCTGGGGGCTCGACATCTTGGGCCCTTTTCCCCGTGCTACCGGGGGCTTTGAGTACTTGTACATCGCAATCGACAAATACACAAAGTGGCCAGAAGTGGAAGCAGTGAGAAAGGTGACAGCACAATCAGCTGTCAAGTTCTTTAAAGGAATAGTTTGCCATTTTGGTGTACCAAATAGGATCATCACCAATAACGACACACAGTTTACGAGCCGCACCTTCATGGAGTATGTCCAAGACCTTGGCGGCAAGATCTGTTTTGCTTCTGTTGCCCACCCTAGGAGCAACGGCTAGGAGGAAAGGGCTAATGCTGAAGTGTTGCGAGGCCTCAAGACAAGAACTTTTGACAAGGTGCGCAAGTGCAGAAGGCGCTAGATAGATGAGTTGCCGGTGGTTCTTTGGTCAATCAGGACGACTCCAAATTGAGCTACCGGCCAGACACCCTTCTCCCTAGTATATGGGACGGAAGCAGTTCTCCCCATGGAACTCACATACGGGTCACCTCGAGTGCTCGCTTATGATGAGATTGAGCAAGAGCAGTTGCGGCAAGATGACGCTACGCTCCTTGAGGAAGATCGTCTTCAGGCTGTTGTGTGAGCTGCGCGCTACCAGCAAGCTTTGCGCCGCTATCATAGCCGTAAGGTTCATGTCCGAAGTCTTGAGGAAGGCGGCCTTGTTCTTCGGTGCGTTCAGTTTGCCAAGAATTCCAACAAGTTGATGCCAAAGTGGGAAGGCCCTTATCGGGTAGTACGAGTCACCGGGCCTGGCGCAGTCCGCCTGGAGACCGAGGATGGTATCCCAGTGAGCAACTCCTGGAATATCGAACATCTTCATAAGTTCTACCCACGAGGCGCGATTGCCGGGTCTCCCGGCAACCACCTTTTGTACAAGTCTTGCCGCCAAAGCATGTAATCCTTGGTACAAAGCCAAGCGCAGACCCTGTGCATAGTTGAATAAAGCTAAGCGTTCTGCAAATCTTATTGATCCTCATGTTTACTTATGTACATGTTTGTCTGAGATATTGTATTGCGCTTACTCCTAGCAAGAGCTAACGGACCGCCAAGATTCTGTATCCCTGTTTTCTCTTCTTTCTTTTTCTCAAAGGACAGAAGGTAACCTCGTGTGCAGCTTTGCCGGGGGAATGGTGGTATGGATACCGACGGACGGCGTTTAAGGAAAACATCTTGCCAGAAGGAGTACGGCAACAAAAAGCTAAGTTTCAGAAACTTTAAATCATATTTTTGTTTTGTTATTCTCCTTGAACGGTTTCAACTTTTGTATGGAAAACCTGCACGCAAATGAACCTTGTCGTAATCGGTCGCGCCCTTACTCTGTTTCGAGTCTGCTCAACAGCTTAAGTGGCTGCACTAAAAATGTCAAGGTATCTTGCCTGTAGCAGCACCGCCAGTAGGCTGCTAAGGATCCGCTCCTCAAAGCGCTCGCGGCAGGGCTGCATGCGCCAGCAAGTTTCCGATAAAGCGTAGGGAGCAAACCATATAGAGAGGAATCAGATAAGAGGAATAACATGCAAAACACAGCTAGTCATTCAAAGAGAGTGAAATTTACTTGAGATGTCGCCTCTTCCTAAATACATCTTTATTTGACTTTATCCCCTAGGGGAGATTACGAGAAGAAAAAGATAGGAGGAGGAGGTGGATTACAAGGAGAAAATGGAGCAAGGGCCTACGACGAGAGCCTGGCCCCTCCTGGGCCAGCATTGCATGGAGGAGAAGACCAGTGCTGCACGGACGAGAGGGGGGACCCAGAAGCTGAAGTCCATGGGCCTGTCAGAAGACCCAGCTGGAAGATGAGGCAGCACCCGAGACAAGGACCCCCGGCAGGATCATCCTATCGGGAGGAGGAGAGGCGCGAGGCTGACGGTGATGGTGCGGCCCACGGTCAGTCTGAGTCCAGGTCGTCGTATTCCAACTTGATAGCCTGAAGACCGAACTCAACATCGTCGTCTTCACCACTGTCCTCCTCGCCATTGTCGCTCGAGGAGGAACCTTCGGCTCCGCTCGAGCTCTCTTCGCAACAGCTGAGACAGACGCCTGAGCGCCCATAGATCTTGATGGAGAGCAGATCAGCCTCCGCCATTTTGAAACGAAGGACGTGCCCATCCTAGAGGTTGTGGGCGCGAGCGAAGGTTTGTCCAACCACGCCACATGACGCGGCTCTTCGGATGCTCGACGTCCACCCGTGTGGCGCCATTACAGTAGCCATGCGCCCGCAGCCACAAAATAGGCGGCTTATCGGTCTCCATCGCCCTGGCGAAAGGGTGAGGGAGGCGCAGATGGCTCCAAAGGGGACCACACAGTTTGAGGACGAACTCCAACCCCGTCCCCTCGGCATGGGTCTCTTCGAGGAAGAGGCCTAACATCGGAGGGAGAGGTGGAGCAGCTTTCTGCCTCCCTGGCCTCGGCCTCCTCGGCAACCATGGCCTCTCGCGCTTCTCCTGCCATGAGCACCTGGGTCACCCTCTGCCTCTACGGTGGAAGCGGTGGCATGATCCCGACGAGAACTCCTCCTTGGTGTGAAGGACGGTGGCCGCTCTCGCCCCTATTCATGGCTAAGGGCGGGTGATACGTCCATTTTGCATCTTGATTTTGTATTGATATTTATTGCATTATGGGATGTTATTACACATTTTGGTATAACACTTATGCCTTTTCTCTCTTATTTTACAAGGTTTACATGAAGAGGGAGAATGCCGGCAGCTGGAGTTCTGGACTAGAAAAGGAGCAAATCTGAGATACCTATTCTACGCAACTCCAAAAGTCCTGAAAATCTACGGAGAATTATTTTGGAATATATAAAAAATATTGGGGAAAAGAAATACATCAGGGGGCCCACCAGGCAGCCACAAGCCTGCAGGGCGCGTCCTACCCCCTGGGCGCGCCCTGGGCTTGTGGCCCACCTGGCAGCCCTCCGATGCCCATCTTCTGCTATATTGAGGGTTTCGTCCTGGAAAAAATCATAACACAGCTTTCGGGAGGATGCGCTGCCTTCTCGAGGCGGAACTTGGGCAGGACCAATCTAGAGCTCCGGCAAGGCGATCCTGCCGGGGAAACTTCCCTCCCGGAGGGGGAATTGAAGCCATCGTCGTCACCAATGATCCTCTCATCGAGAGGGGGTCAATCTCTATCAACATCTTCATCAGCACCATCTCCTCTCCAAACCCTATTTCATCTCTTGTATCTGATCTTTGTCTCAAAACCTCAGATTGGTACCCGTGGGTTGCTAGTAGTGTTGATTACTCCTTGTAGTTGATGCTAGTTGGTTTACTTGGTGGAAGATCATATGTTCAGATCCTTTATCATCATTAATACTCCTCTGATTATGAACACGAATATGCTTTGTGAGTAGTTACGTTTGTTCCCGAGGACATGGGATAAGTCTTGTTATAAGTAATCATGTGAATTTGGTATTCATTCAATATTTTGATGAGATGTATGTTGTCTCTCCTCTAGTGGTGTTATGTGAACATTGACTACATAACACTTCACCATTGTTTGGGCCTAGAGGAAGGCATTGGGAAGTAATAATAGATGATGGGTTGCTAGAGTGATAGAAGCTTAAGCCCTAGTTTATGCGTTGCTTCGTAAGGGGCTGATTTGGATCCACATGTTTCATGCTATGGTTAGATTTATCTTAATTCTTCTTTCGTAGTTGCGGATGCTTGCGGGAGGGGTTAATCATAAGTGGGAGGCTTGTCCAAGTAAGGGCAGCACCCAAGCATCGGTCCGCCCACATATCAAATTATCAAAGTAACGAACACGAATCACATATGCATGATGAAAACTAGTTTGACATAAATTCCCATGTGTCCTCGGGAGCGCTTTGCTTTATATAAGAGTTTATCCAGGCTTGTCCTTTGCTATAAAAAGGATTGGGCCACCTTTCTGCACCTTTGTTACAATTGTTACTTGCTACCCGTTACAAATTATCTTATCACAAAACTATGTGTTACCGATAATTTCAGTGCTTGTAGAGAATACCTTACTGAGAACGGCTTGTCATTTCCTTCTGCTCCTTGTTGGGTTCGACACTCTTACTTATCGAAAGGACTAGGGTAGATCCCCTATACTTGTGGGTCATCAGCGGGCGCCACTCAAGGTTTTGAAGAGGTGGAAGAGCGAGCTCTGGAGGTTCGCGCTCGATGAGGAAGGAAGGATGGATGAGCATCGCCCTCGCAACCCCTAAATTTATAGGGCGAGCGCGGGGGCTGGCTCTCCCCTACTCCAAGAGTCACCGCCCACCTCCTCCAATAGCGTCGCCCACGATCACGGGGCGAACAGCAACCGCCCCGTTACTCCAATCCATGCGCTGCAGTTTCTGCCTCGGCCAGGACTTCAAGTCATGGACGCCCGTTGTCGATTCCCCGCTATGCATGCGGCGCACATGGCAGAAACAACCACTCCACGCACGTATCCCACGCCGCGCACTTAACGTGTGTCGTGGGGAGGCGCAGTAAGCAGAGTGACAACCGCGAACTCCTGCCACGCGTGTGTGAGAGCCTGGCTTAATAGGAATGATAGACTACTCATATCAACAAGGAATTCCTTCTTTTCTGGAAGCCCACTCGAAAAGAACTCCAAAGTTAAGCGTGCTTGGCTTGAAGCGATTCTAGGATGGGTGACCGACCGGGAAGTTGGTCCCGGGTGCGCACGAGTGAGGACAAAGTGCACAGGAAAGACTAGGGTTGGTCTGTGGGGCCAGTCTAGATCCCGCCAGGCGTAACAGGGTGTTACAATTGGTATCAGAGCCGACCCTTGCGGTTACACAGGCATGCGCGGGTCAGGTGCACGGGCATGTGGCGCATGGCTTGTGTGGCCCGTCGTGGCACAGAGCATGGCACATGTGCCGGACTGGATGCGCATACGTGTGCCAAAAGGGAACGTTCCTGATGGGCCGACGAGGACGTCGGTTCCTTTAAGTGGGGGTGTATGTGAGAGCCTGGCTTAATAGGAATGATAGACTACACATATCAACAAGGAATTCCTTCTTTTCCGGAAGCCCACTCGAAAACAACTCCAAAGTTAAGCGTGCTTGGCTTGGAGCGATTCTAGGATGGGTGACGGACCGGGAAGTTGGTCCCGGGTGCGCACGAGTGAGGACAAAGTGCGTAGGAAAGACTAGTGTTGGCCTGTGGGGCCAGTCTAGATCCCGCCAGGCGTAATGGGATGTTACAGCGTGCCCGTGCATTGTTTGGGCCTAGCCCAACAACGTCTCACGCCTGTGTGTGACCCAGGCCTGGGGGCTCCTGTCAGTATACTAAAGTTTGGGTCCTTTAGTACCCCTTACTTGTGCACGGGCAGTTGTAGCCGCACCAGAGGCAAGGCCTGCTAGACGACTGCTGGATGCAAACACACGGAAGTCAAGAAGGCATTCAAGCCAACGATTAGGACCGAAGACCAAAGGCTGGGACCCTCTTGCTGGGATGGCCTACGGAGCCCTGGCAAGAGGTGCACCCGGCAAGGCCTCGCCGTCCTGCCAGCACAGAGATCAGGTGTCATCCCACCTGGGTACGTGTTTTGATGAGATGTATGTTGTCTCTCCTCTAGTGGTGTTATGTGAACATCGACTACATAACACTTCACCATTTTTTGGGCCTAGAGGAAGGCATTGGGAAGTAATAAGTGGATGATGGGTTGCTAGAGTGACACAAGCTTAAGCCCTAGTTTATGTGTTGCTTCGTAAGGGGCTGATTTGCATCCACATGTTTCATGCTATGGTTAGATTTATCTTAATTCTTCTTTCATAGTTGTGGATGCTTGCGGGAGGGGTTAATCATAAGTGGGAGGCTTGTCCAAGTAAGGGCAGCACCCAAGCACCAGTCCACCCACATATCAAATTATCAAAGTAACGAACGCGGATCACATATGCATGATGAAAACTAGCTTGACATATATTCCCATGTGTCCTCGGGAGTGCTTTGCTTTATATAAGAGTTTGTCCAGGCTTGTCCTTTGCTATAAAAAGGATTGGGCCACCTTGTTGCACCTTTGTTACAATTGTTACTTGCTACCCGGTACAAATTATCTTATCACAAAACTATCTATTACCGATAATTTCAGTGCTTGCAGAGAATACCTTACTAAGAACCGCTTGTCATTTCCTTCTGCTCCTCATTGGGTTCAACACTCTTACTTATCGAAAGGACTATGATAGATCCCCTATACTTGTGGGTTATCAAGACTCTTTTCTAGCGCCGTTGTCGGGGAGTGAAGCACCTTTGGTGAGTGGAACTTGGTAAGGAAAAATTTATATAGTGTGCTCAAATTTATTGTCACTTGTTACTATGGAAAGTAATCCTTTGAGGGGTTTGTTCTGGGTATCCACCTCGACCGGAAAGACAAAGAGTTGTCCCTCAACCTACTGAGCCTACTGAAAATATTTATTATGAAATTCCTTCGGGTATGATAGAGAAACTGCTAGCTAATCCTTATGTAGGAGATGGAACACTACATCCGGATTTGCATCTAATCTATGTGGATGAAGTTTGTGGATTATTTAAGCTTGCAGGTTTGCCCAAGGATGTTGTCAAGAAGAAGGTCTTTCATTTATCTCTGAAGGAAAAGGCATTGGCATGGTACAGGCTATGTGATGATTATGGATCATGGAACTACAACCGACTGAAAATGGAATTTCATCAGAAGTTCTATCATATGCATCTGGTTCATCATGATCAGAATTATATTTACAATTTTTGCCCTCGTGAAGGAGAAAGAATCGCTCAAGCTTGGGGGAGGCTTAAGTAAATGTTATATTCATGCCCCAATCATGATCTCTCGAGAGAAATTATTATTCAGAATTTTTATGCTCGACTTTCTCGTAATGATCAATCCATGCTCGATACTTCTTGTGTTGGTTATTTTATGAAGAAAGATATTGAATTCAAATGGAATTTATTGGAAAGAATTAAATGCAACTCTGAAGATTGGGAACTCGACGAAGGTAAGGAGTCAGGTGTGAACCTTAAGTTTGATTGTGTTAAATCCTTTGTAGACACCGATGCTTTTCGTGAATTTAGCACTAAATATGGACTTGACTCTGAGATAGTAGCTTATTTCTGTGAATCTTTTGCTACTTATGTTGATCTCCCTAAGGAGACGTGGTTTAAATATCGTCCTCCCATTGAAGTGAAAGTAGCGGAACCTATTAAAGTTGAAGAGGAGATTATTACTTATAATGTTGATCCTGTTATCCCTACTACTTACATTGAGAAACCACCCTTTCGTGTTAGGATAAAGGAACATGCTAAAGCTTCAACTCTGGTTCGTAAGAGTTGTATTAGAACACCTACACCCCCTGAGCAAATTAAAGTTGAACCTAGTATTGCTATAGTTAAGATCTCTTGGTTGATAATATTGATGGGCATGTTATTCATTTTTGCAATGAAGCGGCTAGAATTGCTAGACCTGATACTAAGCATAAACATAGACCAGTTGTTGGTGTGCCTGTTGCTTCTGTTAAATTAGGAGATTATTGTTATCATGGCTTGTGTTATATGGGTGCCAGTGTAAGTGCAATCCCCTATTCCTTATACAAAGAAATCATGCATGATATTGCACCAATTGAACTAAAGGAAATTGATGTTACTATTAAGCTTGCTAATAGAGACACTATTGCACCGATGGAGATTGTTAGAGATGTTGAAGTCTTGTGTGGGAAAACAAAATATCCTACTGATTTTCTTGTTCTTGGTTCCCCACAAGATAATTTTTGTCCCATTATATTTGGCAGGCCCTTCTTAAATACTGTTAATGCTAGGATTGATTGTGAGAAACAAATAGTTACTATGAGTTTTGGGGATGTGTCTTATGAGTTTAATTTCTCTAAATTTCATAGACAACCCCATGACATAGAATTGCCTAGTAAAGATGAAATGATTGGTCTTGCTTCTATTGTTGTGCCTCCTACTGATCCTTTAGAGCAATATTTGCTAGACCATGAAAATGATATGCATATGAATGAGAGAATGAAATAGATGAAATTTTCTTTGATCGGCAGCTTATTTTGAAACACAACTTACCTGTTGAATTACTTGGGGATCCTCCTCCACCCAAGGGTGATCCCGTGTTTGAGCTCAAGCAGTTACCTGATACGTTGAAATATGCTTATCTTGATGAAAAGGAGATATATCCTGTTATTATTAGTGCTAACCTTTCAGAGCATGAAGAAAAGAGATTATTAAAAACTCTGAGGAAGCACCGTGGTGCTATTGGTTATACTCTTGATGATCTTAAGGGCATTAGTCCCTCTCTATGTAAGCATAAAATTAATATGGAGCCTGATGCCAAACCAGTTATTGATCATCAACGACGATTGAACCCTAAGATGAAAGAAATGGTAAGAAAAGAAATACTAAAGCTTCTGGAGGCAGGTATAATTTATCCTGTTCCTGATAGTAGATGGGTTAGTCCCGTCCATTGTGCCCCTGCAAGAAGTGCACCCGGCAAGGCCTCGCCGTCCTGCCAACACAGAGACCAGGTGTCATCCCACCTGGGTACGTGTCGATGCGCCGGGGATGGGGGAGGCTAAGCGGTGCCGATGGGACAGGCTCTTGTCATGTCCCATAGAAGGTCAAGGACGCCTGATGGAGCATTACATGCATTTGTCTTACACCGTCAGTGGTAGGTATGATAATAGTGTAGCACTTTACACCTCATGTATGCACTATGCGCCACTGTTGGTGACCCCTTCGAGAGTATAAAAGGAGGCCCAAGGCACAGCTACAGGGGGATCTTCTCTGGCCCATTTTGCATGAGTAGCGGTTGTGTACTATAGCGCTCCTAGAGCCTGAGCTAGAACTCATCTAGTACAACCAAGCAAGAGTAGGGTTTTATGCATATTTGTGGCCCGAACCTGGGTAAACTCCCGCGTGCTAATCATCAGATCTACTCTCTGTGCGAGCCTTCTTCCCCGCCGAACCGTAAAGGGATCCTCTTGATCTCATAGGTGTCGTTTCCCCCGACATACGCTTAGCACGAATTCTAGCGGTTCTTTCCCTACTTTCATCAATAGAAATTATCATAGCTTTTAAAGACTCGTTATTATCATGCTTAGGTGGAGTAGATCTAGCTTTTAAAGAATCAATCTCAAGAGAAATTCTATCAATGCTCCTAGCCAAATCATCAATCTTAAGCACTTTTTCTTCAATAGTATCATTAAAAACTTTTTGCGAACCAATAAAATATTTAACAATAATCTCAAGATCAGAGGGCATATTATTATAATTTCCATGGGAATTGTTGTAGGAATTACCCTAATTATTAGAGGAATTACTAGGGAACGGCCTAGGGTTGAAATTACCTCTATACACATTGTTACCAAAATTGTTCCTACCAAAAAAATTCACATCTATAGATTCATTATTATTTCCAATCAAAGAAGACAAAGGCATATAATTAGGATCAATAGGATCACTTTTACTAGCAAACAATTTCATCGATTCATCCATCTTTTCACTCAAAGTATTTATTTCTTCAATAGCATGCACCTTTTACTAGTAGGAGATCTTTCGGTATGCCATTGAGAGTAGTTTGTCATGATATTATCTAGGAGTTTAGTATATTCTCCTAAAGTGATTAACATAAAAGTACCACCCGCGGCAGAATCTAAAAGATTTCTAGATGCAAAATTCAATCCCACATAGAAAATTTGTATAATCATCCATAAACTCAACCCATGTGCCGGACAATTCCTAATCATTAATTTCATCCTCTCCCGAGATTATTCAACATGCTCATGATCAAGTTTCTTAAAATTCATTATATCGTTCCTAAGGGAGATGATCTTAGCAGGCGGAAAGTACTTGGAAATAAAAGCATCTTTACACTTATTCCATGAATCAATACTATTTTTAGGCAAAGATGAAAACCAAGTTTTAGCATGACCTCGTAGCGACAATGGAAATAGCTTCAATTTAACAATATCATTATCCACATATTTTTATTTTGCATATCACACAATTCAATGAAAGTATTTAGATGGGATGCGGCATCTTCACTAGGAAGGCCAGAAAATTGTTCTTTCATAACAAGATTTAGCAAAGCAGCATTGATTTCATTAGATTCCGCACTAGTGGCGGGAGCAATAGGAGTACTAATAAAATCATTATTATTAGTATTGGAAAAGTCACACAGCTTGGTATTCTCAGACATCTTGACAAAGCAAGCAATCAAGCACACAAGCAAACGAAAGGCAAACGAAACAAGGGAGAATAAAAGGGCAAAAAATTTGGTATTTTCTGAAAATCGTTTTAGAAGTGGGGGAGAGGAAAAAGAGAGGCAAATGGAAAATAAAGTAAATGCAAGAGATGAGTTTGTGATGGGTACTTGGTAGGCCTGATGTGTATCCTCCCCGACAACGGCGCCAGAAATCCTTCTTGCTACATCTTGAGCATGTGTTGGTTTTCACTTGAAGAGGAAAGGGTGATGCAGCGAAGTAGATAAGTATTTCCCTCGGTTTTTAAGAACCAAGGTATCAATCTGGTAGGAGGAACAAGCAAGTCACCAATGGACCCACCTACACAAATAATCAAACTCTTGCACCCAATGCTATATTGGGGTTGTCAATCCCTTCACGTTTATTTGCAAGGATTAGATCCGATAGAGATAGATGTAACGAGTGCGGGAAGTAAAAGGTAAATAAATTGCAACAAGTATAGATCTGAAAATATATGATGGAAAATAGACCCGGGGGCCATAGGTTTACTAGAGGCTTCTCTCTTGATGGCAAATATCATGGTGGGTAAACAAATTACTGTCAAGCAATTGATAGAAAAGCGAATAATCATGTAGTTATCCAAGGCAATGATCATGCATATAGGCATCATGTCCGTATCAAGTAGAACGAAACGATTTTGCATCTACTTCTATTACTCCACACATCGACTGACTCCTGCCTGCATCTAAAGTATTAAGTTCATGAAGAACAGAGTAACACAATAAGAAAGATGACATGATGTAGAGGGATAAACTCAAGCAATATGATGAAAACCCCATCTTGTTAACCTTGATGGCAACAATACAATACATGCCTCACTACCCCCTTTTTCACTGGGTGAGGACACCGCAAGATTGAACCCAAAACCAAGCACTTCTCCCATTGCAAGAATTACCAATGTAGTTGGCCAAACAAAACCAATAACTCGAAGAGACTTGCATGGATATGAAATCATGCATATAAGAAATCAGAGGAGATTCAAATAAGATTCATGGATAATCTGAACATCAACTCACAATTCATCGGATCTTGACAAACACACCACAAAAGAGGATTACATCGGATAGATCTCCATGAAGATCATGAAGAACATGGTATTGAAGATCAAAGAGAGAGAAGAAACCATCTAGCTACTAGCTATGGACCCGTAGTTTTGTGGTGGACTACTCATGCATCATCGGAGGGGCAATTGAGTTGATGTAGATGCCCTCCGTGATCGAAACCCCCTCCGGCAGATTATCAGAAAAGGCTCCAAGATTGGATCTCTCGGGAACGGCGGCTGCTGGCAGCGGAAATGTATTTATTGGCTCTTTTTGATGTTGCGGGAATATTTGAGTATTTATAGGCCAAAGAATAGGGTTAGAAGACATGCCAGGAGGCGACAAGCCCGCTAGGCGCGGCCATGGGGGCACGCCTAGCAGGCTTGTGGCGCCCTGGCACCTCCCCTGACATGCACTCCAAGCTTGGATGACTTGTTTGCTTCGAGAAAGATCCCTTCCGCGGGTTTTATTCCGTTTGGACTCCGTTTAATATTCCATATCTGCAAAACTCAAAAACAAGGAAAAAACATAAACTAGCACTTGGCTCTAGATTAATAGGTTAGTCCCAAAATATTATAAAATAGCATATTAATGAATATAAAACATCCAAAACAGATAATATAATAGCATGTCATCATCAAAAATTATAGATACGTTGGAGAGTATCAAGGAGGAACAAGCAAGTCACCAATGGATGCACCTACACAAACAATCAAACTCTTGCGCCCAACGCTATAAAGGGGTTGTCAATCCCTTCACGGTTATTTGCAAGGATTAGATCTGATAGAGATAGATGTAATAGATTGCGGAAAGTAAAAAAGGTAAATAAATTTCAGCAAGGTAATTTTGGTTTATAGATCTGAATATATATTATGGAAAGTAGACCCGGGGGTCGTAGGTTTCACTAGAGGCTTCTCTCTTGAAAAAAAAGTATCACGGTGGGTGAACAAATTACTGTCGAGCAATTGATAGAAGAGTGAATAATTATGAAGATATCCAAGGCAATGATGATGCAAATAGGCATCACGTCCGTGTCAAGTAGACCAAAACGATTCTGCATCTACTACTATTACTCCACACATCGACCGACTCCTGCCTGCATCTAGAGTATTAAGTTCATGAAGAATAGAGTAATGCATTAGGTAAGATGACATGATGTAGAGGGATAAACTCAAGCAATATGATGAAAACCCCATCTTGATACCCTTGATGGCAACAATACAATATGTGCTTCGCTACCCCTACTTTGTCACTAGGTGAGGATGCTGCAAGATTGAACCCAAAACTAAGCATGACGGGGTTATTACCCCTAGGTAGGACAAAGCACCGGGGTTCTCTCCCCCGCTTCAAGAAATTAGCGCGTGGCCGGCTGCTTACGGCCCGCTGGCGCGCAGCCGGCAAACGCGTTGCCGACTGGGTCGAGGCCGGCTGGATGAAGAGCCGGCCCGGCCCCCGGTCGACTGAGCACGGCCGGTTGCCTTCGAGCCGGCTCCCCCGTTGACCCCTGGGTGGACAAGCATCCGTCTTGTCCCTCTGCGCGTGGGTACGGCGACACGACGTGGCCGCCACGACGGGCCCCAATGTGCCACAGTGGTCGCTGACGCATGGGCACGTGTGGCTACAGTTCGGCCATCCGGGTCGCTGACCTTGGCGACCGTGACTGGGCGGGGGAACAATGCCGGCACGCCCCCGCCCACTCCATTACCTACTCTAGTGTGTCTACAGTGCAACCGGCCGTACCGGAGACTTCTGTCGGCTGGCACTAGACGACGCCGCCCGAGCTACCCGTGTCGTAGCAGGTGGGTGGGGGCCAATAGCGGAGCCGGCTGGCGGGCCCCAGCGAGCGATGCGACCGCTAAGTTGGTGGACCCTATGGGCGGCAAGACGGCTCGAGGGGCGTGACCCTCTGGTCAGCCGGAGAGGCTACCAGCCGGGCCCCTCATTTATGTACCTCAGGAATATTGTAAGCCGGGGATTGGCCTATAAAAAACCCTGAGCCCCCATGCAATGGGGACGAAGAGTCTCACGCACACACCCACGGACACTTCCCTCACACTCATACTTCATACCAAAGGAAGGTGAGCCGGCTGATCTCTCTTCCTCCTCTAGACACGGCTCCAGGAGCAACCTTGTAAACACACCCATCCATCAACTAGACCAAGCAAGACTAGGAGTGTTACCTCCCACGAAGGGCCCTGAACTTAGGTACGTCGTGTGTCACCACCGCTTGTAACTAATCCCGCACCCGGAGCCTGTCGGCGTCCTACGGCCCCAACCACCTTCGATAAGCCTGTTGGGGAACGTCGCATGCGAAACAAAAAATTTCCTACGCACACGCAAACCTATCCATGGTGATGAGCATCTACGAGAGGGAGAGTGGATCTACGTACCCTTGTAGATCGCTAAGCGGGAAGCGTTAAGAAACGCGGTTGGTGTAGTCGAACTTCTTCGCGATCCAAATCGCCGAGCGTCCCGCGATCCAATCACGAACCGTCCCGCGAACACATCATGATCTGTCCCGCAAACTCATCGTGATCCGTCTCACGATCTTGATCACGATATGTCCCGCAAACTCATCACGATCCGTTCCGTGATCACATCACGAACCGTCTCGCGATCTCGATCATGGTCCTTCCGATCTAGCGCCGAATGGACGACACCTCCGCGTTCAGCACACGTGCAGCTTGATGACGATCTCCACCGTCTCGATCCAGTGAGAGGAGGTGGAGAGGAGAGAGAGTTCACCAGCAGCATGACAGTGCTCCGGTGATGGTGGTGGAGCAATTCCGGCAGGGCTTCGCCTAAGCGCTGCAGAAAACCGATCTAGAGGAGAAACTATGCACCGGTGTAACGGGTAGCACGTGGCCGGAAATTCTGTCCAAAAACCACCCAATCCACTAGTATATATAGGAGGAGAGGAGAGGAGAGGCAGCCAAGGCCTTTGGGTCGGCCGAAATAGGAGGTGGGAGCAATCCTACTTCACCTCCAATCCTAGTTGGAGTAGGATTGCCTCCTATTGGCTGATTTTCCACTTTTTGCTTTAGGACTTTCTCTCCTGCGCCATGGGCCTTTGTGGCTGTTTTCCCAGCCCACTAAGGGCTCGTTATTATTATCCCACAGCCCATGGACCTCTTGGGGTCGAAATACCCCTCCCGGAGGCCTCCCGGTACACTACCGGCACTCCCGGTACACTACCAGCACTCCCGGTACACTACCGATGAGCCCGAAACTTTTCCGGAAACCAAACTGGGACTTCCTATATATGAATCTTTACCTCCGGACCATTCTGGAGCTCCTCGTGACGTCTGGGATCTCATCCGGGACTCCGAACAAACTTCGGTCGCCACCATACATAACTCTACACTACCGAAACGTCACCGAACCTTAAGTGTGCAGACCCTGCGGGTTCGAGAACTATGTAGACATGACCGAGACACCTCTACGGTCAATAACTAATGGTGGGACCTGGACGTCCACATTGGTTCCCACATATTCTACAAAGATCTTTATCGGTCGAACCTCTATGTCAAGGATTCAGTTAATCCCGTATAACGTTCCCTTTGTTCTTCGGTATGTTACTTGCCCGAGATTCGATCGTCGGTATCTCCATACCTAGTTCATCCTCGTTACTGGCAAGTCTCTTTACTCGTTCCGTAATACAAGATCCCATGACTAACACTTAGCCACATTGCTTGCAAGGCTTGTTGTGATGTTGTATTACCGAGTGGGCCCTGAGATACCTCTCCGTCACACGGAGTAACAAATCCCAGTCTCGATCCATGCCAACTCAACAGACACCATCGGAGATACATGTAGAGCACCTTTATAGTCACCCAGTTATGTTGCGACGTTTGATACACACAAGACACTCCTCCGATATCCGTGAGTTGCATGATCTCATGGTCATAGGAACATATACTTGACATGAAGAAAACAGTAGCAATAAACTGACACGATCATATGCTATGTTTGTAGTTTGGGTCTTATCCATCACATCATTCTCCTAATGATGTGATCCCGTTATCAAATGACATCTCATGTCCATGGCTAGGAAACCTTAACCATCCTTTGATCAACGAGCTAGTCCATTAGAGGCATACTAGGGACATGGTTTTGTCTATGTATCCACACATGCATTTAAGTCTCCGATCAATACAATTATAGCATGGATAATAAACGATTATCATGAACAAGGAAATATGATAATAACTAATTTATTATTGCCTCTAGGGCATATTTCCAACAGTCTCCCACTTGCACTAGAGTCAATAATCTAGTTCACATCACCATGTGATTCGCATTGTTATGAATCTAACACCCAATGAGTTCTGGGGCTCGATCATGCTTTGCATGTGAGAGAGGTCTTATAGTCAACGGGTCTGCAATATTCAGATCCGTGTGTACTTTGCAAATCTCTATGTCAAACCGTAAACACTGCTACCACACTCCACTTGGTACTATTTCCAAATGGCTGCTCCACTATACGTATCCAGATTGCTACTACTAGTCATCCGGATAGGTGTTAAAGCTTGCATCGACGTAACTCTTTACGACGAACTCTTTATCACCTCCGTAATCAAGAAACATTTTCTTAGTCCTCTGGTTACTAAGGATAATTCCGACTGCTGTCCAGTGATCCACTCCTGGACCACTCTTGTACCCCTTGACAGACTCATGGCAAGGCACACACAGGTGTGGTACACAGCATGGCATAATATAGAGCCTATGGCTAAGGCATAGGGGACGACGTTCGTCCTTTCTCTTTCTTCTGCCGTTGTCGAGCTTTGAGTCTCACTCAACTTCACACCTTCCAAATCAGACGAGAACTATTTCTCTGGCTGATCCATTTTGAACTCTTTCAAAATCTTGTCAAGGTATGCACTCATTGAAAGTCTCATCAAGCATCTTGATCTATCTCTATAGATTTTGATGCTCAACAATTAGGCTTTATCCAGGTCTTCCTTTGAAAAACACTTTTCAAACAACCTTATTTCCGATCAACAATATGTCAACCACATATACTTATCAGAAACTCTACAGTGCTCCCACTCACTTTATTGCAAATACAAGTTTCTCGTAAACTTTGTATAAACTACATAAACTTTGATCACCTCATCAAAGTGTATATTCCAACTCCGAGATGCTTGCTTCAGTCCATAGAAGGATCACTGAAGCTTGCTCATCTTTTAGCATCCTTAGGACTGACAAAACCTTCTTGTTGTATCACATACAACCTTTCCTTAAGTAAACCGTTAAGGAAATGATGTTTTGACATCCATCTGCCAGATTTCATAATTGAAAATGCAGCAACTGCTAACATAATTCCAACAGACTTTTGGCATCGCTACGAGTGAGAAAGCCTCATCGCAGTCAACTCCTTGAACTTGTCACAAACAACTTTGCAACAAGTCGAGCTTTACAAATGGTGACATTCACCATCAGTGTGTGTCTTCATTCTAAAGGTCCATTTGTACTCAACGACCTGCCGTCTAACGAGCAAGTCTACCAAAGTCTATACTTGGTTTTCATACATGGATCCTATCTCGGATTTCATGGCCTCTAACCATTCGTCGGAATCCGGGCCCATCATCGCTTCTCCATAGCTCGTAGGTTCATCGTTGTCCAACAACATGATCCCCAAGACAGAGTTGTCGTACCACTTAGGAGCAGTACACATCCTTGTCGACCCATGAAGTTCGATAGTAACTTGATCCTGAAGCTTCATGATCATCATCATTAACTTCCTCTTCAACTAACGTAGGCTTCACAGAAACATCTTTCTGCGCTGCGCTACTCTCTGGTTGAACAAAGGTTTAACAACCTCATCAAGTTTTATCTTCCTCCCACTCAATTCTTTCGAGAGAAACATTTCCTCGAGAAAGGATCCGTTTAAGCAACAAACACTTTGCACTAGGATCTGAGATTAAAGGTTCACCCAACTGATCTTAGGGTATTCTATGAAGATGCATTTGTCCGCCTTGGGTTCGACCTCATTAGGTGAAAACATTTTCCACACAAGTGTCACAGCCCCAAATATTAAGAAATGACAGCTTAGGTTTCTATCAAACCATAATTCACACGGTGTCATCTCAACGGATTTAGAGGATGCCCTATTTAAAGTGAATGTAGTTGTCTCTAATGCATAACCCCAAAAATTATAGTAGTAAAACGATAAGAGACATCACAGTATGCACTATATCCAATAGAGCATAACTATGATGTTCGGACACACCATCACACTATGGTGTTCCAGGTGGCGTTTAGTTGTGAAACAACTTTCACATTGTCTTAAGTTGTATGCCAAACTCGTGACTCAGATATTCACCTCCACGATCATATCGCAGTCATTTTTATCTTCTTGTCACGATGATCTTTAAACTTCACTCTGAATTGCTTGAACCTTTCAAACGATTCAGACTTGTGTTTCATTAAGTAAATATACACTATATCTACTCAAATCATCAGTGAAGGTAAGAAAATAACGATATCCACTGCACGCTACAAGACTCACTAGATTGCATACATCAACATGTATCATTTCCAATGAATCACTTGCCCGCTCCATCCAACGGGGTCCTTTAGTCATCTTGCCCAAGAGGCATGGTTCGCATGTCTCAACCGATTCGAAATCGAATGAGTCCAAATATCCATCAACATGGAGTTTCTACATGCGCTTTATACCAATATGACATTTAGCGGCAGTGCCACAAGTATGTGGTACTATCATTATTAACTTTGTATCTTTTGACATCAATGTTATGAACATGTGTAATACTACGATCAAGATTTCAACAAACCATTCTCACTGGGTGCATGACCATTGAAGGTATTATTCATGTAAACAGAATAACCGTTATTCTCTAACTTAAATGAATAACCGTATTGCAATAAACATGATCTAATCATGTTCATGCTCAACGCAAAACACCAAATAACATTTATTTAGGTTCGTCACTAATCCTAAAGGTAGAGAGAGCGTGCGATGTTGATCACATCAACCTTGGAAACACTTCCAACACATATCGTCACCTCACCCTTAGCTAATTCTCCGTTTATTCCGTAGCTTTTATTTCGAGTTACTAACATTTAGCAACCGAACCGGTATCCAATACCCAGGTGCTACTAAGAGTACTAGAAAGGTACACATTAGTAACTCGTATACCAAATATACTGCTATCAATGTTGCCAGCCTTCTTATCTACCAAGTATCTAGGGTTGTTCCGCTTCAGCGACCGCTCACCTCATAACAGAAGCACTTAGTCTCGGGTTTGAGTTCAACTTTGGGTTGCTTCACTGGAGCAGCAACTAACTTGCTATCCATGAAGTTTCCCTCTTTGCTCTTGCCCTTCTCAAAACTAGTGGTTTGATTAACCATCAACACTTGACGCTCCTTCTTGATTTCTACCTTCGCGGTGTCAAACATCGCGAACAGCTCAGGGATCAACATTTCTTTCCATGGCATTTTATAGTTCATCACCAAGTTCTAGTAGCTCAGTGATAGTGACTTGGAGAACTACATCAGTCACTATCTTATCTGGAAGATCAACTCCCACTCGATTCAAGCGATTGTAGTACCCAGACAGTCTGAGCACATGCTCAACGATTGAGCTATTCTCTTTCATCTTATAGGCAAAGAATCTCGTTGGAGATCCTATATCTCGCAACTCGGGCACGAGCCTGAGATCACAATCTCAGCTCTTAGAACATCTCATATGTTCCGTGACATTCAAAACGTTTCGGAGCCTCAATTCTAAGCCGTAATGTATGACGCACTAAACTATCAAGTAGTCATCGAAACGTGCCTGTCAGATGTTCACAACATCTACAGACGACGCTAGATGGGGTGGCGCACCGAGCGGTGCATTAAGGACATAAGCCTTTTGTGCAGCAATGAGGACAATCCTCAGATCACGGACCCAGTCCGCAATTTTGCTACCAACATCTTTCAATTCTATTTCTCTAGGAACATATAAAAATACAAGGGAGCTACAGCGCGAGCTAGTAATCTACAACATAATTTACAAAGACACTTTGACTATGTTCATGATAATGAGTTCAATTAATCATATTACTTAAGAACTCCCACTCAAATTGACATCCCTCGGGTCATTCGAGTGATACATGATCCAAATTCACCAACTCAAGTCCGATCATCACGTGAGTTAAGGTGGCTTCAATGGTGAACATCATTATGTTGATCATATCCTCTATATGACTCATGCTCGACCTTTCGGTCTCTTGTGTTCCGAGGCCATGTCTGTACATGCTAGGCTCGTCAAGTTTAACCCGAGTGTTCTGCGCGTGCAAATCTGGCTTGCACCCGTTGTATGTGAACGTAGAGTCTATCACACCCGATCATCACGTGGTGTCTCAACACGACGAACTTTCGCAACGGTGCACACTCGGGGAGAACACAGTTCATCTTGAAATTCAAGTGAGGGATCACCTTATAATGCTACCGCTGTACTAAGCAAAACAAGGTGCATAAAAGGATTAACATCTCATGCAATTCATAAGTGACATGATATGGCCATGAACTTGTGCTTAAGATCTCCATCTTCGAAACACCGGCATGATCTCCATCGTCACCGGCACAACACCATGATCTCCATCATCTTGATCTCCATCAATGTGTTGCCATTGGGTTTGTGGCGCCAGCCTTGCTTCTACTTCTATTGCTACCGCTTAGCGATAAAGTAAAGCATTACCTAGTGCTTAATGATTGACGCGCAGGTCATACAATAATTAAAGACAACCCTATGGCTCCTGCCGGTTGCCGTACTCAACGACATGCAAGTCATGAAATTCTACACATCACATGATCATCTCATACATCACATATATCTCATCATGTAATTGGCCATATCACATCACAACATACCCTGCAAAAACAAGTTAGACGTCCTCTAATTGTTGTTGCATGTTTTACGTGGCTGCTACGGGTATCTAGCAAGAACGATTCTCACCTACGCATAAACCACAACGGTGATACATAGATTGCTTTTCAACCTTCTCAAGGACCGCCTTTGTCGGATCCGATCCAACTAAAGTGAGAGAAACTGTCACCCGCAAGCCATCTAAGCAACAAGTTGCATCGAGGGAACCGGTCTCTCGTAAGCGTACGAGTAATGTTGGTCCGGGCCGCTTCATCTCACAATCCTGCTGAACCAAAATCCGACCAAGGGAGGAAGCAATCTAAGCATCAACGCCCACAAACCTTTTGTGTTCTACTCGAGATCTCATCGAACCATCAACCTAGCTCATGATGCCACTGTTGGGGAACGTCGCATGGGAAACAAAAAATTTCCTACGCACACGCAAACCTATCCATGGTGATGAGAATCTACGAGAGGGAGAGTGGATCTACGTACCCTTGTAGATCGCTAAGCAGGAAGCGTTAAGAAATGCGGTTGGTGTAGTCGAACTTCTTCGCGATCCAAATCGCCGAGCGTCCCGCGATCCAATCACGAACCGTCCCGCGAACACATCATGATCCGTCCCGCAAACTCATCACGATCCGTCTCACGATCTTGATCATGATCTTTCCCGCGAACTCATCATGATCCGTTCCGTGATCACATCACGAACCGTCTCGCGATCTCGATCACGGTCCTTCCGATCTAGCGCCGAACGGACGGCACCTCCGCGTTCAGCACACGTGCAGCTTGATGAAGATCTCTACCGTCTCGATCCAACGAGAGGAGGTGGAGAGGAGAGAGAGTTCACCGGCAGCGTGACGGCTTTCCGGTGATGGTGGTGGAGCAATTCCGGCAGGGCTTCGCCTAAGCGCTGCAGAAAACCGGTCTAGAGGAGAAACTATGCACTGGTGTAACGGGTAGCACGTGGCCGGAAATTCTGTCCAAAAACCACCCAATCCACTAGTATATATAGGAGGAGAGGAGAGGAGAGGCAGCCAAGGCCTTTGGGTCGGCCGAAGGAGGTGGGAGCAATCCTACTTCACCTCCAATCCTAGTTGGAGTAGGATTGCCTCCTATTGGCTGATTTTCCACTTTTTGCTTTAGGACTTTCTCTGCTGAGCCATGGGCCTTTGTGGCTGTTTTCCCAGCCCACTAAGGGCTGGTTATTATTCTCCCACAGCCCATGGACCTCTTGGGGTAGAAATACCCCTCCCGGAGGCCTCCCGGTACACTACCGGCACTCCCGGTACACTACCGATGAGCCCGAAACTTTTCCGGAAACCAAACTGGGACTTCCTATATATGAATCTTTACCTCCGGACCATTCCGGAGCTCCTCGTGACATCCGGGATATCATCCGGGACTCCGAACAAACTTCGGTCACCACCATACATAACTCTACACTACCGAAACGTCACCGAACCTTAAGTGTGCAGACCCTGCGGGTTCGAGAACTATGTAGACATGACCGAGACACCTCTACGGTCAATAACCAATGGCGGGACCTGGACATCCACATTGGTTCCCACATATTCTACGAAGATCTTTATCGGTCGAACCTCTATGTCAAGGATTCAGTTAATCCCGTATAACGTTCCCTTTGTTCTTCGGTATGTTACTTGCCCGAGATTCGATCGTCGGTATCTCCATACCTAGTTCATCCTCGTTACTGGAAAGTCTCTTTACTTGTTCCGTAATACAAGATCCCGTGACTAACACTTAGCCACATTGCTTGCAAGGCTTGTTGTGATGTTGTATTACCGACTGGGCCCTGAGATACCTCTCCGTCACACGGAGTAACAAATCCCAGTCTCGATCCATGCCAACTCAACAGACACCATCGGAGATACCTATAAAGCACCTTTATAGTCACCCAGTTACGTTGCGACGTTTGATACACACAAGACACTCCTCCGATATCCGTGAGTTGCATGATCTCATGGTCATAGGAACATATACTTGACATGAAGAAAACAGTAGCAATAAACTGACACGATCATATGCTATGTTTGTAGTTTGGGTCTTATCCATCACATCATTCTCCTAATGATGTGATCCCGTTATCAAATGACATCTCATGTCCATGGCTAGGAAACCTTAACCATCCTTTGATCAACGAGCTAGTCCATTAGAGGCATACTAGGGACATGGTTTTGTCTATGTATCCACACATGCATTTAAGTCTCCGATCAATACAATTATAGCATGGATAATAAATGATTATCATGAAAAAGGAAATATGATAATAACTAATTTATTATTGCCTCTAGGGCTGTTTCCAACAAAGCCTACCCATGGCATCTGTCATGAAAAAACGACGATAGTTGGCGCCCACTATGGGTCCGTCCGCGGCGCTGGCCGGATTCATGCTTCGGGCGGGACCCCTTGCCATTCCCCGCCACCGCCGCACATCTAGGCGAAACCGCGGGCTCGTGGGGCTTGCTCCGGCAGGCCCTGTGGGCAGCTCCATCGACCTCACGCTCGACATTGACATGCTCACCGAGCGCTTTGGCAGGCTAAGCCTTGCCGAAGCTCCGGTCTCTGACGAGTACCCTAGCCAGGTGCTCGTCTGGGCCGATCCGCCCACGGCTGTGGGCACACTCGCTGCGACCTAGCCCAGCAGCTCTCATGTTCGCGTGGGAGCAATGGCCATCATCTCCTTCACCTCCTCCGGACATGCGCGGGCCGAGGCCGACGCCGCCACGGCCCGTGTTGGCACCTTCGACCCGCTCGGTGCGGCCCTCCGGGGCCTGAACACTCCCATTGCCCTTACGGCAAACCTTGATGTCGCCACGGCCGAGTTGGAGGCGGCTCGCCGCCTCTTGTTCGAGGACGCCAGTGCCCTCGTGGCCACACAGCGCCGCATGGAGGCCGCTCGGCGAGAGTACGCCTCCGCCTACGGTCTCACCCCGGCTGGCAGCGAGCCCAGCCGGCGTGGGGTTGTGCGCGACCGCGGTCGCGTGGTCGCCGAAATCTTGGGCGGCAACATGCCCATCTATGACACCCCGCAGCCAACCTGCGGGCTGCCAAGGTAGCCTACGAGTATTTGGCTACCATGGAGGGCGAAGAACGTGCCGCCCGCGAGCGTCACATCAAGGACCTCAGTGACGTCGCTGACGCATAGCAACATCTGCTCACGGCAGGCAGCGCCGCCTCCGAAGGCCCCCGGCTCGAGCGCGACGGCACGGGGACTACTGGCTGTTAACCAGCTCAGCACTCCTGCTCCCCTCACGTCTCTGGCCGCCGGGTCGAGGCAAACGACCCCTGGACCTCTCAGTTGTCGGGGGATGAGCAGCCGGCTGTAAATAGCCAGCGCACCAATGACTCGCCTTGCAGCGGCCGCCACTATGAGGTGCCAGCTACTGGTAGCCGGCGCAGCCGTGGGCACACGGTACCCCATGGCGCAAGCCGGAACGGTCGGTTCCGCCCGTCATCCGCCTTGAGCTCTCGGCTCGGCTCAGACCACGCGTCCCCCGCAGCGAGAACGACGCCTGCCTCCGCATCGACCAACTCGCGCAGTCGACCCTCCTCGAAGAGGAGGGGTCAATTGGCCCGGCATGTTTCGGCCCTCGGATCCGCAACGAGCCGTTCCCGACCGGCTTCACGCTCCCCCAAGACACCCCGAAGTACAACGGAGCCGCCAAGCCTGAAGACTTGCTGATCGACTACACCATCGCGGTCGGCATCGCCAGGGGGAACAAACGCGTAGCCGTTCGCTATGCTCCCCTCATGTTGATCGGCTCGGCCCGCACCTGGATCAACAGCCTGGCGGCCGGCAGCATCAACACCTGGACAGACTTCGAAGAGGCCTTCGTCCGCAACTTCACCGGCACCTACAAGCAGCCTGGCCGCCCTCGTGAATTAGTCATGTGCGTTCAGGGGCCGGACGAGTCCCTCTGCGACTACCTCACACGGTAGACCGAGCTCCGCAACTCTTGTGAGGGGGTGCATGAGGTGCAAGCCATACAGTACTTCATCGAAGGCTGTCGTGACGGTACCCCCCTCAAGCACAAGCTCCTGTGCTCTGAGCCGACTACGCTCGCCGAGATCATGACCAAGGCGAACAAGTACGCCACGGCTAACTCCGCCATTCGGGTCAAGACAACCCCACCTGCCAAGGCAGCACCAACGTCGGCGGCGTCCCGACCAGCTGCCGATAGCCGGCAGCCGCAGAACAACAAGCGCAAGAATGACCAGCCGAACTCCCGCTACGGGAGCCGGCAGGTCACCACCATCGAGGAGGAGGAGCCGGCTGTCCAGTCTTCCAGCTAGAGCCAGCGCACTGGCATGGATGCCTGGCAGCCCAAGCTCACCTTCGAGTAGATGCTCGACCTCCCCTGCAAGAACCACTCTAGGGCCAAGCCCTCTACGCACACGCTCCGGCAGTGTAGCTTCTCACAACGATTGGCCCGGGGCAACGGCCTTCCGGCTCCTCCCATGTTGCCTGTCCACATGCCGGCCCTGGCCCCAGCTGTCGCCCCGGTGCCGGCTCTGGCTCCGGCCCAAAACGACGGTCGCCTGCACGACCAGTTCCCCAACCAGGGCGGTTGCTACGTCGTCTTCACCAGTGAAGAGACGAGCAAACATGCTCAATGTCGGCTCCACCGTGAGGTCAACACCACCATGTCAGCAACTCCCCAGTTCATGCACTGGTCAAAGAAGCCGGTCACCTGGAGCCATGCAGATCACCCGGCCATGATGCTGAGTCCCGGCAGCTACGCCCTGGTCCTCGACCCACCATTGCCATAGAGAAGTGCACCTGCCGCTTCTCACGGGTGCTGATTGATGGTGGCAGCAACATCAACATCCTTTACCTCGACATGATGCGTAAGCTGGGGCTGAAAACAGAAGACCTGTAGGCAAGCTGGAGGGTTTTCCATGGCATCGTGCTTGGAAAGTCCTACTCCCCTGTCGGCAACATCACGCTTGATGTCCTCTTCGATGGCCCCGACCACTTCTGCCGTGAGCCGGTGCTGTTTGAGGTAGTGGACCTCGCGAGTCCCTGCCACGCGTTGCTGGGCCGGCCGGCTCTCGTCAAGTTCATGGCGGTCCCCCATTACGCCTACCTCAAGCTCAAGATGTCGGGTCCAAAGGGAATCATCACCATCACTAGAGACTACAAGATATCGCTCGAGTGCGCTCGAGACGGCAGCCGGCTAGCTGAGGCCCTGGAGATAGTCAAGGAAAAGCGGCAGCTCAACTTGCTCGTGGCCCTCGCTACCAGCCAGCCGGCCGTGCCGGCTCCTCCCTTGCAGTCTGTCGGCGAGGCCTCCTTCCAGCTGTCCAAGGACACCAAGCAGATTCTGCTCAACCCGGCTAACCCCGCTCAGTGCGTCACCATCGGCTCCTGCCTCAACAACAAATAGCAAGGCGAGCTCATCGACTTCCTCCGTGAGAATCGAGACATCTTTGCATTGTCCCCCAACGGCATGCATGCCGGGTGTTCCGAGGATGTTCGCCGAGCACAAACTACACATCTGACCAGACGTCAAGCCGGTCAAGCAACCCTTACATCGTTTTTATGAGGATAAGCGGTGTACTATAGGAGAAGAGATCGCCTGGCTGCTCGCAGCCGGCTTCATCATGGAAGTTTTCCATCCGGACTGGCTGGCCAACCCAGTCCTGGTGCTGAAAAAGAACAAGACCTGGCGCATGTGCATTGACTACACCAGCCTGAACAAGGCATGCCCTAAGGACCCATTCGCCCTGCCACTGATCGATCAAGTCATCGACTCCACGACCGACTGCGATTTGCTGTCCTTCCTGGACGCCTACTACGGCTACCACCAGATCAAGCTGGTTCCGGAGGACCGGCTCAAGACCTCCTTGATCACGCCCTTTGGCGCCTACTGCTATACCACCATGTCCTTCGGCCTGAAGAACGCATGCGCCACCTTCCAGCGGTGCATGCAGAAGTGCCTCCTGCCTCAGATAGGCAGGAACATCCACGTCTACGTCGACGACATCATCGTCAAAACCAAGAAGCACTTCAGCCTCCTCGACGATCTCTGGGAGACCTTCGCGAACCTGCGCGAGTACAAGATTAAGCTCAACATAGAGAAGTGCGTCTTCGGCGTCCCAACCGTCCAGCTCCTGGGTTTCTTCGTGTTCGTCCGCGGCATCAAAGCTAACCCAGAGAAGATCAGCGCGATCAAGCGCATGCCCAAGCCGACCCGGCTCCACGACGTCCAGAAGTTCACCAGCTGCCTCGTCTCGCTCAGCCGGTTCATCAGCTGGCTGGGGGAGAAAGCCTTGCCCCTCTACATGCTCCTTCGCAAGACGGCTCTGGTCGAGCCGAGTCACACCAAGAAGTCGGGCCTGTTCGATTGGCCCAACGAGGCGGACGAGGCCTTCTGCGGCCTCAAGAGGGCTCTCACCCGCGTGCCCATCTTGGCCACACCGGCCGAGAAGGAGCCCTTGCTCACCTACATCGCGGCGACCACTCACGTCATCAGCGTCGTCTTGATGGTCGAGCGGCCGGAGGAGGGCAAATCCATGCCGGTCCAGCGTCCCATCTACTACCTCAGCGAGCTCCTCTCCGCCTCCAAGAAGAACTACCCCCACTACCAGAAGATGTGCTACAGATATACTTCGCCTCTAAGAAGGTCAAGTAGTACTTCCAAGAGCACATCATCACCGTGGTGAGCATGGCCCCGCTCGGCGAGATCATGAGGGCCCGGGACTCCATCGGCCGGATCGCCAAATGGGTCATCGCCCTTGCCGACCACGAGATCCGGTATGAGCCGCGTACCGCCATCAAATCACAAGAGCTGGCCGACTTCCTTGTCGACTGGGTGGAGACCGAGTTTGTGCCGCCTCCCCCGGACTTCACGCATTGGCGCTTGCATTTCGATGGCTCAAAAATGAGGACCGGCCTGGGTGCCAGCATAGTCCTCTCCTCCCCGAAAGGTGACCAACTCAAGTATGCCCTCCAGATCCACTTCGCCGCCTCCAACAACGTGGCCGAATACGAGGCCATCGTCCATGGCCTCCGGCTCGCCAAAGAGATCTGCATCAGGCGCATCCTATGCTTCAGCGACTCTGACCTCATGGTGCAGTAGGTCTCTGGCGAATGGGACGCCAGGGACACCAACATGGCCAGCTACCGCTTCCTCGTACAGCAACTCACCGGCTTCTTCAAGGGCTTTGAGTTCCACCATGTCCCGCGGGCGAACAACGAGGTGGCCGACATGCTGGCAAAGATCGGCTCCACCCGGCAGGCCATCCCAGCCGGCGTCTCCCTCGAGTGGCTGCTCAAACCATCGATCAAGCCTTCCCCAGAGTCGGAATCCATCTTCGTGCCGGCAGACGCTGTTGGCCCATCGGCGGCTCCGGCTGCCCCCTCGGTATCTTTGACAGCAGCTCCGCCTACCCTGGCTGCCCTGCCGGCGCCGGCTGAGCTGACCCAGCCGGCTGCGTCCGAAACAGCCGGCTCCGACGCCACGACTGTCATGATGGCAATTGATGCCCCTCCTACCGTCTTCAATCCGGGGGCTGATGAGCCGGTTCCGGGGGCTGGCGAGCCGGTCCCGAGGGCTAATCACCCAGGCATCGGGGCTCCCGAGTTGGCCTCTGTCTCGGCTCCCTCATGGGCCCAGTCCATCCTGGTGTTCCTTCTACATGGCGAGCTCCCCCCGGACGAGGCCATGGCAAGGCAAATTCAGCGCCGGGCTTCGGCCTACAACATCATCAATCACGATCTCGTCCACCGCAGCACCACTGGCGTCTTCCAACGGTGTGTCGAGCTGTAAAAGGGTCAGGAGATCCTCCTCGACATCTACCAGGGCGAGTGCGGGCACCACGCCACCTCCAGGACCCTGGTGGCCAAGGCTTTTCGCCACGATTTCTACTGGCCCACCGCTTTGGAGGCGGCCAAGAAGCTGGTTGACGAGTGCGAGGGCTGCTAGCGCACGTAGAGCCATCTACTGGCGTCGGCCCTCTAGACCATCTCTCGTGGCCCTTCGCCATCTAGGGGCTGGACATGGTGGGTCCCTTCAAGACCGCACGAGGCGGCATGACACATCTGCTGGTGGCCGTCCACAAATTTACCAAGTGGATTGAGGCTCGTCCAATCAAGAAGCTGGACGGCCCCACGACCATCCGGTTCATCGACAACATCACGGTTCGCTACGGCATTCCCCACAGCATCATCACCGACAATGGCATGAACTTCGCCAATGACACGCTCGTGCGTTTCTGCTCCAAGCAGGGCATCCGGCTCGACATGGCCTCCGTCGCTCATCCATAGTCAAACGGCTAGGTCGAGAGGGCAAACGGCTTAATCTTGTTCGGCATCAAGCCCTGGCTCGTAATGCCGCTGGTGAGATCAGCCGACTGCTGGGTCGACGAGCTACCGGTTGTCCTTTCGAGCCTCAGGACCACTCCCAACCGATCAACCGGCTACACACCCTTCTTCCTTGTGTACAGGTCCGAGGCGATCATCCCCACCAATATCGAGTTTGAATCGCCTCGGGTCACCCTATACACGGAGAAGGACGCAAAGGAAGCAAGAGAGGATGGCGTCGACCTACTCGAAGAAGCCCATGAACTAGCCTTGAGCCAGACGGCAATCTATCATCAGAAGCTCCGGCACTACCACAGCAAGCTGATCTGGCCGCTCTCCTTCCGTGAAGGAGACCTGGTGCTCAAGCGGATCCAGCGGACGGCCGGACAGCACAAGTTGTCCTCCCCATTGGAGGGTCCATTCATCGTCATCAAGGCACTGCACAACAACGCATACTACCTAATAGACGCCCAAAAGCCGCAAAAGCGCAAGAGAGACGCCTCCGGCGAGGAGACCAAGCGCCCATGGAATACGTCGCTCCTCCGTCCGTTTTACTGCCGAAAAAACTAGTGTATGTATGTATCCCTCCCCTTTTGGGCTTATGAATGCAATGGGTGCCCCAGGCCAGCTCTTGGGGCACGCCCTTTTCGTTTCCTTCCAAGGTTTTCTCACGACCGGCTCCCCGACCTGGCTCCCGGGCCCAAGGGCTCTTCGGCTGGTCCTAGGTCGCCTCTCCCAAAATCGACCAAGTAGTGTGAGCTAAGCAAGCCCTCCCACCCCTCCCAGCTACAGACCGGCTGCCAAGTGCCGGAGACTTCGGCCGGCTAGCACTAGACGACGCCACCCGGGCAACCCGTGCCATAGCAGGTGGGCGGGGGCCAATCGCGGAGCCAGCTGGCGGGCCCCAGCGGGCAATGGGACCGCTCAGCCGGTGGACCCTACGATCGACGAGACGGCTCGAGGGGCGGGACCCCCTGGTCAGCTGGAGAGGCTACCAGCCGGGACCCTCATTTATGTACCTCAGGAATATTGTAAGCCGGGGGGTTGGCCTATAAAACTCCCCGAGCCCCCCATGCAACGGGGACGACGAGTCTCACGCACACACCCACGGGACACTTCCCTCACACTCATACTTCATAGCAAAGGAAGGTGAGCCGGCTGCTCTCTCTTCCTCCTCTAGACACAGCTCCAGGACCAACCTTGTAAACACACCCATCCATCAACTAGACCAAGCAGGACTTGGGGTGTTACCTCCCACGAAGGGCCCTGAACCTGGGTACATCGTGTGTCACCACCGTTTGTACCTAATCCCGCACCCGGAGCCTGTCGGCGTCCTCTAGCCCCAACCACCTTCTATAAGCCTACCCATGGCATCTGTCATGAGAAAACAACGACAAAGCACTTCTCCCATTGCAAGAATTACCATTCCAGTTAGCCAAACCAAACCAATAACTCGAAGAGACTTGCAAATATATGAAATCATGCATATAAGAATTCAGAAAAGACTCAAATAATACTCATGGATAATCTGAACATAAACCCACAATTCATCAGATCTCGACAAACACACCACAAAAGAGTATTACATCGGATAGATCTCCATGAAGATCATGAAGAACATGGTATTGAAGCACAAAGAGAGATAAGAAGCCATCTAGCTACTGGCTATGGACCCGTATGTCTGCGGTGGACTGCTCACGCATCATCGGAGGGGCAATGAAGTTGATGTAGATGCCCTCCGTGATCGGATCCTCCTCCAGCAGATTACCGAAAAAGGCTCGAAGATTGGATCTCTCGGGAACGGAGGCTTATGGCGACGGAAAAGTATTTGAGTGGCTCCTTTTGGTATTGGGGGAATATTTGGGTATTTATAGGACAAAGATTAGGGCTAGGAGACCTGCTAGGAGGTGGAAAGCCTGCCAGGCGCGGCCAGGGGGGTGGTCGCGTCCCCTGGCTTGTCACCTCCTATCAGAGTCCCTGCCTTGCACTCCAATCTTGGTAGATCTCTTTCATTCCATAAAAAATCATTCCGAAGATTTTATTCCGCTTGGACTCTGTTTAATATTCCATATCTGCAATACTCAAAAACAAGGAAAAACATAAACTGGCACTAGCCTCTAGATTAATAAGCTAGTCCCAAAAATAATATAAAATAGCATATTAATGCATATAAAACATCCAAAACAGATAATACAATAGCATGACATAATAAAAAAATTATAGATACGTTGGAGACATATCAACCACCCATTCGTCCCAGTCATACACCGGCCGCACTGGTCCTAAACCCCATCGTCGATGGCTTCAAGTTGCATAAAGTGCTAATGGATGGCGGCAGTGGTTTAAACCTTATTTACGAACATACCCTAGAAAAAATGCAGTTCGACCGATCTAGCATCGAGCATAGCAACACGACATTCCAGGGGACCATTCCTGGGAAAGAGGTGCATTGTTCAGGACATATCGCCCTGGACATAGTGTTCGGCACGCGTGAAAACTACCAATCCGAAGAACTTCTCTTCCATATCGTGGCCTTCCCTAGTGGCTACCATGCCCTACTGGGACGTGAGGCTTTCACAAAATTCCAGGCTATACCACATTACGGGTATATGAAGCTAAGGATGCCAGGACCAAACGGGGTAATCACAATCACCAATGATCCGAATATAGCCCCTCCAGCCGAAAACAAAACAATAGCACTCGCCCTCGAGGCACTAGCCGAGACCTTCGCTGCAGAAGAACTGACCGCACTTCGGTTAACAGTAGACAATGACTATGTCATAATTAGCAACAGGCCCAAACCCACGTCCTTTAAACTTGTAGATGAAATCGTTAAATTATAGGTACACCCGACGGACCCCAATAAGACAGTGTCCATCGAAGCTCAGCTGGACCCCATAGTGGACGAAGCACTGCAAGCATTCTTACGAGAAAACTGGGACATCTTCACCTAGCATCCTTCTGATATGCCTGGAATCCTACGACGACTAGCAGAACATAGTTTGAACATCATCGCATGTTTTAAGTCCGTTAAGCAGACTCTACGCCGCTTTTCTGAGCCCAAACGACAAGCTATGGGTGAAGAATTAGCGAAAGTGCTAGAGGCCGGATTCATTCGGGGGATTAAGCACCCTGAATGATTGGCAAACCTGGTGATGGTACCAAAGAAAGACAAATCCCGGCGGCTATGCGTCGACTTTAAAGACCTCAACAAGGCCTGCCCTAAGGACCCTTTCCCCTTACCATGTATAGACTAGATTATTGACGCCATAGCCGGACACGACTCATTGTGTTTCCTTGACGCTTATTCCGAATACCGTCAGAGTAAAATGAAGGAATCCGATCAAGCTGCAACCGCATTCATCACCCCTTATGGGCCATTATGTTTCAACACGATGCCATTCGGGCTAAAAACGCTGGGGCTACGTACCAGCGAATGATCCAGACTTGTCTCGCAAAACAAGCCGGTAAAACAGTCGAAGCATACGTGGACGGTGTGGTAATCAAAACCAAACACGTCACCCAGCTAATTGACGACCTAAGGCAAACCTTTGCCAGCCTACATGAGTATGATATACGACTCAATCCGGAGAAATGTGTATTTGGAGTTCCCACTGGTAAACTGCTCGGATTCATTGTTTCCCATAGAGGAATAGAAGCGAATCCGGCTAAGGTCCGCGCCCTATCAGAACTTGTAGTTCCCACACAGCTAAAACACGTCTAGAGGTTGGCTGTTTGCCTGGCGGCGTTAAGCCGCTTTATCTCCCACCTCGGTGAAAAGGCTTTACCGCACTACAGATTGCTGAAACGGACCAACAATTTCAAATGGACCGATTAAGTAGCAATGGCGTTAGAAGAAATTAAAACACTGCTGACAAGTAATCCCATTCTCATAGCACCAAGCGCTGGTGAACCCATGTTATTATACATATTGGCCACCAACCAAGTCGTTAGTGTAGTGCTCGTCATTGAACGAGAGGAGGGACACAAATTCCGGATTCAGAAGTCGGTCTATTACGTGTCAGAAGTACTAACGCAACGCAAGTCCACATACCCGCACTACCAGAACATAGCCTATACAGTATTTATGGCATCACGAAAACTAAGACACTACTTTCAAGAGTGTCCTCTTACGGTGGCATCCGAAGTACCCCTGAATGATATAATCAACAACAGGGATGCCACCGGCCACATAGCCAAATGGGCCATTGAGCTCCTTCCTTTTGAAATTGCCTACAAGCCACGACAAGCTATTAAATGCCAGGTGCTGGCAGATTTCCTCGCCGAATGGACAGAGGCTGAGCTCCCCAGGGAATATAGTACATACTCCCATTGGACGATGTACTTCGATGGATCCAAAACTTTGACCGGACTTGGGGCTGGAGTTATTCTCACACCCCCCACGGGCGACAATGTTCGATACGTGTTGCACATCATGTATGCCGATTCCAACAATGCAGCCGAATACGAAGCACTCCTACATGGTCTTCGGATGGCAGCATCGATGGGCATACAATGGCTAGAGGTGCGGGGGAGACTCCAACCTGGCCATCTCTCAAATCAACGGAGAATTCGATGCCAAAAACCCGAAGATGGTGGCATACAGAAATGTTGTCCTCAAGATATCCGCACGGTTCGAGGGGCTAGAATTCAACCATGTTGCTAGAGACATCATCAAGCCGCCGACATACTGGCCCGCATGGGGGCCAAACGCGACCCTGTGCCAAAAACACTTTCCTCGAACGGCTCTTTAAGCCATCACTAGTTTGGCAGGACGATAATAAGGGTGCCGGTCTCACCAGCGCGGAAGAGGTTGTTCCCCCTGACGGGATGACCAAATCATCGGCGGTTCTGTAATGGACGAAATTCCTTTGGCTCATGAAGTCATGGCAAGAATTGCGCCATGTACCGAGCCCTTCCGTGCCTACCTTCTTCGCAAAGAACTCCCCGATGATCAGACGGAGGCGCGACGCATAATTCGACGATCCAAAGCCTATAAGGTCCATGAGGGACAGTTATACAATAAAAGCACCACCGGAGTACTACAGCAGTGCACATTTGAGAAAGAAGGACGACAGCTCTTAGCCGAAGTCCACGCAGGGATGAGCGGCCATCACGTCGCGGCAAGGGCCTTGGTTAGCAAGGCCTTTCGGGTCGGTTTCTTTTGGTCCACTTCTCGAGCGGACACCCATTCACTTGTCAAGCACTTTGTGGGATGTCAACTTTTTGCAAACCAAAGTCACATGCCCCCAACAGCTCTTCGGACTATTCCGATTACCTAGCCCTTTGCGGTCTGGGGGCCGGATATGGTCGGACCACTTAAAGTGGGGACTAAGAAGAATAAATACCTACTCGTCATGGTTGACAAATTCACCAAATGGATAGAGGAGAAACCTGTCAAATCAACCAAGTCCGGACCAGTAATCGACTTTATATCCGGTGTGGTACACCGTTACGGTGTCCCGCGCAGTATAATAACAGACAATGGATCCAATTTCACAGCCCAAGAGGTCAAAGACTGGTGCGTAAAAATGGGCATCAAGCTCGATTACACGTCAATGTATCACCCACAGATCAATGGACAAGTCGAACAGGCAAACGGCCTCATCATGAGTGGTAGTAAACCACGTCTGGTCCGATCTCTGCATGAGTCCGACTGCCATTGGGTAGAGGAGCTTGACTCTGTTCTATGGGACCCGCGCACCACCCCGAACAGATCAACGGGATACACACCATTCTTCATGGTCTACGGGGTAGAAATAGTCCTCCCCTGTGACATTATTCACGATGCACCAAGGGTGCGCATGTACGAGGAAAAGGAGGCCGACTTAGATCGGCACGACGACCTGGACGCCTTAGAAGGAGAGCGCGACATAGCCTGGGCTCATTCTACCTTTTATCAACAGCATACCCGACGTTACCAGAGTAGGGAAGTCAGGGCAAAACCGTATAATGTGGATGAACTCATCTTATGGCTCCCGGAGGACTAGAAGCATAAACTCAACCCCAAATGGGAGGGCCCCGCCTTGAACCAAACCCATGGAACGCAGCTCATCTTCAGCGCTTCTACGGGTAAACCGGTGCCATCATACTCTTTACTCTTTACCTCCTTTTCTTTCCTTTTTTTTATTCTTTCCTTTTCCCTCCCACCTTGATTTTTGGGAGGTTTGGTTTTCTTCTTCCCAAGTCTATGTTCGGTTAAACCGATCTTGTGTTAAGATTTTTGGCATACACCTTTAAGTGTTAAATCCAAACACAACACCTGGAGGCTTCTTCCCAAAGCCAATGATTTTTATATTCTAAGCATTTATTCACATTCATCGTGGATGCACGTTTTCTTTGTCGATTTTTAAGCCATTCTATGCATCAATTTGAACTAAGATTTTTTCCAAGATGGGTTGCCTCGCTCCTGTGTTTACTCTCTCGTTCCCGATTGTTAGGCTAGAGAATAAAGGGAGCACCTCTCCGATTGTTACGACCCGCTTATCCGGACATGTACCTCAGACGGATGAAGCCAAAAGCTAGCTATCTTCAGCAGAAAATTGGTCCGCTAAAACGAAAGCAACAAAAATTATGGTTATCATCGCCATTCCTCAGGCTTCTTTTTTTTCCAAAAAAGAGCAATTAGTCGCGTACTAGCAGTATACGGCCTTATTATCTACGTTTTATGTAGCACCCTAAAGAAAGATATTAATAGAGGTACTATTTTCTTTGGAAGATGTTTCTTACGCTAAGCAGTAATATAACATATCTCCGTGTGTGCTTTTTGTCCGTTCGCACCAAATGGACGAATTGCCTGGTTCCCCGAACATAATTCACTCTTCTCGAGTGATATTTTATAAGGAACACTCCCAAGCTCTTAGCGCGGGGTCTCAAAGACGATGGTCGGTTAAGACAAAGTTTACAACACAGACGGAGCAATTTCTTGATTATCAGTACATATATGGTTACATATAATAATACATCTGGTTGTTGGTCGAGATTGTCTATTAAGGCATCCAGGGAGGAATCTTCTTGCGAGAGACGGGCGACGGGCATCACTTGGTCGTACACCAAGTGAAGCGGCACTTCTTGCCCATTTGGCCCTACCGGCCCAACCCGAGCCATATGCTCGGGGTTAAGGCCGGTATAACGGGTCTTGATCATCGCCCACGCCTATCGTGCTCCCTCTCGGCAAGATGATGTCTTCCATAGCTTGAACTGACTTCGGGCTCCCTTGAATCGATCAACCAGTTTGGTCATCTCCTCCGGAGGTTGCTCGGCAGGCCATATCGCTTTCATCATGCTCTTCATGGCCATCCAAGCCCGCTCATGAAGGGTGGACAGTTCCTTCAGAAGGCTTCCCCCGTAGGATCCGATCTCTTCTTCGGGCCGCCCGGATAGGAGACCTATACATGAGTCAAGGCATGTCCATTACACATCATATATACGAAGTATCGTCCGATGTTAGAATCGCACTTACCGAACATGCCCCTCTATCATTTTTGGTTCTCTTCTTGGGCCTGCGCCAATTGAGTCTTTAAGCTCTCAATTTGTTCGGCATGTTGTTTGTTTTCCGCCTGCAGGCGATTCTTCTCCTCAAGGTTTCGTTGCAATGAACGATAGCCGGCCTCATGCTGGGACTCAGCGTACCTCTGTGATTCTCGCTCTGCATCTAAATCCTTTTGCAATTTCCCTATTGATTCAGCTGCTACAAAGTACCCTTGCATCTGCATGGGATTATATACTAAGATCAACACAACAGATGTACTCACCATGCGCCTCTCAGGTAAAATTCTTCACTTGCTCAAGTTCGGCCTTCACGGTATCCACTTGTGTTCAGCTCGCCTCCAATTCCTTGGACAGTTGCTCGTTCTGCTGCCTGGAGGCATGCATCATTAGTAAAGCATTATGCAGACCCTTAAATTTGGTCGTTCCGACCAATTCAAGTCTTGGGGGCTACTGGGTTTACAGGTGTGTTCGGATTCTTATAACCGATCACTCATCTGCAGGCTAGACGATATCAGTTTCATGGCCTCTTCGAACCCAGCTCGGGCAGCTCCGATGTATGCGTCAGCCGAGCGTAGAGCATTGAACTCTTGTTCGGAGAATGTTGGGTGGCGTAGGGCTTCTCATCGCTGCCGGTGACCCATCGCAGTCTCTGACTTGGATTTACTAACTGATACAGCGACCCCGGAATCTTTAGGGGCTTGATTGACCATAGGGACCTCCGCAGCGGGTTCAACATGAGCCGAAGATCTGGAGTGAGATGCTGAACTCGTTACCTAAGTATTTTGACATGATATCTGTTGTGAGGCCCTATCGATTGTAATGATAAATTAAGTAGTCGGACAAAGTACCTTTGAGTTGAGCGAGTGGTCGGGCCTGTCCCCGCGACCGACTCATTTGACGGATCCCTGTTGCTTTCCGGTCCAGGCATTGCCGCCATAGCCGATGTATGTCGTGCGGACCGATGACGCTTGGGAGTATGAGCCAGCGCGTTTGGGTCATTGGAGGATACTTGCCTTTTGCGGGACGATTTTTCTTCTTATTGTCCATAGTAGGGGAAGGGAATGATCTGGGGTAATCGGCTATGATAGCTACCTTGGAGCGGTCGAGGCTGTCTTGGTAGAAGACCCCGTCTTCGAACTCAACTGACAAATTTGGGTCATCATGAAATCCCGGATTTTCATCACGAGAATAGTTCTCGGGTTGGGGGGTCGTACAGTTAACTGTCTCGACAAAGCTCCTCCATTCCCGTATACACAGATTAAAGGCTTCGATCAGAAAGGGATAAATGTAAAATCGGAAGTCGGGTCACAAAGTTGAAAGGCTCACCTGTTCGATGGGATTGTGGCTTGAGTAGCCCTCCTTGGTCGGTAGCCGAACAAAGTCTTCTTTCTACCCTTTGTATAGGTCGGCAAGTGCGGCTTCTAATGCTGCTTAATTGGCAGAGCCTAGCCGTCGGGAGCGAGTGGAGTCGCTTGTCCCGGTGTAATACCACAAAGGGTGTATTCTTTGCTGAAGGGGCTGGACATATCGGGCGATGGCAATGGCCATCACATCTATCATGGTCAACTTATGATGAGATAACAGCCTCACGTGGGCAGCCAAGCGTTGCACTTCGGCGCCGTCCTCTTGGGATGAGCTTTTCGATCGCCAGTTGTACCTTTTCCTCAAGGGGGCGTCGGAGTATTCGGGCAAACCCCTTCGAGCTGGATCGAATAGGGAAACGTCCTCAATATAGAACCATTCCGAAGACCATTCTTCGGACTCCTTCGGTGTTCCCATTGGATACCCCATCCCTGCTATGCGGCATATTTCGGCTCCTCCGACCTCTAAAATTGTCCTGTCCCGAGTGCGAGGGATGAGACAGAAATGCTTCCTCCACAATTCAAAGTGTGCCTCACAGCCCAGGAACATCTCGTAAAGGGCGACGAAGCCCGAGATATGCAGAATGGACCCTGGGGTGAGATGATGGAGCTGGATCCCATAGAACTCCAATAATCCCCTCAAGAATGGATGAATGAGGAACCCGAGACCCCACAAGAGGAAGGACACGAAACATACACACTCCCCCTTTTGAGGAATGGGGAAGTTTTCCGCGAAGGCTTCGCTGTTGAATGAAGTCAAACCGGTGCGGGTAACCGCTAGATCCGAGGAAGGAAGACACCCTTGGGTCTTGACGTTGCATAATCGAAGGAGGGATACGAGCAGCTTATCCAATCCCCGGGACGGGAGCCGTAAGGACGCGAGGAAGAGCTGGGGGCGCTCACCATGTTTTTGTGGTGATCTCTCGTGAAGGTTTTTCCCGATGGAGAGGAAGAAGAGGGTGTGGCCTAGACCATGATTGGTTTGTTTAAATGGGTGGTGCCTCCTTTGTGGGAGGGGCAGTCTTGTAAAAAGCTACTGAACCGCTCATCTCCCCTCAACGCACGAGGATCGAGAAGCGCTAACAGTTATTACAATGGACCCTGCAAGATCGTGACGCTTGGGATTTCGTGGATGACGGGATGGTTGCTGAACAAGAAGGGATAGAGGGACTCGCCTCGCAAGCCAAAGACTTCGACACGTAAGATTGTCCAGATATTATACCTCGGCGTTGGAGGCTAGTCCGAGGGCTACTGAGAGAGTCCTGGTTTAATGGGTCCTCGGATGGCCAACCTGTTCCTCATGGGTCAGACTATGTGGGCCGCTGGCTGACCGTTGGGTGATTGGAGGCCCCGTCGCCAGGGTGGAAGCTTCAAGGAGACGTGGCGTGACCTCCAAGTTTTCGACAGTAGATAGGCATGTTTTTCCCTTCGATATGTAACCGACCATGTGTAAACCCTAGTACCCCCCGGTGCCTATATAAACCGGGAGGGTTTTAGATTGTAGGGCAGAGAAACTTGTCTAGGGTTTTAGCTATTCGATCTCGAGGTAGATCAACTCTGTAACCTTCATATCATCAATACAATCAAGCATGACGTAGGGTTTTACCTCCATATGAGGGCCCGGACCTGGGTAAACATCGTCTCCTTCGTCCCCTGTTACCATCGATCCTAGTCTCACAGTTCGTGACCCCCTACCCGAGATCCGCCGATTTTGACACCGACAGTCTACGCCCTAAGGTTTCCCCTAGGGTGGGGCACAGGCCAAGGGGAGGGGCGGCGGCCCCAGAGGTGGCTTGCCACCCAAGCCAGGGTGGCGCCACCCCTAGGATTTGCCCTCCACCAGCCCTAGCTGCATGGGCCTAGGTGGGGAGGGGCGCCCAGCCCACCACGGGCTGGTGTCGAAGGGGCTAGTGGGCCCCTTCCGGTGGACCCCGGAACCCTTCCCGCACTCCTGATACATTATCGTTGATGCCTGAATTCTTTTTGGTGACCAAAACGAAACTTCCTATATATATATATCATTCTTTACCTATGGACCATTTCGAAACTCCTCGGGACGTCCAGATCTCATCTGGGACTCCGAACAACTATCAGTCACCAACATACATAACTCATTAATATCGTATCGTCATCAAACATTAAGTGTGCGGACCCTATGGGTTCGAGAATGATGCATACATGACCAAGACACTCTCCAGCCAATAACCAATAGCGGGACCTGGATGCCCATATTGGTTCCTACATATTCTACGAAGATCTTTATTGGTCGAACCACGATGTAAAGGATGTAGTCAATCCCGTATGCAGTTCCCTTTGTCCATCGGTATGTTACTTGCCGAAGGTTCGATCGTTGGTATCTTCATACCTAGTTCAATCTCGTTACCGACAAGTCTCTTTACACGTTCCGTAATACAAGATCCCGTGACTAACTCCTTAGTCACATTGCTTGCAAGCTTCTTGTGATGTTGTATTATCAAGTGGGCCTAGAGATACCTCTCCGTCATACGGAGTGACAAATCCCAGACTCGATCCATTCCAACCCAACAGACACCCTCGGAGATACCTGTAGAGAACCTTTATGATCACCTAGTTACGAAGAGACGTTTGATATACACAAGGCATTCCTCCGGTGTAAGCGAGTTGCATGATCTCATGGTCATAGGAACAGATACTTGACATAAAGAAAGCAATATCAGTAAACTAAACGATCAAATGCTATACTTACGGCCGGGTATTGTCCATCACATCATTCTCCTAATGATGTGATCCTATTATCAAATGACAACTCATGTCCATGGTTAGGAAACCTTAATCGTCTTTGATCAACGAGCTAGTCTAGTAGAGGCTCACTAGGGACATTGTGTTGTCTATGTATCCACACATGTATATGAGTTTTCGATCAATACAATTAAACGATTATCATGAATAAGGAAATATGATAATAACCACTTTATTATTGTCTCTAGGACATATTTCCAACAATGCTTTGACATAATTGTCCTCCCGAAAGTGAAACACATAGTTGTGCTTCACGGCGAAGCATGTGTGTGTTTCCTAAAAAGCAAAAACACAATTGTGCTTCACCAAGAAGCACAAGTGTGCTTTTTTCACGAATCATAACCTGAAAGTGAAAAAAAACACAACCGTGCTTTCCAGAAAAAGAGAAATCCACAGTTGTGCCTCCACTTTGTGTTTTATATTTTTTATTTCCTATTTTATGGACTTTATTCAAAAAAATCATACAAACATACCAATATGAAATCTAATTTTGTATATCTTGATGTAAAAAACACAGCAGAGAAATGGATTGGATGAAGCTATATACCCGAGTAGAGATGATTTGTCTTAAAGATGTTCCGCTCATCCAATCTTAAACTTCATCTACATAAAACTCATAAATATCCCTTTTCTTTCTTTTCTTGACTTAAAAAGGTAATCAATCCTTTCTTTTCATCTTTTATCAAGTCTTCCTCTTTCTGATTGAGTCAATCAGGGATAGAAATTCGGATCAACTATGAGGAGTAGGGCTGCTCGGCAAGTGAATGACTATGTCCTAGGCATTTCCAAAAAGTTCAGCGAAGTGAGGGTGAAGCCTTTTTTGGAGGGAAAATACACCCTAAATGATATTTCATAATGGAAGGAATGAGTGGAAAATTTACTAGAAGAAAAAAATATGATACTTTTGTAGTCGTACGTAGGGCTATCGCATGGTTTCAGAGATAAATATTTTAAAAAAGTGAATGTATGAAAAAAATTAACAAGAGATCTCCATAAATTAAAACTTTTTTTGAAGGCCATAAATTAAAACTTTATAAACTTCGCAAAAGCTACAAATACGAGAAACGCCCACGGCCTATGGGTCCAAAGTATGCTGCACATAAGGCCAGCCAGCCCATACCAACTACTTCTGCTGCGGCCCACGCACGGCAAGAGAAGAGGAAGAGCATCCCCGCGTTCGCACAATTTTGCTTCGTCTTTGCCCAAAAAAACATTTCGCTTCGTCTTCCGCGGCAGAAAAACTCGAAAACTCCCGCACGAAACCCTCCCCAAATCCTCAAACCACACCGCCCTCTCCACCCCGAACCGCCCGCCTCGACCATGTCGCTGCTCGACGACGTCGACGACGAGGCCTTCCTCCTCGCCGCCGAGGCAGCGGAAGCCGCGGCGATCTCGTCCTCCAAGCGCCCCCGCCTCTCCACCTCCCCGTCGCCTACCCCCGCCGCTTCCGAGGGGTCCTACCTGTCCGCGCTCAAGGGCAGCCACAGCACCGCC
Organism: Hordeum marinum; assembly: GCA_022496015.1. Classification (NCBI taxonomy): domain Eukaryota; kingdom Viridiplantae; phylum Streptophyta; class Magnoliopsida; order Poales; family Poaceae; genus Hordeum; species Hordeum marinum. The sequence goes on from CM039676.1 coordinate 450,081,564, forward strand.
TGGAAGCAGCAACAGGAAACCCTAGCCCTCGCCCACAAGCGGCCCGGCGGCTCCAAGGTCCCAGGCGTCTCCCCTGCTGGCGGCGTACAGATCACAAAGGGCGCATGCTTCAAGTGCGGGGACACCAGCCACTGGGCGAGAGACTGCCCCCAATCCTTGCAGGCAAGTGTCGGCGGCGGCGGCGGTGGAATCGGCGGCGGCGGTGGCGGCGTAGGTGTCGGAATCGGCGCCGGCGGTGGTGGCTATGTGGATGCGAGCGGGGAGGTGGAGGAGAAGGCGTGCCCCTGCGGCGCTGGGATCTGCCTTGTGCTCACGTCCAGCACGCCCAGAAACCCCGGCCGCAAGTTCTACAGGTGTCCCACGCGGGTGAGTATCGGCCCTCATTGTTGAATCGCATTATCCTGTTACCTTGTGCATTTTGGAGAGTTGTACTACTTGTAATGCAATGTGCCCATGTGGTCTTCTTATTTGGATGCGCTCAGCTGGTCCAGAACTCAAAAATCGTTAATAGTGAATCTGAAGTTCTGAACCAAGTGCAATGGTCGTCTGGAGATGTAAGAATACTGTTTGTTACAAAATTAAGTGCGTGTATGGTTTGTTGCAAAATCAAGTTCACTCACATTTAGTTCAGCTGGTAGTTTTAGCATTGTTCAATTCCGATGTGATTAGCAGCTGCATTTTGCTCTTTATTGCAAAATCAAGTTCACTCACATTTAGTACAGCTGGTAGTTTTACCATTGTTCAATTCCGATGTGATTAGCAGCTGCATTTTGCTCTAGTATAGTTCAAGGCAAATCTTCACTTCTCCTGCCATTGAATTCTAGCTTCTCCACTTTGTGTAATAACGTTGCATTCAGCTTGTCTCGCATTTACTAAGAAATAAAAATATGGTTTAGATATTATGATGCATATCAAGAATTTCTCCATGCTGGTTGATCAAAGATAGCACTCCCTCTGTCCTGAATTACTGTCCTAGATTTGTCTAGATATGGATGTATATATACACATTTTAATGTTAGATACATCTGTATCTAGACAAATCTAGGACAAGTAATTTGGGATGGGGGTAATAATATTCTGGTTGTTTTTTCTCAGTTAGTAGTATGGTGCAGTCGCCTACTTGATGCCCATCGTAGTTTGGTTTAGAAGAACATCCTTTTTGTGTGCTTTACTGAGTACCAATGTGATTATTCTAAGACCGTGTAGTACATCTGTTTCATTCAATTTCGGTGGCGTGTTAGGATGAGACCTACAGCAGCAGTCAATTAACTTGTGTGTGCTGCATGAATAGTGTTGTCATGGGTGCTTGACGGACTATAAGATGTGTTCCTATTCTAAGCTAGATGTATAGACACAATTTCTTTTTAGCTTCATTTTTATTGTGTACCCTGTCAATTGCCTACTCTTTGACTTATGTATTTTAGGTTTTTTGCTTACAAGTTCAAAAGCAAATAATATTGGCAGATGCCGGACCTCTTTCATGTGGTGTATCTCTGTAGCTTTGGAATGCTGTTGTCTATTATGTTAGCATTATATCCAAGTATTTGATTGGACTGTCCAAAGAATTTGTCTCTGAAGTCTATATATAGTCATTATTTTGATAATTTGAAATGCATCTCCTCTGCCTGGGCTAGGCAAATAGTACATCTATTTTGATTACCTTAATCTTCATGTGTGTCCGCTTCTGTTATGTGATTCTGAGTCATGGCTTCTGAAGCTGTATTGCTGTAGTTTGGACATGTACGGTGGTTTATCAATGTTATATGTTTTTACTTTTTTAGCAACGGTGTTATATGTATAATGCCATTTTCACCTGATACCAGCGTACTAAATTCGATCTATATTTGTTACGTCTGCTATCAGCTTAGGTATTCTTTTCTTGCACTATCCTACCCCAACACTGAATCCAAAAAGTCCTTGGAATAGGATAGGAAATAAGTGATATCTGAACGATTCTGGTCTGGTTTGCTCCTGTCTCTGCCTTAGGTTAACTTCTGCCACTTCTCTTGCATTGGGGCAATTCCATTGGCATTGATGTGCCTAATTCTAGCATCCAGTTAGCTAAGAAATTTTACAGACTATATTAAAATCTTTCTGTTTTGCTATTTAAAATAAGTAGTATCTCTGTTCCTAAATATAAGCAGGGTGTATCAATTAGTTAACCTCATCTCAAAGTAAAATATGCAAGGTTAAGGCGACCACCTCAATGCTAAAAAATAAGCCTTAAAGTACAAATGAAATCCTGATGCGTGTAACTTCTGTTGAGTTGGAACATTGGTTGCACATCATACTTGAAAAAATGTTGGATAAATGCGTAAAGTGAGCCTGTTGTTTGAGTTCCGTTGGCCAAATTTGCAGTCATGCATGAGTAATGTGTGTTTGTTGCCTCCTTAGTCCATAACCAACCTCCAGTATTTCTGGAGTATGATTGTCATGTTGCAAATCTTTAACTTAATCTCGGAAAGTGTAAATCAATAAACGGCTATTATTCTGTTGGCTGATGTATGCACATGCAGTACATTAGGCTAACCCAAACTGGAGATTTCATTCTTTGGTCAAGAAAGAAGGCTATTTCTTGTATCCTTTTGCTCCTCCTATTTTAACGTATCTGTTGTGTTCATGTTCTTTTTGCTGCCAGGACAATGGAGGTTGCAACTTCTTTGAGTGGTGCGATGCTCCATCTCCAGGCCCTGCTAATGCTCGCAGCAACACATGCTCTCAGTCAGATGCATCGATTGTGAATATGCCTTGTTCCTGTGGTGCTGGAACATGCTTAATTTTCACTACAAAGGCCGGAGTTAATGTTGGGAGGCAGTTTTATCGCTGCGCAGCTCAGGTTCATTCATCTAGACATTTTATGCCCAACCTGAATTTACTTCTTTCTTTGATTCCATTGTTGGGTGCATGATATTTTCCTGTATCCACTTTATGCTGCGGATGTGCTATGCTGGAGATTTAATGCCATGCTTTTATCTAGTGCGATGTGTTGTAATTTTTAATATCAAGCTATACTGAACACTTGGTGCTTATTTTCTCTCGCTAATTATTGTTAAGCCACAAAGCATGTCATCTACTAAAGATATTGTGCGTATCAATTCCTACGGATGGAAGTTGCTGTGTTGACTTGGATAGTTACTTGGGCATTTATAACTCTTTATCTTGTGGTTGCGATTCACTACTATCATATCATCCGCATATTACATGTTATTCCAATAGAAGATGTTGACAATCTGATAGTCACAGTTGCAGAGTGCAGTTATGAGTTCAGATTTAGTTGGCAAGAAAACAGATCCAAGTTTTAATGGGGTTCATATCTTGTTACCTTTTTGCTCTTATGTATGACTGAGCAACTAGGTCACTTTGGGTTAACTCAGTTGTTCTTGATCATGAGGAAGTGGTTTCTGTACCATCTTAAATTGACACGATATCATTTAACTGGATGTGCATGGCTGACATGTTTTCTTTCGTGGTATCTGGAATACTCTTTCCAAATCTTAAATTGGTATGATATCATTTAGCCGGGTATGCATGGCTGATATGTTTTTCTATCATGATATCTGGAATACGCTTTACAGACTGCCATGCAATCAAATTGGTAGTTAAGTAAATATCCTTATCTTTAGCTGGTGAACAATAACAGCATGTGCTTGTTGCCTATGTAGCTCTTTATTTTATTCTCATGATTCGAAATTACTCGAAATGATCCATCGGCGAACAAAATCTGCTTAAAGAGATATTATGGCAGTTCATATGTGCAGTAGATTTTTTTGTGGTAGTGGAGCATTTTTTTTTTCTATCTGCATCTTTCTGGATAGCAACTGATGCTAGGATATGCCATCACCTATGTTTTAATAATCCTTGATATTCCTTGTTCCCTTTAAACTTTACTTTATGTTGATATTTGTTGTATGACTCCTGATAACTTGGGCATTTCATGTCTTTGTCCTGGTGTGGGACTGGGACAAATCTCTCAGGGAGGTAGCTCTTGTGGCTTTTTCAAATGGTGTGACGATCAGCAGCAGCCTAGGACAGCTGCTCCACTGCAAGGTGCTTCATCACCATATCAAGCTGGCGCTACCCCCACCAACCAAAGCATGAGCAAGAGCTCTTCAAGCTGCTTCAAATGCGGGCAAGAGAACCACTGGGCGAAGGACTGCCCGAATCAATCTTCAGATCCTTACTCTGACAAAGGTGGGAGGACATTAAGTTCGGCAACCTCATCTGATGGGTGTTTCAAGTGTGGTAAGGCTGGTCACTGGTCCCGTGATTGCCCTGTTGCAAACAGTGGTGGTGGTGGTGCCGTCGCCAGCAATGTTAAGTCGTCTTCTACTTTGGGCTCATGGAACAGCAGGAGATACTGATAGCAGGTGCCCCTGTGAACTCAATTGAACTGACACGGACATGCTGTACGAAGCTTGGACAAATGGCCTTTGCCACATGCTGCTTAGGTACGCTCTCTAGCCGATGCCACTTGCGGACCTGCCACTATTAAGTTGCAGCAAACGGGATTTACTTTTGATATCTTGTGTCTATCCTGGCTGCTGTGTCGAACCTGTACTATCTGCTTTAGGCATTTCCACTTTTGTGAACAAGAAAAAGCCATTATGCTATATTTTCATCAGCATGCCTTGCACTTGCAGTTCAATATCAAATCCATGTTTATGTTCTCTCGCTCTCTCCAAAAAAATAAAAAAAATCATGCTTATGCTTATGTTGTTCCCTTTGCTTTGAATACAGTACTTGCTACGAAAATGCCTTTTGGAGCTCGGCCTCCATGGAGGCCGGTTTTTGAACTCAAAATTCATGAAAATTCATATTTTTACATTTCAAAAAAATCTGAAAAAAATACAGATACACATGGAGGCATAACACACATGTGTGTAATTTTTTAGGACGAAATACGTTGAAATGAAGACTGCAAAAAAGACAAATCTAAGGCTTTTTAACACATGATACTATTCATCCTCAAAGTCCAGAAATTTGTCTTTTTTGTACAGATCGCATTTCAAAGTATTTCATCTTGAATTTTTTACACACATACATTTCATCCAAATATAGTTGCACGATTTTTTCCAGATTTTTGTGAAGTCAAAAAGGTTGAATATTTTTTTTAAAAAATAAAGGGCTTCATGGAGCTCGATCACCAAAACGCCCTACTCCACTTGCTACTACTACTATAGTATGTAGATATTTCTGGAGTTTGAGACGGAGGTAGATAGGATACTATTTGAAGTTAGAGCCTGGACCCTGTACTCTACTGCTACAGTACTACAACTAAATACAGCCCCACCTATGACAAGACTCACTCATCAAGTGAGGCAGAGCAATGAAAGGCCGGGACAATTGTTCTCTGTAGAGCAACTTATTACTCACACCCACTGTGCCATACACTTAGGACCCATCTATTAAAGGGTAGGAACAAATTAAGGCTGACCAATTGAACGCCCCAGCCTCACCCTAGAGAGCGCTATCCGCTCCAGGCCACGCGAGTTGCACATGGGCTATCGTAGTACTACTACGAGCTCGTCGACGCAGAGGGTGGAATCTCGAGAGATTGGCTAGCTGCATACAGGAGTAGTAATCGCGGCTGTCCTGTCCTCTGGCCGGCGTGCGTGGTCCTGGGGAGCGGTGGTGGCTGGTGCCACGCCAGTTGAACTGCAGGAATGGTTGGCGCCATTACATGTGCCGATTGTTTGCCACTCATCAAAAGCTTTGGCCATGGTAGTACCTGACACCACAGGTCGGTTTCCCACAGCGATCTCGCGGTCCCCTATCCCCCCTAGCCAGCCTTGGGGCGCAGATCTGAGATGCCCCCTCTCCACCTCCACTACGAACCCAGCCCAAGCCTTACTGGGAAAGATTTGCTGTTTATTTGTTCGCTGTCTATTCGGTTGCCCCCCCCCCCCCCCCCCTTCCATTCTCCATTTGTTGTTTGTTGTTACGTGCACTCAGTGGGCTTCTCTGCTCCTGGGTTGCGAGGGAGAGTGCTTTGGCACGGGCGGGTCTCGTTTTCCCAATAGTCAATGCTCTGTTGGTAGAGTTCACTCAAGAAAGATTGCGTGGACAGTAGTAGTAGCATCTTTCTGAAAGAGTAATGGGGAAGGGACTAGGATGTCAACAAACAAAGTTTCTCAGTCAAGAATCTATCATGGTACACTAGTTACTCCTATATACTTGCTTTGCACTGGTTTCATTGAGCAACAGCAGCCTGTGCAAAAAAGAAGGGGGTCAGCGGTCGGTTATCTAGGCCAGCCAGACACTCCACCCTGCAACGCCCAAGCATGCATACAGTAGTAGTAGTATTTTTACCCCAAGGCAGCAAGCAAAGCGCAGCGTCCTGGGCGCAGCTCCGTTGCCCATGCCATGTCCGGTTCGGCACCACCACCACCTGTCGTCGTCCTCCTCGCTGCCATGCCACAGGAAAAAAAGGACCACCTGGAACTAGAGCGAGAAAATGGTGGCCATGGGCCGCAACGGGACAAACCCGGTGGGCCCTGCCTCCCATAAACTCCCCCTCCTCCGCTTGCCGGGGCTTCCGCCAGTGGGTCACCTCAGCCACCGTCCCTCTCACCCCTCGCTCCCAGCCTACCCTCTGCCTCTCCAACTAGCCGAGCCAAGCCAAGCCAAGCCGGCTCTTCTGCGCGCGCCGCGGCACACGGCGCCCCGATGCTCCGACGTGTCGCTGCCCCATTGGCCGCCTCCCGTGTTGCCTGCGCCGGCCTGCCCACCGGAACGAGGCCAGGGCCTGCTCGCCCACTAGGCTCTCGAACTCACATCACTCCGTGCGGTGCGATGCGATGCGATGCGATGCGAGCTCGTAAATATCTCGTCGCATCGCTGCTTCCTGCTGGACCGGTGTTGGGCTCGGTGGTGGTGGTGCGTGTCTGTCCATCGATTTCTCAGCTCGTAGTACCGCCGGACTGTACCCGCGTCTTGTTCTGTCTCTCGCTTTCTTTCTGGCTTTTCGTTTAGTTACGCGGTGCTCGGGGCATACACTGTGCATGCGGGCCCACCCTCTCTCTCTCTCCCACCTCTGCTAGTCGCGCGGTAGATGGGTGATCAATTATGCGATGTTGCTACTACTGGTAGTGTGGCTTTTACCATATTTGCTGCGCTGTTTGATGTGATGATGAGTAGTCGCCGTGTTCAGACGGGGGTCGCCAGTGCAGCTAGCTACGTAGCCTTTCCGTCTCATCTTTTCGACCCGGATGAGGTAACTCGTTCATTTCCCGCCCATGTCTCGCTCCTCCGTGCGTGCTGATTGGCCATCATTCGGTAGCCTCTCCGTCGACTTTTCTTCGCCCCGACTACAACTAGCACAGAGCCATTTTTTTTCCCTCACTTCTCACCGCGTAGCGGCTGTTTGCTGTTGGTGACGACGGACGAGCACTTTGAAATCGGCCGAGAGGACGGGTGAAAGAGAGGGAGTGTGTTGTTCAAGAGTTCCTTTTTACTGCAACAATAAGGTTCGCGTATCCCGAGCATGGAAGCTAGCTCAAGGAGACGACGGGAGTTAGTTTATGAGAAGCAAGTTCCAAGGACCAGTGAGACGTGAGGTGAGGGTGAGATGACGCCTCCACATCGGCTTTCAGCAACGCCAAAACCAAAATCCGCCCATAATAAACAAGAAGAAATTCACGCTCGCTTTGAGTTGGAAAGCTGTCCTTCGAAGACGGAAACTCGACGGACGCGTCCCCGTTTGGACAAAAGCGTGAGGTGGACGTGACAGCGCCACAGATCCAACCAGATCTCTGAGGTGAGGCGAGGGTGAGAAAAAATAATTATAATCATCATGTCGCTGCTGCACCAGCTGCCGTTGTTTTTTCCGCTGTCACGGTTGGAGGGGGTAGCAACAGCTAGCCGGGTCGCCGCGGTGACACTTGCTAGTTTAGTTTAATGGCAGCAGCAGCTGCTGCTGCTGCTGTTGCTACATGTGACCGTCGCTGTTTAGGGTGGGAAAGTAGCGGCATCAGTTGCTTAAACTAGACTGGACGTTGGTTCCTTCCCTCTAAAAGTGGAAAGCAGCTGTGACAAATCAAATGAATGTCGCTGCTGCTGCTGCTGCTGCTGCTACTTTGCCATTGCCAGCCATGTTCTGCAACAGAGATAAATACGGTATGCTTTTTTGCCAACTAACCCGTCGTTTGCATCTGTTTGGTGGGGATCGTACGTCCTCCTTGTTCCGTTTTCAATGGGCTTTACTGAGGCGTACGTAGGAGTACGTACTTGTTCCCCAAACCAACTCCCGAACTGGGAACTGCGCAGGTTACCGGACTTTTTTTTATCATTAGTGTCTTGATTAGTTGATGTTAACGAACAATACGGGATCTTTTTATGGGTTCCGTACCTCATCTTTCGGCAGCTAGCAGAAGAAAGATCACGGCGCAGCTAGTAGTGAACTCCATTCTCTCCTTTATTAATTCCAGCTTTTCGGTTTGAGCTACACTTGTAGTAGTAGGCGGGTGGGCAGGCCTAGCGTGTCCACTGTCGGGAACTCCAAATATGGCACGAAACCGAAAGCCCAAACGGTGTCACGCAGAGAGGCGCTTTTCGATCACAATGGCTTTTCTCCTTCCGGATTGGACGAACCGACTCCTCCTGGCTCCTGGCTCCTGGCTCCTGCCTGGGCTGAGCTGTGGGTGCTGTTGCATGCTATGCTACGTACTCCTGTGTCCTGTCGCGGCGGCAGCGTTGCTCCTGTAGCTGGATAACACACCTCACCCCGCCAACCCAAAAATAAATAAATACAGTATAAGAGCATCTCCACGTGCTTCCTCAGAAATCGCCCTATAAATATTTACGGGAGGTATCCCAGTAAATTTATTGGGTTTCACAGGTGTGCTGCTGCTATAGTAGTCGATCCTTTGTAAACCTTCCTCTGTACTTTGCTTGACATATGTGAGCCACACCTAATCTACTCATCTCTCTTTCTCTCGCGTGTACGGAAGACACCAACGGCATGAACATTGATTACATGTAACAATGGATATAACACACAGTTGAAATTTATTTAGAGAGAACAAAAATACATAGTTCAAACAGAAATTTAGTCGGAGTGCATAATTCAAACATAAAAATCCAATGATTTTCAGTATGGATCCACATATGTTTCACAAGATCATTGAGTTGTTGCATGTGTATCTATATTCATCTCGAAGCTGTCGGGCAGTCATTTCACTGCCAATGCATGCAATTAACTGAATTGAGCATACTTGGCAAAGCTCTTGTTGCTCCAATTGCCAACAAATTTTCTATATCCACTGTAGTAGGCTCTCTCAGGTATTACGGTCAAAACACCCGCACTATGATGCGGTTAATTTCACCGTGTCCTGAATGCATGTGCTCTCTGCCATCCGGACAACCTCATCAGTGACGTATGTAGCTTTACCATACGAAAGCATCCCTCGGAGAGCTCGTGTATTTCTACATAGGATAGAACAACATTTATCCGCAACAATCTTTCCTCAGCTGAAGTAAAGATCCTATGCGTCCACAACATTCACAATGCGTAAAAAAAGAGGTTCAACACTGAAAAAACATGTTATGGTATTTGGGTTGGGTCTGAAATAGTCCTTGTACAGACTCAGTGTGCCTATAATCCTGTCCTGGGTCCTTGAAGTTCAGAGGACATGCTTCACTCGATACTCTATTTCTTTCACTGTCGATGCATTCAATTAACTGGATTGAGCATAGTTGGCAAAGCTCTTGTTGCTCCAATTGCCAATAATTTTATGTATCCACTGCAGTGGGTTCTCTTGGGTACTTTGGTCAGAACGCCTACATCATGATGTGGTTAATTTTACAGGGCCGTGAATGCATGTGCTCTCCGCCATTCGGACAACCTCATCAACGACTAATGTAGCTTCACCATACAAAGCACCCCTCGAAGCGGCCATGCATTTCTACATAGGATAGAACAACATTTATCCGCAACAACCTTTCCTCAGGTTGAAGTAAAGATCATATGCATCCACAACATTCACAATGCGCAAAAAAGAAGGTTCAACACCGAAAAAACCTATCATGGTATTTGGGTTGGGTCTAAAAAATGCGCAAAAATAGTCCTATCCTGGGGTCCTTTAGAGGACATGCTTCACTCGACCCTCTATTTATTCAAGGATGCTCATTGTCAACATCATGTTAGGGCGAAGGATATCACTATCTCCTCGCTGACCCCTCCCCTGTGCAGTCTTCGATGCGGCTGCCCCCCCTCCTTCGAGTAGGCATTGGTGATGGGAAGGGCGTCATCGTCGGAGATGGAGCCGTAAAAGAGGCCGGAGTCATCATTGGAGGAGATGATGTCAGCCATCCTCCTAAATTTTCATTGTGTAGGAAGGATGTGACTTTTGGTATTGGGAAGAAGAATACATTGATCTATTGATACAGCGAAATTTGATTGACGTCCATGCACTTCTTGCTAGAATAGAGGATAAAAATGAGACTAGGTGCGAAGAAGCAATGTTTACTTCTTTAGATTTGAAGAACATAGTAGCAAATATCGAGAATCCATAGAGCAACAGTGAAGGCATAGAGAAGATACTAATCCAGCCTGCGGGAGTAGTTATGAAAGTTGGATATCTTTTAAAATGTCTTATTGTGGTTTTTATTTTCTTTGGTCTTGCTCTTCTAGCCAAGATTTGACGAATGTACTCCAATATAAAAAGTTGATGATGAAAATAAGTAGAAATGCAGCGAGTAAATGTATGCAAATATGATGCGGCCGAAGATGTGGCCACGTGTTGGCGTACGCCCAACGCATCTACAAATCCGAACGGACACGATTCCATTGCCATCCCAAATGGACGAAATCCGGTCATGCGTTGGAGTTGCCTTGAGTGAACCAGGTAGTAAACCAGGTCAACTCCAATGCATGATCCCATCTTGTTCGTCCGCGGACGTTTGGGGACAAAGGGACACAAACTGTGGCCCAACGCACGGTTGCAAACAAATGAATGTTCGTTTTCGGTCCGCTTTCGACCCATTTGTCGGTGTCAAAACCGGCGGATCTCGGGTAGGGGGTCCCGAACTGTGAGGCTAGAATCGATGGTAACAATGGGCGAAGGAGACGATGTTTACCCAGGTTCAGAACCTCCTATGGAAGTAAAACCCTACGTCCTGCTCGATTATATTGATAGTATGAAGGTTACAGAGTTGATCTACCTCGAGATCGAATAGCTAAAACCCTAGATGAGTTTCTCTGCCCTACAATCTATAACCCTCTCGGTTTATATAGACGCCGAGGGGTACCTAGGGTTACACATGGTCGGTTGCACATTGAAGGAAAAACATGCCTACCTACTATCTCAGACTTGGCACACACGGCACGACTCCTGAGGCTTCCTCCCTGTCGACGGGACCTTTGATCAATCCGATACTCAGCAAGCGGCCCATGAGTCCGGCCCATAAGAAATAGGCCAGCCATCCGAGGACCCCTTAATCCAGGACTCCCTCAGTAGCCCCTGGACTAGCCTCTAATGCCGAGGTATATTATGCGGAAAATCTTGCGTGTCGAAGTCTTCGGCTTGCGAGGCGAGTCCCTCTATCCCTTCTTGTTCGGCAACCATCCCGTCATCGATGAAATCTCAAACGTCAAGACTTGCGGGACCCATTGTAATAATTTTTAGCGCTTCTCGATCCTTGTGCGTTGAGGGGAGATGAGCGGTCCAACAACTTTTTACAAGGCTGCCCTTTCCCACAAAGGAGGCACCACCCATTTAAACAAACCAAATCATGGTTTGGGCAACATCTTCCTCTTCTTTCCCATCAGAAAAAACTTCCAGCAAGAAGTCGCCACAAAAACATGGCAAGCGCCCCCAGATCTTCCTCGCACCCTTACGACTCTCGTCCCGGGGATTGGGCAAGCTGCTCAATATCCCTCCTTTGGCTGCACGAGCTCGAGACCCAAGGGTATCTTCCTTCTTCGGATCTAGCGGCTACCCGCGTCGGTTTGACTTCTTTTAACAACGAAGCCTTCATGGAGAACTTCCCTAATCCCCAAAAGGGAGAGCGGGTATGATTCATGTCCTTTCTCTTGCGGGGTCTAGGGTTCCCCATTCATCCCTTCCTTAGGGGATTACTGGAGTTCTATGGGATCCAGCTCCACCATCTCACCCCCGGATCTATTATGCATATCTCGGGCTTTGTTGCTCTCTATGAGATGTTTCTGGGCTGCGAGGCACCTTTTGGATTATGGAGGAAGTACTTCTGCCTCGTCCCCCGTACTCGGGTTGAGACAATTTGGGATGTCGGAGGAGACGAAGTATGCCGCATAGCCGGGACAGGGTATCCAGTGGGAACACCGAAGAAGGAGTCCGAAGAATGGTCTTCGGAATGGTTCTATATTGAGGATGTTCCCCTATTCGATCCAACTCGGAGGGGTTTGCCCAAATACTCCGACGCCCCTTCGAGGAAAAAGTACAACTGGCGACCGAAGAGTTCATCCCAAGAGGACGACATCGAAGTGCAACGCTTGGCTGCCCATGTAAGGCTACTAGGTCATCACAAACTAACCATGATTGATGTAATGGCCGTCGCCATCACCCCATGTGTTTAGCCTCTTCAGCAAAGAATACACCCTTTGTGGTGTTACAACGGGACAAGTGACACCACCTACTCCCGACGGCTGGGTCCTAACAATCAAGCAGCACTAGATGCCACACTTACCGACCTGTACAAAAGGGATAAAGAAGACTTTGTTCGGCTACCGGTCAAGGAGGGCTACTCAAGTTACAACCCCATCGAATGGGTAAGCCTTTTGACTTTGTGACCTGAGTTCGTTTTTTATATTTGTACCCTTTTTTACCGGAGCCTTTAACCTGCGTACACAAGAGTGGAGGAGTTTTGTCGAGACAGTCAACTGTCCGCCCCAACTCGAGAACTATTGTCATGACGACGATCCTGGATTCCATGACGATCCGGAGCTGTCAATCGAGTTTGAAGACGTTTTTTTACCAAGAGAGCCTTGATCGCTCCAAGGTGGCTATCATAGCTGACCACCCTGGATTATCCCCTTCCCCAATTACAAGCAATAAGAAGAATCCTCCCTGTAAGAGGCAAGCGTCCTCCGTCGACCCAAATGCGCCAGCCTCTGCTCCCAAGCGTCGTCGGTCCGTGCGACAAACGTCAGCGGTGGCAATAATGCTCGAACCCGACGTCAACAGGAATCCTTCATGTGAGACGGCCGTGGGGACCGTCAATGTACCGGAAAATACAACATTTTTATTATTTGACCAACCATCGACCACTCGTTCAACTATGAGGTAATTTGCTCAACCACTCAATCCATTGTTATCATAATTGCTAGGATTCCTCAGGGGAACTCATGCCGAAATACTCAGGAAACAAGTACGACCATCTTCTGTCGAGGTACCTGGCAATACTCATGAGTCAAGGTTCTCTGCTCATGTTGATCCTGCCCCGGAGGCCCCTGTGGTCAATAAGGTCCCTGAAGACTCCGGGAACACGATATTAGTCACCAAATCAGAGGTGGAGAGTGCACTGAACCACCGGCGACGGCGAGAAGCACTACTTCGCCCGGCGTTTTCCGAACAATAGTTTAATGCTCTATGTTCGGCAGACGCACACATCGAAGTTGTCCAAGCTGGGCTTGGGCAAGCCGTGACACTGATAGCATCCATCCTAAAGGTGAGTGATTGGTTTCAAGAATCCGGACACACATGTAAACCTAGCAGTCCTTGAGCCTTGAATTGGTCAGGACGACCGAGTTAAGGATCTGCATATTGTTTTATTCGTGAATGTAGGCCTCAAGGCAGCAGAATCAACAGTTGACCCTTGACTTGGAGGCGAGCTGAACACATGTGGAAAACGTGAAGGGCGAGCTGGAGCAAGTAAAGAATTTTACCCGGGAGGGGCATGGTGAGTGTCATTCATATGGCCGATCTTACTATATAGTCCCGCGTTGGCGCAAGGGTACTTTGTAGCAACTAAGTCTATAGGGCAGTTGCAAAAAGATTTAGATGCAGCCCAAGAATCCCAAAGGTACGCCAAGTCCCAGTATGAAGCCGGCTGCCGTTCGGTGCAACGGAATCTTGAAGAGCAGAAACGTCTCATGGCAGAAAATAAGCAGCATGCCCACGAAATTGAGAGTTTAAAGGCTCAATTGGCCCATACCCAAGAAGAGAACCAGAAATTACAGAGGGACATGTTCGGTAAGCGTGATTATTGCGTCGTAGGGTATCTTGAATACATGAAGTATAATGGACATGCCTCGTCCCATGTATAGGTCTCCTGACCGGGCGGCCTGAGGAAGAGATCGGATCCCACCAGGGGAACCTTCTAAAGGAGTTGTCTGCTATACATGAGCGGGCTCAGAAGGCTATGAAAGGGATGATAAAAGCGCTATGGCCCGCCGAGCAGCCTCCGGAGGGAATGGCCGAACTAGCAGAGCGGTTCAAGAGAGCCCGGAGTCGATTCGAGCTATGGAAGACATCGGCCTGCTGTGAGGGAGCACGAGAGGCATGGGCGATGATCAAGACCCACTATACCGGCCTTAACCCTGAACATATGGCTTGGTTTGGGCCGGTAGGGCCGGATGGGCAGGAGGGACCGCTTAATTTTGCGTACGACCAAGTGATGCCCGCCGCTCGTCTCTCGCAAGTAGATTACGCCCTCGATGTCATAATAGACAATCTTAACCAATAGCCAGATGTATGATTTTTATGTAACTATATACTTGAAATCAAAAATGGCTCCGTCTGTGCTATAAACTTTGTCTTAACCGACCATCGGTTTCGACCTCCCTTGCTAATAGCTTGAGAGTGTTCCTTATGAAAATATCCCTTGGTAAGAAGGAATTCCTTTGAGGAACCAGGTAATCCGGCCATTCGGTGCGAACAGACAGAAAGTAAGCACAAGGAGATATGCTATATTACTGCTTAGCGTAAGAAACATCTTCCAAAGAAAATAGTACCTCTACCGGTACCTTCCTTCAGGCTTCTACTTAAATCGTTGATGGTAAGGCCGTATACTGCTAGTATGCGACTAAAGGCCTTTTTTGGAAAAGAAGCCCGAGTAATGGCGTTAACAAGCACAACTTTTATTTGTTGTTTCCATAGTAGACGACCAATTTTCTGCTAAAGATAGCTAGCTTTTGGCTTCACCCATCTGAGGTATGTATCCGAATAACCCGGTCATAACAATCGCAGAGGTGCTTCCTTTACTCTCTAGCCAAACAATCGGGAACGTAGAGGGTAAACACAGGAGCGAGGTAGCCCAGATTGGTAAAATCTTAGTTCGAATTGATGCATATAATGGCTTTTAAAACTTGACAAGGCAAACATGCATACACAATAAATGTGAATAGATGCATTAAAAATATATAATAATCGTCTTCGGGAAGAAGCCCCTAGGTGTTTTATTCGGATTTTACATTTGAGGATGTACGCCGAAAAACTTAACACGAGATCAGTTTAGCCGATCGTAGACTTGGGAGGAGAAAAAAAATCCGAACCTATGAAAAATCAAGTTGGAAGGGAAGAAAAATCCAAGAGAAAGAAAAGAAAAAGGTGGGTGAATAGTATGACGACACCGGTCTAGCCGTAAAAGCACCGAAGACGAGCTGCGTTCTATGGGTTTGGTTCGAGGCGGTTGTCTGACGGGTTCCGAAGATGATAAACCCCTCTTGTGAGTACTTCGTCAATTATGAAGGCCCCCTCCCATTTAGGATTCAGTTTATGCTTCTGCTTCTCTGGGAGTCGTAAGACGAGTTCACCTACATTGTATGCTTTTGCCCTGACCTCCCTGCTCTGGTAACGCCGAGCCTGCTGTTGATAAAAAGTAGAGCGATCCCGAGATATGCCGCGCTCTCCCTCCAAGGCGTCCAAGTCATCCTGCCGATCTAGCTCGACCTCCTTTTCTTCATACATGCGCACCCTAGGTGTGTCGTGAATAATATCACAGGGAAGGACTGCTTCTGCCCCGTAGACCATGAAGGACGGTATGTATCCCATTGATCGATTTGGGGTGGTACGCAGGCCCCACAGAACGGAGTCAAACTCCTCGACCCAATGGCAGTCGGACTCGTGAAGAGATCGGACCAAACATGGTTTAATACCACTCATAATGAGACTGTTGGCCCGTTCGACTTGTCCATTGGTCTACAGGTGATACACCGATGCGTAATCGAGCTTGATGCCCATCTTTCCACACCAGTATTTTAGCTCTTGGGCTGTGAAGTTGGATCCATTGTCCGTTATTATACTGCGCGGGACACCGTAACGATGTACCATGCCGAATATAAAGTTGATTACTGGTCCGGTCTTACCTGATTTGACAGGCTTTGCTTCGATCCATTTGGTGAACTTGTCAACCATGACCAGTAGATATTTATTCTTCTTGCCCCCCCTTTGAGGGGTCTGACCATATCCGGCCCGAGACCATAGAAGGCCAAGTAATCAGAATGGTCCGAAGAGCTGTTGGGGCATGTGGCTTTGAGTTGAAAAAATTTGACATCCCATGCAGTGTTCGACAAGTGACTAGGCGTCCGCTCGAGTGGTGGGCCAGAAAAATCCAGCTCGAAAGGCCTTACTTACTAAGGCCCTTGCCGCGACATGATGGCCGCCCATTCTTGCGTGGATTTCGGTCAGGAGCAGCCTTCCTCCTTCCTCAGATATGCACCGCTGGAGTACTCCGGTGGTGCTTTTCTTGTATAACTCACCTTCGTGGACTTTATAGGCCTTAGATCGCCGAACTATGTGCCTCGCTTCTGTTTGGTCGTCAAGGAGTTCTGGGCGAAGGAGGTAAGCGAGGAAGGGCTAGGTCCATGGAGCGATTACTGTTGGAAATATGCCCTAGAGGCAATAATAAATTGGTTATTATTATATTTCCTTGTCGTGGTAATTGTTTATTATCCATGCTATAATTTTATTGATTGGAAACTAAATACATGTGTGGGTATATAGACAACACTATGTCCCTAGGATGCTTCTAGTAGACTAGCTCGTTGATCAAAGATGGTCAAGGTTTCCTAGCCATGGACATGAGATGTCATTTGATAATTAGGTCACATAATTAGGAGAATGATGTGATGGATAAGACCTAAACTATAAACGTAGCATATGCTCGTGTCAGTTTATTGCTACAATTTTCTGCATGTCAAGTATCTGTTCCTATGACCATGAGATAATGCAACTCACTGACACCGGAGGAGTACCTTGTGTGTATCAAATGTCGCAACGTAACTGGGTGACTATAAAGGTGCTTTACAGGTATCTCCGAGGGTGTATGTTGAGTTGGCATGGATAAAGACTGAGATTTGTTACTCCGTGTGACGGAGAGGTATCTCAGGGCCCACTCGGTAATACAACATCACAATAAGCCTTGCAAGCAATGTGACTAAGTATTAGCCACGAGATCTTGTATTATAGAATGAGTAAAGAGACTTGCCGGTAACGATATTGAACTAGGTATAGAGATACCGATGATCGAATCTCGGCCAAGTAGCATACCGAAGAACAAGGGGAACAACATATGGGATTAACTGAATCCCTGACATAGAGGTTCAACCGATAAAGACCTTCGTGTAATATGTAGGAACCAATATGGGCATCCAGGTCCTGCTATTGGTAATTGACCATAGAGGTGTCTTGGTCATGTCTACATAGTTCTCGAACCCACAGGGTTTGCACACTTAAGGTTCGGTGACATTTTGGTAGTATAGAGTTATGTATGGTGGGGCTGAAGGTTGTTCAGAGTCCCAAATGAGATCTCGGACGTCACGAGGAGCTCCGTAATGATCCGGAGGTAAAGATTGATATATAGGAAGTCCTGTTTTGGTCATTGAAAAAGTTTCGGGCTCATCGGTAGTGTACCGGGAGAGCCGGGAGGGGATCAGGGGACCATCGGGAGGGGTGTCTCGATCCAAGGGGCTACATGGGCTATGGGAAGAGGTAAACCAACCCTTAGTGGGCTAGCTGAAGTCCCACAAGAGGCCCATGCAGCTGGGTGGAGAAACCCAAAGGTGGAAGGAGGATTCCTAGTGGGAGAGAAGGAGTCCTAATCCTACTAGGATTGGAGGAGGACGACTCCTCTCTCCACTTTGGCCGAACCAAGGGCTAGCCCCTTGGGGATCCCAGTCTCCTCCCTCCCTCCTCCTATATATTATGACAGCCCAAGTGTTGTCCCTACCTTTTATTGCATGTGTCTTGTATGAACCTTGTTGCCGTGAGCTTAATGAAATGATTTGCACCTTGTCATACCATGTCTTGTTTTTGCATTCATGCATCATGCATCATGCATCCATCATGCCATGTCTTTGCTTTTGTAGTGACCTTGTTTGTGTGTGTGGCCTTGTGTTGTGTGATGTGGTTGGAGTTATGTGGTGCATCTCCTTCTTCTTCCCCTCTTTATTTCCTTTTCAAACAACCCTTCCAAATTAACCTTTCCTTCTATGTTATTTCAACAACACATTTAAGTTGCTATTTAAATTGATTAAAAATGTTCAAGAGGTAGCCCAATATGTATTATTAATTATGACTAGGGTTCTTTTGATGTTTGGAGTTGTATGCATGTGAGGTTTAAACAACCAGGGGCTGTTATTTTAAAACTATTAATATTACTTGCTTAAAAAAAACCTAGTCAATTTATTTAAATAGTTCTCATATTGTTTTAGTCAAATATATTTTTGTCTTTTCAAAAACCCTTCTATTTTTCTCTGGGTTTTTTCCTTTTTCTTACTGTTTTGTTTGAATGGAAAAACCCTGTGTTTTCCTTTTTTGAGAGAGAGAGAGCAGAGAGGTGGGCCTTGCTTCCCCGCGGCCCAGACCGCTCGAGGGAACGGCCACCTGCCCCGTCCTTCGTCTCCATCAGTGAGTGTGTGAGAGAGCAGAGAGAGCGTGCCTCCGCCATCCCCTTTTCGCCGTCCGTCGCCGTCAGCCCCGAGGGTATTTAAACCCCTCCGCTAGGGTTCCTCTCTCCCCTCGTGCCGCCGCCAGCTTCTTCTCCCTCTCCATTATTCTCCCTCCTCTCTTCTTTCCCCTCTGTCAGGTAAGAGTTCAGAGAATTCAGAGAGAGAGAGCCAGTGCCACGCCGGTCGTCTCCGCTGCATCTCCGGTGGGCCTTGTCCCTGGTGGACATGGCGTGGAGCTTCGGGTCGTCGCCCGCGCTCCGTTCCCACCGCTGGGGAGGTGAGGAGCACCTCCCCTGCAGCGCGGCCCGCTCGTCGCTGCCGTTTGCAAGCAGAGATCATCGCCGCCAGTCTTCTTCGTCTTCTTCCCCTCCGGCTCGTATCGTTCGCATTCCCCCGCGTCTGCTCTTCCCCCTCGGTGAGCAGCCGATCCCCGCAGGCCCTTCTCCCCTGCGTAGGCCGTCGTGTAGTCGCCGTCGTGTCCATCGCCGCCGGTCGGAAGGCGGGCGCTTGAAGCCCACCCCCATCCTCCTCGTCGCAAGATGAGTAGGGGAATGGGACCCATCATATCCCCTCTTCGTGTGTGCCCGTTTGCTGTCTCCGGAACGCTGTGTGTTCGCCGGAATTTTCCCGCCGTCGTTGCTATCGCCGTAGGTGTTCATCTTTAGTTTCGTCAGATAGTGCGTGTGTGTGTGTATTAGAGCAGCCGTTGCCTCCTCTGTTAACAGTCGCGGTCGTAGCAGAGTGGCAACCGGCTCGGGGGATCGACCGTGAGGTCGAGGGTTCGAGCCCGAACCCCTCCCCCCTTTTGTGCTTGTTTTCCTTTTCTTTTCTTTTGTCTTGTTTTTTTCTTTTGCTATATGTATGTGTGTGTGTATATTAAAACCAGCATGTTTGATTTTTTTTCTGTTATATATATGTGTGTGGGTGGTGTATATGTGTATGTGTAGAATGTTGTGTGTGTGTGCTTATGCATACATACATATGTGCATGTGTATGTGAGTGTGTGTGTGTGTGTTGTCATATGCATATGCATATGCATATATGCCTTGTGCATATATGTGTGCATATGTGTGTGGATGCACACCCACACACAAGAGCATGTGTGTGCTCATGAGTGTATGTGCCTATATGCATTATGCATATATGGTGCATGTGTGTGGGTGTGGATGGACACCACCCTCATAGGTGGTATGTTCATAGGTGAGTTGGTGCTCATACGCCCTTAGGCATATGGAGCCATGTGGTGCATGCTTGAGTAGTGTGTGTGTAGAGTGTGTGTGGGTGGGTGGGTGACAAGTGGGACCTTTCCCTACTTGACATACACTTTGTTTGTTGGTATACGCATGCTTTGTAGGATTGATAGCTCATTTCCTTGTTAAACTAAGTTTCCAAATCTGGTTATGTCCAAATATGCTCATGTCCATTTAGAGTAAGTTTTAACTTATAAGAGATGGGGTGGTTTTGCTAGTATAGTTGTGCCATGTTGCTTCACTTGTATATATGAGTATGACACATGATTTTGGGGTAGAAAGAGCCAAGGAATCCATTGGTGCTTTCAGATTTCACTTTTGGGCAAGTTCATAAAACTGTCATTTTCTGTTGTGATGCCACTTTGTCATTTTCATGAATTAATCCATGCTTGCTTTGGGGCATGTGTCAACATGGAAGTGCTAGTGTTTTATGTCTATTATGCCATGGTATTTTTGTTTGACATGATAATCACCCACATAAGTGGGAAACTTGCTGCAAAGTAGCTAACTTGATGTTTCTGTTTTCACCATGCTAAATATTTCTAAGTCTGAGAATCTGCTATTATTTTTATGCCATGAAGAGTGGTTGACATCTTGTGATATGTTGAGAATTAGCTCATGCTCAGTGCTAGTATTTTGGAGTAGATGTTGTCTACTACACCCTGTTAATTTTCATGCCAAGAGGTGGTCTCCAACACCTTTAAATTCTGCTGTCAACATGCTACCAGATTAACTCAGATTCCAGAAAACTATTATTTTCACTAAGTCCCAAAAAACTATTTCATTATGCCAACTTGATAGATTCATGCTTATTGATGCGTGCCTCGTTTCCAGATTGTGTAGTTGGATAATTTGATAAGCATGTTGTGTAGTTTCTGTCAATACCTTGTTTGTGGCTGTAGGATTCCTGTAGCTCAAGTTGTGGGCTGTGTAAGTTGCTATGTTGTTGTTTTGTGGCAGATTGTTTGTTTTGTTGTTTTGTGATTTGTGGGAGCTATACTCCATGGAATTGCTTGAGATTTGGGTCTATTGTGGTTGGTTTTTCATTGCATAACCAGTGGCTACCTTGGAATGCCAAGAATTAGCCCATGGCCTTCTTGTTTTGTGTTTTGCCTTCGTATCTTGTCGTGAGCGTATCGTGAGAACCGTAACTCCGTTTCTTACGTTCTTCATATGCATTTTCATCGTTTTCACATGATGCATCCATATTTGAAATTCTCATGCATGTCTAATTAACTTAACATAAGGTTCTGTCCAGATTCATTAATATCCAATTCTTGCATGTGAAACATGACTAGTTAGGATTGCCATGTTAAAACTCTTCACCTAAGCATGCATCATTCTTGCTTGTGCATTGCACCATGGTTGTTTGTTTATTCTTGCTGTTTCTTTTGGGTAGACGCGAGCGTTGAACCTGAGTACGAAGAGCCAGGCGAGTACAACTACGAGGATCCCGTTACTTGTTCCTTTGAAGAACCAACAGGCAAGATGATCGTACCTGAATCCCGATACTATTTTCGCGTGCTAGTTTCTAGCTCTTATCGTTACAATTGCGCTACCTACCACTTGAATATCAGCCTCCTAATTGCCATGATAGCCTCTAACCCTCCACATCCTAGGAAACCTTTGATTGGCTAAGTTATTGCTGCTCAGCCCCTCTTTATAGTGTTCTTAGTTGCAGGTTCAGGTTGTTCCATGTGATAACATGGATTTGGATATCACAATATTATATGTTATTAATTTAATGCACATATATATCTTGGTATTGGTGGAAGGCTTGGCCTTTTGCTAGGTGTTTTGTTCCGCTGTTACCGCCATAGTTTCTTGTTACCGGTGTTATGTTTTCCATACTTTGCGCTCCTAACATGCTCGGGATTGTTATGGGGACTCCCTTGTTTATTCGGTTGAGATTAAAATTTGTCTGGCAATACCCAACATTGGTACTACATTTTCTTAATAACTTAATAAAATTTGCATTGAGCTTTGCAACCCCGTGGATAATTAATCAACTCCTGGGCCAGTACTCCTCATGAGTTTTGGTCCAACCCAGAGAAGCTTACTAATGCCGCCCGGGGCAACTTGGTGATTGGCGTGGTAACCATCGCTCATCCATCGTGTCCTGAGAACGAGATACGCGTCTCTTATCGGGTTCGTCGACACGTTGGGAGGTCTTGCTGGATTTGTTTTACCTTTATCGAGTGTCTTGCGTGTGGAGTCTGACTTTCTTTGGGTTATCTCGAGGTGTTGGAATTCCTTTGGAGTTACCTATGAAGATCAAGAGATCTGTGGTCGAGGCTATTCCCGCAGAGTGTGGTTATTTGTGATAAACTAGTTGGAGCACCCCTGTAGGGTTAAATCTTTTCGAGAAGCCGTGCCCGCAGTTATGTGGCAACTTGGATATTTGTTTAACACCTGGTTATAGTTAACTTGAAGTAAACTCGAAATAAAATACACCAACTGTGTGAATAACAGTGATCGTCTCTGCTTGTGAACATGATCCGAGAGAGAACACGGTGGGGTTATGATTGACGTAAGTAAGTGTTCAGGATCTCACAGAGGTCATACTAGATTTGATCGTTCATCATAGGCCACTCATATTTATTTTCATGTTACATAAGTTTAGCCACCATATATGCTTAGTGCTACTGCAAACTAAACACATACCCCTTCCCAACCTTAAGCTTGAATAGTCTCGGTACCTGGGCGCTATATTGCTGAGTCCTTGTGGCTCACAGATTACTACAACACTCCAGGTATAGGTACAGATGAGTACGTGCAGGATGATCTGACGCAGCTCCAGTGGGAATATGATGAGGAAAGAGGGAGGTGTACGTGACTTATCGAGACGAGTAGGAGGACCATGGTCGTGATCTTTGGGATAGCGAGATAGTATCATTTGCATATGTTTTTTTATCGTTTGATTTCGTCCGTAGTCGGACCCTGTCTTCATCTTGAGGATTTGAACTCTGTGTGGATTTGTAATTTAGTATGTGGCGAGTGTAAGCCAACTTGTATTCTCATCTCTTCTGTAATGTATGATGCAATAATGCTATACTTGCGAACGACAAGATGCGCCTCTATCCCTTGCGAAGCCCTCGTGCCTTAATATCGATAGGTGCACATCTTGGGCGTGACATATATACTAGAGGTTTTAAGGTTTTTTCACAACAGAAATCAGCCACGTGCTACCCTCTTCTCTAGATCGCAGTTTCTCCTCTTGATTGTTTCAACGGTGCTTAGGCGACGCCCTGCTGGAATAGTTCCACCACCATTGCCGCCACGCCGTCGCGCTGCTGGAGAATTCATCTACCTATTTGATACCTCTTGCTGGATCAAGAAGGCGGAGATCGTCATCGATCTGTACGTGTGCTGAATGTGGAGGTGTCGTCCGTTCGGCGCTAGATCGGAAGGACCGCGACTAGATCGCGGGAAGGAACGTAATTGGATTGCGGGACGGATCATGATGGGATTGCAGGGCGGATCGTGATTGGATCACGGGACGGATCGTGATGGGATCGCAGGACGCTCGGCGATTTGGATCGCGAAGACATTCGACTACATCCACTGCGTATCTTAACGCTTCCCGCTTAGCGATCTACAAGGGTATATAGATCCACTCTCCCCCTCGTAGATGGTCATCACCATGGATAGATCTTGCGTGTGCGTAGCAATTTTTTTGTTTCCGATGCAACGTTCCCCAACAATGGTATCACAGCTAGGTCTATGTGTAGATGAGATCACGAGTAGGTCACAAAAGAGTTTGTGGGCGTTGATGCTTGGATTGCTTCCTCTCTTGGTCGTGTTTTGGTTCAGCATTATTGTGGGACGAAGCGGCCCGACCAACCTTACTCGTACGCTTAAGAGAGACCAGTTTTATCGATTGACGTGTAACTTCGTTGCATAAAGATGGTTGGCGGGTGTCTGTCTCTCCTACTCTAGTTGGATCGGATTCGACAAAGGTGGTGATTCAGAAGGTTGAATAGCAACTTGAGTATCACCGTTGTGGTTTATGCGTAGGTGAGAATTGTTCTTGCTAGATACCTGTAGTAGCCACGTAAAACTTGCAACAACAATTAGAGGGCATCTAACTTGTTTTTGCAGGGTATGTTGTGATATGATATGGCCAATTACATGATAAGATATATGTGATGTATGACATGATCATGTTTTCTATAGAATATCACGATGTGCATGTCGATGAGTATGGCAACCGGTAGGAGCCATAGGGTTGTCTTTAATTTGACGTTTTTGCTTTACTTTATCGCTATGAGTTAGCAATAGTCGTGGAAGCAACAGTCGGTGCGGATAACCCGATGGCGACACGTTGATGGAGATCAAGATGATGGAAATCATGGTGTCATGCCGGTGACGATGGAGATCACGTCGGTCCTTTGGAGATGGAGATCAAAAGCACAAGTTCATGGCCATAATGTCACTTATGATTTGCATGTGATGTTAATCCTTTTTATGCACCTTGTTTTGCTTAGGACGACGGTAGTAGTATAAGGTGATCTCTCACTTAAATTTCAAGATAAATTGTGTTCTCCACGAGTGTGCACCGTTGTGAAAGTTTGTCGTGTCGAGACACCACGTGATGATCGGGTGTGATAGACTCTACGTTCACATACAACGGGTGCAAGCCAGTGTTGCATGTGCAGAACACTCGAGTTAAACTTGACGAGCATAACATGTACAAACATGGCCTCGGAACACAAGAGACCGAAAGGTCGAACGTGAGTCATATAGTAGATATGATCAACATGAAGATGTTCACCATTGAAACCACCTCAATGTTGGGGAACGTTGCATGAGAAACAAAATTTTCCTACGCTTCACCAAGATCAATCTAGGAGAGTGGATCTACATACCCTTGTAGATCGCTAAGCGGAAAGCGTTAAGAAACGTGGTTGATGTAGTCGAACGTCTTTGCGATCCAAATCGCCGAACGTCCCGCGATCCAATCACGATCCGTCCCGATCTAGCGCCAAACGGACAGCACCTCCGCGTTCAGCACACGTACGGCTTGATGACGATCTCCGCCTTCTTGATCCAGCAAGAGGGAGTGGAGAGGTAGATGAGTTCTCCGGCAGTGCAACAGCATTGCGGCGATTGTGGTGGAGTTATTCCAGTAGGGCTTCGCCTAAGCACCGCTGAAAACCGATCTAGAGGAGAAACTACGTTCTAGAGGAGAGGTAGCACATGGCTGTTTTTCTGTGTCCAAAAAACCCTCAAACCTCTAGTATATCTAGGAGGAGGGGAGGATAAGTCTTGCACCCCAAGGGGCCAGCCCCTAGCTTCGGCCGAAGTGGGAGGGAGGTGTCCTCCTCCTCCACTCCTAGTAGGATTAGGACTCCTTCCTTATTTCCCACTTTTGCCTTCTTTCCACCTTGGGTTTTCTTCCCTAGCCGCATGGGCTTCCTGTGGGCCTTCGGCCAGCCCACTAAGGGCTCGTATTCCTTCTCTCACAGCCCATGTAGCCTCTTGGGTCGAAATACCCCTCCCGATGGTCCCCCGGTACACTCCCGTTACACTACTGATGAGCCCAAAACTTTTTTGGTGACCAAAACATGACTTCCTATATATCAATCTTTACCTCCTGACCATTCCAGAGCTCCTCGTGATGTCCGGGATCTCATCCGGGACTTTGAACAACCTTCAGTCACCACCATACATAACTCTATACTACTGAAACGTCACCAAACCTTAAGTGTGCAGACCCTGCGGGCTCGATAACTATGTAGACATTACCAAGACACCTCTACGGTCAATAACCAATAGCGGGACCTAAATGCCCATATTGATTCCTACTTATTCTACGAATATCTTTATCGATCGAACCTCTATGTCAAGGATTCAGTTAATCTTGTATGATGTTCCCTTTGTTCTTCGGTATGTTACTTGCCCGAGATTCGATCGTCGGTATCTCCATACCTAGTTCAACCTCGTTACCGGCAAGTCTCTTTAATCATTTCTCTAATACAAGATCACGTGGCTAACACTTAGTCACATTGCTTGCAAGGCTTATTGTGATGTTGTATTACCGAGTGGGCCCTAAGATACCTCTCCGTCACACGGAGTAACAAATCCTAGTGTTAATCCATGCCAAACCAACAGACACCCTCGGAGATACCTATAGAGCACCTTTATAGTCACCCAGTTATGTTGTGACGTTTGATACACACAAGGCACTCCTCCGGTGTCCGTGAGTTGCATGATCTCATGGTCGTAGGAACATATACTTGACATGTAGAAAACTATAGCAATAAACTCACATGATCATATGCTACGTTTATAGTTTGGGTCTTGTCCATCACATAATTTTCCTAATGATGTGATCCCATTATCAAATGACATCTTATCTCAATGGCTAGGAAACCTTGACCATCTTTGATCAACGAGCTAGTTTACTAGAGGCACACTAGGGACAAAGTGTTGTCTGTATATCCACACATGCAATGTGTTTCCAATCAATACAATTATAGCATGGATAATAAACAATTATCATGAATAAGGAAATATAATAATAAACACTTTATTTATTGCCTCTAGGGCATATTTCCAACACTCAAGTCACATGATGATTGGACTTGAGTTGGTGGATTTGGATCATGTGACACTCGAATGACCAGAGGGGTGTCAATTTGAGTGGGAGTTTTTAAGTAATATGATTAACTAAACTCATTATCATGAACATAGTCAAAATGTCTTTGCAAATTTATGTTGTATATTACTAGCTCGCACTGTAGCTCTCTTAAATTTGTATATATGTTCCTAGACAAATAGAGTCGAAAGATGATGGTAGCAATAATGCGGACTAGGTCTGTGATCTAAGGATTGTCCTCATTACTGCACAGAAGGCTTATGTCCTTAATGCACCGCTCGGTGCGCCACCCCCTCTAGCGCCGTCTGTAGATGTTGTGAACATCTGACATGCATGTTCCGATGACTACTTGACAGTTCTGTGCGTCATGCATTACGGTTTAGAATTGACGCTCCAAAACGTTTTGAACGTCACAGAACATATAAGATCTTCTAAGAGCTAAAATTTGGATCTCAGGCTCGTGCCCGAGACCTCCAAGAAGATTCGTTGCCTACAAGATGAAGGAGAATAGCTCAATCGTCGAGCATGTACCCAGATTGCCTGGGTGCTACAATCACTTGAATCGAGTGGGAGTTGATCTTCCAGATAAGATAGTGATTGATATAGTTCTCCAAGTCACTATTATTAAGCTACTAGAGATTCGTGATGAACTATAAAATGCTAGTAATGGTAATAATGATCCCTAAGCTATTCGCGATATTTGACACCGCGAAGGTAGAAATCAAGAAGGAGAATCAAGTGTTGATGGTTAGTGAAACCACTAGTTTCAAGAAGGGCAAGGGCTAGGAGGGAAAATTCATGGATGGCAAGTCAGTTGCTACTCCAGTGAAGCAACCCAAAGTTGAACCCAAGCCCAAGACTAAGTGATTCTATTATGAGGAGAACGGTCGCTGAAGCGGAACAACCCTCGATACTTGGTAGATAATAAGGCTGGCAATGTCGACAGAAGTATATTAGATATACATGTTATTAATGTGTACCTTTCTAGTACTCCTAGTAGCACCTTGGTATTGGATACCAGTTCGGTTGCTAAATGTTAGTAACTCGAAATAATAGCTACGGAATAAACAGAGACTAGCTAAGGGTGAGGTAACGATGTGTGTTGGAAATGTTTCCAAGGTTGATGTGATCAACATCGCACGCTCTCTCTACCTTCGGGATTAGTGAAAAACCTAAATAAATGTTATTTGGTGTTTGCATTGAGCATGAACGTGATTAGATCGTGTTTATTGCAATACGATTATTCATTTAAGTTAGAGAATAATGGTTATTCTGTTTACATGAATAATACCTTCAATGGTCATGCACCCAATTAGAATGGTTTGTTGAATCTTGATTGCAGTAATACACATGTTCATAACATTGATGCCAAAAGATACAAAATTAATAATGATAGTACCACATACTTGTGGCAGTGCTGCTAAATGTCATATTGGTGTAAAGCGCATGAAGAAACTCCATGCCAATGGATCTTTGGACTCATTCAATTTCGAATCGGTTGAGGCATGCGGACTATGCCTCTTGGTCAAGATGACTAAGACACCGTTTTTGAATATGATGGAGCGGGCAAGTGACTTATTGAAAATAATACATGTTGATGTATGCGGTCCAATGAGTGTCGTAGCATACGGTGGATATCATTGTTTTCTTACCTTCACTGATGATTTGAGTAGATATGGGTATATTTACTTAATGAAACACAAGTCTGAGTCGTTTGAAAAGTTCAAGCAAATTCAGAGTGAAGTTTGAGATCATCGTGACTAGAAGATAAAATGTCTACGATATGATCGTGGAGGAGAATATCTGAGTTACGAGTTTGGTATACAACTTAAGACAATGTGGAAGTTGTTTCACAACTGATGCCGCCTAGAACAACATAGTGTGATGGTGTGTCCAAACATCATAGTCGTGCTCTATTGGATATGGTGCAAACTATGATGTCTCTTATCGATTTGTCACTATCATTTTGGTGTTATGCATTAGAGACAACTACATTCACTTTAAAATAGGGCACCATCTAAGTCCGTTGAGATGACACCGGATGAATTTTGGTTTGACAGAAACCTAATCTATCATTTCTTAATGTTTGGGGCTGCAACACTTATGTGAGAAAGGGTTTTCACCTAATGAGCTCGAACCTAAAGCGGACAAATGCATCTTCATAGAATACCCTAACGTAACAGTTGGGTAAACCTTTTATCTTAGATCCAAGCACAAAGTGTTTGTTGCTAAAACGGGTCCTTTCTCGAGAAAGAGTTTCTCTCAAAAGACTTGAGTGGGAGGAAGATAGAACTTGATACGGTTGTTGAACCTTTGCTTCAACTAGAGAGTAGCGCATCGCAGAAAGATGTTTCTATGGAGCCTATGTCAGTTGAAGAGGAAGTTGATGATGATGATCATGAAGCTTCAGATCAAGTTACTATCGAACCTCGTAGGTCGACAAGGGCACGTATTTCTCCTGAGTGGTACGGTAACCATGTATTAGAGGTCATGTTATTGGACAACGATGAGCCTACGGGCTATGGAGAAGCGATGATGGGCCCGGATTCCAACAAATGGCTAGGAGCCATGAAATCCGAGAAAGGATCCATGTATGAAATCAAGTATGGTCTTTGGTAGACTTGCTCGTTGAATGACAGGCCATTGAGTACAAATGGATTTTTAAAATGAAGAAAGACGCTGATGGTGAATGTCACCATTTATAAAGCTTGACTTGTCGCAAAGAAGTTTCTACCAAGTTCAAGGGGTTGACTACGATGAGACTTTCTCACCCGTAGTGATGCTAAAAGTCTATTGGAATTATGTTAGCAGTTGTTGCGTTTTTCAATTATGAAATCTGGCAGATGGACGTCAAAACATCGATTCCTTCCTTGAGGAAAGGTTGTATGAGATACAACCAAACGGTTTTGTCAGTTCTAAGGATGCTAAAAGGTGTGCAAGCTCCAGTGATCCTTCTATGGACTGGAGCAAGCATCTCGGAGTTGGAATATACACTTTGATGAGGTGATCAAAGTTTTCTAGGTTTATACAAGGTTTATGAGAAACTTGTATTTACAAGAAAGTGAGTGGGAGCACTATAGAATTTCTGATAAGTATATGTGGATGACATATTGTTGATCGGAAATAATGTATAATTTCTGTAAAGCATAAAGGGTTGTTTGAAAGGAGTTTTTCAAAGGAAAACCTGGATAAAGCTACTTAATTGTTGGGCATCGAGATCTATAGAGATAGATCAAGACGCTTGATAAGACTTTCAATGAGTACATACCTTGACAAGATTTTGAAAGAGTTCAAAATGGATCAGTCAAAGAAGGAATTCTTGCATGATTTGTAAGGTGTGGAGTTGAGTGAGACTCAAAGCTCGACCACGGCAGAAGAAAAAGGACGAAGGTCGTCCCCTATGCCTTAGCTATAGACTCTATATAGTATGCCATGCTGTGTACCACACCTGTGTGTGCCTTGCCATGAGTTTTTTAAGGGGTACAAGAGTGATCCAGGAGTGGATCACTGGACAATGATCAAAATTATCCTTAGTAACTAGAGTACTAAGGAAATATTTGTCGATTATGGAGGTGATAAAGAGTTCGTCGTAAAGGGGTACGTCAATGCAAGCTTTAACACCAATCCAGATGAATCTTAGTAGCAATCCGGATACGTATAGTGGAGCAGCCATTTGGAGTAGCTCCAAATGGAGCATGGTAGTAGTATCTACAATATGACATAGAGAGTTGCAAAGAACACATTGATCTGAATGTCGTAGACCCGTTGACTAAAGACCTCTCTCACATGCAAAGCATGATCGAACCCCAAAACTCATTGGGTGTTATATTTATAACAATGTAAATCACATGGTGATGTGAACTAGATTATTGACTCTAGTGCAAGTGGGAGATTGTTGGAAGTATGCCCTAGAGGCAATAATAAATTGGTTATTATTATATTTCCTTGTTAGTAATAATCGTTTATTATCCATGCTATAATTATATTGATTGGAAACTAAATACATGTGTGGGTTTATAGACAACACTATGTCCCTAGTATGCCTCTAGTAGACTAGATTGTTGATCAAAGAT
Organism: Hordeum marinum; assembly: GCA_022496015.1. Lineage (NCBI taxonomy): Eukaryota > Viridiplantae > Streptophyta > Magnoliopsida > Poales > Poaceae > Hordeum > Hordeum marinum. The sequence goes on from CM039676.1 coordinate 450,112,353, forward strand.
GGTCAAGGTTTCCTATCCATGGACATGAGATGTCATTTGATAACGGGGTCACATCATTAGGAAAATCATGTGATGGACAAGACCCAAACTATAAACGTAGCATATGATCGTGTCAGTTTATTGATATAGTTTTCTGCATGTCAAGTATCTGTTCCTATGACCATGAGATCATGCAAGTCACTGACACCGGAGGAGTACCTTGTGTGTATCAAACGTCACAACGTAACTGGGTGACTATAAAGGTGCTCTACATGTATCTCTGAGGATGTCTGTTGAGTTGGCATGGATCAAGACTGAGATTTGTTACTCCGTGTGACGGAGAGGTATCTCAGGGCCCACTCGGTAATACAACATCACAATAAGCCTTGCAAGCAATGTGACTAGGTGTTAGCCACGGGATCTTGTATTACGGAACGAGTAAAGAGACTTGCTAGTAACGAGATTGAACTAGGTATAGAGATACCGACGATCAAATCTCGGGCAAGTAGCATACCGAAGAACAAAGGGAACAACATACGTGATTAACTAAATGCTTGACATAGAGGTTCAACCGATAAATACCTTCATAGAATATGTAGGAACCAATATGGGCATCCAGGTCCCGCTATTGGTTGTTGACCGTAGAGGTGTCTCGGTCATGTCTACATAGTTCTCGAACCCGCAGGGTCTGCACACTTAAGATTCGGTGACGTTTTGGTAGTATAGAGTTATATATGATGGTGAGCGAAGGTTGTTCGGAGTCCCGGATGAGATCCCATACATCACGAGGAGCTCCGGAATGGTCCAGAGGTAAAGATTGATATATAGGAAGTCCTGTTTTGGTCATCGGAAAAGTTTCGGGCTCATCAGTAGTGTATCGGGAGTGCCGAGAGGGTACCGGGGGACCATCGGGAGGGGTGTCTCGACCCTAGGGGCTACATGGGCTGTGGGAAGAGGTAAACCAGCCCCTAGTGGGCTGGCCAAAGTTCCACAAGAGGCCCATGCGGCTGGATGGAGAAACCCAAAGGTGGAAGGAGGATTCCTAGTGGGAGAGAAGGAGTCCTAACCCTACTAGGATTTGAGGAGGACTCCTCCTCTCTCCACTTCGGCCGAACCAAAGGCTGGCCCCTTGGGGAGACAAGGCTCCTCCCTCCCTGCTCCTATATATACTAGAGGTTTTGAGGGGTTTTCACAACAGAAATCAGCCACGTGCTACCCTCTTCTCTAGATCGTAGTTTCTCCTCTAGGCCCTGTTCAAGAATTCATCCGATTAACCAGATAACTTGCCGATTAATCCCTACTCGTGGGGTAACCGAGTAGCCGATTAAGTGATTAATCACCCGATTAATTGATTAAATGGACGATTAACTTGCCGATTAGCCTATTAATCCCCTACTCTCCAACCAACCGAGCAGCTATCAGTTAACGATTTCTTCAATAATGCCTCTAGGTTGTTTTAGCGGTGCTTAGGCGAAGCCCTGCTGGAATAGTTCCACGACCATCGCTGCCACACCGTCACGTTGCTGGAGAACTCATCTACCTCTTCGCTCCCTCTTGCTTGATCAAGAAGGCGGAGATCGTCATCGAGCTGTACGTGTGCTGAACGCGGAGGTGTCGTCCGTTCGGTGCTAGATCGGAAGGACCACGACTGGATCACGGGATGGATCGTGATGGGATTGCGGGACGGATCGTGATTGGATAGCGGGACAGAACGTGATGGGAACGTGGGATGCTCGGCAATTTGGATCGCGAAGATGTTCGACTACATCAACTACGTTTCTTAACGCTTTCCGCTTGGCGATCTACAAGGGTATGTAGATCCACTCTCCCCCTCGTAGATGATCATCACCATGGATAGATCTTGCATGTGCGTAGGAATTTTTTTGTTTCCCATGCAACGATCCCCAACAATTACTGCCATGACCTATTCAGCTGATTGTGTTTCGTCCATCATGGAGTGATTTGGTCGTCTGGCTCGTTTGTATGGGGAGCAACGTCCTCCGCACTGGTGGGTATGTCACCCTTATCGTCGCCCTGCAAAACCACCGACGGCTTGTAGAGTCGTTCAGGGAAGGTGTTTCTCGGGACAGGGTCACGCTTGGCTCCCATGCGGGCCAGTATGTCAGCGGCTTGGTTGTTGTCTCTAGCGACGTGATGGAATTCCAGCCCCTCAAAACGTGCGGAGATTTTAAGGACAACATTTCTATATGCCGCCATCTTCAGGTTTTTGGCATCGAATTCGCCGTTGATTTATGAGATGGCCAGGTTGGAGTCTCCCCACACCTCTAGCCGTCGTATGCCCATTGATGCTGCCATCCGAAGACTGTGCAAAAGTGCTTTGTATTCAGCTGCGTTGTTTGAATCGGCATACATGATTTGCAACACGCATCGGACATTGTCACCTATGGGAGATGTGAGAATAAATCCAGCCCCCAGTCCGGCCAGTGCTTTGGACCCGTCGAAGTACATCGTCCAATGAGAGTATGTATTATATTCCCTGGGGAGCTCGGCCTCTGTCCATTAAGCGATGAAATCTGCCAACACCTGAGATTTAATAGCTCGTCGTGGTTTATAGGCGATTTCGAAAGGAAGGAGTTCAATGGCCCATTTGGCTATGCGGTTGGTGGCGTCCCTGTTGTTATATCGTTCAGGGTTGCTTCGGATGCCACGTGACCGAACACTCTTGAAAATAGTGTCTTAGTTTTCGTGATTCCATAAATAGTGTGTAGGCTATCTTGTGGTAGTGCGGGTACCTAGACTTGCATTGCGTTAGTACTTCAAACACGTAATAGACTGGCTTCTGTATCCATAATTTGTGACCCTCCTCCTCTCGTTCGATGACGAGCGCCACGCTAACCACTTGGTTGGTGGCCAATATGTACAATAACATTGGCTCATCGGTGCCTGGTGCTATGAGTATGGGGTTGCTTGCCAGGAGTATTTTGATTTCTTCTAACGCAGCCATTGCTTCATCGGTCCACTCGAATTTGTTGGTCCGTTTCAGCAATCTGTAAAGTGGTAAAGTCTTTTCACAGAGATGGGAAATAAAGCGACTTAACGCCGCCATGCAGCCCGCCAACTTTTGGACATGCTTTAGCTCTATGGGAAACAATGAATCCGAGCAGTTTACCAGCGGGAACTTCGAAGACACATTTCTCCGGATTGAGTCGTATATCGTACTCACGTAAGCTCGCAAAGGTTTGCCTTAGGTCGTCGATCAACTAGCTGACGTGTTTGATTTTAATGACCACATCGTCCACACATGCTTCGACAGTCTTACCGACCTGTTTTTTGAGACAAGTCTGGATCATGCGCTAGCACGTAGCCCCAACGTTTTTAGACCAAAAGGCATTGTGTTGAAATAGAATGGCCCATAGGGGTGATGAATGCGGTTGCAGCTTGATCGGATTCCTTCATTTTTATCTGATGGTATCCGGAATAAGCATCGAGGAAACACAATGAATCGTGTCCGGCCATGGCATCGATAATATGGTCTATGTGTGGTAAGGGGAAACGGTCCTTAGGGCAGGCCTTGTTCAGGTCTTTAAAGTCAACGCAGAGCCGCCATGATTTATCTTTCTTCGGTACCATCACCAGGTTTGCCAACCATTCGGGGTGCTTGATCTCCCGTATGAATCCGGCCTCGAGCAATTTGGCCAATTCTTCACCCATAGCTTGTCATTTGGGCTCGGAAAAGCGGCGCGGAGTGTGCTTGACGGGCTTGAAGCCTGTGATTATATTTAGACTATGTTCTGCTAGCCGCCGTGGGATCCCTGGCATATCGGAAGGATGCCAGGCGAAGATGTCCTAGTTTTCTCGTAAGAACGTGCGCAACACCTCGTCCACCATGGGGTCCAGCTGAGCTCCGATGGACGCTGTCTTATTGGGGTTCGTTGGATGTACCTGAAATTTAATGATTTCTTTTGCTGGTTTCAAGGACGTGGGTTTGGGCCTTTTGCTAAGGATCACATCATCCTTATCCACTATTAACCGGAGTGCGGTCAATTCCTCTGCAGCAAAGGTCTCGACTAGTGCCTTGAGGGCGAGAGCTGTTGTTTTGTTTTCACCTTGAAGGGCTATATTCGGATCACTGGCGATTGTGATTACCCCATTTGGGCCTGGCATCTTGAGCTTCATGTATCCGTAATGTGGTATAGCTTGGAATTTTGTGAAAGCATCACGCCCCAACAGGGCGTGGTAGCCACTAGGGAAGGGCACAATATGGAAGAGAAGTTCTTCAGATCGGTAGTTTTCGAGCATGCCAAACACTACGTCCAGGGTGATACATCAACAATGCGCCTCTTTCCTACGGATGATCCCCCGGAAAGTTGTGTTGCTATGCTTGATGCGAGATCGGTTGAACTGCATTTTTTCTAGGGTGTCTTCGTAGAGGAGGTTAAGATCGCTGCCACCGTCTGTGTGCACCTTTTGTAGCCTAAAACCATCGATGATGGGGTTTAGGACTAGTGAGGCTGGTGCTCGACCGGGACGGGTGGTAGGTCGGTAGGTATCTCCAAATCTGATGGGCATGTCTGCCCATGAACTTGTTGCCACTACAAGGTAGACTTGTTCGAGTTCTCTAAGAGCTTTTTCCCTCCTGTTTCTAGAGGGGAACGTTTCGTAGATCGTTAGGACTTCAGCATTGTAGTCTTGTGGCGTTGTGGAGCGCCTAATCGGTGATGTTGCTTCAGGATGGCCTCTTTGCTTTTTGTGACTTGCCTGACGACCCAACATGGTCTGAGGCTGTGGGTTGGGCTTGTATTCAGCAGGACAGAATGTATAGGGCATGGCTTGTCCAATAGTCCGTCGAGGACAGTTCTGACCCTTGTAGGGGGTCTATTTCTTTTCTTGATGGGTTCGTGTTCGTCTAGCCGTTTCGGGGGTACCCGCTTTTTTCGATATCCCCTAGGGTATTCGGTAAAGAATGGTTCCTAAAGGAACCGTTCGGCTTGCCAGTTGCTCTCCATGGCACAATATTTTTGTACCAGGTTCGATAGCTCGGCAAAGTTGCGAATGTGTCGACGCGATAGGGCTTTGAGGATGTTGGGGAACGTCGCATGGGAAACAAAAATTTTCCTACGCACACGCAAACCTATCCGTGGTGATGAGCATCTACGAGAGGGAGAGTGGATCTACATACCCTTGTAGATCGCTAAGCGGGAAGCGTTAAGAAACGCGGTTGGTGTAGTTGAACTTCTTCGCGATCCAAATCACCGAGCGTCCCGCGATCCAATCACGAACTGTCCCGCGAACACATCATGATCCGTCCCGTGAACTCATCACGATTCGTCTCACGATATTGATCACGATCTGTCCCACGAACTCATCACGATCCGTTCCGTGATCACATCATGAACCGTCTCGCGATCTCGATCACGGTCCTTCCGATCTAGCGCCAAACGGACGGCACCTCCGCGTTCAGCACACGTGCAGCTTGATGACGATCTCCACCGTCTCGATCCAGTGAGAGGAGGTGGAGAGGAGAGAGAGTTCACCGGCAGCGTGACGGTGCTCCGGTGATGGTGGTGGAGCAATTCCGGCAGGGCTTCGCCTAAGCGCTGCAGAAAACCGATCTAGAGGAGAAACTATGCACCGGTGTAACGGGTAGCACGTGGCCGGAAATTCTGTCCAAAAACCACCCAATCCACTAGTATATATAGGAGGAGAGGAGAGGAGAGGCAGCCAAGGCCTTTGGGTTTGCTGAAATAGGAGGTGGGAAGAAATCCTACTTCACCTCCAATCCTAGTTGGAGTAGGATTGCCTCCTATTGGCTGATTTTCCACTTTTTGCTTTAGGACTTTCTCTCCTGCGCCATGGGCCTTTGTGGCTGTTTTCCCAGACCAATAAGGGCTGGTTATTATTCTACCACAGCCCTTGGACCTCTTGGGGTCGAAGTAGCCCTCCCGGAGGTCTCCCGGTACACTACCGGCACTCCCGGTACACTACCGATGAGCCCGAAACTTTTCCGGAAACCAAACTGGGACTTCCTATATATGAATCTTTACCTCCGGACCATTCCGGAGCTCCTCGTGACGTCCGGGATCTCATCCGGGACTCCGAACAAACTTCGGTCACCACCATACATAACTCTACACTACCGAAACGTCACCGAACCTTAAGTGTGCAGACCCTGCGGGTTCGAGAACTATGTAGACATGACCGAGACACCTCTATGGTCAATAACCAATGGCGGGACCTGGACGTCCACATTGGTTCCTACATATTTTACGAAGATGTTTATCGGTCGAACCTCTATGTCAATGATTCAGTTAATCCCGTATAACGTTCCCTTTGTTCTTCGGTATGTTACTTGCCCGAGATTCGATCGTCGGTATCTCCATACCTAGTTCAACCTCATTACCGACAAGTCTCTTTACTCGTTCTGTAATACAAGATCCCGCAACTAACAATTAGTCACATTGCTTGCAAGGCTTATTGTGATGTTGCATTACCGAGTGGGCCCCGAGATACCTCTCCGTCACACGGAGTAACAAATCCCAGTCTCGATCCATGCCAACTCAACAGACACCATCAAAGATACCTGTAGAGCACCTTTATAGTCACCCAGTAACGTTGCGATGTTTGATACACACAAGGCACTCCTCCGATATCTATGAGTTGCATGATCTCATGGTTATAGGAACATATACTTGACATGCAGAAAACAGTAGCAATAAACTGACACGATCGTATGCTATGTTTGTAGTTTGGGTCTTATCCATCACATCATTCTCCTAATGATGTGATCCCGTTATCAAATGACATCTCATGTCCATGGCTAGGAAACCTTAACCATCCTTTGATCAACGAGCTAGTCCATTAGAGGCATACTAGGGACATGGTTTTGTCTATGTATCCACACATGCATTTAAGTCTCCGATCAATACAATTATAACATGGATAATAAACGATTATCATGAACAAGGAAATATGATAATAACTAATTTATTATTGCCTCTAGGGCATATTTCCAACAGAGGATCCCTTCGTCCTGACAATTGCGACTGAAGGTTGTCATTATCTCCTGGTCGCTAGAGCCTGGTACTTTGTCTCTAACGAGGAGGAATCTGGCCCAAAAATGATGAATCGACTCTCCTGGTAATTGTTTAACATCCGGTAACTCCAAAGTTTTGCACTCTCCTGTGATGCTTGAATGCTCAATTTGGGAGGTGGGTGGGAATTTTTTTGGTTTCGCGCCACGATGCGAGTCCGGAATCTTGTGGTTTGAGTTGTGCGCTAACGATTCAGATGAGTTGCGCGCTAGATCGGGGATCGATCATGGACTATTTCTGGGGCGAACTCCAGAGTCTGGGTTACAAGAGAGATCTTGGTGATCGGAAATAGGGATATAAACCGTCTTTAGCTCCGGCTATTGGGGGGATGAGCCTTCAATCGGGTGACGGTGGTGACTAAATGAGTGACCGAGGGGGTGTTAATCTCCCTATCATCGGGTTTAAGCCCGGTCTGGTCGCCGGTCATGCCCATGATTCGAATCCGATCAAGTAGCTCGTTCAGGAACGAGACATCGGTGGGGCACATGTCGCCGAAGGGCATGTGGTCGATCCGCAGCGTCGTGGTTGCGGAGTCGCTTGACAACGAATCGAGACTATGTTCGATCGCGGCGGATCCGGGCACATCGATTGAGTTGGACGTTCTGGACAACCCGAGGGTGAAGGCCGCCCCAGAGGTGGGCCCGATGCTTCTGGCGTCGAGGCATCGGGATCCGCGGGCTTCTCCACGGGACCTGAGTGTTCCCTTAAGACAAGCTCTCCCCGTGAATCAGTGACAAACTCTAGGGTTCCGAATCTGATATCTTGATCGGGGGAAAAGCTTCCGATCTGGCCAAGATGGCCGGTCGGGTCGGCGCGCGACAAGATGCCGCCGCCAGTGAATATCTGACCAGGGACAGGGACATCCTGGCTTATGACAAGGCGAGCCATCGCTTCCTTTGGTGATCACATCGGAATTCTCGATGAAAGCACCAATGTCGGTGTCAAAACCGACGAATCTCGGGTAGGGGGTCCGGAGCTATGAGGCTAGAATCGATGGTAACAATGGACGAAGGAGACGATGTTTACCCAGGTTCAGGCCCTCCTATGAAGGTCAAACCCCAACGTCCTGCTCGATTATATTGATGGTATAAAGGTTACAGAGTTGATCTATCCCGAGATCGAATAGCTAAAACCCTAGATGAGTTTCTCTGCCCTACAATCTAACATCCTCCCGGTTTATATAGACACCGGGGGTACCTAGGGTTACACATGGTCGGTTACACATCGAAGGAAAAACATGCCTATCTACTATCTCGGACTTGGCAGACACGCCACGACTCCTGAGGCTTCCTCCCTGTCGACAGGACCTTCGATCAATGCGATACTCAGCAAGCGGCCCATAAGAAATAGGCCGGCCATTCGAGGACCCCTTAATCCAGGACTCCCTCACCATTCTCGGCCCAAGTTTGGGCCGCGTTTGCGGCCAAACGAACGCGCGCGGACGATCGCGACGCGTGCCCTTGTCCTCCCTGGGCCCGCTAGTCGGGGATACACCCGCCCCTTTTTCTATGCCCCTTGCCCCCAACTCCGGCCGCACACCCCGTCCCACTCCCCTCTCGACCCTCCTCGCCTCCACCTCCATTTATCTCGGTCGTGTGGTTGCCGAGCACAACCGCGTGCTCGACCACCTTTTTTCCACACCACAGTTGTCCACCCTCACCCCTCCTCAACGCAAGTGGCGGCCTGATTTGGAGCGGATCTCGCTAGATTTGGGCGCGACAGGCCACTGGAGGCCGCACCGCGCCATGGACTAGCCGGGTACTTGTCCGCAAAGCTCCGGCCACACCCCGAGACGCATGCAGGTACCGAGTCCGCCTCTAGCCGCTCCGATCTACCTCGTCGCTGGTTCGGCGACAAATACACCAATGGTCGTCATCCGGGCCTGATGCTGGCCCAAATGCTCCCCGGCGCACCGATGCCGCTCATAAAGTGTGACGAATGTCCACTGAAGGTCTGGCGCCGCGTGTCTAACACGTCGGAACATCCCGAATGGGTGTTTGCCAAGTGCCAAAATGACGGGGTATGTGCTAGTTGCTTTGGTTGTGCTTTCGGATTCGGCTCGTTTTTCTTACAATCAAATATTCATTGTGTAGGTTGGATGCAACTTTCGGTTTTGGAAAGAAAAATACATCAATCTAATGATAGCACGCAATTTAATAGAGTAGATGCTAGAAATGAGACTAGATGTGCTGAAACAACGTATAATTCTTTATACTCGAAGAAGAATAAAGTAAAGATTAAGACTCTGCGAATCAACAACGAATGTATCGAGAAAACACTAATCCAACTTACAGAAGCAGTTATGAAAGTTGGATTTCTTTTTAAATGTCTTCTGTGGTTCTTGTTTCCTTTGATCTTGCTATTTTAATCAAGATTTGATAAATGTATTTCAATATATTAAAAAATTGTTGATAAAAATAATAAAAATGAGGCCAAATTTTTTTCTATGCGAACGGGGTTGGGTCAAAGATGCAACTGCGCGTTGTACGCACGACCAACGATAACACGTGTCCGGGCGGGCTTGAGCTACAGTGCAGTAGGAGGGTGGGCAGGCCCAGGCTGTGGAGAACTCCAAATATAGCACGAAACCGATACCCTAAACGGTGCAGGCACGGAGGCGATTTCCGATCACGCAGACTTGTCTCCGTCCGTCCGTCCGTCAGGATTGAACCAACCAACTCCCCCTGGCCGGCCGGGCTGTTGCATGCTATGCCATGCCACGCCACGCCACTCCTGCGTGTCCTGTCGCGGCGGCAGCGTTGCTCCTGTAGCTGGACAACACACCTCACTCCGCCTACAGTAAAAATGGCGTGCCGCGTGGTGGAAGTGAAACCACGGCGCACCGCAGCCCGCCCAATCCCGCTTACGCCGGGGCCCCGCCCACTGGGCGCGGGCATATATTCGCGTCACCACCGCCGCGATCGCGAGTAGCAGCCACCACCACTGCCGCTGCGCGCCACCGGCCGGAGCCAACCAGTTGTTGCTCGCTGGCCGCCTTTTCCAAGCCCTCTCTTTTCTCCCACTCGTGTGGTGCCGTAATCAAAAGAAAATCCCACCACCACAGTATCTTCTTTGATGATCATGGCGTTCGGGGCACTAGTTGTAGATTAGACTAGAGGTCGTCTCGTCATCTACAGTTTACTGCCATTTTCAAGTGAGACTCGTAGGGCTGAGAGGCTGCCACTCGACTCGACTTGGCAAGCATAATTTAGTCGTGGAGGAAAGGGAAATTGCGCACTCAGCCAGCCAGCCAGCCAGCCTCACTAGAGGAGAGGGGAGTAGAGTAGAGAGTAGTAGCCCCCAGTGAGCCGAGCCAAACGAACGAAACCGCTGCTGCCGCGACTCTCCTCCTGCGTTGCCATATATAGAAAAACAAAGCCTCCCCTTTCTCCTGAGCCCAACCATACATTCCACTCCAGTGCACGCACGCTCGTTCGCGTCTCCCCTCCCTCACTCCCTCGCTCCCCTTTGTGGATATAATCATATCCTCGCGACGTTGTTTAATCGCCCACAAATACGCCGCCACCGCCGCCACATGGACACGGACTCGCCCCCCATGCCGCCGTCGTCCAAGCCGACCGACCTCTCGCTCACGCTTGCGCCGGCGGCGCAGTCCGTCGCCGAGGACGGGGGCGCCGGGGCGGGCGGTGATGGCGCGTGCATCGACGGCAAGGACGTGCGCCTCTTCCCCTGCCTCTTCTGCAACAAGAAGTTCTTGAAGTCGCAGGCGCTCGGCGGCCACCAGAACGCGCACAAGAAGGAGCGCAGCATCGGCTGGAACCCCTACTTCTACATGCCGCCCGCCTCCTCCGCGCACCTCCACGCCAATGCCGGCGTGCCGCCCGCCGCCGCGCCCAACTCCTCGGGGCCCTACGGCGGCTCGGGCGCTGGCGGCGCCGTGGGCTCCACCGTGCCCGGCGTGGCCCCGGGCCTCCCGGCGCACGCGTACGGGGGCCGCGCCTACGCGGCCTTGCCGACCACGTTCCCTATCGCCTCCCACAGCTCCATCATGGTCGGCTCCGACCGGCTCCAGTACTACGCGCCGCCGCAGGGCGCGTCGGCGGCCTCGGCGGCGGCGGCAGCGGCCGAGCTGTACAGCAGCAGCAGCCTGCAGACGTCCCGCTTCGCCGCGCACCAGCAACAGCTCCTGGGCGGCGCGGCCGTCAGCAGCAGCGAGCGCGCGATGATGGCCGCGGCCGAGCAGCCGGGCGCCGGGCGCGACGAGCTGATCGACATGCTCAACTGGCGGCGGGGCTGCCACGGGCCGACCGCCTCCGCGTTCGCCACCACACCCTCGCCCGCCAGCACCAGCACCACCACCACGCTCACCTCCGGCAACACCAACAACGGCGAGGAGGCCGAGGAGGAGCTGGACCTCAACCTGAGCCTGTAGCAGCGGTGGTCTATCAGCCAGCTCGCCGGCGCCGGCGCTGCCTCCAATCCAAGCCCAAGCCCAACACAAGAAGGTCAATCCGTCCGTCGCCACGTACTAGCTCTACTCTACAACTCCTATTCGCCCGGCTGTTCATGTCCCCTGCTCCACGTTCACGACGACGTACGTACGTACCGCCCGCCCGCCCGCCCGCCAAGATTAGCTGTTTTTAATTAGAGAAGCCAAGAGAAGAAGAAGATGATGTTAATTAATTAATTAGTTCCTCGATCGACCCTCCTTCAGTCAGTCTACTCTACTCCTACTCCTGTATGTTAATGCTGCTGCTAGTAGTGGTGAGCTGTGCTCCTTGTAATCGTGCTCCTTCCTCCCTCCCTCTTGAATTTCACCCCTGTTCGTCGTGTGTTCGTCATCTTTTTTACTAGCTAACTTTTTTCGAGATCGAATGAAAGGAAGATGGGTTCCACACCGGGTCGTCGACAGTTGGGCACAGTCGACATGGCTGCCGTGGTTAATGAATGTTTGGCATCTGTGGCGCAGCCGCATCTGCCTATCAATCTATCTTGGATTTGGTGCTCTTTTGCCTTTCTTTATTATTATTATATGTTTTATTTACGGGCTCGAGTCCCCCCTACCTTTCATCATCGTCGATCCAGCTAACAGTAGTATGAACCTCAACGCACGTAGTCCTCCTCTACCTGTGTGATGTTGCGGTGACGAACTGACGAAGGATGGAAGCTTTGGATGATCCGTCGGGCCGGACGGTGTGGAGACATCAGCTGTTTTGACGAGGGAATCATTCGCTGGGGTGGTGGTGGGGTGAGATGGAGCGAACTGGGCCGACCGACGGAGTCAGGGGTCGGGTCACGCACCCGCGGGACAAGGCGATGCCGTCCAATGGCAATTGGCATCGCCATCGCAGCGAGATTCGTTGCGGGACTGGACTGGATGGATGTGCATGCGCACTGTGCCCCGTGCGCGCGCGGGGACGGGAGATGGTCCAGACTCCAGTCTCCAGAGAGCAGGGCAGAGCAGTTCATTCGCTCCACCTCCAAGCCGCAACGCTTGGGTGCGTCGAGCGGGCGGCCGTACGCGGGGCGCGGGGTGGCGGAGGGAGACAGTGGGGGAGCTCGACGGCTGCCTTTTTGGCTCTTTTTCATGGCCTGTCTCGTCTGTCGCCGTCGCGCATCAGTCGCCCCTCGTTCGTTTTTACCGGCTGGTAGATAGATACGTACACCAGATAGATAGATTGATTGATCGATACTCCCATGTATCCCGCCACCGCCCAACGGGAATGAAATCGCATGGTATATATACCTGCGAAGAAAGACGTGTTCTACGGAATACGACTCGAGGGCTGTATTATTAGTGCAAATATATGACCCGTTGAATGGAAATGATTGTCGTTTATGCGCCAACTTGTAATGGGACCTTTGGAGATTTTTCTAAATCATTAATTGGTTGATGCGAGGCGATAAGACAAGTCCGAGAAGCCGGTGGAGTATATATTGAATCTGCGAGGTGTATATAGTGGATTGTTTTCTTGCAAATACACAAAGCTTTCCTATTATTTTATTGATAGAAGGAATAGAAAATAAATACACTGAGGGGTATAACACATAACACAACGCAGACATACATGAACATGATGCCCAAATTTAAGAGACGAGGAATAATCGGCTCGAACAGAAGAAACAACACAACTAAAAGTCTAAAACCCACCAAGGCAAAACCAAAAGCGACAAAAAACGTCGCCAAGGCCAACATCAGGGACACCACGAGCGAGCAAGGTGGCAACTTCAAGAAGCAAGATGACACCGTCGCCATCCAGTCCGCGGGAGCCAGACCTAGGGTTTTCCCTGAGCTCGAAGAGGGGCACTACTCTGGCAGTGCCTCCAAGAAGGAAAATGGCACCCGCGGGTGCCACCGCTGCCAGCACGTGCAAGCCGAGTAGGGGTTTCTTCCTAGCCTAAGGCTGAGCAATCCAGTAGCCACCGGTAATGTCATCGGTGATGAGGAAGCCGACATTGGTCGGGTTGGTGGGGCCGCACTTGCCGCCAAAGGGTGACATTTTCCTTCTTGGAGGCACCATGACCCTTAATGGTGCCCCTCATTGAGCTTGGATTGTTAGATGCAAACAAGACGGGGTATACGCATATTACTGACCCGGAAGTGCTTATAAATAGGCAAGAACACTATTTTTTTTAGTACAAGTGGAGGAGTTAAACAAAGTTTGTGAAATAATAACAAGGGTTTATGCACCAAACATAGGCAACCTCATGATGGAAATACTCTTTGGGAGTTGTATCATGTAATATTCACTTTCAAGTTGTGCACTATAAAAACTGTTGCTCAGATTACAGTTAGTTGAAGAAATGGCTGCTAGACAGGCAGGTCTACTGGTTGTGGAGGGGAAGAAAAGATAAGAGATGGGAATCATGAAGGTAGGTTTGGAGAGAGAGATTAGAAGACAACATTAGCTCTTTCAACAGAATTTAAGGCCCGTGACTGAGATAGGGGGCTCTCAAACTGATAATAAGGTGATTGAATATGAAAAAAATGATGCCAAGGAAGAAGAAAATGAAAGCATGGATAATATCTCACACAAGAACTTGGGAGAGTTGGGAATTTTGGAACAAAGAAATGGATATTTGGAGCAGGTAGATTACACAACAAGTGAGGAGCAGGAATCATTTGGGACTATGCTTCAGAAAGCGCGCGAGGGGGGGGGCTTGATCCAAAAAGCTTGGAAATGCCAAGGAGATGTGAGAGACACAGGGATAAAGAAGAGTATAACATAGAGGAGCTATCTTAGAAGAGGGCTGCTGAAAAGGATGAATATATAGTGAGAAATCTGTCCCAAACCTATTACTTTCTTCTCACATATGTTTACATGAGATAACTTAGAATGTGGGTGTTGATTTGGGTGAGAAAATTTATATGATTGATTATAATGTCTGTTGTCAATCTTATTAAGGAAGTAGAAAAGGCTAGAGTGGATTTGTGGGTTGCTAACAATAACAAAATGCATAATAAAGTATATGTCATCCAAGAAGTGGCTCATGGGATTGAAACAGGGGAACACGGTTTGGAAGAATTGATGGGTGAGGAAGATGATAGTGATTTAGATGAAGAAAAGGAGGGATGGGAACATTCCAAAGAGATGTTTGCTCATCAAAAAGATAGATATGAAAATCGACCCCCCTATTTGGAATATGAGGGGATTTGGTGGACATGCTAAGAAGATATTTCTTAGGAAAATGGTGATGGATATGAAAGTAGATGTTTTATTGTTTAAAGAAACTATGATGCAGAATTTCTCTAGTAATGACTTACACATGATATGTGCTGGGAGATATTTTCATTGGCATCATATATCTTCTACAGGGAAGCTTGGGGGCCTGCTGGTGGGGGTGAACTACACTACACTGGATGTGATTATTCTAGAAGAAGGAAAGTATTTTGCCAAAATGACAGTACAAGATATTAAATACGAAACAATTAAGGACACGGTGGTGGTGTATGGTGATGCACAACCTGCTGGTAAATCTAAATCTCTTTCTGAGTTGTGTAGGGTCTTTCAAGATGGTGTCAATCCCATCTTGATAGGAGCTGATTTTAACATCATTAGAAATGCTTCTAAAAAACAAATTAGGTTCTTTGGGTCATTGGTGTTTTCTTTTCAATGCAATTTTGAAGCAATGTGGGGGTGAGGGAGTTAGAAATGCATGGTAGAAAATACACATGGGGAAATTCTATGCCTCAACCTACTTTTGAAAAAACTTGATGGGATTTTATGTAGTGTTGTTTGGGAGGACAATTACCCTCTGATTGAGGTCTCTGCCTTAGCTACAGAAAAATCTGACCATGTCCATCTATTATTGGACACTTGAGACATTGTTAAGTCTAAACCTATTTTTAGAGTTTAAAATTTCTTGTTCTTGAGAGATGAGATTGATAGAATTGTGACTAGCGTGTGGAATGATCCAAATATTAGGGTAAATAGCATTCAGAGGTGACAAAAAATCTTAGAATTCCAAGACCTAACTTAAAAGGGTGGAATAGCAATCTGAATGCATGGTATAGAGAATTGAAAAATGAATTTTTTCTTAAACTGGATAGACTTGATAAACATTGTGAGAAATAGGAGCTATCTGCTCAAGATAGGGTGGAGCAGATGGAACTCAGAGCTCAATTTGATAGATTATTAAGTTAGGAGGAAGACAAACGAAGGCAAATGGCAAAAATTGACGAGATACTAAAAGGGGATGGTAATACTAGATATTTTAATTAAAACAATGGCAGACAAAGGAAAAATAAGGTTAATAGCTTGGAACAAGATGAGGGAAAATTGAGGGGGATAAAAATCTGATAGACTATATTACTAACTTCCATAAAAAATGTTTGGACATCCTAATGAATCTTCTATTTCTCTAAATATTGAGAATCTAGCTACTATACTTGACAATGCTAGGAAAAATTTAATGCAAGATTTCTCTCTAGAAGAAATCAAAAGTGTTGTTTTCAAAATGACCAGTAATAAATCTCCTCGAGCAGATGGTTTCACTGCTAAGTTCTACCAATATTTCTAGGAATTGATAAAACATGATTTGAAAGCTCTGTTTGATGATTCTCATAAAGGGGATTTGGATATAAAACACTGAACTATGGGATTATTACCGTGATACCTGAAAATAAAGATACTAATCAGATCCAAAAATTTAGACCTATGTGCTTGTTGAATGTTAGTTTTTTTCCACTAAAGTGCTGATAAATAGATTGAATGGGGTTGCTTGGGAGGTTATTTCTCTAGTGCAAACTGCCTTTAGGGTTTTGGGTTTCTCTGTTTGGTAAAGCTATGTATAAAAAGGGTGACTATTCTAGAAATTTCACCTGCCCTATTGGGGTTATTCCTCTGAAGTATATAGGTTTGCCACTTGATGAAGAAAGGATTAGAAATAAACGTTGGAAACCTCCAGAAGGTAGAATGGAGAAAAAATGTCCTTATATAGTCTTCTTTGAGTGGGGTTCCTTACTACATGATGTCCTTTTATGGATTGCATGTGGGTGTTAATGAGGGAACATATTTTTATAGAGCTTGATTACTCTGGCAGGAAGATGTAAACACGAAAAATGCCATTTGGTTAAATGGGTGATGTGTGTAGACCAAAAGAAATGGGAGGCCTGAGAATACAAAATTTAGCTTTGATGAACAAAGCTTTACTTTGTAAGTGGTGGTGGAAAATATATAACACCTAGGGTCTCCGGTAGAGCCTGATCTGGAACAAATACTAGAGAAATGGTTGTTTGCCTTAGATAAAACATAGATAGGGAGATTCTCACTTTTGGCCTGAGTTGTCGAAACATAAAGTCTTTTTATTTTAAGTGTGTAAGTTTGTGTTGGGAAATAAAAAAATGTTAGATTTTGGGAAGATTGGTTGATCAGTCCCAAATATTGACAAAATAGTTTTCCTAGAGTGTACAATATTTGTTTTAACAAAAACTAGTCTGTAGTAGAGATCTTTGATTAAGGGTTGGAAAATGTCAGGTTCAGAAGAACCTTACATGGTGAATCCTTAGAGCTATGGGATCATATAAAAAATTATTGTGAAGATGTAATTTTGAACGATTAAACATATGTGATCAAATGGTGTTTAACTAATAATTGGGTGTATGCACTGCTATAGATTTATGATACAAATTGGCTACAAATATGCCCATAAGTTTGTGCTGAAGGTCAAAATGCCTCCATGTGTTAAGGTGTTCATGTGGCCGACTTTGAAAAATAGCGTTCTTACCAAAGATAACTGGATACGCAGGGGATGGACTGGGGATAGCAAGTGCTCTTTGTGTGGGAGAGACACTACTGGAATGAGGTGCTTTGTCGTCTGCCATGGCGGACGGCAAAGGGCAGGTCCACTGACGGGAAAGCCTTTGTCGTCCGCCAGTGGACGACCACATTTTCGGCACTGTGAACTCCGACAAAGGGGTGCTTTGTCGTTTGCTTGGGCTCAGCGGATGACAAAGTTTCTTTGGCAGACGACAAATCTGCTACCGTTAGGGACTAAGCTATAGACCTCAAAGAATTTCTTCATTTAAAATAAATAAATGACACAGAGCGGGGCAGGCATGGAGCAAAGGACTCACGTGCCACAGCAACCTCGCACGCAATAGAAGATATAGATCCAAATTGGATCGAGGCAATAGCCCCGCGCCTCATCGGAGCTCTGCCGCCCTCTTTCTTTCTTATTCCTTCTCCCTCACCTCACATTTCTCTCTCTTTCTGCCGCTGTACAAGGTCCTCCATTGTTGCCGAAGGGAAAGAAGCAGAAGCCGCCGAAGGCAGGGGGAGGAAGGGAAATAGCCTGGCCCGCGCCGCCCTGCACGCTCGCCCGTGCCACTTGCCTAACCGCTCTGCTTGCTTGCCATGCCGCTCTGCTCGCCTGTGCCGCCTGCTCGCCACGCTAGAGGGAGGAGGCGCCGCTATGCTTGTCGCCCTGCTTGGTTGCCGCGCCACTCAGCTCGCTTGCGCCGCTGTCGCCCGCCGCCGCCACTGCTCTGCCCGCCGCCGCCCTACCCGCCGCAGTCGCCCATTGGTGAGAGAGATGTGACAGAAAGATATGTAAGAGATACAAATGTGGTGGGGGCTCCGTTGGATTTTTAAGTGGTTGTGTGGTTCGCTGGTAAAGTTAGTGCGTGGTGGGGCAAGCTTTGCCTGCCACGTCATTGATCCACGTGTTGTGCTTCTTCTATCATCCGTGTGCTGTGCTTCTTCGTTGCCGTTTGTTATTTTATATTCTTTGTTGTCTGCTTTTATATTATTTGACGTCCGCTAGCAGACAGCAAAGAAAGGACTCATGGGAAATAATATCTTTGCCATGAGTCCCTTCTTTGCCGTCTTCCTTTCTGCTCTTTGCTGTCTGCCAGCTGATGGCAAAGGGGTGACTGATGGCAAACAAGATCTTTGCCATCATTCAAATCTTTGTCGTCTGTTTTTTGGTAGCTGACGGTAAAGACTCTCTTTGCCATCTGCCAGCAGACGACAAAGATCTGGCAGTCGGCAAATTACCGGATTCCAGTAGTGAGAGGAAGATATTAATCATTTGTTTTTGATTGCTCGGTTGCTAAGCTTTTGTGGAATGTTATGAAATGTGCTTTCAACATATTTGACATTCCGGATAATGTGAAAGATCTGTTTGATTCCTAGACTTAAGGAATTTAAGAAATGTGATAGGGGATAGTAGAAGTTAGTATTTCTACTATATTTTGGACTTTGTGGAAACTAAGAAACACAATGGTTTTTGATAACGACAGGGTTACTGATCCTTGTGTTCCTATTAACATGATCTTAAAATGGTTACATGAATGGAATGTCTTACATACAAACCAAGAAAAGAATAAGACGAATGACAACGGGTGTAAGACAAGTTGAGCATGTAGGAGGATAAGTCTTCAGGGTGGTGCACGGTGGAGAGTTGGGTCTGGAAGAATCGAAGGCTGAAGCTTTCACACGTGTGTCAACTACTGAAGATTGTATATTTTGGTTGGTTCCTGGCCTTGTTTTCTCTGACCATCTTCTGTTAGACCTTGTGCTCCCTTTAAGAAATATAGTTTCTAGTCCTTATGGTTTTGTATCTCTGGTTCTAGGTTGCTGTATTGGAGTGTGACTAGTCCGAGATCCTGGATGTTTGTCCTCTGCTTGGGTCGCCTCTGATGTCTTCTTGTGGGATCACTAGAAGACTATGTCTAGAAGGGGGTGAATAGACTACTAGCAGGAATTTAAAATCTATACAACCTGCAAAGTTAAGTGTTGGCAGATTTTAGGAATTATAGCAAGTCTAGCACACCCTACACATGCAAGTCATCAAGTATAGCAGCGGAATGTAAATACATTGCACATGAAAGTAAAGAGTTGATATAAGGAGATCAAACGCATGAAGAACACAAATATTTTTCCCGTGGTTCCAATAGGTGGTGCTATCGTACGTCCATGTTTATGGAGTCTTCAACCCACAGAGGGTAACGGTCGCGAGAGTCCATAGAGGGCTCCACCCATAAGGGTCCATGAAGGAGCAACCTTGACTATTCCATAACGGCTTCCGTCCATGAAGGACTAGCCTAACTCGGGGTAGATCTTCACAAAGTAGGCGATCTCCTTGCCCTTACAAACTTCTTGGTTCACTCCACAACACGAAGTAGGAGCCTCCCAAGCGACACCTAGCCAATCTAGGAAGCACTACCCTCCAAAAGGTAATATGCTCGATAATGTCGACGAACTCCTTGCTCTTGTGCTTCAAGATGATAGACTCCTCAACACACAATCACTCTCTCATAGATTTGGCTTTGGTGGAAGAGATTGATTGGGTGGAAAGCAACTTGGGGAGGCTAGAGATCAAGATTCATATGGTTGGAATGGAATGGCATGATCTCAACACATGAGTAGGTGTCTCTCTCTTAGAAAATATGATAGGATGAGTGGGGATCTATTCTGAGTGCTTCTCTTGTGAGTGAGTGGTGGTGGAGGGGTATATATAGGCATCTCCAAAAATCCAACCGTTATACCTGAAGTGACCTACTCGGTGACACCGATGTGTGAATCTCGGTGGTACCGAGTTGCTCCAAATGTAGCAACTTTTGAATCTCGGAAAGACCGATATATAAATCTCGGTTGCATGGATTAGGTGACCAATGATCAGATTGCCAAACTCCGTGACGCCGATTCAACAAACTCGGTCGGACCTATTTTGTGAAATTGGGTAATAAGAAGTTGGCAACCCAAACTCGGCGGCATCGAAACAGAATCGGTTGCACCGAAAGGTTAGGGTTTGGCTTGAGTCTATCTAAGTCTGGGAATCAGTGGAACCAAGTGGGAGTTGTTGGTTGCACCGATTTTGAGTGTTTTGCTTTGGACAGACTTTTGGTGGAAGAGCTTGTGGATATTTTTGGTGTAGCGACCCGACCTGAAAGGTCGAATCTCCGGTGTTTCCATACCATCCCAAGATCATGCTGGTACACACACGGTACATCATTGTATATATCAAAGGGAAATCACACAGCTTTATTAATCGAAAATCTCATATCGAGTTCTTTATTACAATAAAGATTACAATAAAGTGGCTGAAGGCCAACTCATGAGATAAACTAAACCAAAGTCTTGTGGAAGCTTCAAAGGTAGTTGAATCCATCTGACTCCAAGGGCACCTCACCGAGCGTAGAGCGTATCCTCACTCCTGGTCGTAAAAATACTCTGCAACATGATATGTTGCAGCCGTGTAGGTCAGCATATTGAATATGCCGGCAATGTCACAAAAGGGGGTAAAAGTAATCATCTAATCTGTATGCATATATGGCAGGTGGGGTAGTAAGTTTTTGCATAAAACCAATTTTTCCTACAACAAGAGAGGGCAAAGCAAAAGTTATTACTACATTGTTGGTTGATTAATGAGATGGTTCCACCAACCAATTCTCATACCCAAGTTGTCATTAATACCCACATCATTATAATTCTTTGTGTTGAGAGTTCCAGATAGTTTCAATTCCTTTGGCTCAAATTGTCAATGACCGTGGACACGGCTAATCGATTAGGTTTGGGTACTCTATAGAGTTTTGCACACGTTCCCCACAAGATTTGATCGCCTCCGTTGGATTCCTCGCACTTTAGGGTGTTTGAGGAACGGATGATCAAAACATGGTCTTCTAAGGGGTTCCTCTGAGACTCTGTCGGTGCCCATCCTTTCCTACCGTTCTTCTACATCTCGTAGCATCGCCTATCCAGGGTCACCACAATATCCAACCAAGCCAGAGCCCATAATGGCTTGTGGCTATGCAGGTAAGCCTTGGGTCTTGAAGTATCCATCCATCTCTTTGTTCTTGGGTGGACCTTTCCGCGTGAATACTGGCACTTCTCCAGCAACACCTAGGCTAACCACCGGCTTCTCTAGGGCGTCGTTCAACCATCATCCACCCAGAGGTATGTTGAAAACTCGGAGTCTTAAAGTCTTGATCATCAAGTAGGTCTTGTAATTATTATCTGACAACTCTCATGAGACACTCAACCAACCCCGTCTACTAATTGCATAGCAAACTTTAAATCAACGTTTCGCGGGGCCAAAGTGTCAAAGGGTGAGGGGGAAAGCCTACCACATGATACTACATCAAGTAACCAGGTTTCCAATTACCTACTTTGCATGCAATTGGGGAGATGGTAGAACTAATGCAATAAAAACACGGGTAAACATGATCAAAGTGACTTGCCTTGCTGACGATCCTCGTACTCAAAGTGACTCTAGATAACAAGCCTCGCACTCCGGATGATCTAACGAATCAAACAAAGCACACAATAAGCATAAACACCATGCAATTCACACAACAGCAAGGTAAACAAAAAGATACTACCACAATCACTAGCACAATCAAAAGAAAGAATTCAACTCAAAGTAGAAGACTCTAAAAGTTTTGGTGGCAAAATATCTACTAAGACATAATAAGACAAATTGGTTTTCAGCAACTTACCAATAGATAACAGAAAAGAAAATACAAAAAATTTATTAGAAAACAAGAAGTATTTTACTATAAAAATTGTGTGCAAAAAAAGGATTACTACAAAACATTTTTCTAAACAATACTAATGGTGAAAACAAAATTTACCTATTTAAACTAGAGCACAAAACAAAATAAAATATTTTTATTATCAGAAAATAATTCTCCTAATGTTGAACAACAGTAACTAAAGAAACTAAATTGAAAAGTTAAACTAAAACAAAGTCAAACTAAACTAAAATAAAAACAACTAATTAAACACTAAGGATAAACTAAACATAATCTGTTTTTACTAAAAACCCTAATCTAAGATATCCTAAAAATTCTCAAACAGTGCTGGATGATAGGCCTAACTATTACAAAGCAGTGGCAAAAAGAATCACTCAAAAATAAATTTCTAAACTCAAGTTATTCAAGTTTTAGTGATTTGCTCAATTTTAACAAAATTCAAATTTACAAGTTCAAATTTGAAATGTAAGCCTACAACCAGAAACTAAATGTGATTTTTGACATGTTGCAAAAAGAATCAATCAAAAACTCTAAATATTTTAAAAGATATAACAAAAATAAAAACAGAAATCATTCTGTTTTCTAAAACAGAAACAGAAAAGAAAATGTTTATCTAACGGACAGGGGGTGACATGGCGGCTTCCTATTGGGCGCAAGCGTGTGCGCGTGGGTGTTTACGGGCGGACGACCGCACGCTAGAAGAAAATGTTTCGGCGTTTAACACTTCTAATCTGGTCCGTTGACCCTAGATCTGACGGCTACGGGAGGGGGAGTGGCTTACAGATGAGGAGGTCGGGGTCTCCGGCGATGTCGACGGCGGCCGAACGTCGGAGGTGGTCGGGGACGTCGATGCGGTTGTCGAGGGCAGCGTCCAAAGGGTCCAGACGATGGTGGTGAAGCTCCGGCGACGATTGGTGGCGTCGGTTGGGGCTGGGGATGATAGGTGCGACGGCCACGAGCTCCGGTGGCTTCGGTTGAGAACCGAACTCCGGCAAGGTGGTGCGGTGGGGTTTTCGAGCGAGGGTGGGCGTTCGGGGGAGGAATGGAGCGCGGAGGGGGCAGGGCTTCTTATAGGTGTGGCGCAGGGTCGAGAAATGGAAAGGGGAGCGAGATTCGGCTCGGGATGGATCTCTGGCGAAGTGGGGGGGGGGGGGCGCGGGGAGGAAGATGGGCGCGGTGATGGCGCGAGCGGTCGGTGGGGTCCGCGTGTCTGTGAGAGAGAAGAGAGCGGGTGCGTGTCGGTGGCCGGTTCGGAGTGATTTCGGGAGAGAGTTAAGGCAGGTGGGCCGGCCGGTTCTTTATAACGCGTTAATTCCTTTCTTTTTTCTAATTTCCAGAGAAATGAAATCTCATTAAGGCATTCAAAACTTTTCCAACAATTGAAGTCAATATATCAAATTGATCAGGGGAATAAATGCTATTTAATTAACATTTTTCCACGACCAAAATGAATACTTTAAAAAAGTTATTTTCAGAAAATGTCTAAATTGATTTTAAATTCTTTTGCAATAAATTTTCAAATAACCCCCTGGTTTATTATTCAAATATTTCACAAAGATGCCCCTGATGTGGAGTGGCATGTTACTCCTCTCTTTTTATGGATATTTCGAGGGGTTTTCAAATAGGAGAAACAAGTATATGGAGAAAATGAAAGTGGCCTTTCAAAATTTTAAAAGAAGAACTTCAATAATTCATTTCATTCAAACTATGTGATGATGATGCATAGCTATATTTCATAAAATTCCAAAATGGAATTTTGGGATGTTACATTTGGTGACTATCACTTGTGCATGTATGAGCATATTGTTCACCAACAATACCTTACCCCCTTTTTATAGTATTGGCTTTCCTATGGACTCAAAGTGATTTCTCACAAAGTAAAATGTAGAGTCCTCTTGCTTGAAGATTTGCCAAACTGTTTCCTTTCCTTCTTCTTCATGGGTATACTCTCCACACTCCTTTTTGCGAACCCATCTCTCTCTATGGACTTTACCTGAAATATACTAGATGAAAGTATTAGTCCTAGAGACAATGTATGTTCTCATGAATTATCAAAACCACCAAGGGAGCATATTGTGCTTTCAATCTCCCCCTTTTTGGTAATTGATGACAACATACAATCAAAGCTTCAAATAAAGATATGCATGTATATGATGAAGACTTTGAGAGACACATGACTTGGACTTGCTCCCCCTAAATGTGTGCAATCCCTTTAAAGGGTAGTTGCTTTGGAATGCATGGACACACACATAGTAGAAGGGATATAATAAGTCATGTGTATCTTGGCTATATGCATCAAATGTATAAGAATGAGGTGTATCCATGTTCAAGACTTCACTCTTGCAAACAATATGTGCAATAAGCAAGAGATCATCTTGATCAAAGATAAGATGCACATACTTACCTTGAGTTCTTGAGCATTCTGGTAGCAGAAATACACTTGAGAAAACAATGTTAGGAAACACAAGAGTATTCTACCAATCAGAAGCAATAGAACTCAAAGGTACCAAGATGCGGAGAACACATAGAAGATAGTATTATTTATGATTGATATGTCTCGAAGATCATTTAGAACTTTCTCCCTATACATATGAAATAGTATGTCGTCCTCTCCCCCCGAATCTTAGCATGTAGATATTGGGATTGGATAGTGTGAGAAAAGTCTAACATGAATAATCAAATGTAATAAACACATCTTTCTCCCAAACATATTTTGTCCCCCTACTTTGGTATTCTCCCCTTGTCTATATAAGTATAAATTTTGATATTCCCCCTCCCCCTAAATTATATCCCCCCTTTGCATAAGCATGTATCTCCCTCTTTAGCCTTGAAGCTTTGGTATTTCTCCCCCTTTGGCATTAATTTTCAAAAAGGCCTGATATAGGGTCAGAAATAGGGATCATTGATTTAGAAGGGATCCTCGGGAACAAGGGTCATAGAATGTAGGATTCATAGAATATGAATATCATTAGAAAAGAGAGGGAACCATTGAAAATAATTTCTCTCCCTTTGGCTAAACTGAGAATTTGTAGAACTTCTCCTCCTTTGAGTTAGGGATCCTTGAATTTATTTCTCCCCCTTTTTTTAAATAAGGGGATCATCGAACAATTGAAAATATCGCAGAAGCATCACAAAGATTTACAGATACAAACACAGACTGAAAAACGATATTAAGTCGGTGGCTCCGAGACAAACTAGTCGGTGGTACCGATTTGGCATTATGTAGCTCATCTGCTGAATCGGTAGAACCGAGTCTTTTGTAGCGGTGGCTCCGAGGTATAAAACAGAAATTTGCAATGTTTGAGAAAACTTGCAAATTTATTTGAACGATTGTATCAAAGTGTCAAAAAATATTTAAGTAAATTCAAAGAATTTACAAAAGGATATCAACTAGAGAGGATTTGAATGGTTCCAAGAAATCTTGCAAAATAGAGAATGAACCAAACAAGATTCTTAACTAGATGATGGGCGGTGACTAGGTCACCTATATTAGAGTATATTAACTTAGGAGCCAAGCAAGAATACTTGATCATAGGTCATACTCATCGTTAAGCTCAAAATGGGGTTACCATTTTTTTGATTAAGCATTTAATGTCTTCATATCACTTGTGTTGCTTTATCTCATGACTTGGAGTAAAGCTATATCAAGGATATGAGTACATACCTTTGAGTGATGTTGATGACAGAGCTTGTAGGTGAACTTGATGAGGATGCTCGAAATTGATGAAGTTCATCTTGAGTTGGGAGCAATCCTTGTTGTTTTCGTTCACTTTTCACTTACATAGGTTAGTCACGCAAGGAAGAACATGATATATCCAAATGACTAGATATCAATTGTGAGTTGATACTATTTGATAAATATAAGTCAAGTATATGTTTTGTTGTCTTCTTGCTTTGATCATCAAAGAGAGGTATGGATACTTGGTCATGACAAGATTGCTTAAGATATGAGTTGATGGAAATCTTGTGGAGTGTTGTTCTCCCAAGTACCTACAAAAGGGTTAGATGCAAGACAAGGGAGCATAGAATTCCAAGATATGTGATATTTAAGATAATAATAGCATGGAATAGACAATCAAGCTCATCCCCTTTCATGCATCCGAGTGAGCTTAGCTCAAGTTTGAAGCATCAATGATGTTCAACTCACTCCTCAAATGACAAAACACTTTTTCATAAAGTGGCTCAGTGAAGATATCGTCCAATTGCTTGTTAGTACGAACATGCTTAATATTAATATCTCCTTTGGCAACATGATCACGAATGAAATGATGTCAAACTTGAATATGCTTGGTTCGAGAATGTTGCACAAGATTAGGACCAATCTTAATAGCACTCTCATTGTCACAAAGTAATGGCACATTTTAACATAGATTCCATAATCTTTAAGCGTTTGTGTCATCCATAATAATTGCGAACAACATGATTCGACAGCAATATACTCAGCTTCGGCGGTAGAAAGAGATGCCGAGTTTTGTTTCTTGGAGGACCAAGACACAAGAGATCTACCAAGAAATTGACATGTACCCGAGGTGAATTTTCTATCAACCTTGTCACCGGCATAGTCTGAGTCGGAGTAGCCAACAAGATTAAAAGAATATCCCTTGGGATACCAAATGCCAACGTTTGGTGTATGTATCAAGTATCTCACAATGTGTTTCACAACCTCAAGATGACACTGTTTAGGTGCAGCTTGATATCGGGCACACGTACACACACTAAGCACAATATTGGTATGGGAGGCACATAGATATAGCAATGAACCAATCATTGATCAATAAACCTTTTGATCAACCGGTTCCCCCTCCTTAGTAAGGTCATAGTGTCCGCTAGTGGGCATGGGAGTTTTCATACCTTTACAGTCTTGCATGTTGATCTTCTTGATCAAGTCCTTGGTGTACTTTGTTTGAGAGATGAATTTACCTTCTCTCATTTGCTTGATTTGCGAACCAAGGAAGAATTTCAACTCACACATCATAGACATTTCATACTTCTCTCACATCAACCTTCGAAATTTCTCACTAAATTGTGGGTTAATAGATCCAAAGATAATATCATCCACATAAATTTGGCACACAAATAATTCACCATTAACTCCCTTTGTAAATAAGGTTACGTCGATTTTGCCAATTTCAAATCCTTTTTCAATAAGAAACTTCGTGAGACATTTATACCAAGCACGAGGAGCTTGCTTAAGACCATATAAAGCTTTGCAAAGTTCGTAAACATGGTCAGGTTTCTTAGGATTTACAAAACCAGGTGGTTGCTTAACATAGACCTATTCTTCAATCTCACCATTTAAAAAATCACTTTTAATATCCATTTGATAAAGCGTGATATCATGGTGATTGGCATAAGCAAGGAGAATTTGAATGGCTTCTAGTCTAGCAACGGGGGAGTAGGTCTCACCATAGTCCATACCTTCGACTTGCGTATATCCTTGGGCTACGAGGCGAGCCTTGTTGCGTACAACTTGACCGTCTTCATACTGCTTGTTCCGAAACACCCATTTTGTGTCGATGATGTTTTTCTCATCCTTGGGCTATTCCACGAGTGTCCACATTTTTTTCCTCTCAAAGTTGTGAAGCTCTTCATGCATAGCGTTCACCCAATCCGTGTCTTCAAGAGCTTGTTCAACCTTCAAGGGTTCAATGCTAGAGACGAAAGAATAATGCTCACAAAAGTTAGCCAAGAAGGTTTTAGAGCGAGTGATCCTCCCTGTTTGTATATCACCAAAGATTTGGTTTAGGGGATGGTTCTTGGTCACTTGTGCTCGAACTCGGGGTAGCTTTGGCTTGTTAGTTGGTGGAGGCTTGTTAGTCGGTGGAGCTTCATCTTCATCATCCCCTTCATCTCCGTTGTTGTCGAAGTGGTCATCTCCTTGAGGTGGTGGTGAAGGAGGTTGTGGTGGATCTTCATGATGTACTTCCTCCTCCCCTTCATCTTTTAGTCTACCACTTGTGGATGCTTCCATATCATTTTGTTGGTAGCCTTGATCCGAAGTAGGAGCTTCCACTTGGGTTGATGAAGTGCTTTCCTTCATGTCCATGGGATGAACCTTGCCGATGGGCAAATCTTGGATAGCTTCCGAAGGATCTTTATCACCTACATCATTTGGCAATTGTTCGACTTGCGAACCATTAGACTCATCAAACTTCACATCTACCGTCTCTTCAACTTTTCGAGTGAAGTTTTTGTAGACATGGTAGGTGTGAGAGTTCGATCCGTACCAAGTAGGAAACCTTCATGAGATTTCGGAGCAAATTTAGCACGACGATGCTTATCAAGAATGTAGCACTTAGAGCCGAATACCTGAAAGTATCCAACTTGGGGTTTGTTACCGGTGAGAAGCTCGTACGTCGTTTTACCGAGAATCTTGTGCAAGTAGAGTCGATTTGTGGCATGACATGTTGTTTCCATGGCCTCTACCCAAAAGTTTCTTGGTGTCTTGTATTCGTCAAGCATCGTTCTTGCCATCTCAATGAGGGTTCGGTTCTTTATCTCAACAAGTCCATTTGTTGAGCCATGTACATAGATGAGAACTCATGTGAAATACCCTCTTCATCAAGAAAGGTATCCACATGGGTGTTCTTAAACTCCGATCCGTTATCACTTCGAACCTTCTTGATATTCACTTCAAATTGATTTTGTGCTTTGCGTGCAAAGTTCTTGAAGATCTTTTGTACCTGCCACTTATCATCAAGAAAGAATACCCATGTAAATCTGGAAAAATCATCAACAATAACTAGACCATAAGAGTTTCCACCGAGACTCTTGTAAGCATTGGGACCAAAAAGATCCATATGAAGTATCTCGAGTGGTCTCCTAGTGGTCATGATGTTCTTGACCGGATGACTTCCACCTACTTGCTTTCTTGCTTGACAAGCGCTATGAAGCCTATCTTTGTCAAAGATGACATCTTTTACACCAAGAATGTGATCGCCCTTGATAAGCTTATCTAGATTGCGCATGCCTACATGTCCTAGCCTTCTATGCCATAGCCAACCTTTAGATGATTTC
The DNA here is from genome assembly GCA_022496015.1 of Hordeum marinum. NCBI lineage: Eukaryota > Viridiplantae > Streptophyta > Magnoliopsida > Poales > Poaceae > Hordeum > Hordeum marinum. The sequence goes on from CM039676.1 coordinate 450,141,339, forward strand.
GCAATAAGACAAGTACGAGGTTGGGCCTTTTTAGTGAAATCAACAATGTATAGATCACTTCTACGAATACCGGTAAAGACAATTTTGTGATTATCAAATCGAAACACTTGGCAATCTACTTTGGTAAATAGCACATTGAAACCTTTATAGTCACCCAGTTACGTTGCGACGTTTGATACACACAAGGCAGTCCTCCGGTGTCCGTGAGTTGCATGATCTCATGGTCATAGGAACATATACTTGACATGCAAAAAACAGTAGCAATAAACTGACACGATCATATGCTACGTTTGTAGTTTGGGTCTTGTCCATGACATCATTCTCCTAATGATGTGATCCCGTTATCAAGTGACGTCTTATGTCCATGGCTAGGAAACCTTGATCATCTTTTATTAATGAGATAGTTTACTAGAGGTATACTAGGGACATAGTGTTGTCTATATATCCACACATGTATTTAGTTTCCAATCAATACAATTATAGCATGGATAATAAACGATTACCATGAACAAGGAAACATAATAATAACCAGTTTATTATTGCCTCTAGGGCATATTTACAACAACACGAACAATTAGAGGACGTCTAACTTGTTTTTGCAGGGTATGTTGTGATATGATATGGCCAATTACATGATGAGATATATGTGATGTATGAGATGATAATGTTTTGTATAGAATATCACAACTTGCATGTCGATGAGTACGGCAACCGCCAGGAGGCATAGGGTTGTCTTTTATTATTGTATGACCCGTGTGTCAATCATTAAGCGCTATGTAATGCTTTACTTTATCGCTAAGCGGTAGCAATAGTAGTAGAAGCATGGTGGGCGTGACAACCCCGATGGTGACACAATGATGGAGATCATGATGATGGAGATCATGGTGTTATGTCAGTGACAATGATGATCATGTTGGTGCTTTGGAGATGGAGATCAAAAGCAAAAGTTCATGGCCATATCATGTCACTTATGATTTGCATGTGATGTTAATCCTTTTATGCATCTTATTTGCTTAGGACGACAGTAGCATTATAAGGTGAACCCTCACTAAAATTTAAAGATAAAATTGTGTTCTCCCCAAGTGTGCACCGTTGCGAAAGTTCGTCGTTTCGAAGCACCACGTGATGAATGGGTGTGATAGACTCTATGTTCACATACGGGTGCAAGCCAGTGTTGCACATGGAGAACACTCAGGTTAAACTTCACGAGCCTAGCATGTACAGACATGGCCACGGGACACAAGAGACCGAAAGGTTGAACATGAGTCATATAGTAGATATGATCAACATGGAGATGTTCACCATTGAAACCACCTCATCTCACGTGATGATCGGACTTGGGTTGGTGAATTTGGATCATGTACTCGGATGACCGGAGGGATGTCAATTTGAGTGGGAGTGTTTTAAGTAATATGATTAACTAAACTCCTTATCATGAATATAGTCTAAAGTTGTCTTTGCAAAATTATACTGTAGATCAATAGCTCACGCTGTAGCTCCCCTGTGTTTTTAGTACATTCCTAGAGAATATAGAGTTGAAAGATGATGGTAGCAATAATGCGGTCTGGGTCCGTGATCTGAGGATTGTCCTCATTGCTGCACAGAAGGCTTATGTCCTTAATGCACCGCTCGGTGTGTGCTACTTTTTGAGCTTGCATTGGTTTTCCCTTGAAGAGGAAGGGTGATGTAGCAAAGTAGATAAGTATTTCCCTTAGTTGTTCAGAACAAAGGTATCAATCCAGTAGGAGGTACAAGCAAGGCCCCAATTTATGCACCTACACAAACAATCAAACACTAGCACCCAACACTATAAAGGGGTTGTCATTCCCTTCACGGTTACTTGCAAGGATGAGATGTGATAGAGATAGATATAAAAGATTGCTAGAAGTAAAACTAAATAAAAGTAAATAAAATTGCATCAAGGTATTTTTTGTGTTTTTGGTTTATAGATCTGAAAATATAATATGGAAAATAGACCCGAGGGCCATAGGTTTCACTAGAGGCTTCTCTCTTGAAGGAAAATAATACGATGGGTGAACAAATTACTGTCAAGCAATTGATAGAAAAGCACATAGTTGTGACGATATTCAAGGCAATGATTATGCATATTGGCATCACGTCTGTGTCAAGTAGACCGAAACGATACTGCACCTACTACTATTACTCCACACATCGACTGACTGTTGCCTGCATCTATAGTATTAAGTTCATGAAGAACAAAGTAACTCATTAAGTAAGATGCCATGATGTAGAGGGATAAACTCAAGCAATATGATGAAAACCCCATCTTTTTATCCTTGGTGGCAACAATACAAATATGTTCCTCGCTACCCCTACTTTGTCACTGGATGAGGACACCACAAGATTGAACCCAAAACTAAGCACCTCTCCCATTGCAAGAATTACCAATCCAGTTGGCCAAAGCAAACGAGTAACTCGAAGAGACTTGCAAAGATATGAAATCATGCATGTGACAATTGAGAGAAGATTTAAAAAATATTCATAGATAATCTGATCATAAACCCACAATTCATCGGATCTCGACAAACACAACGCAAAATAGTATTACACCAGATAGATCTTCATGAAGATCATGGAGAACATGGTATTGAAGAACACAGAGAGAGAAGAATCCATCTAGCTACTAGCTATGGACCCGAAGGTCTATGGTGAACTACTCACGCATCATCGGAAGGGCAATGGAGTTGATGTAGATGCCCTCCATGATCGAATCCCCCTCCGACAGATTACTGGAAAAGGCTCCAAGATGGGATCTCACAGGAACAGAGGCTTGCGGCGGCAGAAAAGTATCATCCTGGATCTTTTTGGTATTGGGGGAACACTCCTGAATTTATAGGCAAAGAATTAGGGTTGGAGGAGCTATGTGGGGCACACAAGCCAAGGGGTGCCCCCTAGGGCGCGCCTAGGTGGCTTGTGGCCCACCCGTAGATCTTCTGCCCTTTTCTCCAAGTTTCCTGGGTTCCTTCTGGTCCAAGAAAAATCATCATAGAATTTTATTCCGTATGGACTACGTTTGATATTCCTTTTCCGTAATACTCAAAAACAAGGAAAAAATAAAAACTGGCACTGGGCACTAGGTTAATAGGTTAGTCCCAAAAATAATATAAAATAGCATATTAATGCATATAAAACATCCAAAACAGATAATATAATAGCACGGAACAATAAAAAATTATAGATACGTTGGAGACATATCAACATCCCCAAGCTTAATTCCTTCTCATGCTCGAGTAGGTAAATCGTAAAAATAGAATTTTTGATGTGGAATTCTACCTAACATATTTATCCGTGTAATATTCTCTATTGTTGCATGAATGTTGAGATCCATAAGACTCAAAACAAAACCTTAATGTTGACATAAAAACACTAATACTTCAAGCATACTAACAAAGAAATCGTGTCTCTTCAAAATAACATGGAAAAAGAAAGTTATCCCTACAAAATAATATGGTCTGGCTATGCTCCATCTTCCCCACACAAAGTATTTAGATCATGCACAACCCCGATGACAAGTCAAGAAATTCTGTCACACCTTTTATGTTTTCAAACCTTTTCAACTTTCACGCAATACATGAGCGCGAGCCATGGATATAGCACTATAGGTGGAATATAATATGGTGGAGGTTTTGAGGAAAAGGAGAAGATAGTCTCACATCAACTAGGCATATCAAAGGTCTCTATAGATGCCCATTAATAGATATTAATGTGAGTGAGTAGGGATTTCCATGCAACGAATGCACTAGAGCTATAAATGTATGAAAGCTCAAAAGTAAACTAACTGGGTGTGCATCCAACTCGCATGCTTAAGAAGACCTAGGGCAATTTGAGGAAGCCCGCCATTGGAATATACAAGCCAAGTTATATAATTAAAATTCCCAATAGTATATGAAAGGGACAAAATAGGAGACTCTCTATCATGAAGATCATGGTGTGGAAAAAACATAGTAGCATTGTCCCTTCTCTCTTTTCTCTCATCATTTTTTGGTGGGCATCTTTGGCCTCTTGTATTATTTTTAAATTCCGGAGTCTCATCCCAACTTGCGAGGGAATCATAGCTTCCATCATCCTTTCCTCACATGGGACAATGCTCTAATAATGATGATCATCACACTTTTATTAACTTACGACTCAAGAATTACAACTTGATACCTAGAACAAAATATGACTCTATATGAATGCCTCTGACAGTGTACCAGGATGTGCAATGATCCAGCATAGCAAATGACATCATGCTAGCTATCTTACGATCATGCAAAGCAATGTGAAAATGACGGTGCGTGTCATAATAAACAAAACGGTGGAAGTTGCATGTCAATATATCTTGGAATGGCTATGGAAATGCCATAATAGGTAGGTATGGTGGCTTTTTGGGGGGAGAGTATATGGTGGGTTTAACGCACCAGCGAAAGTTGTGTGGTACTAGAGAGGCTAGCAAAGGTGGAAGGGTGAGAGTGCCTATAATCCATGGACTCACATTAGTCATAAATAACTCACATACTTATTGCAAAAGTCTATTAGTTATCAAAGCAAATGTATTATATGCATCCTCCTAGGGGAGAGGTTGGTAGGAGTTAACCATCACACACTCCCGACCCTCACACGAAGGATGACAATCAATAAAAAAATCATGCTCCGACTTCGTTACATAACGGTTCACCATACGTGCATGCTACGGGAATCACAAACATTTAACACAAGTATTTTTACCAATCCACAATTAATCACTAGAATGGCTCTAATATCACCATCTTTATATCTCAAAACTTTATGCAAGGAATCAAACTTCTCATAGTATTCAATGCACTTTATATGAATTTTTTTATTATATCCCTCTTGGATGCCCATTATATTAGCACTAAATTCATAATATAAACCAATTACCATGCTGTTTAAAGACTCTAAAAATAATATAAGTGAGCTACGAGAGTTCAATTATTTCTATAAAATAAAACACCACCGTGCTCTAAAAAGGTATAAGTGAAGCACTAGAGCAAAATTGCCTAGCTCAAAAGATATAAGTGAAGCACATTGAGTATTCTAATAAATTCACGATTCATGCATGTCTCTATCAAAACATGTGTGCAGAAAGGATGATTGTTGCAAACTAAAAGGCAAAGACTCATAGCATACAAGACGCTGCAAGCAAAACACATATCATGTGGTGAATAAAATATAGCCTCAAGTAAATTTACCGATGGATTGAAGACGACAGAGGGGATGCCTTAGGGGGTATCCCCAAGATTAGGCTCTTTGGTATCCTTAAATATTACTTGGGGTTCCTTGGGCATCCCCAATCTTAGGCTCTTGCCACTCCTTATTCCATAGTCCATCAAATCTTTACCCAAAACTTGAAAACTTCACAACAAAAAACTCAAGAGAAAACTCGTGATATCCGTTAGTATAAGAAAAATAAATCACCACTTTAGGTTCTATTGTGAACTCATTATTTATTTATATTGGTGTAATATCTATTGTATTCCAACTTCTCCATGGTTCATACCCCCCCCCCCCCCGATAGAACCCATAGATACATCAAAATAAGCAAACAACACAAAGAAAACAGAATCTGTCAAAAACAGAGAAGCATGTGGCAATCTGTAAACTTCAAATACTAATGTAACACCAAAAATTCTGAAACATTAGTAAAGTCTGGGAAATTTGTATATCAATCTTGTGTAAAAAATTCAGACTCATTCGTCGCTCCTGTGAAAATTCCTGGATTGAGCGCAAAAGTTTCAGTTTTTCAACAAGATCAAATCAACAATCTCCGTAGACCATCCCAAAGGTCTTACTTGGATCAAACACTAATTAAGTAACCAAAATACAATTCCTACAGAGGTAATAATGTGTAAATCACTCAATAGTATAAGCAAAAAACATAAACATAAAAATAAAATTGGGTTGCCTCCCAACAAGCGCTATTGTTTAACGCCCCTAGCTAGGCATAACGCAATAGACCTAGGTATTGTCATCTTTGGTATGCAGTCCGTAAGTAGCTCTCATAGTAGATTCATACGGTAATTTTATTTTATTTCTAGGAAATTTTTCCATGCCTTTCCTTAACAGAAAATGGAATCTAATGTTTCCTTCTTTCATATCAATAATTGCACTGACCATTCTAAGGAAAGGTCTACCAAGAATAATAGGACATGTAGGATTGCAATCTATATCAAGAATAATGAAATATACGGGCACATAATTCCTATTTGCAACAATAAGAACATGATTACTCCTTTCCATAGGTTTCTTAATAGTGGAATCCGCCAGATGCAGATTTAAAGAGCAATCATCAAGTTCATGGAAACCTAGCACATCACATAAAGTTTCCGGAATATTGAAAACACTAGCACCCAAATCACACGAAGCATGGCACTCATAATCTTTAATTTTAATCTTAATAGTAGGTTCCCACTCATCATAAAGCTTTCTAGGTATAGAAACTTCCAACTCAAGTTTTTCTTCAAAAGATTTCAACGATATGTTTAGTAAAAGCCTTATTTTTATTATAAGCATGCGAAGGATTCCACATGGATTGCAACAAGCAAATACAGTCAATCAAAGAACAACGATCATAATTAAAGTCCTTGAAATCCAAAAGAGTGGGTTCATTGCTTTTTAAAGTTTTGACCTCTTCAATCCCACTTTTATCAATTTTAGCATTAAGAGCTATAAACTCTGAAAAATTGGGACGACTTTTAACTAAAGTTAACTGACCTCCAGTCCCATATTTATCAAGATTTATATTGGGAAACAAAGATTCAACAGGAGTCACATCAATCGCTTTAAGACCTTCATCATTATTATCACGAGAACACACTTTTTCAAGCCATTCACGCTTAGCATGCATTCTAGCGGTTCTTTTCTTACACTCATCAATAGAAGTTCTCATGGATTTTAAAGACTCATTAATATCAAGTTTGGGTGGAGTAGATCTAATTTTCAAAGAATCAATCTCAAGCGAAAATCTATCAACGTTCCTAGCCAAATCATCAATCTTGAGCAATTTTTCTTCAATCGAAGCATTGAAAACCTTTTGCAAACTAATAAATTATTTAATATTATTCTCAAGATCAGAGGGAATCTTATTATAATTTCAATAAGGATTGTTGTAGTAATTACCATTATTATTAGAGGAATTAGTAGGAAACGGCCTAGGGTTGAAATTACCTCTATACGTGTTATTACCAAAATTGTTCCTACCAACAAAATTCACATCCATAGATTCATTATTATTCCCAATAAAAGAAGATAAAAGCATATCGTTAGGATCAATAGGAGCACTCTTACTAGCAAACAATTTCATTAATTCATCCATCGTTTCACTCAAAGTATTTATTTCTTCAATAGCGTTCACTTTTTTACTAGTAGGAGATCTTTCGGTATGCCATTGAGAGTAATTTGCCATAATATTATCTACAAGTTTAGTAGCTTATCCTAATGTGATTTCCATAAAAGTGCCACCCATGGCGGAATCTAAAAGATTCCTAGATGCAAAATTCTGTCCCGCATAAAAATTTGTATAATCATCCATAAACTCAAACCATGTGCAGGGCAGTTTCTAAACATTAATTTCATCCTCTCCCAAGATTGTGCAACATGCTCATGATCAAGTTGCTTAAAATTCATTATATCGTTCCTGAAGGTGATGATCTTAGGAGGCGGAAAGTACTTGGAAATAAAAGCATCTTTACACTTATTCCATGAGTCAATACTATTTTTAGGCAAAGATGAAAACCAAGTTTTAGCATGATCTCGTAGTGAGAACAGAAATAGCTTCAATTTAACAATATCATTATCCACATCTTTCTTATTTTGCATGTCACACAACTCAATGAAAGTATTTAGATGGGATACGACATCTTCACTAGGAAGGCAGGAAAATTGTTCTTTCATAACAAGATTAAGCAAAGCGGCATTAATTTCATAAGATTCCGCACTAGTGGTGGGAGAAATCGGAGTACTAATAAAATAATTATTAGTAGTATTGGAGAAATCACACAATTTGGTATTCTCGGACATCGTGACAAAGCAAGCAATCTAGCACACAAGCAAACAAAAAGCTAACAAAAAGAAGAACCGAAGAAGGGCGAACAAAAGGGCAAATATATTTTTTGAAAATTGTTTTAGAGGGGGGAGGAAAACAAGAGGAAAATGGAAAATAATGTAAATTCAAGAGATGAGTTTGTGATGGGTACTTGGTAGGCTTGATGTAGACTTGCTATGTATCCTCCCTGGCAATGGGGCCAGAAATCCTTCTTGCTACTTCTTGAGCTTGCGTTGGTTTTCCCTTGAAGAGGAAAGGGTGATGCAGCAAAATAGGTAAGTATTTCCCTCAGTTGTTGAGAAGCAAGGTATCAATCTAGTAGGAGGTACAAGCAAGGCCCCAGTTTATGCACCTACACAAACAATCAAACACTTGCACCCAACGCTATAAAGGGGTTGTCAATCCCTTCACGGTTACTTGGAAGGATGAGATCTGATAATAGATATTAAATATTGCTAGAAGTAAAACTAAATAAAAGCAAATAAAATTGCAGAAAGGTATTTTTGCTTTATAGAGCTAAAATATAATATGGAAAATAGACCCGGGGCAATAGGTTTCACTAGAGGCCTCTCTCTTGAAGGAAAATAATATGGTGGGTGAACAAATTAGTGTCAAGCAATTGATAGAAAAGCGCATAGTTATGACGATATCCAAGGCAATGATTATGAATATAGGCATCACATCCGTATCAAGTAGACCAAAACGATTCTGCATGTACTACTATTACACAACACATCGACCGACTTCTGCCTGCATCTAGAGTATTAAGTTCATGAAGAACAGAGTGACGCATTAAGTAAGATGACATGATTTAGAGGGATAAAATCAAGAAATATGATGAAAACCCCATGTTTTTATCCTTTATGGCAACAATACAAATACGTGCCTTGCTACCCCTACTTTGTCACTAGGTGAGGACACCACAAGATTGAACCCAAAACTAAGCACTTCTCCCATTGCAAGAATTACCAATCTAGTTGGCCAAACCAAACCAAAAACTCAAAGAGACTCGAAAATATATGAAATCATGCATATAAGAATTCAGAGAAGATTAAAATAATATTCATAGATAATCTGGTCATAAACCCACAATTCATCGGATCTTGACAAATACACCGCAAAAGAGTATTACATCGGATAGATCTCCCTAAAGATCATGGAGAACATGGTATCGAAGAACATAGAGAGATAAGAAGCCATTTAGCTACTACCAATGGACCCGAAGGTCTGTGGTGAACTACTCACGCATCATCGGAAGGGCAATGAAGTTGATGTAGATGCCCTCCGTGATCGAATCCCCCTCCGACAGATTACCGGAAAAGGCTCCAAGATGAGATCTTACGGGAATAGAGGCTTGCGGTGGCAGAAAAGTATTATCGTGGCTCTTTTTGGTATTGGGGGAATATTCCTGAATTTATAGGTGAAGAATTAGGGTTCAAGGAGCTACGAGGGGCCCACAAGCCAGGGGGTGCCCCCCTAGGGTGCGCCCAGGTGGCTTGTGGCCCACCCGTAGATTTTCTGGCCTGTTCCCCAAGTCTCCTTGGTTCCTTCTGGTCCAAGAAAAATCATCGTAGGATTTTATTACATTTGGGCTCCGTTTGATATTCCTTTTCTGCATACTCAAAAACAAGGAAAAAACAAAAACTGGCACCGGGCATTAGGTTAATAGGTTAGTCTCAAAAATAATATAAAATAGCATATTAATGCATATAAAACATCCAAAACAGACAATATAATAGCATGGAACAATCAAAAATTATAGATACGTTGGAGACTTATCAGTGTGCCACCCCCTCAAGCATTGTGTGTAGGTGTTGAGAACATCAGTCAAGCATGTTTTTTATGAATACTTGATAGTTCAATGCGTCATGCATTTTGGGACTCCAAAACGTTTTGAACGTCACGGAACATATGAGATGTTCTAAGAGCTGAAATTGGGATTTCAGGCTCGTGCCCATGTTGAGAGGTATGAGACCTCCAACAAGATTCTTTGCCTGCAAGATGAAGGAGAATATCTCAATCGGTGAGCATGTGCATAGATTGTCTGGGTGCTACAATCGCTTGAATCAAGTGGGAGCTGATCTTCCAAATAAGATAGTGATTTTTATAGTTCTCCGAGTCACTGTCACCAAGCTACTAGAGCTTTGTGATGAACTATAAACATGCCATGGATGGAAATCAGGAAGGAGCATCAAGTGTTGATGGTTAGTAAAACCACTAGTTCGAGAAGGCAAGGGCAAGAAGGAGAATTTCATAAACGGCAAGCCAGTTGCCGCTCTAGTGAAGAAACCCAAGGTTGAACCCAAAGCCAAGACTAAGTGCTTTTATTATGAGGAGAACGGTTGCTGAAGCGGAACAACCCTAGATAGTTGGTAGATAAGAAGGCTAGCAACGTCGACACAAGTATATTAGATATACATATTATTCATGTGTAGTTTGCTAGTACTCCTAGTAGCACCTGGGTATTAGATACCAGTTCAATTGCTAATGTTAGTAACTCAAAGTAAAAGCCACGGAATAAACGAAGACTAGCTAAGGGTGAGGTGATGATGTTTGTTGGAAGTGTTTCCAAGGTTGATGTGATCACCATCACACGCTCCCTCTACCTTCGGGATTAGTGTTGAACCTAAATAAATGTTATTTGGTGTTTGTGTTGAGAAGGAACATGATTAGATCATGTTTATTGCAATACGATTATTCATTTAAGTCGGAGAATAATAGTTATTCTTTTTACATGAATAAAACCTTCAATGGTCATGCACCCAATGTGAATGGTTTATTGAATCTCGATCGTAGTGATACACATGTTCATAATATTGATGCCAAAAAGATGCAAAGTTAATAATGATAGTACAACATACTTGTGGCACTGCCGCCAAGGTCATATTGGTGTAAAGCGCATGAAGAAACTCCATGCTGATGGATCTTTTGACTCACTCGATTTCAAATCGGTTGAGACATGTGGACCATGCCTCTTGGGCAAGATGACTAAAAACCCCATTTTCCGATATGATGGAGCGGGCAAGTGACTTATTGGAAATGATACATGTAGATGTATGGGGTCCAATGAGTATTGAAGCGCGTCGTGGATATCGTTTTTTCTTATCTTCACTGATGATTTGAGTAGATATGGGTATATTTACTTAACGAAAAACAAGCCTGAAACGTTTGAAAAGTTCAAGAAAATTCAGAGTGAAGTTTGAGATCATCGTGACAAGAAGATAAAATGTCTACGATATGATCGTGGAGGTTAATATCTTAGTTACGAGTTAGGTATACAACTTAAGACAATGTGGAAGTTGTTTCACAACTCACGCCACCAAGAACACCATAGTGTGATGGTGTGTCCGAACGTCATAATTGTGCTCTATTGGATATAGTGCGTACTATGATGTCTCTTATCGTTTTGCCACTAACATTTTGGGTATATGCATTAGAGACAACTACATTCACTTTAAATAGGGCACCATCTAAATCCGTTGAGATGACACCGTATGGATTATGGTTTGGCAGAAACCGAAGCTGTCATTTCATAGAGTTTGGGAATGCGACGCTTATGTCTGATAAGCTCAAACCCAAAGTGGAAAAGTGCATCTACATAGGATACCCTAATCAAACAGATGGGTATACCTTCTATCTTAGATCCGAGGGTAAAGTGTTTGTTGCTAAAAACGGGTCCTTTCTCGAGAAAGAGTTTCCCTCGAAAGAATTGAGTGGGAGGAAAGTAGAACTTGATGAGGTTGTTTAACTGTCACTTCAGTTGGATAGTAGCACAACGTAGGAAGATGTTTTTGCGACGCCAACAACAAGTGAAGAGGAAGCGAATGATGATGAACATGAAGCTTCGGATTAAGTTAGTACCAAACCTCGTAGGTCGACAAGGACTCGTACCACCCCTGAGTGGTATGTCAATCCTGTCTTGGAGGTCATGTTGTTAGACAACAGTGAACCTGCGTGCTATGAAGAAGCGATGGTGGGCCCGGATTCCAACAAATGGCTAGGAGCCATGTAATCCGAGAAAGGATTCATGTATGAAAACCAAGTATGGACTTTGGTAGACATGGCCGTTGAACGAGAGGCAGTTGAGTATAAATGCACCTTTAAGAAGAAGACAGACGCTGATGGTGAATGTCACCATTTATAAAGCTCGACTTGTCGCAGAGAAGTTTCCGCCAAGTTCAAGGAGTTGACTACGATGAGACTTTCTCACCCGTAGCAATGCTAAAGTCTGTTGGAATTATGTTAGCAGTTGCTGCATTTTTCTATAATGAAATATGGCATATGGATGTCAAAACATCGTTTCCTTAACGGTTTCCTTGAGGAAAGGTTGTATGTGATACAACTAGAAGGTTCTGTCAGTCCTAAGGATGCTAAAAGGTATGCAAGCTCCAACAATCCTTCTATGGGCTGGAGCAAGCATCTCGGAGTTGGAATGTACACTTTGATGAGGTGATCAAAGTTTTGGGTTTATACAAAGTTTATGAGAAACTTTTATTTACAAGAAAGTGAGTGGGAGCACTATAGAATTTCTGATAGGTATATGTGGTTGACATATTGTTGATCAGAAATAATGTAGAATTTCTAGAAAGCATAAAGGGTTGTCTAAAAGAAGTTTTTTAAAAGGAAGACCTGGATAAAGCTACTTGAATATTAGGCATCAAGATCTATAGAGACAGATCAAGACGTCTAATGAGATTTTTCAATGAGTACATACCTTGACAAGATTTTGAAAGAGTTCAAAATGCATCAGTCAAAGAAAGAGTTCTTGTCTAATTTGTAAGGTGTGGAGTTGAGTGAGACTCAAAGCTCTATTACGGCAGAAGAAATAGAAAGGACTAAGGTCATCCCCTATGCCTTATCCATAGGCTCTATATAGTATGCCATGCTATGTACCACACCTGGTGTGTGCCTTGCAATGAATCTGTCAAGGGGTACAAGGGTGGTCCAGGACTGGATCACTGGACAACGGTCAAAATTATCCTCAGTAACTAGAAGACTAAGGACATGTTTCTCGATTATGGAGGTGATAAAGAGTTCATCGTAAAGGGTTACGTCAATGCAAGCTTTGACACCAATCCGGATGACTCTGAGTAGCATTCCAGATACGTATAGTGGAGCAGTCATTTGGACTAGCTCCAAGTGGTGCATGTTAGCAGCATCAATAGTATGACATAGAGATTTGCAAATTACACATGGATCTGAATGTTTCTGACCCATTGACTAAAACCTCTCTCTTTCAAGAAAAACAGGATCAAACCCCAGAACTCATTGGGTGTAAATCACATGGTGATGTGAACTAGATTATTGACTCTAGTGCAAGTCAGAGATTGTAGGAAATATTCCTTGGAGGCAATAATAAATTAGTTATTATCATGTTTCCTTGTTCATGATATCGTTTATTATCCATACTATAATTGTACTGATTGGAAACTCAGATACATGTGTGGATACATAGACAACAAACTGTCCCTAGTATGCCTCTACTAAACTAGCTCATTGGTCAAAGATGGTTAAGGTTTCCTAGCCATAGACATATGTTGTCATTTGATAACGGTATCACACCATTAGGAGAATGATGTGATGGACAAGACCCAAACTATAAACGTAGCATATGATCGTGTCAGTTTATTGCTATTGTTTTCTTCATGTCAAGTATCCGTTCCTAGTACCATGAGATCATGTAACTCACTGACACCGGAGGAGTACCTTGTGTCTATCAAACGTCGCAACGTAACTAGGTGGCTATAAAGGTGCTCTATAGGTATCTCTGAGGGTGTCTATTGGGTTAGCATGAATCAAGATTGGGATTTGTTACTCCGTGTGACGAAGATGTATCTTAGGGCCCACTCGGCAATACAACATCATAATAAGCCTTGCAAGCAAAGTGACTAAAGAGTTAGCCATGTGAACTTGTATCACGGAGTGAGTAAATAGACTTGCCGGTAATGAGATTGAACTAGGTTTAGAGATACCGACGATCGAATCTCGGGCAAGTAACATATCGAAGAACAAAGGGAACTACATACAGGATTAACTAAATCCTTGACATAGAGGTTCAACCAATAAAGATCTTCGTAGAATATGTAGGAACCAATATGGGCATCCAGGTCCCGCTATTGGTTATTGACCGTAGAGGTGTCTCGGTCATGTCTACATAGTTCTCGAACCCGCAAGGTCTGCACACTTAATGTTCGGTGACGTTTTGGTAGTATTGAGTTATGTATGTTGGTGACCGAAGGTTTGTTCGGAGTCCCATATGAGATCTCGGACATCACAAGGAGCTCCGGAATGGTCCGAAGGTAAATATTTATATATGGGAAGTCATATTTTGGCTACCGGAAAAGTTTTGGGTTTTTCCGGTATTGTACCAGGAAGCTTATAGAAGGTTCCAGAAACTTATGGAGGAGTCTTGAAGTCCACTAAGGGTTACACCACGTCCCAAGGGTTTACATGGGTTAAGGGGAGGCGCCCTGGCCTTATTGGGCCACGCGCACAAGTCCCTTAAGGCCCATGTGGCTTGCGAGAGGTGGAAAGTCCACCTAGTTTTGGATAGGGAGGGAATTGGACTAGGAGTCCAACTCCTCCCCCTTGGATGTGACCTAGGGCTTGGAGAGGCTGACCTCCACGCCCCTCCACCTATATATAGAGGGCAGGGGGTGCCCCAAGAGAACACACCAAGCCCTTGGCACCCCTCTCTCTCCCTAGATCGTTTTATCCTCCGTTCGCGGTTTCGGTAGCACTAGGCGTAGCCCTGCCGGGATAGCACCACCACCATCATTGCCACGCCGTCGTGTTATTTGAGAACTCATCTACCTCTCCGCCCCTCTAGCTAGATCAAGAAGGCGGAGATCATCATCGAGCAGTACGCCTGCTGAATGCGGAGGTGCCGTCCATTCGGCGCTAGATCGGAAGGACCGTGATTGGATCACGTGACGGATCGTGATTGGATCGCGGGACGGCTTGCGATTTGGATCGCGAAGACGTTTGACTACATCAACCACGTTTCTTAAATGCTTCCCGCTTAGCAATCTACAAGGGTATGTAGATCCACTCTCCCTCTCGTAGATGCTCATCACCATGGATAGATCTTGCGTGTGCGTAGGATTTTTTTGTTTCCCATGCAACATTTCCCAACATAATTATAGTATTCTTGATCATTATTTCACTTTATAATAAAATTCTGATGACTTTTCTCTCTTAATATGCAAGGTACATCACAAAGAGGTAAAGTGGCAGAAACTAGAATTCTGGACCTGAAAACCAAGAAAAAGGCTGAAAATTCTCTCGACTCCAAATGACTTGAAACTTCATGAGGAATTCATTTGGAATATATGTAAATTTATGGAGGAAAAATATACCAGAGGGGGCCACCTATTGGTGCCAAGCCATCAGGCCGTGCCCACCCCGTGGGCGCGCATGATAGCTTGGCAGGCCCACAGGCGGCCTCAGCCCCCTTTTCTGATATATGATGGGTTTTGACCTAGAAAAAAAATCAATATGATACTTTAGGGATGATGCTCCGCCGTCTCGAGGCAAAAACCTGGGCAGAGGACATTTTTCTCTCCGACGGAGAGATTCTGTTTTGGAAACGATCCTTTGGGAGGGGGGAATCGAAGCCATCGTCATCACCAATGCTTCCTCCTTTGTCGGAGGACCAATCCTCATCAACATGTTCACAAGCACCATCTCATCTCAAACCCTAGTTCATCTCTTGTATTCAATCTTTGTCTCAAAACCTCAGATTGGTACCTTGGGGCTACTAGTAGTGTTGATTACATCTCGTAGTTGATGCTTGTTGGTTTACTTGGTGGAAGATATTACGTTCAGATCCTTAATCATATTTATTACACCTCTGATATTTAACATGGTGATGATTTGTGAGTAGTTACTTTTGTTCCGAGGATATGGGAGAAGTCTTTTTATAAGTAATCATGTGAAGTTGGTACTCGTTCGATACCTTGATGATATGTATGGTGTTGCTTCCTTTAGTGGTGTCGTGTGAAAGTCGACTACATGACACTTCACCATATTTGGTCCTAAAGGAAGGCATTTGATACGTCCATTTTGCATCATGTTTTCCTACTGTTATTTATAATTTTTTATGCATAATAATGCTTTATGGAGTAATTCTAATGACTTTTCTCTCATAATATGCAAGGTTTATACAAAGAGGGAGAATGCCGACAACTGGAATTCTGGACCTGAAAAAGCATGTCAAAGATACCTATTTTGCACATATCCAAATGAGTTGAAATTTTACGGAGAATTATTTTGGAATATATAAAAATACTGGA
Organism: Hordeum marinum; assembly: GCA_022496015.1. Classification (NCBI taxonomy): domain Eukaryota; kingdom Viridiplantae; phylum Streptophyta; class Magnoliopsida; order Poales; family Poaceae; genus Hordeum; species Hordeum marinum. Next base: position 450,157,698 of record CM039676.1, read on the forward strand.
GCAAATAACTACCAAAGGGGGGCCACCTGGTGCGACAAGACACTAGGGTCCGCGAGGCCCCCCAGACGCGCCCTGGTGGGTTGTGGGCAGCCCAGCCCACCTTCGGTGCCCATCTTCTGGTACATAATGTCTTTTGACCTAGAAAAAATTAAATAGATGAGTTTCAGTATGAAGCACCACTGTATCGACGTGGAACTTCGGCAGGAGCACTTTTGCCCTCCGACGGAGCGATTCCTCCAGGGGAACTTTCCTCTCGGAGGGGGAAATCGAAGCCATCGTCATCACCGACAACCCTCTCATATTTGGGAGGACAATCCTCATGAACATATTCAACAACTCCATCTCCTGTCAAACCCTAGTTCATCTCTTGTGTTCAATCTTTGTACCGGAACCTCAGATCGGTACATGTGGGTGACTATTAGTGTTGATTACATCTTGTAGTTGATTACTATATGGTTTATTTGGTGGAAGATTATATGTTCAGATCCATTATGCTATTAATACCCCTCTGATCTTGAGAATGAATATCATTTGTGAGTAGTTACCTTTGTTCTTGAGGCCACGCGAGAAGTGATGTTGCAAGTAATCATGTGAAATTGATATGTGTTCGATATTTTGCTGATATGTATGTTGTGATTCCTTAGTGGTGTCATGTGAACGTCGACTACATGACACTTCACCATATTTGGGCCTAAGGGAATGCATTGTGGAGTAGTTATTAGATGATGGGTTGCTAGAGTGACAGAAGCTTAAACCCTAGTTTATGCGCTATTTCGTAAGGGACCGATTTGGATCCAAATATTTAATGCTATGGTTAGATTTTAAATTAATAATTTTCTCGTACTTGCGGATGCTTGCGAGGGGGTTAATCATAAGTGGGAGGTTTGTTCAAGTAAACAGCACCCAAGCACCGGTCCACCCACAAATCAAATTATCAAAGTAGCGAACACGAATCAAACCAACATGATGAAAGTGGCTAGATTAAATTCCCATGTGCCCTCAAGAATGCGTTGCTTATTATAAGAGACCGTTTCGGCCTGTCTTTTGACAGAAAATGATTGGGCTACCTTGATCCACTTTATTTACCGTTATCGTTACTTGCTCGTTACCAATTATCTTACTATCAAACTACATGTTACCAACAATTTCAGTGCTTGCAAAAATTACCTTGCTGAAAACCGCTTGTCATTTCCTTCTGCTCCTCGTTGGGTTCGAAACTCTTACTTATCAAAAGGACTAGGATTGATCCCCTATACTTGCGGGTCATCAACATTGTGGAGTAATAAGTAGATGATGGGTTGCTAGAGTGACATAAGCTTAAACCCTTATTTATGCATTATTTCATAAGGGCATGATTTGGATCCACGGGTTTCATGCTATGGTTAGATTTATCTCAATTCCTATTTCCTAGCTGCGGATGCTTGCGATAGGGGGTAATCATGAGTGGATTTCTTGTTCAAGTAAGAACAACACCTTAGCACCGCTCCACTAACATTTCAAATTAAGTAACGAACGCGAATCAACTCAACATGATGACATGACTAGACGGAAATTCCCATGTGTCCTCGGGAGCGTTTGCCTCATATAAGAGTACTTTCAGGCCCGTCCTTTGATATAAAAAGGATTGGTCTATCTTGCTGCACAATTTACTTTTGCTACTTGTCACTTGTTATGAATTATCTTGCTACAAAACTATCTATCATTGCTACTCACAACACTTGCAAAGAATACCTTGTTAAAAACTTCTTATCATTTCCTTCTCCTCCTTGTTGGGTTTGACACTCTCAATTATTGAAAGGACTACGATAGATCCCCTATACTTGATGGGGAGTGAAGCGCCTTTGGTGAATGGAATTTGGTAAGGAAACATTTTTATTACGCGCGGAAATTTATAGTTGCTTATCACCATGCATAGTAATCCTTTGAAGGTCATGTTTGGGGTATCATCACCACAACCAGAAGTGGAAAAAGTGTCCCCTCAACCTAGTGAACCTACTGAAAATATTTATTATGAGATTCCTTCGGGTATGTTAGAAAACTGCTAGCTAATCCTTATGCAAGAAATGGAACAACTCATCCTGATTTGCACTTGATATATGTAGATAAGATTTGTGGATTATTTAAGCTTGCAGGTTTACCCGAGGACAAGGTTAAGAAGAAGGTTTTACCTTTATCTTTGGAGGGAAAAACATTGAATTGGTATATTCTGTTATAATTTGAGATCATTGTTGCCATGGCTTGTGTGATATGTATGCTAGCGTGAGTGCTATTCATTTTACCTTATATCAAGAAATTATAAATGACATAGGACCCGTTGAGATGGAAGATATTGATGTTACTATTAAACTTGCAAAGAGCCACTATTTCACCACTTGGGATTGTTAGAGTTGTTGAAGTCTTGTGTGGAAAGATTAAGTAGCCCACTGATTTCTTAGATCTTGGTTCACTACAAGATAATTTTTGTCCCATTATATTTGGTAGACCTTTCTTAAATATCGTTAATGCTGGTATTAATTGTGTTATAGAGAAGGTTAATGTAAGCTTTGGTGATGAGTCTCATGAATTTAACTTCTCTAAGTAAATATGAAATTATTGGTCTAGTCTCTATTGTTGTGCCGCCTACTAAACCATTAGAACAATATTTGCTAGACCATGAAAAACAATATGCATATGAATGAGAGAAATGAAATAGATGAGATATTCTTTAGACAAACACCTATTCTTAAACACAACCTACAAGTTGACATTTTAGGGGATCCTCCCCCACCAAAGGGAGATCCCGTGTTTGAGCTAAAGAATTACCTGATACATTAAAATATGCTTATATTGATGAAAATAAGATATATCCTGTCATTAGTGCTAACCTATTAGAGCATGAAGAGAAGAGATTACTCAAAACTCTAAAGAAGCACCGTGTTGCTATTGGATATACTCTTGATGATCTTAAGGGCATTAGCCCCACTCTATGTCACCACAAGATTAATATGGAACCGTATGCTAAGCCCGTCGATGATCATCAATGCCACTTGAATCCTAAAATGAAACAAGTGGTAAGAACTGGAATATTAAAGCTTCTTGAGGCAGGTATAATCTATCCCATAACTGATAGTAGATGGGTAAGCCCCGTTCATTACGTTCCTAAGAAAAGAGGAATAACTGTTGTTCCTAATGATAAAAATGAACTCATTCCACAAAGGATAGTAACAGGTTATAGGATGGTAATTGATTTCAGGAAATTATACAAAGCTACTAAAAAAGATCATTACCCCTTGCCTTTTATTGATAAAATGTGAGAAAGATTATCTAAGCATACACACTTTTGTTTCCTTGATGGATATTCTGGTTTTCTCAAATACCTATGTCAAAATAAGATAAAGGGAACACTACTTTTATGTGTCCATTTGGAACTTATGCTTATAGACGTAGGACTTTTGGTTTATGCGATGCATGTACTATGTTTCAAAGATGTACGACTGCTATATTCTCTTATTTTTGTGAAAATATTGTTGATGTATTCATGGATGATTTTTCCGTTCATGGGACTTCTTTTGATGGTTGCTTGAGCAAGCTTGATTGATTTTGCAGATATGTGAAGAAACTAATCTCATCTTAAATTAGGAGAAGTTCCACTTTATGGTGAATGAAGGTATTGTACTCGGGCATAAAATTTCTGAATAGGTATTGAGGTATACAAAGCTAAAATTGATGCAATATAGAAAATGCCATGTCCTAAAGATATTAAAGGTAGAAGAAGTTTCCTCGGTCATGTTGGTTTCTATAGGCGTTTTATTAAACATTTCTCGAAGATTTATAGGCCATTAACTAATCTTCTTCAAAATGATATTCCATTTATTTTTTATGATGATTGTGTAAAGCCTTTGAAATACTTAAGAAAGTCCTAATTTCTCCTCCTATTGTTCAACCACCTGATTGGAATCTACCATTTGAAATTGTGTGTGATGCTAGTGATTATGTTGTTAGTGCTATTCTAGAGCAAAGAGTAGACAAAAAATTGAATGCCATTCCTGATGCTAGTAAGACGCTAGACAATTCTCAACGAAATTATGCTACTACTTAAAATGAATTTTTAGCAGTTGTGTTTGCATGTGATAAGTTTAGACATTTTTTGTTGATTCCAAAGTTACTATTCACATTGATCATGCTATTATTAAATATCTGATGGAAAAGAAATATTATAAGCCTAGATTAATTAGGTGGGTGCTTTTACTTCAAGATTTTGATTTACATATCGTTGACAGAAAAGGAGTTGGAAACCTAGTAGCAGATAACTTGTCTAGAATAGAAAATATTCTTGATGACCCACTACCTATTGATGATAATTTCCTGATGAACAATTAGCTGTTATAAATGCTTCATAGCACTTCTTGGTATGCATATTATGATAATTACGTCGTAGCCAAATATATACCACCTAATTTTACTTACCAAAAAAAGAAAAAGTTATTCTTTGATTTAAGACATTACTTTTGGGATGACCCACATCTATATAAAGGAGTAGATGGTGTTATTAGACGTTGTGTACCTGAGCATGAACATGTATAGATCCTACAAAAGTGTCATTCCGAGGCCTACGGAGGGCCCCACACAGGTGAGAGAACTGCACACAAGGCACTAGAGTCTATTTTTATTGGCATATTCTTTTTAAGGATGCTCGTAAGTATGTCCTTTCTTGTGTTGAATGTCAAAGAATTGGTGACATTGGTAGAAGTCAGGAAATGCCTATGAATTATGCACTTGCGATTCAACCATTTGATGTTTGGGGTTTTGATTATATGGGACCTTTCCCTTCCCCTAGTGGGTATACTCATATTTCAGTTGTTGTTGATTACGTTACTAAGTGGTTAGAAGCTATTCCAACTAGTAGTGGTGACCACAAAACATCTACTAAATGCTTAAAGAAGTTATTTTCCCAAGGTTCGGAGTCCCTAGATACTTAATGACTAATGATGGTTCACACTTTATTCATGGTGATTTGCATAAACTTGTAGGTAAATATGATCTTAACCATAGAATCACGTCACCTTATCAACCTCAGTCTGGCGGTCAAGTTGAGTTGAGTAACCGAGAAATAAATTTGATCTTGCAAAAGACTGTTAATAGATCTAGAAAGAATTGGTCTAAGAAACTGGATGATGCATTATGGGCTTATAGAACTGCTTATGAAAATCCCATGGGAATGTCCCCATATAAAATGATCTATGGAAAATCATGTCATTTACCTCTTGAGTTGGAACACAAACCTCATTGGCCAATTAAGGAACTTAATTATGATTTCAAACTTGCCGGTGAGAAGAGGTTATTCGACATTAACTCTCTAGATGAATGGAGGACACAAGCCTATGAAAATGCCAAGTTATTTAAAGAAAATAAATTAAAAGATGTCATGTCCAGAGAATCCAAAAGCGAGAATTTAAAATTGGTGATCTATTTATTTTGTACAATTCTAGTTTTAGAGTTTTTGCAGGAAAACTTCTTTCCAAATGGGAAGGACCCTATATCATCGAAGAAGTTTATCGCTCTCGAACCATTAACATCAATAATGCCGAGGGCACAAATCCGAGAGTGGTCAATGGGCAAAGAATTATACATTATATCTCAGGTATGCCCATTAATATTGAAACTAATATTATTCAAGTAATGACATCGGAAGAACATATAAGATATACCTTCCGGAATACTCCAGAATCCTGAAAAAGGGGTAGGTATGTGATACGGTAAGTAAACTGACTCTAAAAATTCCATGAAAATATTTTATGCTAGTTTTGGAATAGTAGAAAAATTAAAAAAATAAAAACCAGCCTGAGGAACCTACGAGGGGGTCCTAAGCCAACAGGGTGTGGCCACCCCCTGGGCGCCCCCTGATGGCTTGGGAGCACCTCGTGTGCCTCCCCGACTCTGTTTTCTTCCTGGACACGTATTCTTACCTAGAAAATTTCATTATATATACTCCCCTATGTTTTGACCACCACATCGAAAGCTTCTCCTCTGTTCTTTCTGTTAATGAGCAAGACAAATTGGATAAGAGCAAACATGTTGTTGGCATGCCTGTTGTTTCTGTTAAAATAGGAGAACATTACTATCATGGTGCTAGTATTAGTGCCATTCATTTCTCTTTATATCAAGAAGTCATGCATGATATTTCACCCACCGAGATAGAGGATACTGATGTTACTATTAAGCTTGCAAATAGAGATACTATTTCACCTCTTGGGATTGTCAGAGATGTGAAGCCTTCTGTGGTAAGATCGAATACCCTTCTGATTTCTTAATACTTGGATCACTACATGATGATTTTTGTCCCATTATATTTGGTAGACCTTTCTTTAATACTGTTAATGCTAAAACTTATTGTGCTAAATAAAAGGTTAACGATAATTTTGGTGGTGTATCTCATGAATTTAATTTCTCTAATTTTCATAGCCAACCACATGTTATTAAGCCACCTACTAAGGATGAGATTATTGGCCTTGCTTCTATTATTGTGCCTCCTACTGATCCGTTAGAACAATATTTGCTAGACCATGCTATGCATATGAATGGATGAAATGAAATTGATGATATATTATTTAGACAAGAACCTATCCTAAAACATAATGTGCCTATTGAAACTTTGGGAGATCATCTCCCACCAAAGAGTGGTACGGTGTTGAAATTAAAGAAACTCACTGAAACATTGAAATATGTTTATCTTGATGAAAAGAAGATATATCATGTCATTATCAATTCTAACCTTTCAGTGCACGAAGAAAAGAAATTACTCCAAACTCTTAGAAAACATCGGGCTGCAATTGGATATACTCTTGATGATCTCAAGGGCATCAGTCCCACCTTATGTCAATCCAAGATTTATATGGAGCCTGATGCTAAACCAGTTGTCGATCATCAACACCGTCTGAATCCTAAAATGTAGGATGCGGTAATAACTGAAATATTAAAGCTCCTGGCGGTTGATATAATTTATCCTATAGCTGATAGTAGATGGGTAAGTCCAATTCATTGGGTCCTAAGAAAGGAGGCATTAATGTTGTTCCCAACAATAAAAATGAATTTATCCCACACAGAATTCTAACTGGTGATATATCCATAATGCATCATGAATTCTTATTGATACTTATGTTATGCTTGTCCATTATTTCTCATTATGATATAATTCTTATGCCTTTTCTCTCTAAATGTGCAAGGTACATCACAAAGAGGGAAATCATTGGAACATGGAATTCTGGACCTAAAAACCAAGAAAATGACAGAAAATCACTCGACTCCAAATGACCTGAAACTTCACAGAGAATTTTTATGGAATATAAAGAATTACTGGGCCAAAAATATACCGAAGGAGGACCACCTCCTAGCCATGAGCCAACTGGGCACGACCACCACCCTGGTCACGCCTTGTTGCCTCGTGGAGGCCCAACAGATTTCCCGAGGCCCCTTTTCTCCTACATGGTGTGTTTGACCTAGATAAAATCATAAGCATACTTTCGGGACGAAGCACCGCCTTCTCGAGGCAGAAACCTGGGTAGAGACCCTTTTGCTCTCCGACAGAGAGATTCTGCCGGGGAAATTTCTCCCCGAAAGGGGGAGATCAGAGCCATCGTCATCACCAAAGCTTCCTCCTTCATGGGAGGATCAATATTCATCAACGTATTCACCAGCACCATCTCATCTCAAACCCTAGTTCATCTCTTGTATTCAATCTTTGTCTCAAAACCTCAGATTGGTACCTCAGTGTTGATAGTAGTGTTGATTACATCTTGTAATTGATGCTTGTTGTTTACTTGGTGGAAGATATTATGTTCAGATCCTTGATAACCATCATTATACCTCTGATCTTGAACGTGTTGATGAGGTGTGAGTAGTTAATATTGTTCTTGAGGACATGGGAGAAATCTTGTTGTAAGTAATCATGTGAACTTGGTATTCATTCGATATTCTGATGATATGTATGTTGTTCATCTCTTGGTGGTGTCGTGTGAACATAGACTACACGACACTTCACCATGTTATGAGCCTAAGGGCAGGCATTGTGGAGTAACAGTAGATGATGGGTTGCGAGAGTGACATAAGCTTAAACCCCAGTTTATGTTCTGCTTCATAAGGGGCTTATTTGGATCCACATGTTTCATGCTATGGTTAGATTTATCTTAATTCTTCTTTCATAGTTGCGGATGCTTGCGAGAGGGGGTAATCATAAGTGTGTTTCTTGTTCAAGTAAGAACATCATCCTAGAACCGGTCTACTCACATACCAAATTATCAAAGTAGGGAATGTGAATCAACTTAACATGATGAACATGACTAGACAGAAATTCCCATGTGTCCTCGGGAGCACTTACTTCATATAAGAGTACTTTCCGGTCTGTCCTCTGCTCTAAAAGGGATTGGGATATCTTGCTGCACATGCTATCAAAACTATCAACTATCGTTACTCACAACATTTGCAGAGAATACCTTACTGAAAACTGCTTATCATTTCTTTGTGCTCCTCGTTTGGTTCGAGACTCTTAATTATCTAAAGGACTATGATTGAGCCCCTATACTTGTGGGTCATCAACCGGTTATAGGATGGTCACTGATTTCACAAAATTTAACAAAGCTACTAGAAAAGATTATTATCCATTGCTGTTCATCGACCAAATGCTAGAAAGATTGTCTAAGCACAAACAATTTTGCTTTCTAGATGGCGATTCTGTTTTTTGCTGAATACTTGTATCACAAGAAGATCAAGACAAAACTACCTTTACTTTCCCTTTTGGGACATACGCTTATATACACATGTCTTTTGGTTTATGTAATGCACCTGCTACTTTTCAAAGATGTGAGACTGCTATATTCTTCGACTTTTGTGAACAGATTGTTGAGGTAGTCATGGATGATTTTTACGTTTACAGAACTTCTCTTGATGATTGCTTGAGAAACCTCGACCGAGTTTTGCAGAGATGTGAAGAAACTAATCTCGTCTTGAACTCGGAGAAGTCCCACTTTATGGTGAATAAATGTATAGTCTTTGGTCATAAAATTTCTGAAAGAGGCATCAGGTAGATAAAGCTAAAGTCGATGCAACTGAGAAAATGCCATGTCCTTAAGATATAAAAGGTATAAGAAGTTTCCTAGTCATGATGGTTTCTATAGATGATTTATTAACGATTTCTCTAAAATTTGTAGACCTCTCATTAATCTTTTACAAAAAGATGGAAGCCTTTGATGTACTTGAGAAAGCTTTAATATCTGCGAATGTTGCGACTACGATTGATCCCCTATACTTGTGGGTCATCACCTGAGCAATCTCGTGGGGGAAGAGGCTCCCTAGCCTCGATCGCCGCATCGTCGGCCAACATCTCAACGTTCACCTCCTCCGCCTCTTCGTTGGGTGAAAGCTGGATTTCGAGGAGGCCTGGAATATCTTGGCGTGCGCATCCTCGATCTGGGCATGGGTGGCCTCGACCTGGTCTAGGGCGACCTCCATGGCATAGACGGCTACTCAAGCACTCTATGTGTTTGCAACCGCCATCGCAGTAGTTGTTGCAGCTGCCATGTTGTCAGATATGGCCACGCTAAAGGCGGAGGCGTCCGCCCTCAAGGCGAAGGCGACGACTGTATGTGCCCTAAGGAAGCGTCTCTAATGCGTCATTCTTTGCAAAGAGGGGTCAAGGAATGGAGATCGAGTGTGAACGACACTTGAGCTAGACAAAACCTATGAAGCTTCGGGCGTAAACCATTAATAGTCATGCATTCTCATCGCAAATGGTTCTTGGACGAAACTGGTTGTGAGGTAGTTGAAATTTTGTACTGATTTGGAAGACTAATTTTGGGGTATAGTAGAAATGGATAGTGTTTGAATTGTATGAATTATTATTTTTACTTTTAACATGCATGAATACAACTATAATATTAAAATTTGGATTTTTTCAAAGTTTCTAAGTCCTCTTTAAGACATTAAGTGAGTTTCTAGCCATATAATGATCTTAATTCAAATTTGAATTACATGTACATGCAACGGCAAACCAAAACGGGTTGGAACATCATAGGTGTCCTTGCGTGCATGTTTATGCCCCCTACAATAAATTGAATGGAATTCCAAACATCTTGGTGTCACGGCTCGGATGCAAACATTGAGAATCTTGATTTTAAGATTCTTTAAATTCAAAAAACACTCTGAAATACATGAAACTTTACATGATGTCACAACATGGCACCGAAGTGCTGTGGTAAAATTTTGGCCGGTTTGAGATAAATTTGGACACATAACTCTCACAAACCGGAGTATCTCACGAAAAGACTCGTGGTTCTGAATGCAATGAGGCGTGATCAAAGGAAGCTTCCCCAAACCAGGACAAACAATGTGTAGGCCCGACAGGCTGCTAGAGTTGAAGGTACTCCACATCGCCACCGACACCGGATTGGAGGATTGGCCACCTGGATAGCCCAATATATGAGCTCCATATCCGAGCAACCCTCCAATCTCATCTTCTCCTCAAGTGATGACATGCGTATTATCCGCACGCAAACCTCCACCTACTGAGATGGGTCGGGGAATTTGAATCTCACTACATCTCCACCTCGGTTTGTGCTTCCTACAAAAAGCAATCTATGAGAGGTTGGAGGGTGGGGGGGGGGCAACGCGATCAGTCGGCTCGTTATGGGAGGGATCATGAGGTGTGGCTATGACTAGGAGGATTGTGACGAGAGCAAAGGGAAGGTGAGAGGTGGAAGGAGATAAGGAGGGATAGGTTGTTGGTCAACCTCACGTTTTCGCATTTCACGATCACTCTGATATGATAATAGGAAGAAAAATAACGGTCAAGTGTAAACGTGTATTTTTTTTGCGAGAAGTGTAAATGAAAGTGTTGGTGCTAGGAAACTTTGCTCATACGAAAATGGATATAAAAAAAGTGTTAAATGAAAGAATTGAAGTGCCCCGTGTTAGCGCACACAACGCGAACAAATGATGGAGGAAAGGTTTCCATGTGACGACAAGACTTAGATGGTCAGGGGCGGAGCTACAGTGTCAGGCCGGGGTCAATTGACCCCGATGACCTCGGCCCATACTCTGTACTTTATATGTAGCCCATTAAAAGAAGGACACGGTGGAAAAAAAACATGACCCCGGTCCGAACCAGCAAGCAGCCTCACGTCATGGCAGCAGCCCACTAACATACACCACGTAGGCCCACTAGCACTGCCGATTAATCTCTAAACTCCAGCGTTCAACAGATTGATCTGATGATTTTCCTAACGAAGATGAATCTAGCGATCTCCAAGATCTCTGTTCAGGTGACTTGCCCTAATCAATCACGGAATCACACCCTCCCGTCGCCTTTGTGCTTTCTTCTCAGGTTGCCCCCTGTGTTCGTTCGCCCTGGCCGCATTCAATCTGACAATTTCCACTCTTTTATAAGAATTCAAAATTCATTCTCCACATCCAATCTGACAATTTCAACTCTTTTATAAGAATTCAAAATTCATTCTTCGACAGTAAAAGCAATTTTTCATCTAATTCTTGTTTACCTATATTATGTAAAATTCTTATTGTTTTATTATCTTAGGGTTTGTATAACGTGTTTATTTGTTCTTATAATTGTTTGAAGGTCTGGGCTACCGTGATCACATCATTTGCTTCTTGGAGCAAATAATTTTATATTCAACTCCATGGAAGGATGTGATAGATTACTTTTCAAAGATGAAATATCATAGGGGTCAACCGGTCAAGAAAAATAGAGAGGTAATTATTTTTGTAATCTATAAGCTTATTTCATTAGAATACATTGGAAACTATGATATGCCATTTATGCGAGGTTACTAAAAAAATATTATAGACATATTACTTAATATGAGCTACGCATTTGTAACCATATATTATTGCTATTTTATTTTCAAGGGGATACATTAGGGTTATTTGTTCGTATCGACCCCGGTAACCTTGCATCCTAGCTTCGCCCCTGTAGATGGTCAGTTGGTCACAGCGACACCGTATATATACTCCTGTTTCGAAAGAAAAGCGAGCAAAAGCGGAGGATGTCCACGCCCGTAGTACGTTGGCTGTTAAAGTAGGTCGTGTGCGTAGTAGACATTTAGAAACTTGGACTTTCACAGTAGCCATTGGCCATATGCCAAAAGGAGAAAAGGTACGACGACGCGCGTATATATGTCGACACGCACTTTGCATATACCGCCCATGTACCACTTGCGATTGGTGCGAGCCCGAATGATGCCCCGCGCGCGCAGATCTGTTTGTGGATCACCCCTGCATGCCGTGCGCGGATGGATGGATGGATGGATCATGGATGGATGGATGGATGGATACCACTTCTGCTACCGCCGCAGTTGCACCAGGCGGCAGGCTATCTTACCAGGCGCATGCGACGAGCGTCGTCGTTTCGGTTTGGTTTGGGTCTAGTTCCGTTGCCCTGGGGTGGTCCGCCCAGACCCAGTTGGCTGGCAGACGGTGACAGCGGTGGTCGACAGACACGGCCATGTGAGCGGCGCGCGCTCAACGCCGGCATACGGCTCAGCGCCAGCGACACGAGCTGGCGCGGCCGCAGCGGATACGCAGATCTGCCGGTGGCCGACGCCGATGGGTTGGCTGGCCTGGCCGCGCTCGCCCGCCTCCCCTTGGTCCCCGGCGGTCCAGCCAGTGCAGCTACCCAGTCGGTGGCCTTGCATGCATGCATGCCTCCCCTCCGTCTCTTTCTCGGCTTGATCAGTTGCCTGTGATCCTCTGCGGCGCAAGCCATCCGTCCCCCCAAACAAACAAAGCGAAAGGAAAAGCCAACGGGGTAACTGGTTCCGTCGTCTTGCGGCGCCAGGGCCACAGCTATGACTGTGTGGACAGGAGAGTTCTGGTTCTAGCTCGTGCTCGTGCTCATCCATCTCTTGCTTTGCAAGTTGCAAGCTGCAACATGAACCTCCAGTCTCTCTCTCGCTCACCATTTTTATTTCCTTGGGAATGCAAGGAATAACTTAAACAGTTGGCTAGCAGCTAGCTAGTAGTAAGCTGGAGTTGATGTGTCTGTCCTTTGCGTCCCTGGCCCGTTGCTTGCCGCTACTACTAACTGTGGTCACTCTCGACCTACCTCACCTTAGATTCGACCATTTCTGAGTAGACTTTGGTTGCAGCAAGCAAAGCAACCGGAATCTGGCTCTGTTTACTGGACCGGCCGCACTGGTCGATCCGTTGGCTAGCTTTTCACCCAAGATCTCGGGGACTGTTGCGCTGGACCTATCATGCTGGATCCATCTTTAAACTCCGCAGTGATCCACGACTAACCATCATGAATAAGTGCGACCTACCGGCCGCTGTTTACCACTTGCTCGCATCATCATCCATGAGTATGGCGTTATCTGTTCTGGTGTGTGTTCCTGGTTCATCACCACCTTTTTGTCGAAGATTCAAGGAAAAGGCGACTGCCGACTGATGTTCCTGTATTAGTCACCTGTCAATTGCACAAATGTTGGTGTCACAAAAACGACCACATGAAGGTGATGTTTTGTGCCTTTCCCCTCGTATTAAATGTTGAATTGCTCCTGGACAGTTGCGTTTCTTTCACAAATATTAACTCCGTTTTAAAATAAGTGTCTGAAATTTATATCAACTTCAATACAAAGTTATGTTAGAATTGAGACACTTATTTTAAAACGAAAGGAACAGTATGCACGGTACGAGTTAGTTTTTTTTTTTAATTTTCAACGCGCGGAGGGGGAGGGTAAATCTCATATAGTTACAACACACCACAAGAAAGGACGATAGACAACTAAGGGGAGAGAGCACCGATCCAAGACTCCACATGGTGGCAGCGAGCAGCCGGACGCCGCCCACGCCACATCACCGCGTCTTCACGGTAGCAGCTGCGTAGACGCCCCACGGACAGGGGTTGGGGCTAGAAGGCCACCACGTTTCGATGTTTTCAAAGGTGCCAACAGCACATCAACACAAACTCCAGCCCAAATTCTACAAGCGGAGAGGCGTTGCATGCGAGGGCGGCTAAGTCTCCAACGGAGACGCCTGCCATGCCCACACCAACACTCCACCAAAATCCCTTCGTGAAAGGACATCCGAACATCAAGTGATCCACGCACTCCATCTTCACCGGGTAGAGCGGACAGTTGGCGTCCTCCGTTGCCTGAATGCACTTTCGGTCTAGGACGTCCCGGGTATGGATGTGTCATTGTACTAAGAGCCCGCGGAAGAATTTCACACGAGACGGGACCCGCGACCCACAAATCACGTCTACATAGGCCACCTCCACCTCGCCAAAACGTAGCAACTTATATGTCATGCTCGAAGACAGAAACCCCGAGGGCCGGAGACGCGACGAAGAAGCCACTCATAGAGTCCATTCCTGCTTGGGAGAGCATCGCAGAGAGCGGAGAACGTCGCAAGCTCACACTCGCCCACCCGTGTGAGCCGAGGGACGAGCGAGGCAGCAATCCGTCGCGACTGGGCCTGCCACACCGTGGCCTCCGCATCCGTGACATGCGAGAATAGAGCGTGGAAAGCCGCGGCGAGGGCCCCATAGGGAAGCCAGCAGTCCCATCAGAAGGAGCAGGTCCGACTGTCACCGACCGTCATCGAGGTGAGCTCGCGGTCGAGAGGCAGCAGCCCCCCGAGCGACCGCAGGTGCTCCCCAGCCGGCAACGGGCCGCGAGCAAGGAGCGAGGGGCCATTTGCATGCCCCCTAGACCCAGGCGGCCCACCGCAACGGAGGCGTTGCGTGAAGGCGGTGGACCATCTTCAGAAGGGGGCATCTGTTCTGCGTGACGAGGTCACGGACCCCGAGCCAGCCCTTCACCTTGGGCCAACAAACCTTCTCCCACGCCATGACACAGTGCGCCCCGGAGGCACATTCCGCCACGTTCCAAAAGGAGTCACTACCAGAATCGCACCCTCTGCCAATGACCCTGGCCATCGGCATAGCCTTGATTCCCGTCGGGACAGGCCTATGCCGACGGCCCCCATCGGCATAGGGCCGTCGACAACATATACGTCGACGTAGCCCGGGGGCCGTCGGCATAGAAAGGTCGTCGGCATAGCTGCCACGTGGCAGCAACTGGGCACACCTGGGGCAGGGCTATGCCGACGGCTTAGCCGTCAGCGTAGTTTCAAACTAATCCGACAGCTCGGCCGTCGGCATAGCTCTGCCCCAGGACCTGCCACGTGGCAGCAACTGGGTGCTCACGCCATCACTATGTCGACGGCTAGGCCGTCGGCATAGAGTGTATTTGAATTTTTTTCTTTTTCTTTTTGTTTTCAGATCAATTCAATTCAAATATACAACAGATATATATGATGGAAATAGACGTATAGAACACATCTAAGTATCATCCGGCACCGTCACAACAATATATGCATAATCATCATCACAATCAACGTAAACATAAGCATAAGCATATAAAGAAGCACACAAGTCATCTAAAGGACCATCAAATACTACAAGTTTATCATCATCATCACCACACACAAGTCATCTAAAGAAACATAAGTATTAGCACACAAGTAACCGAAAGTCTTAAGCGCCAGGACATCAAGCACCGCGAAGGTCGTCACCGCCAAGACCGCCGAAGCCCAGGTCGTCACTGCTAGCGGCAGCGCTACCGCCAAGATCGCCTCCACCTCCGCCTCCGTGGATCGGAGTGGTCGGGCTCCGTGACTCGGGAGTGCTGCGAAGACCGCCGCCAACGGTTGATCCAACGGTTCCCTGGATGTTGAAAAGACATATTAACGGGATATATGACTGTGTTGAAAGGCATGATATGCTTTGGGTGAATAGTTGGGGGATGTACATACCGGCGAGGGGCCATCGTGCTGCTGTGCCACAAACTCCTCAAAGGTAAGCAGCGTTGGTTGTGCTGGAGGAGGTGGTGCTGCTGCAAATTGAGGAACCCGTCTAGCCGCCATCTCCTCAAGAGCGCGCTACATCCTAGCATTGTTCTACTCATGGTATGCATAAAGGCTCGTGTGCCACGTCATGGTCTCCTAGCGTGTGTACTCCATGTATGCCTACGGTATGACATGATGGAACTCATAAACATCTCAATGCTAGAAAATAAAGTGAGCAATGTAGATAAGAGGGAAAATACTTACAGATTGGCGCTCCTCAAAGAGGGACTGTGACTGCGCACTGGTCATGGGCGTGCTCGTGCGCTGGCTTAGGCTAGGGTCGGTAGCTCGGAGCTGCGTGTAGGAGATAATAGGAGTGATAACAGCATCGAGAACCACCTGCCGACCGTGCTTCTTGGGCCCCATGCCCACCACCACCCTCTCGTCCAGATCCGCACTCATGGGGTCAGATGTGCCAGGATGTAACGTGAGATACTCCTGAGACTAGGCCTGCTTCTTCTCCGCGGTGTTGCCGTAGTACTTGGGCTCGCCAGGCTTGGCGCTCCTCCGCGTATGGGCGATCTCCCACGCCTCCATGTGTGAGAGCGGCCGCTTCAGTTTCTCCTCCTGCACCACCAAGCAGAGGTTAGTCATACATAAGAAAGTGACGGTAAATAGAAGAAGAAGAATGTTTAATGAGGTTAGTCATACATTAAGTGCCTTGTGGAGAAAGTGGTTTCGGTTTCCCTGAGCATGTATTCCCTCCGTCCCTCGGTTAGCCTTGTTTTTGATGCTCGTAGCCTCCAAGGCTCCATCCTTATCACACCAAACATCCACCAATGCTGCCCAAGACTCGGCTTTTCCATAACACCAATTTGGACACACCTACATAATGAAAGCATAATGGCATGTCAACACGAAACGGTAAAATGTACCACAAACATCGGAATGAAAAATCTTTTATACTTACCGCCAAGTATTGGTCCCTCTCGAAGGTAATGCCCATCCTCCGCGCATCTTCCTTGGTCATCTTCACACCAAGAGCGTCGTGATAGTATGTCGATATGGCCACATAGCGCACCTCGTACTGCATCTGGCGGGCCTTCTTCTTGCATTGGCGCAGCACGATCTGGTCGGCTCTGGCCTTGTGCTTCGGAAGAACTCGATAGAATTTCTACAATCATGCATGAAACAAGAATGGAAGAAGCCATGAGTTAAATCATTCATGAAACTAGAATGGACTTGTGCTTCTGAAGAGAAATCACCCAGAAAGTAGTGATCACGGCCTTGGCATGGGTCTCATGATTCGCGTGGAGGGCCACTTTCCAGTGGTCGCAGCTCGTGGCCAAAACCCGACTGTCCGGGTGCCTGACTGAATCCGGACAGTACAACCCCGGCAAGTATAACTTCAGTAAGACGGTGATGAGGCCATTGGGAATACGGACCCCTTTAGAATATTTCCAGTTGCTGCAAAAGAATGAACTATTAGCATGTGACAAGCAAAATAAATAACAACCGGAATGAGCATGTGACAAGCAAAATAATGAAATTATTATAAAGTGACACTTACTCTTTCCCCGTGGGCTCAATGAGCCACTTCTGCTCCTTAGTAGCAGGAACCTGCTTTGGTAGCTTTGCGTTACCACGCAGCCACCCCTTGTTGGTACCACCCCCTCCCCCCTAGCACCATCATCCCCGCCACCACCATCCTCCTCGCCTGCCTCCTCCTCCTCATCCTTAGCCCCCTCCTCCTCCTCACCCCCATCTCGAACCTCCGCCTCCGCCTCCTCCTCCTAAACCTCCTCGTCCTCCTCCTCCTCCTCGTAAGAGGGTACCTCACTAGAGGAGGGCCTCGAAGACAACACCCCTAAGTCGGTGAGGGTGCGCTGTTTCTGGCCGCGACCCCCTCGCCCTCTAGGGGCTCCCCCACCACCCCTCCTCCTCTAGGGGCACCTCTCCCTCGACCTCCCTGTGAGGAGTCATCCTCAAGTAGTCGGGGGCTAGGATTACGTGCTCGACCAGTCCGACTAGGCATGCCGACGACCTTGCATAGGAAACCCACGCCGTCGGCCTTCCCCTTGCCCATGTTCCACGAACCTGCATTGAAAAGAGAATAAACAATTAGTACATTAATAATGAAGGAAAAAGCATTATGAAAAGCATTAGTAATGAAGGAAAAAAGCATAGTAATAAATAATCATAAAAAGGCATAATCCTAAACCATAGAAAAAAAGTCTTGAAACGTACATCTACTAGAACCCATACGAATCATCACTATTGTAACCTATTTCTCGGTCGGTCTCATCATCACTATCAATCATATCATCTTCATTGTCTGACGAAGGTGGAGGCTCTTCCTCGTCGTCAGTGTCTTCATTTAACTTTTGTAGCATAAGTATGTCACTTTCATTGACAATGATCTCACCATCATTCCGTGCATCGTCCTCGTTTGGATCCACATCATCATCAGCCAATGGTCTAGAGTCATCATTTCTAACCACATCATCATCATGATTTCTACGGTGACATCTTGCACATCTCGCACAGGGGCATGGTGGGATAATTCTCATTGGAGACGGAATATCTCCTTCAAATACACATCGGTTTTCGCGATCCACTCTGATGTTACTCGATTCTGATGGATAAAACCACTGTACATCCACTGATTATCTGCCATCATCTGCTTTTTTGCAAGCCACACAACATAATTAAGGATTCACTTAAATTAATCACATCAAATTTCCAGTTTCTACCGCGTTGAATCCACCTACATATCTAATAGGTAAAGATGGGTCCTAATCCCACCTGAAGATGTGTAGATTAAGTATGTTCTCCATTCTACCCCGTTCCGAGACAAAATTTTGGCAGCACCTCCCCGCTGTTCTCGAGATACACGTCTCGGCAAATAGCCAAGAGAATATGCTCCGGAGAACAATGGGGAGGCGCCGCCGAAATCCTGTCTCGGAACAGGGTAGAACATGAAGAAGATACCCAATCTACACATCCTCGGGCTGTCCGTGGAAAACGCTGGACAATCCGAAAGAGTTGCGGTGATAAATATGCAATTGAGTGCATATTTATCGATGCAACCCTTTCGGACGGGAGACGCCTAGGTTACGCGACTTGACTTGAGAATGAAATCTAGTGACATGAAAAAATGGAGGAGATGGACTTGTAGCTCACCCTCGGCTATAGAGGAAGTAGTCGAATAGCAGAGGGATGCTCAGGGGGACCAACGCGTCGGACAATGGTCACTCCGATGAAATGCGACACCACAAATCCTGCAAATTCCATCGCGACAAAAATTAGAACATCACAACTCATAGAGCATATTTAAAACATTTAAACATGCATTCATTTATTTTTGCATCATGTGGGAAAAAAAACTAACAACATTAACAATATATTCATCATCGTCATCACATATTCATCATCATCATTATCACCTATTCGTCATAATCATTGATTCATCTCATCGAACAAAATTTTTTTGCAAGGTATGCAACATATAGCATCTCACCTAACCAATTTTTTTGCAAGATATTCACCTATCTAACTATCTATCTAACTCTCTAAATACCTATCTAACCATCTAGCTACAAAATTACTAAAAAAACTAAAAAAAAGATAAAAAATCACCTTTGAGAGGGCTGGTCGGAGTTGGGGCGGGGAGGCGCGGGGCGGGCGGCGCGGGGTCGGGGCGGGGTGGCGCGGGGTTGGTGCGGCCTGCGACGTGCTCAGGTCGGCCGGCGCGGGGTCGGGGCGGGGCTATGCGGGGTCAGGGCGGCGGCGGCATGGGGCTGGGGCGGTGCAAGGCAGCGGCGCTAGGGCGGGGCTGCGGCACTGGGCTGGGGCCTGCGGCGCTGGGCCGGGGCTTGGGGTGTGCGGGAGTGGAATGGCGGCGGCTAGGGCAGGGCGGCGTACGCGGGGCGGGCTATGGGCAGCGGCACTAGGGCGGGGGCCGGCGGCGTCTAGGGCAGGGGCGGCGACGCGGGGCTGGGCTTGGGGCAGCGGGCACTAGTGGCGGGGCGGCGGCGCTAGGGCAAGGGCGCGCGCAAGGGCGGGCTGGGGCAGCGGAGCGTAGGGCGGTGTCGGCGACGCTAGGGCAGGGGCGGGCGGCGCGGGGCGGGCTGGGCGGCGGTGCGGGGTCGGGTCGGGAGGAGTTAGGGGAGGGGATGAGTGGAGGAGGGAGCGGCCGCCCGACCGGATAAGGGGGGTCTATGCCGACGGTTATGCCGTCGGCATATCTTCGGGCCCCCACGGTGGCGCGGATCGATGACGTGGCAAGGGGGTATGCCGACGGCTTAACCGTCGGCGTATCTACATTCAATTTTTTTAATAATTTTTTTATCTATACTTTTTCCTTAAAAAATTATATATGCTTTTTTATATATAGTTTTTCCTTGAATAATTTTATATATAATTTTTTTAATAACCGCCGACGGCAAGGGGGTATCCCCCCTTCGTGAGACGACGGCAGCGACGTCCGTGTGAGGGGTCACACCCCAAAGCCGCGTGTCTAGTGCTTGCACCTGCCACCATGCTTCCAGACCTCTAAGAGGGCCCAACGCAAGACCTGGTGGCATAACTACCCCCCCCCAAGTACAACGTCCCGTCTAACCTCGGCACAGTTGACCGACGGATCTAGGCCTTTTACTTTCGCCATACATGGTTTGACCGATGGATCTTTTCACCTGGTTGTGATACTCCATCCTATATAGTCACACTTCCGATCAAGGTCCGGCACCAACACACCGCAAGATACTCTCCGTGTCTGCCAGACGTGGCTGTTTCCCTCCTCCGGGCGACGGCGGCAGAGACGTCCATGAGGGGGGGGGGTCACACTACGGAGCCGCGTGTCGGGTGCTTGCACCTGCCACCATGCTTCCAGACCTATAAGAGGGCCCAATGCAAGACCTGGTGGCGTAGCTACACCCCCCCCCCCCCCAAGTACACCGTCTCGTCTAACCCTATGACAGTTGACCGGTGGATCTACGCCTTTGACTTTCACCGGGCGAGGTTTGACCGATGGACCTTTTCACCTGGTTGTCATAGGCCAGTCCATAGCTACACCCCCGAACATGGTCCGGGCCCAACCCACCGCAAGATTCCCTTCGTGTCGGCCCGACGTGGCCGTTTCCCCTCCGTGAGACGGCATCAGCGACGTCTGTGAGGGGGGTGGCACCACGGAGGCGCGTGTCGGGTGATTGCACCTGCCACCACGCTTCCAAACGTGTAAGAGGGCCTAGCGCAAGACCTGGAGGCATAGCTACCCCCCCAAGTACACCCTCCTGTTTAACCGTGCCATAGTTGGCCGGCTCGATGCGAAAGTTTCCCAACATCCCTCGGTACCGACTCGATGCGAAAGTTTCCAAACGTAAGAGGGCCCAGGGCAAGGCCTGGCGGCATTGACACCCACCAGGTCCCCTGTCTCGTCTAACCCTGACACTGTTGAACGAATGGATCTACCCCTTCGACTTTCACAGGACGGGGTTTGAACGAGGGACATTTTCACCGAGCTCTGATAGGCCAGCCCATAGCAACATCTTAGCACAAGGTTCGGGCCCAAGCCACCGCAAGATTCCCTCGGTACCGACTCGATGCGAAAGTTTCCCAACGTAAGAGGGCAGAGGGCAAGACCTGGCGGCATTGACACCCACCAGGTCCCCCGTCCCGTCTAACCCTGACACTGTTGACCTAATGGATCTACCCCTTCGACTTTCACAGGACGGGGTTTGAACGAGGGACCTTTTCACCTCGCTGTGATAGGCCAGACCATAGCAACATCTTAGCACAAGGTCCCGGCCCAAGCCACCGCAATATTCCCTCGGTTACCGACTCGATGTGAAAGTTTCCCAACGTAAGAGGGCCCAGGGCAAGACCTGGCAGCATTGACACCCACCAGGTCCCCCGGCCCGTCTAACCCTGACATTGTTGACCAAACGGATCTACCCCTTTGACTTTCACCGGACGGGGTTTGACCGAGGGACATTTTCACCTGGCTGTGATAGGCCAGCCCATAGCAACATCTTAGCACAAGGTCGGGCCCAACCCACCACAAGATTACTTCGGTGTCGACTCGATGCAAAAGTTTCCGAACATAAGAGGGTGCAGGGAAAGACCTGGCGGCATTAACACCCACCAGGTCCCCCGTCCCGTCTAACCCCTGACACTATTGACCGAACGGATCTACCCCTTTGACTTTCACCGGACGGGGTTTGACCGAGGGACATTTTCAACTCGCTGTGATAGGCCAGCCCATAGCAACATCTTAGCACAAGGTCCGGGCCCCACAAACCGCAAGATCCCCTCGGTATCGACCCGATGCGACAGTTTCCAAACGTAAGAGGGCCTAGGGCAAAACCTGGCGGCATTGCCACCCCCAGGTCCCCCGTCCCGTCTAACCCTAACACTCTTGACCGAACGGATCTACCTCTTTGACTTTCATCGGACGGGGTTTGACCGAGGGACATTTTCACCTGGCTATGATAGGCCAGCCCATAGCAACATCTTAGCACAAGGTCCGGGCCCAAGCCACCGCAAGATTCCCTCGGTACCGACTCGATGCGAAAGTTTCCCAACGTAAGAGGGCCTAGGGCAAGACCTGGCGGCATTAACACCCACCAGGTCCCCCGTACCGTCTAACCCTGGCACTGTTGACCGAACGGATCTACCCCTTCGACTTTCACAGGACGGGTTTGAACGAGGGACATTTTCACCTGGCTGTGATAGGCCAGCCCATAGCAACATCTTAGCACAAGGTCGGGCCCACCCCACCCCAAGATTCCTTCGGTGTCGACCCGATGGGACAGTTTCTGAACGTAAGAGGGTGCAGGGAAAGACCTGGCGGCATTGCCACCCCTAGGTCCCCCGTCCCGTCTAACCCCTAACACTATTGACTGAACGGATCTACCCCTTTGACTTTCACCGGACGGGGTTTCACCGCGGGACATTTTCACCTGGCTGTGATAGGCCAGCCCATAGCAACATCTTAGCACAAGGTCCGGGCCCAAGCCACCGCAAGATTCCCTTGGTACCGACTCGATGCGAAAGTTTCCCAACGTAAGAGGGCCCAGGGCAAGACCTGGCAGCAGTGACACCCACCAGGTCCCCCGTACCGTCTAACCCTGACACTGTTGACTGAACGGATCTACCCTTCGACTTTCACAGGACGGGGTTTGAACGAGGGACATTTTCACCTGGCTGTGATAGGCCAGCCCATAGCAACATCTTAGCACAAGGTCGGGCCCAACCAACCACAAGATTCCTTCGGTGTCGACCCGATGCGACAGTTTCTGAACGTAAGAGGGTGCAGGGAAAGACCTGGCGGCATTGCCACCCCTAGGTCCCCCATCCCGTCTAACCCCTGACACTGTTGACCGAACGGATCTACCCCTTTGACTTTCATCGGACGGGGTTTGACCGAGGGACATTTTCACCTGGCTGTGATAGGCCAGCCCATAGCAACATCTTAGCACAAGGTCCGGGCCCAAGCCACCGCAAGATTCCCTCGGTACCGACTCGATGCGAAAGTTTCCCAACGTAAGAGGGCCCAGGGCAAGACCTGGCGGCACTGACACCCACCAGGTCCCCCGTCCCGTCTAACCCTGACACTGTTGACCAAACGGATCTACCCCTTCGACTTTCACAGGACGGGGTTTGAATGAGGGACATTTTCACCTGGCTGTGATAGGCCAGCCCATAGCAACATCTTAGCACAAGGTCGGGCCCAACCCACCACAAGATTCCTTCGGTGTCGACCCGATGCGACAGTTTTCGAACGTAAGAGGGTGCAGGGAAAGACCTGGCGGCATTGCCACCCCTAGGTCCCCCGTCCCGTCTAACCCCTGACACTGTTGACCGAACGGATCTACCCCTTTGACTTTCACCGGATGGGATTTGACCGAGGGACATTTTCACCTGGCTGTGATAGGCCAGCCCATAGCAACATCTTAGCACAAGGTCCCGGCCCAACAAACCGCAAGATCCCCTCGGTATGGACCCGATGCGACAGTTTCCAAATGTAAGAGGGCCCAGGGCAAAACCTGGCGGCATTGCCACCCTAGGTCCCCAGTCTCGTCTAACCCTGACACTGTTGACCGAACGGATCTACCCCTTTGAATTTCACCGGACGGGGTTTGACCGAGGGACATTTTCACCTGACTGTGATAGGCCCTGGCGTGGCCGTTTCCCCCCTCCGTGCGATGGCGGCAGCGACGTCCGTGAGGGGGGGTCACACTACGGAGCCGTGTGCCGGGTGCTTGCACGTGCCACCATGCTTCCAGACCTGTAAGAGGGCCCAACGCAAGACCTGGTGGCGTAACTACCCCCCAAGTACACCGTCCCGTCTAAAACTAAAACTAAAATTTAATTTAGATAAGGCACATTTAAGTTAATCAAATTTTAATTTAGAAAAAAACTAAAATACAAAAATAAGTAAAAAAAACAGATAACACTAAGCTATGCCGACGGCAAAGCCGTCGGCATAGGTTTTCCCAAGGATCGACCGGCAGGCCTTGGATCGATGACGTGGCAGGCGTCGCGGATCGGTGACGTGGACCACACCTACGCCTCCGGCCGCCGTCAGGGCCGTCGGCATAGACATGACGGCGTCAGACTCCCGGTGGACGAAGACTCGCCGGGCCCACATATATGCCGACGGCCCTTATATGCCGACGGCCACTGTAGGCATACATTACGATATGCCGACGGCCAGGCTACGCCGACGGCCACCGTAAGCATATCTCTAGGTACGCCGACGACTTTTCTGCTCCGACGGCTTTGCTTAGGCCGTCGGCATACCTCTCTCTATGCCGACGGTGGCCGTCGACGTAGATTAGGTCGTCGGCGTAAGCAGTTATTCTGGTAGTGAGTGACGAAGCCCTTCAAGCTCGTGCGGGACAGCGGGGGGCAGCAATAGCGCCGTCATGGCATAGGTGGGGAGTGCGTCGAGGAAGCGTTGATAAGGACGAGGCGCCCCGCCGGCAACAGGAGCTGCGCGACCTATTTAGCTAGCAAGGTATTTGTCCACCTTTGCGATCATGAGCAGGAAGTCCATGAACTGTAACTTCTCCTGGTTAGGTTTATTCTGAAATGCATACAACTGTACGGAAAGAGAGGTGTTTAAAGGGAAACTGGTAACCGTTGGACTCGTGCGGTTGACAGTTAACGTAACAGGTCGGACCGTATGTTCATCCCCACATGTCTAAATTCTACGTGAGCATGCATGGGCGCCTCATCCAGCACACAAGGCATGGGTAGATGTGGTCGATGCTGGGCCAATAGTACTAGCACGTATATATTACCAACGCGCCAGCGATTTAAATCTCTGCCGTACGATTCAGAGGCTTGTCGTATGACTTGAAACAAAAACAAAAACCAAGGTCTCAATTTGGTGTGCCCGTATTAATGATCAATGGCACTGGCTGTATGCGAGCATGTCGTGAGTAACGTGTGAACCGCTACGTTTTGTCTTGCGCCGGCCGCTGAGACGTCCTCCTAGTGTGCATAAAGCCGACGTACACAAGAACCGCGTATGTCATTTTCTCCCAACCGCAGCTTAGCTCTCCCGTGCTTCTCCAACTGTACGCCGATCCAAGTACCCAACATGTATATAGGGAGAGCTGGTGAAGCAATACGTGGTACTAGGGCGTGTTTGGTAGCCTGCTTCATCCCTAAAGAGGCTCGGTGGGAATAAGAAAAAACATGTTTGATAGTGTATAGGGAGGTGTGACTTGCACGCACACAAACCTTAAAGTAGCTTAGAGCCTGTTTGTCTGAAACTTTTGAGTCGATCGTTTCCAACGAGTCAGAATGAGTCGGACGCAAAAATGAGGCACAACGTACGCTGCGGTGCAAGGAAAATAGGGGCGGAGATGGCGCCAAATCTAGAACCCCCCCCCCCCCCCCACTCACACGCCCACTCACCACCACCAATGTATTCGTTCATCTCTAGCGCTAGGACAAACCCAGGCTCAGTTTTTGCCATGGTTGGCGGTCATGACTCGGATGAGCAAGATCTGCTTTTCCCCTTCGCCTCCGACTTCGTGTCGTCCTCCTTGTTTGCGGCATGGGCGGGTCGTCAGCTCCAAAAGGGGTAAGCGGCATACAACCCGCCTCCTCTGCTAGGTCGTTTGTTAGGCCGTTAGGTACGATGTTGGATCGATTTCACCGTTGCTCATCTCACTGTCGACGTCTCCTAGGCCATGTACGAATGAATGAAGATGGTTGTTCAGGCAGCAACACTCATAGCTATGATTCATCCCTGGGTCATATTGGTCCACAAGAAAGCTGTTCGTTGGAGTGATAAGCATGACTTAACTACATCTACAAGTACAACGATGTAGAGGCTCTATGGATGCTTCGAATGAAAAGAGCAGTTTTCGCCAAGCTTGTGGAGATGTTTAGGAACATGGAGCCGCTACCAGATAACATCCACACCTCTGTGGAAGAGCAAATTGCCATGTTCCTTTATGTTGTAGGCCATAATCAGAGGTTCGGGGTTATTCACAACACGTCCAAGAAATCAATAGAGACCATTTCCAGATATGTTAAACAAGTCTTCTATGCTATTGGGTAGCTCGGAGGAGAGATGGTCATGAAACCAACTAGACAAACTCCTAGCAAGATTCACACGAGCCAAGATGGTATCCGTATTTCAAGGTGAGCACTCTCGTAGTTCATGCCATGACATGCTTGTAATGTTCTAACATAGACATAACATCATGTTTTTATCCATCACGAGATTGCATTGGCACAATATATGGTACTAATGTGACAACTAGAGTGCCTAGGTCACAGGTTGCAGCATATAGGGGTAGAAAGCACTATACAAATCAGAATGTGCTTGTTGTTCTTGACTTCGATCTGAAGTTCACTTAGGTGTTAGCTGGACACGAAGGGTCGATCCATGATGCTAACATTCTCCTTGAAAGCATGACTCAACCTGATGGCATCAATATACTCGATGAAAATTTCTGCTTAGGAGATGTTGTCTATGCATGTCTGCCTAGTGCTCTTCCACCCTTCGAAAAAACCAGGTATCATTTGAACGAGTTCTCTTCCAGGAACTATCCTAGGACTGCAGATGAATTGTTCAATATCAGACACTCTAGCCTTAGAGTTATGGTTGAGAGGGCATTTGGGGATCAGAACAATACAATTTAAAATCCTGGATCAAAATTCATTCTACACTTTCTCCACCCAGGTTGAGCTTTTTTTGCATGTTGCATCCTCCATAACTGGATCCTACAATGGAGTTATGATGAGCGTGTGCCTCAGAAGGAAGATGTGACGACTGATGATCTGAAACCTTCAGCCATGGTATGGAGGGATTTGACAGTAAAGCTTGAAAGGTGAAAAAGGTTGGAGTGGGTTGAGACAAAGTGGATAAACAAAGGTAACACAAAGATCTGAAGAAGAAGAAGAAGAAGAAGAAGAAGAAGAAGAAGAAGAAGAAGAAGAAGAAGCAACACCATAGAAAGAAACAATTGTAGGAATAATGACAATGGACTCCTCCTAGTTTAGCACCACTGAACTTTCACCTATTGAGCAATATGATTGTTAATTTGTACTAAAAAAATTAGTCATTAGGAATTTAGGATGAACTTCCATTTGTTTGCTATCTAGGACTAAAACAATGTTCCGGACTGCTTATGTTAGTGTCATGTATGGTAAGGTCATCACTAGTGAGAAGGAATGATCACAACATATGTTGTGCAACACCAAACACCGCGTAGTGCTTGGTGTAGCCCATCGAAGGACACAAAACGCCAAGGGAAATTTGGTTCCCTTGATCCAGCCAACCTAGATGCAAGTTGCCAAACTACATGCACAACATGGTTTTTCGCTTGTGTTTACTCGATCGGGCCCAACTGACTCACAGATACAAAGATCCCAAAAATGATGCAACGTACCAAACACACGCCCCCAGTGTTCAAACGCTAACGCCCATGTCAACTATGTAAAAGGTAGCCGAAGATGGTGGTACACATTATTTTTGAGTGTTGGTACATGAAGTTCATTTAGATGGAGATCAAGACTTCGATGAGGCTATCCAATGCGGACATCACCGAGTGGAATAGCTTCAACACTGGCAAGGATTGGTGACATCCTATGGTGGGTGTCAATGTCATTGTGAGAAAGGGCCTCGCATATCTCGTCATGTTGGTTTCATGGAAGATTTCAAATTAGTGGAATGTGAGAGTGTTTAGGAATGTCTCCTTCATACCAAATGTTGTCTTTCTGTTTGATAAAGAGAGCTCCCTCTCTGATTTTCATTACTAGAAACCATGATATCTTGTACAAACTATTAAAGATGAAATCAAAACATGCAAACGATACATGATCTATGTAAGATGGATAGAAACACTACCTATCAACAACAGTAAGGGCATCTCCAAATTTCTTCATCAAATTTTTCCCTTCGCTGGAGTACAAATTTTGAGTCCAAGGTAAGTGGATCCAACCAAGGGTATCTTCCATGAATCTGCCACTCCGCTCCCCGCCAATTGACGACAACTCCTTGCTTGTTGATGATGTATCGACGTACGTACCATCGGTCACTTGTCTCCTCGCCCAATTTACAGCGTCTTAGCACCTTGTCCGGGCGACCAACATAAGCAGGCTGCTTGTCCTTATCCTCCACCGTCACTTCGAGCCCGTGAGCGACCGATCCTTGGGTCAACATAGCGATGAATGCCCTGCGCTTTTTGCCGCAATTGGTTTAGACCATCAACCGATGACCTTGCTCCATGACTTCATAATCTACAACACCATCCTTGTCGCCACCACCGCCGGAGTCGATCTCTTTCTCCGGCTCTCACGGTTATCCACTTCTCTCCATCACTTCGCGCACCGTCGTACACTCGCTCCTGGTATGCCCCCTCCCCAGTTGTGTGCAAGCCAAGTGTTTGATGCAATACAGCCTCCATGGTTCATGCTTTTTTACTTTAATCATGTTACATAGTTTTTTGTTGTACAAGCGTGACAACAATGACTACGATCAAGCCCTTCTCTAGTCACATATGTACTCAAACTGCTGATTCTAAGTCTAGATTTACTAAAGTTCAATATTTTGTATACGAAAAATTATTTTATATGGTCTCCATATAGAATTTGTAATACCATATTTAGAGAAAAACAATCAAAATACTTAGTACACATAGGAAATTATGTTACATACACACACACACACGCGCGCGCGCGCACACACACACACACACACACACACATATATTCTTCGTCATGTTTTTATTCATGTTTTTTGTTTAGTTTTGTCAACACGAATGCATGCAGCAAACGGATGGCGCGTGCCCCAAGTGTGGCGATAATAGTTAGGTATGTGCGACAAGTTGGAGGTCTACTCTAGATAAATCTTCATGGATTTTTTTGAAAAACTTCCTATGAGGACGGTACGTCCTTTCATCTCGATTCAACATGTTTTTTGGTTCAAGAGTATGTATAAAGTTGCTGCAAAAAGTAATTAACTTATTTTCTTTTAATTGTGATCAATACATCCCTTGTTGGGAAAGTAATGACTTCCTTCAAAAGATGAACTTGCGCACCGATGACGAGATAACATTAGATGTAGAGATTTCCATGTAACAAAAATGGCACGCCTCGTTGGTGACTCGTTGATGACGATATAACATTAGAAGCTCAAGGGTGTGCCATTTTTGTACATGGAAAGGATAGTTCATGCACTGATTCATAATCATCTTCGAGGGGAGCTACCGATGGTTCCACCTCCTAGATCTCAACAACAACCTCTTCCTCGGGGGCCTAATCGGTATAATACTCCCATTTTTTCTTAGAAAGGTCCATGTGTTCAGCATAACTTTTAACAAATCGCAGCACAACATCAGGGTCAAGATAAAGTTCAGCACTCATTTTACAAAACTCTCCCTGAATTACGATAAGATTGTATGCAATCAAAATCTATCTCAACTCTACTTCTTGTTCCTCATCACTCCCCCAAGCTTTATGATTAGCAACTTTACTGCCTAGTAATTCCCAAGTTCTAGGCACTAAATTAGTACTGAAAGCGTCACCTGAAGCTAAATTTAATTCTTCTTTGGAACCATCTCTAAGTGGGGTTTATGATGAGGAAAATCATTAAGTAGATCATGATATCTTTGGTATACCTTTATTATACTCTCTCTGGGTCTATTCGGGAATTTAAAATCCAATGCCTAGCTTTATAAGATTTCATCTCAGGATAATGTTGTGCTAGGAACGTCGTGACCGTTTTTTCCCATGTCTCAAAGGTACCTGTAGGACGAGACACTAGCCATGCTTGCGTGTATGTGAGAATAACTTAAGTTTCATATCATGAGAGTTGAACGCATTTAATTTAACTGTCCCACAAACATCATCAAAGAATAGCATATGTTGGTAAGGATCATTTTCCTCACCTTTGAATTGCTTATTGTGCAATAATTCAAGGACACTTGGATTCACCTCATAAGATACACAAACGAGATTAGGACCCAATGGTGTACATATCTTTTGTATAGGTGGTCTGGTAAGTTACATGGCTTGGAGTTGGTAAAAGTGCCCAAATTCAGCCATGATTGCTAGACCTACAAACAACTTAGTTCACACAATTAAACCAAACTTAAAACAAAGACAAAAGTGCTCAGCTCCCCGGTGACGGCTCCATAAAAAGCTTGATGTCCTGCAAGTGGAAAAGTTTTAGTAGTAGCCTTTTCGAAGTAATAGTATGGATCCAACATGGAGCACATGAATAAGACTTTTGTCTATTGAAAGGTTTGTATAGCAATGCCTACAACTTGTAAGAAGTCCAAAGCAGTAGTAATAATGGTGGAAATGGTGTAGCAAGTTTAAAGATAAAATATTGAAATAAAAATAAGTGGCGAGGGATGTAAAGTAAAGCGTTCAAATCAATAGGACTAATCCATTCCCAGGGAGTCTGGATTCCCCATTTGTGCATCTATAGTGGTGCGTAAACACAATGATACATCGGATTCCTAAGAAATTTTACATATTTATACTTATGGGCAGAGCTAGTACATATACATGCATACACGTGGCAGCTCCGTACCACATACGTCACTGATACGTCTCCAACCTATGTATAATTTTTAATTGTTCCATACTATTATATTATCAATCTAGGATACTTTACATGATATTTTATATCATTTTTGGGAACTAACCTATTAACCCAGTGCAAAGTGCCAGTTGTGGTTTTCTGCTTCTTTTTGGTTTTCCAGGATTTCTGTACAAGACGAAGTCCAAACGCTATGAAACTTTCTAACGATTTTTTCTGGAAAAAAGAGATCCAAAAAGCTTCAGGAGGAGTCAAGAAGCCGCACGAGGATACGACAGGGCAACAGGGTGTGCCCTGATGCCTTATGGGCCCATGATATTGGGAAACCATCAGAGAGCCACCCGAAACACTTTTTGCACCGCCGCAAGCCTCTATTCCGATGGGAGGCCATCTGGAGACCTTTTCCTGCATTCTTCCAGAGGGGGAATCGACCATGGAGTCCATCTACATAAACCTTGTTGCCTCCATGATGATGCGTGAGTAGTCCACCACACACCTACAGGTCCATAGCTAGTAATCTTCAATACAAAGTTCACCACGATCTCTGCAGTGATCTACTCGATGTAATCTTATTTTACAGTGTGTTTGTTGGGATACGATGAATTGTAGATTTTCAATCAGATTATTCATAAAAAGTTATTGAATCTTCTCTGGATTTCAATATGCATGATATTATAGTTTCGTATTTATCTCCGATCTATCGGTTTGGTTTGGCCAACTAGATTGATTTATCTTCAATGTGAGTGGTACTGTGTAATCGGTTCAATATTACGGTGCTCTATCCTTGTGTCACAAAGGGTCAAGACACGTATTTTTAGTGTTGTCGTTAAGGATAAAACGAAGGGATCTAAACATATTGCTTGTCTTATTTGGTCTACATCGTGACATCTTGCTCCAAGAATTTCGGTCTACTTGTTTCTGAATGTGATGCAGAATCATTTCGGTCCACTTGTTTATGGACGTGATGCCTATATACATGATCATTGCTATGAATAACATGGCATAACTATGCGCAATTCTATCAATTGCCCAACAGTAATTTGTGTGCCCACCGTATGCTACTTTCGAGTGAGAAGCCTCTAGCGAACACTATGGCCCCTGGGTCTACTAAAACATAAATACAAATACTCGAAAAATACCGCGTTGCATTTTATTATTTGTTTTTACTTTTATTATTTGCAATATCTATCTCTACCAAGATTTAATCCTTGCAAGTAATGAGTTCAAGGGGCTTGCAACCCTCTTGCCTGAGTTGAGTGCAAGTGTTTGGTTTGTGTGTGTAGGTGTTGTTGAAAGGAATTTGTTTGGTTCTCCTATTGGTTAGATAACCTTGGTTCTCACTGAGGGAAATACTTATATCTACTGCACTGCATCTCCTCTCCTCTTCGGGGGAAATCCCAACGCAGATCACAAGTAGCAGCCACCATTGTTCCTCCCAACTCCGTTTACTGAATGGTGCTTATGGGGAAATAGGTCCCAATGAATGCAGACTATAGGTGGTCTCCGTTTATCCCCTGCCGCAATGATCCGTGAAGTGGGGATATAGACCCTACCATGTACCTACCTTCGGAACCAGATAATTTGCCAACAATAATAACCTTTCGTTCAAAGTCGCATATGTTTGATGGTTAACTTCACCCAAAACGAACATGCAAAGAGGGTATAAAATTCTAATGTCAAACGATCTATTACACACTAGGATTTCTCCAAATCCATGGGAACTATGGGAACTACTCACACATCAACAACACGAACGAGATGGGGTGAATTATGATGAACATAGTGATCCCACACAACTAATACAAGATTGAATCCACTCCAACTATTGTATTACAAATGGATGGGGATGATATGATGATGACAATTTTTTGCTAATGGTGATGCCTCCTAGATGTCAGTTGTGGTGGCGAAGTCCTTAGATTGATGCCCCTTTGGAGCCCTCCGAAGGCTAGGGTTCTTCTTCTGGATATGTTTTCGGTAGTTATCACTACATCTGATACCCAATCTGACGTCACGAGGTGGAAGTAGTGGATGAGGCCGCGGCGTGGGAGCGTCATATGATCATGCATACAAGCGCTTGTGCTCGTATGCTAGGTTGTCTTTTGCTCTGGTTACATCGTGCGTCCTTCTGCTTCCTCCCTTTGCTTCATTGTTTTTATCACTAGTAGAAAATGGGCCTTTCGTCCCAGTTCGTAAGGGCCTTTAGTCCCAGTTCTAGAACCGGGACTAAAGGCCTCCACTTTTAGTCCCGATTCGTAGTCCAACCGGGACTAAAGGGGCTCCGTGTGGCAACTTTCTAGAGCGGGACCTTTAGTCCCGGTTGGTGTTACCAACCGGTACTAAAGGTATTTTTTTAAATAGTTTTTTATTTTTTATTTTTTTCAAATCTTTGAATTATTTGACAATTTAATCTCTTATCACCCCTCCTCACTGCTCTAGATTTATTTGACAATTTAATCTCTAATCACCCCTCATTCGAAATCGTCTAACTTCCTGGCCGGTCACCCATCCTCTCACTGCTCCAACCCGAGCACGCTTAACTTTCGAGTTCTATCACCCCTAGTTTTTAAGTCTGCACTTGTTGTTTTCTTGACAATAGTAAGCTATCAATCCTATTAACCCTTGGGTCTTGATGTAACATGATTTAATTTTTTGAATTCCAAACAATTATTAAAATAAACAACACTAAATGATTAATAATAATATTGAATTTCAATGAAAATAAAATAAGTAATAATATTTTTTTATTCTTTTTTGTAATTTATTCATTTAATATGGCATAATTAATATCTTTAAATTTGTAAATCGAAATTCAACAAATAATATATCCATTATTATCAGAAAAACGTGAGGAATCCAAATATGACATCATTTATTTAAAAAAATATTTGTCATATCACTTTTTTTACATCGTATGCATAAGTTATAGCCGTTTTACTTTTTCATAACACTTTTTTAATCTTGTTTCAACTCCAGACTTTTTGTGCATTGAACATGCACCATAAAAAGCCACATTATCAATTTTCAAACCTTTCCCAGTTCATTCGCTATTTTCATACATTTATTAATTTTTTGAGCTAAATGACCCTGAAATTGAAAAGCACTACAAATGAACTCTGAAAAGGTTGAAACTTGGCATGGTATCATCATTTCACCCACATAGCATGTGCTAAAAAGTTGAGAGGCTTACGGTAAAAACTAGATGCACTTCGTGTACAAACTGGACAATCCCTTTCGAAGTATCAGGGTTTTGGACGAAAACTCATCTGTTACAAAGGCATTTCGTTTTTTAAAACTTATTAAAATCCAGAGTTTTTGTGCATTCAACATGCACCATTCAAAGCCACATCATCAATTTCAACCATTTCCCACTTCATTCGCTATTTTTCATGCATTTATTAATTTTTTTGAGCTAAATGACCCTGAAATTGAAAAGCACTACAAATGAACTTTGAAAAGGTTGAAACTTGGCATGGTATCATTATTTCACCCACATTGCATGTGCTAAAAAGTTGAGAGGCTTACGATAAAAACTAGATGCACTTCATGTACAAACTAGACAATCCCTTTCGAAGTATCAAGGTTTTGGACGAAAACTCATCTGTTACAAAGGCATTTCGTTTTTTAAAACTTACTTAAACTCCAGAGTTTTTGTGCATTCAACATGCACCATTCAAAGTCACATCATCAATTTTCGTCCATTTCCCACTTCATTCGCTATTTTTCATGCATTTATTAATTTTTTAAGCTAAATGACCCTGAAATTGAAAAGCACTACAAATGAACTCTGAAAAGGTTGAAACTTGGCATGGTATCATATTTCACCCACACAGCATGTGCTAAAAAGTTGAGAGGGTTACGGTAAAAACTAGATGCACTTCGTGTACAAACTGGACAATCCCTTTCGAAGTATCAGGGTTTTGGACGAAAACTCATCTGTTACAAAGGCATTTCGTTTTTTAAAACTTATTGAAACTCCAGAGTTTTTGTGCATTCAACATGCACCATCTAACATGTGCCTAGGAGCAAAAAATAATTAAATTAAAAACTAATTTTAAACTCAAGTTATTCACAATCTAGGGTTTGAAGCAAATTTGAACAAATTCAAATTTAAACCAATAAAATTTGAAAACTAATTGCACAAACACAAACTAGACAAAAATTTGAATCTAATTCAAAAAGAATCACTCAAAAACATCAAATATCCTAAAAGATATAAGCAATTTAAAACAGAAACTAAAAAGAGAAAACAAATAGAAAAAACAAAAAAAACTTTCAAAACCCTTTAGTACCGGTTATCTCTAACCAGGACTAAAGGTCTAGCCTTTTGTCCCGGTTGGAGACACGAACCGGGACTAAAGCCCCAACCCCTTTAGTCTCGGTTCGTGTCTCCAACCGGGACTAAAGGCTTCACCTTGAACCGGG
The DNA here is from genome assembly GCA_022496015.1 of Hordeum marinum. Lineage (NCBI taxonomy): Eukaryota > Viridiplantae > Streptophyta > Magnoliopsida > Poales > Poaceae > Hordeum > Hordeum marinum. Next base: position 450,193,030 of record CM039676.1, read on the forward strand.
ACTAAAGGGTATCGGCCCCTTTAGTCCTGGTTGGTGTCTCCAACTGGGACTAAAGGTCCCGCTCGAATCAGGACTAATGCCCAACCAATGCCCTAGCCGCTCGAACCGGGACTAATGCTCACATTAGTCCCGATTCGTAACGCAACCGGGACTAATGTGTAGATCGAGCTGTGACGAAAGCCCTGTTTTCTACTAGTGTATGATAGTTTATTATCACGTTGAATAACATGATTCCATGATAATTTCTTTGGATTCCATTCATAAGATATTATTTCCTCCAAAGCATGTTTTCTATGGAAAACTAACATAAAGGAACATGTGAACGCAGTAAAATTCTTCAAAGCCTACTCTGTAGGCACCAAATAACTAACAAGAATATCACACATTTTTTACTCATCAGTATGTGTGTTCTTTTGTTACACATATGTGTGCCTCTTGCTTGGTTGGCTGTGATGGTTGAGGTCATTTGTCGTTAGAGTATGTTTGGTATTTCTATCATTCTGGCTGTCTGGCTGCCCTGGCCAGTCCTCTTTGTGATTGTTTGTTCCTTTGGCCATTCCCTACCGGACAAGCTCCTCGTCGGCCAGCAATAGTACCCACAAAGTAATGTTTATGTCATTTTTTTCGTCACAATTATGAGATGAGGAAAGGCAAGAGCATAAAAAATCATAGTCCATTCATGTACTTAAAATGGCTTATGTGTCGCCAAAGAAAACAATGGGGAATGATCATTGTTAGGGCAAATACAAGCACGGTACAAACAAAAACATTTACAAACAGTTCAGGAAAAAATACCTCAAATTGTTCGCTTATCTTCCAGGCTACAGTTTCTTTGTGCCAATGACACAAAGAGTCATCTAGTATTGTTAAAGCCTTGTGCTAATTGTGTTTCATTCAACAATCACGAGTGCACATTAATGATGTAGCGACCCGACCTTGAAAGGTCAAGCCTCTGTGTGTTCTGTGCCATCCCTGGATCAGTATGCTGGCACACATAGTACATCAATGTATATATCAAAGTGCAATCACATGTAATAAACGTAAAACTGATATATACCTTAAAATCTCAGCGGAACAGTCAACGGGAGTGGAGTCCCAATAAACACCAACGGTGGGTTGAGTGTAGACCGTAACCCTAAATCGTATCTCTTACTCGTCGAAGAAGAGTATCTGCAACATGAGACGTTGCAGCCGTGTAGGTCAGCATTTTGAATATGCCGACAAGTCACAAAAGAGGGGGTGAAAAATAATCATCTATACTACATGCATATATGGCAGGTGGGGCTATAAGTTCAAGTTTTGTTTTTGAGTAAAGCAAATTTTTCCTACAAAAAGAGAGGGCAAAACAGAAGTTATTATTACAATGTTGGTTGATTAATGATATGGTTCCACCAATCAATTCTCATACCCAAGTTGTCATTAATACCCACATCATTATAATTCTTGGTGTTTAGAATTCCAGATAGTTTCAGTTCCTTTGGCTCAAGTTGTCCATGACCGTGGACACGGCTAATCGATTAGGTTTGACTACTCTGCAGAGTTTTGCACATGTTCCCCACAAGATTTGATCGCCTCCGTTGAATCCCTCACACTTCAGGGTGTTTGAGAAACGGATGACCAAAACATGGTCTTTCACGGGGTTCCTTTGAGACTCTGTCGGTGCCCATCCTTTCCTACCGTCCTTCTACATCTCGTAGCACCGCCTGTCCAGGGTCACCACAATATCCAACCAAGCCAGAGCCCATAATGGCTTGTGGCTATGCAGGTAAGCCTTGGGTCTTGAAGCATCCATCCATCTCTTTGTTCCTGGGTGGACCTTTCCGCGTGAATACTGGCACTTCTCCAGCAACACCTAGGCTAACCACTGGCTTCTCCAGGGCGCCGTTCAACCATCATCCACCCAGAGGTATATTGCATGATCAGGTCTTGAAAATATTACTTGGAGTCTTGAGGTATTCATCATCAATTAAGTCTCACAACTCTCATGGTAGACACTCAACCAAAATCCCGTCTACTAAAAAGCATAGCAAAATAAAATAACGTCCCAACCAAAGTAACAAGGATATTTGGGTGGCCTACCACATGATACTACTCAAGTAACCAAGTTTCCAAGTACCTACTTTGCATGCAATGGGTGGAAGGTTGAACTAATGCAACTTCAAAAACATAGGTAATAACATGGTCAATGTGAACTTGCCTGGTATTACTTGATGAAGATAGTCGCTCTCACAATGTGGATAATTCTACTCGTCACACTCTGAGAAATCTATCGTAAGCAAATAACATTCAATAAACATTCATGCCAAAACAAAGAACCGAAAAACGCAAGAACAAAACATGTCTTGGTGCGAAAATAACAACATACTAAGGTTAAATAAGAAAAGATAGGTTCTAGCTGTGTTGTAAAGTGAAAGTGGAGGAATCAACTCAAAAGAGTTAATGTATGATGAACTATTGCTATATAAGCTTAGGTTCGAGAGACCACGGAAGACGATCCGAAGTATGGGAGAACAACATGAATGTTGTTTGACAAATAGTATAAGACATAAGAATTTATTTGTATAAATAATTTAATTGAAATGGAGCACTACAACACAAATTATAGCGAATTGAAGTATGAAAAGAATTGTAAATTCAAGTATGAATTGAATCTAAATTCACAAAGGTCAAAAGAAGTTGAACCGAAGTACGATGGTTATGAATAGAAATATATGACACGAGTATTTAGGGGCAAAAGGAATCAATTGGAACGGTGTTACACTTTGCAAGGTATGATCAAATGAAGGTTCGGATTCGAATTGAATCGCTCAAATTTTAAAGGTTCAAAGATTGAAACTAATGATGTTACTATATATGGGAAGTCAATATGAACATGTAGAAAAAATAATTACTAGGTTCAAAATGACGGATCAAAAGTTATAAGCAATTCAATATGGTATTGAGTTAGCTTACTACGGTGTGTGAACACATTTTGGGGACTAATAGAGAAGTATGAGCAAGATCAAAATTATATGGTGAAACGATAACACTAATGATGTGAACGGAAAGATTACTTCGATACGGATCCGACGCAATTGGATTCATCGGAAACGGAGCTACGGATAAAAGGATATGATCAAAAGAAATTTGAATATAAATCTGAATAAATTTCGAAATTTGAAAATTTGAAAAAGTTGACGTGATAGGTTGATTGGATAGGTGAGGTCAAGACGAAAATCTAGGCGTTGGTTTCATCTAATTTGAGTGAATGAGTTAAAATTTATGACCATTTGAAAAATGAGCGCCAACATGTTTTACGGAAGAAAAAGTGCTATATCTAAAAGAATTCTAATAGTAATGTGTAAATATAGAGACTAACTAATAATCTCTAATTACTCTACCGTATACTAGTATAGAAATACTAGTTTAGGGATATTAAACTACAGGAGTATAAAAGAAAATACGAAGAGAATAACTTTAGAATGCAGAGAAGATATAAATCTAAAAAGGAGACGACTTTCAGAAATCCCGCAGGAGAGAAGAAAATATTTTTATTTTAATAAACCTAGTCAAACCGAAACGATTCGATTCAACCCGAAGTGGATGATTTTTGGGTTCACCTATGGGTCTATATTTATAGGTGGAAGGGAGGATTAGAAGTCAAAGGCTAGGCAATGTGGGACTAAACAAATAGACTAGAAGTAGATGAAAATTAAAAAGAAGGAGAGAGGCCACCGGATGTGCCTAATGATTTCGGCCGGCCGCAAGTGCACGTGCAGCAAAAAAAATTGATTTCTCGAATGAACAGTGTTTCGGTATGAATAGGGTTTTCTGTTTTTTCTTTAAAAACATCGAATAAAAGCAATTAAAAAAAATAGAAAAACATTTTATATAGACATATTATATATATAATTTTCAGAAAAATAAACTCTAAAACATGAACATATTTTTAAGAATTTTTGGAATACTTAAAAAATTATTATTTTTGTAATAACTCCAAAATGAAAAGGAATTTGAATTTCAAATAAATGGCAAATAGTTTTTATTTTAAAACTTGAGTCAAAACATTGTATCTGAGTTTTGAGTGTCATTTACCTCCTATCATTTGATTTTTTTATAAGATGGTTTTGAAAATATTCGAACTCAAAATTGAATAGGGATTCGAAATAGAAAATTTTGGGAAAGGCATTTTATTCCCTCTCGTTAAAATTTCAAAAGTTTAAAAATTCCAATCAATTTCACACAATCAATCACACAACATTCAAGCAAACAATCCTACTTATTTATTTAATATAACATTCCAAAATTTAGAATTTTGGGATGTTACAAATGATAGCCATGGGATTGGCATGTTTGGCAAACATAAATTTATTACTATTTTGCGCCAACAATCAGTTTGGGTCGTTGGCACCGTATCGAACATATTTAGCAACAAGCTTATCTTGCTTGAGTTCAATCTTCGGTTCTATGAGGTTCCCTCTCACACACCACACAAAAATATGAACTTTGCAATCTTTGTTCTCATTACCTGCTCCTTTGCACTTGCCACATATTTGATTTTTGAACTTGTTCTCCTTATATCTCCTTTTTGTCTGGAATCAATAGCCCCCCTATTTTCTCCTATATTTATAGGAAAAACATTGGTTTGGGGACATTAGCCAAAAGGTACCTGGTGTGCCATTTGATCAGTGAGCATTAACCCCACCTGACCCATCCCCAGGCCAAGAGGAACCAATTGAGGGAAATTCTATGTTGGCATGGAAGGATACTCCATAGGATTTTTTTGCAAATTTCCTCCTGGGAACTTCTTCCAGTCGGGTGATTTTAAGCACCCAAGGCACTAGACTGCATCCCTTGTTGTTGATTCATAGAAGAGTGCACCAGATTCAACACAAAAAAATTGTCATGAAAGTCACTTGCCCCTACAACCAACCTCATTCTAAGTGTAATTAACCAACTAAATTCTAGTGTGAGCTCTCAAAACTTTTGCTCCCATGAAAACCTCCTATAGAGCCCCCCATCAACATATCTCCCATCCATTTGTCCTTGGTTACTATTATCTACTCTCTTAGACCCTCTCCCATTTGGAAAGATCGACCTCTATTATGAGAATTGTTGTGTTTCCCACCTAACACATGTCAGTTCCTAAAATTTGGCCTAGCATACCAGTTCCTTTGCCTTCATGACATCTTGTTATCAACCAGCTGAGCTACCTTCTCTTCACAAACACCAAGCTCTCAAGTCGCTGCCTCCTCTCTCATAGGTGAGGGAGGAAAGAAATCGAGATGCTCTAGGACGGGGAGGAAAGGAAGGTATATACACTCCCCTCCCTAGCCATTTTTTTCCTAGAAGAGGGGTCCAATGGGACTCCCCAAGCCCATTTGCCCAACCGCGAGAAGTATCCATCCCCAAATTCACGACCCAAGGTGGTCCAGTATAATAAATATACTTTGTCTTTAACAGAGGCTACATTACTAACTTAATCAAACCGAAATACTCTATAATCTTCCAAATTATAATTTTTAGGTATATATATATATATATATATATATATATATCCTTTTGAATCTCAATATCAATGTCATGATTCCCCTTAGAATTCATAGAACTGCAAAATCCATGTCACCCTCTATGTCTCCAAATGGACTAGGGATTTGACATGAATCTTGTTCTGTAGGAATTAGTGATTTCATTTTAATCAAAGCTCTATCAATCACACACCAATAATGTTTTCTCCAAGTAGGAGAATAAATCGAAGGAAAATGATTGAAGAAGATTAATCTTTCTTATTATCAACAAATTTCCCATTGTAATCATCAAAGTTCTTAAGTAACAAACTACACACATATACGTCAATATCTCTTTGAGATTGTAAATTAATGTGTTGAATATGATGTAATTTCTCATTAGAAATTTCATTCAATCCAACACAAATATTTGTAGTAGAATGAAGATAGAAGATAGAGGAGAGGGAACTACTAGATCCATCGGTCGGGCTCGACTTCGACTTCATTGTCGGAATCTTCTCCAGCTAGCACCCAGGATCCATACGATGGTGTTTCTAGCCGGAGCGGATCCTACCGTGAACCATGCGAGAGGCACGCCGAGCTGTACACCATTGGTATGAAGCACGAAGAGTGACGAGGTCTCCACGTGTACACTATCGCTGGATCGTCTCCTAGACCACCGCTTCGTCGTCTTTAATCAGGACTGGCATCAGTCGCATTCCCAACGGCGACAACACCATCACCACCTCCTCCACTGGGGTGAGGAGGGCAGCGGTGAGCGACTTGAAGGGCGTCCACTTTGCTAATGTGTTGGTTCCGCTGCATCCTTGTCGTCGATGGACCATAGAAGAACCTTGACAAGATGTTTTGGCTTGTCCCCTAGAAACAGTCGAGCTCCTTCCTCCTTGTTCACCTCATCCTCCACTACCATCACCTCCTGGTTCAACTTGCTTTTGGCCATGAACCACGAGTTGATCTCACAGAGCCTCATCGGCGTCCTAGCCCCCCCCCCCTCACCCATGATTTGAACCATCCTCTCTTCCCTCGCCGTGATTGCCGCCTATCAAGAGTGGAAACCGAGCAAGAGTATGAGGAAAGGGAGATGTGTGAAGTGGGAATGAGGTCTACGAATACAAAGAGATAGGAGACGTATCGTACTTCCCACTACAAGTAACGGTGTGAGTCATGCGCAACCCAACCATCGCCCTATCATTCCAATTGTTTTTTCAGAATACGCAATCACGTACCTTAGCTTTATAGAAGGTAGAACTATATATAAGAAGTTTGAAACATTAGGTCCCTAGAACCACACAACGTGTTGCCAACCGGCCCCAAACACTCCACTCCTAGCTCTAACCTCGACTACTCACAAAATGTGTTTACTCCACGTCCTCCTGCCCTGACCCACGAACGCAGCTCATCGAAGATCTGGCCGGTAAAGTGTGCCACTATTGAAATTTTCGTCATCGGGCCAAGCACCATGCCATTGCGATGTTTCCACAGCTGCCAACTGATGAGCACGACCATGGAGCTGAATCACTTCTTGTTTTCCTTCGGTATCTGTTTACGAGTCTCCATCCACCTGTCTATAGTGTTATCCTCGATCGAAGGAGCCAGCGCGACACTAACTCTTGCCCTTAAGAAACAGTCGTGCCATATTTGCCGAGTGAAGACACAATGAAGCAAGATGTGGTCAACCGTGTCTTCCTCCTGTGCGCATATGTAGCAAGCAGAGATTTGACCTTGTAAGCCATGTCGTAGCCTTCGATACGATGTCCAGAGCCAGTACTGCGTAGCAAGCCACATGAAAAGTCTGCACGACAGTGGTGCCCAACATTTCCAGATATCGAGCGCTGGGGAGAAACTTATGATGCCGTGCGAGAGCATGTCATAGGTTGACTTGGAGGTATAGCAGTCACCATTGTTCCATTTCCAGATTGGGGTGTCACTCTGCGACGGATCAAGGACCATGTTGATCATAATCTCCCAAATATTGATGATTTACAACATCCCATCCACCGATAGCTCTCCAGAAACATTGTTGGCCCATCGATGAGCCAGCAGCGCCTCACTGACAGTGCGTCTATTGATCACTTACTTGCGGACTCCAGCATGTACTAAAGGAGCAATCTCAACAATCGAAGATCCATTAATCCACCTGCCCTTCCAGAAGAGGACATGCTGCCCATTGCCCACTTTTCATTGGGCTAAGCTGTTGAAAGCCGCTTGCACCTGGGCATCCATAGCTAGGGGTAAACCCTGTCAAGGTCGCGCATCATCAATCCTTTTGAGTCATTCCCACCTTAATCTTAAAGCCAGCCCATGTTTTTTAAGGTCCAACACTCCTAGTCCATCCAACTGCTTAGGACGCCATACTTGCTATCAAGAGACCAAATACTTGCCACTGTGAATATGATCCAATCCCGCCCAAAAAACCGCATGATGGCACTTATCAACTCGTTCCAGCGCCCAGTTCGACACATCAACAACCAGCATGTGGTGGATGGGTCTCGCTCTGATCATTGTGTTGACCATGTCATTCCAATTGTAATCATACCTAGAATTAAGGCTAAGACCAGGCTTTGAGGGTTGACAAAGGCCAATAGTTCGAGTTTTCTAGTGACACGAGAGTATGCTTCGGAGCCGGGCCGTCTATAGACAGTATGTCATGTAATTCAATCTCTTCTTTTCGTTAGTGAGGGCGAGGTAAATCTTTGTCTCGGTTTATAGAGAAATCTATATCTATACCTAATATTAAAGTAATGATTGTTTCTCCACTTTTTTTGGCCCATCCGTATTTTTTCTTCTGTACATCATACCTGAGCCTTTTTTTACTTTTTTTAAATATGAGGCGTTCTCGATTCGCACAGGAACGTTCCATACGGGCCGGCCCAATAGAAGCAAGCATGTTCGAGCATATAAATAAAAAAGTCACACAGGAGCGCAACAAATGGGCCGGGCCAATAACAACAAGTGCATGCGAGCATATAAATCAAAAATGTATGCGCGCTGGCTAGGGGTCAATCTCATGACCTCAAGATACTGCACGTGTAATGATTGCCAGCTGAGCTAATGACTTTTTGTGTTACCTTAATAACACAAGTGTAGGAATGAACTGATGAACCAAACCGGACACTATAGCGACTAAGTACTTCAGAAATTTTGTTAGAACTCCAAAATTTGGACATAAACTTTTTTTTAAAGCAAGAAGAAAGTTTGGAAATTTCAAACAATTTTTAAAACAGAAAATTTGGAAACTCACAAAACTTTTCTGAAAAACCCAAACAAATTCAGGAAATTTTGAACATTTTTGGAAACAAAAAAATTATAGAAACACAAATACTTTATGCAAAACAAGAACAAAATTTGAATATTTGACAGTTTTTCAGAAACATGAATGAACTTTGAAACAACAAACATGATTTGAAATGCTTAAACATTTTTGAAGTTGTGAACAACTTTTTAAACCAGGAACATTTTATGAAACTTCAAGCAAATTTGATAACAATGATTTTTTTTTTGTTTTTCAACAAGGTTTCATAACATGATCATTTTTCTAATTTCCAAAAACCACGAATATTTATTAAATGTTTAAATATCTTTGGAAATATGAACAAGTTTTGAAATCCTTCAGATTTTTTGAATTTGTGAACACAATTTGAAACAGGACATCCATAAAAATGGAATTCCCTATTTGAAACTTGGCACTCGTCCGGGCTGGGCTTCATATAAACAACACAAAAAATGGTGTATTTCTTGAGAATCGAACTTTCAATCTCACGCAAGAATGGAAGTGGATAGACAAGTTCACTAGCTAACACATTCGAGGAATCAAAGGTTTCGCTCCATTTAACCTGAAGTGAATTATATATGTGCGCACTCTGCTTTCTCTTTTTCTAGGCAATAGTCATTGGTGAGAGGTTTATTATTAATATTTCAAACAATTAAAGTGGTCGGTTAATTAGATAGGAAAGTAATCAAGCATGCCCAATTCACGTTCTCTTTTCTCCAAGATAGAACATGAGCGAGTGATTTGATTAATGAAGAGTTTGAACGATCAACATGGTCGGTTGATTAGATTAGCAAAATAATCAACTTAAAATGGATTTGAAGTTGTACAAGTGAATATGCACAAGCGTGTATATACAGACATGTCAAGTGTCAAATATGTTATGTTCGTCATGAAGGTGTGCGTGAAAAGCTGAACGGGAAGAAGATGTTGGAGGAGAAGGCGGCACACTGATGATGGCACTGGACCGAGAATGTATTGTATTGTTGATTTTGTTCTGTGACATATGTGTTGTGTCGTGTCCGAGGTTATCATCTTGGGGTTGACTACATTTTAAATGTATTGTAATCAGGTGAACACCGCAACCAAAATTGATGAGGGCGAAAAAAACATACGTTGTGACATGAGCGAGACAATAATGTTAAAATTCAAAACGTAAATCAATAAAGCGTCTTAAGACATATTTATTATATTAAAAATATATTATATGTTTTCTCCCGTTACAACGCACGGACATATGTGCTAATAAAAAAGATACGGAGACGGTGGCCAAATTGACGAACGTCGTCGATCACGCTGCTTGTATCCATAGACATACTCGTGTGGTACCACCGAAAAGTATAGTACGATATTGTTCCGAGGCCGGGATCCGGGCACGTAGCAGGCGGATTAGCCAACACGTACTCGGTTGGCATTGGCAGGAAACTGCAATGGTAGTAGCGATTCGCGTCGCTACCCGTTAGCAGCGCATGCTTGTCTTGTTCAGTTCGGGCTCCTGGCCACACGGACGGGTCGCATGCGCTTTGGATCAGTGGGCGGCGCGCGCATGCCGCATGTTCGTCGACGGATCACCACATCTAGCTGGCCAGCTCCCGCGTCCACCGATAAACAGCTTGCACTAGTACTACGTGCACGATCCGGGTAGGCAAAACGCATGGACGTACTAATACTGTAGCGATAGTACTTGGAAAAAGAGAAAATTTGGAAAGAAATGATGACGCGAGGGGAGACGAGACGGGGCAGCTCGCATTTCGTGATTGCTGGAATGCATCATGTGTGTTCTGAATACTTGTCTTTTCAATCAAATTGGACTTGTTTTATTTCGGGACATTTCATCTCCCTAGTTTGACATTCCTGTTTGGCGAGAGAGGGGAGCAACGGACGAGGTGGTCCACATCATATTTGTTGTTTTATATTCTCTCGGGCACCGGATCTTTGCACTTGGATTTGGTCCAACCACTGATCGCCAAACTTTGATATGGAATCCGATCCAATCCGATCCGTTATTTCTTCTTTCCGAGCCGAAGCCGCTTTCTCTCTTCTATCTATCCATGGTTGGTTCTCTTGCCTTTTCATCTCAGGAAGTGACAGACTTTAGATAGATAGAGCGGAAGTGGCAGCCAAATGTCCAAGGTAAGAACGTTTAACTGATCGTGCATGTAGCTGATCCGGGGCCTCAAGCATGTATCAAATCTGACCTCTCAAATGTTCGTGAACAAGATTGAGAGCATTCGCAGACAGTGACCGGTCACATTAAAAATAATTGTTTTCACAATTGATGATGGTGTCCTAAATAAGGAGGTTCTAGCCATGCCGGCTCCCATACATATGGACCGGGCCAAGGACTACTAAAATAACCAACCAGTGGGCCACATTTGTTGGGCCCATCAAGAGAACCAAGATGAAATCTTCCAAAAACTTGGCGCATAATTCAAATGGGTCTCGATATTCACCACACGTGTGACATATTAGACATGCACTCACACAGTGTGTGGCGTACGCACACTAGTAGAAAACATGGTATTGGTTCGGGCCCCTAATCCATTAATCCCGGCTCGCTCACGAACCGGGACCAAAGGTGGCAACCGTCCCGATTCGTGAGCCTAGGGGGCCGGCCGGGCCACGTGGGCCATTCGTTTCGGTTCGTCTGGCCCCTTTGGTCCCAGTTCCAGGCACGAACCGGGACCAATGCGCCTCGCTCCTGGCCCACGACCATTGGTCCCGGTGCGTGGCTGGAATCGGGACCAAAGGGAGACCTATTGTCCCGGTTCCAGCCACGAACCGGGACCAATGAGCTACCTATATAAACCCTCGCCCGCCGCTGGTAGAGCTGTGGAGTGCTCTGTTTTTCCAGGACAGCAGTGTTAGAGCGTTGTGGTGCTCTAGCTCACCTCCTATGCACATGAGGTGTTCAATGAAATGCCCGAGCCACACTTAAGCTTTCTCCTCTCGAAGCTCCTTGTCCAAACTCCATTTTCGTCATGATTTGTCTAGGTTTGGCGGTCCGTCCTGTCCCGTCCCCGTCCTGAAACCGCCGTCGATCGCCCGCGCATGGTGAGCCTCTTGATCTTATCTTCTTTCTAAAAGAAAATATACTTACTCGTATGATTTTTTTACTTTTATTATTATTTGTTATTATATAGTGCCATGGTTTGGTTTTAATGTGATGATGAACTTCTATTAATTTGGTCACTTTTGTATTCCTGGTGTTCTGTAATGTTTTCTGACACACTTAATTATATGTAATGCACGCAGATGAACCGGCAATGGATGTACGCTAACAGACGCACCGACGAGTACATTAAGGGGGTGCATCATTTTCTCGAAGTGGCCGAGGCAAACAAGCAGAATGGTTTTATGTGTTGTCCATGCCCTACATGTGGGAATTCGAAGTCTTACTCTGACCAGAAAATCCTTCACAGTCACCTGTTTGTGAAGGGTTTCATGCCACACTATAATGTTTGGACCAAGCACGGAGAAATGGGGGTTATGATGGAAGACGGCGAAGAAGAAGAGGATGATGACAACTATGTGCCCCCTGAATACGGTGATGCTGCAACCGGGGAAGCTGAAGATCAAGAGGAACCAGACAATGTGTCCGATGATGATCTTCGCCGGGTCATTGTTGATGCAAAGAGACAGTGCGAAAGTGAAAAGGAGAAGTTGAAGTTCGATCGCATGTTAGAGGATCACAAAAAAGGGTTGTACCCCAATTGCGATGATGGCAACACAAAGCTCGGTACCACACTGGAATTGCTGCAGTGGAAGACAGAGAATGGTGTACCTGACAAAGGATTTGAGAAGCTACTGAAAATATTAAAGAGGAAGCTTCCAAAGGATAACGAATTGCCCGACAGTACGTACGCAACAAAGAAGGTTGTATGCCCTCTAGGATTGGAGGTGCACAAGATACATGCATGCCCTAATGACTGCATCATGTACCGCGGTGAGTACGAGGAACTGAACGCATGCCCGGTATGCGGTGCATTGCGCTATAAGATCGGACGCGATGACCTTGGTGATGTTGAGGGCGAGCGCCCCAGGAAGAGGGTTGCTGCCAAGGTGATGTGGTATGCTCCTATAATACCACGGTTGAAACGTCTGTTTAGAAACAAAGAGCATGCCAAGAATATGCGATGGCACAGAGAGGACCGTAAGAAAGACGGGAAGTTGAGAGCACCCGCTGACGGGTCGCAGTGGAGAAAAATCGAGAGAAAGTACTAGAAGGAGTTTGCAGGTGACGCAAGGAACGTATGGTTTGGTTTAAGCGTGGATGGCATTAATCCTTTTGGAGAACAGAGCAGCAATCACAGCACCTGGCCCGTGACTCTATGTATCTATAACCTTCCTCCTTGGTTGTGCATGAAGCGGAAGTTCATTATGATGCCAGTTCTCATCTAAGGCCCTAAGCAACCCGGCAACGACATTGATGTGTACCTAAGGCCATTAGTTGAAGAACTTTTACAGCTATGGAATGGAAACGGTGTACGCGTGTGGGATGAGCACAAACAGGAGGATTTTGACATGCATACGTTGTTGTTTGTAACCATCAATGATTGGCCTGCTCTCAGTAGCCTTTCAAGACAGACAAACAAGGGATACCACGCATGCATGCACTATTTAGAGGACACGGAAAGTATATATCTGGACAATTGCAGGAAGAATGTGTACTTGGGGCATCGTCGATTTCTTTCGACCAACCATCAATGTCGAAAGAAAGGCAAGCATTTCAAAGGCGAGGCAGATCACCGGAAGAAGCCCGTCATCCGTACCGGTGATCACATACTTGCTACGGTCAATGATTTACATGTAATCTTTGGAAAGGGCCCCGGCGGACTATCTGTTCCCAATGACATTGAGGGACGCGCACCCATGTGGAAGAAGAAATCTATATTTTGGGACCTACCCTACTGGAAAGACCTAGAGGTCCGCTCTGCAATCGACGTGATGCACGTGACAAAGAATCTTTGCGTGAACCTGCTAGGCTTCTTGGGCATGTATGGGAAGACAAAAGATACATCGGAGGCACGGGAGGACCAGCAACGTGTTCACGAAAAAGACGGCATGCCTCCAAAGCAGTATGAAGGTCCTGCCAGCTACGCTCGTACCAAAGAAGAGAAGGAAATCTTCTTTGAATGCCTGCTCAGTATGAAGGCCCCGTCTGGCTTCTCGTCGAATATAAAGGGAATAATAAATATGGCAGAGAAAAAGTTCTAGAACCTAAAGTCTCATGACTGCCACGTGATTATGACGCAATTGCTTCCGGTTGCATTGAGGGGGCTTCTACCGAAAAACGTTCGATTAGCCATTGTGAAGCTATGTGCATTCCTCAATGCAATCTCTTAGAAGGTGATAGATCCAGAAATCCTACCAAGGTTAAGGAGTGATGTGAAGCAATGTCTTGTTAGTTTCGAGCTGGTGTTCCCACCATCCTTCTTCAATATCATGACGCACGTCCTAGTTCATCTAGTCGACGAGATTGTCATTCTGGGCCCTGTATTTCTACACAATATATTCCCTTTGAGAGGTTCATGGGAGTCCTAAAGAAATATGTCCATGACCGCGCTAGGCCAGAAGGAAGCATCTCCATGGGCCATCAAACAGAGGATGTCATTGGGTTTTGTGTTGACTTCATTCCTGAACTTAAGAAGATTAGTCTCCCTCAATCGCCGTATGAGGGGAGACTGGGTGGAAAAGGCACGCTAGGATCCAAGTCAATAATATGTGGGGACGAGCATTCTTGGTCTCAAGCACACTACATAGTTTTACAGAATTCTACCTCTGTGACCCCGTATGTTGATGAACACAAGAACATCCTGCGCTCCAAACACCCAGAGCAGTGTGACGACTGGATTACATGTGAACACATCAAGACTTTCGGCAGTTGGTTGCAAACACGTCTCAGGTGTGACAACACCGTTTTTGATGAGTTGTACTCGTTGGCCAGGAGACCATCTTTGACTGTATTGACTTACAAAGGGTACGAGATAAATGGGAATACATTTTACACGATCGCCCAAGATCAAAGGAGCACAAACCAAAACAGCGGTGTCCGCTTTGATGCAGCAACGACCAATGGGAAGGTCGACACATATTATGGTTACATAGAGGAGATATGGGAACTTGACTATGGACATGATTTGAAGGTCCCTTTGTTTCGATGCAAATGGGTCAATCTAACAAGAGGCGGAGTACAGGTAGACCCGCATTACGGAATGAAAACAGTGGATCTCAACAATCTTGGATACACAGACGAACCATTCGTCCTAGCCAATGATGTGGCGTGGGTTTTCTATGTTAAGGACATGTCTACCAAACCGAGAAAAAGAAAAGATAAGGAAGCGAATGCATCATACGATGAGCCAAAGTGTCACATAGTTCTTTCAAGCAAAAGAGACATCGTGGGATTGGAGGGCAAGACAGACAGTCTGAATATTATGAAAAGTTTCAGGAAATTCCTCCCTTCAAAGTCAAGGTTGACCCAAGCACCCTCTTAAACAATGAAGATTATCCATGGTTACGACGCAATAAGCAAAGGACACAAGCGAAGAAAAAGTGAAGACTTTCTCTCCACAACTATTATGATGATGCCTTTGATCTAGAATATCACTGCAGTTACATGTGAAGAAATGAAATGCCTTTTGTAACAGATGAGTTTCCTTTTGAAACCCTGATACTTCGAAAGAGATTGTCCGTTTTGTACACGAAGTGCATCCAGCTTTTGTCGTAACCCTCTCAACTTTTTAGCACATGCAATGTGGGTGAAATGATGATACCATGCCAACTTTCAACCTTTTGAGAGTTCATTTGTAGTGCTTTTCAATTTCAGGATCATTTAGCTAAAAAAATCTGTTTTTGATTTAAACAACCATTTAAAATGACCTAAAAATTACCAAATTGAATATAATGTTAAAAAAAAGTAATATTAAATAGCAGGAAAAAAAAGAATCACTCAAAAATCTATTTTTATAGTAAAGTTATTCACAAACTAGTGATTCACACAAATTTCAGAGAATTCAAATTTAAACTATTCAAATTTGAAAACTAATGGCACTAACAGAAAGTTTATAATTTTTGTGACGTAAAAGCAAAAAGAATCACTGAAAATCTATAAGTAGAAACGAAAGAAAATAAATAAAGCAAAACAAAAAACAAAAAACAGGAAAAAAATTAAAAAAATGCCGCCTACTGGGCCACCACGGCCTGAATACGACTAGAAACCCAAAAGCTAGTTGGGCCAGGATTTAGGCCCGCAGAAGGACCAGTAGGCCCACAGGCAGAGGAGAGTGCAATTAGCCGTGTAAGCCTGCAGTTGAGAGGAGCTCGAGAGGGTTGGCGCAACAGCACTTATAAACTACTCTCGAGCCCTCTTGGCTAGCGAGGTGGGACTAAACATTTGTCCCCGGGCAGCACCAACCTTTGGTCCCGGTTGGTGGCACCAACCAGGACCAAAGGTCCCTGTTTCCCGCCGACTGACGAAAACAGAGCATTGGCCCCGGTTCGTGGCACTAACCGGGACCAATGCCCACCTTTGGTCCCGGTTGGTGCCACCAATCGGGACCAAAGCTGCTGAAAACAAGGCTCTGGTCCCGGTTGGTGACACCAACCGGGACCAAAGGTGGGCATTGGTCCCGGTTAGTGCCACGAACCGGGACCAATGCTCCCTGTATATAAGCAAACACTTAGCAGTTTTCGGCCCATTCTCTCCCCCAAAGGTCAGATCCCCACCCATGCTGTTAGGCTGCCCCAATCTCGCGCGCTCTCCGTCGCCGTCGCTGCCGCCGGCCGCCGGCCCCCATCGCCCCCGTCGGCGCCCCTGCCGCCCCCTTTGCCGCCCCTCCCCCGCCGCCCCCATCGCTGTCGCCTCTCCGTCGCCGCCCCGTCGCCGCCCCATCGCCGCCCCATCGCCTCCGCGTCGCTGCCCCGTTGTCGCCGCCCCCGCTGTGAGCCTTAGGAAAAATTAGTGTGTGTGAGCCTTAGGGTTTATGTTTATATGATGAATATTTATGTTTTAGTTGTTTTATGTTTTATCTAATTATTAGGAGTCTTAGGAAAAATTAGTATGTGTATGTTAGATTATATAATTTTTGGGGTTTTATGAAAAATTAGTGATTAAACGATAAGAAAACATTCTCATAGGAATTTGTCGATGATGCCCGACCCGTATCCTCGTCGTTGACTAGTCCGCGAGAGCCTGCTTGATAGGTGCCATGTCCGGGACTAGGCTCTGCCGGGCTGGCACTGGGAGGTGCTACCTTCCCGGGCTCGGAGGTTGGTGAGGAATCCATGTCTCGTCGTCGACTCGGACCTTCTGTGGTGGCGGTCACGCGGGCCACTTTCAGTGCAGAGTGAGTGGGCACCCACGGAGGTGGTACATCGCCGTGTCAGGGAGGAGGAGGAGCACGTCCGTCGCTACATGGCGGCGTTGGACGCCTGGTTCGACAATACCTGGCAGATCCTTCAGGGATCTCACCCGAGTTATGATCCCGTGATGGTTCCTTATCTTTGGGTGTCCACCGCCGGCAACTCAGAGACCGCTAGTGAACCGAGTTCACCGTCCTCCACTTTTGATTCTAGGATATTCGATCCGTATTAGTGATCTTATATGATAATATTCGAGATGTATTAGTTAATATTTGATGATGCATTAACTGGATTATTCGGGATGATGTATTAGTGATATTATATTCGATTTCATTATAAATATTAATGTATTTGTGATATTTTATTGGTATAATGTGTGTGTGACTTTCGGTCTGTCGTTGCTCCTTGTGTGACTTTCATGTGTGTTCTTGATGGAGGAATCCCGACTGTTGTCGTGGGGGGCGCCTCCTCTTTCTTCTCTTCTTTGCGATATACTCGTCGATATATTGCGCAAGAAGAGAAGAGGAGGGGGCGTCCATCACCGGCGGTCGAACTATTACTGTGAGAGAGTGCCCACCAACATATATACACCACCATATCAGTGTGAGAGAGAGTGCACCAACACACCATGAGATATGAGAGTTACTTAAGGAAAGCCTCGACGGACCGAAAGTCACACACGCATTAGGATCCAAAGCGTGCCGTAATTCTTGAACTGGATTATTCGGAATGATGTATTAGTGATATTATATTCGAGTTCATTATAAATGTATTTGTAATTTGCAAGTCATTCTGGTAAAACATAGGGAATTTTTTCTATGTCATTGCTCGATATATGAAACGGGTTGACTTTAGGTCTGTTTCGGCTCCTTGTGTGTCTTTCAGTGAGGGAGAGTGTCCACCATATATATATATATAAATATATATATATATATACATGAGAGAGAGGAAGAATCCCAACTGTTGTCGTGGGGGTCGCTTCTCCTTCGTTCCAGTGTGCTAGACATTTTGGTGTAATGCACTCTGGGACGAATGAAGGAGCCACCATCACCGACGGTCGCAATATCAGAGGGAGTGCCCACCATATACGTGAGATGAGAGTTTAGGAAGGAAAGACTCGACATACCTAAAGTCAACCCGTTGCATATTGAGTAATAGTGATCTGTGTGTTGATCACTTTTCTCGTAGTTTCCTTCGATCGATTTTAAGTGTTTCAACTATGAACATAGAAAATGTCTGACGACGAAAGGGAATTCACTATGTGCGAATACTGCGAAAACGAGCATGGCCTGTGTGACAAGCCTTTCCTAGTTGATGGTAGGCGCTTCAGCATCATGCTGGATGAGACCTTCGAAGTGGATACAGTAAGTCACAACGACAAGTCTTTTTTCGTAATTAAGCATGACTTCTGCTTCTTTTGCTTCAACTTATAATTTTAATTTTTTACTATTCTACTAGCGTATCCCCTGCCATGCAAGAATTGTTGTCTTGGATAAGATTGGTTTCAATACTAAAAAAGATATGGAGGTAAAGATAGTTCACTTGAGGACCGAGCATGGTTTTATTTTTGCGGTAAAATTGTACCATGCAAACACCTACTGTTATTTTGAATGCAAAACTTGGAGAGCACTATGCAAGGCTTATGCATTTGAGCCTAATATGCTTATCACCTTTGATATTCGTCCGGAAGATGAAATTGAAGGTAATATCGACATCTGGGTCGATGTGCAGACGCCTCCAGTTCTACCATTATGTGAGTTTCTCAACCATATTTATTAAGTAATTTATATTGTTTATTTAAAAATAGTTGACAACTTATTTGCATTGACAACTTATTTTCATTCTTCAAAAAATGTATGGAAGATGGTAGACAGAACCTACTACTACAGTGATGAAGCAGAATTAACTTATAAGGAGAAAGATCATCTTACCGCATTTCTTAGTCATCTTGAGAATTACAATAGCTATTATCAAACTCCCCCACATTATGGTCAATATGTGCCACTAGTGCACATGGTGAACTACGGTAACATCCATGGAGATTGCATGGTAAGATTTTCTATTATTACGACATCCGTGCATCTTTTGCATAAATTCTTCTAAAACTAAAGTACATTGCTAACTACAAAGTTATTACTATGTTTTTCAACAGAAAATCCTGAAGGATTGTGTGCCTCATCTGATGTTTTTGAGAGGTCGCGTTGTTGTTATGATGGCCACCACGTCCAGGTCAGCCTACGCATCACTCTTGTTCATACCGGATTTCTAAAACCGATGAAGACATGACAATCAAAGATTAGAAAAATGTATAGTCAATCGTAGAGAGCTACTTGGAAGCAACATTGTGCGTAGGCCAAGAATGGGAGACAGGATGATCTCCGTTCTCCATAATGGAGAGTCAGGGCCTATCTTGTTTTATGATATTGTACCTAAGAGAGGGTAGAGTAGGTCCTATGAGAGAGGACTAGGTCCTAGGTACAATGTGTTATTATGTGCTACAATATGTTAGAGTTGATGATGATGATGAGGAGGAGGAGTTGTGATTATGACTAGTGACCAACTTGTTATATGATGTCTCATTGACTAAAATGATGATTAAATAGTGTTATATGTTCTCTCTATACGTATAGTACGTAGCGTCGCGACCAAGCACAGAGATAAGAGAGGTCACTTCTCTCTATTAGCTAGCTAACAAATTATATGAAACCCCTAAATTAACCCTCCAAAACCCTCAAACCCCCCCCCCCCTCTTTAAAAAAACAGCTCCTCAGCTGCTGACGCGTGGACGCTCTTTGGTCCCGGTTGGTGTTACCAACCGGGACCAAAGGCCCTCCTGCCTGGGCTCGGCGGAGCAACCACGTGTAGCCCCATCTGTCCTGGTTCGTAAGCGACCGGGACTAAAGGTCATGGGCTTTAGTCCCGACCCTTTAGTCCCGGGTCCAGAACCGAGATAGATGGGCCTCTGGAACCGGGACAAATGGACCTTTTTCCACTAGTGGCAGGAGGCAGCCCACACAAGTCATGTGTGGGCGAACATTGGAACTACCTACATGTGTGGGAGCAGCTACTTCGTGTCATATGCCCAACAAGTACTACTTATACCCAGCACGCGCGTGTGGCATGAAGCAAATCTGCCCATACATCATGGTGCAGCTACGTTAGTTACGCACGGGATCACACTTTAGGTACCCCCAGAGATGGCAACTTTAGTTACTCGGGATGGCAAATGTAGTTATAAAAGCATGGCAATTCTCTCTATTTTAACTATAGTTATCCGCGAGATGACACTTTAGTTACCCGAGGATAGTTTCCATGTCTGTTTACCTAGTTGCCACGTGTGGTCCAACCATAGTTGCCATGTATGGTTAATCATAGTTGCCATGTGTGTTTACCTGGTTGCCACGTACGTGTAAGTGCAGTTGCGATCTAGCAACGAATCATAGTTGCCATGTGTGTTTACCTATTTGCCACATACGCGCAACTGCAGTTACCATCTAGCAACGAACGAGCGTCGTGTGGGCCAAGAGCAGTTCATCCACATGCGCGTGGACTAGGTGGTGACTGTGTGGGCAGAAATTGATCCGTCCACATGGCACTACTCCAAGATCTGTCATGAACTGCTTTGCTGCCTTCCTTCCTTCGCTGCCTCCGAGGCTGCGATGTACTCCACTTCGTATTTAGAATCGGCTACCACGCTTTGCTTGGAACCGCACCAGCTTACCGCTCCCCCATTGAGAATAAATACGTATTCAGTTTGCGACTTAGAGTCATCCGGATAAGTGTCAAAGCTTGCATCAACGTAACCCTCTACGACGAGCTCTTGATCACCTCCACAAATGAGAAACATTTCCTTAGTCCTTTTCAGGTACTTAAGGATATTCTTGACCATCGTCCAGTGCTCCATTCCAGGATCACTTTGAAACCTTCTGGCCATACTTATGGCAAGGCTGACATCGGGTCTTGTGCATAGCATTGCATACATGATAGAGCCTATGGCTGAAGCATAGGGGATGACACTCATCTTCTCTCTATCTTCTGCAGTCACTGGGCATTGAGTCTTACTCAACTTCACACCTTGTAATACAGGCAAGAACCCCTTCTTGGACTGATCCATTTTGAACTTCTTCAAAACTTTATCAAGGTATGTGCTTTGTGAAAGTGCTATCAAGCGTCTCGATCTATCTCTATAGATCTTAATGCCTAATATGAAAGCAGCTTCGCCTAGGTCCTTCATTGAAAAACTCTTGTTCAAATATTCCTTCACGCTTTCCAGCATTTCTATATTGTTTCCAATAAGCAATATGTCATCCACATATAATATTAGAAACTCTATAGAGCACCCACTCACTTTCTTGTAAATACAAGCTTCTCCATAAACTTGTATAAACCCAAATGCTTTGATCACCTCATCAAAGCGCTTATTCCAACTCCGAGATGCTTCCACCAGTCCATAAATGGATCGCTGGAGTTTGCAAACTTTGTCAGCATTCTCTGGATCGACAAAACCTTCTGGTTTCATCATATACAACTCTTCCTCAAGGAAACCGTTGAGGAACGCTGTTTTGACATCCATCTGCCCAATTTCATAGTCGAAATATGCAGCTATTGCTAACATGATTCTGACGGACTTAAGCATCACTACAGATGAGAAGGTCTCACCATAGTCAAATCCTTGAACTTGTGAAAAAAACCTTTGCCACAATTCGAGCGTTATAGACGGTGACATTACCGTCTAAGTCCGTCTTCTTCTTAAAGATCCATTTGTTCTGAATGGCCTTTCGCCCTTCAGGTAATACTTCCAAAGTCCATACTTTGTTTTCATACATGGATCCCATCTCGTATTTCATGGCCTCTAACCATTTCTTGGAATCCGGGCCCATCATCGCTCCTCCATAGCTCGTAGGTTCAATATTGTCTAACAACATGACCTCCAAGACAGGGTTGCCGTACCACTCAGCAGCAGTATGCGCCCTTGTCAACCTAAGAGGTTCAATAACAACTTGATCCGAAGTTTCAAGATCATCATCATTAACTTCCTCTTCAACCGTCGTTGGCTCCACAGAAACATCTTTCTACGCTGCGCTACTCTCTGGTTGAAGTAAAGGTTCAATAATCTCATAAAGTTCTATTTTCCTCCCACTCAATTCTTTCGAGAGAAACTCTTTCTCAAGAAATGTTCCGTTTTTAGCAACAAACACTTTGCCTTCGGATCTGAGATAGAAGGTATACCCAACTGTCTCTTTCGGGTATCCTATGACAACACATTTCTCCACTTTGGGTTCCGGCTTTTCAGGCTGAAGCTTTTTGACATAAGCATCACATCCCCAAACGTTAAGAAACGACAACTTTGGCTTCTTGGCAAACCACAGTTCATATGGCGTCATCTCAACGGATTTTGATGGTGCCCTATTTAAAGTGAATGCAGCTGTCTCCATTGCATAACCCCAGAACGATAGTGGCAAATCGGCAAGCGACATCATAGAATGCACCATATCTAATAAGGTTCGATTACGACATTCGGACACACCATTACGCTGTGGTGTTTCACGTGGTGTCAATTGTGAAACAATTCCACACTGTCTTAAGTGACTACCAAATTCATAACTCATTCTCCTCCTCGATCAGATCTTAGGAATTTAATCTTCTTGTTACAATGATTCTCAACTTCACTCTGAAATTGCTTGAACTTTTCAAACATTTCAGACTTGTGTTTCATTAAGTAAATATACCCATATCTACTTAAGTCATCAGTGAAGGTGAGAAAATAACGATATCCATCGCACGCCGCAACATTCACTGGACCGCACACATCACTATGTATGGTTTCCAACAAGTCACTTGCTCGTTCCATTATTCCAGAGAACATCATTTTAGTCATGTTGCCCATGAGGCATGGTTCACATGTGTCAAGTGATTCAAAATCAAGTGACACCAAAAGTCCATCAGCACCAATATGACCTAAACTGCGGTGCCACAAGAAACTAGTATTATCATTATCAACTCTACATCTTTTGGCATCAATGTTATGAACATGTGTATCATCACTATCAAGATTCAATATGAATAAACCCCTCACATTGGGTGCATGAGCATAAAAGGTATTACTCATATAAATAGAACATCATTATTCTCTAATTTAAATGAGTAACCGTCTCGCAATAAATAAGATCCAGATATAATGTTCATGCTTAACGCAGGCACTAAATAACAATTATTCAGGTTCATCACTAATCTCGATGGTAATCAAAGAGAGAGCGTGCCGACAGCGATCACATCAACCTTGGAACCATTTCCCACGCGCATCGTCACTTCGTCCTTTGCCAGCCTTCGTCTATTCCGTAGTTCCTATTTTGAGTTGCCAATGTGAACAACCAAATCAGTATCAAATACCCAGGCACTACAACGAGAGCTATTAAGGTACACATCAATAACATGTATATCATATATACCTTGTTTGTTGTTGGCCGCCTTCTTGTCAGCCAGATACTTGGGGCAGTTCCGCTTCCAGTGACCAGTTCCCTTGCAATGAAAGCACTCAGTTTCTGGCTTGGGTCCAGCCTTGGGTTTCTTCACGGGAGGAGCAACTGCTTTGCCACCCTTCTTGGAGTTACCCTTCTTGCCCTTGCCATTCTTCTTGAAACTAGTGGTTTTCTTGACCATCAACACTTGATGTTCTTTCTAGATTTCAGACTCAACAACTTTTAGCATCGCAAACAGCTCGGTGACTGACTTGTTCATCCCGTGCATGTTATAGTTCAGCACGAAGCTCTTGTAGCTTGGTGGTAGTGAGTGAACAACTCTATCAGTGATCAACTCTGGCAGAAGGGGCATCCCTAACTCTGCCAGACGAGTCGAATACCCAGACATTCTGAGTATATGTTCACTGATAGACCCATTCTCCTCCATTTTGCAAGCGTAGAACTTATCGGAGGTCTCATAACTCTCGATCCGGGCATTCTTCTTAAAGATAAACTCTAACTATTAGACCATCTCATATGCTCCATGATGTTCAAAACGTCTTTGAAGTCTCGGTTCTAAGCCAAACAATATTGCATACTGAACTATTAAGTAATCTCCAGAACGTGCCTCCCAAGCGTTCTTAACATCTTTGGATGACAAGTCTGTGGGTTGGTTACCAAGCGGTGCATCAAGGACATATGCCTTCTGGGAAGCCGTGAGGATAATCCTCAGATTACGAGCCCAGTCAACAAAGTTACTCCCATCATCTTTCAACTTCGGTTTCTCTAGGAACGCGTTAAAATTCAGGGGTGCTACTGCGCGAGCCATTGATCTACAACATAAACATGCAAAGTTTACTAAGACTATTGTTCAAGATGATGAGTTTAGTTAATCAAATTACTAAAGATCCCACTCAAATTGACATCCCTCAGGTTATCTGAGTGACACATGATCCATATTCACCAACTCAAGTACGATCATCACGTGAGTTAAGGTGGTTTCAATGGTGAACATCATCATGTCGATCATATCTACTATATGACTCATGCTCGACCTTTCGGTCTCTTGTGTTCCGAGGCCATGTTGTACATGCTAGGCTCGTCAAGTTTAACCTGAGTGTTCTGCATGTGCAATGCTGGCTTACACCCGTTGTATGCGAACGTAGAGTCTATCACACCCGGTCATCATGTGGTGTTTCGACACGACGAACCTTCGCAACGGTGCACACTCGGGGAGAACACAGTTCATCTTGAAATTTAGGTGAGGGATCACCATATAATGCTACCGCCATCCTAAGCAAAACAAGGTGCATAAAAGGATTAACATCACATGCAAATCATAAGTGACATGATATGGCCATGAACTTGTGCTTTTGATCTTCATCTCCAAAGCACCAGCATGATCTCCATCGTCACCGGCATAACACCATGATCTCCATCATCATGATCTCCATCATTGTGTCGCCATCGGCATTGTCGCGCCCACCATGCTTCTCTAAGGACCATGTGCCCCCTTGGGGTATGTGGGCCCGACTTGGTGGTCCCCGGAACCCATTCATCACTCCCGGTACACTGCCGGAAAATGCCAGAAACTTTTCCGGAGTTCAAACACCACTTTCCTATATATCAATCTTTACCTCCGGACCATTCCGGAGCTCCTCGTGACGTATGGTATCTCATACGAGACTCTGAACAACCTTCGGTCACCACCATACATAACTCTATACTACCGAAAGGTCACCAAACCTTAACTGTGCAGACCCTATGGGTTCGAGAACTATGTAGACATGACTGAGACACCTCTACAGTCAATAACCAATAGCGGGACCTAGATGCCCATATTGATTCGTACATATTCTACGAAGATCTTTATTGGTCGAACCTTTATGTCAAGGATTCAGTTAATCCCGTATGATGTTCCCTTTGTTCTTTGGTATGTTACTTGCCCGAGATTCGATCGTCGGTATCTCCATACCTAGTTCAACCTCGTCACCAGCAAGTCTCTTTACTCATATCCGTAATACAAGATCCTGTGGCTAACACTTAGTCACATTGCTTGCAAGGCTTATTGTGATGTTGTATTCCTGAGTGGCCCTGAGATACCTCTCCGTCACACGGAGTAATAAATCCCAGTGTTGATCCATGCCAACCCAACAGACACCCTCGGAGATACCTATAGAGCACCTTTATAGTCACCCAGTTACATTGTGACATTTGATACACACAAGGCACTCCTCCGGTGTCCGTGATTTGCATGATCTCATGGTCATAGGAACATATACTTGACCTATAGAAAACTGTAGCAATAAACTGACACGATCATATGCTACGTTTATAGTTTGGGTCTTGAGCATCCCATCATTCTTCTAATGATGTGATACCGTTATCAAATGACATCTTATGTCATTGGCTAGGAAACCTTGACCATCTTTGATCAACGAGCTAGTCTACTAGAGGCACACTAGGGACAAAGTATTGTCTATATATCCACACATGCAATGTGTTTCCAATCAATACAATTATAGCATGGATAATAAACAATTATCATGAACAAGGAAATATAATAGTAAACACTTTATTTATTGCCTCTAGGACATATTTTTAACAGTCTCCCACTTGCACTAGAGTCAATAATCTAGTTCACATGACTATGTGATTTACATTGTAATGAATCTAATACCCATGCAGTTCTGGTGTTGATCATGTTTAGCCCTTGGAAGAGGTTTAGTCAAGAGATCTGCAACATTCATATCCGTGTGCACTTTGCAAATATTTTATGTCCTTCTCCTTGATGTAATCGCGAATGGAATTGAAGCGTCGCGTTATGTGTTTGGTCCTCTTGTGAAACCTTGGTTCCTTGGCCAGAGCAATGGCACCAGTGTTGTCACAGAACAGAGTCATTGGATTTAGTGCACTGGCACTACTCCAAGATCTGTCATGAACGACTTCATCCAGACACCTTCCTTTGCTGCCTCCAAGGCTGCGATGTACTCCGCTTCGCATGTAGAATCGGCTACCACGCTTTGCTTGGAACTGCATCAGCTTACCGCTGCCGTGTTGAGAATAAATATGTATCCAGTTTGCGACTTAGAGTCATCCGGATCAGTGGCAAAGCTTGGATCGACGTAACCCTTTATGACGAGCTCTTGATCACCTCCATACACGAGAAACATTTCCTTAGTCCTTTTCAGGTACTTAAGGATATTCTTAACTGTCGTCTAGTGCTCCATTCCAGGACCACTTTGAAACCTTCCGGCCATACTTATGGCAAGGCTAACATCGGGTCTTGTGCACAGCATTGCATACATGATAGAGCCTATGGCTGAAGCATAGGGGATGACACTCATCTTCTCTCTATCTTCTACAGTCACTGGGCATTTAGTCTTACTCAACTTCACACCTTGTAACACAGGCAAGAACCCCTTCTTGGACTGATCCGTTTTGAACTTCTTCAAAACTTTATCAAGGTATGTGCTTTGTGAAAGTGCTATCAAGCGTCTCGATCTATCTCTATCGATCTTAATGCCTAATATGGAAGCAGCTTCTCCTAGGTCCTTCATTGAAAAACTTTTTCAAATATTCCTTCACGCTTTCCAGCATTTCTATATTGTTTCCAATCAGCAATATGTCATCCACATATAATATTAGAAATGCTATAGAGCTCCCACTCACTTTCTTGTAAATAAAAGCTTCTCCATAAACTTGTATAAACCCAAACGCTTTGATCACCTCATCAAAGCGCTTATTCCAACTCCGAGAAGCTTGCACCAGTCCATAAATGGATTGCTGGAGTTTGCAAACTTTGTTAGCATTCTCTGGATCAACAAAATCTTCTGGTTGCATCATATACAACTCTTCCTCAACGAAACCGTTGAGGAATGATGTTTTGACATCCATCTGCCAAATTTCATAGTCGAAATATGCAGCTATTGCTAACATGATTCTGACAGACTTAAGCATCGCTACGGGTGAGAAGGTCTCATCGTAGTCAACTCCTTGAACTTGTGAAAAACCCTTTGCCACAAGTTGAGCTTTATAGACAGTGACATTACCGTCTGCGTCCGTCTTCTTCTTAAAGATTCATTTGTTCTGAATGGCCTTTCGCCCTTCAGGTAATACTTCCAAAGTCCATACTTTGTTTTCATACATGGATCCCATCTCAGATTTCATGGCCTCTAACCATTTCTTAGAATCCGGGCCCATCATTGCTCCTTCATAGCTCGTAGGTTCAATTTTTTCCAACAACATGACCTCCAAGACAGGGTTGCTGTACCACTCAGGAGCAGTACGCGCCCTTATCGAGCTACGAGATTCAATACTAACTTCATATGAAGCTTCATGATCATCATCATTAACTTCCTCTTCAACTATCGTAGGCTCCATAGAAACATCTTTCTGCGTTGCGCTACTCTCTGGTTGAAGCAAAGGTTCAATAACCTCATCAAGCTCTATTTTTCTCCCACTCAATTCTTTCGAGAGAAACTCTTTCTCAAGAAATGTTCCGTTCTTAGCGACAAACACTTTGCCTTCGGATGTGAGATAGGAGGCATACCCAACTGTCTCTTTCGGGAATCCTATGAAGACGCATTTCTCCGCTTTGGGTTCCAGCTTTTCAGGCTGAAGCTTTTTGACATAAGCATCACATCCCCAAACTTTAAGAAAAGACAACTTTGGCTTGTTGCCAAACCACAGTTCATATGGCGTCGTCTCAACGGATTTTGATGGTGCCCTATTTAAAGTGAATGCAGCTATCTCTAATGCATAACCCCAAAACGATAGTGGCAAATCGGCAAGAGACACCATAGAACGCACCATATCTAATAAGGTTCGATTACGATGTCCGGACACACCATTACGCTGTGGTGTTCCAGGCGGTGTCAATTGTGAAACAATTCCACATTGTCTTAAGTGACTGCCAAACTCATAACTCGGATATTCACCTCCTCGATCAGATCGTAGGAATTTAATCTTCTTGCTACGATGATTCTCAACTTCACTCTGAAATTGCTTGACCTTTTCAAACGTTTCAGACTTGTGTTTCATTAAGTAAATATACCCGTATCTACTTAAGTCATCAGTGAAGGTGAGAAAATAAAGATATCCACCGCGCGCCGCAACATTCATTGGAACGCACACATCAGTATGTATGATTTCCAACGAGTCACTTGCCCGTTCCATTGTTCCAGAGAACGGCGTTTTAGTCATCTTGCCCATGAGGCATGGTCACATGTGTCAAGTGATTCAAAATCAAGTTACTCCAAAAGTCCGTCAGCATGGAGCTTCCTCATGTGTTTTACACCAATATGACCTAAACGGCAGTGCCACAAGAAAGTGGTACTATCACAATCGACTCTACATCTTTAGGCATCAATGTTATGAACATGTGTATCATCACTATCAAGATTCAATATGAATAAACCCCTCACATTGGGTGCATGACCATAAAAGATATCACTCATATAAATAGAACAACTATTATTCTTCGATTTAAATGACTAACCGTCTCGCAATAAACAAGATCCAGATATAATGTTCATGCTTAACGCAGGCACTAAATAACAATTATTTAGGTTCAGCACTAATCCCGATGGTAATCGAAGAGAGAGCATGCCGATGGCGATCACATCAACCTTGGAACCATTTCCCACACGCATCGTCACTTCGTCCTTCGCCAGCCTTCATCTATTCCGTAGTTCCTTTTTTGAGTTGCAAATGTGAGCAACCGAACCGGTATCAAATACCCACGCACTACAACGAGAGCTAGTAAGGTACACATCAATAACATGTTTGTTGTTGGCCGCCGTCTTGTCAGCCAGATACTTGGGGCAGTTCTGCTTCCAGTGACCAGTTCCCTTGCAATGAAAACACTCAGTTTCTGGCTTGGGTCCAGCCTTGGGTTTCTTCATGGGAGGGGCAATTGTTTTGCCACTCTTCTTGGAGTTACCCTTCTTGCCCTTGCCATTCTTCTTGAAACTAGTGGTTTTATTGACCATCAACACTTGATGTTCTTTTTGGATTTCAGACTCAACGACTTTCAGCATCGCAAACAGCTCGGTGACTGACTTGTTCATCCCGTGCATGTTATAGTCATCAAAAAGCTCTTGTAGCTAGGCGACAGTGATTGAACAACTCTGTCAGTGATCGCCTCTGGTGGAAGGGGCATTCCCAACTCTGCCAGACGAGTCGAATACCCAGACATTCTGAGAATATGTTCATTGATAGACCCGTTCTCCTCCATTTTGCAAGCATAGAACTTATCAGAGGTCTCGTACCTCTCGATCCGGGCATTCTTCTTAAAGATAAACTCCAACTCTTGGAACATCTCATATGCCCCATGACGTTCAAAACGTCTTTGAAGTCCCGGTTTTAAGCCATACAATATTGCACACTGAACTATTGAGTAATCTCCAAAACGTGCCTCCCAAGAGTTCTTAACATCTTTGGATGACATGTCTGTGGGTTGGTTACCAAGCGATGCATCAAGGACATATGACTTCTGGGAAGCCGTGAGGATAATCCTCAGATTACGAGCCCAGTCTACAAAGTTACTTCCATCATCTTTCAACTTAGCTTTCTCTAGGAACGCATTAAAATTCAGGGGTGCTACTACGTGAGCCATTGATCTACAACATAAATAAGCAAAAGTTACTAAGACTATTGTTCAAGATAATGAGTTTAGTTAATCAAATTACTAAAGCTCCCACTCAAATTGACATCCCTCAGGTCGTTTGAGTGATACATGATCCAAATTCACCAACTCAAGTCCGATCATCACGTGAGTTGAGGTGGTTTCAATGGTGAACATCATCATGTTGATCATATCTACTATATGACTCATGTTCGACCTTTTGGTCTCTTGTGTTCCGAGGCCATGCATGTACATGGTAGGCCCTTCAAGTTTAACCTGAGTGTTATGCATGTGCAACACTAGATTACACCTGTTGTATGCGAACGTAGAGTCTATCACACCCGATCATCACATGGTGTCTCGACACGACGAACCTTTGCAACGGTGCACACTCGGGGAGAACACAGTTCATCTTGAAATTTAAGTGAGGGATCACCTTATAATGCTACCATCGTCCTAAGCAAAACAAGGTGCATAAAAGGATTAACATCACATGCAAATCATAAGTGACATGATATGGCCATGAACTTGTGCTTTTGATCTCCATCTTGAAAGCACCGGCATGATCTCCATCGTCACCGGCATGACACCATGATCTCCATCATCTTGATCTCCATCAACGCGTTGCCATTGGGGTTGTCGTGCCCATCATTCTTATATTACTATTGCTACCATTTAGCGATAAAGTAAAGCATTACATAGCGCTTAATGATTGACACGCAGGTCATACAATAATTAAATACAACCCTATGGCTCCTGCCGGTTGTCGTACTCATCGACATGCAAGTCGTGATATTCTATACAACACATGATCATCTCATACATCACATATATTTCATCATGTAATTGGCCATATCACATCACAACATACCCTGCAAAAACAAGTTAGACGTCCTCTAACTGTTGTTGCATGTTTTACGTGGCTACTACGGGTATCTAGCAAGAACAATTCTCACCTACGCAAAACCACAACGATGATACATAAGTTGCTTTTCAACCTTCTCAAGGACCGCCTTTGTCGAATCCTATCCAACAAAAGTAGGAGAAACAGACACCCGTTAGCCATCTTTGTGCAACGAAGTTACACGTCAGTCGATGGAACCGGTCTCTCGTAAGCGTACGAGTAAGGTTCGTCCGGGCCGCTTCATCCCACAATACCACGGAACCAAAACACGACCAAGGGAGGAAGCAATATAAGCATCAACGCCCACAAACTCTTTGTGTTCTACTCGAGATCTCATCTACACATAGACCTATCTCATGATGCCATCGTTGGGGAACGTTGCATGGGAAACAAAAAATTTCCTACGCTTCACCAAGATCAATCTAGGAGATGAGAATTTACGAGAGGGGAGAGGGGATCTACATAGCCTTGTAGATCGCTAAGCGGGAAGCATTAAGAAACACGGTTGATGTAGTCGAACGTCTTCGTGATCCAAATCGCCGAGCATCCCGTGATCCAATCATGATCCGTCCCGATCTAGCACCGAACGAACGGCACCTCCGCGTTCAGCACACGTACAACTTGATGACAATCTCCGCCTTATTGATCCAGCAAGAGGGAGCAGAGAGGTAGATGAGTTCTCCGGCAGCGCGATGGCGTTGCGGTGATGGTGGTGGAGTAATTCCAGCAGGGCTTCGCCTAAGCACTACTGAAACCGATCTAGAGGAGAAACTACGGACTAGAGGAGAGGGTAGGACGTGGCTGAAAATCTGTGTGCAAAACCCCTAAAACCTCTAGTATATATAGGAGGAGGAGAGGAGGAGGCTTGGCCGCAAGGACCAGCCCTTTTAGCTTCGGCCGAAGTGGAGGGAGGAGTCCTACTCCTCCACTCCTAGTCGGATTAGGACTCCTTCCTTATATTAGCCTTTTTCCACCTTTTCCACTTTGGATTTCCTTCCCAGCCGCATGAGCCCTATGTGGGACTTCGGCCAGCCCACTAAGGGCTGGTATTCATCCTCCCACAGCCCATGTAGCCTCTTGGGTCGAAATACCCCTCTCGATGGTTCCCCGGTACCCTCACGACACTCCCGGTACACTACCGATGAGCCCAGAACTTTTCCGGTGACCAAAACAGGACTTCCTATATATCACTCTTTACCTCCGGACCATTCCATAGCTCCTCGTGATGTCCGAGATCTCATCCGAGACTCCAAACAACCTTCGGTCACCACCATGCATAACTCTATACTACCGAAACGTCACCAAACCTTAAGTGTGCAGACCCTACGGGTTCGAGAACTATGTAGACATGACCGAGACACCTCTATGGTCAATAACCAATAGCGAGACCTAGATGCCCATATTGATTCCTACATATTCTACGAAGATCTTTATCGATCGAACCTCTATGTCAAGGATTCAGTTAATCCCGTATGATGTTCCCTTTGTTCTTCGGTATGTTACTTGCCCGAGATTCGATCGTCGGTATCTCCATACCTAGTTCAACCTTGCCACCAGCAAGTCTCTTTACTCGTTTCTGTAATAGAAGATCCCGTGGATAACACTTAGTCACATTGCTGGCAAGGCTTATTGTGATGTTGTATTCCCGAGTGGGCCCTGAGATACCTCTCCGTCACACGGAGTAACAAATCTCAGTGTTGATCCATGCCAACCCAATAGACACCCTCGGAGATACCTGTAGAGCACCTTTATAGTCACCCAGTTACGTTGTGACGTTTGATACACACAAGGCACTCCTCCGGTGTCCGTGAGTTGCATGATCTCATGGTCATAGGAACATATACTTGGCATGCAGAAAACTGTAGCAATAAACTAACATGATCATATGCTACATCTATAGTTTGGGTCTTGTCAATCCCATCATTCTCCTAATGATGTGATCCCGTTATCAAATGACATCTAATGTCAATGGCTAGGAAACCTTGACCATCTTTGATCAACGAGCTAGTCTACTAGAGGCACACTAGGGACAAAGTGTTGTCTATATATCCACACATGCAATGTGTTTCCAATCAATACAATTATAGCATGAATAATAAACAATTATCATGAACAAGGAAATATAATAATAAACACTTTATTTATTGTCTCTAGGGCATATTTCCAACACAGAAAACTGTAGCAATAAATTGACACGATCATATGCTACGTTTATAGTTTGGGTCTTGTCCATCCCATCATTCTCCTAATGATGTGATTCCGTTATCAAATGACATCTCATGTCAATGGCTAGGAAACCTTGACCATCTTTGATCAACGAGCTAGTCTACTAGAGGCACACTAGGGACAAAGTGTTGTCTATATATCCACACATGCAATGTGTTTCCAATCAATACAATTATAGCATGGATAATAAACAATTATCATGAACAAGGAAATATAATAATAAACACTTTATTTATTACCTCTAGGGCATATTTCCAACACTTAGGCCTTTTATGGGCAAGTGAAATCATAGAGTGAGCGTATAACATGACTATAACTACACATGCTCCTCATGTGGCGTGTGTTACGCGCGCGCGAATCTTTTGTTAATAATGTTGTTGCAACTCCGGAGCACGATCTATTGATTAGACGTGCCAATGGCAGTGTCCTCGAGGTGTGCTAACACCTTATAATGACATCTAAAAAGACCGCACGACTCTACAATGCATGGGTGGCGGTTCGGATTGGTCAGACATGTTAGAGCATGACTGAATTGCCACCAATATCCAGGCACAGGAAAGCTTCGCCGTTTAGATAGCTCTGCGCGGGAAAGATGCTTCAATATAGAAAACGTAAGGGGCATCTGGAAGTTCTATGGGACTCCTCGTATGCCCGGGGTATGATACTCCTCGGGCAAGACCTGTCCACTTTGAAAAAGCATATGAAGAAATTTTCGAACTAGTTTACAAAGTCAAACACTGTTGATGAAGAACAACTCGGAATGACCGAGGAGTCCCCTCGACTTGAGGACTGGTTCAGGGGCTACTAATGGTGTCATGGATAAGGGGGGTCGCCACGTCGGATCCCGGACATATGGGCAAGTCCGAGGACCACCAAAATAACCAACCAGCAGGCAACATTCGTCGAACCTAGGAAGAATCAAGATGGAAGCTTCCAAAGACTTAGCGCATACTCCAAGTCTATGCGGCGATATTCAACACATTTATTCCTATATGTAACCCTAAGCACCCCTGGGGGATCTATCTAAGCCAAGGGGTGAGGGGTGTAGACGACGACTCATACACACATAATTTCATGGTAGATCAATTTGTATTGTGTCCCCCCTCAAACAATACAACAAAAGCAGTACGTAGGGTGTTATCTCTTCGAGAGAGCCCGAACCTGAAAAAGAGGTCTTGAAAATCCCTAGCGATTCTTCTCCAAAGAAGATCTTGATCTCCTATGGAGAGGGATACATGAACAAAATACTCTTTGGTTCATCAAATATGCTTTGCTAACCCTAATTCGTCTAATGGGTGTGGTACTTGTAGTCTAGGAGGCACGGAGGGATACATGGGCCGAAACTGTGCCGACCGGTATCAGACGTCCTCTGAGTACCAGATATCCGGTGGCTCGATGTGGCACCAGATGTCTGATGGGTACCGGAAGTCCTGTATTTACGACTGTCATTGCTTCCGATGCCTAGCACCAATATTCTGTACACCGGATGTCCAATCTGTTTCGGGTGTCAGGTCACTGGGGCACGACCAGTCTTCTAGCACTTTTGGTGGTTCCTCTTCACGCAACACTAGATGTCCGGTGGTTGTAGCTTCGATGTAGCTCCACTTGGTACTCCTTCCACTCCGCTTCGTTGATGGTCTGGCCTTCGCTCCGAGCTTCTTCATGGGTGTCCTCTTGGTACCTAATTACATATAACATCTCTCTTTGCGCTAGTAGCCATGTCTGATATGTAGTAAAGGTTTTTTTGAGAAGGAACGAGTTAGCCTTATCTTCAGTGACATGGTCTTTTCATAGGTCCACTTGACGCTTGGTGAGTTGATGTAGTATTCATGTGTGTGGTCGTTGGATGCTCCACACCAACGTCTGCGGGCATCAACCATGCGAGGCAACGCTTGAAAGCATGGGAAAATGGGCCGACCCACTCTGACGCGAACGTATTTTTCATTTTCCCCTTTTGTTTTCTAATCGGTTTTCCTCAAAAACACCATTGTTGTTCTTTTGGAGCTAAATATGTGGAAACCTATGAAAACATATTTCAGAAAATTGTTCAATGCGTGTCTATATATAAAGAAGATTAGTGTATATATAAAAAGTGCATCATATACTTAAAAATGTTAGTTTGTATTAAAAATATTTTCACCGTATATTTAAAAAAATCACCATATAATAAAAATATTCAATGTATATCACAAGAAATTTTCGTCATAAGTAAAAAATGTTTAGTGTGTACTTGAAAAATATTCACCAAATAAAAAAAATAGTGTGTATTTTAAATAACCCAAGAAAACAAAAGTAAAAATTAACCTATAAAATAAAAAAATGAAAATTAGCAAGAAAATAGAAGAAAAAACCCATACATATAGATAAAAAAACTAATTCTAATCATGAACAAAAAAAATTAAGCCAGAACACAGCACAACAATGCCGAATGGGCCGGCCCGTTTCCTTCTCCAACTTCTTCACAAGAGTCTGGAGTCATATATTCGGGCCGCACCATTAGACCGAGACTAGGGCAGCTTCTATTTGGCGCGCGGGTCATTGCCTCCGCGGTGACTGTATCTCGCATTAAGCAAGACAATAGACAGTCTCGCTGAAGGTTCTATAGTAATCGGACCGGCCAATTCGCGTGCACACAATTAAAACAAAAGTAGGAAAATGGGAGAAGAAGGGATCAATCTCTGTTCTCTAGGGAGATCGTTGGCACTGCTAGCCAGTCTGCGAGCATCCCAATCATGGTAACTAGTAGGGTCGCGGCCTAATCGAGGCGACTTGAGCCGGCTTCTCCATTTATTTCCTTTTTTTCATTAACTTTTGTTTCTTTTCTTTTTCCTTCTCCAATTTTTTATGCATTTCTTTTTGGCTTTGTTTATTATTTCCTTTTCTATTTGTTTCATTTTTTCTGTTTTCATTTTTTAGTACATGCCTAATATTTTTTCAATACAAAATTAATGTTTTTTAATGCATGGTCAATATGTTTTCTATATATTTTTCAAATGCTTCTTTAACATTTTTCAAATACAAGATTAATATTTTGTAACACATGGTCAACATTTTTTCTATAGACATGCTTAAACCTTTTCAAATGCCTGATTAACAATTTTCAAATACAGGACTATCCTTTTATTATCACGGTTAACATTTTTCTATGCACACTTAAATATTCCAAAAACTTGATTGAATTTTGTTTCAATGAATTATTATTATTTTTTTAACTCAAGATAAAAAAATTCAAACATATTTGAATATTTTCAAATGCTTGAATGATATTTTTAAATAGTTGTTCAATTATTTTCAAATGCTTGATTAACATTATTATATACATGATCAAAATTATTCATCATTTTTAAATAAATGTTAAACAATTTTTATATACGCATTAAATATTTTTGAAATGCTTGATTACGAATTTTCAAATACTTGTCCAACATTTTGCAAATGCTTTATTAACATTTTTTACACATGTTCACATTGCAGCATTCTCTTAATATATGGTTGACATCTGAAAACATTAAAGGTTTTCAAATGTTTGATTAACATTTTGGAAATACATGAACAAATTGCTTACACGCAGTTTCTTTTTTTTGTACACATTTTTTCTATACGTGATAAATATTTTCTCTACACTTATTTATCTTTTTCAGATGCTTAATCAAAATTTTCTAAAATATTTAATGTTGAGAGATTTTTGTAATATACTTACTAGAATATTCAGAGAATAGAAAGAAAATTACAAAAAGATAAAAGATAAAAAAGGTTAATATTCCTGCGCGCCTGGCCCGGCCCAACTGGCGCCACACAAGACTTCAACTCTCATCAGAAATGAGGTTAATGCGAGACTGGGCACGGGAGCTCATATATGGGCCACTCCTATTTGGAGCGTAAGTCGCCAAATCAGAAATCATGAACTTTTTGGTGAAATCGTGAACATGTTAATACTTCTTGTGACAACGAACATTTGCTGGTAATGTTGTAACATTTTCGAAATGATCAAATATTTCGCAATTTTTTTGCATTTTCTAGCAATTCATGAACATTTTTGGAAATTGTAATCATTTTTCAGATAGAAGATTTTTTTCAGAAATCACGAATATTTTTTGAATCCGTGACCATTTATCATTTCCTCAAAAAAAATTAAATCATGAAAAATTCAACACTTTGCAACTTTTTTTGTAATCCTGAGTTATTTGTAAAAATGTAAAAACTTAAAACAGGAAAAGCTAAAAAAGAGGCTAACCGTCCCGCACATGGGCCGGCCTATGTCAGCGCTCGCACGGAGCGGGGAGGGTGTGCGCTCCGGTGGCTTCCGGCGCATATGGCCCCATATAGGAGGTCCCTCCTATATGGGACTTCTGCGTCGGGAAAAGCGGTCTAGGGACAACATTGGGCGGTCGGTCGCTCCAAACCTACTACACACTCGTTTGATTCGGGGTTGGACCGGTTGACAAGTGGGTGGGTTGGACCGGTGCATTGGTTTGGTCTGTTGATCTTTCACTTTGATAAAAAAAAAAGGTTAATTTCGAAAAAGTTCACAGAAATTACAAAAAGAGGAATTAGGAAAAAGTTATAAACATGAAGCTCAAAAGTAAAAAATACAAAACAATCACAGATTTGAAAACATAAGCCTATCGGGTTGATATTAAATTCAAATTTTTCAAAAAATGAAATAGTTCAAATATATTCAGCGGACTTTGAAACATAACATGGATTTTAAAAAATTAATCGGTTTCGGAAAAGTGTTCATTTGTAAAAAAAGTTCAAGGATTTGAAATAGTTCAAAGATTTCAAAAATAAGCTGAATACAAAAGTTGCAAAAGAAGTGAAAAAGAAAATCAAGGATATAGAAGATATTATTGAAATTTGAAAAATGTTCAAGAGAAAGTTAAAAAAAAGGGAAAAAATGTTGTCAGGTTTTTAAAATCTTAATGATTTTAAAAACAAAAAATTATAAGAAAAAAATATAAAACACAGTATAAAGTACCGAATAAAATACGTCAAATATAGAAAAAAAAATGTCATGCTTTTAGTCTTCCAAGTTAACTCACAAAGAAAAAGAAGATAAAAAACAATTGGTAGTCAGCGATAGTGAATTGTCCCAGGTGGATATCACGGTCACTACTAAAAAGCGTTAGGTTCAGTGCGAGACCACCTATACGCTGCCCGTGTGCATCCGTACATTGCGGTTCGCTGAACCGGCGCGCACACGGGCCAGCCCAATCATCACGTTGTGACGCAAAATCGAAAAAAGAACATGCGCATTCGTGAGATCGAACCGCGGACCCCATGCCGTATTCCACTGATGCTAGCCAGGGCCAAACCTAATGTAGAAAGAGCAGCGGCAAATCCTTGGAAGAAAACTTCAACATTTTCATAATTTACGTTGAACAAATTTCAAAATACAGTTAAAACAATTGTACTAAACAAATTTATAAACTCAAATTAATAAATTATTGTTTATGTTGAACTATTTCTTATTATATGATGAACAAAAAATAAATACACAATGAAGATTTTCTAATATAGGTTGAACAATTTAAAATTTATGATGAACATTTGTAATCAATGATGACCATTTTTATAGTGCAAGGTGAACTGTTTTATAGAATACAATGAACATTTTCTTAATATGATGAAGATTTGTGTAACACACGTTGAACTTTCTATATAATACGCAATAATGATAAGAAGAACAGCAACCAAAAATAAAAAAGGAAACGTAAAAGACAGAAAATGAAAGTAAAAAAAGGAACCAAAAGAGAAAAGAAAAATCGGAACAAAACAACTGAAAACTGGAAGCAAAAAACCATAGTAGAAAGATGAAAAAAAGCAAACAATAAGAAAAGAGCAGCGAACCAAATCCGTATATGGGCCGGCGGAAGTGGCGACTTGCTTCAGCGAAGGCTCGTCTTTTGACGCCTGCGAGCGTCAAACAGGATTTGCCGTTCAGTGCTCGAAACAATTGAGGTTCGAAAGAAACAAAAGAAAAACGTAACTGGGCCAGTGCCAAATAGGACATGCCAAGTAACCGCGCGCGCATCACGAGGTTCACGTTGCGTATGTTTGGACCGGCGCAGGTACCCGTTTCTGATTTTGAATATTCACGAGGTTTTTTTATTTCTTCCTTTTCTTTTGTTTTCCTCTATTTTTTATTTTTTGTATTTTAAATTTATTTATTTTAATTTCTATTTTCTTTCTCTTTTATTTTTTCTTTCCAACATCACAATAAAATTCCGAAATCTTGGAAGAAATTTTCCAAATTGGTCAATTTTCTTCAAATTAACAAAATTTTCATCAAATTCAAAAATATCTTCATGAAATTTCGAAAAATGCCACTTTAATGGTAAATTAAGAATTGTTCTACGAATTCAAAATATTTCATCAATTTAAAACATATGTCCATTAGATTTAAAATTTGTCCATTAATCACAAAACAAAACAATTATATATATATATATTTCAAAAAAGGGATCATTAAGTTTTAAAAAAATCATCAGATAAAAAACTTTCATTGAAAATTAGAATTTCTGCATAAAATCCCCAAACATGTTTTTCCAAAATTCTAATTTGAATCAAATACTAAAATTATCCATCAAAATTCAAAAATACACATTATTTAGAAATTATGAATATGTTTTCGAATTTGTGAATTTATTTTTCTATATTGAACAGTTTTCCAATGTACAAAAACTTTCTTACAGAAGCTAAAAGTGAAAAAATACAGAAAAACAGGAAAAGGAAAAGGGAAATTAAAATGAAAAAGAAAAGGAAACACAAAACAGGGTAGCTCCGTCCCACACCTGTGCCGCCTGGACATGGCGCATGGGAGCCAGGTGGCGCTCACTCCGTTCTTTCCCTGCAGGACTCCCTGCTCGACGACCATACGCGTGAAACTGACGAGCCGACATACAATGCCAGGACACACTGTAGTAGACAGGCTACTGCAGTAACATTGTTTTGTATTTCTTTTTCAATTTTCCATCAAAAACTGGCTATTCTTTTTTTTTTTGCACCTTTTATTTTTATATACTTGTTTAAACTACAAAAAGATTACAATATGTGGTGAACATATTGCAAAATACACACTGGACATTTTTTTAAATACAATGAACTTTTGTTCAAATGCAAGCTAAATAAAGTTCATATACATGAAGAATATTTTTTTCAGTGTACGATGAACATTTTTTCAATAAGGTGAACGTTTTTTGAAAGGATAACAAAATTTGAAAAACATGAACAATTTATTAAATGATGAATAAAACTTAAACAAAATTTTAAATTTATACCATTTAAAAAAATCAAATTACAAAAAGACAAAAAACAAGAAAAAATAAAAATAAAACGAAAAATATATATCAAGAAAAAAAAATGGAACAGGAAGAATCGGTCCAGGGAACCTTCTAGAATATTCCTATAAAGCATCTCCTGGCTTGAAGTGGCCCGGTCCGAGCTACTTATACTAAAAAACGTCTTTCCTTGTTAAGATTAAGGAGCATGCTAAAGTTACAACTATGGTTCATAGGAGTAATATTAGAACCCTAAACGCTCTGGGCAAATTAAAGTAGAGACTCCTATTGCAATAGTTAAAGATCTCTTGACTGATGATATTGATTGGTATTCTATTTACTTCTGTGATGATGCTGTTAGAATTTATAAACATGTTAGAAATGAGCAGGGTATGTTAGATAAGAATAATGAAGTTGTCGGCATGCGTGTTGTTTCTGTTAAGATTGGAGATCATTGCTATCATGGTTTGTGTAATATGGGTGCTACTATTAGTGGTATTCCTTTTTCTTCATCTCAAGAAGTTATGAATAATATTGCACCCGCTAAGTTAGAAGAGATTGATGTTACTATTAAGCTTGCAAACATAGATACTATTTCACTGCTTGGGATTGTTAGAGATGTTGAAGTCTTGTGTGGTAAGATCAAATAGCCTACTAATTTCTTGGTACTTGAATCAATCAAGATAATTTTGTCCCATTATATTCGGTAGACCTATCTTAAATATTGTTAATGTTGAAACTGATCGTCTTAAAGAGAATGTTAAGGTCACATTTGGTGATGTATCTCATGAATTTAATTTTTCTAAGTTTAATAGACAACCTCATGATACAAAATTATCCAATAAAGATGACATTATTGGTCTTGCTTCTATTGATATACCTCCTACTGAACCTTTAGAACAATATTCGCTATACCATGAAAATGATATGCATATGACTGAGAAAAATGAAATTGATGAAATATTCTTTAGACAAGCACCTACCCTTAAGCGTAACTTGCCTATTGAAACCTTAGGAGACCCTCTTCTACCTAAGAGTGATCCGGTGTTTGAATTGAAGAAACTCCTCGAAATATTCTTATCTTGACGAAAAGAAAATATATCATGTTATTATCAATGCTAACCTTTCAATGAATGAAGAATAGAGACTATTGAAAACTTTAAGGAAGCATCATGCTGGAATTGGATATTTTGTTCATGATCTCAAGGGCATTAGTCCTACCTTATGTCAACACAAGATTAATATAGAGTCGGACGCTAAACCAGACATCGATCATCAACGTCGCTTGAATCCGAAAATGAAGGATGTGGTAAGAACACAAATATTAAAGCTTTTGGAGGAAAGTATAATATATCCTATAGCTGATAGTAGATGTGTAAGTTCTGTTCATTGTATCCCTGAGAAAGGTGGCATTACTGTAGTACCTAATGATAAAAATGAACTTATCCCATAAAGAATTGTAACTGGTAATAGGATGGTAATTGACCTCAAGAAATTAAAAAAAGATACTAGGAAAGACCATTATCATTTACAACTTATTGATCAAATGTTAGAAATATTATCTAAGCATACACACTTTTATTTCCTTGACTGTTATTATGTTTTTCTCAGATACATGTCTCACAAGAAGATCAAAAGAAAACAACGTTTACTTATCCTTTTGGAACTTATTCTTATAGACGTATGTCATTTGGTTTATGTAATGCACCCATTACTTTTTAAAGATGTATGACTGCCATATTTATCTGATTTTGTGAGAAGATAGTTGAGGTGTTCATGGATGATTTTTCCGTTTACGGAACTTCTTTTGATGATTGCTTGAGCAATCTTGACAAAGTTTTAGAAAGATGTGAAGAGACCAATCTCATCTTGGAATGGGAGAAGTGCCAATTTATGGTGAATGAAGGTATAGTCCTTGGTCATAAAATTTATGAAATAGGCATTGAAGTAGATAAAGCTAAAGTTGAAGCAGTTGAGAAAATGGCATGTCCTAAAGGCAAAGGTATAAGAAGTTTCCTTGGGCATGTCGGTTTCTATAGAAGGTTTATTAGGGATTTATCTAGAATTTCTAAGCCTCTTACTAATCTTATGCAAAAATATTTTCCATTTGTTTTTTATGATGATTGTGTAGAATCCTTTGAAATACTTAAGAAAGCCTTAATTACTGCACCTATTGTTCAACCACCTGATTGGAACTTACCCTTTGAAATAATGTGTTATGCTAGTGATTATGCTATTAATGTTGTTCTAGGTCAAATAATTGATAAGAAACTAAATGTTATTCATTATGCTAGTAAGACCTTGGACAACGCTCAAAGAAATTATGCTACTATTGAGAAAGAATTTTTAGCAGTTGTGTTTGCATGTGATAAGTCGAGACCTTATACTTGTCCTACAAAATAAAAATACATTATATATAATCCCTGATGTTTTGACCATCATATCACAAGTTTCTCCTCTGTTCTTG
Organism: Hordeum marinum; assembly: GCA_022496015.1. Taxonomy (NCBI): domain Eukaryota; kingdom Viridiplantae; phylum Streptophyta; class Magnoliopsida; order Poales; family Poaceae; genus Hordeum; species Hordeum marinum. The sequence goes on from CM039676.1 coordinate 450,236,132, forward strand.
TTTTGGGCTGTTTTTCGGACAGATCGAGATCGCTATGTCGTTGTCAAGCTCGTTCAAGGACAAGTTTTTCGAGAAGGTCATCAACCCTTACCTTCTAGAGGTGATGAAACACCATCAATCCATTGAGATGCGTGAGGGTGTGCTTCACACCCGGGATGTCCAAGGACCCAAGAAGGAGGGAAGCAAGAAGACCAGGCTTGAAGTTGTGGAGCAGGAATTCTTGAAGTAAGGGATGATGGAGCGTGGACTCGGTGCTTGCCGCTCCATGGTCATGGATTTTGAGTACAAGATGAATAGAAAGGAGATTGTGGAGGCAATCTTTAAGCTCCACACCCGTATTGAAGATCCCAAAGCTCAAACCTATGGTCTACAAAACCAAAACTGTGAGTATGAATCCCGGTTTAAGAGGATGAACCTAGCTGCAGATTTCAAGATTCCGAAGACTCGATCTTATTTCTTCAATGGGGATCCCATGACTTGTAAGGAGGACAAGGCCACCACTTCATCACCATCATCACCCAAGAAGGAAACTTTAGTGCACGGGTATAGGCACCACCCTGAGCTTGTTCCAAGCTTGGGGGAGGTGCCTCGGTATCGTATCTCTGTCACTTTTATCGTCACTACCTATCTTAGCTCGATCCTTAGTTATTTCGTGATTTAGAAGAATAGATTTTTTTGACAAATTAAAACAGCAGGAGAGGCTCCTACTGTTGCTTCATTTCAATAAAATATATTACAAGGTATTTACAAAGCCGTGGCTTAGCAAGAGGTTAACAAATAGGTCCACCACAAAGGTAGGTTTGAGAAGAACCCATCAACAAATGAAGACTTATCAGGGGATAATCTAAATTTAAGGATCTCAATATCTTGCTTGAGCATTTTGAGACAATCTTGTTGAGATGGTTAGACTTCATCAAACAGTACCTTGTTTCTTTGCTTCCAAATATTCCAAGCTGCCAGAATAGTCATTTCTTTGAAAAGTAGTTTTTTCCAAGCAGATTGTGACAAATATATCTGTCTTTGTGTGTCTGGCCCAGTCTCCTAATTGATATTCAATTTGGCCCAACACGCAGTAGAGAAAGGACATTGGTAGAACAGGTGATCATTTGTTTCAAGTGTGTCATCATCAAACAACAAGCGCAAATGGTCATCCCCTATTACGAAGTCCTTACTTAGTAGCAAATCTCTTGTGTTAACTATGTCCATTCTCTGCAGCCATGCAAAAAATTTGTGCCTCTGTATGCATTTAGATTTCCAAATACTTGTGATGTATTTTGGGGCTTGAACATTTCTAAAGAGACATTTTTAGAACTTTTTAGGCTTGTAATCCACGTCGCCCCAACATAATATCCACTCATAAGTTGTCATAGGATCCAAGTTGATCAGGTTGATGGTAGTCATCAAATCATCCAACTCCATATGGGCCTTAATTGATAGGGGTAAATGAAAATTTGATTTTGGATTGGAGTTATGGTAAAATTGAGCGAGGGATGTGTCTTCATTGATAGCATAAGAGAACAGATGATCATGTGATTCCATTAGAATTTGGTTGTTGTGCCATTGATCTTTCCACAATAGAATCGTATCACCTGCAGACGGTATGCACATAGTTATTCCCCTATAAATATGCATGAGTGAGGACACATATTTCCACCGAAATGAACCACATATTTGGACTGCATGAGGTGGTGTTATGTCATAGTAGGCATTTCATACTAAAATGACCCATGGCACGTCGACTTTGTGGTAGAACTTATGTAAAAATTTCAACAGCAAAGAAGAATAAAGTATTACCATGAATTAGGTTTTGAGTGCTTGTTTCGTTATCTATGTATCTATGTAATCGTGTGTGAGAGTTATATAATAAAGATTAGTTTGAGTTTGCGTGTTTTACCCCCTCGTTGTCATCATAGCAAAAAATAATAAAACTCATATGCTAATCCCATGGGGAGTAATTACTTGACATATAAGGAGTATAATTTATTAAAAAAATGGAAGTTAACAAGCATAGGATTGGTCATTGACACAATTCATGAAAGAATAATAAAGGGAGAGAGATCTCACATATAGATATACAATCTTGGACATCTTCTATGATTATGAGACCCCATTAATTATTTCCAAACTTTATCAAGTAGTTGAGGTTGGGCAAGGAAGACAACGTAATGGGTTCTGTTTGCTTACATTCACACAGAAGTTACATTGTTATGGATCCTCTAACATATGGTGCTTTCCCCTAAACCTTTAATAGCCAAAACCTCGTACTAAGTAGAGATACTTCTTGTGCATCCAAAACGCTTAAACCATGTTTCTTGTGATGAGAGTCCACCATATCTACCTATTGATTGAATAACATACTTCAACTAAGTTGTTGTTGGTGCAAAGAAAACAAAACATGCTCCTAAATATTAATGATATTTTATTGTAAGGGAAAACAAGCTTTGTACAAACTTGTGATGGTAACGCAATAAAAGCAACCGACTGCATAATAAAGGTTGTTATCATAAGGAGCAATATAAAGTGATGTTCCTTTACAATAAGATATTGCAAACCCAAAAATAAAAAGCGCACGACAACCTCTGCTTCTGTGTGCGAAGAACCTATCTTGCAATGTTTAGTATTTATTTATGTTTTGTTTTTATTGTTATGCAAGAGTTAATAGTGTTTATCCTGATTGTCTGCCTAAGATTGTTTCTTCTTAAAATATGTTTTGAGTGTCCGCAATCATGGAAGACTATATGATGGTTGAGTATGTGGAATTTCTAAACCAAAAGCTCTTACATAGACTCTCCCCGTAAAGATGATGAATTGTAATTGCTTTGATTATTGAGAACATAGTTTGTTATTTTTCAATAAAGTTTATTGTTTATACTTTACATTGTCGATGAATTTTTACTTTATTATGATAAGTTTTATGATGAATACTTGATGCTATAATAATGATCATGATGCTACATGTGGTAATGATTATCGAGTTTCAGTATTCGCTTGGTGAGAACTGAGGTCTAAGCTTGGGCGAGTTGATACGTCTATTTTGCATCATGATTTCCAACTATTACTTACAATATTTTTTATCATCATGTTGCAATTCTTATGTTTTTTATCTCTTAATTTGCAATATTTACTTGACAAGGGAAATTGCCGACAGCTGGAATTATGGACCTAAAAGAGCTAGGGCAAAGATAGTGCTACTTCTTGAGCTTGCGTTGGTTTTCCCTTGAAGAGGAAAGGGTGATGCAGCAAAGTAGATAAGTATTTCCCTCAGTTGTTGAGAACCAAGGTATCAATGCAGTAGGAGGAACAATAAAGTCACCAATAGATGCATCTACACAAACAATCAAACACTTGCACCCAACGCTATAAAGGGGTTGTCAATCCCTTCACGATTACTTGCAAGGATTAGGTCTAATAGAGATAGATGGGAAAGATTGCGAGAAGTAAAAGGTAAATAAATTGCAGCAAGGTATTTTTGTTATATAGATCTAAAAATATAATATGGAAAATAGACCCGAGGGCCATAGGTTTCACTAGAGGATTCTCTCTTGAAGGAAAATAACACGGTGGGTGAACAAACTATTGTCGAGCAATTGATAGAAAAGTGCATAGTTATGACGATATCCAAGGCAATGATTATGCATATAGGCATCACGTCCGTGTCAAGTATACCGAAACGATTTTGCATCTACTACTATTACTCCACACATCGACCGACTCCTGCCTGCATCTAGAGTATTAAGTTCATGAAGAACAGAGTGACGCATTAAGTAAGATTACATGATGTAGAGGGACAAACTCAAGCAATATGATGAAAATCCCATCTTTTTACCCTTGATGGCAACAATACAATACGTTCCTCGCTACCCCTACTTTGTCACTGGGTGAGGACACCGCAAGATTGAACCCAAAACCAAGCACTTCTCCCATTGCAAGAATTACCAATCTAGTTGGCCAAACCAAACCAATAACTCGAAGAGACTGTCACGCGCAAGATGCGCGCCTATCCATATTTAGGCACGGGGGGCTCGACAGGGATAGAGGCGCATCTTGTCGTTTGCAAGTACAGTATCATCACATACATTTATGAAGAGAGGAGTATATGAGTTGGCTTACACTCGCCACATGCTAAACTACAATTCCACACAGTTTATTCAAACATCATTCCAAAGACAGGGTCCGGCTACGGATGAAAACAAATGATAAAAGATGCAATGAAACTGTCTTGCTAGCCCCGAAGATCATGACCAATGCCTCTCTACTCGTCTGGATAAGTGATGTACATCCTGCCACGCTCCTCGTCATACTCCTACTGGAGCTGCGTCACATCATCTAGCACGATCTCATCTACACCTGCACCTGTATTTTTTGTAGTAATCTGTGAGCCATGCGGACTCAGCAATCTCGCGGCCGGGTATCGAGACTATTCAAGCTTGTTGGGTTGGACGGGGTAAGTGTTTAGTTTGCAGTAGCACTAAACATTTATGGTGGCTAATCTTACGAAAAACATGAAGGTAAATATGTGGTCTACGATAAACGATCGAGAACTAGCATGATCGCTAAGCGATCTTGAACACCTACTTACGTCAAACATAACCCCACTGTGTTCTCTCTCGATTCATGTACACGAGCAGAGACCATCACGGTTACTCACACAGTTGGTGTATTTTAATGGAGTTTACTTCAAGTTAACTATAACCGGGTGTTAAAAAAATATCCAAGTTGCCACATAACAGTGGGCACGGCTTTCCGAAAGATTTAACCCTGTAGGGATGCTCCAACTAGTCCATCATAAATTAACCACACTCCGCGGAAATAACCTCGACCACGGATCTCGTGATCATCCTAGGCAACTCCAAAGGGAATCCGACACCTCGAGATAGCCCAAAGAAAATCAGAGTCCCTCACGCAAGCCATTCGAAAAAGGTAAAACAAGTCCAGCAAGACCTCCCGGTGAGCCAGATCCGCTTCTAGAGCCGTGCACTCTCTATCAACGGGCATCATCCATCTATGCAAAGTGGACGGTTGCTTGAAAATGCCTCGAGTTGCCCCGAGGTGGCACCGCTGACTGCTAGGTGGGTGGACCAACACTCATGCGGAGCACTGGCCTAGGGGTTGATTAATTTTCCACGGGGTTGCAAAGCCCTATGCAATTTTATTAAGTTATTTAAGCAAATAGTATCAATGTTGGGTCTTGCCAGACAAGTTTTAATCTCAACCGAATAATCAAGGGGGTCCCCATAACAACCCCAAGCATGTTAGGAGCGCAAAATATGGAAACATAACACCGGTAACAAGTAACTATGGCTGTAAAAGTGGAGCAAAACACCGAGCAAAAGGCCAAGCCTTCCACCATACCAAGATATATATGTGCGTTAAATTAAATAACAGTTAATATTGTGATATGTCAGATATCCATGTTATCACATGGAAATAACTTGCACCTGCAACTAAGAACGCTATAAGAGGGGCTGAGCAGCGGTAATTTAGACAAACAAGGTTTGCTAGGATGTGGAGGGGTTAGAGGCTATCATGGCAATGTAGGAGGCTTGAAATTCAAGTGGTAGGTAACTCATATGTAACGATAAGAGTGGGACATCTAGCAAAGCAAAAATAGTGTTGGGATCCGAGTACGATCATCTTGCCTGTTGGTTCTTCAGAGGGACAAAGAGCGGGGTCCTCGTAGTGGTACTCTCCTGGATCCTCGTACTTAGGTTCAACACTCGCGTCTACCCAAGAGAAAGAGCAACAATAAACAACCAACCAAGGTGCAATGCACAAACAAGATGATGCATGATTCATTTGAAGTATTTAGCATGGTAATCCTAAACTAGTCATGTTGCTCATGTTATAGTTAAGTTATTTTCAATTCCAGATAGAACCTCATGTTAAGTTGTTTGAACATGCATGATCATGTCAAATATGGATGCTTCATGCAAAATTGATGCAAATGCATATGTAGAACGTAGGAAACGGAGTAACGGATCTCACGCTATGCTCACGGCAAGTTACGAAGACAAAATACAAGACAATGAAGTCCATGGGCTATTCCTTGGCATTCCAAGGTAGCCACTGGTTAGTCAATGAAAAATCAACCACATTAAAGTTAAAGATCAAGCAAAACCATGGAGCATAGCTCCCACAAGCCACAAAACACAAAAACAAACAATCTGCCTCAAAACAGCAACATAGCAACTTTCACAGCAAATATCTAGAGCTACAGGAAGTTTCCAACCTCAAACAAGGCATTCACACAAACTACATAACATGCTTATAAAATCATCCAGCTACACAAACTGGAAAGGAAGCACATATCAATAAGCATGAAGCTCACAAGTTGGCATGATGAAACATATTCTAGGGACTTAGAGAAAATCATAGTTTTCTGGAATCTGAGTTAAGCTGATAGCAAATTGACAACAACAATTAATGGTTCTAGATACCACCTCATGGCATGAAAATTAACAGGATGGTAGAGGGCAACATCTACTTCAAGACACTAGCAGTGAGCTTGAGCTAAAACATAACATATCACTTGGTAGCATCCACTCATCATGGCATAAAAATAATAACAGATTCTCAGACTTAGAAATATTTAGCATGTTGAAATCAGCAACATTTTAATAGCCACTTTGGAGCATGGTTCCCACTAATATGCAGGATTGTAATGTCAAAAGTAAATATCATGGCATTCTACTCATGAAATACCACCACTTCCATGTTGACACAATTATCAAAGCATGCATGGATTAATCCTAACTAAAATGACAAAATGGCACTGACAAAACGACATTTTTTCAAACTTGCTCAAATGACAAAACAAATTGCACCAATGGATTCCTTGAGTGATTCTACCCCAAAATCATATATCATACTCATATACTTGCATGGAACAACATGGCACAACACTAGCTCGAAAAATACCATACATTCCTATAAGTGAAAACTTACTAAAAATGCCCATGTTCAAATATGCTCATAACCAGTTTTGGAAATATACCAAAAAAGGAAAAGTATATTTATATCACATTAAAACATTAAAAACAATAAAAGAAAACAATATCTAGGAGGGGCCCACCTGGCATAGACACCAGGGCCCCCCTAGTGGATGACAAGTGGGGCCAGGGCCCACTTGTCATACACACACTACACCACACCACACACATACACACATACACAACAAACACACACATAGCTCTGGATCTGCCCAGCCATAGGGGATCCCACCACACACAAGCCCACACCATACTAACACACGGCCACACCAGATCTGGTGTAGCCACACCAGATCCGCACACCACACAACACACCTGGCCAATCCAAAAACAAAGAAACAAAAGGGGGCGAGCCGGGGATCGAACCCACGACCACGAGGTCTCGGCTCGAGTCGATTGACCACTGCACCACTCGCGCTCGTCTGAACAAGAGGGGGTTCTAACTGAAATCTACTAACATCCCTAGTTAACTGACGAAACTGAACTTCTAGCGGCAACAGCACGGCGGCGACGAAATCCGACGACGGAGGGGGCTCTCCGATGAGGGAACCTCCCGCGGGAGCTACAGGAACATACGGGGAAACGTTCCCCTGCTCGTCTTGCAATGAGGGGGATAGAGGCGAGGCCCTCAAGGCCATGCCTTGGGCTGAACGACGGCGACGACGAGGCGAGAGGGCTGTGGCGACGATGCAAGGCAGGGCTACGGCGAGAAGAGAGGGATGCGGTGACGGGAAGCTCACCTAGGGGCTGCTTGGAGACGCAGGGATGCAGGGGCGACGGCTCGGCGCGACCTGAAGAAGCGCAGCTCCACGCATGGCTTGCCGACAGGAGGCGATCCCATGGAGGATCTCGGACCTCCCTAGCACCGGGAATAGAGCACGGGCGGCACCAGGAACCTCCTCGTCATCCTGGAGGGGGAAGAAGAGGCCACCAGAGATGACAGCGTCGACGACGATTGCAAGGCGCTCTGCCTGAACCTCTCTGGATCCTCTCCTCTCTCTCTGAATTTTGCCACAGAAGGAATAGGAGGGAGGGGAGATGGAGATGGCGGTGGCAGGACGGGGACGCGGAACCCTAGGGGAAGGGGCATGCACGCCGAGGGCCTAAATAGGCCGCGGAGGGACGGACCTCGGCGTCCGTGAACTCACGGCGGCACACGCTCTCTCTGCTCTCTCACGAGCTAACTGACGGAGGAGGAGGACGGGGCAGGTTGTCGTCGCTTGGCTGGGTTGGGCTGGCGCGCTCGCTTAGCTGGGCCGCGGGGGGAGAAAAGGCCCAGCGCTTGCTAGCTCTCTCACAGGAAAAATAAAACAACGGGTTTTCTTTTTAAAATATCAATAACACAAGGAAAAACCCAGAGAAAAAAGAAAAGGATTTTAGTTAAAACAAAAATACTTTGACACAGAAAGTAATATGCCATATTTAATAAAATTACAAAGATGATCTTTAGGACAAGTAAATTAAATACTTTTAAAATAAACAACCACTGTTTATTGCAAAACCCCATGAGTCCAAATTTCAAACAACAAGAAGAGCACCACATTCCTACTCTATACGAAATCCCCTAACAACAGAACATTTTAACAGATTTTATTCTCAAGTTAATTCTCATGTAGAAAACAAGAGGGAACAAAAAGGTTTAGGCAAAGTTTTGAAAATGAAGGAGAAGGGAAGGAGTTGTTGCACCACACATCCAAACCACATCACACTTCACACCACAACACTTCACAAGCAAGCAAGGCAATAAAAGATATGCAAATGATATGATGAGCATGTTGCATGAGATGGAAATGGCAATGAAGCAAACTCAAATCATTCAAGCACATGGCAACATAGGGTTCACATAGGTTACATGACCATAAATGGCAAGGGTAGCACTTGGGCTGTTACAGAGACTTGCAAATTAGATATGAAATCATGCATATAAGAATTCAGAGAAGAACCAAATAATATTCATAGATAAGCTGATCATAAACCCACAATTCATCGGATCTCAACAAACACACCGCAAAAGAGTGTTACATTAGATAGATCCCCATGAAGATCATGGAGAACATTGTATTAAAGCACAAAGAGAGAGAAGAAGCCATCTAGCTACTAGCTATGGATCCATAGGTCTATGGTGGACTACTCACGCATCATCATAGGGGCAATGGAGTTGATGTAGATGCCCTCCATGATTGAATCCCCCTCCGGTAGATTACGAGAAAAGGCTCCAAGATTGGATCTCTCGGGAACGGAGGCTTCCGGTGGCGGAAAAGTATTATCGTTGCTCTTTTGGTATTGGGGAAATATTTGGGAATTTATAGGCCGAAGATTAGGGTTAGAGGACCTGTTGGGGGCCACAAGCTAGGGGGCGCCCCCTGGTCGCGCCAGGGTGGCTTGTGGCCTCCTGGCAGGTCTCCTACCTTCGTGTCAAAGTCTTGTAGATGCCTTAGGGTACAAGAAAAATCATTGCAAAGATTTTTTTTCCTGTTTGGACTCCGTTTAATATTCCTTATCTATAATACTCAAAACATGGAAAAAAACAGAAACTGGCACTAGGCTCTAGGTTAATAGGTTAGTCTCAAAAACAATATAAAATAGCATATTAATGCATATGAAACATCCAAAACAGACAATGTAATAGCATGGAACAATCAAAAATTATAGATACGTTGGAGACGTACCAACATCCCCATGCTTAATTCCTGCTCGTCCTCGAGTAGGTAAATGATAAAAACAATTTTTTTGATGTGGAATGCTACCTAAGATATTTATCCATGTAATATTCTTTATTGTGGCATGAATGTTTAGATCCATAAGACTCAAAACAAAAGCTTAATATTGACATAAAAACAATAATATTTCAAGCATACTAACAAAGCAATTATGCATGTTCAAAATATAATGGCAAAACAAAGTTATCCCTACAAAATCATATAGTCTCGCTATGCTCCATCTTCCCCATATAAAGTATTTATATCGTGCACAACCCCGATGACAAGTTAAGCAATTGTTCCACACCTTTTATGTTCTCAAACTTTTTCAACTCTCACGCAATACATGAGCGTGAGCCATGGATATAGCAATATAGGTGGAATAGAATATGGTGGAGGTTGTGAAGAAAAAGGAGAAGATAGTCTCACATCAACTAGGCGTATCAACGGACTATGGAGATGCCCATTAATAGATGTCAATGTGTGTGAGTAGGGATTGCCATGCAACGGATGCACTAGATCTATAAGTTTATGAAAGCTCAAAAAAAAACAAGTGGGTGTGCATCCAACTTGCTTGCTCATGAATACCTAGGGCAATTTGAGGAAGACCATCATTGGAATAGATAAGCCAAGTTATATAATGAAAAATTCCCACTAGTATATGAAAGTTACAAAATAGGAGACTCTCTATCATGAAGATCATGGTGCTACCTTGAAGCACAAGTGTGGAAAAAAGATAGTAGCATTGTCCCTTCTCTTTTTTTTCTCCCCTTTTTTTGGTGGGCATCAATGGCCTCTTTTTTTTATTTGGGCTTCGCTGGCCTGTTTTATTTTTCATAAAGTCCGGAGTCTCATCCCAACTTGTGAGGGAATCATAGCTTCCATCATCCTTTCCTCACATGGCACAATGCTCTAATAATGATGGTCATCACACTTTTATTTACTTACAACTCAAGAATTACAACTCTGTATCTAGAACAAACTATGACTCTATATGAATGCCTCCGACGGTGTACCGGGATGTGTAATGATCTAGCATAGCAAATGACATCAAAAAACGGACAAACTATGAAAACATCATGCTAGTTATCTTATGATCATGCAAAGCAATATGCAAATGATGGTGCGTGTCATAATAAATGGAACGGTGGAAGTTGCATGGCAATATATCTCGGAATGGCTATGGAAATGCCATAATAGGTAGGTATGGTGGCTGTTTTGAGGAAGGATATATGGTGGGTTTAATGCACCGACGAAAGTTGCGTGGTACTAGAGAGGCTAGCAAAGGTGGAAGGGTGAGAGTGTGTATAATCCATGAACTCGCATTAGCCATAAAGAACTCACATAATTATAGAAAAAGTCTATTAGTCATCGAAGCAAATTATAAGACGCATGCTCCCAGGGGAGAGGTTGGTAGGAGTAAACCATCACGCGCTCCCGACCCTAACACAAAGGTTGACAATCAATAAATAAATCATGCTCTGACTTCCTTACATATCGGTTCACCATACGTGCATGCTACGGGAATCAAAAAATTTTACACAAGTATTTCTACCAATCCACAATTACTTCCTAACATGACTCTAATATCACCATATTTATATCTCAAAACATTATGCAATGAATCAAACTTCTCATAAAATGCAATGCACTTTATATGGAAGTTTTTATTATATTCCTCTTGGATGCCTATTATATTAGGACTAAATTCATAACCTAAACCAATTACCATGCTGTTTAAAGACTGTCAAAATAATATAAGTGAGGTACGAGAGTTCAATTATTTCTATAAAACAAAACACCACCGTGCTCTAAAAAGATATAAGTGAAGCACTAGAGCAAAATTGCCTAGCTCAAAAGATATAAGTGAAGCACATAGAGTAAATAATATTCATAGATATTCATAGAGTAAATCCTGCATATAAGTATTCAGATAAGAACCAAATAATATTCATAGATAAGCTGATCATAAACCCACAATTCATCGGATCTCAGCAAACACACCGCAAAAGAGTATTACATCGGTAGATCCCCATGAAGATCATGGAGAACATGGTACTGAAGCACAAAGAGAGAGAAGAAGGTATCTAGCTACTAGCTATGGACCCGTAGGTCTGTGGTGTACTACTCACGCATCATCGGAGGGCAATGGAGTTGATGTAGATGCCCTCCATGATCGAATCCCCCTTCGACAGATTACCGGAAAAGGCTCCAAGATTGGATCTCTCGGGAACGGAGGCTTCCGGTGGCGGAAAAGTATTATCGTTGCTCTTTTTGCTATTGAGGGAATATTTGGGAATTTATAGGCCAAAGATTAGGGTTAGAGGACCTGCTGGGGGCCACAAGCCAGGGGCACCCCCCCCGGTCGCGCCAGGATGGCTTGTGACCTCCTGGCAGGTCTCCTGCCTTCCTCTCCAAGTCTAGTAGATGTCTTTGGTCCAAGAAAAATCATCGTGAAGATTTATTCCATTTGGACTCTGTTTAATATTCCTTATCTACAATACTCAAAAACGAGGAAACAAACAAAAACTGGCACTAGGCTCTAGGTTAATAGGTTAGTCTCAAAAATAATATAAAATAGCATACTAATGCAGATGAAACATCCAAAACAGATAATATAATAGCATGGAACAATCAAAAATTATAGAAACGTTGGAGACGTATCAGATAGATATTCACTAGAGCTCCAAATGAACTAAAATTTTGTGGAAAATTATTTTGCAATATATAAAAAATACTGGAAGAAAGAAGTTCCATAAAAGATCAACTATGGGCCCACAAGGGCAGGGGCGTGCCCTCCCCCTTTGTGAAGCTCACGGGGCCCCTCCCATGACGTCTTCTGCTATATGAAGCCATGTGCCCTATAAAATAAGGAGAGGACTTTCGGGATGAAGCGTCACCATCTTGAGGCGGAACCTGGGCAGGAGCACTTTTGCTCTCCGGCGGAGCGACTCCGCCAGGGAAACTTCCCTTCGGGAGGGGCATATCTAAGCCTTCGTCATCACCAATGTTCCTCTCATCATGGGAGGACTCATCTCCATCAACATCTTCACCAACACCATCTAATCTACAAACCCTAGTTCATCTCTTGTATTCAATCTTTGTCCCAAAACCTCAGATTGCTACCTCTAGGTTGCTAGTAGGGTTGATTACATCTTATAGTTGATGCTTCTTAGTTTACTTGAAGGAAGATCATACGTTTAGATTATTAATCATATATTTATCTCTTTTGATTGAGAACATGAATATGATTTGTGAGTAGTTATGTTTGTTTCTGTAGGACATGGGAGGAGTCTTGTTATAAATTATTGTGTGAATTTGGTTTTCGTTCAATATTTTGATGACATGTATGTTGTACTCCTTGATACGTCTCAAACGTATCTACTTTTCCAAACACTTCTGCTCTGGTTTTGGCCTCTAATTTGCATGATTTGAATGAAACTAACCCGTATTGACGTTATTTTCAGCAAAACTACATTGGTTTTATTTTTGTGCAGAAATAAAAGATCTCGGAATTCGACGAAACTTATTGTGAATTATTTATGGAATATATGATGAATTATGGAGCGAAGACCTACCGGAGGTGGTGTGCTAGGGGGCTACCACATATCAGGGCGTGCCCTGATGGCTTATGGGGACCTCGTGGCCCCTCCAACCCTAATTCCAGTCCTATAAAATCACATCTCCGGAGACAAAAATGAGAGAGAAGTTTTCATCGTGTTTCATAAGACGAAGCCGCTGCCATCTCCTGTTCTTCCTTCGGAGTGCTGATTTGGAGCCTGTTTTGGGCTCCGGAGAGGGGAAATGGTCGCCGCCGTCATCACCAACCCTTCTCCATCAACGTCGCCATGATTCTCACCATCGGGAGTGAGTGATTCCTTTGTTGGCTTGCTGGACGGTGGTGGGATTGGATGAGATTGATCATGTAATTGAGTTAAGTTTGATAGAGCTTGATCCCTAGTATCCACTATGTTCTGAGATTGGTGTTGCTATGAATTTGCTATGCTTAATAATTGTCACTAGGGCCCGAGTTCCATGATTTCAGATCTGAACCTATTATGTTTTCATGAATATCGATCCTATCTTGCAAGTTGTATGCACCTATTACGTGTCATGACCCGCATACCCCAAGGTGACAATAATTGGTATTCTTTCTGGTGATTGTCGTAGTTTGAGGAGTTCATGTATTCACCATGTGTTAATACTTTGTTTCGATTCTCTATTAAAAGGAGGCCTTAATACCCCTTAGTTTCCAATAGGACCCCGCTGCCACAGGAGGGTAGGACAAAAGATGCCATGCAAGTTCTTATCCCAAGCACGTATGATTATATACGAAATACATGCCTACATTATATTGATGAATTGGAGCTAGTTCTGTGTCGCCCTAGTGTGTAACTATTATATGATCATGTCATCTAAATCATTATCCATCACCGATCCACATGCCTACACGCTACATATACTGAATCTTGCTAAGTTACTATTGCTATTGCTACTGTCACACCTGCTACAAAATTGCTGTTGTCATTACTGCTGTTACTTTTGTTACTACTGTTTGTCATGCTACTAAATCTTTGCTGCAGAGAGATGTCCCAGGTGCGGTTGAATTGACAACTCAACTGTCAAGAACAATAAATATTCTTTGGCTCCCCTTGTGTCAAACCAATAAATTAGGGTGAAATACTACACGTGAAGACTGTCGCGATCCCCTACACTTGTGGGTTATCAAGACCTTTTCATGGTGCCGTTTCCGGGGAGCATAGATCTATTTATGGTTTTAACTTGAAGTATATCCAATTGCTATTATGAGAAACCTGAAAGACAATCGAACTAAGATCGTCCCCTCTCGCACGAGAGGAGGTAAGGAACTGCCATCTAACTCTGCTTTAGATTCAGCTACTGTTTTGGATCAGCTTGCTACACCATCACCTGTTGATCGTCCTGATATGTAACATGAACTTGATGATGCTACTTCTAAAATTAATGATGAAACTATTGCTACACATGTTGAAACAGAAAATGTGCCACTAAATGAATTAGTTCATGCTCATATTGCTAAAGCTAGAGAACTTGAAAATGTTGAAACCGAGGAAGACTCTAAATCACCTATCACTGGTGCAGCGACATGCTAAGCAAATGGTTTTTAACCCCTTTCAGTGACGTAATTCCAAACTGTCACCTTGCTAGTGTGGGCGATAGGGGGGTCATCGCACACTCTATACATCCCACACAGTTCAACACAAATTTTTTTTTGCAATTTGGATTAGCATCACGCACGGTTATTTCATGAAAAATGTATGTGATTCATTGCACACAATTAAAAATAAAAAATTGTGTGCGATGTAAATGCCATCACACACAATTGGATCGAAAAAATTGTGTGCCATGTGTGATATTAACGACGTGTTAATTAGTCCTGAAATCAGCTAGATGTAATCAATTTACTATGATCATCTTTTGACAATCAACATAATGCAAAATTGCACATTCAAATCCACTGTATGATTTCTTTTCAAGCTTTTCCATACAACATACAAAAATACAAACGTACTATCTCACATCACATGACAACCAACACATACACTAGCAATCACATCTAATTATGTGGTAAACCTTCATCAGCCTCTTGTTCATCGATGACACCAACTCCCAAACCTTCCCAAATTTCTTATCGTATCTCATCCTGAAAAAACAAAAGAAAAGGACAACAAGGTCAAAAAAAGTAAATCCTTACATAGAGCAGTGATTCAGTGCCTAAGCTCTTCTACACCTTCGATCGTAAAAAAATCAAAACAAATACTATAATAATTCAAAAATTCCATATTTTTTGCATCCTAGAGAATTTGGTGTGTGAGGTTCGCTCCAAATTTTGGACCATTCGGACGTCTGATTGTCCCTTGGCAAAAAAAACAAATTTGAGGTATGTAAAAAACTATACTATTCATGTATTATTCTGACCCAATTTGTTTTTTTGCTGACAGCGACTCATATGTCCAAATGAGCTGAAATTTGGAGCATGCCTCACGCACTAAATTTTCTACCACCCAAACAAATTGGATTTTTTTTGAATTTTTTTATATTTTTAATGATTTTTTTACCTTACATACTCAAGTATCCTACTTGAAATTAGTTCTTACACTAGTTATGCATAATATTTTTATAAAAAAGTATTGGAAGAGAAAGTTCAAGACTTCACAAGAGATATTTTGTGATTAGTTTGATGTCTTAGGAAATCTTGATGGATGAGAAGAATCAATAATCGATTAGATTGTTAGAGACATCATACTTGGACATACAAAAAACAAGATTAGTTAATTACTATCCGGCAAGCTAGCTAGCAGCCAACCTAGTGGATGGATTCTTGGAAAGAGATGCACGGGAAGCTAGCTTACATGGCCATGAAATGTACCTCCATGATGCTGCCTCTTAGGATGTAGAACTTCTTGAAGCAGTTGTGCCACCGGATGAGATCCTGGAGTTGTACGACCACTTCGTGCACATGCTCGTGCTCGCGTCTACGGCCGACGATGAGCCTCATGTCGTCCATGGCACCCGCCTCACGCAAGGCCGCCCGATGCTGAGCGGCACCATCGTGTCCTACTCCTAGTCGGAGCTTGGAGCAGGCGTCGTCTGCCTCGCCGACCATGGCATGGAAAAAGTGTGTGTTATGTCCGTGGTTCTACAGGAGGTTGAATCGGTGCTAGTTAGATATATATGTGGATGTGGTAGAGTACATGGTGAGGATATAAGGCCAGATATTTTTCTTGGTTCTGGAGTGTGGACGGATGGATTCATGGCATGCCATCGATTCAAGGCTTCAATCTGTTCACCAATAAGAATTTAATACACATAAGTGTGCTTTCTTGCCATTTAATTTTTGCCCTTACACCATCAAAATAATTATGAATCCTTCTCAAAATTTTACTACATTATACTAAGGTCTTATATTGACACCATGCCAAGTTTCGTATTTATTAGACATTATTTACATTTTCTAGAATTAAAATACCAATAAACTTCATGTTCACAGTTGATTCTTGCCACAAAGATATTTGAATTTTATATTTATTTCTTCTATGAGGCATACACATATACTCACTGCCCTAAATATGATTTTTCAAATCATTTTTGTATATTTTTTTTGTACTCGTGGTACAAATTTGAATGCATCCGCTAAATGACTAGAAATGTAGTTAATGACTCAAATATAGCAAATGAGCTCTGAAAAATGCCAAATTTTAATGTGGAGGATTATGTGGTGTATCTTAACTATAGAAAAAAAAATTCAAGATCAAATGATAAAGGAAAACATAAGTTCGCCACCAATTTGGTACATTCACTCTTGAAACCATGATCTATCCTCGGAGGTTGTTAGATTTCTAAAGGATGTACATAAAAAATGTGAAACCTTCTCAATTTTTTACCACATCATGGTGAAGTCATATCATGACACTATGCCAAGTTTCATATTTTTCAAACTACTTTTACAAATTTTATCATGTCAACACCAATAAACTCTATGTTCGTGGTTGATTCTTGCCACATATGTCTAATAAATTTATATTCATTTCTTATAGGAGGCATACAAAGATACTCAATAACATAAATATGATTTTCAAATCATTTTTGCATACTGTTTCATGCATTCATAGTTCAAAATTGAACTATATCCATTAAATGATTGAAAATGCAGTTAATGGCTCAAATATAGCAAATGAGATCTGAAAAATGACAAATTTTAACAACGAGGATTCTATGGTGCATGTTAAGTGTAGAAAAAAATGAGAAAATTCCTTATTTAACACTCCCTTAAAATCATGTTCCTTATTTGACACTAGAAAAAAATTCTTCCCTATATGACCTATAGTCTTAATTTCTTTCCCTATATGACACTCTAGTTCATTTTGTACACGTGAAAAGACCTTTTTACCCCTGTACATAATGTGACCATAAATATGTAGCATTGAGCCTAATTAGGGAAAATTCATTTCTGAGAGTGAGCACAACTAAAGATGTTATGTCCTCCGTTGGTCTTTTTTGGGATGCATGTGTATTCTATATTCCTAAGCGCATGCATCCAGTGTATTTAGAACGTATTCAGTTATGGGTCTAGTTTCATGCGGTATGGTTTGTGAGTGCAACATCGATCGACATTGATCATTGCCGTTCTTAGCGTTGGAGAAAAGAGGATGAAACCAAGGCGGAGACCAAGTCCACGAGCACGTCTGATGTCACATATGCTACTGATGTCACATATGCTACTCCCGGATCATTTCCACGGATATGGTACTGCAGATATACAATCTAACCAGAACAATGGCAAATTGACTAGCATGACAATACCAGCATATCTGATGTCACATATGGATAACTCGACTGATTTTTCTGGAACAACTATTATCTTGTACATATTTGTGGTCACATTATACATATGGGTAAAATGGTCTTTTCACGTGTACAAAATGCATTAGAGTGTCATATAAGGAAAAAAATTAAGACTAGAGATCATATAGGGAAGACAATTTTCTCTAGTGTCAAATAAGGAACACAATTTTAAGAGAGTGTCAAATAAGGAATTATCTCAAAAAAATAATCCAAGTCAAACAACGAAGGAAAATTTTAGTTCGCCTTCAAACATATCATGCAAACCAGTATTTTTTTAAATAATAATTATAGGCATCACACACAGTTCCATTCGTGAAAGTGTGTGCGATGACAGACTACATCGCACACAAAATGTATGCAAAAAATGTGTGCAAGGCATCACACACATTTGCATTTTTAACACTGTGTGCAATGATATGCTACATCACACACACACTTTTTGCAAAAACTGTGTGCATGGCATCACACACGGTTGCACTATAATAACTGTATGCAATGATATAGTACATCACACACACATCATTTGTAAAAACCGTGTGCAAAGCATCGCACGCGCAACTCTTTTCCGAATCGTATTTGATGGATCCGCCATTGCACACGGTTTGTGTCATTAGCGATGGAGGTTGAACAATACCGTTTGCGATTGGTGGATCGCACACACTTTCGTCAAAGGGTCTCTGATTGATGTGTTGTCTTTGGACCATACTGTAGTAGTGTATTACTCCTCGCTCACCTAAGAGTTATGAATTGCCTCATGTACATGAAGGTTATGTTATGGATGGTGAGGTAGCTAGGGACTTTCTTGCTTGTAAGGATAGAGATGACGTGAAGAAACTATGCAAACTAAAAGAAAAATCCATGATGGAGAAAATGAAACGTGATCCTAAATTTGCAACTTCTCCTATATTTGTTACTAATAAGGATTATGAATTCTATGAGAGACCCGAAGTTAATTCCTAGAGTAGAGCCCGATCCTTTCAATGGTTATGAAAATGAAACTGTTGTCGAACACCTTATGAAACTGAATGATATTGCTGCTTTGTTTACCAATGATGAAAAGATTCGCTACTATTATATCCTTAAGATTTTTCCTTTCTCGCTAAAAGGCGAGGCCAAGGAATGGTTCCTTTCACTTGCTCTTGGTTGTATGCATAGTCCACATGACATGCTTCACCACTTTTCTGCAAAATATTTTCCTGCTCATAAGAAACAAGCTACCTTACAGGAAATATTTAAATTTTCTCAAATTGAAGAAGAGAATCTCCCTCAAGCTTGGGGGAGGCTTCTCCGGTTACTATGAATTTTGCCTGACTATCCTCTTGAGAAGAATGAAATACTTGATATTTTTATAATGGACTAACCGATGCTTCTAGGGATTTCCTAGATAGTTGTGCCGGTTGTGTTTTTAGGGAAAGAACTATTGGACAAGTTGAAGAATAATTCAATAACATATTGCAAAATGTCGATGATTGGACACCTCCTAAACCACTTCCGGAACCTATTCAAAAGAAGAGAGGTATTCTATTCCTTAGTCCCGAATACATGCAAGAAGCAAAAACATCTGTGAAAGCGAAAGGTATTAAAACTGATGATGTCAAGAAATTACCGCCTATTTAAGAAATACATGGACTTGACACCCCAACACAGGTAGTAGAGGTAAATTCTCTCCGTTCCTTTAATGAAAGTGATATACCTTCTACTAAGACTCCTAAACAATGCATGGATGAATTTGATAATTAGGTTGTTAAGCAAGAACACTTTGATAATTTTGTTAAGAATCAATTGCGACGTAACGCTATGATGATAGACCGCTTAAGTGACTTGATGTTTAGAATTGCAAATGATGTGAAAGGTGTAGGTAAACATGCTTCTATGGTTCAAACACAATTAGACCAAGTTGATAAATCACAAAATGATTTGTTTGCTGAATGAATAATAATAATATGAATGATCATGTTGTTAGAGTAGTGACTAGGGAAGGTAGAATGACCCAAGAACCTCTTTATCCTGATGGTCACCCTAAAAGAATAGAACAAGATTCTCAAAAAATTAATGAACATGAACCTAGTTCATCTAAGAAGAAGAAGCAAAAGAAAGATGGTACGAACTTGCATGCTTCTAGTGAATCTGTTGTAGAAAAATCCATTGAGGAACATAATGAAGTTTATGTTTTAGATGTCGAGACACAATCTGGTAGTGAACATATGTAGGGATCAAAAGTAGGTCTAGAGGGGGGTGATTAGACTACTTGACCAAATAAAAACCTAACATTTTCCCAAGTTAATTGGTTGGCTGATTTTAGCAGTTCTAGCATATCAAGTTCACCCTACACATGCATGTCTATGAGTATTGCAGCAGAAAGTAAAGACAAGCATGTGTAATAATATAGGGATAAGAAGATCAACCGCAATTTGGAGACAAGAATACTTTTCCCGTGGTTCTGATAGGTGGCCCTACCGTACATCCATGTTTATGGAGACTTTAACCCACGAAGGGTAACGGTCGCGAGAGTCCATGGAGGACTCCACCCATGAAGGGTTCCTTGAACAAGCAACCTTGTCTATACCATGATGGCCTACGTCCACGGAGGACTAGCCTTACTCAGGGTAGATCTTCACGAAGTAGGTGATCTCCTTGCCCTTACAAACTTCTAGGTTCAACTCCAGAATCACGAAGAAGGAGGTTCCCAAGAGACACCTAACCAATCTAGGAGGCACCACCCTCCAAAAGGTAATAGATGCGGCAACAACGATGAACTCCTTGCTCTTGTGTTTCAAATGATAGTCTCCTCAACACTCGATCACTCTGTCATAGATTTGGCTTGGGTAGAAGAGATTGATTGTGTGGAAAGTAACTTGGGGAGGCTAGAAATCAAGATCCATATGGTTGGACTAGATGATCTTGACCTCAACACAAGGGTAGGTGACTCTCTCTCGGAAAATTGGATATGGGAAGTGTGGGTCTGTTCTGAGTGCATCTCTAACGAGTTAGTGTTGGTGGAGGGGTTTATATAGGCATCTCAAAAAATCCAACCGTTACAACATTATTTCCCAACTCAATGAAACCAAAGTGAAAACTCGGTTGCACCGACTAGTGAAAAATGTGGCAACTTTGGCGTTTTCGGTGAGACCGATCTAGGATTCTCGGTGGTACCGATATGAGTGGCCAAGGGCAGTTACACTACTCGGTGAGACCGATTCACAATTCTCGGAAATTCCGGTTCTTGTAAATGAGTCAACAGGAAATTGGTCCCTGAACTCGGTTGCACCGATATGTAGAACTTGGTAGTAGCGAGATATGGGTTTGGCTTAGGCTCTGTCTAGGGTTTTGACTCGGTGTAGCCCAAAGGATAAAGTTGGTGGCACCAATTTTGAGTGGTAGCATTTAAGACATAATATATGTGGGAGAGTTTGTGAGTGGTTTTGGTGGCTAACACTTGATCATTTTGAGCATCTCATTCACCATTATTACCTCGCCCCCTTTTAATAGTATTGCCTTTCCTATGGACTCAAAGTGATTTCTCACAAAGTAAAATGTAGATCCTTCATGCTTGTAGCTTGGCTAATCCTATTCCTTGCATCTTGGGGTCTCCTCACAATCCTTTGTCAATCAAGACATTTAACTTTTTCTTGAAATATACTTAGTGGAAACATTAGTCCAATGAAACATATGTTGTTATTAATTACCAAAACCACCTAAGGAGAAGTTGTGCTTTCAATCTCCCCCTTTTTGGTAATTGATGACTGTTGGGAGACGTAGTAGTAAATCAAAAATTTCCTACGTTCACCAAGATCTATCTATGGAGAAACCAACAACGAGAGGGGAGAGATTGCATCTTCATACCTTTGAAGATCGCTAAGCGGAAGCGTTACAAGAACGCGGTTGATGGAGTCGTACTCACAGCGATTCAGATCGCGGTAGATCCGATCAAGTGCCGAACGGACGGCACCTCCGTGTTCAACACACGTGCAGCCCGGTGACGTCTCCAACACCTTGATCCAGCAAGGAGGAAGGAGAGGTTGGGGAAGGGCTCCAACAGCAGCACGACGGCGTGGTGGTGGTGGAGTAGCAAGGTATTCCGACAAGGCTTCGCCTAAGCGCTGCGGAGGAGGAAGAAGAGAGGTAGGGCTTCGCCGTGAGAGAGAGAGATCAAATCTTATCTCAAAACATCCAAAACCTCAAGTATATATAGGAGGAGGGACGTGGAGGGCTGGCTTGGCCTCTACTCCAAAGAGGAGAGGGCCGGCCGAATTAAAGGGAGAGTCCACCTCCCACAAGGGAGGTGGATCTCCTCCTTTTAAATCCCTTTTGCCTTATCTCCTTATCTCCATCCACATGGGCCCACATAGATGGTCTTGGCCGACCCAATATGGGCTGGCACACCTCCTCTAAGGGCCCATGAGGTCCTTTGGTCGTCACACCCCTCTCGGGGGTCCTCCGGCACCCTCCCGGCACTCCCGGTACACTACCGATGAGCCCGAAAACTTTCCGGTGACCAAAACTGGACTTCCTATATATCAATCTTTACCTCCGGACCATTCCGGAGCTCCTCGTGACGTCCGGGATCTCATCCGGGACTCCGAACAACCTTCGGTAATCACGTATACCATTTCCCTATAACCCTAGCGTCATCGAACCTTAAGTGTGTAGACCCTACGGGTTCGGGAGACACGTAGACATGACCGAGACACTTCTCCGGCCAATAACCAACAGCGGGATCTGGATACCCATGTTGGCTCCCACGTACTCCACGATGATCTCATCGGATGAACCACGATGTCGGGGATTCAATCAATCCCGTATTCAATTCCCTTTGTCTATCGGTATGATACTTGCCCGAGATTCGATCGTCGGTATCCCCATACCTTGTTCAATCTCGTTACTGGCAAGTCTCTTTACTCGTTCCGTAATACATCATCCCGTGGCTAACTCCTTAGTCACATTGAGCTCATTATGATGATGTCTTACCGAGTGGGCCCAGAGATACCTCTCCGTCACACGGAGTGACAAATCCCAATCTCGATTCGTGCCAACCCAACAAATACTTTCGGAGATACCCGTATTGCACCTTTATAGCCACCCAATTACGTTGTGACGTTTGGCACACCCAAAGCATTCCTACGGTATCCGGGAGTTGCACAATCTCATGGTCTAAGGAAACGATACTTGACATTGAAAAGCTTTAGCAAACGAACTACACGATCTTGTGCTATGCTTAGGATTGGGTCTTGTCCATCACATCATTCTCCTAATGATGTGATCCCGTTATCAACGACATCCAATGTCCATGGTCATGAAACCGTGACCATCTATTGATCAACGAGCTAGCCAACTAGAGGCTTACTAGGGACATGTTGTGGTCTATGTATTCACACATGTATTACGGTTTCCGATTAACACAATTATAGCATGAACAATAGACAATTATCATGAACAAGGAAATACAATAATAACCATTTTATTATTGCCTCTAGGGCATATTTCCAACAGTCTCCCACTTGCACTAGAGTCAATAATCTAGTTCACATCACCATGTGATTAACACTTACATCACCATGTGATCATATCATCATGTGATTAACACCCAATAAGTTCTGGGGTTTGTTCATGTTCTGCTCGTGAAAGAGGTTTTTAGTCAGCGGGTCTGCGACATTCAGATCCGTGTGTACCTTTGCAAACTTTCCATTTCATATTTGTAGATACTGCTCCCACGCTCCACTTGGAGCTATTCCAAATGGCTGCTCCACTATACGTAGCCAGATTTCTACTAAGAGTCATCCGGATTGGAGTTAAAGCTTGCATCATCGTAACCCTTTACGATGAAATCTTTATCACCTCCATAATCGAGAAATATTTCCTTATTTCTCAAGTTACTAAGGATAACTTTGACCGTTGTCCAGTGATCCACTCTTGGATTACTCTTGTACCCCTTGACAGACTCATGGCAAGGCACACACAGGTGCGGTACACAGCATGGCATACTATATAGAGCCTATGGCTAAAGCATAGGAGATGACACTCATCTTTTCTTTATCTTCTGCCGTGGTCGGGTATTGAGTCTTACTCAATTTCACACCTTACAATACAGTCAAGAACTCCTTCTTTGACCCATCTATTTTGAACTCCTTCAAAAACTTGTCAAGGTATGTCTTCGTCGAAAAAACTTATCAAGCGAATTGATCTATCCCTATAGATCTTGATGCTCAATAAAATAGTAGCTTTATCTGGGTCTTCCTTTGAAAAAACTCTTTTCAAACAACCCTTCATGCTCTTCCAGAAATTCTACATCATTTCCGATCAATAATATGTCAACTACATATTCTTATAAGAAATTCTATAGTGCTCCCACTCACTTAAATACAAGTTTCTCATAAACTTTGTATAAACTTAAACACTTTGATCACCTCATCAAAGCATATATTCCAACTCCGAGATTCTTGCTCCAGTCCATAGAAGGATCGCTAGAGTTTGCATATTATTAGCATCCTTAGGATTGACAAAACCTTCTGGTTGTATCACATACAACTCTTCCTCACAGAAACCATTACGGAAACCTTGTTTTGTCATCCATCTGCCAGATTTCATAATCGAAAAATGCAGCAACTGCTAACAAAATTTTAATAGACTTTTAGCATCGCTACAGATGAGACAATCTCATCGCAGTCAACTCCTTGAACTTGGCGGAAACTTCTTTGCGACAAGGCGAGCTTTATAAACGGTGACATTTCACCATTAGCGTCTATGTTTATTTCAAAGGTCCATTTGTACTCAATGACCCGCCATTCAACAGGCAAGTCTACCAAAGTCCATACTTGGTTTTCATACATGGATCCTTTCTCGGATTTCATGGCTCCTAGCCATTTGTTGGAATCCGGGCCCACCATCGCTTCTCCATAGTTCGTAGGTTCATCGTTGTCCAACAACATGATTTCCAAGACAGGGTTGTCGTACTACTCAGGAGTAGTACGCGTCCTTGTCGACCTACGAGGTTCGATAGTGACTTGATCCGAAGCTTCATGATCATCATCATTAACTTCCTTTTCAACTGAGTAGGCTCTACAGAAACATCTTTCTGTGTTGCGCTATTCTCTGGTTGAAACAAAGGTTCAACAACCTTATCAAGTTCTATCTTCCTCCCACTCAATTCTTTCGAGAGAAACTCTTTCTCAAGAAAGGACCCGTTCTTAGCAACAAACACCTTTTGCGCTTGGATCTGAGATAGAAGGTATACCCAATGTCTCATTAGGGTATTCTATGAAGATGCATTTGTCTGCTTTGGGTTCGAGCTCGCTAGGTGAAAAACCCATTTTCACATAAGCGTCGCAGCCCCAAACATTAAGAAATGACAGCTTAGGCTTCTGTCAAACCATAATTCTCACGGTGTCATCTCAACAGACTTAGATGGTGCCCTGTTAAAGTGAATGGATTTGTCTTTAATGCATAACCCCATAACGATAGTGGTAAAATGATAAGAGACATCATAGTACTCACTATATCCAATAGAGCACGATTACGACGTTCGAACACACCATCACACTATGGTGTTCCAGGAGGCGTGAGCTGTGAAACAATTTCCACATTGTCTAAAATTGCATACCAAACTCATAACTTAGATATTCACCTCCACGATCATATCGTAAACATTTCATCTCCTTGTCACGATGATCTTTATCTTCACTGTGAAACTCCTTGAACCTTTCAAACATTTCAGACTCGTGTTTCATTAAGTAAATATCCCCATATTTACTCAAATCATCAGTGAAGGTAAAGAAAAACAACGATATCCACTGTGTGTTTCAACACTCATTGGACCACATACATCAACATGTATTAATTCCAATAAGCCACTTGCCCGCTCCATCATATTGGATGACGGGGTCTCAGTCATCTTGCCCAAGAGGCATGGCTCGCATGTCTCAACCGATTCGAAATCGAGTGAGTCAAAAAAAAATCCATCATCATGGAGTTCCTTCATGCGATTTATACCAATATGACATTACGTGGCAGTGCCACAAGCATGTGGTACTATCATTATTAACTTTGTATCTTTTGGTACCAATGTTATGAATATGTGTACTACTACGATCATGATTCGATAAACCATTTCGAGTGGGTGCATGACCATTGAAGGCATTATCCATGTAAACAGAATAACCATTATTCTCTAACTTATATGAATAACCGTATCGCACTAATCATGATCTAATCACGTTCATGCTCAACGCAAACACCAAATAACATTTATTTAGGTTTATCACAAATCCTGAAGGTAGAGAGAGTGTGCGATGGTGATCACATCAATCTTGGAAATACTTCCAACACACATCGTCACCTTTCACCTAGCTAGTCTCCATTTACTCCGTAGCTTTTATTTCGAGTTGCTAACACTTAGCAACCGAACCAGTATCCAATACCCAGGTGCTACTAGGAGTACCAGCAAGGTACACATCACTAACACGTATATCAAATATACTTCCATCGACATTACCAGCCTTCTTATCTACCAAGCATCTAGGGTTTTTCCGCTTCAGCGAACATTCTCCTCATAACAGAAGCACTTAGTCTCGGGTTCGGGCTCAACCTTGGATTTCTTCACTAGAGCAACAACTGGCTTTCCATTCCCGAAGTTTTCCCTTCTTGCCCTTGCCCCTTTTGAAACTTGTGGTTTCACTTAACCATCAACACTTGATGCTCCTTCTTGATTTCTACCTTCGTGGTGTCAAACATCACGAACAACTCAGGGATCATCTTATCCATCCCTGGCATGTTATAGTTCATCACGAAGCTCTAGTAGCTTGGTGGCAGTGACTTGGAGAACTGCATTAATCACTATCTCATCTGGAAGATTAACTCCCACTTGATTCAAGTGATTGTAGCACACGCTCACCGATTAAGCTATTCTCCTTTATCTTGCAGACAAAGAATCTTGTTGGAGGTCTCATACCTCTCAACATAGGCACGAGCCTGAGATCACAATCTCAGCTCCTAGAACATCTCATATGTTCCGTGACGTTCAAAACGTTTTGGAGCCTCAATTCTAAGCCGTAATGCATGACGCATTGAACTATCACGTAGTCACCAAAAAGTGCCTGTCATATGTTCACAACATCTACAGACAACGCTTGAGGGAGTGGTGCAGTTAGCGGTACATCAAAAACATAAGCTTTCTGTGCAGCAATGAGGACAATCCTCAGATCACGGACCCAGTCCGCATTATTGCTACCATCAACTTTCAACTTACTTTTCTCTAGGATTGTATCAATAAAACTGGGGAGCTACAGCGTGAGCTATCTACGACATAATTTGCAAGGACATTTTTAGACTAAGTTCATGATAATTAAGTTCATTTAATCAAATTATTAATGAACTCCCACTTAGATAGACATCTCTCTAGTCTTCCAAGTGATACATGATCCATGTCAACTAGCCCGTGTCCGATCATCACGTGAGACGGACTAGTCATCCATGGTGAACATCTCTATGTTGATCGTATCTTCTATACAACTCATGTTCGACCTTTCGGTCCTCCGTGTTCCGAGACCATGTCTGTACATGCTAGGCTCGTCAAGTCAACCTAAGTGTTTCGCATGTGTAAATCTGGCTTACACCCGTTGTATGCGAACGTTAGAACCTATCACACCCGATCATCACGTGGTGCTTCGGAACGACGATCCTTAGCAACGGTGCACAGTTAGGGTGAACACCTTTCTTGAAATTTTATTGAGAGATCATCTTATTTACTACCGTCGTCCTATGCAAATAAGATGTAAACATGATAAACATCACATGCAATCAATATAGTGACATGATATGGCCAATATCATCTTGCTCCTTTGATCTCCATCTTCGGGGCACCATGATCATCACTGTCACCGGCACGACACCATGATCTCCATCATTGTGTCTTCATGAAGTTGTCTCGCCAACTATTACTTCTACTACTACAGCTAACGTTTAGCAATAAAGTAAAGTAATTACATGGCATTTATGATTGACACGCAGGTCATACAATAATATAAGACAACTCCTATGGCTCCTGCCGGTTGTCATAGTCATCGACATGCAAGTCGTGAACCCTATTACAAGAACATGATCAATCTCATACATCACAATGCATCACATCACATCCTTTTGGCCATATCACATCACACGGCATATGCTGCAAAAACAAGTTAGACGTCCTCTAATTTGTAGTTGCAAGTTTTTACGTGGTTGCTATAGGTTTCTTGCAAGAACGTTTCTTACCTACGTCAAAACCACAACGTGATATGCCAATTGCTATTTACCCTTCATAAGGACCCTTTTCATCGAATCCAATCCGACTAAGGTGGGAGAGACAGACACCCGCTAGCCACCTTATGCAACTAGTGCATGTCAGGCGGTGGAACCGGTCTCACGTAAGCGTACGTGTAAGGTTGGTCCGGGCCGCTTCATCCCACAATACCGTCGAATCAAGATAAGACTAGTAACGGCAAGCATATTAACAAAATCGACGCCCACAACTGCTTTGTGTTCTACTCGTGCATAGATTCTACGCATAGACCTAGCTCTGATACCACTGTTGGGAGACGTAGTAGTAAATCAAAAATTTCCTACGTTCACCAAGATCTATCTATGGAGAAACCAACAACGAGAGGGGAGAGATTGCATCTTCATACCTTTGAAGATCGCTAAGCGGAAGCGTTACAAGAACGCGGTTGATGGAGTCGTACTCGCAGCGATTCAGATCGCGGTAGATCCGATCAAGTGCCGAACGGACGGCACCTCCGCGTTCAACACACGTGCAGCCCGGTGACGTCTCCAACACCTTGATCCAGCAAGGAGGAAGGAGAGGTTGGGGAAGGGCTCCAACAGCAGCACGACGGCGTGGTGGTGGTGGAGTAGCAAGGTATTCCGACAAGGCTTCGCCTAAGCGCTGCGGAGGAGGAAGAAGAGAGGTAGGGCTTCGCCGTGAGAGAGAGAGATCAAATCTTATCTCAAAACATCCAAAACCTCAAGTATATATAGGAGGAGGGACGTGGAGGGCTGGCTTGGCCTCTACTCCAAAGAGGAGAGGGCCGGCCGAATTAAAGGGAGAGTCCACCTCCCACAAGGGAGGTGGATCTCCTCCTTTTAAATCCCTTTTGCCTTATCTCCTTATCTCCATCCACATGGGCCCACATAGATGGTCTTGGCCGACCCAATATGGGCTGGCACACCTCCTCTAAGGGCCCATGAGGTCCTTTGGTCGTCACACCCCTCTCGGGGGTCCTCCGGCACCCTCCCGGCACTCCCGGTACACTACCGATGAGCCCGAAAACTTTCCGGTGACCAAAACTGGACTTCCTATATATCAATCTTTACCTCCGGACCATTCCGGAGCTCCTCGTGACGTCCGGGATCTCATCCGGGACTCCGAACAACCTTCGGTAATCACGTATACCATTTCCCTATAACCCTAGCGTCATCGAACCTTAAGTGTGTAGACCCTACGGGTTCGGGAGACACGTAGACATGACCGAGACACTTCTCCGGCCAATAACCAACAGCGGGATCTGGATACCCATGTTGGCTCCCACGTACTCCACGATGATCTCATCGGATGAACCACGATGTCGGGGATTCAATCAATCCCGTATTCAATTCCCTTTGTCTATCGGTATGATACTTGCCCGAGATTCGATCGTCGGTATCCCCATACCTTGTTCAATCTCGTTACTGGCAAGTCTCTTTACTCGTTCCGTAATACATCATCCCGTGGCTAACTCCTTAGTCACATTGAGCTCATTATGATGATGTCTTACCGAGTGGGCCCAGAGATACCTCTCCGTCACACGGAGTGACAAATCCCAATCTCGATTCGTGCCAACCCAACAAATACTTTTGGAGATACCCGTAGTGCACCTTTATAGCCACCCAATTACGTTGTGACGTTTGGCACACCCAAAGCATTCTTACGGTATCCGGGAGTTGCACAATCTCATGGTCTAAGGAAACGATACTTGACATTGAAAAGCTTTAGCAAACGAACTACACGATCTTGTGCTATGCTTAGGATTGGGTCTTGTCCATCACATCATTCTCCTAATGATGTGATCCCGTTATCAACGACATCCAATGTCCATGGTCATGAAACCGTGACCATCTATTGATCAACGAGCTAGCCAACTAGAGGCTTACTAGGGACATGTTGTGGTCTATGTATTCACACATGTATTACGGTTTCCGGTTAACACAATTATAGCATGAACAATAGACAATTATCATGAACAAGGAAATACAATAATAACCATTTTATTATTGCCTCTAGGGCATATTTCCAACAATGACAACATATAGATCAAAGCTTTGATAGAGATAAAGCATGAATAACATCGTCGCTTTGAGAGGTATGTGATAAGAAAGAGCCCCCCTAAATTTGTGCACTATTTTAAAATTGGCATTTGAATGCAAATGCACAATAGATTAGGATCATTGGTCACTCTTCCATGTCACATACAACTTGGTGGTGTGCAAAAATTAATATGAGTGAATTACATAAGCACATCACACCAAACATCAAGTGAATGATCATCATATAGACATCTCAATGATATGCAATAGTAGCATCACACAAAAGTATATGATCAAACACCGACAAAGGTTTACAACCAGTCGATAAACCAAATGTTTTTAAAACGCAGAGAGGGATCAAAATGCAACTCTCTCTCTCTCTGTCACATCCCTAGCTAGATGTCATAGGACAGCATATGTGTGCGTCATGTTTCAATTTTTGCATCAACATGAAGTGGGGATTAAAAGAAACCCCAAGCTCACTTTTGAATCAAATTAATTTAAAGTTGGTGAAAACTCAACAAACTCAAAATGCCCATACAAAATGTTCCCTATGTCTGATAAATATGGACATGAATATATCAGGGGCCATTTTAAATATTTGAACAGTTATAGCAATTTAAAAATAAATAACAAAGCCTCTGAAAATGCCAAATAAAGCATTATCAATACTTTATATTTCAAAATATCCTAAAACTTTTTATTGGAGTTTGAAATATTCAAACTTGATGTTATAAAATATCAAGTCCTGCCTGAGGTGGTCCGGCCCGAGGCGCCGCTGCCGCTGAGCTCGTCGCCGACGTCGATCCCGACCACCCCAGCCTCTAGCTTGGGGCTAGATCGATGCGCGCTCGAGCGCACGCCTTCCCAGTGCTCTCCGCCGTCCTTTTGGTCGCCACAGGAGGAGATCCGACCCCCTCCGCCGTCCCTGACGTCGTCGGCGGCTCAACACCGGCGAGTCAACCGGCGCTGACCACGCGGTTTGACCCCAGGTCAGCTGGCAAGTCGGGCCCGCCCCACCTCTCATTAGGATTAGATTAAGAAAATAATTAAACTAATCTAATTATGCTAATGGCCCACTAACCAGTGGGCCCCACTGGTCAGGTTTGACCTAGCCTGGTTAGCTGACATGCTGATGCCATGATGACGTTAGGCTAATGTAATAAAAGGAATTTCTATTTTTAAAATAATTCTAGGAAATGTTTAAAACTTCAAAAATTCATATAAATTAATCTGTAACTCAGATGAAAATAATTTATATATGAAAAATTATCAAAAAAATCCAGTGAATCTAATGGTGCTATTATCATGCATGTTAGAGCAACCTATCTAGATGAACATTGACATTTAATAATAGGTTAATATATGGAATATGAAATGGAGATTGATTTTGAACCTATATTCAAACTCATCTCAAATTAACTTGGACAATAGTTGCATTAGCCCATCCTTACATGCTACCATGTCATGATCTTGCATCATATTGTTACACTTGCGTGTATTGATTGTTATTTATCTGCATTATGGTAGGCCCTGCTTTTGAGGATACCCCCGAGTATTCCAACGAAGGAGAGAACCTTCCCGCTACCCAGCAAAGCAAGCAACCCCCTTTGATCATTCTGATAACATCCCACTCTCTCGCTCCTGCTCTTGTTTATTGCATTAGGACAAACGTTCACTTGTCTGTCATACACGGTAGATGAACCTATTCTTTTGCATGACCTGTCATTGTCACAGTAAATAGCTAAACCTTGCAACCTAGCATACCTGGTAGATGCTTGTGCCATGATGTGCTTAGCTTACTTTGCCTGCTATACTTGCTATGCTTAGAGTTGTGTCAGGTCCGATTCATCTGGGTGATGAACTGGAGTGAAATTATGATGTTCTGATGTGATAAGCTTAAGATGAAACCGAGTTGGTAAATGTTGCGATGAGAGGCCATGTAGGAGTACATAGCGGGTTGTCTCATTGGGACCGTTCGTAGGAACTGAGTTCCGTGTTTGTGATCCAAGACTAGTTACTACCACACATTGGGTTCCGGTAAATCGCCCCCTCTCGACTTATCAGTCGCTTAGTCCTTAGTCCAAGAGTTGCAAGTAGTTTCTGGTGTTTATAGCATGTTGGAGGCCATGCGTAGCGTTGACCCTAGGGGTGGGTTACGACGCGGTAGGCAGTGGCATGGTGTACCAAGGGTCACCCGGATGGTGGGCTTGGGAACCCTGTGCACATAGTTTGGGGCCGTGGCGGAAACTTCGGCCGGACTTCCGTGCGGGTTCAGTCTCAAATAGGCGATAGCCTGGACTAGAGGTCTTATGTGATTGACGGTCGTGGCCGACTCCCTCGCTGGGCTTCCTCTTGAAGGTTGCCGAGGTGCATGGTTTTAAGAGCACACGACAATAAGTGGCGAGAGCGTGTGTGAAGAAGTACACCCCTGCAGGGTATGAAACTATTCGAATACTCGCGTCCTCGGATATGGACTACTTGGAAAACTTATGTTGTTCATAGATAATCAAATGGATACTCATAAAAATATCAAGACAAGTGTGAGTACCATGGATGGCACTCTCCTAGGAGAGGGAAGTGAATCCATGGTGGTGTATTGTCATGGAGTTAGTGGACTCGTGTGCGATAACTAAAATCTAAACAAAGAGCTAAAAATGGTGTAGTGTAGGTTAGCCATGAGTCAAAGTTGGCATTGCTGCATAAACTCCACCACTCCCCTTGTTGATACATGAGCATGAATAGACTAGGTCTGTTTTAAAGACTTGCTGAGTACGTTTGTACTCACGTTTGCTTAATAAATGTTGCAGATGAGACCCAGGACCCATTAGGTGGGTTCTATCTAGATTTCGACGATGCCGAATAGCTGGTGTCCCAGCTATGACCTTATGCCTTGTGGCAGGCTGTAGATAGTCAGGCCATGTGCCTTTTTACCCTTTCATCTGTCTGTACTTAGACAGCTTATGCTTCCGCTTGGTTTGTATGAACTTGCTTGTATGACTTGAGTGTCGGGTCATGTGACCCCTATCTGTAAGAACATGTTATGCAAGGCTTGTCTGAGCCCCTTAAATAAAAGTTGTTGTATGGTTATGCTGTGATGCCATAGTTGTATCTATGCATATTGAGCATGTCGTGCGCACGTGTGACGTGCAACGGTATGTATGGGATCCGACACCTAGTCGTGTGCCTTTAGTAGTACTCTTTACGGGAAACTGCCTCTTTGTGCTTCCATCGAGCCTTGGTAGCTTGCTACTGCTCCGGACACATTGATTGACCGGCATGTATCCTTCTTTGCTGATGTGTCTATCCCTTCGGGGAAATGTCTCGGAGTGTAATGGAGTCCCTGTAGCCTACTACGACTCGTATACGTGCGGTGATGGCATTTATGTCTCACGACGTAATGGAGTCCTTGTAGCTTGCTATGACTCGTCTACACACGCTTGAGGCCGACACCTGCATTGTTGGGTTACGTATGTCTGCTTCCGTACGAATGTGCCACTTGGGTTCCATGACTAGTCATGTCGGCCTGGGTTCTCTGTCATCTGATTGCCAGTGACATGTTCACATACGTGAGCCAAAAGGCGCAAACGGTCTCGGCTAAGGTAAGGCTGCAGCCATGGAGCTTACCGTGCGTGAGGCCGCAAAGTGATGTGATATGTTACAGTCTAGATTCATATGACTTAGAATCGGGGTCCCAACAGCGTTGGTATCAGAGCCTGACTGACTATAGGACTACCAAGCCAAACCGGTCGAATTTGAGTCTAGAAACACTATAGAAAAGTAGGGGAATTGATTGTGGAAGGGCACATAAGGCTCTTTTTACTCCTCTTCCCAAGTTATTCTATGCTGAGTCTTTCTCATCTTTTCTATGGGGATAAGAACTAGGCTTCTCATCTATTGCTTAGGATGACAAGTTACTAACCATGGACTACTAGCTAGCTTGTTTGCAAGTGAATGTTGGTACTTGAGTGTTGTTGGTGTGACAAACAGATGGAGAAGAGATTTGAGTCTAGAAAGTCGAGTGGTTATGCTTTCCAATCTTTTGCGGTTCTCTCAAAATCCTTTTTGAGAAATTACATCCGTTATGCTGTCCAATTTCTGCTAGAGTCTCTAATGTCTTTGCATCATTCTCTGTTTCAGATGCCCCCTCGTCCTTCCCGTTAGGTGGTCCGTCTGACCAGGTGCATCGATGTACCGGGTCACACGGCCATGTTGGTTAGAGTTATGATGGAGGCTGGCTACCGTTGGTACCCAGAGTACACAGTGGAGGAACAGTATCGACATTTCAACCAGAGCCAGTATATGTGTACTGTTAAGATATATCCTTCATATCCTGGAGCCGCAGAGCCGCTTCACTGGACTTATGGACTAGGTGTCACCATAGACATGGCAGTTCAGGAGGCCGCCTACACCATGTTGACTATCATGAGGTTTCACCATGGTTTGCTTCAGAACACAGAGTTCTATTATGTTCCTGCTTCCATGGGAGGAGAGGATGGCTATCCTAGTGCAGCCTACTATGATCATTCTCATGAGGACCCTAGGCTGCAGGTGACTGCTCAGATGTTGGAGAACAGGGATCATGATGCACGTTCCCTTTGCATGGAGCTTTATGCTACCCGTGCACGTCTTTGGACAGCCCTGACGCAGTTGGCACCTGTCGTGCAGACAGGCTATGGAGATTTGGAGATGCTGAACCCATCGCGGACTCATCTGCCAGCACACATAGACTGGCCCGATGTTGGAGGCATCACCCCTCTTCGAGGACCGCTGTTGCCGCCAACAAGGGGACCAAGGCCACATCCGTGTCCTTACAGTTTCCAGGAATCACAGGCTAGAGTGTTTCCGGATCCTCAGGTTCAGCTCCTGGTTCACGGGGGTAACCTGTATGAGGCATTCTACGGTGATGCTTGAGTACATGGATGTTAGTTCTAGTATGGTAGTAGTCGTATCGCCACAGTCATGCGTGTCTTGTGGGATATGATTGAGGTTGAGAGTTGAGTTCCAGAGGTGTAGATAGATAATGTATAGGAAGCTTGTGATGCCTCCGATGAGTTGTGTCATCTCTCCGTAGTTTGTATTTCAGCTTGGGCTTGTACTGAACTATGTCATGGTGTGTATGAATCATGGTGTTCATAGGGCAGTTGTTATTACCATGTTGTTTGGGTGTTTACCCTGCATGCCATGTTGTCCAGTGCATTCCTTATCTCATGTCTTAGAGTTGATGTCCTCTATGGCTAAGTTGTGGGTTTGTTTCCCAGGATGGTGGCAACTAGGAATAACCCCGTGCCTGCCCCTGAGCAGGGCGAGGGAAGCCAGCCAAGGCAAGAGAACCTGCCACACGCGCCCTCTTTGGCAGAAGTGATGCTTGAAGCTGAGCGGAACAAAAGGGAGACCAACAGGCTGCTGGAATGAATTGATCAGAACACAGCACGTGCTCCCCGAAATGATCACAATGATGGCGTGTCCCTCGGTGATTTCGTCAAGTTGTGCAAACCCAAGTATCATCATTCGGTCGACCCACTCGACACGGATGACTGGCTGACTAGCATGTTCCGTAAGATTCGGGCTGCCAATTTATCTAAGGCCAACAAGGTGACCTTTTCTACCTACTTTCTAGAAGAACCCGCCAATCTATGGTGGGAAAATTATGAAGCCATGCATCCCGCAGGCCCCGCACCAACTTGGGAAGAATTCAGCGCGGCATTCCGTACCCATCACATCCCGGAAGGGCCGATGGATCGTAAGAGAGAGGAGTTTTGTGCTTTCACCTAGGGCAGACTGTTAGTGGATGCCTATAGTCGTGAGTTCGGCAATCTTGCTCGTTATGCTCCGGAGGAAGTTTCAACCGATGCCAAGAAACAAGCTAGGTTCCGCAAGGGGCTTAATCCTGAGCTCCGTCGAGATCTGCGCCTACATGAGTGCACAACCTTCCAGGCTCTCGTCAACAAGGCTATCAATGCCGAGTCTGGACAGACTGACTATGAGGCCACAAGGAAGCACAACCGTGACTTCAGCCTCCCATCTGGCTCGGGCTCCAACAAACGCCGGGTGTGGGTGCCCAATGCAGCTCTGCCGCCAAGATACATCGTGAGTCCATCCTTCCAGGCGCCTCACCCAGCTTAGCCTAACCCTCCAGCTAGGCCAATTGGAGGTCCGCCTGCCAATGCTGCTCCCCGTGCCATCGTGGTCTGCTACAAATGTGGGGAACCAGGAGACTACTCCTGTGAGTGTCCTCAGAACAATGCTAAGCCGGCTGGACATGGGAAGTCGGGAAAAGCTTTCTATGTGAAGCCAGATCCTGCTCGTGGACGAGTGAATTATGTTTCTGCTGAGGAAGCCCTTGAGGATCCTGATGTTATCCTAGGTATGCTCCTTGTCAATAGCCATCTACCATCTATTCTATTTGATACTGGGGCATTTCATTCTTTCATCTCAGAAAGTTATGCACAGTTGCATAGCATGTCTTTTTGTGATATGCCTACTCCTTTAGTAGTTCAGACTTTCGGTTCAAAGTGGTAAACTTCTATAGTGAGCCATGATAATGAGATTCTGGTGGATAGGCTAGTATTCCTAGCATCTTTGATAGCCCTCAAGTCTTCGCACATCAATATCATCTTAGGCATGGACTGGATGAAAGCCCACTATGCTAAGATTGATACTCATACTAGGAATGTTCAGCTTACACATCCATCGGGTGAGATAGTTAATGTCTCCACTCGAACAGCCAAGCGCCAACTCTATTCCCTCAATGCTAGCCCTCTTCCAGAATTAGAAGATATTCTGGTAGTCCTTGACTTTCCGGATGTCTTTCCAGAAGAACTGCCAGGAATTCCACCTGTCAGAGATGTTGA
The DNA here is from genome assembly GCA_022496015.1 of Hordeum marinum. Classification (NCBI taxonomy): domain Eukaryota; kingdom Viridiplantae; phylum Streptophyta; class Magnoliopsida; order Poales; family Poaceae; genus Hordeum; species Hordeum marinum. Next base: position 450,273,371 of record CM039676.1, read on the forward strand.
GTTTGTGATAGAGCTCATTCCAGGGACTGTCCCAATAGCCAGAAGACCCTATAAGATGGCACCCTTAGAACTAGCCGAACTTAAGATCCAACTCCATGAGGCTTTAAAGAAAGGTTTCATCCATCCTAGTTCTTCTCCTTGAGCTTGTCCCATCCTCTTCGTCAAGAAGAAGGATGGATTGGATCGGATGGTTGTGGAGTATCGGCCAGTGAATCTAGTCACCATAAAGAACAAGTATCCGCTCCCTAGGATCAATGATTTGTATGATCAACTCGCTGGATCCTCTGTCTTTTCCAAAATGGATTTGAGGTTGGGATACCATCAAATCAGAATTAGAAACGGGGACATTCCAGAAACAGCTTTTGTTACTCGTTATGGCCAATACGAGTACACCGTTATGTCCTTCGGTTTAACCAATGCCCCAGCCACCTTCTCTCGCTTGATGAATTCGATCTTCATGGAGTATTTGGATAAATTCGTCATGGTTTACCTCGACGACATACTCATCTACTCGAAGAACAAACAGGAACATGTCGAGCATCTAAGGTTGGTGTTGATGAAACTTCGAGAGCATCGTCTGTATGCCAAATTCTCCAAGTGTGAATTTTGGTTGCCGGAAGTGACCTATCTAGGATACGCGATCTTTGGTAAAGGTATTGCTGTCAATCCCGAGAGAGTTCAGGTCATCCTTGATTGGACTCAACCTGAATCGGTTAAGCAAGTTCAGAGTTTCCTTGGCTTAGCGAGCTGTTGTCGCCGCTTTGTCGAGAATTTCTCCAAGGTTGCGAAACCTCTGACTGAACTCCTCAAGAAAGATAAAAAGTTCGAGTGCACTCCACAATGCGAGCACAGTTTTCAGGAGTTGAAAAGACGACTGGCCTCTGCTCCCATTCTGGTGCCACCAGATTTCTCTAAGGACTTTTGTTATCTATTGCGACGCCTCGCGACAAGGATTAGGTCGCATTCTCATGCAAGATCGCCATGTGATTGCATACGCATTTCGACAGTTGCGTCCACATCAGGATAATTATCCAACACATGATCTTGAGCTTGCAGCCGTGGTCCATGCACTGAAAACCTGGCGACATTACCTTCTGGGTAATCGTTGCGAAATTTACACTGATCACCAAAGTCTGAAATATATTTTCACCCAGCCGGATTTGAATCTCAGGCAAAGATGGTGGGTTGAGTTGATTACAGATTACGACTTAGGGATAACTTACACCCCGGGGAAAGCCAATGTCATGGCTGATGAACTAAGTCGTAAGTCTTATTGTAACAACCTGATGTTACAACAAGGTCAACCACTTCTCTATGAGGAATTCCGGAAGTTAAACCTCCACATTGCTCCTCAAGGATTCCTTTCCAACCTAGTGGCGAAACCTACTCTTACGGATCAAATTATAGAAGCCCAGAAGCATGATGCCGGGATATCTCGGATCGAGAAAAACATTAAGAAGGGTAATGTTAGGTGCTTCTCGAAAGATGATCGAGGTGTTGTCTTCTTTCAGAACCGCTTGGTGATCCCGAAGAAGCAACATCTACGACAATTGATCCTTAAGGAGGCTCATGATTCTCCTTTCACAATTCATCCACGTAGTACCAAGATGTATCAGGACCTACGCCAGAGGTTCTGGTGGACTAGGATGAAGAGAGAAATTGCCCAGTTCGTTGCTAATTGCGACATTTGTCGTCGTGAGAAAGCAGAACATCAAAGGCCTGCTAGCACCCTTCAACCTTCAGCTATTCTCGAATGGAAATGGGATAAGGTCGGTATGGAATTCATTACCGGATTTCCCAGGACCAAGAGAGGGAATAATGCTATCTTTGTGGTCATTGACCGCCTTTCCAAAGTGGCTCATTTTCTTCCTGTTCGGGAGAGTATAACTGCTAGCTAGCTAGCGGAGTTATATGTTTCTTGAATAGTTTCTCTTCATGGTGTTCCTTTGGAGATTAACTCAAACTGTGGAAGTATCTTTACTTCCCGATTTTGGGAAAGTATTCAAACCGCTATGGGGACTCATCTATCCTTTAGGATTACTTTCCACCCGCAATCAAGTGGTCAAGTTGAACGAGTCAATCAAATCCTCGAAGAGATGCTCCGAGCTTGTGTCATATCCTTCGGTATGAACTGGGAGAAATGTCTTCCATTTGCCGAATTTTCTTATAACAATAGTTATCGATCAAGCTTGGGCAAAGCCCCTTTTGAAGTTCTCTATGGACGAAGGTGTTGAACACCTCTTAACTAGTCAGAAACCGGAGAGAGACAACTCTTTGGCCCGGATATGATCCAGGAAGCAGAGGAGCAAGTTCGCATTATTCGTGAAAAGTTGAAAACAGCCCAATCTCATCAAAAGAGCCAATATGATCGCCATCATAAGGCTATGACCTATGAAGTTGACGAGAAGGCTTACCTTCGGGTTACACCTCTGAAGGGTACCCATTGATCCGGTATCAAGGGCAAGTTGGCTCCTCGTTACATTGGACCTTTTCGCATTCTTGCTAAACGAGGAGAGGTTGCCTACCAATTGGAACTTCCGCCGCATCTTTCCAAGGTTCATGATGTCTTCCATGTCTCGCAACTCAGGCGTTGCTTCTCGGACCCTGTCCGTGAAGTAGACCACGAAGCGCTTGATCTCCAAGATAACCTTACATATTGAGAATATCCTGTTCGTATTCTTGATCAAGCTAAGCGTACCACTCGGCGTCGAAACATCAAGTTTCTCAAGGTTCAGTGGTCACGCCATTCTAAAAAGGAGGCCACATGGGAAAGAGAAGATCGTCTTCGACTAGAGTACCCCACGCTCTTCCCGAGGACTTCAAAATCTCGGGACGAGATTCTTTTGAGTGCGGGTGAGTTGTCACATCCCTAGCTAGATGTCATAGGACAGCATGTGTGTGCATCATGTTTCAATTTTTGCATCAACATGAAGTGGGGATTAAAAGAAACCCCAAGCTCACTTTTGAATCAAATTAATTTAAAGTTGGTGAAAACTCAACAAACTAAAAATGCCCATACAAAATGTTCCCTATGTCTGATAAATATGAACATGAATATATCAGGGGCCATTTTAAATATTTGAACAGTTATAGCAATTTAAAAATAAATAACAAAGCCTCTGAAAATGCCAAATAAAGCATTATCAATACTTTATATTTCAAAATATCCTAAAACTTTTTATTGGAGTTTGAAATATTCAAACTTGATGTTATAAAATATTTGGGATATTTTATAAAAGGATTTGTACCTGTAAAAGAAATAAAACAAATGTCAGAATTAGAAAACAGAGAGAAATAAAAGAAAAAAAGGGCAGAGGCCCAGGGGGAACCGGCCCATCCGGCCCGTGCCAGTCATCCCTGTCCTCTCGCCAGGAGGACAGGGGGCGCGCTCGCAGGACACAGGCACGCGCCGGCCAGCTACTCCCTGCCTGGCTACTGGCGTGGAGGGCTTAGAGAGCGCCAGCGCGAGGCCTCCTCGCCGTGGCCTCTTCTCCTCCCCTCTCTCCCCTATGCGCTCTCTCTTCCCCCTCCTCTCCTCTGTTCTTCCCCTCGCCGAGCTGAAGACGCCGGCGATTTGCCGTCTCCCGTGCGTCCCCGACCACGCCAAGGCGCCAGAAGACCCACCGGTGTGGCCCTGGATCATTTCCCCCTAGCCCGACGCCGTTCCCCTCTGCTAGCCCGCCCGTCGCTGGAGGTGAGAGGAGCTCGCCGCCGGTCATGGCGTAGCCGTGGCCACAGCAGCCACAGCTTGCACCTGACCGTGGGCTCGTGCTCGTGGTGCATCTAGGAGCCCGTAGCCACCCCCAGCCTCTCCTCCCGTGCCCTCTAGCGCCGTAGCCAGTCTTGCCCGAGCCGCCGCCGCCGCTGAGCTCGTCCCCGACGTCGATCCTAACCACCCCAGCCTGTGGCTTGGGGCTAGATCGATGCGCGCTTGAGCGCAGGCCTTCCCAGTGCTCTCCACCATCCTTTTGGTCGCCGGAGGAGGAGATCTGACCCCCTTCGTCGTCCCTGACGTCGCCGGCGGCTCAACGCCGGCAAGTCAACTGGTGCTGACCACGGGGTTTGACCCCGGGTCAGCTGGTAAGTGGGGCCTGCCCCACCTCTAATTAGGATTAGATTAAGAAAATAATTAAACTAATCTAATTATGTTAATGGCCCACTGACAAGTGGGCTCTAACCTAATCTAATTACTAATTAGTTAATTAGTTAATTTTGGTAGTGACTGGGTCACTGACCAGTGGGCCCCACTAGTCAGGTTTGACCTGGCCTGGTCAGCTGACCTGCTGACGCCATGATGACGTTAGGCTGATGTAATAAAAGGAATTTCTAGTTTTCAAATAATTCCAAAAAATGTTTAAAACTGCAAAAAAATCATATAAATTAATCTGTAACTTAGATGAAAATAATTTATATATGAAAAACTATCAGAAAAATCCAATGAATCTAATGGTGCTATTATCATGCATGTTAGAGCAACCTATGTAGATGAACATTGACATTTACTAACAGGTTAATATATGAAATGGAGATTGATTTTGAACCTATATTCAAACTCATCTCAAATTAACTTGGACAATAGTTGCATTAGCCCATCCTTACATGCTACCATGTCATGATCTTGCATCATATTGTTGCACTTGCGTGTATTGATTGTTATTTATCTGCATTACGGTAGGCCCTGCTTCTGAGGATACCCCCGAGTATTCCAACGAAGGAGAGAACCTTCCTGCTACCCAGCAAGGCAAGCAACCCCCTTTGATCATTCCGATAACATCCCACTCTCTCGCTCCTACTCCTGTTTATTGCATTAGGACAAACGTTCACTTGTCTGTCATACACGGTAGATGAACCTATTCTTTTGCATGACCTGTCATTGTCACAGTAAATAGCTAAACCTTGTAACCTAGCATGCCTGGTAGATGCTTGTACCATGATGTGCTTAGGTTACTTTGCCTGCTATGCTTGCTATGCTTAGAGTTGTGTCAGGTCCGATTCATCTAGGTGATGAACTAGAGAGAAATAATGATGTTCTGATGTGATAAGCTTAAGATGAAACCGAGTTGGTAAAGGTTGCGATGAGAGGCTATGTAGGAGTACATAGCGGGTTGTCTCATTGGGACCGTTCGTAGGAACTGAGTTCCGTGTTTGTGATCCAAGACTAGTTACTACCACAAATTGGGTTCTGGTAACTCGACCCCTCTCGACTTATCAGTGTAGTGTAGGTTAGTGTACTCGTGTGCGATAACTAAAATCTAAACAAAGAGCTAAAAATGGTGTAGTGTAGGTTAGCCATGAGTCAAAGCTGGCATTACTGCATAAACTCCACCACTCCCCTTGTTGATACATGAGCATGAATAGACTAGGTTTGTTTTAAAGACTTGCTGAGTACGTTTGTACTCACGTTTGCTTAATAAATGTTGCAGATGAGACCCAGGATCCATCAGGTGGGTTCTATCTAGATGTCGACGATGCCGAATAGCTGGTGTCCCAGCTACGACCTTATGCCCTGTGGCGGGCTATAGATAGTCAGGCCATGTGCCTTTTTACCCTTTCATCTGTCTGTACTTAGACAGCTTATGCTTCTGCTTGGTTTGTATTAACTTGCTTGTATGACTTGAGTGTCGGGTCATGTGACCCCTATCTGTAAGAACATGTTACGCAAGGCTCGTCTGAGCCCCTTAAATAAAAGTTGTTATATGGTTATGTTGTGATGCCATGGTTGTATCTATGCATATCGGGCATGTCGTGCGTACATGTGACGTGCAACGGTATGTATGGGATCCGACACCTAGTCGTGTGCCTTTAGTAGTACTCTTTACGGGAAACTGCCTCTTTGTGCTTCCATCGAGCCTTGGTAGCTTGCTACTGCTTCTGACACATTGATTGATCGGCATGTTTCTTCTTTGCTATTGTGTCTGTCCCTTTGGGGAAATGTCTCATAGTGTAATGGAGTCCCTGTAGCCTTCTACGACTCGTCTACATGCGGTGATGTCATTTATGTCTCACAACGTAATGGAGTCCTTGTAGCTTGCTATGACTCGTCTACACACGCTTGAGGCCGACACCTGCATTGTTGGGTTACGTATGCCTATTTCCGTATGGATGTGCCACTTGGGTTCCATGACTAGTCATGTTGGCCCGGGTTCTCTATCGTCTGATTGCCAATGACATGTTCACATACGTGAGCCAAAAGGTGAAAACGGTCCCGTCTAAGTTAAGGCTGCAGCCATGGAGCTTACCATGCGTGAGGTCGCAAAGTGATGTGATATGTTACAGTCTGGATTCATATGACTTAGAATCGGGGTCCCGACACTCTTGAAGCCCTATGATCTATAACTTCCCCCCCTTTGGCAACAAGTTACCAAAAAGTTCAAGGTTATAGAGCTAATCATCGCTCTGGTCATGGTCCCCTCCATGAGACAATGAAGCTGCTCATGTAGCCGTCGAAGGAGTCAGGAGAAGAGCATCCGCGAAAGCGTTAGCTGAAGTCCTCTGAGGTGGTGGAGTAGGCACTAGAGGTGCAGACGGAGCTGATGGAGCTGTGGTAGATGCTGATGAAGTAGGCCTCATCTTTGGAGCCAGCATAGTAGGAGTCCTGGACTGGGTCTTGAATTGAGTGTTGGTCCTGAAAGGTGGAATGTCATCATTATCATCAGTAGAATGAGGGCTAGGCACTGCATCCACTTCCTTCTTGAGCTCATCCAGAGTCGTCATCATCTCATCCACTTTGTTGTTCAACATAGTGAACTTAACTTCCACAATCCTCTCAAGGATTTCTTGATTTAGCAAGATGTTCTTGATATCCTCCTGCATACCCTGAATGGTGCTAATAAGAAGATCCATCTTCTCGCTCTTCGTCCTTGGCACATGAGCACTAGCGGCTCTGGCTGCCTGAGCCTCTGCATGTGCAATAGATGAAGTGGGATGACTGGGATCCATCACCAGAACATTATCCTCAAAATTTGGCTGGAGTGGCATATGTGGACGATCAACTGCATATACATTCTTCTCTAATTTAGAGTTTATGAGCATCTGAATGTATGGTGCATATCCACATCATCTCTTCTGATCTTCAGCTATCCTCTTGACTGTCTCTACTATCAAGTCCATCACCCTAAATCTAATGTGGGTGTCAATGTGGTGCAACATGTTGATGGAGTATCTTCGGATCATCTTGTCATCTCCTGACTTCGGCATCAAGGTGCGCTTCATGATTGTGTTGGTAGTGGGCAATCCTGCTTGTAGGTAATAGACCGAACCAAGCTTATGTGAATGCACATAATCAGCAAGAATCTCCTTGTACATCGTTGCCATTGAGTTATGATTCATCTTGGCTTCGGTGTACACATCCAAATCACCTTCATGTACCTGTGGGGCTCCTAAGATGGTAGCCCGCTCATCAACAATGGATTGGCACCTGAATCCCTCAGTCATCCATATGATTCTGCCATCTGGGTAGAAGTGAGCGGTTGTTAGGACCGGTTTTCCAGGATATTAATTTCCCAGTAAATGGCCCTTGTGCTCATCAGCCCCGGGATTACTGTTAGCTGATGAGACACAATCTTGATATAGAAATTCCAAGCAAAATTACAAAAGCTGAAGTACAAGACCACCATGGTCTATGAGTACAACAAAAGGTTTCTAGTGGTTGGTGGCGAAAGCGGTTCGGGGTCATCAGCGTCTATGGGACTCCATTTCCCACAGGAACAGCTGACCTGGTTAACTCCTATCTTCGTGTGGCTGCAATATTCGATGCCTAGGTTCTGCGGTTGTCATCATAATGCTCCTCTCCACATGCATAATCTGGCCAAGACAATAGCCAAGGACAAGCCAGTGAGTACTTTGAATGTACTGGCAAACATTATGAAAACAGGTATAACATAGTAGTGGTATTCATGCACTGAACTTAATCCTTAGTCACTTAACCAGTCACAAAATATAACTTCATGATGCAATCAAGCAGGTCATTCATATTAAACATGAATAAGCAATCAGAGGATAGAAATAAAATAGACCGATCGGGTGTTTGAAGCAATGCCTCGAAAGGATAATAATATAAAGCATGCCTCATTCTGGCGTCTGAGCGACACCACATAAAGGGCTTATAAGGAAAAATAACTAATCAGCATGCCACAGTCGGGCGTCTGAGCGACGCCACGTAAAGGTCTTATAAAGTAAATAAACAACAAACATTCCACAGTCAGGCGTCTGAGCGATGCCATAGAAACGGCTTAAAAATAAATAGCCAATGTGCCACACTCGGGCGTCTGAGCGACGCCATAGAAAGGGCTTATATGATAAAGCAATCTGTATGCATGCCTCGATCGGGCGTCTGTGCGACGCCGCATAAAGGGCTTATATAAGAATAATCAAAATGAATATCCAGGAGGTAGAACCTTCCCAAGGATACTCAATACTTCAAATAATATAATGGTTAGTCCACCATAATAATAATCATAACCATCATTCATCACTCGTCATGATCAGTGTTCCGGTTTGGAAGTTTTCCTCCGAAGACCGACACTAAGACTGACACGTGACCCATCCCATACTGTAGTCCTTAACCATGGACATGGCTATTCGAATAGATATTAACTCTGTAGAGGTTGTACTCTTTACCCACAGTCAGCGTATTTCAGTAGTCACAAAGGACTAGTTTCGTCTATGATATTTTAGAAGAAAACACACCTAACCAGTACAGACCCATTTCTCATCCCGATGCCAGGTATCACCCTAGGCAACGTTCAAGAAAAACTTTAAGACAGGGAGGCCACCACCTCGAATAGCATGGGATCAAATTTATATCGCGTTCTCTAAGGGGTGCCCCCCTCTCGGTCCCAACCGGAAACACCCATGCCCCCTGACCGGATGACGGGCTTTAATCCATGGCCATGGGGCCCTCATCACGGACCCTCTATTTGGTGTGTACATGGAAAGAGGTTTGCAACTTACTAAACCGTATTCTTTGCAGAAAACATGTGGCAGCACGGAAAGAAGGAGAATAGGGACAAGACTCGATCTATGGTCGACTCAGTAGGTTGTGTACTCTCTGCATGGTTAGCACAACAAACATATTTCATGACATTAGACAGAATCACCACTCATCATACCCCTTCATGCCTTACTGACCATTCTTGCTCCAACGAGATGTCAGCACCAAGCTCATGTCTACCCAAGACAGAGACTCCTCCTGATTCCTTCAGGTAGGCATGAACGCATACAAGGGTGAATCCTTTCACAAGCATATCAATTCCAACAGCAAGAAATTTTCATAATGCACTTGTAAACATGATCTCACCATCATATGAAATAATGCATTCTTCAGGTCAACTTGATGTTGTAGTCATATCAAGCAACACACAACAAATATTATACCAGGGTTCAGAATGCTTGCCTTCAATGTGTATGTATTTGAGGTGCACTCCACAACTTTATCTTCACTCCAAATTCCTATTTGAAAATATTCTAATTAACACACAATTCAAAAACAGCACAAAAAGGTGTTTTGGAAAATTTTCAAATAAATATGAAAATAAATTAGATGGAATTTGGGAAACAACGGAAAAAGTATCAGGTCCATTGGAGTTATATTTTAAAAGTTATAGCCAGTCAAAGTTCTGTTTTTAATAAAACATTTAAAAGAAAACGATTCGGATGAAATACGCTTTCGAGAAACAAAGACGTACTTCGGGGTTTACGCTTTCTCTTAAGACCGCTCTGGCTCGTTTCTGTCGCTGACGAGCGGGGCCCCTCGGACAGGTTTGACTGCGGTCAAACCAGTCGTCTCCCTCCTCCAGCCGAGGGGAGGAGAGGTCTCCGGCGACCGTCGCCAACGAAAGACAGATCTTCGTGGGGTCCTAGGCAGGGGAACGGGTCCACGGGATCCTTGTGGTTCTCCCGGTGGTCGACAGGGCGCGAGGGGAGGGGAGGGTTGCCGGCGGCGAGCTTTGGGGCGGACGGCGACTTCGGGAGCAAATGGGGATTCGGGCTACTGTGGCTCTTGATCAAGGCTGAGAGGCAGGGCAGCTCCATGAGGTAGAGGGGAGGCCAATGGCGGTGGAGGGAGGACTAGGGAGGCACTGGTCACGATGGGCTTGACCGGAGGTGCGGCGGCGGCCGAAACTACCGGAGGCGAGGAAGATGACTTCCTCTGGTCCATTCGTGGCTGGGAAAGCTGGCTATGGTTGGGGTGGGGCTAACAACGAACTGAAACGTGCTCGGGGGTCTCTATTTATAGCAAGGCGAGGCTGTTCCCGCGACTGCGGATAAGAACGCCGATGACTGTCGCAGGGGAGACGTGGCGGCGGTTGGCACTAGCGAAAGAACTCGAGGATAAGGACGGCCTGATCATGAGGGCAGCTAGTGGGCGAGGGCGGCTTGGGCGGCGCCGTCCATGGCATCACAGCAGTGGTCGCAGGCTTGCCGCCAAGATGGCCATGGCGGTGGCTCTGATCTGCGCAGGGCCGCAGTCGAGCGACGCTAGCGGACGGGGTGGGGTGGCGGTGGTACTGCATGGCTCTTCGAGCGGATAAGGGCAAGGGCACGTGGGGTAGGTGAGACGCGGCGGCTCGGTCGGGCAGGCAGCAATATGCGAACTCCGGCCGTGCCCAGAGCATGCTCACCAACTATTCGACAAAATTCCATGGTACTCCAGAGGGTTCCTATGCCACTAAGACTTCCCATGCTTAGGTTAGGAGGCAAGGTTGGGTTAGCAGACATCTTGGTTAGGCAAACGAAGCAAGTCCACAATGCAAACATGGTTTCATGCCAAATCTCTTCATGAACAGATGGTGCTCAACAGAATGCCATGGCCATTAAGACAACTCTTCTGGTGGTAAAAATCTCCAGGTTGGGGTCTCTCTAGAAGTCGGTGATGATGGCATGGTTGTTTTATGAAGACAAGAAATTTGCTAATGCAAGTTTTGTAAAAGTTAGTTTCTGAACAGAAACTAAATGGGGCTATATTATGGTCAAAACTTATTCCGTTGGACCTCAACTCCTGGACTTAAGGGTTTGGTAGGGAGGACAAAGAGTAGGCAAAATCCCATGGGCATTAGAGGAAGATAGAATGGGGTTGCAGTACAAAACCTCAAAATGGACCAGAATGCAAAAGAGGATGGTTTGCTCAAATTTTCCAAGGAACACAAATGGGTTTTTGCATAAACATGAATTATATACATCTACTGACATCTCCAAATTTTCATGGAATTTTTAAAGTAATATTTAAATAGGTTGTAGTGCAAACTACAAAGTGAACCAGATTTGAAAACTTGAGGTAGGGCTCAAAATCTTCAAATGACTAAGAGAGGTTTTTGCATAAAAGTGATCCAGGGACATCACATGTCATTCCCAAAGTTTTGTGGAATTTTTAAATGAAGTTATCAAATGGTTGTAGTGCAAAAGAGGCTCCAAAAGTTATGAGAAAACATTTTAAAAGAGATAGAGTTTTGGAAAAATAATATATAAAAAGGCTTTCACTGATCATATCAAATAAAATGAAATGTTCTTTGTGCAAATACTCAAGTCCAACAATAATTTTGAAAAGTTTCTATTTGGAGGGGAAAAATCCACAATTCTGAAGAAAGAAGTGACTAAAAACAATCAATGATCCAGAAAATAACCAATTTAATTTCTTGGCAAATTTTTAATTAATAAAACATGATTAAAATTTTGGGGTGTTACAGCAGTAGAGTAGAACTGCATGATCATCTCATCGTTCCAAGCAGTGAACTCTCTTCCAACAAAGTTTGCGATATCAATGCACTAGAAGTTGTCTTGCACACTAGGAAAATAGTCTTCATTTTCCTTGATGTAGGCCCATTCAACATATCTCATGTCACTGACTGCTAGGATCTTGTCCAATAGGACAGTCTCATAAAAGTCCTCCTATTCCTTGGTGTGAAATCTGGCATCTATGGCAGTCCTTCTCCTGGAGGCATGGGGGTCATTAGCTCTCCACAATCTCAGCCCCGGGTCTCTCCTCTTCTTCATATCCTCAGCAATGGGATGAGTATCATCATGAGCAGGTAGATGCGGCCTGAGTTTCCTCAAAACTGTCAAATCTTCCTCAACATCTCTGGAAGTTGAAGTCTTGTTCTTGGCTGCAAGAGGTATGTAGTTGTCTTCTTGGACTTTGGAGCAACTAGCTTCTTTGGTGAAGACTTCTTGCTTGAAGAAGCCTTCTTTGGCATAGCATCAGCAAGAAGCTTCTTCTTCTTGGAAGGAGGATCTTGGGCAACTGGGTCTTCCTCCACTTCCTCCTCCTTGACATCATCTAGGTCCTCATACATGGAAGCGGGCCTTCCAATGACTTTCACTATCCTCTTTCTAGCTCTCTTCTTGTCACCTGCTTTCTTAGGCATAGAACTCTTTGTAAGCTCAACTGAAATGGAAGTGTTGTCCTTGGCACTCTCAGGTGCCCTCATAGCTTCTGAGCTAGCATACTCCTTTCTGACAGGCCTTTTGGCAGAATAGGCCTATGTGGCAGACTTCTTTGCGGCTCTTTCCTTCTTCTCTTCCTCCTTCTTGGCTATCTCTTCCTCCGACAGAAAGTCAGAATATTCTTCATCAGCATTCAGTTTCCTCCTTGCCCCGGTAGCAGCCTTGGGTAAATCAGGTGAACTAGGATCATCATCTGAAGAAGATGAACTAGCATCTGGGCTAGTGCCTGAACTCATGTCCACATCTCTCTCTCAAATCATTCTGACTGTCCCCAGACACTAACATGCTGACGCAATGAATAGAATATCGAAGACCAGAGGGGTTGAGCATCACAAAACACAAATGATTTTTCAAAATTTGAACTTAAGTTTTGATCATTTGCAAAGAGAATTTTTCGTCGCACCAAGTTCAACATTTCTGAGCCGCTGAGACAGATAGCTTGCCTTAACAGAGACTTGGTAGTATTTTCGGTTTCACCCAAAATAACTACTCGGTCTCACTGAAGCTGTTCTCGGTAACCCTAAAAGAAAAATCGGTAGAACCGATTTTTACAATTCGGTGACACCAAGATGCGATTTGCAGAAGGTCAGACTTAAAAATTCCTTGTTCTCTAATCTAATGGAGTTTATTGTGGGATAGATCAATTTCAAACTATAGCAAGATGGTAAATTATCCCTAATGCGCTCGAATTAGACATGGAAGCGCAAGGAGGGTTCGACATCATACCCTAATGCGGTGATGGCTTTGCTACGGTGGCGACGGTGGTGAATATTACCGTCGACAGCGGAGATCCCAGTAGCCAGGGCGCATAGGGAGACAAGGGCGACGACCAAGGGTCCAGGTGCGGTATCTCGGATTGGAGGAAACGGACGATTGAAGAATGAATTTCAAAAGTCGGGTCCGCCAAGATTATATACCCTTCGCTGTCGGTGACACCGGTTCTAAAATATTGGCTGCCACCGCGGTCCTCTACTGTCAATTGACAGGGAAATTCGGTGAAGCCGATATTGTGGAATCGGTGCTACCGACATTCTAAAAATCACATCAACCCTAGGCATCGGTGAAACCGAGATTTTGGAGTTGGTTGCACCAAGATTGCACTAGAGAGGTTTTGGTAGTCAGCTCTTAACGAAACAAAACTCCGAGTGCTCCTCACACAGAGGGTTCGAGAAGTGTTTGTTCAAGTTTTGTGATGAAGAAAGAATAGAACTTGAGACGAGAAAGCATAGATAGCTAGAGGGAAGTACTTAGGCATTCTTGCATATCCAATTGGCCAAACAAAAATGAAAGTCAAATAACAACAATTGGATATCCTCGAATGAGTAAAGATATGCATACTAACATGCTCACACAATAATATATAAAATGAAATATGGCAAACATGCAAAACCACTCTAGTATCTACCAAGCACTTTGGCAATGACGGAGTAAACTATGTATATGAGTATATTGACTTAGGAGCCAAGTAAGAATACTTGATCATAGGTCATACTCATCGATTAAGCACAAGTGGGGTTACCACTTTTATATAAATCATTTAATGTGTTCGCATCTTTAAGAGATACTTTAACTCAAGTCTTGAGTAAAGTTCCCCCTTGATGTGACATCCCCCCTAAGAGGGATAAACTAACCTTGGGTTTTGTCGTAGAAGACTTCATGTGGGTGATGTAGTGGTGGATGCTCGTAGTTGATGAAGATCATCTTGAGTTGGGAGCAATCCTCGTTGTTTCTTACTCTTATCACCTACATGGATTAGTCCCATGCAAGAGACAAATACAAGGATATCTATGGACATGGAGTGCAAAGCATATATAATGGTGTCCATGGTTTCATTAATTACCTTGTCCCATTGCTTACCTTTGAGGGGATGTGTGACTCCTTGTAATCTTGCATAAAGTTGGAGTTGATTGCAAATAGTCCTTGCCAAAAATGTATGTGAGTGAATTTTGTTGGTGGAGTCACCCCTCAAGAACTTCTCTAGTTCTTCTTCTTTGGGATCCACATCAACTTGATGGGGATCCTTGTAGTTGAAGTAGCACTTGTAGAAGTTGAGCTTGTAGTAGCCTTGGGAACCCGTTTGACCATGGCTTGGGATTCATCTTCATATGAATCAATCTCCTCTTGAAGCTTGTCCTTGCCCTTGAGCTTGTGGTATTGTGGTGGAAGGTCATCTTGAGCTTTTGTTCCCTTGGGGAGAGTATGTTCATATTTCTTCCTTTGGGGAACAAACTTGGACTTGGGTTATTGACCTTCTTCCCATTCAACTCCATTGGCATTGAAGTAGCCAATGTCATGGTTCTTTTGGTATCCTCCATGCTTGCGTACAATTTCCTCAAATTACTTACATCTGGCAAGACTTTTGTATGTACCCTTTTCTATAATCCCTTTCAATACATAATTTTCTTGCTCAAGTGTAACTTGGCTAAAAGTATTGTTAGTGGAATCAATAGAACTACTAGAAGCAATATCATTGGATTTATCATTTTTATTGCTACTAGTTGAAGAACCTTTCTTGCCTTTGTTACTACTTTGTTTAGCTTTAACTTGTGGAATGAATGTAGAAAAGAGTAGTCGTTTGGCTAGATAAGAGGAAATCTTCTTTCGAAGATCGTCATTGATAGATTTAAGGAATTCATGCTCTTGCTCCAAATTGAGCTTCTCGAAGCACAGCTTCTCATGAGTCCTTACAAGCTCTCTATGATCTTCTAGAGTAGATTAGATCGTGTTTATTGCAACACGGTTATTCATTTAAGTTAGAGAATAATGGTTATTATGTTTACATGAATAATACCTTCAATGGTCATGCACCCAGTGAGAATGGTTTGTTGAATCTTGATCGTAGTAATACACATGTTCATAACATTGATGTCAAAAGATACAAAGTTAATAATGATAGTACCACATACTTGTGGCACTGCCGCTAAATGTCATATTGGTATAAAGCGCATGAAGAAACTCCATGCTGATGGATCTTTGGACTCATTCAATTTCGAATCGGTTGAGACATGCAAACCATGCCTCTTGGGCAAGATGACCAAGGACCCTGTTTTCCGGATTGATGGAGCGGGCAAGTGATTTATTGGAAATGATACATGTCGATGTATGCAATCCAATGAGTCTTGTAGCATGTGGTGGGTATCGTTATTTTCTTACCTTCACTGATGATTTGAGTAGATATAGTGTATATTTACTTAATGAAACACAAGTCTGAATCGTTTGAAAGGTTCAAGCAAATTCAGAGTGAAGTTTAAGATCATCGTGACAAGAAGATAAAAATGTCTGCGATATGATCGTGGAGGTGAAGATCTGAGTTACAAGTTTGGCATACAACTTTAGACAATGTGAAAGTTGTTTCACAACTCACGCCACCTAGAACACCATAGTGTGATGGTGTGTCCGAATGTCATAGTCGTTCTCTATTGGATATGATGCGTGCTATGATGTCTCTTATCGTTTTGCTACTATAATTTTGGGGTTATGAATTAGAGACAACTACATTCACTTTAAATAGGACACCATCTAAATCCGTTGAGATGACACCGTGTGAATTATGGTTTGATAGAAACCTAAGCTGTCATTTCTTAACGTTTGGGGCTACGACGCTTGTGTAGAAAATGTTTTCACCTAATGAGCTCGAACCCAAAGCGGATAAATGCATCTTCATAGAATACCCTAAGAACAATTGGGTGAACCTTCTATCTCAGATCCAAGCATAAAATGTTTGTTGCTAAAACTGGGTCCTTTCTCAAGAAAAAGTTTCTCTCGAAAGAATTGAGTGGGAGGAAGATAGAACTTGATGAGGTTATTGAACCTTTGTTTCAACGACAGAGTAGCGCAGCGGAAGAAGATGTTTCTGTGAAGCCTACGTTAGTTGAAGAGGAAGTTAATGATGATGATCATGAAGCTTCGGATCAAGTTACTATCGAACCTTGTAGGTTGACAAGGACGTGTACTGCTCCTGAGTGGTACGACAACCCTGTCTTAGAGGTCATGTTGTTGGAAAACGATGAACCTACGAGCTATGGAGAAGCGATGATGGGCCCGGATTCCGACAAATGGTTAGAGGCCATGAAATCCGAGAACGGATCCATGTATGAAAACCAAGTATAGACTTTGGTAGACTTGCTCGTTGGACGGCAGGTCGTCGAGTACAAATGGACCTTTAAAATGAAGACAGACGCTAATGGTAAATGTCACCATTTATAAAACTCGACTTGTCGCAAAGAAGTTTCCGACAAAGTTGACTGCGATGAGACTTTCTCACTCGTAGCGATGCTAAAGTCTGTTGGAATTATGTTAGCAGTTGCTGCATTTTTTAATTATAAAATCTGGCAGATGGATATAAAACATCGTTTCCTTAACGGTTTACTTGAGGAAAGGTTGCCTGTGATACAACCAGAAGGTTTTGTCAATCCTAAAGGATGCTAAAAGGTGTGCGAGGTCCAGCAATCCTTCTATGGGATGGATTAAGCATCTCGGAGTTGGAATATACGCTTTGATGAGGTGATCAAAGTTTTTGAGTCTATACAAAGTTTATGAGAAACTTGTATTTACAATAAAGTGAGTGGGAGCACTATAGAGTTTCTGATAAACATATGTGGATGACATGTTGGTGATCGGAAATGATGTAGAATTTCTGGAAAGCATAAACGGTTATTTGAAAAGAGTTTTTCAAAGGAAGACTTGGATAAAGCTACTTAATTGTTGGGCATCGCGATCTATAGAGATAGATCAAGAAGCCTGATGAGACTTTCAATGAGTGCATACCTTGACAAGATTTTGAAAGAGTTCAAAATGGATCAGTCAGAGAAAGAGTTCTCGCCAGATTTGTAAGGTGTGAAGTTGAGTAAGACTCAAAGCTCAAACATGGTAGAAGAAAGAGAAAGGACGATCGTCCCCTATGCTTTAGCCATAGGCTCTTTATAGTATGACATGCTATGTACCGCACCTGTGTGTGCCTTGCCATGAGTCCGTCAAGGGGTACAAGAGTGATCCAGGAGTGGATCACTGGACAGTGGTCAATATTATCCTTAGTGACTAAAAGACTAAGGAAATGTTTCTCGATTATGGAGGTGATAAAGGGTTTGTCGTAAAGAGTTACGTCGATGCAAGCTTTAACACTAATCCGGATGACTCTTAGTAGCAATCCGGATACGTATAGTGGAGCAGCCATTTGGAATAGATCCAAGTGGAGTGTGGTAGCAGTGTCCATAGTATGACATAGAGATTTGCAAAGTACA
Source organism: Hordeum marinum (assembly GCA_022496015.1). Classification (NCBI taxonomy): domain Eukaryota; kingdom Viridiplantae; phylum Streptophyta; class Magnoliopsida; order Poales; family Poaceae; genus Hordeum; species Hordeum marinum. The sequence continues at coordinate 450,291,052 of CM039676.1, forward strand.
CACGGATCTGAATGTCGCAGACCCATTGACTAAAAGACCTTTCTCACATGCAAAGCATGATGGAGCCCCAAACTTATTGGGTGTTAGATTCATAACAATGCGAATCACATGGTGATGTGAACTAGGTTATTGACTCTAGTGCGAGTGGGAGACTGATGGAGATATGCCATAGAGGCAATAATAAATTGGTTATTATCATATTTATTTTTCATGATAATCGTTTATTATCCATGTTATAATTGTATTGATCGGAAACTTAGATACATGTGTGGATACATAGACAACATCGTGTCCCTAGTATGCCTCTAATAGACTAGCTCGTTGATCAAAGATCGTCAAGGTTTCCTAGCCATGGACATGAGATGTCATTTGATAACGGGATCACATCATTAGGAGAATGATGTGATGGACAAGATCCAAACTACAAACTTAGCATATGATCGTATCAGTTTATTGCTACTGTTTTCTGCATGTCAAAGTATCTGTTCCTATGACCATGAGATCATGCAACTCACTGACACCGGAGGAGTACCTTGTGTGTATCAAACGTCGCAACGTAACTGGGTGACTATAAAGGTGCTCTACAGGTATCTCGGAGGGTGTCTGTTTGGTTGGCATGGATCAAGACTGGGATTTGTTACTCCGTGTGAAGGAGAGGTATCTCAGGGCCCACTCGGTAATACAACATCACAATTAACCTTGCAAGCAATGTAACTAAGTGTTAGCCACGGGGTCTTGTATTACGAAATGAGTAAAGAGACTTTCTGGTAATGAGGTTGAACTAGGTATGGGGATACCGACGATCGAATCTCGGGCAAGTAACATACCGAAGAACAAAGGGAACATCATACGGGATTATCTGAATCCTTAACATAGAGGTTCAACCGATAAAGATCTTCATAGAATATGTAGGAATCAATATGGGCATCCAGGTCCTGCTATTGGTTATTAACCGTAGAGGTGTCTCGGTCATGTCTACATAGTTCTCGAACCCGCAAGGTCTGCACACTTAAGGTTCAGTGATGTTTCGGTAGTATAGAGTTATGTATGGTGGTGACCGAAGGTTTTTCAGAGTCCCGGATGAGATCCCGAATGTCACGAGGAGCTCCGGAATGGTCCGGAGATAAAGATTGATATATATGAAGTCCTGTTTTGGTCGCCGGAAAAGTTTCGGCTCATCGGTAGTGTACCGGGAGTGCCGGGAGTGTATCGGGGGACCATCGGGAGAGGTATTTCGACCCAAGAGGCTTCATGGGCTGTTGGAGGACTAATACCAGCCCTTAGTGGGCTGACCAAAGTCCCACACAAGGCCCATGCGGCTGGGGAAGAAATTCCAAAAGAGAAAAGGTGAAAAAAGGCAAAAAGGTGGAAATAAGGAAGGAGTCCTAATCCTACTAGGAGTGGAGGAGGATTCCTCCTCTCCCACTTCGGCCGAAGCCTAGAAGGGCTGGCCCTTGCGCCAAGCCTCCTCCTCCTATATACTAGAGGGTTTTAGGGTTTTGGCACAAGATTTTCAGCCACGTGCAACCCTACCTCTAGTCCGTAGTTTCTCCTCTAGATCGGTTTCAGCTGTGCTTAGGCGAAGCCCTGCTGAGATTACTCCACCACCATCGCCGCAGCGCTATCACGCTATCAGAGAACTCGTCTATCTCTCCGCTCCCTCTTGCTGGATCAGGAAGGCGGAGATCGTCATCGAGCTGTACGTGTGCTGAACGCGGAGGTGTCGTCCGTTCGGCGCTAGATCGGAAGGACCGTGATCAAGATCGCGAGACGGATCGTGATGAGTTCGCGGGATGGATCGTGATTGGATCGCGGGATGGATCGTGATGACATCGCGGAACGCTCGGCGATTTGGATCGCGAAGACGTTCGACTACACCAACCGCGTTTCTTAATGCTTCCCGCTTAGCGATCTACAAGGGTATGTAGATCCACTCTCCCTCTCGTAGATGCTCATCACCATGGATAGATCTTGCGTGTGCGTAGGAAATTTTTTGTTTCCCATGCAACGTTCCCCAACACTTCGTGCATATCAACCAGAGCATCCCAAATTTCCTTTACATTCTCAAGACGGCTGATTTTGTTGAATTCTTCGAAGCATAGGCAGTTGAATAGAATGCCACATGCTTGAGCATTGTATTGCAAGATCTTCAATTCTTCTGCGGTCGCTTCACGATCCGGTTCCTTTCCATCACCAAATAATTCACCTTGCAAGCCAACACGAAAAACAGCCCATACGGCGTGGTTATGAGCAAGAACTAGAGTCATGATGACACGCGTTGCTGCGTCCGTCTATTTTTACAATAGAACTGCAGTAATTTTCAAAGGGAGTGAATATGACCTCTTATTAATCTAACACCATGCAAAAGGACATTTGTTGTAAAAATATATGTGTAGATATATATAAAGAACGGATTTAGGGCTATGCAAAATGACATCAACGAATAATTTAAGAAATATGATCTCTTAATATAAACTTACATGCAAGAAAATACATTAGCAAACCAAAAAAACAGACCTTAACAAACACCTTAAAAGTGAAGTAATGCGGCACATGAAGAGTCATTCCACAAGACTGCAAAACAATCTTATTGTATTTTTAGCAAATTCTGATGGGTGTTTGATTTAATCAATTCCTGAACTTTGACTGTATAAAATAGGGGTAGGTGAGTAAATATATGAACATGGCATATCATCACAAACTCTTAATGCAGGTACTGAATCTATAGGATTTGATCAATGCATGAGCATGACATTGGTAGCTACAGAACAAAAGGAACAGAGGTTGATTACAGTAAAAAAACAAGATTTCATTCAAAATAGAATACCAAAACTGGATAATAGTAACTTATTTTCGACCACAGAGATACCCAAGATTATGTCATACGCAGTAGCAACACACAGAGCATAATAATCTACAGAAACTTGGCCATCTTGTGGCCAGTAACATATATATAAAGATAAACTTAGCTCACATCATAGCCTTTTAACCATAAGCCTACACCTCACATCAATACCAACATCTCATGCACCGTCCTCCTAGAATTTACTTGTACGAATTGCTAGAGCTAAACTAATATTTTCAGAACCAAATTCAGTAATGGAGAATTAGATGGACCACATTCAACTTATACTGCTTTATTTCAGCAATACATACATTTTAATTGTTGGTGACCTTCAATTCCAGGTCTAGATTATTCCTAATAGCTCCACCCATGAAAGAACCCGCCTTAGGCTCCGTTCAGACATCCTCCAGCTTCTGTAAATCGATTCCCAAGTCCGTCTCCTCACTCATGTATCCGGCTTATCGCAGGAATCTCGTTCCGTTCGGTGTGTGATTTCTGTAGGCTTCAATCCTAAAACACATATAATTATTATGAATCAGTAACTCATATATGTCAGAATTTATCCTCAAGAGCAACATTCACAGTAGCATTGTTCGAGACTCTGAATTATAAACGCAGCCAGTAGCATCAAATTTATAAATCATGAGCACACACATGTACATTGATAATAACGTTAGAGATGTGAGTACGTGTGTACTAACCTGGTAATCGTGAGCTTTATTAGAATTGCCCCAAGCAACCCACCAGAACCGGTTCCACCACCTCAGATAAGAGTACCTGCACCAAACTAAAGGAGCCAAACCAGTGTTAGAGAAAAAGGTTTGCAAATCGGCTTTAGGATTCCCCGAGCCAACCCAACAAACCAGTGTTCTGCGGCGAACTGACTTAGTACTAACTGGATAGAAGATGTGAGGAAGGAAAGACCAATAAAGCTGCAGCGGAAACATGGCAAGAAGCATTGCATGACTAACGGAGGAATAGAGTAGCGACTGGGTGCAGAGTATATACACGATACGCCCGTCGAATAAATGAAGAAGATGAATCGGAACTGTAACTGATATGCGATAATCGTGTTAGATGTATTAGATATGTGTGTGTATAGTCTCTCTTTTCGGTTTATCCTCATTGGACACATGGACACATGTATATGTATTGGCCCTTGGCCCTCCTGAGAATACAGTTGCTCATTCCTAACATGGTATGAGATGCTTAGGTTTGCTCTTCCGCTCCCGCACGCTCGCAGCTCCGTGCTCGCTCCCCCGTCGCCGGCCACCCTCTCCCTCGTCGCCGGCCATCTCCACCGCGGCAGCCGCCGGCCGTCCGCGCCTCGCCTCGCCTGCCCCGCCCGACGCTGCGCCCGCCCTGGCTGCGCCCCGCCTCCTCCCGAGCTGCTCTGCCGCCGCGCGCCGCCCGCGTCTGCCCGAGCCCCGGCCGCGCCGCTGCGCCCCGGCCGCGCCCCGGCCGCCACCCGCCCAAGCCCCGGCCGCGCCCGCCCGCGCCCCGGCCCACGCCCGGCGCTGCGCTCGTCCTAGCCGCGCCCCGCCTGCCCCGTCGGGCGCTGCACCCGCCCCGGCCGCGCCCCGCCCCCTCCTGCCTCCACCGCCGTCGCCTGCACCCGCCTGAGGCCGCTGCCTGCCTCCGCCGGCCCGTGCTGCTCTGCCCCGGCCACGCCGCTGCGCCCCGGCCGCGCCCGATCCCGATCCAAATCGGGGCTCCTGTAGCAGTGTACTGTAGCAGTTGACCAAAAAAAAAACAGAGAGCTCCTCATGTCCGCTTCAGGCTACGTTGTTGTTCCTCGGTGCTCGGTGATCTTCGATGGCACCAACTATGCCGAGTTTGCGGGCTTCATGCGGATCCACATGCGCGGCCTTCTCCTGTGGGGCGTTCTCTCTGGCGAGGTCCCCTGTCCGCCTTGCCCTGTCGCTCCTGTGGCTCCTACCCCACCGGTGCCGCCTGTTCTTGCTGCTGGTGCTTCTCAGGCTGATCGGGATGCAGCAAAGGCTCTCGATGATGATGCGGTGGATGCTTATGATCAACAGGTATCAGCCTATTCCGATGCTCTTTCTCTCTACCGGGATGCTCTGTCTGCTTACACTCAGCGGTGCAATGATGATGCTCGAGCTGCTGCTGTTCTCACTGCTAGTGTCCTACCTCAGTTTGCTTCAGAGTTCATGAGCCTCGGTACTGTTGCAGCGATGTGGTCTTACCTCTGTCGGTGCTATCAGCCCTCTGGTGATGCGCTCTACTTATTTGTGGTGCGTCAGGAGTACGCTCTTCAGCAGGGTGACTCTTCTGTTGATGAGTTCTACACACAGAGTTCTGCCATCTGGCGCCAGCTTGACTCTCTTCGGACAGTTGTTTGTGGAACTTGCCGTTGTTGCCAGACTATGAGGTCAGATTTGGAGTTTCGGTGTGTCCATGAGTTCTTATCTTGTCTTCGTTCCGAGTTTGAGCCTCGGCGCGCTCACTTGCTTGCTCGTGGTCGTGTTCCTATCTCAGAGGTGCTTGCTGAGATTCGTGCTGAGGAGACCCGCCTCCGCTCTGCTGGTTTGCTTGCGGTTCCCTCTGTGTTGGCTGCTCGAGCTCCTGTGTCGTCTGCTCGTCTCACCGCTCCACCGCTTCTGCCCACACCTTCAGGGGGGTGGGTCACCCCCCTCATGCTGAGAAGGGCCGGTCGCGCCGTGACACTTTCTGTGGCTACTGCTCCAGGCAAGGTCACCCAGAGTCGGATTGCCGCCAGAAATAGCGAGACCAGAGGCGCTCTTCTTCCAGTGGGACTCATGCGCCTCCCTCGACTCCGTCACTCACTAACCAGGATATTATGCGACTCAAGCGCATGCTGGCTTCCTCTGGTTCTTCCTCGACGGGTTCTGTTGCTGCTGTGACTGCCACCACCATTCCGCCCCCGCTGGAGCCTACTCAGTCAGGTACATCCTCATGGGTTCTGGATTCTGGAGCTTCCTTTCATATGTCCTCTGATTCTTCTGCTTTATCTTCTCTTCGACCTCTTGATTTTCCTCTTAATGTTCTCACTGTCGATGGCACACCTCTTCTTGTTGCTAGTCGTGGCATTCTTTCTACTCCATCTTTTTCTGTTCCTAGTGTTTCTCATGTTCCTCGTCTTACCATGAATCTTTTTTCCGCTGCCCAACTTACTCATTCTGGTTGTCGTGTCATTCTTGATACCGACTCTTGCTCCATTCAGGATCGTCGCACCAAGGCTTTGGTTGGTGCTGGCCCCCGGCACCGTGAGTCAGAGGGCCTTTGGGAGGTTGACTGGCTTTGTGTTCCTTCCGTTGCCACCATTTCTGCCAGCTCTCATGCTCTTGCTGCCTCTTCGTCTGCGTCCTTCCAGCAGTGGCATCATCGCCTTGGTCACATCTGTGGCTCTTGCTTGTCTTCTTTAGTTCGTCAGGGCCTCTTAGGGTCTGTATCTGGAGATGTCTCCTTACATTGTAATGGTTGCAGACTTGGCAAATAGACCCAGTTACCTTATCCTACCAGTGAGTCTGTATCTCAGCATCCGTTTGACTTAGTTCATTCTGATGTCTGGCGTCCTACTCCATTTGATTCGAAAGGTGGTCATCGCTACTATGTCTTGTTTATTGATGATTTCTCTCGCTACACTTGGCTCTACTTCATGAAATCTCATAGCGAGGTTCTCTCTATATACAAATGATTTGCTGCCATGGTTCACACCCAGTTTCCCACGCCCATTCGTACTTTTCGTGCTGACTCCGCTGGAGAGTATATCTCCCAGCTGTTGCGTGGTTTTCTCGCGGAACAGGGTACTCTTGCCCAGTTCTCATGTCTTGGTGCTCATGCTCAGAATGGCGTTGTTGAACGTAAGCATCGTCATCTGCTTGAGACGGCTTGTGCGCTGATGATTGCCGCTTCTCTTCCACCCCACTTTTGGGCTGAGGCTGTTTCTGCATCCACCTATCTCATCAACATTCAGCCCTCGACTGCTCTGCAGGGTGGTATTCCTATGGAGTGTCTCACTGGTCGATCTCCTGACTACTCTACTCTTCGTATGTTTGGATGTGTGTGCTATGTCCTGCTTGCCCCGCGAGAAAGCACCAAACTGACTGCTCAGTCGGTTGAGTGTGTCTTCCTTGGCTACAGTGATGAGCACAAGGGCTATCGTTGTTGGGACCTGTTGGTTGTCGCTTGCGCATCTCGCGTGATGTGACCTTTGATGAGTCTCGCTCTTACTACCCCCGCCCTTCCTCCTCGAGTTTCTCTGTGGACGATATTTCTTTCCTTCTCCTTCCCGATACATCCTCCTCTGTGCCTCAGGTCTCTCCCCTTCCTCCGACCTGTCTCACTCTTCCTCACATACCACCGACACCCCAATCTCCTCCCTCCTCATCTCCACCATCCTCTCCGATCCGTCAGACTCTCTCTCCTTTTCCTCTCCACTACACTCGTCGCCCTCGTGTTGAGGATGATTCTCCTGACACACCTTCCACTTCTGATGTTCCTCCTTCCACACCTCCACCAGCTCATAATCTCCGTGCTCGACCTCGACCCCCTCTTGATCGCTACTCTCCTGCCAAGTACGGCCTCTCTGTTGTTGCTGAGCCGACTTCCTATTAGGCTGCCCTGACTCAGCCTGAATGGCAGCTTGCGATGGCCCAGGAGCTTGCTGCCCTTGAGCGTTCTGGCATGTGGGATCTGGTTTCCCTGCCTTCTGGTATTCGTCCCATCACATGCAAGTGGGTCTATAAGATTAAGACTCGCTCTGATGGTTCTCTTGAGCGCTACAAAGCCCGTCTTGTGGCTTGTGGTTTTCAGCAGGAGCAGGGACGCGATTATGATGAGACATTCGCTCCTGTGGCCCACATGACCACTGTCCGCACTCTCCTTGATGTTGCTTCTGTTCGTCATTGGTCTGTATCTCAGCTTGATGTTCAGAACGCCTTTCTCAATGGTGAGTTGCATGAGGAGGTTTATATGCAGCCACCCCCAGGGTACTCTGTTCCTGATGGTATGGTCTGTCGTCTTCGCCGCTCTCTCTATGGTCTTAAACAGGCCCCTCGTGCCTGGTTCGAGCGGTTCGCCTCTGTCGTGACTGCCGCGGGTTTCTCGCCCAGTGATCATGATCCCGCTTTGTTCGTTCACACGTCTCCTCATGGTCGGACTCTTCTCCTTCTCTATGTTGATGACATGATCATCACTGGTGACGACTCTGATTACATTGCCTTTGTTAAGGCTCGCCTTCGCGACCAGTTCCTCATGACTAATCTTGGTCCTCTTTGCTATTTTCTTGGGATTGAGATCTCCTCGACCTCTAATGGTTTCTACATCTCCCAAGAAAAATATATTCAGGATCTTCTTTCTCGTGCTGCTCTCGGTCATGAGCGCACAGTTGTGACTCCTATGGAGCTCAACGTTCAGCTTCATGCCTCTAATGGTGACCCTCTTCCTAATCCCTCTCGCTATCGTCACCTCATTGGCAGTCTTGTCTACCTTGCTATTACGCATCCTGACATCTCCTATCCTGTCCACATCCTGAGTCGGTTTGTTTCAGCCCCCACCTCTGTCCACTATAGTCATCTCCTCCGTGTTCTACGATATCTTCGTGGCACGATCTCTCAACGCCTTTTCTTTCCCCGCTCCAACTCTCTTGAGCTCCAGGCCTACTCGGATGCTACCTGGGCTAGTGATCCCTCTGACCGACGCTCGCTGTCTGCTTACTGTGTCTTTCTTGGTGGCTCTCTTATTGCTTGGAAGACAAAGAAGCAGACTGATGTTTCCCGCTCGAGTACAGAGGTTGAGTTACACGCCATGGCTATGTTGACGGCTGAGGTGATCTGGTTACGGTGGTTACTTGAGGATTTTGGTGTGTCTGCTACCACCTCGACTCCCTTACTATTAGACAGTACCGGTGCTATCAGTATTGCGCGTGACCCGGTGAAGCATGAGCTCACCAAGCACATCGGTGTGGATGCCCACTTTGTACGTGCTGTTGTGCAGGATGAGGTTCTCGCTCTTCACTATGTGCCCTCTGAGTTACAGCTGGCGGACTTCTTCACGAAGGCACAGACTCGAGTGTAGCATGAGTTCTTTCTCTCCAAACTCAGTGTTGTTGACCCACCATGAGTTTGAGGGGGGGTGTTAGATGTATTAGATATGTGTGTGTATAGTCTCTCTTTTCGGTTTATCCCCATTGGACACATGTATATGTACTGGACCTTGGCCCTCCTGAGAATACAGTTGCTCATTCCTAACAAATCAATCCTCAGTGAGTGGCGTACATCTATTGCCATTAAGGCCTCCAGAAACATCCTCAATCACCAGTGAGTGAGGCGCAGTAATTGTCTCCCTGCAAGGCATAGGTCGCCAGCATCGTACGGATGTGGGAACGATGGTTCCTCTTTTTGTTTTGAGGGGATCTGGAGGGCGAGCAGGCTGCGCTTTCCATCTTTGCTTTGTAATGTGTGGACATAAGGCCCGGAGGCCCAAATAACAGAAAACCTCCGGATTTGTTCTAGGAGCAGCGGCCCAACCGTGCAGCGCTATGTTTTCACGAGCGAAGCCTATGCGGCATTGAAACCACATCAAACGTCCACAAATGGCCAGAAGTGCAGATCGGACGATTAACAATGCAAGTGGCGTGAGACGACTCAAAAGATGTGCGGTATAATGTATTTAAATATGCATTTTCATTTTATGTTTTCACTAGAAAAGTGTGTACCATCAAAATATGGACCTTTGTGGTGATAATTTTCCTCACTAGACGCCATACTCTCCTTGGTTGTGAGACCAATGCAATGGAGACCAAAGCCCTGCTACCACTTATAGGGATCGAAAGTAGGTCTAGAGGGGGGTGATTAGACTACTTGACCAAATAAAAACCTAACCTTTTCCCAAGTTAATTGGTTGGAAGATTTTAGAAATTCTAGCATATGAAGTTCACCCTACACATGCATGTCTACGAGTATTGTAGTGGAAAGTAAATACACGCATATGTAATAGGATAGGGATAAGAATATCAAACGCAATTTGGAGACACGAAGATTTTTCCCGTGGTTCCGATAGATGGCGCTATCGTACATCCACGTTTATGGAGACTTCAACCCACTGAGGGTAACAGTCATGAGAGTCCATGGAGGGATCCACCCACGAAGCGTTCCACAAAGAAGCAACCTTGTCTATACCATGATGGCCTAAGTCCACGGAGGACTAGCCTTACTCGGGGTAGATCTTCACGAAGTAGGCGATCTCCTTACCCTTACAAACTTCTTGATTCAACTCCACAATCACGAAAAAGGAGGATTCCAAGCGACACCTAACCAATCTAGGAGGCACCACCCTCCAAAAGGTAATAGATGCGGTAACAACGATGAACTCCTTCCTCTTGTGTTTCAAATGATAGTCTCCTCAACACTCAATCACTTTCTCATAGATTTGGCTTGGGTAGAAGAGATTGATTGGGTCGAAAGCAACTTGGGGAGGCTAGAAATCAAGATCCATATGGTTGGAGTGGATGATCTTGACCTCAACACAAGGGTAGGTGGCTCTCTCTTAGAAAATTGGATATGGGAAGTGTGAGTCTGTTCTGAGTGCTTCTCTTATGAGTGAGTGGTGGTGGAGGGGTATATATAGGCATCTCCAAAGATCCAACGGTTATAACATTATTGCCCAACTCGGTGAAACCGAAGTGAAAAATCGGTTGCACCAACTAGTGCAAAATGTGGCAACTTTGGCATTTTCGGTGAGACTGGTATAGGATTCTCGGTGGTACCAATATGAGTGGCCAAGGGCAGTTACAAAACTCGATGAGACCGATTCACAATTCTTGTAAATTAGTCAACAGGAAGTTGGTCACTGAACTCGATTACACCGATATGGAGAACTGGTAGTACCGATATGTGGGTTTGGCTTAGGCTCTGTCTAGGGTTTTGACTCGATGTAGCCGAAAGGATATAGTTGGTGGCACCGATTTTGAGTGGTAGGGTTTAAGATAGAATATATGTGGGAGAGTTTGTGAGTGATTTTGGTAGATAACACTTGATCATTTTGAGCATCTCATTTACCATTATTACCTCGCCCCCTTTTAATAGTATTAGCTTTCCTATGGACTCAAAGTGATTTCTCACAAAGTAAAATGTGGAGTCTTCATGCTTGTAGCTTGGCCAATCCTATTCCTTGCATCTTGGGGTCTCCTCACAATCCTTTTCCAATCAAGACATTGAACTTTTTCCTTAAATATACTTAGTGGAAACATTAGTCCAATAAAATATATCTTGTTATTAATTACCAAAACCACCTAGGGAGAAGTTGTGCTTTCAAGATACACCTAGTGATAATGAAAATGATGACAATGACGATGTTCACGTAGATGCTCAACCAGATGATAACAAAGAAAATGATAATGATGTGGAAATTGAACCTCCTGAGGATCTTGATAACCCACCTTCTAAAAATAAACGTTATGATAAGAGAGACTTTGTTGCTAGAAAACATGGAAAAGAAAGAGAACCATGGGTTCAAAAACCCATGCCACTCCCTCGTAAGCCCACTAAAAGTAGGGACGATGAAAATTTTGAGCGCTTTGCTGAAATGATTAGACATGTATTTTTATGCACTCGTTTGACTGATATATTGAAAATGCCTCCGTATGCTATGTATATGAAAGATATTATTACCAATACAAGGAAAATACCTGAAAATGAAATTGCTACCATGCTTGCTAATTATTATTTTGGTGCTGGAGTACCTAAGAAGTTGGGAGACCCGGATTTACCCATAATACCCTGCTCTATTAAAAGAAACTATGTCAAAACTGATTTATGTGGTTTCGGGGCCGGTGTTAGTGTTATGCCTTTTTATCTTTTATAAAAGACTTGAATTGAGTAAACTCACACCTATTGATATATCTTTGCCAATGGTTGATAAATCCATTGCTTTACCTATTGGAATTTGCAAAGACATTCCCGTTGTGGTTGCAAATGTTACTATGTTAACAGACTTTGTTATTCTTGATATGCCTAAGGACGATAATATGTCAATCATCCTTGGTAGACCCTTTCTAAATACTGCATGAGTTGTTATTGATTGCAATAAAAATCAAGGTTACCTTTCATGTCAATGGCAAGCAACATACCGTGCATTTTCCGAAGAAGCAAACCTTGGTTAATAATATTAATGTCATTGATCCTATTCCCACGGTTATCATTGGAGATTTTATAATTCCTCTACCTACTGCCAAGAAGAACAAATATTATAATCTCATTGTTGGGGAAATATAAATCCCTATTGAGGTAACCTAGCGATATACAAAAATTCTTCGGTTTCATGTTAGTTAGAAACGGTTATTAATAAGACTTGATCAACCTTATTAATGAATCCTTTTCGAAGGACATGTGATTGATGAACTGAGTATTCACAACTCTCTGTATTACAAGTTTATTGTCTGTTTTTGTTAGTTAAATAAAAATAAAGTACCATGAAATCCCTATTTTTGTTTTTCCCGTGCATGAAAAATACCCCAAAAATGAAAAGTCTTAGATTGCCATAAATTTTTGACATGAATTTTTCCAAAATATTTTAGAATTTTTGTCGTAAAAATTACAATAGGGGGGTGGGCTAGTGGGCCAGCACATAACAGGGTGCGTCCCCCTAGGGCGCCCCTGCCTTATCCCTTTAGCCCACCTCATCTCCTACCTCTAGCAAAAACTTCCTAGATCTCTCTCTCTCTCTCTCGTGTTCTTCCACCTGAAACTGAAATTTTCGATCTCTTTGCTCGGAACTCCATTTTTTAAACTGTTTTGAGGAATTGCTCGTTGGTATGTGACTCTCCCATTCCTCCAATTATTTTTTTAGTGGTTTATATTTTGCATAAGTTGTTGCACTTGGTGTTGCAGAAAATGAGCTTGCATGTTGAATTATTTGTGTTACAAGAGTATGAATGCTTGATGTGGCCTCTAGGCATCACTATGAGTAGTTGCTACCATTCTTGCAAGTTTTTTTGACATAAATTTGTTTCTCAAAAAAATCAGAAATTTGCTCTTAGGAGAATGAACTTTCTGAGGAAAGGTTCTTCAAGCCGGAGCCCCAAGGGAGTTGCTAGGAGAACTCGAGATAGCAACATCAACCTTTCGCGCAACACGAAGGTTAGGCCCTATGAATTGCCACATATACCCTTCATGAACGAAGCGGGTTTTCATGAAGAATTCATGCAATTTGTTGCAAACGCCAAGCTAACCCACTTCCTCGCAGATAAGTGTGACCAACACTATATCCTCATTAATTCCTTCGTGCAAAACTTTTACTTCATTAATACACCTGGTGCTCCCATAGTGCGCTTTGTTCTTTATGCAACGAACTATGAATTACCTCTGCATGAATTTTGTGAATATGTTTGCTTCCCTCTGACGGAGGAGTGCGTGAACCTAAACCTGAGGAGTTCGAGGACTTTCTCCTTACCTTAACTGTGGGAGAAACCAGGGGTGTATCACACGCCAAAGCCACTAGTTTGCATTTTTCGTCTCTGCACTATTTCTCTTTGTTTATAGGAAAATGCATAGCTGCTATGGAGCAGGATGGTGGCCTCGGTGCTCCCACCCTTGCCATTTTACGCCACGCACTTTATGGTGATAATACTTACAACTTATGAGCTATTGTTGCACGCCAATAACATCTTAACCAAATCAAGGGCAAGGTTCATGGTGGTATTTACGCCATGCGCTTGGCAAAGCGCTTTGAGGTTGTTATACGTCCTACTGATTATTTGTTGCCCGAGGTGCATCTCTACCACCAATCCATGGAGGAGCATCAATTTCTTGAGAAACCTAAACCACCAATAAACCTTCGTTACAGCCTAGTGTTTAGCGAGGACACTTGTGATATTATTTCCTTGCCTGCACCTTCTTTGTTTAACTATCATGCCAGGAACGGATTCAAAATAATGCCAGAGGACATCATTGCTTATCGAAACGAGCTCGTTGCTGCGAAGGCTGAGGCCCAGGCATGGGACGCTCGGGTACCTCAACAGAAATACTTTCCCAGTCCTGACGGCTATTATCACTGGTGATTACCAAGCTAGGCAAGAGCCTAAGCTTGGGGGATTACATATTTCTCACTGACATTACATTCATGTTCTCACACTTCATATAAATTATCGGTGTTCATCCTCTTTCATTGTATATCCATGTTAGCTTTATTTTTCCTACTTTCTTCTTGTGTCTTTGAAAAAACTTGGAAAATCCAAAAATATTTCTCATTTCTTTTCGGTTTTTCATTTCCTCAATTATCTAGTAGTGGAACTAAAAAGAAAACCCAAAAATATTTACTTTGCTTGTTGGGAGCTTTCTAGTGTAAATAGTTTTTCCCGTTCTTGTTTTCCCTTAGTTTGTTCCCTTGTTTAAGAAAAACAAAAACTCCAAAATTGTTTCGGTGTGTTTCTCTGAATTTCTTTTCTTTTTGCTGAATCCTTGAAAGGAGAAGACAATGATGAAAATGTTGAGTGGCTCTTATATGCTTTATTGATGATGTAAAAGAGAGCCAATTTTACCTTGTCTTCTCGATTGTCTTAAACTGCCTTGCAGATTCCAGCTTAGTCCACGGCTTTCTTGCACTATTATTATTATCATATCATTCGATCATGCAAGTGAAAGTCAATAATGACGATATTTGATGAAGTGGTCGTGGCAAAGGAAGCTGGTATGAACTCTTTTTGTTTTCTGTTTTTGTAAATATGTTTAGATAGTTTGATCCTGATTCAATATATCATGAGTAAACATGTTTGTGATGACAACTATAGATTATAGCTTCTCATTCCATGACTAAGTAGCTAGGAGTTAATAATGATTTATCTTGTGTGTCAACATGCGTTGAAATAGCTATAATATGGTATGGTAGTATGGTATTTCCCTCTAAGTAATTCGAGCAGTTTGACTTCGCCCATGTGCAAACATGTAGTTGAATCAAAACCAATGCAACCTTCATGATGTTTAAATTCAAAGTGTTCATATCCTACTCATGCTATGTTCAATGTTATTATTCACAATGCATGTTTTTGACCGTTGTTGATATCTAGCTGGTCTCTTCTCAATCCATTGCTAGCCTTCACTTGCACTAAGCATGAATGCTGCTTGTGCATCCAAAACCCTTAAACCAAGTTATTCCACATGAGTACACCATACCTACCTATATGCGGTATTACCCGCTGTTCCAAGTAAATTTGCATGTGCCATATCTAAAATATTCAAATAGACATCAATTTTGTGCACTCGTCTCGCTCATGGAGCGATTAGGTGGTCGATATTTTCCATGCTAAGTGAGTTATTCTCAGGACGGTCATTTAGTCGCCATCATTGCACAAGAGAGGCTGGTAAAAGGGGTGCCCAGTCCTACATAATCAAAATAATTTAAACAAACTCCTTGGGACAATTGTATGTTGGCAGGCATATGTGAATTTGGACAGCCATGGTTTGTGTATGGATGGTGGATAGGAGTAAACTTTACTTTCTAGTTTGGGAACCGCCAATAGTGAGTTTAGCATGGAAAATATTGAAAACCTTTGTCGTAACGTTGACAAGAAAAGGGCACCACTCAAAATTTATATCTTCACTCTTATTTTAAGCCTCGAGCTCTGGCACCGATGCAAATCAATGCTTCCCTCTGCGAAGGGCCTATCAATTTACTTTTATGATGAGTCATCATCCTCTTACTAAAGCACCAGATCTGAGAGCACTATTGTCATCCTTATGCATTCAGTCTAGTTAATGTTGGATATGAACATTGAAAGGACGTGGATGTCGCCTAGAGGGGGGTGAATAGGCACTTTATAATAATTACGGTTTAGGCTTGAACAACTGCGGAATAAAACTAATGTTTAAAATGTCAAGCACAAAACCTAAAACAACTAGGCTCACCTATGTGCACCAACAACTTATGCTAAGCAAGATAAACAACTAAGTGATGGCAAGATATAAAGCATGAAACAATATGGCTATCACAAAGTAAAGTGCATAAGTAAAAGGGCTCGGGTAAGAGATAACCGAGGCACACGGAGACGACGATGTATCCCGAAGTTCACACCCTTGCGGATGCTAATCTCCGTTCGAAGCCATGTGCAAGCATAATTCAATATGATGTGATTCCACTAAGGGACCCTTGAGGGCGGTCACCGAACCCGTACAAATGGTAACCCTTGGGGGCGGCCACCGGTACCCGTACACTTTGGCAACCCTTGGGCGGTCATCGGTACCCTTACAAATTGCTCGGGGCAATCTCCACAACCTAATTGGAGACCCCGACGCTTGCCCGGAGCTTTACACCACAATGATTGAGCTTTGAGACACCACCAACCGTCTAGGGTGCCAAGGCACCCAAGAGGAACAAGCTCTAGGGTGCTCAAACACCCAAGAGTAATAAGCTTCTCAACTTCTCACTTCCATGTATCACCATGGAGAACTCAAACCTATGCACCAAATGCAATGGAAAGGGCACACAGAGTGCCCAAGTCCTTCTCTCCCAAATCCCACCACAACAACTAATGCTATGGAGGAAATGAGAGGAAGAACGAAGAAGAACACGAAGAACTCCAAGATCTAGATCCAAGGGGTTCCCCTCACATAGAGGAGAAAGTGATTGGTGGAAATGTGGATCTAGATCTCCTCTCTCTTTTCCCTCAATAACTAGAAAGAATCATTGGAGGTATTGAGAGTTAGCAAGCTCGAAGAAGGTCAACAATGGGGGGCAAACACGAGCTCAAAAGATCAGATCCATTGGGGAAGAAGACCCCCTTAAATAGGTGGGGGGAAATCCAACCGTTACCCCCACAGCGCGCACACAAGCAGTAGTACCGCCCCTAGGAGTGGTACTACCACCCACATGCAGAACTCAGTAGTAAAAGGGGCAGCGGTAGTACCACTTAGTACCTCGTCCCCTACTACCGCTCAGGTGGCGCTGGTCACCAAACACAGACAAGGCAGTGTCTGGTGCCCCGTGTGACGAGCCGGAACCCCCCAGCGGTACTACCATTGTGGCCAGCGGTACTACCTTTCTCGAGAGAGAAACAAAGAACCAGAGCAACCAGATCGAAAGAGTAAAACCAGAACTGCCATAACCTTCACATATGAGCTTCGAATTGAGCAAACTCAAGCTTGTTGGATTCAGGACGACAAGAGCAAACTCAAGCTTGTTGGTTATCTTAAGAAGAGGCAGTATGAAAATGCCAATGATATAGAGATGTGAAACCTCTATGAATGAAGAACCGGCAAAAACTCCAATATCAAAAACATCATAGAAGATGCATATGGACTCCGTTTTTGATGAACTTGAGCTTGTCATGAAGCTGACCATAAGATCAAGAACCCACATAGAGGGAAAGCCAACCAAGAGCCAAGAAAGATGATGATGCCAAGAATGCAATGGTTTGATATCTCAACGAATGATACGATCAAGCTACTCACTTGAGAGACCCCCTTGATAGAATGGCTATCGATCCTATAACTCGGTCTCCCAACTACCACCATGAGACCGGTAAAATAGAAAACCCTATCAAAGTCAAACCTTTACCTTGCGCATAGTCCACTTGAGCTAGATGATGACGATCGTGTCCTTCTCAAGATGGACCACCTTTCTTGATTGCCCCGACTTGATGAAGATCAGTAGATTGCTCCCCCATATTCCACTATGGGTGAGACACTCTTCGACACATATTCAAAAGTCCATTGTCACCACAATGAACGGCAAGCCTCAAGCATGATCTCTCCGTGATGCTTCACTTTAGCTTGCACACCTAAACCTTGATGACGATCACCACTTGATGTCATCTTCCATGGGATGTATGGGATCTTCCTCTTGATTCAAGCCCATGGAAATATACCTAACCCCACAAAGAACTCTCACGTAGACCATGGGTTAGTACACAAAGCGTAATGGACAATGCTTACCATACCATGGGATCCCTTGATCCCTCTCGGTATATCTTGTACGCTTTGTGTGTTGATCAACTTGATTCACTTTTTGACTTAGTCCTGATCAACCTTGTATCTTATCTTCTCTCTTCATAAAGATGATGTCTTGAAGATAAACATGCATGCTCACACAATCTTCTTCTTCAAGACATGCTTGCAATAAGCTCAACTCTCACATGACCAATCTTTGGATAAACCTTGAATACCACCTTGGTCATCATATAAACTCCTTGAAACCCAACAGATGGACTTCAAGAAGTGCCTATGGACAAATCCTTTGAATATAACTCAAGGCAACCATTATTCCATAGGGGTGTCACCAATTACCAAAACCACACATGGAGAAATGTGCTCTTACAAGCATGACTGGATCTTTTCTACCCTAAATTATAATGTTAAGTCCTTGTTTGGATCTCAGAGATGATCTGCATTTATGTTTTGCGGTCTCAAAAAGGGCTAACGAAATACCATGTCACCATATTGTATTATGATTGTTTCAACAAATTGTTGGCATGTGAGATATTTTATTATTGCTTGCTAGTTGGTTATGTATTGCCATGAGTTAACATAATATCTAGTTGTTGTCATGGAGGTGTCTATTTATGATTTATGCTGAAAACTTGAGCACTAGCTAAGCATGTGTATAACAACGAGAACAAGAGAGTTTGTAAAAGTTTTCTTTATCACTTTCAGTTTATCAACTGAATTTCTTGAGGACAAGCAATGAGTTAAGCTTGGGGAGTTGATACGTCTCAAACGTATCTACTTTTCCAACCACTTTTGCTCTGGTTTTGGCCTCTAATTTGCATGATTTGAATGAAACTAATCCGGATTGAGATTGTTTTCAGCGGAATTACCTTGGTGTTATTTTTGTGCAGAAATAAAATTTCTTCGAATTGGACAAAACTTTTTGTGAATTATTTGTGGAATATATGATGAATTATGGAGCAAAGACCTGTCGGAGGGGGTGTGTCAGGGGGCCACCACATATCAGGGCGCCCCCCCTAGGACGCACCCTGATGGCTTGTGAGGCCCTCGTGGCCCCTCTGACCCTAATTCCAGTCCTATAAAATCAAATCTTCGGAGAGAAAAATGAGAGAGAAGTTTTTATCGCATTTCACAAGACGAAGCCGCCGCCACCTCCTGTTCTTCCTCCGGAGGGCTGATCTGGATCCTGTTTTGGGCTTCGGGGAGGGGAAATCGTCGTCGTCATCATCACCAACCTTTCTCCATCAACACCGTCATGATGCTCACCACCGGGAGTGAGTAATTTCTTTGTACGCTTGCTGGACGGTGGTGGGATTGGATGAGATTGATCATGTAATTGGATTAAGTTTGATAGGGCTTGATCCCTAGTATCCACTGTTCTGAGATTGATGTTGGTATGACTTTGCTCTGCTTAATGCTTGTCAGTAGGGCCTGAGTGCCATGATTTCATATATGAACCTATTATGTTTTCATGAATATAAGAGTGATTTGGATGCTATCTTGCAAGTTGTATGCACCTATTACGTGCCATGATCCGCATACCCCAAGGTGACAATAATTGGGATTCTTTCCGGTGATTGTCATAGTTTGAGAAGTTCATGTATTCACCATGTGTTAATACTTTGTTCTGGTTCTCTATTAAAAGGAGGCATTAATATCCCTTAGTTTCCAATAAGACCCTGCTGCCATGGGAGGGTAGGCCAAAAGATGTCATGCAAGTTCTTATCGCAAGCATGTATGACTATATATGGAATACATGCTTACATTATATTGATGAATTGGAGCTAGTTCTGTGTCTTCCTAGTGTGTAACTGTTATATGATCCATGTGCCTACACGTTACATATACTGAATCTTGCTAAGTTACTATTGCTATTGCTACTGTCACACCTGCTACAAAATTGATGTTGTCATTAATATTGTTACTTTTGCTATTACTATTTTCCATGCTACTAAATCTTTTTTGCGGAGAGATATCCCAGGTGCGGTTGAATTGACAACTCAACTGTCAAGGCCAATAAATATTCTTTGACTCCCCCTGTGTTGAACCAATAAATTAGGGTGAAATACTACCCGTGAAGATTGTCGCGATCCCCTATACTTGTGGGTTATCACTCCTCTAGTGGTGTCGTGTGAAAGTCGACTACATGCCACTTCACCATATTTGGGCCTAGGGGAAGGCATTCTGGAATAGTAAGTAGAGGATGGGTTGTGAGAGTGATAGAAGTGTAAACCCTAGTTTATGCACATTTTATTTCAAAATTCTCATTTTTTTAAAAAAATTGTAACATTTTTCAATTCCCAAATTATTTAGAGTAGAAAAAAAGAATGACAGAAAAGAAAAAGAAAAAAATCAAAAACAGATAGCCCATACATGGGTCGGCCCAAACTTTGTGAGTTGTGCCTTCTCCTAGCGTGCGGAGCCTAATATAGAAGGTTCCTACATGGGCCGGCCCAAGACGGGATTCCTCCATGTAAAATAATTTTTATCGCTTATAAGTGGCATTGGTGGATGATATTTTGCAATTTTAGGGGCAATTTCGATGACGGGCGGGCAGAAGCAGCCCTTCCACTATTATTAGTAGGTAAAGATAAGGTGGTGAGCTTTCTTCTTCTCCACTCTTTAACAAGGATTGGTTCTGCATTTTGCATCAATGGCTTGGGATCAGAAATGAATGTTTCTATCTGAATATTATCCAGTTATTCTTGCTTTGCGAAGATCAATTTAGGAGAGGGGGAGGGAGGGAAGGGAAGGGAGTAGAGAGGGTTAGGTCAGTATTTTATGAACAACAATAATAAAAGGGCTTATTCATTTATAATATTTTCAGGTAAATGATGGAAATGTTTGTGTACTCTTTTTTCACCCAGTATGCTATGATCATCTTGCTATTACGCATATAAAATTTCATGGCCAGTATAGTTGAGGGTTGGCTCTCCTATCTTCTATCTTTCTTTGACAAGGTGATGTAAACATCCAAGAAATCATGTGACCATCTCGTGTAGGTCAATATTATCTTTGCCCATTTTGCTATTGTGTGTGCTTTTTTTCCTATTCATTATAATGGTGAAATTATAGAGACGACCAGGTACTGTTCTGAAGCCAGATTGTTTCTTACGAAGTATGGATTTGATGTCTCGTGAGCGGTTTTCATACATGCTTTCAACAACATTTAGAAATGCCAGTGCCACTCTCCTGCACGCTATCGGACCTGGTGCACACAATCAGCTTCAAGTCGTGGCAGGTTGTTCCGGACTTGAGCTTCGTCTTTATGATTTTATTTTCGCAATGCAAACTTGGAGCCTAGCATACAAACTAAAAGCATGCTTATATCAAGATGTAGTGCATACCCAGTCTACAGTGATGTTTTCCAGTTTGACTGGTTTTATTTCTGGGGAAATTACAAATGGATTAGAGCTCTCTTAGAGATCCAATCAGAAGTTCTCGCCATTGTTTTGATTGATTTTTATTTGTATTTATAGGCTATGAGGTCTGATTGTGCTTCCAGATTGAAATTGTTAGAAAACATAGGTTTCCTGATCTAGCTAACAAACCAAGCAGTCTATTTACCAACAAGACGATAGCATATCTATATGTACCTTGAGCGCTACATTTTCTAGCATCAAGATATATAGTAGCATATCTATATACACCTTGAGAGTTACATTTTTTACCTGCGCTTGTACTACTATCACTACTGGACTGACATAAAGTCAGCAAGTTTAAAATTTTCATGTTCAGTTTTAACCGATGTTATGGTTCTTCATTGAGTTTTGCTCCAGGTATTTACCTAGATCATTGAGATGCTATTCATATTGGCCTGAATATGGTTGGATTCTTAATCATAAAGAAGGTAGGATAATATCATAATCTACATGCCAAACTTTTCTAAAGGGATTTGTCTTCCACGTCGTAGGTGCGGATGCTTATGATTTTCTTCAAAAAAAAATATGGGAAAGGGTAACCAAATATTTTAGTTTTCGTTATGAGCCAATATGGACCATGTACATAATCGACCATATAGTTCAGAAAAGATCTATTGATGAAGGTTGGTTTGAGTTCCACTATTTCAGTTCACACATGTACATGTTCGGCACTTTTTGCAGTTTTCAGTGCATGCTTGGAGAAGAGGATAAGTGGAGAAGCTTGAATCTTGAGATGATAAGGGTAATCACCTGGTGCAACTAAAGGTTCAGTTTCACACTTCTGATGATATTGTCCGGATGATTGCCGTTGTACTATTCTTTTCAGTAGGTACTAAAATATCTTGTTGCATGGAAATCTGATTTCTACTAAAACTTTGTCAAGATGCTCATTTTTTTTACTAAAATCTGCATTTTTTTTATTGATTACTGAATTGTACCTTGTTACTAAATTTTCATAGGAAGGAGGAGGTCAATGGAGCAAAAGGCACGAGAAGAAAGGAGCAATGCCATACGGACGATGTTGTCGGTAGCGCCTTTAATTTGGAAGGATTCGCTCTAGAGAAGTTACGGTACTCGGCCATCGCGTTGGGGAAGCGGGGAGGATGTCGTTCGAAACGTTTGGGTCTAGAGGAGTGTCTCCAAGCGGCGGCCGAGGATGGCCACGGGAAGTTGGGTTGGGCACTTGTTAACGTGATGGCGTTGTTGCTCAAGGAACCAACACCCTTGTTTTGACCCAACATTTCTCGACTAGTTGTGCATGGTCGGGACAGCTTCGTGCATCCGGGCGACGGCTCATGCCATCCACTTTCATAGCAATAAGGTAGCCATAGATGTCAATGTCGCTTGTTGTTAGTTTGTTTGGATTCCATACTTTGTGTTGTGTTCCTTAATGCATGAATCATTTTTCAATATGAACTCGAGTCTGTAAAATGTGGTAAGGTTATCGGAAAAAAAATGAACTACAGAAGTTTGAACATAAGAAGCATGATCTTTTATTTTTATGTCGCTCTACCTCTATAGTGTCAATTTCTCCTTGATGGCAAATAATCCAAACATAATATTTGGAAGTAATGGAGGCCTTGCCAGAGTAAGGAAAAAAATTGTGGGAGTGGACGCACATCGTGTAGGCAAGACGAGAGAGTTTGTGGTCATAGTGACCATGAGCGGGCATAAATGAGTTTACACTAATTACTTATACATTGATATTATTGTTTGCAGCTTGAAAGGATAAGAAAATGGCAAAGAATACCTCAAATTTATAGTATGGATGTAGAAGGTTTGGGGATTTTGAGCCGGATGGGCCATTGATTGTTGGGGTGGGCTTCGATAGGAAAGGCAGAGATAGTAAGTGAAGAGGAGTGGGAAAATGGAGATGAAGAAGAATAGTGATTTAAAGGTAGGAAAAAACAATAATGTTGCTTAATGTGCATGAGGATCCTAATGATGTATGTTTGACACGATTAATGTTGCTTCATGTCGAGCCTGAGGGTGGTGTCGTCATGATGGCGGAAAGTTGGTTGTGAATGTCGTGTAGTTGTGGAGCGTGTCCCAAGAGAGTTGGTCGGCGAGCCCGGACCGGAAGCAAAGTGATGTCGATAGGCAAGGTAGGATGGACGGTGGCCGTCATGGTGTTTTCGAGTGAGCGAGTCGTAAGCCATCACTCTGCCAAACCGGTCGAAGACTGGGCCGAGATTGGCCACCGTAGTCGGTATGAAAGCTGGTGAACCCGAAGGCGGTGAGGGAGATATTTTTATTATACTTGCTCAAATATCGAATGAAGCTACAGACAACATTCCTGATATTGTGCGTAAATTTCTTAAATGCATCAAACAGATCTTAATTTGTAACAGATTTTTAGTTGCATCATCGCTCTATGTGTACGTATCGTTACATTGCTTTTTTGTTATCAATTTACAATGTGAGTGAAGTAGACTTCAATTGATATCCGATTGTTTTCATGATATTTTCTCTACGTGTGAAATTTAACATGTAGTATTATGTTTACATGACTTTCGTAAAATGTTTTAAAAACCCATGACAAGCATTCTACTAGTTTCGAGCAATTCGTCGCATGCGCAACGGCCTGAACCGCCACGACCGGCGCCGGTCACACGTAGAATAGCTTATTCCCACGGCGCAAATCGCCGCGCGCGTCGTGTCTTGGATCTATATATAACCATCCGGCCGATGCGGCGGTCGAATCCCTCGATCGGCTTGACGATCGAAGGAGGCGACACATGGCCGGCGGCAACGACGCCGGCATGGGAGCCTGCGGTGCCGACGGCCTGGAGCTTAGCCTCCGCCTTGGAAGCCCGACGACGGACCCCGCCCCGGCGCCGGCGCCGGCACGGAGGAACCTCACGGTTGTGTACGACCGGCGCATGCTGTGCGCCGTCGACGTGGTCGAGCTACAGGTCCGTCAACATGCATGTCGCAAGCGCGACGTGCCTTTACGTAAGCCATGAATGACCGGTGACCATGGACATTGCCGGCTAATTAACAGCTAGCGTTGTTGATTGTAGGCAATGGCAATCATATCCATGGCGAACCAGGAAACGACGGGGAAGATCACAGATATGGACGACGCCAGCATCGCGCACACCCGGTCACGGGCATCTTCCGATCACGGCGGCATCGTGGCGCCTCTCGGCGATCAAGGGGGGCTCTCGATGAAGCGCTCGCTGCAGCGGTTCCTCGAGAAGCGCAAGACGAGGGCCAACGCCGCGTCGCCGTACGGCGTGCACCGGCCTGCCGGGCCGCCGAGATCTTGATGGCCGAACAGATGATCCGGTCGTCACGCCGACGGACGGGTGTCGCCGGCCGGCTGTGCGTGCGTGCGTGCGTGTCGCTGGCAATGGCTAACCCTTTTCCCCATTTCCTCGCGAATCGCGTGCCCAGGTTGTAACACCGCAATATGCTACCATTTGATAAGCCTAACAACATTTCGGTATACCTCCCACAAAGAGGGCGCATTTGCTTCGGTATGCAACGATAGTGTGGAAAACACGCGAATTGCGTCCTGCGAAATTCGCTTCAAAATCGTCTAGTCCGTATCCAGACGACGCAAAATTTTATCTACAGCTCGCCGTCCAGGGCCGGATACATGCACTGACGCTATAGAGTTCGGCTTATTGCGTGCGTGTGGTAGTAAGTAGTAACAAGCTTTGCTCTCGGCCGTGCGTCGAGACAGCAATATGATCTCCCACGAGCGCGAGGGGCCGTAATTGGCTCACAGACCAGGCAATGCACGTACACAAGATACAAATGCATTTTCCAACTACTTAGCGTTTTTGTCACTAAAACGTTTTTATATTATGGAACAAAGAAAGTAGCATATATATACTCTTTCCGTCCCATAATATAAGAGCGTTTTTGCCACTAAAATCCTTTGATATTATGAGACGAAGGGAGTAGTATATACTCCCCCTTGTTAAGAAATATAAAAGTGTATAGATCACTAATCATATATTTTCTCAGTCCTAAAATAAGTGTCTCAAGCTTAGTACAAATTTGTACTAGAGCTAGTACAAAGTTGAGACAGTTATTTTGGGACGGAATGAAAATTTCTTTATGAAGGGGGTATTACAAAAACAGTCAAAAAATGATGTTTTCTTTAAATGACAAGCATGCCTAGTTGATTTTCATTGAAAAAATGGCCAATGTGTTTCACAAGATGAAGCAAGCAAGCATAGGAAAAGCCAACTCTCACTAAGCGAAGAATGGGAGAAAAGTAACAGTCTGAAGATAGTGTCGTGATTGAATTTGTTAGTACTTTGAGCAACATGTTCAGGGTGGAAGCAGATGTGGCTCCTACTCTGTACGAGAAAAATGCACACATGGTCGAGTTAGATGCAACTATTTTTCTAATCGACTTACAAACATACACTAGCTTTGTTAAAAATAGACATGTTTCATATGACCAAATCATGTTATGTTCCAGTGATGTCCACTTCCTTCTTAAAGGAATGTTGATGGTTCCGACATGTTCTCACTTCAAGTATTTTCTTTGACTGTTTTGCATTCACGTGCCCATATACATCTCAGAAAAAAACTGTCCAAGTCTCTGAAACGCTTTATATTTTTATATAAAGGGAGTAGTAATTGATAATATGGATGCATAACTCTTTATAAAAGACATGTGGCAAATGTAAACGTTGTGAGTATCTTGTGCAAGTGGGTGCTGGTTAGGACGAAACCAAAATTGTAGATGAAATTCGTTTATATAAGCATCACTAAAAAAGAGTATATGATGTTACATTTTGTTTTAACAATGGATAGGCGCCGGTGGTTCAAACAGATACATCGAGGACTACAAAACCCTGGAACCCTGCATTGCTGATACTCTGAATAACAGGACATTTTGTAGTACTTCTCTATTAATAGAACCACAACAGCCAAGAGTAGGCCTAGCCACATGGCTCTGATAATCACCTTCTGAGCATAGTTGTGGGCATCAAAGCTGAGCTCCCTAAGCACATGGAGAACCTTCGTTAGATAATGCTTCAGTTATGTCACGAAACCCTGCTAGGACGGATCTGATTTCCCGATGTAAAGGGTTGGATCTTAGGCTGGATCTTAGGCTTGTGGAAGCAGCAGCCTCGGCAAGCATCAAGTTTTACGTACACCCGCAAAAAAAAAATGTTTTATGTAAGAAAGGTGACCTGCTGAAGATGGATCTGTCTAGCTAGCAAAGCAGCAAGGTGCAAAGCTTGAGCTTCAGCCTGCAGAGGTGATGTTGCAGTGGAACTTGCTGAGATTAGCACATCGATTTTCTGTCCTCCATCTTCAGTTTGAACATGCGCACCTAATCCTGTAGGAGTTGTAACTGCATTGTTCAGCACGGATTTCTATCCAAGAAGCATTTGAGTAGACCTATAGGACTGGCTCCTGCAATGAGCAAATTAGGATTTATAGTGGTTCCTTGGCCCTGGGATCTTGAAGGCTGGGTGCTGTATGCTTCTGCTTCCTGGTCATTATCTACATGTGCATCTACTTGGGTTTTAGGGGATAAGCAATGCGAGATTGGTTGTGCTGCATGAACAACCTGAAAAAGGGTAGAAAGCTAGAAACTGGACGGAACTGATGGTGATGTGCTTGCTTATTAAGAAGACAGATCGGGACTCGGCTGCATTCTGCTTCCGGGAAGAAGCCAGCGATGGTGTGCCTGACCATTCAGAAGCTTCAGTGTCAGCTGTGTCTTGCTGACTACCAAGGCTGTCGCGATTCTCCGGAGGAGACACCTCTGCGGTGCGCCTGTGTTATACAAAGAAGAAATAAGAGATCAGTATGTGTAATTTTTTCATCTCTGAATACTCAGAAATAAATTTTCATTTACCTTTTCTTGGCTTTGTCACTACTTGGTGAACCATCAGTGCTTCCTCTAATTCTATAGGTACAGGGCCCCGTCGATATTAAATGGAGGAAGGGTGACAGTTTTAATTAGCTGCACTGTAGAATACAGTATGTTATAATTCTTTATACCTGTTCTCTCTTGGTAGAAGCTTTTCATATTTTTTTCCAACGGAATCTGTTGACGGTGATGTCGCAAGTGGATCAATCTGCGATGTATCAGTTGGCACCAAAGCAGAGGAGGACAATTGCCCAGCTGATCCCGGATGTATAACATCGTTTAATGGTAGGGAATACCAGTTCTGGATTGGCAACATGTTTTGTAGCCTGCACTTGAAGGTGCCAGTAACCACTGTCCGAGGTCTTGTTGGCTGGTGCAATGGTGATGATGTCCGTTTGAATTTTTGGCCTGAAACAGTGTCAAATATGTAGTTCCATAAATCAAATACAGGGCTGAATTTTTGGATACCCCCCACCCCACCCCTACCATATCTATACACATAGAATCGTTCATTTATACAAAATGGTAAAGAGGGCTCCTCTATGATTATCAGTTCTAGAAGTCCATACAAATACGTAGGTATTTTATCCTTACTAACTGGATCTTGTTGGACCCAGTAACAAACATTCATAAACCATTTCTCGAAGTAAGTGTCCAGATAGCCCAAAAATTTGATAGTTATCTCTAGGTTTTCCGGTAAAAAAACACAGAGGAAATCAACATAGCTTTAAGTATCAAAGGTTGCTCTATTTGACTCATGACAAACATTATTTCAAACTTTGCTGACAGTATATCTTGGGCAGTTTGGCTTTGACTTAGGTTTTTGGTATCTGTTTCTGGTTCAAAAAGATAAGTCAACCAGAATTGGTTGCTCAAGCATCAATCAGTGTCTTATTGGGTTTGATGGCTATGTGGTACTTGAGGGATAATTGAATCTTAAGAGAGGATTTTACTACCTTCTGAAACTGTTAAAGTTTTAGCATTTTGTCATCCTCAAAGGACACTCTTGTCACTACGCATTGCCTTTACATGACCTTTGAAAGCTGGTATGTATGTTATATGTAACCTTACTATACAGTTGCCACCAAGCTCAGTTTAAGAGTTTGACTCTCATCGTAGCTCTTTCATAGTCACTTAGTAAGGACACATGTTTGCTTGCTTCTGTAAAATGGCAGAGAATGGTTACACAGATCAGTTGGAAAATTAATAGCATAGTGTTTCATAGCAACTCCTCAAAGATAACTTGCAGCATACTGAAGGGTCAATGAGAAGATTAGGAGCAAAACCTATGGTGAGATAGTACTGCGATCTAGCCGCCAGCCAAATTCGCAGTCCATTCAGCTGATCTTACCTATCCTAGAACACATAATCTTAGTAAATTTCATATGCGGAAAGTAATTAACAAACTATAGAACAAAGCTATAGTAATTCATGCATGTCTAAGATGGTACCTTCCAGAGAAACCGATTCACCAGACTAATTTCACCTGCTTGGTTATTCGTTAACTTCTGCTAAGAAGCATAACAGCACTGTTTTGTTAGACTAGCTAAATACCCGTGCAATGCTACAGAGAATATATGCTCCTGCATTGCTCAGAAGTGTTTTTTTCATTGCATGAGTTGGTTAAACGTTTGTGCCATCGTAGTCTCTAACTTTGTGCAAATAAGAGAAAAGAAGTGTGACAATCAAATGAACTAAATATGAGATCGCCATACGTATGCCTGCTACTCCCTCTGTAAGCAAATATAAAACGTTTTTTGACACTATATATGATAATTGCAGATATTAAGTTACAGAGGAGGTACATAGAATGTATGATAACTGCAGTAACTAATTTCTTGCCGACTTAAGAGGTAATCTCTGAGAGTGAATGGACCGCCACCCTCAGATCTTTATATATCTTCTGTCAGATACGAGGAGTTTGCCTTATCCCAAACAACAACACTGTGCCACACACCAGAACTACACCTTAGAAGGCACTAACTGCTATCATATCATCAGTAATTTATTTATTCTGTACATACCAACATAGTATGATTAAAAAAAGTGCATTTATTTTTCCTTACCGTTTTGACACCAAGCATTTAAACCGTTCAAGCTTAAAAATTATAAAGGAAAGATCTCGCATGTTATTTGCCAGTAGATGTTTTCCGTGTTTTTCTAAAAATGTTTTCTCAATCAAGAATAGTACTTGCACACTTTCTGTTGTTAGCTGTTACCTTTCACTTGTAAGCAGAAAGAAAAGATGTTCAAGCAATACACTGGAAAGTCACAACAGCATCCAGCGAACGAGTCATTAGCCAAGCATATTGTGTCATGTATCACCTCACTGTACATCTTCCAGAAGAAATTTGGACTTAAAGCTTTCCCCAAGTGTCAGCCAACTAATCTAGAATCTCTAGATGAACACGGTAAATAATAGATACTGCCACCAACCTCTTTGCATAGGCACATAACTCCTTTACCTGCATGCAAATTTGCTGCTTCCAAGGGTAAAACCCCCTCCTTGTTGCAAAAATCCGTAGAAATCTGTATTGTCTATTTCCTTATTTTCTGATCAGTCAACAATAATTACCATCCTATGAAGGGATTGCAGCTGAATTTACATCCTTCAAATCCTCACTCTCTTGATCCTCAGGATCCAGTTGTACAGGCTTCCCGTTTCGCCGGCGCCTTATGATCTCCTGTGACTCCTGCATCAACCTGGCATACTTGCTCCGCACCTCCAGCATGGGGTGCTCCTCAATTGATGTGTCTCCCCCAGCCATGTATGCCTCTTTGAGGACAACAAAGCACGTTTTCTCCTTCAACAGTAAGTAGAATATATGCGGGTGCCGCTCAAACACCCGGTGAAACTTCTGTGACAGTCCCAGGTGTGTCCTGAGGCAGAGTAACCGTCGCCTCTCGGCAGAGCATGTCACAAACAGACTGAACAGCTCATGGAACACCCCAACCGCCCGCTTCTCTGAAATATCACTACCCCGATGAATGTTGCTGAAGTCATCATAGGGAGAGATATAAGGAAGCTTCTGGAATCCCTCCATCCAGTCTCCAATCTTCCGCTTCAGCCGAAGACCCTTGGACGGGAACAGTGGGAAGGGCACCTCCTCTGCCGATCCGAACCTCCGTACGGCACCCATTTGAAGCACCGACAGTGGCATTTCTTGATCTTTCCCATCATCCATGAGCCCCAGCTCCTTACCGTGGTTCTCATCCTCGGAAAATACAGCATCTCCGGTGGTCAGAATCCTGAATCCATCCTGCCCAATGTCGAAATCCGGGCGCTTGAAGTAGTCCTCCGGGATGCCGAGGTGCCAGAGCATGCCCTGCGCGACGCTGAGCGGGAGGCGGCGGGCCGGGGACATGAGGAGGAGGCGGCGGAGGCGGGAGGTGATGTCGGCGCGGCGGGCGGCGAAGACGTCCCGCTCATCCTGCTGGAGGCGGGCGGCGGAGGGCGAGAGGCGGAACCAGGGGTGGTTGTGCTCGGGCCCGACGGACTCGACGAAGGCCGCGGGGAAGCGGCGCAGGAAGGAGGCGACGCGGCGGTCGGAGGTCTCGAGCGAGCGGCGGAGCTTGGAGACCGCGGAGACGGGGGTCGGCGACGGGGAGAGAAGGCGAGCGAGCGAGGCGAGCGGGCGGAGGTCCCGCGCGTGCGCGAGCACCGGGACGGCGTCGAAGGACGCGTCCTTCTTCCACCGCATCTTCACCTCGACGTACCCCATGGACTGGACGAAGGCGAAGAGCGAGGGCAGGGGCTTGGGCGGCCGCGGCGGCCGCGCGAGGGACCGCATGGCGCGGGGAAAGGGGTTTAGGAAGGGGAAGGAGGCAGTCGGCGGTGAAGGGGAGAGAGGAGGCGGAGGCGGAAGAAGAAGGGTACAGAGTCGTCAGTCCTGGTGAGCCAGGAGAGAGAGAGCACGCGGGCCTTTTCTAGCCAGGCCTTTGGGTCGAAGTCGGATCTTGACAGCGCTGGGCTGCGCTCGTGGTGGATTGGTGGCACAAGCAGTATCACTTGCTGAAGATCAACAATTCCTCAACAACAAAAAAGCTTGCTGAAGATCAACAATTCCTCAACAACAAAAATACTTGCTGAAGATCAACAATTCCTCAACAACAACAAAACTTGCTGAAGATCAACATATTTTCGTTGCTTCTGACTGCAAAGCTGCTGTCAACCATATACTCCCTCCGTTCCTTTGTGTAAGGTGTATTATTTTCCGCACGATGACCAAGGCATATAATTATAGACATGTTAAGACTAAATTACACTTGAATAATTGGTTGGTTAGTGGAAAGTGAATCAATTAGTCCAAACAAATATGAGATACTACATGCAATCGACAAATAGATAGTTTCCTTCTTTTGCTATAAGAAGAGATACACACAATCAGAAAAGAAATACTTTCCTTGTTTTAGGAGGGTTAACAAGGGGATTATGGGGAATTAGAAGAAATGCACCTTACATTTTGAAATTTTATCAAAAAACAAATACACCTTATATAGAGGAACGGGGGGAGTATATTTGAAGGATTTGGAGGAAATTATGGTGGAGTCGTCAAGGAGATTAAGGAGTGGATGAAGACCTTTATGTCTTGTGTTTTTGTTCATGAACATAAAGCTCAAATTTGGAAACTCACAAGTGGCTAGGCATGGGACATGTGTGGCTAGGATACTCTCATGATCCTATTGTCATTACTGAAAACATCCCTTTCCAGTAATAAAGCATGGCTGATTGTTCTAAAAGAAAGTCATTCTAGCCAGTGGAGGAGCTTGAAAAAAAAGTTGGACGGGCCGGACTAAAGAAAAGCACTATTTTTTTTCCAAATTATGAATCATAAAGACATGTCGCAAGATATAGCTAGAAGATATGTATTTATATATAATACATTTAATATGTATCAAAGTAGAGTTCAACCATGAAGCAATATTAAGTTAGCTGATACAAAAGGGCTGAGACATTAGACACGAAATTGGGGAAGCTCATGCGTGTGTGTGCATGAGACAAAGACGAGGAGAGATATAGTGCCTGTGTGTGTGCGTGCCTTAGTGGGTTAGTGGGCTGGGCTAAGACACATAGGTAAAAAAAAATGTGTGAAATCATGGGCGGGCCATGGCCATGTTCCGTCCCTACAGAGCTCCACCCCTGATTCTAGCCGTGTTAAGCTTGTTGACTTTTTTCTCCAAAAAAAAGTTTTTTATTAGCTTGTAATGAAGCATTGAGGAAATACAAAACACCATGAGCATACGCCTGACCTCTACATAGTTAAAATGCACATTGCCAACACCAACACACATAAAAGATCACGCCGGCAAATAGCGAAGACATAGAAGACCAACGACATGCATAGGCGGGTGAAAAAAACCCGAGCAACATTGATCTTCATTGAGAAGTTTTTTTTTAGGAACGTCCTCCTCGAGAAGTTGCAATCACCGAGCACCGTTGTTGCATGATTTTGCTACCCCTGCATCGAGCGGCACCGCATGGCAGTGCATAGGAAGCTCGCCGGCCTCCGAGCGCCACCAGATCAGCCATCCTGCCGGCATGCCCTCGTTGCAGCTGATGTCCCACACACATACTACACTAGGCGCCACCATGGAGAGAAGCCCCACCGCCACACAACCTTCGAGTGACGGCCTCCTTCGATGAGGACAAGGGTGAGGAAGGGGAGATAGAGCCAGCAGCGGAGGAGCTGGTCATCACCTGTGCCGCTCGGGTGAGTGATGCGGTGAACCAATTTTCTCAGGGTCGTTAAGCTTGCTCACTTTTGTGGTATAACTCGAAGACATCCCCAACATAAGCTATTTGCAGGCCCAAGGTCCCCGCATAGAGAACCACCCAAGATCAACCAAAAAGGGGGGTGCAACAAATGC
Organism: Hordeum marinum; assembly: GCA_022496015.1. Lineage (NCBI taxonomy): Eukaryota > Viridiplantae > Streptophyta > Magnoliopsida > Poales > Poaceae > Hordeum > Hordeum marinum. Next base: position 450,323,959 of record CM039676.1, read on the forward strand.
AAAAGGTTTGAGCACTCAACATACAACGTGGTCAAGCTACTAGCCTCGGTAGTCCCTCTTCATGGTATGACTATCAATCCTATAATCCGGTCTCCCACTAAGTACCGTGGGACCAACAAAACTAAGAAAACATAGCTAAGTTATACCATTTCCTTTGCGCATTCCACTTGAGCTTCTTGATAACATTTATGTTTACCTCGATTTGGAATCCTTTTTTCAATCATGATCATTTGGTGAAGATTCTTAATTTGCTTCCCCATATTGCAAACAGGAAAGCCTTGACTTAAGCATGTATTGGTCATTATCACCACGTGGACTGCAAGCTTGAGGCATATAATCTCATGATGCTTATCTTGAAGTTGCACTTCTCGAACTTGATGACTATCACCACTTAATGTCATCTTCACATAGGCTACTTAATTTTTGTTGTTGATGCAAGTCCATGAGAAACACCTAACCCGCATAGACATACCAAACATACAACACATATTAGTCCATAAAAAGCACAGTTCATAATTACTTACTCATACCGCTAGATCACTTGATCCCACATGATACATTATTCGCGCTTGTGTGTTAACCGTCTAGTACATAGTCTTTGAGCTTAATCTTGGCAACCAACATATTTTCATGGTCCATCTTGGTTTCTTAAATCCATAACAAACTCTTTATTTTACTTTATTGCTTCAAGACTAGGTCACAAAAAAATCTTTCATGGCCATATCAAGTTTCACCATGAATACCATATTGGTCACCACTTGCTCTTCTAAATGCTTCATCACAACCTCTTGAGAGGTGAAAGAGCATGGTCCCCCTATGTGTGGTTTTAGACTTTTAGTAATTGATGACAATCCCTATGGACTAATGGTTGCTTTGAGTTATACTTTAAGGTTTGTCCATAGTCATTGCTTGAAGATCATTCGTTGGTTTGAAGGCTATAAGAAGGAGATTATGTGTGACCAAGGTGCTATTCAAGGAATTACCCAAAGCTTGGCTATGAGAGACTTGAGCCTATTGCAAGCATGTCTTGAAGAAGAAGATTGTGGGAACATTCATGTTTACCTTCAAGACATCATCTTTATGAAGAAAGAAGATAAGATACGAGGTTCATCAAGACTAAATACAAAGAGTGATTCAAGTTGATCAAGACACAAAGCGTAGAAGATGTACCGATTGGGATCAAGTGATCTCGTGGTATGGTAAGCAGTGTTCATTGCTCTTTGTGTACTAACTCGTGTTTTATGTGAGAGTTCTTTGTGGGGTTAGGTTTGTTTCCATGGGCGTGCATCAAAAGGAAGATATCATATAACCCATGGAGGATGACATCAAGTGGTGATTGTCATAAACTTTGCGGTGTGCAAGTTCAAGTGGAGCATCACGAAGAGATCATGCTTGAAGCTTGTTGTCCATTGTGGTGGCAATGGACATATGAAGATGTGCCAAAGACAGGCTCACACATAGTGGAGTATTGGGGAGCAATCTACTAGTCTTCATCGAGCCGATGCAATCAAGAAAGGTGGTCCATCTTGAGGAGGACACGATCGTCATCATCTAGCTCAAGCGGGCTATGTGCAAGGCAAATGTTTGTCCTTGATAGGTCTTCTATTTTACCGGTCTCAAGGTGTTAGTTGAGTGACCGGGTTATAAGATCGATTGTCGTACTGTCAAGGGGGCTCTCAAGTGAGTAGCTTGATCGTATCATTCAGAGAGAGTTCAAACCACTGCATTCTTGACATCGTCATCTTTATTGATTCTTGTTTGGCTTTTCGCTTTGTGAGTTTTGGAGTTTATGCTCTTCATCGTTATAAGCTCAAGCTCATCGAAAACGAATTTCATATGCGTCATCTTTGTGTTTTCGATGTTGGAACATTTTGCCGGGGCATGTTTAGGAAGGTCATCTTCCTTATCCTATTGGAATTTATTTTGTATTGCTTGTTCTTAATATAAACAGGCATTGTTGGATAGCTCTTGTCGTCATATATCCAATAAGCTTGGGTTTGCTCAATTCGGAGCTCTTTTGTGGAAGTTATGTCAGTTCAAGTTTTATTGTATCCATCAGTTTTGCTCGGAGTTCTTTCTAGCACTATCGCGGTAGGACCGCTCTGGGAAGCGGTAGTACCGCTTACACTTCCGCTGTCGAATACCATGGCCACTACCGCTACTTTTGGGGACTCAAATTTTTGTGTCGGGTTGCGTGACAGTTGAACGGTAGTGCAAGAGGTAATATCGATTATAAGCGGTAGTACCGCCCGCCCACCACCGCTCCACTTCCACTTATCGAGTTGCTTCTGTTTTTATCGTGCTCTCAACGGTAGTAGGGCGGCAGTGGGTACACGGGACTGCAACTTATAAGCGGTAGTACCGCTCGGGAGGTAGTACCTATCACACTGGGCGGTAGTATCTTTGTGGCAGTATTTCCGCACTCCATTGGCTTGCCCTATCTCCACAGGCTCCTGAGTTGCAACCCTAGTGGTAGTATCGCTAGGGGGAGCGTAGTATCGCTCATGTGTGGGTTGTGGGCATGACGGTTGGATTCAGGAGGGCTTATTTAGGGGGGTCTTCTTCGCCAATGGATCTTATCCCTTGAGCTCGTGTCCCCCCCCCCATTGTTGACCTTCTTCGAGCTTGCTATCTCTAAATACCTTCAAAGATTCGTGCTAGTTCTTGAGGGAAAATAGAGAGGATATCTAGATCTACATTTCCACCAAACAATTTCTCCTCAAAGTGAGGGGAATCCCTTGTATCTGATCTTGGAGTTCTTTGTGTTCTCTTCTTCGTTCTTGCTATCATTTTCCTCCATAGTTGTTGTGGTGGGGTTTGGGAGAGAAGGACTTGGGGCACTCCATGCACCCTTGCCATTGCATTTGGTGCATAGGTTTGAGTTCTTCACGGTGATATGTGAAAATGAAGTTTGAGAAGCTTATTATTCTTGGGTGTTTGGGCACACTAGACGGTTGGAGGTGTCTCGAAGCTCAATCATTGTGGTGTAAAGCTCCGGGCAAGCGTCGGGGTCTCAAATTAGGTTGTGGAGATTGTCTCGAGCAATTTGTATGGGTTCCGGTGACCCCCCCTCCCAAGGGTTACCAAAGTGTATGGGGGCGGTGACCCCTCCCAAGGGTTGCCATTTGTATGGGTTTGGTGACCGCCCTCAAGGGTGCCTTGGTGAAATCACGACATCTTGCATCGTGTGATGGCATGAGGAGATTACGGTGGCCCTAGTGGCTTCTTGGGGAGCATTATGACTCCACACCGCTCCAAACAGAGATTGGCATCCGCAAGGGTGTGAACTTTGGGATACATCATCGTCTCCACGTGCCTCGGTTATCTCTTACCCGAGCCCCTTACTTATGCACTTTTACTTTGTGATAACCATATTGTTTCATGTTATATATCTTGATATCAGTTAGTCATTTATTTTTCTTAGCAGAAATTGTTGGTGCACGTAGATGAGCCTACTTGTTTTAGGTTTCGTGCTTGACAAATTAAATGCTAGTTTTATTCTGTATTTGTTCAAACCTAAAATGTAATTATTTTAAAACACCTATTCACCCCCTCTAGGGGACATCCATGTCCTTCCAGGCACATTTAATTTTTCATTTTAGTTGCTTGCATCAAGACTTGATCAACCAAAACCCATCACACGAGCTCGTTGTGTTCTTATCTTGAAACCATAACTTGAGTTCTTTTTAATTACACTCTCAAGTCCTTGATCCATATAAGATTAAGCGTTTCAACCTTTCAGACCCTTCAATAATGAACTCCATATCAACATGGTTGGTTTAGACATTGAACTCAAGCTTGATGGCTCGAATATAGGTCTCCAAATACCAAATAGTATCATCACTAGACAGGAGACCCCGGGGCCTTGGAGGCCATACGCAGGAGCTCCGACTCATCCATAGCCGGTAAAGAGCCTGAAGCTCCTATGTGTCGAGAGGCAAAACCATCTAGACCCCCGAGTCTCAAAGTCCCAGATCCAAAGCTTCGGGGTATCCAAAGAAGAATACCAGGGAGCATAATAGTGGCTTATTCTTCTTAGGCATATAACTTGGAATTTTTACTGCATAATTTCCAAAGGCATCCAAAATCCTTCAAGCGTTGCCAATGGAACATTTCTTCATATGGGATTCAATTTACTCGATGCTCCATAGGATTTACATTAAATACCAAAGCCCGAAGCATATCTGCATCTTTATGACATTCATCCTTGAACCCACCAAATATTCTTAAGATGCCACCTACAAAATCTTCCTTTCAATATATCCTAATTAAACTATTAGTCCATGGAGATTGCCCTGATCACCAAAACCAAACATAGGGATTGCATGCATTTTTAAACCCCACTTCCTCCTCCTTCCATGTCATCTTCTTCCTCATAGCTCCTTCTCCCACACACATGTTGAATTGGACAACACGGGCAAAAATGTTTGGATCTTTGATTTTTCCATTCCATGTGTTTTCCCGAGTTTTGAATTGGATTCAAATATGGATTACTATAGTAATGAAGCCTAAAAGGTCACTTCCGCATGAGTTATGATAAATCCAAACCAAACATAATACAATGACGGATAGCATACACTTAAGAAAGTCAAGCAAGACCATGCAAGGATACGAAAAATGGATAAAGGTACACAAGTTGCGTATGCAGATTAAGAAAAAAACCTTATGTTTTTTCCATGTAACGTTGAATCCCGAAAATTACGTATCATATACACCCCACCGTGTTCCATCGTTGTGGTCTCGCGCCCGATGCAGCAGGACCAAACTCGTCTCGCGCCCGGTGTTGCAGGACGGGTCGATGGGGCCAGTTTCGGGCGACCTATTGGGTCTCAACGCTGGGGCCCGCCAAGGGGTGCGAAAGGCGGGGCCTTTCTGCTTGTCTCTTTGGTTGTGGTAGCGGTGAGTCTCGGGTGAGGTGGTGTCAATGTCTTGGATGTGGGGCGGCGACCCTGGTGGTGGTAGCGTGGTGCTCTTTGGCAGAGCCCGTGGCTCGGTGTTGCACGGTGGCCATGGTCGTGTGGGCGGCGTGGTAGTCGGGATGTGGCGTTCGGTGGCGGTGAGTGTTGGCCGGGGTGAAAACCTGTTTTATCTTCGGACCGACTGGCGGCGGCGAAACTCATTCTCTTCTTGAAGGCATCGTCGCAGCTCTCTTTGCCCGCCGTGTTGCTTTAGGAGAAACTTTGATCATCGGATCGGGTGGCGGCGGTGCTACGGTGTTGTAACCTTCCTGTTGGCGCCGCCTTGGAGCCCACGGTTCGTCGTATGCGGCTTTAACTCTTCGTCGTGGCGTGTTCACTGTTGAAGTCCCTAGTTGCTCTTATAGTTCTAGGGGCGGTGTTGCCGCGCTTAGCGCCTATATATCCTGTGTTGGATGGGTGTGTTGTGGTGGCGTACGTTTATACCGGATTGTTGATGATCGTTGCTTGATATATAAAGCGAGGGTAAAGTCTTTTTCGGTATACACCCCCTCCGAGTGAAGTTCACACGAGGTGACGGAGGAAAAACTTACAAGGAGTTCACAGGTTTAAAAACCGAGTGACGAGAGAATGAAGAAACCAAATCCACAATTTTACAATATTGATAGAGTTGTGAGCATGAGAATCATTCTATATAGAGTTCCTAAATATAAGTCTTTATAAATATTTTAATATAGACTACATACAAAACAGAAAAATAAATTTATATACATTCGTATGTAGTCTATATTAAAACCTCTATAAAGATTTGTGGTTAGAAATGGAGGGAGTATTTATCAACGAAACATGCAACTTCGGTGCACACTCGTCCTTTCAAACGATTAATCAATCGTTCCTAAATATAAGTCTTTATAAATATTTCAATATAGACTACATAAAGAACAGAAAAATAATTTTATATACATCCGTATGTAGTCTATATTAAAATCTTATAAAGATTTGTGGTTAGAAATGGAGGGAGTATTTATCAACGAAAACATGCAACTTCGGTGCACACTCATCCTTTCAAACGATTAATCAATCATGAGTTTTCAGCTCCGTTGCAATCATCCTTTTTATTTGTTTCTGCTGGGTGGCGTAGGAGACTCCAGGCCCACATGTAAGCGCACGCACACACTCCAGCCGTCCCGTCCGGCGGTCCAGCCTCCCATCCCACCCCCCTCAAAAAAATTCCGAAAAGAAAGAAAAATGGAAAGGTAGTCGAGCGAAACCCTCCTCCCCTCCCCTCCCCCAACCCGATCTCCCTCTCCCTCGCCGTTCTCTAGTCCCAGCTCCCCTACCCGTCGCCCCGGCCCCCAAAACCCTCGCGCCGGCCGCCGCATCCCTCCCCCGCACGCCGTTGCCGCCGCCGCCGCGCGATGCCCTTGGGCATCTGATTCATGTCTCACCCCCACGCCTCCGCCCCCAAGCGGCCCTTCTCCTCCTCCTCGCCCTCCCCCGCCTCCCCCGCGCCGCCGCACATGAAGAAGGCCAAGCTCCCCGCCTCCTCCTCCTCCTCCTCCGCCGGGCCCACCGAGAAGAACGGCCTCCACCTCGACCCGGCCGCCGTCAGGGGCGGTGGCCGCACCAACGGCGAGGAGGATGCGGAGATGCTGCTCGCCGATCAGGACGAGCTCCGCGCCCCCAACGCATCGGCACCAGGGGGTGGCACGGCCAACCTCTTCCGGAAGAAGGCCACGCTCCCGCAGCCCCCTGCCACCGCCGCCACCCGCAAGCCCCTCCGCATCAAAATAGGTACCCCCCCCCCCCCCCCATGGATTCGTTCTGTAGGATATCATCCAGGGGATTTTAGATTTGTAGTGCCAATTGAAGGGTATCCTGTTATTTCTGTTGTTGAGTTCACTTGCTGACTAACTAACAACCATTTTACTTTGCGAACCTACTTGAGTTTAAATTCCTCTAGTAGCAAGAGACTGGCGGTGTCTCTCAGTTGTTCCCCACAAACGGACCATCAAGTTGTAACTTCACTAGTCAGTATTGGTTTTCCCTATGTATCTAGTTGCCCGCACCAATAAAATTAACTAGATCTGTGCCAGGGCTTTTGGGGGAAAATTGTGGTTGCTAGGAGTACTTAAATCCTGTGAGCCAGTACCATGCTCGAGGGGCTCTGCACCTGTCTATGTCATGTGAAGTATGCAATGATTGTTTATATTTGATTCTTACTGGATGTGAATGTATGTCATCGATTGATGCAGTAAATGTGTCTCTTATGTTGTTCTTGATGCATTTGAGGACCGAGTGTGGCTGGTTGATGCCTGCTTGGTTATATATGAGCTGGCAGATTTGCTGCAGTAGATGTGGCCTTCTGTTGTTCTTGATGCACCTGAAGGGTGAGTGTGGCTGGTTGATGCCTGCTTGGTTGTATCATACTATGTCAGCTGGCCTTCTAGCTAGATTGTACGTGCAACGCGGACACCCCTTTAACATTAGTGGGCATGACTGCCAGCGTTCATTGGTAGCTATTCTTGGCATCTCCAGTATTCTCAAGAAACATCGTGTCTTCTTTCTGTGCATTGAAATAAAACTTAATACTTCCTATGCAACCTTCAACCTTCTTTCTGTCCAGTATTCCCCACCATGGATTTTAGTGGTTCTTCAACCTTCAATCTCTGTTATTTTTCATGTTCTTTCTCAGATAACGGGCTGTCGGGGCTCTTTCTGAGATGTTCTTTCTGCAACTTTAGTTCATATAAATGTCACATATTTAAAGTTGTAGTCTGAATTAGGCTTCCCGATGCAATACTTTTTGATAGCCAAACATTTATATGTTTGACCAAGATTATAGAAAGTTTTTTTTTTCAATATCTACAATATCAAATCAGTATCATTACATCCATCATGAAATAATTTTTCATATTCTATTTATTTGATATTGGTGTGGGAGCTTCTAGCACTGGTTCTGCCCTTTAATTTATTTATTTGGTATTGTAGATGTTGATAATTTTTCTATAACTTGGTCAAACATAGGAAAGCTTGACTTTGAAAAAACCAGTACACCTTATACTTTGGAATGGAGGGAGTATGTTATATCATCCATCTGCTTTTCATGTATAGGTCAGCCAAAATTGCCCAAAAACTTTGAGGAAGATACTTGGGCAATTTTGAAGGATGCCATTACAGCCATATTTCTCAAGCAGAAGCTTTCCTGCGATGTTGAGAAACTTTATCAGGTTATTCCTTGTTGTCTACCCCATAAGGTCTGATGCTCTCACGTTAATTATTAATCCTGGATTTTTTTCTTCACAATAGGCTGCTGGTGATCTCTGTCTACACAAGCTAGGGGCAAATTTATACGAGCGAGTCAAGAAAGAATGCGAAATACATATATCAGCAAAAATCTCAGCATTAGTGGGTCAAAGTCCAGATCTGGTTGTGTTCTTGTCATTGGTGCAAAGAACATGGCAAGATTTTTGCGATCAGATGTTGATTATCCGTGGTATTGCTTTACTTCTTGATGTAAAATATGTCAAGAATGTTGCAAATCTTTGTTCAGTGTGGGATATGGGGTTGCAGCTGTTCCGCAAGCATATATCATTGTCTCCGGAGATTGAACACAAAACCGTCACTGGTCTTTTAAGATTGATTGAGAGCGAGAGGTATGCCTACTCTTCTGTTGCAACCTCTTGTGCTATATACAAATCTGGTATCGGAGGGTGTGTGTGTGTGTGTGTGTACATGTGTGGAGATGAATTAGATGAACTACTAGCGACCTACACCTGGCATAGGTTCTCCTATATAACCAGATGTCTGTTGCTTTCAAATAAATCCGCAATGTTGCCAGCGTACATATCCGAAGTAGAATTCATCTTATATTTGATTGGTTCTGATTAACTTAACTTCAACTATAGTCAACTTTATAATATATTTATCATATCCTTACATACCATATGATTGTGTAGATATTTTATTTTGATGAATCTTAAGCAACAATCCTTTGTGTGATCATTAAATCCTACTATCACCCCTTTGATTGGAATATCTATTCTGTGAAAAACGTGGATCAGGCGAATGATTTGTATAATTGTTCACACTGCTACTAATGCAAATGAAAAAACACAAATGCTTAATGATTCATATGTGTTCAATACGGGAAAATTTCAGATTAACAAATGTGTACATGTGTGGAGATGAATTACTAGTAACCTACACCTGGCATAGGTTCTCTTATGTAACCAGATGTCTGTTGCTTTCAAATAAATCCGCAATGTTGCCAGTGTACATATCCGAAGTAGAATTCATCTTATATTTGATTGGTTCTGATTAACTTAACTTCAACTATAGTCAACTTAATAATATATTTATCATATCCTCACATACCATATGATTGTGTAGATTTTTTTTTTGATGAATCCTAAGCAACAATCCTTTGTGTGATCATTAAATCCTACTATCACCCCTTTGATTGGAATATCTATTCTGTGAAAAATGTGGATCAGGCGAATGATTTGTATCATTGTTCACACTGCTACTAATGCAAATGAAAAAACACAAATGCTTAATGATTCATCTGTGTTCAATACGGGAAAATTTCAGATTAACAAATGTGTGGCCTATACCTTTTTTATTGTGATCCAAATTCATCTTAATATCAATGGGTAAAGGCTAAATATGGTTACTGAATGTATTATGTCTCTCTCATCGTGTTTTCATGTTTTGATTCGCTTGGATTTTCTTCACTGCATCTATTATATCCATGCCCATCAAATAAACTAACACCAGCCTGTGCAGGAATGTAATTGTCTTCTCTTTCCCAGTCATAGAATCTGTGTTGAAATCCATTATTCTGTTATATGTAATGGGGATTGTGAACATGAAGGATCACTGCAATTAAAATTTCATATCAATTTATTTTATGTTTCCTTGGAAAACTGTTTATTCAAAGATTATTCTTTCCTGATCAGGCTTGGTGAAGCAATAGATAAGACATTACTTAGTCATCTTCTGAAGATGTTTACTGATCTTGGAATGTATTCCGAGACATTCGAAAAGCCTTTTCTTGAATGCACCTCTGAGTTTTATGCTACTGAAGGTGTCAAATATTTGCAGCAGTCTGATATTCCAGATTATCTAAAGCATGCGGAGGTAATGATTGGTTTCTTTTTTTCTCCATGTACTTTGTTCATACTGAACCATGAAAGTCAGGTATAGCTTGCAACTGATGGCATTGCATGCGAGTTAATGCAGTCAAGGTTGCAAGAAGAACACGATAGGTGCATTCTGTATTTGGAAGCTAACACGAGGAAGCCACTTATAGCAACTACAGAAAAACAATTGCTACAGCGACACACATCTGCAATTATTGAGAAGGTGAGCATCTGCTTTTAGAATCTTAAGACCTTTTTTGTGGCAAGTAGCCTGCACAAGCATGGTAGAACAGTATTCTTGTTGGCTATAAGACTGATAAACCAATAAGGATGTTCACTTTCTCAGTATTATTTTTATCATGTAACTAATCTATTTTAGCTGTTGCTCCTCTTATGAATCTTTTTGTGTTTCTCGGCGTTTATGTGTGGGGTCTCAGGGATTTACAGTTCTTATGGAAGCAAATCGTGTAACAGACCTGTCGAGGATGTACACCCTTTTTCAGAGGGTTGATGCCATTGAGATGCTAAAGCAAGCACTTAGTTTATATATCCGAGGCACAGGCCAGGGCATTATCATGGATGAAGAGAAAGACAAGGATTTGGTTCCCTTTCTTCTGGAATTTAAGGCATCCCTTGACAAAATATTGGAAGAAAGTTTTGCCAAAAATGAGGCTTTCTCCAATACTATAAAGGAGTCATTCGAGCATCTTATCAATCTACGCCAGGTGGGCCAGATCTTACCATTCTGCTTCATTATATGTATTTCTTTTTGTTGAGTACTAAGTTGATATCTTGTCATGCATATAGTTTGATGTAATAGTTCTTTTTCTTTATTTTTATCGTTTGTTGGTCAAATATTTATTACTCTCTCAATCATCATGGGAAGTTGTGGTCAGCATTTTTTTCTCTCTCATAACTATTACTATACGGTTGGGTTCTTGTATGAAAATTGTTCGATGAAATTTGCAATAAATAATGTTTTCTTATATACGTCTTCAATTTTCACAGAAGTAGTTAAATACTGATAAGAAATTGATGGTAACATTGTATCTCAAACTGAATATCAAGCATAAAAAATCTGTGACAGGAGGGGTAGTAGCATAGAGTCAAAAGACTGTCATCAAGAATCGTGCTCAGTAACCCTGTCGCCAGATATTGGTTGTTATCCGCTGTCAAACATTTGAAACATTGGTAGGTTATAATGTCTGTAAAATAGGTAATAACCCATATGGAAATAATGCTATTTCATTCATCTTGAAAAAAGATGCTTCCGTATCATTCTAATTTTGCTAATATATATTATTACGGATAAATTATGGATATAATGATGTGTTAGTAATTTTTTTTAGACGGGAGTGTTGTTACACATACAATGCTCCCCCGCACTGCAGCACTTTGTACAAGGCAAAATGGAGCTCCATGGGGTATCTGTCCTTTAATGCAGTGTCCCAATGTTCGTGTGCTGTCTTTCCTGTCATATCTTCTCTTTTGTGGCTTGCTAAATCCGACAATTAGGCTGTGTTTGGCAGTGAAGTATTGTAAAAAACGAAGTATTGAAAACTGCAGTATATTAACCTGTGGTACAAGATACTACAGTTTTTAGATATCAAATTTTTTTTGAAGTATCAACAATACAGAGGACCTGTTTGGCTAGCCTTGTGCGTAACAACGTAAAATTTGCTGGCTAGCCGTTAGCTGTTGAAAACATACGCGTTCTTGAAGCTAGCTGGCCATTGCATGCAAATATACTACTCGTAGCTAGCTAACCGGGCGCATGCAAAGAGTAGTAGCTAACGGCGCATGCAAAGACTTAATTTAGAAATATGGGTCATATTTTTAGTCTTTTACACCGCTTTATGTTTCAAGTCCTGGAAACAGCCTCCTGCAGAAATGTAGGGAAAGGCTGCGTACAGAAGACCCAGAGTGGTCGGACCCTTCCCCGGACCCTGTGCAAGCGTGAACTACATGCACCGGGCTGCCCTTTTTTCGGTCAGTCGTGAGATTTGATAGGCATAAAGCATGATTCTGGATTTTATGTGGTGCATTTTAATGTGGTGCATTTTAATGCACGTGTTCTTTCATCACATTGTTAACTGGGTAAAATTGTATGTTGGTCTTGACTCTTGAGTACCCAAATTACTGTACTTATAATTTCCGTCTGCTATGTTCTCTTTTCAAAAGATTAAGGCTGACAGCTTGTCCCCTAACAACAGAATCGACCGGCTGAATTGATTGCAAAATTTCTTGATGAGAAACTTCGAGCTGGAAATAAAGGTACTTCAGAAGAAGAATTGGAGGGAATACTCGACAAAGTTTTGGTTCTGTTCCGATTTATACAAGTAAGTGTCTGAGCAATTTGATGCAATTATATCCATGGAACTGGTTGGGCTGAGCCTGACTGAAAGCAAATTCATATCAATTGAGGAAAAATGTAGAGATCATCCCAGTTTCTTTTGACACACGTCTTCAGAACATATCTTAACTAGGCCGCAGTCTGATGAGCTAGGAGCTCAGATATCTAAGATGCAACATGTACAGATTGATACTTAAATGAGTTTAAGCCCTACCCTCAAAGTTGCTATAATTGAGCCTTCTCAGGCAGGTTGCTGCTAAGCCAAATTCCCAGATGGCCCAGAACTTACATCACAGAGCTAGTAAGAGAAGCCAAGGCCCTAAAACTACCAGTACATAATGTTATACTCACTGCACAGAACTGTCAACTGAGAATTAAATGTAACAAACCTAAATGTACATCCCTTTATTCTGTAGTGTAAATAAAAGCAGTGTATTTTCATCATGGACAGGGAAAAGATGTATTTGAGGCATTCTACAAGAAGGATCTAGCTAAGAGGTTGCTGTTGGGAAAGAGCGCATCAATAGATGCTGAGAAATCAATGATTACAAAGGTAATACTTTCTTTTCCGAGGGTTAAGCTACTATTTTACATGTGATCCAAATTATAATGATATATTTGAGCAACATGTTGCTGTTTGCAGCTTAAAACTGAGTGTGGAAGTCAATTTACCAACAAACTGGAGGGAATGTTCAAGGTAGCGTAGTTTTTGTTACTGATGATTCTCTTGTATCCTGTCTTCTTCTCATGCTTGCTTATATACTATATCCATTTATACTATATATAATCATTTCTTCATATCTCAATTTGGTTCACAGGACATTGAATTATCCAAAGAAATAAATGATTCTTTCAAGCAATCATCTCAGGCAAGGACAAAGCTTCCAACTGGCATTGAAATGAGTGTACATGTGCTTACAACAGGGTAAGTAACCTTTGTCCTCACATTTACATGCATTCTAAGAAGCACATTCCATTGATATGACAGTTGTCTAAATCTGAAGTCTGAAACTGTTACATGTACGGGCTTTATTATAAGAAGGGCATGTAACTGATATCTGAATGCAATGGATTAGTGTTACCATTTGCAGAGCATACTAAGGGCCAGTTCTTTTGAGCCATGCTGTGAAAATAAGCTCCGGTGAAAATAAGCTGTAAATAAGCTCCTGTGGAAATAAGCTCCAAATGATAAGCTAGCCAGTTCTTTTCAATGCCTGTTTTTTCAGCTTATATGCGGTATGGTCTATGAAAAGTCTGTAATACCCTTGAATATATGGGGTGCTCTGCCGTGAAAGCTATTGTTGCTTGGGTTGGCATGGTAGGCTGCCGGAGTGAAGTGGAACAACAAGGGCGGCTGATGGAGGAATGACGACGAGAGTGGGGAACTGGAGAGGAGCACAGGGGGGAGAGTGGGCCGCCGTTCGCCGGATTGGAGCCCTGTCAGACCGGCCATCAGGCACTGCAGGACAAGGGGAAGGGGTTGCGCCAGGGGTCAGGCAGCGGGGGCAGGCGGCGGCGGCGGGAGGCAGGGCGACGGAGGAGGCAGGCGGCGGCGGCGTGTAGAAACCCTAAGCGAGCAGGGGAGCGAGAGTGAGGGTGGTGGGCGTCGAGCGTGCGGGGTGGGGGTCGAGCGAGCGAGCGGGTCAAGCGGGGTGGCTGGTCAGTGGCAGTTTCACGGTAATTTGTTTAAAAAACAGGGTCCATTTGCTATACCCCTTCGGGGTTAAGTCAAAAGCTGCGGGAAGCTCCTCACCCCCAACTTTTTTCCATTGCACTACAACCTCCTGTGGAAATAAGCTGAGCTAGCTTATACAAAACGAGTTCTTTTGAGCTTCTGGCTTATTTTGACAATAAGCTCCCAGAAGCTACAAAAGAACTGGCCCTAACACGCAATCATCGATGTTGTCTTGATCATATATATGCGGTTCTGATAAATCTGTTGAATTGCAGCTACTGGCCGACATATCCACCGATGGATGTGAAGCTCCCACATGAACTCAATGTCTATCAGGTTAGTCTGGGCTGACTTGACATGGTCGCAGCAATTTTGAAGTTTTTTTTAAACCCTTCTCTTTGACAGGATATATTTAAAGAGTTCTATTTGAGCAAGTACAGTGGAAGGCGTCTAATGTGGCAGAATTCTTTGGGTCATTGTGTATTAAAAGTAGAGTTCCCCAAAGGTAGAAAGGAACTTGCAGTGTCATTATTTCAGGTTGGATTATTGCCCCCCCTCTCGTGGTTTATCATAATGGTAATTATCTGAGAGCAATAACTAAACTCAGATTTTATTCCTTCTATTAGAGTGTAGTCCTGATGTTGTTCAACGATGCACAAAAGCTAAGCTTTGTCGACATAAAGGAGTCGACTGGTATTGAGGATAAAGAATTGAGAAGAACACTGCAGTCACTTGCATGTGGCAAAGTTAGGGTTCTCCAAAAGGTGTGACTCTTTGGTTTGTCTTTGACAAATTTTCAGCATGCAGCTTGGTTAATCATCTTTTGTGTTTCAGACACCAAAAGGACGAGATATAGATGATAAGGATGAATTCGTATTTAATGAAGATTTTAGTGCTCCCCTTTATCGCATAAAGGTATATTTCCCCTTGATTTTGTTTGGATGAGAAGGGCAACTTCAGGTGCCAATAGTCTAAGTGTTTAACTAAGGTGCTGTTCTATATTTGCAGGTGAATGCAATTCAGATGAAGGAAACAGTAGAAGAAAACACAAGCACCACTGAGAGAGTATTTCAAGATCGTCAGTATCAGGTGACTTAACTTGCAAACAGAAACTTTGGTGGTTTAACTGTCAGAATAGGCAGATAAATAGACTAGTAGTTGCATGCTCGATGTAGCTATTATGCTCTACGTTTGCTTGCTCTGCTGATATATATCGTGCTTTATTGCTTATTATGGTAGAAAAGTTAGTCCTCTGTATACAAACACAATTATAAAGATCTTTCTGTAGAAATCTGATTGCCAGCCATGTCTCTGATGTCTTACAATCTCAAAGCATAACCTGACCCGGTTCTCTTTATTATATGCAGGTTGATGCGGCCATAGTTCGAATTATGAAGACGAGGAAAACACTCAGCCACACCCTTCTAATAACCGAGCTTTTCCAGCAGGTAACACATGGAGGGATTGACATGATTTTCCTGCACCCTTTTCCCTGCTCAGCAATTTGACCTAGTATGTGGTCTCCATTTCCGCCCTTTCAGCTCAAGTTCCCGATTAAGCCAGCGGATATGAAGAAGCGAATAGAGAGCCTAATCGACAGGGAGTACCTGGAGAGAGACCGGAGTAACCCCCAGATATACAATTATCTGGCTTGACAGAAGCATTTCCGCGAATGAGATGTCATGTTAATTTTATTTTATTGCAAGAAATACAATGTGTAAAGTAATTCCGTATTGCTGTTTCCTTGTTCTTTGTTCTCTCTCTTTGGGAGTTGTAGCCGTTGGAACATTTTCTGTATACAAATGAGTTTTGGATATAAAAGTTGGGTATCATGCGTCATAGTTTTTCACAAAGTAGAGGGAAGTTTACTTCAGATAGCAGATTTTGTTGCTGTTTTGTCAAAGCGCTCAAACAAGGTGAATATAACCTCATAGAAAAAAGATCAACAGGTAAACCAAAAGAAAGACAAAAATAGAAAAGAAAAGAGGGACAGACAACAAAAAGAAAGAACGAAAGAGCAAGTAGAGGGAAGTTTACTTCAGATAGCAGATTTCTCATTTTTTCTCAAGGGGCAGTGATACGCGCTGGTGGACCTCGCAACAGGTCGTGCCTCACCCCCTCATAGATCGCAGTTGGCCACTTCCCGCCTCGTCGCCCGGTTCCAACGGGACGCCCTCGCTCCTCGTAGCAAAAACAACGCAAAATATGGCCCGCGTCTCAAACCGCCTGTAGACCTCGCAACAGGTCGTGCCTCGCCCCCTCGTAGATCGTAGTTGGCCACTTCCCGCCTTGTCGCCGGTCGTCGCCCGGTTCCAGCGGGATGCCGTCGCTCCTTGTAGCAAAAACAACGCAAAATACGACCCGCGCCTCAAACGTTGCAGCACCTAGCCCCGTTGTCGCTGTAGCGCGTGTCGCAGCACCACCTTGTTGCCGGCCGCAGCTCTCGCGGTCGCCCGCTCGTACCATCGACGCTCCCCCGGTTGAAGCTTTCTACACATGTGGAAGCTTTTCCGTCATTTGCCGTTGGAAGCTTTTCCTCTCGCCGGTTGAAGCTTTTTACACATGTGGTAGCTTTTCCGTCATTTGCTGTTGGAAGCTTTTTCTCTCGCCGGTTGAAGCTTTTTTCACCATTGGAGCTTTTTTCTCTATGGTGGAAGATTTTCCTCATGCCACTTTGAAGCTTTTTCTCTAGCCGGGTGAAGTTTATTCATGGTCAGTTGAAGCTTTTTCAACAAACGGTTGAAGCATTTTCTTTCGGGTGGAAGCTTTCTTTTCCCATAATGGCTGGAAGCTTTTTCGACAGCCGACACTTGACTAGTTGCAACAAATAAAAATGCCGCTCGTAGCAAATGTACGCACCGGTTGTAGCATTTTCCCATCCCGTGGTTGCAGCTTTTGCCACGCTGACTTTCATAGCGGACAGTTGGCTGGTTCCAACAAAAAACAATGCCGGATGTAGCAAAAAAAGTAGCTGGATGCAGCTCCGGCAGCCGGTTCCTAACACGTAGTCTCTTCATGTATCATTTTTTCCCATGGTTCTAGCACATCCAGTTGCTTGTAGCATCGTGACATTGTGGCCATATGACGCCGGCGGCAGAACTGCCTCGCTGTGGTTGCAACTCTGGCATCTGGATGTAAGATGAGAGGGGCAAGGGGGTTGGTTGAGCGGCCATGGCTAGCTCTGAGTAGCAGCGTCCGGTGCTGAATTTCATGAAGGGAATTTCTCCCGCACGAGAAAAAGAAGGAGGGGATGGGAGTGACGGGAGGAAGAGGATAAAGGGAAGGAGGTGGAAGAAGAAGTTAATATATAGGAACAAAAACTACGCGTGCAATGGAAACAGCGAGACGCGGGGCGCGTGCGATGCGGTGGGATCGAACTCCGTCTGCAAGCGTTTACCTTTGTGAGAGTGTTCAAACAAGATGAATGTAACCTCTCGCAAGAAGGATAAAGGGAAGAGGATAAAGGGATGGGAGTGACGGGAGGAAGAGGATAAAGGGAAGGAGGTGGAAGAAGAAGTTAATATATAGGAACAAAAACTACGCGTGCAATGGAAACAGCGAGACGCGGGGCGCGTGCGATGCGGTGGGATCGAACTCCGTCTGCAAGCGTTTACCTTTGTGAGAGTGTTCAAACAAGATGAATGTAACCTCTCGCAAGAAAAAAGATTAACAGGTAAACCAAAGAAAGACCAAAAAAAGATTAACAGGTAAACCAAAGAAAGACCAAAAAAAGATTAACAGGTAAACCAAAGAAAAGACAAAAAAAGATTAACAGGTAAACCAAAGAAAAGACAAAAAAAGATTAACAGGTAAACCAAAGAAAAGACAAAAAAAGATTAACAGGTAAACCAAAGAAAAGACAAAAAAAGATTAACAGGTAAACCAAAGAAAAGACAAAACAAGGAGGGCTCGAACCCTCAACCTCTTGATGAGTTGGGAGCGGTTAAGCACGTATTCACTAGCCATCCCGACGCAACAAGATATTTTATTTATATGAGCATATAACAACTTATAGATACTCAGAAGGAAGGACTTGAGTTCAAAATCAACCCCCCCGGCAACGGCAACGGCGACGGAGAGGAATTCCACAGATTGATTCGCGACCGAGGCTCGCTCCGCTCGGCAGGTCGGCACTGCGGGTCGCTTCCAATCAGAAACCGATGAGAATTGCGAGGAGTCACTCCTCCTCCCCGGCCAGCCGCGGCGCGCTGGGCTGCGCGTCGGCCGCACCGCACCGGCGAGGCCCATTTGGCCACGGATGGCTGGTGCTCAGGCGCCTCGCCGTGGTTCCAGAGTTGGATTTCTCGGGGCACTACTTCGGCTTCATGTGCCACGCCCCACCGCGCCCTTGTACCCTGTGCGTGCGTCGCTCCGCGGCGGATGCCGCCGGTGCCATCTACCAGGTGCAGGCGAGTCACGGAGACGTGCTGCTGGTGCGCCGTGCCCACCCTGAGCACCCGGCCATTTACATGGTCTTGGACGTCGCCAGCAGCACCTCCATTGTGCTTCCAGGCGGCTTCTCCCACCGCCCGCTCGGGAGCGTCGGCGTCATGCGGCGCCCGCATGATGTGCTGGTCACCGCCATCCTGCAGGAGGAGGAGCAGCAGGTGCAGGTGGAGGTGCCCCTGGAGTTGATGTGTCTATCAGCGCTGGCCGAGACCTCCTCCCACCTCCTAGCGCACGCAGCATACCCAGCGGAGGCGGCCCGCCCCTGGGGCAACGACGGCTCGGTCACTCAGGGAGACTCCATCTTCTTCGTCGACTACACTTCAGGAGTGATCAGGTCTCAGGCTTCTCCTACCTTCCTCGCGCCCACTGGCGTCAGTTTCGTCTCGTTCCCCGGCGTCGGAGCGGGCCAGCACATCCGCTCCGTGAGCGGTACGAAGGATCATCTCGTGTTCATTGATATGGACGCGGTGGGACGGCTCCGGACCTGGAAGCTCGTCGTCACGGAGCAGGAGCAGCTCTGGCAACCGTATGCTGATGTTGAGTTGGAGCAGATGGCTACCGCCGCGGGACTCCCAAGACCCGACCGCATCGCCTTTCTACACCCACTGGACGCGCGCACCATCTACCTGCTGATCCCTTCGGCAGGTCAGACGGCGATGATCGTGGCTACCGACTTGGAGGAGAGGACCATCTCCATGGTGTGCAGCGTTCCATCCGCCGTCGCCGCCTCACGCCTTCTCACTATGGTGCTTGAGTAGGATCGTCGCACTGCCGCTGGTTACCTTACGATTTTTGCCTTATTTTAGAACATCTTCAGAAGATCCATGATACAGTGTTGGAAACTTGGAACTCCTTGTTCAGTTTTTGGACGATTGGTTGCTCGCACGCGTTCAGTTTTTGCTGTACATGATCCATGACGCTGGGTGTGTGATGAACTGGTGATCCAAAGTTTGTGTTCTGTTAGATGTGAAATTTGGTTGCTTCCCCATGTTCAGTTAACGCAGTTACATATTTGTAAAGTTTGTACGAATCTGTTTTGCTCCAGCTTTGTTACGAATAGGGATTAATCAACGCAAATTTGTTATATTCAGTTTCTGTTTCCTCCCTCTTTTCTGCAATCTTTGAATAATAAGGTTTAAAAAACATTTGCGTCCGATCTGCTCAACGCGATTGGCCGTGACAAGGATTCCGGCTACTGGCAAGTTCAGATCAGAGTAATGCTATGGGCGCAACAGCAACCAAGTTGGTAGCCCCGCCACCGCTTCGGCACCAGGGGCATCCAGCGTTCATCGAGCACCGGCGGCTCGGGCTGTACGGCCACACGCCGGTGTCTAGCACCCTGCTGCCACCCGTACGACCACGCCGCGGCCGTGCAGTTCGACCCGGAGCAGCACCGCCGCCTCGCCGTCCGTGAGCTGCACCACGAAGCGGTTGAACACGGCGTGGTTCGCGTACAGAAGCCGCGATGACGGTCGCTGCTGCTTCCCCTCTCTGCTGCAAAGATGAAGGCACGGATTTGTCGGGGAAGGATGGGTGCCAGTGGAGGCGAGCGAGCGCGGTTTCGCGTGCGTGCAGCTGCACAACGCACAATGTAGCATCCTCCTGGTGCGCGAGCGCGACAGCCCCATCAACAGACGTGGTCTACGACTGCCGGCAGAGCCTGAAGATTGTTGTACTCTGAATGTATTTTTGGAGCAGGTTCAGGGCGCGTTCGTGCATCTCGGCCAACTCGCCGCTGACGTTCCAGACGGACGTGCCGGCGACCATGATCGACGTTAAGGAACTCTGCTGCCTCGACCTCGTCGTCGATATGCTCGGACACCTCCAAGGGCCTCCTGCCGCGGAGGTCTCAACTTCCAAGGCATGACGCTGCTTTTGAGTACTGTACGCATACGTACAAGGCAGGCATGTAGTTTGTCATGTGTGTGCTAACGTGGGGAGCTCAAGGTTGGACACCGAACAGTAATGACTTGTACTACTATATATTTATATATGGGTTCCGCTGCTGCGTGCAAAAGAGAGGAGGTAATGAAGTTCTCGACGTGGATCAATCACAAGCGTTGGTGACTGATCAAACGGACGACATGCACGTTCTAAGTTTCTGTTTCCCGTCTTCTTTTTTAACTGTTCTGTATGTGATGTTCACGTAGTGTGTAGTATATGGCAGTGAACCAACTGAAGAAACTGTCCCTCTGCTCTTGGAATGTCCGTGCTCTTAATGACCCAGACAAGTGCCTTGACGTGAAGAAGAACCTCGGCGCTCAACCTCTCCACATTATCTATCTGCAAGAGTCTAAACTGGCTGATGTGCTTTCCCGGAAAGTGGCATCCTTTCTTTCTCACGGCATCACGTTGATGGCCTTCAAGGTTTCAGATGGTGCCTCGGGTGGACTCGTGACTGCCTGGTGTGATGACCTAGTCACCCATCGTACGGACGTTGAGCTCATGCTCAACTTCACGCTTACTTCATTCTTCGTGTTCATCGCCGACGCCTCTCCGTTCGCAGTGACCAAGGTCTGTGCTTCGTGTATTCCTGAGTGAGGCCCTGAGTTCGAGGCTGAAATTCGCTCCATCGCCCAGTCGTGTGTTCTTCCATGGTTTCTAGTTGGCGACTTTAACCTAGCTCGATGCCCTGATGACAAAAACAACCCAAATTTCGACGCGGCCGCGGCTGCGGGGTTCAACCTGGTCATCCAAGACTTGTTGCTTCAGGATCTTTCGCTCCTCGACCACAGCTACACGTGATTTTTTTTAAATATTTTTTTTATAAATATTATGCCATGCACAAAAATTTCAAATATGTGACTCCATCGGATGCACCCAGACCGATTAGGTCCTATCGGTCATGCCCAGGTCGACTGGATCCTATCGGCTACGACTAGACCGATAGGCCTGTCGGCCCTGGGGGCTGGCAACTAATTGGTCACGAGTAGGCCGACTAATCGGCCTAGGTGTAGCCGATTAGTACTAATCGGCCTACTCATGGTCAATTAGTGCTAATCAGCCACAATTGCCCCATCTGGTGCATGCATCCCTGTTTTTTCCCGTCAAGTGTTCTCGCCATCTTTTCCTGCCCGATTTCCCGCCAAGTGTTCCCGCCAAATTTTTCCGCCCGATTTCCCGCCAAGTGTTCCCGCCAAATTTTCCCGCCCGATTTCCCGTCACCTTTTGCCGCCAAATTTTCCCGCCCAATTTCCCGCCATTGCTGTTGTCATCTGCCTATAAAAGGAGGCATTGTAACTGTCTTCCTCCATCGGCCAACAACACTCAAAAAAATCAGCGCGGTAGTCATTATGAGTTTGCCTTGTTCGGATCAAAGCATTAGGCCTAGGAAATGGAAGAGTGCGAATTTGCCTCGGGGGGTGGAAGAAGTTCGTTGTTGGTGCGGCGATCTCTGCAAGGTGAAGGAGGTGACGGATTTTTCAGATTGGTTGGGCATGATGTTTTTCATGTGCGCTAATTATGAGGAAGATCCACCCGTTGCTCCTTCACCATACATCACGCCTCCGGTATGTTTCAGTCACCCAGAATAAACATGTTGTTGATATTTTTGTTGATTTGATTTTTATATTTCTGTTTTTTTGTAGTCTCCTCCGTCCATGTGCATGTACTATCGTTGGATAGACACGAAAATACCGGACTGGGCGGTGACTGAGATTCGTAAAAGAGGTCGTCGTGCATGGACAAGTTTGGATTTGGAGGAGCGCCACGAGAAGGCGGCAGCAGATGAGAAAGCAGAGCAGGAGAGAGCATGGCAAGAGTACTGTATGGAGCAGAGGGCTTCTTGCTGAGATGAAGAAGAAAAACCAAGAAGACCAACTTTGACTGGCGTAGGTCTACCGACAACGAGAGGAGGCCCGTGAGGCTGAGAGGCAGAGAGAGAAAGAAAGGGCTCGTACAGCCCAAGCAACAAAAGAAGCTGGAGATGGAAAAGGAAAAGATCCATCGTTGGACTCAATAGATTTATATTCTTGTAACTTAATTTCAGCAAGTTGTATCTTAATTTTAGCAAGTTGTATCTTAATTTCAGCAAGTTGTATCTTAATTTCAGCACATATAAAACCCCCGTGGTATGTCTGAATGTCTTCTGCATTGAAATAGAGCATGAATACGTCTCACACATAGAATAGACATATGTCTGATACATAATTAGATAGAGGTTTCTCTACTGATAGATAGAGGTGTCACTGACGACGTCTGGGAAGGCGCTCAGGGAGTGTGCTAGGCGTACTCCAGCCAAACCTGTGTGTGTGTGTGTGTGGGGGGGGGCTAATGTTACGAGGAGGAATCTCGGACCCGTCCTAGTTATACTGTGTATCCTGGGTGGGCCATGGTGGAGGAGTCGAGAAGACGTCCATCCACGTGTTCTCTTGCGATAGGACATCTCCTTCCTCACTCGTGAACCCGGATCCGGATGCCGAAGCCTCCTGATATGCATAGGATCCTGCAGGAGGGATCATCATTAGTGAATAAATAGGTAGTCGCAATTACTATTAAAAAGAGTGAATATGAGGAGACATACCAACTGGCTGATATTCTCGTGGCGGCCGAAACATGAAACCCGCTGTGGGACTTTGCTGTAGCAGTGGAGGCCGATACACGAAGCTCGAAGAGGGAGCATGGTGTTGTGGGTGTTGTGGGTGCTGCCACGCCAAACTGCCAGCCTGGTCAGGAGGGGGTGGATGGGGCGTCTGCTGCCAAACCACACTGCCAGCCTGGTCAGGAGGGGGTGGAGGGGGCGTCGGCTGTTGTTCTAGGCCTGGCCTTGGTTACTATCGTTGCGTTGAGTGACACGGCTGCTGGTGTGTGTGCACGTGATAGCCCTGTAGATATTTCACACCTTCTGTTCAATGCGATGTAACAATGGCTGCACTTGAGACCTAGGTACTAGAAGAGGTCCAGACGATAGTGAACGTCCATAGGTCACGACTTCATTATGAAGACCATAAGCCAACTCAGTCTGCAATTGTGAGACTGAGTTAAATATGGATGAAAAATTATGTAACAGAAAGATCCATGAGATAAAGACAATAGATGTTACCGCGTATTGCCTGGAGCCCGCAGTGTCATAGCGCGGGTACGTATCCAACGTAATAGGGGCCGGTATCTCCTCTGCATTAGTGTGCTCAATGATGCATAATCGTGTCCCTCTCATGTAGTTCTCCAAATAGGCATTGAATGCAAAGAGATCAAACCCGACATTCTCATCCCACAAACGTGTCGTCGCAGTATCCCATTCTGAAACATACGGCTGGAGCCTCTGGAGCCACTGCTATCTCGTCCTGCTTGTCCCCTTTCTTGTCATCCTGTAATTTATGTGTGTGTTTTACAGTTATAGAGTGCCATAGTGTGATAAACACAATGCAACAATGAATAATTATAGAATACCCGTGTACTACTCCTCGAATCGGGTTTTCTGTAGGCGGGGGGTTGGCCATCTGTCGAAGACCGAATTGCCTCATAACCCGTTGCTGAGCCATCTACTCGACGAAGACATCGAAAATGATCTTCGATTTCGTCATCCAGTAACCCTGATCTCTCGTGCATAGCTGTGAAATACCCCCGGGGTACCTTGCATTTATGGCTGCTTGCGTGTACGGCTGCCATATCACCCCAGTCTACGTATCGAACTACTCGTTTAGTGCCGTGTAGACTCGCCTAGTCTGTTCACTTGCATATCGTCTCTGTCCAAAACATATGTGAGTTTTAGCCATAGTGTACGCCAAGAAGGTTGAGTATAAAATACCAGAAGACGTACCTTCCGACGTGTCCAACAAAGACCGAAAGTCGGCATGTCGATTTGGTCACCATCCAACAGGTGGCCAACAGGGAAAACCTAGTCCACATGAATGTTTGGACGTCCTATCGAGAACCTCTCCCATGATCACAACTGTAGAAACAGAGGGCATCCAAGAAGTGCAGACTTTTTTAAAAGCTGGCAACCATTGCACATACCTCGGTACGTAGCAGCTAAGACCGCCGAACCCCAACTCCTAGATCTGATATGCTCTGGAGTCTCAACAGATGCGATCTCTAGTGCAATAGGGATGTACCGCACACTTATAATGGTGACATGGTTCTCTGTGAACATCACCTTTCCGAGAAGCCACATTAGATATGTTGGGGAACGTAGTAGTAAATCAAAATTTTTCCTACGTCACCAAGATCAATCTATGGAGAAACCAACAACGAGCAAAGGGGTAGAGCATCTTCATACCTTTGAAGATCGCTAAGCGGAAGCGTTACTAGAATGCGGTTTGTGGAGTCGTACTCGCAGCAATTCAGATCGCGGTGGATTCCGATCTAAGCACTAAACAACGACGCCTCCGCGTTCAACACACATGCAGCCCGATGACGTCTCCTACGCCTTGATCCAGCAAGGAGGAAGGAGAGGTTGAGGGAGAGCTCCAGAAGCACGACGACATGGTGACAGTGGAGCTGCGTGGTACTCTGGCAGGGCTTCGCCAAGCACTACGTAGGATGAGGAGAAGGAGGGGTAGGGCTGCGCCGAGAGAGAGAGAGATCTGTCGTTGGCACCGTCAAAAACCCCACATATATATAGGGGGAAGGGAGGAGGGTGCACCCCCTCTAGGGTTCCCACCCTAGAGGGTGCGGCAGCCCTAGATGGGACTTGGGACGGCGGCCAAGGGATGGGAGAGAGGGTGCGGCAACCCTAGGCGCCCTAGGGTGGGCCTAGGGCCCATCTGGGCCTAGGGTTTGCCCCCTCTCCTCCTTGCTGCTCCTTGGGCTGAGGTGGGAGGCGCACCATCCTACCTAGGGGCTGGTTCCTCCCACTATTGTCCCATGCAACCTTTCGAGGCCGGTGGCCCCTCCCGGTGGACCCCCGAACCCTTCCGGTGGTCCCGATACGTTATCGGTGATGCCCAGAACACTTCCGGTAACCAAATCCTCACTTCCTATATATCATTCTTTACCTCCGGGCCATTCCGGAACTCCTCGTGACGTCCGGGATCTCATCCGGGACTCTGAACAACCTCCAGTAACCACATACACAATTTCCCTATAACCCTAGCATCATCGAACCTTAAGTGTGTAGACCCTACGGGTTCAGGAGGCATGTAGACATGACCGAGACACCTCTCCGGTCAATAACCAACAGCGGGATCTAGATACCCATGTTGGTTCCCACATGCTCCACGATTATCTCATCGGATGAACCACGATGTAGGGGATTCAGTCAATCACGTATACAATTTTCTTTGTCTACCGGTATGACACTTGCCTGAGATTCGATCGTCGATATCCCTATACCTTGTTTAATCTCGTTACTGGCACGTCTCTTTACTCGTTCCGTAACACATCATCCCATGGCTAACTCCTTAGTAACATTGAGCTCATTATGATGATGTCTTACCGAGTGGGCCCAGAGATACCTCTCCGTCACACGGAGTGACAAATCCCAGTCTCGATTCGTGCCAACCCAACAGATACTTTCGGGGATACCCGTCGTATACCTTTATAGCCACCCAGTTACGTTGTGACGTTTGGCACACCCAAAGTATTCCTACGGTATCCGGGAGTTGCACAATCTCATGGTCCAAGGAATGATACTTGACATTAGAAAAGCTTTAGCAGACGAACTACACGATCTTGTGCTATGCTTAGGATTGGGTCTTGTCCATCACATCATTCTCCTAATGATGTGATCCAGTTATCAACGACATCCAGTGTCCATGGCCATGAAACCGTGACCATCTATTGATTAACGAGCTAGCAAACTAGAGGCTCACTAGGGACATGTTGTGGTCTATGTATTCACACAGGTATTACGGTTTCCGGTTAATACAATTATAGCATGAACAATAGACAAATTATCATGAACAAGGAAATATAATAATAACCACTTTATTATTGCCTCTAGGGCATATTTCCAATAGTCTCCCACTTGCACTAGAGTCAATAAGCTAGTTCACATCGCCATGTGATTAACACTTACATCACCATGTGATCATATCATCATGTGACTAACACCCAATTAGTTCTGGGGTTTGATCATGTTTTCTCGTGAAAGAGGTTTTAGTCAACGGGTCTGTGACATTCAGATCCATGTGTACCTTGCAAACTTCTATGTCATACTGTAGATACTGCTCCCACGTTCCACTTGGAGCTATTCCAAATGGCTAATCCACTATAAATCCGGATTTCTACTAAGAGTCATCCGGATTGGTGTTAAAGCTTGCATCAACGTAACCCTTTATGACGAACTCTTTATCACCTCCATAATCGAGAAATATTTCCTTAGTCCTCTAGTTGCTAAGGATAATTTCGACCGTTGTCCAGTGATCCACTCCTGGATCTCTCTTGTACCCCTTGACAGACTCATGGCAAGGCACACACAGGTGCGGTACACAGCATCACATACTATATAGAGCCTATGGCTAAGGCATAGGGGACGATCTTTGTCCTTTCTCTTTCTTCTGTCGTGGTCGAGCTTTGAGTCTTACTCAACTCCACACCTTACAAATCAGGCAAGAACTCCTCCTTTGACTGATCCATTTTGAACTCTTTCAAAATCTTGTCTAGGTATGTACTCATTGAAAGTCTCATCAAGCATCTTAATCTATCTCTATAGATCTTGATGCCCAACAATTAGATAGCTTTATCCAGGTCTTCCTTTGAAAAGCTCCTTTTCAAACAACCCTTTATGCTTTCCAGAAATTCTACATCATTTCCGATCAACCATATGTCAACCACATATACATATCAGAAATTCTATAGTGCTCCCACTCACTTTCTTGTAAATACAAGTTTATTATAAACTTTGTATAAACTCAAAAACTTTGATCACTTCATCAAAGCTCATATTGCAACTCCGAGATGCTTGCTCCAGTCCATAGAAGGATCACTGGAGTTTTCATACCTTTTAGCATCCTTAGGATTGACAAAACCTTCTGGTTGTATCACATACAACTCTTCCTCACGGAAACCATTAAGGAAGCCTTGTTTTGACATCCATCTGCCAGATTTCATAATCGAAAAATGCAGCAACTGCTAACATAATTTTAACAGACTTTTAGCATCGCTACGGATGAGAAAATCTCATCGCATCTAACTCCTTGAACTTGGCGGAAACTTCTTTGTGACAAGTCGAGCTTTATAAACGGTGACATTTCACCATTAGCGTCTGTGTTCATCTCAAAGGTCCATTTGTACTCAACGACCTGCCGTTCAACGGGCAAGTCTACCAAAGTCCATACTTGGTTTTCATACATGGATCCTTTCTCGGATTTCATGGTTCCTAGCCATTTGTTGGAATCCGGGCCCACCATCGCTTCTCCATAGTTTGTACGTTCATCGTTGTCCAACAACATGACTTCCAAGATAGGGTTGCCCTACTACTCAGGAGCAGTACGCGTCCTTGTCGACCTACGAGGTTCGATAGTAACTTGATCCGAAGCTTCATGATCATCATCATTAACTTCCTTTTCCACTGACGTAGGCTCCACAGAGACATATTTTTGTGTTGCGCTACTCTCTGGTTGAAACAAAGGTTCAACCACCTCATCAAGTTCTATCTTCCTCCCACTCAATTCTTTCGAGAGAAACTCTTTCTCGAGAAAGGACCCGTTCTTAGCAACAAACATCTTTTGCGCTTGGATCTGAGATAGAAGGTATACCCAATGTCTCCTTAGGGTATTCTATGAAGATGCATTTGCCTGCTTTGGGTTCGAGCTCATTAGGTGAAAACCCATTTTTCACATAAGCTTCGCAGCCCCAAACATTAAGAAATGACAACTTAGGCTTCTGGCAAACCATAATTTTCACGGTGTCATCTCAACAGACATAGATGGTGCCTTATTAAAGTGAATGGATTTGTCTTTAATGCATAACCCCATAACGATAGTGGCAAAACGATAAGAGACATCATAGTACTCACTATATCCAATAGAGCACGACTACGACGTTTGGACACACCATCACACTATGATGTTCCAGGAGGTGTGAGTTGTGAAACAATTTCCACATTGTCTTAAATTGCATACCAAACTTGTAACTCAGATATTCATGTCCACGATCATATCGTAGACATTTTATCTTCTTGTCACGATGATCTTTAACTTTATTCTGAAACTCCTTGAACCTTTCAAACATTTCAGACCCATGTTTCATTAAGCAAATATCCCCATATTTACTCAAATCATCAGTGAAGGTAAAGAAAATAATGATATCCACTGTGTGTTTCAACACTCATTGGACCACATACATCAACATGTATTAATTCCAATAAGCCACTAGCCCGCTCCATCATACCGGAAGATAGGGGCTTAATCATCTTGCCCAAGAGGCATGGCTCGCATGTCTCAACCGATTCGAAATTGAGTGAGTCAAAAGATCCATCAGCATGGAGTTTCTTCATGCGATTTATACCAATATGACATTTAGCGGCAGTGCCACAAGTATGTGGTACTATCATTATTAACTTTGTATCTTTTTGGTACCAATGTTATGAACATGTGTACTACTACGATCAAGATTCAATAAACCATTCCCGGTGGGTGCATGACCATTGAAGGCATTATTCATGTAAACAGAATAACCATTATTCTCTAACTTATATGAATAACCGTATTGCACTAAACATGATCTAATCACATTCATGCTCAACGCAAACACCAAATAACATTTATTTAGGTTTATCACAAATCCCGAAGGTAGAGAGAGCGTGCGATGGTGATCACATCAAACTTGGAAACACTTCCAACACACATCATCACCTTTCACTTAGCTAGCCTCCGTTTATTCCGTAGCTTTTATTTCGAGTTGCTAACACTTAGCAACCGAACCGGTATCCAATACCCAGGTGCTACTAGGAGTACCAGCAAGGTACACATCAATAACACATATATCAAATATACTTCTGTCGACATTGCCAGCCTTCTTATCTACCAAGTATCTAGGGTTGTTCCGCTTCATCGAACATTCTCCTCATAACAGAAGCACTTAGTCTTAGGTTTGGGCTCAACCTTGGGCTTCTTCACTAGAGCGGCAACTGGCTTGCCATTCCTGAAGTTTTTCTCTTCTTGCCCTTGCCCTTCTTGAAACTAGTGGTTTTCACTTAACCATCAACACTTGATGCTCCTTCTTGATTTCTACCTTCGTGGTGTCAAACATCATGAACAACTCAAGGATCATCTTATCCATCCCTGGCATGTTATAATTTATCATGAAGCTCTAGTAGCTTGGTGGCAGTGACTTGGAGAATTGTATTAATTACTATCTTATCTGGAAGATTAACTCCCACTCGATTCAAGTGATTGTAGCACCCAGACAATCTGAGCACATGCTCACCGATTGATCTATTCTCCTTTATCTTGCAGGCAAAGAATCTTGTTGGAGGTCTCATACCTCTCAACATAGGCACAAGCCTGAAATCCTAATTTCAGCTCTTAAAACATCTCATATGTTTCGTGACGTTCAAAACATTTTGGTGGCTCAATTCTAAGCCGTAATTCATGACGCACTAAACTATCAAGTAGTCATCAGAAAGTGTCTGTCATATGTTCACAACATCTACAGACAACGCTTGAGGGAGTGGTGCACTTAGCGGTGCATCAAGGACATAAGCCTTCTATGCATCAATGAGGACAATCCTCAGATCATGGACCTAGTCCGCATTATTGCTACCATCAACTTTCAACTTACTTTTCTCTAGGAGCGTATCAATAAAACAGGGGAGCTACAACACGAGCTATCTACGACATAATTTGCAAAGACGCTTTTAGACTAATTTCATGATAATTAAGTTCATCTAATCAAATTATTAATGAACTCCCACTTAGATAGACATCTCTCTAGTCATCCAAGTGACACATGATCCACGTCAACTAGCCCGTGTCCGATCATCACGTGAGACAGACTAGTCTTCAATGGAGAACATCTCCATGTTGATCGTATCTTCTATACGACTCATGTTTGACCTTTCGGTCTCTCGTGTTCCGAGGCCATGTCTGTACATGCTAGGCTCGTCAAGTCAACCTAAGTGTATTGCGTGTGTAAATCTGGCTTACACCTGTTGTTTGCGAATGTTAGAGACTATCACACCCTATCATCACGTGGTGCTTCAGAACAACGAACCTTAGCAACGGTGCACAGTTAGGGGGAACACATTTCTTAAAATTTTAGTGAGAGATCATCTTACTTAAGCTACCGTCGTTCTAAGCAAATAAGATGTAAAACATGATAAACATCACATGCAATCATATAGTGACATGATATGGCCAATATCATCTTGCTCCTTTGATCTCATCTTCGGGGCACCATGATCATCACTATCACCGGTATGACACCATGATCTCCATCATCATGATCTCCATCATCGTGTCTTCATGAAGTTGTCTCGCCAACTATTACTTCTACTACTATGGCTAACGATTAGCAATAAAGTAAAGTAATTACATGGCGTTCTTGATTGATACACAGGTCATACAATAAATTAAGACAACTCCTATGGCTCCAGCTGGTTGTCATACTCATCGACATGCAAGTCGTGAATCCTATTACAAGAACATGATCAATCTCATACATCACATATATCACGTCACATCCTTTGGCCATATCACATCACATGACATATGCTGCAAGAACAAGTTAGACGTCTTCTAATTGTTGTTGCAAGTTTTTACGTGGCTGCTATAGGTTTCTAGCAAGAATGTTTCTTACCTACGCAAAAACCACAACGTGATATGTCAATTTATATTTACCCTTCATAAGGACCCTTTTCATCGAATCCGATCCGACTAAGGTGGGAGAGACAGACACCCGCTAGCCACCTTATGCAACAAGTGCATGTCAGGTGGTGGAACCATTCTCACGTAAGCGTACGTGTAAAGTCGGTCCGGACCGCTTCATCCCATAATACCGCCGAATCAAGATAAGACTAGTAACGACAAACAAATTGACAAAATCGACCCCCACAACAACTTGTGTTCTACTCGTGCATAAATTCTACGCACATACCTAGCTCTGATACCACTGTTGGGGAACCTAGTAGTAAATCAAATTTTTTCCTATGTCACCAAGATCAATCTATGGAGAAACTAGCAATGAGCAAAGGGGTAGAGCATCTTCATACCTTTGAAGATCGCTAAGCGGAAGCGTTACTAGAACACGGTTGGTGGAGTCATACTCGCAGCGATTCAAATCGCGGTAGATTCCGATCTAAGCGCCGAACAACGGCGCCTCCACGTTCAACACACATGCAGCCCGGTGACTTCTCCTATGCCTTGATCCAACAAGGAGGAAGGAGAGGTTGAGGGAGAGCTCCGGCAGCACGACGGCATGGTGACGGTGGAGCTGCGTGGTACTCCGGCAGGGCTTCGCCAAGCACTATGAAGGACGAGGAGGAGGAGGGGTAGGGCTGTGCCGAGAGAGAGAGAGAGATCTGTCGTTGGCTCCCCCCAAAACCCCACATATATATAGGGGGAAGGGAGGAGGGTGCACCCCCTCTACGGTTGCCTCCCTAGAGGGTGCGGCAGCCCTAGATGGGACTTGGGGCGGAGACCAAGGGAGGGAGAGAGGGTGCGGCAACCCTAGGCGCTCTAGGGTGGGCCTAGGGTTTGCCCCATCTCCTCCTTGCTGCGCCTTGGGCTGAGGTGGGAGGCGCACCAGCCCACCTAGGGGATGGTTCCCTCCCACTCTTGGCCCATGCAGCCTTCCGGGGATGGTGGCCCCTCCCGGTGGACCCTCGAAACCCTTCCGGTGGTCCCGGTACGTTACCGGTGATGCCCGGAACACTTCCGATAACCAAATCCTCATTTCCTATATATCATTATTTACCTCCGAACCATTCCGGAACTCCTCGT
Source organism: Hordeum marinum (assembly GCA_022496015.1). Taxonomy (NCBI): domain Eukaryota; kingdom Viridiplantae; phylum Streptophyta; class Magnoliopsida; order Poales; family Poaceae; genus Hordeum; species Hordeum marinum. The sequence goes on from CM039676.1 coordinate 450,356,319, forward strand.
GATGTCCGGGATCTCATCCGGAACTCAGAACAACCTTCGGTAACCACGCACACAAATTCCCTATAACCCTAGCGTCATCGGACCTTAAGTGTGTAGACCCTACAGGTTTGGGAGGCATGTAGACATGACTGAGACACCTCTCCGGTCAATAACCAACAACAGGATCTGGATACCCATGTTGGTTCCCACATCCTCCACGATGATCTCATCGGATGAACCTCGATGTCGGGGATTCAATCAATCCCGTATACAATTCCCTTTGTCTATCGGTATGACACTTGCCCGAGATTCGATCGTCGGTATCCCTATACCTTGTTCAATCTCGTTACCGCCAAGTCTCTTTACTCATTATGTAACACATCATCCCGTGGGTAACTCCTTAGTCACATTGAGCTCATTATGATGATGTGTTACCGAGTGGGCCCAGAGATACCTCTCCGTCACACGGAGTGACAAATCCCAGTCTTGATTCGTGCCAACCCAACAGATACTTTCGGGGATACCCATAGTATACCTTTATAGCCACCCAGTTACGTTGTGAAGTTTGGCACACCCAAAGTATTCCTATGGTATCCGGGAGTTGCACAATCTCATGGTCCAAGGAATGATACTTGACATTAGAAAAGCTTTAGCATACGAACTACACGATCTTGTCCATGTCCATGAAACCGTGACCATCTATTGATCAACGAGCTAGCCAACTAGAGGCTCACTAGGGACACGTTGTGGTCTATGTATTCACACATGTATTACGGTTTCTGGTTAATACAATTATAGCATGAACAATAGACAGTTATCATGAACAAGGAAATATAATAATAACCACTTTATTATTGCCTCTAGGGCATATTTCCAACAAGATATGCCTCTAGGCTACGAGTTATCTATGCCGCCTTCAAAGGGACATCTGGATAACCCGGAAAGTTCTGTATCTGTATTCAGTAAACAAAATGTATTAGTAAATAACAAATATGTCTGTAAAACCTGAACCATATCAAATGAAAGAAACTTGATGGAAGAACTAACCCTGAAATGGAGAAACCATTCATACTTAGGTCCGTGAGGCTCCGACGTTAACTCCGGAGCATCATGATAAATACCCAAGAAACATGCTCTCATAGATGCCACGCAACCTGGCGGTTCTTCCAACGGTCCTATGGCATGACCCGCCAGTGGTAATCCTGTAAGCATGGAGACATCCTCCAGAGTAGGAGGCATCTCTCCCCAGCGGAAGTGGAACGTGTGGGTCTCAGTCCTCCATCGATCGACTAAGCAGGTGAGCAAAGAGGAATCAATAGCGAGGTGCCTGGAGGTCGCAGTATCCTCAACAAGACATGCGAAAGGTAGAAGGCCATCCCATTTCAACCTGCATATGAGATCATAATAAATAAATAAAGTTAATGCGTACCATTTGTATATGTGCTAATAATAAATATATAAATAAAATACATACCTATCAACCCAATGCGGGTGTATCTTCCAGTCCACCTTAGAAGTACGAGTGACAAGGGGTTCGAGATGTTGCTCAGATATTTGCGTAACATGATGCTTACTACCAATGTCCTCTTTAAGAAAATGCATTCCCTCAATTCTTAGAAAAATGCATTTAATTGAAATTTAAAACGTAGTTCCACAAATTAAAAATATAGTGCCACAAAAGTTACAAATTTAAAACGTAGTGCCATAATGAATACAAATTAAAAAGATAGTGCCACACATAATACAAATTAAAAACGTAGTCCTTGCAGAGTTTCTTGAATAGATTCATGAGGTTCTTATTTCTGAATTGCGAGAAGAAGTTGGCCCCAAGATGGTGCATGCACCAACGGCTCTGCAAGTCCTGCCATGGAGTTTGTTCATCGGGACCAGGGTTCGACAATGTTTTCACTGCACTGAGTATACCAGCATGCCTGTCATGAAGAATTCACACATTTGGCTTATCATGTACAACTGCAATTTTTAATTGCCTGAAGAACGATGTGCATCTGTCAATGTTCTCACTCTTCACAAAAGTAAATGCCAGTTGGATGACTTGATTTTGGCCATCTTGTCCAATGGCGGTAAGGATCTGACCCTTGTACTTGCCAGTGAGAAATGTTCCGTCAACAAAGATAACCGGCCGACAATGTGTGAAAGCTTCAATACAGACACCGAAAGAGAAGAACAATCGATGTAACACCCTCATAGTAGGAAACTCTGGCATGAACATGTCTTGGATGTCGACATACGTGCTTGGATTCCGGTCCTGGAGTGTGTGTAGGAGCCGGACAACAGAGTCATATGCATCGAAATACAAACCAAATATGGTCTCAAGTGCCCTCTGCTTAGCCCTCCAAGCCTTACCATAAGATATTTTGTACTTGGACCTGACAAAGAATTTTGTCTGGATAGCCTTAACTTCCATCGCTTTGCCCTCCACTATCTTGCTGTAAAGCAACCGAGCAATGACTGTGGATGTCAGGTTCGGATGATCTTGAGGGATACAAAGAATAACACAAGTGTGATGAACTAAGTCACTGATGACCCAACTTGAGCCATACTTAGGTAGATAGCCATGCACCCTTGCGGGACAACCCTGGTTTCTACATACCATTGTCAAGTTTTTCAGGCTTTACACATCAGCTACAAAAACCCTTTGGGTGGACAATGCCCAACCAATAATTGCATCCTGTAGAGCTTGTTTGTTTGGATACAAGGCACCTAACGCAATGTTGTTCTGGTGGTATTGCCAGGCAAAATCATGACCATCATTCACGATCATTGCAGATGAGAAGTCCCAATTCCATGCTGCAGGAATAACACTTCATGTGCGTTCTCTTCTTCCTCTGACTCAGCAGAATCGTCGAGAATATCACCATCTCTATCTTCATTCTCCATCTGGTTTTGCATGTGCCCATCTATCTCGTCAGCATTCGCCTGACCACTTACATAATCATCGGCATTTACTTCTTCTGCATGACTGCTTTGCCCTGATTCATAAACATCATCTTTTGCATGGGATGTATAATTTTGCAGTGAATCATGCATCCCTTCACTGCTCTGCCCAATATCGTAGCTTGGTCCGGCTTCTGGTGCACTAACATGCTTCAACACAGGGAGCAATAAGGCCACATGATTACATCCCCTACTCACGCAAGCTTGTAATTAGCGCACCCACTTTGAGTCCCGATCTATTGGCTTCAAATAAAAGTAAATATTTGAACTTGATCGGGTCCATAATGCATGAACACCAACGGTGTGTTTCAGTATTGAACCCACAACATCCGGCTAGCCATTCGGTCAACTGACTAACAGTCCAAGTTTCAGGGGAAGTAACTGGCACCTCAACGTACTGAAATTCACTCAGATCAGCTCCCATCTCATTTGTGCGGACGCTACCAGGACCGTAGTAAAAACCTAACTTCACTACATCAGACATCTTCGCTTACCTAAAAAATTATTCAACATGGTCACATATCGAGCAGAATGAGATACTATAATTATTTCCACCTAAACTATAAATTCGCACACCTAAATATATTTACCACACCTAAATAAATCAAAACACCTAAATATGCACAACTAAATATATTTCCCGAGGTTACCGGAGCACCTAAAAATATCCAAACACCAAAATTCGTAGACCTAAATATATCTTACAAATCTACCGGAGCACCTAAATATGAAAACAAAACTTATTCACAAACGTTAAATCTTACCCTTGAATCGTGTGGAGATACGATGAACGCCGCAGCCTCCTCCACCACCACCACCACCACCACCACCTCCTCCACCACCACAAAAATGGTCAAAAGCACCACCACGAACTACCCCATCGCGAGATCAACGGTTCTTCTCGCTCCCCTACCCCTCTAGAATCAAACTATGACGAGGAAAAAAGGGGGCTGGGGGAGAAGCAAAGAAGAGGAGAAGAATGGAAGAGGAAGAGCAGGGAGAGAAGGAAAGAAATGAAGGGAGGAAGGAGAGAAGAGGGAGGAAGAAGAGAGCCCGTGGGTGGCTGGCCAACCACTATTCGGCTTTGGCGTGGCCGAGTGGCCATTCCCGCTGCGGTGCGGCTGACAGCACACTCTGCTGGCTGATTGGACGGATGTGGGTGGGTGCGACGTGGCCCGGCCACTAATCGGCTGCCACGTGGCTGACAGGAGACTTATCTACTTCAACGAAGCCGACAGGATCCAGTCGTCCGTGGTGTAGACGACAAGACCTAATCGGCCTGGCCGCGGCCGATGCGCTCACATATTTGAAATTTTTGTGCATGGCACAATATTTTTAAAAATAAACAAAAAAGAATATTTTAAAAAATTAGCATCCAATTGTAGGGCCGATCCAACTCTTGTCCGCCTGGACCGTGCCTTGATCAAACTCGAGTGGAGCTCCCTATTGTTCAACACGACTCTTCGCTCCGCCATCCACACCACGCCTGATCATGTTCCACTAGTTGTCGAAGCCGTCTCTCGTGCAACGTTCGACTCATTCTTCAAATATGAGTGTTGCTGGGCCTTCTCAAAGGATTATCATGATTTGATCCGTGACATTTGGGCAAGACCCCAGAACCGCCAAGGGGGTGCGGCCGAACGACTCTCCCGCTTGCTAAAGTGGGCAAGGTGCGCATCCATGAAGTGGGCTAAGAATCGCAAGCTTTCAGTCGAGGTAGTTTCTAACTATCATGCAATCATCAAACTCCTAGACATAACCGAGGAGGTCCGTGCACTCTCTCCTCCTGAGCTCCTCCTGCATTCATTTGTTAAAGACCGCATATCCATGGCATATAAGAAACTTGACGTTTATTGGCAGCAAAGGTATACTTACTGACTCTGCAAACTTGGGGACGGCAACACTCCGTTCCTTCATGCTAGTGCTTATGCTTGCCTTTGGAAGAATCAAATTCAAGTCCTGCACGCGGATGGGGTCGCCCACTTCAACCATTACGACAAGGCTCAATGGTTGTTGGACTTCTATTCATCTCTACTGGGCACTGTCGCTCCCTCCTCTTGGAGCTTCGACCCTGCGTGTAATTGGTGCGTGTGCCCGGCTTGGAAGATCTTGAAAAGCCTTTCACCATGGAGGAGCTCAAGATGGCGGTCTGGGCTATGCGAGCCAATAGCAGCCCCAGTCCAGATGGTTTTGGCCCCGCTTTCTTCAAAAGCTTTTGGGATATTGTTTCTCTGGATCTATTGGATTTCTTGAACGATTTCTATTCCGGTGTTGCGTACCTGGATGGTGTTAATCGTGCTTTTATTGCCCTGTTGCCTGACATGGCTTGAGACTACGTTGGTATTTCCCCAAAGAGGAAGGGATGATGCAACACAGCTACGGTAAGTATTCCCCTCAATTAAGAAACCAAGGTATCAATCCAAGGAGGAAGACCATGCACCGCTATGTAAACGACACCTGCACACAAAGAACAAATACTTGCAACCCGACACTTAAGAGAGGTTGTCAATCTCTCAACGGTAAAAGGATGGATTAGATTGTAATAGGTTGGGCAAATAGATCTCACAAGAACACAAAATAAAAGAAGTAAACAAAAAGTGCAACAAGGTATTTTTGAGTTTTCGAATTAATAGATGTGAAAACAAAAACGACAAAAAGATATATCGGAAAGCAATATGTTGGAAAAGTAGACCCGAGGGCCGTAGGTTTCACTAGTGGCTTCTCTCATGAGTATAACACACAGTGGGTAAACAAATTACTGTTGGGAAATTGATAGAATACCAAATAATCATGACGATATCCAAGGAAATGATCATTATATAGGCATCACGTCCAAGATAAGTAGACCGAAATGATTCTGCATCTACTACTATTACTCCACACATCGACCGCTATCCAGCATGCATCTAGTGTATTAAGTTCATGGAAAAATAGAGTAATGCAATAAGAACGGTGACATGATATAGACGAGATCTATTCATGTAGGAATAGACCCCATCTTGTTATCCTTAATGGCAATGATACATGCGTGCCTTGTTGTCCCTTCCGTCACTAGGAAAGGACATCGAAAGATCGAGCCCATCACAAATCACCTCTCCCCATGGCAAGAAAAATCGATATAGTAGGCCTAACTAAACAAAAGATTCAAAGAAGAAATACGAGGCTATAAGTAATCATGCATATAAGAGACCAAAGAATACTAAAATAATATTCATGGATAGCAACTGATCATGAACTCAAAATGCATCGGATCCTAACAAACACACCGCAAAAAGTCATTACATCAAATCGATCTCCAAGAGACCATTGTATTGAGAATCAAAAGAGAGAGAGAAAGCCATCTAGATACTACCTACGGACCTGTAGGTCTATGGTGGACTACTCACGCATCATCAGAGAGGTACCCATGAAGACAATGCACCCCTCCGTGATGGTGTTAGATTGGATCTCGCGGTTCTAGAAATTTGCAGTGGTTGGAATTGTGTTTCGTTGACTCCCCTAGGGTTTTCTGATTATTTGGGTATCTATAGATATGATAAGCGGTGGAGAGGCGTCCTGAGGTGGGCACAACCCACCAGGGCGTGCCTGGGGCCTCTAGCGTGCCCTGGTGTCTTGTGCTCTCCTTGGCCCTCCTCTCTGTCATTTCTTTGCCCCATTGGATGTCTTTTGGCCCAAAAAAATCTCCAAAAAGTTTCACGGTGTTAGGGCTTTGTTTGGTATTGATATTCTGCGAAGTAAAAAACAAGCAAAAAACAACAACTGTCACTTGAGACTATGTCAATATGTCAGTCCCAAAAAATGATATAAAGTTTCTATCAAATGATTGTATAACACCCAAGATTGATAATATAACAACATGGAACAATCAAAAGTTATAGATACATTGGAGATGTATCAGCATCCCCAAGCTTAATTCCTACTCGTCCCCGAGTAGGTAAATGATAAAAATAGAGTTTTTTAAGTGGAATGATGCCTAACATGTTAATCACATATTCTTTTCTTTTGTAGCATGGACATTTGGACTTTTAGATGGTTCAAAGCAATAATCTAGTTTTGACATGAAGACTTTAATACTCAAGCATATCAATAATCAACCATGTATTTCAAAATATCAACACTAAATAAAGTTATCCCTAGCCCATCATGCTCAATCATTGATCGATTCATGAAACACACTCAAATATTAGCTACACCTAATGCTCAAGTATGATCATAGTGCCCCCTAGTTGGTGCTTTATAAGAGAAGATGGGGACTCAAGTAAAAATAAAAATTGCATAAAGTAAATAGATAGGCCTTTTGCAGAGGGAAGTAGGGATTTGTAGAGGTGCCAGGGAAGGTTTAAATTGATAGAGAATTTGTTTTGGGTGGCATGCCTTTCCTGCCAACGAAAACGACCAAGAGCTTTCAATACCTTTCCATGATAGATATATCATAAGCTGTTCCCAAACAGAAAATAAACTTTATTCCCTTTTCCACCATTCTTTCACTTTACATGGCTAGACGAATCCACGGTTGCCTTCCATGCCAACACTTTACAAGGAATTTATCATTTGAGAACATAAAGTAAATTTCTTTTTTTTTTTCATTTCGGGACTGGGCATCCTATTACCGTCATACTCTCATGCAATGACAAGTGAATAAACACTCATCTTGAGAATAACACATCTAGCATGGAAAAATATCGATCACCCCCTTCCGCTTCATGAGCGGTACGAGCACACAAAAAGGGAAATTGATTTTGAAAATTAGAGATGGCACATAGAAATTTGCTTGGAACGACATGGAAATACCACATATAGGTTGGTATGGTGGACTCATATGGCAAAACTGGGTTTAAGGATTTTGGCTGCGTTGGGGATATAACCCCACGATATAATTCGCCAGGTGGGGCCGAGTTAGCTTGTTGGCGAACTAACCATAAAGGCCTTAACAGGCTTGAAGACCAAGACAATTGTGGGGAGATTCTCCAGGCGGTCCGGATAAGGCCCAAAGCTGGAAGATGATGCATGACCCGGAAGCGTGGACTGTCCATAGGTGACTTGGCGGGGAAGGTAAGGCGACTTAGAGGGAAGGGTTGACTTCGTGTATGACACGGTCCAGACTCTTGTAAGGCCTAGGGCCTCGACCTGTGTATATAAAGGCAAGTCCCTGCGGCGACTTAGGCAGGTTAGGATCAATCGAAAGCTAGGTCAAGCGAATCTGCTCCCTTGTAATTGATACCTGTCGGATTTCGGGCTCCACAAAACATTTAAGATTCGAACACAGGGGCGTGTGTGAAGATCCCCTGCGTCCTCGCCCAACCTAGCTCCCTACTCGATGAACACAACAATGAACTCGCGCGACGACGAGGAAGAAAACAGACACGACAGTTTACCCAGGTTTGGGCCGCTGCGAAGCGTAATACCCTACTCCTGCCTTTGGTGCATTGTCTATCGAGGAGGTGAGGTGGATGGACAAGTACAGTGTTTCGGGGACTCCTGAGGGCTCCTAGTGGTGTTCGAGGTTCCATGTGGTTTGATGGTTGAGGAATGGTGGAGTTGGTCGGGCCTCCTTTCTACGAAGCAGCCTACCCTCTATATATAGCGGTGGCCCGGGTCCTCTTCCCTTATCACAATGGCGGGAAGGGATCCCACAATGGCCAATTTTGAAGGGGGATAGGGGTTCGTGCTTGCCCTGCCCAAAGGTGGTCTTCGCCTGCAAAGTAGATGTCGACGCTGCAGGGATGGGCTCAGCAATGACGTCTGTCCTGCAGAGCTGGTGGTTACGGTCTTGTTGCACCGAAATGGAAACCTTTGGGGGGTGCTTTGGGAACCCGCGTACGTCCTTGCTCCCTTTGCACCAAAGGGGAAACTGCGTCGCCTGGCGCACTGGTGCTTGCCTGTCCTTCCTTGCGTCATCTTTGACTCCTGAGGCCGGGCCTTGCATAGAGATCTCCTCCGCTCCGGAGGGGGCTTGGGGAGGCCCGTCCCTTGCCGGCCTTAATGCTGCTCCTCCTCGCGAGGCTTGGGCCCTCACGAGGGCCTTGTCTTCAGTGGGGTCGCGCCCGGCTGCATTGGTTGATGAATTGGGCCATGCGCTGGGTCGCAAGCAGGTAGGTCTAGGTACCGCCATTCCCAGAACGCTGACAGTAGCCCCCGGGTCCAAGGCGTGCTCGAGTTGGCTTCCGAGCAAAGCCTTGAGGACGGCCCGAAGCGCCGCGGGCCCTAATTGTCTGTGGACTAGGCTTTATATATGGTAGCCCGAATACTTGTCATCCCTTCTTCTCCGCACCGGATCGGCCATAACAAGGTTTGCCAAGCCACTCGACTCTTGCCTCTGAGCCATCTTTGTCTCCCGTCAATTCCGTCGTTTGTTCTCCCTTCCCGTGCGACTCCAGCCCCTTCTGCTGAGTCCTTGTGCGCCGCATCGTTTCCCCCCTTCATTCTCCTTGCCATGTTTCCGGAGGGGGTGAAAGGCGGAGGCTTGAGGGGTCCGACTGCCGCAGCAACGCCCCAGCCCGTGTTGGGCCAGTCGTCGGTGGTGAACTTCGAGGGGTTGGAGAAGGTCCAACTGATAGTCGCGGCCGGCTCCACTGAATGGGGGGCCACCAAGATCTATCTAGGTTCGCGGCCTTTGGACGAGATGGTGGTCCCCGCTGTCCCCCTTCATATCCATGCTCTCCTCTCTGGCTTACTGCCACCATTTTCGAGATTTCTCACTGCTGTGCTTTCACATTACCAGATCCGCGTGCTCCACCTTGACCCTGGTTCTCTCGTTCTCCTCTCGGCCTTCGCGTTCCTATGCGAGGCCTTTTTTGGTGTTTCCCCCTCCGTGGCCTTGTTACGCCATTTCTTCTCCCTTGAGTTGGCTTCTGAGGAACGGTGTTATGAGTGCGTGTCCTTGAGAATGGTGGATGCATCGGCCCGGGAGGCCCTCGACCCAAACTCTCCCCAAAAGCAGAAGGGTTCCGACGGTAATGGGTGTATGTTGAGACTGCCGAGGCCGATGCTCTGTTTCAACCCCCGCCGACCCCCTCAACGCCAAATCGCGGGTGGGTGCGCGAGGATCTTTCTGACCCTGGGCTTGCACCAGTCCTAGCCAGGCTGGCGAGGCTAAAGCAGGCAGGCGTGACGATGGCGATGGTGGTGCAGGAATTCACTCGCCGATGAATTGCTCCCCTTCAATGCCACTCCCGTCCGATGTGGGCCTTCGCGGGTCCTCGTGACCCAATTAGGATCTAGGTCCCTCCTCTCTCCCCTGACGTCCCGTGTGAGCTTCTTCGCCGCCTAACTAGTGGTGAACCTGACGAGCTCCCATGGTACGGCTTCCCATTGTACAACTTCAAGGCCCGGGAGTCTCTCGTCGTGAAGATGCCACACTTTGATGAGTGGGGGATTCCTTCCTCGGGGGGAGGCGCGCCCTCGGGGTGCCTCGCTCCCGGGGGTCCCGGCCTCTGAGAACTCTAGCCAAGCCGCCTTCCCCGTGGCCAGGATGGACCGTGTATTGCCGCCCGCTCCCCCGGCTCTTGCCCCGGGTCGAGCCGAGGTCTGGGGCGGCGCCCAGTCATCGATGGAAGTCGCTGTCCCTGCCATTGATGATCAATCATCGGTCGCTAGCCCTTCGCCCTCGGCCCCCCGCGTCGGCCGAAAAAGGAAGACGCCCAGGGGTGGGCGCTCCTCGTCGCCGTGGGTTCCGGTGAAGAGGAAGTGGATCTCCATAGACGAGTAAGTGCTTGTACCCTCCTTCGTCCTTCTTTTCAGCGCCTTCCTTGTAAGCCTTTACTCCATAGGTTCCCACCGGCGATGGGGGAGGCGGGTCGGCGTCGCCCGCTCCTGTGGCCGCCGAGCCTCTTGCGGTTTATTCCCTCGTACGCCGCAAGGTCCAATCCTTCGAGGCGCCTGTGGTGAGCCTGTTCTGATGCCTGTGGCCCTGGGCATGAGTCCCCCGCGGTCCTCTTCGCCTGCGGTCTCTGGCTCCCCAGAATGGGGCCACTTCCCCTGCCTGTGGTCCCTTCCAGGGTCGTGTTGCGCCGCACCCCCGGACCCCCTTTGCTCGGCGATGTGGGCCCCCAGGGGATACTACCTTCTACTGGGACGCCTGCACATGATCTCCCATCCTCCGAGCATAGGTTCAGGCTGGGAGGTCCCTCGCGCACCTCCCCCGCTCACCATGGAGAAGGTGGGAGTTCTGGTTGGATGCTTGAGCCTGCTGAAGACATGAGCATCACGCTGTGGGGTTTGTTCCATACCGCGGCGGACGCGCTTCAGCGCCTAGGGGTGTGGCTCGCCAACAATGATGCCCGCTTGGAGGAGGAGCGCCAGCGCCTTGCGCTGGGGTGGCACCAACTTGAGGTTGCCGTGAACCTCGGCTGTCTGCAGCACGAGCGCGCCCGCACGAAGGTAGAAGGGTTCCTTGCCGTGGCGGTGGAGGCCCGCGAATGCGCCCTCGCCGAGGCTCAAGAGGCCGATTGCTGGCGCAGGGCTTCCAAGGATTGCCTCGAGGAGCTCCAGGACCTCAACGCCGACCTTGAGAGGAAGATCCAGCTGCGGAGGGCCACACTCGTGGGTCCGCCGACCGAGTTTCTCCCTGCCGGCGCCAGCCCCCTGGTGCTTGTCGACTCGTTGGCATTGGAAGCGTTAGAGCACTGCCTGGAATAGGAGAGACTGGAGGTGAGGGAGCGCTAGGCGTCGCTTGTCGATGAATCCCTTGCCTCCCACGAGGCGAGGTTCCAGGAAGAGGTCGACAACAAGTTGGCGGAGGTTTGGCGTTCCCTTCTTCAAGACTATCATGCAAAGCTGGAGCTCCAGGAGTCCCGGTTTTGTGAATGGCGTGATTCCCTGAAAGGTAAGGTTAAGGACCTCAAGAAACGGTTAGATCAAGAGAAAGGGCATCGACACTCCGCGATGGACGCTCAAGCCGCCGCCGAAGCCGAGCTGGCTTTCCTTTACAAGCAAGTAAGTGACATGACTTCCCTAGCGAAGAAGGCTTCGGACGAGGCGGCTCGGACTCGCGGCCTCCAACATATGCGCTCCCAGATGTTTCAGTCCCTCAAAGGAAGGGCCAAGCGTGCTTTGGACGACATATGTGGTGCAAGCGTCCCGAGCCCCTTGATTCCGAATGATGCCGGGAACCAGGACTTATTCTCCAAGGTTGTGGAGCGCCTTGAAGGGGGTGCGGAGAAGACCTGCACGCTGGTGAGGGAGAAGAGCCACAACCCCCTCGCTCAGGCAGCCTCACGCATCTTCAGTCACCTCCTTCGTCTCAACCCGCACTTCGATTTTGGTGCGGTGCCGGGTCCTATACCCGATGCGGCTCGCGCTGCCCTTGCCGAACGGGTTAAGGGCCATGTGGACGACCTGATAGCGGGGCTTGTTTCCGATGAGGCCGAGGGCGGCGCCTGAGTTGGGACGCGTAGGGCTGTCTTTGGGTGGTGGTGGCGAGAGTTTCGACGATGGAGTGTCCCTTTGAGCAGCCTTCTTGTTCTCCTGACAGGGTTTTGCGCGAGGCTTAATGGCGACTTTTATGTATTTTGACAGTACCTTTAAATATGTTCCCTGATGACGTGGTGTGTAACGCCATGCTCCTTTTGACTGCGGTCGTCGCCAGTCCGGTTGTAATGCCTGCGGGGTGGCAACGATTTAGGTTGCGCTCGTGGTTCCGTCGGAGGATCTTCTCCCTTGCTCGTGGAACGGTTTGGCGGACCTTTTGGCACTCTATGTATGCAGGTCCCAGTCCCGCGCATTTCCCCAACACCGTTAGGCATGACCGGAAACCAAGGACGCACTTCAGGGGGCGAGGCCCTGACACTCCTGATACCGGCCAAAACCAAGGACGCACTTCAGGGGGCGAGGCCCTTTAACGCTCAGTGATCCCTCATTCTGTTCCTTCGATAGCCACCCAGGAGGCCCACGGGCCTCCCGAGGCTCCACGCTGTCGTGTCGCGCTGTGGTCAGAGCCCACAACTTCTCGCAAAACGCCAATCCAGAAAGAGAGAGAACTCAGGATCGGCAAAATGAAAGAACAAAGAGAAAAAAGTCCCCGCCCTTCTTTTCTTTTAAAACACGGGATCACGAAATCTTTGAGCTTTTGACAGGCTCAAGCACAAAAAGGGGCCATCAAAGGCTGCAACTTGAAATACAAAAAAGAGTGAGAAAATGGCAACGTCCGACCTTTTAGGGTTGTCCCCGCCTTCGTCTTCCCCCAGCGCTGAGCGTAGGGCATCCATGCTGCATGGGCATAGCCATTGATGGGAAGTGTTGACTTCTCCACTAGCTCTAGGCTGTGGCTGCCACATTGCATGGGAGGAACCCCTCTACGTCCTCGTGGGGATCCAAGCGTATACAACCCCTCATTATTACGTGAGAGTGTCACGGGTTGATGTAGGTCCCGAGGGTGTATAGGGAGCCCCATGCGTCACAGGCACGGAGCCCACTCGCAGCCCCCGGGCTCGTCGCGACAAAGTGTGGTCTGTCCTGGGAGAGCCCTCGAGCGTAGGGGAAGCCCCCTGCGCTTGCTGGCCGGAGAGCCTGCCCCAGCAGAAGGTCCTGAGTTCCCCGGGCATTACCCCAGCGCGCCTTGCTGGGGCCCTCGGGGTTCCCATGCTGGTACTCTGGGCCCTGCCCCCAGGCGAGGCGAGCCGGGCCTGGGGACATGGGCGAGTACATGTTCGCCCGCCGGCGATTGAGCGAAACCCGTCCTGGCCACATGGGCATATGTTCCACCCTCCGTACGCAAACGAGTGTCGCGTGCCCCGGAGACGAGGGCGCATGTTCCACCCTTGGCCTCTAGGTTGGGACCATCTGGACCAGGGACATGGGCATGTGTTCCACCCTACGTCCCCAAGCTGGGGTCTCTCGGTCCGAATACGAGGGCACATGTTCCACCCTTCGTTCCTAGGCGAGTGACCCCCGGTCCCTAGACCCAGACATTTGCCCAAAGGAGCTCCCTGCCAGCGGGCGTGCCTTGTGAGGATCTCCGCGTCGGGCATCCTCGCAAGGCTAGCCCCGCGAGCCGCCCCCACGAGGTTGCACATACCTGTTCGCGTGGGGCTCCTCGCGAGGTTGCGTGTGTGTCTCCTGCTACCATGGTAGCCGGTGCTGCTCTCTCCGTGGCCCGGGCACACGACAGCATGGTCATTGTCGAGTTGCGCGCCCCCCGGGCGTGGGGGTAGTCCGGCCTCCGGTCCTCCTCCCTGGTTTCGGAAAGCATGCCGGGAAGCGCGAAGCCACGCCCTCCTCGCGCGGCCGGGGCCCGCGCCCAAGTCCATGGAAAGGGTGGGCCAGCGTAGATATCTTGAATGCACCCGCGTGGTCCAGATGTTGTGGCCTCCGGTTGTCCAAGTCCATGGGCGCGGGCCCCACGGAGGTGCACCTGGGTTTCGTTGGCGATAGTGTCACACTTAGGAGCACGTCTGGGCTCGCCGGTGTGGCGGTGGCGGGTGGCACATTGGTGCCAAAACTCGTGCGCCACGAGGAGCACGACATGTATGTGTGGTTTGGGTCTTGGCAAACTTGGAAGAGCGGCAGTGCGGCTTGAACGTGAGGAAGGGCCGGGGTGCCGGGGTCATGCCGTGCGGCTAGTGAAGGCGACAGCCCCCAGCGCCTATCGGGAACCCGACCGATGTTGACGCCGCTGATGGGGTGGCAGAGCATCGCTGGGCGTTTCGGCCCGCCTGCGCCGGTTGCACCACACGGGCCGCCCGCCGCTCCGCACGAACTCGTCTTCCTCCTGCCATGAGTGCAATGAGCGTCGGCCGATTGAGACTCGAGGGATATTTCGATATGCCCCCTACCTGGTGTGCCAAATGTCAGATTTTGGGCTCCGCAAAACCCTTAAGATTTGAACACAGGGGCGTGTGCGAAGATCCCCTGCGGCCTCACCCAACCTAGCTCGCTACTCGATGAACACAACAACGAACTCGCGCGACGACGAGGAAGAAAACGGACACGACAGTTTACCCAGGTTCGGGCCATTGCGAAGCGTAATACTCTACTCCTGCCTTTGGGGGATTGCCTCTCGAGGAGGTGAGGTGGATGAACAAGTACAATGTTCTGGGGCCTCCTGAGGGCTCTCGGTGGTGTTCGAGGCTCCTTGTGGTTTGATGGTCGAGGAATGGTGGAGTTTGTTGGGCCTCCTTTCTATGAAGCAGCCTACCCTCTATATATAGCGGTGGCCCAGGTCCTCTTCCCTTATCGCAATGGCGGGAAGGGATCCCACAATGGCCAATTTTAAAGGGGGACATGGGTTCGTGCTTGCCTTGTCCAAAGGAAGTCTTCGCCTACAAGGTAGCCATCGACGCCACAGGGACGGGCTCAGCGATGACGTCCGTCCTACGGAGCTGGTCATTGCGGTCTTGTTGCACTGAAATGGAAACCTTGGGGGGGGGGTGCTTTGGGAACCCACGTACGTCCTTGCTTCCTTTGCACCAAAGGGGAAACTGCGCCGCCTGGCGCACTGGCGCTCGCCTGTCCTTCCTTGCGTCATCTTTGACTTGTGAGGCCGGGACTTGCATAGAGATCTCCGCCGCTCTGGAGGGGGCCTGGGGAGGCCCGTCCCTTGCCGGCCTTGATGCTGCCCCTCCTCGTGAGGCTTGGGCCCTCACGAGGGCCTTCTCTTTAGTGGGGTCGCGCCCGACTGTGTTTATTGATGAAGTGGGCCATGCCATGGGCTGTAGGCAGGTAGGTCTGGGTACCCCCGTTCCCAGAACACCGACAAGATCCAATCAATACTACACAAAGCAGGACATAGGCCTTTACCTCGATCGTGAGGGGTTGAACCTGGGTAAACTCATGTCTTTTGTCCCGACCAACCCCTTCAAGCAAACCGCCATAGCGATGGCCTCACACCTATGTACTTTAGCTAGCACATCTGCTGTGACAAAACACGATAGTTGGCGCCCATCATGGGGCAAAGCTTCGATGGTTACATGATATTGAAGGGCTGTTTTCTAGGGCTCGAGGGATACGCTGTGGGCAGGATGACTAAAAGTCACCGTGGCAAGCTCTACATCGATGACACTGGCTGGGGCCCCGAGGCTGACTTAGTTGAGTACGGGTACCGGGTCCCCTTCAGTGGGATTCACGTCTTCATCGGAAAGATCGGCAAATCTAAACTTGGGCAGGACATCTGCACCGACCTCGTCGAGCCGGCTCGGCGCGTGCAACCCGCCCGGATTCAAGCTGACCGGAAGCGCGTATTCTCTGGCTTCACACAGAGCATGAAACTTGCAAAAGATTCCGCATCTGGAGCAGAAACCTTCGTCAACTCAGAGGACGAGTCCTTGTACGGAGGAGCAAAGTCAATTTATGAGATTTCTTACGACGGGCTTGGGGGATACTCCGACGGTGACAATTTTCCGTGTGCCTATGATCGTAGAGCTGAGCCGCCATCTTCATGGCTGGCACGGCAGCCGGAGAGGCGATGGCCACTGACCCGTAAGGATTCGGCTCGGCCAGGCCACCAACTCAGGTTTTGCTTTAATTGATGGATGAACTGACGACTTTGATGGGAACCGAGGTGACAACTGCAAATCAGGCGGAGCGCACGTGGAGATTGCAAGGCTGAAGGAGCAGATGATTAAGGCCCAGGAGGATATCAATGTGCTGCAGGTTCGGATGGACATTGAGTCAGAGCATCTGAAGGTAGAGGCTTTCCATTTAAGTTTAGATCAAAATGCTTCTGAGGCAATTCTTCGGATGAGGCATCAGTCCCGCTTGCCTAAGCAGTATGAGCCCAGAAATCTGTTCCGCACTCTAGGGGCGGGTGCAAATAGGCAATTAACTATGAGCCGAGCCACAGAGGCGCCAAGGAATAGGGCGGCAACTCAGCCTTGTAGGAGACAGACCGTGCCATGATGTTTTCTAATGCCGCCTGATCATTACTCCAACCCAGTGGAAAATATGGTAGCGGCGGCCACCAGGCTCAATGTGCTCCCTCTTGCCGAAGGGATGCCCTTCGCCGCGGAGGCGCGAAATGCTATCGAGCTCTTACAGAAAGTAGTGGCACAACAGGAAGAGTATTCGTACAGTCGAGGTCGTGTGCACTCCCCCTCTCCAAAGCCGAAGTTACAACCGGCGCTTGGAGTCGCCAGCAGTATCCAACAATGAGCGACGACGCAACCCATCCCGTGATGACCCACCCGGTACTCAGGATCTGGTAACCCCTCCAACACCAGTGGGAGCCAACTCTACCTCCAGGGCTGTGGGGGTGCCTTGTTTAGCACCGGCTCTACAAAACGAGCGCCTGCCAAAGGATGTTAAGGGTCCACGCAAGGTGCCGAACTACACAGCTAACCTTCCCTCGGAAGCCTGTGTTGAGAGTTATGAGTTAGGCATGGAGATGTTGGATGTCAGTGATGTGGTCTGCGCTAAGTACTTTATCATGATGTTGGAAGGGCTGGCCCAAACATGGTTAAAGGGCCTGCCTCCTAATTCCATCAACTCCTGGTCCGAGTTGAAAGCATGATTTATCAAGAACTTTCAAGGGATGTGCAAGTAGCCTTTGACGATTGTGGATTTGGATCATTGTGTGCATTACGAGGATGAGACGGCCCACCATTGGGTCTGGCGGGTTTCTGCCTATTCAGTCATCTGATAACATTACAACGGCTCATGCAGTATTGATTCTGGAGAATTTTTTTCAATCTATGGCAATTAATCAAAAGCTTGGACGACTCCAGCGCACTTGCCAGAACATGGGTGAACTCATGGTGGCTCTCACTAAGTATGCAGATTCTAACAATACAAAAGATCCTGGCTCTGATGATGAGAATTCCATTAAGGACAAAAAGAATGGCAATGACAAGGGTCAACAACAGAATATGACAGGAAATAATCACCAGGGCAATGGTGGTAAGCAGAAACACCCGGACGACGGGTCAGATCTAGTGGCCAACGCCAACACTGGAAACAACTGCGCCAAGGGTAACGGTAAGCCGCCTTTCAGTAAGTCAAAACCTTTCAATATTGTGGCGCTGCTTAATGACCCTTGCCCGAAGTACAGTCTCCCCAACAAGCCGTCCACTCATGCTTGGAAAGATTGTTATATCATGCAAGAGATCAGGAATTATAACCTTAACCATCATCATGGTCATGACAATGGACCACCTGGTGGGTCAGGGTCCGGTCCTCAAGGGTCTGGCTTTGGTGGAGGTAGCTCAAACTATGGTTACCAGGGTCACCAGGGTGGCCACAATCAATAGTCTGGCAATGGTAGCTAGCAGCAAAACAACCAGTCATGATATCAGAGTAACCCGAAGCAACTAAACAGAGGTCAATATTATGTCTTCACTACAAGTCTTGACAAACGTGACCAGAAGATTTACAGGAGGGCGGTTCAAATAGCCGCGTCGGCTGTCCCGCAATATTTGAAATGGTCCGAGAAGACGATAACCGGAGCAGGGTGGATCACCCGCCATGGGTCGATGATCCGGGTCAGTTAGCCCTTGTGCTTGCCCTGCAGGTAGGAGGCTACAATTGTCAGGACCCCGATCCTAAGTCATATGATTCCATACTGTAACAAGCCACATCACTTTGTAGCCTCACGCACGGTACTCCACGGCTGCCACCTTACCTTGGCCGGGACCGTTTGCGTCTTTTGGCTCACGTATGTGAACATGTCACTGGCAATCACACAACAAAGAACCTGGGCCGACATAACTAGTCATAGAACCCAAGTGGCACATCCGTACAGAAACAGGCATACATAACCCAGCAATGCAGGTGTCGGCCTTAAGCGTGTGTAGACGAGTCATAGCAAGCTACAAGGACTCTATTACGTCGCGAGACATGAATGTCATCACTGCATGTAGACGAGTCATAGCAGGCTACAGGGACTCCATTACACCGCGAGACATTTCCCCGAAGGGATAGACACAGCAACAAAGAAGGATACATGCCGGTCAATCAATGTGTCCGGAGCAGTAGCAAGCTACCATGGTTCGGTGGAAGCACAAAGAGGTAGTTTCCCGTAAAGAGTACTACTAAAGTCACACGACTAGGTGTCGGATCCCATACATACCGTTGCATGTCACATGTACGCACGGCATGCCCGATATGCATAGATACAACCATGGCATCACAACATAACCATACAATAACATGACTTTTATTTAAGAGGCTCATACGAGCCCTGCATAATATGTTCTTACAGATAGGGGTCACATGACCCGGCACTCGAGTCATTCAAACATAGTCTTACAAACCAGCGGAAACTTAAGCTATCTGAGTACAAATGGCAAAATATAAAAAGGGGCACACGGCCTGACTATCTACAGCCCACCACATGGGCAAGATTGTAGCTGGGACACCAGCTATTCGGCATCGTCAATGTCTAGATAGAACCCACCTGATGGGTCCTGGTTCTCTTCTGCAACATTAACTAAGCAAGGATGAGTACAATCGTACTCAGCAAGCCTTTAAAACAGAACTAGTCTATTTATGCTCATGTATCAACAAAGGGGTGGTGGAGTTTATGCAGAAAGCCAGCTTTGACTCATGGCTAACCTACACTACTCCGTTTTAAACTCTTTGTTACAATTTTAGTTATCGCACACGAGTCCACTAACTCCATCACAATACACCACCATGGACTCACCTTCCCCTTCCAAAAAAGTGCCATCCATGGTACTCATGCTTGTCTTGAGATTTTTAGAAGTATCCATTTGATTATCTATGAACAACATAAGATCTCCAAGTAGTCCATATCCGAGGACGCGGCTATTCGAATAGTTTCATAACCCTGCAGGGGTGTACTTCTTCACACACGCTCTCGCGACTTATCGCTGTGTGCCATAAAACCATGCACCTTGGCAACCTTCAAACGGATGCCCAGCGAGGGAGTCGGCCACGACCGTCAATCACATAAGACCTCTAGTCCAGGCTACCACCTATTTGAGACTGACCCGCACGAAAGTCCGGCCGAAGTTTCCGCTATGGTCCCAAACGATGTGCGCAGGGTTCCCAAGCCCACCATTCGGGTGACCCTTGGTACACCGTGCCACTGCCTACCGCGTCGTAACCCACCCCGAGGGTCAGCGCTACGCACGGCCTCCAGCATACTATGAACACCAGAAACTACTTGCAATACCTGGACCAAGGACTAAGCGACTGATAAGTCGGGAGGGCCAATTAAGTATCCCAACGTGTGGTAGTATCTTGTCTTGGATCACAAACACGGAACCCAGTTCCTAAGAACGGTCCCAATGAGACAACCCACTATGTACTCCTACATAGCCTCTCATCACTACCTTTATCAAATCGTATTCATTATATGTTCATCACATCGGACAACACTGTTTCACTTAGTTCATCACCCAGATGAAACAGACCTGACATACTCTAAGCATAGCAAGCATAGCAGGCAAAGTAAGCTAAGCACATCATGGCACAAGCATCTACCAGGTATGCTAGGTTGCAAGGTTTAGCTATTTACTATGGCAAAATCAGATCATGCATGAGAATAGGATCATCTATCATGAATGACTGACATGTGATCATTTTTCCTAATGCAATAAATGAGAGCAGGAGCGAGAGAATGGGATGTTATCGGAATGATCAATGGGGTTGCTTGCCTTGCTGGGTTGCAGAAGAGTTCTCTCCTTCGTCAGGGTACGGAGTAGTATCCTCCGGATTAGGGCCTACCGCAACGCAGGTTAAAACATTCAATACAAGCAGATGCAACAATATGATGCATGATCATGGCATAATGGGGTGCATGGATGAGCTAATGTAGCTACTGGTCATGTCAATTTGAAATGGATTTGAATATAGGTTCAAAGTTGTTCTCATTTCAAATTCTATATATTGACCTAATGTTAAAATGTCCATGTTCACCTATTTATATTGCTCTAACATGCATGATAATAGCACCATTGGATTTATTGGATTTTTCTGATAAATTTTCATATATAAATTATTTTCATCTGACTTACAGATTAATTTATATGATTTTTCAAAGTTTTAAATAATTTCTGGAATTATTTTTAAATAGGAAATTGAATTATGACATCAGCATGATGTCATGATGACATCAGCTGGTCAGCTGACCCGGCCCAGAGTCAAACCTGACATGTGGGGTCCACATGTCAATGACTCATTTACTTAACTATTAAAATTAACACTAATCCTAACTAATTATCAGGTCTGGGCCCACATGTCAGTGTCTAATTAACTTAATTAATTAAAGTAATTAACTTATTATTAATTAGAGATTAGCCAGAGGCTGGCCCCACCTGTCAGGGGTCAACCCCCGTGGTCAAACTGACCAGAGCCGCCGACAACTCCAGGGACGGCGGAGGGCCTCGGAAATCCTCCTCCAGCGACCAAATGGACCGCGGAGGGCACCTATCTACTCAGCATCGACGCACACGTCCATTCCGACCCCTTCCAGGAGCTGAGGTGGTCGGAATCGATACCGGCGATGAGCTGGGCGGCGGCCGGAGCTCGGGCGAGCTCGGGCTCGTCGAAACAGGGCACGGCACAGCTCCTACCTAGCACCGAAAGCATCTACGCGACTCCGCAAGCACAACGGTGGCCTTGGAAGGACCAACCGATCACCGGAACGCGACCGGCGACGAGCTCAAGCGGTGGCGCCATTCGGGCCTCGATGGAATCCGGGGCTAGGGCGCGAGATAGAAGGGGGAAAAGGACCAGGGGCTCACGACGATCGCAGAGGCGTCGAAAGTGGGCTCGGGGACGGTCGGAATCGGCGGCAAGCTTCGATTTCCCCTCCGGCGACTCGAGGAGGAAGAAGACGGCACGACGGCGATAGAGGGCTTCCGGCGACGCGTGGCTCGGCTAGGAGGTAGAGGGGGTTCGGGCGGAGCGAATGGCTGGCTCAGATGGGCTCGGGGTTGGCTAGGGCAACGACACGACGGCGAGGAGCGAGGTGGCCATGGCGGGGCAGAGAGCAGAGGAGAGAGCGAGGAACGGAGGGAGAGAGCGGCGGGGGAAGCGACTCGGTGCTTATCCCCGGCGTCGCGCTGGTGAGGGAGGGGCCAGGTAGGCAGGTGGCGTGGCGCCACCGGCGTGAGCGCACGGCGGCCACACGCCGTGCCGAATGGATGCCAGGAGGACGAAGACCCTCCTGGGCCAGATGGGCCAACAGGTAGCTCCCTCTCTCTCTTTTTCCCTTTTTTTATTTTTGTTTTCTGATTTCTTCTAACCTTTGTTTATTTCTTTGCAGGTCCAAAATACCCCTTCAAATAATTCCAAAATTTTATATATTCAAATTTGAATATTTCAAACTTGTATCAAAAGTTTCAGATTATTTTGAAAGCAGTGATAATGATAATATTTTTATTTGTCATTTTCAAAGACTTATCTCATTATTTTAGAATATTTCAAATGTTCAAATAATTGGAATGGTCCCTGGTATATCCATGCCCTTAATTATCAGACATAGGGAACATTTTTGATGGGCATTTTGGATTTGTTGAAATTTCATTTATCTGGAATTTCTTTAATTCATGAAATGCTTGGGGTTTCTTTCTTTCTCCCCATTTCATATTGATGAAATGATGATGATGATGATGCAACACGTTGCTAGCCTAGACACTTGCTAGGGTTGTGACAACAATTCACCAAAGTGGTAATGGACGACGGTAGTGGCATCAACATTTTGTACTACGTCACTTTCCGCCAGATGAATTTGATTGACAAGGACCTTAAGAAGTCATATACAGTGTTCCACGATGTGGTACTTGGCAAGTTGGCATACCCACTAGGTAAAATTGCCCTCGAAGTGGTGTTTGGCAACGAATTCAACTACAGGGCCGAGACATTGTGGTTTGAGGTGGTCAAAATTAAGAGCCCATATCACACCTAGTTTGGACGGATGACTTATGCTAAGTTCTTGGCTCGGCCTTGTATGTTTACCTACAACTTAAGATGCCAGTGATAGGACCAAGGGGGCAAGGGGGATGATCACGACGCACGGTGACTGAAAAATTGCTCTGGAATGTGAGGAAGGAGACGTTGCGTATGCAGAGACAAGCTGTGCCAACGCGGAGTTCAAATTCTATAAGGATAATGTTGGCCCGGCTGATATGACCCCATTAAAGAAGCCCAATATGGAGTCTGACCTGCCCCTGAAGTTTGCGGCAGAGGATACCAAGCTGGTGGATTTCACCCCCGTCGACTCATCACAACAGTTCATTGTGGGGGCTAATATGGACCCCGCATAGAAAAGTGTGCTCACCGAATTCATCCGTGAGAATCGGTACATCTTTGCATGGAGGCCTTCTGACATGCTGGGTGTACCGAGAGAATTCGCCGAGAACAACCTAAATCTGGATCCTTAGTTTAAACCGGTTAAGCAATTCCTCCGTCACTTTAATGGGGAGCGGCATAAAGCTATTGGAGAAGAAATAGCCAGACTCTTAGCAGCATGGTTTATTGTGGAAGTTTTTCATCCTGAGTGGTTGGCTAATCCTGTGCTTGTTCTTAAAAATAATGGCACGTGGCGCATGTGTGTGGATTACACGGACCTTAGCAAGGCTTGCCAGCTGATCCGTTTGCTCTTCCCTGTATTGACCAGATCATTGATGCAATGGCGGGATGCGAGTGTTTATGCTTCCTGGATGCTTACTCGGGTTATCATCAGATCAAGATGGTAGTTAAGGACCAGGAGAAGACATCATTTATAACCCCCTTTGGAGCTTTTTGTTACGTGTCTATGACTTTCAAACTCAAAAGTGCCCAGGCTACTTATCAGCGACGTGTTTAGAATTGTCTCAGTAACCAGATCGGGCGCAACGTTCATGCTTATCTGGATGATATTGTGGTCAAATCCAGGAAAAAGGGGACTCTCCTCGCTGATTTAAAGGAAACTTTCGATAATATTCGGATCTATAAGATGATGCTTAACCCGGACAAGTGTGTGTTTGGTGTGCCTGCAGGTAAACTTTTAGGTTTTCTGGTCTCAGAACGGGGCATCAAAGCTAACCCGAAGAAAATAAAGGCCATGACTTCAGTTTCTAAACCGGCATGTATGAATGATGCCTAACGTTTGGCGGGTCGGGTTGCCACTTTAAGTCAATTTATAAGTCGCCTCGGGGAGAAGGCCATCCCCTTGTATCCGATGATAAAGAAGACAAATCACTTTGTCTGGAGTGATGCTACCAATGATGCGTTTGAGGCGCTCAAGAAACAGTTAGCTGAGCCGCCCATCTTGGCTGCTCCCATGGAAAAAGAGGTTTTGCTCCTATACGTGGCGGCTAATAATAAAGTTGTCCGCGCAGCAGTTGTCATGGAGTGCAAGGAGGCGGGCAAGGAATACCCTGTCCAGCGACCAGCTTATTATGTTAGTGAAGTTCTGATGGAGTCCAAGCAATAATATCTGCATTGGCAGAAGCTGGTGTTCAGAGTGTTTTTGGCGAGTTGCAAGCTAAAACATTATTCTCTCGGGCATCCAATCACAGTGGTGAGCTGATAACCCACAAGTATAGGGGATCGCAATAGTTTTCGAGGGTAAAGTATTCAACCCAAATTTATTGATTCGACACAAGGGGAGCCAAAGAATATTCTCGAGTATTAGCAGTTGAGTTGTCAATTCAACCACACCTGAAAGATTTAGTATTTGCAGCAAAGTTTTAGTAGCAAAGTAATATGATAGTAACAGTAGTAGCGGTGACAGTAGAAGTAGTGATTGACATAGCAAGTGTGACAGCAGTAGCGGAAAAGTAACTAAGCAACAACCAGTATAGGAAAAGCTCGTAGGCATTGGATCGGTGATGGATGATTATGCCGGATGATATTAATCATGTAAAAGTTATAACATAGGGTAATATGTAACTAGCTCTAGTTTGTCAATGTAATGTAGGCATGTATTCCGTATATAGTCATACGTGCTTAGGGAAAAGAACTTGCATGACATCTTTCGTCCATCCCTCCCGTGGCAGCGGGGTCCTAATGGAAACTTAGGGATATTAAGGTCTCCTTTTCATAGAGTACCGGAACAAAGCATTAACACATGGTGAATACATGGAATCCTCATACTATGGTCATCTCCAGGAGTGGTTCCGGCTATTGTCACTCCGGGGTTGCCGGGTCATAACACGTAGTATGTGACTACAACTTGCAAAATAGGATCAAGAACTCACATATATTGATGAAAACATAATAGGTTCAGATCTGAAATCATGGCACTCGGGCCCTAGTGACAAGCATTAAGCATAGCAAAGTAGTAGCAACATCAATCTTAGAACATAGTGGATACTAGGGATCAAACCCCATCAAAACTAACTCGATTACATGATGGATCTCATCCAACTCATCACCTCCAGCAAGCCTACGATAAGATTACTCACGAACGATGAAGAGCATCATGAAATTGGCGATGGAGGATGGTTGATGATGACGATGGCTTCGATTTCCACTCTCCGGAGCCCAAAACAGACTCCAGATCTGGCCTCCGGAGGAAGAACAGGTGGTGGCGGAGGCTCCGTATCGTAAAACGCGAATATTTCTTCTCCTTGATTTTTCTGGGACGAATAGGGTTATATGGAAGTGGAGAGGAGGTCGGAGGAGCCATGTGGGCCCCACGAGCCTGCCAGGCACGGCCAAGGTGGGGGGGGCGCCTCCAGAGCTCGTGGCCCATTGGTTGCTCCTCCTCCGTTGATTCTTTCACCGGTATTTTTTATATATTCCACAAAAAATCCTCGTCAATTTTCAGGTCATTCTGAGAACTTTTATTTCTGCACAAAAATAACACCATGACAGTTCTGCTGAAAACAACGTCAGTCCGGGTTAGTTTCATTCAAATCATGCAAATTAGAGTCCAAAACAAGGGCAAAAGAGTTTGGAAAAGTAGATACGTTGGAGACGTATCAACTCCCCCAAGCTTAAAGCCTTGCTTGTCCTCAAGCAATTCAGTTGATAAACTGAAAGAGACAAAAGAAAAACTTTTACGAACTCTGTTTGATCTTGTTGTTATAATTATGTCTAACTCATATTCAGATTTTCAGCAAGATCATAAGCAAACCACATAAGCAATGACATAAAGGTCTCACGGTATACTCATATAAATGACATAATCAACTAGCGAGTAATAATAATAAGTTTCAAACATCAACACTTCAATCAAAACAATCATGATACAATATGAATAGATGGTATCTCGCTAGCCCTTTTTGAGACCGCAAAACAGAAATGCAGAGCACCTTCAAAGACCAAGGGCTGACTAGAAGTTGTAATTCATGGTAAAGAAGATCCAGTTATAATCATACTCAATATCAATTAATAGCAAATCATACAAATGACGGAGGTGCTCTCTAACTGGTGCTTTTTAATAAGAAGAGGATGACTCAACAGAAATATAAATAGATAGGCCCTTCGCAGAGGGAAGCATTGATTTGCAGAGGTGCCAGAGCTCAAGTCTTTTTAAAACAGAGATAAATGATTTTTAAGGTGGCATGCTTTCATTGTCAACGCGGTAACAAAGAGTTTTCACCATCTTCCATGCTACACGTATTATAGGCGGTTCCCAAACTGAATAGTAAAGTTTTGACTCCCCCACCACCAATCAATCACACTCCATGACTAGCCGAATCCTCGGGTGCCGTCCATACCAACACCAATCTAGGGGGAGTTCTTTTTGTAATTATATTTTTATTTGATTTGAGCATGGATGTAACATCCCAAACTTTGGAATGTTATAATAATTATTAGAATGATTGTTTGTTTGCTTGAGTGATTGAAAGTAAGTGAAAATTTGAAACTTTTGAAAGTTGAATGAGAGGGAATGAAATGAATTTCCCAAACTTTCACTTTGCATTTTGCTCATCAAGAATTCAAATTCATTTCATCACAAAACCCCAGAGTGAAGATGATATGACTTCTTCCATTCAAAGGAATGAAAAGGGTTTTGAAAATGGTTTGAATTCCCATTTTGAAAATATTTCAAATTCAGAAACTTTGTGCAACTCAATGACTTTCATGAGAGAGGATAATATTACTTCTTCAATTTATATGAAGTATGAGTTGGGAGTTTAAAAGAATTTGCAAGTGCCTCTGAATTATATTTGAAATCCATGTCATATTTGACCCTATTCAAAATTTCATGCATCCAAACCCCTTGTCAAATATTTTGAGAGGAGTAATATGACACTCCCAAGCCAGGGGGTAATTTGTGAAGTTTTTGAACCATAAAACCCCTAGGGTTATTTGAAAAATATTTGCAAAAGTAAATAAAGCCAATTAAGGCATTTTCTGAAAAATGATTTTTTTAAGTATTTAATTTGACAGAATAAAAATGTCCATTAAATGGCATTTATTCTGCTGATAATTTTGGTATAAACGTTTCCTATATTTGGAATTATATTGTATGCATTAAATAGTTTTTATTTCTCTAAAAAATAGAAAAGGAAATCTTCAAAACGTTTTAAAGCCCAGCCGGCCCAGCCCCCCTGATCGCGCCCGAAATCCCTCCCGCTCGGCCGACCGTCGCCTCGCGAATCTCTCCCTCTCGCTGACCAGTGGAGCCCACCCGACCGACCCTAAGATCGCGCCGGTCACCTTCCTCCTCCTTCTCCCCAACGGACTCGCCGGATCTCCTCGCCGTGATCCTCTCCCCTGCCTCTTCTCGAGCACCTGAGCCGCCTATAAGTAGCGCCCGCCACCCCTCTTCCCATTTCCCCTCGTTGCCCCCAACCCCGTGCCCTCCTCTCGAAGGAATCGCTCGCCGGAATCCCGAGCCGCCGCCGCACCATTTTCATGCCACCGCTCCACCCTGCCCTTCCCCAACGCCCCCGAGCCACCACCGAGATCCTCTCGTTCGCCCGCACCTCCCCTACCACCTGGCCGAGCCCTGGACCGCCTGGAGCACCATAGCCATCGACCTCGCCGGAGTCCGAACCGCCCCGAGTTCCCCTGTCGTCGTCTCCGTCGTCCCCGAGCTCGCCCTCGACCACCACCGGATGCGCCATTCCTCGCTGAGTCGAACGGAGCCCTCGCCGTCGCCGGAGGACCACCGGAGGTGCATCCCCGATGACCTCGACGCCTCTGCCGTCGCCGGAACCCTCGCCGGAACCGGCAACCACCACGGTGAGCACCCTCCCCGTCCGATCCCTAATCAACGGCGTACATTAGATCCCCGTACCCCTTCGGTTTTAGTTAAGTGAACCGGCCGGTTTTCTTTTAAAATAAATAGACCGAACTGTTTTCTGTTATGTCTCGGTCGTCCGCCCGAAAACTCCCTAGCAAACGCACACCAGACCAATCAGGAAGCGCCACGTGTACCCCCTGACCGATTGAAACACATTTTTCTTTTGTTTTAATTTCTGTTTCCAGAATAGTTTCAAATTTGTTTTGCTTATATCTTTTATGTTTTTAAGTATTTTTAATTGATTCTTTTTTTGCATTAGATCAAAATTTTTATCTAGTTTCTGTAGATGCCAAATTTGACCATGTTTGAACATTTAAATTTGAATTTGAACAGATTTGATTTACTTTTTTTTTCTGAATATCTTGAGTTCTAAAATGAAATTTTGAATGATTCTTTTTCCTACCTGTCACTAGTGACCATAGCTATCATGTGGTAAAGTTTGAGAATTTTTAAATAAAATTTAATAGGGTTTTAACTAAAAACAGAATCTGTTTAGTTGTTAATATAGTTTAATTAGTTTATTTTGCTAGTTTAAATCTGAGTTAATTATATATTTGATTTAGTAGATTCTGTTAGTTAAACTTTAGGTGAATTACTTGTTGTTAAAATAAAAACAATTTGCTTAGTTTACTACCATGTTGTTATAGGAACACTATACATTTTCAAATAGGTTTAATTTGTGATAAACAAACTAGTTAGTAATAGTTTATTCCAACAAAGTTTAAGTAAATAGATTCTGTTTTCAAATAAAATTTGTACTTATTACTTTCTGTTAAGAAATGCTTAGTTAATAAAAATAATTTAGTTTTGCTCTGTTAGGATAGGAAACTAGATTATTGTAACATCCCAAAATTTCATTTTGGAATGTTATGAATATAGCTATGCATCTATCATCATCATTGCTTGATTTTATGTGATAGTTGAAATGCCTTTTCTGATTTTCTGAAAGTCCCTTCTACTTTTCCCTATGTTGCTTTCCCCTATTTGAAATTTTGGTTAAATGTTCAAAATAAGAGAGGAGTAACATTACACTCCACACCAGGGTCAAATTGATGAATTATTTGAACAAAAATAACCAGGAGTTATTTTGAAAATATTTGCAAAAAAGATTCAAAAACAATTAGGCAATTTCTGAAAATATTAATTTTTTCAAAGTCTTCAAGTGACAGAATAAAAATGTTCATTAAATAGAATTTATTATTATGTTAATTTTGATATATAATACCCCTATATTTAGAGATGATTTGAATGCTTTAAAAGCTTTTGAATGTCTCTGGAGAATTATTAAAGAAAAACGGTAACGGTTACTGTATTAAACCGGGCCGGCCCACCGGCTTTAAAAGCCGAGACCGTTACCGGTCGGTCGACCGAGCGCATTCACTTCCCTCTCTCTCGCTGACGCTAGACCCCACCCGACCGACCGTTGCCCCGAAACGGTCGTCTTCTCCTTCTCCGCGAGCGCCGGACCCGACTCGCCGGCCGTTTCTTCCCTCACCGGATCTCTCTCCCCTCTTAACTCCCCGCACCCCCGAGCGCCTATATAAGAGCCCCACTTCCCCGCATCCATTCCCCCCCGAGCCCCCTCTCTCTCTCGCCGGAAGTCTTCCCCAATTGCTCGTCGGAGTTCCACCACCACCGGATCTCGCCGTCGAGCGTAGCCACCGTCTCCGTCCACCGTTCGCCCCACCGTTGCCACCAATCGACTCCGGAGAACCGTCGCCGTCGCCCAGACCACTCCCCCGTCTTCCCCGACCACCGGATCGCCGGAGAAACCCCGACGCCGGCAACCTCCCCCCCGTAAGCTCCCTCGACCATCGGATCCCGAATCAACGACCGTGATTAGAACGGATTAAATCCGAACCGGTATCCTCTTCCGATCGGTCGCTCGCTCGAAATCACCTACCGCACGCGCTCGCTAGCCAATAGGATCGTGCCACGTAGCCCCCCTGGCCGTTGCAATTTATTTTTCATTTTCGGTTTTGTTTTAATTAACAGAATGTTTTCAAATTTTGTTTTGCTTATATCTTTTAATCTATTTTGTGTTTTGAGTTGATTCTTTTTGCAATAGCTCACATTTTTCATGTAGTTTCACCCTGTACTTTTAAATTTCAATTTTGAACTATAAAATTTGAATTTAATCAAATTTGCTCAAAATCTTCAAATCTGAATAACTAGAGTTTGATAAACTGAAAGAGACAAAAGAAAAACTTTTACGAACTCTGTTTGATCTTGTTGTTATAATTATGTCTAACTCATATTCAGATTTTCAGCAAGATCATAAGCAAACCACATAAGCAATGACATAAAGGTCTCACGGTATACTCATATAAATGACATAATCAACTAGCGAGTAATAATAATAAGTTTCAAACATCAACACTTCAATCAAAACAATCATGATACAATATGAATAGATGGTATCTCGCTAGCCCTTTTTGAGACCGCAAAACAGAAATGCAGAGCACCTTCAAAGACCAAGGGCTGACTAGAAGTTGTAATTCATGGTAAAGAAGATCCAGTTATAATCATACTCAATATCAATTAATAGCAAATCATACAAATGACGGAGGTGCTCTCTAACTGGTGCTTTTTAATAAGAAGAGGATGACTCAACAGAAATATAAATAGATAGGCCCTTCGCAGAGGGAAGCATTGATTTGCAGAGGTGCCAGAGCTCAAGTCTTTTTAAAACAGAGATAAATGATTTTTAAGGTGGCATGCTTTCATTGTCAACGCGGTAACAAAGAGTTTTCACCATCTTCCATGCTACACGTATTATAGGCGGTTCCCAAACTGAATAGTAAAGTTTTGACTCCCCCACCACCAATCAATCACACTCCATGACTAGCCGAATCCTCGGGTGCCGTCCATACCAACACCAATCTAGGGGGAGTTCTTTTTGTAATTATATTTTTATTTGATTTGAGCATGGATGTAACATCCCAAACTTTGGAATGTTATAATAATTATTAGAATGATTGTTTGTTTGCTTGAGTGATTGAAAGTAAGTGAAAATTTGAAACTTTTGAAAGTTGAATGAGAGGGAATGAAATGAATTTCCCAAACTTTCACTTTGCATTTTGCTCATCAAGAATTCAAATTCATTTCATCACAAAACCCCAGAGTGAAGATGATATGACTTCTTCCATTCAAAGGAATGAAAAGGGTTTTGAAAATGGTTTGAATTCCCATTTTGAAAATATTTCAAATTCAGAAACTTTGTGCAACTCAATGACTTTCATGAGAGAGGATAATATTACTTCTTCAATTTATATGAAGTATGAGTTGGGAGTTTAAAAGAATTTGCAAGTGCCTCTGAATTATATTTGAAATCCATGTCATATTTGACCCTATTCAAAATTTCATGCATCCAAACCCCTTGTCAAATATTTTGAGAGGAGTAATATGACACTCCCAAGCCAGGGGGTAATTTGTGAAGTTTTTGAACCATAAAACCCCTAGGGTTATTTGAAAAATATTTGCAAAAGTAAATAAAGCCAATTAAGGCATTTTCTGAAAAATGATTTTTTTAAGTATTTAATTTGACAGAATAAAAATGTCCATTAAATGGCATTTATTCTGCTGATAATTTTGGTATAAACGTTTCCTATATTTGGAATTATATTGTATGCATTAAATAGTTTTTATTTCTCTAAAAAATAGAAAAGGAAATCTTCAAAACGTTTTAAAGCCCAGCCGGCCCAGCCCCCCTGATCGCGCCCGAAATCCCTCCCGCTCGGCCGACCGTCGCCTCGCGAATCTCTCCCTCTCGCTGACCAGTGGAGCCCACCCGACCGACCCTAAGATCGCGCCGGTCACCTTCCTCCTCCTTCTCCCCAACGGACTCGCCGGATCTCCTCGCCGTGATCCTCTCCCCTGCCTCTTCTCGAGCACCTGAGCCGCCTATAAGTAGCGCCCGCCACCCCTCTTCCCATTTCCCCTCGTTGCCCCCAACCCCGTGCCCTCCTCTCGAAGGAATCGCTCGCCGGAATCCCGAGCCGCCGCCGCACCATTTTCATGCCACCGCTCCACCCTGCCCTTCCCCAACGCCCCCGAGCCACCACCGAGATCCTCTCGTTCGCCCGCACCTCCCCTACCACCTGGCCGAGCCCTGGACCGCCTGGAGCACCATAGCCATCGACCTCGCCGGAGTCCGAACCGCCCCGAGTTCCCCTGTCGTCGTCTCCGTCGTCCCCGAGCTCGCCCTCGACCACCACCGGATGCGCCATTCCTCGCTGAGTCGAACGGAGCCCTCGCCGTCGCCGGAGGACCACCGGAGGTGCATCCCCGATGACCTCGACGCCTCTGCCGTCGCCGGAACCCTCGCCGGAACCGGCAACCACCACGGTGAGCACCCTCCCCGTCCGATCCCTAATCAACGGCGTACATTAGATCCCCGTACCCCTTCGGTTTTAGTTAAGTGAACCGGCCGGTTTTCTTTTAAAATAAATAGACCGAACTGTTTTCTGTTATGTCTCGGTCGTCCGCCCGAAAACTCCCTAGCAAACGCACACCAGACCAATCAGGAAGCGCCACGTGTACCCCCTGACCGATTGAAACACATTTTTCTTTTGTTTTAATTTCTGTTTCCAGAATAGTTTCAAATTTGTTTTGCTTATATCTTTTATGTTTTTAAGTATTTTTAATTGATTCTTTTTTTGCATTAGATCAAAATTTTTATCTAGTTTCTGTAGATGCCAAATTTGACCATGTTTGAACATTTAAATTTGAATTTGAACAGATTTGATTTACTTTTTTTTTCTGAATATCTTGAGTTCTAAAATGAAATTTTGAATGATTCTTTTTCCTACCTGTCACTAGTGACCATAGCTATCATGTGGTAAAGTTTGAGAATTTTTAAATAAAATTTAATAGGGTTTTAACTAAAAACAGAATCTGTTTAGTTGTTAATATAGTTTAATTAGTTTATTTTGCTAGTTTAAATCTGAGTTAATTATATATTTGATTTAGTAGATTCTGTTAGTTAAACTTTAGGTGAATTACTTGTTGTTAAAATAAAAACAATTTGCTTAGTTTACTACCATGTTGTTATAGGAACACTATACATTTTCAAATAGGTTTAATTTGTGATAAACAAACTAGTTAGTAATAGTTTATTCCAACAAAGTTTAAGTAAATAGATTCTGTTTTCAAATAAAATTTGTACTTATTACTTTCTGTTAAGAAATGCTTAGTTAATAAAAATAATTTAGTTTTGCTCTGTTAGGATAGGAAACTAGATTATTGTAACATCCCAAAATTTCATTTTGGAATGTTATGAATATAGCTATGCATCTATCATCATCATTGCTTGATTTTATGTGATAGTTGAAATGCCTTTTCTGATTTTCTGAAAGTCCCTTCTACTTTTCCCTATGTTGCTTTCCCCTATTTGAAATTTTGGTTAAATGTTCAAAATAAGAGAGGAGTAACATTACACTCCACACCAGGGTCAAATTGATGAATTATTTGAACAAAAATAACCAGGAGTTATTTTGAAAATATTTGCAAAAAAGATTCAAAAACAATTAGGCAATTTCTGAAAATATTAATTTTTTCAAAGTCTTCAAGTGACAGAATAAAAATGTTCATTAAATAGAATTTATTATTATGTTAATTTTGATATATAATACCCCTATATTTAGAGATGATTTGAATGCTTTAAAAGCTTTTGAATGTCTCTGGAGAATTATTAAAGAAAAACGGTAACGGTTACTGTATTAAACCGGGCCGGCCCACCGGCTTTAAAAGCCGAGACCGTTACCGGTCGGTCGACCGAGCGCATTCACTTCCCTCTCTCTCGCTGACGCTAGACCCCACCCGACCGACCGTTGCCCCGAAACGGTCGTCTTCTCCTTCTCCGCGAGCGCCGGACCCGACTCGCCGGCCGTTTCTTCCCTCACCGGATCTCTCTCCCCTCTTAACTCCCCGCACCCCCGAGCGCCTATATAAGAGCCCCACTTCCCCGCATCCATTCCCCCCCGAGCCCCCTCTCTCTCTCGCCGGAAGTCTTCCCCAATTGCTCGTCGGAGTTCCACCACCACCGGATCTCGCCGTCGAGCGTAGCCACCGTCTCCGTCCACCGTTCGCCCCACCGTTGCCACCAATCGACTCCGGAGAACCGTCGCCGTCGCCCAGACCACTCCCCCGTCTTCCCCGACCACCGGATCGCCGGAGAAACCCCGACGCCGGCAACCTCCCCCCCGTAAGCTCCCTCGACCATCGGATCCCGAATCAACGACCGTGATTAGAACGGATTAAATCCGAACCGGTATCCTCTTCCGATCGGTCGCTCGCTCGAAATCACCTACCGCACGCGCTCGCTAGCCAATAGGATCGTGCCACGTAGCCCCCCTGGCCGTTGCAATTTATTTTTCATTTTCGGTTTTGTTTTAATTAACAGAATGTTTTCAAATTTTGTTTTGCTTATATCTTTTAATCTATTTTGTGTTTTGAGTTGATTCTTTTTGCAATAGCTCACATTTTTCATGTAGTTTCACCCTGTACTTTTAAATTTCAATTTTGAACTATAAAATTTGAATTTAATCAAATTTGCTCAAAATCTTCAAATCTGAATAACTAGAGTTTGAAAATAGATTTTGATATGAATCTTTTTGCTACTATTTGGTATTAGTTAGGACTACCTCCATGATTAGTTTGAGGATTTTTAAGATGAATTAGATAAATGTTTTAACCAAAAACAGAATATGCTTATTATTAGAATATAGTTTTATAAACTTAATTTTAATTAATTTTATTTAGAATTTGGTTTTAATTGTTTATTAGATTCTGTTAGTAAACATTTAGTGTTTTTACTCACTGTTAATAAAAATATAAATTTGCCTAGTTTAATTTCATTTAACATAGGAATCACAACTTCTTTTCAAATAGGCATCATTTGATTAAAACAACTAGTAATAGTTTTGCTCTCAAAACAAAGTTTTAAATAAATTTAATTCTGTTTTCCTAAAACAAGCTTATTTGTAAATTATTTTCTGTTAAGAACATGTTTTGCTGATAAATAACAAGTTTAGTTTTTCATTCTTTTTGTTAGTATAACTATAGTTGATTCATATAGTGTTTATCAAAAACTTTTATAAACTTTACTAAAGATTTTCCCAACAAACTTTAAATTGATTTTATTCTGTTTATTAATAAAATATTTATTGTTTCCTTGCTGTCAACAATTGTTTTGTTATTTCAAAATAGTTTTATTATGTAGTAGTGTGTTCAT
Organism: Hordeum marinum; assembly: GCA_022496015.1. Classification (NCBI taxonomy): domain Eukaryota; kingdom Viridiplantae; phylum Streptophyta; class Magnoliopsida; order Poales; family Poaceae; genus Hordeum; species Hordeum marinum. Next base: position 450,391,568 of record CM039676.1, read on the forward strand.
CATCTCCTTTTGAAAAACAAAACCTTGTGTGTTTTACTTGCTAAAGATTCTTTTGTGCATTGTTTGCCTTGATTGTTTAGTACTTCTTTGCTGAATGTTATGAGTAGTTATTTTGGTTGTATGCTTATTTGAGTGCATTGTTTGTTTCGTTAGATTATCCGGAGTGCGAAGCTTGTTACTTAGAGTCACTCACGTACGAAGATCATCAATCAGGCAAGTCACTTTGATCATATTTGTACCCAATGTTTTATATGCATTAGTTCTACCATCTTCCCCAATTGCAATGCAAGATAGGTTAGTTGGAAACTTGGTTACATTGTAGTAGTATCATGTGGTAGGTATCCCTCTCAACCCCCTTTGACAACATTGGCCCCGGGAAACGTTGTTTTACTTTTGCTATGCTATTAGTAGACGGGGTTGGTTGTGTGATTCACGAGAGTTGAGAGAGTTAATAATTTCAAGACCTACATAATGATCAAGATTTCAAGACTCCAAGTTTTCAATATACCTCTGGGTGGATGATGGTTGAACGGCGCCCTGGAGAAACCAGTGGTTAGCCTAGGTGATGCTGGAGATGGCCACTATTCACGCGGAAAGATCCACCTAGGCACAAAGAGATGGATGGATGCTTCAAAACCCAAGGCTTACCTGCACAGCCACAAGTCATTATGGGCTTTGGCTTGGTTGGACATCGTGGGGACCCTGGACAGGCGGTGCTACGAGATGTAGAAGAACGGTAGGAAAGGATGGGCACCGTCAGAGTCGCAGGGAAACCCTTTGGAAGACCATGTTTTGGTCATCCGTTTCTCAAACACCCTGAAGTGCGAGAAATCAAACGGAGGCGACAAAATCTTGTGGGGAACGTGTGCAAAACTCTGCAGAGTACTCAAAAACCTAATCGATTAGTCGTGTCCACAGTCATGGACAACTTGAGCCAAAGGAATTGGAATTTCCGGAAACCTCAACACATATTAAAATGATGTTGTGGGTATTAACAATTTGGTTATGAGAATTGGTTGGTGGAACCATCTCATTAATCAACCAACTTAGTAATATTTTGCTTAACCCCTCTCTTGATGTAGGAAAAACTTGGCTTTACGCAAAAACTTACACCACCACCTGCCATATATGCATATAGACTAGTTGATTATTTTCACCCGCCTCTCTTGTGACTTTGCCGACATATTCCATATGCTGACCTACACAGCTGCAACGTATCATGTTGCAGAGTACTTTTCCGACCAGGAGTGAGGACACGTTCTATGCTCAGTGAGATTGCCCTTTGAGTCAGATGGACTCGCCTACCTTCGATGCTTCCGCAAGACTTAGTTATTCTCATGAGTTGGCCTTCGGCCACTTTATTGTAATAAAGGACTCGATATGAGATTTCGATTAATATAATGCTGTGTGATTTCCCTTTGATATATACATTGATGTATCGTGTGTGTACTAGCATGATCTTGGGATGGTACGGAAACACCGGAGACTTGACCTTTCAGGTCGGGTCGCTACAAAGATGGTATCAGAGCACACGCTGACCATAGGACGTAACCTCTAGGATTGGAAAAGCCTTAGGATCATTCTCTTCCCTTTGTTTTACAAATACTTGTATTTTTTTTCTCTTCTGCTCATTCCTGATCTTTCCTCTCCATTGTTTTCAACCTTTCTAGATGGCCACCTTCACCCCCGTTCGTCTCACGGAGTTCTGCCAGCCAGATGCCACCATGCCTTTTGGCAAGGAGCTGATCCAGATAGTCAAGGATCTCAAAATTGCTTTGCCGACCATCACTGGATATGCGATCACGTCTTTTCCTCAGGACGCTCGCTACAAGATTGAAGTTCATATCCCCGGGAGAACCTTTGGATTTATCACCGAGCCCATAGACTTTAAGTTTATGGCACCCAGTTGGATTCTCGGGAGAGACATGGCAGTTCACCGTGCTCTCGGACGTATTCGGGAGGAATACAGAGGAGGCCCCATTCACGAGACCTCAGCATGGTTTGCCGCAGAGATGCCCAGGGCAACATCATCATCAACCCCACTGGAGACTCTACCATATCATATATCCAGACCCTAGAGACGCATGTCAGGACATTGGAGCTTCGTGTTCGTGCTGACACGAAGACTATCAAGAACCTGATGAACCGTGAGCTGGACCTTGAAACTGATCTGCGAGAGGCCAACTATGAACACGAGCATGAAGTGAAGGACTTCTTAGAGAGGATTGATGAGCAGAATGTACGCATCGCAACTCTGGAGGAGCAGCTAGACATGGGGGAAAACCTTCACCCCGAAGGAGACATGGCACCCTTCATCAGCGACGATGCAGACTATGAGGAAAGCACCACCAGAGGACCCACGACTATGCACTTCTGAGGAGAACTTTAGTCATGCCCTCCAATGTATCTTTTATTTTTTCGACGTTAAAGCGTAGGTCGATGTTTAGTTTGTCTGAGATTTGTATCTCGATGTTTGTCATTGATTGATTAAATGAATGAGTGTTTGGTGTGATATGTTTGTGCATTGCATATGGGTAGTGAGTTTCTTCTAGACCCTTGTTCTATTCTAATTCTCATCCCTCTGAAAACAGCAAGATGCCTCCACGACGTGAGCCCGACTTCACTTTCCCTCTGGAATTCACCCAACTTCTTCAGCAGCAGAATGCACTGATGCAGTTGCTGATTCAGAATCAGACCAACAACCAGAACAACAACAGCCACCACCCACCTCAGACTGACAATCTCATCCGTTTTCTGAGGTTGAACCCTCCAACTTTCTCCAGCAGCACTGAGCCCATTGTGGCAGATGATTGGCTCCGTAAGATGGAGAGAGAACTCATCACTGGATGCACTAACGCTGAGAAAGTGCGATTTGCCGCACATCAACTGGAAGGACCAGCAGCTTCATGGTGGGAGAACTACACCACCACTTATCCCATTGCAGATGTGACTTGGGAGCAGTTCAAGCTTGCTTTCCGCACCGCTCATGTCTCAGCTGGAGCCATGAGTCTAAAGAAGCGCGAGTTTCGCAACTTGCGCCAGGGTAATCGTTCCGTGGCCCAATATGTGGAAGAGTTCAGCATGTTGGCCCGTTATGCACCAGGAGATGTGGCCGATGATGCGGCCAAGCAAGAAAAGTTTCTGGAAGGACTCAACGATGAGTTGAGCATACAACTGATAGTGGCTACTTTCAACAACTACCAAGAGCTGGTGGATAAAGCCCTCATTTTGGAAGGTAAACAACAGCAGATAGAGAACCGCAAGCGGAAGTACACTCAGGGGAAGTTCAACTCTAGAGCTCATCAGAAGCTTCGCTACTCCCCGTACTCCGGGAATACCGGATCAGGAAACAGTAAGTTTGGAAAGCACACTCATGCTGTGCACAACCATGGAGGCCACCATCATGGAGGAAATGGGAACAACCGTCCCAACCATGGCAACTTCAAGACTGACAATGGGAATGGGAACAACAACCAGAACCGTCACACTCCTGCTCAGAAGGATCTGAGTCACATTACCTGTTTCAAGTGCCAAAAGACAGGGCACTACGCTACTGAGTGTCCCCAGAGCAAGCAAGGCAATGGAAATGGCAACAACAACAACAATGCAGCAGTTAAGAAGCCCAATCCATTTCCTCGTGCTCAAGTGAACCACCTTGATGTGGAAGAAGTCCATGATCAACCCGAGACTGTGGTTGGTAAGTTTTTATTGCATTCACGTCCTGTTACAACACTTTTTGATTCTGGTGCAACGCATTCATTCATATCAAGGGTAGTTGTGGAAAAATATGGTTTGCCCACCAAAACCCTTAGTCAGCCTATTCAGGTTAGTTCCCCAGGAGGTATGATGTTGCAGGAATAGGATGCCATGCTTTAAAACTCAATATAGGAAAACATGTTTTTCCCACCGACCTCATCGTCTTAGAGTCACAGGGATTGGATGTAATCCTAGGCATGGATTGGATGACCAAGTATGAAGGAAATCTTGATTGCCCTAGCAAGTCTGTTTCACTCACCACCCCGGAGAACAAGAAGATTAAGTATGTATCCCAACGCACACGGATGAGTGCTCGATTAAATTCTCTCACGGGAGTTGTTCAGGAGGAAGTACCTGTGGTAAAAGACTTTCCGGATGTATTCCCGGAAGAATTACCAGGCATGCCACCAGATAGGGAGATTGAGTTCCTAATAGAGTTACAACCAGGGACAGCCCCAATTTCCAAGAGACCCTATCGGATGCCCGCAAATGATCTGTTGGAAATCAAGAAGCAAATCAAGGAGTTATTGGACAAGGGGTATATTCGCCCAAGTTCTTCACCTTGGGGAGCCCCAGTACTTTTGGTGGAGAAGAAGGATAAATCTTTGAGAATAGTAGTTGACTATCGTGCCTTGAACGAGGTGACTATCAAGAACAAGTATCCCCTACCGATGATTAATGATTTATTTGATCAGCTCGTAGGAGCCAAAGTATTCTCCAAGATCGATCTTCGATCAGGGTATCACCAGTTCAAAATTCGTGAACATGACATACCCAAAACAGCATTCACCACGAGGTATGGCTTGTATGAGTATACGGTCATGTCTTTTGGATTGACTAATGCTCCTGCCTACTTCATGAATTTGATGAACAAAGTATTCATGGAATACCTAGACAAGTTTGTAGTGGTGTTCATCGATGACATTCTGATATTCTCCAAGAACGAGGAAGAGCATAAGGAACATTTGCGTTTAGTTCTGGAGAAGCTGAGAGAGCATCAGCTATATGCCAAGTTCAGCAAATGTGAATTTTGGCTGACGGAAGTCGGATTCCTTGGACATGTTATTTCCGGAGATGGAATAGCAGTGGATCCCGCTAAGGTTGAAGCCGTCACCGAGTGGAAGTCACCCACCTCAGTTAAGGAGATCCGCAGTTTCCTCGGACTTGCCGGTTATTACCGGAGGTTCATTGAGAATTTCTCAAAGATTGCCAAGCCCATGACAGAGTTGTTGAAGAAAGAATCCAAGTATGTTTGGACTGAGGAATGTGAAGCCAGTTTCCAGGAGTTAAAGAAACGATTGGTCACAGCCCCAGTATTGATCTTGCCCAATATTCGGAAGGATTTCCAAGTTTACTGTGATGCCTCCCGACAAGGACTCGGAGGAGTACTTATGCAGGATGGAAAGGTTGTAGCCTATGCTTCCAGGCAGCTATGACCTCATGAGTTGAATTATGCCACTCATGACTTGGAGTTAGCAGCCGTAGTGCATGCACTCAAGACCTGGAGACATTTCCTTATCGGAAATAGTTGTGATGTTTACACCGACCATAAGAGCCTAACGTATATCTTCATGCAGAAGGAGTTGAACCTCAGACAGAGGAGATGGTTAGAGTTAATCAAGGACTATGACATGAGATTACACTACCATCCAGGAAAGGCTAATCTTGTAGCCGATGCCTTGAGTCGGAAAACTTGTGTAAACACACTCACAGCGGGAGGATTACCCCAAGAGTTAGCCGATGATCTCAGAGAGCTCAGGCTAGAAATAGTCCCAAGAGGATATGTTGCCACACTGAAAATTCAGTCCACCTTGACCGAAAGAATTCGTGAAGCTCAGAAATCGGACAAGGAAATAGCTGAGATTAAGAAAAGAATGAAAGATGGAAAAGCTAAAGGTTTTCGTGAGGATGAGCAAGGAACTCTGTGGTTTGAGAACCGCATCTATGTGCCCAATGACCCCGAGCTCAGAAAGTTGATACTTCAGGAAGCCCACGATTCCCCTTACTCGATACACCCAGGAAATACCAAGATGTATTTGGACTTGAAAGAAAGTTACTGGTGGACAGGTATGAAGAAAGATATTGCGGAACATGTTGCAATATGTGATGTTTGTCAGCGAGTAAAAGCGGAACATCAGAAACCAGCAGGGTTACTACAACCTTTGCCGATACCCGAGTGGAAATGGGAAAAACTTGGTATGGATTTCATCACGGGATTGCCCAGGACCCGTTCAGGTTATGATTCCATCTGGGTAGTGGTTGATCGCTTGACCAAGGTGGCTCACTTCATCCCAGTAAAGACCACCTATACCAGTGCTAAGCTAGCCAAGATATATATGACTAGGATCATATGTCTGCATGGAGTTCCGAGGAGTATCGTGTCAGATAGAGGAACACAATTTACCTCAAAGTTTTGGCATCAATTACATGAAACTTTGGGTACGAGGCTGGAGTTTAGTACAACTTTTCATCCGCAGACTGATGGCCAAACTGAGAGAGTCAATCAGATTTTGGAGGACATGTTGAGAGCTTGTGCACTAGACTATGGTTCTAGTTGGGACGATAACTTGCCTTACGCAAAATTCTCATACAACAACAGTTATCAGACGAGTCTGAAGATGGCCCCTTTCGAAGCTCTATACGGAAGGAGGTGCAGGACACCACTGACATGGGATGGTGTTGGAGACCGAAAACTTTTTGGTCCCGACCTTGTTCGAGATTCCGAGGATAAAGTCAAGTTGATACGTGACAGACTCAAAATAGCTCAATCCCGACAGAAGAGCTATGCTGACAACAAACGCAAGGAAGTGACGTATGAAGTGGGAGACCGAGCATATCTTCGTGTGTCCCCGCTTCGTGGAATCAAGAGGTTTGGTGTTAAAGGAAAATTAGCACCCAGATTCATAGGCCCCTACAACATTCTTGAACGTAGAGGCGAGGTTGCATACAAGCTGGAATTGCCGGAAGGACTATCCGGAGTTCATGATGTGTTCCATGTTTCCCAGCTGAAGAAATGCCATGCTGAGATGGCTGACATCCCTTTGCGAGACACCGTGTCCCTAGAGGCCATACAGCTTAAAAGTGATCTGACTTATGAGGAGAAGCCAGTCAAGATCCTCGAGACATCCAACAGAGTTACCCGCAGCAAGATTATCAAGTTCTGTAAAGTTCTGTGGAATCACCACACTGAGGAAGAAGCCACCTGGGAACGTGAAGAAGACCTTCGTAGAGACCATCCGCACCTATTTTCTAGCCAACCCGAATCTCGAAGGCGAGATTCATTTTAAGGTGGGTAGGTTTGTAACATCCCAAAATTTCATTTTGGAATGTTATGAATATAGCTATGCATCTATCATCATCATTGCTTGATTTTATGTGATAGTTGAAATGCCTTTTCTGATTTTCTGAAAGTCCCTTCTACTTTTCCCTATGTTGCTTTCCCCTATTTGAAATTTTGGTTAAATGTTCAAAATAAGAGAGGAGTAACATGACACTCCACACGAGGGTCAAATTGATGAATTATTTGAACAAAAATAACCCGGAGTTATTTTGAAAATATTTGCAAAAAAGATTCAAAAACAATTAGGCAATTTCTGAAAATATTAATTTTTTCAAAGTCTTCAAATGACAGAATAAAAATGTTCATCAAACAGAATTTATTATTATGTTAATTTTGATATATAATAACCCTATATTTAGAGACGATTTGAATGCTTTAAAAGCTTTTGAATGTCTCTGGAGAATTATTAAAGAAAAACGGTAACGGTTACTGTATTAAACCGGGCCGGCCCACCGGCTTTAAAAGCCGAGACCGTTACCGGTCGGTCGACCGAGCGCATTCACTTCCCTCTCTCTCGCTGACGCTGGACCCCACCTGACCGACCGTTGCCCCGAAACGGTCGTCTTCTCCTTCTCCGCGAGCGCCGGACCCGACTCGCCGGCCGTTTCTTCCCTCGCCGGATCTCTCTCCCCTCTTAACTCCCCGCACCCCCGAGCGCCTATATAAGAGCCCCACTTCCCCGCATCCATTCCTCCCCCCGAGCCCCCTCTCTCTCTTGCCGGAAGTCTTCCCCAATTGCTCGTCGGAGTTCCACCACCACCGGATCTCGCCGTCGAGCGTAGCCACCGTCTCCGTCCACCGTTCGCCCCACCGTTGCCACCAATCGACTCCGGAGAACCATCGCCGTCGACCAGACCACTCCCCCGTCTTCCCCGACCACCGGAACGCCTCGCCGTCGTCCTCGCCGCCTTCGGATCGCCGGAGAAACCCCGACGCCGGCAACCTCCCCCCCGTAAGCTGCCTCGACCATCGGATCCCGAATCAACGACCGTGATTAGAACGGATTAAATCCGAACCGGTATCCTCTTCCGATCGGTCGCCCGCTCGAAATCACCTACCGCACGCGCTCGCTAGCCAATAGGATCGTGCCACGTAGCCCCCCTGGCCGTTGCAATTTATTTTTCATTTTCGGTTTTGTTTTAATTAACAGAATGTTTTCAAATTTTGTTTTGCTTATATCTTTTAATCTATTTTTTGTTTTGAGTTGATTCTTTTTGCAATAGCTCACATTTTTCATGTAGTTTCACCCTGTACTTTTAAATTTCAATTTTGAACTATAAAATTTGAATTTAATCAAATTTGCTCAAAATCTTCAAATCTGAATAACTAGAGTTTGAAAATAGATTTTGATATGAATCTTTTTGCTACTGTTTGGTATTAGTTAGGACTACCTCCATGATTAGTTTGAGGATTTTTAAGATGAATTAGATAAATGTTTTAACCAAAAACAGAATCTGCTTATTATTATAATATAGTTTTATAAACTTAATTTTAATTAATTTGATTTAGAATTTGGTTTTAATTGTTTATTAGATTCTGTTAGTAAACATTTAGTGTTTTTACTCACTGTTAATAAAAATATAAATTTTCCTAGTTTAATTTCATTTAACATAGGAATCACAACTTCTTTTCAAATAGGCATCATTTGATTAAAACAACTAGTAATAGTTTTGCTCTCAAAACAAAGTTTTAAATAAATTTAATTCTGTTTTCCTAAAACAAGCTTATTTGTAAATTATTTTCTGTTAAGAACATGTTTTGCTAATAAATAACAAGTTTAGTTTTTCATTCTTTTTGTTAGTATAACTATAGTTGATTCATATAGTGTTTATCAAAAACTTTTATAAACTTTACTAAAGATTTTCCCAACAAACTTTAAATTGATTTTATTCTGTTTATTAATAAAATATTTATTGTTTCCTTGCTGTCAACAATTGTTTTGTTATTTCAAAATAGTTTTATTATGTAGTAGTGTGTTCATCATCTCCTTTTGAAAAACAAAACCTTGTGTGTTTTACTTGCTAAAGATTCTTTTGTGCATTGTTTGCCTTGATTGTTTAGTACTTCTTTGCTGAATGTTATGAGTAGTTATTTTGGTTGTATGCTTATTGAGTGCATTTTTTGTTTCGTTAGATTATCCGGAGTGCGAAGCTTGTTACTTAGAGTCACTCACGTACGAAGATCATCAATCAGGCAAGTCACTTTGATCATATTTGTACCCAATGTTTTATATGCATTAGTTCTACCATCTTCCCCAATTGCAATGCAAGATAGGTTAGTTGGAAACTTGGTTACATTGTAGTAGTATCATGTGGTAGGTATCCCTCTCAACCCCCTTTGACAACATTGGCCCCGGGAAACGTTGTTTTACTTTTGCTATGCTATTAGTAGACGGGGTTGGTTGTGTGATTCACGAGAGTTGAGAGAGTTAATAATTTCAAGACCTACATAATGATCAAGATTTCAAGACTCCAAGTTTTCAATATACCTCTGGGTGGATGATGGTTGAACGACGCCCTGGAGAAACCAGTGGTTAGCCTAGGTGATGCTGGAGATGGCCACTATTCACGCGGAAAGATCCACCCAGGCACAAAGAGATGGATGGATGCTTCAAAACCCAAGGCTTACCTGCACAGCCACAAGTCATTATGGGCTTTGGCTTGGTTGGACATCGTGGGGACCCTGGACAGGCGGTGCTACGAGATGTAGAAGAACGGTAGGAAAGGATGGGCACCGTCAGAGTCGCAGGGAAACCCTTTGGAAGACCATGTTTTGGTCATCCGTTTCTCAAACACCCTGAAGTGCGAGAAATCAAACGGAGGCGACCAAATCTTGTGGGGAACGTGTGCAAAACTCTGCAGAGTACTCAAAAACCTAATCGATTAGCCGTGTCCACAGTCATGGACAACTTGAGCCAAAGGAATTGGAATTTCCGGAAACCTCAACACATATTAAAATGATGTTGTGGGTATTAACAATTTGGTTATGAGAATTGGTTGGTGGAACCATCTCATTAATCAACCAACTTAGTAATATTTTGCTTAACCCCTCTCTTGATGTAGGAAAAACTTGGCTTTACGCAAAAACTTACACCACCACCTGCCATATATGCATATAGACTAGTTGATTATTTTCACCCCCCTCTCTTGTGACTTTGCCGGCATATTCCATATGCTGACCTACACGGCTGCAACGTATCATGTTGCAGAGTACTTTTCCGACCAGGAGTGAGGACACGTTCTATGCTCAGTGAGATTGCCCTTTGAGTTAGATGGACTCGCCTACCTTCGACGCTTCCGCAAGACTTAGTTATTCTCATGAGTTGGCCTTCGGCCACTTTATTGTAATTTTTATTGTAATAAAGGACTCTGAAAGACCATGTTTCTTTCATCCTGTTCTCAAACACCAGGTAGTGCGAGGACTTACCAGGAGGGAAAGAATCTTGTGGGTAAAGTACACAACACTCTGCACAGTTAAACCTAATCGATTAGCCGTGTCCACGGTTACGGACAATTTGAGCCTCTGGACTTGGATCTATCTCTGAACTCTCAACACTAGACTGATAACTTAATTGTGGGCAACTTAAGATACTTGTGGGCATTGAGACATTGGTTGGCGGAACCATGTCATGATAGGTAATTCCATAGTGATATTCCTAATATTCCTTTTGTTGTAGGATAAAAATAAAATCAGCTTTTACGCAAAAACTCAGACACAGAGCCACAAAGCCTTTGCATATAGAATAGTCTTTATTCTTCTGTTCTACTATGGTGATCTTGCCAGTACATTCAATGTACTGACCTATATGGCTGCAACGTATTATGTTGCAGATTTTCTTCTACGACGGGTAAGAGTACGATTCAGGGTTACGGTCTGCACTCAACTTGCCGTTGGTGTTATTGGGACTCCACTCCCGTTGACTGTATCCGCTGCTATTTTTAAGGTATATATCTGTTTTACGCTGTTACATGTGATTGCACTTTGATATATACATTGATGTACTGTGTGTGCCAGCATACTGATCCAGGGATGGCACAGAACACACAGAGGCTTGACTCATTTTGAGTCGGGTCGCTACAATGAAACTGGGCATTCCGATTACCGGCCCCTTTCTCGTGAGTGATAGTGAATAAACACATATCGAGGATAACACACCTAGCATGGAAGATACTGACCGCCCCTTGTCACAACATGAGCGGTTCAAGCATACAAAATAGATTATTATTCGAAGGTTTAGAGAATGGCACATGCAAATTTACTTGGAACGGCAGGTGAATACCGCATATAGGTAGGTATGGTGGACTCATATGGAACAACTTTGGGTTTATGGAAGTGGATGCACAAGTAGTATTCCCTCTTAGTACAAGTGAAGGCTAGCAAAAGACTGGGAAGCGACCAACTAGAGAGCGACAACAGTCATAAACATGCATTGAGATTAACCAACATTGAGTGCAAGCATGAGTAGGATATAAATCACCATGAACATGAATATCGTGGAGGCTATGTTGATTTTGTTTCAACTACATGCGTGAACATGTGCCAAGTCAAGCCACTTGAATCATTCAAAGGAGGATACCATCCTATCATACTACATCACAATCATTTTAATATTCATGTTGGCATCCAAGACAAACCATTATAAGCTCCTAGCAAATTAAGCATGGCATAAGAAACTATGATCTCTAAGTTGTCATTGCAAACATGTTTCTCTCATAATAATGCTGAATTAGGAATGATGAGCTAGTCATATTTACAAAAACAAAATAGGTCGAGTTCATACCAGCTTTTCCAGGCTCAATCACTTCATCATATATCGTCATTATTGCCTTTCACTTGCACGACCGAATGGTGTGAATAATAATAAGAGTGTTCGTGCATTGGACTAAGCTGGAATCTGCAAGCAAACTCAAAGGAGAAGACAAGGTAATATGGCTCTTTGACGGGTAAACAATAATGCATATGAGAGCCACTAATCATTTTAATCATGGTCTTCTACCTCAACCCAAAGAAAAAGAAAACTATTTACACGGGAAAGCCCCCAACAAGAAAAAGAAGAACGAAAAAAATCATTTTGGGTTTTATTTTTAGTTACTACTAAGCATGCAAGAATATAAAGCTATAACTATTTTTTTTCTCATTTTTATTTTTTTTGGATTTTCCCAAGTTTAATCAAACATACAAGAAGAATGCGAGAAAATAAAATAAACTAGCATGGATGATACAATGAAAAAGTGTAAAGACCGAGTATCAAAGTGAATGTGTGAACATGAATATAAAGTCAGTGAAAAACACGTACTCCCCCAAGCTTAGGATTTTGGCCTAAGTTGGTCTACTCCCAAGGCTGGTCCGGGTAATATCCAAAATCATAGTGGGGGTTGTACTGGGACGCAGCAGCTACCGCCTGAGTAGCTGCCTCACGAAGGTGAGCAGCCTTCACTTCTCTTTCATACTCCTCTGCCTCTCTTCTAGTTATGTAATATCTCCGTTTCCCCTGAAAATCAAAGAAGGCAGGAGCAGGAAGAGTAATATGGAAAACACGCTGTCGATCAAATATTAGCCGGTATAAGAGGGACTCATTGCTCCTCTCAAGGAACTGGAAGCGTATCATGGCAACACGATCAAGGAATGCATTGTGGAGCGGGGTATCTCCAGCCTGGATGGGTATTCTAAGATAATTAGCTAGGCAAGTGGCATAGATTCCTCCATAGAAATCTCCCGCATTAGCATTGTTATTTAATCTCCTAGCAATTATAGCTCCCATATTAAAACTTCTATCGCCTGTTACCGGACTCTTAAGTATACTGAGGTCAGGAGCGTAGAGGTGGCTATGATCACGCTTACCATTAATGCATCTACCTATGAAGAGAGCAAAATAATGTAATACAGGAAAATGAATGCTCCCCATGGAAGCCTGCGTAACATCTCTAGTCTCTCCAATAGTAGTACCAGCAGTAAAATCTCTAACCGATGACTTAGGAGGATCATTGATACTACCCCAATCAGGCATCTTACAAATTCTATTAAAATCCTCTAAGTCCATGGTACATGATTTATCATAAAGATCAAACAATATGGATGTGTTATGGCCAGATGAAAATTTAAATCTACGGACAAAGGAGGCAGTGAGGTAAGTATACTGTTCACATTTGTCAGAGATGAATTCCTTGAGACTGGCGTTGCGGATGAGCGTATCAAACTCGTCCTTGAAGCCTGCATCAATCATGAATTCATCGGAAGGCCATTCACATGGTTGCACCGATGCGTCTCTCAGTTGATAAAAATCGGGCTCCCGAATCGCGGGACGGGGACCTCTCCTGCTCGAGGAACCACCATGATAGCTCTTCCTAAACATTTTCCTTTGTCAGAAATAATTCTGAAATTTTTAGTGACTCAAAATAAAAGTGAACAAAACTTAAAAAAACTCATAGCAACTACTCCTACAAGTGCCTAGAGGCCATATCTTGCATCAAAACTACTTGGGACAAAATAAAATTAACATGCAAAGCTCAAGAAAAGGGTCACCAAGGCAACAACAATATGCAATGAATAAAGCACTAGAACAAAAACTAATTGGACCAATGGAGGAGTCACATACCAAGGAACAATCCCCTAAAACAGTTTGGTGAATGGAGCTTTGCACAAGGAGATCGAAAAACGAAGCAAAATGAGCAAGAACACGGGTTTGAGCTATGGAATGATTTTTTCTGGAGGTGTAAGAAGGAGATGGTGGCTGGAATAAGTGGAGGGGGGCCACGTGAGCCCCACGAGCCTGCCAGGCGCGGCCAGGGGGGGTGGCGCCGCCTCCTGGGCTCGTGACCCACCGGTGCATCCTCGGTTGTTATTTGTCTCAAAAATTCTAATATATTCCAGAAAAAATCATGCTTGAATTTCAGGGCATTTGAAGAACTTTTATTTTTAGGTCATTTTTTATTGGACGGATAATGCAGAAAACGGGAAAATAATGCTATTTTTATTATTTTTCTACTAAATAATAGGAAGTAAAAGTTGGGAACAGAAGGTTGTGACTTCTATATTCATCCATCTCATGGTCATCAAAAGAAATCCATCAATGAGGTTTGTCAAGTCTCCTTGGCAAACTTTTTCCGAATCACATGAAACCGGAGAACTTTCGAAAAATCACTAAGATACCTTAATGGGAATATGCATATCCCCAACAATAAGTATATCATATCTCATCTTGACAATAGGTACAGGGAATTCAAAGCTTCCAATGATAATAGATGAAGGTTTTTCAATAGAATTTATGCAATGAACCCTATATTGTTTCTTCGGAAAGTGTACCATGTGCTCATTACCATCAACATGGAAAGTGACATTGCCTCCGTTGCAATCAATAACAGCTCTTGCAGTGTTTAAAAAGGGTCTTCCAAGGATGATTGCCATGGCATCATCCTCGGGAATATCAAGAATAACAAAGTCCGTTAAGATAGTAACTTTTGCAACCACAACAGGCACATCCTCGCAAATGCCGATAGGTAAAGCAGTTGATTTATCGGCCATTTGCAAAGAAATTTCAGTAGGTGTTAACTTATCCAATTGAAGTCTACGATATAAAGAGAGTGGCATAACACTAACACCGGCTCCAAGATCACATAAAGCAGTTCTAACATAGTTTCCTTTAATGGAGCAAGGTATAGTGGGTACTCCAGGATCACCTAGTTTCTTAGGAGTCCCACCCTTAAAAGTGTAATTAGCAAGCATGGTGGAAATCTCAACATCATGTATCTTTCTTTTATTAGTCACAATATCTTTCATGTATTTAGCATAAGGAGACATTTTAAGCATACCATTCAAACACATTTGCAAAAAGATAGGTCTAATCATTTCAACAAAGCGCTCAAAATCCTCATCATCCTTTTTCTTGGATGGCTTAGGAGGAAAAGGCATAGGTTCCTGAACCCATTGTTCTCTTTCTTTACCGTGCTTCCTAGCAATAAAATCACTCTTATCATATCTTTTGTTACTAGGTTGTGGGTTATCAGGTTCAACAGCAGGTTCAATCTCCACATCATTACCATTACTAGGTTGAGCATCATCATGAACATCATTATCAACATTATCACTAGTCTCATGTTCATCACTAGATTGTGTCTTAGCATCAGAAATAGATATATCATTTGAATTCTCAGGTGTAACAGCAACAGGTTTACTAGCATGCAGGTTCCTATCATCTTTCTGTTTCTTCCTATTACCAGGATACCTAGGTGCATCAATATTAATTCCTTGAGAATCTTGCTCAATTCTCTTAGGATGGCCCTCAGGATACAAAGTTTCCTGAGTCATTCTACCACCTCTAGTAACAACTCTAACAGAATTACCATTCCATTCATTAAGCAAGTCATTTTGAGCCTTAAGTACTTGCTCTACTTGAGTGGTGACCATAGAAGCATGTTTACTAATGACCTTAAGATCGCTAACATTTATATCCACACAAGCACTTATATGATTAATCATACGAGCATTTTGTTCAAGTTGTCTGCTAACATAATCATTAAAACTTTGTTGTTTGGCAACAAAATTATCAAATTCATCTAAGCATAAGCTAGCAGGTTTATCATAAGGAATATCACTCTCATTGAATCTACGAAGAGAATTCACCTCTACTACCTGTGTCGGGTTATCAAGACCATGTATCTATTCTACCTTTGTTGGGTTATCAAGACCATGTATTTCTTCAATAGGTGGTTGATTCTTAACATCTTCAGATTTAATACCTTTCTCTCGCATATATTTCTTTGCTTCTTGCATATCTTCAGGACTGAGGAATAGAATACCTCTTTTCTTTGGAGTTGGCTTTGGAGGTGGTTCGAGAATAGTCCAAGAATTATCATTGCTCAAGATATTATTTAATAGAATTTCAGCTTGTTCCACAATTCATTTCCTGAAAACAAAACCAGCATAACTATCTAGGAGGTCCCTAGAAGCATTGGTTAGTCCATTATAAAATATATCAAGTATTTCATTTTTCTTAAGAGGGTGATCAGGCAAAGCATTAAGTAACTGGACAAGCCTCCCCAAGCTTGTGGGAGACTCTCTTCTTCAATTTGCACAAAGTTATATATATCCTGCAAGGCAACTTGTTTCTTATGGGCAGGAAAATATTTCTCAGAGAAGTAGTATACCATATCCTGGGGACTACGCACACAACCAGGAGCAAGAGAAGTAAACCAAGTTTTAGCATCACCCTTTAGTGAGAAAGGAAATAACAGAAGCATATAGTAATGACGAATTTATTCCTCATTAGTGAATAGGGTGGCAATATCATTCAGCTTAGTGAGATGTGCTACAATAGTTTCGGATTCATAACCATGAAAAGGATCAGATTCAGCCAAAGTGATTAACTCAGGATCGACAGAGAACTCATAATCCTTATCAGTAATAAAGATAGGTGAAGTAGCAAACTTAGGATCATATTTCATTCTAGCATTCAGAGATTTTTCTTTCCACTTAAGTAATAATTTCTCAAGATCATAGCTATCCTTACAAGCAAGAAAGTCTTCAGCTACCTCTCCTTCCATAACATAACCCTTAGGAATATTAGGCAATTCATATTTAGGAGGGCTAGGTCTAATAGGTGTAACAGTAGGTTCTATTTCAATAGTTTCATTAGTTTCAGAAGTATCATTTGATTCAACAGTAACTCTAGCAATTTGTGCATCAAGAAATTCACCAAGTGTCATATCATTACCAAGCAAAGCATCATCATAATTATCATGTATAGCAGAAGTAGCATCATCAAGCATAGGTGACATATCAGAATTAATAGCAGGTGGCGGTGTCGCAAATTTACTCATAACAGAAGGTGAATCAAGTGCAGAGCTAGATGACAGTTCCTTACCTGCCCTCGTAGTTGAGGGCAGAACTTTAGTTTTTGGATCTCACAAATTCTTCATAGTGATCAATTGATATAAATCCCAAGTGACTCAGAGAATAGAGATATGCTCCCCGGCAACGGCACCAGAAAATGGTCTTGATAACCCACAAGTATAGGGGATCACAACAGTTTTCGAGGGTAAAGTATTCAACCCAAATTTATTGATTCGACACAAGGGGAGCCAAAGAATATTCTCGAGTATTAGCAGTTGAGTTGTCAATTCAACCACACCTGAAAGATTTAGTATCTGCAGCAAAGTTTTAGTAGCAAAGTAATATGATAGTAACAGTTAGCGGTGACAGTAGCAGTAGTGATTGATATAGCAAGTGTGACAGCAGTAGCGGAAAAGTAACTAAGCAAGAACCAGTATAGGAAAAGCTCGTAGGCATTGGATCGGTGATGGATGATTATGCCGGATGATATTCATCATGTAAAAGTTATAACATAGGGTAATATGTAACTAGCTCCAGTTCGTCAATGTAATGTAGGCATGTATTCCGTATATAGTCATACATGCTTAGGGAGAAGAACTTGCATGACATCTTTCGTCCATACCTCCCGTGGCAGTGGGGTCCTAATGGAAACTTAGGGATATTAAGGTCTCCTTTTAATAGAGTACCGGAATAAAGCATTAACACATGGTGAATACATGGAATCCTCATACTATGGTCATCTTCGGGAGTGGTTCCAGCTATTGTCACTCCGGGGTTGCCGGGTCATAACACATAGTAGGTGACTACAACTTGCAAAATAGGATCAAGAACTCACATATATTGATGAAAACATAATAGTTTCAGATCTGAAATCATGGCACTCGGGCCCTAGTGACAAGCATTAAGCATAACAAAGCAGTAGCAACATCAATCTTAGAACATAATGGATACTAGGGATCAAACCCCATCAAAACTAACTCAATTACATGATGGATCTCATCCAACTCATCACCGTCCAGCAAGCCTACGATAAGATTACTCACGAACGATGAAGAGAATCATGAAATTGGCGATGGAGGAAGGTTGATGGTGACGATGGCTTCGATTTCCACTCTGCGGAGCCCCGAAAAGACTCCAGATCTATCCTTCGAAGAAAGAATAGGTGGTGGTGGCGGCTCCGTATCGTAAAACGTGAATATTTCTTCTCCTTGATTTTTTCTGGGACGAATAGGGTTATATGGAAGTGGAGAGGAGGTCGGAGGAGCCACATGGGCCCCATGAGCCTGCCAGGCGCGGCCAGGGGGGGCGCCTCCAGGGATCGTGGCCCACTAGCCGCTCCTCCTCCGTTGAATCTTTTGCCTGTATTTTTTATATATTCCACTAAAAATCCTCGTCAATTTTCAGGTCATTCCAAGAACTTTTATTTCTGCACAAAAATAAGACCATGGTAGTTCTGCTGAAAACAGTGTCAGTCCGGGTTAGTTTCATTCAAATCATGCAAATTAGAGTCCAAAACAAGGGCAAAAGAGTTTGGAAAAGTAGATATGTTGGAGACGTATCATCAGCTCTGCTTTGTTGGGGGATATAATTCAGAATAGAGAACCCACCGGCTGGGTTGCTAAGTGGGCAATTAAGCTTGGGCCTCATGATGTGAGGTATGTACCTTGTACGGCTATCAAATCCTAAGACCCTAGTGGACTTCATCAATGATTAGACAGAGTGTCAAGCACCTAAGGAAAATCCTGATAACACGTATTGGATAATCCACTTTGACGGATCCAAGCAGTTGGACGGTTCAGGGGATGAAGTTGTTTTAACTTCCCCATAAGGTGATAAATTATGCTATGTTTTAAGGTTAATGTTTCCTTGTACCAACAATGCAGCTGAGTATGAAGCTTTGCTCCATGGACTTCATATGGCCATGGAGATGAATTTGAGATGGGTCAGATGTCTAGGCGACTCAGACCTTGTGGCTCAACAGGTTTCAGGGACATGGCATTCAAAGGACCCTCGGATGGCGGCTTATTGCGAGGCGGTTGACAACATTTCTGGTCACTTTAAAGGCTATCATGTGGATCACATTGATAGATGGAAGAACGAGGCGGTCGATGCACTCTCCCGAATTGGGTCTCAGCGTAAGCCGGTGCCGCCTAATGTGTTCCTTGATGTATTGCACAACCCGTCGGTCAAGCTGCCGTCGGAGGAAGATATTGCTATACCTGACCTGGAGGGACAATTAGTGGCGGCTCTTCGTGCTATCCATGACTGGATGCTGCCTTATCTGGCTTATATGACTCATGGCGAGTTACCGGGGGATGAAACCTTGGCACGGCAAATCACGAGGAGATCTAAGTCCATGATTATCCTCCATGGCGAGTTACATAAATGCAGTTTGTCTGGTGTTTTGCAACGTTGTGTCTCTCTAGAAGAAGGCAGAGAAATCTTGCTAGAGATACATGCAGGCGACTGTGGTCATCATGCCGGGTCAAAATCTTTGTTGGCTAGGGCCTTTCGGCATGGGTATGACTGGTTAACAGCTCATGCAGATGCCAAGGATATAGTCAGTAAGTGTGGCAGATGCCAAAAGTTTGCCTGATGAGATCATGTGCGGCTCAGAAGTTACGCATGATTCCAATTACGTAGCCGTTTGTTGTCTGGGGGCTTGACATGGTTGGACTGTTTAAGAGGTCATGAGACAAGAAAACCCACCTTTTGTTGGCAACTGATAAGTTTATCAAGTGGATTGAGGCAGAACCGGTCAGCAAATGTGACACATCGACTGTAGTTCAGTTCGTCAAAAAAGCCGATCTACCGCTTTGGTTACTCCCACAGTATCATTACTGATAATGGTACAAATTTGTCTAAGGTGCTATGAAAGAGTTTTGTCAAAGTGAGCACATCCTCCTTGACGTTTCTTTGGTGGCCCTTCCCCAGTCTAATGGTTAGGCAGAACATGCTAACCAGGAAATTCTGAGGGGTATCAAACCCCGGCTCATGGTCCCTTTGGAACGAACACCAGGATGCTGGGTTGAGGAGCTTCCTTTAGTTCTTTGGAGCATCAGAACCATCCCCAATAGATCAACAGGCTACACGCCTTTCTTCATGTTTTATGGTGCAAAAGCAGTTCTCCCTAGTGATATTCGTCATGACTCGCCGAGGGTGGCGGCATGCGTTGGAACTGATAATGAGAAGGCACGTCAGGATGCACTTGATGCTTTGGATGAAGAGCGTGAACTTGCAGCAGCCCGCTCGGTGATTTATCAACACGACTTGCATCGCTATCATAGCCGCAGAGTTAAAACCCGGATGTTCCAAGAGGGCGACTTAGTGCTTCGATTGATTCAAGACCAGACAGATATGCACAAGTTGTCACCACCCTGGGAAGGACCTTTTCCGGTTAGCAAGAATCTCAACAATGGATCATATGATCTCATTGACATACGGGAGCATGACAAATCACATACCTTTGAGACGGAATCGAACGGGCCGTGGAACATTGCTCATCTTCGGCCATATTACACTTGAGTCACGGGCTCACATCAATGTACATACCTTCGTTAATGTATATACCTTTTTATCAATACAATAAACCCGACATCCCCATAATTCGGGGTCTATAGTTTTTCATCCAAAGTGTTCTTGCGAAAGTTGATTGATCATATGGTCACTTGGGGGGCTTCCAACTCAATGAGTTTAACTTTCATACCCTCTTGACCGGCTTTCATGCCATGCATGGGTTAAACCTTCCTGTTTGCAACTTGCTACTCTGGCAGGTGACCCGCTGTACTCTTGAAAGTCAATCTTTTAATAAGATCCCGAACTTGTCAAAGTTAAAACGGTGTATTATGTCACTAGAGAGCCGGCTTACAAAGAGCTAGGATAAACTCACCTGTCTGATGTAGTCTATCCGCTATGTGCCCGTTTGTACTCTTAACAGTGAATCTTTTTACAAGACCCTAAACTAGTTAAGGTTAAAACGATGGATTTATGTCACGTGAGAGCCGGCTTACGGGTTTAAAGGCGTTTCTGCCAAAGATTCTTCAATGCAAAAATCTTGAGTTTTCAATAGAAAAGAGAAAGAATTAATCTTCTTTGGATGTGACTTTTAAAGCTGACTTACAAAAGTCGATGATATATATATGTAATCTACGTATTGTTGTTACAAGAGCTCTTTGTGAGAAAGTTGCAAGTCTTCATATGACAACATGTGGATCAGCCTTAAGCTTGAAGCATGGCATGATCCGCCAGAGCATTTTTTACATGTCATCAGGTCTCTGGATCATCGAGTTATTTACTCACCCTAGAATTTGTCTTTAAGTCGCCGATAAACAAACTGATGATGTGTTCATGTGTCACAAGTCAAGATTTCAGGTAGAATTCAAAGACATGGTGAACATCAGATACACGTATATATTCTTAAGACATCACAGTTTAAAGCAGCCAGAAGATAAGTTGCTAAAAACATGCACGAAGGCATGGGGAGAGAGACAATTGTTTTAACAATCTACGCTATTACAAAGCCACAACCAGGCCCCAAAATATCTTTTGACCAAGTGATTTCAAGGCGATAATGAAAGTGCGTTATATTGACTAGAGGGGGGGGGGGGTGAATAGGTGATTTTTACAAATTCATCACTAAGGAAATTCAACTTGAGGAATTTGAAATGTGATGAACTACAAGCAACATAATAAGTACTCAAGTGCATGTGAAACATAGCAACAACATTGTCATCGTGATGAATCACAACATGCACAGATTACAAGTAGCATGATACACGATAAGCATGTGAAGAACAAGGTGAGTGAAGAATTTGAGATGAGGAAATTGAGGAAGTCTTCAGTCAAATTCTTCAAACAGTAACGATTAATTTCATCAACAAGTATTCGTGGAAATAGAGGGTTGAAGAATTGGAACCCAGGTAGCTCGATGAAGACAATGATTTAATGACCCAGTTCCAACTGCTGTGACAGTCGTACGTCTGGTTTGGAGCGGCCTGGTATTTAAACCAGAGGGCACATAGTCCCAGGACACACAGTCCTTACCGTATTCTCCTTGAGCTAAGGTCACACAGTCCTCGCCCAACACTTGGGGTAAGTTTTCATGGTAGACTTCCAAAACCCTCACAAACAGGTCACCCGACGATCCACAATTAACTTCTGGATGCTCTAGACCATGACGCGCTAACTGTCTGGAAGATGCACAATCTTCAAAGGTAATAAGCGTCGGTTCCATATAGGAACAATCTCTTCAGTGATGCTCAATCACTTTGGGTTTGGCGGTTTGGTTTTGGTTTTTTTCCTCATTGATGATTTTCTCTCAAAGTCCTCGGAGGATGGGTTGCTTCAAATGACAAGTACCAGTTCTCTCTTGGAGCAGCCAACCAACTAGTGGTTTTGAGGGGGGGGGGGCTATTTATAGCTAGGGTGCAACCTGACATGCTAAGACATAAATGCCCCTAATGATATGATTGTTATGTGGATAAGATGATTGGGGACAACTGGTGCTAAGCACAACAACGGTCGAAACTTCAAACTATGAAAGTCCTTAGGGCTTATCATGTTCCTCACTGTAGGCAATTCACACTGGAGAAATCCTAACTCCTCAGTTAGACCAATTTCCATAGAGACCAGAAGAACATTATCTCTGCCACTGAAGAACTTGACTGAACCATAAGAGATTCCCAAAGGCGTCAGTCGAAGGATTGGGTTGTGTTGAGGCTTTTGAGTTGAGCATTAGTTGGAATATTTTCCTTAATATTACCTCGGCCCCCTTTAATAGTACGGTCTTTCCTATGACACAAGGAAAGGAAATAAAACTATGAAAACAAAAGTCTACACGCTTCATAGTCCTTGTTAATATCTTCAAGGTCACACCAAATTCTTTAGCTTCAAAGTCTTCAGGGAATAACAAAGTATTCACCAAAGTCTTCAGCTGAAGACATTCATTTTTAGGGGTTGATAATCTCCGAATATATCAAACTCCTCATTGACTTATAAAGCCTGTGTATACTCACAAACACATTAGTTCCTTAACCTATAAGTATTCAATACACCAAAATCACTAAGGGGCACTAGATGCACTAACAATCTTCCCCCTTTTGGTGATTGATGACAAATAGGTCAAGTTTTCAACAGGGATAAACATATTAAGTGTAAGTAGTGTGTTTGAGGAATTAGATTGCAAGATATAGAATAACTCCCCCTGAAGATGTCCATATTTGAGGAATTTGCTTTGGACTGCAAATGCACATGGCAGGTTATAACATGAAGACCCCCCCTATATCTTGTAATTCATACACGCAATTAATATATAACTTGAGGAATTTGAAATGCATGATGAAAAATGGTGTCTGGTGAAATTCATCATGCATGAATTAAGGAGCTTGAAGAAATAAGCATGCGTCAAGTAGGTCAAAAGAGTCAGACCACCATCGGACTTAATTCTACAACTCGATCAACAAAAGCTTTAGAAGAGCGAGAGTTGTAACTTAAACAAAACAACCCATATAATAGAGACCCGCTTGAAGACTAACTCAATTTTCTCCCCCTTTGTCAGCAGTGACCAAAAGGGACGAAAAATTTGGACTAATGCCCCTGAAGAATTTCATCTTGAAGTTGGTGGAGGAGCGCCATCGTGGCCGGGGTCATTTGTTGATGAAGGGCCTACAACAGTTTTTTCAATGTCCTCAACTTCATCAGGTGCGCGCGATGAAGAAAATGAGCTTGTAATCAGCTGAGGAACTTGAACTTTCTTCCATTTCTTCTTTGGAGGGTAAGACTAGTGAAAGTCCTGCTGAAATTCCATCTCCTTGAGTTTTTCAGGAGTCTTGAGGTGAGATAGAATAGCCTTGGTGCGATCAAATACTTCATGAAGATAGTAGTGGTTTTTCCTCACAACATTGTGCGTGGAAGTCATGTCACGAAGAAGTGAACCAAATTGATGCTTGACCCACTTGTGATTGCGATCAATCTTCTGATGAAGACTTATTAGAAGCTCGCGATCAGTCATCACAAGGGGCAGAAGCCCAAGGAATTTGAGCTGAGGGCTTTGCTGCAGTGTCTTGGCTGGCAATGTCCTCATTGGTGGAGTAAGAGGCAGGCTAACGAATTTGACCATTCAATGGATGAGTTCCTTCATGCATAATAGGATCTTTGCCTTTGTCCTGAGACGATGAAATCTCCCTTTTTGATGACTTCAAGAGGGGGCAGATAATTGAGGTGATTGATAAGGTCTGCCTCATAAGCAATTGAAGACCGTGCCCTGATGAATTTCATAATCCAAGGAGCATAGGGCTTCAGTTCAAATGGTGACATCGCAATGTTGCCCAAAGTACTCATGAAGAAATCATGGTAGTTGATAGGAATGCCATGGATGAGATTGAATAGCACATTCTTCATGATACCCATGACTTCTTGTTTTTCAGATTTGTGGCCCTTAATGGGGCAGAGTGTTTTCCTTAGAATCCTGAAGAGTGTCCTTGGCACATAAAGCAAATCCTTCACAAGGAAGGTTGTTCGTGGAGCTTGGCCAGGCTTCAATGGCTTCATCAGCACTTGCATCAGATGCTTTTGAAGCTCAGGTTCATCATAGATCATCCTTGCATCAGATAAGGAGGGCTAACTGGAAGCTCTTTGAGCAGTTCTATGGCAGGTGCACTGAGATGAGTGTTTTCTGTCATCCAGTCCAGAACCCAAGTGTTGATGTCTTCAGCATTCCCTAAGATGTGCAGAGTCGCATATAACTGAAGAATAAGCTCTTAATTCCAATCTCATATTTCACATCACAAAGGAAGAAAGCGTGCATCATGAAGAACAACCAACACAGGAGAGAAGCATGGAAGGGACTCCTTGTCCACATGAGGAATATGCCTATGCTCAAAGACTTTCTCCTTGTCGAATAAGACTGATGCATAGAAGTTCATCTGAGCATGAGTCCAAAACCTACGGCGTCTAATTTTGGGCCTGTCATAAGGATTTTCAGCTGTGAAGAAATGATGCTCAGCAAAGAATCTGTCCTTGTTGAATTTGACATTCTTCGAGTAAGGAGTTATTGTCTTAGGTGGAATTTGCATAACAGTGGGTTTGAAGACTTCTGTTGTCACAACAGCAGTGTCCTCAGCCTGAGGAATACGAGCCACAATCTCATGAGAAGATTTCAGAACTTCCTCAACTGGTCTTTCTTCAGCTAATGTGGCTTGAAGTTCTTCATGTCCAGCCTTTTCTTCAGAACCAGTCATAGTTTCTTCAGTCTGGGCTAGGGACTGAGGAATCTGAATGAGGGGTGTGGCCATTGGTGAATTTGGGTGTTGAGTTTCCCAATATTCATCATTTATCACTGGTGTTGTGTTGCCAATGTCCACATATTCTTCAATTTTTTCAATTCTAGCCTCTACACCAGTGAGCTGAGGCTGGGGCGATGCTATCTGAGGAGTTGAAGCAAGGTATTCAACTACTATTTCTTCGTCCACCTGCTCTATGAAAGTAGCAGAGTGGGTATCATCAGATTCTTCATTTGGCAAGACGTAGTCTACACCAAATGGAACAACTTCGGATGACGACATTGATGAAACTGGAACAACATCAATTGGCTCAACTGAGGACTTTTGCAAAGTCTTCGTGCATTTGGGTTCTGAAGACTTTGGTGGAGTTGATGCTTTCCTTTTCTTGGCAGCCTCCTTCTTAGCAGCCTTAGTCTTCTGCGCTTCTGATGCAGAAGGAAGAGTGGGTTTCTTTAGTTTTGAGGACTTTACAGTCCTGGCTGATGAGGAAGGTGGTGCAGTTTCTTCGGGTACAACTGAAGCAGTTGCCCTTTCAGGTTCTTCAGGCTCAGCAGAATCTTTAGCTAGCCTATGAGTTTCTTCAGGCACAACATTGGAAGTTTCCCTGGCAGTTTTTTCAGGAATAGGAGCAAAATCATCAGCCCTGGCAGATTCATCAACAAGATGAGCTAATGATCTAGCCTAAGGAATTTGAGCTGCTGAATTTGTAACAACCCTTGTGTTGTGGTCCTTGACCGCATCTTGTGCTGCCTTGACAAACCTCACTTTTGTGCCTTTCCATTCGGCATCATATCTTTCTTGTTCTTTAGCAAGGCATCGGATTTTAGATTGAAATGTGATGAGCTAGTTGGGAGTCTGATTCATCACATTGTTCTTCAAATTTTTTTCTTTTCCGCTCCTGCTCCTTTTGGCTCTCTGAGCTTGTCCCCTCTTTGATTTTTCCTCAACAATGAAGTGAGTGAGGACATGGTCCACACCAAGAGGTAGGTTTAGTGAGGAAAGTGGAGTTCTAGGATCCTGATGCCATATGTCGATGATGTTGAGGATCAGCTTTGGATCCAACATGAGAGGAACAAAGCTGCCTTTTGCAATTGCAGCCCTTTGTTGTCTGTCCCTGATGAGATCTTCAAGTTCTTCATTATCAGCTTCAACATCCTCAGATCTCGAGGGGACATTCACAACAGCTTGTCTGTTGTGAGGACTTGGTCGCTGACCTCGTCCAGTAGTTTTCTTCATCTTCAACAGAGTAGGGCTTGTTGAGGAACTTGTTCGAGCAGTGGAGGTTGAAGATTTTGCTGAGGTAATTGCAAAACCCTCAGTACTCTGACATGTGGAAACATGAACTGGAGTTGAGGATTTAGCAGCCGCAACTGAGGACTATGCAGCCACGGTGGCCTTTGAAGACGTTCCTAGAGGAATTTGAGCACTTGAGGAACTTGGCCTTGAGAACTTTGGCTTGTTGGCAGATTTCTTGGGCATAGACTTCATTGCCACAAATTCACCAATAGGTGCTGAAGTTGCAGCAGCAGTAGAGTGTTGGAAATATGCCCTAGAGCCAATAATAAATTAGTTATTATCATATTTCCTTATTCACGATAATTGTTAATTATACATGCTAGAATTGTATTGATCGAAAACTCATATACATGTGTGGATACATAGACAACACCATGTCCCTAGTATGCCTCAAATAGAATAGCTCGTTGATCAAAGATGGTCAAGGTTTCCTAGCTATGGACATGATATGTCATTTGATAATGGGATCACATCATTAGGATAATGATGTGATGGACAAGAACCAAACTATAAACATAGCATATGATCGTGTCAGTTTATTGCTATAGTTTTCTCCATGTCAAGTATCTGTTCCTATGACCATGAGATCATGCAACTCATTAACACCGGAGGAGTACCTTGTGTGTATCAAATGTCGCAACGTAACCGGGTGACTATAAAGGTGCTCTACAGGTATCTCTGAGGGTGTCTGTTGAGTGGGCATGGATCAAGATTGGGATTTGTTACTCTGTGTGACGGAGAGGTATGTCAAGGCCCACTCGGTAATACAACATGACAATAAGCCTTGAAAGCAATGTGACTAAGTGTTAGCCACGGGATCTTGTATTACGGAACGAGTAAAGAGACTTGCCGGTAACGAGATTGAACTAGGTATAGAGATACCTACGATCGAATCTCGGGCAAGTAACATACCGAAAAACAAAGGGAACAACGTATGAGATTAACTGAATCCTTGACATAGAGGTTCAGCCAATAAAGATCTTCATAGAATATGTAGGAACCCATATGGGCATCCTGGTCCCGCTGTTGGTTATTGACCGTGGAGGTGTCTCGGTCAGGGTCTACACACTTAAGGTTGGACCCATCTACTCCGAAGGGACCCATGGGTTGAGTTATGTATGTTGGAGACCGAAGGTTGTTCGGAATCCCGGATGAGATCCCGGACATCAGAGGAGCTCCAGAATGGTTTGAAGGTGCAGATTGATATATAGGAAGCTGATATTTGAGTTCCAGAAAACTTTCGTGACCTGCGAGTGGTGCGACGGAGTGGCAGAAGTGTTCTGGGGGTCCATCGGGTGGACCCATCTACTCCGAAGGGACCCATGGGTTGTGAGAGGGCACGTACCAGCCCCTGGTGGGCTGGTCACACCTCCCACCTCAAGGCCCATGCGGCTAGAGGCTAGGGTTGGGCCAAAAGGGTGGGCTAGCCACCAAACTTGGTGGCCAAGCCATCCTGGCTGCCGCCCCACCTCCTTGGCCGCAGGCCACCCTAGGGTTGGGAACCATAGGGTGCTCCACCTCCTCCTCTCCTCCTATATATAGTGCAGGGAGAGAGAGGGCAACCTACCTGAAAAAGTTGCATGCTGCCCTCCCTCCCTCTAGATTGCTTCTCCTCTAGATCTGTTCGGCATAGCTTAGCGAAGCTTTGCCGGATCAGCTCCACCACCACCGCCACCACGCCGTTGTGCTGCCGGAGAACTCATATACCTATCCACCCTTGCTTGTTGGATCAAGGAGGTGGAGATCGTCATTGAGCTATATGTGTGCTAAACGCGGAGGTGCCGTCCGTTCGGCGCTAGATCGGAAGGACCTTGATTGGATCGCGGGATAGCTTGCGATTTGGATCACGAAGACATTCGACTACATCAACCGCGTTTCATAACGCTTCCCGCTTAGCGATCCACTTTCCCTCTCATAGATGCTTGATAACCCACAAGTATAGGGGATCGCAACAGTTTTCAAGGGTAAAGTATTCAACCCAAATTTATTGATTCGACACAAGGGAGCCAAAGAATATCCTCGAGTATTAGTAGTTGAGTTGTCAATTCAACTACACCTGAAAGATTTAGTATCTGCAACAAAGTTTTAGTAGCAAAGCAATATGGTAGTAACAGTAATAGCGGTAACAGTAGCAGTAGTGATTGGTATAGCAAGTGTGACAGCAGTAGCAAAAAAGTAACTAAGCAAGAACCAGTATAGGAAAAGCTCGTAGGCATTGGATCGTTGATGGATGATTATGCCGGATGATATTCATCATGTAACAGTTATAACATAGGGTAATATGCAACTAGCTCTAGTTCGTCAATGTAATGTAGGCATGTATTCCGTATATAGTCATACGTGCTTAGGGAAAAGAACTTGCATGACATCTTTCGTCCATCCCTCCCGTGGCAGTGGGGTCCTAATGGAAACTAAGGGATATTAAGGTCTCCTTTTAATAGAGTACCGGAATAAAGCATAACACATGGTGAATACATCGAATCCTCATACTATGGTCATCTCTGGGAGTGGTTACCGCTATTGTCACTCCGGGGTTGCCGGGTCATAACACATAGTAGGTGACTACAACTTGCAAAATAGGATCAAGAACTCACATATATTGATGAAAACATAGTAGGTTCAGATCTGAAATCTTGGCACTCGGGCCCTACTGACAAGCATTAAGCATAGCAAAGTAGTAGCAACATCAATCTTAGAACATAGTGGATACTAGGGATCAAACCCCATCAAAACTAACTTGATTACATGATAGATCTCATCCAACTCA
Organism: Hordeum marinum; assembly: GCA_022496015.1. Lineage (NCBI taxonomy): Eukaryota > Viridiplantae > Streptophyta > Magnoliopsida > Poales > Poaceae > Hordeum > Hordeum marinum. The sequence goes on from CM039676.1 coordinate 450,420,834, forward strand.
TCACCGTCCAGCAAGCCTACGATAAGATTACTCACGAACAATGAAGAGCATCATGAAATTGGCGATGGAGGATGGTTGATGATGACGATGGCTTCAATTTCCACTCTTTGAAGCCCAAAACAAACTCCAGATCTACCCTCCCGAGGTAGAACAGGTGGTGGCGGCGGCTCCGTAACGTAAAACGCGATTATTTCTTCTCCTTGATTTTTTCTGGGACGAAAGAGAATATATGGAGCTGGAGATGAGATCGGAGGGGCCACGTGGGCCCCACGAGCTTGCCAGGCGCAGCCTAGGGGGGGCGCCTCCTGGGGTCGTGGCCCACTGGCACCTCCCCTCCGGTTGATTCTTCCTCCGGTATTTTTTATATATTCCACAAAAATTCCTCGTAAGTTTACAGGTCATTCCGAGAACTTTTATTTCTGCACAAAAACAACACCATGGCAGTTCTGCTGAAAACAGTGTCAGTCCGGGTTAGTTTCATTAAAATCATGCAAATTAGAGTCCAAAACAAGGGAAAAAGAGTTTGGAAAAGTAGATACGTTGGAGACGTATCAACTCCCCCAAGCTTAAATCCTTGCTTGTCCTGAAGCAATTCAGTTGATAAACTGAAAGAGATAAAAGAAAAACTTTTACGAACTCTGTTTGATCTTGTTGTTGTAATTATGTCTAACTCACATTCAGATTTTCAGCAAGATCATAAGCTAACCACATAAGCAATGACATTCAGGTCTCATGGTGTACTCATAACAATGGCATAATCAACTAGCGAGTAATAATAATAAGTTTCGAAAATCAACAATTCAAACAAAACAATCATGATACAATATGAATAGATGGTATCTCGCTAGCCCTTTATGAGACCGAAAAACATAAATGCAGAGCACCTTCAAAGACCAAGGGCCGACTAGAAATTGTAATTCATGGCAAAGAAGTTCCAGTCATAGTCATACTCAATATCAATTAATAGAAAAGCATACAAATGACGGAGGTGCTCTCCAGCTGATGCTTTTAATAAGAAGAGGATGTCTCAACATGAATATAAATAGATAGGCCCTTCGCAGAGGGAACCATTGATTCACAGAGGTGCCAGAGGTCAAGCTTTTTAAAACAGAGATAAATGTTTTTTGGGGTGGCATGCTTTCATTGTCAACGCGATGACCAGGAGTTTTCACCATCTTCCATGCTACACGTATTATAGGCGGTTCCCAAACAGAATAGTAAAGTTTTGACTTCCCCACCACCGATCAATCACACTCCACGACTAGCCGAATCCTCGGGTGCCGTCCATACCGACAACAATCTAGGGGGAGTTTTGTTTGCAATTATATTTTTATTTGATTTGAACATGGAACTGGGCATTCCGATTACCGCCCCCTTTCTCATGAGTGATAGTGAATAAACACATATCGAGGATAACACGCCTAGCATGAAAGATACTGATCGCCCCTTGTCACAAAATGAGCAGTTCGGGCATACAAAACAGATTATTATTCGAAGGTTTAGAGAATGGCACATGCAAATTTACTTGGAACGACAGGTAAATACCGCATATAGGTAGGTATGGTGGACTCATATGGAACAACTTTGGGTTTATGAGAGTGGATGCACAAGCAGTATTCCCACTTAGTACAAGTGAAGGCTAGCAAAAGACTGGGAAGCGACCAACTAGAGAGCGACAACAGTCATTAACATGCATTGAGATTAACCAACATTGATTGCAAGCATGAGTAGGATATAAATCACCATGAACATGAATATCGTGAAGGCTATGTTGATTTTGTTTCAACTACATGCGTGAACATGTGCCAAGTCAAGCCACTTGAATCATTCAAAGGAGGATACCATCCTATCATACTACATCACAATCATTTTAAAATTCATGTTGGCATCCAAGACAAACCATTATAAGCTCCTAGCTAATTAAGCATGGCATAAGAAACTATGATCTCTAAGTTGTCATTGCAAACATGTTTCTCTCATAACAATGCCGAATTAGGAACGTTGAGGTAGTCATATTTACAAAAAAAATAGGTCGAGTTCATACCAGCTTTTCCAGGCTCAGTCACTTCATCATATATCATCATTATTGCCTTTCACTTGCACGACCGAATGATGTGAATAATAATAAGAGTGTTCGTGCATTGGACTAAGCTGGAATCGGCAAGCAAACTTAGAGGAGAAGACAAGGTAATATGGCTCTTTGACGGGTAAACAATAATGCATATGAGATCCACTAATCATTTGAATCATGGTCTTCTACCTTGACCCAAAGAAAAAGAAAACTATTTACATGGGAAAGCTCCCAACAAGAAAAAGAAGAACGGAAAAATCTTTTTGGGTTTTCTTTTTAGTTACTACTAAGCATGCAAGAATATAAAGCTATAACTATTTTTTTTGTTTTTTTCTCATTTTTTTTGGATTTTCTCAAGTTAATCAAACACACAAGAAGAATGCGAGAAAGGAAAATAAACTAGCATGGATGATATAATGAAAAAGTGGGAACACCGACTATCAAAGTGAATGTATGAACATGAATATAAAGTCGGTGAGAAACAAGTACTCCCCGAAGCATAGGCTTTTGACCTAAGTTGGTCTACTCCCAAGGAGGAAAGTAAGCAGCTCCTGGGTACTCCGGAGTGTACTGAGGGTGCCACTGCTGGGTGAGATCCTTCGGGTCCCACTGATTAACTGGCGTCTTGTACTCGACTGGTGGCTCGGGCACGGGCGCCTGAGGTGGCACCATGCCCCAGTGTGCGTAGATGTCTGGGGGCATAATGATGTACCTGCCTGAATGAAGATTGAACAAAGAAGGAGCAGGCAGGGTAATGACCTCACGAGTACCCTGGCTAAATACCAAGTTATAAATTAGCCTCCCATTATCATTTTTATCAAGGAAGTCATGGCGAACCATGCTATCATAATCTAAATATCTCTCTGGAAGGAGCATCTTTCCCTCCTCATGCAGCCTAGCAGGTATCCCAAAATAATTAGCTAGAAGCGTAGCATAGATACCTCCATATACCGTGCCCTTGGAACGATTCGTGTTCAACCGTTGGGTAACAATAGCGCCCAAACTATAAGTTCTATCATTATGTAAAGCTGAGCGTAGGACTGCAAGATCTGGGGAACTAAGATCCCCGGCCTTTCCATGACCAATCAAACATTTTCCTACAAATAAAGATAAATAATGAAGCACAGGAAAATGCACGCTGGCAATTCTGGCACCATACACCCCTCTTTCCTCTCCTACGGCAATAGTATCAATGAAAGCCTCCAAGTCCCGTGGATGAGGTTCATGAATATCCCCAACATAAGGTAACTTGCAAACGTTGCAAAAATCGTAAATTGACATGCGCTGGGGGATATCATATAACTTGAACTCAACCATAGGAGGACTCTTGCTCGGACAGAAATTAAAGCTTTGCACGAAAGTATTAGTGAGGAGGTATTGTGGACACTTATCTTCGACAAATGCGATAAGGCCGGCGTTCTCCACCAAGTAATAAAAATCCTTATGAATACTGGCAGCGTGCAAGAACATATCGCTTGGCCACTCACATGCTCGAACTTCTGCAACTCGGGGGACCGGATACTTGGGTTTCTTCTTCTCATTTTCATCTTCCTTGGGGTTACGGCTCGAAGAGCCCCTTAGAAACCTCATCATGGTTCCCTTTTATTCCTCTGAAAAATTCTGACATTTTTAGTGACTCAAAATAAAAGTGAACAAAACTTAACAAAACTCATAGAAACTACTCCTACAAGTGCCTAGAGGCCATATCTTGCACCAAAACTACTTGGGACAAAATAAAATTAACATGCAAAGCTCAAGAACAGGGTCACCAAGGCAGCAATAATATGCAATGAATAAAGCACTAGAACAAAAACTAATTGGACCAATGGAGGAGTCACATACCAAGGAAAGATTACCTAAAACAGTTTGGTGAATTGGGCTTTGCACAAGGAGATCGAAAAACGCAGCAAAATGAGCAAGAACACGAGTTTGAGCTGTGGAATGATTTTCTCTGGAGGTAAAAGAAGGAGATGGGGGCTGGAATAAGTGGAGGGGGACCATGTGGGCCCCACGAGCCTGCCAGGCGTGGCCAGGGGGGCGGCTGCGCCTCCTGGGCTCGTGACCCACTGGTGCATCCCCCTCGGTAGTTATTTATCTCAAAAATTCTAAAATATTCCAGAAAAAATCATGCTTGAATTTCAGGGCATTTGAAGAACTTTTATTATTTTTCTACTAAGTAACTGAAAGTAAAAGTTGGGAACAGAAGGTTGTGACTTCTAGATTCATCCTTCTCATGGTCATCAAAAGAAATTCATCAATGAGGTTGATCAAGTCTCCTTGATAAACTTTTTTCGAATCACATGAAACCGGAGAATTTTCAAAAAATCACTAAGTTACCTCAATGGGAATATGCATATCCCCAACAATAAGTATATCATATCTCATCTTGACAGTAGGTACAGGGAATTCAAAGCTTCCAATGATAATAGATGAAGGTTTTCCAATAGAATTTATGCAATGAACCCGATATTGTTTCTTCGGAATGTGCACTGTGTGCTCATTACCATCAACATGGAAAGTGACATTGCCTTTGTTGCAAGCAATAACAGCTCCTGCAATGTTTAAAAAGGGTCTTCCAAGGATGATTGCCATGGCATCATCCTCGGGAATATCAAGAATGACAAAATCCGTTAAGATAGTAACGTTCGCAACCACAATAGGCACATCCTCGCAAATGCCGATAGGTAAAGCAGTTGATTTATCGGCTATTTGGAAAGAAATTTCAGTAGGTGTTAACTTATCCAATTCAAGTCTACGATATAAAGAGAGAGACATAACACTAACACCGGCTCCTAGATCACATAAAGCAGTTCTAACATAATTTCCTTTAATGGAGCAAGGTATAGTGGGTACTCCGGGATCACCTAGTTTCTTAAGAGTCCAACCCTTAAAAGTGTAATTAGCAAGCATGGTGGAAATCTCAACACCAGGTATCTTCCTTTTATTAGTCACAATATCTTTCATGTATTTAGCATAGGGAGACATTTTAAGCATATCGGTCAAACGCATTTGCAAAAAGATAGGTCTAATCATTTCAACAAAGCGCTCAAAATCCTCATCATCCTTTTTCTTCGATGGCTTAGGAGGAAAGGGCATGGGTTTCTGAACCCATGGTTCTCTTTCTTTACCATGCTTCCTAGCAATAAAATCACTCTTATCATATCTTTTGTTCCTAGGTTGTGGGTTATCAGGTTCAATAGCAGGTTCAATCTCCACATCGTTATCATTACTAGGTTGAGCATCAACACGAACATCATTATCAATATTATCACTAGGCTCATGTTCATTACCAGATTGTGTCTCAGCATCAGAAATAGATATATCATTTGGATTCTCAGGTGTAACAGCGACATGTTTACTAGCATGCAAGTTCCTATCATATTTGTATTACCAGGATAACTAGGTGCATTAGTATTAATTCCTTGAGAATCTTGCTCAATTCTCTTAGGATGGCCCTCAGGATACAAAGGTTCCTGAGTCATTCTACCACCTCTAGTAAGAACTCTAACAGAATTATCATTCAATTCGTTAAGCAAGTCATTTTGAGCCTTAAGTACTTGCTCTACTTGAGTAGTGACCATAGAAGCATGTTTACTAATAAGCTTAAGATCATTAACATTTTTATCCACACAAGCACTTATATCATTAATCATACGAGCATTTTGTTCAAGTAGTCTGCTAACATAATCATTAAAACTTTGTTGTTTGGCAAAAAAATTATCAAATTCATCTAAGCATAAGCTAGCAGGTTTATCAAAAGGAATATCACTCTCATTGAATCTACAAAGAGAATTTACCACTACTACCTGTGTTGGGTTATCAAGACCATGTATCTCTTCAATAGGTGGTAGATTCTTAACATCTTCAGATTTAATACCTTTCTCACGCATAGATTTCTTTGCTTCTTGCATATTCTCAGGACTGAGGAATAGAATACCTCTTTTCTTCGGAGTTGGCTTCGGAGGTGGCTCGGGAATAGTCCAAGCATTATCATTGCTCAATATATTATTCAATAGAATTTCATCTTGTTCCATAGTTCGTTCCCCGAAAACACAGCCACCACAACTATCTAGGTTGTCCCTAGAAGCATTGGTTAGTCCACTATAAAAGATATCAAGTATTTCATTTTTCTTAAGAGGGAGATCTGGCAAAGCATTTAGTAACTGTAGAAGCCTCCCCCAAGCTTGTGGGAGACTCTCTTCTTCAATTTGCACTGTTATATATATCCTGCAAGGCAACTTGTTTCTTATGGTCTGGAAAATATTTCTCAGAGAAGTAGTATATCATATCCTGGGGACTACGCACACAACCAGGAGCAAGAGAAGTAAACCAAGTTTTAGCATCACCCTTTAGTGAGAAAGGAAACAACTTAAGGATATAGTAATAGCAAATTTTTTCCTCATTAGTGAATAGGGTGGCAATATCATTCAGTTTAGTAAGATGTGCTACAATAGTTTCAGATTCATAACCATGAAAAGGATCAGATTCAACCAAAGTGATTAACTCAGGATCGACAGAGAACTCATAATCCTTATCAGTAACAAAGATAGGTGAAGTAGCAAACTTATGATCATATTTCATTCTAGCATTCAGAGATTTTTCTTTCCACTTGCGTAATAATTTCTCAAGATCATAGCTATCCTTACAAGCAAGAAAGTCTTTAGCTACCTCTCCTTCCATAACATAACCCTTAGCTATATTAGACAATTCATATTTAGGAGGGCTAGGTCTAACAGGTGTAACAGCAGGTTCCATTTCAATAATTTCATCAGCTTCGGAAGTACAATTTGATTCAGTAGGCATTGGATCGGTGATGGATGATTATGTAGGATGATATTCATCATCTAACGGTTATAACATAGGGTAATATGCAACTAGCTCCAGTTCGTCAATGTAATGTAGGCATGTATTCCGTATATAGTCATACGTGCTGAGGGAAAAGAACTTGCATGACATCTTTCATCCATCCCTCCCATGGCAGCGGGGTCCTAATGGAAACTAAGGGATATTAAGGTCTCCTTGTAATAGAGTACCGGAACAAAGCATTAACACATGGTGCATACATGGAATCCTCATACTATGGTCATCTCCGGGAGTGGTTCCGGCTATTGTCACTCCGGGGTTGCCAGGTCATAACACATAGTAGGTGACTACAACTTGCAAAATAGGATCAAGAACACACATATATTGATGAAAACATAATAGGTTCAGATCTAAAATCATGGCATTCGGGCCCTAGTGACAAGCATTAAGCATAGCAAAGTAGTAGCAACAACAATATTAGAACATAGTGGATACTAGGGATCAAACCCCATCAAAACTAACTCGATTACATGATAGATCTCATCCAACTCATCACCGTCCAACAAGCCTACGATATGATTACTCACGAACGATGAAGAGCATCATGAAATTGGCGATGGAGGATGGTTGATGATGACGATGGCTTCGATTTCCACTCTCCGGATCCCAAAACGAACTCCAGATCTGCCCTCCCGAGGAAGAACAGGTGGTGGCAGTGGCTCCGTATCATAAAACGCGATTATTTCTTCTCCTTGATTTTTTCTGGGATGAAAGAGAATATATGGAGCTGGAGATGAGGTCGGAGGGGCCACGTGGGCCCCACGAGCCTGCCAGGTGCGACCTAGGGGGGGGGGCTCCTGGGCTCGTGGCCCACTGGCACCTCCCCTGCGGTTGATTCTTCCTCTGGTATTTTTTATATATTCCACAAAAATTCCTCGTAAGTTTTCAGGTCATTCCGAGAACTTTAATTTGTGCACAAAAACAACACCATGGCAGTACTGCTGAAAACAACGTTAGTCCGGGTTAGTTTCATTAAAATCATGCAAATTAGAGTCCAAAACAAGGGAAAAAGAGTTTGGAAAAGTAGATACATTGGAGACGTATCAATGCTCATCACCATGGATAGATCTTGCGTTTGCATAGGAATTTTTTGTTTCCCATGCAACGTTCCCCAATAGTGGTATCAAAGCTAGGTCTATGTGTGGATGATGTCACGAGTAGAACACAAAGGAGTTTATGGGCGTTGATGCTCAAATTGCTTCCTCCCTTGGTCATGTTTTGATTTAGCTGTATTGTGGGATGAAGCGGCCCAGACCAACCTTACTCGTACGCTTCCGAGAGACCGGTTCCATCGACTGACATGTGACTTTGTTGCATCAAGATTGCTGGAGGGTGTCTGTCTCTCCTACTCTAGTTGGATCGGGTTTGATTGACGTGGTCCTTGAGAAGGTTGAATAGCAATTTGTGTATCACCATTGTGGTTTTTGCATAGGTAAGAATCGTTCTTGCTAGATATCCATAGCAGTCATGTAAAATATGCAACAACAATTAGAGTACGTCTAACTTGTTTTTGCAGGGTATGTTGTGATGTGATATGGCCAATTACATGATGAGATATATGTGATGTATGAGATGATCACGTTTTGTATAGAATATCACGACTTGAATGTTGATGAGTACGGAAACCGATAGGAGCCATAGGGTTGTATTTAATTATTATATGACCTGCGTGTCAATAATTAGGCGCTATGTAATGCTTTACTTTATTGCTAAGCAACAGCAATAGTAGTAGAAGCATGGTGGGAACGACAACCCCTATGGCGACACAATGATGGAGATCATGGTGTTATGCCGGTGACGATGGAGATCATGCCAGTGCTTTAGAGATGGAGATCAAAAGCACAAGTTCATGGCCATATCATGACACTTATGATTTGCATGTGATGTTAATCCTTTTGTGCATCTTATTTTGCTTAGGACGCCGGTAGCATAATAAGGTGATCCGTTACTTAAATTTCAAGATAAAACTTCGTTCTCCACGAGTGTGCACCATTGCGAAAGTTCGTCGTTTCGAAGCACTACGTGATGATAGGGTGTGATAGACTCTACGTTCGCATACAACGGGTGCAAGCCAATGTTGCATGTGCGGAACACTCGGGTTAAACTTCACGAGCCTAGCATGTACATACATGGCCTCGGACACAAGAGACCGAAAGGTTGAACATGAGTCATATAGTAGATATCATCAACATGATGATGTTCACCATTGATATCACCTCAATTCACGTGATGACCGGACTTGGGTTGGTGAACTTGGATCATGTATCACTCGAATGACCGGAGGGATGTCAATTTGAGTGGGAGTTCTTAAGTAATATTATTAACTAAACTCATTATCAAGAACATACTCAAAATGTCTTTGCAAATTATGTTGTAGATTAATAGCTCGCGTTGTAGCTTCCCTGTGTTTTATTATATGTTCCTAGAGAAATAGAGTTGAAAGATGATGGTAGCAATAATGCGTACTGGGACCATGATTTGAGGATTGTCATCATTGCTGCACAAAAGTCTTGTCTCCTTAATGCACCGCTCAGTGCGCCACCCCCTCAAGCGTCGTCTGTAGATGTTGTGAACATATGCCAGGCACGTTCTGATGACTAATTGATAGTTCAATGTGTCATGCATTACGGCTTAGAACTGAGACTCCAAAACATTTTGAACATCACAAAACATATGAGATGTTCTAAGAGCTGAAATTGGGATCTCAAGCTCATGCCCGTGTTGAGAGGCATGAGACCTCCAACAAGATTCAGTGCCTGCAAGATGAAGGAGAGTAGCACAATCGGTGAGCATGTGCTCAGATTGTCTGGGTACTAGAGTCTCTTGAATTGAGTGGGAGTTGATCTTCCAGATAGGATAGTGATTGATATAGTTCTCCAAGCCACTCTCACTAAGCTGCTAGAGCTTCGTGATGAACTATAGAAAGCCAGGGATGGAAATAATGATTCCTGAGCTATTCGCGATGTTTGACACCGCGATGGTAGAAATCAAGAAGGAGCATCAAGTGTTGATGGTTAGTGAAACCACTAGTTTCAAGAAGGGAAAGATCTAGGAGGGAAACTTCATGGATGGCAAATCAGGTGCTGCTCCAGTGAAGAAACCCAAGGTTGAACCCAAACCTGAGACTTAGTGCTTCTATTAGGAGGAGAACGGCCGTTGAAGTGGAAGAACCCTATATACTTGGTAGATAAGAGGGCTGGCAATGTCGACATAAGTATATTTGATATATGTGTTATTGATGTGTACCTTGCTAGTACTCCTAGTAGCACCTGGGTATTGGATACTGATTCAGTTGCTATACGTGTTATTGATGTGTACCTTGCTAGTACTCCTAGTAGCACCTGGGTATTGGATACTGATTCAGTTGCTATACGTGTTATTGATGTGTACCTTGCTAGTACTCCTAGTAGCACCTGGGTATTGGATACTGATTCCGTTACTGTTAGTAACTCGAAATAAAAGCTACGGAATAAACGAAGGCTAGCTAAGGGCGAGGTGACGATGAGTGTTGGAAGTGTTTCCAAGGTTGATGTGATCACCATCGCACGCTCTCTCTACCTCCAGGATTAGTGATGAACCTAAATAAATGTTATTTGGTGTTTGTGTTGAGCATGAACATGATTAGATCATCTTTATTGCAATATGGTTATTCATTTAAGATAGAGAATAATGGTTATTCTGTTTACATGAATAATAGCTTCAATGGTCATGCACCAATTGAGATTGGTTTATTGAATATTGATCGTAGTGATACACATGTTCATAATATTGATGCCAAAAGATGCAAAGTTAATAATGATAGTACCACATGCTTGTGTGACTGCCGCTAACTGTAATATTGGTGTAAAGCGCATGAAGAAGCTCCATGCTGATGGATCTTTGGACTCACTCAATTTCGAATCGGTTGAGACATGTGAACCATGCCTCTTGGGCAAGATGACTAAGATGCCATTTTCCGGTATAATGGAGCGGGCAAGTGACTTATTGGAAATGATACATGTTGATGTATACAGTCCAACGAGTGTTGTAGCGTGCGGTGGATATTGTTATTTTCTTACCTTCACTGATGATTTGAGTAGGTATGGGTATATTTACTTAATGAAACACAAGTCTAAAACGTTTGAAAAGTTTGAACAAAATCAGAGTGAAGTTTGAGATCATCGTGACAAGGAGATAAAATGTCTATGATATGATCGTGGAGGTAAATACTAGAGTTATGAGTATTGGTATACCACGTAAGACAGTGTGGAATTTGTTTCACAGCTCAGGCCACCTGGAACACCATAGCGTGATGGTGTGTGCGAACGTCGTAGTCGTGCTGTATTGGATATGGTGCGAACTATGATGTCTCTAATCGATTTGCCACTATCGTTTTGGGGTTACGCATTAGAGACTACTACATTCACTTTAAAAGGGGCACCATCTTAATTCGTTGAGATGACACCATATGTTTTTGGTTTGGTAGAAACCTAAGCTATCATTTCTTAAAGTTTGGGGCTGCGGCGCTTATGTGAAAAAGGGTTTTCACCTAATGGGTGATACATCTCCAACATATCTATAATTTTTGATTGTTCTATGCTATTATATTATCAACTTTGGATGTTTTATATGCATGAATATGCTAATTTATATTATTTTTGGGACTAACTTATTAATTCAGTGCCTAGTGCCAGTTCCTGTTTTTTCGTGTTTTTGACCTTTTTCAGATAGGAACATCAAATGGAGTCCAAACGAAATAAAACTTTCGCCGTGATTTTTTATGGAAAATATCAAAAATAGCATAAGGAAAAGATATCGGAGAGGCGGCCCGAGGGAGTCACGAGCCTGGGAGGCGCGGCCCCCCTGGCCGCGACTAGGGGGCTCGTGACCTCCTCGTGGCCCCTCTCGACTTGTTTCCGATGCCATACAGTCTTATAAATACCGAAACCCGCAGAACTAAATCTAGATCACAAGTTCCGCCGCCGCAAACCTCCAGAGCCACAAAAAAACAATCAGGAGACCGTTCCGGCATCCTGCCGGAGGGGAATTCATCTACGGTGGCCATCTTCATCAACACCATTGCCTCTCCGATGATGCGTGAGTAGTTCACCACAGACCTTCGGGTCCATAGCTAGTAGCTAGATGGCTTCTTCTCTCTCTTTGATCTTCAATACAAAGTTCTCCATGATCTTCATGGTGATCTATCCAATGTAATCTTCTTTTGCGGCATGTTTGCTGAGATCCGATGAATTGTGGATTTATGATCAGATTATCTATGAATATTATTTGAGTCTCCTCTGATTTCTTATATGAATTTCGTATCCTTGTAATTCTCTTTGAGTTATGGGTTTTGTTTGGCCAACTTGATCTATAGTTCTTGCAATGGGAGAAGTGCTTGGTTTTGGGTTCATACCGTGCGGTGTCCTCACCTAGTGACAGAAGGGGTAGCGAGGCACGCATCGTGTTGTTGCCATCAAGGGTAAATATATGGGGTTTATATCATATTGCATGAATCTATCCCTGTACATCATGTCATCTTGCTTAAAGCGTTACTCCGTTTGTTATGAACTTAATACACTAGATGCATGCTGGATAGCGGTCGATGTGTGGAGTAATAGTAGTAGATGCAGAAAGTATCGGTGTACTTGTCTTGGATGTGATGCCTATATGTATGATCATTGCCTTAGATATCAGCATGACTTTGCGCGGTTCTATCAATTGCTCAACAGTAATTTGTTCACCCACCGTAATACTTGCTATCATGAGAGAAGCCTCTAGTGAACACTATGGCCCCCGGGTCCATTTTACACATTATATATTCAGATCTAAATATAAAACACACAAATACCTTGCTGCAATTTTATTTACTTATTTATATTTATCTACTATCACTATCAGATCTCATCTTGCAAGTAATCGTAAAGGGATTGACAACCTCTTTATCGCATTGGGTGCAAGTTTGTTTGTGTTTGTGCAGGTTCCTTGGCACCTCATCTTGATACTCCTACTGGACTGATACCTTGGTTCTCAAAATGAGGGAAATACTTATCTCTACTTTGCTGCATCACCCTTTCCTCTTCAAGGGAAAAACCAACGCAAGCTCGAGATGTAGCAGGAAGAATTTCTGGTGCCATTGCTCGGGAGTATTCAAGTGAAGCATATCTACCAAGTACCTATTACAAACTCATCTCTTGCATTTACATTATTTGCCATTTGCCTCTCGTTTTCCTCTCCCCCACTTCTAAAATGATTTTCAGAAAATACCAAAAAGATTTGCCTTTTTATTCGCCCTTCTTCCGTTCGCCTTTTCGTTGCTATGTTTGCTTGTGTTGCCATGTGCCTTCTACTTGCTTGCATCTTCGCTTGCTAAAAATCTATTGATATGGATCCTCATCCACTTGCTAATCTTTTCAAAAGACCAAATTATGATGAACCAATTGCTAGTGAGTTGAGTGCACTTGATTATCTCTATGAAGTTTTGTTTGAAAATCATGAATCTGAAATTTTTGATGAAGTGTTGAAAGAAGAAATTAAGGAGATTCATGATAGTTCCTTGAATGAAACGCATGACTGCCATGTTGTTAGTATGAATTCTCTGAACATGCATAATGCTAGTGATATGCAAAACCACAAGCTTGGGGATGCTATGCTTGATGAATATGATATTTTTTGTTCCCCAAGTTTTGGTGATGACACGTATGCTATAGTTGATCATGAAAATAATCCTTTATGTGATAGTTATATTGTGAGATACCTTCATGATTCTACTGAAAATTATTATGAGGGGGGAACATATGCTTGTAGGAATTGCAATAATATGAAGTTTCCTCTCTATGTATTCAAAGTTTTGAAGTCATTCTTGTTTTGCCTTCCTATGCTAGTTGATTCTTGTTCCTATAAATTATTTGTCCACAAAATCCCAATGCATAGGAAGTGGGTTAGACTTAAATTTGTTTTTCATGCTATTCATGATGCTCCTTCTAATATTTCTATTACTACTTTTTTATGCGAGCATCATTGAAATCGTTATGCCTAGCTAAGGGCGTTAAACGATAGCGCTTGTTGGGAGGCAACCCAATGAATAGGTTTATTTTTGATTTTTTTACTTTCTGTTTTGTTGAGTCCACACCATAATGATTCTGTTATTATTCTGTTTCTTATGTTTTAATTAGTGTTTGTGCCAAGTAGAACCTTTATGATTAGTTTTGGTGATAGTTGTTTAATCACGCTGAAAAAAGACAGAAACTTTGTGCTCACGAAATTGTTTTTCATTCCTATCCAGAAAGATATTTTGAGCTGATTCTTTTTTCTGCCGATTGATATGAAAATTGACCTAATTTTAATATTTTTTATAGAATTTTTAGAGTAGCAGAGATATAGGAAATATACAGATTGCTACAGACTATTCTGTTTTTGACAGATTCTGTTTTTGTTGTGTTGATTGCTTATTTTGATGAAACTATGTTTAGTATCGGGGGGTATGAGCCATGGAAAAGTGAGAATAAAGTAATATAAAATCAATCTAAATAGAAATTAAAGTTTTCTACAGTACCTAAAAAGTTGGTGGTTTGTTTTCTTATGCTAATGCTATCACGAGTTTCTGTTTAAGTTTTGTGTTGTGAAGTTTTCAAGTTTTGGGTGATCTTCTTATGGATAATGGAATAAAGAGTGGAAAGATCCTAAGCTTGGGGATGCCCAAGGCATCCCAAAACAAATTCAAGGACAACAAAAAGCCTAAGTTAGAGGATGCCCCGGGAAGGCATCCCCTCTTTCGTCTTCAATCCATCGGTAACGTTACTTGGAGCTATATTTGTATTCACCACATGATATGTGTTTTGCTTCGAGAGTCGTGTATTATAAGAGTCTTTTCTGTTTGTTATATCACAATCATCCTTTCTGCACACCTTTTTGAGAGAGACATGCACTCATCGTGAATTTGTTAGAATACTCAATGAGCTTCACTTATATCTTTTGAGCTTGGTAATTTTGCTCACACGTGCTTCACTTATATCTTTTGAGCTTGGTAATTTTGCTCACATGTGCTTCACTTATATCTTTTGAGCTTGGTAATTTTGCTCGCATGTGCTTCACTTATATCTTTTTAGCTTAGTAATTTTGCTCCCATGTGCTTCACTTATATCTTTTGATATTGGTAATTTTGCTCTAGTACTTCACTTAAATATTTGTTGAGCACGGCGGTGTCATATTTTGTAGAAATAAAAACTCTCGAATATTCACTTATATCATTTTGAGAGTGCTCTCTCTAAGTAACTTGGTAATTGGCATGTGTTATGAAATTAGTCGTAAATATGATAGGCATCCAAAGAGGATATAATAAAAACTTTCATATTCAAGTGCATTGATTAGTAAGATAAGTTTGATTCCTCGCAATTAGTTTTGAGATATGGATATGGTAATATTAGAGTTATATTAGTAGGTTGTTGTGAATCTAGAAATACTTGTGTTGAAGTTAGTGATTCCCGTAGCATGCACGTATGGTGAACCGCTATGTTAGGAAGTCGGAGCATAATTGATTTATTGATTGTCATCCTTTGTGTAGCGGTCGGGATCGCGCGATGGTTAACTCCTACCAACCCTTCCCCTAGGAGTATGCGTTTAGCACTTTGTCTCGATTACTAATAAAACTTTTGCAATAAGTATATGAGTTCTTCATGACTAATGTGAGTCCATGGTATAGATGCACTTTCCCCTTCCACCATTACTACCCTATCTAAAGCCGCGCAACTTTCGCCGGTGCACAAACCCACCATATGCCTTCCTCAAAACAGCCACCATAACTACCTATTATGGCATTTTCATAGCCATTCCGAGATATATTGCCATGCAACTTTCACCGTTCCGTCTCATGACATGTGCCATCACTTTCATTCATATAGAGTCATTATTGTTCTAAGTATCGAGTTGTAAGTAAATAAAAGTGTGATGGTCATCATTATTAGAGCATTGTCCCATGTGAGGAAATAAAAGAGGCCAAAGATGGCCACCAAAAAAGAGAGGCCAAAGAGCCCAAACAAAAAAAAGAGAGAGAAGAGAGAAGGGACAATGCTACTATCTTTTTCCACACTTGTGCTTCAAAATAGCACCATGTTCTTCATGATAGAGAGTCTCTTGTTTTGTCACTTTCATATGCTAGTGGAAATTTTCATTATATAACTTGGCTTGTATATTCCAATGATGGGCTTCCTCAAATTGCCCTAGGTCTTCGTGAGCAAGCAAGTTGGGTGCACACCCACTAGCTTCTATTTTCGAGCTTTCATACACTTATAGCTCGAGTGCATCCATTCCATGGCAATCCCTACTCATTCACATTGATATCTATTGATGGGCATCTCCATAGCCAATTGATACGCTGAGTCGATGTGACCATCTCCTCCTTTTTACCTCACAACCTCCACCACACTCTATTCCACCTATAGTGCTATATCCATGGCTCACGCTCATGTATTGCGTGAGAGTTGAAAAAGTTTGAAAATATAAGAGTGCGGAAACAATTACTTGATCAATACCGAGGTTGTGCATGATTTAAATTTGTTGTGTGGGGATGATGGAGCAGAGCCAGACTATATGATTTTGTAGGGATAACTTTCTTTGGCTTTGTTATTTCGAAAGTTCATGATTACTTTGCTATCATACTTGAAGTATTATTGTTTTCATGTCAATATTAAACTATTGTTTTGAATCTTATGGATCTGAACATTCATGCCACAATAAAGAAGTTACATAGAAAAAATATGTTAGTGTAGCGACCCGACCTGAAAGGTCAAGTCTCCGGTGTTTCCGTACCATCCCAAGATCATGCTGGTACACACACGGTACATCAATGTATATATCAAAGGGAAATCACACATCATTTTATTAACGAAATCTCATATCGAGTCCTTTATTACAATGATCATTACAATAAAGTGGCCGAAGGCCAACTCATGAGAATAACTAAGTCTTGCGGAAGCTTCATGGTAGATGAGTCCATCTGACTCCAAGGGCATCTCGCCAAGCGTAGAGCGTGTCCTCACTCCTGGTCGGAAAAGTACTCTGCAACATGATACGTTGCAGTCGTGTAGGTCAGCATATGGAATATGCTGGCAAAGTCACAAGAGAGGGGGTGAAAATAATCAGCTAGTCTACATGCATATATGGCAGGTGGGGTGGTAAGTTTTGCGTAAAGCCAAGTTTTTCCTACATCAAGAGAGGGGCTACGCAAAATATTACTAAGTTGGTTGATTAATGAGATGGTTCCGCCAACCAATTCTCATACCCAAATTATTAATACCCACATCATCATATTAATTCATGTTGAGAATTCCGAAAGTTTCAGTTCCTTTGGCTCAAGTTGTCCATGACCGTGGACACGGCTAATCGATTAGGTTGAGTACACTGCAGAGCTTTGCACACGTTCCCCACAAGATTTGATCACCTCTGTTGGATTCCTCGCACTTTAGGGTGTTTGAGGAACGGATGACCAAAACATGGTCTTCTAAGGGGTCCCACCGAGACTCTGTCGGTGCCCATCCTTTCCTACCGTTCTTCTACATCTCGTAGCACCGCCTGTCCAGTGTCGCCACAATATCCAACCAAGCCAGAGCCCATAATGGCTTGTGGCTGTGCAGGTAAGCCTTGGGTCTTAAAGCATCCTTCCATCCCTTCGTTCCTGGGTGGACCTTTCCACGTGAATACTGGCACATCTCCAGCATCACCTAGGCTAACCACTGGTTTCTCCAGGGCGCCGTTCCAACCATCATCCACCCAGAGGTATGTTGAAAACTTGAAGTCTTGAAGTCTTGATCATCATAGGTCTTGAAGTTATTACCTCACAACCCTCATGATTCACACAACCCACCCTGTCTACTAACGGCATAGCAAAACAAAATTTAACGTTTCCCCGGGCCAAAGTTGTCAAAGGGGTTGAGGGGGGGGTACCTACCACATGATACTACTTCAATATAACCAAGTTTCCAACTAACCTATATTGCATGCAATTGGGGAGATGGTAGAACTAATGCATATAAAACATGGGTAAAAACATGATCAAGGTGACTTGCCTGATTGCTGATCTTCGTACGTGAGTGACTCTAGGTAACAAGCTTCGCACTCCGGATAATCTAACGAAGCAAACAAGCACTCAATAAGTATACAACAAAATAATGTAGCTAACACACACATCAACAAAGAACTAGTAAACATTCAAGACAAAACAATGCACAAATCACAAGCAAGAAGACACACAAAGTTTTGTTTACTAGAAGATGATGGGAAAATCACTACTAACATAACAAAACTATTTGGATTAACAAAACAATGGTTGAAAGCAAGTAAACAATAAATATTTTTACTAATAAACAGAATAAAATCAATTTAAAGTTTGTTAAGATTTTTTTAGTAAAGTTTATAAAGGTTTGGTTAAACACTATTAGATGAGGTAGCTATGGTTTTACTAACAAAAGCATAAAACTAACTTATTATTTATTACTAATACATTATCTTAACAGATTGGAAATTACTAAAAACTTGTCTTAGAAAAACAGAATTAAATTATATAAAACTTGTTGAAAGAAAACTATTACTAACTAGTTGTTTTAGTTCAAATTAAACCTATTTGAAAATGTGTTGAGATTCCTATGCTAACAAAGAAATAAACTAAGCAATTAATGTTATTATTAATAGTAAGTAAAGCACCTAAAGTTTAACTAACAGAACCTATTAAACAAATAAAACTAAATTCTAATTTAAACTAACTAATACTAAGTTAAATTAAACTATACTATAATACTAGGCAGATTCTGTTTATGGCCAAAACACTAAGAACGATCATCCTAAAAATTCTCAAACTAAGCATGGAGGTAGTCCTAACTAATACCAAACAGTAGCAACAAGATTCATGTCAAAATCTATTTTCAAACTCTAGTTATTCAGATTTGAATATTTTGAGAAAATTTGATTCAATTCAAATTTTATAGTTCAAATTTGAAATTTAAAAGTACAGGGTGAAACTACATGAAAAATGTGAGCTATTGCAAAAAGAATCAACTCAAAACATTAAACAGATTAAAAGTTATAGCTAAAACGATTTCAGAATAGTTTCTGTTAACAAAAATAAAACAGAAAAAGAAAAAATCTATCGGTCGGCCTGGGGGGTGACGTGGCACGATCCTATTGGCTAGCTAGCGCGTGCGTTAGGTGGTTGCGGGCGGTCGACCGGACCGAAGAGGAAAACGGTTCGGGAAAAAGGGCTTCTAGTCTGGGCCGTTGAGTGGGGATCCGATGGATGGGGATGAGCTCGACGGCTTACCGGAGGGGGGAGGTGGACACCGGCGATGGTGGCGGCGGCTGGTGGTCGAGGACGTCGCCGGAGGGGTCTCCGGTGGTCGAGGGAGGCAGCGAAGGGGCTCGGGCGACAACGGCGGTCCTCCGGCGTCGAATGGAGGCGTCGGAGAGGAGAGGGGAGGTCGGAGTCGACCGACACGGCGATGGGGAGGTCCGGTGGTGGTGGCAACTCCGGCGAAGAAAATGGCGGTGTTCTGGTGACGGGAGAGGGGGCTGGGGGGGGGGAATGGAGGCGGGGAGTCGAGGCTCCATTTATAGGCCGGAGAGGAGCTCGGGAAGGAAGGGAGGGCGCGGATCCGGCGATGGAGAAGATTCCGGCGGCGGCGGCGCGCGCGGAGGAGACGCCCGACGCGGGGGTTCGGGCGGTCGGGTGGGGCCCAGGGGTCAGCGAGAGCGGGAGCGCGGCAAGGGCGTCGGTCGGCCGTGAAATTAGGGATTCGGCAATTAAGAGGGGTGGGCCGGCCCGAATCGTTTCTAATTTCTTTCCTTTTTTAATAAAACAGCATATTCAAAACCTTTTAATGCAAATAATATAGTTACAAATATAGGAGTATTATTTATGAAAATTATCAAAATAAAATATGCCATTTAATGAACATTTTTATTCTGGTATTTGAATACTTTGAAAAAAATATTATTTTCAGAATTGGCCTATTTGTTTTTAAATTCTTTTGCAAATATTTTCAAAATAACCCCTGGTTTTTATTGTTCAAATAAATCACTAATTTGGTCCTGGTGTGGAGTGTCATCTTCCTCCTCTCTTATTTGAACTTTTTACCAACATTTAAAATAGGTGAAAGCAACAATGGGGAAAATAGAAAGGGGATTTCAGAAAGTTAAAAGGAGCATTTCAACATTTGCATACATTCAAGCAATGATGGATATAGATGCATAGCTATATTCATAACATTCCAAAATGGAATTTTGGGATGTTACAGTTAGGTAGCATTCCACATCAAAAATTCGTTCTTTATCACTTCACTACTCGAGGACGAGCAGGAGTTAAGCTTGGGGATGCTTGATATGTCTCCAACATATATATAATTTGTGATTGTTCTATGCTATTATATTATCAACTTTGGATGTTTTACATGCATGAATATGCTATTTTATATTATTTTTGGGACTAACTTATTAATTCAGTGCCTAGTGCCAGTTCCTGTTTTTTTTCGTGCTTTTGACCTTATTCAAATAGGAATATCAAATGAAGTCCGAACGGAATAAAACTTTCGCCTTGATTTTTTATGGAAAATATCAAAAATAGCAGAAGGAAAAGATATCGGAGAGGCGACCCGAGGAGTCATGAGCCTGGGAGGCGCGGGCCCCCCCTAGCCGTGGCTAGGGGGCTCGTGACCTCCTCGTGGCCCCCTCTCGACTTGTTCCCGACGCCATACGGTCTTATAAATACTGAAACATGCAGAACTAAACCTAGATCGCAAGTTCCGCCGCCGCAAACCTCTAGAGCCACCAAAAACCAATCGGGAGACCGTTCAGGCATCCTGCCAGAGGGGAATTCAGCTACGGTGGCCATCTTCATCAACACCATTGCCTCTCCGATGATGCATGAGTAGTTCACCACAGACCTTCGGGTCCATAGCTAGTAGCTAGATGGCTTCTTCTCTCTCTTTGATCTTCAATACAAAGTTCTCCATGATCTTCATGGTGATCTATCCGATGTAATCTTCTTTTGCGGTGTGTTTGTTGAGATCCGATGAATTGTAGATTTATGATCAGATTATCTATGAATATTATTTGAGTCTCCTCTGATTTCTTATATGCATGATTTCATATCCTTGTAATTCTCTTCGAGTTATGGGTTTCGTTTGGGCAACTTGATCTATAGTTCTTGCAATGGGAGAAGTGCTTGGTTTTGGGTTCACACCGAGCGGTGTCCTCACCTAGTGACAGAAGGGGTAGCGAGGCACGCATCGTGTTGTTGCCATCAAGGGTAAAAAGATGGGGTTTATATCATATTGCATGAATCTATCCCTCTACATCATGTCATCTTGCTTAAAGCGTTACTCCGTTTGTTACCAACTTAATACACTAGATGCATGCTGGATAGCGGTCGATGTGTGGAGTAATAGTAGTAGATGCAGAAAGTATCGGTCTACTTGTCTCGGACGTGATGCCTATATGTATGATCATTGCCTTAGATATCATCATGACTTTGCGTGATTCTATCAATTGCCCAACAGTAATTTGTTCACCCACCGTAATACTTGCTATCATGAGAGAAGCCTCTAGTGAACACTATGGCCCCGGGTCCATTTTACATATTATATATTCAGATCTAAATACAAAACACGAAAAATACCTTTTTGCAATTTTATTTACTTATTTATATTTATCTACTATCACTATCAAATCTCACCTTGCAAGTTATCGTAAAGGGATTGACAACCTCTTTATCGCGTTGGGTGCAAGTTTGTTTGTGTTTGTGCAGGTTCCTTGGCGCCTCATCTTGATACTCCTACTGGATTGATACCTTGGTTCTCAAATTGAGGGAAATACTTATCTCTACTTTGCTGCATCACCCTTTCTTCTTCAAGGGAAAAACCAACGCAAGCTCGAGAAGTAGCAATGAGCCGGAACCCAAAGCGGACAAATGCATCTTCATAGAATACCCTAATGTAACAGTTGGGTAAACCTTCTATCTTAGATCCAAGCACAAAGTATTTGTTGCGAAAACAAGTCGTTTCTCGAGAAAGTGTTTCTCTCGAAAGAATTGAGTGGGAGGAAAATAGAACTTGATGAGGTTATTGAACCTTTGTTGCAACCAGAGAGTAGCGCAGCACAAGAAGTTGTTTCTGTGGAGCCTATGTTAGTTGAAGCGGAAGTTAATGATGATGATCATGAAGCTTCGGATCAAGTTACTATCAAACCTTGTAGGTGGACAAGGACTCGTACTGCTCCTGAGATGTACAACAACCCTGTCTTAGAGGTTATGTTGTTGGACAATGATGAACCTATGAGCTATGGAGAAGCGATGATGGGCCCGGATACTGATAAATGGTTAGAAACCATGCAATCCGAGATGGGATCCATGTAAGATAACAAAGTATGAGCTTTGGAAGTATTACCTGAAGGGCTAAAGACCATTCAGAACAAATGGATCTTTAAAAGGAAGACGTACGCGGACGGTAATGTCACCATCTATAAAGCTCGACTTGTGGCAAAGGGTTTTTCACAAGTTCAAGGAGTTGAATACGATGAGACTTTCTGACCTATAGCGATGCTGAAGTCTGCAGAATTATGTTAGCAGTTGCTGCATTTTTCGATTATGAAATATGGCAGATGTATGTCAAAACATCGTTTCCTTAACAGTATCTGTCGTGGTTTTGTCACGGCAGATGTCCGGGTTACCAGAATTGAGTTCGGAGCCATCGCCATGGTAGTGGACTCAATGGGGTTAGTCGAGACAAAGGACACGAGTTTACCCAGGTTCGTCCCTTCAAGTCGAGGTAAAAGCCTACGTCCTACTTGTGTTGTTATTGCCTGATGTATCGATTACATGGAGCTAGAAGCTTGCCCTAGTTTTCGATAACCTAACCTCTAAGTCGCCCCGGCTCTGCCTTTATATCAGAGGTCCGAGCCGTCAGGTCTTACAATTATACAACCGGATCATAATTACATCTCAGAATCTATCTCTACCTTACTAGCCAAGTCATCCTTTGGAAGGTCTTGTGCATCCGGGTCTCTGCCGTCCGGCCCATCTCATGAGTCTCCAATCATCTTGGGCCTCCAGCTGATACATGTCTTCGTGGGCCGGCTCATAACAAAAGCTATCAACCGGAACCTTCCATCCGGGTCATATCACGGGGTTATATCCCCAACATTAGGCCCCAGGTTGAAGTGAGCCAGCTCATTTCATCCGTCTCTTGTAACTGTCTGAGAGTCGCCAAGAATGAACCCGCGTGACGTCACACATACGTTGACGTATCAAATCTCTCGCATTTAACCGTTCTCCGAAGATCGAGGCGTCCGTTCGGCAAGACCGGTGTTGACGCGTGGGAATCCGCACTGTTTCCCTGTTAAATAGGACCCGCACGGGTCAAACCGATGCATTCCCGCTCGTGCGCCTCTTCTTCTTCCTCCTGCCGCTCGCCCGACGCTCGAGCTCGTCCGCCCCGCTCCGGTGCCGCCGTCCGTGCTTCACCAACTCAGGCCGTTGCATCACCCTTTTCGCGCTAGAGTCTCTCCCGTCGTCGTCTCCGCCTCCGGTAAGTCCTCCTTCCCGTAGCGTAGTCTGGTAGCAGATAGGGTTTTCACCGGTTGGACCTCCGCCGCGCGTTTCGTTCGCCGGCGCGGCCGCACGGCCAAGTCTCAGGTCCGACCGTGCATCTCTTTAGGCCGCGTTGTCTCCACCGCCACCATACATGGCTCGCCCGTGCGCAATGCACGGTCGGTCAGGGCCGTAGGCCATTTTTCATTTCTTGGTGTTCTTCGATTAGGTCGTCGTAAAACCTCTTTTTTCAGCTTTGGTAGATCCAAAACCTTTGCAACGTTTTATGAAACTTGTTTGTTCGGGTCTTGATGACTTCCGGCTCATATGACGATAGCAAGCAGCTAGACTCCCTCTGGCTCTTTATCAGCCAGATCCCTTAGGGCTTTTAAGTTTTTAGAACCCTGTAACTTGTAAGCCGCCATTGCTATCTGCCCTTGTTGATTAGTCGCCATTTTCTTCTTGTACAGTACTTTTAAGCCACCAGGATGACACGCGCCACCATTTCCTGCAATTGGGTCGGCTCCTGCATAACCGAGGAGTACCTGTCTGAGTTAGTGGCCGGTTGCACCCTTCCTCCGAAGGAAGTGATTAGTTGGCGGGTTCCGACTGGTGGGACCCGCCCCGCCCCAAAGAAGGGGGAGGTCATAGTGTTTGCGGATCATATAGAACAAGGATTCGTGCCAACCAGGTCAAAGTTCTTCCGTGACATTCTACATTTGTATAAGCTGCATCCCCAGGACCTGGCGCCAAACTCCGTCTCAAACATTTGTCACTTTCAAGTCCTCTGCGAGGCATACCTCCAATCAAGACCATCAGCCGGATTCTTCAGATAATTCTTCTATGCCAACCGCCAGATCGAATGCAAGGGCGGGCCAAGCTTGGAACTTGGAGGAATTACCATCGAGCGCCGGAGGGGTATCACCTTTCCGGCTATCCAGATGCCCAGCCACCCGAAGGACTGGAACAAGACGTGGTTCCACTGCAAGGACACGTCCCCTGAGTCGGAGCGCCACCTGCCGGGTTACCGTCCTTCCCGGCTCGCAACCGACACCTCACTGCCCGACCGGCTCTCAGCTGCCGACCGTGCTAAATATGAGGGTCCCCACGCCAGAGTGAAGGCTCTCCTGGCTAACGGCCTCATTGGAACGGACCTTATCCGCTGCTGGGTGGAGTGGCGGATCATGCCTCTAAGCCGCCGGAACCGGCTCATGTGTACATATCCGGGACAGGACGACAGTGAGCTATGCTTCAACGCCACCACTCTGACTGAAGACGACGTCTGTATGACCGTCCGGAGTCTGGTGCACGAGACCTCCGGCTCATGCAGCACCATCGGTCTAGCGCCCTTCTGCGTGACCAACCCGACACCTCTTGTAAGTGTTTTATCTTTCTTCCGTCTGTTGTATGTTTGCATACTCCTTTTCAAAGTTTGATATCTTTCCTCCGGCTTACCTTGCATAGGCTGATTCCGACTTCTGGAAGAAGGAATACGTTCCTCCTCCGAAGGTAACCAAAAAGAAAGTCGCCTCCAAGAAGCAAAAGAAAGCGGCTCCTCAGGAGAACTGGTTCGAACCCCCAGCCTCTTCAGAGTCGGAGGTAAGACCTTTCAACTCTACTCACTTAACTTTTATCTTGCCGGCTCTTTTAATAACGTCTTTCCGTGTCTCACAGGATGAAGTAGAGACCAGTCATGCCAACATTCCTGAGGTAACTTGCATGTACTCCGACTCAGAATATTTCTTCCGAAAGCCGCGGCGGGTCGTTAGAAAATTTCCTCTATCTCATCCCCTTGCTCATCTGGCTCCTGATTTCCTTTCAAAAAAGCAACATCAAGCTGAACGACGCCAGACCCGGAGCGCCGGCTCTGCAGAGCTTGCATCTGGACTGCCAAACTCGCCGGCTCCTAAGAAGCGGCCTGCAGAGGTTAGTATCCGCACTTCCCTTTTTTCGTTTCTCTTCATGTCCAAATGTCTTATCATTTCTGTGTCTTGCATTTTCAGAAGACACCCTCATCTGGTGACTCTTCTGCCTCAGTTATACCTTCACCGAAGATTAATCCTCTATAAGTGTTAAAAATATCTGGATGTCTTGATGAAATGCCAATCTCTTTTAAATGCTAACCCTTTACTTTAAAGTGCTTAGGCGAAACGCCGCAAGATCCACCAGCCTTTGTCCAACCCTGTCGTTGACACCCAAGAACCTGAACAACCGGCTCCGGCTCAACCGGATATTGTACAGCCGGAGGAGACTCCAGCGGAGAAGAAGCTCCACCAGCGGCTTCTACTGAGCCGGCTGCAGATGACGTCATAATGGAGAACTCCCCCGCTGCTCCTTCAAAACCGGTTACACCCGTCAGGATGCCTGCGACTCCGAATGTTATCATCACCGGGTCTGCTCAAAAGGAACCTTCACCAGCGCATGTCTTGACCCGGCGTCCTGAGCCGTCTGAAGCTTCACGGAAACTTCAATTTGACTCGTCGTACGACAAAATGACAGCCGAAGAACTCCACTCCGGCTACATGAATCGAGTCAACACCAGCCGAGATTTGGAACTCCTGCTGGTTAACATGATGAAGAAAAAATATGAGGTATGTTACTTTTCCTCGGCCATAACCTTCCCCATCCCCCAAGGGCCGGATTTAATCTGATATAGAGTTGAATTCGGGTCTTCTTTTGAAGGTTAAGTAAAAAATACTTTGTTGTAGAGATTGTAAACACTTGTATACTGCCAAATGTAGCCCCCAAGGGCCAGCTCAAATTTATTTGAGTCGGAACTTTTAAGATTAGAAAAGAACCATAGTGTAGCCCCCAAGGGTCGGATCAAATTTATTTGACTCGGGACTTTCATAGTCTGAGCCAAAGCGTAGTGTAGGCCCTAAGGGCCGGCTTAAATTTATTTGAGTCGGGACGTTTGAGATTAGAAAAGAGCCAATGTGTAGCCCCCAAGTTCTTGGTCAATTTCTAGGAAGATGAGCCGGAACTATAGATGTGAACAGATCAAATATACATTAGCCCCCAAGTGTCAAATATATTGCTTGCAATCTGTTTGAGACTTGTAGAAATTGAACTGTGAACCCTTATGCATATGAATATTCTTGTTGGTGCAATAACTTATGTTTCGCCTTTGATGTGCACAGGACGCTCTGAACGCTGTCGGCTCTGAGCTGGCTGATCTCAAGACCAATTTAGCAGCTCAACAGGAAGCTCGATGTCTTGCTGATGAAAGATGCCATCTCTTAGCCGAAGAAGTAGCCAAGCTCACCGCCAAGCTAACAACTGTGAAAGAAGCAGCTGAGTCGGAAAAAGCTGCACTAACCAAACGGGCGGATGACGCCGATCAGCGGCTCATCGCCGTTGCTGAGGAGCTTCAAGGGCTCAAACGACACATCTCTAAGATGTCTGCCGCCTTAATTGGTAAGTAAATCTTTCCTGCACTCCTCATTTTTAATGTCTTTGATGAAATAACTGACGACTGACATGTCTCTTCCGGCTCATGTAGGACCTTTGAGCCGGCAGCTTGCAGATGGCAGCATCCTGGCGCTGAAGGCGGTGTACACCTTCATGGAACAACTGTACTGTGGTGCAATGTTCACCATAAAAAGCGTGTAGTACAAGGAGAAGATCCCCAAGGCCCTGAGAGAGGTGTTGGAGTTGTTCTTGATGGTACCAAAACAAATCCAAGAGCTGAAGAGGTCGGCATTCCGCTCTGGAGCCGTCGCAGGCTTGAGCCGGCCATGGCCTTCGTGCCGGATCTCATGGCAGAGGAAATGATGGGCGGGTATCCTTCAAAGAAGGCGTACGGCTCAGAATTCGCTGATGAAGATTACTACAAAGTCATCAAGGACTCTCGCTATCTGGCGTTTGTAATGGCTGACGAGGCGGAGGACGACTTAAAGAGCTACCAAGCCGTCTACGACCAGGAAGATAAGCGGATCCACGGGCCTCTTTACGAGTGTCAAGATTTAATACCCGCCCGAAGCAAAGATCTCTTCCCTGGTGAGCTCAACGTCGCGCCTTTCTTTGAAGGGTCATTTGATGCCGTGTCTAACTGCAACTGGGAACTCGGCAATCTTCAGATCCAAACCGCCGAAGACCCGGAGCAGGATAAACCGGCCGACTGATCAAACTTTGTAATAGTCAGAGCAAGTGTCGGCTCTTGTAATTACCTGCCCATGGCATTTTAAAACTTTATCAGAAACATCGTCTGTTCCCTATGAGAACGTCTTTTGTAACAACCCTTTAATATTGAAATGCATTTGCCGGCTGTTTTGCTTTATAGTACTTGTCTTCTTTTCTCAGCTCTTTATTTCCTGCTTTGATATGCTTGCAAACGATTCATGTGAGATACTTGTAAATCTTCAGAGCTCATTTAGAGCCGGATAGCACCTCTATTGGCAATCAGCCCCCATGAATAAAACACAGCTGTTGATAAACCAACATGTAGTCTTTCTGAAACGTGTGTCCTTCACCTGGACTCATTAGAGCCGGGAAATTTACTCCATCAGCCGGAGCATTATGACTCCTTCGCTTATAATAAAGGGTCATGGAAGAGCCGGCTGCCATAGGATAAAGTAAGCTATACCTGACGGTAGGAAGCCTCTATGTGACAACTACCACTATTGAGAACTTTTTAAAGCGGCCTACAGCCGGCTGTATGAGGGGTGATGTAAGCTATACCATGACGGTAAGAAGCCTCCTCAAACCAACAAATATTGAATAGGGCTGGCTGCCGATGGTATTATGCAAGCTATACCTTATGGCAAGAAGCATCCATTCGACAGTCGCAACTAGTAATTGTACTAGCCGGCTGCGTGAAGGGTTTATGTAAGCTATACCCAAGGGCAAGAAGCCTCCTTTTGCAACTATTTTTGGCGTAAACGCCGGTTGTTAGGGTGATATAAGCGAACCCGTTGGTAAGAAGCCCCCTTCGACAACCGCGGTTAATAAGTAACCGGAAGTGGCATAAAGCCGACCATTAGGGTGAGATAAGCGATACCCGTCGGTAAGAAGCCCCCTTCGATGGCCGCAGTTGATAAGAAACTGGAATTTGATGTACACGCTGCTGCCTTAGGGGAATTTTTTAAGCTATACCAAAGGTAAGAAGCCTCCATCAGCAACAACGCTTAATGTACTCAAACTATGCTTCATACCAGCTCAGGGTCTCTAAAGCGAGATTGGCCGTCAACTATGTGAGCCGGCTCAGGGTCTCTAAGGCGAGATTGACTGATAAGAGCTTAATTATTTAACTTACAACAGTTCAGGGTCTCTAAAGCGAGATTGACCATCAAATCTGTGAGCCGACTCAGGGTCTCTAAAGCGAGATTGACTGGTAAGGGTAACAACAGTTCAGGGTCTCTAAGGCGAGATTGGCCGTCAACTCTGTGAGCCGGCTCAGGGTCTCTAAAGCGAGATTGACTGGAATAAGTTCAACTTGGCACTTTAACCGGTTCAGGGTCTCAAAAAGAGATTAACCGACAAGACCTTGGCGGATCAAAGAACCACAGGAACCGCAAATTTGCTGGTATTGAAGAATTTCCTCCTTAAATCATGAAGATACACATAAGAGCCGGAGCTCAAGTCTTTGGTAGTAGTACTACTCTATATAAATATGATATGTACAATGATAATGGATCTGCATCATCTCTTAAGTATAATATGGCCGCAAGTGTGCCACGTTCCACGGCCGCAAAGTCTCCTGACCCGCCGTATCCGACTCATCACGAATATCAATGAGATAGTATGACCCGTTGTTGAGGTTTCTGCTGACCACAAAGGGCCCTTCCCACGGCGGAGAGAGTTTATGCATCCCAGTTTGGTCTTGAATAAGCCAGAGCACCAGGTCACCTTCTTGGAACGTCTGGGTCTTCACCCTACGGCTATGATAGCGTTGCAGGTCTTGCTGGTAAATTGCTGATCTGGCCGCTGCTAACTCTCGTGCTTCGTCCAAGGCATCCAACGCATCTTGACGTGCCAGCTCATTGTCCGTCTCCACATAAGCTGCCACCCTTGGTTAATCGTGCCGGATGTCACTGGGTAGAACCGCCTCAGCTCCGTAGACCATGAAAAAAAGGTGTAAAACCTGTAGACCAGTTAGGTGTAGTCCGGATGCTCCATAAGACGGAAGGCAATTCATCAACCCAACACCCAGGCGTCCGTTGCATAGGGACCATGAGCCGAGGTTTAACCCCTCGCAGGATTTCCTGATTAGCCCGCTCGGCCTGGCCATTGGACTGTGGATGTGCCATGGCTGAAACATCAAGCCGGATATGCTCCTTCTCCCAGAACACCTTCATAGCCCCCTTAGACAAATTTGTACCATTATCAGTGATAATACTATGTGGATAGCCAAAACAATAGATCAATGACTTGACAAACTCAACCGCTGTGGCCGCATCACACTTGCTTACTGCTCAGCCTCCACCCACTTGGTAAACTTGTCAACCGCCACCAAGAGGTGCGTTTTCCTATCTTTGGACCTCTTGAAGGGTCCTACCATATCAAGCCCCCAGACCGCAAACGGCTAGGTGATAGGTATCATCCGCAACTCTTGAGCCGGAACATGAGCACGTCAGCCAAATTTCTGACAAGCATCACACTTACGGACCAGGTCCTCTGCATCCTTATGAGCCGTCAACCAGAAGAAACCATGTCGAAAAGCTTTGGCCACTAAAGATCGTGACCCGACATGATGCCCACAGTCGCCAGCATGAATTTCATTTAAGATCTGCTGGCCCTCCTCTGGTGACACACATCGTTGGAAAACACCCGTCACACTGCATTTGTGTAACTCGCCATTGATAATTGTCATGGACTTGGAACGGCACACGATCTCCCGAGCCCAACTCTCATCATCCGGCAACTCGCCGCGCGTCAAGTACGCTAAATAAGGAGTAGTCCAATCTGGAATAACATGTAGAGCCGCCACTAGAGCCGCTTCCGGGTCAGGAATTGCCAGATCCTCCTCAGAAGGCATCTTGACAGTCGGATGATATAACCCATCAAGAAAAACATTAGGCGACACCGGCTTACGCTAAGACCTGAGTCGTGACAATGCATCAGCCGCCTCGTTCCATCGACGATCAATATGATCCACCTGATACCCTTTGAAATGACCTGCAACAATATCAACCGCCTGACGATAAGCCGCCATCTGTGGGTCCTTAGAATCCCAAGTACCTGAAACTTGCTGAGCCACAAGATCTGAGTCGCCTAGGCATCTAACCCGGCTCAAATTCATCTCCTTAGCAACTCTCAAACCATGGAGCAAGGCTTCATACTCAGCATCATTATTAGTATAGGGAAACATCAACTGGAGCACATAACAAAATTTGTCACCTTTTGGGGAGGTGAGAACCACACCAGCACCAGACCCCTCAAGCTGTTTAGACCCGTCAAAGTGTATAGTCCAGTATGTGTTATCCGGCTTCTCTTCAGGCGCCTGACACTCTGTCCAATCATTTATGAAATCCACCAAGGCTTGAGATTTAATTGCTGTACGGGGGGTGTAACTGACGTTGAGAGGTCCCAACTCTAAAGCCCACTTAGCAATCCGCCCTGTAGCCTCTCTGTTCTGAATAATATCTCCCAACAGGGCAGAGCTTACTACAGTTATTGGATGGCCCAAAAAGTAGTGCTTCAACTTATGATTAGCCATAAAGACCACGTACACAAGCTTCTGCCAATGCGGATACCGCTGCTTGGACTCAGCCAAGACCTTGCTGATGTAGTAGACAGGCCTCTGAACGGGATACTCCTTCCCTGCCTCCTTGCCTTCAACCATTATCGCCACACTGACCGCCCGACTGTTAGCTGCTACATATAAGAGTAGCGGCTCTTTCTCAGCCGGAGCGGCCAATACTGGCGGCTCAGTCAATTGCTTCTTAAGAACTTCCAACGCCTCTGCGGCTGCCTTGCTCCACTTAAACTCGTCTGTCTTTTTCATCATTTGATATAAGGGGATGGCCTTTTCCCCAAGCCGGCTTATGAACCGGCTCAATGCAGCGATCCGTCCTGCAATACGCTGAACATCATTGATGCACGTCGACTCTCGTAGAGAAGTAATGGCCTTGATTTTATCCGGGTTAGCCTCGATGCCACGCTCAGAGACCAAGAACCCCAAAAGCTTTCCTGCAGGAACACCAAAAACACACTTTGCCGGGTTAAGCATCATTTTGTAGACCCGGAGATTGTCAAAAGTTTCCTTGAGGTCCTCCAAGAGGGTCTCTTTCTTCCTGGACTTCACCACTATGTCATCCACATAGGCATGAACATTATGACCAATCTGACTGTGGAGACAGTTCTGCACACACCTCTGGTAAGTCGCCTGGGCACTCTTGAGCCCAAAAGGCATGGAGACATAGCAGAATGCTCCGAAAGGTGTAATAAACGATGTCTTCTCCTGGTCCTTGACTGCCATTTTGATCTGATGATATCCGGAGTAAGCTTCCAAAAAGCACAAATTCTCACAACCGGCTGTTGCATCGATGATTCTATCAATGCGAGGGAGTGCGAAGGGATCAGCCGGACAAGCCTTGTTGAGATCTGTGTAATCTATGCACATACGCCAAGTACCATTCTTTTTAAGCACCAACACCGGATTAGCCAACCACTTCGGGTGAAAAACTTCGACTATAAAGCCAGCGGCCAAGAGCCGGGCAACCTCTTCCCCAATAGCTTTCTGCCTCTCCTCATTGAAACGCCGTAGAAACTGCTTGATCGGCTTGAACTTTGGATTCACATTAAGATTGTGCTCAGTGAACTCTCTCGGTACACCCGGCATGTCAGAAGGTTTCCATGCAAAGATGTCCCGATTCTCACGGATGAATTCGATGAGCGCGCTTTCCTATTTGGGATCCATGTGAGCCCCGATGATGAACTTTTTGGATGAGTCGCCCGAAGTAAAGTCCACTGTTTAAGTATCATCCGCTGAAAACTTGAGAGGCGGATCTGCTTCTATGTTTGGCTTCTTCAATGGAGTCTTGTCCTCCGGGTCAACATTCTCCTTATAGAATTTCAGCTCCTCCTGTGCACAGCTAGCCTCAGCATAAGCTGCATCGCCTTCCTCGCACTCAATAGCCATCTTTAGATTACCATGAACCGTGATCGTGCCATTTAAGCCGGGCATCTTAAGTTGTAGATAAACATAACAAGGCCTAGCCATGAACTTGGCGTAAGCCGCCCGCCAAAACAATGCATTATAAGGGCTCTTGATCTTAACTAGTTCGAACCATAAGGTTTCCACCCTGTAATTATACTCATCACCGAAGGCCACCTCCAAAGAGATTTTACCTACCGGGTACGCCGACTTACCAGGCACCACACCATGAAATACAGTAGATGAAGTTTTAAGATCCTTGTCTAGAAACTTCATCCGCTGGAAGGTGTCATAATATAAGATGTTGATACTGCTACCTCCGTCCATGAGCACTTTATTTACTCCATAATCATGTATCTGAGGGGCCACGACCAGAGCTAGCCGTCCCAGGTTATCTACCCACGGTGGGTGATCTTGCCTGCTCCATGTTATCTCATACTCTGACCACGATAGGTATTGTGGGAGAGCCGGCTCGACCGTATTAACCGCTTGCCTCCATAGTTTGTCATCTCGCCGGCTGTTACCAGTCGTAAACACATGATACTGCCCTGAACTGAGCTGCTTCGTGTTACTCTGGAACCCAGACTGATTGCGCTGCTGCTGCTGTTGCTGCTGCTGCTGATTATTATGATTATTGTTGCCAGGGTGTTGTTGATGCTGCTGATTATTATGACCCGGATGATTTGCTCCTGAGCCGCCAGCACCAAAGCCAGCACCTGACCCGCCATGGCCTGACCCGCCAAGCCCTGAGCCACCAGGCGGCCCACCGCCCTGATTATGAGGTGGTTGAAAGTATTGATTCTTAAATCTCTGCATGATAAAACAGTCGCCTCACGCATGAGTGGATGCCTTCTCAGGCGTACTGTGCTCCGGGCAGGGTTTCCTAAGCACCGCTTCCAAATTGAAAGGGGGCCTGTTATCACGCTGGTATGGCTTGTAACGCCCGTTTCCCTTAGGAACATTTGGCCCTGTGTTAGCATTTGCCAGCAGCTCTAAACCGCCACCAGCGTTCTTCTGCCTGTTCCGATTCCCGTTGCTCCCAAAGCTCTTGCCTTGGTTGTTCTTATTTCCTTGATTTGATTTCTCCTCATCCGAACCCGGATCCTTGGGTGTCGTCTGAGTCGGCGTACTTCGTTAGAGCCGTCATGAGCTCCCCCATGTCTTGGCACGTACGTTTAAGCCGGCCAAGTTTCTACTTCAGCAGAATAAAATGACAATTCTTCTCCAGAATGAGCACCGCTTGAGCCGCCGTGATCTGTTCTGATGAGTGAATAATGGTCGACACCCGCCGAACCCAATGATGAGCCGACACATTCTCCTGTTGAACACAATGATCCAAATCCACAATGGTCATAGGCTGCTTGCAAGTCCCTTGGAAATTTTAGATGAACTTCGCCCTCAATTCGGCCCAAGAACTTATAGTGTTGGGTGGCAAACCCTTTAACCATGTGCGAGCCGGACCCTCGAGCATCATGATGAAATATTTTGCAAAAACAGCTTCATTGACGTCCAGCATCTCCATAGCTAGCTCATAGCTCTCAACCCAAGCCTCGGGAGGGAGATCCACCGTGTAATTGGGAACCTTCCGGGGCCCCTTAAAATCCTTAGGTAACCTCTTGCTCCGTAGAGCTGGAGTTAAGCATGGAACTCCCACGGCTCTAGCGCTACCAACCACTCCGGCCTCTGTCAACACTGAGGGCCCGAGACCCGGAGGAACCATTGCCGTCTCTTGTTCTCGCCTATTTCTAGCCCGGTCCACTAGGGCCTGTGCGTCTAGCGCCGTACGTCCCCCTGCCGGCCCATGATGTGGACCACTGCTGGAAACCGCCGGTGACTCATAGCGCTGGCTAAAATTTCGACTGTGGAGAGGGGTGGAGTGGACCCAGCTCCGGATGTGAGTGTACTTCTCTTGTTGAGATACGGACGTCTGTAAATATCCAATGGCGTTCCTCACCTCCTCCGCAAAGGGTGCTTCATCTGGGATAGGGATCATTCCAATCTGAGCAGCCGTTGCTACCACGTTCTCGGCCGGGTTAGAATAATGACCTGCCGGTGTCGTAAACCCTCCGGGTGGGTCCATGTGAGCCGCTGCTCATCCTTCCTCAAGGGCAGCTGCCGCTCTCCCAGAGCCGGGGGTGTTGAACAGGTTCCTCGCCTCATAGCGCTCCGGCAGACGAGATTGATGCCTCCTGCGGTGTACAGCCGCCGTTGAAACCTGTTCCAGCCCCAAACGGAGAGCATCGGCCTTGAGCCGTGCTGCCTCTGCCTCCATCTGGGTGTTTAAATCAGTTATCCTCTGACGTTCCTCGGCCATCCGGCCTTTGATCCTTGCGATCTCCGCATTACGAGCCGCCTGACTCTCTGGTGTGACCTCTGTAGCCAACAAAGCCTCAAGCTCATCCATCAACTCCACAAGGCCCTGAGCCGGCGGCTGGGGAGGGTTAGCTCTTGACCCGGCCACCCTAGGCCCTGCCATGAATACTGCAGCGTGAGTCGGCTGCTCTGGCTCGCCTGACTCACCATGGTTTGGCCCGGGGCGAGTGCCACTGTAGCCCCCAAGGCCACCATTGCTGAGTTGATATATAGATTCTGTTTCCCCACTCGACGACTCGTTGTCGGAGTGCACAAGTGTCCCTTGAGATACGGATGCTTCCAAATCCATGCCTTGAGTAAAGCCCACGAAGACATGCTCCTGAACCGGATTAACACGGGCAGGGCCTACCTTACGTGCGGGCTGAAGACGCCGAGCCGGCTCGACGATGTTGGTGCAGACGTCCGGCCCGGGTGTAGATCCGTCGATCTTCCCGATGAACACTTGGATCCCGCCGAACAGAACCCTAAAACCAGACTCCACAGAAGCAGCATCAAGCCCCCAACCGGCGTCATCGATGTAGAGCCGGCCGTGGCGACTCTTGCTCATCCTCCCAACCACGTATCCTTCGAGCTCTGGAAGGGAACCCTTTGAGAACTCAACACCACCGAATGCGAGCCCCACGGTGGGCGCCAACTGTCGTGGTTTTGTCACGGCAGATGTTCGGGTTACCAGACTTGAGTTCGGAGCCATCGCCATGGTAGTGGGTTAGTCGAGACAAAGGACACGAGTTTACCTAGGTTCGGCCCCTCAAGTTGAGGTAAAAGCCTACGTCCTGCTTGTGTTGTTATTGCCTGATGTATCGATTACAAGGAGCTAGAAGCTTGCCCTAGTTTTCGATAACCTAACCTCTAAGTCGTCCCGGCTCTGCCTTTATATCAGAGGTCAGAGCCGTCGGGTCTTACAATTATACAACCGGATCATAATTACATCTCTGAATCTATCTCTACCTTACTAGCCAAGTCTTCCTTTGGAAGGTCTTGTGCATCTGGGTCTCTGCCGTCCGGCCCATCTCATGAGTCGCCAATCATCTTGGGCCTCCAGCTGATACATGTCTTCATGGGCCGGCTCATAACAAAAGCTATCAACCAAAACCTTCCATCCGGGTCATATCACGGGGTTATATCCCCAACAGTATCCGTGATGAAAGGTTGTATGTGATGCAACTGGAAGGTTTTGTCAGTTCTAAGGATGTTAAAATATATGCAAGCTCCAACAATCCTTCTATGGACTGGAGCAAGCATCTCGGAGTTGGAATATACGCTTTGATGAGGTGATCAAAGTTTTTTGAGTCTATACAAAGTTTATGCAAAACTTGTATTTACAATAAAGTGAGTAGGAGCACTATAGAGTTTCTGATAAGTATACGTGGATGACATACCGTTGATCAGAATGATGTAGAATTTTTGGAAAGCATAAAGGGTTGTTTGAAAAGGAGTTTTTCAAAGGAAAACCTGGAATGAAGCTACTTAAATTTGGGCATCTTGGTCTATAGAGGTAGATCAAGACGTCTGATAAAACTTCCAATGAGTACATACATTGACAAGATTTTGAAAGAGTTCAAAATGGATCAGTAAAAGAAAGATTTCTTTCCTAATTTGTGAGGTGTGGAGTTGAGTGAGACTCAAAGCTCAACCACGGTAGAAGAAAGAGAAAGTACGAAAGCCGTCCCCTATGCCTTATCCATAGGCTCTGTATAGTATGCCATGATGTGTACCGCACCTGTGTGTGCCTTGCCATGAGTCTGTCAAGGGGTACAAGAGTGATCCAGGAGTGGATCACTGGACAACGGTCAAGATTATCCTTAGTAACTAGAGGACTAATGAAATATTTCTCGATTATGGAGGTGATAAAGAGTTCGTTGTAAAGGGTTACGTCGATGCAAGCTTTAACACCAATCCAGATGATTGTGAGTATCAGTCCGGATACGTATAGTGGAGCAGCCATTTGGAATAGCTCCAAGTGGAGTGTGGTAGAAGTGTCTACAGTATGACATTGAGATTTCCAAAGTACACACGGATATGAATGTCGCAGACCCGTTAACTGAAGACCTCCCTCACATGCAATGCATGATCGAACCCTAGAACTCATTGGGTGTTAGATTCATAAACAATGTAAATCACATAGCGATGTGAGCTAGATCATTGACTCTAGTGCAATTGGGAGACTGTTGGAAATATGCCCTAGAGGCAATAATAAATTAGTTATTATCATATTTCCTTATTCATGATAATCGTTTATTATCCATGCTAGAATTGTGTTGATCGGAAACTCATATACATGTGTGGATACATAGACAACACCATGTCCCTAGTATGCCTCAAATAGACTAGCTCGTTGATCAAAGACGGTCAAGGTTTCCTAGGTATGGACATGAGATGTCATTTGATAACGGGATCACATCATTAGGATAATGATGTGATGGACAAGACCCAAACTATAAACATAGCATATGATCGTGTCAGTTTAGTGCTATAGTTTTCTGCATGTCAAGTATCTGTTCCTATGACCATGGGATCATGCAACTCACTGACACCAGAGGATTACCTTGTGTGTATCAAATGTTGTAACGTAACTGGGTGACTATAAAGGTTCTCTACAGGTATCTCTGAGGGTGTCCGTTGAGTGGGCATGGATCAAGACTGGGATTTGTTACTCCGTGTGACAGAGAGGTATGTCAGGGCCCACTCGGTAATACAACATCAAAATAAGCCTTGCAAGCAATGTGAATAAGTGTTAGCCATGGGATCTTGTATTACAAAATGACTAAAGAGACCTGCCTGTAACGAGATTGAACTAGGTATAGAGATACCGACGATCGAATCTCGGGCAAGTAACATACCGAAGAACAAAGGGAACATCATACGGGATTAACTGAATCCTTGACATAGAGGTTGAACCGATGAAGATCTTCGTAGAATATGTAGGAACAAATATGGGCATCTAGGTCCTACTATTAGTTATTGACCGTGGAGGTGTCTCGGTCATGTCTACATAGTTCTCGAACCCGCAAGGTCTGCACACTTAAGGTTCAGTGATGTTTCGGTATAGTTGAGTTTATGTTGGTGACCGAAGGTTATCCAAAATCTCGGATTAGATACCGGACGTCACGAGGAGCTCCGAAATGGTCAAAAGGTGAAGATTGATATATAGGAAGCTGGTGTTTGAGTTCCGGAGAAGTTCCATGACCTACGAGTGGTGTGACGGAGTGCCGGAAGTGTTCTAGGGGTCCACCGGGTGGGCCCATCTACTCCGAACGGCCCCATGGGCTATGAGAGGGTGCGGACCAGCCCCTGGTGGGCTGGATGCACCTCCCACCCCAAGGCTCATGCGACTAGAGGGTAGGGTTGGGCCAAAAGGGTGGGCTAGCCACCAAAGTTGATGGCCAAGCCACCCTGGCCGCTGCCCCACCTCTTTGGCTGTAGGCCACCCTAGGTGTCGTGGTTTTATCACGGCAGATGTCCGGGTGACCGAACTTGAGTTCGGAGCCATCGCCATTGTACTATACTCAAAGGGGTTGATCGGGACAAGAGACACGAGTTTACCCAGGTTCGACCCCTCAAGTCGAGGTAAAAGCCTATGTCCTGCTTTGTGTTGTATTGCTTGTGTATCGATTACAAGGGGATAAAAGCTTGACCTAGCTCTCGATCACCTCTCTAAGTCACCCCGGGTCTGCCTTTATATAGGAGGTCAGGACCATCGGGTCTTACAATCATACATACTGAGTCTTATTACATCTCCGAGTCTGTCTCTTATCTCTCTATCCAAGCTATCTCAAAGACATCTTACACGTCCGGGTCTTCCTCCTCCAGGCTATCATCCGGCCCATGTCCACAGCCGCCTATCTCCTTGGGCCTCCAGCCAGTGGCTTATGCTGGGCCGGCTTATGAATTAACACCATGACCCGGAGTCTCCATGACGGGTCATACCACGGGGTTATATCACCAACATTAGGCCCCAGGTTGAATTGAGCTTGCTCACTTCACCCTTCTCTTTTGATCTCTGAGAGTCGCCCGGAGATGACCCCGCGTGACGTCATAGAATCCGCTGACGTATCACCATATCTTGCATTTAACCACTTATCCCGAGAATCGAGGCGTCCGCCTCGGCTAAACCGGCGCTATCGCCTTGATTTTCGCACCTTCCCTTACTCTGCCTTTAAATAAGATCCGTATGGGTCAAAAAGCCTCACTCTTCCTGCTCTCACGCCTTTCGACTTCTTCCTGTCGCCACCGTTCGTCTCCGAGCTCCACTCCACTCCGCTCCGGTGCCGTCGCTCCTCATCCTCAACCTTGGCCGCTGCATCACCTTGAACGGTCCAGAGCTCGTCCGCCTCCGCCTCCGAATCCGGTGAGTCCTTCTGCTCCATAGATCACGTCCATTACGAGTAGGGTTTCTCGTAGCTCCGCCGCCTGCAGTCGTACTCCGTCGTTGTATATGTCTTTACCGTGCACGTTTCACTCTGCCGCCGTACGTGGGCCGGCCACACGCAATGCACATACTGCAATGACTGCGGCCCATTTTTTCAACCTTCCAAGTTCATCGCTAGGTCATAATAGTTTTTATTTTCGCCCTTTTGTAGATCCGTAATTCCCGCCGAGATCTGTAAAACCTGTTTGAGTAGGACTTAGCCGTTTTTCGGTTGCCTTTCTCTTGTGAATCGTTAGACTCCCTCCGGCTCTCATCAGCCGGGTCTTCCATATTATCCGTAGAACCCTTTAAACTGTAAGCCGCCAAAATCTCTTGCCTTCACTTGACTAGTCACTTATTGTATTTTGCATAGTATTTGTAAGTCGTTAGTATGACACGCGCCACCAACTCATGCAACTGGGTCGGCTCTTGTGTTACCGAAGAACGCCTAGTGGATCTTGTAGTAGAGGGCACCCTTACCCCAAAGGAGGTCATCCACTGGCGGGTTCCGGGTGATGAGACCCGCCCCGCGCCTAAGAAGGGGGAAGTGGTAGTTTTTACAGATCACATCGAGCAAGGGTTTGTGCCACCCGGCTCCAAGTTTTTCTGAGACATCCTTTACATGTACAAGCTTCATCCTCAAGACCTGGCGCCAAACTCTATTTCCAACATCTGTCACTTTCAAGTACTCCGCGAAGCCTATCTCCAGTCGAGGCCGTCTGTAGGTTTCTTTTGGGAATTCTTCTACGCCAACCGCCAAACAGAGTTCGAGAGCGGCCCGAGTCTGGAACTTGGAGGAATTACCATCCAGCGCCGAAGGGGTATTATCTTTTCGGCTATCCAGATGCCAAGCCACCCCAAAGACTGGAACAAAACATGGTTTTATTGCAAGGACACATCTCCTGAGACCGAGCATTGCTTGCCGGGTTATTGTCCCGGCTGAAGACCGATACGGTGCTCCTTGACCGGCTTTCAGCCGCGGATCGTGCTAAGTATGAGACAGCTCATGCCCGACTGAAGGCACTCTTGGCCAATGGTCTTCGAGGAACAGATCTGATTCGCTGCTGGGTTGAGTGGCGGATCATGCCCTTGAGCCGCCACAGTCGGCTCATGCATGAATATGAAGGGAAGTATGATAGTTCTTTGTGCTTCGACAAAGTCCCTTTGTCTGAAGACGACATCTGTATGACTGTTCGGAGCCTCGTTCATGAGGCTTCCGGCTCTTGTAGCACCATAGGCTTAACACCTTTCTGCATCACCAATCCGGCTCCTGCTGTAAGTTAATTTCTTTTTCATCCGTCACTTGCATGTTATTTATCCCTTGCTTTGATTTACTATCCTTCTCTCCGGGTTGCTTTGTGTAGGCCGACTCAGAATTCTGGAAGAAGGAGTATGTCCTTCCTCCGAAGATGGCTAAAAAGAAAGTCGCGGGCAAGAAGCAGAAGAAGAGCGCCCCACAAGAGAACTGGTTTGAACAATCGGCCTCGTCAGAATCGGAGGTAAAGTCATGACTTGCTTGCTTGACCCCTTGTTCTTTCTGCTCTTATATAATGTTGATTATGTATGACAGGAAGAGGTGGAGACTAGTCACGCCAATGCTCCCGAGGTAACTTATATCTAT
This sequence comes from Hordeum marinum, assembly GCA_022496015.1. Classification (NCBI taxonomy): domain Eukaryota; kingdom Viridiplantae; phylum Streptophyta; class Magnoliopsida; order Poales; family Poaceae; genus Hordeum; species Hordeum marinum. The sequence goes on from CM039676.1 coordinate 450,461,813, forward strand.
TCCGACTCAGAATATTTCCCCCGAAAGCCGTGCCAGATTGTTAGGAAATTTCCTCTTTCTCATCCTCTCGCTCATCTGGCTCCTGACTTCTTATTGAAAAAGCAACAACAGGCTGACCGTCACCAGACCCGGAGCACCGGCTCTACCGAGCTTGTGTCAGGGCTTCCAAACTTGCCGGCTCCCAAGAAACGTCCTGTAGAGGTTTGCACCTCTATCTTTCCTTCGATTTTTTCCTTTATGTTTTGACATCCTTCTCATTCTCCTGTCTTACTCTTTCAGATGACCCCCCTCTTCCGGCGACTCTTCTACGTCAGTTATACCACCATTAAAGATCAATCCGCTGTAAGTATTCAAACATCAGGCTGCTGATACCATATTAATGTCTTCAGGTACTGATCCTATATCTTGTAGTGCACAGGCGAAGCGCCGTAAGACCACTCATCCTTCCTCTGGCCCAGTCCCTCAAGACCAGGAGCTTGAACAACCGGACTCAGCACAGCTGGACCTCGGACAACCGGAACTTGGGCATCTGGAGGAAGCTCCAACAAAAGAAGCTCCGCCCGCTGCTTCCACAGAGCCGACGGCGGATGATATTGTAATGGAGAGTCCTTCACGGGCTCCTTCAAAGCCGACCACTCCTACCAAGACCCCCATGACTCCGGATGTTATCATCCCCGGATCTGCCCAAAGATCTCCTCCTCCCGAGCATGTACTGACCCGCCACACAGAGTCGGCTGAGCCGTCAAGGAAGTTAAGTTTTGACTCTTCATATGACAAGATGACCTCCGAAGAATTGCACGCTGGTTATATCAACCGGGTTAATACCAGCCGGGATTTAGAGCTTCGCTTGGTCGCCCTAATGAAGAAGAAATATGAGGTACCCTTTACTTCTCTCATCATAACCTTTCTTAGCCCCCAAGAACTAGTTGAATCTATTCTATAGTTGAACCAGGTCTTTCTTTGCGATCTGTAAATATTATAACCTGCCAATAATTAGCCACCAAGGGCCGACTCAAATTTTATTTGAGCCGGGTCTTCTCTTTTATAAGACTTTGAAGATCCAATCATAGCCCCCAAGGATCGATTTAACTTTCGAAATATTGAACCGGGTCTTGTAAATATCCTTTGAAGAACCGTGTCATAGCCCCCAGAGCCGGACCAATTGTTGATGAAATTGAATCGATACTTCCAGTGTAAGTATAAAAAATCCATAATGTAGCCCCCAAGTTCCGGTTTAACTGTGAAAAAGATGAGCCGGAGCTTATTTGTAGACTTCGAAGATTTAAATACATTAGCCCCCAAGTTTCAGATATATTGCTTGCAATCTGTTTGAGACTTGCATAAATTTTGTACTCATCATTTCTCATCTGTCCTTCAACTGTTTATAATGTTTTCTTCGATACGCCTGCAGGACGCCTTAACCGTTGCCGGCTTTGAAGTGGCAGATTTGAACACCAACCTGGCAGCTTAGCAGGAGGCCAGAAGTGTCGCTGATGAGAAGTGTCGGATCCTCTCTGAGGAGTTGGCCAAAACCATTGCTGAGCTGACCGCTCTTAAAGAGTCACTTGAGTCGGAGAAGGCCGCCCTGACGAAATGGGCAGACGACGCATACCATCGGCTCATAGCCGTGGCGGAGGAGCTTCAGGGCTTAAAACAACATATTGCCAAGATGTCAGCCACCCTATTTGGTAAGTTTTCATTATACTTTGCTTCTCAAACCTGCTTGTTTTAGAACCTAGCGACTCATGAACTTTTATCCGGTTTATTTAGGTCCCAGGAGCCGGCAGTTGGCTTCTGACAGCCTTCTGCCCTTAAAGGCTATTTACACCTTCGCCGAGCAGCTTTACTGCGGTGCTATATTCACCATAAAAAGCGTCCAGTACAAGGAGAAGATCCCCACTACTCTAAAAGGGGTCTTGGAGCTCTTCTCCACCATGCCGAAGCAGATAGAAGAGTTGAAGAAATCTGCATTTCGTCAAGGAGCTGTTGCTGGTTTGAGCCGGGCTCTGGCCTTTGCGGCTGAGCTAACTCCGGCTGAAATGATGGAAGGCTTCCCATCAAAGAAGATTGATGGCTCAGAATTCATGGAAGAAGATTACATTCGCTGCGTCAAGGACTCACGCTATTTGGCGTCCGTGCTAGTGGAGGAGGCAAACTTAAACTCTTATCAGGCGGGTTACGACGCCGAAGAGAAGAGAATCCCCGGGCCTCTCTACGAGTGGCAAGACTTGACACCCGCCTGCAGTAAGGATCTTTTCCCCTGTGAGCTTGACATGTCTCCCTTCTATGAGGGGTCTTTTGCCGCCCTTGCTGACTGCAACTAGCAATTGGGGAACCTTTAGATCAAGCCGGCGGAGGGACCGGAGCAGGGTGAGCCGGCCAATTAATTTCACACTTGTAATATTCTGAGCGATGGCTCGTGTAATGACCCGCCGTGGGTGGCTGAAAAACCTTTGAAGAATGCTTCTGCTCCGTATGAGAGCCACTTTTTTAATAGTCTTAAACTGATGTTTGATATATCTTAATATAGCGTTTGTCTGCATGTTTCTGTGCTTCTCCATATTTCCACTTGAGTAGTCACCGGCTCTTCCGGCTAATTTTTCTGAGGTGTCATTCCTTCTCCGAAGTCATTAGACTTGGAGAGTATATTTTTTGACGAGCTTTGAACTGCATCAGCCGGAGCGTCATGGCTCCGATTCTTATAATATGAATCTATTGAAGAGCCTCCTGTCATAGGATAAAGTAAGCTATACCTGACGGTAGGAAGCCTCTATTGACAACGGCGACTGTGGACGAACTTTGAAGCAGCCTACAGCCGGCTGCATGAAGGGTTATATAAGCTGTACCATGATGGTAAGAAGCCTCCTTTTAACAGTAAATATTTATCCATTGTATTCCAACACCGGCTGTCAATAGGTTATGTAAGCTATACTTTATGGCAAGAAGCCTCTATTGACAACCGCAGCTCATAAAAGCCTGTTGTTGGAGGGTGATGTAAGCTATACCCGAAGGCAAGAAGCCTCCTCGAATCAGCGAATGTTGTATAGAGCCGACTGCCGATGGGTTATGTAAGCTATACCATATGGCAAGAAGCCTCCATTCTACAGCCGCGACTAGTAATTGTACTAGCCAGCTGTGTGAAGGATAATGTAAGCTATACCCGAGGGCAAGAAGCCTCCTTCCACAACTATTTTTGGCGTAAACGCCGGTTGTTAGGGTGAGATAAGCGAACCCGTCGGTAAGAAGCCCCCTTCGACAACCGTGGCTAACATGTTAACCGGAGATGGCATAAAGCCGGCCATTAGGGTGAGATAAGTGATACCCGTCGGTAAGAAGACCCCTTCGATGGCCGCAGTTGATAAGCAACTGGAGTCTAGTGTACACGCTGTTGTCTTAGGGTCAGGTAAGCTATACCAAAGGTAAGAAGCCTCCATTGACAACCGTGCTTAATGTACCCAAACTGACTGTGTAAGGTTGATGTGAGCTGTACCCGTAGGCAAGAAGCCTCCTTACATCAGTTGTTTTAATTCGTACCAGTTCAGTGTCTCTAAGTGAGATTGGCCGTCAACTCTGTGAACCGGCTCAGGGTCTCTAAGCGAGATTAACTGGTAAGAACTCAGCAGGATCCACTTTATTTTAACTCATACCAGTTCAGTGTCTCTAAGCGAGATTGGCCGTCAACTCTGCGAACCGGCTCAGGGTCTCTAAGCGAGATTAACTGGTATGAACTCAGCACGAATAAATTTGCGGTAATAGTCAACTGCATCGACTCAATTTTTAGAGCCGGAGAAATTTCATCTTGCCTTTAAACAAGGATTTATAAAGAAACAGAGGTCTCAGTCTTTGTAAGGAAGCTTATAAATATGATGTATACAATGATGACAACTTTTCAGCACTTGCTAAGTAAAGTAAGGTCGCAGATGTGCAATATTCCACGGCCGCAGTGTCTCCTGACCCGCCGTGTCCGAGTCATCCCGTATGTCCATGAGATAATATGACCCATTGTTTAAGTTCCGACTGATCACAAAGGGCCCTTCCCAGGGCGGAGACAACTTATGCATTCCTGCTTGATCTTGAATTAACTGGAGCACCAAGTCCCCCTCCTGGAACACCCGGGTCTTGACCATACGGCTATGATAGCGTCGCAGGTCCTGTTGAATTCTTGTCTTGCGTTGGTTATTTCCCTTGAAGAGGAAAGGGTGATGCAGCAAGGTAGCGGTAAGTATTTCCCTCAGTTTGAAAACTAAGGTATCAATCCAGTAGGAGTAACAAGATGAGGCAACAAGGAACCTGCACAAACACAAGCAAACTTGCACCCAACGCGATAAAGAGGTTGTCAATCTCTTCACGATTGTTTGCAACGTGAGATCTGATAGTAATAGTAGATGAATATAAATTAGTAAGTAAAATTGCAGAAAGGTATTTTTAGTGTTTTTGGTGTTTAGATCTGAACGTAAAATTTGTAAAATAGACCCGGGGGCCATAGTGTTCACTAGAGGCTTCTCTCATGATAGCAAGTGTTACGGTGGTTGAACAAATTACTGTTGAGAAATTGATAGAATAGCGCAAAGTCATGACGATATATAAGGCAATGATCATACATATAGGCATCACGTCCGAGACAAGTAGGTCGATACTGTCTGCATCTACTACTATTAGTCCACACATCGACCGCTATCCAGCATGCATCTAGTGTATTAATTTCATGATAAATGGAGTAACGCCTTAATCAAGATGACATGATGTAGAGGGATAGATTCATGCAATATGATATAAACGCCATCTTTTTACCCTTGATGGCAACAACACGATGTGTGCCTCGCTACCCCTTCTGTCACTAGGTGAGGACACCACATTGTATGAACCCAAAACCAAGCACTTCTCCTATTGCAAGAACTATAGATCAAGTTGGCCAAATGAAACCCATAACTCGAAGACAATTACAAGGATATGGAATCATGAATATAATAATTCAGAGTTGACTCAAATAATATTCATAGATAATCTGATCATAAATCCACAATTCATCGAATCTCAACAAACACACCGCACAAGAAGATTACATCAGATAGATCACCATGAAGATCATGGAGAACTTTGTATTGAAGATCAAAGAGAGAGAATAAGCCATCTAGCTACTAGCCTTGGACCCGTAAGTCTGAGGTGAACTACTCACGCATCATCGAAGAGGCAATGGTGTTGATGAAGATGGCCACCGGTGATGAATTCCCGTCCGACAGGATGCCGGAACGGTCTCCCGATTGGGTTTTGGTGGCTCTGGAGGTCTGCGGCGGCGGAACTTGCGATCTAGGTTTATTTTTGAGGGTTTCCGTATTTATAAGGACGTCTGGAGTCGGGAACAAGTCAAGAGGTGGATCGAGGAGGTCACAAGCCCCCTAGCCGCGGCTAGGGGGGGCTCCCAGGCTCGTGACTCTCTCGGGCCGCCTCTCTGGTATTTTTTTTCTTCAGGTATTTTTCATATTTTCCATAAAAAATCACGGCAAAAGTTTTATTCCATTTGGACTCCATTTGATATTCCTATCTGAAAAAGGTCAAAAACACGGAAAATACAGGAACTGACACTGGGCACTGGATTAATAAGTTAGTCCCAAAAATCATATAAAACAACCTATTCATGCATAGAAAACATCCAAAGTTAATAATATAATAGCATGGAACAATAAAAAATTATAGATATGTTGGAGACGTATCAAGTACCAGTGAAAACAAACTGACCCGAGGATATCGGACCAGATTGCCTCTGACCCTTGCTCTCTACGTGACATGTGTCACCCACGAACGGAGTAGTGGAGATAGTGGGGGATCGTGGCTTATCAAATTGTGGGAATAGGAGTCGGTTTGAGCGGCAACGACCAAAAATTTGAAAGTGAAGATTTTAAAGTTTCCGTTCGCAAATTCTTTAGCTGACAAGGACTCAGTGAGGAGTTTGAACAAGTTTCAAAGTAGAAGGCATATGAAGAATTTGTGAACAGACTGGGTTAAGTTTAGCATAGAGGGGGGAGGGCCCGATCACATTCACTTAGATAATAATCAACTTGAAGAATTAGCAATAAGCGAATGCTGTTGGGGACATTGAAAACTCAAATATATATGTATATAGTCAATGAAGAACACCAGTTGCATAGTTTGTGGAATTTGAAAATTTTGAGGAATTTGCAAACTTGAGGAATTTGAAAATCTAAAGAATTTGCAAAATGATGAAAAACTCAAGTTTGAAGAATTTCAACTATGGTTGGTGGCGTGACCCACCGTATAAGAATGATGATTTCAGACACTCCGTACAATTGTCATAGGGTTCTGAGAATCAAAATCTTCGTTAATTTCTTCACACTCAGAGGGTTATTCTTAATTGATTGAAGATAAATGTTACTCCGTGTGTTGCACATCTAAGTCATCAATTTTGCATAAAGGTTAGGATGTGTGTCTTTTCAAAGAACATTCGAATACTATAAGATATTTAGCTAACGCCACAGCTTGCAAAATCTCTTTTCATCCAAGGGCTTAGTGAAGATATCAGCCAGTTGTTATTCAGTGTCCACGTGGTCAATGGAGATGTCGCCCTTGAGTACATGATCTCAAAGAAAATGATGATGAATCTAGATGTGCTTGGTCTTGGAATGCTGAACTGGGTTGTAAGCAATCTTGATAGCGCTCTCGTTATCACAGTAGAGAGGCACATTATTCACCTTGATACCATAGTCCTCAAGGGTTTGCTTCATCCACAACAGCTGAGCGCAACAGGAACCAGCAGCAATGTACTCAACTTCAGCAGTAGATAATGACACATAGTTCTGCTTCTTTGAGGACCAACAGACTAAGGATCGTAAGAGGAAATGACATGTCCTGAGGTTGACTTGCGATCCACACAATCACTAGCATATTCAGCATGTGAGTATCCAATGAGGTGAAGATTAGCCATTGGGATACCATAATCCAAGCATTGGTGTGTGAGCTAAGTATCGAAGAATATGTTTCACAGCCTTATGGTGTGATTCCTTCGGTGTTGCTTGGAATGAGGCACACATGCAAACACTAAGCATAATATCTGGCCTAGATGCACATAGATACAATAAAGAGCCAATCATGGAGAGATATACATTTTGATCAAAATCTTTACCATTTTCATCATTGCAGAGATGGCCTTTTGAAGGCATTGGTGTTTTGACGCCTTTGTAGTCTTGCATGTTGAATTTCCTTAGAACATCCTTGAGGTATTTCTCTTGAGAGATGAAGATGCAATTGTGTTGTTGACGAATTTGTAGACCTAAGAAGAATTTCAACTCCCCCATCATAGAAATCTGATATTCTTCACTCATCATATAAGCAAATTTATCACTGTAACGTTTGTCAGTACAGCCAAAGATAACATCGTCTACATATATTTGGCACACGAATAATTCATTGTCATAGGATTTTGTGTAAAGAGTTTGGTCGAGTGAACCGGGTTTGAAGCTTTTCTTGATGAGGTATTCCTTTGGAGTGTCATACCATGCCCGAGGGGCCTGCTTGAGGCCTTAGAGGGCCTTGTTGAGTCTGAAGACTTTGTCAGGATGCTTAGGGTCTTCAAAACCTAGGGGTTGAGCAACATATACTTCTTCCTCTAGCTTACCATTGAGGAATGCACTTTTCACATCCATTTGATATAAGATGATATCATGATGGTTAGCATAAGCAAGAAATATGCGAATAGCTTCAAGTCTAGCAACAGGTGGAAACGTTTCATCAAAGTCAATTCCTTCAACCTGTGTGTAGCCCTAAGCTACAAGACGAACCTTATTCCTCACCACTAGGCCGTTTTCATCTTGCTTGTTGTGGTAGATCCACTTGGTACCTATGATGTTATGCTTGCGAGGACATGACCACTTCACAAGTTCCCACATGTTGTTGAGCGTGAATTGATGCAATTCCTCTTGCATAGCTTGAATCCATTCAGGCTCCATGAATGCTTCCTCAACTTTGGTGGGCTTTATGATAGAAACAAAAGCAAAATTCCCAATTTTTTTAGAAAAATGTGAAGCTTTTGAGCGAGTGAGGGGACCTGATGCATTGATGTCGTCGAGGATTTTGTCAATCTGCACTTCATTTCCCACTCTTGGATGAGCAGGTTGACGAGGTCGAGGATTTTCTTTAGCACCATTTTCTTCAGGTGTAGCAGTATGAATGTCTTCATTGGTTGGGATGACTTCCTGAATAGGTTGAGGTTCTTCAGTGGGTATGATATCTTCAATAGCCTTCAGCTTAATGGATTCATCAGGGGACATTTCATCTAGCACATGAGGCAGGTGCTCTCGCTGCAGGCTGTTAGTTTCATCGAATCGCACATCTACAGTTTCAACAACCTTGTTGTGATAGGTGTTGAAGACTGTGTGAGTCCTTTCCATAACCAAGCATAAAACCTTCATGTGCTTTCAGTGCAAATTTTGAACTGTGGTGAGGATATCAAATCCAGTATTTAGCACCGAAGACTTTGAAATAACTCACATTGGGTTTCTTGTCAGTGATGATTTCATATGAAGTCTTCTTGAAGAATTTGTGGAGATATACCCTGTTGATAATGTGGCAAGAAGTGTTGTTTTCCTTAGGTCATAACCAATGAGGAGTCTTGTATTCATCAAGCATAGTGCGCGCCATCTCTACAAGAGTCCTATTCTTGCGCTCCATGACGCCGTTCTGCTAAGGAGTATATGGGGTAGATAACTCATGAGTAATACCAAGTTCATCAAGATATTCATCAAGACTATTGTTTTTGAACTAAATCCCATTGTCACTCTTGACGTGCTTGATCTTGACGTCGAAGTTTGTTGAGGCCCTTGAAGCAAATTGTCTAAAGACATCCTGCACCTCAGATTTGTATAGAATAATATGCACCCAGGTGTAACGAGAGTAGTCATCAACAATAATAAAGCCATACAAACTTGAAGTTGTCAGTGTTGAGTAATGAGTGGGACCAAAGAGGTCCATGTGAAGCAATTCAAAGGGTCGAGTAGTGGTCATGATATTCTTCGAGGGATGCTTGGATCTAGTCATCTTTCCAGACTCACAAGCACCAGAGAGATGGTCCTTGAGGAATTTGACACCTTCAATGCCTATGACGTACTTTTTCTTCACGAGCGTGTGCAAGTTTCTCATGCCAGCATGTCCAAGTTGTCGATGCCACAACCAGCCTTCTAAAGCTCTTGCAAGTAGGCACGTGGCAGGCTGAGGACCTGTAGAGAAATCAAAAATATACAAGTCTCCTCTCCTAAAGATTCGAAGACTTTGGATTTGTCATATTCCATGATAACCAAACATTGATATTTTCCAAAGATGACAACAATATCAAGATCACAAAGCATTTAGGCATACATGATGTTGAATCCGAGGGATTCGACAAGCATCACCTTATCCATGTGTCGGTCCTTTGAGATTGCAACCTTACCTAGACCCAATACCTTGCTTTTTTACTTTGTCAGCATAAGTAATATGCTTCAAATGAGATGGAGTAAGTGGCATATTCATTTGTAGAGTCTTGTCACCAGTCATGTGGTTGGTGCATATCCACTTTCGTGGACCCACTCAGTAGCTTTTGGAGTTTCATCCTATAGATGAATTAGTACAACTTACAAACTCATATGCTTCAGAGTGAATACGATGACATCAAATTCATTTGATTGAATTTCATCACATAGCATAGTAAGTTGAGTAACATAAGGACATGAGAAATGAAAGATTCATTCGTCGTGATTAGCTTGCGTCCTTTCAAGCAATTCCTCAGGTCTCCAGCAAATTCATTAGACGTTCAAGTTCGTCAGGATACCTGACCCCGTATAAGAGATTAGTTCACTTTCTTCACCTCCCACATCTGGAGGGGTGGCAAAGAGTTCATCATTATGCGAGCTCCATATGGGAAGGGAGGCATTGAAGCTAGTGCACTTCGTTTCACAGGAGAGGGGTTAGAGTACTCATATGAATAAGCAGAGAAATTCTTCGAGGACTTATGAACATAATGATTTGAAGAATAATGCACATATTCAGAAAGCTTAGATTTCCCTGCGAAATAGGCGCATTCGCACGAGAATAATACTTTTGACCATTTGAGGAATTTGGTCCAAGTGAAGACTTTGGTCCATATGAGGAATTTGATCTAGGGTTCATGTTCTTCATAGGTGGTGCCATGAGGACATTCACCTGAAGATTTTGCAAGCAACTCTTTGGAACCCACATTTTCCTCATAGGAGAACCATTCCTGCAGTTAGTTCCAACATATCTGGCAAATACTTCACCATTCTGATTTTTGAATAGTTTATAGTTGGAGTCAAATGATTCATCAGAGGAATAAGAAGTTTCACAAGTAAAGCCTGATAAAGTGGATGGATCTACAGGAGGTCCTTTTACAGTAACCCATGAGGTTTTGGGATACTTCTCAGGTTTCTAGTTGGATCCATCAGCATTGAGTTTCCTCTCAAATGTAATACCCTCTTTCGTAGGGTTCCTGTTCACAGTCTGCTTTTTGAGCACATCGCAAAGGGTTTGATGCCCTTTGAGACTTTTGTATATGCCTGTCACATACAATTCCTTCATCCCTGCATTTTTGTTAGTGATAGTTGTGGTATTATTAGATGAGGAATTTTCTCTCACGGAGACAATTGAAGAATTTGCAGCAATAGAAGCATTCAAACATTCAAGTGAAGAATTATCAGTTTCACGTTCCATGCATTTCAAACAGGGTGGACTGAATTCTTCCTGAGTGGTACTGATCTGTTGAGCAAGTAAGGAATCGTTTTCCCTTTGAAGATCCTCACGAGACACTCTTTGTTTCTCAACATCTTGCTTTCTTTGAAGAAATTCATAAGAAAGCTTCTCATGATTGGCGAAGAGAGCATTATGATGACTTTGAAGGTTATCATACTTTGTTTGAAGACTTTTGAGATCATCAGACAGAGTTTGAGTCCGATGCACTTCCCCATTCAACAGATCATCGCTTTTGTCTAGTAGTTTGTGAAGCTTTTTGAGTGAAGTTTGTTTCTTAGTGGAAATGTTAGCAAGTTTGGAATAGCTAGGTTTCACATATTCATGAGATTCACCTTCACTTGATTCAGATGAGGAATGATGTTTGTGTACCTTTTAGCCTTTTGCCATGAAGCTGTAGGTGGGATCATAGTCATCGTGGCTGACGTCAGAGTCGTTGGAGTAGTCATTTTCTTCATCGTTGAAGATGGACTTCCTGACAAAAGTAGTGGAGAGTGCAAGGCTAGCAACTCCAGATTACGACTCTTCCTCATATTCTTCCTCTTCTTCATATTGTTCAGATTCTTCTTCAGAGTCCATTTCCTTGCCAATGAAAGCCCGAGCCTTTATGGAACCATTCTTCTTGTGCGATGAGGACTTTGAAGATTTCTTATTTTCTTCGAGTCATCAGAACTGTGATCCTTGTATTTCTTCTTCCTTGATTATTTTTCCCAGAGAGGACAGGCAGAGATAAAGTGACCAGATTTCTTGCATTTGTGGCAAGTTCTTTTCTTGTAGTTGCTTGATGAAGAATTTGTTTTCATCATGCCAGCTTTTGATGACTTTCCAAACCAGCCTCTCCTTGAGAACTTCTGGAATTTCCCCATGAGCATTGCTAGCTCCTGACTCAGTTCTTCAGGATCACCAAGGCTACTGTCAGATTCTTCGCCTTTAGATGAGGAAATTGCCTTAGCCTTTAGTGCATGAGATCATCCATAGCTTGGTTCGTAGAGGTCTCTTTTCTTAGCTTGTTGGAATTGATGAGTATTGAGTCTCTCAAGTATATCAACAGGATCAAGTGACTTGTAGTCTCCACGCTCTTGAATCATCAAGGCCAGTGTATCAAATGAGGAATCAAGATATCTCAGCAGTTTCTTTACCACATCGTGGTCGGTGATGTCAGTGGCACCAAGTGCTTGAAGCTAGTTGGAGATATCAGTGAGACGATCAAATATTTGTTGAACATTTTCATTGTCGAGTATTTCAAAGCGGTTGAAGATATTGCAAAGAACATCAACTCGGGAGTCACGTTGAGTTGAAACACCTTCGTTGACTTTGGACAGCCTATCCCAGATAAGCTTAGCAGATTCCAAATCACTCACTCTGCCATACTGACCTTTGCTCAGATGGCCACAGATGATATTATTCGCTTGAGAATCGAGTTGCTTGAATATCTTCACACCAGCAGTGTTAACCGTAGGAGTAACAGAGGGAACACCATTTTCCACAATGTACCAGAGATCGTTGCCAATTGCCTCAAGATGCATGCGCATCTTGTTATTGCAGCAGGGTATGACAACCCAAGTGCTGTCCTTACCTTATTTGGCATGTAACCCCATTTTATGAACTGGTGTCATGAGCTATGTTATGGTTTTGCAAGTTGTCACCCATGTGTTGTTTGCATTCATGCATCATTTCATCTTGCATCATTTCATACCTCTTGTCATGTTGGTTTCATGTGTCTTGGAATGATGTGTTGGTCATGAGTGTCTTGTGTGTGTTCATGTTTGAGTGTGGTGGAATCCATGTGTGCAACTCCTTCTTCTTCCCTCTCTTTCTTTTCATCATTTAAACCTCACCATAAGCCTTCTTTCCCATATTATTTTCTCAACAGATTTAACTAGCCTTTTAATTGATTAAAAATGTTCAAGAGGTGCCCCATATAGTCTTATTAATTTAGGATGTGGTGCTGTTGTTGTTTGGGGTTGTTTGGTTTTTGGTTTGTTTTAAAAAACAGGGGCTGATATTTAAATAATAGTTTAAATATTTTGTCCAATAAATCAATATGTTAATTTATTCAAATAGTGCTCTTTTCCCTCATATCAAATGTAGTCTTGTTTTGCTCAGATTTATTTTAAAATGCCCTGGGAATTTTCTGTGAGTGGCTGGTTTTATTAAAAAGAGAAAAAACCCTCTGTTTATCCTATGTGTGAGAGAGTGTGCGTGTGGGCTTCTTCTCTAGTGCGGCCCAGCTAGCTAGCCCACAGGCCCAAGCCTCTCAGCCGGCAGCGTCCCCTTTCCAGCGAGGCAAGGTCCCGGGCCCGCTCGTCAGCCTCTCATCTCCCCTTCTTTTCTCTTTTCTCCGGCGCGTTCCTCCTCCAAGGAGAAGCGCACATGGCCACCGTGGCTCGGTGAGCTTCCCCTCGCCTCCTTTTAAGCCCCCCGGGCGTCCGTGCCTAGGGTTCCTCCTCCGCTGCCACCTTCTCCTCCTTCCCCCCTTCTTTCTTCTCTGGAGGTAAGTATCTGCTGTTAGTCACAGAGGGTCAGTGAGTGAGAGGAGATTGCCGGCGTTCCCCTCCTCTGCTTCGTCGTCGGCGGCGGCGGTCAGCATGTCCAGAAGCGCGGGGCTCATCCCCCCGATCCATTCCTGCCGATAGGAAGCCCGGAGCGCCTCCCTGTCTACGAGTTCTTCTTCGTCTTCTTCATTGACGTTCTGCTCCGGCGAGATCTTCTCTGCGTCGACTCCGGCGATCGTCATCAGCCTTTCCATTCACCCAGTTGTCGTCGTCGAACCCCTGGGTGAGCAGTCCCCTCCCGTGCCCTCCGTTGCATCTCGTTTGCCGTCTGTGCGTATATATATAGGACCCGAAGCTCTAAGCTCCGCCTCTGTCTCGAGCTCGTGCTCCCCGTGCGTCGAGAGTGTGCGTTTGGTGTCCGTAGCGTAGCCCGTCGAGCAGTCGATCCATCCCCATGCAAATCATCGCTTTTTAACGTGTGTAGGCTTGGATCTGGCCGTGTCCAGGGCATGCATGTCATGCTCTCGAGCGTCGTCCATCAGTTAGCAGGCTGGTTCGTCAGGTTCAGTTAGCGCGGGGGTTAGTTCAGTAGGGCTGAGCCCCCCATACTAGTAACGAACGCAAGCGTAGCATAGTGGTGAGCGAGCACGGGGACGACCGCGAGGTCGCGGGATCGATTCCCGGTTCCGCCCCCGTTTCCCTTTTTTTGATTGGCCGGTGAGTGTGTTGTGTGTGCGGATCCGCTGTGGTGGCTGGATCCTGCGTGTGTGTGTGGGGGGGGGGGATCTGGTGTGACCACACCAGATCCAGGTGTGGCTGTGGTGGCAGCTATGTGCGCCTTTGTGTGTGTGGTGTATTTGTGAGTGTGTGTATACTCCTGTGCTTAGATGGATGAGTGTGTGTGTGTGTATGTTTTGCATACACACATGCATGTGTAGTTATAGTGGGTTGTAGTGTAGTGTGTGTGTATGTGATACATACACACACTTATGCATGTGTGTGGTGTTAGATGTGGATGTGTGTGTAGGTGGTGTAATGTTAAGTGTGCATGTGTATGTATCTATACATACACACCCTTATGTGTGTGTGTGTGCTTGGTGTATTGTGTGTGTATGTATGTTTTCCATACACACACTTGTGTGAGTGTGGTGGTATGTAAGTGCTTGTGTGTGTGTGTGTATAGGCCTAAGGCATATACACATATGTGGGCTATGTGTGGTGTGTGTGTGTGTGCTTTTGCACATGCACATATGCTAGTGTATGTTTGCATAGGGTAGGTGATGTGTGCCAACATATATATATATATGCATGTGAGGATGTATGTGTGCATGAGTAGTTCCATGTGTAGGTCTCTCTATGTGCATAATGCGCAAGTTTATCTTCTAGTTAGATTCACCCTTGCATATTGATGCTATGCCATGTTATCATGTCCCTAGTGCACTAATTAACCACTTCCAACATGTATCAATAGAGAACATGTCATTTCTGGGCATTTTCATTAAGGTGCAAAAGTGACATAAGTCACCCTAGCCCTTTATAGGTCAATTTCGACCTAGGGTTTCTCCATCTTGTTCCATGTAAGCATATGGGTATGAGTAATGATTTTGGAGTAGAATCAACCCATGAATGCACCTGTGAAGTCAGATTTGACTTTGGGGCAACTTGACAAAACTGCATTTTTATGCTGTGATGCCCTTTGGTCTTTTTATTGTGAATTAATCTATGCATGATTTTCAGTTCTTGCCAACACGAGTTTGTTAGTTAAAGTTGCTGGGAATGTCCCAGTACTTTTGTTATTTATGATAAGTCACCAGATAAGTGGGAACCATGCTGTTTAGTAAGCTATTTTCTGTTTCTGTTCAGTCTGCTTAAAAAATGACTTAAGTCTGGGAGTTCTGTTGTTATTGTTTTGCCATGAAGAGTGGGTTATAACTAGTGATGTGGTTGGAATTTGCTCATGATCAGTGTAAGTTATTTGTAGTAGATATTTTCATCTACTATCCTGTTAATTTTCATGCCAATAGGAGCTCTCTAGCATATTTAACCATTGGTGTCAACTTGCTACTTTATTAACTCAGATTCTAGAAAACTGGAATTTTCACCAAGTCCCTGAAAAACTGATTCATCATGTCAACTTGATTGCTCCATGCATATTGATGTGTGCCTATTTTGCTGATTGCATAGTTGGATAAGTTGATGTGGGTGTTGAGTAGATTCTGTCCATATCTTGCTTGTGGCTGTAGGATTCCTATAGCTCAAGTTGCGAGATTTTCAAATTTCTATGTTGTTGTTTTGTGATAGATTTGGTGTTATATTGTTTTGTGACTTGTGGGAGCTATAATCTATAGAATTGTTTGATTATTGAGCCTATTATGATTGATTTTTCATCACCTATCCAGTGGCTACCTTGGAATGCCAAGAATTAGCCTAGGTCTTGATTGTCTTGTGTTTTACCTTCGTACCTTGTCGTGAGCGTATGTCGAGAACCATAGCTCCGTTTCTTGCGATCCTTATATGCATTTCTATAGATTTTGCATGTTGCATCCATATTTGCCATGTTCATGCATGTCTAAATAACTTAACATGAGGCTCTGTCCAGATTCACTATTATACAAAATTTGCATGTGAAACTTGACTAGTTCTGGGTTTCCCATGTTAAGTTCCTTCTAAAATTAATCATGCATCATCTTGGTTGTGCATTGCACCTTGGTTGGTTATTTATTTTCTGTTTCTCTTGGGTAGACGCGAGTGTCGAAACTGAGTTCGAGGACCCTGGAGAGTACCACTACGAGGATCCCGCTACTTGTTCCGCTGAAGAACCATCAGGCAAGATGATCATACCCGGATCCCGATACTATTTTTGCTTGCTAGTTTCTCACTCTTATCGTTACACTTGCGCTACCTACCACTTGATATCAGCCTCCTAATTGCCGTGACAGTCTCTAACCTCCACACCCTAGCAAACATTTGATTGGCTAAGTTACCCCTGCTCAGCCCATCTTATAGCTTTCTTAGTTGCAGGTGCTGGTTGTTCCATGTGATAACATGGATTAGGATATCACAATAAATTCTGTTATTTAATTTAATGCACATATATATCTTGGTATTGGTGGAAGGCTTGGCCTTTTGCTAAGTGATTTGTTCTGCTGTTACTACCATTAGTTCCTTGTTACCGGTGTTATGTTTCCATATTTTGCGCTCCTAACACGCATGGGGTTGTTATGGGGACACCCTTGTTTATTAGGTTGAGATTAAAACTTGTCTGGCAAGACCCAACATTGGCACTACATTTGCTAATAACCTAATAAACTTGCATAGGGCTTTGCAACCCCGTGGATAATTTAATCAACCCCCGGGCCAGTGCTCCTCATGAGTGTTGGTTCAAACTAGAGCACTTTGCAGTGCCAACCCAGGGCAACTTGGGAGATTTCTATCAGGCCTCCGTACGCGTAGCTTATCCGTCGTGTCCTGAGACTAAGATACGCGGCTCTTATCGGGTTCGTCGACACGTCGGGTGGTCTTGCTGGATTTGTTTTACCTTTATTGAATGTCTTGCGTGTGGACTCTGACTTTCTTTGGGTTTTCTCGAGGTGTTGGAATTCCTTTGGAACTTCCGATGAAGACCACGAGATCCGTGGTCCAGGAATTCCCGCGGAGTGTGGTTATTTGTGATGGACTAGTTGGAGCACCCCTGCAGGGTTAAATCTTTTGGAAAGTCATGACCGCGGTTATGTGGCAACTTGGATATTTGTTTAACACCCGGTTCTAGTAAACTTGAAGTAAACTATAACTAAAATACACCAACAGTGTGAGTAACCGTGATTGTCTCTGCTCGTGAATATGATCCGAGAGAGAACATGGTGGGGTTATGATTGACGTAAGCTGGTGTTCAGGATCTCATAGAGATTATGCTAGATTCGATCGCACGTAGACCACTCTCATTTAAATTCTTGTTGCGTAAGATAGCCACCATACAATGCTTAGTGCTACTGCAAACTAAACATCACCCTATCCAACCTTAAGCTTGAATAGTCTCGGTACCCGGGCACTTGATAGCTGAGTCCTCTGTGGCTCACAGTTTACCCGGGCACTTGATTGTGTTCAGGATGATCTTACCCAGCTGCAATGGGAGTATTATGAAGAGAGAGGCCGTATGTACGTGACATACCCCGATGAATAGAGGACCTGGTCGTGATCTTGGGGCAGCTTGATAGTGTCATCGCAACTGCTTTTTTATCGTTTGATTTCGTCCATAGTCGGACCCTGTGTTCCTCTTGATGTTATGAATTGAGTGATATTGTAATTTAGCATGTGGCGAGTGTAAGCCAACCTTGTATACTCTTCCCTTTTGTAATGTATGTTGTGATGATGCTTATCTTACTAACGGCAAGATGCACTTCTATCCCTTGCGAGGCCTCGTGCCTCAAAATGGATAGGCGCGCATCTTGGGCGTGACAAGTTGGCATTCAGAGCCATACGACCATAGGAGCGTTTGCTTGTTCGAACTTGGGCGAGTCGTGTCTAGTTAAAACTAGTCCGAGTCTAGTTATATCGGAGAGTAGGATTCTTTTTACTCCTCTTCTATGCTCTGGTGAGGTATAGGACTTAGGAATTTTGATTGTACTCCTCTTCTCGTTCAAATTTTTTTAGGATCACGTGGGTATTTTGGAGTCTATATGATACTGATGTGACAGGGGTTCTGTCTTGGTGCCTCCTGTCTGACTTGATTTCTTCCGGGGAGTCGAGCTCCAGGGAATGTTGGCACATCGTTATCATTCAGCTTCCTTGATATCTCAGGACAGAGAATGTTCGAAATTACTTCAATACTTATCGTGGTGAGATAAGGTCGGAGTCACCCAGTACTGGGAGGCGTCCGGGGTACCACCATGGTTTAGTATCGTTGTGAGTTCGAGGATTCGAGATTAGAAGAGTTTGTGAAATTTCTTGAATTGTGGTGTGGAAGGTTGCGGATGCAGTTGCAGCTAATTACCTAGGGTAGGTTCCTGATTCCGCAACCCGAATCGCATAAACAAGAAAGTTTTCGGAAGTTCATAGGTGGGAAATCTTGTAGTCATCTAGGATCATCTTCTCCAGATGTATTGGGCATGTACATTTGTTCCGAGCACTTAGCTCAATACTTTTTGTTTTATTGCAAGTGGCTTATTATGTCTGATGATGTTATCATGATCCGAAGAAGCATTCTTACTAATTTTTCAGTAGGAAGGCTATGTTTTTATTTGTTCAATTCTTTCAAGCATTTGATTCAGCTTTGTTTCATCTTATCAATGAGGTGCTGATGCGTTTTGTCCATCTTCAGGATGGCTCCACCAACTCGCAACAATCCGGGTCGTGCTGAGGAGCAGACTGATGTTCCACCACCACCCCCGCCAGCACCTCCTCCTCCAGAAGCTTGGCAAGCTCTGATGGCCGCGACCAATGAAAACACTCAGATGTTGCTAAGGCTGTTGCAAGAAAGGGAGCAGGGTCAGCAAGGTTTTCAAGGGAATTTTCAGAATCAGCCTCAGTTTGCGACGCTCAATCAGTTCCTTGCCAACCAGCCCAAGTCTTTCACCTGCTGTGAGCAGCCTTTTGATGTTGATGATTGGCTTCGTGATATGAGTAAGCATTTCGAGTGCAACAATGTCAGGCCAGAGGACTTTGTGAGATTTGCTTCGTTCCAGCTCAAGGGTCAAGCAACTGATTGGTGGCAGTAGTACAAGGATTCGAGGGGCAATCGTGTTGTTACTTGGGACGATTTCCATCGTGACTTCAGGGCTCATTACATTCCGACAAGCTTTGTCGAAGAGATGCGTGAGAAGTTCGGGAGCCTGAAGCAGGGTACCAGGTCAGTCTACCAGTACAATGTCGAGTTCCAGAATCTAGCTCGTTATGCCAAGCAAGATGTTCCAGATGATAAGGCTATGATCTATTAGTTCAGAGGTGGTCTCAAGGATGAGCTTCTTCCAGGCCTTGTTCTTCAAGAGCCTCGTGAGTTTGATCAGTTCTACAACATGGTTTTGAAGGTTGAAGCAGCTCAGCTCAAGTTAGAGAACTCCAAGAAGCGTACCAGGGATTCATATTCTTCTTCCAGCTCTCAGATGGTTTCAAAGCAGCAGAAGTATAGGGCGCCAAATCCTCTTCCGTTTTGTCCTCCTCAGCAGCAGAAGCAGTTTGGTGGTCGTGGCTCTTCCCACCCACCCAACCCAGGTTTCCAGCAGAAGAACCAGGCGTCCAAGGCTGTTCTTGTTCCTCCTCCAGGAAATGTTCATCCGCTTTCTGAGGTGACTTGTCACAAGTGTGGCCAGAAGGGTCACTATGTAAACAAGTGCAACCAGCGGCGTCTTCCGCCTCCTCCTCCTGTCAAGCCTCTAGGCAATGCAATGGTGAAGCATAATCCCAAGTAAGTTAGAGTGAATATGGTGAATGCAGCTGAAGTAGAGCAATCCAATGATGTGATTATGGGTAATCTCTCAGTTAATGATTTTCCTTCTAAAGTATTGTTTGATTCTGGTGAATCACATTCATTCATTTCTAAACCTTTTTCTTGGAAGCATGATTTCAATTCAGTTGTTCTTCCTAGTCCTTTTCGGGTTGTGGCCAAGCCAGTTGATGAGTTCCAACGTGGTTGTTCCGGATGTTTCTATCAAGATGGGAGATTTTTCTTTTCTGGCTTCTCCAATTGTTCTTGGGAAATCTGATATTGATCTCATTCTGGGCATGGACTTCCTGGCTATGAATAAAGCTTATATTTATTGTCAAGCTAAAGAAATCAAGCTGACTCATCCTTCAGAAGATGTGATTATATTCGCGGCTCGCGATGACACAATCCGTCTCTTTGCTCTTAATGAGAAGGGTGAAATCTCGGCGATTTCTCAAATTCTGGTGGTTTGTGAGTATGAAGTTGTCTTTCCAAAAGAATTGCCAGGAATGCCTCCGCACCGGCCAGTCAAGTTCGTGATTGATCTCGAGCCCGGAACTGAACTGGTCTGCAAGCGCCCGTATAAACTTGGCCCCGAAGAGCTGAAAGAGTTGAAGAAGCAGCTAGATGAGCAAGAACGTCTGGGTCTGATCAGACCAATGTAGCGACCCGACCAGAAAGGTTGAATCTCCGGTGTTTCCGTACCATCCCAAGGTCATGCTGGTACACACACGGTACATCAATGTATATATCAAAGGGAAATCACACAACTTTGTTAATCGAAATCTCATATCGAGTTCTTTATTACAATAATGATTACAATAAAGTGGCTGAAGGCCAACTCATGAGATAAATTAAACCAAAGTCTTGCGGAAGCTTCAAAGGTAGTTGAGTCCATCTGACTCCAAGGGCATCTCACCGAGCATAGAGCGTATCCTCACTCCTGGTCGGAAAAGTACTCTACAACATGATACGTTGTAGCCGTGTAGGTCAGCATATTGAATATGCCGACAATGTCACAAAAGAGAGGGGTGAAAAAGTAATCATCTATTCTATCTACAAATATGGCAGGTGGGGTAGTAAGTTTTGCATAAAGCCAATTTTTCCTACAACAAGAGAGGGAAAAACAAAAGTTATTACTACAATGTTGGTTGATTAATGAGATGGTTCCACCAACAAATTCTCATACCCAAGTTGTCATTAATACCCACATCAATATAATTCTTTGTGTTGAGAAATCTAGATAGTTTCAGTTCCTTTGGCTCAAGTTGTCCATGACCGTGGACACGGCTAATCGATTAGGTTTTGGTATTCTGCAGAGTTTTGCACACGTTCCCCACAAGATTTGATCGCCTCCGTTGAATTCCTCGCACGTCAGGGTGTTTGAGAAACGTATGACCAAAACATGGTCTTCTCAAGGGTTTCCCTGGGACTCTGTCAGTGCCCATCCTTTCCTACCGTTCTTCTACATATCGTAGCCCTGCCTATCCAGCATCACCTCAATATCCAACCAAGCCAGAGCCCATAGTGGCTTGTGGCTGTGCAGGTAATCCTTGGGTCATGAAGCGTCCATCCATCTCTTTGTGCCTGGGTGGATCTTTCCGCGTGAATACTGGCACTTCTCCAGCAACACCTAGGCTAACCACTGGCTTCTCCAGGGCGCCGTTCAACCATCATCCACCCGGAGGTATGTTGAAAACTCGGAGTCTTGAAGTCTTGATCATCATGTAGGTCTTATAGTTATTATCTCACAACTCTCATGAAGCACTCAACCAACCTCGTCTACTAATAGCATAACAAAATTAAATCAACGTTTCCCGGGGCCAAAGTGTCAAAGGGTTGAGGGGATCCTACCACATGATACTACATCAAGTAACCAAGTTTCCAATTTACCTACTTTGCATGCAATTGGGGAGATGGTAGAACTAATGCAATAAAAACATGGGTAAACATGATCAAAGTGACTTGCCTTGCTGACGATCCTCGTACTCAAGTGACTTTAGATAACAAGCCTCGTACTCCAGATGATCTAACGAATCAAACAAAACACACCATAAGCATAACCACAATACCATTTACACCACATCAAGGTAAACTAATACTACAACAATCAATAGCACAATCAAAAGAAAGAAATCAAAAACCAAGTAGAAGACTCTCAAATTTTTGGTGACAAAACTACTACTAAGACATAACAAGACAAAATTTCTTTTTAGCAATTAATCAATAGATAACAGACAAGTAAATACAAAATTTTTATTAGAAAACATGAAGTATTTCATTATAAAAATTTTGTGCAAAAGGATTACTACAAAACATTTTTCTAAACAATACTAATGGTGAAAACAAAGTTTAACTATTTAAAATAGGTCACAAAACAAAATAAAATATTTTTATTATCAGAAAATAATTCTCCTACTGTTGAACAACAGAAACTAAAGAAACTACAATAAAAATTTAAACTAAAACAAAATCAATGTAAACTAAAAAACAAACTAATTAAACACTAAGAAGATACTAAACAGAATATGTTTTTACTAAAAACCCTAAACTAAATTATCCTAAAAAATTCTCAAACAGTGCTGGATGATAAACCTAACTAATACAAAACAGTGGCAAAAAGAATCACTAAAAAATAAATTTCTAAACTCAAGTTATTCAAGTTTTAGTGATTTGCTCAATTTTAACAAAATTCAAATTTACTAGCTCAAAGTTGAAAACTAATACAATAGACAGAAACTACATGGAATTTTTGACATGTTGCAAAAAGAATCAATCAAAAACTCTAAATATTTTAGGAGATATAACAAAAATGAAAACAGAACTTATTCTGTTTTCTAAAATAGAAACAGAAAAAGAAAAATTTATATCTAACGGTTAGGGGCTACGTGGCGGACCGTGATTGGCCGAAGCCGTGTGCGTTCAGGGGTTTGCGAGCGGACGACCGAAGCGAAGTGGGTACCGGTTCGTTTGTTTTAAACGTTCTGATCTAGACCGTTGACCCTAGATCTCACGGCTACGGAGGGGGTGGGGTGGCTTACAGAGGAGGGGTCGGGGTCTCCGGCAATGTCGACAGCGGCCGAGGGTAGGAGGTGCTCGGAGATGGTGTTGCAGGGGTCGCGGGCGGCGTCCGAGGGCTCCAAACGGCGGCAACAAGGCTCCGACGTTCATAGGTGGCGTCAGAGGGGAGTGGGGGTGATGGAGGCGACGACCATGAGCTCCGGTGGCTTCGGTTGAGAACCGAACACCGGCGAGGTGGTGTGAAGGTATTCTTGCGAGGGCGGGGGGGGGGGTGTTCGAGGTGGAATGGGGCGCGGAGGGAGCTGGGGCTTTTATTGGCGCGGCTGGCGCTCGGGATATGGCGAGGGGAGGGATCTTCGGCTCGGGAGAGATCTCCGGCGAGGTGCGGGGGTGGAATGGAGGGGACGACCGCGGGGATGGCGCAATCGGTCGGTGGGGCCCGCATGTCAGTGAGAGAGAGGTCAGGGTTAGCGGCGTCAGTGACTGATCCAGAGGGATCTCGGGGAGTTAAGGTTGTGGGCCGGCCGGTTTTCTTTATTAAAACGTTAATTTGTTTCCTTTTCTATTTTCCAGAGCATTGAAATCTCATTTATGGCCATCAATATATTTTCAACAAATAAAGATATATATATATATATATCAAATTGATTAGGGGAATAAATTCTATTTAGTGAACATTTTTCCACGGCCAAAATAAATACTAAAAAAAAATATTCAGAAAATGCCTAAATTGATTTTAATTCTTTTGCAATAATTTTTCAAATAACCCCCTGGTTTTATTGTTCAAATATTTCACAAAGATGCCCCTGGTATGGAGTGTCATGTTTCCTCATATTTGAATTTTTCCAGGGGTTTTCAAATAGGAGAATCAAGTAAATGGAAAAATGGAAGTGGCCTTTCAGAAATCCAAAAGAAGAACTTCAAGAATTCATTTCATTCAAACAATGTGATGATGATGCATAGCTATATTTCATAACATTCCAAAATGGAATTTTGGGATGTTACAATCAAGCTCTTCTCCATGGGGTTGTGGAGTTTTGTTTCTTAGAAAGAAGGATGGCACGGATCGTCTTTGTGTGGACTACTGACCATTGACCAAGAAGACAATCAGGAACAAATACCCACTCCCTAACATCAACGAGTTGTTTGAACAACTGAAGGGTGCCAAAGTTTTCTCCAAGTTGGATCTTCGAATGGGTTATCATCAGATTCGCATTCGCGAAGAAGACATTCCCAAGACCGCTTTCAGGATGAGTTTTGGCTCGTATGAGTACACCGTTATGTCATTTGGTCTTGCGAATGCTCCTCCAACCTTCTCAAGGATGATGAATTTCATCTTCTCTCCCTTTAAGAATGAGTTTTTCTTGGTCTATCTTGATGATATACTTGTGTTCGCGGAGACAGAAGAAGATCATGCGGAGCATCTCCGCCTTGTGCTTGACAAGTTAAGGGAACATCGGTTCTATGCCAAGTTTTCCGAATGTGAGTTCTGGCTTGATGAAGTGGTGTACCTCAGGCATGTCATCTCTGCCGAGGGAATTAATGTGCACCCTGAGAAAGTTGAAGCAATATTGAAGTGGGAACCTCCTCAGAACGTGAAGCAGCTTCGGAGTTTCCTCGGGCTTGCTAGTTATTGCAGAAGGTTCGTGGAGAACTTCTCTCAGATTGCCAAGCCTCTGTCCAATCTCCTCCAGAAGAGTGTCAAGTATGTTTGGTCTCCTGAGTGTGATGCAGCATTCAATACGCTCAAGCAGAGACTGACTTCAGCTCCAGTTCTTGTTCCTCCTGAGCAGTCCAAGCCTTTCCAAGTTTTCTGTGATGCTTCTCTCCAAGGCCTTGGTGGTGTTCTTATGCAAGATGAAGCCTGCCGAGAAGAACTACCCCACTCATGATCTTGAGTTGGCGGCAGTTGTGCATGCTCTTATGACTTGGAGGCATTTGTTGTTGGGTAGACCAGTTGAGGTGTACACTGATCACAAGAGCTTGAAGTACATTTTCACTCAACCCAATCTCAATCTTCGGCAATCTCATTGGGTGGAAATGCTTGAAGACTTCAACCCAAGCATTGAGTATACTCCTGGGAAAGAAAATGTCATTGCAGACGTGCTCAGCCGTAAGGCGTACTGCAATAGTCTCATCTTGAAGCCTCTACAACCCGAGCTTTGTGAAGCCTTCCGCAAGCTCAACCTTCAGATGATTCCGTAAGGATTTCTTGCCAATCTTAAAGTCTCTCCGACTCTGGAAGATCAGGTTCACCAAGCGCAGCTTCTTGACGCTATGGTGAAGAAAGTGAAGAAAGGTGTGGCCAAGGGCATTCCGAAGTATAAGTGCTTTCGTGTTGATGACAGAGATACCTTGTTCTTTGAGGACTGTCTTGTGGTCCCAAAAGGTGATCTCAGAAAGGTTATCATGGATGAAGCACAGAATTCTCTTCTATCCATTCATCCAGACAGTTCCAAGATGTATCAAGATCTCAAGCAGACCTTCTTGTGGACTCGCATGAAACGTGAAATTGCTCACTTCGTGAATGAGTGCGATGTTTGCCGCGGAGTGAAGGCGGAGCATCAGTGTCCAGCAGGTCTTCTTCAGCCTTTGCCTATCCCAGAATGAAAATTTCATCACGTGGAGATGGATTTCGTAACTGGGTTTCCCAAGTCCAAGACAGGCAACGATGCCATCTTTGTGGTTATCGACAAGCTGCCAAAAGTTGCTCATTTCCTGCGAGTCAAGGAATCTATCACGGCAGCTCAGCTTGCAGATTTGTATACATCAAGGATAATGCCTTTGCATGGTGTTCCACAACTCATCTCTTCTCACCGTGGAAGCCTATTTACTTCCAAGTTTTGGGAGTCCTTCCAGACTGCTATGGGTACTAAGATCCGTTTCAACACGGCGTTCCATCCGTAGACAAGTGGTTGACACATCTCCAACGTATCTACTTTTTCAAACTCTTTTGCCCTTGTTTTGGACTCTAATTTGCATGATTCGAATGAAACTAACCCGGACTGACGTTGTTTTCAGCAAAACTACCATGGTGTTGTTTTTGTGCAGAAATAAAAGTTCTCAGAATGACCTAGAAACTTACGAGGATTATTTATGGAATATAAAAAAAATACCGGAGAAAGAATCAACCAAAGAGGAGCTGCCAGTGGGCCACGAGTCCAGGAGGCGCCCCCCTAGGGTGCGCCTGGCAAGCTCGTGGGGCCCACGTGGCTCCTCCAACCTCATCTCTAGCTCCATATAATCTCTTTCGCCCAGAAAAAAATAGGAGAGAAGAAATCATCACGTTTTACGATACGGAGCCTCTGCCACCACCTGTTCTTCCTCGGGAGGGCAGATCTGGAGTCCGTTCTGGGCTCCGGAGAGTGGAAATCGAAGCCATCGTCATCATCAACCATCCTCCATCGCCAATTTCATGATGCTCTCCATCGTTCGTGAGTAATCTCATCATTGGCTTGATTTCAGATCTATCATGTAATTGAGTTAATTTTGATAGGGTTTGATCCCTAGTATCCACTATGTTCTAAGATTGATGTTGCTACTACTTTGCTATGTTTAATGATTGTCACTAGGGCCCGAATGCCAAGATTTCAGATCTGAACCTATTATGTTTTCATGAATATATGTGTGTTCTTGATCCTATCTTGCAAGTTGTAGTCACCTACTATGTGTTATGACACGGCAACCCCGGAGTGACAATAGCCGGAACCACTCCCAGAGATGACCATAGTATGAGGATTCTATGTATTCACCATGTGCTAATGCTTTGTTCCGGTTCTTTATTAAAAGGAGACGTCAATATCCCTTAGTTTCCATTAGGACCCCGCTGCCACGGGAGGGATGGACGAAAGATGTCATGCAAGTTCTTTTCCATAAGCACGTATGACTATATACGGAATACATGCCTACATTACATTGACGAACTGGGGCTAGTTACATGTCACCCTATGTTATAACTGTTACATGATGAATGCCATCCGGCATAATCATCCATCACCGATCCAATGCCTACGAGTTTTTCCTATACTGGTCCTTGTTTAGTTACTTTACCGCTACTGCTGTCACACTTGCTACATAAATCACTACTGCTACTATTACCACTATCACGGTTACTACCATATTGCTTTGCTACTAAAACTTTGCTAGAGAAACTAAATCTTTCAGGTGTGGTTGAATTGACAACTCAACTGCTAATAATCGGGGATATTCTTTGGCTCCCCTTGTGTTGAATCAATAAATTTGGGTTTAATACTCTACCCTTGAAAACTGTTGCGATCCCCTATACTTGTGGGTTACCAAGACCTTTTTCTGGCGCCGTTGTCGGGGAGCATAGCTCTATTCTCCGAGTCACTTGGGATTTACATCTGTTGATCACTATGAGGAATTTGCGAGATCCAAAAACTAAAGTTCTGCCCTCAACTATGAGGACAGGTAAGGAACTGCCATCTAGCTCTGCACTTGATTCACCTTCTGTTATGAGTAAATTTGCGACACCGCCACTTGCTATTAATCCTGATATGTCACCTGTGCTTGATGATGCTACTTCTGCTATACATGATAATTATGATGATGCTTTGCTTGGTAATGATATGCCACTTGGTGAATTTCTTGATGCACAAATTGGTAGAGTTACTACTGAATCAAATGATACTTCTGAAACTGATTAAATTATTGAAATGGAACCTGCTGTTACACCCGTTAGACCTAGCCCTCCTAGATATGAATTGCCTAATATACCTAAGGGTTATGTTATGGAAGGAGAGGTAGCTGAAGACTTTCTTGCTTGTAAGGATAGCTATGATCTTGAGAATTTATAACGCAAGTGGAAAGAAAAATCTCTGAACGCTAGAATGAAATATGATCCTAAGTTTGCTACTTCACCTATCTTTATTACTGATAAGGATTATGAGTTCTCTGTCGATCCTGAGTTAATCACTTTGGTTGAATCTGATCCTTTTCATGGTTATGATTCTGAAACTGTTGGAGCACATCTTACTAAACTGAATGATATAGCCACCCTGTTCACTAATGAGGAAAAAATTGCTATTACTATATCCTTAAGTTGTTTCCTTTCTCACTAAAGGGTGATGCTAAAACTTGGTTTACTTCTCTTGCTCCTGGTTGTGTGCGTAGTCCCCAGGATATGATATACTACTTTTTTGAGAAATATTTTCCTGCCCATAAGAAACAAGCTGCCTTGCAGGTTATTTATAACTTTGTGCAAATTGAAGAAGAGAGTCTCCCACAAGCTTGGGGGAGGCTTGTCCATTTACTTAATGCTTTGCCTGATCACCCTCTTAAGAAAAATGAAATACTTGGTATCTTTTATAATGGACTAACAATTACTTCTAGGGACCACCTAGATAGTTGTGCTGGCTGTGTTTTCAGGGAACGGACTGTGGAACAAGCTGAAATTCTATTGAATAATATCTTGAGCAATGATAATGCTTGGACTATTCCCGAACCACCTCCGAAGCCAACTGAAGAAAAGAGGTATTATATTCCTCAGTCTTGAAGATATGCAAGAAGAAAAGAAATCTATGCAAGAGAAAGGTATTAAATCTGAAGATGTTAAGAATCTACCACCTATTGAAGAGATACATGGTCTTGATAACCTGACACAGGTAGTAGAGGTTAATTCTCTTCGTAGATTCAATAAGAGTGATATCCCTTATGATAAACCTGCTAGCTTACGCTTAGATGAATTTGATAATTTTTTTGCCAAACAACAAAGTTTTAATGATTATGTTAGCAGACAACTGGAACAAAATGCTAGTATGATTAATCATATAAGTTCTTGTGTGGATAGAAATGTTAATGATCTTAAGCTTATTAGTAAACATGCTTTTGTGGTCACTACTCAAGTAGAGCAAGTGCTTAAGGCTCAAAATGACTTGCTTAATGAATTGAATGATAATTCTATTAAAGTTGTTACTAGAGGTGGTAGAATGACTCAGGAACCTTTGTATCCTGAATGCCATCCTAAGAGAATTGAGCAAGATTCTCAGGGAATTAATACTGATGCACCTAGTCATCCTTGTAATAGGAAGAAAAAGAAAGATTATAGGAACTTGCATGCTAGTAAACCTGTTGCTGTTACACCTGAGAATCCAAACGATATATCTATTTCTAATGCTGAGACACAATCTGGTGATGAACATGAACCTTGTGATAATGTTGATAATGATGTTCATATTGATGCTCAACCTAGTAATGATAATGATGTGGAGATTGAACCTACTATCGAACCTGATAACCCACAACCTAGGAACAAAAGATATGCTAAGAGTGATCTTATTGCTTGGAAGCACGGTAAAGAAAGAGAACCTTGGGTTCAGAAACCCATGCCCTTTCCTCCTAAGCCATCCAAGAAAAAGGATGATGAGGATTTTGAGCGCTTTTTTGAAATGATTAGACCTATCTTCTTGCAAATTCGTTTAACTGATATGCTTAAAATGTCTCCTTATGCTAAATACATGAAAGATATTGTGACTAATAAAAGGAAGATACCTGATATTGAGATTTCCACCATGCTTGCTAATTACACTTTTAAGGGTGGGACTCCTAAGAAACTAGGTGATCCTGGAGTACCCACTATACCTTGCTCCATTAAAGGAAATTATGTTAGAACTGCTTTATGTGATCTTGGAGCCGGTGTTAGTGTTATGTCTCTCTCTTTATATCGTAGACTTGAATTGGATAAGCTGACACCTACTGAAATTTCTTTGCAAATGGCCGATAAATCAACTGCTTTACCTATCGGCATTTGCGAGGATGTGCCTGTTGTGGTTGCAAACGTTACTATCTTGACGGACTTTGTTATTCTTGATATTCCCAAGGATGATGCCATGGCAGTCATCCTTGGAAGACCCTTTTTAAACACTGCAGGGGCTGTTATTGATTGCAACAAAGGCAATGTCACTTTCCATGTCAATGGTAATGAGCACACGGTGCACTTTCCGAAGAAACAATATCGGGTTCATTGCATAAATTCTATTGAAAAATCTTCATCCATTATTATTGGAAGATTTGAATTTCCTATACCTACTATCAAGATGAGATATGATATACCTATTGTTGGGGATATGCATATCCCCATCGAGGTACCCTAGTGATTTTTCGAAAATTCACCGGTTTCATGTGATTCGAAAAAAGTTTGTCAAGGAGACTTGATCAACCTCATTGATGGATTTCTTTTGATGACCATGAGATGGATGAATCTAGAAGTCACAATCTTCTTTTCCCAAGTTTTACTTTCTGTTACTTAGTAGAAAAATAATAAAAATAGCATTATTTTCCTGTTTTCTGCATTATCCGTCCAATAAAAAATGACCAAAAAATAAAAGTTCTTCAAATGCCCTGAAATTCAAGTATGATTTTTTCTGGAATATTTAGGAATTTCTGAGATAGATAACTAGTGAGGGGGATGCACTAGTGCGCCATGAGCCCAGGAGGCGCGGCCACCCCCCTGGGCGCGCCTGGCAGGCTCGTGGGTC
Source organism: Hordeum marinum (assembly GCA_022496015.1). Taxonomy (NCBI): domain Eukaryota; kingdom Viridiplantae; phylum Streptophyta; class Magnoliopsida; order Poales; family Poaceae; genus Hordeum; species Hordeum marinum. Next base: position 450,491,992 of record CM039676.1, read on the forward strand.
CCACGTGGCCCCCCTCCACTTATTCCAGCACCCATCTCCTTCGTCTACCCCGAGAAAAAATCATTCCATAGCTAAAACCCGTGTTCTTGCTCATTTTGCTACATTTTTCGATCTCCTTGTGCAAGCCCCATCCACCAAACTGTTTTGGGGAATTGTTCCTTGCTATGTGACTCCTCCATAGGTCCAATTAGTTTTTGTTCTAGTGCTTTATTCATTGCATATTATTGCTGCCTTGGTGACCCTGTCCTTGAGCTTTGCATGTTAATTTTAATTGGTCCCAAGTAGTTTTGATGCAAGATATGGCCTCTAGGCACTTTTAGGAGTAGTTGTTATGAGTTTTGTTAAGTTTTGTTTACTTTTATTTTGAGTCACTAAAAATTTCAGAATTATTTCAGAAATAGGAAAATGTTTAGGAAGAACTATCATGGTGGTTCCTCAAGCAAGAGGGGTCCTCGTCCCGCGATTCGCGAGCCCGATCCTTATCAGCCGAGAGACGCATCGGTGCAACCATGTGAATGGCCTTCTGATGAATTCATGATTGATGCAGGTTTCAAGAATGAGTTTGATACATTTATTCACAATGCCGGGCTCGAGGAATTCATCTCCAATAAATGTGAACAGTATACTTCACTCACTGCCTCCTTTGTTCGTAGATTCAAATTTTCAGTTGGCCGTGACACATCCATACTGTTTGATCTTTATGATAAATCGTACACTATGGATTTAGAGGATTTTAATAGAATATGCAAGATACCTGATTGGGGTAGTCCCAATGACCCTCCTAAGTCCTCGGTTAGAGATTTTATTTCCAGTATAACTGTTGGAGAGACTAGACATATTACGTAGGCTACCATGGGGAGCATTCATTTTCCAGCCTTGCATTATTTTGCCCTCTTCATAGGTAGATGCATTAATGGTAAGCGTGATCATAGCCACCTCTGCGCACCTGTCCTCAATATACTTAAGAGTGCAGTAACAGGTGATAGAAGTTTTAACATGTGAGCTATAATTGCTAGGAGACTAAATAACAATGCTAATGAAGGAGATTTCTTTCGTGGGATCTATGCTACTCGCCTAGCTAATTATCTTAAAATACCCATCCAGACTGGAGATCCCCCGCTTCACAGTGCCTTCCTTGATCATGCTGCTACGATACGCTTCGAGTTCCTTGAGAGGAGCAATGAGTCCCTCCTATACCGGTTAATATTTAACCGACAACGTGTTTTTCATATTACCCTTCTTGCTCCTGCCTTCTTTGATTTTAAGAGTAAACGGAGATATTACATAACTAGAGAAGAGGAAGAGGAGTATGAGAGAGAAGTGAAGGCTGCTCGCCTCCGTGAGGTAGCTATTCAGGCGGTAGCTGCCGCGTCCCAATACAACCCACATTATGATTTTGGATATCGCCCGGATTACCCAGGAGCTGGCTACTTTCCTCCTTGGGAGTAGACCAACTTAGGCCAAAAGCCTAAGCTTGGGGGAGTACGTGTTTCTCACTGACTTTATATTCATGTTCACACATTCACTTTGATAGTCGGTGTTCACACTTTTTCATTATATCATCCATGCTAGCTTATTTTCTTTTCTTGCATTCTTCTTGTGTGTTTGGTTAACTTGAGAAAATCCAAAAAATAATAATTTAAAAATGAGATAAACAAAATAATTAGTTGTAACTTTATATTCTTGCATGCTTAGTAGTAACTAAAAAGAAAACCCAAAAAGATTTCCCGTGCTTCTTTTGCTTGTTGGGAGCTTTCCCGTGTAAATAGTTTTTTTCTTTGGGTTGAGGTAGAGGACCATGATTAAAATGATTAGTGTCTCTCATATGCATTATTGTTTATCCATCAAAGAGCCATATTACCTTGTCTTCTCCTCTGAGTTTGCTTGTAGATTCCAGCTTAGTCCAATGCACGAACACTCTTATTATTATTCACATCATTCGGTCGTGCAAGTGAAAGGCAATAATGACGATATATGATGAAGTGACTGAGCCCAGAAAAGCTGGTATGAACTCGACCTATTTTGTTTTTGTAAATATGACTAGCTCATCGTTCCTAACCCAGCATTGTTATGAGAGAAACATGTTTGCAACGACAACTTAGAGACCATAGTTTCTTATGCCATGCTTAATTAGCTAGGAGCTTATAATGGTTTGTCTTGGATGCCAACTTGAATTTTAAAATGATTGTGGTGTAGTATGATAGGATGGTATCCTCCTTTGAATGATTCAAGTGGCTTGACTTGGCACATGTTCACGCATGTAGTTGAAACAAAATCAACATAGCCTCCACGATATTCATGTTCATGGTGATTCAGATCCTACTCATGCTTGCACTCAATGTTGGTTAATCTCAATGCATGTTAATGTCTGTTGTCGCTCTCTAGTTGGTCGCTTCCCAGTCTTTTGCTAGCCTTCACTTGTACTAAGCGGGAATACTGCTTGTGCATCCACTTCCTAAACCCAAAGTTGTTCCATATGAGTCCACCATACCTACCTATATGCGGTATTTACCTGCCGTTCCAAGTAAATTTGCATGTGCCATTCTCTAAACTTTCAAATAATAATCTGTTTTGTATGCCCGAACCGCTCATGTTGTGACAAGGGGCGGTCAGTATCTTCCATGCTAGCCGTGTTATCCTCGATATGTGTTTATTCACTATCACTCATGAGAAAGAGGCCGGTAATCGGAATGCCCAGTTCCATGCTCAAATCAAATAAAAATATAATTGGAAACAAAACTCCCCCTAGATTGTTGTTGTTATGGACGACACCCGAGGATTTGGCTAGTCGTGGAGTGTGATTGATCGGTGGTGGGGGAGTCAAAACTTTACTATTCTGTTTGGGAACTGCCTACAATACGTGTAGCATGGAAGATGGTGAAAACTCTTTGTTATCGCGTTGACAATGAAAGCATGCCACCCTAAAATTATTTATCTCTATTTAAAAAAAGCTTGAGCTCTGGCACCTCTGTGAATCAATTCTTCCCTCTACGAAGGGCCTATCTATTTACATTTCTGTTGAGTCATCCTCTTCTTTTTAAAAGCACCAACTAGAGAGCACCTCCGTCATTTGTATGCTTTGCTAGTAATTGATATTGAGTATTACTATGACAGGATCTCCTTTGCCATGAATTACAATTTCTAGTCGGCCCTTGGTCTTTGAAGGTGCTTTGCATTTATGTTTTGCGATCTCAGAAAGGGCTAGCGAGATACCATCTATTCATATTGTATCATGATTGTTTTGATTGAAGTGTTGACATTTGAAACTTATTATTATTACTCGCTAGTTAATTATGCCATTGATATGAGTATACCATGAGACCTGAATGTCATTGCTTATGTGGTTAGTTTATGATCTTGCTGAAAATCTTAATATGAGTTAGACATAATTAAAACGACAAGATCAAACAGAGTTGGTAAAAGTTTTTCTTTTGTCTCTTTCAGTTTATCAACTGAATTGCTTGAGGACAAGCAAGGCTTTAAGCTTGGGGGAGTTGATACGTCTTCAACGTATCTACTTTTCCAAACTCTTTTGCCCTTCTTTTGTACTCTAATTTGAGCGATTTGAATGAAACTACCCCGGACTGACGCTGTTTTCAGTAGAACTACCATGGTATTGTTTTTGTGCAGGAATAAAAGTTCTCGGAATGACCTGGAAACTTACGAGGATTTTTTATGGAATATATAAAATATACCGGAGAAAGAATCAACCGAAGAGGAGATGTCAGTGGGCCACGAGCCCAGGAGGCGCGCCCCCCCCTAGGGCGCGCCTAGCAGGCTCATCTCCAGCTCCATATAATCTCTTTCGCCCAGAAAAAATCGGAGAGAAGAAATCATCATGTTTTACGATACGGAGCCGCCGCCACCACCTGTTCTTCCTCGGGAGGGCAGATTTGGAGTCCGTTCTAGGCTCCGGAGAGTGGAAATCGAAGCCGTCGTCATCATCAGCCATCCTCCATCGCCAATTTCATGATGCTCTCCATCGTTCGTGAGTAATCTCATAGTAGGTTTGCTGGACGGTGATGGGTTGGATGAGATCTATCATGTAATCGAGTTAGTTTTGCTAGGGTTTGATCCCTAGTATCCACTATGTTCTAAGATTGATGCTGCTACTACTTTGCTACACTTAATGCTTGTCACTAGGGCCCGAGTCCCATAATTTCAGATCTGAACCTATTATGTTTTCATCAATATATGTGTATTTTTCTTGATCTTATCTTGCAAGTTGTAGTCACCTACTATGTGTTATGACCCGGCAACCCCGGAGTGACAATAGCCGGAACCACTCCCGGAGATTACCATAGTATGAGGATTCCATGTATTCACCATGTGCTAATGCTTTGTTCCGGTTATCTATTAAAAGGAGACCTTAATATCCCTTAGTTTCCATTAGGACCCTACTGCCACGGAAGGGATGGACGAAAGATGTCATGCAAGTTCTTTTCCATAAGCACGTATGACTATATACTGAATACATGCCTACATTACATTGACGAACTGGAGCTAGTTACATATCACCCTATGTTATAACTGTTACATGATGAGTGCCATCTGGCATAGTCATCCTTCACCAATCCAATGCCTACGAGTTTTTCCTATACGGGTCCTTGTTTAGTTACTTTACCGCTACTGTTGTCACACTTTCTACATAAATCACTACTGCTACTGTTACCACTATCACTGTTACTACCATACTGCTTTGCTACTAAAACTTTGCTACATATACTAAATCTTTCAGGTGTGGTTGAATTGACAACTCAACTGCTAATACTCGAGGATATTCTTTGGCTCCCCTTGTGTCGAATCAATAAATTTGGGTTGAATAATCTACCCTCGAAAACTGTTGCGATCCCCTATACTTGTGGGTTATCAGTGGTCAAGTTGAGAGAGTCAATCAGATTCTTGAAGATATGCTCACGGCCTGTGTGATATCGTTCAACATGAAGTGGGAAGACTGTCTTCCATATGCAGAATTCTCATACAACAATATCTTTCAAGCTAGTTCAGGCAAGGCCCCATTCGAGATTCTCTACGGCAGAAAGTGCCGTACCCCGCTTAATTGGTCTGAAACCAGTGAGCCTCAGATATTGGGCAATGACATGATCACTGAAGCAGAAGAAATGTGCCATGTCATTCGTGAGAACCTCAAAGCAGCTCAGTCCCATCAGAAGAGCTATTATGATAGCACACATCGGGATGTTTCCTTCCAAGTGTATGATCTTGTCTATCTCAAAGTTTCCCCCGTGACAGGCACGCAGCGATTTGGAATCAAAGGGAAGTTGGCTCCTCGTTTTGTTGGTCCTTTCAAAGTTGCTGACAAGAGAGGTGGTCTTGCTTATCAACTTGAGCTTCCTCCAAATTTCACGAACGTGCACGATGTCTTCCATGTTTCTCAGCTCCGGAGATGCTTCAAGACTCCTGAGCGAACCATTGACCTCCAAGACATCGATCTTCAAGCAGATCTTTCTTATCGTGAGCACCCAGTTGCAATTATCAAAGAAATTAAGTGTAAGACTCGCAACAAGTCTATCAAGATCCTCAAGGTGAAGCGTTCTCATCATTCCGACAAAGAAGCTACTTGGGAACGCGAGGACCTGCTCCGTTCCGAATTTCCGGACTTCTTTCGTTCCTAGATCTCGGGTCGAGATCCTCTTGTAGTGTGGGAGAGTTGTGACAGCCCAAGTGTTGTCCCTACCTTATTTGGCATGTAACCCCATTGTATGAACTGGTGTCATGAGCTATGTTATGGTTTTGCAAGTTGTCACCCATGTGTTGTTTGCATTCATGCATCATTTCATCTTGCATCATTTCATACTTCTTGTCATGTTGGTTTCATGTGTCTTGGAATGATGTGTTGGTCATGAGTGTCTTGTGTGTGTTCATGTTTGAGTGTGGTGGAATCCATGTGTGCAAATCCTTCTTCTTCCCTCTCTTTCTTTTCATCATTTAAACCTCACCATAAGCCTTCTTTCCCATATTATTTTCTCAACAGATTTAACTAGCCTTTTAATTGATTAAAAATGTTCAAGAGGTGCCCCATATAGTCTTATTAATTTAGGATGTAGTGTTGTTGTTGTTTGGGCTTCTTTGGTTTTTGGTTTGTTTTAAAAAACAGGGGCTGCTATTTAAATAATAGTTTAAATATTTTGTCCAATAAATAAATCATTTAATTTATTCAAATAGTGCTCTGTTCCCTCATCTCAAATGTATTCTTGTTTTGCTCAGATTCATTTTAAAATGCCTAGGGAATTTTCTGTGAGTGGCTGGTGTTATTAAAAAGAGAAAAAACCTCTGTTTATCCTGTGTGTGTGTGAGAGTGTGCGTGTGGGCTTCTTCTCTAGTGCGGCCTAGCTAGCTAGCCCACATGCCCAAGCCTCTCATCCGGCCAGCGTCCCCTTTCCAGCGAGGCCAGGTCCCGGGCCCGCTCGTCAGCCTCTCATCTCCCCTTCTTTTCTCTTTTCTCCGGTGTGTTCCTCTTGCAAGGAGAAGTGCACATGGCCACCGTGGCTCGCTGAGCTTCCCCTCGCCTCCTTTTAACCCCCCCTAGGCGTCCGTGCCTAGGGTTTCTCCTCCACCGCCACCTTCTCGTCCTACTCCCGCTTCTTTCTTCTCTGGAGGTAAGTATCTGCTATTAGTCAGAGAGGGTCAGTGAGTGAGAGGAGATCGCCGGCATTCCCCTCCTTTGCTTCATCGTCGGCGGCAGCGGTCAGCATGTCCAGAAGCGCGGGGCTCATCCACTCGATATATTCCCGCCGATAGGAAGCCCGGAGTGCCTCCCTGTCGACGAGTTCTTCTTCGTCTTCTTCGTTGATGTTTTGCTCTGACGAGATCTCCTTTGCGTCGACTCCGGCAAGCGTCATCAGCCTTTCCATTCACCCAGTCGTCATCGTCGAACCCCTGGGTGAACAGTCCCCTCCTGTGCCCTCTGTTGCATCTCATTTGCCGTCTGTGCGTAGATCTATAGGACCCGAAGCTCTGAGCTCCGCCTCTATCTCGAGCTCGTGCTCCCCGTGCGTCGAGAGCATGCGTTTGGTGTCCGTAGCGTAGCCCGTCGAGCAGTCGGTCCATCCACGTGCAAAGCATCGCTTTTTAACGTGTGTAGGCTTGGATCTGGCCATGTCCAGGGCATGCACATCGTGCTCTCGCGCGTCATCCATCAGTTAGCAGGCTGGTTCGTCAGCTTCAGTTAGCGCGGGGGTTAGTTCTGTAGGGTTGGGCCCCCCATACTAGTAATGAACGCAAGCGTAGCGTAGTGGTGAGCAAGCGCGGGGACGACCGCGAGGTCGCGGGATCGATTCCCAGTTCCACCCCTGTTTCCCTTTTTTTGATTGGCCGGTGAGTGTGTTGTGTGGGCAGATCCGCTATGGTGGCTGGATCCTGCGCACGCGCGTGTGTGTGTGGGATCTGGTGTGACCACACCAGATCCAGGTGTGGCTGTGGTGGTTGCTATGTGCGCCTGAGTGTGTGTGGTGTATTTGTGAGTGTGTGTATACTCTTATGCTTAGATGGCTAAGTGTGTGTGTGTGTGTATGTTTTGCATACACACATGCATGTGTAGTTATAGTGGTGTGTAGTGTAGTGTGTGTGTGTGTGTGTATGTTATACATACACACACCTGTGCATGTGTGTGGTGTTAGATGTGGATGTGTGTGTAGGTGGTGTAATGTTTAGTGTGTGTGTGTTTGTATGCATACATACACACCCTTGTGTGTGTGTGTGCTTGGTGTAGTGTGTGTGTATGTATGTTTTCCATACACAGACTTGTGTGAGTGTGGTGGTATGTAAGTGCTTCTGTGTGTGTGTATAGGCCTAAGGCATATACACATGTGTGGGCTATGTGTGTGGTGTGTGTGTGCTTTTGCACATGCACATATGCTAGTGTATGTTTGCATAGGGTAGGTGATGTGTGCCACATATATATATGCATGTGAGGATGTATGTGTGCATGAGTAGCTCCATGTGTAGGTCTCTCTATGTGCATAATGAGCAAGTTTATCTTCTAGTTAGATTCACCCTTGCATACTGATGCTATGCCATGTTATCATGTCCCAAGTGTGCTAATTAACCATTTCCAACATGTATCAATAGAGCACATGTCATTTTTGGGCATTTTCATTAAGTTGCAAAAGTGACATAAGTCACCGTAGCCCTTTATAGGTCAATTTCGACCTAGGGTTTCTCCCTCCTGTTCCATGCAAGCATATGGGTATGAGTAATGATTTTGTGGTAGAATCAACCCATGAATGCACCTGTGAAGTCAGCTTTGACTTTGGGGCAACTTGACAAAACTGCATTTTTATGTTGTGATGCCGTTTTGTCTTTCTATTGTGAATTAATCTATGCTTGATTTTAAGTTCTTGCCAACATGAGTTTGCTAGCTAAAGTTGTTTGGAATGTCCCGGTATTTTATATATTTATGATAAGTCACTAGATAAGTGGGAACCATGCTGTTTAGTAAGCTATTTTCTATTTCTGTTCAGTCTGCTTAAAAACTGACTAAGTTTGGGAGTTCTATTGTTATTGTTTTGCCATGAAGAGTGTGTTATAACTAGTGATGTGGTTGGAATTTGCTCATGCTCAGTGTTAGTTATTTGTAGTAGATATTGTCATCTACCATCCTGTTAATTGTCATGCCAATAGGAGCTCTCTAGCGTATTTAACCATTGCTGTCAACTTGCTACTTCAGTAACTCAGATTCCAGAAAACTGGAATTTTCACGAAGTCCCTGAAAAACTGATTCATCATGTCAACTTGATTGCTCCATGCATATTGATGTGTGCCTCTTTTGCCGATTGCATAGTTGGATAAGTTGATGTGGGTGTTGAGTAGATTCTGTCCATATCTTGTTAGTGGCTGTTGGATTCCTATAGCTCAAGTTGTGAGCTTTTCAAATTGCTATGTTGCTGTTTTGTGACAGATTTGGTGTTATATTGTTTTGTGACTTGTGGGAGCTATACTCCATGGAATTGTTTGATTCTTGAGCCTATTGTGATTGATTTTTCATCACCTATCCAGTGGCTACCTTGGAATGCCAGAATTTTCCCAAGTATTGATTGTCTTGTGTTTTACCTCCGTACCTTGTCGTGAGCGTATCTCGAGAACCGTAGCTCTGTTTCTTGCAATCCTTATATGCATTTCTATCGATTTTGCATGCTGCATCCATATTTTCCATGTTCATGCATGTCTAAATAACTTAACATGAGGATCTGTCCAGATTCACTATCATACAAATTTGCATGTGAAACTTGACTAGTTGTGGGTTTGCCATGTTAAGTTCCTTCTAAAATGAATCATGCATCATCTTGGTTGTGCATTGCATCTTGGTTGGTTATTTATTTTCTGTTTCTCTTGGGTAGACGCGAGTGTCGAAACTGAGTTCGGGGACCCTGGAGAGTACCGCTATGAGGATCCCGCTACTTGTTCCGCTGAAGAACCATCAGGCAAGATGATCGTACCCGGATCCCGATACTATTTTTGCTTGCTAGTTTCTTACTCTTATAGTTACAATTGAGCTACCTACCACTTGATATCAGCCTCCTAATTGCCATGACAGCCTCTAACCTCCACATCCTAGCAAACCTTTGATAGGCTAAGTTACCGCTGCTCAGCCCCTCTTATAGCTTTCTTAGTTGTAGGTGCAGGTTGTTCCATGTGATAACATGGATTTGGATATCACAATAAATTCTATTATTTAATTTAATGCACATATATATCTTGGTATTGGTGGAAGGCTTGGCCTTTTGCTATGTGATTTGTTCTGCTGTTACCGCCATTAGTTCCTTGTTACCGGTGTTATGTTTCCATATTTTGCGCTCCTAACACGCTTGGGGTTGTTTTGGGGACCCCCTCGTTTATTCGGTTGAGATTAAGACTTGTCTGGCAAGACACAACATTGGTACTACATTTGTTAATAACCTAATAAACTTGCATAGGGCTTTGCAACCCCGTGGATAGTTTAATCAACCCCCAGGGCAGTGCTCCTCATGAGTGTTGGTCCAAACTAGAGCACTTTGCGGGGCCAACCCAGGGCAACTTGGGAGATTTCTATCAGGCCTCCGTATACGTAGCTTATCCGTCGTGTCCTGAGACTGAGATACGCGACTCTTATCGGGTTCGTCGACACGTCGGGTGGTCTTGCTGGATTTGTTTTACCTTTTTCGAATGTCTTGCGTGTGGACTCTGACTTTCTTCGGGTTTTCTCGAGGTGTTGGAATTCCTTTGGAACTTCCGATGAAGACCACGAGATCCGTGGTCGAGGAATTCCCGCGGAGTGTGGTTATTTGTGATGGACTAGTTGGAGCACCCCTGCAGGGTTAAATCTTTTGGAAAGTCATGACCGCGGTTATGTGGCAACTTGGATATTTGTTTAACACCCGGTTCTAGTAAACTTGAAGTAAACTCTAATTAAAATACACCAACAGTGTGAGTAACCGTGATTGTCTCTGCTCGTGAATATGATCCGAGAGAGAACATGGTGGGGTTATGATTGACGTAAGCTGGTGTTCAGGATCTCATAGAGATTATGCTAGATTCGATCGCACGTAGACCACTCTCATTTAAATTCTTGTTGCGTAAGATAGCCACCATACAATGCTTAGTGCTACTGCAAACTAAACATCACCCTATCCAACCTTAAGCTTGAATAGTCTCGGTACCCGGGCACTTGATAGCTGAGTCCTCTGTGGCTCATAGTTTACTACAACCATCCAGGTACAGGTGCAGATGATTGTGTTCAGGATGATCTTACCCAACTGCAATGGGAGTATGATGAAGAGAGAGGCCATATGTACGTGACGTGCCCCGATGAGCAGAGGATCTGATTGTGATATTGGGGCAACTTGATAGTGTCATCGCAACTGCTTTTTTATCGTTTGATTTCGTCCGTAGTCGGACCCTGTGTTCCTCTTGATGTTATGAATTGAGTGATATTATAATTTAGCATGTGGCGAGTGTAAGCCAACCTTGTATACTCTTCCCTTCTGTAATGTATGTTGTGATGATGATTATCTTACTAACGGCAAGATGCGCTTCTATCCCTTGCGAGGCCTCGTGCCTCAAAATGGATAGGCGCGCATCTTGGGCGTGACACAGGGGTAGTCCATCCCGTCGAAGCTAGGACAGCTCGCGAAAACGTTGATCATACCTGAAGTCGACATAACTAGAACTCCAGGTGGTTACACCAAAATCACACAGAACAAGGGAGTACCTTGCTCTGATACCAATTGAAAGTGCATTATATCGACTAGAGGGGGTGAATAGGCGATTTTCACATATTCATCACTGAGGAAATTCAACTTGAGAAATTTTCAATGTGATGAACTACAAGAAGCAGAATAAGTACTCAATTGCATGCGAGACATAGCAACGACATAGTGATCATGGTGAATTACAACATGCACAGATTACAAGTAGCATGATACATGATAAGCAGGTGAAGAACAAGGTGACCGAAGAATTTGAGATGAGGAAATTGAGAAAGTCTCTAGCCAAATTCTTCAAACAGTAACGATCAATTTCATCAACAAGTATTCGAGGAAATAGAAGGGTTGAGGAAATGGAACCAGGTAGCTCGATGAAGACAATGATTTAATGACCCAGTTCAAACTGCTGTCATAGTCGTACGCCTGGTTTGGAGCAGCCTGGTATTTAAACCAGAGGACACACAGTACATACCATATTCTCTTTGAGCTAAGGCCACACAGTCCTCGCCCAACACTTGTGGTAAGTCTTCAGGGCAGACTTCTAAAACCCTCACAAACAGGTCACCCGGCGATCCACAATTTACTACTGGATGCTCTAGACCATGACGCACTAACTGTCTGGAAGATGCACAGTCTTCAAAGGTAACAAGCGTCGGTTCCACACAGGAACAATCTCTTCAGTGATGCTCAATCACTTTGGGTTTAGTGGTTTGGTTTTGGGGTTTTTCCTCACTCATGATTTTCTCTTTAAGTCCTAAAAGGATGGGTTGCTCTCAAGTGACAAGTGTTAGTTCTCTCTCGGAGCAGCCAACCAACTAGTGGTTGTGGGGGGGGATATTTATAGCCAGGGTGCAACCTGACATGATAATACATAAATGCCCCCAATAATATGGCCGTTATGTGGATAAGATTATTGGGGACAGCTGGCACTAAGCACATCAACGGTCGGAACTTCGAACTATGAAAGTCCTCAGGGCTTATCATGTTCCTCACTATAGGCAATTCGCACTGGTGAAATCCTAACTCCTCAGTCAAACCAATTTCCTTAGAGACCAGAAGAACATCGTCTCTGTCACTGAAGAACATGACTGAACCGTAAGAGATTTGCAAAGGCTTGACTCAAAGCATTGGGTTGTGTTGAGGCTTTTGAGTTGAGCATCAGCTAGAAATTTTCCTTAGTATTTCCTCGGGCCCATTTAACAGTACAGTGTTTCCTATGAGGCTATGACACAAGGAGAGGAAATGAAACTTTGAAAAGAAAAGTCTTCACGCTTCATAGTCCTCGTTAATGTCTTCAAGGTCACACTGAATTCTTCAGCTTCAAAGTCTTCAGGGAATACCAAAGTCTTCACCAAAGTCTACAACTGAAGACATTCATTTTTATGGGTCGATAATCTCTGAATATATCAAACTCCTCATTGACTTATAGAGCCTGTGTATACTCACAAACACATTAGTTCTTAACCTATAAGTCTTCAATCCAAAATCACTAAGGGGCACTAGATGCACTAACAGATAATCACTCTTTTGAGCCGCCTTCAACATCAACTGGGTTATTACCAGCGGGATTAATGTTGTCCTCGCATTGGGAGGTGGAAGGTGCTGGGTCATCTAGTGCCAGTTCTTCATTGTCTGCCATATGGAGATTATCCGAAGTCCAGTCGACGCCAGTTAATGCCTCAAAAGTAGCTTCGTCATTAAGGATAACAAAAGGATCAAGGTCAGAGTAAAAGATATGCTTACGCCTGTGAGGAGTTAAGTCTACAACTGCATGGTTAGGCGGCTTGATGCGAACTTTGTTATCATCATGAGCCGGCTGATATTTGCTCAAATTCAGTTCTTGCTAAATCTTGCATGCTAGAGGCCTCATCTCTTTGACACATCTGGTGAAGTCGGCTTCACTGAAGTAGGTTCCATCATCATTTAATTTTGGATACCCGGCAGCCAACTCTGTCGGGTCTAGCTCTGATTGCCAAGCTTTGGCCTGACTTAATGTGGTAAGGGTTCCTGTGCGGGCGGCTGACAATTTTATTTCTTCTATTTGTGGATGGACAATTGATAAGTGCTCTAGCAAGATCTTGATGAATGGCGGAGGTTTTTTTGCCAAATGATACACCTACAAGCGTCCGCAGGGCCCCATCATATAGCTTTTCTGTCAATGCATGATGCAACAAAGTAGAGATAAGTATTTCCCTCAGTTTTGAGAACCAATGTATCAATCCAGTAGGAGGTACAAGCAAGGCCCCAATCCATGGACCTGCACAAACAATCAAACACTTGCACCCAACGCTATAAAGGGGTTGTGAATCCCTTCATGATCACTTGCAAAGACGAGATATGATAGATATAGATATAAAAGATTACTAAAATTAAAGCTAAATAAAATTAAATAAAATTGCAGCAAGGTATTTTTGGTATTTTTGGTTTATAGATCTGAAAATATATAATGGAAAATAGACCCCGGGGCCATAGGTTTCACTAGAGGCTTCTCTCTTGAAAAAAAATAACACAGTGGGTGAACAAATTACTGTCGAGCAATTGATAGAAAAACGCAAAGTTATGATGATATCCAAGGCAATGATTATGCATAAAGGCAACATGTTCGTGTCAAGTAGAACGGAAAAATTCTACATCTACTACTATTACTCCACACATCGACCGACTACTGCCTGCATCTAGAGTATTATGTTCATAAAGAACAGAGTAACGCCTTAAGTAAGATGCCATGATGTAGAGGGATAAACTGAAGCAATATGATGAAAACCCAAAACTGAACAAAAAACTAAGCACCTCTCCCATTGCAAGAACTACCGATCTAGTTGGCCAAACAAAACAAATAACTCGAAGAGAAATACAAAGATATGAAATCATGCATATAAGAATTCAGAGAAGATTCAAATAATATTCATAGATAATCTGATCATAAATCCACAATCCATCGGATCTCGACAAACACACAACAAAAGAAGATTACAACGGATAGATATCCGAGAACATTGAGGAGAACATGGTATTGAGGATCGGAGAGAGTGAAAAAGCCATCTAGCTACTAGCTATGGACTGATAGGACTGAGGTAGACTACTCATGCTTCATCGGAGGAGTAATGGAGTTGATGTAGAAACCCTCCATGATTGAATCCCCCTCCGACAGATTACTGAAAAAGGCCCCTAAATGGGATCTCATGGGAACAAAAGGTTGCGACGGCGGAAAAATACTATTGTGGCTCCCTCGGAATGTTTGGGAATATATAGGCGAAGAGTTAGTGTTAGAAGGCCTCCAGGGGACCCACAAGCAAGGGGGCGCCCCTCTAGGGAGCGCCCTGGTGGATTGTCGTCTACTGCCAGGTCTTCCAACCTCATCTCCACATCTTCTAGATGTCTTGTCGTCCAAGAAAAATCATCGCGAAAGTTTTGTTCCATTTGGACTCCTTTTGATGAGCCGACAGGATCTGCGGACACGCAGATAGATTTCGACTCGGTGGGAGGCTTGATAGACGGCTTGTACTGCTGTACGAGGGAGATGCCAGCCGTGATGGCCTGGCGCGTGGAGCCGAGTTTTGCCAAGGCACGAGGGGACATGGTGAAACTCACAGCCCTCAAAGGAGTCGGTGAGCTGTTGAACAAGGAAATGGTAGCTGGCCATGTTGGTGTCCCTGGCGTTCTTTTCACCAGAGACTTGCTCCACCACACGGTCGGAGTCGCCAAAGCACAAGATGCGTCGAATATCAATTTCTTTGGTGAGCCGGAGGCCGTGGACGAGTGCTTCGTACTCGGCCACGTTGTTGGAGACTACAAAGTGGATTTGGAGTGCATACTTGAGCTAGTACCCTTTCGGAGATGACAAGACAATGCCGGTTCCCAAACAGGTCTGCATCTTTGAACCATCAAAGTGCATGCGCCAGTGCGTGGAGTCCGGAGGTGGCGGCACGAAGTGGGTCTCGGCCCAGTCAACGAGGAAATCGTCCATCGTCTGCGACTTGATTGCCTTGCACGGCTCGTACTGAATCTCATGGTTGGCCATGGTGATGGCCCATTTGGTGATCCGACCGGTGGCATCCCGGCTGCTCATGATCTCGCCGAGCAGTGCCGTGCTTACCATGGTGATGGTGTGCTCTTTGAAGTATTGCTTGACCTTCTTGGCGGTGAAGTATATGTCGTAGCGCATCTTCTGGTAGTCGGGGTAATTTTTCTTGGAGGCGGAGAGGACCTCGCTGAGGTAGTACAGGGGCGCTGGACCCGAAGCGCCCTACCTTCCTCTGACCGTTCCACCACTAGGATGATGCTGACGACACGCGTGGTCGCCTGATGTATGCGAGCAAGGGCTCCTTCTCAGCCGGCGGCTAAGATAGGCATGCGACAGAGGGCGCATTTGAGGTCGCGGAACGCCTCGTCCGTCTGGTCGGTCCATTCGAACTTGGTTGTCTTCTTCCTGAGCTGGTAGAGGGACAGGGCCTTCTCGCCCAGCCGGCTGACGATCCAGCTGAGCGAAGCAAGGCCCCCGGTGAACTTCCGAACGTCACAGAGCCAGGTCGGCTTGGGCATGCGCTCGATGGCATTGATCTTCTCTAGGTAGGCTTCGATGCCGCAGCCGGACACGAAGAAAGCCCAGAGCTGGCCAGCTGGTATGCTGAAGATGCATTTATGTGGGTTGAGCTGGACCTTGTACTTGCGCAGGTTGGAGAAGGTCTCCTGGAGGTCGTCGAGGAGGATAAAATGCTTCTTGGTTTTGTCAATGATGTCATCCATGTAGATGTGGATGTTCCTGCCGATCTGGTGCAGGAGGCATTTCTGCATGCACTGCTGGAAGGTAGCATGTGCATTCTTCAAGCCGAATGACATAGTGATGTAGCAGTAGGCCCCGAACTGGGTGATGAAGGAGGTCTTCATCCGGTCGGCTGGGTCTTGCTTGATCTGGTGGTAGCCGGAGTAGGCGTCAAGGCAGGACAACAGGTCGCAGTGGGCCGTGGATTCGATCACCTGATCGATCCAGGGCAGGGCGAAAGGATCCTTGGGACGTGCCTTGTTCAGGCTGGTGTAGTAGATACACATGCGCCAAGTCTTGTTCTTCCTCAGCACCAGATGAAACCGGTTGCGAGCAGCCGGGCGATTTCTTTCCCTATAGTACGCCGCTTCTCCTTAGAGAAATTGCGCAGGGGTTGCTTGAACGGCTTTGCATCCGGCCGCACGTGAAGTTTGTGCTCATCGTACTTCCTCGGCACACCCAACATGTCCTTGGGAAACCATGCAAAGATGTCCCGATTCTCACGGAGAAAGTCGACAAGCTCGCCTTCCTATTTGGCGTTGAGGTTGGAGCCAATGGTGACGCACTGCTTGGGGTTGGCCGGGCCGAGAAGCACCTGCTTGGTGTCTTTGGATGGTTGGAACGTCGCATCGCTAGCCCGCTGGGATGGGGGAGTCGGCACGGCCAACTGCTCGGTGGCGAGAGCCACGAGCCGGTCGAGCTGCCATTTCTCCTCCGCGATCACCATAGTGCCGGCCAGCCGGTTTCTATCGGGCACGCACTCCATCAACATCTTCTAGTCGTCGTTGATGGTGATCATGCCCTTCAGACCCGACATCTTGAGCTTGAGGTAGGCATAGTGGGGCACCACCATGAATTTGACGAGCGTCGGCCGACCCAACACTGTGTGGTAGGTACTGTCAAGGTCCACCACCTCGACTATCTGGCTCGCGGCGGAAGTGGCTCTTGTCGCTGAAAAGGATGTCGAGCTGGATCTTGCGATGGGGGAGCAAGACTGCCCAGATACAATGTCATGGAAGACCGTCCAACTAGGATACAAGTTCTCCTCTTTCAGCCCCAGCTTGAGCAGGGTGTCACGATAGAGGATGTTGATGCTGCCACCCCCGTCGATCAGCACTCAGAAAGGTCTGGTCAGATTCGACATAGTCGGATCCGAATCGTCGTAGTTGGATTCGACATAGTCGTATCCCCAGAGTGACATGGGTAAATACGATTTGCTCATCATCGACCGGACCATGTCCAACAAGGTTCGATTTCTTCGTTCTGACACACTGTTTCTCTGCGGTGTATCCGGAGGTGTGAGCTGAGATACTATACCTCGGCTTTTAAGATGATTATAAAACTCTTGGCTCATGTACTCACCTCCACGATCTGATCATAGAAGTTTTATCGTCTTGCCGAGCTGATTTTCATCCTTATTCTGAAACTCTTTGAACTTTTCAAATATTTCTGACTTGTGCCTCATCAAATAGATATATCCATATCTACACAAGTCGTCGGTAGAAGTCATGACGTACTGATAGCCACCTCTGGCCGTAGTGCTCATTGGACCACACACATCACTGTGTATAAGCTCCAACAGCTCGGACGCCCTCTCGCAACTCTTTGCAAAAGGTGACTTACTCATCTTGCCTACCAAGCATGATCGCATGTCTCGAATGACCCGAAGTCGGACGATGTTAGGAGTACATCATCATGGAGCTTCTTCATGCGCTTCAGACTAATGTGTCCAAGCCGGTAATGCCAGAAGTATGTTGGATTTATCTCATTAGGCTTATGCCTCTTGACATTCACTTTATAGACTGGTTCCGTTTCTAGATTTAAAAAATAGCCCATCTACTATGGGTGCATGGCCATGTTACATTCCATTCAAATAAAATGAACAACCATTGTCCTTTATATTGAATTCATAACCTTGACTCATCAAGCATGAGGCAGAAATAATGTTCCGACTAAGTGCGGGAATGTAATAACGATTATTCAGTTCCAAAAAAAATCCAGAAGGAAGCTTGAGTTGCATCGTGCCGACCTCCAACGCAACAACTCTAGCTTTGTTGCCAACCCTGATATCAATCTCCCCTTGTTGCACACACCTAGTTCTTACCAGCCCCTGCATCGAGTTGAAAATATGAACAACCGATCCGGTATCAAATACCCAAGAGCTACTAGGTATGTCAGCAAGGTAAATGTCTATAACATATGTAACAAGTGTACCTTTGCCTAAAGAAGCATCTCCGGCCTTCTTACCGTGCTCAACAAGCCACTTGCTACAGTTCCTCTTCCAGTGACCAGCTTCCTTGCAGTGAAAGCAAATGGTCTTTGAGTTCGGTTCTGACTTTGGCTCAGCAGCGGAGACATCCTTCTCTGTGCCCTTTGCCTTACCCTTTTTCTTGGACCAACTCTTCTTGAACTTAGTCGAGTTTTGCACCATCAAAACTTGATGCGTGCCTTTCTTAATATCTTGCTCTGCCACCTTGAGCATCCCATGCATTTCAGTGAGCATCTTATCCATGCCATGCATATGATAGTTCGAGACGAATGACCCATAGCTAGGTGGAAGAGAACCCAAAATTTCATCCATGGATAGCTCGTCCCCAAGTGGGAAGCCTAACCGATCCAAAGCTTGCACGTACCCGATCATCTTGATCACATGCCGGCTCAGTGGATCACCCTCCTTCAACTTACAATTCTTCAAGGACTACCAGAAGTTGAACCTTTCGGTCCTAGACTGTACCTGAAACATGCTCTTCAAACTCTCGATCATATTGAAAGCCTGAATGTTTTCAAAATTCTGTTGCAAATCGGGCTCCATACAAGCCAGCATGAGGCAGATGATCTCGTTTGATTCATCAACGAGTTTCTGGTGGGCATTCTCGACAGGTTCCTCTAGAAGTGGATCCTCTAGAACATGTTCCTTTTTATCGTGCTTGATAACAATTCTCAGATTTCTATACTAGGTGGTAAAGTTTGTTCCATTCAGTTTATCCTTTTCCAGAATTGATTTCAATGCAAAGTTGGATTGAGCAGGTGGTGCCATTGATATACAATAGAAAATATGCAATCATTAAGCAATGTTTTTATGTAGAGTAATTCAAGCCTTAAAAAGAACTACTCCCACTGAAGTCAGCATCCCTTTGCAAACTCTCAGTGATTCAGGACCCGTCTAGCGCGAGCGACTAGTGATCTTTAGCATCACTGCTAGCCAACTTGCCTATTCAGTAAGCAACTCCTTGCTAATCGTATCTCTATATGACTCCTTTTGGTTGGGTAGGTATCTCATACCCCGACTCCCAACCTTCTCTACCACAAGGCCCGAAACCATTTTGATAGCCTTGTCAAGTTAACCCGATGCAGTGCATGTCTGTGTCCGACGCAAACCCTCCAGTTCAAGGACACCTAGTAGCACCTCAATTTTATGAGCCCACCACTAGACGTACTTGACGTGCGAAGGTGCAACATCCGGAATGGCAATATGCTTGATATTAATGAGGGATCTTTCTACGATACTAATATGCATAGAAATAAGAAGCAATATCCATCACATATAATCATAAATATGTGAAATAGTATGGCTCCTTCATGGGCATCCTTCCATGGCCGGCTCCTACTCTGATAACCAAGGAGGAACTCTATCTTGTTCGTCACGCCGGGACACCAAAGCTTCGAACTTGATCTCTGTCCTTGCTACTTCTCGAGCTTGCATTGGTTTTTCCCTTGAAGAGGAAAGGGTGATGCAGCAAAGTAGAGATAAGTATTTCCCTCAGTTTGAGAACCAAGGTATCAATCTAGTAGGAGTATCAAGATGACGTGCCAAGGAACCTGCACAAACACAAACAAACTTGCACCCAACGCGCTAAAGAGGTTGTCAATCCCTTTACGATTACATGCAAGGTGTGATCTGATAGTGATAGTAGATGAATATAAATAAGTAAATATAATTGCAGCAAGGTATTTTTCGTGTTTTTGTGTTTAGATCTGAATATATAATATGTAAAATAGACCCGGGGGCCATAGTGTTCACTAGAGGCTTCTCTCATGATAGCAAGTATTACGGTGGGTGAACAAATTACTGTTGAGCAATTGATAGAATCGCGCAAAGTCATGACGATATCTAAGGCAATAATCGTACATATAGGCATCACGTCCGAGACAAGTAGACCAATACTTTCTGCATCTACTACTATTACTCCACACATCGACCGCTATCCAGCATGCATCTAGTGTATTAAGTTCATGATAAGCGGAGTAACGCTTTAAGCAAGATGACATGATGTAGAGGGATAGATTCATGCAATATGATATAAACCCCATCTTTTTACCCTTGATGGCAACAACATGATGCGTGCCTCGCTACCCCTTCTGTCACTAGGTGAGGACACCGCACGGTATGAACCCAAAACCAAGCACTTCTCCCGTTGCAAGAACAATAGATCAAGTTGGCCAAACAAAAGCCATAACTCGAAGAGAATTACAAGGATACGAAATCATGCATATAAGAAATCAGAGGATACTCAAATAATATTCATAAATAATCTGATCATAAATCCACAATTCATCGGATCTCAACAAACACACCGCAAAAGAAGATTACAACGTATAGATCACCATGAAGATCATGGAGAACTTTGTATTGAAGATCAAAGAGAGAGAAGAAGCCATCTAGCTACTAGCTATGGACCTGAAGTTCTGATGTGAACTACTCACGCATCATCGGAGAGGCAATGGTGTTGATGAAGATGACCACCGTCAATGAATTCCCCTCCGACAGGATGCAGGAACGGTCTCCCGATTGGTTTATGGTGGCTCTGGAGGTTTGCGGCGGCAGAACTTGCGATCTAGGTTTAATTCTGAGGGTTTCCGTATTTATAAGACCGTTTGGCGTCGGGAACAAGCAAAGAGGTGCCACGAGGAGGTCACGAGCCCCCTAGCCGCGGCCAGGGGGGTGCCTCCCAGGCTCGTGACTTCCTCGGGCCACCTCTCTGGTATCTTTTCCTTCTGCTATTTTTGATATTTTCCATAAAAAATCATGGCAAAAGTTTTATTCCGTTTGGACTCCATTTGATATTCCTATCTGAAAAAGGTCAAAAACACAAAAAAACAGGAACTGGCACTAGGCACTGAATTAATAAGTTAGTCCAAAAAATAATATAAAACAGCACCATGCATATAAAACATCCAAAGTTGATAATATAATAGCATGGAACAATCAAAAATTATAGATATGTTGGAGGCGTATCAGTCCTCCAACTACTACAACTAGTAATGAATTTACAGAGAATCACAAGTCAACACGGAGGTCGTTATACAATATAATGACAGCACTTCGGCTCCTGCCGGGTGACAATCATGACAACGCATGTCATGTTAAGTTACACACATGCATCACATACACGTGAGCCATACTATTCACATCAAACCTGCAAAACAAACTTATGCATAGAATCACATTCTACCGGTTTGTGTGATCATGTACGAAATACAAGGCGCTAGACACACAGCAGCACCCGACAATTTCGGAAATCACAGATCGCATCTGCACTCTTATCATGCCGAGTTTTCTAATCTGACCAATCTCATCGATCATCGTGAACCAGATTCGGATTTACATTTCACAGTTAACCCCGATGGCAGATACCGACCGGTAGGGGTAGGTTGTGTCACGACCTCAGCGATTCGGATTGTTAGAAAACATAGCCTCAATCTATCCCGATGGGCAGTTGATCTCATCAACTGTGCACATAGCCGATGTCATGAACGACGACAAATCTCATCCGCCGCCTCCACATATCAAATATGAATCCGATCTGAATCCAAATCCTATAACAGAGGCTCTGATACAACTGTTGGGTTCTACCGTAGGTGCATCGCAGGCAAATTAAAATTTTCCTAGGCGTAGAACATCCAAAACATTCTACGGAGATGGATCACACATTGTTACCACTAGACACGCAGTGCCGTACAGCGGAAGTAGAGTTGAGGCAGCGCGTTCGTGTGGCCCATCTCCACCTCATCCGATCTCCCTCGAATAGCCTTTCCGATCTCCCTCGAACAGCCGGTCGCCGGATCCCACATACAGGTTCGCCGGAGTGGTGCAAGTGCACCGCCTCTAATGGTATCCGCACGTGCAGGAGGAACACCCGTGCGTCAGACTGCTAGGTCCAATCACACAGTCGGCAGCGGCGAGTGGAGGTGGCTAGTTGCAACTCATGCAAATCCCTAATGACGGTGCCGAAGCAATCAACCGGATGGGTGTGCCGCACCTCCACTATATATAGGCATCCGGCACGGGCTCAACTCTTGGGCCTCGCACAGATCCTAAAGCCCACGTGTTCCTTCCCTTAAGCGCACTACCCTTTAGGTACTCGTCCACTTGGTCGCGAGTCAGATGACATCCGACTCGACCGGTCGATAGCAGCCTCTAGCAAGACATGCCGACTCCAAGTGTCCGATGAAGCTGGTTAAGCGAACCTGTATTTCACACTTCTGTTCCCTTTGCCACATGATATATGTTGTCGTGCACAAGGCGAAATGGTCACCCTTGTTGCAACATGACTTGTGTCTCGTTCCGGTGAATCCGACCAACACTTCGGATTATCTCATAATCCTCATCGCATGTCCATGCTTATCCAGGTGGGATCACCCGAGGGGGCCCAGGGTAGATCTCTCCTAGTAGGAGGGGCAAATCCCAACTTGCTCGACCATGTCTCGCAACATGGGTCTGGACAAGTTCGAAGCCTACCTTTGTAACTACCCAGTCACAAAGTAGCATTTGGTCGGTCCAAAGAAAGTCTGTCACCATCTCGAGTACATGCGCCAGCTCAGGTCTTAGGACATAGAACATACGTTGTACTAGAGACTCACAGATGACATATCGTTGCGTCTCATAGTTGGGTCTGTCCAACTCAGACCTTATCTCAACTTGGATCCGACTATGTCGAATCCGACCAAATCTTTCTGTGTCCATATTATCCGGCTAGCATCCAATGCTACATGGTCAGTGGGACTGAACCATCCACCGTGTCATATGCTAGTCTGATTAGTTGCACGTCCACACAACCCTTTCGACTAGGGACCATTTAGGATAGTTATCATACAATGCATAGTCTCACAAACAAGTCACATACTTGTTAATACACATGAATGATAATGTCCAATGACTATCTTTATTCATAAACACATAGGAAATATCATCATACATGATTGCCTCTAGGGCATATCTTCAACAAGCCGTGCGTGGTGGAAATGGCCTGAGGTAGTGGGCCAAGGCTGATTACTAAGTTGGCGGTTACTCCCTCACATTGTGCACCTGTGCACAAATTTTTGGCCTGACCCAACAGCACTTGGAAAGCGCGTGTGGGCCAGGTCCGGGGGCTCCTGTCGGTGCACTAGGACACGGGTACCGATGGGGCCCTGACTTATGCACAAGCGGTGGTAGCTGAACCCTTCGACATTGGTACAAACCTGACGAACAATCAAGACTAGACTCCAACAAGCTTGGTCATAGCACGCCGGTCGAGGCACCAGTGCTTGCCGGGGATCAAGACGAGCGCTCCTTCTTGAAGACCCGACAAGCCACCCCTCGATAGGCGCGAGCTGATCGGCCACCGCTCCACCGCATCGCGAGGCCAGTCACTTGTCGATGCAGTGTCGAGCCCCCAGGTGGCTAAGTGGCTGTCACTAAGCACGTGGCGACACATTGGAAGATAAATTATGCCTCATCGACACCCATCCATAGACATGTCAAGATATGGTGTGATAACCCACAAGTATAGGGGATCGCAACAGTTTTCGAGGGTAAAGTATTCAACCCAAATTTATTGATTCGACACAAGGGGAGCCAAAGAATATCCTCGAGTATTAGCAGTTGAGTTGTCAATTCAACCACACCTGAAAGATTTAGTATCTGCAGCAAGGTTTTAGTAGCAAAGCAGTATGGTAGTAACAGTAATAGTGGTAACAGTAGCAGTAGTGATTTGTGTAGCAAGTGTGACAACAGTAGCGGAAAAATAACTAAGCAAGGACCAGTATAGGAAAAGCTTGTAGGCATTGGATCGGTGATGGATGATTATGACGGATGATATTCATCATGTAATGGTTATAACATAGGGTAATATGTAACTAGCTCCAGTTCGTCAATGTAATGTAGGCATATATTCCGTATATAGTCATACGTGCTTAGGGAAAAGAACTTGCATGACATCTTTCGTCCATCCCTCCCGTGGCAGCGGGGTCCTAATGGAAACTAAGGGATATTAAGGTCTCCTTTTAATAGAGAACCGGAACAAAGCATTATCACATGGTGAATACATGGAATCCTCATACTATGGTCATCTCCGGGAGTGGTTCTGGCTATTGTCACTCCGGGGTTGCCGGGTCATAACACATAGTAGGTGACTACAACTTGAAAAATAGGATCAAGAACACACATATATTGATGAAAACATAATAGGTTCAGATCTGAAATCGTGGCACTCGGGCCCTAGTGACAAGCATTAAGCATAGCAAAGTAGTAGCAACATCAATCTGTCACAACCCTAGCAAGTGTCTAGGCTAGCAATGTGTTTGCATCATCATCATCATCATTGCATCAATATAAAATGGGGCGAAAGAAAGAAACCCCAAGCATTTCATGAATTAAAGAAATTCCAGATAAATGAAATTTCAACAAATCCAAAATGCACATCAAAAATGTTCCCTATGTTTGATAATTAAGGGCATGGATATACCAGGGACCATTCCCATTATTTGAACATTTGAAATAATTTAAATTAATGATTTAAGTCTCTGAAAATGACAAATAAAAATATTATCATTATCATTGCTTTCAAAATAATCTGAAACTTTTGATACAAGTTTGAAATATTCAAATTTGAATATATAAAAGTTTTGGAATTATTTGAAGGGGTATTTGGACCTGCAAGAAATAAACAAATGTTAGTAGAAAACAGAAAACAGAAATAAAAATAAAAGGGAGAGAGCTTTCCTGTGCAGGTGGGAGGCCCAGCCCAGCCCACCAGGGGCGTGGAGGTCATCTTCCACCTCGCGCCAGTAGGCATCGAGGTGGCGACCGAGCGTCGGCGACCTCCACCTCCTGCTTCCACGCAGCAGGCTGCTCGCCTGCTTCCTCGCGCCTGGAAGACGCGAGTGCTCTCTCCCCCGAGCTCATTTTCCACCTCCCTCTCTCCTCTGCTCTCTCTCCCGATCCCCTGCCGAAGGCCGCCGTCGCCGGACGTCGATTCGTCGCCGTCGCTGCCTCCCCGAGCCCGCTGACCAGCTCCCTGGATCCGCTGTGAGCCCCTCTTCTTTCCCCCTTCTGTCTCGTGCCCTAGCCCCGGATTCCATCGAGGCCCGAATGGCGCCGCCACTTGAGCTCATCGTCGGTCGCGTTCCGGTGATCGGTTGGTCCTTCCAAGGCCACCATTGTGCTTGCGGAGCCGCGTAGATGCTTTCTGTGCTAAGTAGGAGCTGTGTCGTGCCTTGTTTTGACGAGCCCGAGCTCGCCCGAGCTCCGTCCGCCGCCCAGCTCATCTCTGGCGTCGATTCCGACGATCTCAGCTCCTGGGTGGGGTCGAAATGGACGTGCACGCGATGCTGAGTAGATAGGTGCCCTCCGCCGTCCATTTGGTCGCCGGAGGAGGATTTTCGAGGCCCTCCGCCGTTCCTGGAGTCGCCGGCGGCTCGTCGCCGGTGACCCTGGTCAGTTTGACCACGGGGGTTTGACCCCTGACAGGTGGGGCCCCGGCCCTGATTAGGTTAGGTTAATCTGTAATTAGTTTAACCTTTAATTAAGTTAATGTGACACTGATAGTGGGCCCCACTAGTTAATTAGTCAGGATAATTAGTTTAATTAAATCTGATTAGTGCTGAGTGTATGACAGATGGGCACCACTGGTCAGGTTTGACTCTAGGCCGGGTCAGCTGACCAGCTGATGTCATCATGACATCATGCTGATGCAATAAGTCAATTTCTTATTTAAAAATAATCCCAGAAATTATTTAAAACTTTGAAAAATCATATAAATTAATCTGTAACTCAGATGAAAATAATTTATATATGAAAATTTATCAGAATTATCCAATGAATCCAATGTTGCTATTCTCATGCATGTTAGAGAAACCTAAATAGGTGAACATGGACATTTTAACATTAGGTCAATATATAGAATTTGAAATGAGAACAACTTTGAACCTATATTCGAATCTGTTTCAAATTGACATGACCACTAGTTACATTAGCTCATCCATGCATACTACTATGCCATGATCATGCATCATATTGTTGCATCTGCTTGTATTGAATGTTTTTATCTGCGTTGCGGTAGGCCCTAACCCGTAGGATACTACTCCGTATCCCGACGAAGGAGAGAACTCTTCCGCAACCCAGCAAGGCAAGCAACCCCATTGATCATTCCGATAACATCCATTCTCTCGCTCCTGCTCTCATTTATTGCGTTAGGACAAACGATCACATGTCAGTCATTCACGAGAGATGATCCTATTCTTATGCATGACCTGATCTTGTCATAGTAAATAGCTAAACCTTGCAACCTAGCATACCTGGTAGATGCTTGTGCCATGATGTGCTTAGCTTACCTTGCCTGCTATGCTTGCAATGCTTAGAGTTGTGTCAGGTCGGATTCATCTGGGTGATGAACTGAGTGGAACAGTGTTGTTCAATGTGATGAGCACATAATGAATACGATTTGGTAAAGGTAGCGATGAGGGGCTATGTAGGAGTACATAGTGGGTTGTCTCATTGGAACCGTTCTTAGGAACTGGGTTCCGTGATTGTGATCCAAGACTAGTTACTACCACGCATTGGGTTCCGGTAACTCGACCCCTCTCGACTTATCAGTCACTTAGTCTTTGGTCCAGGTATTGCAAGTAGTTTCTGGTGTTTATAGCATGCTAGAGGCTGTGCGTAGCGCTGACCCTCGGGGTGGGTTACGACATGGTAGGCAGTGGCACGGTGTACCAAGGGTCACCCGAATGGTGGGCTTGGGAACCCTGCGCACATCGTTTGGGACCGTAGCGGAAACCTCGGCCGGACTTCCGTGCGGGTCAGTCTCAAATAGGCGGTAGCCGGGACTAGAGGTCTTCTGTTATTGACGGTCGTGGCTGACTCCCTCGCTGGGCATCCGCTTGAAGGTTGCCGAGGTGCATGGTTTATGGCACACAGCGATAAGTGGCGAGAGCGTGTGTGAAGAAGTACACCCCTACAGGGTTATGAAACTATTCGAATTGCAGCGTCCTCGGATATGGACTACTTGGAGAGCTTATGCTGTTCATAGATAATCCAATGGATATTTCTAAAAATCTCAAGACAAATGTGAGTACCGTGGATGGCACTCTTCCGGAAGGGGAAGGTGAGTCCATGGTAGTGTATAGTGATGGAGTTAGTGGACTCGCGTATGATAACTAAAATTGTAATAAGGAGTTTATAACTGAGTAGTGTAGATTAGCCATGAGTCAAAGCTGACATTCTGCATAAACTCCACCACCACTTTGTTGATACATGAGCATAAATAGACTAGGTCTGTTTTAAAGACTTGCTGAGTACGATTGTACTCATCCTTGCTTAATTAATGTTGCAGAAGAGAACCAGGACACATCAGGTGGGTTCAATCTAGACGTTGACGATGCCGAATAAGCTGGTGTCCCAGCTACAATCCTTGCCCGTGTGGTGGGCTGTAGATAGTCAGGTCGTGTGCCCCTTTTTATATTTTGCCGTCTGTACTCAGACAGCTTAAGTTTCTGCTGGTTTGTAAGACTATGTTTGTATGACTTGAGTGCCGGGTCATGTGACCCCTATCTGTAAGAACATATTATGCAGGGCTCGTCTGAGCCTCTTAAATAAAAGTCATGTTATTGTATGGTTATGTTGTGATGCCATGGTTGTATCTATGCATATCGGGCATGTCATGCGTATGTGTGATGTGCAATGGTATGTATGGGATCCGACACCTAGTCGTGTGCCTTTAGTAGTACTCTTTACGGGAAACTGCCTCTTTGTGCTTCCACCGAGCCATGGTAGCTTGCTACTACTCTGGACACATTGATTGACCGGCATGTATCCTTCTTTGCTGCTATGTCTGTCCCTTCGGGAAATGTCTTGCAGTGTAATGGAGTCCCCATAGCCTGCTACGACTCGTCTACGTGCAGTGATGACATTCGTGTCTCGCGACGTAATGGAGTCCTTGTAGCTTGCTATGACTCGTCTACACACGCTTGAGGCCGACACCTGCATTGCTGGGTTATGTATGCCTGTTTCCGTACGGATGTGCCACTTGGGTTCTATGACTAGTTATGTCGGCCCGGGTTCTTTGTTGTGTGATTGCCAGCGACATGTTCACATACGTGAGCCAAAAGACGCAAACGGTCCCGACCAAGGTAAGGTGGCAGCTGTGGAGTACCGTGCATGAGGCCACAAATTGATGTGGCTTGTTACAGTATGGAATCATATGACTTAGGATCGGGGTCCCGACACAATCTTAGAACATAGTGGATACTAGGGATCAAACCCTATCAAAACTAACTCGATTACATGATAGATCTGATCCAACCCATCACCGTCCAGCAAGCCTACAATGAGATTACTCACGAAGGATGGAGAGCATCATGAAATTGGCGATGGAGGATGGTATATGATGACGATGGCTTTGATTTCTACTCTCCGGAGCCCAGAACGGACTCTAGATCTGCCCTCCCAAGGAAGAACAGGTGGTGGCGGCGGCTCCGTATCGTAAAACGCGATGATTTCTTCTCCTTGATTTTTTCTGGGCGAAAGAGAATATATGGAGCCAGAGATGAAGTTAGAGGGGCCACGTGGGCCCCACGAGCCTGGCAGGCGCGACCTAGGGAGGGGGGGGGGAAGCGGCTCCTGGGCTCGTGGCCCACTGGCAGCTCCTCTCCAGTTGATTCTTCTTCTGGTATTTTTTATATATTCCACAAAAAATGCTCGTAAGTTTTCCGGTCATTCCGAGACTTTTATTTCTGCACAAAAACAACACCATGGCAGTTCTGCTGAAAACAGCGTCAGTCCGGGTTAGTTTCATTCAAATAATGCAAATTAGAGTCCAAAACAAGGGCAAAAGAATTTGGAAAAGTAGATACGTTGGAGACGTATCAACTCCCCCGAGCTTAAAGCCTTGCTTGTCCTCAAGCAATTCAGTTGATAAACTGAAAGAGACAAAAGAAAAACGTTTACGAACTGTGTTTGACCTTGTTGTTGTAATTATATCTAACTCATATTCATATTTTTAGCAAGATCATAAGCTAACCACATAAGCAATGACATTCAGGTCTCATGGTGTACTCATATCAATGGCATAATCAACTAGCGAGTAATAAGGATAAGTTTCAAACATCAACACTTCAATCAAAATAATCATGATATATTATGAATAGATGGTATCTCGCTAGCCCTTTCTGAGACTACAAAACATAAATGCAAAGCACCCTCAAAGACCAAGGGCCGACTACAAATTGTAATTCATGGCAAAGAAGATCCTTTCATAGTCATACTCAATATCAATTAATAGCAAAGCAAACAAATGACGGAGGTGATCTCTAGCTGGTGCTTTTAATAAGAAGAGGATGACTCAACAGAAATGTAAATAGATAGGCCCTTCGCAGAGGGAAGCATTGATTCACAGAGGTGCCAGAGCTCAAGCTTTTTAAAACAGAGATAGACAATTTTTGGGGTGGCATGCTTTCACTGTCAACGCGATGACCAAGAGTTTTCACCATCTTCCATGCTACACATATTATAGGCGGTTCCCAAACAGAATAGTAAAGTGTTGACTCCCCACCACCGATCAATCACACTCCACGACTAGCCGAATCCTCGGGTACCGTCCATACCAACAACAATCTAGGGGGAGTTCTGCTTGCAATTATATTTTTATTTGATTTGAGCATGGAACTAGGCATTCTGATTACCGGCCCCTTTCTCGTGAGTGAGAGTGAATAAACACATATCGAGGATAACACACCTAGCATGGAAGATACTGACCGCCCCTTGTCACAACATGAGCAGTTCGGGCATACAAAACAGATTATTATTTGAAGGTTTAGAGAATGGCACATGCAAATTTACTTGGAACGGCAGGTAAATACCACATATAGGTAGGTATGGTGGACTCTTATGGAACAACTTTGGGTTTAGGAAGGGGATGCACAAGCAGTATTCCCGCTTAGTACAAGTGAAGGCTAGCAAAAGACTGGGAAGCGACCAACTAGAGAGCGAAAGCAGTCATTAACATGCATTGAGATTGACCAACATTGAGTGCAAGCATGAGTAGGATATAAATCACCATGAACATGAATATCGTGGAGGCTATGTTGATTTTGTATCAACTACATGCGTGAACATGTGCCAAGTCAATCCACTTGAATCATTCAAAGGAGGATACCATCCTATCATACTACATCACAATCATTTTGAAATTCATGTTGGCATCCAAGACAAACCATTATAAGTGTCGTGGTTTCGTCATGGCAGATGCCATGGGTAGGCTTATCGAGAGGGGCCAAAGGGCGTCGGCGGCCTCCGGGAACGGGGTTAGGCACGAACAATGACGGACACGCGATGTACCCAGGAGGGCCCTCCGTGGGAGGTAATACCCCTAGTCCTGCTCGGTCTAGGTTATGTGATAGAGAGATTACAACGATGCTCCTGGAGTTGTATGATCAAGGGAGAAGGAGCTGGTCGTTCTCCTGCCTCTACGTGTGCGTGATGGGTGGGGAGATGGAGTGAACTTCAAACCCCTTGCATGGGGGTGGTCCGGGGGTTTTTATAGGCCAACCCCTGGATTACAATAGGGATAGAAGGCCGCGGGGGGCCCCGGCTGGCAGCCTCTCGGACCGGCTGCGGGGCTCGCTGGTAGGCCCTGCCGGCTGAAGGGTCCCGTCCGGAGCCGGCAGGGCCCGCACGGTGGGTCCCGATGCCGGTCGTCCCTTGTGGTGTCTTCTTGTGGCGCCCGATCGAGGTCAGCGGCCCGGCCGGCCGCCCTGTAGCCATGCCGGGGCAGGTAATGGAGTGGTTGAGGCGTGCCGGCACTGTTGGAGGCCCGGTCACCGTCCGCTAGGGTCAGAGGTCCTGACGTCTTCACTGTAGCCATGGGGCGCTGACCCCCGATGGGATGGGGTCCACTGAGCCCGCACAGGCCCTGGCAGTGGTATCCAATACCCAGCCGGCTGAAGAGGCCAGGCGGCAACTTCCTTAGCCGGCTGGTGCGCCATAGCTGGCGGGCCCTGGCCAGAGGGTCGCGGCCGGCAAGGCGAAGCCGGACCGGTAGGATAAGCGGCCCACCTTTTAACCGTGCTTGGTGAGCTGGAGAAAGGGGGCGTTTGAGGATACCCCGGGCCTGTCCCCCCGTCAGTTGTCCCCGAAGCCGGGGAGGCCCGCCGACGGGTCACGGCGGTCCTCGCCGGCTTGAAGATCGCTTGTGCGCCAGGAGATGTCCGGAGGGCTGGATGACGCCAGCAGGCGGCGGCTGGCTCCGTAGCCAGCCGAAACCATGCGCGTCGCCTCAGGTCCTCCGCCGGGCAGAAGAGCTGTGCCACGCGGAGGGAGCAGCGGGCCGCAGCCTGGTAGGCCACACGACGGAAAACACTGGACCACGGGGAGGGGGCCCTCCACGATCGCGGCCTCGAGTCACGTGCGCGGGTGTTGCGCGGCTCGGGCGGGCGGTTGGCGTTCCCGAGCGCCATGATGACCGCCCCGCGCGCTTCGGGTGACGTGGGTGTTGTGCGTGTCAGATGCGCTCCCCACGACCGCCCGCGCAGGGTATAAAAAAGGGAGGAGGACGAGAGGTGCGGCCTGTTTGCTTCCCTCACCCCCGTCGCTTCGTCCTCGTCCCCCTGCCCCCCTTGCCGCGATAGAGAGACAGAGGGAGATAAGCACGGTAGAGACCTGTGGGGGGTCTGCACCGCCGCCCGCCATCGTAAAGAGCCCGGGCCGCTACCGAACCACCATGCCACCGTCACGTCCGCACACCCCCGCCCCGACCATGGTGACCAAGGGTGCGTGGGACGGGAGTGACATCGACGAGACGTTCATCGAGCACCTCTGCCACCGCCGTAAGCTCCCGGCGAAGGAGCACGTGGAGGCGCGATCGGCCGGGGCGGAGAACTCCCTGGCACCGCGGGAAGGCGTGGTCGTGGTCTTTGCCGACCACTTCCACCGCGGGCTCGGGCTACCGGCGAGCTCATTCTTCCGCCGATTCCTGACGCGTTTCGGCTTGCAACTACACCACCTTGCCCCCAACGCCATCTTGTAGCTGGCAGCCTACGCCGTCCTTTGCGAGGGATATTTGAGGGTCGAGCCAAGGCTCGACTTCTGGTGCCGGCTATTGTACCTCAAGCGGCAGACGGCGAAGGATTCGGCAATGCAGCGGATGGTGATGACCACCTGCGGGGGCGTCTAGATCCAAATCCGCAAAGGAACCGGCTTCCCCAAGCTCCCGCTGCACGAGTTGGTGAAGCACTGGCAGCGGGGGTTCTTCTACGTGAAGAACGTGAAGCCGAAGGCAGACTTCATCAACCTCCCTGACTTCAACAACCAACCGCCGACCGCCATGCTGAACTGGTGGGTGACGCCGCCTCAGCCCCTCGAGACGGCCGACCGGATCTATGCCCGTCTCCTCGAGCTGACCGGGCCGGATGCGCTGAAAGCCACCGACCTGCTGGCAGCGATGATGGCGCGCCGGGTGGCGCTGCTGCTGCACCGGCCGCACCTCATCTGCCAGATGGGGGGACGCCACGACCCCTGTCGGATCTCCACCAAGGAGCTAAAGCCGGCTCACGTGGCGCAGAAGGTTAACGCCATTATGATGGCGAATATGAAGGAGGGTGAGTGGCAGTGGGGGAAGATCCCTTACAGCCGGAAACATCCAGTGCCGTGGGTAAGCACTCGACCAGCTCCTTTCGCCACTCTTTTACCGCGATAGGACTCTTCTTGCTTTGATCTGATGATGCGCACTATCCGGCCTGCCTGCAGAAGTTCTTGCTCCTGCAGAACGATGCGGAGCCGGCGCCCGACATGGCGGACTCGGACCCGGAGGAGGTCGAGGACGCTGACTACGTGGAGCCGGCCGCCTCCGGGCAAGCCGGCACGTTGGAGATGGAGGAGGCCGGGACGGAGACGGAGGAGGCCGACGACACCGAGTCGACAGGTGAGTCTCCTCCCCAGACACAACTATGGTCTTGGCCTGATGACGATGCTTAGCAGGAGCCGCCCGTGCTGCAGAGGCTCCGGAGGAGTTCTCGGAGGGGGAGGTCACGGCGCCCCGGAGGCGCCGGCACGAACCGAAGGCAGCTCCAGCCGGGGAGGCCCGATCGTGGATGATAGAGGGAAGGGGCCAGCTGCCCCCATGCCAGCGCCCAAACGCGCGGCGTCCGCGCAACCGGGCGGAAGCCGCGGAGGAGGGGGCAAGAAACAGAGGGTCGCCCCATCGGGGCCCTCGAGGCGGGCAGTCCCGGTTGCAACCGGGTAAGTTCATCTCCGTCCTCCTCCTAGATTGCCCCCCCACACCAACTTCCCGCCACGCCCCTTATCTGTCTGCTGCCAGGGAGGCGCGCGCTTGGGGAAGACCCCAGGTGGCGGGACGGAGAGGGTAGCACCGTCGACGACGGCCGAGGCCAAGTAGCGCCAGGCGTGGCTCGACTTCGAGGAGGCCGAGCAGGAGCGGCGCGCCGACGAACACCGCCGATGGGAGGAGGCGGCGAGGAAACGGTGGGGAGCCAGTGGGGAGGCCGCTGGCGGCGCATGGGAGGCGTTCCCCCGCGACCCGGAGGAGAGGACATCGGGCCTCCACAGCTCCGGGCGGTCCGTGGAGGCTGGCATGAAGGCCGCGGAGGACGTGGAGGACGAGGGCCACGACGCCGCCCAGCCAATGGTGGACGACATGCCGCCGGGGACGGACGACGTACCGCCGGAGGCGGACGACGTGCCGCTAGGGGCAGAGTTGCCGCCCCCCGGAAGTGCCGGCATCGGGGATGCCGGCCCTTGAGGTGCCGGTGTCAGGAGCGCCGGCTCCCGGAGTGCCGGCGCCGGACGCGAGCCGGCCGGGAGCCGCCGGGGGCGAGGCGCCTCAGGCAAGGGTCGTCACGACCGAGGAGATGGCCGCGGCAGGCACGTCGATCGCAACCCACGGCGTGGTGGCAACGACGGGGGCCGGCCCCGTTGTGGTCTCCGACGATGTAGGTCCTGCGGACGGGGGCCGACCATAGCAGACATGGGCGACAGCTAGGGGCTTGGCCCCTGGCGAGCCACCGAACGCCCTCGGGGTGGCGGTGGCCACCGTTCTGGGGGCCTTCACCGCCTGCCACACCGAGGCGACGCAGGACGCCCGGGCCACCAACGACTGGTGGTGAGCCTGGAGCAAGCGGTCACGGTAAGTTTTCCTTTCTTTTCTTCTTGTCTTCTTCTCTTCTCTCCAGTGGGGGCGCGCCAGCGCACCCATTGGGTGTAGCTCCCGAGGCCCGAGCCGGCTGGGGTGCAGGCGGGTCGGGCCTAAAGCAGTCGTCGTTGTTGCTGTTTTGCAGGCGGTGCACGATCGTCGGGTGGACGCGTACAACACCCTGCTGGGGTTGTACCGAGGGAGCGAGAATCGGCTCTCTATCGTCGCCGCGGACCTGCGAGGTATGTATCCTTGCACTTTCAATGGGGGGGCGTAGCTCCCGGGAATCAAGCCGGCTGCCTCGGAGGCGGGCTGAATCCCTTTTGGTGTCGCTTTCTAACAGCGGAGGTTTCCTCGCATAAAGCCACCCACGCCGAGACGGTCAGCCTCCGGCGCGAGGTGGTGCGCCTGTATGAGGAGCATGACATCATGGCGGCCGAGTGCCGCCAGTTCCGTGAGAAGGCGGTGTGGGCGAGGATGGAGCGGAGGGCGCTCGAGGAGGCCCACCGCCAAGCGTTAGCGGACCGGGAAGCGGTTCTCCGTCGGGAGGCGGAGGAGTGGGAGAAGGTGCTCCGCGAGAGGCTGGAGGCCCAAGATGCCGCGCTGGCCAAGGCGGCCAAGGAGGTGCAAGAGGCCCGGGATGATAACGAGTGTCAGTGCAAGGAGACGTCGGCCCGAGAGGCTTGGCTGCAGGAGCAGGGCCAAGAGGTGGACCAGATGTTGTGCTGTAAGTCTTCTGCCCTTCTCCCCTTTTTTGCCTTTTCTTCTCCGTCTCGCCTCATGCTCGCCTCCTGCTCTCTCTTAGGCCTCCTCCCCAGCACTTAGGAAGCCGCGGAGGCGGCCGTGGAGGCCAACCGCGAGGCCTGGCGGGCAAAGGGGGAAGTTGTTGGGGAGCTTGCCCCTGGAACTTGAACGACGTGGGAGCCGCCGCTGCCGCACGCCTGACGGAGGTCGTCCATGCCACGAGGCGGCTCCAGGCGGCCGGCACGGTACTGGTCCATAGCCTCTGGCCCAGGGCGATGGATCCGGACTCCATGACCTGGCTTGCTACGTGGCAGGAGTATGGAACCGCGCGGGTCAACGCCTGGAGGGCCTCCGCAGCCCATGCCGGCGCAGAGATGGCGCTCCGCATTGCCAGGTCGTGGTACCCCGAGCTTGACTTGGGTCTGCTCACGGCCCAGCATGCCGGTACTGCTGCGGAGTTGGAGGCGGTGGCAGGCGAGCTGCAGGCGGGGACCAGCAAACTCGATGATCCCATAGGACCATTATGGGCTCGCCTGGGACGACCCGGAGGCAAGCGAAGATGAGACGAAGGACGGGGGGTCCGACACCGATGACTATGCCTCGTCCGAGCCGACCCTTGATGCGGGGGCCTCTACTTTGGGCGCCCCGGGAGCGCAGGCTTCGAAGGCGCCACCATCGCGTCCTCGGGAGCGTGAATGTCGGCACCGGAGGAGGGCCGACCCGAAGCTGCCATCGTTTGGGCCTTCGCTTTTTTTCTGCACTTTTTTTTAGTACTGGACTCCACCCACCGGGGGTGTATTTGAAATGTATGTAATGAACTCGCGGCCATGGGCCTCTTTAATTATTTGAGTTTCATGTTATTTATCCTTTGTTGAATACTGTGCATGCCGGCTTTTCTTTCGACTTTCACCCTTTGACTTGTATTCGCGCGCCAGGATTCCTTTCGGCTTCCACCCCGCCTGCCGGCCAGCCGGGAGCCGGTCTGGGACAGGGACGGGGCTTCGTTCTTGGGAAAAACCGGCGAGTTTTTAGAGTCAACCGGCTAGGTCTAGGTTAAGCCGGCAGAGGCCGGCTGCTAGGAGCAGCACGGTTCTATGAGGCCGGTCCGGTTGCCCTGCGTCGACTAGGTTTTGTGTGGGAAGTCCCTTCGTACCCCGTTGCCCCTTCAGCTGGACAGTCGGGAGCCAGTCTGTAGCTGGTTAGGGAGGGGAGGCGAAGGATTGCTTGCCCACACAACTTGTCCGCCTTGGGAGGGAACCGGGCGAGCCCCCGGGCCAGACCCGGTCGAAGCGCTTTTAGAATGACGGAATGAAAAATTTGGAAAAGACGAAAAGGGGCGTGCCCCAAGCGCCGGCTTGGGGCCCCTGTTGTATTCATAGTCCCAAAAAGGGGAGGGAACATACGTTGGTTCTTATCAATAAAACGGACAGAGGAGTGTCGCGTTCCACGGGCGCTCCGTCTCCTCGTCGGAGGCGTCTCCCTTGCGCTTCTGCGGCTTCTAGGCGTCTATCAGGTACTACGTGTTGTTGTGCAGTGCCCGACTGATGATGAATGGGCCCTCCCATGGGGAGGACATCTTGTGTTGACCGGCGGTTCGCCGGATCCGCCTGAGCACCAAGTCCCCCTTGCGGAAAGAGAGTGGCCAGATCCGCTTGCTGTGGTAGTGCCAGAGCTTCAGTTGGTAGATGGCCGTCCGACTCAAAGCCAGCTCGCGGTCTTCCTTGAGGAGGCCAACACCGTCTTCCCTTGCTTCCTTTGCGTCTTTCTTGGTGTACAGGGTAAACCAAGGCGAATCGAACTCGATGTCGGTGGGGATGATTGCCTCGAACCCATAAACGAGAAAGAACGAGGTGTAGCCGGTCGACCGGTTGGGCATGGTCCAGAGGCTCCAAAGGACGGCCGGCAGCTCCTCGACCCAGCAGCCGGCCGACCGGACCAGTGGTGTTACGAGCCAGGGCTTGATGCCGGCAGAAGTAGGCCGTTTGCCCTTTCGAACTGGCCGTTTGACTGTGGGTGGGCAATGGACGCCAGGTCGAGCCGGATGCCACGCCTTGAGCAGAAATGCACTAGTGCGCCCTTGGCGAAGTTCGTGCCGTTGTCGGTGATGATGCTATGGGGGACGCCGTACCGGACCGTGAGGTCTTCGATGAACCGGACGGCCGTGGGGCCGTCCAGCTTCTTGATTGGCCGGGCCTCAATCCCCTTGGTGAACTTATCGACGGCCACCAGCAGATGCGTCATGCCGCCTCGGGCGGTCTTGAAAGGTCCCACCATGTCCAGCCCCTAGACTGCGAAAGGCCACAAAAGGGGGATGGTTTGGAGGGCGGTAGCTGGCAGATGGCTCTGCATGTTGAAGCGCTGGCATCCCTCGCACTTGTCGACCAGTTCCTGGGCTGCCTCTAGGGTGGTCGGCCAATAGAAACCGTGGCAGAACGCTTTAGCCACCAGGGACCTGGAGGTGGCATGGTGCCGGCACTCTCCCTGGTGGACGTCGAGAAGGATCTCGAGCCCCTTCTCCGGCTCGACGCAGCGCTGGAAAACGCTGGTGGTGCTGCGGTGAACCAGCTCGCGGTTGATGATGCTTTAGGCCGAGGCCCGTCGCTGAAGTTGCCTCGCAGTGCCCTCGTTGGAGGGGAGCTCGCCACACTGGAGGAATGCCAGTATGGGCTAGGCCCATGATGGAGTCGAGAGAAGGGCCGGCTCAGCCCCTGGGACCGACTCGTCAGTCCCCGGGGCCTGCTCGCTAGACCCCAGGGGTATGGAAGCGGCCGGGACATCGTCCATCACCATGACGCTAGCGGTCTCGGAGCCGCCACGCGCAAAGGTGGACGGCTCAATCGTCGTGGCGGGAAGTTCTGGCCCGGAGGCAGGTGGAGATGGGGCCGGCAGAGCCACCGCAGCTGGCGGGGCTGGTTGGGCAGCCAGCTCTGCCGAGGTGCCGGCCGCGCTTGCCGGAACTCCGATTTGGGACAAGGCTTGATCGAGGGCTTCAGCAGCCGCTCGAGGGAGATGCCGGCTGGGATGGCCTATCGGGTGGAGCCGATCTTGGCCAGCGTGTGGGCCGCCTCGTTGTCAGCACGGGGGATGTGGTGGAACTCGCAGCCCTCGAAGGAGCCGGTGAGCTGCTGGACAAGGAAGCGGTAGCTGGCCATGTTGGCTTCCCTGGTGCCCATTCGCCAGAGACTTGTTTCACCACGAGGTCGGAGTCACTGAAGCAGATGATGCGCCGGATGCCGATCTCCTTGGCGAGCCGGAGGCCGTGGACGAGGGCTTCATACTCGGCCACGTTGTTGGAGGTGGCGAAGTGGATCTGGAGGGCGTAGTAGAGCTGGTCGCCTCTGGGAGACGACAAGACGAGGCCGGCTCCCAGGCCGGTTTGCATATTCGAGCAGTCGAAGTGCATGCGCCAGTGTGTGGATTCGGGCGGAGGCGACACGAACTGGATCTCGGCTCGGTCGACGAGGAAGTCGGCCATTGCCTTGGACTCGATGGCGGTACGGAGTTCGTACCAGATCTCGTAGTCGGCCAAGGCAATAGCCATTTGGCGATCCGGTCGGTGGTGTCCTGGCCTGCCATGATTTCGCCCAGCAGCGCCGTGCTCACGACGGTGACGACGTGCTCTTGGAAGTACTACTTGATTTTCTGGGCGGCGAAGTATATGCCGTAGGACATCTTTTGGTAGTGGGGGTAGTTCTACTTGGAGGCAGAGAGGACTTCGCTGAGGTAGTAGACGGGGCACTGCGTCAGCAGTGCCTTGCCCTCCTCCGGCCGCTCCACCACCAGGACGATGCTGATGACGCGCGTGGTGGCCGCAATGTAGGCGAGCAGGGGCTCCTTGTCGGCCGGCGCGGCCAAGATGGGCGCACTGGTGAGGGCCCGCTTGAGGCCGCGGAACGCCACGTCCACCTTGTCGGACCAGTCGAACAGGGCCGGCTTCTTCGAGAGGTCCCGGCCCGGCTCGACCAGGACCGACTTGCGTAGGAGCCCGTAGAGGGGCAAGGCCTTCTCGCCCAGGCGGCTGATGAACCGGCTGAGGGAGGCGAGGCAGCCGGTGAACTTCTGGACGTCGCGGAGCCGGACCGGCTTGGGCATGCGCTCGATCGCCCGAATCTTCTCAGGGTTGGCTTCGATGTCGCGGGCAGACACGAAGAAACCCAGCAGTTGGCCGGTTGGGACGCCGAAGACGCACTTCTCCGGGTTGAGCTTCATCTTATATTTGCGCAAGTTGGCGAACGTTTCCCGGAGTTCGTCAAGGAGGCTGAAGTGATTCTTGGATTTGACGACGATGTCGTCCATGTAGTCATGGACATTCCTGCCTATCTCAGGCAGGAGGCACTTCTGCATGTAGCGCTGGAAGGTGGCGCCGGCATTGTTCACGCCAAAGGACATGGTGATGTAGCAGTACGCCCCGAAGGGGGTGATGAAGGAGGTCTTGAGCTGGTCAGCCGGGTCCAGTTTTATTTGGTGGTAGCCGGAGTAGGCGTCCAGAAAGGACAACAGATCATAGCCGGCCGTGGAGTCGATGAATTGATCAATCTGCGACAGGACGAATGGGTCCTTGGGGCACGGCTTGTTCAGGCTCGTGTAGTCGATGCACATGCGCTAGGTCTTGTTTTTCTTTAGTACCAGGACTGGGTTGGCCAGCCAGTCTGGGTGGAACACCTCCATGAGGAAGCCGGCTGCGAGCAGCCGGGCGATCTCTTCTCCGATAGTGCGCTGATTCTCCTCGAAGAAACGGCGCAGGGGTTGCTAGAACGTGCAGCCTGTGCAACTTGTGCTTGGCGAACTTCCTCGGGACACCCGGCATGTCTTTGGGGGACCATGCAAAGATATCCCGATTCTCACAGAGGAAGTCGACGAGCTCGCTTTCTTATTTGATGTCGAGGCGCGAGCCGATGGTCACGCATTGGGTGGGGTTGGCCGGATCGAGCGGCACTTGCTTGGTGTCCTTGGACGGATGGAAAGAGCCCTCGCTGACCGACTTGGATGGAGGAGCCGGCACGGCCGGTTGGGCAGAGGCGAGGGCCACCAACCGGTCGAGCTGCCGCTTCTCCTCCACTATCTCCAGGGCCTCGGCCAGCCGGCTTCCGTTGCGCGCGCACGCGATCGACATCTGGTACTTGCCGGCGAC
The DNA here is from genome assembly GCA_022496015.1 of Hordeum marinum. Lineage (NCBI taxonomy): Eukaryota > Viridiplantae > Streptophyta > Magnoliopsida > Poales > Poaceae > Hordeum > Hordeum marinum. The sequence goes on from CM039676.1 coordinate 450,532,234, forward strand.
GATGATGATGCCCTTGAGACCCGGCATATTGAGCTTGAGGTAGGCGTAATGGGGGACCGCCATGAACTTGATGAGGGCTGGCCGGCCCAACAGCGCGTGGTAGGGGCTGTCGACGTCAACCACCTCGAACGAGATTGGCCCGCGGCAAAAATGACTGGCGTCGCCGAAGAGGACGTCGAACTTGATCTTGCCGACGGGGGTGCAGGACTTGCCTGGCATGACGCCGTGGAAGACGGTCCGGCTTGCCTTCAGGTCCGCTACCTTGAGCCCTAGCTTGAGCAGGGTGTCCAAGTAGAGGATGTTGATGCTGCTGCCCCCATCGATCAGCACCCGCGAGAAGCGGCACGAGCGCTTCTCGGAGGCGATTGCAGGATCAAGGACGAGGGCGTAGCTACCGGGGTTTGGCATCACGGCTGGGTGATCCGCCCGGCTCCAGGTGACCGGCTTCTGGGTCCACTGCATGAATTGGAGAGTCGCGGGGATAGTGGCGTTCACCTCATGGTGGAGCCGGCGTTGGGAGTGCTTGTCCGTCTCCTCGCTGGTGAAGACGACGTAACAGCCATCATGCTCAGGGTACTGGTCGAGCAGCTGACCGTCGTTACGAGCCGGGGCCGGGGTCGCCTGAGCCGGGCCAGGAGCCGGAGCCGGAGCCTAGGCCGGGGCCGGTGCGCGAGATGGCGGCAGGGGGGAGCCGGGAGGCCGTCCCCCCGGGCCATACGCTGGGAGAAGCTGCACTGCCGGAGCGTGTGCGTGGCTGGCTTGGCGCCGGAATGGTTCTTGCAGGGGAGGTCAAGCATTTGCTCGAAAGTCAGCTTGGGCTGCCAGGCAGCCTTGCCGGTGCGCTGGCGCTGACCGGGGGCCTTGCCAGCCCGCTGCTTCTCCTCGATGGAGGCGACCTACCGGCTCTCGTAGCGGGAGTTGGGCTGGTCGTTCTTGCGCTTGCCGTCCCGTTGCTGCCGGTTGTTGGCCGCCGCCCGCTGCGCGGCGAGGGGCGTGGCCGGCTTCGCTGGTGCCTTGGCTTTCATCCTCATCGAGGAATTGGCCATGGCGTATTTGTCCGCTTTGGACATTAGGTCCGCCAGGGAGGTTGGCTCGGAGCACAAAAGCTTTTGCTTGAGAGGGGTGCCTCATGCACTCCCTTGCAGGAGTTGCGGAGCTCGGTCCATTGTGTGAGGTAGTCACGGAGGGGTTCTTCCGGCCCCTGGACACACATGGCTAGCTCGCGGGGCTGGCCAGGCCGTTAGTACGTGCCGGTGAAGTTGCGGACAAAGGCTTCCTCGAAGTCCGTCCAAGTGTTGACGCTGTCGGCGGGCAGGCTGTTAAGCCAGGTGTGGGCCGAGCCAATCAGCATGCGGGGGACATAGCGGACGGCTACCTGTTTGTTTCCCCTGGCGATGCTGACGGCGGTGGTGTAGTCGATCAGCCAGTCCTCCGGCTTAGCGGCCCGGGTGTACTTCGAGGTGTCGTGGGGAAGGGTGAAGCCGGGCAGAAAGGGCTCATCGCGGATCCGCGGGCCGAAGCAGGCCAGGCCTATTGAGCCCTCCTCCTCGAGGAGAGCCGACTGTGCCAGCCGGTCAAGACAGAGCCGGGCATCATTGTCGCTGTGGGGGACATGCGGTCCGAGCCGGGCCGCCAGCTCGGGATGGACGACCTGCGCGCCACCAAACTTGATCTTGTCGCGGTGGTGGGGTGTGCTCACGGGTGCGTCGGCTGCCTCCTGCCGGCGCTTCGTCGTGGAGGTCGCTGCAGGCTGGGTTGTTGTTGTGCCAGCTGTTCAGAGCCGGTTGCTCGTTCCCGCGTGAGGGAGGGCGTTGAGCGTTGCTCCCCCGGGAGTTCCAGACGGAGGGATGAGGGGCACTGGAGTGCTGAGCCGGCCGGCAGTCAGCAGCACCAGCATCCTCGCCCTCGGGGTGGGGGAACTCGGAGACGTCCCTGCCAGGGGCGAGGCCGGCCTGTTGCACGTTGGCGGTGTCGATGAGGTCCTTGATGTTCCGCTCATGCGTGGCACATTCGTCGACCTCCAAAGTTGCCAAGTCCTCGTAGGCAACCTTGGTGGCGCGCAGGTTGGCCGCAGGGTTGTCGTAGATGGGGAGGTGTCCGCCGAGGATTTCCGCGACCACGCGGCCGCGTTCTCGCATGACCCCACGCTGGCTGGGCTCGGGGCCAGCCGGGATGAGACCATATGCGGAGTTGTACTCCCGCTGCGCGGCCTCCATCCGTCGCCGCTCGGCAGCGAGGGCGCTGGCGTCCTCGAACAGTAGGTGACGAGCTGCCTCAAGCTCGGCTTTGGCGGTAGCTGGATCCGTTGTTGTGGCGATGGGAGCGCCCAGACCCCGGAGGGTGGCGGCGAGCGGGTCGGAGGTGCCGGCGCGATCCGCGACTGCGCCAGCTTTGGCTGCTCGCCCACGACCCGAAGTGGTGGAAGAGGTCGCGACCATCACTCCCATGCGAGTGTGGGAGCCGATGGCCTCGCTCGTGGCAAGCGCGCTCACGGACGAGGGAGGCCCGGTGCTGTCGAGCACCCGGCTAGCGTACTCGTCAGTTGTCGGCGCGTCGTCGAGGCTCAGCTTGCTGAGCTGCCCGGCGAGCACGGCGACGTTGGATGCGAGGTTGCATCCAAGGCGCTCGTTAGAGACGCCGGCCGCGCTGCCCGCGGGGCCTGTCGGAGCAAGCCACACGAGCATGCGGTTCTTCTCGGGCACGTGGCAGCCGGGGGAGGTGGTGAAGGGCCCTGCCCGGAGCGTGACTCCGACCGACGCCGCAGACAGCCCCACAGTGGGTGCCAATTGTCGTGGTTTCGTCACGGCAGATGCCATGGGTAGGCTTATCGAGAGGGGCCAAAGGGCGCCGGTAGCCTCCGGGAACGAGGTTAGGCACGAACGGTGACGGACACGCGATGTACCCAGGTTCAGGGCCCTCCGTGGGAGGTAATGCCACTAGTCCTGCTCGGTCTAGGTTATGTGATATAGAGATTACAACGATGCTCCTGGAGCTGTATGATCAAGGGAGGAGAAGGAGCTGGCCGTTGTCCTGCCTCTACGTGTGCGTGATGGGGGGGAGATGGAGTGAATTTCGAACCCCTTGCATGGGGGTGGTCCGGGGTTTTTTATAGGCCAACCCCCCGGATTACGATAGGGATAGAAGGTCGCGGGGGGCCCCTGTTGGCAGCATCTCGGACCGGCTGCGGGTCCTGCCGACTGTGGGGTCTTGTCGCTGGTAGGCCTCGCCGGCTGAAGGGTCCCGTCCAGAGCCGGCGGGGCCCGCACGGTAGGTCTCGATGCCGGTCACATCGCGGCACGGGTCATCCCTTGTGGTGTCGTCTTGCGGCGCTCGGCCGAGGTCAGCGACCCGACCGGCCCCCTATAGCCATGTCGGGGTAGGTAATGGAGTGGCTGAGGCGTGCCTTCACTGTAGCCATGCAGGCGCTGACCCCCGATGGGATGGGGTCCACTGTGCCCGCACAGGCCCTGGCAGTGTTATCCAATGCCCAGCCGGCTGAAGAGGCCAGGCGGCAACGTCCTCAGCCGGCTGGTGCGCCATAGCCGTTGGAAGAGCAGCCGGCGGGCCCTCGCCAGAGGGTCGCGACCGGCAAGGCGAAGCCGGACCGCTAGGAGAAGCGGCCTGCCTTTTAACCATGCTTGGTGAGCTGGAGAAAGGCGGTGTTTGAGGATACCCCAGGGCTGTCCCGCCGTCAATAAGCTCCTAGCTAATTAAGCATGGCATAAGAAACTACGATCTCTAAGTTGTCATTGAAAACATGTTTATCTCATAACAATGCTGAGTTAGGAACGATGAGCTAGTCATATTTACAAAAAGAAAATAGGTTGAGTTCATACCAGCTTTTCCAGGCTCAGTCACTTCGTCATATATCGTCATTATTGCCTTTCACTTGCATGAATGAATGATGTGAATAATAATAAGAGTGTTCGTGCATTGGACTAAGCTGGAATCTGCAAGCAAACTCAGAGGAGAAGACAAGGTAATATGGCTCTTTGACGGATAAACAATAATGCATATAAGAGCCACTAATCATTTTAATCATGGTCTTCCACCTCGACCCAAAGAAAAAGTAAACTATTTACACGGGAAAGCTCCCAACAAGCAAAAGAAGAACGGGGAAATCTTTTTGGGTTTTCTTTTTAGTGACTACTAAGCATGCAAGAATGTAAAGTTACAACTAATTTTTTTTCTTCTCATTTTTAATTTTTGTTTTGGATTTTCTCAAGTTAACCAAACACACAAGAAGAATGCAAGAAAAGAAAGTAAGCTAGCATGGATGATATAATGAAAAAGTGTGAACACAGACTATCAAAGTGAATGTATGAACATGAATATAAATCGGTGAGGAACACGTACTCCCCAAAGCTTAGGATTTTGGCCTGCGTTGGTCTACTCCCAAGGCTGGTCCGGGTAATATCCAAAATCATAATGGGGGTTGTACTGGGACGCGGCAGCTACCGCGTGAATAGCTTTCTCACGAAGGCGAGCAACCTTCACTTCTCTCTCATACTCCTCTTCCTCTTCTCTAATTATGTAATACCTCCATTTGCTCTGAATATCAAAGAAGGTAGGAGAAGGAAGGGTAATATGAAAAACATGTTGTCGGTTAAATATTAACCGGTATAGGAGGGACTCATTGCTCCTCTCAAGGAACTGGAAGCGTATCATGGCAGCACGATCAAGGAAGGAACTGTGAAGCGGGGGATCTCCAATCTGGATGGGTATTTTAAGATAATTAGCTAGGCGAGTGGCATAGATCCCACCAAAGAAATCTCCTTCATTAGCATTGTTATTTAGTCTCCTAGCAATTATAGCTCCCATGTTAAAACTTCTATCACCTGTTACTTCACTCTTAAGTATGATGAGGTCAGATGCGCAGAGGTGGCTATGATCACGCTTACCATTAATGCATCTACCTATGAAGAGGAAAAAATAATGTAAGGCAGGAAAATGAATGCTCCCCATGGTAGACTGCGTAATATCTCTAGTCTCTCCAATAGTTATACTGGAAATAAAATCTCTAACCGAGGACTTAGGAGGGTCAATGGGACTACCCCAATCAGGTATCTTGCATATTCTATTAAAGTCCTCTAAATCCATAGTATACGATTTATCATAAAGATCAAACAGTATGGATGTGTCACGGCCAACTAAAAATTTGAATCTAGGGACAAAAGAGGCGGTGAGTGTAGTATACTGTTCACATTTATCGGAGATGAATTCTTCGAGCCCGGCGTTGTGAACAAATGCATTGAACTCGTCCTTGAAACCTGCATCAATCATGAATTCATCGGAAGGCCATTCACATGGTTGCACCGATGCGTCTCTTGGTTGATAAGGATCGGGCTCCCGAATCGCGGGACGGGGATCCTCTTGCTTGAGGAACCACCATGATAGTTCTTCCTAAACATTTTCCTTTTCCTGAAATAATTTTGAATTTTTTAGTGACTCAAAATAAAAGGGAACAAAAGTTAACAAGACTCATAGCAACTACTCCTACAAGTGCCTAGAGGTCATATCTTGCATCAAAACTACTTGGGACCTAATAAAATTAACATGCAAAGCTCAAGAATAGGGTCACCAAGGCTGCAATAATATGCAATGAATAAAGCACTAGAACAAAAACTAATTGGACCAATGGAGGGGTCACATACCAAGGAACAATTCCCCAAAACAGTTTGGTGAATGTGGCTTTGCACAAGGAGATCAAAAAATGCAGCAAAATGAGCAAGAACACGGGTTTGAGCTGTGGGATGATTTTTTCTGGAGGTAGAAGAAGGAGATGGATGCTGGAATAAGTGGAGGGGGGGCACGTGGGCCCCACAAGATGCCAGGCGCGGCCAGGGGAGGTGGCCGCGCCTCCTGGGCTCGTGGCCCACTGGTGCATCCCCCTGACTAGTTATCTATCTCAGAAATTTTTAAATATTCCAGAAAAATCATACTTGAATTTCAGGGCATTTGAAAACTTTTATTTTCAGGTCATTGTTTATTGGACTGATAATGCAGAAAACAGGAAAATAATGCTATTTTTATTATTTTTCTACTAAGTAACAGAAAGTAAAAGTTGGGAACAGAAGATTGTGACTTCTGGATTCATCCATCTCATGGTCATCAAAAGAAATCCATCAATGAGGTTGATCAAGTCTCCTTGACAAACTTTTTCTGAATCACATGAAACTGGAGAATTTTCGAAAAATCACTAAGTTACCTCAATGGGAATATGCATATCCCCAACAATAAGTATATAATATTTCATCTTGACTGTAGGTACAGGAAATTCAAAGCTTCCAATAATAATAGATGAAGATTTTTCAATAGAATTTATGCACCGTGTGTTTCTTCAGAAAGTGCACCGTGTGTTCATTACCATTGACATGGAAAGTGACATTGCCTTTGTTGCAATCAATAACAGCCTCTGTAGTTTTTAAAAAGGGTCTTCCAAGGATGATTGCCATGGCATCATCCTCGGGAATATCAAGAATAACAGAGTCCGTTAAGATAGTAACGTTTGCAACCACAACAGGCACATCCTCGCAAATGCCGATAGGTAAAGCAGTTGATTTATCAGCCACTTGCAAAGAAATTTCAGTAGGTGTCAACTTATCCAATTCAAGTCTAGGATATAAAGAGAGAGGCATAACACTAACACTGGCTCCAAGATCACATAAAGCAGTTCTAACATAATTTCCTTTAATGGAGCAAGGTATAGTGGGTACTCCAGGATCACCTACTTTCTTAGGAGTCCCACCCTTAAAATTGTAATTAGAAAGCATGGTGGAAATCTCAATATTAGATATCTTTCTTTTATTAGTCACAATATCTTTCATGTATTTAGCATAAGGAGACATTTTAAGCATGTCAGTCAAACGCATTTGCAAAAAGATAGGTCTAATCATTTCAACAAAGCGCTCAAAATCCTCATCATCCTTTTTCTTGGATGGTTTGGGAGGAAAGGGCATGGGTTTCTGAACCCATGGTTCTCTTTCTTTACCGTGCTTCCTAGCAATAAAATCACTCTTATCATATCTTTTGTTCCTAGGTTGTTGGTTATCAGGTTCAATAGCAGGTTCAATCTCCACATCATTATCATTACTAGGTTCAGCATCAACATGAACATCATTATCAACATTATCACTAGGCTCATGTTCATCACCAGATTGTGTCTCAGCATCAGAAATAGATATATCATTTGGATTTTCAGGTGTAACAGCAACAGGTTTACTAGCATGCAAATTCCTATCATCTTTCTTTTTCTTCCTATTACCAGGATGACTAGGTGCATTAGTATTAATTCCTCGAGAATCTTGCTCAATTCTCTTAGGATGGCCCTCAGGATATAGAGGTTCCTTAGTCATCCTACCACCTCTAGTAACAACTTTAACAGAATTATCATTCAATTCATTAAGCAAGTCATTTTGAGCCTTAAGTACTTTCTCTACTCGAGTAGTGACCATAGAAGCATGCTTACCAATAAGCTTAAGATCATTAACATTTCTATCCACACAAGCACTTATATGATTAATCATACGAGCATTTTGTTCCAGTTGTCTGCTAACATAATCATTAAAACTTTGTTGTTTAGCAAGAAAGTTGTCAAATTCATCTAAGCATACGCTAGCAGGTTTATCATAAGGGATATCACTCTCATTGAATCTACGAAGAGAATTTACCTCTACTACATGTGTCGGGTTATCAAGACCATGTATCTCTTCAATAGGTGGTAGATTCTTAACATCTTCATATTTAATACCTTTCTCCCGAATAGATTTCTTTGCTTCTTGCATATCTTCAGGACTGAGGAATAGAATACCTCTTTTCTTCGGAGTTGGCTTCGGAGGTGGTTCGGGAATAGTCCAAGCATTATCATTGCTCAAGATATTATTCAATAGAATTTCAGCTTGTTATACAGTTTGTTCCCTAAAAACACAGCCAGCACAAGTATCTAGGTGGTCCCTAGAAGCATTGGTTAGTCCATTATAAAAGATATCAAGTATTTCATTTTTCTTAAGAGGGTGATTAGGCGAAGCATTTAGTAACTGGACAAGCCTCCCCCAAGCTTGTGGGAGACTCTCTTCTTCAATTTGCAAAAGGTTATATATATCCTGCAAGGCAGCTTGTTTCTTATGGGCAGGAAAATATTTCTCAGAGAAGTAATATATCATATCCTGGGGACTAGGCACACAACCAGGAGCAAGAGAAGTAAACCAAGTTTTAGCATCACCCTTTAGTGAGAAAGGAAAAAACTTAAGGATATAGTAATAGCGAATTTTTTCCTCATTAGTGAATAGGGTGGAAATATCATTTAGTTTAGTATGATGTGCTACAATAGTTTCAGATTATTAACCATGAAAAGGATCAGATTCAACCAAAGTGATTAACTCAGGATTGACAGAGAACTCATAATCCTTATCGGTAAAAAAGATAGGTGAAGTAGAAAACTTCGGATCATATTTCATTCTAGCATTTAGAGATTTTTCTTTCCACTTGCGTAATAATTTCTCAAGATCATAGCTATCCTTACAAGCAAGAAAGTCTTCAGCTACCTCTCCTTCCATAACATAACCCTTAGGTATATTAGGCAATTCATATTTAGGAGGGCTCGGTCTAATAGGTGTAACAACAGGTTCCATTTCAATAGTTTCATTAGTTTTAGAAGTATCATTTGATTCAGTAGTAACTCTAGCAATTTGTGCATCAAGAAATTCACCAAGTGGCATATCATTACCAAGCAAAGAAACATCATAATTAGCATGTATAGCAGAAGTAGCATCATCAAGCACAGGCGACATATCAGAATTAATAGCAGGTGTCGCAAATTTACTCATAACAGAAGGTGAATCAAGTGCAGAGCTAGACGGCAATTCCTTACATGTCCTCGTAGTTGAGGGCAAAACTTTAGTTTTTGGATCTCGCAAATTCTTCATAGTGATCAATGGATATAAATCCCAAGTGACTCAGAGAATAGAGCTATGCTCCCCGGCAACGGCGCCAGAAAAAGGTCTTGATAACCCACAAGTATAGGGGATTGCAACAGTTTTCGAGGGTAAAGTATTCAACCCAAATTTATAGATTCGACACAAGGGGAGCCAAAGAATATCCTCGAGTATTAGCAGTTGAGTTGTCAATTCAACCACACCTGAAAGATTTAGTATCTGCAGCAAGGTTTTAGTAGCAAAGCAGTATGGTAGTAATAGTAATAGTGGTAACAATAGCAGTAGTGATTTGTGTTGCAAGTGTGACAGCAGTAGCGGAAAAATAACTAAGCAAGGACCAGTATAGGAAAAGCTCGTAGGCATTAGATCGGTGATGGATGATTATGCCGGATGATATTCATCATGTAACGGTTATAACATAGGGTAATATGTAACTAGCTCCAGTTCGTCAATGTAATGTAGGCATGTATTCCGTATATAGTCATACGTACTTTAGGAAAAGCACTTGCATGACATGTTTCGTCCATCCCTCCCGTGGCAGCGGGGTCCTAATTGATACTAAGGGATATTAAGGTCTCCTTTTAATAGAGAACCGGAACAAAGCATTAGCACATGGTGAATACATGGAATCCTCATACTATGGTCATCTCCGAGAGTGGTTCCGGCTGTTGTCACTCTGGGGTTGCCGGGTCATAACACATAGTAGGTGACTACTGATACGTCTCCAACATATCTATAATTTTATCGTTCCATGCTATTATATTATCAACTTTGGATGTTTTCTATGTATGAATATGCTATTTTATATTATTTTTGGGACTAACTTATTAATCTAGTGCCCAGTGCCAGTTCCTGTTTTTTTCGTTTTTTTGACCTTTTTCAGATAGGAATATCAAACGGAGTCCAAACGCAATAAACCTAGAGGTACCGGAGAGGCGACCCGAGGAAGCTACGAGCCTAGGAGGCGTGGGCCCCCCTATCCGCGGCTAGGGGGCTCATGACCTCCTCGGGGCGCCTCTCTACTTGTTCCCGACGCCAGATGGTCTTACAAATATGGAAACCCTCAGAAATAAACCTAGATCGCAAGTTCCGCCACCGCAGACCTCCAGAGCCACCAAAAACCAATCGGGAGACCGTTCCGGCATCCTTCCGGAGGGGAATTCATCACCGGTGGCCATCTTCATGAACACCATTGCCTCTCCGATGATGCGTGAGTAGTTCACCTCAGACCTTTGGGTCCATATCTAGTAGCTAGATGGCTTTCTTCTCTCTCTTTGATATTCAATACAAAGTTCTCCATGATCATGGTGATCTATCCGATGTAATCTTGTTTTGCGGTGTGTTTGTTGAGATCCAATGAATTGTGGATTTATGATCAGATTATCTATGAATATTATTTGAGTCTCCTCTGATTTCTTATATGCATGATTTCATATCCTTGTAATTCTCTTCAATTTATGGGTTTCGTTTGGCCAACTTGATCTATAGTTCTTGCAATGGGAGAAGTGCTTGGTTTTGGGTTCATACCGTGCGATGTCCTCACCTAGTGACAGAAGGGGTAGCGAGGCACGCATCGTGTTCTTGCCATCAAGGGTAAAAAGATGGGTTTTATATCATATTGCATGAATCTATCCCTCTACATCATGTCATCTTGCTTAAAGCGTTACTCCGTTTATCATGAACTTAATACACTAGATGCATGCTGGATAGCGGTCGATGTGTGGAGTAATCGTATTAGATGCAGAAAGTATCGGTCTACTTATCTCGGACGTGATGCATATATGTATGATCATTGCCTTAGATATATTCATGACTTTGCGCGATGCTATCAATTACTCAATAGTAATTTGTTCACCCACCGTAATACTTGCGATCTTGAGAGAAGCCTCTAGTGAACACTATGGCCGCCGGGTATATTTTACATATTATATATTCAGATCTAAACACAAAAACACCAAAAATACCTTGCTGCAATTTTATTTACATATTTATATTCATCTACAATCACTATCGGATCTCACCTTGCAAGTAATCGTAAAGGGATTGACAGCCTCTTTATCGCGTTGGGTGCAAGTTTGTTTGTGTATGTGCAGGTTCCTTGGCGCCTCATCTTGATACTCCTACTGGATTGATACCTTGGTTCTCAAACTGAGGGAAATACTTATCTCTACTTTGCTGCATCACCCTTTCCTCTTCAACGGAAAAACCAACGCAAGCTCAAGAAGTAGCAGGAAGAATTTCTGGCGCCGTTGTCGGGGAAGAAACGTAGCAACTCAAGACAAGATCTCTCCCGTCAACTTGCCAATTCTGCCGCTGCGGCTAGGGGGCTCGTGACCTCCTTGTGGCACCTGTTTACTTGTTCCCGACGCCAGAAGATGTTATAAATACGGAAACCCTCAGAATTAAACCTAGATCGCAAGTTCCGCCGCCGCAAACCTCCAGATCCACCAAAAACCAATCGGGAGACCGTTCCGGCATCCTGCCGGAGGGGAATTCATCTACGGTAGCCATCTTTATCAACACCATTGCCTCTCCGATGATGCGTGAGTAGTTCACATTGGACGTTCGGGTCCATAGCTAGTAGCTACATGGATTCTTCTCTCTCTTTGATCTTCAATACAAAGTTCTCCATGATCTTCATGGTGATCTATCCGATGTAATCTTCTTTTGCGGTGTGTTTGTTGAGATCCAATGAATTGTGGATTTATGTTCAGATTACCTATGAATATTATTTGAGTCTCCTCTGATTTCTTATATGCATGATTTCATATCCTTGTAATTCTCTTCAAGTTATGGGTTTCGTTTGGCCAACTTGATCTATAGTTCTTGCAATGGAAGAAGTGCTTGGTTTTGGGTTCATACCGTGCGGTGTCCTCACCTAGTGACAGATGGGGTAGCGAGGCAAGCATCGTGTTGGTACCATCAAGGGTAAAAAGATGGGGTTTATATCATATTGCATGAATCTATCCCTCTACATCATGTCATCTTGCTTAAAGCGTTACTCCGTTTACCATGAACTTAATACACTAGATGCATGCTGGATAGCGGTCGATGTGTGGAGTAATAGTAGTAGATGCAGAAAGTATTGGTCTACTTGTCTTAGACGTGATGCCTATATGTATGATCATTGCCTTAGATATCTTCATGACTTTGTGCTATTCTATCAATTTCTCAACAGTAATTTGTTCACCCACCGTAATACTTGCTTTCATGAGAGAAGCCTCTAGTGAACACTATGGCCCCCGGGTCTATTTTACATATTATATATTCAGATATAAACATAAAAACACTAAAAATACCTTGCTGCAATTTTATTTACTTATTTATATTCATCTACTATCGCTATCAGATCTCACGTTGCAAGCAATCGTAAAGAGATTGACAACCTCTTTATCGCGTTGGGTGCAAGTTTGTTTGTTTTTGTGCAAGTTTCTTGTGGCCTCATCTTGTTACTCTTACTGGATTGATACCTTGGTTTTGAAACTGAGGGAAATACTTACCGCTACCTTGCTGCATCACCCTTTCCTCTTCAAGGAAAAAACCAACGCAAGACAAGAATTCTCCTATCAACTTGCCAATTTCTGGTGACGTTGTAGAGAATTAGCAGGAAGAATTTCAGACGCCGTTGCCGGGGAGTAATCAAGTGAAGCATATCTACAAGTACCTATACCAAACTCATCTCTTGCATTTACATTATTTTCTATTTTCCTCTCGTTTTCCTCTCCCCCACTTCTAAAAACAATTACAAAAATATCTGCCTTTCTTTATTTGACCTTTTCTTTCACTTGCTTTCTGTTTGCTTGTGTTAGTCTACTTATCCTCATGGCTAGTCCTATTGCTATGATCGTTGCTCCCAAGAGCGAGGTCCTTAAATTTAAACAAAATGAGGGAGAAAACTTAAAAGATTCTTGGTATAGAATTTGCAATGCTCAGAATAGATCTACTCGTAAGCAATCTACTACCGTTTTACTTCGCAATTTTTATGTGGGTTTCTCCCCTTGGAATAGGTATGTTCTTGACACCATCGTAGCAGGAAATTTCTTGGGTAGCCATGCTGTTGATTCCTATGGTTCTTTATTAAATATTGTAGGCTCACTCCCACTCATGGTTAATGGAACTACTTTAACTTGGGAACATGTGATGCGTAGGCTTGATATTATTGAAAACAAAGTTGCTACGATAGAACTCATTGAAAATTTAGATAAAAAGATCCACAATCAAATCACTCAATATGGATCCAAGGTGGGAATGACTTTGAAAATTTTAAAGGAGAAGAAACCCATAGTTAACGAAAAGCTAGATCATGATTCTGCTAGAATTGGCAAACTAGAGGATGTTATAACCAACTTGGGTTCCGCTTTTGCTGCTGTTCAAAACACTCCAAATTTTGCCCACAATAAGGCCACTAAGCTTGTTTATGTTCCTAAAAATAATGGTGAACCACCTAGTAAGAGGTATTAAGATCTTAAAATGTTGAGTGTTCACCCTACTTATCTTGATATCTTAAGAGCACCTATCATCACTAAAGATGGCAATACTTGATTCTATTGCCTTATGCCTAGCTAAGGGCGTTAAACAATAGCGCTTGTTCGGAGGCAACCAAATGAATATGTTTATTTTTGCTCTTTTACTTTCTATTTTGTTGAGTTAACACCATCATGATTCTGTTATTATTGGGTTTTTTATGTTTTAATTAGTTTTTGTGCCAAGTAGAAACTTTATGATTAGTTTTGGTGATAGTTGTTTAATCATGCTGGAAAAAGACAGAAACTTTGTTCTAACGAAATTATTTTTCATTTCTATCCAGAAAGATATTTTGAGTTGATTCTTTTTTCTGCTGATTGATATGCAAATTTCCCTAATTTTCATAATTGTTTCAGAATTTGTGAGTTAGCATAGGTACACGAAATATATAGATTGCTACAGATTGTTCTGTTTTTGACAGATTCTATTTTTGTTGTGTTGATTGCTTATTTTGATGAAACTATGGGTAGTATCGGGGGGTATGAGCCATGGAGAAGTGAGAATACAGTAATATAACATCGATCTAAATGGAAATTAAAGTTCACTACAGTACCGAAAAGTTGGTGGTTTGTTTTCTTATGCTAATGCTATCACGAGTTTCTGTTTAAGTTTTGTGTTGTGAAGTTTTCAAGTTTTTGGTGATGTTCTTATGGACAATGGAATAAAGAGTGGCAAGAGCCTAAGCTTGGGGATGCCCTAGGCATCCCAAGACAAATTCAAGGACACCAAAAATACTAAGCTTGCGGATGCCCTGGGATGGCATCCCCTCTTTCGTCTTCAATCCATCGGTAACGTTACTTGGAGCTATATTTTTATTCACCACATGATATGTGTTTTCCTTGGAGAGTCATGTATTATAAGAGTCTTTGATTTTTGTTTTGTCACAATCATCCTTGCTTCACACCTTTTGAGAGAGACATGCACTCATCATGAATTTGTTAGAATACTCAATGAGCTTCACTTATATCTTTTGAGCTTGGCAATTTTGCTCACATGAGCTTCACTTATATCTTTTGAGCATATTAATTCTGCTCCCATGTGCTTCACTTATATCTTTTGAGATTGGTAATTTTTCTCACATGTGCTTCACTTATATCTTTTGAGCTAGATAATTTTGCTCTAGTGCTTCACTTAAATCTTTGTAGAGCTCAACGGTGTCATATTTTGTAGAAATAAAAACTCTCGAATCTTCACTTATATTATTTTGAGAGTGATCCATCTAAGTAACTTGGTAATTTGCGTGTGTTATGAAATTAGTCCTAAATATGATAGGCATCCAAAGAGGATATAATAAAAACTTTCATATTCAAGTGCATTGATTAGTAAGATAAGTTTGATTCCTCGCAATTAGTTTTGAGATATGGATATGGTAATATTAGAGTTATGTTAGTAGGGTGTTGTGAATCTAGAAATACTTGTGTTGAAGTTAGTGATTCCCGTAGCATGCACGTATGGTGAACCGCTATGTTAGGAAGTTGGAGCATAATTGATTTATTGATTTTCATCCTTTGTGTAGAGGTCAGGATCGCGCGATGGTTAACTCCTACTAACCCTTCCCCTAGGAGTATGCATTTAGCACTTTGTTTTGATTACTAATAAAACTTTTGCAATAAGTATATGAGTTCTTCATGACTAATGTGAGTCCATGGTATAGATGCACTTTCACCTCCCACCATTGCTACCCTCTCTAGTGCCGCGCAAATTTTGCCGGTGCACATACCCACCATATGCCTTCCTCAAAACAGCCACCATACCTACCTATTATGGCATTTTCATAGCCATTCCGAGATATATTGCCATGCAACTTTGACCGTTCTGTATCATGACATGTGCCATCACTTTCATTTATATAGAGTCATTATTGTTCTAAGTATCGAGTTGTAAGTAAATAAAAGTGTGATGATCATCATTATTAGAGCATTGTCCCATGTGAGGAAATAAAAGAGGCCAAAGATGCCCACAAAATAAAAAAGAGGCCAAAGAGCCCAAACAAAAAAAATGAGAGAAAAGAGAGAAGGGACAATGCTACTATCTTTTTCCACACTTGTGCTTAAAATACCACCATGTTCTTCATGACAGAGAGTCTCTTGTTTTTTCACTTTCATATGCTAGTGGAAATTTTCATTATATAACTTGGCTTGTATATTCCAATGATGGGCTTCCTCAAATTGCCCTAGGTCTTCGTGAGCAAGCAAGTTGGGTGCACACCCACTAGTTTTCATTTGTGAGCTTTCATACACTTATAGCTCTAGTGCATCCGTTTCATGGAAATACCTACTCATTCACATTGATATCTATTGATGAGCATCTCCATAGCCTATTGATACGCCGAGTCGATGTGACCATCTCCTCCTTTTTGCCTCACAACCTCCACCACACTCTATTCCACCTATAGTGCTATATCCATGGCTCACGCTCATGTATTGCGTGAGAGTTTAAAAAGTTTGAAAAAATAAGAGTGCAAAAACAATTACTTGATCAATACCGGGGTTGTGCATGATTTAAATTCGTTGTGTGGGGATGATGGAGCATAGCCAGACTATATGATTTTGTACGAATAACTTTCTTTGGCTTTGTTATTTTGAAAGTTCATGATTACTTTGCTATTATGCTTGAAGTATTATTGTTTTCATGTCAATATTAAACTATTATTTTGAATCTTACGGATCTGAACATTCATGCCACAATAAAGAGATTACATAAAACAAATATGTTAGGTAGTATTCCACATCAAAAATTCGTTCTTTATCACTTCCCTACTCGAGGACGAGCAGGAGCTAAGCTTAGGGATGCTTGATACGTCTCCAACATATCTATAATTTTTGATCGTTCCATGCTATTATATTATCAACTTTGGATGTTTTCTATGCATGAATATGCTATTTTATATTCTTTTGGGGACTAACTTATTAATCCAGTGCCCAGTGCCAGTTCCTGTTTTTTCCGTGTTTTTGACCTTTTTCAGATAGGAATATCAAACGGAGTCCAAACGGAATTAAACTTTTGCCGTGATTTATTATGGAAAATATCAAAAATATCTGAAGAAAAAGATACCGGAGAGGCGGCCCAAGGAAGCCACGAGCCTGGGAGGCGCGGCCCACCTCGCCGCGGCTGGGGGGCTCGTGACCTCCTCGTGGCGCCTCTCGACCTTTTCCCGATGCCAGATGGTCTTATAAATACGGAAACCCTCAGAAATAAACCTAGATCGCAAGTTCCGCCGCCGCAGACGTCAAGAGCCACCAAAAACCAATCGGGAGACTGTTCCCGCATCCTGCCGGAGGGGAATTCATCACCGGTGGCCATCTTCATCAACACCATTGCCTCTCCGATGATGCGTGAGTAGTTCAACTCAGACCTTCGGGTCCATAGCTAGTAGCTAGATGGCTTCTTCTCTCTCTTTGATCTTCAATACAAAGTTCTCCATGATCTTCATGGTGATCTATCCGATGTAATGTTCTTTTGCGGTGTGTTTGTTGAGATCCGATGAATTGTGGATTTATGATCAGATTATGTATGAACATTATTTGAGTCTCCTCTGATTTCTTATATGCATGATTTCATATCCTTGTAATTATCTTCGAGTTATGGGTTTCGTTTGGCCAACTTGATCTATAGTTCTTGCAATGGGAGAAGTGCTTGGTTTTGGGTTCATACCGTGCGGTGTCCTGACCTAGTGACAGAAGGGGTAGCAAGGAATGCATTGTGTTGTTGCCATCAAGGGTAAAAAGATGGGGTTTATATCATATTGCAAGAATCTATCCCTCTACATCATGTCATCTTGCTTAAAGCGTTACTCCGTTTATCATGAACTTAATACACTGGATGCATGCTGGATAGCGGTCATTGTGTGGAGTAATAGTAGTAGATGCGGAAAGTATTAGTCTACTTGTCTCGGGTGTGATGCCTATATGTATGATCATTGCCTTAGATATCATCATGACTTTGCGCTATTCTATCAATTGCTCAATAGTAATTTGTTCACCCACCGTAATACTTTCTTTGATGAGAGAAGCCTCTAGTGAACACTATGGCCCCCGGGTCTATTTTACATAATATATTTTCAGATCAAAACACAAAAACACTAAAAATACCTTGCTGCAATTTTATTTACTTATTTATATTCATCTACTATCGCTATCAGATCTCACCTTGCAAGCAATCGTAAAGAGATTGACAACCTCTTTATCGCGTTGGCTGCAAGTTTGTTTGTGTTTGTGTTGGTTTCTTGTGGCCTCATCTGGTTACTCCTACTGGATTGATACCTTGGTTCTCAAACTGAGGGAAATACTTATTGCTACCTTGCTGCATCACCCTTTCCTCTTCAAGGGAAAAACCAACGCAAGACAAGAATTCTCCTATCAACTTGCCAATTTCTGGTGACGTTGTAGAGAAGTAGCAACTACAACTTGCAAAATAGGATCAAGAACACACTTATATTGATGAAAACATAATAGGTTCAGATCTGAAATCATGGCACTCGGGCCCTAGTGACAAGCATTAAGCATAGCAAAGTAGTAGCAACATCAATCTTAGAACATAGTGGATACTAGGGATCAAACCCTAACAAAACTAACTCGATTACATGATAGATCTCATCCAACCCATCACCGTCCAGCAAGCCTATGATGAGATTACTCACGAACGATGGAGAGCATCATGAAATTGGCGATGGAGGATGGTTGATGATGACGATGGCTTCGATTTCTACTCTCCAGAGCCCAGAACGGACTCCAGATCTGCCCTCCCGAGGAAGAACATGTGGTGGCGGCGGCTTCGTATCGTAAAACGCGATGATTTCTTCTCCTTGATTTTTTTCTGGGCGAAAGAGAATATATGGTGCTGGAGATGAGGTCGGAGGAGCCATGTGGGCCCACGAGCCTGCCAGGCGTGGCCTATGGGGTGGCCGCGGCTCCTGGGCTCGTGGCCCACTGGCAGCTCCTCTCCGGTTGATTCTTCTTCTGGTATTTTTATATATTCCACAAAAAAATACTCGTAAGTTTTCAGGTCATTCCGAGAACTTTTATTTCTACACAAAAACAACACCATGGCAGTTCTGCTGAAAATAATGTCAGTCCGGGTTAGTTTCATTCAAATCATGCAAATTAGAGTCCAAAACAAGGGCAAAAGAGTTTGGAAAAGTAGATATGTTGGAGACTTTCATGGTGCGATAGTTAGCTAAAGCAGTGGTACAATCTTGCCGGGGATGCACCCCCGCACGCCACCTTGATTGCATTTATTGCATTTTGTCCTAAGTGCCAGAGTTAGGTATGATAGCACTGTTAGCTATCTAATCATCATACAATTGTCTATTTTGCCACTATGGTGTCTCCTTGTGCTATAACAGGAGGCACAAGGTAACCTAGCGAAGGATTCAGATTTTTGGACTTTAGGACACTTGTACTCGCGTAGTATGTCCCTTGAAGGCAATCCTTGCCGGGCTGGAGCACTGCACGTTCTTCGTGTTCCTCTGATCAATCCACCCACAAAGCAGGAGTAGGGTTTTACCCTTCACAACGGCCCGAACCTGGGTAAATCACCATGTTGTCTCGCTACCTCTGTCTTTGTGTTTGACTCCACGCCCCTGCCGAACCACTAAGGGGCCGATGTCCCCATAGGTGATCCAGTGCATCCTGCCCCGACAATGTACATGACAAGAAAGGTCAAATACCAAAGGACCTCGATTTTGCTGATGGAACGGACCCAAGCCGGTGGCACTACATTTCTCCTTTGAGTCAGCAAAGAATCTTTTCATTTCCTTGTTAAGGGCATCGTCTGATAAGTCCTCATTGGAAAAATGTTGATCATCAGACAACTCGCCTGAGTACTTACAAATCAAGCTGCCTCTTACGCTGACGGGTTGTATCCGCCACTTCAGCCAGCAACTGATCAACTCGATCCCGGTCAAGCCATGTGCAAATAGGGGCCTTAATTTGGTGCGAAGAGGCGCCATGCGATCCATCTCTTCATCTAAGAGCCAACCCGGAAGCTCGATATTACTGCCAAGCCATTCCATCCTATAACCCGGAAGAGGGTTTTCTCCTTCAGGGGCGGTGTTCTTGCAATAGAACCAGTACTTGTTCCACCCTTTCGGATGACTCGCCAGTTTGCAATCAAGAAAGAGGCTGGTCTTCCTTTTCTAAATGGAAATTCCACCAAGTTCGCAAGCGGGTCCATTCTTGGTCTTGGTCTGGCATTTTAGATAGAATTTTTTCCTAAGGAGGGTTGGGGTTGGCTTTATTTGCAGATAAACTTCGCACAAGACGTGGAATTGATAGATGTTGGTCATTTAATTAGGTGCAATGTCCTGAGGGTGTAGATTGAAGAAATGCAGCAAGTCTCTAAATAACTTTGAGCCGAGGGCCGAAAACCCCTGCGTAGATGGCCAGCTAAGATGATAATTTCCCCCTGTCGAGGATGGGGATAAGGCTCTTGTTTGGGAGCGTGCCACTCTATTTATTTTTGAGCCGACAAGAACCCATGGCTCACGAGGTTCTCCAAAGTGAGTCTGGATTCTTGAGATCTGACCCAATTGCAGACTTTGGCGTTTTGAGGGGTCATGGCGGGCTAAAAGACAACTACAAAAGAGATAAGAAAGATAAGCTAGAGTGCAACATAAGCCGCCAATTTATGGGTTGATCAGAGGCGAGATAAATTACAGTTTATACAGAAGAAATATTCAAGTCAGCAATGGTCATTAGAAGGAAGTTTAAGCCACCAAGATCAAGTGAGAAATTACGAAGGCATATCGTGTCTACAAAGGACTTAGCAAAGGTCATACTCGAACATGTTTCTACTAGGATGGATACTATGATGGATCTACATAAATGTAAGAAAGAAAAGGTAAATACGTTCTACCTGACGAAGGAACCGAACTAGGGCATTTGGGACTACCATTCGGAGCATTATTTGTAGATCTATTCGCAAGAAATGAGATGCACAGAATACAACAAGGCCACGGATGTTGAAAGAATGAAAAGTTAATGGATCTACAAGAAATGGCTCTGATGAACATGACATGAACACTAGTAGCATCAAACCCTAAATGGAGATGGAACGTACCGGATCTTGTTGAAAGCACGAGGGAGGCGGTAGCGCTCGTTCTAGAGATTACAGGAGGTCCGGTGGCTTGAGTAGCACGGTTGGACGGCCTTGGCGACGTCGTCGAACTCTGGAGGTGCTCGACTGAGAAGAGAAGCATGAGGAGGAAGAAGAAGTGGAAAGTGAGTATCGGGCCTCTCCATGAATATTTATAAGGTAAAAACCCGAAGAGGCAACTGACGGTGCGGAAAACAAGGAGATACAGTAAATGTTGAAAAAGTTGACTCCTCGATTTTCAAGATACACTGAGACGTACAATAGATCCGTTGTGATGTCTTTATGAGTTTCCTAAAAAACTGACAGGTTACGTCACGGATCAGTGGCGCAAGAAAAATTACAAGTCTGGACGAACCATCAGCCGGCATTTGGAGAAACTGAGAAGACACAAAATGCAAAGCATAAGATAAGCCGCCTGATGAAGGTAAGGAGATTGACATGAATGAATTCAAATAAATCTGGGGCCTAATGTCGGGGATATAATCCCGCGGTGTAACCCGCCTATTGGGTCGGATCATCGTACTAGCGGCGTATAGGTTAGATTCAAGATGGGTCGTGCCATGGATAATAAGGCAAGCAAAGTGACTTACCAAATAAGCCGCCTGATGACCCAACACGTGAAGATGGTGACTCATAGTACATAAGGCAGAAGACACCAGTAACTTTCTTTACTTGAGAGACAAGACAAGGAAGAATTGTAACAGGTCACGAGTCATGACTTAGCCCAAACTCTTGTAAACATGGGACCTCGACCTGTATATAAAGGTGATCCCCTGAGGTTAATAGGACTAAGTTAGAAACCCTCAAAAGCTAGGTTAGCGATTCCGCAGCCTCGTAATCTAGATCACCATCAATATAGAGACCAAAGAAGGACGTAGGATTTTACCTCCATTGGAGGGGCCGAACCTGGTTAAATGTGTCTCTATTTTCCGATCCACCCTTTCGAGTCGCCACACATCGATGATGGCTTCACACCTAAGTTCTTCTACGAGAAAATCTACCTTGACAAAACCACGACAAGTATACTGCTTGCAATCTGCTTGAGACTCGTCTGTCATTTACCATAGTCATACTACACTTTTACTGTTGAACAATATGATAACTTTGAATGTGCAGGAAACTCTAAAAGCGGCCGAGTCAAACATTACCGGATTGAAAAAGGTTCTTGAGGTAGGACAAACCGCCTGGGCAGAGCTGGAGCTAAAGCTTCAATTATCCTTGGAGGAGATCGAAAAGGTGAAGGCAAGCTTTGAGACAGAGAAGAAGTCATTTGAAGCTGAGAAAGCCGCCTTGATCCAGCGCTCTGAAAATGCTAAGGGTCAATGGAAGAGTCCGTGAAGAGCTGTCCGGGTTAAAGCAGCACATTGACCACATGACCCAAGCCATCTTCGGTGAGTATCTTTGTGAACTTTTTTGCTAACCTGCTCTAATACTCATTTATGAAGATAAATTGCATGGTGACTCATGTACATGAAATGCTTGCAGGCCCTCGCACTAGCAATCCCTAGGATAATAGCTTGCTAAAGCTGAAAGCTGTCTATGTATTACGAAGCAGCTTTATACTGGACGCCTGTGCACAATCAAAGTTGTTATGGGAAACAAAGAGCCGGTGAAGCTCATTAAAGATGTGCTGAAATTCCTCTCAACGATCCCGAAGCAAATTGGAGAGCATAAAATATCAGCCGCCCGAGCCGGCACAACATATTCCTTAAGTCGGGCTTTGGCTTATTCAGCAGAGCTTGACCCGGCGAAGATGGCCTGAGGTTATCTAGCGCTAAAGGTAGACGGGTCAGCATTCACCAAAGATGATTGTATTCAGTGCGTCAAGACGGCTCGAGTGTTTGCCAGCCAACTTGTGAATGAAATGCCATTGAAGAGCTATCAGCCGACGTACGACTCCAACAACACTCGAGTTCAGCCGCCCTCCTTTGAATCGGTGATCCCGACTCTGCAGCGCCATAAGCAGATATTTGCCCCTGACGTTGACCCGTCCCTAGTAATGAATAAAGAACCTATATTCGAGGCCTTAACCCATTGCAACTGGGACTTGGACAACTATCAGATCGAAGAACCAGAAACCCGAGCAAAGGATAGCCCGGAGACATCCCACGCGCAAGATTAGCCCAAATCCTAACCAGATAGCATAGAGGCCAAATTATGAGAGATGTCTAAGAACTATGGTTCAACCGTTTTGGCCTCATAGTGCCTTGTAATAGTTTTAAGCCAACAATTGTTTTGCATGTGCCATGCCTTCGTGTGTGCTTTCAAACTCTTGATCTTATCTTGATGGCAAGGAATTGTGTATGACCAGGCTTTTGTTACCTCGCCTTTAATCCTTGCATGTATGAGTCATACAACCTAGCATATGTCCTCAAGTTATTCTATATTGTCTGATCTTTGCTCAATATGTTATTGCTTGAATCTGTATGGGCGGGTTACTGTAACCCGGTCCCTAAAATCTTTTCACAAAACCTGTTTGCAGAACCATGTATTTGAACTGGCCATGATAGGACCACAATTTCATAACCCGGGTACTCTTGTATGAGCCAGTAATACAAATAGTATTATACCTGAAAAGTTAACACATGATGATAATAAGAATAAGTATCTATCTTCCCATAAACTGAGAGAGAGAGAGAGAGAGTGAGAGATTAGGCAGTGCCGACATCCCAGGCGACCCTCGGCCCCTTGCGCAGCACCCCGGTAGTGTTGCAACACCGTGAAAGTATGTAGATGTGTTGTGGAGGAACAGGAGGCAACACACGGAGGACCGGCGTGCGGTAGCGACGATGACTACGATGGTGATGGAGCGGTTCTCCTTGCCCCAACCACCTCTCTACAGATGAAAGGATTGGATTAGCATGCACGGATTAATAATGAGCATGCACATGTGCGACGGGGGAAGGAAGATAAGATACCTGCGCGCAAGGAGATGAAGAGAGAAGTGGAGCGGGCATCGGCGTCGCTGTGAGGGGGAGGGTAGGAGGTCGGCAGCGGTGTGGCAGAGTGTCGACGATGGCGGTGGTTGTGGGGGTGGGAGAGGTATTGGGGTGATAGGGTTGGGAACGGGTAAGCCTATGCATGGACACCCCGGCCCGACGACCCGGCCCAAAAAAACCGGGCTTCCAGCTTCATGCTTGGCATTCGGGTTGGGCTCAGGTTTCATTTTCCAGCCCAAAATATAGTTCAGGCCGGGTTCAGGCTTCTCTTTTTAAGGATTTTGGGTCGGTCTTTCTGACTTCGAGCTGGGCTTACACGTGCAAACAATAAAAAATAGCATCTGAGCCGGGTTTTTGGGCTTCGGGTCGGGCTTCGGGCCAGGCTCGGGCTTGACAAAAGAGTGCATTTCCTTCGGTCCGGTTTCGTGCTTCGATTTTTTTCGGGCTTTGCAAAGCCCGACCCGACCAATGATCAGGTCTAGGAATGGTGCTGGGCATCCATCGGCCTTATACCGATTTTTCCTTTTCACCTCGACACTGTAAAACGATAGGTGGATGGCTCCAGCGTGCGTCCTTACCGCGACGCTTATTGTGTTTGATTTTGGATATTTGAACATGAACTACATCTTTACCTAATATTAAAGGAACGAGTGTTTCTCCACTTTTTTTCGTCATCTGGTCCGTTCGGTACGTCGTCCTATTTTTTTTCGTCCATCCTTCTTTGTGTTTAAAATTGCGGCCCTTTTATTTCGGTCTCAAAAAAAGGGGCTGCTACGCATCCACCGGCGGATGTTTAGTAAACATCCGTCACCTGGATGACCGTTCGATCTATGTGCGGCCGTTCGATCCGCGCTCGTGGGGCTCCGGCTGGGCACCCAATAATTCCTGAAACGACGGTCAAGTTACAGAAACAATCGCTTTGTTGCCAAAAATAAACTTTGGACCCATTAATTCCTGAAACAAACGATCAAGTTCTAGAAACAAACCTTTTGTTATAGAAAATTATTCCTCATCTTTCTGCAACATAGGTACTGTTGCAGAAGAAATTTTTGCAACAAAGGTCATGTTTCAGAAACTCACTTGTGAATTCTGCTAGAGACAAACCCCTTCCATTTCTCCACGGGCAGGCCGGCGGCGGAGGGCGGCGGGGCCGCGAGCGGGCTGGGATGCGGCGGCGCTCCGGCGGCGCGGGGCGACGGGCGGCTGGCCCCCTGGCCGCGGGAGGCGAGGCGATCTGTGCGGGAGGCCATGGCGGCTACGGGAGCTCGCCGGCAGGGCCGGGAGGAGGCCGGACGGCGGCGCAGGACGGGACCGTGCGTCGGCTGCCGGATCCCGCCGGATCTGGGCGTTGACGGGGCCTCAGGGCGGCGACGAGGTGGTTGATGGAGCGGGTCGGCGGCGAGCACGGGTGAGCGCACGCGTACCTGGCAATGTAATGTTTCTGCAGCAAGTGTTGAGTTGCAGAAACGCTTCTGAAACAGGGGTGAAGTTGCAAGAATGTGAAGTACGTGAGGACGGGGTGAACGACTGGATAAGAGGAGGCTCTGGAGTCCGGACACACGTCGAGCAAACAAGACGGTCGGCGTTTCCAGAGATGATCCGCCGGCTGATTGTTAGACTTTTCCAAAAAAAAAACAGCATTAAGCAGGACTCGAACCCTGCCCGGAAAGATGGAGCAAAGGCACACTAACCAAATCACCTAACCAACCATATGTGTTTGTTAGATTTCTATGATGTTTTTTGTACTTTACAAGTCGATACAGAGTCTTAAATAAAAACAACATCCTTCGTTCGCTTTCCATATATACAAATAAAGTAAGGTGGTATTTTTAATTGTACGTTGCGTCCCGGTATATCATGTTTTTCATATCATTATGTCGTTCACTTTTGTTATCTATTATTTATACCTACCTACTAATAAAGTAAGGTGGTATTTTTAATTTTGTCCCATTTAGATAATTTTATATATTTACAAAATATATATTCTCAAGGTGATACTAATTCATATGTGCAATGTCATTAAACGGGGATCTGGAACGTCTCTGTCAGAATTAAACACGGTTTCAAATTCGATATGTGTATGTGTTCGTGTTGGACTAGAATTAGATGCCAACTAGGCTAGCTTGTGTTGGTTACCTTATAATATATTGGTACACACCTGTTGTGAGAAAAAAACAATAGAGTAAAAAAAATCGAGGAGCAACACACCCCTACGGCTATCAATCCATCGATCTGTATCTTCACGGAGTTTACCTCGAGACGTTCCGACGAGGCACCGGAGACGTCGAAGACGATTGATCGATTCCATCAATAGCCCTTGAGAATATATATTCTCAAGTCGATCACGAAAGGAAGGCTACACGTACGTCCATCTACTGCTAGACGTGCAGTAGTGTTAGCCAGCTTATTGTTCATCAATCAAGGTACTAGCATGTGTGCTTGTTTGAGGCTCGCTTACACGTATGCACATAGCTTCTGTGATTTGATCTAACCATCTAAGACCAACAGTTTCTTTTCCAACATAATCCCTTTCATTGATCTTAAGTGCATATGCCGAATTTGTTTGGTGTCAAAGGGAATGCTGAACTGGGGCTGAAAAAAGAAGATAAAAAGAATACAAACTTATGGAAAATAGAATTAAAAATATCTCATACATTCCTTTTGCATATGGATTGCAAGCAGTTAACTAAACTCTTCCAAACTTATTTAAAAGTCAGAATGTAAGGTTTTTAAATTTATAAGAGAGAAAGAGGAAAGCTTCATGAATTTGTTACTTAGGAATTTTCAGCAGCCCTCATGCATATTGTGCATAGCAACGCAAGTTTTATAAGAATCGACGACAAAGCAGATCCAACAATTTTCCTTTTAGCTTTTCCTTTTTTCCTTTGTCCTTTTTTTTATTTTTAAAAAGCTCCTTTCTAACAAATGTGAAGAAACTTTCATAAATTATTTGAAATTTTATACAATTTATATCGATATAAAAATGTGTTTTTGAAAATTTTCTTTGAAATTCCAAATACTATTCTCATGAAATTTGTTCACAGATTCAAATAGTGTTCATGTTTTTGAAAATTGTTCGTATTTTTCAGAACAGTTGAAAAACTTTAAAAATTCTTCAATTCTTTGGAAAAATCTTCGGGATTGCGCAAAATATCATGTTTACAAAAAACCTGAATTGATTTTAAAAAAAGGTTTTATGGTCACAAACACGTATCAAATGTTTGGTGTGGAATGTCATGGTAAGAAAATCCGAGATGGCTAGATAAAGATGTGAAGTGAGCTCTATAAAGAAATAAAAAAAAAGGACACGTGGCACAAAAGAGATCTGATAAAAGATGAATGTGCGTCGTAAAAGAAATAAAAGACATGACAATAGTGCTCCGATAAAAGGATGGCAAGAAGTAGATATGGTTGATGCTAAATGTGATATTTTTTTCCGTTGCAACGCATGGGCCTTTTGCTAGTACAAACTAAAATGAGCGAACGAACACATAAAACGAGTTTATATACATCCGAATCAAAAAAAAATAGAATATCATTTATTTGTGAACGAAGGACGTCTCTTATTATTGGCTCTGCCTTCACATAAACTTATATCGTAGGCACTCTCGAGAATGCCTTTATCCTTATTTTAGCTTCCTTAATACTCTCTTGCTCAGGCATTTTTACTTAAATTATTTCGCACTAGTATTTTGTTCATCATCATTGCACCCTCACTTGGAATCAAACAATTATTTACAAAAACAACACGATAATAAACCTCTAAAATGGGCAAACTACCATTTCTTCAACTCTTCCTGGGAGTGATATTCGTACTTCGAAAGCAACTACAACCAGCCATATGCACTTTTAGGACATCATAT
This sequence comes from Hordeum marinum, assembly GCA_022496015.1. NCBI lineage: Eukaryota > Viridiplantae > Streptophyta > Magnoliopsida > Poales > Poaceae > Hordeum > Hordeum marinum. The sequence continues at coordinate 450,559,588 of CM039676.1, forward strand.
AATGTTTCTCTGGTTTGCTTAGGTCTGGCTATGCATTCTAATTTGCCGATCTTCCTCCAAAAGCTCGTACCAATCCTGTTGTTACAATGTTGCACTGGTTTCTCAAGAATTCTCGGAAAGAAAGACCTTCAACGTCGTCGGCTTGATCAGGAGTAGCTTCTTTGTATAATTCCATTGCCTTGTGCATGACCTTGTCTTGCGACAAATATCGCGATCTTTTAACATATGAAGGATATTTACACATGAGAGATTCCTCTTTTGTTAAAGCATATGTCTTTGCTAGCTTCCAAAGGACCACAAGGGCTGTGTTTGGATGGAAACCTGCAGCGCCGAGTAGCATGATTCCAATATGATCTGCCTCTATCTCCGTCCTATAGAACGTAGCCAACACCGTCAAAGTTGAAACAATTCTAAGACTTATTGAATTAAACCAACTCACAAGGGTCGAACCAACTTAATAATAATAATGATAGTAATAACCAAAGGGATAATAGAGTACACTGGCAATGGAATAATATCGAATGTCATGTAGGAAGCCCGATATTATTTATATATTGTGAGAAGCAAGGTCCACCGTCATGGCAAACCACTAAAGATGCATATTTTCAATGTACCGCTTCAGTTAGTCTACTCTTCATTACTGTTGGTTATTTTAGTTCGATCTTTGTGTGTCATTCTGCTAAGTTCTCTTCGTTGGAGGAACTTTGTCAACCTTCCTAAATTTATCTTTGTCGACAGGAATATGGTTGCTGATTCTACAATTATTTAATGGAAAGTAGGTAGCTGCGCAATATATGGATGTGATAATTAGTTTTATGTCCCTGGTTGTGTCTCACTCGACTGTTTTATCCCTAATTTCAAAAACTCGCATGTACTTTCCAAACCACTTTGAAATTCTTATGCTTTTGCCTTTTGACAGTTTGACCGCCATTTTAAAAACTTCATAATTAATTCATAGTAAATCAGAAAAATGCAAATAAGGTGCCAACATGTTCGGAAAAACATCACCTATATGTCAATGTCATTTGCATTCATGACAAAAGTATTGGAAAGTGCCCATACGAGTTTTAGCTCTTATGATACCACCATCAACAGTAAAATTAGAGAAATTAAAAAAATTGATGGCAAAGAATGACAAAAATTTGAAGTACTTGCCAATTTTCATGAGGAAATGACATTCGTGGAAGTAGTGGAAAAAATATGTTTTTTGAATATGGTCGCTGATTCTACATTTATTTAACAGAAAGTAGGTAGCTGCGCAATACTATATGGATTGTATGCAATTTTATGTCTAGAAACGTGCAACTAAGCGCACCGGTAGGGTTTAAACTCCAACGGGCCGTTTTCCCCCTTGCTGACAAATGACAAATTACTCCATACAATTGTATGGTTTTCATGATGTGCAACTTTGGGGACTGACATATGACTAATTATCATATCGTCTTAGAAACAATTGAGCTGCATCATATAACATGTAGAATAGGCCTCCTTACTAGTGTCATGCAGAACTATCTCTAGTATTAAATTATTTATGTATCATACGCAGAATATAAATAATTAAATCAGAACATATGAAAATGTAAAAGGTGAACATACATTGAAAAGAAAGGCAGCCAGAGAGTGGGAAACCACGCGTGGATGTCCGCCCCGTGCCTTGCGATGATGTGCCCAACCTAGAAAAAAAGAATGGCGCGGTCGATCAGAGTTTGAGTTGTGTGACGTGAACTCATTAATCCAGTACTAAACCTAGCTACCTCACCTCATGGGCAAGAAACACGGCGATCTCAGCGTCAGTCCTGAAAAGGTCCAGCAATCCGGTAGTGACCATTATCTTGCCCGGCACGCACCCTGCATTGACCTGATGATCTTTGACAAGGATGACCTCCCACCTGAGCCCACGAAGATGTTCCGCTTGCGGCTGCAGACGGCCTGGTTTCTTACCCTGCTGCTTTTTCCGGGTCTCGTCCTCCAGATCATGTGCATCCTTGCGAGAGGAGAGCACCACAATGTGCTGGCTGCCGATGCCGAGGTTGCGGTGAGCGGCGGCGATGAGTTTCTCAAATATGCGGCGAACGCGGACAGCGTCAGGGTGGAGCGGGTCGACGATCTGGGACTGAGCGGCGTAGTTGTTCATTTCCTTGTCGAACACGGGAACACAAAGCTCACGCTCCGAGTGGGGGGAGAGCACGACTACATGCGTCCGATTAGTGTACGGCACGACCTCGATGTCGAGGTACGGGCGGTAGACGGCTAATGCCGTGGCGCCGGAGACGAGAGCCGCCGCGGAGGCGAACTTGAGCGGATTGGGGTACCATCGGGGGCGGGGCCGAGGGCCGACGGGCTGGGAGGTGCAGTAGCGTGGCGCGGGCGATCGACAAAGTGCAGCGGGTTTGGTGATGCGGCGGAGCAAGGATCCTATTCCTGGGTGGAGTGGTTGCGGTAGCAAGTAGTCGGCGGTTGTGCGCGGAAGACGGCCATGGGCTTCGATGCTGAGGATGCGGCGGCAAGAATTCCCCAAGATCATGTTTTCTTAATCTGTGTTACGATCTTCTTTGAGGCAAATAAATAATCCGGGAGAGGTTATACTCTTTTTCTACGAACCCAATAGGGATCCGACGACCTTTTTTTTTTGGAATCTGGGAGCGCGACTGGGACGCTCGCATCGCTCGCTTGATCGCTAGGAAAGGGCCGCCCATTGGCACGTCTGGTAGCTTTTTTTTAGCGTTATTTTTTTTTAGGGCAAAGCAAAGCAATCTAGATTAAGTGAAGCATGCGTTAATGCTGAGGACCGGTCGCCATGTTTGGTTAGGCCATCCTGATGATCTTTTGTTCGTCTCTGTAAACATTATGATGGTTGAATAAAGATTCGCGAGTTTGTCTAAAAAAAAAGGTGTGCTCGCGCATATCACCCAAGACACAAACAGCCACACTAGGAACGTAGAGTTTCTGCTCCCGGGCTCATTTCAGCCCGGTGAACAATAAAATCGAAAAAAGTTTTTTTTTTGTTTTTGTGATCAAACATTGACAAAAAAATAATAACTGCATGCAAAAATTCGTCCTGAAATAACATTCCTACAAGGCGCGACAAAAATAAAAAAATCGATATTCTGAAAATACAAAAATACGCATTTTTAGAGTATCGATTTTTTTATCCGCCTTGTAGGAATGTTATTTCAGCCTAATTTTGGAAACAGTGTCAATGTTTGATCACAAAAAAACTCGGAATTTTTTAAACAATTTCCGAATATTTTCTGATTTTACTGTTCATCGGACTCAAATGAGCCCGGGAGCAAAAGAGCACTTTCCCCACACTGGGCGATACAATATAGTTCCACTCCATATAGTTACTCTCCTCGTCCGGAAATACTTGTGCTATAAGTGGATGTAACCCCCCTTGGCATGCCACCTACATGGGCCCTTAGAGATTTTTATGAAATTGTCTTATGGGCCTAAAGCCCATCTTAGATTTCAACAATCCCCCACCAGATCTCAAGGGCCCATTTCGTCCTCTGTTCCAATTACTTTTTTTTATATACCAGTATTTTAGCAAAGACCTATCACTAGTAGAAAACATGGCTTTGGTCCAACATGGAAAGCCCATTAATCCCGGTTCACTCACGAACCGGGGCCCGTGGGGCATAGGTCCAGATTCGTGAGGCCAGGGCGCCGACCGGGCCTCGTGGGCCATTGGTCCCGATTCGTCTGACCCCTTTGGTCCCGGTTCTAGACACGAACCGGGACCAATGGGCCTCGCTCCTGGCCCACAACCATTGGTCCCGGTTTGTGGATGGAATCGGAACCAAATGGTGTCCTTTAGTCCCGGTTCCAGCCACAAACCGGGACCAATGGTTGGCCTATATATACGCCCCCTCCCCCCGCCCGCGACCAGACCAGTGCACTGCTCTGTTTTTTTGGCCGGCCGTGGGACAGCTTTGTGGTGCTCTAGCTCGCCTCCTATGCACATGAGGTGTTCGATGAAATGCCCAAGCCACACTTAAGCTTTCTCCTCTCAAAGCTCCTTGTCCAAGCTCCATTGTTTTCAAGATTTGTCTAGGTTTGGCGGTCCGTCCTGTCCCGTCCCCGTCCTCACCGCCGTCGATCGGTCACGCCCATCTCGGCATCGGCACCACTATGGTTAGCCTCTTCTTCTTATCTTCTTTCTAAAATAAAAATTTCTTACTTACATGATTTAGATAGATATTTGTGTAATTTTCTTACTTTTATTATTGTTTATTATATAGTACGATGGTTTTGGTATCCGCCTTCGTCGGCCCTCGTCCTGTCTATGATTCGGATGTGGTATATATTATCTTTTATAACTATTTATTTTATTCAGTGTTTATGAAAATTATGCCGACCAATATGACATAGATTTTTTAATCTAGGAGGTATGTGAACCGGAAATTACAACCCACATAGAAATTCTTGTCAAGAAGTTAAATTTGGTTGAAAAAGAAAACAATGGCTTGAAAGAAAAATTACATAGAGTTGAAGAGAAGAACATGAAGTTGGAGTTGAATGTTACCGATGTCGTCGATGATCACAAGATCAAGATGGATGCAATGCACTTGAAGATTAGAAAGATTAGAAAATATGCCATTCATACTGAGGCTTGGTATCATTATGCCGTTATATTAATTGGTACCTTAGTAGTGGTTATGATCGCATTTGTTGTTGCATTTAAGTTTCTTACAGAGTTTCAATGTATGTTTTAATTAGATGGTCTAGAGAGCTATATGTTGTTTAATAATGAGAACTACGTATGAACTGTATATGTATTTATTTTGTTCACTATTGTACTTTGGCTTTAATGTGATGATGAATTTCTTTTATTTTGCTCACTTCTCTATTCATGATATGTTGTAATGGTTTTTAATAGACTTTATTATATAACGCACGCAGATGAACCGACTATGGATGTACGTTGACTGACACACCTCCGAGTATATTAAGGGTATGCATAATTTTCTCGAAGCGGCTGAGGCAAACAAGCAAAATGGTTTTATGCATTGTCCATGTACTGTTTGTGAGAATACGAATGCTTTCTCCAACTCTGGAACACTTCACTTCCACCTGCTTGAGAAGGGTTTTATGCCACACTATAATGTTTCGACCAAGCATGGAGAAAGAGGGGTTATGATGGAAGACAACGAAGAAGAAGAGGATGATGACAACTACCCGCCCCCTGAATACGGTGATGCTGCAATGGGAGAAGCTGAAGATCAAGAGGAACCAGACGATGTGCCCGATGATGATCTTCGTCGGGTCATTGTTGATGCATAGAGAGAAAGCGAAAGTGAATGGGAGAAGTTGAAGTTCGATCGCATGTTAGAGGATCACAAAAAAGGGTTGTACCCGAATTGCGAAGATGACAATAGAAAGCTCGGTACCACAGTGGAATTGCTGCAATGAAAGGCAGACAATGGTGTATCTGACAAGTGATTTTGTTCGCTACTGAAAATAATGAAGAAGAAGCTTCCAAAGGATAATGATTTGCCCAGCAGTACGTACGAAGCAAAGAAGGTTCTATGTCCTCTAGGATTGGAGGTGCAGAAGATACATGCATGCCCTAATGACGGCATCCTCTACCGCGGTGCGTATGAGGATTTGAACGCATGCCTGGTATGCGGGGCATTGCGGTATAAGATCACAAGAGATGACCCTGGTGATGTTGAGGGCTAACGCACCGGGAAGAGGGTTTCTGCCAAGGTGATGTGGTATGCTCCTATAATACCACGGTCGAAACGTGTGTTCAGAAATAAAAAGCATGTCGAGTTGATCCAATGGCACATAAAAGACCGTAAGAAAGACGGGAAGTTGAGAGCACCCGCTGACGGGTCACAGTGGAGAAAGATCGAGATAAACTGGACCGACTTTATAGGTGACCCAACAAACGTATGGTTTGGTTTAAGTTCAGATGGCGTTAATCCTTTTAGGGAGCAGAGCAGCAAGCATAGCACATGGCCTGTGACTCTATGTATGTATAACCTTCCTCCTTGGTTTTGCATGAAGAGGAAGTTCATTATGATGTCAGTGCTAATCCAAGGCCCTAAGCAACCCGGAGATGACATTGATGTGTGCCTAAGGCCATTAGTTGATGAACATTTACAACTATGGAATGTAAGAGGTGTACGTGTGTGGGATGAGAACGAAAAGGAGGAATTTGACCTACATGCATTGCTCTTTGTAACCATCAACGATTGGCCTGCTCTCAGTAACTTTTCAGGACAGACAAACAAGGGATACCATGCATGCACACACTGTTTAGATGACACTGCCAATATATATTTGGACAAATGCAGGAAGAATGTGTACCTAGGGCATCGTTGATTTCTTCCAACCAACCATCAATGTTGAAAGAAAGGAAAGCATTTCAAAGGCGAGGCAGATCACTGGAAGAAGCCAGCCCTCCGTACTGGTGATCACATACTTGATATGGTCAATGATTTACAAGTAATCTTTGGAAAGGGTCCTGGCCCACTATCTGTTCCGACTAACGATGCGGACGTGCACCCATATGGAAGAAGAAATCTATATTTTGGGGCCTGCCCTATTGGAAAGACCTAGAGGTCTACTCTACAATCGACGTGATGCACGTGACGAAGAATCTTTGCGTGAACCTGCTAGGCTTCTTGGGAGTGTATGGGAAGACAAAAGATACACCGGAGGCACGCGAGGAACAGCAACGTGTGCATGAAAAAGATGGCATGCATCCAGAGCAGTATGAATGTCCTGCTAGCTACGCTCTTACCAAAGAAGAGAAGGAAATCTTCTTTGAATGTCTGCTCAGTATGAAGGTCCCGTCTGGCTTCTCGTCGAATATAAAGGGAATAACAAATATTTGAGAGAAAAGTTCCAGAACCTAAAGTCTCATGACTGCCACGTGATTATGACGCAATTGCTTCCAGTTGCATTGAGGGAGCTTCTACGAGAAAATGTTCGTTTAGCCATTGTGAATCTGTGTGCATTCCTTAATGCAATATCTCAAAAGGTGATTGTCGTGGTTTTATCACGGCAGATGTCCGGGTGACCGAACTTGAGTTTGAAGCCATCGCCATTGTAGTGGACTCAAAGGGGTTGATCGGGACAAGAGACACGAGTTTACCCAGGTTCGGCCCCTCAAGTCGAGGTAAAAGCCTACGTCCTGCTTTGTGGTTTATTGCTTGTGTATCGATTACAAGGGGCTAAAAGCTTGACCTAGCTCTCGATAACCTATCCTCTAAGTCGCCCCGGGTTTTCCTTTATATAGAGGTCAACACCATCGGGTCTTACAATCACACATACCGAGTCTTATTACATGTCCGAGTCTGTCTCTTATCTCTTTATCCAAGCTATCTCCAAGACATCTTACATGTCCGGGTCTTCCTCCTCCGGGCTACCATCCGGCCCATGTCCAGAGCCGCCTATCTCCTTGGGCCTCCAGCCAGTGGCTTATGTTGGACCGGCTTATGAATTAACACCATGACCCGGAGTCTCCATGACGGGTCATACCACGGGGTTATATCCCAACATTAGGCCCCAGGTTGAATTGAGCTTGCTCACTTCACCCTTCTCTTCCGTTCTGTGAGAGTCGCCCGGAAATGACCCGGTGTGACGTCACAGAATCCGCTGACGTATCACCATATCTTGCATTTAACCACTTATCCCGAGAATCGAGGCGTCCGCCTTGGCTAAACCGGTGTCGTCGCCTGGATTTTCGCGTCTTCCTTTATTCCTTCTTTAAATATGACCCATGCGGGTCGAAACGTCCATTCTCCCGCTCGTGCGTCTTCTTCCTCCTCGTGTCGCCGCCCCTGCGTCTTCGAGCCCTGCTCCGGCGCCGACGCCCGTTGTCCTCGACTTTGTCCTTTGCATCACCCTGAACGTACCAGAATCTCGTCCGCCTTCGCCGTGTCGTCTCCGGTGAGTCTTCTGTGCCCTAGATCGTCGCCACAAAATAGGGTTTTTACCGGTCGCTCCGCGGTCGCTGCTTGGGCTCTGATGCTACCGCCGGCGGGCGTGCCTCGGCACCGTAGGTGTTCTTAGCTTGCGCGTTCACTCCACCGCCACGTGCGGGCCGGCCGCGCACAATGCGCGGACCGCGATGGCTGCGGTCCATTTTCTTCCTTCCACTATTCATCACTAGGTCTCAAATAAGTCATATTTTTCTGCCTTTTTGTAGATCCGTAATTCCCGCTGAGATCTATAAAACCTGTTTGAATAGGACTTAGCCGTTTTTTTGGTCGCCTTTCTCTTGTGAATCGTTAGACTCCCTTCGGCTCTCATCAGCCGGGTCTTCCATATTATCCGTAGAACCCTTTAAACCATAAGCCGCCAAAATCTCTTGCCTTCACTTGACTAGTCATTTACTTTACTTTGCACAGTATTTGTAAGCCGTCAGTATGACACGCGTCACCAATTCACGCAACTGGGTCGGCTCTTGTATTACCGAAGAGCGCCTAGCGGAGCTGGTAGCAGAGGGCACCCTTCCCCCAAAGGAGGTCATCCACTGGCGGGTGCCGGGTGATGTGACCCGCCCCGCGCCTAAGAAGGGGGAAGTGGTGGTTTTCACAGATCATATCGAGCTAGGGTTTGTGCCACCCGGCTCCAAGTTTTTTCGAGACATCCTCTACCTATACAAGCTTCATCCTCAAGACGTGGCGCCAAACTCTGTTTCCAACATTTGTCATGTTCAAGTACTCTGCGAAGCCTATCTTCAGTCGAGGCCGTCTGTAGGTTTCTTTCGGGAATTCTTCTACGCTAATCGCCAAACAGAGTTCAAGAGCGGCCCGAGTCTGCAACTTGGAGGAATTACCATCCAGCATCGAAGGGGTATTATCTTTCCGTCTATCCAGATGCCAAGCCACCCCAAAGACTGGAACAAAACATGGTTTTATTGCAAGGACACATCTCCTGAGACCGAGCATCGCCTGCCTGGTTATCACCCTTCCCGGCTGAAGACCGACACCGTGCTCCCTGACCGGCTCTCAGCCGCAGACCGTGCCAAGTATGAGACAACTCATGCTCGACTGAAGGCTCTCTTGGCCAATGGTCTCCGAGGAACAGATCTGATTCGCTGCTGGGTTGAGTGGCGGATCATGCCCTTGAGCCACTGCAGCCGGCTCATGCATGAATATGAAGGGAAGTATGACAGTTCTTTGTGCTTCAGCAAAGTCCCTTTGTCTGAAGACGACATCTGTATGACTGTTCGGAGCCTCGTTCATGAGGTCTCCGGCTCTCGCAACACCATAGGCTTAGCGCCTTTCTGCATCACCAATCCGGCTCCTGCTGTAAGTTAATTTCTGTTTCATCCGCCGCTTGTATGTTATTTGTCCTTTGCTTGATTTACTATTCTTCTCTCCGGGTTGCTTTGTGTTGGCCGACTCAGACTTCTGGAAGAAAGAGTATGTCCTTCCTCCAAAAATGGCTAAGAAGAAAGTGGCGGGCAAGAAGCAAAATAAGAGCGCCCCACAAGAGAACTGGCTTGAACAACCGGCCTCATCAGAATCAGAGGTAAAGTCTTGACTTGCTTGCTTGAACCCTTGTTCTTTCTGCTCTTATACTAATGTTGATTATGTTTGACAGGAAGAGGTGGAGACTAGTCGTGCCAATGCTCCCGAGGTAACTTATATCTATTCTGACTCATAATATTTCCCCTGAAAGCCGTGGCGGGTTGTTAAGAAATTTCCTCTTTCTCATCCTCTCGCTCATCTGGCTCCCGACTTCTTATTGAAAAAGCAACAACAGGTTGACCATCGCCAGAACCGGAGCACCGACTCTACTGAGCTTGTGTCAGGGCTTCCAAACTCGCCGGCTCCCAAAAAACGTCCTGTAAAGGTTTGCATCTCTATATTTCCTTTGATTTTTCCTTTATGTTTTGACATCCTTCTCATTCTCCTGTCTTACTCTTTTAGAAGACCCCCTCTTCCGGCGACTCTTCTACCTCAGTTATACCACCACCAAAGATCAATCCGCTGTAAGTATTCAAACATCCAGCTGCTGATACCATATTAATCTCTTCAGGTACTGATCCTATATCTTGTAGTGCACAGGAGAAGCGTCGTAAGACCACTCATCCTTCCTCTGGCCCAGTCCCTCAAGACCAGGAGCTTGAACAGCCGGACTCAACACAGCCGAACCTCGGACAACCGGAACTTGGGCATTCGGAGGAAGCTCCAGCAGAAGAAGCTTCGCCCGCTGCTTCCATAGAGCCGGCGGCAGATGATATTGTAATGGAGAGCCCTTCACAGGCTCCTCCAAAGCCGACCACTCCTACCAAGACCCCCATGACTCCGGATGTCATCATCACCGGATCCGCCCAAAGATCTCCTCGTCCCGAGCATGTACTGACCCGCCACACAGAGTCGGCTGAGCCGTCAAGGAAGTTAAGTTTTGACTCTTCATATGACAAGATGACCTCCGAGAGTTGCACGCTGGTTATATCAACTGGGTTAATACCAGCTGGGATTTAGAGCTTTGGTTGGTCACCGTAATGAAGAACAAATATGAGGTACCCTTTACTTCTCTAATCATAACCTTTCTTAGCCTCCAAGAGCCGGTTGAATCTATTCTATAGTCGAACCGGGTCTTTCTTTGTGATCTGTAAATATTATAACCTGCCAATAATTAGCCGCCAAGGGCCGACTCAAATTTTATTTGAGCCAGGTCTTTTCTTTTATAAGACTTTGAAGATCCAATCATAGCCGCCAAGGATCGATTAACTTTCGAAATATTGAACCGGGTCTTGTAAATATCCTTTGAAGAACCGTGTCCTAGCCCCCAAGAGCCGGACCAATTGTTGATGAAATTGAATCGATACTTCCAGTGTAAGTATAAAAATCCATAGTGTATCCCCCAAGTTCCGGCTTAATTGTGAAAAAGATGAGCCGGAGCTTATTTGTAGACTTCGAAGATTTAAATACATTAGCCCCCAAGTGTAAAATATATTGCTTGCAATATGTTTGAGACTTGCGTAACTTTTATACTCATCATTTCTCATCTGTCCTTCCACTGCTTATAATGTTTTCTTTGATACACCTGCAGGATGCCTTAACCGCTGCCGGCTCTGAAGTGGCAGATTTGAAGACCAACCTGGCGGCTCAGCAGGAGGCCAGAAGTGTCGCTGATGAGAAGTGTCGGCTCCTCTCTGAGGAGTTGTCCAAAACCACTACTGAGTTGACCGCTCTTAAAGAGTCACTTGAGTCGGAGAAGGCCGCCCTGACGAAACGGGCAGATGATGCAGACCAGCGGCTAATAGCCATGGCCGAAGAGCTTTAGGGTCTAAAACGGCACATTGCAAAGATGTCAACCACCCTATTTGGTGAGTTTTCGTTGTACTTTGCTGCTTAAACTTGCTTGTTTAGAACTTGGCGACTCATGAACTTTTATCCGATTTATCCAGGTCCCAGGAGCCGCCAGCTGGCTTCTGACAGCCTTCTGACACTAAAGGCTATTTACACCTTCGCCGAGCAACTCTACTGCGGTGCTATCTTCACCATCAAAAGCGTCTAGTACAAGGAGAAGATACCCACTGCTCTGAAAGGGGTCTTGGAACTCTTCTCCACCATGCTGAAGTAGATAGAAGAGTTGAAGAAATCTGCATTTCGTCAAGGAGCTGTTGCTGGTTTGAGCTGGGCTCTGGCCTTTGCGCCTGAGCTAACTCCAGCTGAAATGATGGAAGACATCCCAACAAAGAAGATTGACGACTCAGAATTCACAGAAGAAGATTACATCCGCTGCGTCAAGGACTCACGCTATTTGGCGTCCGTGCTGGTGGAGGAGGCAAACTTAAATTCTTATCAAGCGGCTTATGACACCAAAGAGAAGAGAATCCCCGGGCCTCTCTACGAGTGGAAAGACTTGACACCCGCCCGCAGTAAGGATCTTTTCCCCCGTGAGCTTGACACGTCTCCCTTCTATGAGGTGTCTTTTGCCGCCCTTGCTGACTGCAATTGGCAATTGGGGAATCTTCAGATCAAGCTGGTGGAGGGACCGGAGCAGGGTGAGCCGGCCAATTAGTTTCACACTTGTAATATTCTGAGCGATGGCTCGTGTAATGACCCGCCATGGGCGGCTGAAAAACCTTTGAAGAATGCTTCTGCTCCGTATGAGAGCCACTTTTGTAATAGTCTTAAACTGATGTTTGATATATCTCAATATAGCCTTTGTCTGCATGTCTCTCTGCTTCTCCATATTTCCGCTTGAGTAATCACCGGCTCTTCCGGCTAATTTTTCTAAGGTGTCATTCCTTCTCCGAAGTCATTAGACCCGGAGAGTATATTTTTTGACGAGCTTTGCACTGCATCAACCGGAGCGTCATGGCTCCGACTCTTATAATATGAATCTATTGAAGAGCCGCCTGTCATAGGATAAAGTAAGCTATACCTGACGGTAGGAAGCTTCTATTGACAACGGCGACTGTTGATGAGCTTTAAAGCAGCCTACAGCCGGCTACATGAAGGGTGATGTAAGCTGTACCATGATGGTAAGAAGCCTCCTTTTAACAGCAAATATTTATCCATTGTATTCCAACACCGGTTGTCAATAGGTTATGTAAGCTATACCTTATGGTAAGAAGCCTCTATTGACAACCGCAGCTCAAAAAGCCTGTTGTTGGAGGGTGATGTAAGCTATACCCGAAGGCAAGAAGCCTCCTCCAATCAGCGAATGTTGTATAGGGCCGGCTGCCGATGGGTTATGTAAGCTATACCTTATGGCAAGAAGCCTCCATTCGACAGATGTGACTAGTAATTGTACTAGCCGGTTGTGTGAAGGGTAATGTAAGCTATACCCGAGGGCAAGAAGCCTCCTTCCACAACTATTTTTGGCGTAAACGCTGGTTGTTAGGGTGAGATAAGCGAACCCACCGGTAAGAGCCCCCTTCGACAACCGCGGCTAACATGTTAACCGGAGATGGCATAAAGCCGGCCATTAGAGTGAGATAAGCGACACCCGTCGGTAAGAAACCCCTTCGATGGCCGCAGTTGATAAGCAATTGGAGTCTGGTATACACGCTGTTGTCTTAGGGTCATGTAAGCTATACCAAAGGTAAGAAGCCTCCATCGACAAACGCGCTTAACGTATCCAAACTGACTGTGTAAGGGTAATGTGAGCTGTACCCGTAGGCAAGAAGCCTCCTTAAATCAGTTGTTTTAACTCGTACTAGTTCAGTGTCTCTAGGCGAGATTGGTCGTCAACTCTGTGAACCAGCTCAGGGTCTCTAAGCGAGATTAATTGGTAAGAGTGCAACATGATCCAATTTATTTTAACTCATACCAGTTCAGTGTCTCTAAGCGAGATTGGTCATCAACTCCGTGAACCGGCTCAGGGTCTCTAAGCTAGATTAACTGGTATGGACTCAGCATGAATCAATTTGTGGAAATAGTCAATTGCATCGGCTCAATTTTTAGAGCCGGAAAAAATTTGATCTTGCCTTTAAACAAGGATTTATAAAGAAACAAAGGCCTCACTCTTTGTAAGGAAGCTCATAAATATGATGTACACACTGATGACAACTTTTCAGCACTTGCTAAGTAAAGTGAGGTCGCAGATGTGCGATATTCCATGGCCACAGTGTCTCCTGACCCGCCGTGTCTGAGTCATTCCGTATGTCCATGAGATAATATGACCCATTGTTTAAGTTCCGACTGATCACAAAGGGCCCTTCCCAGGGTGGAGACAACTTATGCAATCCTGTTTGATCTTGAATTAACCCAGGTCTTGACCCTGCGGCTATGATAGCGTCGCAGGTCCTGTTGACAAATCGCCGATCTAGCTGCTGCTAGCTCCCGCACCTCGTCCAAGGCGTCCAATGCATCTTGGCGGGCTATCTCATTATCCGTCTCAACATAAGCCACCACTCCTGGTGAATCGTGCCAGATGTCGCTGGGTCAAACCGCCTCAACGCCATATACCATGAAAAAGGGTGTGAACCCTGTAGACCTGTTAGGAGTGGTTCTAATGCTCCACGAGATAGAAGGTAACTCCTCTACCCAACATCCGGGTGTTCTCTTTAGGGGAACCATAAGCCGGGGTTTGATCCCTCGTAGGATCTCTTGGTCAGCGCGCTCCGCCTGACCATTAGACTGTGGATGTGCCACGGCTGAAACATCAAGCCGGATATGCTCCTTCTCACAGAATGCTTTCATAGCCCCCTTGGATAAATTTGTTCCATTGTCCGTAATGATGTTGCGTGGGTAACCAAAGCGATAAATCAGCTTCTTAATAAACTCCACCGCTGTTGCTGCATCACACTTACTGACTGGCTCTGCCTCTACCGATTTAGTAAACTTGTCAACCGCCACCAACAGATGTGTTTTCTTATCCTTAGGCCTTTGAAAGGCCCCACCATGTCTAGCCCCTAGACCGCAAATGGCCAGGTGATTGGTATCATCCTCAACTCTTGAGCCGGAACGTGAGCACGTCGGCCAAACTTCTGACAACCGTCACACTTGCATACTAAGTCCTCTGCATCTTTGTGAGCCATTAACCAGAAAAAACCATGCCGGAAAGCTTTAGCTGCCAAAGACTTTGACCCGACATGATGTCCACAATCGCCAGCATGAATTTCACTCAAGATCTGTTGGCCTTCTTCGGGTGACACACAACGCTGAAAGACGCCCGTTACACTACATTTATGTAGCTCTCCATTGATGATCGTCATAGACTTAGAGCGCCGGCTGATTTATCTGGCCCGGTTCTCATCCTCAGCTAACTCGCTGCGTGTTAAATATGCCAAGTAAGGGATAGTCCAATCTGGGATGACATGTATATCCGCCACTAGCTCTGCCTCCGGGTCAGGAATAGCCAAATCTTCTTCGGAAGGAATCTTGACAGTCGGGTGGTATAAGACATCTAGAAAAACATTAGGCGGCACTGGCTTGCGCTGAGAACCTAGCCGTGATAAAGCATTAGCCGCCTCATTCTTGCGACGATCAATGTGATCCACTTGATACCCTTTGAAGTGACCTGCAATTATATCAACCGCCTGTCGATATGCCGCCATCCGTGGGTCCTTAGAATCCCACGTACCTGAAACTTGCTAAGCCACAAGGTCTAAGTCGCCCAGGCACCTGACCCGGCTCAAACTCATCTCCTTAGCAATCCTGAGACCGTGAAGCAGAGCCTCATACTCAGCTGCATTATTAGTGCAAGGAAACATTAGCCGGAGCACATAACAGAATTTGTCACCTTTTGGGGATGTCAGGACGACTCCTGCGCCTGACCCCTCTAACTGTTTAGACCCATCAAAGTGTATAGTCCAATAAGTATTATCTGGCTTTTCCTCAGGAGCTTGACATTCTGTCCAATCATTAATGAAATCCACGAGAGCTTCTGACTTAATAGCCGTACGGGGCACATAGGCTAAATTGAGAGGTCCTAGCTCTAATGCCCACTTGGCAATCCTTCTTGTGGCCTCTCTATTTTGAATAATGTCTCCCAACGGAGCAGAGCTGACCACTGTTATCTGGTGTCCTAGGAAATTATGCTTTAGCTTCTGGTTGGCCATAAAAACCCCATATACCAGCTTATGCCAATGTGGATATCTTTGCTTGGATTTTGTTAAAACTTCACTGATATAATAAACCGGCCATTGCACTGGATATTCCTTTCTTGCCTCTTTTCGCTCAACTACAATTGCAGCACTCACCGCCCGGTTGTTAGCCGCTACATAGAGTAGTAGGGGTTCTTTCTCAGCCGGAGCGGGTAACACCGGCGGCTCAGTCAACTGTTTTTTAAGGGCTTCAAGTGCTTCAGCCGCCTCCTTGCTCCACTTGAAATTATCTGTTTTCTTCATCATCTGGTATAGGGGAATAGCCTTCTCCCCAAGCCGGCTGATGAAACAGCTCAATGCTGCAATCCGCCCTGCAATGCGCTGAACATCATTAATGCAAGTCGGCTCTCCCAAGGACATGACAGCCTTGATTTTGTCTGGGTTAGCTTCAATGCCCCGTTCAGAAACTAAGAAACCCAAAAGCTTTCCTGCTGGAACACCAAAGACACATTTTGACGGGTTAAGCATCATCTTGTAGACCCGGAGATTATCAAAAGTTTCCTTCAGATCTTCCAAAAGAGTCTCCTTCTTCCTGGACTTAACCACAATATCATCTACGTAAGCGTGCACATTACGTCCAATCTAACTGTGAAGGCAGTTCTGCACACATCGCTGATAAGTCGCCTGGGCACTCTTTAACCCAAAAGGCATAGAAACATAACAGAAAGCCCCGAAAGGTGTAATGAACACCGTCTTCTCTTGATCTTTAACTACCATCTTAATCTGATGGTAACCCGAATAAGCATCTAGAAAACACAAACTCTCACATCCTGCTGTGGCATCAATGATTTGGTCAATTCGAGGGAGAGAAATGGGTTAGCTGGACAAGCCTTGTTAAGGTCCGAGTAATCCACACACATACGCCAAGTTCCATTCTTCTTAAGCACCACTACCGGGTTAGCCAGCCACTCCGGATGAAAAACTTCCACAATGAACCCTGCTGCCAAGAGCCAGGCAACTTCCTCTCCAATGGCCTTCCACCTCTCTTCATTGAACCGTCGTAGAAATTGCTTAATTGGTCTGAATTTTGGATCCACATTAAGGTTGTGCTCAGCAAACACTCTCGATACACCCGGCATGTCAGAAGGTTTCCATGCAAAGATGTCCCGGTTCTCACGGATGAATTCGATGAGCGCGCTTTCCTATTTGGGATCCATATGAGCTCCAATAATGAATTGCTTAGATGAGTCGCCCAGAGTGAAATCCACTGCTTTAGTGTCACCAGTCGAAAACTTAAGAGGCGGGTCTACCTCTGTAGTTGGCTTCTTCAGCGGGGTCATATCCTCCGGGTCAACATTCTCTTTATAGAACTTGAGCTCCTCCTGAGCACAACTTGCCTCTGCATAAGCTGCATCTCCTTCCTCGCACTCAATAGCCATGTTCCGATTACCATGAACGGTGATCATTCCGTTTAAGCGGGGCATCTTGAGCTGCAAGTAAACACAGCAAGGCCTAGCCATAAACATGGCATAAGCCGGCCTCCCGAACAGCGCGTGGTAAGGACTCTTAATTTTGACCACCTCAAACCACAGTGACTCCACCCTGTAGTCATACTCATCACCAAAGGCTACCTCCAATGAAATCCTGCCCACCGGATATGCCGACTTACCCGGGACTACCCCATGGAAGACAGTAGAAGAAGGTTTAAGATCCTTGTCAAGTAATTTCATCCGCCGGAAGGTATCATAATATAAGATGTTAATGCTGCTGCCTCCATCCATAAGCACCTTATTCACCCCATAACCATTTATCTGAGGAGCTACTACCAAAGCCAGCCGGCCCAGGTCATCTACCCGCGGCGGGTGGTCTTCTCGACTCCATGTTATGCTGTATTCAGACCACGGTAAGTACCAGGGAAGAGCTGGCTTGACTGTATTATCCGCCCGTCGCCGCAACTTCTGGTCTTGTTTGGTGTGACTTGTCGTGAACACGTGATACTGTCCTGAACTGAGCAGTTTCGGGTTACTCTGATACCCGGATTGGTTGCGCTGCTGCTGTTGATTATTGTTGTTGTTGTTGCTAGGATGTTGTTGGTGTCCCCCTTGATTATTCTGACCCGGGTGCCCAGCTCCTAAGCCGTTGGCACCGAATCCGGCCCCTGACCCGCCAGGTCCTGAGCCGCCAGGTCCTGACCCACCAGGCGGGCCACCACCCTGGTTATGGTGCTGTGGCGGATGTTGGTTTTTGAACGTCTTCATAATGAAACAGTCACCCCACGCATGCGACGCCGGCCTCTTTGGGGTGCCATGCTCGGGACAAGGCTTCCTAAGCACTTCATCCAAATTAAAAGGAGTCCAGTTCCTCTGAAAAACGGCCTGGACCTTCCATTCCCCCGAGGAGTGTTTTGCCCCGTGTTAGTATTCGCTACTAGCTCTGACCCGCCATCCAGGTTCCTCCGTTTTTTCTGATTCTAATTTTGATTCCCATTATTCACAATTTTTTTGCCTTGTCCATTCTTCTTCCCTTGACTAGTTTTCTCCTCAT
This sequence comes from Hordeum marinum, assembly GCA_022496015.1. Lineage (NCBI taxonomy): Eukaryota > Viridiplantae > Streptophyta > Magnoliopsida > Poales > Poaceae > Hordeum > Hordeum marinum. The sequence continues at coordinate 450,577,604 of CM039676.1, forward strand.
GTGAATCCGGATCTTTGGTGTTATCTGAATCGGCATACTTCGTCAGAGCTGTCATGAGCTCTCCCATATCCTGACAGGCACGCTTGAGCCGGCCGAGTTTCTGCTTCAATGGAGCAAAATGACAATTTTTCTCCAGAATAAGTACTGCCTGAGCCGCCGTGATCTGCTCTGAAGAGTGAATGATAGTCGACACCCGTCGGACCCAATGATGAGCCGACTCATGTTCCTACTGAGCACAATGATCCAAGTCTACAATGGTCATAGGCTGCTTGCAGGTCCCTTGGAAATTTTTAATGAACTTTAACCTTAACTCGGCCCAAGAATTGATAGAGTTGGGTGGCAAGCCCTTCAGCTATGTACGAGCCAGGCCTTCGAGCATCATGATGAAATATTTGGCACACACCGCCTCACTGACGTCCAACATCTCCATAGCTAGTGCATAACTCTCCACCCAAGCCTCTGGGGTCAGATCCGCCGTGTAATTCGGCACCTTTCGAGGCCCCTTAAAATCCTTTGGTAACCTTTCACTTCTCAGAGCCAGAGCTAAACATGGAACTCCCACGGCCCTAGCACTACCGGTGGTTCCGGCTCCTACCGATACAGAATGCATAGGCTCTGGATGAATCATCTCCGACTCTTCCTGTCGCCTGTTCCTTGCTCTGTCCACGAGGGCTTGTGCATCCAAAGCCGCCTGCCCACCTTCTGGCCTACGGCACGGGCTACTGCTGGAAGCCACTGGTGACTCATAGCGCCGACTGAAACTTCGACTATGGAGAGGGGTAGAATGAACCCGACTCCGGCTGTGAGTGTACTTCTCCTGCTGAGCCACGGCCGTCTGTAAATATCCAATAGCATTCCGCACTTCTTCTGCAAAGGGCACCTCTTCTGGGATAGGAATAGTCCCAAGCCGGGTGGCCGCAGCCACCATATTCTCGGCCGGATTAGAGTAATGACCCAACAACGTCGCGAACGCTCCAGGCGGAGAAGTTCGATTGGGCCGGGTCACGTGAGCCGCCGCTCGCCCTGCCTCAGGGGCAGCTGTCGCTCTCCCCGAGCCGGGGGTGTTGAAAAGATTCCTTGCCTCGTAGCGCTTTGGTAAACGAGATTGGCGCCTCCTGTGGTGTACAGCCGCCGCTGATACTTGTTCTAACCCCAAACGGAAAGTGTCGGTCTTGAGACATGCCGCCTCTGCTTCCATCTGGTCCTTCAACTCAGCTATCCTTTGACGTTCCTCTGTCATCCTACCTTTGATCCTTGCAATCTCCGTGTTTCGAGCTGCTTGATTATTCGGCGTAACCTCTGTAGCCATCAAAGCCTCAATCTCATCCATTAGCTCCACGAGAACCTGAGCCGGCGGCGGCAGAGGCGGAGGCGGAGGCGGGTTATCCCCTGAACCAGCCGCCCCTAGCCCCGCCATGAACACCGCGACATGAATTGGCATCTAGCCTGATTCAAACTCATCTGATCCAGTCTGGTCGGACTCGGGCGGGCGTCGTAGCCCCCAAGGCCACCATTGCCGAGCCGGTACACTGATTCAATCTCCCCACTCAAGGACTCATCTTCTGAGAAAACGAGGGTTCCCTGAGATCCGGAAGCCTCCAGATCCATACCTTGCGTCAAACCCACAAAAACATGCTTTGGACCTGGAGAAACACGGGTTGGGCATGCCTTATGTGCAGGGTGCAGCCGCCGAGCCGGCTCGATGACGTTGGTGCAAATGTCCGGCCCGGGTGTAGATCCATCAACCTTTCCAATGAAAACTTGAATTCCACCGAACAGGACCCGAAATCCATACTCCACAGACGCCGCGTCAAGCCCCTAGCCGGCGTTGTCGATGTAGAGCCAGCCGCGGCGACTCTTGCTCATCCTTCCAACCACGTATCCCTTGAGCCCTGGAAGAGATCCCTTTGAGAACTCAACACCACCAAGCGGTAGCCCCATGGTGGGCGCCAACTGTCGTGGTTTATCACGGCAGATGTCCGGGTGACCGAACTTGTGTTCGAAGCCATCGCCATTGTAGTGGACTTAAAGGGGTTGATCGGGCCAACAGACACGAGTTTACCCAGGTTCGGCCCCTCAAGTCGAGGTAAAAGCCTACGTCCTGCTTTGTGTTGTATTGCTTGTGTATCGATTAGAAGGGGCTAAAAGCTTGACCTAGCTCTCGATATCCTATCCTCTAAGTTGCCTCGGGTCTGCCTTTATATAGGAGGTCAGGACCATCGGGTCTTACAATCACACTTACCGACTCTTATTACATCTCTGAGTCTGTCTCTTATCTCTTTATCCAAGCTATCTCGAAGACATCTTACACGTCCGGGTCTTCCTCCTCCGGGCTACCATCCGTCCCATGTACAGAGCCGCCTATCTCCTTGGGCCTCCAGCCAGTGGCTTATGTTGGGCCGGCTTATGAATTAACACCATGACCCGGAGTCTCCATGACGGGTCATACAACGGGGTTATATCCCCCACAGTGATCGATCTAGAAATCCTGCCAAGGTTAAAGAGTGATCTGGTGCAATGTCTTATTAGTATCGAGCTGGTGTTCCCACCGTGCTTCTTCGATATCATGATGCACATCCTAGTTCATCTAGTCGACGAGATTGTCATTATCGGTCCTGTATTTCTACATAAAATGTTCCCCTTTCAGTGGTTCATGGGAGTCTTAAAGAAATATGTTCATAACCGTGCTAGGCCAGAAGGAAGCATCTCCGTGGGCCATCGAACAGAGTGTTGGAAATATGCCCTAGAGGCAATAATGAATTAGTTATTATCATATTTCTTGTTCGTGATAATCGTTTATTATCCATGCTATAATTGTATTGATCAGAGACTTAGATGCATGTGTGGATACATAGACAAAACCATGTCCCTAGTGTGCCTCAAATAGACTAGCTCGTTGATCAAAAGATGGTTAATGTTTCCTAGCCATGGACATAAGATGTCATTTGATAATGGGATCACATCATTAGGAGAATGATGTGATGGACAAGACCCAAACTACAAAGGTAGCATATGATCGTGTCAGTTTATTGCTACTATTTTCTGCATGTCAAGTATATGTTCCTATGACCATGAGATCATGCAACTCACAGACACCGGAGGAGTGACTTGTGTGTGTAAAACGTCGCAACGTAACTGGGTGACTATAAAGCTGCTCTACAGGTATCTCCGAGGGTGTTTGTTGAGTTGGCATGGATCGAGACTGGGATTTGTTACTCCGTGTGACGGAGAGGTATCTTAGGGCCCACTCAGTAAGACAACATCACAATGAGCCTTGCAAGCAATGTGATTAAGTGTTAGTCACGAGATCTTGTATTACAAAATGAGTAAAGAGACTTGCCGGTAACAAGGTTGAACTAGGTATGGAGATACCGACGATCGAATCTCAGGCAAGTAACATACCGAAGAACAAACGGAACATCATACGGGATTAACTGAATCGTGGACACAAAGGATCGATCGATAATGATCTTCGTAGAATATATAGGAACCAATATGGGTATCCAGGTCCCGCTATTGGTTATTGACCGTAGAGGTGTCTCGGTCATGTCTACATAGTACTCAAACCCACAGGGTCTGCACACTTAAGGTTTGGTGACGTTTCGGTAGTATAGAGTTATGTGTGGTGGTGACCGAAGGTTTTTCAGAGTCCCGGATGAGATCCCGGACGTCACGAGGAGCTCCGGAATGGTCCAGAGGTAAAGATTCATATATAGGAAGTCCTGTTTTGGTCGCCGGAAAAGTTTTGGTCTCATCGGTAGTGTACCGGGAGTGCCGGTAGTGTACCGGGAGACCTCCGGGAGGGGTATTTCGACACAAGAGGCTTCATGGGCTGTGGGAGAGTGAATATCAGCCCTTAGTGGGCTGGTGGAAACTACTACACAAGGGCCATGTGGCTGGAGAAGAAAACCCAATAGGAAAAGGTGGAAAAAGGGGGAAAAAAGGACGAATCCTAGTCCTACTAGGATTGGAGGAGAGTCGTCCAATCCTAGTTGGTTCGGCCGACCCTATGGGGCCTTGACCCTTGCGCCAAGTATCTCCTCCTCTCATCCTATATATACTGGTGGATTTTAGGGTTTTGGCACTAGATTTTTAGCCACGTGCTACCCGTTCCTCTAGTGCATAGTTTCTCCTCTAGATCGGATTTCTGTAGTGCTTAGGCGAAGCCCTGCCAGAATAGCTCCACCACCATCACCGGAGCACCGTCATGCTGCCGGAGAACTCTTCTACCTCTCCGCTCCCTCTTGCTGGATCGAGAAGGCAGAGATCGTCATCAAGCTGTACCTGTGCTGAACGCGGAGGTGCCGTCCGTTCGGCGCTAGATCGGAAGGACCATGATCAAGATCGCAAAACGGTTCGTGATACGATCGCGGAACGGATCGTGATGAGTTCGCGGGACAGATCGTGATCAAGATCGCGGGACGAATCGTGATGTGATCGCGGTATGGATCGTGATGAGTTCACGGGACGGATCGTGATTGGATCGCGGGATGGATCGTGATGAGATCGCGAGACGCTCGGCGATTTGGATCGCGAATATGTTTGACTACACCAACCGCATTTATTAACGCTTCCCGCTTAGCGATCTACAAGGGTATGTAGATCCACTCTCACTCTCATAGATGCTCATCACCATGGATAGATCTGCGTGTGCGTAGGAAATTTTTTGTTTCCCATGCGACGTTCCCCAACAGTGGTATCAGAGCTAGGTCTATGGGTAGATGAGATTCTGAGTAGAACACAAAGAGTTTGTGGGTGTTGATGCTTAGATTGCTTCCTCCCTTGGTCATGTTTTGGTTCAGCGGTATTGTGAGATGAATCGGCCCGGACCAACATTACTCGTATGCTTACGAGAGACCAGTTCCCTCAACCGCAACTTGTTGCATAGATGGCTTGCGGGTGCCAGTTTCTCTCAATTTAGTTGGATCAGATTCGACAAAGGCGGTCCTTGAGAAGGTTGAAAATCAACTAGTGTATCACCGTTGTGGTTTTTGCGTAGGTGAGAATTGTTCTTTCTAGACACCCATAGCAGCCACGTAAAACATGCAACAACAATTAGAGGACGTCTAACTTGTTTTTGCAGGGTATGTGGTGATGTGATATGGCCAATTACATGATGTGATATACGTGATGTATGAGATGATCATGTGATGTATAGATTATCACGACTTGCATGTCGATGAGTACGGCAACCGGCAGGAACCATAGGGTTGTCCTTAATTATTGTATGACCTGCGAGTCAATCATTAAGCGTTATGTAATGCTTTGCTTTATCGCTACGGTAGCAATAGTAGTAGAAGCATGTTGGGAGCGACAACCCCGATGGCGACACATTGATGGAGATTATGTCGGTGACGATGGAGATCATGTCGGTGCTTTATAGATAGAGATCAAAAGCACAAGTTCATGGCCATATCATGTCACTTATGATTTGCATGTGATGTTAATCCTTTTTTGCACCTTGTTTTGCTTAGGACGACGGTAGCATTATAAGGTGATCTCTCACTTAATTTCAAGATAAATTGTGTTCTCCCCGAGTGTGCACCATTGCGAAAGTTCGTCGTGTTGAGACACCACGTGATGATCGGGTATGATAGACTCTACGTTCACATACAACGGGTGCAAGCCAGTGTTGCACATGCAGAACACTCGGGTTAAACTTGACGAGCCTAGCATGTACAGACATGGCCTTGGAACACAAGAGACCGAAAGGTCGAACATGAGTCATATAGTAGATATGATCAACATGATGATGTTCACCATTGCAGCCACCTCAACTCACGTGATGATCGGACTTGAGTTGGTGAATTTGGATCTTGTATCACTCGAATGACTAGAGGGATGTCAATTTGAGTGGGGGTTCTTCAGTAATATGATTAATTGAACTAATTATCATGAACATAGTCAATAGTGTCTTTGCAAATTATGTTGTAGATTACTAGCTCGCGTTGTAGCTCCCTTGAATTTTTATACATTCCTAGAGAAATAGAGTTGAAAGATGATGGTAGCAATATTGCGGACTGGGTCTGTGATCTAAGGATTGTCCTCATTGCTGCACAGAAGGCTTATCTCCTTAATGCACCGTTCGGTGCGCCAACCCCTCTAGTGTCGCATGTAGATGTTGTGAACATCTGACAGGCACGTTCTGATGACTACTTGATAGTTTAGTGCGTCATGCATTACAGCTTAGAATTGAGGCTCCAAAATGTTTTGAATGTCACGGAACATATAAGATGTTTCTAAGAGCTGAAATTAGGATCTCAGGCTCGTGCCCGTGTTGTGAGATATGAGATCTCCAATAAGATTCTTTGCCTGCAAGATGAAAGAGAATAGCTCAATAGTTGAGCATGTGCTCAGATTGTCTGGGTGCTACAATAGCTTGAATCAAGTCAGAGTTGATCTTCCAGATAAGATAGTGATTGATATAGTTCTCCAAGTCACTGTCACTAAGCTACTAGAACTTGGTGATGAACTATAAAATTCCAGGGATAGAAATAACGATCCCTGAGCTGTTCGCGATGTTTGACACAGCGTAGGTAGAAATCAAGAAGGAGCATCAATTGTTGATGGTTAGTAAAACCACTAGTTTCGAGAAGGGCAAGGGCAAGGAGGGAAACTTCATGGGTGCCAATTTAGTTGCTGCTCCAGTGAAGCAACCCAAAGTTGATCCCAAACCCGAGACTAAGTGCTTTGATTATGAGGAGAGCGGTCGCTGAAGCGGAACAACCCTAGATACATGGTAGATAAGAAGGCTGGCAACGTCAACAGAAGTATATTTGATATACGTGTTATGGATGTGTACCTTGCTAGTACTCCAAGTAGCACCTGGGTATTGGATACCGGTTAGGTTGCTAAATGTTAGTAACTCGAAATAAAAGCTACGGAATAAATGGAGAACTAGCTAAGGGTGAGGTGACGATGTGTGTTGGAAATGTTTCCAAGGTTGATGTGATCAATATCGCACGCTCTCTCTACCTTCGGGATTAGTGATAGACCTAAGTGTTGTTGGTGTTTGCGTTAAGCATAAACATGATTAGACCGTGTTTATTGCAACACGGTTATTCATTTAAGTTACAGAATAATGGTTATCCTGTTTACATGAATAATACCTTCAATGGTCATGCACCCAGTGAGAATGGTTTGTTGAATCTTGATCGTAGTAATGCACATGTTCATAACATTGATGCCAAAAGATACAAAGTTAATAATGATAGTACCGCATACTTGTGGCACGGCCGCTAAATCATATTGGTATAAAGCGCATGAAGAAACTCCATGCAGACGGATCTTTGGACTCATTCGATTTTCAATCGGTTGAGACATGCGAACCATGCCTCTTGGGGCAAGATGACTAAGGACCACGTTTTCCGGTTTGATGGAGCGGGCAAGTGGTTTATTGGAAATGATACATGTTGATGTATGCAATCCAATGAGTCTTGTAGCGTGCGGTGGATATCGTTATTTTCTTACCTTCACTGATGATTTGAGTATATATAGTGGATATTCACTTAATGTCTGAATCATTTGAAAGGTTCAAGCAAATTCAGAGTGAAGTTTAAGCTCATCGTGACAAGGAGATAAAAACGTCTCCGATGTGATCGTGGAGGTGAATATCTGAGTAACGAGTTTGGCATACAACTTTAGACGATGTGAAAGTTGTTTCACAACTCGCGCCTCCTGGAACACCATAGTGTAATGGTGTGTCCGAACGTCACAGCCGGATATGGTGCATTCTATGATGTCTCTTATTGTTTCACTACTATAATTTTGGGGGTGTGAATTAGAGACAACTACATTCATTTTAAATAGGGCACCATCTAAATCCGTTGAGATGACACCGTGTGAATTATGGTTTGATAGAAACCTAGGTTGTCATTTGTTAATGTTTGGAGCTGCGATGCTTGTGTGAAAAATGATTTCACCTAATAAGCTCGAACCCAAAGCGGACAAATGCATCTTCATAGAATACACTAAGAAAAATTGGGTATACCTTCTATCTCAGATCCAAGTGCAAAGTGTTTGTTGCTAAAAACGGGTCGTTTCTCGAGAAAAAGTTTCTTTCGAAAGAATTGAGTGGGAGGAAGATAGGACTTGATGAGGTTATTGAACCTTTGTTCAACAAGATAGTAGCACAGCGCAGGAAGATGTGTCACACCCTGTGTTTTGGCACCTTGCATGACTTGGTTTATAAAATTTCGAACCAACTAATTTTTTTTGAGTGCATGCTTGTTTGATTGCTTGGATGATCATGTTTGGCACTATTAGGTTCTACCCTCTCCACCTTCATCTTACTTGATCCAAACTCCTTGCCCTATGAGCATACCATGTGAATAGTGCTCAAAACTATTTTTATCAAAATTTATTTTCTCTAAAAAGGGTTTCTTCAATTTAAGTTTACTAAAACCCCTGAATTGAGGTTTGTACTACAAGTCCTCAATATGGGTGGACCTCTTATTCACAAATGCTTTATTTGAGACCTACTATATATATGACTTCTCAAAACCAAAAAATATCATTTTTAAATATTATTTTCATATTTTATTCAAATGCTTTTTCTTAAGGCCAGAAATGGCTTTTTCCAAGGAAAAATATATTTAAATGCTTTGAAAATATTTGAGAAACTTTATAGAAACTCAGTGGACATCTATTTTCCATATATATGAGTTTCAACACAAGGGCTTGATCATAACATGGGTAAAACCCCTCAAAACCCTTTCTGTTCAGATTGAACTTTTGGGATGTTTCTATCAGAAAAATTCTCAATAAAATCTTGGAAAATTCTAGAAAGTAAACACCATCATGGGTGATGATCTTGCAAAGTTTCATCTCAATCCAAGTTGGTTTGCTTCATCAAACCAACCCAAAACCATTTCTGTCTAGGTTCAAATTTGAACAACTTCACATTGTGAAATGTCTTCCCTTGGCCCCAAACTTTGTGGGCATGCTATAATGGCCAAATAGTGATGATCCACTAAGTGGTGCATCAAGGGTTAAATCCTAACACCTTTCAATCTCTAGAAAACAGATTCTGCCAATTTCTAGGTTTTCCCTAAGTCCCATTGTGAACTTTCTTCAAACCTTCTCAAACTTGGTGATCACATTTGTTTTCCATCACCTCTTGACCCTATCAAGTCTCATGTTAATCCAATTCCATTTGATTGCCCAAATCAGCATCAAACATCTTCTGCCAGATTTGTAAAAATGGCATTTTCACTCCTTAACCTTTTACCCTTGCCCCCTCCTTTTTACCACAGTCCCCCTAAGTCACCAGCTAACCCCAGTAACTCTACCAAGCAAGAACTCCATGGGTAAGGGGGTGAAATCCTCAGTATTACCCCTGGTCTACCTTGGAAGGACCTCTTTTCCCTCTCTCTTCTTATTCTAGCCCTTCCCGAGAGCATCTAAGGACCTAGCCCAACTTCTTTTCTCCCTAGATCCCCTAGGCATGAGTGGCCGCACATGAGATGCCAAGGGCATGCCATGGCATGACAAAGGCGCGCTCTGGAGCGCGCTACAGTACCGACAGGCACTGTAGCAGCTGCCCAATGGCCGGCCCCGACATCCTTGGGCCTCCCCCTGCGCGTCCCTCGAGGTGCCCTCGGCGTCCGCAACATGCCTGGTTGCCGGCCCCCTCCTCTCTCTCCTTTCTCCTCCCTCCTCCGCACGTGCACGCCTCCCCTCCTCTCTCTTCCCTCCCTCTGTTCGTAGAAAACCCCCAGGAACTCCCCTAGCTCTCCTACTCCCTCTCTCGTGGCCCCCGGCGACGGCCAAGTCCTCGCCGGCGCACCGAGGATCGGTGGACTCGCCCCCGCCTATATAAGGATCCCCCGAGACCCTCTCTCTCTACCCCAATAGGCCGCCCACGGAGCCCGAATCCTTCCCTCTCTGTGTGTGCTCGGGATAGACCCGAGGACTGCCGCGGCCATCTCTCCGGCGATCTCCAGGTACCGAGCCCCTCCGGCTCCCATTCTCCTTCCTTTTCCCTTCCTTCGACCCCTGACCCGATTCCCCCTCTATCCCGTCGTTTTTGCAGCTTGGAGTGGCTCCGTTGTTCTCTCCCGAAGCTCCCTCCGCCACGAGAGCTTGTCGCTGGCGACCCCGTCCATCTCCGGCCTCCATTCCACCTCCAGGGGACCGGCGGGTCGACGCTAAGCTCATCCCCGCCTTCGCCTGCCATCGTCGTGCCCTGCATCGCTGCCGGTGAGCATGCCGGCCACCCTGTCGCGTGGTTGGAGATGACAGGCGGGGCCCGCCTGTCATCATCTCCTCCCTCCCCCTCCTTTCTCTCTGTCGCTGGCCGTTGGGGCCTAGCTGTCAAGTTCGAACGCGCACACGTGCGCTAGTTCGCCTGGACTAGCTGGCCCCTGGGCTGGCCCAGTTGCTGGCCTCTCCGGCCAGGGCACTATGGCCCTTTTTCTTTTTCCTTTTCAGTCTATTTTCCAAATATTCCACAGGGAGTTATATTTGCCCAATGACAAATATTCTTCCACCTAAATTCATCAAATATTCCCTAGGATTTATTAGTGCCATTCTTGCAATGTTTTGAAAACATTTTTAGCACTTTTTATTTTAAAAACCTAATAAAAGTCCCTCTTTTGCCAATGTTGTATTGATTTCAAAAACCTTTTTACCACAAAAACCTAAATTGGCATTTTTAGTATAACTCTAGGTATTTATCAGAATAGGTGGAAATTTTTGTAGTGGCTTTGTGCGCTGTTTTTGTTGTGATGCTTATTATCATCGTTATTTCTGCGTCGATAGATTGGGCTATTGACGGAGAAGTTGGACCCGAAGACTTCGAAGACCCCGGAGAATTTGTTGAGCCAGGCAAGCAGCCCTTTGACCATGTCAAGAAACCATTTTCATTGCATGTCATATAGCACTTTACTTTTTCGGCATATTTGATCGTGTGATGTGGTGTTTCCCCTTCGGTGGGATGCCTCCGATATATTTTCCATTGACACTTGCATCGGGCATAACCCTACCACCTTATGAGGTTTGTGCGGGTGGGAGTTGTTAGGTTGCTAGTAGATGCTACGCAAAGTGGGATGGAACTTATGCATTGTGATACCGAGATGGTGTGTTTTCAAATACTCTTTCGAAAACCCCGTCGGGCGCCACTTATGCCCGAGGGAGGTGATGGTGAAATGGGTGACCACTTGAGAAAGAAGTGGTGTGCCGGAACAAGTGGGTGTGTGTTTTCGAAAACGAAGAGTTCTAAGGTCTATTGACCGTCCCAACATTACATGTGCAACCACGATACCCCTTATGGGACGGGGCTTTGTTGATTACTATGGTTGGTGCTACCAAAGAACCCGCATTACTAGTGGCAAGAGTGAAGTGGTCACTCTTGAGACAGGGTCGTCCCCGAGAGGAAGGTCATGCGCTGTCTTTACAGGCACCGGGCACACCGTTGCGTGCCCTCATGGATGATACGAGTGATGTATATCATGAGGGATGGCACCAATGAGTAGACTCTTTGTTTAGTAACACCATGGGAAAAGCATTGTTCGGGTACTTACCTCGGGTATGTTCTATAACGTGAGTCGTGGATGACACGGAAGTTCCCGGAGTCTTGTGGGTAAAGTGTCCAACCTCTGCAGAGTGTAAAACTATTCGAATAGCCGCGTCTGCGGTCATGGACAGTTGAAGGTTCTTCTTAGACTACGTCCGGATGTTTTCGTGAAACTTTGGCGTGAGTATGGGTGTGTTGGTGACAAGAGGACACATGAGTCAAGTCCGATGACTTGGCATGAGAAATGAACTAAGTCCGATGACTTAGCGTGAACATGGTGTGTCCAACTGATACTCATGATGGTTTTGACAATGTGTATCCATGAATACTTGACTAGTTGTTGATGCATGCTTACAATTACTTGATCATGTCACTTGCATACAAAATTAGCTTTCCGCAAAAATTTACCTACTTAGTGCTATATCATGAATCATTATTGCCTCGTTCCACTCTTGGGTTGCTTGCGAGTACATTCAAAGTACTCATTGGCTTGCCACTGGCTATTTAATTGGCCAAGCATGGAAGAACAGGAGTTTGTTGAAGAGTTCATTGAAGGCGAACATGCGAACTAGGACGCTTCCCAGTCAAAATGCCTGTAGGTTAAGGAAGATGGCATGGGTTCACGCTTTCGATCAAGATTTCCGCGCCTTGTTCTAGTTTAAGTGTTTGGCCGTGTGGCCCTATCCATGTAAGACTAAGACCTTCGTGGTCACTATTTGTGTAAGACGCTTAATGTGGATGTAAGACTCTTGCTATTCAGCTTCTGTGTGTTCAGTGAGCATTGATCCCTAGGATCACTGTACACATGCATTTGGTGGTCTCGACTCATGAGTCGGGGTCCCCACAGAGCCGGTATCAGAGCCATCATGACTGTAGGAAGCCCTTAGTTAGCATGGACGTTAGTAGGATAAAAGCCGTTTTCAAAACTACACCTAGCCTTGGAACTTAGGAAAAATCTGCACTGTTTACCTCTCCTATGATTCACACAACACTTCACTGACTCTCCTCCTTTCAAATCCTTGTAGATGGCCGTCGTACCCGAAGCCTTCCTGACATCCGGCTTTCCCTTACTCCTTGGGGATAGCCTGGAGAAGTGCCAATTCCGCCAACCACCCATTTTCCTCTACCACGAGCACTGGGTCGATGCCGTCACGAAGGAGTACCATGTGGATGTGGTCATGAAGGCAAACGACCCCCAGACTAGTTGGTTCTTTGAAGGACCACGGATGGAGACCATGATGCTTGCCGTCGAGACAGCTACATGCAAGGCAGTCCTATACCTTCGAGACATCATTCCAGAGATGGCTGACGAGCGACCTACTCGCTACCTTCCCTTTCGGAAGGATGACTTTGGTGAGAGTTGGACGCTGATTCCGACCAAGGAAGATGGCACACCACTCAAGTTCCAGACCTACTTCAGTCTCTCCGCCGATAGTCTGGTTCACAACTTGATGAAGGAGTCTGTGAAGCTCCGCGAGGAACTTCACCACACCCGAGAGCTACTTCGGCAAGCCAAGACGAAGCCAGACAAGATCAAGAATGATGGAGCCCCCGAGGGATGACCAGCTGTCGGTTATCGACGAGGAGTACCCCCAGCGAGTGATGCTCCCACACATAGTCGTCTCATGAGTGCAAAGCATCGTCGGGATGGGCCTCCTCGTTCCCCGACCCCTTCGACCGGGAACGATGCTCGTTCAGAGGACGAGCTAGAGGAAGACCCAGAGGAGCATGACTACGAGACCGAGCACTCCACCAACTGAGTCCGAGAACCCCTAGAGTAGGATCAGTCATGTATCCCTCAAGTGTAGTTGAGTTCGTGTAATGGTTCATATGAAACCATGTGTGTTTGTTGTTTGTTTTGTTGTTTGTGTTCCGATGCAAGTCACGCTTTTTGCCTTAGGCAACATGTAAGCAACTATATCGTCTATCTTAATATATGTTGTTGGTCTTTTGACCTTTGTTTCTACACACTCGCACTTGACCAACCCCCTTAGGCGCGCTTTGCCGTTATTGCTTACCCTCTTGTCGACCCCAGTTCTTTGACTTGGCTACTCCAGACAGGATGGTGATCGCCACCCGCAACAGCTCCTTCACCAACCCCGAAGCCGGCAACTCGAGCCAGCAACAGGGTGATGGTGGGGCTGCTCACGCTGGAGAACACCAGGAGCAGCCTCAAGGCAACATTCCCCTACCACCACCTCCGCCAGAGAACAGGACGATAGCTTAGTTCCTCCAAGTTCTCCGGGAGGAGCCCAGGCCAACAATGCTGCTCTCAATAAGATGGCCCAGGCTCTCGTGAATGACCAGCAGCAAGGTAGGAACGGCAATGGCCACTCCATGCTGTCGGAGTTCATGAGAAACTTGCCCCCGACCTTTACAGAGACTGCTGAACCATTGGATGCTGATGACTGGATCCGCACCATCGAGGACCTCCTTGCTTTGGTCAACTTCAATGAGGATCGTGAGAAGTTGCTTTATGCCTCTCGCTGCCTCGGAGGTACCGCCAGAGCTTGGTGGGATGGATTGAAGGTCATGCAAGGAGAATGTGCGATCACGTGGAATGACTTCAAGGAAGGATTCCGCACGGCCCATATTCCATCTGGGATCATGGCTATCTAGAAGAGGGAATCCCGAGCGCCGAAGCAAGGAAGTGGTTCTGTCAACGAGTATTTTGCAGAAGTTCAACCTGCTGTCAAGGTATGCACCTGAAGACGTCAGCACGGAGGCTGCCAAGAAGGAACGCTTGATGGAAGGACTTCAGCAAGTTCTGCAATATCAACTCATCATCTGCGACTGTCGCACCTTCTTTGACTTAGTGAACAAGGCCCTCATGCTGGAAGACACGTGTCGTGCCATCGACGACACTCGCAAGCGCAAGATGATCAGCAAGGGAAGCTCAAGCAAGCAGAAGCCTCGCCCATGGCAGCCATCCCCAACCAAGCTAACCTATCAGCCACAGAAGGCTAGGCCTCCTGCGCCTCATCCAAGCTACCAGCCCCAGCAGTATGCCAATCCCAGGCCAACTTACAACAACAACTCCAATAACAAAAAAGGTGGCAGGAACTTCAACTACAACCCTGGGCAAGTCACTTTCTTTGGATGTGGTCAGTATGGACACATCTCCAAGCTTTGCCCCCATAGGAAGCCAGATGCACCACGCCCCAATGCGCCAGCTCAAGGTCAAGCCCGTGGAGCTCCGCCAAGGAACCCACCTCCCCGCAATCAGCCCAACAATGGCAAGGGTCGTGTGAATCACGTCACCGCAGAGGAAGCCCAGGAAGACCTGGACGTCATACTGGGTACGTTCCTCGTCAACTCAACCCCAGCAACAGTATTGTTTGATTGTGGAGCTTCGCATTCTTTTGTCACCCAAAAGTGTGCACTAGAGAGTGGCATGAAGCCTACACCTTTGGGTAGTCGTATGCTGATACAAACCCCCATTCAGTTATGAAGTCTGGGATAGGGTGTAAGGGAGTGAAGATTGACATCAACGGGGTAGACTTCCTAGCAGACCTTATAGTCCTGGATTCGCCCGGCTTGGATATTATCCTTGGCATGAACTCGTTGACTAAGCATCAAGGCCTGTTAGACTGTGCCAAGAGGACTGTCACCATGACCAACGACTAAGGTGTGGAAGTCAAGTATGTCCCCAACCCTGCCTCCACTCAAGCCCCTCAGGCTAACTGCCTGTCGGGAGTTGAGTTGGATCAAGTGCCAGTGGTATGTGAATACCTGGATGTGTTTCCTGATGATCTGCCCGGAATGCCTCCTGACCTTGACCGAGTTTATCATTGAGCTTATGCCCGGATCAAGGCCCATCTATAAGAAGGCCTACATGATGGGATCCGAGGAGTTGGCTGAATTGAAGAAGCAACTGGCAGAGCATCTCAAGAAAGGATTTATTCGCCCTAGTGCCTCTCCTTGGGGATCGCCTGTTCTATTCATGTCAAAGAGGACGGAACTATCAGACTTTGCGTCGATTACCATTCTCTCAATGAGGTCACAATAAAGAACAAGTACCCACTCCCCAAGATCGAAGACCTATCAGATCAGTTGAACGGAGCTAAGGTGTTCTGTAAGATCGACCTTAGGTCTCGGTACTATCAGCTAAAGATCAGACCCCAAGACATTCCGAAGACGGCATTTGTAACCCGGTACGGCCAGCATGAATAGACGGTCATGTCGTTCGGATTGACGAATGCCCTAGCCTACTTCATGTACCTCATGAATAAAGTCTTCATGGAGTATTTGGACAAGTTCGTTGTTGTCTTAATTGATGACATCCTTGTCTTCTCCAAGTCTGAAGAGGAACATGAAGAGCACTTGAGATTGGTCCTAAAGAAGCTTCGAGAGCACCAGCTTTATGCCAAGTTCAACAAGTGTGAATTCTGGCTGTATGAAGTTGGATTATTGGGTCATGTGTTGACCATAGAAGGACTATCAGTGGACCCTGCCAAGATTGAAGCCGTGACTGAATGGCAGACCCCAACCACCGTGAAGGAAGTTAGGAGCTTCCTCGGACTCGCGGGATATTACCGCAAGTTCGTGGAAGGATTCTTGAGCATTGTCCGGCCTTTGACCCAGCTTTTGAAGAAGGACAAGAAGTTCGAATGGACCGCTAAGTACGAGGAAAGCTTCCAGGAGCTCAAGAAGAGATTGACCACAGCCCCTGTTTTGGCCACCCCCGATATTTACAAGGAGTTTGTGATTTATTGTGATGCATCAAGAACCGGACTTGGAGGTGTTCTGATGCAAGAAAGAAGAGTGGTAGCATATCTATCTCGACAGCTACATCCTCATGAAGAGAACTACGCAACTCATGATCTAGAGTTGGCAGCCGTGGTTCATGCCTTGAAGACATGGCGGCATTACATTCTGGGAAAGCAATGTGAGATATTCACAGACCACAAGAATTTGAAGTATATATTCACTCAAAGGGAATTGAACATGAGGCAACGAAGATGGTTGGAGTTGATCAAGGACTACGACCTCAGTGTTCAATACCACCCCGGAAAAGCTAATGTGGTAGCTGACGCCTTAAGCAGAAAGGCTTGTTCCTTGAATGCTATGATTAAGGAAAGGCTACCCGCCTTATATGAAGAGCTTGAGAGCTTCGGCTTGGAACTGGTCACACCAGGATTTCTCGCCAACCTAGAAGCAAAGCCTACCTTGATGGATGATATGAAAGTAGCCCAGAAGGGACATGAGAACATTGAAGGCATCAAGAGGAAGAGCAAGGCAGGCAAAGCCCCAAGATTCTCAGAGGATGAACGAGGAGTTGTATGGTTCGGGAATCACATTTGCGTACCCAACAAAGCGGAGCTCAAGAACCTGATCTTGCAAGAAGCTCATAACACTCCCTATTCCATCCATCCTGGAGGAACCAAGATGTATCAAGACCTCAAGACAAGATTATGGTGGCATGGCATGAAGCGGGAGATAGGCATATTCGTGGCTAAGTGTGACATATGCCAGAGGGTCAAGGCTGAGCATCAACAACCCGCTGGGCTACTGCAACCCCTCAAAGTTCCTGAATGGAAGTGGGACAAGGTCAGAATGGATTTCATCACCGGTTTACCAAGGTCAAGCAAGGGACATGAATCTATTTGGGTCATTGTTAATCACCTGACCAAGGTAGCCCACTTCATCCCCGTCAAGACCACCTATGATGGTAACAAGTTAGCCAGCCTCTACATAGAGTGGATCGTGAGCCTTCATGGAGTTCCAAAGGAGATTGTGTCAGATCGAGGCACCCAGTTCACCTCAAGATTCTGGAGGAAGTTTCAAGAAGCTACGGGAACCAAGCTCTCCTTCAGCACTGGCTTTCACCCCCAGACTGGTGGGCGAAAGGAACGAGTAAATCAAATACTCGAAGATATGCTCCGCGCTTGTGTTTTGGCATATGGAGCCAAGTGGGAAGATTTTCTACCGTTCGTCGAGTTCTCCTACAACAACAGCTATCAGTCGAGTCTTCAGATGGCACCATTTGTGGTGTTGTATGGACGCAAGTGCCGTACTCCCCTCAACTGGTCAGAGACCGGAGAAGGATTAATATTCGGACCAGATATCCTCCGCGAAGCCAAAGAGCAAGTTCAACTCGTCCGTGAGTGTCTCGAGACCGCTAAGTCAAGACAGAAGAGCCACGCCGACTCTCGCCGACGAGAAGTGAACTTCCGTGTCGGTGACCATGTCTACCTCAGGGTCATGCCTCTCAAGGGAACCAAGCGTTTTCACGTCAAAGAAAAGCTCGCGCCAACATTCATCGGCCCCTTCAAGATCACCACCACACGTGGACAAGTTGCTTAACAGTTGGGACTACCTTCCGAGTTGTCAGATGTGCACAACGTCTTTCATGTGTCACAACTCCGCAAGTGTCTGCAAGTTCCCAACCGCCCCGACCTCTACAAGGACACCGACCATCAAGCTATCGATCTTTAGCCAGATCTCACTTATCGTGAGAGGCTAGTTCGCATCTTGGATAAAGCTGAGCGCTGCACCCGAAGCCGCACCATCAAGTACTTCAAGGTCCATTGGAGCAACCACATGGAAGCAGAAGCAACCTCGGAGCATGAAGATTATCTCAGATCGGAGTTTCCTTATATTTTTAGCGCTTAGCCTGGGAATCTTCGGGACGAGATTCTTGTAAGGGGGAAAGGTATGTCACACCATGTGTTTTGGCACCTTGCATGATTTGGTTTATAAAATTTGGAACCAACTAAAACTTTTTGAGTGCATGCTTGTTCGATTGCTTGGATGATCATGTTTGGCACTATTAGGTTCTACCCTCTCCACCTTCATCTTCCTTGATCCAAAATCCTTGCCTTATGATCATACCATGTGAATAGTGCTCAAAACTATTTTTATCAAAATTTATTTTCTCTAAAAAGTATTTGGTCAATGTAAGTTTACTAAAACCCCTGAATTGAGGTTTGTACTACAAGTCCTCAATTTGGGTGGACCCCTTCTTCCCAAATTCTTTATTTGAGACCTACTATATATATGACTTCTCAAAACCACCAAATATCATTTTTAAAGATTATTTTCATATTTTATTCAAAGGATTTTTCTTAAGGCCAGAAAAGGCTTTTTCCAAGGAAAAATTATTTAAATAATTTCAAAATATTTGAGAAAATGTAGAGAAACTCAGTGGACATGTATTTTCCATATATATGAGTTTCAACACAAGGGATTAATCATAACATGGGCAAAACCCCTCAAAACCCTTTCTGTTCAGATTGAACTTTTGGGATGTTTCTATGAGAAATATTCTCAGTAAAATCTAGGAAAATTCTAGAAAGTAAACACCATCATGGGTGATGATCTTGCAAAGTTTCATCTCAATCCAAGTTGGTTTGCTTCATCAAACCAACCGAAAACCATTTCTGTCTAGGTTCAAATTTGAATAACTTTACATTGTGAAATGTCTTCCCTTGGCCCCAAACTTTGTGGGCATGCTATAATGGCCAAATAGTGATGATCCACTAAGTGGTGCATCAAGGGTTAAATCCTAACACCTTTCAATCTCTAGAAAACAGATTCTGCCAATTTCTAGGTTTTCCCTAAGTCCCATTGTGAACTTTCTTCAAACCTTCTCAAACTTGGTGATCACATTTGTTTTCCATCACCTCTTGACCCTATCAAGTCTCATGTTAATCGAAGTCCATTTGATTGCCCAAATCAGCATCAAACATCTTCTGCCAGATTTGTAAAAATGGCATTTTCACTCCTTAACCTATTACCCTTGCCCCCTCCTTTTTACGACAGTCCCCCTAAGTCACCAGCTAACCCCAGTAATTCTACCAAGCAAGAATTCCATGGGTAAGGGGGTGAAATCCTCACTATTGCCCATGGTCTACCTTGGAAGGACCTCTTTTCCCTCTCTCTTCTTATTCTAGCCCTCCCCCTGCGCGTCCGCCGAGGTGCCCTCGGCGTCCGCAACATGCCTGGTTGCCGGCCCCCTCCTCTCTCTCCTTTCTCCTCCCTCCTCCGCACGTGCACGCCTCCCCTCCTCTGTCTTCCCTCCCTCTGTCCATGGACGACCCCCAGGAACTCCCCTAGCTCTTCCTCTCCCTCTCTCGTGGCCCCAAACTTTGTGGGCATGCTCTAATGGCCAAATAGTGATGATCCACTAAGTGGTGCATCAAGGGTTAAATCCTAACACCTTTGAATCTCTAGAAAACAGATTCTGCCAATTTCTAGGTTTTCCCTAAGTCCCATTGTGAACTTTCTTCAAAGCTTTTCAAACTTGGTGATCACATTTGTTTTCCATCACCTCCTGACCCTATCAAGTCTCATGCCAATCCAAGTCCATTGATTTCTGTCAAAACCCTAGTTAGATGTCATAGGATAAGCATATGTGTTGCATCATGTTTCATTTTGCATCAACAAGAAATGGGGAGGAAAAGAAACCCCAAGCTCACTTCGAATTCGAACAATTCAAATTTGGTGATAATTTCAACAAATCCAAAATGCCCATAAAAAATGTTACCTATGTCTGATAATTAAGGACATGAATATGTCAGGGACCATTCTAATTATTTGAACAATTAAAACAATTTAAAATAAGTGATAAAGCTTCTGAAATTACTAAATAAAGCATTTGTCATTATTTTAGCTTTGAAATATCCTGAAACTTCTGAGATAAGTTTGAAATATTCAAACTTTATTATATAAATTATATGGGATATTTTGCAAAGCCATTTTGTACCTGTAAAATAATAAAACAAATGTCAGAAATAGAAAACAGAAAGGAATAAAGTAAAAAAAAGAAGGAAAAGCCTACCTAGGCCAGGGAAGAAGCCGGCCCAGCCCACCAGGTCTTCTTCCACCTCCAGCCACAAGGACGGCGCGCGCGTGGTCGCCACACACCGGCCACCTCCTCCCTGCCTGGCTGCCGGCCTGGAGGGCTGGGAGGGCGCCAGCGCGTGGTCCCCACTGTGGCCTCTTTTTCCTCCCCCTCTTCCCCTGCGAGCTCTCCCTCTCGCTCTCTCTTCTTCCCCCTGCTCCGCCATAGCCGAGCTCTGCTTGAGCTCGCTGCCGTCGCGCTAGCCATACCCTCGCCTCGCTTGGTAGCCCCCGAGAACCGCCGCAGCCCCCTCATCCTCCTCGTGACCCCAGAAGGCGCCGGGAGCCCCTCTACGCCGCGCCATCGCCGTTTTCCCCCATCGGCCACCGAAGCCTAGCCGCGACATCCTGCCCTGTCCGGACCTCATCCGACCTTGCCGTTGCCTTTGCTGGAACCGCGGTGAGCCGCTGGTGCTCCTTCCTTTCTCCCCCTTCTCTTCCGTGCCCCGTAACCACATTTTGGCTCGAGCCCGAGCTCCGTCCGCCGCTGCCCTCAATGCTGGCACCGATTCCGGCCACCCCAGCCTCGGGGGTATGCCCAGATGGATGGGCACGTGCGTGGGCGTCATTTTGAGCCCATCCGCCATCCGTTTGGTCATCGGAGGGGAAATTCCGATCCCCTCCGCCGCGTCTGGTGCCGGTGGCGGCTAAACGCCGGTGGGCACACCCATTTGACCACGGGGGTTTGACCCCTGGATCACTGGCAGGTGGGGCCGGCCCTATTTAACCTAATTAAAGTTTAGAACTAAACTAATTAATTTAATTAACCTAATTAGTCACTGACAGTGGGCCGAACTCCTGTTAATTAATTAGGATTTAGTTTAATTAGTTAATTAAGTGTGTGAGTCACTGACATGTGGCCCCCACATGTCAGGTTTGACTCTAGCCCGGCCAGCTGACCAGCTGATGTTATCATGATGTCATGCTGATGCAGTAAAGCAATTTGTAATTTAAAAATAATTCCAGAAATTGTTTAAAACTTCAAAAATTCATATAAATTTATCTGTAAGTCAGACGAAAATAATTTATATATGAAAATTTATCAGAAAAATCCAATGAATCCAATGGTGCTATTCTCATGCATGTTAGAGAAATATAAATAGGTGATCATGGAAATTTATCAATAGGATAATATATGGAATTTGAAATGGGAACAACTTTGAACCTATATTCAAATCCATTCCAAATCAACATGATCAGTAGCTGCATTAGGTCATCCATACATGCTATCATGCCATGATCATGCATCATATTGTTGCACTTGCGTGTATTGATTGCTTCTTATCTACATCGCAGTAGGCTCTGCTTCCGAGGATAACCCCGAGTATCCCGCTGAAGGAGAGAACCTTCCCGCAACCCAGCAAGGCAAGCAACCCCTTTGATCATTCCAATAACATCCCACTCTCATGCTCCTGCTCTTGCTTATTGCATTAGGACAAATGATCACATGTTATTTATACACGGTAGATGATCTTATTCTTATGCACGACCTGTCCTTGTCAGAGTAAATAGCTAAACCTCGCAACCTAGCATACCTGGTAGATGCTTGTGCCATGATGTGCTTAGCTTACTTTGTCTTTTATGCTTGCTATGCTTAGAGTTGTGTCAGGTCAGATTCATCTGGATGATGAAATGAGTGAAACAATGTTGTCCAATGTGATGATCATATGCTGAATACGATTTGGTAAAGGTAGCGATGAGAGGCTATGTAGGAGTACATAGTGGGTTGTCTCATCGGGACCGTTATTAGGAACTGAGTTCCGTGTTTGTGATCCAAGACTAGATACTAACACACGTTGGGATACTTAGCTGACCATCTCGACTTATCAGTCGCTTAGTCCTTAGTCCAGGAGTTGCAAGTAGTTTCTTGTGTTTATAGCATGCTGGAGGCCGTGCATAGCCCTGACCCTCGGGGTGGGTTACGACGCGGTAGGCAGTGGCACGGTGTACCAAGGGTCACCCGAGCGGTGGGCTTGGGAACCCTGCGCACATCGTTTGGGGCCAAAGCGGAAACTTCGACCGGACTTCCGTGCGGGTTCAGTCTCAAATAGGCGATAGCCTAGACTAGAGGTCTTATGTGATTGATGGTCGTGGCTGACTCCCTCGCTTGGCATCCGCTTGAAGGTTGCCGAGGTGCATGGTTTTATGATCACACGGCTATAAGTGGCGAGAGCGTGTGTGAAGAAGTACACCCCTGCAGGGTATGAAACTATTCGAATAGCCGCGTCCTCGGATATGGACTACTTGGAAAGCTTATGCTGTTCATGTATAATCAAATGGATACTCATAAAAATACCAAGACAAGTGTGAGTACCGTGGATGGCACTCTCCCAGGAGAGGGAGATGAATCCATGGTGGTTTATTGTGATGGAGGTAGTGGACTCGTGTGCGATATCTAAAATTGTAACCAAGAGTTAAAATTGAGTAGTATAGGTTAGCCATGAGTCAAAGCTGGCATTGTTGCATAAACTCTACCATCTCCCCTTGTTGATACATGAGCATAAATAGACTAGGTTTGATTTAAAGACTTGTGCTGAGTACGTTTGTACTCACGTTTGCTTAATAAATGCTGCAGATGAGACCCAGGACCCATCAGGTGGGTTCTATCTAGATGTTGACGATGACGAATAGCTGGTGTCCCAGCTACGACCTTACCCTGTGGCGGGTTGTAGATAGTCAGGCCATGTGCCTTTTTACCCTTTTCATCTGTCTGTACCTAGACAGCTTTAAGCTTCTGCTTGGCCCTTATGAACATGCTTGTATGACTTGAGTGTCGGGTCATTTGACCCCTATCTGTAGGAACATATTATGCTAGGCTCGTCTGAGCCTTTTAAATAAAAGTCATGTTGTTGTATGGTTATGTTGTGATGCCATGGTTGTATGTATGCATATCGGGCATGTCGTACATACGTGTGATGTGCAACGGTATGTATGGGATCTGACACCTAGTCGTGTGCCTTTAATAGTACTCTTTACGAGAAACTGCGTCTTTGTGCTTCCACCGAGCCATGGTAGCTTGCTACTGCTCCGGACACATTGATTGACCGGCATGTATCCTTCTTTGCTGTTGTGTCTGTCCCTTCGGGGAAATGTCTCGCAGTCTAATGGAGTCCCTGTAGCCTGCTACGACTCGTCTACGTGCTGTGACGGCATATGTGTCTCACAACGTAATGGAGTCCTTGTAGCTTGCTATGACTCGTCTACACATGCTTGAGGCCGACACCTGCATTGCTGGGTTACGTATGTATGTTTCCGTACGGATGTGCCACTTGGGTTCTATGACTAGTCATGTCAGCCCGGGTTCTTTGTTGTGTGATTGCCAGCGACATGTTCACATACGTGAGCCAAAAGACGCAAACGGTCCCGGCAAAGGTAAGGCTGCAGCCGTGGAGCTTACCGTGCGTGAGGCTGCAAAGTGATGTGATATGTTACAGCCTGGATTCATATGACTTAGGATCGGGATCCCGATAGCGTTGGTGTCGTGGTTTTGTCACGGCAGATGTCCGGGTTACCAGACTTGAGTTCGGAGCCATCACCATGGTAGTGGACTCAAAGGGGTTGATCGAGACGAAAGACACGAGTTTACCCAGGTTCGGCCCCTCAAGTCGAGGTAGAAGCCTACGTCCTGCTTGTGTTGTTATTGCTTATTGTATCGATTACAAGGGGCTAGAAGCTTGACCTAGTTTTCGATAACCAACCTCTAAGCCGCCCCAACTCTGCCTTTATATAAGAGGTCAGAACCGCCGGGTCTTATAGTTGTACAGTCGGATCATGTTTACATCTCCGAATCTATCTCTATCATACTAGCCAAGTTATCCTTTGGAAGGTCTTGCGCATCCAGGTCTCTGTCGTTCGGCCCACATCTAGAGCCGCCAATCATCTTGGGCCTCCAGCTGATACATGTCTTTGTGGGCCGGCTCATAACCAATGCTATCAACCGAAACCTTCCAGCCGGGTCATATCACGGGGTTATATCCCCAACATTAGGCCCCAGGTTGAAGTGAGCCAGCTCATTTCATCCGTCTCTTATAATTGTCAGAGAGTCGCCAGGAATGACCCGGTGTGACATTACAGATACGCTAACGTATCACCAAATCTCTCGTATTTAACCGCTTACCAAAAATCGAGGCGTCCGTTCGGCGAGACCGGTGTTGACGCCTGGGAATCCTCACCATTTCCCTAGTCAAAAAGGTTTCACTCCTACTCGTGTGCCCCTTCTTCTTCCTACCACCCGTCCGTTTCTCGAGCTCGTCTACTTCGCTCTGGCGCCGCCGTCCGTTTTTCACCAACACAGGCTGCTGCATCGACCTGTTCGGACCAGAAACTCGCCCGCCGCTGTCTCCATCTCCGGTAAGTGCTTCTTCCCATAGCTTTAGATCGGTAGCAAACAGGACTTCCGCCGGCGGACCTCTGTCGCGCGCTTTCGTTCTCTGGCGCGGCCGCACAACCAAGTATTGGGCCCGGCCATGCATCCCTTTAGGCTGCATCGTCATCACCACCACCGTACGTGGCCCGCCCGTGCGCAATGCGTGGTCGGTTTAGGGCTGTAGGCCAAATTTCCATTTTCACGGTTCTTCGCTTAGGTCGACGTTGAACTCCTTTTCTTGCTTTGGTAGATCCAAAACTTTAGTAACAATTTGTGAAACATGTTTGTCCAAGTCTTGATGACTTCCGGCTGTTCCACCCATAGTGAGCCGCTAGACTCCCTCCGGCTCTTTGTCAGCTGGGCCCCTTAAGGCTTTTAATTTTTAGAACCCTGTAACTTGTAAGCCGCCGTTGCTGTCTGCTCTTGTTTGATTAGTCGCCATTTTCTTTTTGCACAGTACTTTTAAGCCGCCTAGATGACACGTGCCACCAATTCCTGCAATTGGGTCGGCTCCTGTGTGACCGAAGAGTATTTGTCTGATTTAGTAGCCGCTGGCACCCTTCCTCCAAAGGAAGTGATCAACTGGCGTGTTCCGATTGGTGAGACCTGCCCCGCCCCAAAGAAAGGAGAGGTCATAGTATTTACAGATCATATCGAACGGGGATTCGTGCCACCCGGGTCAAAGTTCTTTCGCGACATTCTCCACCTGTACAAGCTACATCCCCAAGACCTGGCGCCGAATTCCGTATCAAACATCTGCCACTTTCAAGTCCTCTGCGAGGCATACCTTCAATCAAGGCCATCAGTCGGATTCTTTAGAGAGTTCTTCTATGCCAACCGCCAGACTGAATACAAGAGCGGGCCAAGCTTGGAACTCGAAGGAATCACCATCCAGCGCCGGAGAGGTATCACCTTTCTGGCTATTCAGATGCCCAGCCACCCAAAAGATTGGAACAAGACGTGATTCTATTGCAATGACACGTCTCCGGACTCGGAACATCGTCTGCCGGGTTATCGTCCTTCCCGACTCTCAACCGACACCTCACTGCCCGACCGGCTCTCAGCTGCCGACCGTGCTAGATATGAGAAGCCCCACGCCAGAGTGAAGGCTCTCGTGGCCAACGGCCTTATTGGAACGGACCTTATTCGCTGCTGGGTACAATGGCAGATCATGCCTCTGAGTTGCCGGAACCGGCTCATGTATGAATACCCAGGACACTACGACAGTGAACTGTGCTTCCGCGCCACCACTTTGACTGAGGACGACATCTGTATGACCGTCCGAAGTCTTGTGCACGAGACCTCCGGCTCATGCATCACCATCGGCCTAGCGCCCTTCTGCGCGACCAACCCAGCGCCTCTTGTAAGTATTTTTTTTCTTTATTCCGTCTGCTGCATGTTTATATACTCCTTTTCAGATGTTGATATCCTTCCTCCGGCTTAGTTTGCACAAGCTGACTCCGACTTCTGGAAGAAGGAATACGTTCCTCCTCCGAAGACAACCAAGAAGAAAGTCGCCACCAAGAAGCAAAAGAAGGCAGCTCCTCAAGAGAACTGGTTCGAACACCCGACCTCTTCAGAGTCGGAGGTAAGATCCTTCAACTTTACTTACCTGACTTTTTGTCTTGCCGGCTCTTTAATAATGTCTTTCCGTGTCTCACAGGACGAAGTAGTAACCAGTCACGCCAACGCTCCTGAGGTAACTTGCATGTACTCCGACTCAGAATATTTCTTCCGAAAGCCGCGGCGGGTCGTTAGAAAATTTCCTCTATCTCACCCTCTCGCTCATTTGTCTCCTAATTTGTCTTTAAAAAAGAAACAACAACTTGAACGACGTCAGACTCGGAGCGCCGGCTCTACAGAGCTTGCATCAGGACTACCGAACTCGCCGACTCCTAAGAAGCGGCCTGCAGAAGTTAGTATCCGTGCTTCCCTTTTTTCGTTTCTCTTCATGTCCAAGTGTCTTATCATTTCCGTGTCTTTACTTTTTCAGAAGACGCCCTCTTTGGGCTCTTCTGCACCAGTCATACCTCCACCAAAGATTAATTCTCTGTAAGTGTTAAAATATCCGGATGTCTTGATGAAACACCAATCTCCTTTAAATACTAACCCTTTACTTTGCAGTGCTCAGGCGAAACGCCGCAAGACTCATCAATTTTCCTCCAGCCCTATCGTTGACAATCAAGAGCCAGAACAGCCGACCCTGGCTCAACCGGATATTGAACAGCCAGAGGAAACTCCAGCGGAAGAAGAAGCTCCACCAGCGGCTTCTACTGAGCCGGCGGCAGATGACGTCATAATGGCGAACTTCCCAACTGCTCCTTCAAGGCCGGTTACCCCCGCCAGGACCCCTGCGATTTCGGATGTTATCATCACCGGGTCTGCTCAGAAGCCTCCTTCACCAGCACATGTCTTAACCCGACATACAGAGCCATCTGAAGCTTCACGGAAACTTGAGTTTGACTCGTCGTTCGACAAGATGACAGCCAAAGAACTCCACTCTGGCTACATGAACCGGGTCAACACTAGCCGAGACTTGGAACTCCGGCTGGTCAGTATGATGAAAGGAAAATACGAGGTATGTTACCTTTCCTTAGCCATAACCTTCCCCAGCCCCCAAGGGCAGGATTTAATCTAATGTAGAATTGAATTCGGGTATTCTTTGAAGGTTATGTAGAAAACACTTCTGCTTTAGATACTGTCAATACTTGTACACTGCCAACTGTAGCCCCCAAGGGCCGGCTCAAATTTATTTGAACCGGAACTTTTGAGATATAGAAAAGAACCATAATGTAGCCCCCAAGGGCCGGCTCAAATTTATTTGAGTCGGGACTTTCGTAGCTTGAGCAAAAGCGTAGTGTAGCCCCCAAGGGCCGGCTCAATTTTTTTGAGTCGGGACTTTTGAGATTTAGAAAAGAGCCAATGTGTAGTCCCCAAGTTCCGGGTATATTTCCAGGAAGATGAGCCGGAACTGTAGATGTGAACAGATCAAATATACATTAGCCCCCAACTGTCAAATATATTGCTTGCAATCTGTTTGAGACTTGTAGAACTTGAATTGTGAACCCTTATCCATATGAATACTCTTGTTGCTGCAATAGCTTATACTTTGCCTTTGATACGCACAGGATGCTCTGAACACCGCCGGCTCTCAGCTGGTGGATCTCAAAATCAACTTGGCAGCTCAACAGGAAGCACGAAGCCTTGCTGACGAGAGATGCCGACTCTTAGCCAAAGAAGTAGCCAAGATCACCGCCGAGCTAACAACATTGAAAGAAATAGCTGAGTCGGAGAAAGCCGCACTGATCAAACAGGCAGATGAAGCCGATCAACAGCTCATCGCCGTTGCTGAGGAGCTCCAAGGGATCAAACGGCACATCGCTAAGATGTCTGCCGCCTTATTTGGTAAGTCAATCGTTCCTTTACTCCTTACTTAATATCTTTTATGAAATAACTGACGACTGACATGTCTATTCCGGCTCATGTAGGACCTTTGAGCCGGCAACTTGCAGACGACAGCATCCTGTCGCTAAAGGCCATCTACACCTTCACGGAGCAACTGTACTGCGGTGCAATGTTTACCATCAAAAGCATACAGTATAAGGAGAAGATTCTCAAGGCCCTGAAAGGGGTGTTAGAACTATTATCCACCATGCCCAAGCAAATACAAGAGCTGAAGAAGTCGGCTTTCTGCTCTGGAGCCGTTGCAGGTTTAAGCCGGGCCATGGCCTTCGCGCCGGATCTTACGGCAAATGAGATGATGGGTGGATATCCTTCGAAGAAGGTGGACGGCTCAGAATTTTCTGATGAAGACTACTTCAAAGTCGTCAAGGACTCTCGCTATCAGGCATCTGTAATGGCTGATGAGGCGGAGGATGACTTGAAGAGCTACAAAGCAGCATACGACCAGGAAGATAAACGGATCCGCGGGCCTCTTTACGAGTGCAAAGACCTAACACCCGCCCGAAGCAAAGATCTCTTCCCTGGTGAGCTGAACACAGCGCCTTTCTTTGAAGGGTCATTTGCCACCGTCTCTAACTGCAACTGGGAACTCGGCAATCTACAGATCCGAACCGTGGGAGATCCGGAGCAGGATGAACCGGCCGAGTGACTGAACTTTGTAATAGTCAGAGCAAGTATTGGCTCTTGTAATTATCCACCCATGGCGTTTTGAAACTTTGTCAGAAACATCGTCTGCTCCCTCTGAGAACGTCTTTTGTAACAACCCTTTAATATCGAAATGCACTCGCCGGCTGTTTTACTTTATAGTACTGTCAATCCTCTTTCTCAGATCTTGACTTTTAGCTTTGATAAACTTGCCAATGAGTCATGTGAGGCACATGTAAGTCTTCAGAACTCTTTTAGAGCCGGATAACACCTCTGTTGGTAATAAACCTCCATGAACAAAATGCGGCTGTTGATAAACCAACGCGTATTCTTTCCAAGACTTCCGTCCTTCACTCGGAGTCATTAGACCCGGGAAATTTACTCCATCAACCTGAGTAGTACGACTTCTTCTCTTACAATGAAATGCCATAAAAGAGCCGGCTGTCATAGGATAAGTAAGCTATACCTGACGGTAGGAAGCCTCTATGTGACAACGACGACTGTTGACGACTGGTGATATTTAATCATTGTATGCCAACACCGGTTGTCAATAGGTTTATGTAAGCTATACCAAAGGTAAGAAGCCTCTACTGACAACCGCAGCTCAAAGAGCATGCTGTTGGAGGGTGATGTAAGCTATACCCGAAGGCAAGAAGCCTCCTCCAATCAACCAATGTTAAATAGGGTCGGCTACCGATTTTTTTATGTAAGCTATACCTTATGGCAAGAAGCATCCATTCGACAGCCGCGACTAGTAATTGTACTAGCCGGCTGCATGAAGGGTTTATGTAAGCTATACCCAAGGGCAAGAAGCCTCCTTCCGCAACTATTTTTGGCGTAAACTCCGGTTGTTAGGGTGAGATAAGCGAACCCGTCGGTAAGAAGCCCCCTTCGACAACCGCGGTTAATAAGTAACCGGAAGTGGCATAAAGCCGACCATTAGGGTGAGATAAGCGATACCCGTTGGTAAGAAGCCCCCTTCGATGGCCGCAGTTGATGAACAACTGGAATTTGATGTACACGCTGTTGCCTTAGGGGATTTTTTTAAGGTATACCAAAGGTAAGAAGCCTCCATCAGCAACAACGCTTAATGTACTAAAACTATGCATCATACCAATTCAGGGTCTCTAAAGTGATATTGGCCGTCAACTATGTGAGCCGGCTCAGGGTCTCTAAAGCGAGATTGACTGATAAGAGCTTAAGTGTGTAACTTACAGCAGTTCAGGGTCTCTAAAGCGAGATTGGCCGTCAACTTTGTGAACCGGCTCAGGGTCTCTAAAGCGAGATTGACTGGTAAGAGTAACATCAGTTTAGGATCTCTAAGGCGAGATTGGCCGTCAACTTTGTGAACCGGCTTAGGGTCTCTAAAGCGAGATTGACTAGAAAGAGTAACATCAGTTCAGGGTCTCTAAGGCGAGATTGGCCGTCAACTTTGTGAACCGGCTCAGGGTCTCTAAAGCGAGATTGACTGGTAAGAGTAACATCAGTTCAGGGTCTCTAAGGCGAGATTGCCGTCAACTTTGTAAACCGGCTCAGGGTCTCTAAAGCGAGATTGACTGGTAAAGTAACATCAGTTCAGGGTCTCTAAGGCGAGATTGGCCGTCAACTTTGTGAACCGGCTCAGGGTCTCTAAGGCGAGAGTGACTGAGAAGAACTTATTGCATTGACATTAGTTCAGGGTCTCTAAAGCGAGATTGGCCGTCAACTCTGTGAACCGGCTCAGGGTCTCTAAGGCGAGGTTGACTGGAATAATTTTAACAGGTCACTTTAACTGGTTTAGGGTCTCCAAAAGAGATTAGCCGGCAAGACCTTGGCGGGTCAAAGAACCAAATGAACCGCAAATTTGCTGGTATTGAAGAATTTCATCCTGAGATCATAAAGATACCCATAAGAGCCGGGGCTCCAGTCTTTGGTAGTAGTACTACTCTATATAAATATGATATGTACAATGATGATGGATCTGCATCATCTCTTAAGTATAATATGGCCGCAAGTGTGCCATGTTCCATGGCCGCAAAGTCTCCTGACCCGCCGTAGCCGAATCATCATGAATATCAATAAGATAGTATGACCCGTTGTTGAGGTTTCTGCTAACCACAAAGGGTCCTTCCCACGGCAGAGAAAGCTTATGCATCCCAGATTGGTCTTGAATGAGCCAGAGCACTAGGTCTCCTTCCTGGAACGTCCGGGTGTTCACCCTACGTCTGTGATAGCGTCGCAGGTCTTGTTGATAAATTGCTGATCTGGCCGCTGCTAACTCTCGTGCTTCGTCCAAGGCATCCAACACATCTTGACATGCCAGCTCATTGTCCATCTCAACATAAGCCGCCACCCTTGGTGAATCATGCCGGATGTCACTGGGTAGAACCGCCTCAACCCCGTAGACCATGAAAAAAGGTGTAAAACCTGTAGACCTGTTAGGTGTAGTCCGGAAGCTCCATAAGACGGAAGGGAACTCATCAACCCAACACCCTGGCATCCGTTGCAAAGGGACCATGAGCCGGGGTTTAACCCCTCGCTGGATTTCCTTATTAGCCCGCTCAGGCTGGCCATTGGACTGCGGATGTGCCACGGCTGAAACATCAAGCCGGATATGCTCCTTCTCACAGAACACCTTCATAGCCCCCTTGGACAAATTTGTACCACTATCAGTGATAATACTGTGTGGATAGCCAAAACGATAGCTCAATTTCTTGACAAACTCAACCGCCGTAGCCGCATCACACTTGCTTACTGGCTCAGCCTCAACCCACTTGGTAAACTTATCAACCGCCACCAAGAGGTGCGTTTTCTTATCTTTGGACCTCTTGAAGGGTCCTACCAGACCGCAAACGGCCAAGTGATAGGTATCATCCTCAACTCCTGAGCCGAAACATGAGCACGTCGACCAAATTTCTGACAAGCGTCACACTTACGGACTAGATCATCTGCATCCTGGTGAGCCGTCAACCAGAAAAACCCATGCCGAAAAGCTTTGGCCACTAAAGATCTTGACCTGGCATGATGTCCATAGTCGCCAGCATGAATTTCATTTAAGATCTGCTGGCCCTCCTCTGGTGACACACAGCGTTGGAAAACACCTGTCACACTGCATTTGTGTAACTCACCATTGATAATTGTCATGGACTTAGAACGGCGAACGATCTCCCGAGCCCGGCTCTCATCATCCGGTAACTCGCCGCTCGTCAAGTACGCTAAATAAGGAGTAGTCCAATCTGGAATAACATGTAGAGCCGCCAATAGAGCCGCCTCCGGGTCAGAAATTGCCAGATCCGCCTCAAAAGGCATCTTTACAGTCGGATGATATAACACGTCAAGAAAAACATTAGGCGGCACCGGCTTGCACTGAGATCCGAGTCGTGATAATGCATTGGCCGCCTCGTTCCTCCGACGGTCCATATGATCCACCTGATACCCTTTGAAATAACCTGCAACAAGATCAACCGCGTGTCGATAAGCCACCATCCGTGGGTCCTTAGAATCCCAAGTACCTGAAACTTGCTGAGCCACAAGGTTTGAGTTACCCAGGCATCTAACCCGGCTTAAATTCATCTCTTTAGCGACTCTCAAACCATGGAGCAAGGCTTCATACTCAGCAGCATTATTAGTACAGGGGAACATCAACCGGAGCACATAACAAAATTTATCATCTTTGGGGGAGGTGAGAACCACACCAGCACCAGAGCCCTCAAGCTGTTTAGACCCATCAAAATATATAGTCCAGTATGTGTTGTCCGGCTTCTCTTCAGGCGCCTGGCACTCTGTCCAATCATTTATGAAATCCACCAAGGCATGAGACTTAATTGTTGTACGAGGGGTGTAACTGATGTTAAGAGGTCCCAACTCTAAAGCCCACTTGGAAATCCTCCCCGTAGCCTCTCTGTTCTGAATAATATCCCCCAACGGGACAGAGCTTACTACAGTTATTGGATGGCCCAAAAAGTAGTGCTTCAGCTTACGATTAGCCATAAAGACCCCATATACAAGCTTCTGCCAATGCGGATACCGCTGCTTGGACTCAGCCAAGACGTCACTGATGTAGTAAACAGGCCTATGAACGGGATACTCTTTCCCTGCTTCCTTACGTTCAACAACGATTGCCACACTGACCGCCCGGCTGTTAGCTGCTACATATAGGAGTAGCGGCTCTTTCTCAGCCGGAGCGGCTAATACTGGCGGCTCAGTCAATTGCTTCTTAAGAGCTTCCAGCGCCTCTACGGCTGCCTTGCTCCACTTAAACTTGTCCGTCTTCTTCATCATATGATACAAGGGGATAGCCTTCTCCCCAAGCCGGCTTATGAACCGGCTCAGCGCCGCAATCCGGTCTGCAATACGCTGAACATCATTGATGCATGTCGGCTCTCGCAAAGAGGTGATAGCCTTGATTTTATCCGGGTTAGCCTCAATGCCACGCTCAGAAACCAAGAACCCCAAAAGCTTTCCTGCAGGAACACCAAAGACACACTTTGCCGGGTTAAGCATCATTTTGTAGACCCAGAGATTGTCAAAAGTTTCCTTCAGGTCCTCCAAGAGGGTTTCCTACTTCCTAGACTTCACCACTATGTCATCCACATAAGCATGAACATTACGACCAATCTGATTGTGGAGACAGTTCTGCACACACCGCTAGTAAGTTGCCTGGGCACTCTTGAGCCCAAAAGGCATGGAGACGTAGCAGAACGCCCCAAAAGGTGTGATAAACGATGTCTTCTCCTGGTCCTTGACTGCCATTTTGATCTCATGATACCCTGAATAAGCATCCAAAAAACACAAATTCTCACAACCGGCTATTGCATCAATGATTTGATCAATGCGAGGGAGTGCGAAGGGATCAGCCGGACAAGCCTTGTTAAGGTCCGTGTAATCTATGCACATACGCCAAGTACCATTCTTTTTAAGCACCAATACTGGATTAGCCAACCAGTCCGGGTGAAAAACTTCAACTATGAACCCAGCGGCTAAGAGCCGGGCGACCTCTTCCCCAATAGCCTTGCGCCTCTCCTCATTGAACCGCCATAGAAACTGCTTGATCGGCTTAAACTTTGGATTCACATTAAGATTGTGCTCAGCGAACTCTATCGGTACACCCGGCAAGTCAGAAGGTTTCCATGCAAAGATGTCCCGATTCTCACGGATGAATTCGATGAGCGCGCTTTCCTATTTGGGATCCATGTGAGCCCCGATGATGAACTGCTTGGATAAGTCGCCCGGAGTAAAGTCCACTGTCTTAGTATCATCCGCTGAAAACTTGAGTGGCGGCTCTGCCTCTGTATTTGGTTTCTTCAACGGGGTCATGTCCTCCGGGTCAACGTTCTCCTTATAGAACTTCAGCTCCTCTTGTGCACAGCTAGCCTCATCATAAGCCGCATCACCTTCCTCGCACTCAAGAGCCGTTTTCTGGTTGCCATGAATCGTAATCGTGCCATTTAGGCCAGGCATCTTAAGCTGCAAATAAACATAACAAGGCCTAGCCATGAACTTGGCGTAAGCTGGCCGACCGAACAACGCATTATAAGGGCTCTTGATCTTGACCACCTCGAACCATAAGGTCTCCACCCAGTAATTATACTTATCGTCGAAAGCCACCTCCAAAGAGATTTTTCCTACTGGGTACGCCGACTTACCAGGCACCACGCCATGAAACACATTAGAAGAAGTTTTAGATCTTTGTCTAGCAACTTCATCCGCCGGAAGGTGTCATAATATAAGATGTTGATATTGCTACCTCCGTCCATGAGCACTTTATTTACTCCATAACCATGTATCTGAGGGGCCACCACCAGAGCAAGCCGGCCTGGGTCATCCACCCATGGCGGGTGATCTTGCCTACTCCACGTTATGTCATACTCTGACCACGGCAGGTATCATGGGAGAGCCGATGCAATCGTATTAACCGCTCGCCTCCGTAGTTTCTCATCTCGCTTGCTGTTACCAGTTGTAAACACATGATACTGCCCCGAAATGAGCTGCTTCGGGTTACTCTGGAATCTAGACTAATTGCGCTATTGCTGTTGTTGCTGCTGCTGCTGCTGGTTATTATGATTGTTGTTGCCAAGATGTTGTTGATGCTGCTGATTATTGTGACTCGGATGACCTGCTCCTGAGCCGCCAGTACCAAAGCCGGCACCTAACCCGCCTTGGCCTGAACCGCCAGGCCCTGAGCCGCCAGGCGGCCCACCGCCCTGATTATGAGGTGGTTGAAAGTGTTGATTCTTAAATATATGCATGATAAAACAATCGCCCACGCATGCATTGATGGTTTATCAGGTGTGCTATGCTCTGGGAAGGGTTTCCTAAGCACTGCTTCCAAATTGAAAGGGGGCCTGTTATCACGCTGGTACGGCTTGTAACGCCCATTGCCCTTAAGAACATTCGGCCCTGTATTAACATTTGCCACCAGCTCTAACCCGCCACCAGCGTTCTTCTGTCTGTTCTGATTCCCATTGTTCCCAAAACTCTTGCCTTGGTTGTTCTTCTTTCCCTGATTTGACTTCTCCTCATCCGAACCCGGATCTTTGGTGTTGTCTGAGTCGGCGTACTTCGTTAGAGCCGTCATGACCTCTCCCATGTCTTGACACGTGCGTTTAAGCCGGCCAAGATTCTGCTTCAGTGGAACGAAATGAAAATTCTTCTCCAAAATGAGCACCTCTTGAGCCGCCGTGATCTGTTCCGACGAGTGAATGATGGTCGACACTCGCCAAACCCAATGATGAGCCGACTCATTCTCTTGGTGAATGCAATGATCTAAATCCACAATGTTCATAGGCTGCTTGCAAGTCCCTTGGAAATTTTTGATGAACTTCTCTCGCAATTCGGCCCAAGAACTTATAGTGTTGGGTGGTAAACCCTTTAGCCATGTGCGAGCCGGACCCTCGAGCATCATGACAAAATATTTTGCAAAAACAACCTCACTTACGTCTAGCATCTCTATAGCTAGCTCATAGCTCTCGACCCAAGCCTCGGGAGGGAGATCCGCCATGTAATTTGGAACCTTCCGAGGCCCCTTGAAATCCTTAGGCAACCTCTCGCTCCGTAGAGCCGGAGTTAAGCATGGAACTCCTATGGCTCTAGCGCTACCGACCGCTCCGGCCTCTATCAACACTGAGGGCCCAAGACCCGGAGGACCCATTACTGCCTCTTGTTCTTGCCTGTTTCTCACCAGGGCCTGTGCATCTAGCGCTGCACGTCCCCCTTCCGGCCCATGATGCGGACTACTGCTGGAAACCGCCGGCGACTCATAGCGCCAGCTGAAGCTCCGACTATGGAGAGGGGTGGAGTGGATCCGGCCCCGACTGTGAGTATATTTCTCTTGTTGAGCCATGGCCGTCTGTAAATATCCGATAGCATTCCTCACCTCCTCCGCAAAGGGTGCCTCATCTGGGATAGGGATCGTTCCATGCTGGGTAGCTGCTGCTACCATGTTCTCAGCCGGGTTAGAATAATGACCCGCTGGTGTTGTAAACCCTCTGGGTGGGGTGTGAGCCGCTGCTCGCCCTTCCTCAGGGGCAGCGGGGGTGTTGAAGAGATTCCTCGCCTCATAGCACTCCGGCAGACGAGATTGATGCCTTCTACAGTGCACAGCCACCGCTGAAATCTGTTCCAACCTCAAACAAAAAGCGTCGGCCTTGAGCCGTGCTGCCTCCGCCTCCATCTGGGTGTTAAAATCAGCTATCCTCTGACACGCCTTGGCCATCCGTCCCTTGATCCTTGCGATCTCTGTGTTACGAGCGCCTGATTATCTGGTGTAACCTCTGTAGCCAACAAAGCCTCAAGCTCATCCATCAACTCCACAAGGCCTTGAGCCGGCGGCTGGGGAGGGTTAGCTCCTGACCCGGCCGCCCCTGGCCCTGCCATGAATGCTGCTGCGTGAGACGGCCGCTCCGGCCCATCTGATTCACCGTGCTCTGACTCGGGGCGGGTGTCACCGTAGCCCCCAAGGCCAACATTGCTGAGCTGGTACACATATTTAGTTTCCCCACTTGACGACTCATCGTCAGAGTGCACGAGAGTCCCTTGAGATCTAGATGCTTCCAGATCCATACCTTGAGTGAAGCCCACGAAGACATGCTCCTGAACCAGGTTAACACGGGCAGGGCCTACCTTACGTGCGGGCTGGAGACGCCGAGCCGGCTCGACGATGTTGGTGCAGACGTCCGGCCCGGGTGTAGATCCGTCGATCTTTCCGATGAACACCTGGATCCCGCCGAACGGAACCCTGAAACCATACTCCATGGAAGCAGCATCAAGCCCCTAGCCGGCATCGTCGATGTAGAGCCGGCCGCAACGACTCTTGCTCATCCTCCCAACTACGTATCCCTCGAGCTCTGGAAGGGAGCCCTTTGAGAACTCAACACCACC
The DNA here is from genome assembly GCA_022496015.1 of Hordeum marinum. Classification (NCBI taxonomy): domain Eukaryota; kingdom Viridiplantae; phylum Streptophyta; class Magnoliopsida; order Poales; family Poaceae; genus Hordeum; species Hordeum marinum. Next base: position 450,614,794 of record CM039676.1, read on the forward strand.
GAACGTGTGCCCCATGGTGGGCGTCAACTGTCGTGGTTTTGTCACGGCAGATGTCCGGGTTACCAGACTTGAGTTCGGAGCCATCGCTATGGTAGTGGACTCAGAGGGGTTGATCGAGATGAAAGACACGAGTTTACCCAGGTTCGGCCCCTCAAGTCGAGGTAAAAGCCTACGTCTTTCTTGTGTTATTATTGCTTGTTGTATCGATTACAAGGGGCTAGAAGCTTGACCTAGTTTTCGATAACCTACCTCTAAGCCGCCCCGACTCTGCCTTTATATAAGAGGTCAGAACCGCCGGGTCTTACAATTGTACAGTCGGATCATGTTTACATCTCCGAATCTATCTCTATCTTACTAGCCAAGTTATCCTTTGGAAGGTCTTGCGCATCCGGGTCTCTGTCGTCCGACCCACATCAAGAGCCGCCAATCATCTTGGGCCTCCAGCTGATACATGTCTTCGTGGGCCGGCTCATAACCAACGCTATCAATCAGAACCTTCCAGCCGGGTCATATCACGGGGTTATATCCCCAACAGTTGGTATTGGAGCCTGACTGACTATAGGACTACCAAGCCAAACCGGCCGAAGTTGAGTCTAGAAACACTATAGATAAGTAGGGGACTTGATTGTGGAAGGGAACGTAAGGCTCTTTTTACTCCTCTTCCCAAGTTATTCTATGCTGGGTTATTCTCATCTCTTCTACGGGGATAGGGACTAGGATTCTCATCTATTGCTTAGGACGACGAGTTACTAACCATGGACCAATAGCTAGCTTGTTTGCAAGTGAGCATAGTTACTCAAGTATTGTTGGTGTGACAAACAGATGGAGAAGAGATTTGAGTCTAGATAGTCGAGTGGTTATGCCTTTCCAATCTTTTCAAATTGTCTCAAAATCTTTTTTGAGCAATTACAGCCGTTATGCTGTCCAATTTCTCCTAGAATCTCTAATGTCTTTGCATCATTCTCTGTTTCAGATGCCCCTCGTCCTTCCCGTCAGGTGGTCCATCTGACCAGGTGCATCGATGTACCGGGTCACACGGCCATGTTGGTTAGAGTTATGATGGAGGCTGGATACCGTTGGTACCCAGAGTACAAAGTGGAAGAGCAGTATCGAGATTTCAACCAGAGTCAGTATCTGTGTACTGTTAGGATATATCCTTCATATCCTAAAGCTACAGAACCGCTTCACTTGACCTATGGATTAGGTGTTACCATAGATATGGCAGTTCAGGAAACTGCCTACACCATGCTGACTATCATGAGGTTTCACCATGGTCTGTTATAGAACACAGAGTTCTGTTACGTTCCTATTTCCATGGGAGGAGAGGATGGATATCTTAGCGCAGCCTATTATGATCATTCTCATGAGGACCCTCGGCTGCAGGTGACCGCTCAGATGTTGGAGAATAGGGATCGTGATGCACGTGCCCTTCGCATGGATCTTTACGCCACCTGTGCACGTCTTCTGACAGCCTTGACGCAGTTGGCACCTGTCGTGCAGACAGGCTATGGAGATTTGCAGATGCTGACCCCATCGCGGACTCATTTGCCAGCACACGTAGACTGGCCTGATGTTGGAGGCATCACCCCTCTTCGAGGACCGCTGTTGCTGCCAACAATGGGACCAAGGCCACATCTGTGTCCTTATGGTTTCCAGGGATCCCAGTCTAGAGTGTTTCCAGATCCTTAGGTTCAGCTTCTGGGTCATGGGGTAACCTGTATGAGGCATTCTACGGCGATGCTTGAGTGCGAGATGTTAGCTCTAGTGTTGTAGTGGTCATATCGCCATAGGCCTGCGTGTCTTGTGGGATATGACCAAGGTTGAGAGTTGAGTTCCGGAGGTGTAGATAGATAATGTATAGGAAGCTTGTATTGCCTCCGATGAGTTGTGTCATCTCCCCGTAGTTGTTTTGAGCTTGGGCCTGAACTGAACTATGTCATGGTGTGTATGAAACCTAATGTTCATATGATAGTTGTTTTACCATGTCGATTGGTGTTTATCCTACATGCCATGTTGTTCAATATATTCCTTGCCTTATGTCTTAGAGTTGATATCCTCTATGTCTAAGCTATGGATTTGTTTTCCCAGGATGGTGGCAACTAGGAACAACTCCGTTCCTGCACCTCAGCAGGGCGAGGGAAGCCAGCCAAGGCAAGAGAATCTGCCACATGCGCCATCCCTGGCAGAGGTGATGCTAGAGGCCAAATGAAACAAGAGGGAGACCAATAGGCTGCTGGAAAGATTTGAGAAGAACACAGCTCGTGCTCCTCGCAATGATCAAAACGATGGAGTGTCACTTGGTGACTTCGTCAAGATGTGCCTGCCCAAGTACCATCATTCGATCGACCCCCTCGATGCGGATGACTGGTTGACTAGTATGTTTCGCAAGATTCGGGCTGCTAATGTGTCCGAGGCCAACAGGGTGTCCTTTGCCACCTACTTTCTGGAGGGACCTGCCAATCTGTGGTGGGTGAGCTATGAAGCTATGCGTCCCCAGGGACCCGCACCAACTTGGGCAGAGTTCACCGATGCATTCCGTACCCATCACATCCCGGAAGGGCTGATGGATCGCAAGAGAGAGGAGTTCTGTGCCTTCACCCAGGGCAGATTGTCAGTGGATGCTTATAGTCGCGAGTTTGGCAATCTTGCTCGCTATGCTCCAGAAGAAGTTTTAACTGATGCCAAGAAGCAAGCTAGGTTCCGCAAGGGACTTAATCCTGAGCTTCACCGAGATCGACGCCTGCATGAGTGCACCACCTTCTAGTCTCTCGTCAACAAGGCCATCAATGCCGAGTCCGGACAGACTGATTATGAGGCCACGAGGAAGCATAACCGTGACTTCAACCCTGCATCTGGCTCAGGCCCCAACAAGTGACGAGTGACGGTGCCCCACGCAGCTTTGTCGCCAAGATACACCGCGAGGCCATCCTTCCAGGCGCCTCGCCCAGTTCAGCCCAACCCTCCAACCAGACCATTTGGAGGGCCGCCTGCAAACGTTGCACTCCGTGCCATTGTGGTGTGCTACAAGTGTGGAGAACCAAGACATTACTCTCGTTATTGTCCTCAGAACAACATCAAGCCTGCTGGACGTGGGAAACCAGGAAAAGCCTTCTATGTGAAGCCAGCTCCTGCTCGTGGACGAGTGAACTATGTGTCTGCTGAAGAAGCCCTTGAGGATCCTGATGTTATCCTAGGTATGCTTCTTGTCAATAGCCATCCAACATATGTTCTATTTGATACTGGGGCATCTCATTCTTTCATCTCAGAAAGTTATGCACAGTTGCATAACATGTCCTTCTGTGACATGCCCACTCCTTTAGTAGTTCAGACTCCTGGTTCAAAATGGCAAACTTCTAGAGTGAGCCATGACAATGAAATTCTGGTGAATAGACTAGTCTTCCTAGCATCCTTGATAGCTCTTAAGTCTTCAGACATCAATATCATTCTAGGTATAGATTGGATGAAAGCACACGATGCCAAGATTGATACTCATTCTAGGAATGTTCAACTTACACATCCCTCGGGTGAGATAGTTAATGTCTCCACTCGAACAACCAAGCGTGAACTCTATTCCCTCAATGCTAGCCCTCTTCTAGAGTTAGAAGATGTTCCGGTAGTCTGTGACTTTCAGAATGTCTTTCCAGAAGAACTACCAGGTATTCGACCTATCAGAGATGTGGAGTTTGTGATAGAGATCATTCCAGGGACAGTCCCAATAGCCAGAAACCCTATAAGATGGCACCCTTAGAACTAGCCGAGCTAAAAACCCAACTTGATGAGGCTTTGAAGAAAGGTCTCATCCGTCCTAGTTCTTCTCCTTCGCCTTGCCCCGTCCTCTTTGTCAAGAAGAAGGATGGATCGGATTGGATGGTTGTGGATTATCGACCAGTAAATCTGGTCAATATAAAGAACAAGTATCTGCTCCTCAGGATCAACGATTTGTATGATCAACTCGCTGGATCCTCTATCTTTTCCAAAATGGATTTGAGGTTGGGATACCATCAAATCAGAATAAGAAATGGGGACATTCCAAAAACGGCTTTTGTTACTCATTATGGCCAATATGAGTACACTGTCATGCCCTTCGGTTTATTTAATGCCCCAGCCACCTTCTATTGCCTAATGAATTTGATCTTCGTGGAGTATTTGGATAAATTCGTCTTGGTTTACCTCGATGACATACTCATCTACTCGAAGAACGAACAAGAACATGCCGAGCATCTAAGGCTGGTATTGATGAAACTTCGAGAGCACGGCCTATATGCCAAATTCTCCAAGTGTTAATTTTGGTTGCCATAGGTGACCTATCTGGGCCGCGTGATCTCTGGTAAAGGTATTGTTGTCAATCCCGAGAGAGTTCAGGCCGTCCTTGATTGGACTCAACCTGAATCGGTTAAGAAAGTTTGGAGTTTCCTTGGCTTAGCGAGCTATTGTTGCCGCTTTGTTGAGAACTCCTCCAAGGTTGCGAAACCTCTGACTGAACTCCTCAAGAAAGATAAAAAGTTCGAGTGGACCACACAATGCGAGCGTAGTTTTCAGGAGTTGAAAAGACGACTGACCTCTGCTCCCGTTCTGGTGCCACCAGATTTCTCTAAGGACTTTACTATCTACTGCGATGCCTCGTGACAAGGATTAGGTTGCATTCTCATGCAAGGTCATCATGTGATTGCATACGCATCTCGACAGTTGCGTCCACATGAGGATAATTATCCAACACATGATCTTGAGCTTGCAGCTGTAGTCCATGCACTGAAAACATGGCGACATTACCTGCTGGGTAATCGTTGCGAGATATACACTGATCACCAAAGTCTGAAATATATTTTCACCCAGCCGGATTTGAATCTCAGGCAAAGACGATGGGTAGAGTTGATTACAGATTACGAATTAGGGATAACTTACACCCCGGGAAAAGCCAATGTCATGGCTGATGCACTAAGTCGTAAGTCTTATTGTAACAATCCGATGTTGCAACAAGGTCAACCGCTTCTCCATGAGGAATTCCGGAAGTTAAACCTTCACATTGTTCCACAAGGATTTCTATCCAACTTGGTGCTGAAACCTACTCTTAAGAATCAAATAGTAGCTGTCCAGAGATATGACAAAGGTATATCTCGGATTAAGGAGAATATCGTTAGCGGAAACGCTAAAGATTTCTCCAAGGACGATGAAGATGTTGTGTTCTTTCAGAACCGGTTGGTGGTTCCCAAGAGCACACGTTTGAGGCAGCTGATTCTTAAGGAGGCTCATGATTCTCCTCTCACAATTCATCCAGGTAGTACCAAAATGTATCAGGACCTATGCCAGAGGTTCTGGTGGACTGGGATGAAGAGAGAAATTGCTCAATATGTTGCTAACTGCGATGTTTGTCGTCCCGTGAAAGCAAAACATCAAAGTCCTGCTCGCACCATTCAACCTTTAGCTATTCCTGAATGGAAATGGGATAAAGTCGGTATGGATTTCATCACTGGTTTTCCCAGGACCAAGAGAGGGAACAATGCTATATTTGTGGTCATTGACCGCCTTTCCAAAGCGGCTCATTTTCTTCCTGTTCGGGAGAGCATTACTGCTAGCCAGTTAGCGGAGTTGTATATTTCTCGAATAGTCTCCCTTCATGGTGTACCTTCGGAGATTAACTCAGATCGTGGAAGTATCTTTACTTCTTGATTTTGGGAAAGTTTTCAAGCCGCTATGGGGACTCATCTATCCTTTAGCACTGCTTTCCACCCTCAATCAAGTGGTCATGTTGAGCGAGTCAATCAAATTCTCGAAGACATGCTCCGAGCTTGTGTTATATCTTTCGGTATGAATTGGGAGAACTGCCTTCCATTTGCTAAATTTGCATATAACAATAGTTATCAATCAAGCTTGGGCAAAGCCCCTTTTGAAGTTCTCTATGGAAGAAGATGTCGAACACCACTTAACTGGTCAGAAACCGGAGAGGCAACTCTTTGGTGCGGATATGATCCAAGATGCAGAAGAGCAAGTTCGCGTTATTCGTGAAAAGTTGAAAACAGCCCAATCCCGTCAAAAGAGTCAATATGACCGCCATCATAATTCTGTGACCTATGAAGTTGACGAGAAGGCTTACCTTCGGGTTACACCACTGAAGGGTACCCATCGATTCGTTATCAAAGGCAAGTTGGCTCCTCATTACATTGGACCCTTTCGCATTCTTGCTAAACGAGGAGAGGTTGCCTACCAATTGGAACTTCCGTCGCATCTTTCCAAGGTTCATGATGTCTTCCACGTCTTGCAACTCAGGCATTGCTTTTCGGACCCTGTCCGCGAAGTAGACCACGAAGCGCTTGATCTCCAAGATAACCTTTCATATCGGGAATACCCTGTTCGTATTCTTGACCAAGCTGAGCGTACCACTCGGCGTCGGAACATCAAGTTTCTTAAGGTTCAGTGCTCACATCATTCTGAAAAGGAGGCCACATGGGAAAGAGAAGATCGTCTTCTACTAGAGTACCAGCCGCTCTTCCAGACGACTTCAAAATCTCGGGACGAGATTCTTTGAGTGGGGGTGAGTTGTCACAACCCTAGTTAGATGTCATAGGATAAGCATGTGTGTTGCATCATGTTTCATATTGCATAAACAAGAAATGGGGAGGAAAAGAAACCCCAAGCTCACTTTGAATTCAAACAATTCAAATTTGGTGATAATTTGAACAAATCCAAAATGCCCATAAAAAATGTTCCCTATGTCTGATAATTAAGGACATGAATATGTCACGGACCATTGTAATTATTTGAACAATTTAAACAATTTAAAATAAGTGATAAAGCTTCTGAAATCACTAAATAAAGCATTTATCATTATTTTAGCTTTCAAATATCCTTAAACTTCTGAGATAAGTTTGAAATATTCAAACTTTATTAGATAAATTAAATGGGATATTTTGCACAACCATTTTGTACCTGTAAAATAATAATAAAAATGTCCGAAATAGAAAATAGAATGAAATAAAGTAAAAAAAAGAGGGAAAAACCTACCTGGGCCAGTGAATAAGCCGGCCCAGCCCACCAGGGGCGAACCGGTCTTCTTCCAACTCTGGCTAGAAGGACGACGCGCTCGTGGTCGTCACGCGCCGGCCACCTCCTCCCTGCCTGGCTGCTGGCCTAGAGGGCTGGGAGGGCGCCAGCGCGAGGTCCCCGCCGTGGCCTATTTCTCCTCCCCCTCTTCCCCTGCGAGCACTCCCTCTCGCTCTCTCTTCTTCCCCCCTGCTCCGCCATAGTCGAGCTCTACTCGAGCTCGCCGCCGTCGCGCTAGTCGTCCCCTCGCCACGCTAGATAGCATCCGAGAAATGCCGCAGCCCCCTCGTCCTCCTCGTGACCCCAGAAGGCACCGGGAGCCCATCTACGCCGTGCCATCGCCGTTTTCCCCTGCCGGCCACCGAAGCTTGGCCGCGACGTCCTGCCCTGTCCTGACCTACTCCGACCTCGCTGTCGCCCCTGCTGGAACCACGATGAGCCGCTGGTGCTCCTTCATTTCTCCCCCTTCTCTTCCGTGCCCCGTAGCCACGTTTTGTCTCGAGCCCGAGCTCCGGCCGCCGCTGCCCTCAACGCCGGCGCCGATTCCGGCCACCCCAACCTCGGGGGTGTGCCCAGATGGATGGGTGTGTGCGTGGGCATCATTTTGAGCCCATCCGCCGTCCGTTTGGTCATCGGAGGGGGAATTCCGATCCCCTCCGCCGCGTCTGGTGTCGCCGGCGGCTAAACGCCGGTGGGCACAGCCATTTGACCATGGGGGTTTGACCCCCTGGGTCACTGGCAGGTGGGCCCGGCCCTGTTTAACCTAATTAAAGTTTTGAACTAAACTAATTAATTTAATTAACCTAATTAGTCACTGACAGTGGGCCCATCTCCTTTTAATTAACTAGGATTTAGTTTAATTAGTTAATTAAGTGTCTGAGTCACTAACATGTGGCCCCCACATGTCAGGTTTGACTCTGGCCCGGCCAGTTGACCAGTTGATGTCATCATGATGTCATGCTGATGCAGTAAAGCAATTTCTAATTTAAAAATAATTCCAGAAATTGTTTAAAACTTCAAAAATTCATATAAATTAATCTGTAAGTCAGATGAAAATAATTTATATATGAAAATTTATCAAAAAAATCCAATGAATCCAATGGTGCTATTCTCATGCATGTTAGAGAAATCTGAATAGGTGAACATGGACATTTATCAATAGTATAATATATGGAATTTGAAATGGGGAACAACTTTGATCCTATATTCAAATCCATTTCAAATCAACATGTGCACTAGCTGCATTAGGTCATCCATACATGCTATCATGCCATGATCATGCATCATATTGTTGCACTTGCGTGTATTGATTGCTTCTTATCTGCATCGCGGTAGGCTCTGCTTCCAAGGATAACCCCGAGTATCCCGCTGAAGGAGAGAACCTTCCCGCAACCCAGCAAGGCAAGCAACCCCTTTGACCATTCCAATAACATCCCACTCTCTCGCTGCTGCTCTTGTTTATTGCATTAGGACAAACGATCACATGTCAGTCATACATGGTAGATGATCCTATTCTTATGCATGACCTGTCCTTGTCACAGTAAATAGCTAAACCTCACAACCTAGCATACCTGGTAGATGCTTGTGCCATGATGTTCTTAGCTTACTTTGTCTGCTATGCTTGATATGCTTAGAGTTGTGTCAGGTCTGATTCATCTGGGTGATGAACTGAGTGAAACAATGTTGTCCAATGTGATGATCATATGATGAATACGATTTTGTAAAGGTAGCGATGAGAGGCTATCTAGGAGTACATAGCGAGTTGTCTCATCGGGACCGTTCTTAGGAACTGAGTTCCGCGTTTGTGATCCAAGACTAGATACTACCACACGTTGGGATACTTAACTGACCCTCTCGACTTATCAGTCGCTTAGTCCTTAGTCCAGGAGTTGCAGGTAGTTTCTGGTGTTTATAGCATGCTGGAGGCCGTGCATAGCGCTGACCCTCGGGGTGGGTTACGACGCGGTAGGCAGTGGCACGGTGTACCAAGGGTCACGCAAATGGTGGGCTTGGGAACCCTGCACACATCGTTTGGGGCCGTAGCGGAAACTTCGGCCGGAGTTCCGTGTGGGTTCAGTCTCAAATAGGCGATAACCTGGACTAGAGGTCTTATGTGATTGACGGTCATGGCCGACTCCCTCGCTGGGCATCCGCTTGAAGGTTGCCAAGGTGCATGGTTTTATGAGCACACGACGATATGTGGCGAGAGCGTGTATGAAGAAGTACACACCTGCAGGGTATCAAACTATTCGAATAGCCGCGTCCTCGGATGTGGACTACTTGGAAAGCTTATGTTGTTCATAGATAATCAAATGGATACTCATAAAAATATCAAGACAAGTGTGAGTACCGTGGATAGCACTCTCCTAGGAGAGGGAGATGAATCCACGGTGGTGTATTGTGATGGAGGTAGTGGACTCGTGTGCGATATCTAAAATTGTAACCAAGAGTTAAAATTGAGTAGTATAGGTTAGCCAGGAATCAAAGATGGCATTGGTGCATAAACTCCACCATCCCCCCTTGTTGATACATGAGCATAAATAGACTAGGTCTAATTTAAAGACTTGCTGAGTACGTTTGTACTCACGTTTGCTTAATAAATGTTGCATATGAGACCCAGGACCCATCAAGTGGGTTCTATCTAGATGTTGACAATGCCGAATAGCTGGTGTCCCAGCTACGACCTTACCCTGTGACGGGCTGTAGATAGTCAGGCCATGGGCCTTTTTACCCTTTTCATCTGTCTGTACCTAGACAACTTTAAGCTTCGGCTTGGCTTGTATGAACATGCTTGCATGACTTGAGTGTCGGGTCATGTGACCCCTATCTGTAAGAACATATTATGCTAGGCTCGTCCGAGCCTTTTAAATAAAAGTCATGTTATTGTATGGTTATGTTGTGATGCCATGGTTGTATCTATGCATATCGGGCATGTCATGCATACGTGTGACGTGCAACGGTATGTATGGGATCCGACACCTAGTCGTGTGCCTTTAGTAGTACTCTTTACGGGAAACTGCCTCTTTGTGCTTCCATCGAGCCATGGTAGCTTGCTACTTCTCCGGACACATTGATTGACCGGCATGTATCCTTGTTTGCTGCTGTGTCTGTCCCTTCGGGGAAATGTCTCGCAGTGTAATGGAGTCCCTGTAGCCTGCGACATGTTGTGTGATTACCAGCGACATGTTCACATACGTGAGCCAAAAGACGCAAACGGTCCCGGCTATGGTAAGGCTGTAGCCGTGGATCTTACCGTGCGTGAGGCCGCAAAGTGATGTGATATGTTATAGCCTGGATTCATATGACTTAGGATCGGGGTCCCAACAATTTCCCAAATCAGCATCAAACACCTTCTTCCAAATTTGTAAAAATGGCATTTCCACCCCTTAACATTTTACCCTTGCTCCTCCTTTTTACCATAGTCCCCCTAAGTCACCAGCTAACCCCAGTAACTCTCCCAAGCAAGAACTCCATGGGTAAGGGGGTGAAATCCTCGATTTTACCCCCTGGTCCACCTTGGCAGGACCTCTTTTTCCTCTCTCTCCTTATTCTAGCCCTTCCCCAGAGGATCTAAGGGCCTAGCCCAACTTCTTTTCTCCCCCTAGATCCCCTGGGCATGAGTGGCCGCATAGGAGACGCCCAGGGCATGCCATGACATGCCAAAGGCGCGCTCTGGAGCGTGCTACAATGCTTACAGGCACTGTAGAAGCTGCCCAATGGCCTGCCTCAATAGCCTTGGGACTCCCCCACGTGTCCCCCGAGGCGCCCTTGGCGTCCGCAACATGCCTGGTTGTTGGCCCCCTCCTCTCTCTCCTTCCTCCTCCCTCCTTCGCACGCGCGCCGCGCCGCCCAAGCTGGCCAACCCCCGAGCTCACACACGCATGCCTCCCCTCCTCTCTCTCCCTCCCTCTGTCCGTAGACAACCCCCAGGAACTCCCGTAGCTCTCTGTTAGGGATATAACCCCGTGGTATGACCCGTCATGGAGATTCCGGATCATGTTATTAACTCATGAGCCGGCCCAAATATAAGCCACCGGCTGGAGGCCCAAGGAGATAGGCGGCTCACAGACATGGGCCGGATGATGGCCCGGAAGAGGAAGACCAGGACGTGTAAGACGTCTTGAAGGTAACTTGGAGAGATAGAGACAGACTCGGAGATGTAATATGACACGGCTTGTATGATTGTAAGACCCGATGGTCCTGACCTCCTCTATAAAGGCAGACCCAGAGTGACTTAGAGGTGAGGTTATCGAGAGCTAGCTCAAGCTTTTAGCCCCTTGTAATCGATACAACAAGCAATACAACACAAAGCAGGACATAGGCTTTTACCTCGACTTGAGGGGCCGAACCTGGGTAAACTCGTGTCTCTTGTCCCGATCAACCCCTTTGAGTCCACTACAATGGCGATGGCTCCGAACCCAGGTTCGGACACCCGGACATCTGCCGTGACAAAACCACGACAGTTGGCGCCCACCGTGGGGCCAGCGCTTCGTAGTGTTGAGTTCTCAAAGGGATCTCTCCCAGGGCTCAAGGGATACGTGGTTGGAAGGATGAGCAAAAGTCGCCGCGGACGGCTCTACATCGACGATGCCGACTGGGGGCTTGATGCTGCCTCTATGGAGTATGGATTCCGGGTCCCGTTCGATGGAATCCAGGTTTTCATCGGAAGGGTTGATGGATCTGCACCCGGGCCGGACGTCTGCACCAACATCATGGAGCCGGCTCGGCGGCTGCACCCCACACACAAGGCATGCCCAACCCGTGTTGCTCCGGGCCCGAAGCATATCTTTGTGGGCTTTACGCAAGTTATGGATCTGGAGGCTTCCAGATCTCAGGGAACTCTCGTTTGTTCAGAAGATGAGTCCTCAAGTGGGGAAACAGAATCAATGTACCGGATCGTTAATGGTGGCCTTGGTGTCTACGACACCCACTTTGAGTCAGACCAGTCCAGATCAGATGAGCTTTTATCAGACCAGATGCCAATTCACGCCACGGTGTTCATGGCGGGGCCACGGGCGGCCGGATCTGGGGATAACCCACCTCCGCCGCTGCCGGCGGCGGCTCAAGTTATTGTAGAGTTAGTGGACGAGCTCAAGGCTTTGATGGCTATGAAGGTTACGCCAAAGAATCAGGCGGCTCGGAACCTGGAGATTGCATGGATCAAAGGTAGGATGGCAAAGGAACGTCAAAGGATAGCTGAGTTGAAGGACCAGATGGAAGCAGAGGCGGCGCATCTCAAGACCGACGCTTTCCGTTTGGGGTTGGAACAGGTATCGGCAGCGGCTGTACACTACAGAAGGCACCAATCTCATTTACCGGAGCGCTATGAAGCATGGAATCTTTACAACACCCCTGGCTCGGGGAGAGCAAAAGCCGTCCCTGAGGCAGGGCGAGTGGCAGCTCATGCGACCCGGCACGATCAAACTCCTCGACACAGAGTGTTTGCGATGCCGGCAGGTCATTACACCAAGCCGGCCAAGAAAATGGTAGCCGCGGCCACCCGGCTTGGGACAATTCCTATCGCAGGTGAGGCGCCCTTTGCAGAAGAGGTGGAGAATGCTATTGGATATTTACAGATGGCTGTAGCTCAGCAGGAGAAATGCATTCACAGCCGGAGCCGGGTTCACCTCTCCATAGTCGAAGTTTCAGCCGGCTCTATGAATCGCCACCGGCTTCCAGCAGTAGCCCGCGTCGTAGGCAAGAAGGTGAGCAGGCGGCTTTGGACGCACAAGCCCTCATGGACAGAGCGAGGAACAGGCGGGAAGAAGAGCCGGCAATGATTCATCCGGAGCCTGGGCATTTGTCAGTAGGAGCCGGAACCACTAGTAGTGCTAGGGCCGTGGGAGTTCCATGCTTAACTCTGGCTCTGAGAAGTGAAAGGTTACCAAAGGATTTCAAGGGGCCTCGAAAGGTGCTGAATTACACAGCAGATCTGCCACCAGAGGCTTGGGTGGAGAGTTATGAGTTAGCTATGGAGATGTTGGACGTCAGTGAGGCGGTGTGTGCAAAATATTTCATCATGATGCTCGAAGGCCCAGCTCGTACATGGCTCAAGGGCTTGCCACCCAACACGATCAATTCTTGGGCCGAGTTAAGGGCGAAGTTTATTAAGAATTTCCAAGGGACCTGCAAGCAGCCTATGATCATTGTGGACTTAGATCATTGTGTTCAACAGGAGCATGAGTCGGCTCATCATTGGGTCCGACGGGTGTCGACTATTATCCACTCTTCAAAGCAGACCACGGCGGCTTAGGCAGTGCTTATTCTGGAGAAAAACTGTCATTTTGTTCCATTAAAGCAGAAACTCGGCCGGCTCAAGCGTACCTGTCAGGATATGGGAGAGCTCATGACGGCCCTGATGAAGTATGCCGATTCAGATAACACCAAAGATCCGGGTTCGAATGAGGAGAAGGCTAATCAAGGGAAGAAGAATGGACAAGGCAAAAGTTTTGTGAACAATGGGAATCAGAATCAGAACAAGCGGAGAAACCCGGATGGCGAGTCAGAGCTAGTAGCGAATACTAACACGGGACAAAACCATCCTAAGGGGAATGGAAGGTTCAGACCGTTTTCCCAAAGGAACCAGACTCCTTTTAACTTGGATGAATTACTTAGGAAGCCTTGCCCCGAGCACGGCACCCCAGAGAGGCTGGCGCTGCATGCATGGGGTGACTGCTTTATTATGTAAAGGTTCAAGAACCAACGTCCGCCGCAGCACAATAACCAGGGAGGTGGCCCGCCTGGCATCTCAGGACCTGGCAGGTCGGGACCTGGCGAATCAGGGGCTGGATTCGGTGCCAGCAGCTCAGGAGCCGAGCATCCGGGTCAGAATAATCATGGGAGACACCAGCAGCATCCTGGAAACAACAACAATAATCAGCAACAACAGTAGCGCAATCAGTCCAGGTATCGGAGCAACCCGAAACAGCTCAGTTCAGGACAGTATCACGTGTTCACGACGGGTCACAGCAAGCGATACCAAAAGTTGCGGAAACGGACGGTTAATACGGTTGAGCCGGCTCTCCCCCGGTACTTACCATGGTATGAATATAGCATAACATGGAGTCTAGAGGACCACCCGCCACAGGTAGATGACCCGGGCCAGCTGGCTTTGGTTGTGGCCCCTCAAATAAATGGTTATGGGGTGAATAAGGTGCTCATGGATGGAGGCAACAACATTAACATCTTATATTATGACACCTTCCGACGGATGAAACTGCTTGACAAGGATCTTAAACCTTCTTCCGCTGTCTTCCATGGTGTGGTTCCGGGTAAGTCGGCAAATCCGGTGGGCAGAATTTCTTCTGAGGTAGCTTTTGGTGATGAGTATGACTACAGGGTGGAATCATTGTGGTTTGAGGTGGTCAAAATTAAGAGTCCCTACCACGCGCTATTCGGGAGGCCGGATTACGCCAAATTTATGGCTAGGCCATGCTATGTTTACTTGCAGATCAAGATGCCCGGCTTAAAAGGGACGATCACCGTTCATGGTAATCAGAACACGGCTATTGAGTGCGAGGAAGGGGATGCAGCTTATGCAGAGGCAAGTTGTGCCCAGGAGGAGCTTAAGTTCTACAAAGAGAACGTCGACCCGGAGGATATGACCCCGCTGAAGAAGCCAACCACGGAGGTAGAGCCGCCCCTTAAGTTTTTGGCCAATGACACTAAAGCAGTGGATTTTACTCCGGGTGAATCGTCTAAGCAATTCATTATTGGAGATCATATGGATCCCAAATAGGAAAGCGCACTCATCGAATTCATCCGTGAGAACCGGGACATCTTCGCATGGAAACCTTCTGACATGCCGGGTGTACCGAGAGAGTTTGTTGACCACAACCTTAATGTGGATCCAAAGTTCAGACCAATTAAACCATTTATACAGCGGTTCAATGAAGAGAGGCGGAAGGCCATTGGAGAGGAAGTTGCCCGGCTCTTGGCAGCAGGGTTCATTGTGGTAGTTTTTCATCCGGAGTGGCTGGCGAACCCGGTACTGGTGCTTAAGAAGAATGGCACATGGCGTATGTGTGTGGACTACACGGACCTTAACAAGTTTTGTCCGGCTGACCCGTTTGCACTCCCTCGAATTGACCAAATCATCGATGCCACAGCAGGATGTGAGAGTTTGTGTTTTCTGGATGCTTATTCGGGTTACCATCAGAGCAAGATGGCGGTTAAAGATCAAGTGAAGACGGCGTTCATTACGCCTTTTGGAGCTTTCAGTTATGTTTCTATGCCTTTCGGGTTAAAGAGTGCCCAAACGACTTATCAGCGATGTGTGCAGAACTGCCTTCAGAGTCAGATCGGACGTAACGTGCACGCTTACGTAGATGACATTGTGGTTATATCTAGGAAGAAGGAGACTCTTTTGGAGGATCTGAAGGAAACTTTTGACAACCTCCGGGTCTACAAAATGATGCTTAACCCGTCGAAATGTGTCTTTGGTGTTCTAGCAGGAAAACTTTTGGGTTTCTTGGTTTCTGAATGGGGCGTTGAAGCCAACCCGGATAAAATTAAAGCTGTCATGTCTTTGGGAGAGCCAAGTTGCATTAATGATGTTCAGCGCATTGCAGGGCGAATTGCAGCATTGAGTCGTTTCATCAGCCGTCTTGGGGAGAAAGCTATTCCCCTGTACCAGATGATGAAGAAAACAGATAATTTCAAGTGGAGCAAGGTAGCGGTTGAAGCGCTTGAAGCTCTTAAAAAACAGTTGACTGAGACGCCGGTGTTAGCCGCTTCGGCTGAGAAGGAGCCTCTACTGCTTTATGTAGCGGCCAACAACCGGGCGGTGAGTGCTGCAATTGTGGTTGAGCGGAAGGAGGTAGGAAAGGAATATCTAGTGCAAAGGCCGGTCTACCATATCAGTGAAGTTCTAACATAGTCTAAGCAAAGATATCCACATTGGCAGAAGCTGGTATATGGGGTTTTTATGGCCAACCGCAAGCTAAAACATTATTTCCTAGGACACCAGATAACAGTGGTCAGCTCTGCTCCATTGGGAGACATCATTCAAAATAGAGAGGCCACGGGAAGGATTGCCAAGTGGGCATTAGAGCTAGGACCTCTCAATTTAGCCTATGTGCCCCGTACGGCTATTAAGTCACAAGCTCTCGTGGATTTCTTTAATGATTGGATGGAATGTCAAGCTCCTGAGGAAAAGCCGGATAATGCTTATTGGACTATACACTTTGATGGGTCTAAACACTTAGAGGGGTCAGGCGCAGGAGTCGTCCTGACATCCCCAAAAGGTGACAAATTGTGCTATGTGCTCCGGCTGATGTTTCCTTGCACTAATAATGCAGCTGAATATGAGGCTCTGCTTCACGGTCTCAGAATCGCTAAGGAGATGAGTTTGAGCCGGGTCAGGTGCCTAGGCGACTCAGATCTCGTGGCTCAGCCAGTTTCAGGTACGTGGGATTCTAAGGATTCACAGATGGCGGCTTATCGACAAGAGGTTGATATCAATGCAGATCACTTGAAAGGATACCAAGTGGATCACATTGATCGCCGCAAGAACGAGGCGGCTGACGCTTTATCACGGTTAGGTTCTCAGCGTAAGCCGGTGCCGCCTAATGTTTTTCTGGATGTCTTACACCACCTGACTGTAAAGACTCCTTCCAAAGAGGATTTGGCTATTCCTGACCCGGAGGCAGAGCTGGTGGCGGCTATACATGCCATCCCAGATTGGACTATCCCTTACTTGGCATATTTAACATGCGGCGAGTTACCTGAGGATGAGAACCGGGCTAGAGAAATCACCCGGCGTTCTAAGTCTATGACGATCATCAATGGTGAACTACATAAATGTAGTGTAACGGGCGTCTTTCAGCGTTGTGTATCACCCGAAGAAGGCCAACAAATCTTAAGTGAAATTCATGCTGGCGATTGTGGACATCATGCCGGATCAAAGTCTTTGGTGGCTAAAGCTTTCCGACATGGTTTTTTTGGTTAACGGCTCATAAGGACGCTGAGGACTTAGTTCGCAAGTGTGACGGTTGTTAGAAGTTTGGCCGGCATGCTCATGTTCCGGCTCAAGAGCTATGGATGATACCAACCACCTGGCCATTTGCGGTCTGGGGGCTAGACATGGTAGGGCCTTTCAAAAGGTCTAAGGATAAGAAAACACACCTGTTAGTGGCGCTTGACAAGTTTACTAAATGGATAGAGGCAGAGCCGATCAGTAAGTGTGATGCAGCAATAGCGGTGGAGTTTATTAAGAAGCTAATTTATCGCTTTGGTTACCCACACAGCATCATTACGGACAATGGGACAAATTTATCCAAGGGGGCTATGAAAGCATTCTGTGAGAAGGAGCATATCCAGCTTGATGTTTCAGCCATGCCACATCCACAGTCTAATGGTCAGGCGGAGCGCGCTAACCAGGAAATCTTACGAGGGATCAAACCCCGGCTTATGGTTCCCCTAAAGAGCACACCCGGATGCTGGGTGGAAGAATTACCTTCTATCTTGTGGAGCATTAGAACTACTCCTATCAGGTCTACAGGATTCACACCTTTTTTCATGGTATACGGTGCTGAGGCGGTCTTACCCAGCGACATCAGGCATGACTCACCAAGGGTGACGGCTTATATTGAGACGGATAATGAGGTAGCACGCCAAGATGCATTGGATGCCTTGGACGAGGCACGAGAGTTAGCAGCAGCTAGATCGGCAATTTATCAACAAGACCTGCGACACTATCATAGCTCCAGAGTCAAGACCCGGGTGCTCCAGGGGGGGGGGACTTGGTGCTCTAGTTAATTCAAGATCAATCAGGAATGCATAAGTTATCCCCACCCTGGGAAGGGCCCTTTGTGATCAGCCAAAACCTAAACAATGGGTCATATTACCTCATGGACGTATGGGATGACTCGGACATGGCGGGTCAAGAGACGCAGCGGCCATGGAATATCGCACATCTGCGACCTTATTTCACTTAGCAAGTGCTGAAAAGTTGTTATCATTGTACATATCATATTTATTCCCTACAAAGACTGGGGCCTCTGTTCCTTTATAAATCCTTGTTTAAAAACAAGATAAAATTTCTCCGTCTCTACAAATTGAGCAGATGCAGTTGTCTATTGCCACAAATTGCCTCCCACTGAACTCTTACCAGTTAATCTCTCCTAGAGACCGTCAGCCGGTTCAAAGAGTTGACGGCCAATCTCGCCTAGAGACACTGAACTGGTATGAGATAAAACAAATTGGTTCTATCATCCGGCTTTATGCCCAATTAAGCACTAGTACAAGGAGGCTTCTTGCCTTTGGGTATAGCTTACATCACCCTTGTGCAGTTAGCTTTTATAAGACTGATGTAAGGAGGCTTCTTGCCTACGGGTATAGCTCACATTACCCTTACACAGTCAGTTTGGATACGTTAAGCACGGTTGTTGATGGAGGCTTCTTACCTTTGGTATAGCTTACATGACCCTAAGACACACTAGCGTGTATGCCAAACTCCAGTTGCTTATCAACTGCGGCCATCGAAGGGGGCTTCTTACCGACGGGTATTGCTTATCTCACCCTAATGGCCGGCTTTATGCCATTTTCGGTTAACATGTTAGCCGCGGTTGTCGAAGGGGGCTTCTTACCGAAGGGTTCGCTTATATCACCCTAACAACCAGCGTTTACGCCAAAACTTAGCTGTTGAAGGCGCTTCTTGCCCTCGGGTATAGCTTACATTACCGTTCACACAGCCGGCTAGTGCAATCACTAGTCGCGGCTGTCGAATGGAGGCTTCTTGCCTTAAGGTATAGCTTACATAACCCATCGGCAGCCAGCGTTCGCGCATACACTATATAACATTCGCTGATTGGAGGAGGCTTCTTGCCTTCGGGTATAGCTTACATCACCCTCCAACAGTAGGATTTTGTGAGCCGCGGTTGTCAATAGAGGCTTCTTGCCCTAAGGTATAGCTTACATAACCTATTGGCAGCCGGTGTTGGAATACAATGGATAAATATTTTTGTTAAAAGGAGGCTTCTTACCATCATGGTACAGCTTACATCACCCTTCATGCAGCCGACTTTCAGCCGCTTCAGGATCATCAACAGCCGCAGTTGGCAATAGAGGCTTCTTACCGTCAGGTATAGCTTACCTTATCCTATGACAGCCGGCTCTTCAATAGATTCATATTACAAGAGCCGGAGCCATGTTGCTCCGGTTGATGCAATTCAAGTTCTTCAAAAGGACACTCTCCGGCTCTAAAGACTTAAGGAGAAAGAAATGACATGTTCAGAAGACAAACACCTCTCATGAAGATCCGGCAAACATGAAAAAAGGAGACATAGTCTATGCAAAGAAATATAAGTATAAAAAGCCGGCAACATTTTTCAACATCATCGATCCATCCTTAAGCTGTTACAAAAATTGTTCTCAGAAGGAACAGAGGTGTTGCCAAGTTTAAGCCACCCACGACGGGTCATTACAAGAGCACTTGCTCAAAAATGTTACAAAGGTAAACTTAGATGGCCGGTTCACCCTGCTCCGGTTCCTCCGCAGGCTTGATCTGGAGGTTCCCCAATTCCCAGTTGCAGTCAGCCATGGCAGCAAAAGACCCCTCAAAGAGGGGAGACGTATCAAGCTCACAGGGGAAGAGGTCCTTACTCTGGGCGGGTGTTAAATCCTTCCACTTGTAGAGAGACCCGCGGATCCTCTTATCTTCGTTGTCATAAGCCACCTGGTAGCTCTTTAAATTTGCTTCTTCGGCAAGAACAGACGCCAAGAAGCAGGAACCCTTGACATGCGGGAAGTAGTCCGTCTCGGTAAACTCTGAGCCGTTGACCTTCTTTGATGGATAGCCATCCATCATTTCAGCTTGCGTCAGCTCTGGCGCAAAGGCCAGAGCCCGACTCAGTCCCGCGACGGCTCATTGATCAAATGCAGACTTCTTCAGCTCTTCTATCTGTTTCGACATGGTGGAGAAGAGATCCAAGACCCCTTTCAGAGCAGTGGGGACCTTATCCTTGTATTGAACACTCTTAATGGTGAAGATAGCGCCACAGTATAGCTACTCGGCGAAGGTGTAGATGGCCTTTAATGGCACAAGGCTATCAGAGGCCAACTGCCGGCTCCTGGGACCTGGATAAGCCGGATACACATTAATGAGTCGCCAAGTTCTAACAAGCAAGTTTGAGAGGCAAAGTACAACAAAAACTTACCAAACAGGGCGGCTAACATCTTTGCAATGTGCCGTTTCAAGCCTTGGAGTTCTTCCGCTATGGCGATAAGCGGCTGTTCGGCGTCGTCCGCCCGTTTGGTCAAAGCAATCTTCTCCGATTCTGTCGTCTCTTTCAGAGAGGCAAGCTCAGCAGTGGCATTGGCTATTTCCTCAGATAGAAGTCGGCATTTTTCATCGGCAATACTCCGGGCCTCCTGTTGAGCCGCCAAATTGACTTTCAGATCTGCCAATTGAGAGCCGATAGTGCTTAATGCGTCTTGCAAAGTATCAAATGTGAAAGTATAAGCCGTCAGAGGAGATTATGCAAGTCTCAAACAGATTGCAACCTATATATTTGACACTTGGGGGCTAATGTATATTTTGATCTCTCAAGTATACAATATAGTTCCGATTCATCTTCTTCAAAATTGATCCAGAACTTGGGGCTACACTATGGCACTTTTCAAATAGAAGCACCGACTCAAATAAAATTTGACTCTGCCCTTGGGGACTACGATGATATCTTCAGATTGTTTACAAGAAAAAGACCCGACTCAAATAAAATTCGAGTCGGCCCTTGGGGGCTACAATTGACGGTTCATTATATCTGCAGTGCCGGTTTCGCATCTAGTATGTTTTGACAAAGGCATTTTCTATATAACGTCAAGGAAAGACCCGGTTAAACTATAAATTAGATTAAACCGGTTCTTGGGGGCTAGGAAAGGTTATAGCAAAGGAAGAGTGATATACCTCATACTTGGTCTTCATCAGAGAAACCAGCCGAAGTTCTAGATCCCGGCTGGTGCTAACCCGGTTCATGTACCCAGAGTGGAGTTCTTCGGCCGTCATCTTCTCATATGAGGAATCAAAGTTAAGCTTCCGTGAGGCCTCAGCCGGCTCTGTATGCCGGGTCAGTACATGCTCCGGAGGAGGAGATTTTTGGGCAGATCCGGTGATGATAACATCCGGAGTTGCGGCGTTCTTGGCAGGAGTGGCCGGCTTTGAAGGAGCCCTTGGTGGACTCTCCACTATAACATCATCCGCCGCCAGCTCTGTGGAAGCAGCTAGCGGAGCTTCTTGGTCTTGAGGGACTGGGCCAGAGGAAGGATGATTGGTTTTATGGCGCTTCGCCTGGGCACTGCATGATAAAGGATCATCATTTGAAAGAGATTAATATTGTATCAACAGCTGGACGTTCAAATACTTACAGCGGGTTGATCTTTGGCGGTGCTATAACCGACGCTGAAGAGTCGCCAGAAGAGGGAGTCTTTTGAAAGAGTAAGACTGGAAAATGAGAGGATGCCAAAACATAAAGGAAAAATAGAGACACAAACCTCTGGAGGATGTTTCTTAGGAGCCGGCGAGTTTGGCAGCCCTGACACAAGCTCGGTAGAGCCGGTGCTCCGGGTTTGGCGATGTTCGGCCTGCTGTTGATTTTTCAAGAAGAAATCGGGAGCCAGATGAGCGAGAGGGTGAGAAAGAGGAAATTTCCTAACAACCCACAGCGACTTTCGGATGAAATATTCTGAATCGGAATAGATATAAGTTACCTCGGGAGCATTGGCGTGGCTAGTCTCTACCTCTTCCTGTCAAACACAATAAACATTAGTAAAAGAGCAGAAAGAGCAAGCAAGTCAAGACTTTACCTCTGAATCTGACGAGGCCGGCTGTTCAAGCCAGTTCTCTTGTGGGGTGCTTTTCTTTTGCTTCTTACCCGCGGCTTTCTTCTTAGCCACCTTCGGAGGAGGGACATACTCCTTTTTTCCAGAATTCTGACTCGGCCTACACAAAGCAACCCGGAGGGAAGGATAATAAATCAAGCAAAGGACAAATAATATGCAAGCGACGGATGGAAAACAAGTTAACTTACAGCAGGAGCCGGATTGATAATGCAGAAAGGTGCTAAGCCGATGGTGCTGTAGGAGCTGGAGGCTTCATGAACGAGGCTCCGAACAGTCATGTAGATATCGTCCTCTGTCAAGGTGACTTTGCTGAAACACAAAGAGCTATCGTATTTTCCTTCATATTCGTGCATGAGCCAGCTCCTGCGGCTCAAAGGCATGATCCGCCATTCAACCCAGCAGTGAATCAGATATGTTCCTCTGATTCCATTGGCTAAGAGCGCTTTCAATCTGGCATGAGCCGTCTTGTATTTAGCACGATCCGAGGCTGAGAGCCGGTTAGGGAGCACTGTGTCTGTCTTGAGTCGGGAAGGGCGATAACCCGGCAAGTGGTGTTCTATCTCAGGAGACGTTTCCTTACAGTAAAACCAAGTTTTATTCCAGTCCTTGGGGTGGCTTGGAATCTGGATAGCTGGAAAAATAATGCCCCTTCGGTGCTGGATAGTAATCCCTCTGAGTTCCAGACTCGGGCCGCTTTTGAACTTCGTCTGGCGGTTGGCGTAAAAGAATTCACGGAAGAAACCTACAGACAGCCTGGACTGAAGGTAGGCTTCGCAGAGTACTTAGAAGTGACAGATGTTGGAAACAGAGTTCGGCACCAAATCTTGCGGGTGAAGCTTGTACAGATGAAGGATGTCTCGGAAAAACATGGAGCCGGGTGGTACGAACCCTCGCTCAATATGATTCGTAAACACTACCACTTCCCCCTTCTTAGGTGCGGGGCGGGTCTCATCACCCGGAACCCGTCAGTGAATGACCTCCTTTGGGGGAAGGGTACCCGCTGCGACAAGATCCGCCAAATGTTCTTCAGTAACGCAAGAACCGACCCAGTTGCACGAGTTGGTGGCGCGTGTCATACTGACGGCTTAAAAATGTTGTGCAAGGTAAAATGAGTGACTAGTCAAGTGAAAGCAAGTGATCACGACGGCTTAAGGTTTAAAGGGTTCTATGGATAATATGGAAGACCCGGCTGATGAGAGCTAGAGGGAGTCTAACAGTTCACAAGAGAAAGGCGACCGAAAAACGGCTAAGTCCTACACAAACAATTTTCACAGATCGCTACGGAAATTACGGATCTACAAAAAGACGGAAAATGAAAGTTATTATGACCTAGCGATGAACTGTGAAAGTTGAAAAATGGAGCAGATCCATCATCGTTCGTGCATTGCGTATGGCCGGCCCGCGCACGGCGGCGGTGGCAATAGTACGTTCTAAGAAGACACCAGCGGCGTCAAGGCGTGTGCGTGACAACGGGGCTGGAGGCACGAACAGCGACGGCAGAACCGCCGGTGCGAACCCTACCGCTGCGATGAGTAAAGACCGGAGGAACGAGACGTACCGGAGCTGGAGCGCCGGCACGGATGAACAATCCGGTACGTTCAGGTTGATGCAGCGGCCTGGTCAGAGAAGCTAGTGACGGACGGCGAGGAAGCTCGGGCGGCGGCGACGGAAGGAAGAACACGCGAGAAGCGAGAGAGTGAGGGCCCCCGACCCGTGCGGTTCGTATTTAAAGACAGAATAGGGAAGGCACGATTATCCAGGCGGCAAACCGGTTTAACCGAGGCGGACGCCTCGATTCTCAGATAAGTGAGTAAAGGCAAGATATGGTGATACGTCAGCAGATCCTGTGACGTCACGCTGGGTCATTTCCGGGCGACTCTCAGAGATCAGAAGAGAAGGGTGAAGTGAGCAAGCTCAATTTAACCTGGGACCTAATGTTGGGGATATAACCCCGTGGTATGACCAGTCATGGAGATTCCGGATCATGTTATTAACTCATGAGCCGGCCCAAAGATAAGCCACCGGCTGGAGGCCCAAGGAGATAGGCGGCTCACGAACATGGGCCGGCTGATGGCCCGGAAGAGGAAGACCTGGACGTGTAAGACGTCTTGAAGGTAACTTGGACAGAGAGATAGAGACAGACTTGGAGATGTAATATGACACGGTTTGTTAGATTGTAAGACCCGATGGTCCTGACCTCCTATATAAAGGCAGACCCGGGGCGACTTAGAGGTGAGGTTATCGAGAGCTAGGTCAAGCTTTTATCCCCTTGTAATCGATACAACAAGCAATACAACACAAAGCAGGACGTAGGCTTTTACCTCGACTTGAGGGGCCGAACCTGGGTAAATTCGTGTCTGTTGTCCCGATCAACCCCTTTGAGTCCACTACAATGGCGATGGCTCCGAACCCAAGTTCGGTCACCCGGACATCTGCCGTGACAAAACCACGACACTCTCCCTCTCCCTCTCTCGTGGACCCCGGCAATGGCCAGGTCCTCGCCGGCGCACTGAGGATCGGTGGACTCGCCCCCGCCTATATAAGGAGCCCCCGAGACCCTCTCTCCCCTCTGGTTCCTCTCTCTCTACCCCAATAGACCGCCCACGGAGCCCGAACCCTTCCCTCTCTCTCTTTGCTCGGGATCGACCCAAGGACCGCCGCGGCCATCTCTCCGGTGATCTCCTGGTACCGAGCCCATCTGGCTCCCATTCTCCTTCCTTTTCCTCTCCTTCGACCCCCTGACCCGATTCCCCCTCTCTCTCGTCATTTTTGCAGCTTGGAGCGGCTCCGGTGTTTTCTCCCGAAGCTCCCTCCGCCGCGAGAGCTCGTCGCCGGCGACCCTGTCCATCTCCAGCCTCCATTCCACCTCCAAGGGACCAGCGGGTCGCCGCTGAGCTCATCCCCGCCTTCGCTTGCCATCGTCGTGCCATGCATCACCGCCGGTGAGCACGTCGGCCACCCTATCGCGAGGTTGGAGATGATACGCGGGGCCCGCCTGTCGTCCTCTCCTCCCTCCCCCTCCTCTCTATGTCGCTGGCCATCGGGGCCCAGCTGTCAGGTTCGAACGTGCGCGCGCGCTGGTTCACCTGGACTAGCTAGCCCCTGGGCCGGCCTAGTTGCTGGCCTCTCCAGCCAGGGGACTGTGGCCCTTTTTCCTTTTCCGTTTTAGTCCGTTTTCCAAAAATTCCACAGGGATTTATATTTTCCCAATGACAAAAATTATTCCACCTAAATTCATCAAATATTCCCTAGAAATTATTAGTGCCATTCTTGCAATTGTTTAAAAACATTTTTAGCACTGTTTATTTTAAAAACCTAATAAAAGTCCCTCTTTTGCCTCTGTTGTATTGATTTCAAAAACTTTTTTACCACAAAAACCTAAATTGGCATTTTTAGTACAACTCTAGGTATTTATCAGAATAGGTGGACATTTTTGTAGTGGCTTTGTGCTCTATTTTTGTTGTGATTCTTATTATCATCGTTATTTCCGCGTCGGTAGATTACGCTATTGACGGAGAAGTTGGACCCGAAGACTTCGAAGACCCCGGAGAATTTGTTTAGCCAGGCAAGGAGCCCTTTGACCATGCCAATAAACCATTTTCATTGCATGTCATATAGCACTTTACTTTCGACATATTTGATCGTGTGATGTGGTGTTTCCCCTTCGGTGGGATGCCTCTAATATATTTTCCGTTGTCACTTGCATCGGGCATAACCCTACCACCTTATGAGGGTTGTGCGGGTGGGAGTAGTTTTGCTAGTAGATGCTATGCAAAGTGGGATGGGAATTATGCATGGTGATACCGAGAAGGTGTGTTTTCAAATACTCTTTCGAAAACCCCGTCGGGTACCACTTATGCCCGAGGGACATGATGGTGAAATGGGTGACCACTTGAGAAAGAAGTGGTGTGCCGGAACAAGTGGGTGTGTGTTTTCGAAAATGGAGAGTTTTAAGGTCTGCTGACCGTCCAAATATTAAATGCACAACCACAATACCCCTTATGGGATGGGGCTTTGTTGATTACTATGGTTGGTGCTAGCAAGGAGCATGCATTACTAGTTGCAAGAGTGAAGTGGTCACTCTTGAGACGGGGTCGTCCCTGAGAGGAGGGTCATGCACTGTCTTTACAGGCACCGGGCACACCGTTGCGTGCCCTCATGGATGATACGAGTGATGTATATCATGAGGGATGGCAGCAACGAGTGGACTCTTTGTTTAGTAACAGCATGGGAAAAGCATTGTTCGGGTACTTACCTCGAGTATGTTCTATACGGTGATTCGTGGATGACACGGAAGTTCCCCGAGTCTTGTGGGTAAAGTGTGCAACCTCTGTAGAGTGTAAAACTATTCGAATAGCTGCGTCTGTGGTCATGGACAGTTGGAGGTCCTTCTTAGACTACGTCCGGATGTTTTCGTGAAACTTTGGCATGAGTATGGGTGTGTTGGTGACAAGAGGACACATGAGTCAAGTCCGATGACTTGGCATGAGAAATGAACTATGTCCGATGACTTAGGGTGAACATGGTGTGTCCAACTAATACTCATGATGGTTTTGACAATGTGTATCCATGAATACTTGACTAGTTGTTGATGCATGCTTTCAATTACTTGATCATGTCACTTGCATACAAAATTAGCTTTCCAGAAAAATTTACCTACTTAGTGCTACATCATGCATCATTATTGCCTCGTTCCACTCTTGGGTTGCTTGCGAGTACATTCAAAGTACTCATTGGCTTGTCACTGGTTATTTAATTGGCCAGGCATGGAAGAACAGCAGTTTGTGGAAGAGTTCATTGGAGACGAACATGCGAACTAGGATGCTTCCCAGTCAGAATGAATGTAGGTTAAGGCGAATGGCATGGGTTCACGCTTTTGATCAAGATTTCCGCTGCTTGTTCTAATTTAAGTGTTTGGCCGTGTGGCCCTATCCATGTAAGACTAAGACCTTCGTGGTCACTATTTGTGTAAGACGCTTAATGTGGATGTAAGACTCTTGCTATTCAGCTTCTGTGTTTTCAGTGAGCATTGATCTCTGGGATCACTGTACACGTGCATTCGGTGGTCTCGACTCATGAGTCCGGGTCCCCACAAGATGTTTCTATGAAGCCTACATTAGTTGAAGAGGAAGTTAATTATGATGATCATGACGCTTCGGATCAAGTTACTATCGAACCTCGTAGGTCAACAAGGATGTGTACTGCTCCTGAGTGGTACGACAACCCTGTCTTGGAGGTCATGTTGTTGGACAATGATGAACCAACGAGCTATGGAGAAGCAATGATGGGCCTGGATTCCGACAAATGGTTAGAGGCCATGAAATCTGAGATAGGATCCATGTCTGAAAACCAAGTATAGACTTTGGTAGACTTGCTCGTTGGACGGCAGGTTGTTGAGTACAAATGGATCTTTAAAATGAAGACACATGCTGATGGTAAATGTCACCATTTGTAAAGCTTGACTTGTTGCAAAGATGTTTGTGACAAGAAGTTGACTGCGATGAGACTTTCTCACTCGTAGCGATACTAAAGTCTGTTGGAATTATGTTAGAGGTTGCTGCATTTTTCAATTATGAAATCTGGCAGATGGATGTCAAAACATTGTTTCCTTAACGGTTTACCTGAGGAAAGGTTGTATGTGATACAACCAGAAGGTTTTCTCAGTCCTAAGGATGCTAAAAGCTGTGCAAGCTTCAGTGATCCTTCTATAGACTAAAGCAAGCATCTCGGAGTTGGAATATACACTTTGATGAGGTGATCAAAGTTTTGTAGTTTATACAAAGTTTACGAGAAACTTGTATTTACAATAAAGTGAGTGGGAGCACTATAGAGTTTCTGATAAGTTATGTGGATGACATATTGTTGATCGAAAATAATGTAGAATTTCTGGAAAGCATAATCGGTTGTTTGCAAAGTGATTTTCAAAGGAAGACCTGGATAAAGCTACCTAATTGTTGAGCATCGAGATCTATAGAGATAAATCAATATGCTTGATGAGACTTCCAATGAGTACATACCTTGACAAGATTTTGAAAGAGTTCAAAAAGGATCAGTCAAAGAAATAGTTCTCGCCTGATTTGTAAGATGTGAAGTTGAGTGGAAGTCAAAGCTCGACCACGGAAGAAGAAAGAGAAAGGACAAACGTCATCCCCTATGCTTTAGCCATAGGCTCTATATTATGCCATGATGTGTACCGCACCTGTGTGTGCCTTGCCATGACTCTGTCAAGGGGTACAAGAGTGACCCAGGAGTGGATCACTGGACAGCGGTCAAGATTATCCTTAGTAACTGAAAGACTAAGGAGAGGTTTCTCGATTATGAGGGTGATAAAGAGTTCGTCGTAAAGATTTACATCGATGCAAGCTTTGAAACCAATCCGGATGACTCATAGTAGCAATCTGGATACGTATAGTGATGCAGCCATTTGGAATGGTACCAAGTGGAGTGTGGTAGCAGTGTTTACAGTTTGGCATATGGATTTGCAAAGTATAGACGGATCAGAATGTCATATACCTATTGACTATAAGAACTCTCTCACATGCAAAGCATGTTCGAGCCCCAGAACTCATTGGGTGTTAGATTCATAACAATGCGAATCACATAGTGATGTGAACTAGATTATTGACTCTAGTGCAAGTGGGAGACTGTTGGAAATATGCCCTAGAGGTAATATTAAATTAGTTATTATCATATTTCCTTGTTCGTGATAATCGTTTATTATCCATGGTATAATTGTATTGATCGGAGACTTAGATGAATGTGTGGATACACAGACAAAACCATGTCCCTAGTGTGCCTCTAATAGACTAGCTCATTGATCAAAAGATGGTTAAGGTTTCCTAGCCATGGACATGAGATGTCATTTGATAACGGGATCACATCATTAGGAGAATGATGTGATGGACAAGACCCAAACTACAAACGTAGCATATGTTCGTGTCAGTTTATTGCTACTGTTTTCTTCATGTCAAGTATATGTTCCTATGACCATGAGATCATGCAACTCACGGACACTGGAGTAGTGCCTTGCGTGTATCAAACGTCGCAACGTAACTGGGTGACTATAATGGTGCTCTACAGGTATCTCCGAGGGTGTCTGTTGAGTTGGCATGGATCGAGACTCGGATTTGTTACTCCGTGTGACGGAGAGGTATCTCAGGGCCCACTCGGTAATACAACATCACAATGAGCCTTGCAAGCAATGTGACTAAGTTTTAGTCACGGGATCTTGTATTACGAAACGAGTAAAGAGACTTTCCGGTAACGACGTTGAACTAGGTATGGAGATACCGACAATCGAATCTCGGGCAAGTAACATACCAAAGAACAAAGGGAACATCATACGGGATTAACTGAATCCTTGACATAGAGGTTCGACTGATAAAGATCTTCATAGAATATGTAGGAACCAATATGGGCATCCATGTCCTTCTATTGGTTATTGACCGTAGAGGTGTCTCGGTCATGTCTACATAGTTCTCGAACCCGCAGGGTGTGCACACTTAAGGTTTGGTGACGTCTCGGTAGTATAGAGTTATGTGTGGTGGTGAACGAAGGTTGTTCGGCGTCCCGGATAAGATCGTGATCAAGATCGTGGGACGAATCGTGATGTGATCGCGGGATGGATCGTTATGAATTCACGGAACATATCATGATTGGATCGCGGGACGGATCGTGATGATATCGCGGGACGCTTGGTGATTTGGGTCGCGAATATGTTCGACTACACCAACCATGTTTCTTAACGCTTCCCTCTTAGCGATCTACAAGGGTATGTAGATCCACTCTCCCTCTCGTATATGCTCATCACCATGGATAGATCTGTGTGTGCATAGGAAATTTTTTGTTTCCCATGCGACGTTCCCCAACACAGAGGATGTCATTGGGTTTTGTCTTGACTTCATTCCTGACCTTAAGAAGATTGGTCTCCCTCAATTGCGGTATGAAGGGAGACTGACTGGAAAAGCCATGCTAGGAGCGGACTCAATAATATGTAGGGACGGGTATTCTTGGTCTCAAGAACACTACACAGTTCTACAGAATTCTACCTTGGTGAACCCGTATGTCGATGAACACAAGAATATTCTGCGCTCCAAACACCCGGAGTAGTGTGGCGACTGGATTACATATGAACACATTAGGACTTTCCACAGTTGGTTGCAAACACGTCTCATGGGTGACAACACTATTTCTGATGAGTTGTACTCGTTGGCCAGGGGACCATCTATGATTGTATTGACTTACAAATGGTACGAGATAAATGGGAATACATTTTACACGATCTCCCACGATCAAAAGAGCACCAAACAAAACAGCTGTGTCCGCTTTGATGCAGCAGCCAAGAGGGGAAAGGACACATTATGGTTACATAGTGGACATATGGGAACTTGACTATGGACTTGATTTCATGGTCCCTTTGTTTCAGTGCAAATGGGTCAATATGTCAAGAGGCGGGGTACAGGAAGATCCATAGTACGGAATGACAACAGTGGATCTGAACAATCTTGGGTACACAGGCAAACCATTCGTCCTAGCCAATGATGTGGCGCATGTTATCTATGTGAAGGACATGTCTACCAAATCGAGAAAAAGAAAATATAAGGAAGCGAATACATCATACGATGAGCCAAAGCGCCACATAGTTCTTTCAGGAAAAAGAGACATCAAGGGATTGGAGGTCAAGACAGACATGTCTAAAGATTACGAAAAGTTTCATGAAATTCCTCCCTTCAAAGTAAAGGTTGACCCAAGCATCCTGTTAAACGATGAAGATTATACATGGTTACGACGCAATAAGCAAAGGACACAAGCGAGTAAAAAAGTGAAGACTTTCTCTCCACAACTATATAGTCTGGAGTTCAAATAAGTTCAAAAAATGAAATCCCTTTGTAACAGATGAGTTTTCGTCCGAAACCGTAATATTTCGAAAGAGATTGTCCATTTTGTACATGAAGTGCATCTTGTTTTTTTCGTAACCCTCGCAACTTTTTAGCACATGCTATGTGGGTGAAATGATGACACCATGACAACTTTCAACCTTTTCAGAGTTCATTTGAAGTGCTTTTCAATTTCAGGGTCATTTAGCTCAAAGAATGAATTAATAGCAAAAGGAATGAACTGAGAAGCTTTTACAAAACTATGCAACTAAAATTATCAAAGTATTTTTCTTCAAAACATTAATAGCAAAAAAGAATATAATGATAAAACACACTGGAAATAAATAAAGAAAAAATAAAACAAAAATAAATAAAGCAAAAAACAAAACAAAACTAATGGAAATTATGTAACTAAAATTACCAAAGTATTTTTTGTTCAAAACATTAATAGAAAAAAGAATATAATGATAAAACAAACTGGAAATAAATCAAAAAATAAAACAAAATAAATAAAGCAAAAAACAAAACAAAAAGAATGGAAATTATGCAACTAAAATTATCAAAGTATTTTTTGTTTAAAACATTAATAGCAAAAAGAATATAATGATAAAACACACTGGAAATAAATAAAGCAAAAAACAAATAAATAATAAAGAAAGAAAAAAAAGAAAACAATAATAAATAAAGCAAAAAAACAAAACAAAACTAATGGAAAAAATGCCACCTACTGGGCCAGCACGGCCTGCATACGACTAGAAACCCAACCAGCTAGTTGGGCCAGGATGCAGGCCCATTGAAGGCCCGGTAGGCCCACAGACAGATTCAGTGTGTACAGGCCTGTAGGCCTGCATTAGAGAGGAGCGCGAAGTGGGAGGCGCAGCCGCGCTTATAAACCAGTGTCAAAGCCACTTAGCTAGCGAGGTGGGAATAAACATTCACCGCACCGTGGTTGTGCCAGGCACAAGTCCTTGGTCCCGGTTTGTGCCACCAATAGGGACCAAAGGTGGGCATTGGTCCCGGTTTGTGCCCCACCAATAGGGACCAAAGGTGGGCATTGGTCCCGGTTCGTGCAACCAACCAAGACGAAAGGTATCTGCTTCCCACCCTTTGGGCTGATGAAAAGAGATCTTTGTTCCCGGTTGGTGCCACCAACCGGGACCAAAGGTGGGCATTGGTCCCGGTTCATGCCATCAACCGGGACAAAACGTCTCTGCTTCTCGCCCTTTGGGTTGACGAAAAGAGACCTTTGGTCCCGGTTGGTGACACCAACCAAGACGAACGGTGGGCATTGGTCCCAGTTGGTGCCACGAACCGGGACCAATGCTATGTGTATATAAGCAACCACTTTAAAAAAAACTCAGTTTTCATCCACTAGTTGCCCCCGATGATGCCGAGCGCATCAACGCCACCAGCTGCCCGAGCTCCCCGTTGCCGTCCGCCTCTCCCGACGCCGCCAACTGCTCCCCCGCTTTGTGCCCCGACGCACCAACACACAGTGAGCTCCCCTTCCCCAACGTTGCCGCCACCGCTGCGTTGCTGCCGTCGCTGCCACTTTTTGTTAATATACTTCGATGGATGTATATATGTATGTGTGTATGGATGGATGCATTTACTGTTAATATTATTTTTTTCTTCATAGCATTTTTTGGTTTATATATTCAAAATGTGTTAATTAAAAGACTCACTAAGTTAAAATTTACCCCCTTCCCGATAACTTCGACATGAGAGGGGGACGTCGGACATGCATGAGAGAGAGGCGGTACGCTCGCCATACCAACTTTCGAGGCCACCCTAACCATAGAAGAAAGAGCGTCATTGTCGATCTACCTAGTCCCTCCCCGATAACTTCGACATGGGGGGGGGGGACGTCGGACATGAATGAGAGAGAGGCGGTACACTCGCCCGACCAACTATCGAGGCCACCCTAACCGTAGAAGAAAGAGCGTCGTTGTCGATCTACCCCCTCGCCGATAACGTTGACATGAGGGGGGACGTCGGATATGCATGAGAGAGAGGCGGTACGCTCGCCCGACCAACTATCAAGGCCACCCAAACCCTAGAAGAAAGAGCATCGTTGTTGATCTACCCCCTCACCGATAACTTCAACATGAGGGGGGCATCGGACATGCATGGGAGATAGGCGGTACGCTCGTCTGACCAACTATCGAGGCCACCCAAACACTAGAAGAAAGAGCATCGTTGTCGATCTACCCCCTCCCCGATAGTTTTGACATGAGGGGGGATGTCGGACATGCATGAGTGAGAGAGGCGGTCCGCTTGCCCCACCAACTGTCGTGGCCACCCAAACCCTAGAAGAAAGAGCTTCGTTGTCGATCAACCCCGTCCCCGATAACACATGAGGGAGCTTTGTTCATATAGAAAACTCCGGTAACATATATCAAGAATGCCCCCATTATGGATGTCCACAAGTTGATCCATTTTTTTCCTAACATCATATATATATATATATATATATATATATATATTCTTCTATATGTCACGTTGTCTGTCAAAGTATTGAAGAACTCCATGGCTTCGTTGTTAGCGGAAAGTACCATGCGTTTGATGCTACAAAGCTCTTCAAAGTTGTTTTGGAATGGAGTTCCGGATAGAATAATTTGCTTTTTTGTACGAATTTCAGCAAAGGCCTTCCAAATAGCGATATTAGGAAGGCTCTTGCTGAACTTCGTACCAAAAAGCTAATTAATTATCCTATCCGGGACTCCGTTCCAAAACAATTTTGGAGAGCTTCGTACAATTATGCGCATGTTACTTTCGGCTAATGATGAAGCCTTGGTTTTCTTGAATCCTTTGACACTAGACAACGTGACATATCAAAGGGTAGATGAGATCAGGAAAAATATGGACCATTTTCTGCACATTCAGAATGGCGCCATTTTGTTAAATCCCTTAAAGGTTAAGAGAATCCCTTCTTTGACATTCAAGAGGAGGCGGTCCGGTCGTCGGACATTCATGAGAGAGGAGGTCCGGATGTCACAACCCTAGCAAGTGTCTAGGCTAGCAATGTGTTTGCACCATCATCATCATTGCATCAATATGAAATGGGGAGAAAGAAAGAAACCCCAAGCATTTCATGAATTAAAGAAATTCCAGATAAATGAAATTTCAACAAATACAAAATGCCCATCAAAAATATTCCCTATGTCTCATAATTAAGGGCATGGATATACCAGGGACCATTTCAATTATTTGAACATTTCAAATATTTTAAATTAATGATTTAAGTCTCTGAAAATGACAAATAAAAATATTATCATTATCATTACCAAAGGAATCGCCACCCAGAGCTCCATCGAGGGAACCCTAACCTCATCTTCCTCCTCGGGTCAGAAGCTCGCCGCCATCGATTTCATCGCCGTCAAGCCGTCCCTGAGCTCGTGTCGTTGCCTCAGCATCCGCAGTGAGCCCCCGTGCTAATTAAACAATTTAATTAATTAAGTTAATGTGACACTGACAGTGGGTTCCACTAGTTAATTAGTTAGGATAATTAGTGTAATAAAGTCGGATTAGTGCTGAGTGTATGACAGATGGGCCCCAGTGGTTAGGTTTGACTCTGGGACGAGTCAGCTAACCAGCTGATGTCATCATGACAGCATGCTGATGCAATAAGTCAATTTCTTATTTACAAATAATTCCAGAAATTATTTAAAACTTTGAAAAATCGTATAAATTAATCTGTAAATCAGATGAATGTAATTTATACATTAAAATTTATCAGAAAAATCCAATGAATCCAATGGTGCTATTTTCATGCATGATAGAGCAACCTAAATAGGTGAACATGGACATTTTAGCATTAGGTCAATATATAGAAATTGAAATGAGAACAACTTTGAACCTATATTCAAATTCATTTCAAATTGACATGACCACTAGTTACATTAGCTCATCCATGCACGCCATTATGCCATGATCATGCATCATATTGTTGCATCTGCTTTTATTGAATGCTTTCATCTGCGTTGCGGTAGGCCCTAATCCGGAGGATACTACTCCGTACCCCGACGAAGGAGAGAACTGTTCCACAACCCAGCAAGGCGAGCAACCCCATTGATCATTTCGATAACATCCCATTCTCTCGCTCCTGCTCTCATTTATTGCATTAGGACAAACGATCACATGTCAGTCATACGCGGTCCATGATCCTATTCTTATGCATGACCTGATCTTTTTACGGTAAATAGCTAAACCTTGCAACCTAGCATACCTGGTAGATGCTTGTGCCATGATGTGCTTAGCTTACTTTGCCTGCTATGCTTGCTATGCTTAGAGTATGTAAGGTCTATTTCATCTAGGTGATGAACTGAGTGAAACGGTGTTGTCCGATGTGATGAGCATATAATGAATACGATTTGATAAAGGTAGCGATGAGAGGCTATGTACGAGTGAGTGGCACTCTTCCGGAAGGGGAAGGTGAGTCCATGGTGGTGTATTGAGATGGAGCTAGTGGACTCGTGTGCGATAACTAAAATTGTAACTAAGAGTTTAAAACTGAGTAGTGTACGATAGCCATGAGCCAAAGCTGGCTCTCTGCATAAACTCCACCACCCCTAGTTGATACATGAGCATAAATAGACTAGGTCTATTTTAAAGACTTGCTGAGTACGATTGTACTCATCCTTGCTTAATTAATGTTGCAGAAGAAAACCAGGACCCATCGGGTGGGTTCTATCTAGACGTTGACGATGCCGAATAGCTGGTGTCCCAGCTACGATCTTGCCCTTGTGGTGGGCTGTAGATAGTCAGGCCATGTGCCTCTTTTATATTTTGCCGTCTGTACTTAGACAGCTTTAGTTTCCGCTGGTTTGTAAGACTATGTTTGTATGACTTGAGTGCTGGGTCATGTGACCCCTATCTGTAAGAACATATTATGCAAGGCCCTTCTGAGACTCTTAAATAAAAGTCATGTTATTGTATGGTTATGTTGTGATGCCATGGTTGTATCAATGCATATCGGGCATGTCGTGCGTACGTGTGACGTGCAACGGTATGTATGGGATCCGACACATAGTCATGTGCCTTTAGTAGTACTCTTTACGGGAAACTGCCTCTTTGTGCTTCCACCGAGCCATGGTAGCTTGCTACTGCTCCGAACACATTGATTGACCGACATGTATCCTTCTTTGCTGCTGTGTCTGTCCCTTCGGGGAAATGTCTCGCAGTGTAATGGAGTCCCTGTGGCCTGTTACGACTCGTCTACGTGCAGTGAAGACATTCATGTCTCGCGACGTAATGGAGTCCTTGTAACTTGCTACGACTCGTCTAAACACGCTTCAGGCCGACACCTGCACTGCTGGGTTATGTATGCATGTTTCTGTACGGATGTGCCACTTGGGTTCTATGACTAGTTATGTCGGCCCGGGTTCTTTGTTGTGTGATTGCCAGCAACATGTTCACATACGTGAGCCAAAAGACGCAAACGGTCCTGGGCAAGGTAAGGTGGCTGCCGTGGAGTTCCGTGCGTGAGGTCGCAAAGTGATGTGGCTTGTAACAGTATGGAATCATATGACTTAGGATCGGGGTCCCGACAGCATTGGTATCAGAGCCTGACTGACTGTAGGACTACCAATCCAAACCGGTCGAAGTTGAGTCTAGAAACACTATAGATAAGTAGGGGAATTGATTGTGGAAGGGAACGTAAGGCTCTTTTTACTCCTCT
Source organism: Hordeum marinum (assembly GCA_022496015.1). Classification (NCBI taxonomy): domain Eukaryota; kingdom Viridiplantae; phylum Streptophyta; class Magnoliopsida; order Poales; family Poaceae; genus Hordeum; species Hordeum marinum. The sequence continues at coordinate 450,651,226 of CM039676.1, forward strand.
TCCCAAGTTATTCTATGTTGGGTCATTCTCATCTTTTCTTCGGGGATAGGAACGAGGATTCTCATCCATTTTCTTAGGATGACAAGCTACTAGCCATGGACCAATAACTAGCTTCCTTGCGAGTAAGTGCAGTTATACTAGTGTTGTTGGTGTGACAAACAGATGGAGAAGAGATTTGAATCTAGATAGTCGAGTGGTTATGCCTTTCCAATCTCTTTTCAATTGTGTCAAAAAAAATTGTTGAGCAATTACAGCCGTTATGCCGTCCAATTTCTGCTAGGATCTCTAATGTCTTTGCTTCATTCTCTGTTTCAGATGCCATCTCGTCCTTTCTATCAGGTGGTCCGTCTGACTAGGTGCATCGATGTGCCGGGTCACACGTCCATGTTGGTTAGAGTGATGATGGAGGCTGGATATCGCTGGTACCCGGAGTACACAGTGGAGGAGCAGTATCGAGATTTCAACCAGAGTCAGTATCTGTGTACTGTTAGGATATATCCTCCATATCCTGGAGCTGTAGAGCTGCTTCACTGGACTCATGGTTTGGGAGTTACCATAGATATGGCAGTTTAGGAAGCCGCCTACACTATGCTGACTATTATGAGGTTTCACCATGGTCTGCTTCAGAACACGGAGTTCTGCTATGTTCCTGCTTCCATGGGAGGAGAGGATGGATATCTCAGTGCAGCTTACTATGATCATTCTCATGAAGACCCTAGACTGCAGGTGACCGCTCAGATGTTGGAGAACAGGGATCGTGATGCACGTGCCCTTCGCATGGAGCTCTATGCTACCCGTGCCTGCCTTTGGACAGCCTTGACGCAGTTGGCACCTGTCGTGCAGACAGGTTATGTAGATATGGAGATGCTGACTCCATCGCGGACTCATTTGCCAGCACACGTAGACTGGCCTGATGTTGGATCCATCACCCCTCTTCGAGGACCACTATTGTCGCCGACAAGGGGACCAACGCCACACCCGTGTCCTTATGGGTTCCAGGGATCCCAGGCTAGAGTGTTTCCAGATCCTCAGGTTCAGCTCCCAAGTCATGGGGGTAACCTGTACGAGGCATTCTATGGTGATGTTTGAGTGCGTGGATGTTAGACCTAGTATGTTAGTAGACGTATCGCCACAGTCCTGTGTGTCTTGTGGGATATGATCAAGGTCGAGAGTTGAGTTTCGGAGGTGTAGATAGATAATGTATAGGATGCTTGCAATGCCTCCGATGAGTTGAGTCATCTCTGTGTAGTTATTTTCAGCTTGGGTTTGTACTGAACTAAGTCATGGTGTGTATGAAACCTAATGTTCATATGGTAGTTGCTTTACCATATTGATTGGTGTTTATTCTACATGCCATGTTGATCAGTGCATTCCTTAATTCATGTCCTAGAGTTGTTGTTCTCTATGTCTAAGCTATGGATTGTTTTCCTCAGGATGCTGTCAACCAGGAACAACCCTGTGCCTGCTCATGAGCAAGGCGAGAGTAGCCAAGCAAGTCAAGAAGAGCCGCCACGAGCACCATCTCTCGCAGATGTGATGTTAGAAACCGAAAGGAATAAGAGGGAGACCAATAGGTTGTTGGAGAGGATTGAACAGAACACCGCTCGTGCTCCCCGCAATGATCACCATGATGGAGTGTCACTTGGTGACTTCATTAAACTGTGTCCGCCTAAGTACCATCACTCGATCGATCCCCTCGATGCGGATGATTGGCTGACCAGTATGTCACGCAAGATTCGAGCTGCAAATGTTTTAGAGGCCAACAAGGTGACCTTTGCGACATACTTCCTGGAGGGACCTGCCAACCTGTGGTGGGAAAGCTAAGAAGTTATGCGTCCCCAAGGACCTGCACCAACCTGGGCAGAGTTTAGCGCCGCATTTCGTCTCCATCACATCCCGCAAGGGCTGATGGACCGCAAGAGAGAGGAGTTCTGTGCCTTCACCCAGGGCAGATTGTCAATGGATGCATACAGCCGCAAGTTTGGAAACCTTGCTCGCTATGCTCCAGAGGAAGTCTCAACCGATGCCAAGAAGAAGGCTAGGTTCCGCAAGGGACTTAATGCTGAGCTTCGTCCAGATCTTCATCTGCACGAGTGCACCACCTTTCAAGCTCTCGTCAATAAGGCTATCAATGCCGAGTCCGGTCAAACTGACTACGAAGCCACGAGGAAGCATAACCGTGACTTCAACCCTGCATCAGGTTCAGGACCCAACAAGCGCCAAATATGGGTACCCAATGCAGCTATGCCGGCAAGGTACACTGCGAGGCCATCCTTCCAGGAACCTCGTCCAGTACAGTCTAACCCTCCACCCAGACCATTTGGAGGACCACAAGCAAATGTTGCCCCTCGTGCTACCGTGGTATGCTACAAGTGTGGAGAACCGGGACATTATTCTTGTGAATGTCCCCAGAACAATGCCAAGCCCGCTGGACGCGGAAAACCAGGGAAAGCCTTCTATGTGAAGCCAACTTCTGCCCGTGGGCGAGTTAATTATGTGTCTGCTGAAGAAGCTCTTGAAGTTCCTGATGTCATTCTAGGTATGCTTCTTGTTAATAGCCATCCAGCATCTGTTCTATTTGATACTGGGGCATCTCATTCATTCATCTCAGAAAGTTATGCACAGTTGCATAACATGTCTTTCTGTGACATGCCCACTCCTTTAGTAGTTCACACTCCTGGTTCAAAATGGCAAACTTCTAGAGTGAGCCATGACAATGAAATTCTGGTGGATAGACTAGTATTCCTAGCATCTTTGATAGCTCTTAAGTCTTCAGACATCAATATCATTCTAGGTATGGATTGGATGAAAGCACACTATGCCAAGATTGATACTCATTCTAGGAGTGTTCAACTTACACATCCCTCGGGTGAGATAGTTAATGTCTCTACTCGAACAACCAAGCGCCAACTCTATTCCCTAAATGCTAGCCCTCTCCCTGAGCTAGAAGATATTCCAGTAGTCCGTGATTTTCCGGATGTCTTTCCAGAAGAATTGCCAGGTATTCCACCTGTCAGAGATGTTGAGTTCGTGATAGAACTTATTCCAGGGACAGTCCCAATAGCCAGAAGACCCTATAAGATGGCACCCTTAGAACTAGCCGAGCTAAAAACCCAACTCGATGAAGCTTTGAAGAAAGGTTTCATTCCTCCTAGTTCTTCTCCTTGGGCTTGCCCCGTCCTCTTTGTTAAGAAGAAGGATGGAACGGATCGGATGGTTGTGGATTACCGACCAGTGAATTTGTTCACTATCAAAAACAAGTATCCGCTCCCCAGGATCAATGATTTGTATGATCAACTCGCTGGATCCTCTGTCTTTTCTAGAATGGATTTGAGGTTGGGATACCATCAAATCAGAATTAGAAACGGGGACATTCCTAAAACGGCTTTTGTCACTCGTTATGGTCAATACGAGTACACCGTCATGTCCTTCGGTTTAACCAATGCCCCAACCACCTTCTCTCGTCTGATGAATTCGATCTTCCTGGAGTATTTGGATAAGTTCATCGTGGTTTACCTCGATGACATACTCATTTACTCGAAGAACGAACAAGAACATGCCGAGCATCTAAGGCTGGTATTGATGAAACTTCGAGAGCACCGCCTGTATGCCAAATTCTCCAAGTGTGAATTTTGGTTGCCAGAAGTGACCTATCTAGGCCACGTGATCTCTAGCAAAGGTATTGCTGTCAATCCCGAGAGAGTTCAGGCCATCCTTGATTGGACTCAACCTGAATCGGTTAAGAAAGTTTGGAGTTTCCTTGGCTTAGCGAGCTATTGTCGCCGCTTTGTTGAGAACTTCTCCAAGGTTGCGAAACCTCTGACTGAACTCCTCAAGAAAGATAAGAAATTCGAGTGGACCCCACAATGTGAGTATAGTTTTCAGGAGTTGAAAAGACGACTGACCTCTGCTCCCGTTCTGGTGCCACCAGATTTTTCTAAGGACTTTATTATCTATTGCGACGCCTCGCGACAAGGATTAGGTTGCATTCTCATGCAAGATTATCATGTGATTGCATACGCATCTCGACAGTTGCGTCCACATGAGGATAATTATCCAACACATGATCTTGAGCTTGCAGCTGTAGTCCATGCACTAAAGACATGGCGACATTACCTTTTGGGTAATCGTTGCGAGATATACACTGATCACCAAAGTCTGAAATATATTTTCACCCAGCCGGATTTGAATCTCAGGCAAAGACGGTGGGTAGAGTTGATTACGGATTATGACTTTGGGATAACTTACACCCCGGGGAAAGCCAATGTCATGGCTGACGCACTAAGTGGTAAGTCTTATTGTAACAATTTGATGTTACAACAAGGTCAACCACTTCTCCATGAGGAATTCAGGAAGTTAAATCTTCACATTGTTCCTCAAGGATTACTATCCAACTTGGCGGCAAAACCTACTCTTAAGGATCAAATCATAGCTGGCCAAAGGCGTGACAAGGGAATTTCCCGAATCAAACAGAACCTCGTTAGCGGTCTCGCTAAGGACTTCTCTATAGATGATCTAGTTGTAGTGCTCTTCCAGGGCCGTTTAGTGGTTCCTAAGAGTCAACATCTTAGGCAGCTGATCCTTAAGGAGGCTCATGACTCTCCTCTCACAATTCATCTAGGAAGTACCAAAATGTATCAGGACCTACGCCAGAGGTTCTGGTGGACTAGGATGAAGAGAGAAATCGCTCAGTATGTTGCTAATTGCGACGTTTGTCGTCGTGTGAAAGCAGAACATCAAAGGCCTGCTGGCAACCTTCAACCCTTAGCCATTCCTGAATTGAAATGGGATAAGGTCGGTATGGATTTCATCACTGGATTTCCCAAGACCAAGAGAGGAAACAATGCTATATTCGTAGTTATTGATCGCCTCTCCAAAGTGGCTCATTTTCTTCTTGTTCGGGAAAGCATTATTGCTAGTCAGCTAGCGGAGTTATATGTTTCTCGAATAGTTTCTCTTCATGGTGTTCCATTAGAGATTAACTCAGGCCGTGGAAGTATCTTTACTTCTCGATTTTGGGAAAGTTTTCAAACTGACATGGGGACTCATCTATCGTTTAGCACTGCTTTCCACCCTCAATCAAGTGGTCAAGTTGAGAGAGTCAATCAAATTCTCGAAGATATGCTCCGAGCTTGTGTTATATCTTTCGGTATGAATTGGGAGAATTGCCTTCCATTTGCTGAATTCGCATATAACAACAGTTATCAATCAAGCTTGGGCAAAGCCCCTTTTGAAGTTCTCTATGGATGAAAATGTCGAACACCTCTTAACTGGTCAGAAACCGGAGAGAGGCAACTCTTTGGTGTGTACATGATCCGGGATGCACAGGAGCAAGTTCGCATTATTCGTGAAAAGTTGAAAACAGCCCAATCCCGTCAACAGAGTCAATATGACCGACATCATAAGTCTGTGACTTATGAAGTTGACGAGAAGGCTTACCTTCGGGTTACACCTTTGAAGGGCACCCATCGCTTCGGAATCAAAGGCAAGTCGGCTCCTTGTTACATTGGACCTTTTTTGCATTCTTGCTAAATGAGGAGAGGTTGCCTCAGGCGTTGTTTTTCGGACCCTGTCCGAGAAGTGGACCACGAAACGCTTGATCTCCAAGATAACCTTTCATATCGAGAATACCCTGTTCGTATTCTCGACCAGGCTGAGCGTACCACTTGGCGCCGAAACATCAAGTTTCTTAAGGTTCAGTGTTCGCATCATTCTGAAAAGGAGGCGACATGGGAAAGAGAAGATCGTCTTCGACTAGAGTACCCCGCGCTCTTCCCAACGACTTCAAAATCTCGGGACGAGATTCTTTTGAGTGGGGGTGAGTTGTCACAACCCTAGCAAGTGTCTAGGCTAGCATTGTGTTTGCATCATCATCATCATCATTGCATCAATATGAAATGGGGAGAAAGAAAGAAACCCCAAGCATTTCATGAATTAAAGAAATTCCAGATAAATGAAATTTCAACAAATCCAAAATGCCCATCAAAAATGTTCCCTATTTCTGATAATTAAGGGCATGGATATACCAGGGACCATTTCAATTATTTGAGCATTTGAAATATTTTAAATTAATGATTTAAGTCTCTGAAAATGACAAATAAAAATATTATCATTATCACTGCTTTCAAAATAATCTGAAACTTTTGATACAAGTTTGAAATATTCAAACTTGAATTTATAAAAGTTTTAGAATTACTTGAAGGGGTATTTTGGACCTGCAAGAAATAAACAAATGTCAGAAGAAATCAGAAAACAGAAATAAAGGAAAAAGAAAAGAGAGAGAGGGAGCTACCTGGTGGCCCATCTGGCCCAGGAGGGGTCTTCGTCCTCCTGGCGTCCAGTCGGCACGGCGTGTGGTCGCCGCGCGCTCACGCCGGTGGCACCACGCCACCTGCGTGCCTGGCCCCTCCCTCGCCAGCGCGACGCCGGGGATAAGCACCGAGCCGCTTCACCCGCCGTTCTCTCCCTCCGTTCCTCGCTCTCTCCTCTTCCCCTCCCTGCTTCCGCCATGGCCGCTCCATAGCTCGCCGCCGTTTGCTCACCTCCGTCCCTCCCCCGTGCTATAGAGAAGGCAGAAGCTCCGCCTCGTCGCCCTGATCCTCCTCGCCAAAGGAATCACCGCCCAGAGCTCCATCGAGGGAACCCTGACCTCATCTTCCTCCTCGGGTCAGAAGCTCGCCGCCGTCGATTTCATCGCCATCAAGCCGTCCCCGAGCTCGTGTCGTTGCCTGAGCATCCGCAGTGAGCCCCCGAGCCTCTTCCCTCTCTCCCCGTTCGTTTTCATGCTCTGTAGCCGCGTTTTCGTTCGAGCCCGAGCTCCGGTCGCCGCTGTTCTCGCTGTCGCTGATGCTCCGGTGACCAATGGGTCCTTCCAAGGATGACATCGTGCTCGTAGGGTCTTGTAGGTGCCATAGGTGCTTAGAGCGCGTGCTGTTGTGGTCTGTAGCCATGGTTCTGTCGGAGCCCGAGCGCCGCCGTCAGCCAATGTCGTCGCCGGCGATGTTCCAGGCCACCCCAGCCTCGGGGTCGTGCCCCAATGGACGGGCGCGTGCATGGGCTGCGGTTTAAGCCCATCCGCCGTGGATTTGGTCGCCGGAGGAGGGTTTCCGAACCCCTCTGTCGTTCCTGGAGTCGCCGGTGGCTCTGGTCAGTTTGACCACGGGCGTTTGACCCCTGACAGGTGGGGCCATCCCCTGGCTAATTAGAGATTAGTGCTAATTAAACAATTTAATTAATTAAGTTAATGTGACACTGACAGTGGGTCCCACTAGTTAATTAGTTAGGATAATTAGTTTAATTAAGTCTGATTAGTGCTGACTGTATTATAGATGGGCCTCACTGGTCAGGTTTGACTCTGGGCCGAGTCAGCTGACCAGCTGATGTCATCATGACATCATGCTGATGCAATAAGTCAATTTCTTATTTAAAAATAATTCCAGAAATTATTTAAAACTTTGAAAAATTATATAAATTAATCTGTAACTCAGTTGAAAATAATTTATATATGAAAATTTATCCAAAAAATCCAATGAATCCAATGGTGCTATTCTCATGAATGATAGAGCAACCTAAATAGGTGAACATGGACATTTTAGCATTAGGTCAATATATGGATATTGAAATGAGAACAACTTTGAACCTATATTCAAATTCATTTCAAATTGACATGACCACTAGTTACATTAGCTCATCCATGCACACCATTATGTCATGATCATGCATCATATTGTTGCATCTGCTTTTATTGAATGCTTTCATCTGCGCTGCGGTAGGCCCTAATCCGGACGATACTACTCCGTACCCCGACGAAGGAGAGAACTCTTCCGCAACCCAGCAAGGCGAGCAACCCCATTGAACATTCCGATAACATCCCATTCTCTCGCTCCTGCTCTCATTTATTGCATTAGGACAAACGATCACATGTCAGTCATACGCGGTAGATGATCCTATTCTTATGCATGACCTGATCTTGTCACAGTAAATAGCTAAACCTTGCAACCTAGCATACCTGGTAGTTGCTTCTGCCATGATGTGCTTACTTACTTTGCCTGCTATGCTTAGAGTATGTCAGGTTTGTTTCATATGGGTGATGAACTGAGTGAAACAGTGTTGTCCGATGTGATGAGCATATAATGAATACGATTTGATAAAGGTAGCGATGAGAGGCTATGTAGGAGTACATAGTGGGTTGTCTCATTGGGACCATTCTTAGGAACTGGGTTCCGTGTTTGTGATACAAGAAGAGATACTACCACATGCTGGGCCCTGAAATATGACCCCGCTCAACTTATCCGTCGCTTAGTCTTTGGTCCAGGTATTGCAAATTAGTTTCTGGTGTTTATAGCATGCTGGAGGCCGTGTGTAGCGCTGACCCTTGGGGTGGGTTACGACACGGTAGGCAGTGGCACGGTGTACCAAGGGTCACCCGAATGGTGGGCTTGGGAACCCTGCGCACATCGTTTGGGACCGTAGTGGAAACTTCAGCCGGACTTCCATGTGGGTCAGTCACAAACAGGCGGTAGCCTGGACTAGAGGTCTTATGTGATTGACTGTCGTGGCCGACTCCCTCGCTAGGCACCCGCTTGAAGGTTGCCGAAGTGCATGGTTTTATGAGCACATAGATATAAGTGGAGAGCGCGTGTGTGAAGAAGTACACCCCTGCAGGGTTATGAAACTATTCGAATAGCCGCGTCCTCGGATATGGACTACTTGGGGAACTTATGTTGTTCATAGATAATAAAATGGATACTTCTAAAAATCTCAAGACAAGTGTGAGTACCGTGGATGGCACTCTTCCAGAAGGGGAAGGTAAGTCCATTGTGGTGTATTGAGATGGAGTTAGTGGACTCGTGTGCGATAACTAAAATTGGAACTAAGAGTTTAAAACCGAGTAGTGTAGGATAACCATGAGTTAAAGCTGGCTTTCTGCATAAACTCCACCACCCCTTGTTGATACATGAGCATAAATAGACTAGGTTTGTTTTAAAGACTTGCTAAGTACGATTGTACTCATCCTTGCTTAATTAATGTTGCAGAAAAAAATCAGGACCCATCGGGTGGGTTCTATCTAGACGTTGACGATGCCGAATAGCTGGTGTCCCAGCTACGATCTTGCCCGTGTGGTGGGCTGTAGATAGTCAGGCCATGTGCCTCTTTTATATTTTGCCGTCTGTACTCAGAGAGCTTTAGTTTCCGCTGGTTTGTAAGACTATGTTTGTATGACTTGAGTGCTGGGTCATGTGACCCCTATCTGTAAGAACATTTTATGCAAGGCTCTTCTAAGCCTCTTAAATAAAAGTCATGTTATTGTATGGTTATGTTGTGATGCCATGGTTGTATCAATGCATATCGGGCATGTCGTGCGTACGTGTGACGTGCAACGGTATGTATGGGATCCGACACCAAGTCGTGTGGCTTTAGTAGTACTCTTTACGGGAAACTGCCTCTTTGTGCTTCCACCGAGCCATGGTAGCTTGCTACTGCTCCGGACACATTGATTGACCGGCATGTATCCTTCTTTGCTGTTCTGTCTGTCCCTTCGGGAAAATGTCTCGTAGTGTAATGGAGTCCCTGTGGCCTTTTACGTCTCGTCTACGTGCAGTGATGACATTCATGTCTCGCGACGTAATGGAGTCCTTGTAACTTGCTACGACTCGTCTACACACGCTTGAGGCCGACACCTGCACTGCTGGGTTATGTATGCTTGTTTCTGTACAGATGTGCCACTTGGGTTCTATGACTAGTTATGTTGGCCCGGGTACTTTGTTGTGTGATTGCCAGCGACATGTTCACATACGTGAGCCAAAAGACGCAAACGGTCCCGGCCAAGGTAAGGTGGCCGTCGTGGAGTTCCGTGCGTGAGGCCGCAAAGTGATGTGGCTTGTTACAGTATGGAATCATATGACTTAGGATCGGGGTACCGACACCGGACATCGGACATTCATGAGAGAGGCGGTCCATACGTTGGATATTCATGTTTGTATACTTATTGCCATGTTGTAATATTTGTAGAAACTATGGATCAAAGAGACTTGGAACAAGAACAGTTGTTGGGGGACATAATCCACGCTGGACATGATGTCTTGTCGTATCTCAATGACACCGATGGTCTGGAAGGATAGGATGACGGCTCCGGTGATCGAACAATGGAGGAGGAAGGACATGATCATGATGGCTCTGGTGACCGAATGTCGGAGGAAGAAGGAGACCATGATGATAGCTCCGGTAACCGAACGGAGGTGAGAGCTGTTGCAAAGTCCGGTGAGGTATATATATTAATTAAGCTTGTGCTGAGTAGCTAATTGATGCATTAATTGTTTTGGTATGTACATATATTAACTCTTCTTTCTTCTTTTATAGCCCTCCGGATCGAGCCAAACTTCGGTAATGAGATGAGGCCCGAAGAAGATGTTGCGCAAGGGTCAAAGGTTGACGATCAAAACACTCATGGACGATGGCCTACCGATTGAACCCAAGCGGACCAAGGATTCATTTTTTGCTCAGTGGAGAGCTGTTGTTAGGCACAACATCCCAATCAGCAACAAGCAATGGAATAATCCTAAGGATGACACCCCTGAAGGTGATTATGTCACTGATAGACAGAAATATGATCTTTGGACCACGCTGAAGGCAAATTTCACCCTACCGCCAGAGAAGGATCCGAATAAGCCAGTTATAGAGTCACTGGTCAAGGCGTGTGCTCTTAAGAAGATGGCATATCTATTTAGGAGGTGGAAGAATGAATTGAAATCAAAGTTTCTCGACAAAGGGAAGACTCGAGAATTCATCGGCCGATTTGAGAAGATAAGAGATCATTCGCCCGCATTTGTGGCCTACAAGACATCGGACAAGAGTAAGAAAATGTCAAAGACAAACAAGAACAATGCTGAAAAGAAGCAGTATCACCATCACACGGGGTCAAGTGGCTACCTCAAAGCCCGACCATTGTGAGACAAAGCTGACAATGACCTGATTGCTAAAGGGGTTGTACCATAGACATTGAACTGGCCAGACCGTTCAAGGACTTGGTTCTTTGTGGTTGAGGGAACTTTGGAATCTGAAATAGGGAAGTGTCGTTGGACGGACGAGCAACATGCAATACCCGACATGAAGCTTCAAAAGTATGTCACCGCAGCGCAGGAAGGGACGTTCATTCCCGACGGAGAGAATGACGAGCTGTTGGAAATATGCCCTTGAGGCAACAATAAATTAGTTATTATCATATTTCCTTGTTCATGATAATCGTTTATTATCCATGCTATAATTGTATTGATCGGAGACTTAGATGCATGTGTGGATACATAGACAAAACCATGTCCCTAGTATGCCTCTAATAGACTAGCTCATTGATCAAAAGATGGTTAAGGTTTCCTAGCCATGGACATGAGATGTCATTTGATAACAGGGTCACATCATTAAGAGAATGATGTGATGGACAAGACACAAACTACAAACGTAGCATATGATCATGTCAGTTTATTGCTATTGTTTTCTGCATGTCAAGTATATGTTCCAATGACCATGAGATCATGCAACTCACGAATATCGAAGGAGTGCCTTGTGTGTATCAAACGTCGCAACGTAACTGGGTGACTATAAAGGTGCTCTACAGGTATCTCCGATGGTTTCTGTTGAGTTGGCATGGATCGAGACTGGGATTTGTTACTCCGTGTGATGGAGAGGTATCTCAGGGCCCACTCGGTAATACAACATCACAATGAGCCTTGCAAGCAATGACACTAATTGTTACTTGTGGGATCTTGTATTACGGAACAAGTAAAGAGACTTTCCGGTAACGAGGTTGAACTATGTATGGAGATACCGGCGATCGAATCTCGGGCAAGTAACATACCGAAGAACAAAGGGAACGTTATACGGGATTAACTGAATCCTTGACATAGAGGTTCGACCGATAAAGATCTTCGTAGAATATGTAGGAACCAATGTGGACGTCCAGGTCCGTCCACTAGTTATTGACCGTAGAGGTGTCTCGGTCATGTCTACATAGTTCTCGAACCCGCAGGGTCTGCACACTTAAGGTTTGGTGACGTTTCGGTAGTGTAGAGTTATGTATGGTGGTGACCAAAGGTTGTTCGGAGTCCCGGATGAGATCCAGACGTCACGAGGAGCTCTGGAATGGTCTGGAGGTAAATATTCATATATAGGAAGTCTCAGTTTGGTCGCCGGAAAAGTTTCGGGCTCATCGGTAGTGTACCGGGAGTGCCGGTAGTGTACCGGGAGACCTCCGGGAGGGGTATTTCGACCCCAGAGAGTCCATGGGCTGTGGAGAGTTAAAACCAGCCCTTAGTGGGCTGGAGAAACAGCCAAAACAAGGCACATGGTGCAGGAGGCAAAAATCCTAAAGGAAAAAGGTGAAAAAGGCAAAAAAGGAAGAGTCCTAGTCCTACTAGGAGTGGAGGAGGAGAGTCCTCCTCCACCTCCCAATTCGGCCAAGCCAAACAGCCTTGGAGGCCAAAGTTGCGTCCTACTCTCCCTCCCTCCTATATATACTGATGGAATAGAGGGTTTTTGCATAGTTTTTACGGCCACGTGCTACCCGTTCCACTGGTGCTCCTCTAGATAGGTTTTCTGCAGTGCTTAGGCGAAGCCCTGCCGGAATCACTCCATCACCATTATCGGTGCACCGTCACGCTGCCGGTGAACTCTCTCTACTCTCCACCTCCTCTTGCTAGATCAAGACGGTGGAGCTCGTCATCAAGCTACACGTGTGCTGAACGCGGAGGTGCCGTCCGTTTGGCGCTAGATCGGAAGGACTGTGATCGAGATCGCGAGACAATTCGTGATGAGATCGCGGGACGGATCGTGATGAGTTCGCGGGATGGATCATGATGAGTTCGCGGGACAGATCGTGATCAAGATCATGAGACAGATCGTGATTAGATCGCGGGATGGATTGTGATGCGTTCGCGGGACGGATCGTGATGTGATCGCGGGACGCTCGGCGATTTGGATCGCGTAGATGTTCGACTACACCAACCGCGTTTCTTAACGCTTCCCGCTTAGCGATCTACAAGGGTATGTAGATCCACTCTCCCTCTCGTAGATGCTCATCACCATGGATAGGTTTGCGTATGCGTAGGAAAATTTTTGTTTCCCATGCGACATTCCCCAACATGAGCTGACTGAGGCCCTAGGGAATGTTGAGCACCCTGGACGAACACGAGGCACACCAGGCTTCGGTCTGTGGAAGGTTGGGTTTCCCGACGCAGGCGGTTACATAAGCCGGCAGAGAAAGAGGAAAGCAGAGCTGAGCGAAATGCAGAAGCCCAATGCAAGACTAGAAAAGCTAGAGGAAGCTGAGAGCCACCGAGTTGCCGGCCAACCATCTTAGTTGCATGAAGCTACCCTAGAAGCTACCCCGCCATCTCAACAGAGAAGCAGCGTGGCTTCCATGGAGCCCATTCAACCTGACTTCACGGCTCCTAGCTACCCTATGGATACTATCATGGAGGATCAACATTGCGAGCTTATGAGAAAATTCCAGAACCTCACTTTCAAGGCATTCCGCCTCCTTCTCCGACTCCTCCGACGTATGACGGCACTCCGCCTCCTCCTTCGCCTACTAAAGTCTATTGGAATTATGTTTGAAGTTGCTGCATTTTTCAATTATGAAATCTGGCAGATGGATGTTAAAACATTGTTTCCATAATGGTTTACTTGAGGAAAGGTTGTATGTGATACAACCAAAAGGTTTTGTCAGTCCTAAGGATGCTAAAACGTGTGCAAGCTTTAGTGATCCTTCTATAGACTGAAGCAAGCATCTTGGAGTAGGAATATACACTTTGATGAGGTGATCAAAGTTTTGTAGTTTATACAAAGTTTATGAGAAACTTGTATTTACAATAAAGTGAGTGGGAGCACTATAGAGTTTCTGATAAGTTATGTGGATGACATATTTTTGATCGGAAATAAAGTAGAATTTCTGGAAAGCATAATCGGTTGTTTGGAAAGTGATTTTCAAAGGAAGACCTGGATAAAGCTACCTAAATGTTGAGCATCGAGATCTATAGAGATAAATCAATATGCTTTATGAGACTTTCAATGAGTACATACCTTGACAAGATTCTGAAAGAGTTCAAAAAGGACTAGTCAAATAAATAGTTCTCGCCTAATTTGTAAGATGTGAAGTTGAGTGAAACTCAAAGCTCGACCACGGCAGAAGAAAGAGAAAGGACAAACGTCGTCCCCTATGCTTTAGCCATAGGCTCTATATTATGTCATGCTACGTATCGCACCTGTGTGTGCCTTGCCATGACTCTATCAATGGGTACAAGAGTGACGCAGGAGTGGATCACTGGACAGCGGTCAAGATTATCCTCAGTAATTGAAAGACTAAGGAGAGGTTTCTCGATTCTGGAGGTGATAAAGAGTTCGTCGTAAAGAGTTACGTTGATGCAAGCTTTGACACCAATCCGGATGACTCATAGTAGCAATCTGGATACGTATAGTGGAGCAGCCATTTGTAATGGTACCAAGTGGAGTGTGGTAGCAGTGTTTATAGTTTGACATAGAGATTTGCAAAGTATACACGGATCTGAAGGTCGCAGACCCGTTGACTATAAGACCTCTCTCACATGCAAAGCATGATCGAGCCCCAGAACTCATTGGGTGTTAGATTCATAACAATGCGAATCACATAGTGATGTGAACTATATTATTGACTCTAGTGCAAGTGGGAGACTGTTGGAAATATGCCCTAGAGGCAATAATAAATTAGTTATTATCATATTTCCTTATTCGTTATAATCGTTTATTATCCATGATATAATTGTATTGATCGGAGACTTAGATGCATGTGTGGATACATAGACAAAACCATGTCCCTAGTGTGCCTCTAATAGACTAGCTCGTTGATCAAAAGATGGTTAAGGTTTCCTAGCCATGGACATGAGATGTCATTTGATAATGGGATCACATCATTAGGAGAATGATGTGATGGACAAGACCCAAACTACAAACATAGCATATGATCGTCTCAGTTTATTGCTACTATTTTCTGCATGTTAAGTATATGTTCCTATGACCATGAGATCATGCAACTCATGGACACTGGAGGAGTGCCTTGTGTGTATCAAACGTCGCAACGTAACTGGGTGACTATAAAGGTGCTCTACAGGTATCTCCGAGGGTGTCTATTGAGTTGTTATGGATCGAGACTGGGATTTGTTACTCCGTGTGACAGAGAGGTATCTCAGGGCCCACTCAGTAATACAACATCACAATGAGCCTTGCAAGCAATGTGACTAAGTTTTAGTCACGGGATCTTTTATTACGAAACGAGTAAAGAGACTTCCGGCAACGAGGTTGAACTAGGTATGGAGATACCGACGATCGAATCTCGGGCAAGTAACATACCGAAGAACAAAGGGAACATCATACGGGATTCACTCAATCCTTGACATAGAGGTTCGACTGATAAAGATTTCGTAGAATATGTAGGAACCAATATGGGCATCCAGGTCCTGCTATTGGTTATTGACCGTAGAGGTGTCTCGGTCATGTCTACATAGTTCTCGAACCCGCAGGGTCTGCACACTTAAGGTTTGGTGACGTTTCGGTAGTATAGAGTTATGTGTGGTGGTGACCAAAGGTTGTACGGATTCCCGGATGAGATCCCGGATGTCACGAGGAGCTCCGGAATGGTCCGGAGGTAAAGATTCATATATAGGAAGTCCTGCTTTGGTCGTCGGAAAAGTTTCGGGCTCATCGGTAGTGTACCGGGAGTGCTGGTAGTGTACCGGGAGACCTCCGGGAGGGGTATTTCGAACCAAGACGCTTCATGGGCTGTGGGAGAGTGAGTATCACCCCTTAGTGGGCTGGTGGAAACTCCTACACAAGGCCCATGTGGCTGGAGAACAAAACCCAATAGGAAAAGGTGGAAAAAGGAAAAAAAGGACCAATCCTATTCCTACTATCCTAGTTGTTAGGCACAACATCCCGATCAGCATCAAGTAATGGAATAATCCTAAGGATGACACCCCTGAAGGTGATTATGTCATCGATAGACAGAAAGATGATCTTTGGGCAACGCTGAAGGCAAATTTCACCCTACCGCTAGAGGAGGATCCGAATAAGCCTGTTATAGAGCCACTGGTCAAGGTGTGTGCTCTTAAGAAGATGGCAGATCTATTTACGAGGTGGAAGAATGAGTTGGAATCAAAGTTTGTGGACAAAGGGAAAACTCCAGAATTCATCGGCCGATTTGAGAAGATAAGAGATCATTCGCCTGCATTTGTGGCTTACAAGACATCGGACAAGAGTAAGAAAATGTCAAAGACAAACAAGAACAATGCTGCAAACAAGCAGTATCACCATCACACAGGGTCAAGTGGCTACCTCAAAGCCCGGCCATTGTGAGACAAAGCTGAGAATGACCTGATTTCTAAAGGGGTTGTACCACAGACATTGAACTGGCCAGACCGTTCAAGGACTTGGTTCTTCGTGGTTGGGGGAACTTTGGAACCTAAAATAGGGAAGTGTCGTTGGACGGACGAGCAACTTGCAATACCCGTCATGAAGCGTCAGAAGTATGTCACCGTAGCGCAGGAAGGGACGTTCATTCCCGACAGAGAGAAGGACGAGCTGACTGAGGCCCTAGCGAATGCTGAGCACCCTGGACGAACACGAGGCACACCACGCGGTTACATAAGCCGGCAAAGAAAGAGGAAAGCGGAGCTGAGTGAAATGCAGAAGCTCAATGCAAGACTAGAAAAGCTAGAGGAAGCTGAGAGCCACCGAGCTGCCGGCCAACCATCTCAGCTGGACGAAGCTACCCCAGAAGCTACACCACCATCTTAGCGGAGAAGCAGCATGGCTTCCATGAAGCTCATTCAACCTAACTTCACGGCTCCTAGCTACCCTGTGGATACTATCACAGAGGCTCAACATTGCGAGCTTATGACAAAATTCCAGAACCTCACTTTCAAGGCATTCCGCCTCCTTCTCCGGCTCCTCCGACGTATGACGGCACTCCGCCTCCTCCTTCACCTACTCCGGTGCATCAGAGCAGACCACCTCCTGCTCTGCCTTGTCGGCAATGGCGAAAGACAAACGCCGCCACTCCGGCTCCTCCAGCATGTCGGAGCACTTCGCCTTCTTCTCCGCCTCGTCAGCAAGGACGGAAGAGAG
This sequence comes from Hordeum marinum, assembly GCA_022496015.1. Taxonomy (NCBI): domain Eukaryota; kingdom Viridiplantae; phylum Streptophyta; class Magnoliopsida; order Poales; family Poaceae; genus Hordeum; species Hordeum marinum. Next base: position 450,668,374 of record CM039676.1, read on the forward strand.
ACGCTGCGGCTTCGGTGGCTAGAAGTACAAGTAGAGGCGGGAGGCAATTCAGATACGGTCCATATCTCAAGCCTGTGGAAAAGTTACCATATGAGAGGACCGAGTAGGAAAACAAGGACATATCTCGTGCCCAACTGAGGGAACATTTTGCAAAGAAAACTCCACCTCCGAAGGAGAAGGTAGATCCGGTGAAAGTGAAGCGCACTATCAATACCCTGAATCGACCACCACCGTGAGAGCCAGATTCCTACTATGTCTGTTGTTTTAAAAAGACATATCAAGATGCGCGGCGGTCGGGAAGTACTTCCAGTGATGCAATGTTAGTGATACGTCTCTAATGTATCTATAATTTTTGATTGTTCCATGCTATTATATTATCAACTTGGGATGTTTTATATGCATTTATATGTTATTTTATATCATTTTTGGGACTAACTTATTAACTCAGTGCCTAGTGCCAGTTTCTGTTTTTCCGTGTTTTTGACCTTTTTCAGATAGGAATATTAAATGGAGTCCAAACGGAATAAAACCTTCGGAATGATTTTTTCCACAACAGGAGGGATCCAGAAGACTTGAGAACCAAGGCAGAGGGCCACAGAGGAGGCCACGAGCCCCCTAGGCGCGCCCTAGGGAGGTGGGCACGCCTAGCAGGCTCGTGGGCCCCTTGTGCCTCTTTTGCCCTACCTCTTTTGCCTATAAATTCCCTAAAATCCCAGAATCGACAAAGAGAGCCACGAAAACACTTTTCCACCGCCGCAAGCTTTTGTTTCCGCGAGATCCCATCTGGAGACCGTTCCGGTGCCCTGCCGAAGAGGGATTCGGACAAGGAGGCCTTCTTCGTCAACACCATTGCCTCTCCCATGATGCGTGAGTAGTTCACCATAGACCTTCGGGTCCATAGTTAGTAGCTAGATGGCTTCTTCTCTCTCTTTGATCTTCAATACAAAGTTCTCCATGATCTTCATGGAGATCTATCCGATGTAACTTTCTTTTGCGGTGTGTTTGTCGAGATCCAATGAATTGTGGACTTATGGTCAGATTATCTATAAATATTATTTGAGTCTCCTCTGATTTCTTATATGCATGATTTCGTATCCTTGTAAGTCTCTTCGAGTTATGGGTTTCGTTTGGCCAACTTGATCTATAATTCTTGCAATGGGAGAAGTGCTTGGTTTTGGGTTCATAGCGTGCGGTGTCCTCACCTAGTGACAGAAGGGGTAGCGAGGCACGCATCATGTTGTTGCCATCAAGGGTAAAAAGATGGGGTTTATATCATATTGCATCAATTTATCCCTCTACGTCATGTCATCTTGCTTAAGGTGTTACTCTGTTTGTTATGAACTTAATACACTAGATGCATGTTGGATAGCGGTCGATGTGTGGAGTAATAGTAGTAGATGCAGAAAGTATCGGTCTACTTGTCTCAGACGTGATGCCTATATGTATGATCATTGCCTTGGATATTGTCATGACTTTGCGCAATTCTATCAATTGCTCGACAGTAATTTGTTCACCCACCGTAATACTTGCTATCATGAGAGAAGCCTCTAGTGAACACTATGGCCCCCGGGTCTATTTTACACATTATATATTCAGATCTACATACAAAAATACCAAAAATACCTTGCTGCTCTTTTATTTATTTATTTATATTACCTATTATCACTATCATATCTCACCTTGCAAGTAATCGTAAAGGGATTGACAACCCCTTTATCGCGTTGGGTGCAAGTTTGTTTGTTTTTGCGCAGGTGCCTTGGTGCCTCATCTTGATACTCCTACTAGTTGATACCTTGGCTCTCAAACTGAGGGAAATACTTATCTCTACTTTGCTGCATCACCCTTTCCTCTTCAAGGGAAAAACCAACGCAAGCTCAAGAAGTAGCAGGAAGAATTTCTGGCGCCGTTGCCGGGGAGTATTCAAGTGAAGCATATCTACCAAGTACCTATCACAAACTCATCTCTTGCATTTACACTATTTGCTATTTTCCTCTCATTTTCCTCTCCCCCACTTCTAAAACAAAAATTACAAAAAGATTTGCCTTTTATTCGCGTTTCTTCAGTTCGCCCTTTCGTTGCTATGTTTGCTTGTGTTGCCATGTGCCTTCTATTTGCTTGCATCTTCACTTGCTAAAAATATATTGATATGGATCCTCATCCACTTGCTAATCTGTTCAAAATACCAAATTATGATTAACCAATTGCTAGTGAGTTGAGTGCACTTGATTATCTCTATGAAGTTTTGTTTGTAAATCATCAATCTGGAATTTTTGATGAAGTATTGACAGAAGAAATTTATAAGGAAATTTATGATTGTTCCTTGAATGAAAAGCATGATTGCCATGTTGTTAGTATGTATTCTCTGAATATCCATGATGCTAATGATATGCAAAACCACAAGCATGGGGATGCTATGCTTGATGAAGATGATATTTTTTGTTCCCCAAGTTTTGGTGATGACACGTATGCTATAATTGATCATGAAAATAATCCTTTATGTGATAGTTATATTGTGAGATTCCTTCATGATTCTACTGAAAATTATTATGAGGGAGGAACATATGCTTGTAGGAATTGCAATAATATCAAGTTTCCTCTCTATGTGTTCAAAGTTTTGAAGTTATGCTTATTTTGCCTTCCTATGCTAAGTGATTCTTGTTCCCATAAATTGTTTGATCACAAAATCCATATGCATAGGAAGTGGGTTAGACTTAAATTTGTTTTTCATGCTATTCATGATGCTCTTTTTCATATCTCAATTACTAATCTTATTGTGAGCATCATTGAAATCGTTATGCCTAGCTAGGGGCGTTAAACGATAGCTCTTGTTGGGAGGCAACCCAATGAATAGATTTATTTTTTTATTTTTAATTTCTTTTTTCATGATTCCACACCATCATGATTCTGTTATGATTGTGTTTTTTATGTTTTAATTAGTGATTGTGCCAAGTAGAACCTTTATGATTAGTTTTGGTGATAGTTGTTTAATCACGCTGGAAAAAGACAGAAACTTTGTGCTCACGAAATTATTTATAATTCCAATCCAGAAAGAGATTTTGAGTTGATTCTTTTTTCTGCTGATTTATATGAAAATTTCCCTAATTTTCATAATTGTTTAAGAATTTTTGGGTTAGCATAGGTATATTAAATATACAGATTGCTACAGACTATTCTGTTTTTGTCAGATTCTGTTTTTGTTGTGTTGATTGCTTATTTTGATGAAACTATGGTTAGTATCAGGGGGTACGAGCCATGGAAAAGTGATAATAAAGTAATATAACATCAATATAAATGGAAACTAAGTTTACTATAGTACATAAAAAGTTGGTGGTTTGTTTTCTTATGCTAATGCTATCATGAGTTTCTGTTTAAGTTTTGTGTTGTGAAGTTTTCATGTTTTGGGTGATGTTCTTATGGACAATGGAATAAAGAGTGGCAAGAGACTAAGATTGGGGATGCCCAAGTCATCCCAAGCCAATTACAAGGACACCAAAAATCCTAAGCTTGAGGATGCCCCGGGAAGGCATCCCCTCTTTCGTCTTCAATCCATCGGTAACGTTACTTGGACCTATATTTTTATTCACCACATGATATGTGTTTTGCTTGGAGCGTCGTGTATTATAGGAGTCTTTGTTTTTTGTTTTATCACAATAATTCTTTCTGCACACCTTTTGAGAGGGACATGCACTCATCATGAATTTGTTAGAATACTCAATGAGCTTCACTTATATCTTTTGAGTTAGGCAATTTAGCTCACATGTGCTTCACTCATATCTTTTGAGCTTGGAAATTTATCTCACATGAGCTTCACTTATATCTTTTGAGCTTGGTAATTTTGCTCACATGTGCTTCACTTATATCTTCTGATCTTGGTAATTTTGCTCCCATCAGCTTCACTTATATCTTTTGAGCTAGATAATTTTGCTCTAGTGCTTCACTTAAACCTTTGTAGAGCACGGAGGTGTCATATTTTGTAGAAATAAAAACTCTCGATCTTCACTTATATCATTTTGAGAGTGCTCTCTCTAAGTAACTTGCTAATTGGCGTGTGCTATGAAATTAGTCCTAAATATGATAGGCATCCAAAGAGGATATAATAAAAACTTTAATATTCAAGTGCATTGATTAGTAAGAAAAGTTTGATTCCTCACGATTAGTTTTGAGATATGGAGGTGATAATATTAGAGTTATGATAGTAGGGTGTTGTGAATCTATAAATACTTTTGTTGAGGTTAGTGATTCCCGTAGCATGCACGTATGGTGAACCGCTATGTTAGGAAGTCGGAGCATAATTGATTTATTGATTGTCATCCTTTGTGTGGCGGTCGGGATCGCGTGATGGTTAAATCCTACCAACCCTTCCCCTAGGAGTATGCGTTTAGCACTTTGTTTTGATTAATAATAAAACTTTCGCAATAAGTACATGAGTTCTTTATGACTAATGTGAGTCCATGGTATAGATGCACTCTCACCCTTCCACCATTGCTAACCTCTCTAGTGCCGCACAACTTTCGCCGGTGCACAAACCCACCATATACCTTCCTCAAAATAGCCACCATACCTACCTATTATGGCATCTTCATAGCCATTCCGAGATATATTGCCATGCAACTTCCACCGTTTCGTCTCATGACATGTGTCATCACTTTCATTCATATAGAGTTATAATTGTTCTAAGTATCCACTTGTAAGTAAATAAAAGTGTGATGATAATCATTATTAGAGCATTGTCCCATGTGAGGAAATAAAAAAAGAGAGGGTACAAAGATGCCCACCAAAAAAATAAAAAAAAGGGGGCCAAAGAGCCCAAACAAAAAAATGAGAGAAAAAGAGAGAAGGGACAATGCTACTATCTTTTTCCACACTTGTGCTTCAAAATAGCACCATGTTCTTCATGATAGAGAGTCTCTTGTTTTGTCACTTTCATATGCTAGTGGAATTTTTCATTATATAACTTGGCTTGTATATTCCAATGATGGGTTTCCTCAAATTTCCCTAGGTCTTCGTGACCAAACAAGCTGGGTGCACACCCACTAGTTTTTATTTTTGAGCTTTCATACAATTATAGTTCTAGTGCATCCATTGCATGGCAATCCCAACTCATTCACATTGACATCTATTGATGGGCATCTCCATAGCCCATTGATACACCGAGTCGATGTGACCATCTCCTCCTTTTTGCCTCACAACCTCCACCACACTCTATTCCACCTATAGTGCTATATCCATGGCTCATGCTCATGTATTGCATGAGAGTTGAAAAAGTTTGAGAAAGTAAGAGTGCAAAAACAATTACTTGTCCAATATCGGGGTTGTGCATGATTTAAACTCGTTGTGTGGGGATGATGGAGCATAGCCAGACTATATGATTTTGCAGGGATACCTTTCTTTGGTCTTGTTATTTCAAAAGTTCATGATTACTTTGCTATTATACTTGAAGCATTATTCTTTTCATGTAAATATTAAACTATTGTTTTGAATCTTATGGATCTGAACATTCATGCCACAATAATGAAGTTACAAAGAACAAATATGTTAGGTAGCATTCCACATCAAAAATTCGGTCTTTATCACTTCCCTACTCGAGGATGAGAAGGAGTTAAGCTTGGGGATGCTTGATACGTCTCCAACGTATCTATAATTTTTTATTGTTCCATGCTATTATATTATCAACTTGCGATGTTTTATATGCATTTATATGCTATTTTATATCATTCTTGGGACTAACTTATTAACTCAGTGCCTAGTGCCAGTTTCTATTTTTTCCGTGTTTTTGACCTTTTTCAGATAAGAATATTGAAGGGAGTTCAAATGGAATAAAACCTTCGGAATGATTTTTTTCCACGACAGGAGGGATCTAGAAGACTTGAGAACCAAGGCAGAGGGCCACGGAGGAGGCCACGAGCCCCCTAGGCGTGCCCTAGGGGGGTGGGCGCACCTACCAGGCTTGTGGGCCCCTCGTGCCTCTTTTGCCCTATCTCTTTCGCCTATAAATTCCCTAAAATCCTAGAATCGACAGAGAGAGCCACGAAAACACTTTTCCGCCGCCGCAAGCTGCTGTTTCCACGAGATCCCATCTAGAGACCGTTCCGGTGCCTTGCCGAAGAGGGATTCGGACACGGAGGGCTTCTTCATCAACACCATTGCCTCTCCGATGATGCGTGCATAGTTGTAGCGACCCGACTTGAAAGGTCGAATCTCCGGTGTTTCCGTACCATCCCAAGATCATGCTGGTACACACACAGTACATCAATGTATATATCAAAGGGAAATCACACAACATTATATTAAACGAAATCTCATATCGAGTCCTTTATTACAATAATCATTACAATAAAGTGGCCAAAGGCCAACTCATGAGAATATCTAATCTTGCGGAAGCTTTGAAGGTAGATGAGTCCATCTGACTCCAAAGGCATCTCACCGAGTGTAGAGCGTGTCCTCACTCCTGGTTGAAAAAGTACTCTACAACATGATACGTTGCAGCCGTGTAGGTCAGCATATGGAATATGCCGGCAAAGTCACAAGAGAGAGGTGAAAAAGTAATCATCTAATCTACATGTATATATGGTAGGTGGGGTGGTAAGTTTTTGCGTAAAGCCAAGTTTTCCTACATCAAGAGAGGGGCTAAGCAAAAATTATTACTAAGTTGGTTGATTAATGAGATGGTTCCACCAACCAATTCTCATACCCAAGTTATTAATACACACATCATCATATTAATGTGTTGAGAATTCCGGAAGTTTTAGTTCCTTTGGCTCAAGTCGTCCATGACCGTGGACACGGCTAATCGATTAGGTTTGAGTACTCTGCAGAGTTTTGCACACGTTCCCCACAAGATTTGATTGCCTCCATTGGATTCCTCGCACTTCAGGGTGTTTGAGGAACGGATGACCAAAACATGGTCTTCTAAGGGGTCCCACTGAGACTCTGTCGGTGCCCATCCTTTCCTACCGTTCTTCTACATCTCGTAGCACCGCCTGTCCAGTGTCGCCTCAATATCCAACCAAGCCAGAGCCCATAATGGCTTGTGGCTGTGCAGGTAAGCCTTGGGTCTTGAAGCATCCTTCCATCCCATCGTGCCTGGGTGGACCTTTCCGCGTGAATACTGGCACATCTCCAGCATCACCAGGGCTAACCACTGGTTTCTCCAAGGCGTCGTTCAACCATCATCCACCCAGAGGTATGTTGAAACTTGGAAATCTTGAAGTCTTGTTCATCATAGGTCTTGAAGTTATTACCTCACAACTCTCATGATTCACACATCCAACCCCGTCTACTAATAGCATAGCAAAACTAATATTGAACGTTTCCCGGGGCTAGAGTGTCAAAGGGTTGGGGTACCTACGACATGATACTACTTCAAGTAACCAAATTTCCAACTAACCTAACTTGCATGCATCTGGAGATGGAAGAACTAATGCAATAAAACAATGGGTATACATGGTCAAAGTGACTTGCCTAATTGATGATCTTCTTACGTGAGTGACTCTAGGTAACAAGCCTCGCACTCCGGATAATCTAACGAAGCAAACAAGAGCACCCAATAAGCATCCAACAAAATAATGTAGTTCACAAAACATCAACAATGAACTAGTAAACAGTCAAGACAAAACAATGCACAAATCACAAGCAAGAAAACACACATGGTTTTGTTTTCTAAAAGATGATTGATAAAACACTACTAACATAACTAAACTATTTGTATTAACAAAACAATAGTTGACAGCGAGGAAACAATAAAATATTTTATTAGTAAACAGAATAAAATCAAGTTAAAGTTTGTTGAGAAAAACTTTGGTAAAGTTTTTAAAAGTTTTGATAAACACTACTAGATGAGGTAACTATAAATTACTAACAAAAGAGCAAATCAAAACTTATTATTTATTACTAAGACATTATCTTAACAGAAAAGAAGTTACTAAAAACTTGTCTTAGAAAACTGAATTAAATTATATAAAACTTTGTTGAAAGAAAAACTATTACTAACTAGTTGTTTTAATCAAATTAAACCTATTTGAAAAGGGGTTGAGATTCCTATGTTAATAAAGAAACAAACTAAGCAAATTAATATTTTTATTAATAGTAAGTAAAACACTAAATGTTTAAGCAACAGAACCTACTAAACAAAATAAAACTAAATCTAACTGAAACTAACTAAAAACTAAATAAATAAAACTATACTAACTAATAAGCAGAATCTGTTTATAGCTAGAACACTAATCAAAATCATCCTAAAAATCATCAAACTAAGCAAATAGATAGTCCTAACTAATATCAAGCAGTAGCAAAAAGATTCATCTCAAAATCTATTTTTAAACTCTAGTTATTCAGATTTTAGTGATTTGAGAAAATTTGATTCAATTCAAATTTTAGAGGTTAAATTTAAAATTTAAAAGTACAGGGTGAAACTACATGAAAAATGTGAGCTATTGTAAAAATAATTACCTCAAAACATTAAACATATTAAAATTTATAAGCAAAACAAAATTTGAAAAGTTTGTGTTAACTGAAACAAAACAGGAAAAAAAAACACTACCGACCGGTTAGTGCTACGTGGCAAGACCCTATTGGCTGCTAGCGCGTGCGGGCGGGCGATACGGGCGGGCGACCGAAACTTACAACATACCGCTTCGCGTTATTAAACAATCTAATCGTGATCGTCGATCCAAAATCGAACGGGAGAGGGAGCTCACAGAGGATGGGGTCGCCGGCGATGGAGATCTCCGGCGGGTCCGAGGCGGAGAGGTCGTCAGTGAGGAGATCCGGTGGTCGAGGGAGGCGTTGAAGGGGTCCGGGCGGCTGCGACTGGCGCCCGGCGTTGAATGGTTGGGTCAGAGAAGCGAGGGGAGGTCCGAGGCGATGACTACGAGCATGGGGAAGCTCCGGTCGGGGCAGGGCTCCCGCGAGGGTTTGCGGCGGCGGTCTGGCAACGGAGAGAGGGGCTTGGGGGGGGAATGGAGTGCGGGGACGGCCGCACTTATATAGGGCCGGAGAGGGGTCGGGGAAAGGAAAGGGGCACGGATCCCGGCGAGGAGGAAATCATGGCGGCGGCGGCGCGTGCGGGAGGAAGGAGGCGACCGCGCGGTGCGAGCGGTCGGTCGGGTGGGACCCATTGTCAGCGAGGGTAGCGAGTGGCTGAGCGCGTCGGTGGCCGGTAATTAGGCGATTCGGCATTGATTGAGGTGGGCCGGCCCGATTCGACTTAATTTCTTTCCTTTTTTAAATAACAGTGAGATAAAAGCCTTTATGCATATAATATAATTCCAAAAATAGGAGTATTATATATCAAAATTATCAGAATAAAAAATGCCATTAAATGAACATTTTTATTCTGGCTTTGAATACTTTGAAAAAATATTATTTTCGGAAATTGCCTAATTGTTTTTTTTAGATACTTTTGCAAATATTTTCAAAACAACCCCTGGTTTTTATTGTTCAAATAAATCACCAATTAGGTCCTGGTGTGGAGTGTCATGTTCCTCCCCTCTTATTTGAACTTTTTACCAAGATTTCAAATAGGTGAAAGCAACATGGGGAAAAATAGGAAGGGGCTTTTAGAAAGTCAAAAGGATCATTTCAACAATACCATACATTCAAGCAATGATGATGATGGATGCATAGCTATATTTCATAACATTCCAAAATGGAATTTTGGGATGTTACAATAGTTCACCACAGACCTTTGTGTTGGAAATATGCCCTAGAGGCAATAATAAATTAGTTATTATCATATTTCCTTGTTCATGATAATCGTTTATAATCCATGCTATAATTGTATTGATTGGAGACTTAAATGCATGTGTGGATACATAGACAAAACCATGTCCTTAGTATGCCTCTAATAGACTAGCTCGTTGATCAAAAGATGGTTAAGGTTTCCTAGCCATGGACATGAGATGTCATTTGATAACGAGATCACATCATTAGGAGAATGATGTGATGGACAAGACCCAAACTACAAACGTAGCATATGATCGTGTCAGTTTACTACTATAATTTTCTGCATGTCAAGTATATGCTCCTATGACCATGAGATCATGCAACTCACGAATATCGGAGGCGTGCCTTGTGTGTATCAAACATCGCAATGTAACTGGGTGACTATAAAGGTGCTCTACAGGTATCTCCGATGGTGTATGTTGAGTTGGCATGGATTGAGACTGGGATTTGTTACTCCGGGTGACGGAGAGGTATCTCGGGGCCCACTCGCTAATACAACATCACAATGAGCCTTGCAAGCGATGTGACTAATTGATAGTTACGGGATCTTGTATTACGGAACGAGTAAAGAGACTTGCCGGTAACGAGGTTGAACTAGGTATGGAGATACCGACGATCGAATCTCGGGCAAGTAACATACCGAAGAACAAAGGGAACATTATACGGGATTAACTGAATCCTTGACATAGAGGTTCAACCGATAAAGATCTTAATAGAATATGTACGAACCAATGTGGACATCCAGGTCCCGCCATTGGTTATTGACCATACAGGTGTCTCGGTCATGTCTACATAGTTCTCGAACCTGCGGGGTCTGCACACTTAAGGTTTGGTGACGTTTCGGTAGTGTAGAGTTATGTATGGTGGTTACCGAAGGTTGTTCGGAGTCCCGGATGAGATCCCGGACGTCACGAGGAGCTCCGGAATGGTCCTGAGGTAAAGATTCATATATAGGAAGTCCCAGTTTGGTCGTCAAAAAAGTTTCGGGCTCATCAGTTGTAACATCCCAAAATTCCATTTTGGAATGTTATGAATATAGCTATGCATCTATCACCATCATTGCTTGAATGTATGCAAATGTTGAAATGTCCCTTTTCAAATTCTGAAAGCCCCTTTCTAATTTTCCCGATTGTTGCTTTCACCTATTTGAAATCTTGGTAAAAATTTCAAATAACAGAGGAGGAAGATGACACTCCACTCCAGGACCAAATTGGTGATTTATTTGACCAATAATAACCAGGAGTTATTTTGAAAATATTTGCAAAAAGGATTTAAAACAATTAGGCAATTTCTAAAAATAATTTTTTTTTAAAGTATTCAAATACCAGAATAAAAATGTTCATTAAATGACATATTTTATTCTGTTAATTTTGATAGAGGCTTTAAAAAGGTTTTTAATACTCTGTTTAATAAAAATAGGAAAGTATTAACCGAATCGGGCCGGCCCACCTCCACTTAATACCCAATCCCCTAGATTCCGGGCGACCGACGCATTGCCGACAACCTTCCTCTCTCTGACCCTCGGCCCCACCCATCCGCCGTGGATCCTTCGTCGACCATCTCCTTCCTCCGCGCGCGCCGCCGCCGCCGCGATCCCCTCTCGCCGGATCTTCTCCTCCTTCCATTCCCGACCCCCTCTTTGGCCCTACAAAGAGCGGACCAACCCCCGCACCCATTCCCCCACCCAAATCCCCTCTTCCTTGCCGAGACGCTGCCCGTACGAGCTCATCGGAGTTCAGACGCCTCCCGAATTTTCCAGCGCCCGTGGCCGTCACACAGCTCCACCCCTCGCCATCCCGACGACTCCATCCGTCATCGGACGTCCGCCGTCGTCGCCTGAGCCCCTTCGCTACCTCCCTCGACCACCGGAGACACCTCCGGCGACGTCCTCGACCACCGGCCGCCGCCACCATCGCCGGAGTTCCTCCTCCCTCTTCGGTAAGACTTCGAGCTCACCCCCACCCCTCGGATCTAAAACCATCGGCCCAGATTAGAAGCTATTTTTCCCGAACCGTTTTCCTCTTCGGTCCGGTCGACCACCCGCAACCATCCAACGCACGCGCTAGCTAGCCAATAGGATCGTGCCACGTCACGCCCTGTCCGACCGGTAGATTTTTTTCTTTTTCTGTTTTGTTTTAATTAACAGAAGGTTTCGCAAATTTCTTTTAGCTATAACTTTTAATCTGCTTAGTGTTTTGGGCTAATTCTTTTTGCATTAGGTTCCTAATTACATGTAGTTTCACCCCCTACTTTTAAATTTCAAATTTTAACTATAAAATTTGAATTGAATCAAATTTTCTCAAAATATTCAAATCTGAATAACTAGAGTTTGAAAATAGATTTTGACATTAATCTTTTTGCTACTGTTTGGTATTAGTTAGGACTAACTTCATGCTTAGTTTGAGAATTTTTAGGATGAATTTGATTAGTGTTTTAGCTAAAACCAGATTCTGCCTATTAGTTAGTATAGTTTAATTTAACTTAGTTTTAGTTAGTTTAAATTAGAATTTAGTTTTATTTGTTTAGTTTATTTTCTTTTTTAGCATAGGAATCACAACACACTTTCAAATAGGATTAAATTGATTAAAACAACTAGTTAGTAATAGTTTTTCTTTCAACAAGTTTTATATAATTTAATTCTGCTTTCTAAGACAAGTTTTAGTAGTTTCCTTTTCTGTTAAGATAATGTTTTATTAATGAAATAATAAGTTTAGTTTCATTCTTTTATTAGTAAAACTATAGTTGCTTCATATAGTATTGTTTATTAAAACTTTACTAAATTTTTCTTACAAAACTTTAAATTGATTTTATTCTGTTTATTAGTAAAAATATTTAATATCTACTTGCTGTCAACCATGGTTTTATTAATCCAAATAGTTTTGGTATGTTAGTAGTGATTTTCCCATCATCTTTTAGAAAACAAACTTGTGTGTTTTCTTGCTTGTGATTTGTGCATTGTTTTGTCTTGATTGTTTACTAGTTCTTTGTTGATGTGTGTGCTAGCTACATTATTTTGTTGTATACTTATTGATTGCTTGTTTGCTTCGTTAGATTATCCGGAGTGCAAAGCTTGTTACCTAGAGTCACTCACGTACGAAGATCAGCAATCAGGCAAGTCACCTTGATCATGTTTTTACCCATGTTTTATATGCATTAGTTCTACCATCTCCCCAATTGCATGCAAGATAGGTTAGTTGGAAACTTGGTTACATTGAAGTAGTATCATGTGGTAGGTACCCCCTCAACCCCTTTGACAACTTATGCCCTGGGAAACGTTAAATTGTTTTGCTATGCTGTTAGTAGACAGGGTGGGTTGTGTGAATCATGAGGGTTGTGAGATAATAACTTCAAGACCTATGATGATCAAGACTTCAAGACTTCAAGTTTTCAACATTACCTCTGGGTGGATGATGGTTGGAACGGCGCCCTGGAGAAACCAGTGGTTAGCCTAGGTGATGCTGGAGATGTGCCAGTATTCACGCGGAAAGGTCCACCCAAGCACGAAGGGATCGAAGGATGCTTCAAGACCCAAGGCTTACCTGCACAGCCACAAGCCATTATGGGCTCTGGCTTGGTTGGATACTGAGGCGACACTGGACAGGCGGTGCTACGAGATGTAGAAGAACGGTAGGAAAGGATGGGCATCGACAGAGTCTTAGTGGGACCCCTTAGAAGACCATGTTTTGGTCATTCGTTCCTCAAACACCTTGAAGTGCGAGGAATCCAACGGAGGCGATCAAATCTTGTGGGGAACGTGTGCAAAACTCTGCAGAGTAACCCAAATCTAATCGATTAGCCGTGTCCACGGTCATGGACAACTTGAGCCAAAGGAACTGAAACTTCCGGAATTCTCAACACAAATTAATATGATGATGTGGGTATTAATAATAAATTGGGTATGAGAATTGGTTGGCGGAACCATCTCATTAATCAACCAACTTAGTAATATTTTGCTTAGTCCCTCTTTTGATGTAGGAAAAACTTGGCTTTACACAAAAACTTACCCCACCACCTGCCATATATGCATGTAGACTAGCTGATTATTTTCACCCCCTCTCTTGTGACTTTGTCGGCATATTCCATATGCTGACCTACACGGCTGCAACGTATCATGTTGCAGAGTACTTTTCCGACCAAGAGTGAGGACACGCTCTACGCTTTGCGAGATGCCCTTTGGAGTCAGACGGACTCATCTACCATGAAGCTTCCACAAGACTTAGTTATTCTCATGAGTTGGCCTTCGGCCACTTTATTGTAATGATTATTTGTAATAAAGGACTCTATATGAGATTTTGTTAATTAAATGTTGTGTGATTTCCCTTTGATATATACATTGATGTACCGTGTGTGTACCAGCATGATCTTGGGATGGTACGGAAACACCGGAGACTTGACCTTTCAAGTCGGGTCGCTACATCAATAGTGTACCGGGAGTGCCGGTAGTGTACCAGGAGACCTCCGGGAGGGGTATTTCGACCCTAGAGGGTCCATGGGCTGTGGGAGAATAATAACCAGCCCTTAGTGGGCTTGTGGAACAGCCACAAAAGGCCCATGGCGCCAGGAGGAAAATGGCCTAAAGAGAAAGGTGAAAAAAAGGCAAAAAGGAAGAGTCCTACTCCTACTAGGAGTGGAGGAGTACTAGGACTCCTCCACCTTGTCTTTGGCCGACTCAAGGAAGGGCTCAGCCCTGAGCCAATGCCTTCTCTCCTCTCCTCCTATATATACTAGTGGAATAGAAGGGTTTTGCATAGAATTTACGGCCACGTGCTACCCGTTTCACCGGTGCTCCTCTAGATCGGTTTTCTACAGTGCTTAGGCGAAGCCCTGCCGGAATTGCTCCACCACCATCGCCGGAGCATCGTCACGCTGCCGGCAAACTCTTCTACCTCTCCTCTCTCTCTTGCTGGATCAAGACGGCGGAGATCGTCATGAAGCTGTACGTGTGCTGAACGCGGAGGTGTCGTCCGTTCGGCGCTAGATCGGAAGGACCGTGATCGAGATCGCGAGACGGTTCGTGATCAAGATCGCGAGACGGATCGTGATGAGTTCACGGGACGGATCGTGATTGGATCATGGGACGGATCGTGATGAGATCGCGGGATGCTCGGCAATTTGGATCGCGAAGATGTTCGATTACACCAACCGCGTTTCTTAGCGCTTCCCACTTAGCGATCTACAAGGGTATATAGATCCACTCTCCCTCTATTAGATGCTCATCACCATGGAAAGATCTGCGTGTGCGTATGAAATTTTTTGTTTCCCATGCGACGTTCCCCAACAATGGCATCATGAGCTAGGTCTATGTGTAGATGAGATCTCGAGTAGAACACAAAAGGTTTGTGGGCATTGATGCTTAGATTGCTTCCTCCCTTGGTCGGCTTTTGGTTCAGCAATATTGTGAGATGAAGCGGCCCGGACCAACATTACTCGTACGCTTACGGGAGACCGGTTCCCTCAATCGCAACTTGTTGCATAGATGGCTTATGGGTGCCAGTTTCTCTCACTTTAGTTGGATCAGATTCGACAAAGGCGGTCCTTGAGAAGGTTGAAAAGCAACTAGTGTATCACCGTTGTGGTTTTTGCGTAGGTGAGAATTGTTCTTGCTAGATACCCGTAGCAGCCACGTAAAACATGCAACAACAATTAGAGGATGTCTAACTTGTCTTTGCAGGGTATGTTGTGATATGATATGGCCAATTACATGATGTGATATATGTGATGTATGAGATGATCATGTGATGTATAGATTATCACGACTTGCATGTCGTTGAATACGGCAACTGGCAGGAGCCATAGGGTTCTCTTTAATTATTGTATGACATGTGTGTCAATCATTTAGCGCTATGTAATGCTTTACTTTATCGCTAAATGGTAGCAATAGTAGTAGAAGCATGCAGGGCGTGACAACCCCGATGGCGACACGTTGATGGAGATCAAGATGATGGAGATCATGTTGTCATGCCGGTGATGATGGAGATAATGCCGGTGCTTTCTAGATGGAGATCAAAAGCACAAGTTCATGGCCATATCATGTCACTTATGATTTGCATGTGATGTTAATCCTTTTTATGCACCTTGTTTTGCTTAGGACGACAGTAGCATTATAAGGTGATCCCTCACTTAATTTCAAGATAAATTGTTTTCTCCCCAAGTGTGCACCGTTGCGAAAGATCGTCGTGTTGAGACACCACGTGATGATCGGGTGTGATAGACTCTACATTCACATACAACGGGTGCAAGCCAGTGTTGCACATGCAGAACACTCAGGTTTAACTTGACGAGCCTAGCATGTACAGACATGGCCTCAGAACACAAGAGACCGAAAGGTCGAACATGAGTCATATAGTAGATACAATCAACATGATGATGTTCACCATTGCAGCCACCTCAACTCATGTGATGATCAGACTTGAGTCGGTGAATTTGGATCATGTATCACTCGAATGAGCGGAGGGATGTCAATTTGAGTGGGAGTTCTCAAATAATATGATTAATTGAACTCATTATCATGAACATAGTCAATAGTGTCTTTGCAAATTATGTTGTGGATTACTAGCTCGCGCTGTAGCTCCCTTAATTTTTATATGTTCCTAGAGAAATAGAGTTGAAAGATAATGGTAGCAATATTGCGGACTGGGTCTGTGATCTGAGGATTGTCCTCATTGCTGCATAGAGGGCTTATGTCCTTAATGCATTGCTCGGTGCGCCAACCCCTCCAGCGTCGTTCGTAGATGTTGTGAACATCTGACAGGCACGTTTTGATGACTACTTGATAGTTTAGTGTGTCCTGCATTACGGCTTCGAATTGAGGCTCCAAAACGTTTTGAACGTCACGGAACATATGAGATGTTTCTAAGAGCTGGAATTAGGATCTCAGGCTCGTGCCCGTGTTGCGAGATATGAGATCTCCAACAAGATTTTTTGCCTGCAAGATGAAAGAGAATAGCTCAATCGTTGAGCATGTGCTCAGATTGTCTGGGTGCTACAATCGCTTGAATCAAGTGGGAGTTGATCTTCTAGATAAGATAGTGATTGATATAGTTCTCCAAGTCACTGTCACTAAAGCTACTAGAACTTGGTGATGAACTATAAAACACCAGGGATAGAAATATTGATCCCTGAGCTGTTCGTGATGTTTGACACCGCGAAGGTAGAAATAAAAAAGGAGCATCAAGTTTTGATGGTTAATCAAACCGCTAATTTCGAGAAGGGCAAGAGTGAGGCAACCTAAAGTTGAACTCAAACCCGAGACTAAGTGCTTCTATTATGAGGTGAGCGGTCGTTGAAGCGGAACAACCCTAGATACTTGGTAGATAAGAAGGCTGGCAACATTGACAGAAGTATATTTGATATACGAGTTATTGATGTGTACCTTGCTAGTAATCCTAGTAGCACCTAGGTATTAGATACCGATTCGGTTGCTAAATGTTGGTAACTCGAAATAAAAGCTACGGAATAAAACGGAGAACTAGCTAAGGGTGAGGTGACGATATGTGTTGGAAATGTTTCCAAGCATGATGTGATCAACATCGCATGCTCTCTCTACCTTCAGGATTAGTGACGAACCTAAATAAATGTTATTTGGTGTTTCGCGTTGAGAATGAACATGATTAGATCATGTTTATTGCAATACGGTTATTCATTTAAGTTAGAGAATAATGGTTATTCTGTTTACATGAATAATACCTTCAATGGTCATGCACCCAGTGAGAATGGTTTGTTAAAATCTTGATCATACACATGTTCATAACATAGATGTCAAAAGATACACAGTTAATAATGATAGTACACACATACTTGTGGCACTGCCGCTAAATGTCATATTGGTATAAAGCGCATGAAGAAACTCCATGCAGATGGATCTTTGGACTCATTTGATTTCGAATCCCTTGAGACATGCGAACCATGCCTCTTGGGCAAGATGACTAAAGGACCCCGTTGGATGGAGCAGGCAAGTGATTCATTGGAAATGATACATGTTGATGTATGCAATCCAGTGAGTCCTGTAGCGTGAAGTGGATATCGTTATTTTCTTACCTTCACTGATGATTTGAGTAGATATAGTGTATATTTACTTAATGAAACACGAGTCTGAATCGTTTGAAAGGTTCAAGAAAATTCAGAGTGAAGTTTAAGATCATGGTGACAAGAAGATAAAAATGACTGCGATATGATCGTGGAGGTGAATATCTGAGTTACGAGTTTGGCATACAACTTAAGACATTGTGAAAGTTGTTTCACAACTAACGCCACCTGGAACACCATAGTGTGATGGTGTGTCCGAACGTCATAGTCATGCTCTATTTGATATAGTGCGTGCTATGATGTCTCTTATCATTTTACTACTATAATTTTGGGGTTATGCATTGGAGACAACTACATTCACTTTAAATAGGGCACCATCTAAATCCGTTGAGATGACACCGTGTGAATTATGGTTTTATAGAAACCTAAGTTGTCATTTCTTAATGTTTTGGGGCTGCGACACATGTGTGAAAAATGTTTTCACCTAATGAGGTCGAACCCAAGGCGGACAAATGCATCTTCATAGAATACCCTAAGATCAGTTGGGTGAACCTTCTATCTCAAATCCAAGTGCAAAGTGTTTGTTGCTTAAACGGATCCTTTCTCGAGGAAATGTTTCTCTCGAAAGAATTGAGTGGGAGAAAGATAGAACTTGATGAGGTTGTTAAACCTTTGTTCAACCAGAGAGTAGCGCAGCACAGAAAGATGTTTCTGTGAAGCCTATGTTAGTTGAAGAGGAAGTTAATATTGATGATCATGAAGCTTCAGGATCAAGTTACTATCAAACTTCGTAGGTCGACAAGGATGTGTACTGCTCCTAAGTGGTACGACAACCCAGTCTTTGAGGTCATGTTCTTGGACAACGATGAACCTACGAGCCATGGAGAAGCGATGATGGGCCCGGATTCCGACAAATGGTTGGAGGCCATGAAATCCGAGATAGGATCCATGTATGAAAACAAAGTGTAGACTTTGGTAGACTTGCTCATTGGACGACAGGTCGTTGAGTACAAATGGATCTTTAAAATGAAGACAGACCCTGATGGTAATTGTCACCATTTGTAAAGCTCGACTTGTTGCAAAGGTGTTTATGACAAGTTCAAGCAATTGACTCGATGTGACTTTCTCACTCGTAGCGATGCTAAAGTCTGTTGGAATTATGTTAGCAGTTGCTGCATTTTCAATTATGAAATCAGGTAGATGGATGTCAAAACATCGTTTCCTTAACAGTTTACTTGAGGAAAGGTTGTATGTGATACAACCAGAAGGTTTTGTCAGTCCTAAGGATGCTAAAAGGTGTACAAGCTTCGGTGATCCTTCTATGGACTGAAGCAATCATCTCGGCGTAGGAATGTACGCTTTGATGAGGTGATCAAAGTTTTGATGTTTATACAAAGTTTACGAGAAACTTGTATTTACAATAAAGTGAGTGGGAGCACTATAGAATTTCTGATAAGTATATGTGGATGACATATTGTTGATCGGAAATTATGTAGGATTTCTGGAAAGCATAAATGGTTGTTTGAAAATTGATATTCAAAGGAAGACCTGGATAAAGCTACCTAATTGTTGAGCATCAAAATCTATAGAGATAGATCAAGATGCTTGATGAGACTTTCAATGAGTGCATACCTTGACAAAATTTTGAAATAGTTCAAAATGGATAAGCCAGAGAAATAGTTCTCGTCTGATTTGTAAGGTGTGAAGTTGAGTGAGACTCAAAGCTCGACAATGGCAGAAGAAAGAGAAAGGACGAACGTCGTCCCCTATGCCCTAGCCATAGGCTCTATATAGTATGCCAAGCTGTGTACCGCACTTGTGTGTGCCTTGTCGTGAGTCCGTCAACGGGTACAAGAGTGATCCAGGAGTGGATCACTGGACAGCGATCAACATTATCCTTAGTGATTGAAAGACTAAAGGAGATGTTTCTTGATTTTGGAGGTGATAAAGAGTTCGTCGTAAAGAGTTACGTCGATGCAAGCTTTAGCACCAATATGGATGACTAGTAGTAGCAATCTGGATACATATAGAGGAGCAGCCATTTGGAAATAGTACCAAGTGGAGTGTGGTAGTAGTGGTTACGGTTTGACATAAAGATTTGCAAAGTACACACGGATCTGAATATTGCAGACCAATTGAATATAAGACCTCTCTCACATGCAAAGCATGATCGAGCCCCAGAACTCGTTGGGTGTTAGATTCATAACAATGCGAATCACATGGTGATGTGAACTAGATTATTGACTCTCGTGCAAGTGGGAGACTGTTGGAAATATGCCCTAGAGGCAATAATAAATTAGTTATTATCATATTTCCTTGTTCATGATAATCGTTTATAATCCATGCTATAATTGTATTGATCGGAGACTTAAATGCATGTGTGGATACATAGACAAAACCATGTCCTTAGAAGGCCTCTAATAGACTAGCTCGTTGATCAAAAGATGGTTAAGGTTTCCTAGCCATGGACATGAGATGTCATTTGACAATGGGATCACATCATTAGGAGAATGATGTGATGGACAAGACCCAAACTACAAACGTAGCATATGATCGTGTCAGTTTACTGCTACTGTTTTCTGCATGTCAAGTATATGTTCCTATGACCATGAGATCATGCAACTCACGAATATCGGAGGAGTGACTTGTGTGTATCAAACGTCGCAACGTAACTGGGTGACTATAAAGGTGCTCTAAAGGTATCTCCGATGGTGTCTGTTGAGTTGGCATGGATTGAGACTGGGATTTGTTACTCCGGGTGACGGAGAGGTATCTCGGGGCCCACTCGGTAATACAACATCACAATGAGCCTTGCAAGCAATGTGACTAATTGATAGTTACAGGATCTTGTATTACGGAATGAGTAAAGAGACTTGCTGGTAACGAGGTTGAACTAGGTATCCAGATACTGACGACCGAATCTTGGGCAAGTAACATACCGAAGAACAAAGGGAACGTTATACGGGATTAACTGAATCCTTGACATAGAGGTTCAACCAATAAATATCTTCATAGAATATGTAGGAACCAATGTGGACATCCAAGTCCCGCCATTGGTTATTAATCGTAGAGGTGTCTCGGTCATGTCTACATAGTTCTCGAACCCGCGGGGTCTGCACACTTAAGGTTTGGTGACGTTTCGGTAGTGTAGAGTTATGTATGGTGGTGACCGAAGGTTGTTCGGAGTCCCGGATGAGAACCCGAACGTCACGAGGAGCTTCGGAATGGTCTGGAGGTAAAGATTCATATATAGGAAGTCCCAGTTTGGTCGTCAGAAAAGTTTCGGGCTCATCGGTAGTGTACCGGGAGTGCCGGTAGTGTACCAGGAGTGCCGGGAGTGTACCGGGAGACCTCCGGGAGGGGTATTTCGACCCTAGAGGGTCCATTATCTGTGGGAGGATAATAACCAGCCTTTAGTGGGCTGCTCTAACAGCCACAAAAGTCCCATGGCGCCTGGAGGAAAAAGGCCTAAAGAAAAAGGTGAAAAAAGGCAAAAAGGAAGAGTCCTACTCCTACTAGGAGTGGAGGAGGAGTAGGACTCCTCCACCTTGGCTTGCGCTGACTCAAGGAAGGGCTCAGCCCTGCGCCAAGGCCTCCTCTCCTCTCCTCCTATATATACTGGTGGAATAGAAGGGTTTTGCACATAATTTACGGCCACGTGCTACCCGTTTCATCGGTGCTCCTGTAGATCGGTTTTCTACACTGCTTAGGCGAAGCCCTGCCGGAATTGCTCCACCACCATCGCCGGAGCGCTGTCATGCTGCCGGCAAACTCTTCTACCTCTCCGCTCTCTCTTGCTGGATCAAGACGGCGGAGATCATCATCAAGCTGTACGTGTGCAGAACACGGAGGTGCCGTCCGTTTGGCGCTAGATCGGAAGGACCGTGATCGAGATCGCGAGACGGTTCATGATCAAGATCGCGGGACGGATCACGATGAGTTCACGGGACGGATCGTGATTGGATTGCGGGACGGATCTTGATGAGATCGCGGGACGCTCGGCGATTTCGATCGCGAAGATGTTGGACTACACCAACCACGTTTCTTAACGCTTCCCGCTTAGCGATCTACAAAGGTATGTAGATCCACTCTCCCTCTCGTAGATGCTCATCACCATGGATAGATCTGCATGTGCGTAGGAATTTTTTTGTTTCCCATGCGACGTTCCCCAACACTTTGGGTCCATAGTTAGTAGCTAGATGGCTTCTTCTCTCTCTTTTATCTTCAATACAAAGTTCTCCATGATCTTCATGAAGATCTATCCGATGTAACTTTCTTTTGCGGTGTGTTTGTCGAGATCCGATGAATTGTGGATTTATGATCAAATTATGTATGAATATTATTTGAGTCTCCTCTGTTTCTTATATGCATGATTACGTATCCTTGTAAGTCTCTTTGAGTTATGGGTTTCGTTTGGCCAACTTGATCTATAATTCTTGCAATGGGAGAAGTGCTTGGTTTTGGGTTCATACCGTGCGGTGTCCTCATCTAGTGACAGAAGGGGTAGCGAGGCACGCATCGTGTTGTTGCCATCAAGGGTTAAAAGATGGGGTTTATATCATATTGCATGAATCTATCCCTCTACATCATGTCATCTTGCTTAAGGCGTTACTCTGTTTGTTATGAACTTAATACACTAGATGCATGCTGGATAGCGGTCGATGTGTGGAGGAATAGTAGTAGATGCAGAAAGTATCGGTCTAATTGTCTCGGACGTGATGCCTACATGTATGATCACTGCCTTAGATATCATCATGACTTTGCGCAATTCTATCAATTGCTCGACAGTAATTTGTTCACCCACCGTAATACTTGTTATCATGAGAGAAGCCTCTAGTGAACACTATGGCCCCCAGGTCTATTTTACACATTATATATTCAGATCTACATACAAAAATACCAAAAGTACCTTGCTGCTCTTTTATTTATTTATTTATATTACCTATTATCACTATCAGATCTCACCTTGCAAGTAATCGTAAAGGGATTGACAACCCCTTTATCGCGTTGGGTGCAAGTTTGTTTGTTTTTGCGCAGGTGCCTTGGTGCCTCATCTTGATACTCCTACTGGATTGATACCTTGGTTCTCAAACTGGGGGAAATACTTATCTCTACTTTGCTGCATCACCCTTTCCTCGTCAATGGAAAAACCAACGCAAGCTCAAGAAGTAGCAGTTAGCAAAACGAAGAAGTGGGAAAAAAATTCCCCAGCTCGGCGAACAGGAGAACCAATCGTGCCCCCCGCTCAAAGTGTCTAGCGATATCGCCGTTGATCATCCGGGGATTGTTCCTGGTACCAATCATGTTGATTACATGAGCGATGATGTTCTGTTTGAGCCGTTGGAGGTGGACGAATTTAGATACCAGTATGGGCAGCCTCTCGTCAATCCTGATCATCCTTGTCTAACAATGATGATGCGAAGATTCCATGATTTTTACCTGAAAACATGTAGCAAATCTAGGAAGGATACTGTGACGATGAGAATTAAAGAGGAGCACGACCTCGTTGGAATGGAGCACTTGTCTGTTGAATTTGACAAGTTATTTCAGTTATACAATCAAAAGGCATCGACAAAACAATCGTGACTTCCTGCTGTCTGTAAGTAATACTTCTCTAATTAAGTCTCTATATATAGCTTATATCTTTCATTGCATGTATATATAATCATCCTCACTATATTATGCAGATTGTAGATCTTCGAATGCAGAAAAGCACAAATCTATGACATTGGGTTCATTAACCCAAATATCATACATGATTTTACGGATAAACACAATGTCACACAAACCGAGGACAAGTTGCTACAATCGTTGCTTGCAAATCAAAACAAAGAGACAATACTCTTTCCTTACAACTTCAAGCCAGTGTTAATGTCTTGTGCATATTTGGTTTCCCTTGTTACCCAAGGTTATAGTAATGTAACTGATGAGTTATGCATGCGTGCGCAGCTTCCACTTCATTCTGCTCGAGATTAAGGTTGAGCGGGCAGTAGTAACCATCTTAGACTCGAAACGAAAAGATCCCGAGGAATATACGGACATGACTGAAATGCTCCAGAAGTAAGTTCAATCGATCATTATCGCATCATATTGGCAACTTTGTTCATTTCCTGATATCAAGCAATTATTTTCTTTGTCTAGCAGGGTTTAGAAAGAGTTCACCGCAATTGTTCCGCCACTGGCGAGGGAGCTGTGATTTACACACCCGAAAGTAAGTACTACTAGCTAGTTCTACGCATCTCCCATTGATTCTAGTTTCATCAATACCATTTATCATGCTTGATTATCAATTTGATTGAACTCTATTTCTCGTAAAGTGCTTGTAGTAGGAAGCCGAGAATGATTTTTGTGGATACTACATTTGCGAGTTCATCTACAATGCGACGAACCCTAAGCGGGCTTACTCTCAAAAACAATATGAAGTGCGTAAGCAATAATATTCACAATTTTATTTTATTACAATGATTTGTGTTGAGTTTCTTCATATATATATATATATATATATATGTATGTATTGACCCCCTTCTTCAAATTAGATGTGGCAGATGCGGGATGAACTCGTACCACAAGATTGCATACGAGCAATTCAAGAAGAATTGGCGGGATTCTTTCTTGACCACGTCATAAATAAAGCCGGAGAATACCATATGAGATTTGACATTAGATGTTAGGGATTGTAAGAGATCTTATATTGTATATATGTAGCTAGTAGCGCCAGATAGATATACGAAAACTTGTTGTATGACCAATCTCTCGGAGAAATAGAGGTCAATCACTTCTCTCTATATATGTTCATGATGATCTTCTCTACTTAATGGTTACATCATTTGCTTACTAGCTAGCGTGTCGAGTTCTCTCTATAGTAGCTAGCGTCGACCAAGCAGGGAGAAAGAGAGGACACTTCTCTCAATTAGCTAGCTAACACAATATGAAGCCCCTAAATTAACCCTAAAAACCCCGTAAAACCCACCCCTCCCCCCCCCCCCCATCACAAAAACCCATCTCCTGCGAGATGCTGACGCGTGGATGCCTTTTGGTCTCGGTTGGTGTCACCAACAGGCACTAAAGGTCCTCCTACTTGGGCTCCCCGCAATGGCCACGTGGAGCCCCTTCTGTCCTGGTTTGTAAGCGAACCGGGACTAAAGTTTTAGGGCTTTAGTCCTGACCCTTTAGTCCCGGTTCCAGAACCGGGGCTAATGGGCCACTGGAACAGGCACAAATGGGTCGTTTTCTACTACTATATTAAGGTTGAGCTTCACCTAGAACAAGTAGCTACACTCCTTCACAATTGAACAATGGACTATGCCTTGAATTGTTAGTTTGGCATCAAGAAGTTTCACCACAAGTCCTATTAGCACTAGGCTGCCGAAGGCTAACCCCTCGAGTGGAGCATATTAGTCACACTCCTGGCCTATTTGTGAGCTTACTAGAGATCACCCCAATCTCATAGGCCGTGACCAGCAGTCGGGCTCATATAGTTGTGCTCCTCCAAAGATTGCTCTGTAGGACAGCATCTTTCTTACATATAAGCTTTAGAACACATTAAGACAGTGGTCATCCTACCATACAGTATTCGAGAGTATTGCATCTGCAACGGAGTGGCTTAGTAAAGTTACTCTCCTTAGTTCACCACTGGCTTGTTCTCCCAGGTCCTACTTCATGGGATCTCCGATCACATAGGTTGGTTTACTACCATGGCAACTCATGTGGGTCTCATACCCATCTCCCATAATGCATTATCTATCACAACATGTGATAGCCCTCTAGTAAAGGGATCTGCCAGATTCTTAGCCGTTTGGATGTAATCCAATGCTATCACTCCGGAGCTTCTTAAACGTCTTACAGCTTTCAATCTCATTCTTATATGTTTGTTGAACTTCATGTTGTCCTTTGAACTCTTAACTTTGACAATGATTGTCTGGTTATCGCAGTTCATAAGAATAGCCGGAACCGGCTTCTCAACCACTCCAAAGTCCATCAAAATATCTCGAAGAAATTCTGCTTCGCCACCAGAGGTGTCCAATGCTGTTCATTCTGCTTCCATTGTCGATCTCGTTGAGATTGTTTGCTTGCAAGACTTCTAGGAAACAGAACCACCTCCGAGGGTAAACATATACCCAGTACTGGCCTTCATCTCATCAGCATGAGAGATCCAATTCACATCACTGTACCCTTCAAGTACCGACGGGTATCTGGTATAGTGAAGTTCGTGGTTCATAGTACCTTTCAGATAGCGCATAACTCGTTCAATAGCATGCCAATGCACATCACCCGGATTGGCGACAAACCGGCTCAGCTTGCTCATAGCAAACGCGATGCCAGGCCTAATTGCGCTAGCTAGATACATAAGTGAACCAATGATTTGATAGTATCTCAATTGATCTTTAGTTTTGCCTGTGAACTTTCGAACCAGCACACTAGGATCATATGGCGTTTGAGAAACTTTGCAATCCGAATATCCAAAATGACTCAAAAATTTCTCAACATAATGGGATTGCAGAAGTGTAATCCCACCCTCATCATCTCTCAATAGCTTGATGTTCAAAACAACATTAGCCACTCCAAGGTCCTTCATCTCAAAGTTCTGACATGGAAAATACGTAACCTCCTCAATCACTTTGAGATCGGTTCCAAATATCAGTATGTCATCAACATACACGCACAGAATAACATCTTCGCCCCCACCATGGCGATAGTACACATATTTGTCAACTTCATTAACAACGAAGCCAACAGATGTCAGAGTTGTATTAAGCTTCTCATGTCATTGCTTAGGTGCTTGTCTTAGGTCATATAAAGATTTCAGCAACTTACACACCTTTCCTTCATGACCATCTATCACAAAGCCATATGGTTGTTGCATATATATTTCCTCCTCTAGCTCTCCATCAAGGAAAACTTTCTTGACGTCCATTTGATGGACGAGAAGACCATGCGAGGCTGCCAACGTACGTAGTACTCGAATTGTGGTTAGTCTGGCCACATGTGAATAAGTATCGAAGAAATCTTCTTCTTCTTTCTGGGCATTGCCCTTGGCCACAAGCCTAGCCTTATACTTTTCAATTGTACCAACGGGCCTAAGCTTCTTTTTTAACACCCACTTACATCCCAATGGTTTCACCCATTGGGACACTCAGTTATTTCCCATGTTCTGTTAGCCATGATGGAATCCATCTCGCTACGGACCGCTTCTTTCTAGTAGTCAGCATCACGAGATGCATAGGTTTCTAAAATAGAAGTGGGATTATCATCCATGAGGTACACGAGAAATTCATCACCAAAGGTCTTTGCAATCCTTGGTCTCTTGACCCTACCAAGGGTTTTCTCGTCATCTTCCTAAGGATTTTCATCATGTGTTTGTTCATAATATTCCATAGGAATGGCAGGCTTAGGAGTCTCGTCGGAGAAGTGCTTTGCATATCTCTCATGGGGAATATATCCTCAAAGAATGTAGCATTCTTGGAGTCAATAACTGTACCGACCTTCACGTCAAGTACCTCATATTTCACTACTAGAAACCTATAGCCAACACTATTCTTAGCGTAGCACAAATTAACGCAGTCCACGGTCTTTGGTCCAAGCTTACGGTTTTTGGTGATCGGCACATTGACTTTCGCCAAACAGCCCCAAGTGCGTAAGTAGGAGAGAGTCGTCCTTCTCTTTAACCACTACTCATAGGGAATGACCATATTATCTTTTGTTTGAACTTTATTCAGGACATGACATGAAGTCAATATCGCCTCGCCCCACCATGCCTTGGATAGACCCGATGTATCTAACATGGCGTTAACCAAGTCAGTTAGAGTACTATTTTTCCGCTCGGCAACCCCGTTTGACTGGGGCGAATAGGTGATACGTCTCCAACATATCTATAATTATTGATGGTTCCATGCTATTATATTATCAACTTTGGATGTTTTCTATGCATGAATATGCTATTTTATGTTATTTGTGGGACTAACTTATTAATCCAGTGCACAGTGCCAGTTCCTATTTTTTTCGTGTTTTTGACCTTTTTCAGATAGGAATATCAAACGGAGTCCAAACGAAATAAAACTTTCGCCATGATTTTTTATGGAAAATATCAAAAATATCTGAAGAAAAAGATACCGGAGAGGCGGCCCGAGGAAGCCACTAGCCTGGGAGGGCCCCCCTGGCCGCGGCTAGGGGGCTCGTGACCTCCTCGTGGCGCCTCTCGACTTGTTCCTGACTTCAGATGGTCTTATAAATATGGAAACCCTCAGAAATAAACCTAGATCGCAAGTTCCGCCGCCGCAGACCTCCAGAGCCACCAAAAACCAATCGAGAGACCGTTCCGGCATCCTGCTGGAGGGGAATTCACCACTGGTGGCCATCTTCATCAACACCATTGCCTCTCCGATGATGCGTGAGTAGTTCACCTCAGACCTTCGGGCCCATAGCTAGTAGCTAGATGGCTTCTTCTTTCTCTTTGATCTTCAATACAAAGTTCTCCATGATCTTCATGGCGATCTATCCGATGTAATCTTGTTTTGCGGTGTCTTTGTTGAGATCCGATGAATTGTGGATTTATGATCAGATTATGTATGAATATTATTTGAGTCTCCTCTGATTTCTTATATGCGTGATTTCATATCCTTGTAATTCTCTTCGAGTTATGGGTTTCGTTTGGCCAACTTGATCTATAGTTCTTGCAATGGGAGAAGTGCTTGGTTTTGGGTTCATACCGTGCGGTGTCCTCACCTAGTGAATGAAAAGGTAGCGAGGCACGCATCATGTTGTTGCCATCAAGGGTTAAAAGATGGGGTTTATATCATATTGCATGAATCTATCCCTCTACATCATGTCATCTTGCTTAAAGCGTTACTCCGTTTATCATGAACTTAATACACTAGATGCATGCTGGATAGCGGTCGATGTGTAGAGCAATAGTAGTAGATGCAGAAAGTATCGGTCTACTTGTCTCGGACGTGATGCCTATATGTATGATCATTGCCTTAGATATCGTCATGACTTTGCGCTATTCTATCAATTTCTCAACAGTAATTTGTTCACCCACCGTAGTACTTGCTTTCATTTGATAAGCCTCTAGTGAACACTATGGCCCCCGGGTCTATTTTACATATTATATATTCAGATCTAAACACAAAAACACTAAAAATACCTTGCTGCAATTTTATTTACTTATTTATATTCATCTACTATCACTATCAGATCTCACCTTGCAAGCAATCGTAAAGAGATTGACAACCTCTTTATCACGTTGGGTGCATGTTTGTTTGTGTTTGTGCAGGTTCCTTGTGGCCTCATCCTGTTACTCCTACTGGATTGATACCTTGGTTCTCAAACTGAGCGAAATACTTACCACTACCTTGCTGCATCACCCCTTCCTCTTCAAGGGAAAAACCAACGCAAGGAAAGAATTCTACTATCAACTAGCCAATTTCTAGTGACGTTGTAGAGAAGTAGCAATACGGAGGCATACTCTCATGAATAATGCCATGTTCGGCACCGAAAGAATCAAACTCATTTGAGAAGTACTCTCCAGCACGATCAGACCAGACTCATTTAATTTTCTTTTCAAGTTGGTTCTCAACTTCTGCCTTATAGATTTTAAAGTAGTGTACAGCCTCATCTTTAGTATTTAACACATACACATAGAAATATCTAGTGAAATCATCTATCAATGTCATGAAGTATTTCTTTCCACCTTTAGTCAACACACCATTTATCTCACAGAGATCTGTATGATTGAGTTCTAGGGGCGCCAGGTGTCTCTCCTCAGTAGCCTTGTGAGGCTTGTGAGGTTGCTTTGCTTGCACACACGAATGGCACTTAGAACCTTTGGCTAAAGTGAAACTCGGGATTAAGTTCAGTTTTGCTAGCCGCGTCATAACACCGAAACTAATGTGACAAAGACGTGAATGCCAAACATTATATTCATTAACACTCGGATGAATATTGTTCACGATTTTATTACAAAAATCGGCAAGGGAAAGGCGGAACAGACCTCTGCATTCATAACCTTTTCCAACAAAAAGTCCATATTTCGTAACAACTACTTTATTAGACTCGAAGACCAACTTAAACCCTTCTCTACACAGAAGGGAGCCACTAACGAGGTTCTTGATGGCAGGGACATGCTGCACGTTCTTCAGTTGCATGATCCATCCCGAAGTAAACTTCAGATCGACTGTGCCAACACCAAGAACAGAAGCACTCGCGCCATTCCCCATCAATACGGATCCTCGGCCTGTGACCTGATAAGAAGAGAACAATGAGATGTCAGCACACACATGAATATTTGCACCTGTGTCCACCCACCAATCGGTGGACTGACAAACTAAAAATACAGTAAATAAATTATCATACCCATATGCACCACTTTAATTGTTGCCCACAATCATATTGGCACACTTATTGTCCTGCGCTGGCTTCTTGTACCTGTTTGGGCAATTGTTGGCCCAATGTTCCTCTGAGCCACAGTTGAAGCAGCCATCACCCTTCTTATTCCTCTTGAAGGCCTTCTTTCTGTTCTTCTAGAAGTCGGTATTTTGTTGGACATAATTCTTTCCCTTGGGCTTGTGAGAATTGAAGTTATTCTGATATACCATATTGGCAACCGCAGAGCTTTCAATCACTTTTCCATGCGAGTCATTTGCTCTCGAGTTCTGCTCAACACTCTACTGAGAATTCACGCCTCTGATGTTTCAAAGTGGTAGCAAAGTTCCTCCGAGAATTAGGGAGCTTAGCAATTATACACCCCGTGACAAATTTGCCCGGTAAATTGCACTCAAGAACCTCAAGTTCCTTAGCAATGCATATTATCTCATGAGCTTGTTCCAACATAGAACGGTTGTCAACCATTTTGTAATCATGGAACTGCTCCATAACATACATCTTGCTCCCAGCATCGGTGGCCCCGAATTTAGATTCAAGTGCCTCCCACAAGTCATTGGCGACCCCCACATGTAAATATCCGTCAACCAGATTATCTCTGATCACGCTAAGGAATGCTCTGATGAAATAGATAGTGGCATCCTTGAATGCCTTCTCCTTTTCAGGAGTGATCGTTCCCGTGGGATTGACACCGGCTACCCAGAACACGTTCATAGTCATGAGCCATAAGGTGGTTTTGGTCTGCCAACGCTTACAAATATGTACCAGTAAACTTGTCTGATTTCAGTGAAGTAGCAAAACCAGTACTCGAAAAATTCCTACACAAATTAGGTTTTCATTGTTGAGTATATAAGCAATTTTTTGATCAGAATAACCCACGAAATAATAACTAGCATGGCATTGACAGAAGCAAAACATACTGATACTCAAACATGCAAGCACGTACTACACTAACAGTAGATGAATCTGCACATAACGCTAGTAGTGCTACAACTAACATAAACAGGAGCGGGATAAACGGGTTATACCCTCCAATGGGCCAGTTGGCCATAGCAGCAGCATTAGCGTCCCCGGCCACCTTCTTGTCAACTTCAAGCTTCTCAGCAGCGGCACAATTGACGTCGGTTGGGGACGACATGGCGAAGACGACAGAGGTGATGCAAACGTAGATGAAGTAGACGAATGGAAGCGAGCAGTCACGTTGTCGCTCCCCAAAAAACTAATCACCCTTCTCCTGGTACAGGACCCAGAGAGGCGTGGTTTCGGAGGCCTGCTCTCCCGTCGACCGTGTACGTGGTGAATGGGACGAAGTCGCCGGCGGTAGCAGCAGCAAAAGGAACGATGTGGGCGGAGTGCGTGGAGGCAGATGTGATCTGTTTTCCATGGCAGCTAGGGTTGGCTGAAGCCCTGCTTATGTAGGTGGCATCCAGGTGGAGAGATGTGGGCTGAACCCACGTCTGATTCGGTAGCCCATGATCCAACGTCTCAGATCGTGGCGTTACGTACTCTCCGTTCCCGACCGGCAAAAATAAGCGCGTAGGTAGCTCGACGTGGCACGTCGTGACGAGGCGTGGCGAGGCAGGCGGCGGAGGAGGAGTGCGCGAGGGCCTCTTCTCTTCTCATGCTCCAATAGCATGTGGAAGAGAGACCCTTATAAAGAGGTGCAACTCCCTCTCCACTAGCAAGGTGGGACTGAACTTCCCACACCCCTTGTCATGCCACCAACATGGGCCCTTAGAGATTTTTTTGAAATTGTCTTATGGGCCTAAAGCCCATCTCAGATTTTAACAATCCTCCACCAGATCTCAAGGGCCCATTTCATCCTCAATTCCAACTATTGTTTTAATATACCAGTATTTCAGCGAAGACCTATAAAGGTTGAGCTTCACCTAGAACAAGTAGCTACACTCCTTCATAACTGAACAATGGACTATGCCTTGAATTGACAGTTTGGCGTCAGGAAGTTTCACCAAAAGTCCTACTAGTACTAGGCTGTCGAAGGCTGACCCCTCGGGTGGAGCATACTAGTCACACTCCTGGCCTATTCGTGAGCTTACTAGAGATCACCCCAATCTCATAGACCGTGACCAGCAGTCGGGCTCATATAGGTGTGCTCCTCCAAAGATCACTCTGTAGGACAGCATCTTGCTTACATATAAGCTTTAGAACACATTAAGATAGTAGTCATCCTACCATACAGTATCTGAGAGTATTGCATCTCCAACGGAGTGGGTTAGTAAAGTTACTCTCCTCGGTTCACCACTGGCTTGTTCTCCCATGTCCTACTTCACGGGATCTCCGATCACATAGGTTGGGTTACTACCATGGCAACTCATGTGGGTCTCATACCCATCTCCCTCGATGAATTATCTATCACAACACGTGATAGCCCTTTAGTAAATCAATCTGCCAGATTCTTAGCCGTTTGGATGTAATCCAACGCTATCACTCCGGAGCATCTTAAATGGCTGACAGCTTTCATTCTCATTCTTATATGTTTGTTGGACTTCATGTTATCCTTTGAACTCTTCACTTTGACAATGACTGTCTTGTTATCGCAGTTCATAAGGATAGCCGGAACCGGCTTCTCAACCACTGGCAAGTCCATCAAAAGATCTTGAAGAAATTCTACTTCGACACCAGAGGTGTCTAATGCTGTTAATTTTGCTTCCATTGTTGATCAAGTTAAGATCGTTTGCTTGCAAGACTTCCAGGAAACAGCGCCTCTTCCAAGGGTAAACATATACCCAGTAGTGGCCTTATCCCATCAGCATCAGAGATCTAATTTGCATCACTATACCCTTCAAGTACAGACGGGTATCCAGTATAGTGAAGTTCGTGGTTCATAGTACCTTTCACATATCGCATAACTCTTTCAACAACACGCCAATGAACATCACCCGGATTGGCAACAAATCGGCTCAGCTTGCTCACAGCAAACGCGATGCCAGGCCTCGTTGCGCTAGCTAGATACATAAGTGAACCAATTATTTGAGATTATCTCATTTGATCTTTAGTTGTGCATGTGAACTTTCGAACCAGCACACTAGGATCATATGGTGTTTGAGAAACTTTGCAGTCCGAATATCCAAAATGACTCGGAATCTTTTCAACATAATGGGATTGCAGAAGCATAATCCCACCCTCATCATCTCTCCATAGCTTCATGTTCAAAATAACATCAGCCACTCCAAGGTCCTTCATCTCAAAGTTCTGAGACGGAAAAGACTTAACCTCCTCAATCACTTTGAGATCGGTTCCAAATAGCAATATGTCAGAAACATACAAGCATAGTATAACTACTTCGTCGCCACCATGGCGATAGTACAAACATTTGTCAGCTTCATTAACAACGAAGCCAACAAATGTCAGAGTTTTATTAAACTTCTCATGCCATTTCTTATGTGCTTGTCTCAAGCCATATAAAGATTTCAGCAACTTATACACCTTTCCTTCCTGGCCATCTATCACAAAGCCATCTAGCTGCTGCATATAGATTTCCTCCTCTAGCTCTCCATTAAGGAAAGCCGTCTTGACGTCCATTTGATGGACGAGAAGACCATGCGAGGCCGCCAACGAGAGTAGTACTCGAATGGTGGTCAGTTGTAGGATCGAAAGTAGGTCTAGAGGGGGGTGATTAGACTACTTGACCAAATAAAAGTTTTGCCTTTTCCCATTTTTAGTTCTTGGCAAGTTTTAGCATGCATAGCATATCAAGTAACACCCTACACATGCATGTCTAAGAGTGTAGTAGCAGAAAGTAAAGTCATTACACATGTAAGTAAAGAGAGCGTTAGGAAAGAAAACACAAGTGATGACATGATGATTTTTCCCGTGGTTCCGACAGGTGGTGCTATCATACGTCCACGTTCATGGAGTTTTCAACCCACGGAAGATAATGGTCGTGAGAGTCCACGGAGGGCTCTACCTACGGCAGGTTCCACGAAGAAGCAAGCTTGACTATTCCATGCGTCTTCCATCCATGAAGGACTAGCCTCACTATGGGTAGATCTTCACGAAGTAGGTGATCTCCTTGCCCTTACAACTTTCTTGGTTCACTCCACAACACGAAGTAGGAGGCTCCCAAGCGACACCTAACCAATCTAGGAGGCACCACCCTCCAAAAGGTAATAGGCTCGGTAATGACGATGAACTCCTTGCTCTTGTGCTTCAAGATGATAAACTCCACAACACACAATCACTCTCTCACAGATTTGGCTTGGTACAAGAGATGGGATTGGTGGAAAGCAACTTGGGGAGGGTAGAAATCAAGATCCATATGGTTGGAGTGGAAGATCTTGACCTGACCACAAGGGTAGGTGGTTCTCTCTCAGAAAACTGAGTAGGATAGGTATGGAATAGTTCTAAGTGCTTCCCTTTTGAGTGGGTGGTGGTGAAGGGGTATATATAGGCATCCCCAAAAATCCAACCATTACACACAATAAGTCAGACTCGGTGACACCGATGTGTAAATCTTGGTGGTACCAAAGTGACCAAAAGTGGCAACTTTTGAATCTCAGTTGCACCGACAAGGTGACCAACGGTCATATTTACCAATCCCGATGACACCGATTCATCATTCTTGGGTGGACCAAAAATGAGAACTTGCATAACAGAAACTTGGCAACCCAACTTGGTGGCACCGAGTGCAGTGTCGGCTGCACCAAAGTGTTAGGGTTTGGCTAAGTGTCTAGGGTTTAGAATCAGTGGCACCGGGATAGGAATGTTGGTTCCACCGATTTTGCATATTTGGCTTAGGACAGACTTTGGTGGGAGAGTTTGTGGATGCTTTGGTGACTGACACTTGTGCATGTTTGAGCATATTGTTCACCATCAAAACTTTACCCCCTTTTAATAGTATTGGCTTTCCTATGGACTCAAAGTGATTTCTCACAAATGTAAAATGTAGAGTCCTCTTGCTTGAATCTTGGCCAACCTATTTCCTTGAATCTTGGGGTAATTCCACAACCATTTAGCCATCCCTATCATTGAAGTTGTCCTGAAATATACTTTGTGGAAACATTAATTCAATGACTTATATGTTGTTATTAATTACCAAAACCACCAAGGGAGCAAATGTGCTTTCAATCTCCCCCTTTTTGGTAATTGATGACAACATATAGATTAAAGCTTCGACAAAGATATAATCATGGAATATAATCGTCATTTTGAGAAGTATGTGATAGGGAAGAGCTCCCCCTAAATTTGTGTATTATTTTAGAATTTGCGTCTGAATGCGAATGCACAATCCATTAGGTACATGGGTCACTTCTTACATGTCACATACCACTTGGTGGTGTGCAAGAGTAATTGGAATGAATATCATAGCTCAACACAATCAACCAAAGATGAATGATCATCACATAAGCATTAAGATGATAGGAAATAGTAGCATCACACATTAAAGTGTATGATCAAATATCATCAAGCGTGTATCATAAGAAAAACAAAAGAGTATCACGGCAACCAAAAGCAATTGTTTTGTGAAAAAGAAACAACAAACACCAAATGCTCTCTCACTCGAAGCCTAATGATCTATATACACTTCTCCCCCTTTGGCAACAAGTTACCAAAAATTTCAAAGGCATATAACTAATCATTCTTGGGCTAATCTCCTTAGGTTGCCGATGAAGGAGTCGAGATAACGGCGTCAGCGAAGATCTCTGTTGATGTCGTGGATGGAGCTGGAGTGGTTACTGGAGAAACTAGACCTGATGGAGCAAGAGTTGTGCTGACAGTAGCAGGAGCTGATGAAGAGGGCCTCAAGTTTGGTGCAGGCACTATGGCTGATCTAGTCTGAGTGGTGAACTGGGTTCCTGGCCCGAGAGGTGATTCATCCTCATCATCATCATCATCATCATCATCATCATCATATGAAGTAGAAGAGACCCGAGGGATGTGCACGGAGTCAACTTTGTTCTGAAGCTCTATAACTGTCTTGGACAACTTGTCCACCTTATCACCAAGAACCTTGATTATTGTCTCGAAGATCCTCACTAGTCTGTTCTGGTTGTCCAGAATCCCCTTGATATCCTTCTGCATGCCCTCGACGGTTGAGATCAGAAGATCCATTTGCCTGTTCCTGGATCTGGGGTCTTGAGCACTAGCGGCTCGAACAACTTCTGATTCTGCCTCTACTATAGCAGATGTGGGATGGTTTGGGTCCATCACCACAACATTATCCTCGAAATCTAGTTGTAGGGGTAGATGTGGATGATCTAGAGAAAAAATGTGCTTCTCCAACTGAGAGTTGATGAGCAACTAGATGTAGGGTGCATAACAGCAAGAGCGCTTCTGATCAGCAGCAACCCTCTTGATTGTCTCAACAATCAAATCCATGACTCTAATCCTGGTGTTCCTGTCAAAGTGGATCAGCATGTTTATGGAGTAGCCTCAGATCATCTTGTCATCTTCTGACTTGGGAATCAAGGTGTGCCTCAGAATGGTGTTCGTTGTATGGAGGCCTGCTTGCAGATAGTAGATGGATCCTAGCTTGTGTGATTGCACCTTGTCTGCAGGGATAGGAGTATACATATCTTTCATGGCATTGTGACTTGCCTTGGGTTATGAGTATACATCCAGATCACCTTCCTGAGCTTCTGGAACTTCCAGAAGAGCAGCCCACTCCTCAACAGTGGATTCATACCTAGCACCTTCAGTCACCCATACAATTCTACCATCTCTATAGAAATGAGTAGTGGAGTAGAATTGCATGATCATCTCGTCGTTCCATGCAGTAAGCTCTCTGCCAATGAAATTGTCTAGACCAATGCACTGGAAGTTATCTTGGACACATGGGAAGTAGTTCACATTATCCTTGATGAATTTTCAATCAACATACCTCATATCGCTAACAGCTGGGCTCTTGTCAAGCAAAATTGTCTCATAAAAATCATGTTTCTCTCTTGTGTAGAACATGTAGTCTACAACAGTTTTCCTCCTCTGAGCATAAGGATCTATGGCTCTCCAGGCTCTCAATCCTGAGTCTTTCCTCTTCTTCATGTCATCAGCAACTAAGTGGCAGGCATCATGCACTAGAATATGTGGTCTGAGCTTCATCAAAGTAGTCAAGTCATCATCATCTTCAGTTCTGGAGGCAGTCCCCTTGTTCTTCTCAAAAGCTGGAATGTCTCTAGTAGTCCTCTTGGACTTCTGTGCAGTAGCCTTCTTGGAAGTAGGCTTGGTGCTCTTGGAAGTGCCAGTCTTTGGCATAGCATCATCCATCAGCTTCTTGGCTTTCTTCTTGGGAGGGGCTTTCTCAACATGTTCTTCCTCCTCTTCCTCAGCAGCAGCACCAACAGCCTCCTCTAGATCTTCATACATAGAGGTAGGTCTGCCAATCACATGGACAATCCTCTTCCTGGACTTTTTCTCACCTGCCTTCTTAGGCATAGCCTTCCTTGGGGGATCAAAAGAAATAGTGGCTCTACCACTCTCAAGTGCCTTCATAGTCTCTCAGATGGCATAGATCTTGCTGACAACTCTCCTGGATGGAGTAGCTTTAGTTGCTGACTTCTTGACAGCCTTTTCTTGCTTCTTAGAAAGAATCTCCTCAGGAGTGAAATATGAATCTTCTTCATCAGAGTTGAGCTTCTTCCTGGTCCTGGTGGCAGCCTTGGGCAACCCATGAGAGCTGGGGGTGCCTCGATCTGAAAAAGAACTGGCTTTTGGGCTTGTGCCAGAACTCATGTCAACTCCCTGCTCTACCAAATTTTGACTGTCCTCTAAGCCTGACATAGTGACCATGTGAATAGAGTATAGGAGAGCATAAGTAGATGAGTCATCACAAAATGAGGTTGTTTTTCAAATTTGAACAATGGATTTTCAAGACTTTTGCATTCTGTCAAATAAATACCGGTACAGCCGAAACGGATTTTTCGGTAGGGCCAAGACTGACTAACTCTCTAACCAAACCTTGGCACCCTTTTCCTTCGGACCGAAAAGAGCAACTCGGTTCTACTGAGTCAGTTCTCAGCCACACATAAAAGCACATCGGTGAGACCGATATGTCAGTTTCGGTTCCACCGAGATTTATCGGGCGGATGGCAAAACCCTAGAAAATTTGTCATTCACAAGATTTTGGAGTTTTGAGTGGATAGAAATATGTGAAAAGGGTGTATCAAAGATAAACATGATTATAATGCGCAAGGATCGGATGAGGAGCGCAATAGAGATTGAATCCGTACCCTAGCTTGGCGCAGATCCTCTACGGCAGAAACGAGGGAGTGGATTTTGTCGGCAACGGCGATTCCCAACAGTGGAGGAGAGCATGGAGACAAGGGCGACGACTAGGGGTCTCGTAGGAGGCAGCTTAGGGTTCTGAGGCGCAACGAATGAGACTAAAATTCAAAGCGTCGGGGTCCACAGCTTATATACCCACTGATGTCGGTGACACCGATTCTAGTTTTTCAGTGCCACCAAGTGCCTCAACTGTCAGCTAACAAGGACACTCAGTGTAACCAAGAAAATGGGATCAGTGGTACCGAGATTCAAAACCAAATCAACCCTAGGCATTTGGTGAGACCGAGATTTTATGGTTGGTTCCATCGAGATGCACTTGGGAGGTTTTAATGGTCAGTCCTTGTCGATACGGAACTCCGAGTGCTCCACACACAAAGGATCGAAAAGCACTTGTTCAAATTTTGTGATGCAGCATGAATAGAGTATGAGGTGAGAAATCATAGATAGAAAAAGAAGTGGTCCTATGTATTCTTGTATATCCAATTGGCGAAAGATAAATCAAAAGCCAAATAGTAACAATTGGATATCCTCGAATGAGAAAATAAATGCAGACCAACATGCTCACACAATAAGATGTCAAATGAAATCATGGCAAACATGCACAACCACTCTAGCATCTAACAAGCACTTGGTTGATGACGAAGTCATCTATATATGAGTATTTGACTTAGGAGCCAAGTAAGAGTACTTGATCATAGGTCATGCTCATCGCTTAAGCACAAGTGGGGTTACCACTTTTACATAAATCATTTAATGTTGTCACATACTAAGAGATGCTTTGACTCAAGTTTTAGAGTAAAGCTCCCCCTTTATGTGACATCCCCCAATAAAAGGGATAAACTAACCTTGGGTTTTGTTGACGAAGACTTCATGTTGGTGGGGTAGTGGTGGATGCTCAAGGTTGATGAAGATAACCAAGAGTTGGGAGCATCCTTGTTGTTTCCTTACTTTTCTCACCGACATGGGTTATTCCTAACACACAATAGACAAATACAACGATATCTATGGACATGGAGTGCAAAGCATGTGTAATGATGTCCATTGATTTGTTGATTACCTTGTCCCTTGCTTACCTTTGAGGGAATGTGTGACTCCTTGATCTATTGCATAGGGTTGATGTTGGTTGCAAATAGATCTAGCCAATAATGAATATGAGTGAATTTCAATGGCGGAGTCACCCCTCAAGAACTTTCTAGTTCTTCTTCTTAGAATACACATCAAGTTGATGGGGATCCTTGGTGTTGAAGTAGCACTTGTAGAAGTTGAGCTTGTAGTAGCCTTGGGAACCAACTTCACCAAAGCTTGGGGTTCATCTTCATAAGAGTCAAAGTCCTCTTGGAGCTTGTTCTTGCCCTTGAGCTTGGTGTCTTGTGCTGGAAGGTCATCTTGAGTTTTTGTCCCCTTGGGAAGAGTATTTTCATACTTCTCCTTATGAGGAACAAACTTGGGGTTGGGATATTGACCTTCTTCCCATTCAACTCCATTAGCGTTGAAGTAGCCAACCCTGCGATTCTTTCGGTATCCTCCATGCTTGCGTACAATCTCATAAAATTGTTTGTACCCTTCAAGACTCTTGTAGATACCTTTCTCTATATTTCCTTTCAATAAATCATTTTCTTGATCAAGTGTAACTTGGCTAAGAGAATCATCATTACTGGAATCAATAAAACTACTAGGAGCAACATCATTGGGTTTAGCATTTTTATTGTTGCTACTAGATGAAGAACTTTTCTTTCCTTTGTTACTAGTTAGCTTAGATTTGAATTGTGGCATGAATGTATACAAGAGTAGTCATTTGGCAATATAAGATGAAGTCTTCTTTCGGAGATCGTCATTGATAGCTTTAAGAAATTCATGTTCTTGCTCCAAATTGAGCTTCTCGAAGCATAGCTTCTCATGAGTTCTTACAAGCTCTCTATGATCTTGAAGAGTAGATTCATGAGCTAACTTAAGAGTGTTGAGTTCTTTAGTTAGTTCTTCTATTTTGATCTTATCATCGTCAATTGACTTATCTTGACTAGTATGAGAATTATCAAGTTCATTAACATCACTAGTTTTATCACACAGCAAGTCACCATCGTAAAGCAAATCATCTTCATCACTATCGAAATCAAGATATTCGGGGTGTGATACATTGGGGCCTTTAGCCATGAAGAAACTTCCACCTCCTTCATTTGGTGAATCAAATATATCATAGGAGTTGGTTGTCACTAGTGCAATTCTGGCAACACCATCATCTTGACTGTAGTCGGAGTTGGAGTGATAGCTTCTCTCGGAGTGGTTGTCGGAGTCAGAGCCGGAAACCCATTCACCAACATGAGCTTGATGATTTCTCCTTGAGTAGCTCTTGGTGTGCGTGTCCTTCTTCTCTGAGTCCCTACTTCTCCTTGAGGGTCTTCGTTCATAACGATCATCTCTACTCCTTCTCTCTCTTCGAGGTGATTCGTCTCTTGAGCTTCGTCTTCTTGGTGACTCTTCTGTTCGTTTGTACGGAGCCGAGCACTCATTGGAGTAGTGTCCGGGCTTTCCACAATTGTAGCAGTTTCGGTCATGTCTTGACGAATGCTTCTCTTCATATCTTGAGTTGGAGTTGCGATCTTTGCTTCTATTCTTGTAGAACTTATTTAATTTCTTGACCATGAGGCTTATCTCTTCATTTGTGACAAGGTTGTCGCTTCAGGTAGCAGGAGCATCACTTGTGGCTTTGTCTACACTGCTAGACTTGTGATGAATGTGTTCCTTGTCTTTGAGTGTCATCTCATGAGCAACAATTCTACCAATCACTTCCGTTGGTTTGAGATCTTTGTAGTTGGGCATCATTTGGATCAATGTGTACACAGTGTCATATCTCTCATCCAAAGCTTGAAGTATCTTCTTGATGATGAACTTGTCAGTAATTTCTTTGCTTCCTAAGCCGGTAATCTCATTTGTGATGAGAGCTAGCCTAGAGTACATCTCAGCGAATCCTTCACCATCCTTCATCTTGAACTTTTCAAGTTGACCTTGAAGAACATCTAACTTGGATTCTCTCACGGACTCTGTTTCTTCGTGCATATCAACCAAAGTATCCCAAATCTCTTTTGCGTGTTCAAGACGGCTGATTTTGTTGAATTCATCAGGACATAGGCAGTTGAAAAGAATGTCACATGCTTGAGCATTGAGTTGCAACATCTTCAATTCATCCGCAGACGCTTCATGATCCGGTTCCATTCCATCCGCAAAGAATTCACCTTGCAAGCCAACAAGAACAATGACCCAAACAGCAGGATTATGACCAAGCAAATGCATTTTCATTTTATGCTTCCAACTAGCAAAGTTAGTGCCATCAAAGTATGGACCTCTATGGTGATAATTTCCCACACTATATGCCATACTTCTCCTAGGTTGTGAAACCAATGCAATGGAGACCAAAGCCCTGATACCACTTGTAGGATCGAAAGAAGGTCTATAGGGGGGTAATTAGACTACTTGACCAAATAAAAGTTTTGCCTTTTCCCATTTTTAGTTCTTGACAAGTTTTAGCATTCATAGCATATCAAGTAACACCCTACACATGCATGTCTAAGAGTGTAGCAGCGAAAAGTAGAGACATTACACATGTAAGTAAAGAGAGGGTTAGAAAAGCAAACACAAGTGATGACACAATGATTTTTCCCGTGGTTACGATAGGTGGTGTCGTGGTTTTGTCACGGCAGATGTCTGGGTGAACAGACTTGGGTTCGAGGCCATTGCTAATGTTGTGGACTCAAAGGGGTTGATGGGGACGAAAGACACGGATTTACCCAGGTTCGGCCCCTCAAGTCGAGGTAATAGCCTATGTCCTAGTTGTGCTAGTATTGCTTGATGTATCGATTACAGGGGAGCTAAAGTTTGACCTAGTTCTCGACTACCTGATCTCTAAGTCACCCTGGGTCTACCTTTATATTGGAGGTCGAGACCACGGGTCATACTAGTTGTAACCGACTCTCATTATCTATCCGAGTCTTCCTCTATCTTCTTGTCGAAATTGTCCCCGGGCGGCTTACACACCCGGGTCTTCTATTCCGGGCCACCGTCCGGCCAATCTTATGAGCCGCCAAGCTTCCTGGGCTTTAGCACCACCGTCTCACTCTTGGGCCGGTGCACAAGCCGTCAAGTATAACCCAGAGCCCTTAAGGCGGGTCACACCGCAGGGTTATATCGCCAACATTAGGCCCCAGGTTGATTTAAGCTCGCTCACTTCATCCTTTTGTTTTGCTCCTTTGGCGAGTCACCCAAAAATGACCCGTCGTGACGTCATGTTGACCCTACAGAAAAGATTCGCTGATGTACACACCAAATCTTCTCATTAAACGACCAACCCGAAGATCGAGGCGTCCGCCTCGGCCGAACGTTTTCCGTCGCCTGGATTTTTGCGCTCATTCCACCTTCTCCTTTTAAATAGGACCGCCCGAGGTGGTTTATTTCCTTCTCC
Source organism: Hordeum marinum (assembly GCA_022496015.1). NCBI lineage: Eukaryota > Viridiplantae > Streptophyta > Magnoliopsida > Poales > Poaceae > Hordeum > Hordeum marinum. The sequence continues at coordinate 450,711,194 of CM039676.1, forward strand.
CGCTCACTCCTTCGTCTTCCTCCTCTCGACGCGACTACTTCCATCACCTCCAGCTTTGGCGCTGCCTCCGCTTCGCCGTCGACAGGCCGCTGCATCAACCTGTTGCGAACTAGAATCTCGTCCGTGTTCATCACACCGCCTCCGGTAAGACCCTAATCTCTTAGATCCATAGCCTCTCCGGTAGGGTTTGTAGGAAGCTCCGCCGCCGTTGCTCCTAGAACTCAGGTTCTTCCGATGCCGGCCGTGCTTTTAGCACTCATCCCCGTCGCGCCGCTGCGTACGGGGTGGCCGTGCACAATGCACGGACCCATCGCGGCTCCGTTTATCGTTTTAGTTTTCCTCCGCTTTGCCTGTTCATCGCTAGGTCTGAAAATAGGAACATTTTCTCCTGCTTTTCTCCTGCTTACGAGTTTTCCAGGACTTAGCCGAATTTTACTCCCTCATTTGCTACGTTGACCTGCCACACTGCGTTGGCTCTCATCAGCCGGATTGTAGCATCTTATATGTAGAATCTTTAAACTCGTAAGCCGCCGTAGATGTTGGCCTCATTTTGACTCGTCGTGTTTTTAATTTGCACAGTCCTTGAGCCGCCAGAATGTCTCATGCCTCGAATTCCTATAACTGGGTCGGGTCTTGTGTTACGGATTAGTTTTTGATGGACTTCGTTCACACGGGTACTCTTCCTCCCAAATATGCCATTCATTAGCGGGTCTCGGGTGATGAATTGAAGCCCATTCCCCAAGAAGGCGAAGTGGTTGTTTTCTCAGACCATATTGAGTGTGGTTTCGTGCCCCCAGCTCAAAGTTCTTCCGCGATGTCCTTCATCTCTACAAGCTCCATCCTCAAGACCTCGCCCTAATTCTGTCTCAAACATATGTAACTTTCAAGTGCTATGTGAAGTTTATCTACAAACCAAGCCGTCTATGGGCCTGTTCTGAGAGTTCTTTTACGCCAACCGTCAAACTGAAGTGAAAGCCTGTCCGAGTCTCGAGCCGGGCGGAATTTCTATCTAGAGGCGCCGGGACATTACCTTTCCGGCTATGCATATGCCGAGTCACCCAAAGGACTGGAATAAGACCTGGTTCTATTTTAAAGATACTTCTCCAGAGGGTGAACGTCCACTATCGGGTTATCATCCTTCCCGGCTCAAGACAACTTCAGAGCTTCCTGCCCGGTTGTTGGTTTCAGAACGTGCAAGGTATGAACCGGCTCACGCCAATATTAGGGCACTCATGGCCAACGGCTTAACTGGATTAGACATGATCAGCTGCTGGATCTCCTAGCAGATTATGCCTTTTAGCCATAGAAGCCGCCTCATGTGCGAGTACAAGGGTGAGTATGACAGCTCATTATGCTTCAGCCGATCAACCTTGACATAGGACGACATCACCACTGCTATCAGGAGTCTTGTCCATGAGACATCCGGAGCCTGCAATGCTATCGGGTTAATCCCCTTTAGTGCCATTAATTCGACCCCAGATGTAAGGCGATTCTTCCCATCCTTCTCTCTTGACTTACTTGTATTTTGCTGCTTCACTGCCATTGACCGGCTTACTCTTTCAGGCTGACTCTAATTTCTGGAAGCAGGAGTACGTCCCTCCTTTGAAGAAAACCAAAAAGAAGGCCCCAGCTAAGAAGCCTAAGAAGGATGCCCCGCAAGAGGGATGGTTTGACCCGCCACAATCATCCGGCTCAGAGGTAAAATCTTAGCCGCTTCTTGAAACTTTGTTTTCTCATTTCACTAACACATGTTTTTGTTGGGAGACGTAGTAGTAAATCAAAATTTTCCTACGTTCACCAAGATCTATCTATGGAGAAACCAGCAACGAGAGGGGAGAGATTGCATCTTCATACCTTTGAAGATCGCTAAGCGGAAGCGTTACAAGAACGCGGTTGATGGAGTCGTACTCGCAGCGATTCAGATCGCGGTAGATCCGATCAAGTGCCGAACGGACGGCACCTCCGCGTTCAACACACGTGCAGCCCGGTGACGTCTCCAACACCTTGATCCAGCAAGGAGGAAGGAGAGGTTGGGGAAGGGCTCCAACAGCAGCACGACGGCGTGGTGGTGGTGGAGTAGCAAGGTATTCCGACAGGGCTTCGCCTAAGCGCTGCGGAGGAGGAAGAAGAGAGGTAGGGCTTCGCCGTGAGAGAGAGAGATCAAATCCTGTCTCAAAACATCCAAAACCTCAAGTATATACAGGAGGAGGGACGTGGAGGGCTGGCTTGGCCTCTACTCCAAAGAGGAGATGGCCGGCTGAATTAAAGGGAGAGTCCACCTCCCACAAGGGAGGTGGATCTCCTCCTTTTAAATCCTTTTTGCCTTATCTCCTTATCTCTAGCCGCATGGGCCTTTAGCAAAAGTCTTGCCCAGCCCAATAAGGGCTGGCACACTTTATCTAACAGCCCATGTGGTCCTTTGGTCGTCACACCCCTCCCGGGGGTCCTCCGGCACCCTCCCGGCACTCCCGGTACATTACCGATGAGCCCGAAAACTTTCCGGTGACCAAAACTGGACTTCCTATATATCAATCTTTACCTCCGGACCATTCCGGAGCTCCTCGTGACGTCCGGGATCTCATCCGGGACTCCGAACAACCTTCGGTAATCACGTATACCTTTTCCCTATAACCCTAGCGTCATCGAACCTTAAGTGTGTAGACCCTACGGGTTCGGGAGACACGTAGACATGACCGAGACACCTCTCCGGCCAATAACCAACAGCGGGATCTGGATACCCATGTTGGCTCCCACGTACTCCACGATGATCTCATCGGATGAACCACGATGTCAGGGATTCAATCAATCCCGTATACAATTCCCTTTGTCTATCGGTATGGTACTTGCCCGAGATTCGATCGTCGGTATCGCCATACCTTGTTCAATCTCGTTACCGGCAAGTCTCTTTACTCGTTCCGTAACACATCATCCCGTGGCTAACTCCTTAGTCACATTGAGCTCATTATGATGATGTCTTACCGAGTGGGCCCAGAGATACCTCTCCGTCACACGGAGTGACAAATCCCAGTCTTGATTCGTGTCAACCCAACAGACACTTTCGGAGATACCCGTAGCGTACCTTTATAGCCACCCAGTTACGTTGTGACGTTTGGCACACCCAAAGCATTCCTACGGTATCCGGGAGTTACACAATCTCATGGTCTAAGGAAATGATACTTGACATTGAAAAGCTTTAGCAAACGAACTACACGATCTTGTGCTATGCTTAGGATTGGGTCTTGTCCATCACATCATTCTCCTAATGATGTGATCCCGTTATCAACGACATCCAATGTCCATGGTCATGAAACCGTGACCATCTATTGATCAACGAGCTAGCCAACTAGAGGCTCACTAGGGACATGTGATGGTCTATGTATTCACACATGTATTACGGTTTCTGGTTAACACAATTGTAGCATGAATAATAGACAATTATCATGAACTAGGAAATACAATAATAACCATTTTATTATTGCCTCTAGGGCATATTTCCAACAGTCTCCCACTTGCACTAGAGTCAATAATCTAGTTACATTGTGATGAATCGAACACCCATAGCGTTCTGGTGTTGATCATGTTTTGCTCGTGAGAGAGGTTTAGTCAACGGATCTGCGACATTCAGATCCGTATGCACTTTACAAATATCTATGTCTCCCTCCTGAATGTAATCACGGATGGAGTTGAAGCGGCGCTTGATGTGTCTTGTCTTCTTGTGAAACCTGGGCTCCTTCGCAAGGGCAATAGCTCCAGTGTTGTCACAGAGTAGAGTCATCGGGCCCGACGCATTTGGAATCACTCCTAGGTCGGTGATGAACTCCTTCATCCAGACTCCCTCCTTTGCTGCTTCCGAAGCAGCTATGTACTCCGCTTCACATGTAGATGCCGCCACGACGCTTTGCTTGCTGCTACTCCAGCTGACTACCCCTCCATTCAAAATATACACGTATCCGGTTTGCGACTTAGAGTCGTCCGGATCTGTGTCGAAGCTAGCGTCGACGTAACCCTTTACGACGAGCTCTTCGGCACCTCCATATATGAGAAACATGTCCTTTGTCCTTTTCAGGTACTTCAGGATATTCTTGACCGCTGTCCAGTGTTCCGCTCCGGGATCACTTTGGTACCTCCCTACCAAACTTATGGCAAGGTTCACATCAGGTCTGGTACACAGCATGGCATACATGATAGAGCCTATGGCTGAAGCATAGGGGATGACACTCATCTCTTCTCTATCCTTTGCCGTGGTCGGGCATTGAGTCGTACTCAATCTCACACCTTGCAACACAGGCAAGAACCCCTTCTTGGACTGATGCATATTGAACTTCTTCAATATCTTTTCAAGGTATGTGCTTTGTGAAAGACCAATGAGGCGTTTCGATCTATCTCTATAGATCTTAATACCTAATATGTAAGCAGCTTCTCCAAGGTCCTTCATTGAAAAACACTTATTCAAGTAGGCCTTGATACTTTCCAAGAGTTCTATATTATTTCCCATTATCAGCATGTCATCCACATACAGTATAAGAAATGCTATAGAGCTCCCACTCACTTTCTTGTAAATACAAGGTTCTCCATAAACCTGTACAAACCCAAACGCTTTAATCACCTCATTAAAGCGAATGTTCCAACTCCGAGATGCTTGCACCAGCCCATAGATGGAGCGCTGGAGCTTGCATACCTTGTTAGCATCTTTAGGATCGACAAAACCTTCCGGCTGCATCATATACAGTTCTTCCTTGAGGAAGCCATTAAGGAATGCCGTTTTGACGTCCATTTGCCAGATCTCATAATCATAAAATGCGGCAACTGCTAACATGATTCGGACTGACTTTAGCATCGCTACGGGTGAGAAAGTCTCATCGTAGTCAACTCCTTGAACTTGTCGATAACCCTTAGCGACAAGCCGAGCTTTATAGGCGGTGACATTACCGTCCGCGTCAGTCTTCTTCTTAAAGATCCATTTGTTTTCAATGGCTCGCTTATCATTAGGCAAGTCCACCAAAGTCCATACTTTGTTCTCATACATGGATCCTATCTCGGATTTCATGGCCTCAAGCCATTTGTTGGAATCCGGGCCCGCCATCGCTTCTTCATAGTTCGAAGGTTCACCGTTGTCCAACAACATGATCTCTAGGACAGGATTGCCGTACCACTCTGGTGCGGAACGTGTCCTGGTGGACCTTCGAATAGCAACTTGATCTGAAGTTTCATGATCATCATCATTAACTTCCTCTCTAGCCGGTGTAGGCTCCACAGAAACAACTTCCTGTGCTGCGCTACTCTCCGGTTCGAGTGGAGGTACAATTTCCTCATCAAGTTCTATTTTCCTCCCACTTACTTCTTTCGAGAGAAACTCTTTCTCGAGAAAGGATCCATTCTTGGCAACAAAGACTTTGCCTTCGGATCGTAGGTAGAAGGTATACCCAATAGTCTCCTTGGGATATCCTATGAAGACGCACTTTTCCGCTTTGGGTTCGAGCTTCTCAGGTTGAAGTTTCTTCACATAAGCATCGCATCCCCAAACTTTTAGAAACGACAGCTTAGGTTTCTTTCCAAACCACAATTCATACGGTGTCGTCTCAACGGATTTAGACGGTGCCCTATTTAAAGTGAATGCGGCAGTCTCTAATGCATATCCCCAAAATGATAGCGGTAAGTCGGTAAGAGACATCATAGATCGCACCATATCCAATAGAGTGCGATTACGATGTTCAGACACACCATTTCGCTGGGGTGTGCCGGGCGGCGTGAGTTGTGAAACAATTCCACATTTCCTAAGGTGCGTGCCAAACTCGTGACTTAAATATTCTCCGCCACGATCAGATCGTAGGCATTTTATTTTCCTGTCACGTTGATTCTCGACCTCACTCTGAAATTCCTTGAACCTTTCAAAAGTTTCAGACTTGTGTTTCATTAAGTAGACATAACCATATCTACTCAAGTCATCAGTGAGGGTGAGAACATAACGGTAGCCACCGCGAGCCTCGACGCTCATTGGACCGCATACATCGGTATGTATTATTTCCAACAAGTCAGTTGCTCGCTCCATTGTTCCGGAGAACGGAGTCTTGGTCATCTTGCCCATGAGGCATGGTTCGCATGTGTCAAATGTTTCGAAATCAAGTGACTCCAAAATTCCATCAGCATGGAGCTTCTTCATGCGTTTGACACCAATATGGCCAAGACGGCAGTGCCACATGTAAGTGGGACTATCGTTATCAACTTTACACTTTTTGGTACTCACACTATGGACATGTGTAACATCACGTTCGAGATTCATCAAAAATAAACCATTGACCAGCGGGGCATGAGCATAAAACATTTCTCTCATATAAATAGAACAACCATTATTCTCGGATTTAAATGAGTAGCCATCTCGCATCAAGCGAGATCCAGATACAATGTTCATGCTCAAAGCTGGTACTAAATAACAATTATTAAGGTTTAAAACTAATCCCGAAGGTAGATGTAGAGGTAACGTGCCGACGGCGATCACATCGACCTTGGAACCATTCCCGACACGCATCGTCACCTCATCCTTGGCCAGCCTCCGCTTATTCCGCAGCTCCTGCTTGGAGTTACAAATGTGAGCAACTGCACCGGTATCAAATACCCAGGAGCTACTACGAGCGCTGGTCAAGTACACATCAATAACAAGTATATCACATATACCTTTAATGTTGCCGTCCTTCTTATCCGCTAAATACTTGGGGCAGTTCCGCTTCCAGTGACCGGTACCCTTGCAATAAAAGCACTCAGTCTCAGGCTTGGGTCCATTTTTCTTCTTCTTCCCGGCAACTTGCTTACCGGGCGCGGCAACAGCTTTGCCGTCCTTCTTGAAGTTCTTCTTACCCTTGCCTTTCTTGAAACTAGTGGTCTTATTCACCATCAACACTTGATGCTCCTTTTTGATCTCGACCTCCGCTGATTTCAGCATCGAGTACAACTCAGGAATGGACTTCTCCATACCTTGCATGTTGTAGTTCATCACAAAGCTCTTGAAGCTAGGTGGAAGCGACTGGAGGATTCTGTCAATGACCGAGTCATCCGGGATATTAACCCCCAGCTGAGTCAAGCGGCTGTGTAGCCCAGACATCTTGAGGATGTGCTCACTGACAGAACTACGCTCCTCCATCTTACAGCTGAAGAACTTGTCGGAGACATCATATCTCTCGACCCGGGCATGAGCTTGAAAAACCAGTTTCAGCTCCTGGAACATCTCATATGCTCCGTGTTGCTCAAAACGCTTTTGGAGCCCCGGTTCTAGACTGTAAAGCATGCCGCATTGAACAAGGGAGTAATCATCGCAGCGTGATTGCCAAGTGTTCATAACATCTTGTTCCGCTGGGAGAACGGGTGCGTCACCTAGCGGTGCATCTAGGACATACAATCTCTTGGAAGCTATGAGGATGATCCTCAAGCTACGGACCCAGTCCGCATAGTTGCTTCCATCATCTTTCAGCTTGGTTTTCTCTAGGAACGCGTTGAAATTGAGGGTGACATTCGCGTTGGCCATTGGATCTACATCATAGATTGTAAAGACAATTTTAGACTAAGTTCATGATAATTAAGTTCATTTAATGAACTCCCACTTAGACAGACATCTCTCTAGTCTTCCAAGTGATACATGATCCATGTCAACTAGCCCGTGTCCGATCATCACGTGAGACGGACTAGTCATCCATGGTGAACATCTTCATGTTGATCGTATCTTCTATACGACTCATGTTCGACCTTTCGGTCTTCCGTGTTCCGAGGCCATGTCTGTACATGCTAGGCTCGTCAAGTCAACCTAAGTGTTTCGCGTGTGTAAATCTGGCTTACACCCGTTGTATGCGAACGTTAGAACCTATCACACCCGATCATCACGTGGTGCTTCGGAACAACGATCCTTAGCAACGGTGCACAGTTAGGGTGAACACTTCTCTTGAAATTTTATTGAGAGATCATCTTATTTACTACCGTCGTTCTAAGCAAATAAGATGTAAACATGATAAACATCACATGCAATCAATATAGTGACATGATATGGCCAATATCATTTTGCTCCTATGATCTCCATCTTCGGGGCATCATGATCATCACTGTCACCGGCACGACACCATGATCTCCATCATCATGATCTCCATCATTGTGTCTTCATGAAGTTGTCTCGCCAACTATTACTTCTACTACTATGGCTAACGCTTAGCAATAAAGTAAAGTAATTACATGGCGTTTATGATTGACACGCAGGTCATACAATAAATAAGACAACTCCTATGGCTCCTGCCGGTTGTCATAATCATCGACATGCAAGTCGTGAATCCTATTACAAGAACATGATCAATTCATACATCACAATGCATCACATCACATCCTTTGGCCATATCACATCACAAGGCACATGCTGCAAAAACAAGTTAGACGTCCTCTAATTTGCAGTTGCAAGTTTTTACGTGGCTGCTATAGGTTACTAGCAAGAACGTTTCTTACCTACGTCAACACCACAACGTGATTTGCCAATTGCTATTTACCCTTCATAAGGACCCTTTTCATCGAATCCGATCCGACTAAGGTAGGAGAGACAGACACCCGCTAGCCACCTTATGCATCTAGTGCATGTCAGGCGGTGGAACCGGTCTCACGTAAGCGTACGTGTAAAGTTGGTCCGGGCCGCTTCATCCCACAATACCGCCGAATCAAGATAAGACTAGTAGCGGCAAGCAAATTAACAAACTCGACGCCCACAACTGCTTTGTGTTCTACTCGTGCATAGATTCTACGCATAGACCTAGCTCTGATACCACTGTTGGGAGACGTAGTAGTAAATCAAAATTTTCCTACGTTCACCAAGATCTATCTATGGAGAAACCAGCAACGAGAGGGGAGAGATTGCATCTTCATACCTTTGAAGATCGCTAAGCGGAAGCGTTACAAGAACGCGGTTGATGGAGTCGTACTCGCAGCGATTCAGATCGCGGTAGATCCGATCAAGTGCCGAACGGACGGCACCTCCGCGTTCAACACACGTGCAGCCCGGTGACGTCTCCAACACCTTGATCCAGCAAGGAGGAAGGAGAGGTTGGGGAAGGGCTCCAACAGCAGCACGACGGCGTGGTGGTGGTGGAGTAGCAAGGTATTCCGACAGGGCTTCGCCTAAGCGCTGCGGAGGAGGAAGAAGAGAGGTAGGGCTTCGCCGTGAGAGAGAGAGATCAAATCCTGTCTCAAAACATCCAAAACCTCAAGTATATATAGGAGGAGGGACGTGGAGGGCTGGCTTGGCCTCTACTCCAAAGAGGAGATGGCCGGCTGAATTAAAGGGAGAGTCCACCTCCCACAAGGGAGGTGGATCTCCTCCTTTTAAATCCTTTTTGCCTTATCTCCTTATCTCTAGCCGCATGGGCCTTTAGCAAAAGTCTTGCCCAGCCCAATAAGGGCTGGCACACTTTATCTAACAGCCCATGTGGTCCTTTGGTCGTCACACCCCTCCCGGGGGTCCTCCGGCACCCTCCCGGCACTCCCGGTACATTACCGATGAGCCCGAAAACTTTCCGGTGACCAAAACTGGACTTCCTATATATCAATCTTTACCTCCGGACCATTCCGGAGCTCCTCGTGACGTCCGGGATCTCATCCGGGACTCCGAACAACCTTCGGTAATCACGTATACCTTTTCCCTATAACCCTAGCGTCATCGAACCTTAAGTGTGTAGACCCTACGGGTTCGGGAGACACGTAGACATGACCGAGACACCTCTCCGGCCAATAACCAACAGCGGGATCTGGATACCCATGTTGGCTCCCACGTACTCCACGATGATCTCATCGGATGAACCACGATGTCAGGGATTCAATCAATCCCGTATACAATTCCCTTTGTCTATCGGTATGGTACTTGCCCGAGATTCGATCGTCGGTATCGCCATACCTTGTTCAATCTCGTTACCGGCAAGTCTCTTTACTCGTTCCATAACACATCATCCCGTGGCTAACTCCTTAGTCACATTGAGCTCATTATGATGATGTCTTACCGAGTGGGCCCAGAGATACCTCTCCGTCACACGGAGTGACAAATCCCAGTCTTGATTCGTGTCAACCCAACAGACACTTTCGGAGATACCCGTAGCGTACCTTTATAGCCACCCAGTTACGTTGTGACGTTTGGCACACCCAAAGCATTCCTACGGTATCCGGGAGTTACACAATCTCATGGTCTAAGGAAATGATACTTGACATTGAAAAGCTTTAGCAAACGAACTACACGATCTTGTGCTATGCTTAGGATTGGGTCTTGTCCATCACATCATTCTCCTAATGATGTGATCCCGTTATCAACGACATCCAATGTCCATGGTCATGAAACCATGACCATCTATTGATCAACGAGCTAGCCAACTAGAGGCTCACTAGGGACATGTGATGGTCTATGTATTCACACATGTATTACGGTTTCTGGTTAACACAATTGTAGCATGAATAATAGACAATTATCATGAACTAGGAAATACAATAATAACCATTTTATTATTGCCTCTAGGGCATATTTCCAACAGTCTCCCACTTGCACTAGAGTCAATAATCTAGTTACATTGTGATGAATCGAACACCCATAGCGTTCTGGTGTTGATCATGTTTTGCTCGTGAGAGAGGTTTAGTCAATGGATCTGCGACATTCAGATCCGTATGCACTTTACAAATATCTATGTCTCCCTCCTGAATGTAATCACGGATGGAGTTGAAGCGGCGCTTGATGTGTCTTGTCTTCTTGTGAAACCTGGGCTCCTTCGCAAGGGCAATAGCTCCAGTGTTGTCACAGAGTAGAGTCATCGGGCCCGACGCATTTGGAATCACTCCTAGGTCGGTGATGAACTCCTTCATCCAGACTCCCTCCTTTGCTGCTTCCGAAGCAGCTATGTACTCCGCTTCACATGTAGATGCCGCCACGACGCTTTGCTTGCTGCTACTCCAGCTGACTGCCCCTCCATTCAAAATATACACGTATCCGGTTTGCGACTTAGAGTCGTCCGGATCTGTGTCGAAGCTAGCGTCGACGTAACCCTTTACGACGAGCTCTTCGGCACCTCCATATATGAGAAACATGTCCTTTGTCCTTTTCAGGTACTTCAGGATATTCTTGACCGCTGTCCAGTGTTCCGCTCCGGGATCACTTTGGTACCTCCCTACCAAACTTATGGCAAGGTTCACATCAGGTCTGGTACACAGCATGGCATACATGATAGAGCCTATGGCTGAAGCATAGGGGATGACACTCATCTCTTCTCTATCCTTTGCCGTGGTCGGGCATTGAGTCGTACTCAATCTCACACCTTGCAACACAGGCAAGAACCCCTTCTTGGACTGATGCATATTGAACTTCTTCAATATCTTTTCAAGGTATGTGCTTTGTGAAAGACCAATGAGGCGTTTCGATCTATCTCTATAGATCTTAATACCTAATATGTAAGCAGCTTCTCCAAGGTCCTTCATTGAAAAACACTTATTCAAGTAGGCCTTGATACTTTCCAAGAGTTCTATATTATTTCCCATTATCAGCATGTCATCCACATACAGTATAAGAAATGCTATAGAGCTCCCACTCACTTTCTTGTAAATACAAGGTTCTCCATAAACCTGTACAAACCCAAACGCTTTAATCACCTCATTAAAGCGAATGTTCCAACTCCGAGATGCTTGCACCAGCCCATAGATGGAGCGCTGGAGCTTGCATACCTTGTTAGCATCTTTAGGATCGACAAAACCTTCCGGCTGCATCATATACAGTTCTTCCTTGAGGAAGCCATTAAGGAATGCCGTTTTGACGTCCATTTGCCAGATCTCATAATCATAAAATGCGGCAACTGCTAACATGATTCGGACTGACTTTAGCATCGCTACGGGTGAGAAAGTCTCATCGTAGTCAACTCCTTGAACTTGTCGATAACCCTTAGCGACAAGCCGAGCTTTATAGGCGGTGACATTACCGTCCGCGTCAGTCTTCTTCTTAAAGATCCATTTGTTTTCAATGGCTCGCTTATCATTAGGCAAGTCCACCAAAGTCCATACTTTGTTCTCATACATGGATCCTATCTCGGATTTCATGGCCTCAAGCCATTTGTTGGAATCCGGGCCCGCCATCGCTTCTTCATAGTTCGAAGGTTCACCGTTGTCCAACAACATGATCTCTAGGACAGGATTGCCGTACCACTCTGGTGCGGAACGTGTCCTGGTGGACCTTCGAATAGCAACTTGATCTGAAGTTTCATGATCATCATCATTAACTTCCTCTCTAGCCGGTGTAGGCTCCACAGAAACAACTTCCTGTGCTGCGCTACTCTCCGGTTCGAGTGGAGGTACAATTTCCTCATCAAGTTCTATTTTCCTCCCACTTACTTCTTTCGAGAGAAACTCTTTCTCGAGAAAGGATCCATTCTTGGCAACAAAGACTTTGCCTTCGGATCGTAGGTAGAAGGTATACCCAATAGTCTCCTTGGGATATCCTATGAAGACGCACTTTTCCGCTTTGGGTTCGAGCTTCTCAGGTTGAAGTTTCTTCACATAAGCATCGCATCCCCAAACTTTTAGAAATGACAGCTTAGGTTTCTTTCCAAACCACAATTCATACGGTGTCGTCTCAACGGATTTAGACGGTGCCCTATTTAAAGTGAATGCGGCAGTCTCTAATGCATATCCCCAAATCGGTAAGAGACATCATAGATCGCACCATATCCAATAGAGTGCGATTACGATGTTCAGACACACCATTTCGTTGGGGTGTGCCGGGCGGCGTGAGTTGTGAAACAATTCCACATTTCCTAAGGTGCGTGCCAAACTCGTGACTTAAATATTCTCCGCCACGATCAGATCGTAGGCATTTTATTTTCCTGTCACGTTGATTCTCGACCTCACTCTGAAATTCCTTGAACCTTTCAAAAGTTTCAGACTTGTGTTTCATTAAGTAGACATAACCATATCTACTCAAGTCATCAGTGAGGGTGAGAACATAACGGTAGCCACCGCGAGCCTCGACGCTCATTGGACCGCATACATCGGTATGTATTATTTCCAACAAGTCAGTTGCTCGCTCCATTGTTCCGGAGAACGGAGTCTTGGTCATCTTGCCCATGAGGCATGGTTCGCATGTGTCAAATGTTTCGAAATCAAGTGACTCCAAAATTCCATCAGCATGGAGCTTCTTCATGCGTTTGACACCAATATGGCCAAGATGGCAGTGCCACATGTAAGTGGGACTATCGTTATCAACTTTACACTTTTTGGTACTCACACTATGGACATGTGTAACATCACGTTCGAGATTCATCAAAAATAAACCATTGACCAGCGGGGCATGAGCATAAAACATTTCTCTCATATAAATAGAACAACCATTATTCTCGGATTTAAATGAGTAGCCATCTCGCATCAAGCGAGATCCAGATACAATGTTCATGCTCAAAGCTGGTACTAAATAACAATTATTAAGGTTTAAAACTAATCCCGAAGGTAGATGTAGAGGTAACGTGCCGACGGCGATCACATCGACCTTGGAACCATTCCCGACACGCATCGTCACCTCATCCTTGGCCAGCCTCCGCTTATTCCGCAGCTCCTGCTTGGAGTTACAAATGTGAGCAACTGCACCGGTATCAAATACCCAGGAGCTACTACGAGCGCTGGTCAAGTACACATCAATAACAAGTATATCACATATACCTTTAATGTTGCCGTCCTTCTTATCCGCTAAATACTTGGGGCAGTTCCGCTTCCAGTGACCGGTACCCTTGCAATAAAAGCACTCAGTCTCAGGCTTGGGTCCATTTTTCTTCTTCTTCCCGGCAACTTGCTTACCGGGCGCGGCAACAGCTTTGCTGTCCTTCTTGAAGTTCTTCTTACCCTTGCCTTTCTTGAAACTAGTGGTCTTATTCACCATCAACACTTGATGCTCCTTTTTGATCTCGACCTCCGCTGATTTCAGCATCGAGTACAACTCAGGAATGGACTTCTCCATACCTTGCATGTTGTAGTTCATCACAAAGCTCTTGAAGCTAGGTGGAAGCGACTGGAGGATTCTGTCAATGACCGAGTCATCCGGGATATTAACCCCCAGCTGAGTCAAGCGGCTGTGTAGCCCAGACATCTTGAGGATGTGCTCACTGACAGAACTACGCTCCTCCATCTTACAGCTGAAGAACTTGTCGGAGACATCATATCTCTCGACCCGGGCATGAGCTTGAAAAACCAGTTTCAGCTCCTGGAACATCTCATATGCTCCGTGTTGCTCAAAACGCTTTTGGAGCCCCGGTTCTAGACTGTAAAGCATGCCGCATTGAACAAGGGAGTAATCATCGCAGCGTGATTGCCAAGTGTTCATAACATCTTGTTCCGCTGGGAGAACGGGTGCGTCACCTAGCGGTGCATCTAGGACATACAATCTCTTGGAAGCTATGAGGATGATCCTCAAGCTACGGACCCAGTCCGCATAGTTGCTTCCATCATCTTTCAGCTTGGTTTTCTCTAGGAACGCGTTGAAATTGAGGGTGACATTCGCGTTGGCCATTGGATCTACATCATAGATTGTAAAGACAATTTTAGACTAAGTTCATGATAATTAAGTTCATTTAATGAACTCCCACTTAGACAGACATCTCTCTAGTCTTCCAAGTGATACATGATCCATGTCAACTAGCCCGTGTCCGATCATCACGTGAGACGGACTAGTCATCCATGGTGAACATCTTCATGTTGATCGTATCTTCTATACGACTCATGTTCGACCTTTCGGTCTTCCGTGTTCCGAGGCCATGTCTGTACATGCTAGGCTCGTCAAGTCAACCTAAGTGTTTCGCGTGTGTAAATCTGGCTTACACCCGTTGTATGCGAACGTTAGAACCTATCACACCCGATCATCACGTGGTGCTTCGGAACAACGATCCTTAGCAACGGTGCACAGTTAGGGTGAACACTTCTCTTGAAATTTTATTGAGAGATCATCTTATTTACTACCGTCGTTCTAAGCAAATAAGATGTAAACATGATAAACATCACATGCAATCAATATAGTGACATGATATGGCCAATATCATTTTGCTCCTATGATCTCCATCTTCGGGGCACCATGATCATCACTGTCACCGGCACGACACCATGATCTCCATCATCATGATCTCCATCATTGTGTCTTCATGAAGTTGTCTCGCCAACTATTACTTCTACTACTATGGCTAACGCTTAGCAATAAAGTAAAGTAATTACATGGCGTTTATGATTGACACGCAGGTCATACAATAAATAAGACAACTCCTATGGCTCCTGCCGGTTGTCATAATCATCGACATGCAAGTCGTGAATCCTATTACAAGAACATGATCAATTCATACATCACAATGCATCACATCACATCCTTTGGCCATATCACATCACAAGGCACATGCTGCAAAAACAAGTTAGACGTCCTCTAATTTGCAGTTGCAAGTTTTTACGTGGCTGCTATAGGTTACTAGCAAGAACGTTTCTTACCTACGTCAACACCACAACGTGATTTGCCAATTGCTATTTACCCTTCATAAGGACCCTTTTCATCGAATCCGATCCGACTAAGGTAGGAGAGACAGACACCCGCTAGCCACCTTATGCATCTAGTGCATGTCAGGCGGTGGAACCGGTCTCACGTAAGCGTACGTGTAAAGTTGGTCCGGGCCACTTCATCCCACAATACCGCCGAATCAAGATAAGACTAGTAGCGGCAAGCAAATTAACAAACTCGACGCCCACAACTGCTTTGTGTTCTACTCGTGCATAGATTCTACGCATAGACCTAGCTCTGATACCACTGTTGGGAGACGTAGTAGTAAATCAAAATTTTCCTACGTTCACCAAGATCTATCTATGGAGAAACCAGCAACGAGAGGGGAGAGATTGCATCTTCATACCTTTGAAGATCGCTAAGCGGAAGCGTTACAAGAACGCGGTTGATGGAGTCGTACTCGCAGCGATTCAGATCGCGGTAGATCCGATCAAGTGCCGAACGGACGGCACCTCCGCGTTCAACACACGTGCAGCCCGGTGACGTCTCCAACACCTTGATCCAGCAAGGAGGAAGGAGAGGTTGGGGAAGGGCTCCAACAGCAGCACGACGGCGTGGTGGTGGTGGAGTAGCAAGGTATTCCGACAGGGCTTCGCCTAAGCGCTGCGGAGGAGGAAGAAGAGAGGTAGGGCTTCGCCGTGAGAGAGAGAGATCAAATCCTGTCTCAAAACATCCAAAACCTCAAGTATATATAGGAGGAGGGACGTGGAGGGCTGGCTTGGCCTCTACTCCAAAGAGGAGATGGCCGGCTGAATTAAAGGGAGAGTCCACCTCCCACAAGGGAGGTGGATCTCCTCCTTTTAAATCCTTTTTGCCTTATCTCCTTATCTCTAGCCGCATGGGCCTTTAGCAAAAGTCTTGCCCAGCCCAATAAGGGCTGGCACACTTTATCTAACAGCCCATGTGGTCCTTTGGTCGTCACACCCCTCCCGGGGGTCCTCCGGCACCCTCCCGGCACTCCCGGTACATTACCGATGAGCCCGAAAACTTTCCGGTGACCAAAACTGGACTTCCTATATATCAATCTTTACCTCCGGACCATTCCGGAGCTCCTCGTGACGTCCGGGATCTCATCCGGGACTCCGAACAACCTTCGGTAATCACGTATACCTTTTCCCTATAACCCTAGCGTCATCGAACCTTAAGTGTGTAGACCCTACGGGTTCGGGAGACACGTAGACATGACCGAGACACCTCTCCGGCCAATAACCAACAGCGGGATCTGGATACCCATGTTGGCTCCCACGTACTCCACGATGATCTCATCGGATGAACCACGATGTCAGGGATTCAATCAATCCCGTATACAATTCCCTTTGTCTATCGGTATGGTACTTGCCCGAGATTCGATCGTCGGTATCGCCATACCTTGTTCAATCTCGTTACCGGCAAGTCTCTTTACTCGTTCCGTAACACATCATCCCGTGGCTAACTCCTTAGTCACATTGAGCTCATTATGATGATGTCTTACCGAGTGGGCCCAGAGATACCTCTCCGTCACACGGAGTGACAAATCCCAGTCTTGATTCGTGTCAACCCAACAGACACTTTCGGAGATACCCGTAGCGTACCTTTATAGCCACCCAGTTACGTTGTGACGTTTGGCACACCCAAAGCATTCCTACGGTATCCGGGAGTTACACAATCTCATGGTCTAAGGAAATGATACTTGACATTGAAAAGCTTTAGCAAACGAACTACACGATCTTGTGCTATGCTTAGGATTGGGTCTTGTCCATCACATCATTCTCCTAATGATGTGATCCCGTTATCAACGACATCCAATGTCCATGGTCATGAAACCGTGACCATCTATTGATCAACGAGCTAGCCAACTAGAGGCTCACTAGGGACATGTGATGGTCTATGTATTCACACATGTATTACGGTTTCTGGTTAACACAATTGTAGCATGAATAATAGACAATTATCATGAACTAGGAAATACAATAATAACCATTTTATTATTGCCTCTAGGGCATATTTCCAACAGTCTCCCACTTGCACTAGAGTCAATAATCTAGTTACATTGTGATGAATCGAACACCCATAGCGTTCTGGTGTTGATCATGTTTTGCTCGTGAGAGAGGTTTAGTCAACGGATCTGCGACATTCAGATCCGTATGCACTTTACAAATATCTATGTCTCCCTCCTGAATGTAATCACGGATGGAGTTGAAGCGGCGCTTGATGTGTCTTGTCTTCTTGTGAAACCTGGGCTCCTTCGCAAGGGCAATAGCTCCAGTGTTGTCACAGAGTAGAGTCATCGGGCCCGACGCATTTGGAATCACTCCTAGGTCGGTGATGAACTCCTTCATCCAGACTCCCTCCTTTGCTGCTTCCGAAGCAGCTATGTACTCCGCTTCACATGTAGATGCCGCCACGACGCTTTGCTTGCTGCTACTCCAGCTGACTGCCCCTCCATTCAAAATATACACGTATCCGGTTTGCGACTTAGAGTCGTCCGGATCTGTGTCGAAGCTAGCGTCGACGTAACCCTTTACGACGAGCTCTTTGGCACCTCCATATATGAGAAACATGTCCTTTGTCCTTTTCAGGTACTTCAGGATATTCTTGACCGCTGTCCAGTGTTCCGCTCCGGGATCACTTTGGTACCTCCCTACCAAACTTATGGCAAGGTTCACATCAGGTCTGGTACACAGCATGGCATACATGATAGAGCCTATGGCTGAAGCATAGGGGATGACACTCATCTCTTCTCTATCCTTTGCCGTGGTCGGGCATTGAGTCGTACTCAATCTCACACCTTGCAACACAGGCAAGAACCCCTTCTTGGACTGATGCATATTGAACTTCTTCAATATCTTTTCAAGGTATGTGCTTTGTGAAAGACCAATGAGGCGTTTCGATCTATCTCTATAGATCTTAATACCTAATATGTAAGCAGCTTCTCCAAGGTCCTTCATTGAAAAACACTTATTCAAGTAGGCCTTGATACTTTCCAAGAGTTCTATATTATTTCCCATTATCAGCATGTCATCCACATACAGTATAAGAAATGCTATAGAGCTCCCACTCACTTTCTTGTAAATACAAGGTTCTCCATAAACCTGTACAAACCCAAACGCTTTAATCACCTCATTAAAGCGAATGTTCCAACTCCGAGATGCTTGCACCAGCCCATAGATGGAGCGCTGGAGCTTGCATACCTTGTTAGCATCTTTAGGATCGACAAAACCTTCCGGCTGCATCATATACAGTTCTTCCTTGAGGAAGCCATTAAGGAATGCCGTTTTGACGTCCATTTGCCAGATCTCATAATCATAAAATGCGGCAACTGCTAACATGATTCGGACTGACTTTAGCATCGCTACGGGTGAGAAAGTCTCATCGTAGTCAACTCCTTGAACTTGTCGATAACCCTTAGCGACAAGCCAAGCTTTATAGGCGGTGACATTACCGTCCGCGTCAGTCTTCTTCTTAAAGATCCATTTGTTTTCAATGGCTCGCTTATCATTAGGCAAGTCCACCAAAGTCCATACTTTGTTCTCATACATGGATCCTATCTCGGATTTCATGGCCTCAAGCCATTTGTTGGAATCCGGGCCCGCCATCGCTTCTTCATAGTTCGAAGGTTCACCGTTGTCCAACAACATGATCTCTAGGACAGGATTGCCGTACCACTCTGGTGCGGAACGTGTCCTGGTGGACCTTCGAATAGCAACTTGATCTGAAGTTTCATGATCATCATCATTAACTTCCTCTCTAGCCGGTGTAGGCTCCACAGAAACAACTTCCTGTGCTGCGCTACTCTCCGGTTCGAGTGGAGGTACAATTTCCTCATCAAGTTCTATTTTCCTCCCACTTACTTCTTTCGAGAGAAACTCTTTCTCGAGAAAGGATCCATTCTTGGCAACAAAGACTTTGCCTTCGGATCGTAGGTAGAAGGTATACCCAATAGTCTCCTTGGGATATCCTATGAAGACGCACTTTTCCGCTTTGGGTTCGAGCTTCTCAGGTTGAAGTTTCTTCACATAAGCATCGCATCCCCAAACTTTTAGAAACGACAGCTTAGGTTTCTTTCCAAACCACAATTCATACGGTGTCGTCTCAACGGATTTAGACGGTGCCCTATTTAAAGTGAATGCGGCAGTCTCTAATGCATATCCCCAAAATGATAGCGGTAAGTCGGTAAGAGACATCATAGATCGCACCATATCCAATAGAGTGCGATTACGATGTTCAGACACACCATTTCGCTGGGGTGTGCCGGGCGGCATGAGTTGTGAAACAATTCCACATTTCCTAAGGTGCGTGCCAAACTCGTGACTTAAATATTCTCCGCCACGATCAGATCGTAGGCATTTTATTTTCCTGTCACGTTGATTCTCGACCTCACTCTGAAATTCCTTGAACCTTTCAAAAGTTTCAGACTTGTGTTTCATTAAGTAGACATAACCATATCTACTCAAGTCATCAGTGAGGGTGAGAACATAACGGTAGCCACCGCGAGCCTCGACGCTCATTGGACCGCATACATCGGTATGTATTATTTCCAACAAGTCAGTTGCTCGCTCCATTGTTCCGGAGAACGGAGTCTTGGTCATCTTGCCCATGAGGCATGGTTCGCATGTGTCAAATGTTTCGAAATCAAGTGACTCCAAAATTCCATCAGCATGGAGCTTCTTCATGCGTTTGACACCAATATGGCCAAGACGGCAGTGCCACATGTAAGTGGGACTATCGTTATCAACTTTACACTTTTTGGTACTCACACTATGGACATGTGTAACATCACGTTCGAGATTCATCAAAAATAAACCATTGACCAGCGGGGCATGAGCATAAAACATTTCTCTCATATAAATAGAACAACCATTATTCTCGGATTTAAATGAGTAGCCATCTCGCATCAAGCGAGATCCAGATACAATGTTCATGCTCAAAGCTGGTACTAAATAACAATTATTAAGGTTTAAAACTAATCCCGAAGGTAGATGTAGAGGTAACGTGCCGACGGCGATCACATCGACCTTGGAACCATTCCCGACACGCATCGTCACCTCATCCTTGGCCAGCCTCCGCTTATTCCGCAGCTCCTGCTTGGAGTTACAAATGTGAGCAACTGCACCGGTATCAAATACCCAGGAGCTACTACGAGCGCTGGTCAAGTACACATCAATAACAAGTATATCACATATACCTTTAATGTTGCCGTCCTTCTTATCCGCTAAATACTTGGGGCAGTTCCGCTTCCAGTGACCGGTACCCTTGCAATAAAAGCACTCAGTCTCAGGCTTGGGTCCATTTTTCTTCTTCTTCCCGGCAACTTGCTTACCGGGCGCGGCAACAGCTTTGCCGTCCTTCTTGAAGTTCTTCTTACTCTTGCCTTTCTTGAAACTAGTGGTCTTATTCACCATCAACACTTGATGCTCCTTTTTGATCTCGACCTCCGCTGATTTCAGCATCGAGTACAACTCAGGAATGGACTTCTCCATACCTTGCATGTTGTAGTTCATCACAAAGCTCTTGAAGCTAGGTGGAAGCGACTGGAGGATTCTGTCAATGACCGAGTCATCCGGGATATTAACCCCCAGCTGAGTCAAGCGGCTGTGTAGCCCAGACATCTTGAGGATGTGCTCACTGACAGAACTACGCTCCTCCATCTTACAGCTGAAGAACTTGTCGGAGACATCATATCTCTCGACCCGGGCATGAGCTTGAAAAACCAGTTTCAGCTCCTGGAACATCTCATATCATCCCGTGGCTAACTCCTTAGTCACATTGAGCTCATTATGATGATGTCTTACCGAGTGGGCCCAGAGATACCTCTCCGTCACACGGAGTGACAAATCCCAGTCTTGATTCGTGTCAACCCAACAGACACTTTCGGAGATACCCGTAGCGTACCTTTATAGCCACCCAGTTACGTTGTGACGTTTGGCACACCCAAAGCATTCCTACGGTATCCGGGAGTTACACAATCTCATGGTCTAAGGAAATGATACTTGACATTGAAAAGCTTTAGCAAACGAACTACACGATCTTGTGCTATGCTTAGGATTGGGTCTTGTCCATCACATCATTCTCCTAATGATGTGATCCCGTTATCAACGACATCCAATGTCCATGGTCATGAAACCGTGACCATCTATTGATCAACGAGCTAGCCAACTAGAGGCTCACTAGGGACATGTGATGGTCTATGTATTCACACATGTATTACGGTTTCTGGTTAACACAATTGTAGCATGAATAATAGACAATTATCATGAACTAGGAAATACAATAATAACCATTTTATTATTGCCTCTAGGGCATATTTCCAACAGTTTTACGCACAGGATGACGTAGAGACCAGCCACGCCAACGCCCCTGAGGTAATCTATGTTTCTTCCGACTCAGAATATTTTGTCCCCCGGAAGCCACGGCGGGTTATTGGAAAAGTTCCTCTCTCTCATCCTCTTGCTTATCTGGATCCCCAATTTCTTTTGAAAAAGAAACAACAGGTTGAACATCGTCAGACCCGGAGCGCCGGCTCTACTAATCTCGCGTCCTGCTTACCAAACTCCCCAGCTCCAAACAAGCGCCCCGTAGAGGTATGTATCTCCTGTTTGACTGGTTTTACCTTTGCCATCTTAATATTGTCCTATCTTTTCTAGATTGTCTCTTAGATTTCACCTTCCTCTGGCGACTCTACGGCGACCGCCTTGCCGCCTCCCAAGATTAATCCGCTGTAAGTGTTTCCTTTAACCGTGCATTCTGTTCCTTTGGCGGCTGTAACCCTTGGGTTTTGACGTTCGTGCTCTCCAGGGCTCAAGCCAAGCGCCAAAAGACGAACAAGTCCTCCCCTAGCCCTGCTGCTCAAGAACCGGAGCATGATCAGCCGAATGAGTCACGACCGGATGTGGAACACCCAGCCACATCCGCGGGGCCGGCTTTTGAAGATGTTGTTCCAGAGAGCCCTCCAAGGAATCTTTCGAAGCCACCAAGTCCTGCCCAGACGACCAAGGATGCCACCACTCCGGACGTCGTGATTACCGGCTCTGGCTTTCAGTCTCCCCCGGCTCACGTGCTGACAAAGCATAAGGAGCCGGCTGAAGCTTCAAAGAAGTTGTATTTTGAACCTTCTGCTTTTGAGAAGATGACAGCCGAAGAGCTTCATGCTGGCTATGTGAACCGGCTATCCACCAGCCGGGATCTGGAGCTTCAGCTGGTCAATCTGATGAAGAAGAAATATGAGGTACTCCTTTTCCTGTTATACCCTTACGTAGCCCCCAAGGGCCGGCTCAATCTGTTTCAAAGTTGAGCCGGGTCTTTCCTGATCCTCCTTGTAGAAAAACCAAATCCATAGCCCCAAAGGGCCGGCTCAATCTAGTTCAAAGTTGAACCGGGACTTTTTCTGCCAAACTTCTGAAAATAGGCATTAGCCCCAAAGTGTCATACATATTGCTTGCGATCTGTTTGGAGACTTGCCTATTGATGCTATGTTTTGATATGTCACAGGAAACTTTAACTGAAGCCGGGTCACAATTGGCTGATTTGAAAACCAATCTGCCGGCTCAACAAACGGCTCGAAGCGCCATGGACGAGAAGTGCCGGCTCCTTTCCGAGGAGTTGGTTAAAATCAAGGCCTACTTTTCCGCCTTTAAAGAGTCAGCCAAATCTGAGAAAGCTTCCTTGACCAAGCGGGCGGATGACGCAGATCAATGACTGATAGTCGTATCAGATGAACTCCATGCTTTGAAGTGCCATATTACCAGAATGACAGCCGCCCTCTTTGGTAAGTTTCTAACAACTTGTGCTCAATGGTCATATAACCCTTGTGCTGGCGACTCACCATGGGATTTCCGACTTACACAGGTCCTAGGAGCCGGCAACTGGCTTCTGATAGTTTGCTGCCCTTGAAGGCTATCTACACCCTGACGAAGCAGGTCTACTGCGGCACGGTGTGCACTATCAAGGTCGTGCAGTACAAAGATAAAATTCCTACAAATCTCAAAGGTGTCTTGGTGCTCTTGTCCACCATGCCCAAGCAGATTGCCGAGTTAAAGAAATCAGCCGCCCACCAAGGGGTGATTGCAGGTATCAGCCGGGCCTTGGCTTTCTCTCCGGAGTTGATGTCAACCGAAATGATGGATGGATTCCCTTCGAACAAGGACGATGGCTCTGAGTTCACCGACGCTGACTACACCCGGTGCGTGAAGGACTCCAGAGTGTTGGCTTTCGTCTTAGCGGAAGAGACTGATCTGACAACTTATCAGGCGACTTATGGCCCTGACTAAAAGAGGACTCCATGGCCTGCTTTACGAGTGCAAGGACTTAACACCTGCCCGCAGTAAGGACCTCTTCGCCCCTGATCTTGACCCGTCCCCTTACTTTGAAGAAGGATCTTTTGCAGCTCTAACCGACTGCAACTAGGACTTGGACAATCTCCAAATCAGGGCCACCGAAGAGCCGGAGCAGGATGACCCGCCAGCTAGGTAATCCTTTCTCTGGAAAACTTGTAACAGCCGGCTCTCCATGACCCGCCATGTAGCGTTGTAAAAACTTGACTGAAATTTTGGGCTCCTCAGGGAGCGTATGTAATCGACTAGATGTTACTTTTGCTTCTACTGAATCTTGTTCTATCACGCTTTATAAAATGATCCGGCTTTTAAATCTGCCATCTTCTTTGTATGCCTTTTGTATTCCTTCCCGACTCTTTGCAGCTTGTCTCCTTGTATGCATGACACACGTTTTCCACCGTTGGGAGGCCGTATTAAACGCACAACCTGAAGATGTTATGTCTTCCCAGCGTGTTGATAGAAAACTTTTGTTTGGATCGAGTTTCGACCGAGAAGGTTTGATAAGCTTCTCCCGTAGGGTAAGGAAGCCCCCTGTATCACTCATGCTGCTTTGTCAACATAAAAAACATCGGTCGTCAAGGTTAGATAAGCTACACCCGGAGGTGAGAAGCCCCCTTGACAACCATGGCTAATCTGGTTAGCCAGAGATGGCATAAGGCCTGGACGATAAGGCATTAGAAGCGATACCCGGAGGTAAGAAGCCGCCCTCCGCTGGTTGTTAGGGTTAGATAAGCTACACCCGGAGGTGGGAAGCCCCCTTGACAACCATGGCTATTAGCTAGAGATGGCATAAAGCCTGGCTGATAAGGCATTAGAAGCGATACCCGAAGGTAAGAAGCCGCCCTCCACCGGTTGTTAGGGTTAGATAAGCTACACCCGGAGGTGGGAAGCCCCCTTGACAACCATGGCTAATCTGGTTAGCCAGAGATGGCATAAAGCCTGGCCGATAAGGCATTAGAAGCGATACCCGGAGGTAAGAAGCTGCCCTCCCCCAGTTGTTAGGGTTAGATAAGCTACACCTGGAGATGGGAAGCCCCCTTGACAACCATGGCTAATCTGGTTAGCCGGAGATGGCATAAAGCCTGGCCGATAAGGCATTACAAGCGATACCCGAAGGTAAGAAGCCGCCCTCCGCCGGTTATTAGGGTGTTAGATACCCGTCAGTAAAAACTCCCTACAACCACGGCTAATCATGTTAGCTAGAGATTTGGCCTAAAGCTGGCCGATAGGGTGTTAGAAGCGATACCCGTTGGTAAGAAGCCCCCTTCAGCAATATGGCGTCAATGCCGGCCGATAAGGCATTAAAAGCGATACCCGAATGTAAGAAGCCGCCCTCCGCCGCGGCTAATCATGTTAGCCGGAGTTTGGCATAAAGCCTGGCCGATAAGGCATTAGAAGCGATACCCGAAGGTAAGAAGCCGCCATCCGCCGCAGTTGATATATCAACTGGAATGCTTATGAACTCTTCTTGTACGAATAAAGATGTGTGGAACAAAAGAGGCCCCGTCTTGCAAGGATTCTAATTTATTTATATATGGTATGTACAATTCTAGTGTACAATGGCGAGTCTTAACGCCTTCAAGTGTAATACGTCCGTAGATGCACTATGTTCCATGGCCGACGGGTCTCCTGACCCGCCATCTCTGAGTCATCTCGGATATCGATGAGATAGTATGACCCATTGTTGAGATTTCTGCTGACCACAAAAGGTCCTTCCCAAGGAGGAGATAACTTATGCATATCTTTCTGGTCTTGAATCAGCCAAAGCACTAAGTCACCTTCCTGGAACGTCCGGGTCTTGACCCTGCAGCTGTGATAGCTGCGCAGGTCTTGTTGATAGATTGTCGACCGGGCAGCCGCCAGTTCTCGTGCTTCTTCCAAAGAATCCAACGCGTCTTGACGTATCCTTTCATTGTCCGTCTCAACATAAGCCGCCACTCGTGGCGAATCATGCCAGATGTGCTTGGTAATACTGCCTCGGCACCGTACACCATAAAGAAACGTGTATA
The DNA here is from genome assembly GCA_022496015.1 of Hordeum marinum. Lineage (NCBI taxonomy): Eukaryota > Viridiplantae > Streptophyta > Magnoliopsida > Poales > Poaceae > Hordeum > Hordeum marinum. Next base: position 450,737,074 of record CM039676.1, read on the forward strand.
GCTTGTAGATCTGTTAGGGGTGGTCCTAATGCTCCATAAGACAGAAGGAAACTCTTCTACCCAACACCCGGGCGTTCGACGCAAAGGAACCATAAGCCGTGGCTTGATGCCCCTTAAAATGTCTTGATTAGCACGCTCTGCCTGACCATTGGACTATGGATGCGCAACTGCTGAAACATCAAGCCGGATGTGCTCCTCGTCGCAGAATTCTTTCATAGCACCCTTAGATAGATTTGTGCCATTGTCAATGATGATGCTGTGGGGGTAACCAAAACGGTAGATCAATTTTTTAACAAATTGAACCACCGTAGTTGCGTCACACTTGCTAATCGGCTCTGCCTCCACCCATTTGGTGAACTTATCAACCACCACCAAGAGGTGCGTTTTCTTATCCTTGGACTCTTGAAAGGTCCTACCATGTCGAGCCCCCAAACTGCAAACGGCCAGGTAATTGGTATCAGCCTCAACTCTTGAGCCGAAACATGAGCACGTCAGCCGAACTTTTGACAGCCGTCACATTTTCTAACCAAGTCTTCTGCATCCTTGTGAGCCGTCAACCAGAGGAACCCATGTCGGAAGGCCTTGGCTACCAGAGACTTCGAGCCGGCGTGATGTCCACAATCTCCAGCATAAATTTCATTCAAGATTTGCTGACCCTCTTCAGGTGAGACACAGCGTTGAAAAACGCCAGTCACACTGCATTTGTGCAACTCTCCATTAACTATCGTCATTGATTTAGAGCGCCGGGTGATTTGTCTGGCCAGGTCTTCATCATCACGTAACTCACCCTGGGTCAAATTGGCCAGGTAGGGGATAGTCCAATCTGGGATAGCATGTAGAGACGCTACTAATTCCCCCTCCGGGTCAAGAATAACCAAATCCTCTTCTGAAGGTAACTTGACAGTCGGATGATGTAAGATGTCCAGGAAGACATTGGGCGGCATCGGCTTTCGTTGGGAACCTAGCCGCGATAGCGCATCTACCGCCTCATTCCTACGACGATCAATGTGATCCAACTGATATCCTTTGAAGTGGCCAGCGATAATATCAACCGCCTGACGATAAGCCATCATCCATGGGTCTTTGGAATCCCAAGTGCCCAAAACTTGTTGAGCCATCAGATCTGAGTTGTCCAAACACCTTACCCGGCTTAAATTCATCTCCTTGGCTAATCTAAGACCATGAAGTAGAGCCTCATACTCAGCCGCGTTGTTAGTGCAAGGGAACATCAGTCGGAGCACATAACAAAACTTATCACCTTTGGGAGATGTCAAAACAACTCCTGCCCCTGACCCTTCTAACTGCTTGGATCCATCAAAGTGTATAGTCCAGTATGTGTCATCCAGTTTTTCCTCGATAACTTGACATTCCGTCCAATCATTTATAAAATCCACCAGAGCTTGGGACTTGATAGCCATGTGAGGCACATATTTTCGATTGAGAGGTCCCAACACCAATGCCCACTTAGCAATCCTTCCAGTGGCTTCTCTATTCTGGATTATGTCCCCCAATGGAGCAGAACTGACCACAGTTATCTGGTGCCCTAAAAAATAGTGCTTTAACTTGCGGTTGGCCATGAAGACCCCATATACCAGCTTCTGCCAATGCGGATACCTTTGCTTAGACTCCGTCAGGACCTCACTGATATAATAAACCATCCTTTGAACCAGATATTCCTTCCCAGACTCCTTAAGCTCCACCACAATTGTCGCGCTGACTGCCCGGTTACTAGCCGCCACATATAGAAGTAACGGTTCCTTCTCAGCCAGAGGTGCCAGCACCGGTGGGTCAGTAAGCTGTTTCTTGAGTGCCTCAAGTGCTTCACCCGCCGCCTTGCTCCAGACAAACTTGTCCATCTTCTTCATCATCTGATATAAAGGAACAGCTTTCTCTCCAAGGCGGCTTATGAACCGGCTTAACGCGGCAATCCGTCCTGCCAAGCGCTAAACACCATTAATGCAGGTTGACTCTACCAGAGAGGTGATAGCTTTGATTTTATCCGGGTTAGCCTCAATGCCACGCTCAGAAACCAAGAAACCCAAGAGCTTGCCAGCCGGAACACCGAATACACATTTAGCCGGATTGAGCATCATCTTATAGACCGGAGATTATCAAAGGTTTCCTTTAAGTCATCCAAAAGGGTCTCCTTCTTTCTTGACTTAATCATAATATCATCTACGTAAGCATGAACGTTGCGGCCGATCTGACTGTGAAGGCAATTCTGCACACACCGTTGATAGGTTTCCTGGGCACTCTTGAGCCCGAAGGGCATAGATACATAGCAGAAAGCTCCAAAAGGCGTAATAAAAGTCGTCTTCTCCTGGTCTTTAACCGCCATCTTGATCTGATGGTAGCCTGAGTAGGCATCCAAAAAATATAGACTTTCACAACCCATCGTAGCATAAATGATTTGATCAATACGAGGAAGGGCAAACGGATCAGCCGGATAAGCTTTGTTAAGGTACGTGTAGTCTACACACATACACCAAGTGTCGTTCTTCTTGAGCACCAGCACTGGGTTGGCCAACCACTCTGGGTGAAAAAACTCAACGATGAAACCCGCCGCCAAGAGCCGGGCAACTTCTTCCCCAATGGCCTTGCGTCTCTCCTCATTGAACCGCCGTAGAAACTATTTAATCAGTTTAAACTTCGGATCCACATTAAGGTTGTGCTAAGGGAAGTCTCTCTGTACACCCGGCATGTCAGAAGGTTTCCATGCGAAGATGTCCCGGTTCTCACGGATGAATTCGATGAGCACGCTTTCCTATTTGGGATCCATGTGAGCTCCAATGATGAACTTCTTGGACGAGTCACCCGAAGTAAAATCCATCGCTTTAGTCTCATCCGCCGAAAACTTGAGGGGCGGCTCAACCTCCGCCATGGGCTTCTTCAGCGGAGTCATATCCTCCGGGTCAACATTCTCCTTATAAAATTTAAGCTCCTCCTGAGCACAATTGGATTCTGCGTAAGCCGCATGTCCTTCCTCATAGTCAATGGCCGTCTTCCGGTCACCATGAACAGTAATGGTACCTTTTAAGCCGGGCATCTTGAGATGTAAGTAGACATAGCAGGGCCTAGCCATGACTTTTGCATAAGCCGGATGTCCAAACAGTGCATGGTAAGGACTCTTGATTTTTACCACCTCAAACCACAAGGACTCCACCCTGTAATTATATTCGTCACCAAAAGCCACTTCCAAAGATGGGCCACCAGATACGCCGACTTGCCTGGCACCACACCATGAAACACGGTGGATGAGGGTTTTAATCCTTGTCTAGCAATTTCATCCGCCGAAAAGTGTCGTAGTAAAGGATATTAATACTGCTGCCTCCATCCATTAGCACTTTATTCACCATATACCCTCCCACTTGGGGGGCACAACCAAAGCCAGTCGCCCCGGGTCATCGACACGTAGCGGGTGATCTTCCCGGCTCCACATTATGTCATACTCGGACCATTTTAAATATTGCGGTAGAGCCGGTGCAACCGCATTGACCGCCCACTTGCGTAACTTCTGGTCCCGTTTGTTGAGGCTGGTCGTGAAAACATGATACTGGCCGGATCTGAGCTGCTTCGGGTTACTCTGATAACCAGATTGATTGTGATGTTGCTGATTGTTGTTACCAGAATGTTGCTGGTGGCCTCACTGATTACCTTGACCCGGATGACTGGACCCTGAGCCACCGATCCCAAAACCGGCCACTGACCCGCCGTGTCCAGAGCCGCCTGTTGGGCCACCGTCCTGATTGTTGGGTTGCGTAAAGTGATTCTTAAATTTCTGCATGAAACGGCACTCTCCCCATGTGTGGTTCGCCGACTTATCGGGCTAACCGTGATCCAAACATGGCCCCTTAAGTGCTTCCTCTAAATTAAAGGTAGGCCTGTCCTTGTTAAAAGGTGGCATGAACCTCCTATTGCCCTTGGGGTGATTCTGACCGGTACTTGCGTTAGCCACCAGCTCTGACCCGGCCTCAGGAATCTTACGCTTGCTCTGACTACCATTGTTTGCCGTTACCTTGCTCTGATTGTTCTTCTTGCCTTGGCTGGCCTTCTCCTCGTCGGATCCCGGATCCTTCGTATTGTCAGAGTCGGCGTATTTCATGAGAGCTGTCATGAGCTCTCCCATATCCTGACATGTACACTTGAGCCGGCCAAGCTTCTGCTTTAGTGGGACAAAGTGGCAGTTCTTCTCTAAGATCAGCAGTGCCTGAGCCGCCATGATCTGCTCCGAAGAGTGGATGATGGTCGAGATTCGCCGTACCCAATGATGAGCTGACTCGTTCTCCTGTTGAACACAATGATCAAGATCCACGATGGTCATGGGCTGCTTGCACGTTCCTTGATAGTTTTTAATGAATCTGGCTCTCAACTCTACCCATGAATTGATGGTATTGGGGGGCAATCCCTTTAACCATGTGCGGGCCGGGCCTTCAAGCATCACGATGAAGTATTTGGCACAAACTGCCTCACTGACGTCCAGTATCTCCATGGCTAGTTCATAACTTTCCACCCAGGCCTCCGGGGGTAAATTGGCGGTGTAATTTGGAACTTTGCGGGGCCCTTTTAAACCTTTCGGCAGCCGCTCGCTTCGTAGAGTCGGCGATAAACACGGCACTCCCGCCACCCTAGTGCTTCCTCCCACTCCTACTAACACGGATGGCGCAGGATCTTGGTAAGCCGCCTCGGCTAAAGTTGTCGCCTCTTGCTGGCTTCTTGCTCGTTTATGAACGCTTGTGTATCCACAGCCGGCCGATGACCCGTTGGAATCTCTCGGTGCCGATTGCTGCTAGAACCCGCTGGTGACTCGTAGTGCCGGCTAAAGCTCTGGCTGGGGAGAGGGGTTGAATGAACACGGCTCCGGCTGTGAGTGTACTTCTCCTGCTAGGCCATTGTTGTCTGTAGGTATCTAATGGTGTTTCGCACATCCTCCGCGAAGGGCGCTTCATCAAGAATAGGAATTGTTTCGAGCCGGGTGGCTGCTACCACCATATTCTCGGACGAGTTAGAATAATGACCCGCCGGTGTTGGAAAGGCTGCTAGTGAGACTTGGTTTTGCCGGGTCGGTTGAGTCGCTAGCCAAGCCTTCGGGCGGCTTCCAGGCGCATCTGTTGTTCGCCTTGTTCCTGGCGTGTTGAAGAGGTTCCTTGCCTCATAACGTTCTGGCAGACGGGATTGATGCCTCATCTGATGGACTGCAGCTGCTGATTGTTGCTCCAGCCCAAGACGGAAAGCGTCTGTTTTGATGCGCTCTGCCTCTTGCTCCATCTGGGCTTTTAACTTGGCCATCCTCCGCTGCTCTTCTGCCATCCGGTCCTTGATCCTCACAATCTCCAAGTTCCGAGCCGCTTGATTGTCTAGTGTAACTTTAGTAGCCATTAGGGCCGCGAGCTCGTCCATCAGCTCTAGAAGAACTTGAGCCGGCGGTGGCGGGTTAGCACCTGAGGCGGCGGCTCCTGCTGGCATACTACTCGTGCCTGGGACTGACCCTGCCATGAACACGGCCGCATGAATCGGTGACCCAAGGCCGTCCACCTTAGACCGATCTGACTCAGGGCAGAGCTCGCCATAGCCCCCGAGCCCACCATCGTGAAGGCGGTAGACCGACTCTGCTTCTCCGCTTGAAGATTTGTCCTCTAAGTAAATGAGAGTTTCCTGTGATCCGGAAGCTTCAAGATCCATACCTTGAGTGAAGCCCACGAAGACGTGCTTCCAGCCCGGGCTAAAGCGGGCGGGTTGCACAATACAGGCAGGTTGCACACGCCGGGCCCGCTGGATGAGGTTGGTGCAAACGTCCGGTCCGGGTGTAGCTTCGTCAACCCTTCCGATGAACACATGGATCTCGCCGAACGGAACCCGAAAACCATACTCCACCGAGCCAGCGTCAAGCCCCCAGCCGGCGTCGTCGATGTAGAGCCAGCCGCGGTGACTCTTACTCATCCTACCAACCACGTATCCCTCGAGCCCCGCGAGAGAGCCCTTTAAAAACTCAACACCACTGAGCGCAGGCCCCATGGTGGGTGCCAACTGTCGTGGTTTTGTCACGGCAGATGTCCGGGTGAACGGACTTGGGTTCGAGGCCATTGCTAACGTGATGGACTCAAAGGGGTTGATGGGGACGAGAGACACGGATTTACCCAGGTTCGGCCCCTCAAGTCGAGGTAATAGCCTACGTCCTTCTTGTGCTAGTATTGCTTGATGTATCGATTACAAGGGAGCTAAAGTTTGACTTAGTTCTCGACTACCTGATCTCTAAGTCGCCCTGGGTCTGCCTTTATATAGGAGGTTGAGACCACGGGTCATACAAGTTGTAACCGACTCTCATTATCTATCTGAGTCTTCCTCTATCTTCTTGTCCAAGTTGTCTCCGGGCGGCTTACATACCCGGGTCTTCTCTTCCGGGCCACCGTCCGGCCCATCTTATGAGCCGCCAAGCTTCCTGGGCTTTAGGACCACTGGCTCACTCTTGGGCCGGTGCACGAGCCGTCAAGTATAACCTGGAGCCCTTAAGGCGGGTCACACCGCGGGGTTATATCCCCAACAGGTGTTGCTATCGCACGTCCATGTTCATGGAGTCTTCAAACCACAAAGGGTAACGGTCCCGTGAGTCCACGGAGGGTTCCACGAAGAAGCAACCTTGACTATTCCATGCGACTTCCATCCACAAAGGACTAGCGTCACTATGGGTAGATCTTCATGAAGTAGGCGATCTCCTTGCCCTTATAAACTTCTTGCTTCACTCCACAACACGAAGTAGCAGGCTCCCAGGCGACACCTAAACAATCTAGGAGGCACCACCCTCCAAAAGGTAATAGGCTCGGTAATGACGATGAACTCCTTGCTCTTGTGCTTCAAGATGATAGACTCCTCAGCACACAATCACTCTCTCATAGATTTGGCTTGGTAGAAGAGATGGGATTGGTGGAAAGCAACTTGGGGAGGCTAGAAATCAAGATCCATATGGTTGGAGTGGAAGATCTTGACCTCAACATAAGGGTAGGTGGTTCTCTCTCAGAAAACTGAGTAGGATAGGTATGCAAAGTTCTGAGTGCTTCTCTTTCGAGTAGTTGGTGGTGAAGGGGTATATATAGGCATCCCCAAAAATCCAACCGTTACACACACTAAGTCAGACTCGGTGACACCGATGTGTAAATCTCGGTGGTACCAAAATGACAAAAAGTGGCAACTTTTGAATCTCGGAGGGACCGATATACAATTCTCGGTTGCACCGACAAGGTGACCAACGGTCAGATTTACCAATCTCGGTGACGCCAATTCACCATTCTCGGTCGGACCAAAAATGAGAACTTGCGTAACAGAAACTTGGCAACCCAACTCCATGGCACCGAGTGCAGTGTCGGTTGCACCAAAGTGTTAGGGTTTGGCTGAGTCTGTCTAGGGTTTAGAATCGGTGGCATCGGGATAGGAATGTTGGTTGCACCGATTTTGCATATTTGGCTCAGGACAGACTTTGGTGGGAGAGTTTGTGAATCCTTTGGTGACTGACACTTGTGCACGTTTGAGCATATTGTTCACCATCAAAACTTTACCCCCTTTTAATAGTATTTGCTTTCCTATGGACTCAAACTGATTTGTCAGAAATGTAAAATATAGAGTCCTCTTGCTTGAAGCTTGGCCAACCTATTTCCTTGAATCTTGGGGTAATTCCACAATCCTTTAGCCATCCCTATCATTGAACTTGTCCTGAAATATACTTGGTGGAAACATTAGTTCAATGACTTGTACGTTGTTATTAATTACCAAAACCACCAAGGGAGCAAATGTGCTTGCATCAGTCTGGCCACACGTGAATAAGTATCGAAGAAATCTTGTTCTTCTTTCTAGACATAGCCCTTGGCCACAAGCCTAGCCTTATACTTTTCAATTGTACCATCGGGCCAAAGCTTCTTTTTGAACACCCACTTACATCCCAATGGTTTGCACCCATAGGGACGCTCAGTTATTTCCCATGTTCCGTTAGCCATGATGGAATCCATCTCGCTACGGACCGCTTCTTTCCAGTAGTCAGCATCAGGAGATGCATAGGCTTCTGAAATAGAAGTGGGATTATCATCCACGAGGTACACAAGAAAGTCATCACCAAAGGTCTTTGCGTTCCTTTGTCTCTTGCCCCTACCAAGGGTTTCCTCGTCACCCTCCTCTGGATTTTCATCAAGTGTTTGTTCATAATATTCCATAGGAATGGCAGGCTCAGGAGTCTCCTCTGATTCCTATCTAGAAGTGCTTCGCATATCTCTCGTGGGGAATATATCCTTAAAGAATGTAGCATCCTTAGACTCCATAACTGTACTGACCTTCACGGCAGGTACCTTAGATTTCACTACTATAAATCTATAGCCAATGCTATTCTTAGCGTAGCCAAAAATAATGCAGTCCACGGTCTTTGGTCCAAGTTTACGCTTTTGGGTGATCGGCACATTGACTTTCGCCAAACGGCCCCAAGTGCGTAAGTAGGAGAGTGTCGTCCTTCTCTTCGACCACTGCTCATAGGGAGTGACCTCATTATCTTTTTTCGAAACTTTATTCAGGACATGACATGAACTCAATATCGCCTCCCCCATCATGCCTTGGATAGACCCGATTTATCTAACATGGCCGAATTCTTGTAAACAGTTAGTACTTTTTTCAATGTTTGATCACAAAAAAATCAGAATTTTTTAAACAATTTTTGAATATTTTCCGATTTTACTCTTCATCGGGATCAAATGTGCCCGGAAGAAGAAGCGCACTTTCCCCACACTGGGCGGTACAATATAGTTTCACTCCATACAGTTATTAGCGGGACACATTCGAACGATCTTTGCTAATTCATGTGCTGCTGAGTTTGCAGTACGTCTACATGCACTGACACTATGTTTAGAAAATAACATCTTCAGCTGATATTTGAGGTCTTCAATGATCGCTGCATACGGTGAGGAGTCTGCTACATGGATGTCCATAGCCTCTGCCAGTAGTTGTGAGTCTGTTTCAAAAGCAACTCGGATGGCTCCAATCTCCGCCGCCGCCATCACTGCTGCTGGCATCGCACTGACCTCCACCCCAAAAGCGTCGTGAATATGCTCCTTACGGCCAGCCCGAGCCACAACTACATGCCCAGAGCTATCACGAGCAATCACACCCCATCTGCCCATAGAGCTGCCAGGGACGAACGTGTTGAGTATATAGGTAATTTTTCGATCAGGTTAATTCACAAAATAATAACTAGCATGGCATTGATAGAAACACAAACATACTGGTATTCAAACATGTAAACACGAATTATGCTAACAATAGATGAATGTACGCATAACGCTAGTAGTGTTACAACTAATATAAACAGGAGCGGGATAAAATGGGTTATACCCTCCGATGGGCCAGTTGGCCGTAGCAGCAGCACTAGCGTCCTCGGCCGCCTTCTTGTCAGCTTCAAGCTTCTCAGCAGCGGCACGGTTGACGTTGGTTGGGGACGACATGGCGAAGACGACGGAGGCGATGCAGACGTAGATGAAGTAGACGAACGGAAGCGAGCAGTCGCGTTGTCGCTTCCAAAAACCTAATCGCCCCTCTCCACGTACAGGACCTGGAAAGGCAGGTTTCGAAGGCCTGCTCTCCCGTCGATCGTATACGCGGTCAACGGGACGGAGTCGCCGGCGGCAGCAAGAGCAAAAGGAACAACGTGGACGAAGCGCGTGGAGGCGGATGTGATCTGTTTTCCGTAAGCCCTGCTTATGTAGGCGGTATCCGGGTGGAGAGACGTGGGTTGAACCCATGTCCGAGTCGGTGCGCTAGGGCCTCTTCTCTTCTCATGCTCCAATAGCATGTGCAAGAGAGACCCTTATAAAGATATGCAACTCCCTCTTCACTAGCAAGGTGGGACTAAACTTCCCACCCCCTTGTCATGTCATCTACATGGACCCTTAAGATTTTTCTGAAATTGTCTTATGAGCCTAAAGCTCATCTTAGATTTCAACAGAACATTAGCAATAACTAGCACACATGCCCGTGCGTTGCAATGGGAGAAAAAAAACACCACATACCATTAACTCAGGACCCCCACCCCCCACCACACAAAGGTACGCGTCATTTATTTTTACATGTCTCCATCCGTGTCCTCACTTTATATAAGAGCTAATGTGGTAATTAAAAACCTATCACCCACAAGATTCTCATGATATGGGGAAGTATGCATAACCAAATAAATAATTGATTGGTTGCAAATTATAGCCACTCCAAACAAACGGTAAAATTAAGTACAAAGAATCATGTTTATCTAAAAATAGAAATAATTTGGTAAACAATGGTGTTGGAATCTAGCAAAAACTAAAAAAAAAAGCATTAACCTATACTAAAAAATTAAAAGGAAATGTGTGAAACACGCATGCTTTGCTACATTGATTTGGCAAAAAAAAATGAATTTTCAGGTGAACGGAGCTCCAACCACTGTACAAGAGGCACATTATTGAGGAATTTCTCGCATATAACATGTAAGACCATGCACATGACTCGAGATTGACTCTTCACGTACATGTTTAGAATACAAATTTAATTCCTTGAATCCTTTTATTAATTATTAGTACAAATACAGCCGCTAGCCTTCGATCTTATGATATTTGAAATTCATAGTTTGTATTCTTAGATGGAAGACGGATGATAACCTCCTCTAATCCAGTCCATTCCAAATGTACGCTTTCCAACCAGTTATTACTGAATAAATATCTAGGTATTCAAGGAAGCAAGAAGTATACTTACGTTAGCTAGTATGTAACGCACCATATAGAGTCCAAAAACGCGCCAACACTCTGGCATCAGAACTCTGTATAGTATCTGATCAAAGTGTGTAGCGAGTGAGGGTTTTGGTCAGGTGGCAGCGAACAATCAGATTAATATGTACTTCCTTAGTAAACTAATATAAGAATGTTTAGATCATTACTTTAGTTATCTAAACACTTTTATATTACTCCCTTCGTTTCTAAATATAAGTCTTTTAAATGTTTTACTAGGGATTACATTCGAATATATATAGACATACTTTAGGATATAAATTCATTCATTTTGTTTCGTATGTAGTCCCCTAATAAAATCTCTAAAGACTTATATTTAGAAATGGAGAGAGTAGTTTATAGAGGGAGTATGAGTTATCGCAACAATTGGTGTATACATATTCACTTGTTTTTTCTATGCATATATAAACATGCACTTTAGACGATTATGTGAAAGCATACCTGAAACTGTGAACTCGTGCCCCAGGTTGCTGGTATGAAAGATCATCACCTTCCTGCGATCACCAAATACCAAATAGAATTAAATAACCATGATTGTTGGCTTGGTTAGTATATATGCGTTTTTTCATCTATCCGCAGCTAGCTAACCTCCAAAGGAATCAACCAAACAACTTGCAAGCTCGTACGTACCTGTGTTCTGTTTTATACTATACCATCTTCTAAAAAAAAAACACTCTTCGGAAGTAATCGGGAGAGCCCCAGCAACTGGTGAACGTTAAAAAACTCACAAAGTTAATAATCCTAAAATAAATCTATTCAGATTAAATAAATTGCTGCAATCTGCTATCAATCTTACCTATCAAGTCGGTAACTATTAAGAAGAACGGGTGCACAAACGGCTAACTTGTGACCCCAAGAGAAAAGGGAGCAGATTGACAAAAAAAAAGAATCAAAGAAGGATATGATTCTCCAGAACCTGTGATAAGTCCAACACCAACAACGGCCTTGTATCTTCACAAGTTTTGCTCCATGGCACTTCAATATATATGTGGCAATGAAACTCTCGGCAACATGTGTACCATCTTGTTTCAATGGGCGTTCCTCCTGGTTTAGATCTAGGGACTCAACTCCGATCCGATTCCACGCGTCGGTTGCAGGAAGAAGGTGAAGGAGGCTGGGGGATGGTTGCACAGCTTCATGGCGTCTGCTTCATCCGTTAGCGCCGCACATAGGTGCGGCGGGGCGATTTGGGGTCGGGCGGCTTGGGAAGTTAAGAGCGGCACGCTGGGTTTGATCTGACTTTCTTTCTATTTGATCCAAGTATTGGACGCGGCGGAGTCCGTCGCAATCATGTTTTTGGCTTTCCTAATTGTTTTTCTCTTCAGTTAGCAGGCTCAACTCAAGCGACGTAATATAAGGTGAGCTTCCTTTCCACAATAAAACATGTGCTCTTGGTTAGCTGGCTAGCTCGTTATGAGCTTTTCCTTGCCACCATAGTTCAACTCCACATGAGTGCAATACCTTTTTTTGTCAATAACGAACGGATAAAAAAACAAAATACAAACAAAAATCTAGCTCGGACCAAAAAAGTGGAGAAACAATCATGCCTTTAATATTAGGTAGAGAAGAGATATAGATATAGAATATCAAACATGCTCGTGCATTGCAACGGGTGAAAACAACCCCTACATATGACCCTTATCCATTGAGCATGACTAAAGACATCATCCTAAATGCCCGTAGCATTGTAAACATAACGAATACCTCGTCCTCAGGTGCACATCCTCCATTTTAATATGATATCAGATCCATAATTTCGTTTGTCCCCTTTGTCGTCCTCGTCGCTAGTGGTCATAATACCAGTTGTCACTAACCGAGGTTGGCCATGTCCAATAGCTGGATCATTGAGTCTCCTTCGTGTCTGACGAGATCAAAAGCGTTGAAAAAATTCACCCAGCTAATATAATAGGGAAGAGATAATATATGTATGTGTTATCATGTGAATTGAATAGTATGTGTCACGAAGAACACGAAATCATAGTTGGACTCCTCATGCATTGTGTTGGGTATCACTGGGCTGAGCGGTCGCTGGTCGTACGTAATGGAGAAACGGATTCCTTCCATATCCCTAGTTTGATAAATTGAACTAAAACAATACATCCGTGGGCATATTTCAAAAATTCACCCAGTTTTATTAGTAGTAGGTACAGATTAAAAAACTTTAGCTACACTACCTCGCAGTTTTGAAATAAGTATCTTGAAAAAATGTTTGTCTTTTCTATTCAAAGTTCAAAAAATAATTGTGTTTTTACAAAATGTTAGCGAATTCAAAAATAAATTCAGCATAATATCTCCTAGTTTTAAAAAATTGTTCATATTTAAATAAATATTCAGGTTTCAACAAACATTTTTTTAATAAATGTTTGACTTCAAATATTTTGTTCACAACTTTAGAAAATATTCGCATTCTAAAATATATTCACTTTTTCTAAAAGGATTCCTTGAGAATAAAAAATGTTTGATTGTACCTCCTAGTTTTTTAAAGTTGCTAATGGTTTGAAAAAGTGTTTGTATTTTCTATTTAAAAATTCAAAAAATATTATTGATTTTGAAAAATGTTCCAAATGCAAAAATAACAGTCAGTATAGTACATTCTACTTTTAAAAAAACATATACGGGTTTAAATAAACAGTCACGTTTAAAAAATGATTTTTTTAAGTAATTTCGATTTTAAATTTTTTGTTCAGAACTTCACAAAATATTCGCACTTTAAATTATATTCACTTTTTCCAAGACAAAATTCTGTTTGCTTGTATTATCTGGAGCGGCTGTTCAACTATTGTAAAATGCCGCGCCAAAATTAAGACACAAGTACTTCTTTAGTGTAGTGGCTAGCTGCGTTGATGTGCATCTTAGGTGCCCTAGTTCGATTCCTGTCGGGGTAGAATTGTTTTCTTTTTTTGAACAATTTTGCCTAATGGACCGGCCCTTCTTGGTTTTGTACATTAAATTTTTGGCAGAAACAAATCGTTACTGACGCATGAAAAATCACGTGGGACCACCGTAAACTAAAAATTTGAAGAAACAATCCGTCCTTTAATATTAGGTATTTAATATTAGGTATAGATATAGATATAGATTCATTCCACTTATCTACTACTCCTTGGTCTTTTTCTAAAAAAAAATACAATCTCTTCCGTCTCAAAATAAATGTCTCGACTTCAGTTCAAGTTTATACTTATTCTTATACTTATAAAAGAGCACACATTTTATTGAAGTACACACATTTAACAAACACAAAGTACTAATCACCTCATGATCAGGCCCACTTAATATATCTAACCATCGTGATTAATCTAACTCACGGGTAAAAAGAACTTTAGCAATTACACCGAGCGAACGAAATGTTGTGCCGACGATGAAGAAAGAAATTTATTTACTCATGTGATTAAATGGTCGAAAGAACTATTGAACTCAACGTGGATGCAACGTTCTGCCATAATGAAGGTGTAGGGGCTACATCAATGATTATACGAGATGAGATAGGTATAAAAAAAATTAGCACGAAAGCTAGGTCTTTATTGAATGATAGTAATGTTTACAGGAAAAGCTAGTGGGTCACTCGAAGTGCCCAGCCAAATATGGCGCCCATAAGGGAAAGAGGCGCCTGACCTAGCTAACCTATGAGCTTTGGCATTTGAAGCTCGAGGTTCGAAAACAAAATTACAAGAAGAAAACATATTAACATTTTCAAGAATCTCTTTGATCACACTCCCATAGCTTCCTCCAACGCCCTGACGAATATGATTCACAACATGTTTACAATCCGATGCGATCTGGAGGTGTTGCATACCCAAGTCTTGCGCCAACAAAAGAGCCTCTCGGCATGCCAAAGCTTCCAAGGTAGCTGGATCCGTTATGTGTTGGATAACTAATACAGAAGACCCCAGATAAGAACCGTCTCGATCACGGCAGATGGCAGCGGTAGTACCTGCATTGTGTTGTACTGAAACTCCGGCATCCACATTTATCTTTACTAGTCCTTCAGCAGGCGGGATCCAACGTTGCTGGCCATTATTACATGCAGGCGCAACACTTGTTTTAGGATCAGATTTTGCTGATACTTGATCCAATTCAGAGATGAAGTTTTCAACAAACCTATGTGTTTCATAGGGGCTCTGATTAATCCCTTCATGAATGAGCTTTCTCCTTGCATACCAACACTAGTAGAAAACAGACCTTTTGTCCCAAGCATTAGTCCCGGTCTGGTTATGAGCCGGTACTAAAGATGGTATTAGTACCGGTTCGTGCCGTCTCCAACGGCTAGGAGCAGAGCGACCTTTAGTACCAGCTCGTGAGGGATCTTTAGTACCGGTTCGTGTCACAAGCCGGTACTAAAGGGGGCGTGGCAGGCTTTTGGTCAGACTTGGGCCCCACGTGCCTCTTTAGTACCGGTTGGTGACACCAACCGGTACTAAACACTTCCTATATATATGCTTCGTCCACAGCTGATCGAAGGGGCTCTCATTTCTCTGTTTTCTCCCTTGTTCTTCTTCTTGCTCGAAGCTCATCCTTCATTTTGCCAAGGATTTGTCAAGATTTAAAGGCATCCCATCTATCCAAGTGTTCACAAAGGTTAGCAACTTTGCCCCTTCATTTCTAATTGCTAGATTAGCTTGTGGTATGCTCAAAGATATGTGATTTGTGGGTTTTAACTAAGTTTTGGAGGAGTGATCTTATGTGGGAGTTTATTTTATTTATATGCAATTTGAGCTCAAATTAACTTGTTAGGTTGCATATGTGTAGGTGTGATTTATTTGGTACCTTCCCATCCCCGTCCTAACCATCGTCGATCGTCCGCACTGTCTTGTCGCGGCACCGGCCACCTTGGTGAGCCTCTTGTTCTTCTTAAAACCTTTTTGTTAAAAAAAGTTACTTGTATGATTTAGATAGATGTGTGTACAATTTACTTACTTGTATTATTGTTAGTTATTCTATAGTGTCATGGTTATGGTATCCGCCCACGTCGGCCCTCGTCCAGTCTATGATTCAGATATGGTATGTCGTTATCTTTTATAACTATTTCACACATCATCTAATGTCTATGACAATTAATTATGCCACCAAATCGACGTAGATGTTTTTATCCATAGAAAGTAGTTGAACCAGAAATTCCAACCGACTATGCAATTCTGCTCGAGAAATTAATACAAGCTGAAAAATAAATTGATCATTTAAAAGAAAAATTGAAAAGAATTGAAGATGAGAAGATGGGATTGGAGTTGCATGTTGTCGATATCGTCGATGATCACTAGAACAAAATGGCTGGAATGCGCTTGAAGCTTAGAAATATTAGAAAATATGCCATTGATAAAGAGGCTTGGTATCATTATGCCGCTGGCTCAATTATTACCTTAGTTGCGATTATGATAGCATTTGTTGTTGCATTTACATGTTTTAGATAGTTGTATGTTGTTGTATGAGATGTATGTATGAACTATAAGTATCTATTATTTGCAGTAATAACATTTGGTCACTGCTAGCTCTACTTTGGTTGTAATGTGATGATGAAGTTGTATTAATTTGGTCACTTCGATGTTATGTAGTGAACATGAGCCGGCAATGGATGTACGATGACCGACTAAGTCTAGGGTTTCTTAATGGCCTGCATGATTTTATTCGTGTGGCTGAGGCAAACAAGCAGAATGGTTTCATGTGTTGTCCATGTCGTGACTGTAAGAATGATAGGAATTACTCTACCTCAAAAACCCTTCACTACCACCTGTTGAAGTCCGGTTTCATGTCCGGCTATAGCTCTTGGACCAAGCACGGAGAAAGAGGGGTTATAATGGAAGACAATGAAGAACAAGAGGATGATGACAACTATCCTTTCGCCGATACAACAATAGGGGAAGCTGAAGAAGAGGCATTAATGGGGGAAGCTGAAGAAGAGGCATCACATGAGCCCGCTGATGATTTGAGTTGGGTCATTGCTGATGCAAAGAGAAACTGCAAAAGTGACAAGGAGAGGTTGAATTTGAAACGCATGTTAGAGGATCACAAGAAAATATTGTATCCAAATTGTGAAGATGGCCAAAAAAAGTTGGGTACCATGCTGGAATTGCTGCAATGGAAGACGAAGAATGATGTAACTAACAAGGGATTTCAAGAATTGCTGATAATGATAAAGAAGATGCTTCCAAAGGATAACGAATTGCCTGAAAGTACGTACGAAGCAAAGAAGGTTGTCTGCCCTCTAGGATTAGAGGTGCAGAAGATACATGCATGCCCTAATGACTGCATCCTCTACCGCGATGAGGAGTACGAGAATTTGGATGCATGCCCGATATGTGGTGCACTGCGGTATAAGATCCCCCGCGATGACCCTGGTGATGTGGAGGGTGAACGCCACAGGAAGAGGGTTCCTACCAAGGTGATGTGGTATGATCCTATAATACCATGGTTGAAACGTTTGTTCCAAAACAAAGAGCATGCCAAGTTGTTGCGATGCCACAAAGAACATAAGAAATACGGGATGTTGAGAGCACCCGTTGATGGGTCGCAGTGGAGAAAAATAGAGAGGGAGTTCTAGGACTTTGCAGCTGACGCAACAAACTTATGGTTTGGTCTTAGTATAGACGGCATGAATCCTTTTGGGGAGCAGAGCTTCAGTCATAGCACCAGGCCCGTGAGTCTATGTATCTACAACCTTCCTCCTTGGTTGTGCATGAAGCGGAAGTTCATTATGATGTCAGTGCTCATCCAAGGCCCTAAGCAACCCGGCAACGACATTGATGTATACCTAAGGCCACTAGTTGATGAACTTCTACAATTGTGGAAAAACCAGGTATACGTGTGTGGGATGCGCACACACAGAAGGAAATTGACCTACGACCGTTGTTGTTTGTAACCATCAATGATTGGCCTGCTCTTAGTAACCTTTCAGGACATATAAAGAAGGGATACAATGCATGCACGCACTGTTTAGATGATACTGAAAGTATATATTTGGATAAATGTAAGAAGAATGTGTACCTAGGACATCGACGATTTCTACCGATCAAGCATATCTTAAGAAAGGCAGGAAAGCATTTCAAAGGTGAGCCAGATAACCGGAAGAAGCCTGGGCTCCGTACTGGTGAATACATATTTGATATGGTCAAGGATTTACAGGTAATCTTTGGAAAGGGTCCTGGCAGACAATCTGTTCTGAATGACGCCAACGGACACGCACCCATGTGGAAGAAGAAATCTATGTTTTGGGAACTTGAATATTGGAAAGCCCTAGAGGTCTGCAATGCAATCGACGTGATGCACGTGACGAAGATTCTTTGTGTGAACCTGCTAGGCTTCTTGGGAGTGTATGGAAAGACAAAAGATACACCGGAGGCACGGGAGGACAAGCAAAGAAATGAAAAAGACGGCATGCCTCCAAAGCAGTATCAAGGTCCTGCCAGCTATGCTCTTACGAAAGAAGAGAAGGAAATATTTTTTGAATGCTTGCTCAGTATCAAGGTCCCGTCTGGCTTCTCATCGAATATAAAGGGAATAATAAATATGGCAGAGAAAAAACTTTCAAAATCTAAAGTCTCATGACTGCCATGTGATTATGACGCAATTACTTCCGGTTGCACTTAGGGGGCTTCTACCGAAAATGTTCAATTAGCCATTGTGAAGCTATGCGCATTCCTCAATGCAATTTCTCATAAGGTAATCGATCCAGAAATCCTACCAAGGTTACAGAATGACCTGGTCCATTGTCTTGTCAGTTTTGAGTTGGTGTTCCCTCCATCCTTCTTCAATATTATGACGCACGTTCTAGTTCACCTAATCGAAGAGATTAACATTCTAGGTCATGTATTTCTACACAATATGTTCCCCTTCGAGAGGTTCATGGGAGTCTTAAAGAAATATGTTCATAACCGTGCTAGGCCAGAAGGAAGCATCTCCAAGGGATATGGAATAGAGGAGGTTATTGAGTTTTGTGTTGACTTTCTTCCTGACATTAAGCCGATTGGTCTTCCTGAATTGTGGCATGAGGGGAGACTGGTTGGAAAAGGCACACTAGGAAAGAGAGAAGCAATAAATATGGACGGGAATTCTTTCAATCAAGCACACTACACTGTTCTACAAAATTCCACCTTGGTGACTCCATATATCGAGGAACACAAGGATATTGTACGGTCCAAGAACCCAGAGCAGTCTGACCCCTGGATTGAACGTAAACACATGGAGACTTTCGCCGGTTGGTTGCAAACAAAGCTCATTAATGACAACGATGTTCCAGATGAACTGTATTGGTTGGCCAAGACACCAAGTTCAACTGTAATGACTTTCAAAGGGTACGAGATAAATGGGAATACATTTTACACGATTACCCAAGATAAAAAGAGCACCAACCAAAACAGTGGTGTCTGCTATGATGCAACCAACTTTCAAGACACATATTATAGTTAGATAGAGGAGATATGGGAACTTGACTATGGACCTGATCTTAAGGTCCCTTTGTTTCGGTGCAAATGGGTCAAATATACTAGAGGCAGGGTACAGGTAGACCCGCAGTACAGAATGACAACAGTGGATCTCAACAATCTTGGGTACACAGACGACAAATTCGTGCTAGCCAATGATGTGGCTCAGGTTTTCTATGTGAAGGACATGTCTAGCAAACCGAGGAGAAAAAAAGATAAGGAAGCGAATACCTCATATGATGAGCCAAAGTGCCACACAATTGTTTTAGGGAAAAGAAACATTGTGGGAGTGGAGTACAAGACAGACATGTCAGAAGATTATGAAAAGTTTCATGAAATCCCTCCTTTCAGAGTGAAGACTGACCCAAGCATCCTGTTAAATGATGAAGATTCTCCATGGTTATGGCGCAATCATAAGAAGGGACAAACACGCAGAAAAAGTCTTACACCGTGAGATCCCACTCTGGGATGTGACCGGCTTCACCGTCATCACTTTCTATGTGAAGGACGTGCATGCATTTTCTAGCATGGTATCTTTGTAACAGTTTGTACACGAAGTGCATCCAGTTTTTGCCGTAACCCTCTCAACTCTTTAGAAGTTGCTATGTGGGTGAAATTATGATGTCATGCCAAGTTACAACCTTTCCAGAGTTCATTTGTACTGCTTTTCAAATTCAGGGTCATTTAGCTCAAAATAAATCATTAAATGCATGAAAAATATCAAATGAAGTCAGAAAGGGTTGAAAATTGATGATGTGCCTTTGAATGGTGCATATTTAACACACAAAAAGTATGGAGTTAAAATAAGTTATTAAAAATGAAATCCCTTTGTAATAGATGAGTTTTCGTCCGAAACCCTCATACTTCGAAAGACATAGTCCAATTTGTACACGAAGTGCATCCATCTTTTGTCGTAATCCTCTCAACTCTTTAGAAGTTGCTATGTGGGTGAAATTATGATGTCATGCCAAGTTAAAACCTTTTCAGAGTTCATTTGTACTACTTTTCAAATTCAGGGTCATTTAGCTCAAAGTAAATCATTAAATGTATGAAAAATATCAAATAAAGTTAAAAAGGGTTGAAAATTGATGATGTGCCTTTGAATGGAGCATATTGAACACACAAAAAGTATGGCGTTAAAATAAGTTATTAAAAATGAAATCCTTTGTAATAGATGAGTTTTCATTCGAAACCCTCATACTTCGAAAGAAATAGTCCAATTTGTACACGAAGTGCGTCCAGTTTTTGCCGTAACCCTCTCAACTCTTTAGAAGTTGCTATGTGGGTGAAATTATGATGTCATGACAAGTTACAACCTTTTCAGAGTTCATTTGTATTGCTTTTCAAACTCAGGGTCATTTAGCTCAAGATAAATTATTAAATGCATCAAAAATATCAAATGAAGTCAGAAAGGGTTGAAAATTGATGATGTGCCTTTGAATGGTGCATACTGAATACACAAGAAGTATGGAGTTAAAATAAGTTATTAAAAATGAAATCCCTTTGTAATAGATGAGTTTTCGTGTGAAACCCTTATACTTCGAAAGAGACTGTCCAATTTGTACACGAAGTGCATCCAGTTTTTGGCGTAACCCTCTCAACTCTTTAGAAGTTGCTATGTGGGTGAATTATGATGTCATGCCAAGTTACAACCTTTTCAGAATTCATTTGTACTGCTTTTCAAATTCAGGGTCATTTAGCTCAAAATAAATCATTAAATGCATGAAAAATATCAAATAAAGTCAGAAAGGGTTGAAAATTGATGATGTGCCTTTGAATGGTGCATATTGAACACACACAAAGTATGGAGTTAAAATAAGTTATTAAAAAGGAAATTCCTTTGTAATAGATGAGATTTCGTCCGAAACCCTCATACTTCGAAAGAGATAGTCTAATTTGTACACAAAGTGCATCCAGTTTTTGTCGTAACCCTCTCAACTCTTTAGAAGTTGCTGTGTGGGTGAAATTATGATGTCATGCCAAGTTACAACCTTTTCTGAGTTTATTTGTACTGCTTTTCAAACTCGAGATATGACATTTCAAATGCCATTTAATCAAATTGTCTTATACAGCAGTTTAAGTTGTTCAAATATGCATGGAAAATTTCATAAATAGATTTTTTATATTTTTCTGATATTTTATCATATATTATTTATTTCCATTGGAGTCATAGATTTTTTTCTATGATTTTCTAAAGTTTAGGGGCTTTTCTGAAAATAATAATTGATAACAAATTTAAAAAAAAACCTTTAGTACCGGTGCGAGCCACACACCGGTACTAAAGGTCCACCGCCCCGCGCATTTTGGGGGGTGGACCTTCAGTACCGGTGCGTGGCTCGCATCGGTACTAAAGGGACTTTAGTATCGGTGCGATCCATGCACTAGTACTAAAGGTCCTCCACGTATAAATAGTGGAGGCCTCGTCCCAGGCCGAGCCACACACCGGGAGAAGCTTATTTGCGTCGCTGCCAGGCTGCTGGAATCCATTGTCCTCGTCGCCGGACCTCCTTGCCCTCCTACCCGAGCTAGCTCCTCGTCGTCGCCCCCGACGCCATCCACGAGACCTGCCCGACGCCGTCGCCTCCGAACCGTCCCCAAGCCCTGCCCGACGTCGTCGCCGGACTTACTCTCCCTCCTCCCCGAGCCCGCTCCTCGTCACCGCCCTCGACACCGTCGCCGAGCCCTCCCCCAACACGTCGTCCCGCCGGCCCGCCCCGACGAGCCCCGACGATCGATCCCGCCGGTGAGCCCCGACGAGCCCTGCCAAAATCAATTATGATGCAAAAGCTGATTTTCAGGAATTTTAGGAATTTAACTATGGATTAGATGCTGGAATTTTAGGAATTTTAAGAATTTTAGGAATTTTAGGAATGTTAGATGGATAGATAGATATTTTGTGACAAAGTTGTTAGATGGATGTTTAGATTTTTAGATGGATATGTTGTGGCAAAGTTGTTAGATAGATATGGATGAGGATCCCCTGCCGCGTCGCACCCTGTCATTCGGCCACTGGCACGTGATAACCCACAAGTATAGGGGATCGCAACAGTTTTCGAGGGTATAGTATTCAACCCAAATTTATTGATTCGACACAAGGGGAGCCAAAGAATATCCTCGAGTATTAGCAGTTGAGTTGTCAATTCAACCACACCTGAAAGATTTAGTATCTGCAGCAAAGTTTTAGTAGCAAACCAATATGATAGTAACGGTAATAGGGGGTAGCAGTAGCAGTAGTGATTTATGTAGCAAGTGTGATAGCAGTAGCGGTAAAGTAACTAGGCAAGGACCAATATAGGAAAATCTCATACGCATTGGATCGGTGATGGATGATTATGTCGGATGGCATTCATCATGTAACAGTTATAACATAGGGTGATATGTAACTAGCTCCAGTTCATCAATGTAATGTAGGCATGTATTCCGTATATAGTCATACATGCTTAGGGAAAAGAACTTGCATGACATCTTTAGTCCATCCCTCCCGTGGTAGCGGGGTCCGAATGGAAACTAAGGCATATTAAGGTCTCCTTTAAATAGATAAACGGAACAAAGCATTAGCACATGGTGAATACATGGAATCCTCATACTATGGTCATCTCCGGGAGTGGTTCCGGCTATTGTCACTCCGGGGTTGCCGTGTCATAACACATAGTAGGTGACTACAACTTGCAAGATAGGGTCAAGAACACACATATATTGATGAAAACATAATAGGTTCAGATCCGAAATCATGGCACTCGGGCCCTAGTGACAGGCATTAAGCATAGCAAAGTAGTAGCAACATCAATCTTAGAACATAGTGGATACTAGGGATCAAACCCTATCAAAACTAACTCAACTACATGATAGATCTCATCCAACCCATCACCGTCGAGCAAGCCTACGATGAGATTACTCACGAACTATGAAGAGCATCATGAAATTGGCGATGGAGGATGGTTGATGATGACGATGGCTTCGATTTCCACTCTCCGGAGCCCAAAACAGACTCCAGATCTACCCTCCCGAGGAAGAACAGGTGGTGGCGGCGGCTCCATATCGTAAAACGCGATGATTTCTTATCCTTGATTTTTTTTCTTGGACGAAAGAAGTTATATGGAGCTGGAGAGGAGGTCGGAGGAGCCACGTGGGCCCCACGAGCCTGCCAGGCGCGGCCTAGGGGGGTCGTGGCTCCTAGGCTCGTGGCCCACTGGCAACTCCTCTCCGGTTGTTTCTTCCTCCGGTATTTTTTATATATTCCGTAAAAAATCCTCGTAAGTTTTCAGGTCATTCCGAGAACTTTTATTTCTACAAAAAAAACACCATGGTAGTTCTGCTGAAAACAGCGTCAGTCCGGGTTAGTTTCATCCAAATCATGCAAATTAGAGTCCAAAACAAGGGCAAAAGAGTTTGGAAAAGTAGATACGTTGGAGACGTATCAACTCCCCCAAGCTTAAAGCCTTGCTTGTCCTCCAGCAATTCAGTTGATAAACTGAAAGAGACAAAAGAAAAACTTTTACAAACTCTGTTTGATCTTGTTGTTGTAATTATATCTAACTCATATTCAGATTTTCAGCAAGATCATAAGCTAACCACATAAGCAATGACATTAAGGTCTCATGGTATACTCATATCAATGGCATAATTAACTAGCGAGCATTAACAATCATGATACAATATGAATAGATGGTATCTTGCTAGCCCTTTCTGAGACCGCAAAACATAAGTGCAGAGCACCTTCAAAGACCAAGGGCCGACTAGAAATTGTAATTCATGGCAAAGAAGATCCAGTCATAATCATACTCAATATCAATTAATAGCAAAGCATACAAATGACGAAGGTGCTCTCTAGCTGGTGCTTTTAATAAGAAGAGGATGACTCAACAGAAATGTAAATAGATAGGCTCTTCGCAGAGGGAAGCATTGATTCGCAGAGGTGCCAGAGCTCAAACTTTTTAAAACAGAGATAGAAAAATTTTGGGGTGGCATGCTTTCATTGTCAACGCGATGACCAAGAGTTTACACCAGCTTCTATGCTACACGTATTATAGGCGGTTCCCAAATAGAATAGTAAAGTTTTGACTCTCCCTCCACCGACCAATCACACTCCACGACTAGCCGAATCCTTAGGTGTCGTCCATACCAACAACAATCCAGGGGGAGTTTTGTTTGCAATTATATTTTTATTTGATTTGAGCATGGAACTAGGCATTCCGATTACCGGCCCCTTTCTTGTGAGTGATAGTGAATAAACATATATCGAGGATCACACGCCTAGCATGGAAGATACTGACCGCCCCTTGTCACAACATGAGCGGTTCGGGCATACAAAATAGATTATTACTTGAAGGTTTAGAGAATGGCACATGCAAATTTACTTGGAACGGCAGGTAAATACCGCATATAGGTAGGTATGGTGGACTCATATGGATCAACTTTGGGTTTAGGAAGTGGATGCACAAGCCGTATTCCCGCTTAGTACAAGTGAAGGCTAGCAAAAGACTGGGAAGCGACCAACTAGAGAGCGACAACAATCATTAACATGCATTGAGATTAACCAACATTGAGTGCAAGCATGAGTAGGATATAAATCACCATGAACATGAATATCGTGGAGGCTATGTTGATATATTTTCAACTACATGCGTGAACATGTGCCAAGTCAAGCCACTTGAATCATTCAAAGGAGGATACCATCCTATCATACTAGATCACAATCATTTTAAAATTCATGTTGGCATCCAAGACAAACCATTATAAGTTCCTAGCTAATTAAGC
Organism: Hordeum marinum; assembly: GCA_022496015.1. NCBI lineage: Eukaryota > Viridiplantae > Streptophyta > Magnoliopsida > Poales > Poaceae > Hordeum > Hordeum marinum. The sequence continues at coordinate 450,762,020 of CM039676.1, forward strand.
ATGGCATAAGAAACTTTGATCTCTAAGTTGTCATTGCAAACATGTTTCTCTCATAACAATGTTGTGTTAGGAACGATGAGCTAGTCATATTTACAAAAACAAAATAGGTCGAGTTCATACCAGCTTTTCCAGGCTCAGTCACTTCATCATATATCGTCATTATTGCCTTTCACTTGCACGACCGAATGATGTGAATAATAATAAGAGTGTTCGTGCATTGGACTAAGCTGGAATCTGCAAGCAAACTTAGAGGAGAAGATAATGTAACATGGCTCTTTGACGGATAAACAATAATGCATATGAGAGCCAAAGAAAAAGAAAACTATTTACACGGGAAAGCTCCCAACAAGCAAAAGAAGAACGGGAAATCTTTTGGGGTTTTCTTTTTAATTACTACTAAGCATGCAATAATATAAAGTTACAACTAATATTTTTTTGTTTTTCTCATTTTTAATTTTTTTGGATTTTCTCAAGTTAACCAAACACACAAGAAGAATGCGAGAAAAGAAAATAAGCTAGCATGAATGATATAATGAAAAAGTGTGAACACTGACTATCAAAGTGAATGTGTGAACATGAATATAAAGTCGGTGAGAAACACGTACTCCCCCAAGCTTAGGATTTTGGCCTAAGTTGGTCTACTCCCAAGGAGGAAAGTAACCAGCTCCTGGGTACTCCGGGCGATATCCAAAATCATAATGTGGGTTGTACTGGGACGCTGCAGCTACCGCCTGAATAGCTACCTCACAAAGGTGAGCACCCTTCACTTCTCTCTCATACTCCTCTGCCTCTTCTCTAGTTATCTAATATCTTCGTTTTCTCTGAAAACCAAAGAAGGCAAGAGCAGGAAGAGTAGTATGGAAAACACGATGTCGATCAAATATTAGCCGGTATAGGCGGGACTCATTGCTCCTCTCTAGGAACTGGAAGCGTATCATAGCGGCACGATCAAGGAAGGGACTTTGAAGCGGGGGATCTCCAGTCTGGATGGGTATTTTAAGATAATTAGCTACGCGAGTGGCATAATTCCCACCAAAGAAATCTCCTTCATAAGCATTGTTATTTAGTCTCCTAGCAATTATAGCTCCCATGTTAAAAATTCTATCACCTGTTACTGCACTCTTAAGTATATTGAGGTCAGGTACGCAGAGGTGGCTATGATCACGCTTACCATTAATGCATCTACCTATGAAGAGGGCAAAATAATGTAAGGCGGGACAATGAATGCTCCCCATGATAGCCTGCGTAATATCTCTAGTCTCTCCAACAGTTATACTGGAAATAAAATCTCTAACCGAGGACTTAGGAGGGTCATTGGGACTACCCCAATCAGGTATCTTGCATATTCTATTAAAATCCTCTAAATCCATAGTATACGATTTATCATCAAGATCAAACAGTATGGATGTGTCACGGCCAACTGAAAATTTGAATATACGGACAAAAGAGGCGGTGAGTGTAGTATACTGTTCACATTTATCGGAGATGAGTTCTTCGAGCCCGGCGTTGCGAACAAATGCATCGAACTCGTCCTTGAAACCTGCATCAATCATGAATTCATCAGAAGGCCATTCACATGGTTGCACCGATGCGTCTCTCGGCTGGTAAGGATCGGGCTCCCGAATCGCGGGACGGGGACCCCTCTTGCTTGAGGAACCACCATGATAATTCTTCCTAAACATTTTCTTTTTTCTGAAATAATTCTGAAATTTTTAGTGACTCGAAATAAAAGTGAACAAAACTTAACAAAAAACTCATAGCAACTACTCCTACAAGTGCCTAGAGACCATATCATGCATCAAAACTACTTGGGACCAAATAAAATTAACATGCAAAGCTCAAGAATATTGTCACCAAGGCAGCAATGATATGCAATGAATAAAGCACTAGAACAAAAACTAATTGGACCAATGGAGGAGTCACATACCAAGGAACAATACCCCAAAACAGTTTGGTGAATGGGGCTTTGCACAAGGAGATCGAAAAATGCAGCAAAATGAGCAAGAACACGGGTTTGAGCTGTGGGATGAATTTTTCTGGAGGTAGAATAAGGAGATGGGTGCTAGAATAAGTGGAGGGGGGCCACGTGGGACCCACGAGCCTGCCAGGCACGGCCAGGGGGGTGGCCGCGCCTCCTGGGCTCGTGGCCCACTGGTGCATCCCCCTAACTAGTTATATATCTCAGAAATTCTTAAATATTCCAGAAAAAATCATACTTGAATTTCAGGGCATTTGAAGAATTTTATTTTCAGGTCATTTTTTATTGGACGGATAATGCAGAAAACAGGAAAATAATGCTATTTTTATTATTTTTCTACTAAGTAACTGAAAGTAAAAGTTGGGAGCAGAATATTGTGACTTCTAGATACGTCCATCTCATGGTCATCAAAAGAAATCCATCAATGAGGTTGATCAAGTCTCCTTGACAAACTTTTTCCGAATCACATGAAACAGGAGAATTTTCGAAAAATCACTAGGGTACCTCAATGGGAATATGCATATCCCCAACAATAAGTATATCATAATTCATCTTGACAGTAGGTACAGGAAATTCAAAGCTTCCAATAATAATTGATGAAGATTTTTTAATAGAATTTATGCAATGAACCCAATATTGTTTCTTCAGAAAGTGCATTGTGTGCTCATTACCATTAACATGGAAAGTGACATTGCCTTTGTTGCAATCAATAACAGCCCCTGCAGTGTTTAAAAAGGGTCTTCCAAGGATGATTGCCATGGCATCATCCTGGGGAATATCAAGAATAACAAAGTCCGTTAAGATAGTAACGTTCGCAACCACAACAGGCACATCCTCGCAAATGCCGATAGGTAAAGGAGTTGATTTGTCGGTCATTTGCAAAGAGATTTCAGTAGGTGTCAACTTATCCAATTCAAGTCTATGATATAAAGAGAGAGGCATAACACTAACACCGGCTCCAAGATCACATAAAGCAGTTCTAACATAATTTCCTTTAATGGAGCAAGGTATAGTGGGTACTCCGGGATCACCTAGTTTCTTAGGAGTCCCACCCTTAAAAGTGTAATTACCAAGCATGGTGGAAATCTCAATATCAGATATCTTCCTTTTATTAGTCACAATATCTTTCATGTATTTAGCATAAGGAGACATTTTAAGCATATCAGTCAAACGCATTTGCAAAAAGATAGGTATAATCATTTCAACAAAGCGCTCAAAATCCTCATCATCCTTTTTCTTGGATGGCTTAGGAGGAAAGGGCATGGGTTTCTGATCCCAAGGTTCTCTTTCTTTACCGTGCTTCCTAGCAATAAAATCACTCTTATCATATCTTTTGTTCCTAGGTTGTGGGTTATCAGGTTCAATAGCAGGTTCAATCTCCACATCATTATCATTACTAGGTTGAGCATCAATATGAACATCATTATCAACATTATCACTAGGCTCATGTTCATCACCAGATTGTGTCTCAGCATCAGAAATAGATATATCATTTGGATTCTCAGGTGTAACAGCAACAAGTTTACTAGCATGCAAGTTCCTATCAACTTTCTTTTTCTTCCTATTACCAGGATAACTAGGTGCATCAGTATTAATTCCTTGAGAATCTTGCTCAATTCTCTTAGGATGGCCCTCAGGATACAAAGGTTCCTGAGTCATTCTACCACCTCTAATAACAACTTTAACAGAATTAATATTCAATTCATTAAGCAAGTCATTTTGAGCCTTAAGTACTTGCTCTACTTGAGTAGTGACCATAGAAGCATGTTTACCAATAAGCTTAAGATCATTAACATTTCTCTCCACACAAGAACTTATATGATTAATCATACTAGCATTTTGTTCCAATTGTCTGCTAACATAATCATTAAAACTTTGTTTTTTGGCAACAAAATTATCAAATTCATCTAAGCATAAGCTAGCAGGTTTATCATAAGGGATATCACTCTCATTGAATCAAAGAGAATTTACCTCTACTACCTGTGTCGGGTTATCAAGACCATGTATCTCTTCAATACGTGGTAGATTCTGAACATCTTCAGATTTAATACCTTTCTCTCGCATAGATTTCTTTGCTTCTTGCATATCTTCAGGACTGAGGAATAGAATACCTCTTTTCTTCGGAGTTGGCTTCGGAGGTGGTTCGGGAATACTCCAAGCATTATCATTACTCAAGATATTATTTAATAGAATTTCAGCTTGTTCCATAGTTCGTTCCCTGAAAACAAAGCCAGCACAACTATCTAGGTGGTCCCTAGAAGCACTGGTTAGTCCATTATAAAAGATATCAAGTATTTCATTTTTCTTAAGAGGGTGATCAGGCAAAGCATTTAGTAACTGGAAAAGCCTCCCCAAGCTTGTGGGAGACTCTCTTCTTCAATTTGCACAAAGTTATATATATCCTGCAAGGCAGCTTGTTTCTTATGGGCAGGAAAATATTTCTCAGAGAAGTAGTATATCATATCCTGGGGACTACGCACACAACCAGGAGCAAGATAAGTAAACCAAGTTTTAGCATCACCCTTTAGTGACAAAGGAAACAACTTAAGGATAGAGTAATAGCGATTTTTTCCTCTTTAGTGAATAGGGTGGCAATATCATTTAGTTTAGTAAGATGTGCTACAATAGTTTCAGATTCATAACCATGAAAAGGATCAGATTCAACCAAAGTGATTAACTCGGGATCGACAGAGAAGTCACAATCCTTATCAGTAACAAAGATAGGTGAAGTAGCAAACTAAGGATCATATTTCATTCTAGCATTCAAAGATTTTTCTTTCCACTTACGTAATAAATTCTCAAGATCATAGCTATCCTTACAAGCAAGAAAGTCTTCAGCTACCTCTCCTTCCATAACATAACCCTTAGGTATATTAGGCAATTAATATTTAGGAGGTCTAGGTCTAATAGGTGTAATAGTAGGTTCTATTTCAATAATTTCATCAGTTTCAGAAGTATCATTTGATTCAGTAGTAACTCTAGCAATTTGTGCATCAAGAAATTCACCAAGTGGTATACCATTACCAAGCAAAGCATCATCATAATTATCATGTATAGCAGAAGTAGCATCATCAACCACAGGCGACATATCAGAATTAATAGCAGGTGGCGGTGTCGCAAGTTTGATCATAACAGAAGGTGAATCAAGTGCAGAGCTAGATGGCAGTTCCTTACTTGTCCTTGTAGTTGAGGGCAGAACTTTAGTTTTTGGATCACGCAAATTCTTCATAGTGATCAATAGATATAAATCCCAAGTGACTCGGAGAATAGAGCTATGCTCCCCGGCAACGGCACCAGAAAAAGGTCTTGATAACCCACAAGTATAGGGGATCGCAATAGTTTTCGAGGGTATAGTATTCAACCCAAATTTATTGATTTGACACAAGGGGAGCCAAAGAATATCCTCGAGTATTAGCAGTTGAGTTGTCAATTCAACCACACCTGAAAGATTTAGTATCTACAGCAAAGTTTTAGTAGCAAAGCAATATGATAGTAACGGTAATAGGGGTAACAGTAGCAGTAGTGATTTATGTAGCAAGTGTGACAGCAGTAGCGGAAAAGTAACTAAGCAAGGACCAGTATAGGAAAAGCTCGTAGGCATTGGATCGGTGATGGATGATTATGTCGGATGGCATTCATCATGTAACATTTATAACATAGGGTGATATGTAACTAGCTCCAGTTCGTCAATGTAATGTAGGCATGTATTGCATATATAGTCATACGTGCTTAGGGAAAAGAACTTGCATGACATCTTTCGTCCATCCCTCCCGTGGAAGCAGGGTCCTAATGGAAACTAAGGGATATTAAGGTCTCCTTTTAATAGAGAACCAGAACAAAGCATTAGCACATGGTGAATACATGGAATCCCCATACTATGGTCGTCTCCGGGAGTAGTTCCGGCTATTGTCACTCCGGGGTTGCCGGGTCATAACACATAGTAGGTAACTACAACTTGCAAGATAGGATCAAGAACACACATATATTGATGAAAACATAATAGGTTCAGATCCTAAATCATGGCACTCGAGCCCTAGTGACAGGCATTAAGCACAGCAAAGTAGTAGCAACATCAATCTTAGAACATAGTGGATACTAGGGATCAAACCCTATCAAAACTAACTCGATTACATGATAGATCTCATCCAACCCATCACCGTCCAGCAAGCCTACGATGAGATTACTCATGAACGATGAAGATCATCATGAAATTGGCGATGGAGGATGGTTGATGGTGATGATGGCTTCGATTTCCACTCTCCGGAGCCCAAAACGGACTCCAGATCTGCCCTCCCGAGGAAGAACAGGTGGTGGCGGAGGCTCCGTATCGTAAAACGCGATGATTTCTTCTCCTTGATTTTTTCCTGGACGAAAGAAGTTATATGGAGCTGGAGAGGATGTCGGAGGAGCCACGTGGGCCCCATGAGCCTACCAGGCGCGGCCTAGGGGGGCATGGCTCATGGGCTCGTGGCCCACTGGCAGCTCCTCTCCTGTTGATTCGTCCTCCGGTATATTTTATATATTCCATAAAAAATCCTCGTAAGTTTTCAAGTCATTCCGGGAACTTTTATTTTTGCACAAAAACAACACCATGGTAGTTCTGCTGAAAACAGCGTGAGTCCGGGTTAGTTTCATTCAAATCATGCAAATTAGAGTCCAAAACAAGGGCAAAAGAGTTTGAAAAAGTAGATACGTTGGAGACGTATCAGCACGTGGGCCTGCGCGGTAACATGGCCCACATGTTAGTGGCCGAATGGCAGGCTGCCGCACGTTAGAGGAGCCGGCTCTGATAGATATGTTAGATGGATAGATAGATGGATAGATAGAGATGTTAGATGGATGTTTAGATTTTTTTGCATTGGAGTTCATTTTTTTGAATTAGAGCTTTGGATAGATAGAGATGTTAGATGGATGTATATATATATATATAATGTTATAATAATGATTTTTTTTTGTTCATAGAATTTTTTATGTTCATAGAATTTTTTTGTCCATGTACGTATGCATGTATAGAGGGATGGATTGATGTATATAGAAAATGTTCATATGCAGACTTCAGAAAAACATTCCCGGATGTTATTCCCCATCCGTTTCATTTGTTAGATGCTAAGTGTTAATTTTGCTAAGTTAATTTAATTAGTTTTCATATAGTGTTTCTTCTCGACGTCGATGATGTCGATCCCGCATCCTCGTCGTCAAGTCGGCGGAGGAGGTCACTTGCTTGAGCCGAGGGGCCCTGTCCGGGACTGGGCTCCGCCGGGCTGGTACTGAGAGGTGCTGCCTTCTGGGCGGCGCAGCTTGGTGAGGAGCCAGCCCGCCGTCGACCCGGAGGTTCTGTGGTGGTGGCCGCATGGGCCACGAACGATTCGGAGGCTTGAGTCCCCCACGGAGGTGGTATAGTACCATGTCAGCAAGGAGAACAAGCACGTCTGTCGCTACATGGCAGCTTTGGAGGCCAGGTCCGACAATACCTGGCAGATTCTTCAGGGATCTCATTGGAGCTATGTTCCTGTGATGGTTCCTTCTCTTTGGGTGTACACCGCCCGCCCCGATATCCGTCGGGCACTAGGGTTCTAGCTAGATCGATATATTAGCTACTATATATGTATTATTATGATGTGTTAGCTAGATCGATGGATTAGCCGATGTATTAACAATTATCTGAGATTATGAGATGAGATCTTTTCTAAGAACTACTATATATGTATCCGATGATGCATTATTAATTAACTATTAGTTATTTTGCTTCTTGAATGCATGCTAATTTGAATACTAATTTGTTTTATCTATATTATTATGGATCAGTTATTAAGCTATGGACAATACCGGTAGAGCTCATGGAAGAGGACATCTTCGACATGATACGCTCCTCCGAAAACCCAGCGGACCTTCTGGGTGAATCACATGATGATGACGGCTCACAATATCTGAACGATTACGGCGATGGATGTGAGGCCGAGGAAGAACAACTTATGTTCCAAAATACGGAACAACTAACAATGTCCGGCGAGGTATATACACATATTAGCCTCTGGTGATAATTACATGTGTATTAATTGATTTGTATAACAAAATTTTCATCTTTTAATTATCAGCCCTCCGGACCGAGCCAATCTAGTAGAAAGGTACGAGGCGGTGCCAAAATATTGGACGACAACATAAAGCTCAATCTTGATGCTTTCAAACATGATGGCGCACCGACTCACCCTGAATCCAATGCCAAGACATGTGTGCGTCAATGTGGAGTGGTTGTTAGGGACGGAGTCCCGATCACAATGCAAGAATGGATTCAGCCAAACAAATCGAAACCAGGAGTGAATTATGTCGATAAAAGAAATAAAGATGCCCTTTGGCGAGATCTCATGGACCATTTCATCCTACCAAATTCTCTCTCGGAGTGCCAAAGGGACAAAGTCAAGGAGTAAGATGGCTGGCACGTTCCAGACTTGAAAGAAAAGATTATGGACCGAGTACAATGCTAGAGGTAAGAAGGCACCCAAATTCAGAGGAATATATGAGAAGGTAAGGAATCACTGGGACACATTTATCGAGTATAAGACATCGGAAGCTGCTATGGAGAAGTTGGCAAAGAATAAGATAAATGCAAAGAAAAAAGTATCACCATAAACTAGGGACAGGTGGATACAAGTCAGCCATTCCTAAGTGTGATGCATTAGAGAATAAGATGCATGCTGAAGGGATCACTCCAGTAACCTTCCACTGGCCCCGGAGGTGCAGGAATTGGTTTTTTGTGCATGGCGGAAAGTTGGACCCAGCAACAGGGAAGATTATTGCACTGGCCAGTCTGAAGCATGCATCAGATGAGTTGATTGAAGCAATAAATGCTGCCCAAGAAGGACGGTTTCACCCCGATAGAGAGAACAACGAGCTTACACGCGCCCTTGGGAATCCCAAACACGGAGGACGAACACGAGGTGTTGGCATTGTTCCGTGGTACGAGGGGTTTGTGAGATGGAAGGACAGTTATAAAAGTCGTTCCAGAAAAAAGAAGGTGGAAGCAGACCGACTTTCAAAGTTGGAACAGAAGTACGAGCAGCAGCTGCTGCAGATACAGGTACTGACCCAGCAAAGGGCAACTCCGCGGTAGGAGGCATCGGAACCCGTCCCATCTACATTGTCGAAAAGCAGCGTGGGTTCCATGGGGGCACCGCTAGGTCACACCCCCGTGGATGATATCACCGAGAAGACATCTTGTGAGCTAATACAGAAAAGGAGGAACATACTTGTGTGGGTCGCAACGGGCTATGCTTTACCAATACAGCTAATGCTTTCTAGCATTTCAATCCGGTTCCAGCTGGGTATGCTCGTGTCGCGGTGGACGCAATAGAGCCAGGATATGATGAACTACAGCTTGACATCCCTGGAGTTGAGGGGGAGTCCACACTGGCAGAAGCCGGCCGTGGTCTCATTCTATGGAGTAAGGACTGCATCGTCTTTCCACACTCGGTGCTAAGGCCACCGGCTCCTCCGAGTATCGATGTCCAACGCGAGGGATCTCAGCCAGAGGCATCGCAGCGCCAGCAGTCCTCCCCACCTCGCCAGCAGTCCCCCCATCTCGAGAGGCGTCCCACTTCGATATGGATCCCAGCACAAGTCCACCCAACCTCGGGACGGAGCATGACGTGAGTCCATATCATCAATATCGATATCCGCCGTGTGAGCCGACTCCACCCAGGCAGCGGTCTCACCAGCAGGGCTCCCAAAAGAGGAAGGCCATCAGCAGTCCTCTTCGGAAGAAAGCAAAGAAGAAACCCGAGCCTCCAGCCAAAAGGAAGCTGCCTTACACCATGACACCAGAGGAAACCAAAATTGAAAGCGATCGCCAAGTGAAAGCCTTTTTTGCGAATAAGACCCTACCGCCAAAGGAGGTATTTCCCAAGGAAGTCCAAGAGCACTTTATGGAACACTTTATTGATCGACCCCCGGCATATGTGGAGCGTATGCCGACAGACTATGAGCGACAGATTCAGAAGGCAAGTGAGCAGAGAAGTCGGCCCAGCCCAAGGAAGAAGTCGGGAAGTACGGCATCAACGACAGGTGGTACTACTAGCGGGAAAATAGTTCCCCAGCTCGAAGAACAATGCAAGCAATCGATCTCTCCGCTCAAGGTGAGTACCAATCCAAGCAAGCAATCGATCCAAGCAGTCAACGTGCAAGGCAACCCAATCAACCTTGAAGAAGTAGAGGTTGCAGGTCTCACTCTTGCCAAATCCTTGGCACTGAGGAAATCCGCGGGTACGATACAGATGAGTACGCAATGCAATATGCCATCGGAAAACCACTTGTCACACCCAAGCAGTACAAGGAACTACCAACTGCGATGCGACGGTTGCATGATTGGTACCAGCGTGAAGGAAAGCGAGGGGAGACGGCGGTCATGGTCAAAGTAAGGAAAGAGCATTATGTCAATGGATGTGGCATATGTCTTGAATTCTCAGAACTTTTCTAGTTATACCACATGGACTCTATCGACAAAACTCTCATCAGTTGCTATTGTCTGTAAGTGATTTATATCTTTAATAATTTAAGTCTCTAGCTAAGATATCATTCATTGGCTTATCCTCACTATATATGTTCTTTTCTACGCTATTACACAGATTGAAGATGTGGGAATTGAAACAAGAGGGAATCGATGACATTGGGTTCATCGACCCAAATACCGTTCATGGTCATGTGGTAAAACATTATGCCAAGGACACACAAGATATCTTGGAAAATTTTCTAGAGGCACTAATAAATACCAAATCTACTATAATATTTCCTTACAACATGGGGTGAGTGTTTACTCTCTTGTATACTATAAATTCTATTTTTTCTTACTAGCTCGCTGTCAAGTGTAGTTGATGAGTTATATGCATGCTTGCTTAATTATATAAACTTCTACGCATAGACCATTATATCCTCCTAAATATTATCCTCGCGGATGGACTTGTTCAAGTGTACGACTCACTAGATACACTAGAACAATCATACGTGGACTTGTATTTTATGATAGAACGGTAATTTCAATCTTTATCGACCTCACTTTCTTTCATTATTTCCTGATATCAAAAGTAACTATAATAACTCTTTCGTTCTTTTTCTTTGCCTCGTAGTGTTTGGAAAAAGATGATAGAAAAAACCATCACGGTCGTCAATGGAAACTGAAGCTGAAGTGGAAAAAGATGCAGGTAATTAAGTAGTACTAGTAGGTCCGTGCATCTCTTTAATTCTAGTTTCAATACCATTATCATGCTTGAATATTAATTATCTTATTGAATTCTATTCTTTTGCAAAGTACGCGAAGCAGCCACAGGGGACAAATTTATGTGGATACTTCCACTGCGAGAACATTCGCATCCAGACCGAAGGTTGTATACGTCATAGAGGAGCACGTGAAAGACAACTCTAGGTTTGGCAGATGATGTCGAAGCTCCCACCTGAGAAACGCTTTGTAGCACTTCAAGAGGAATTTGTGGCATTTCTTCTCTGACATGTCATGGATGTAAACGGAGAGCACTATTACTTACCGTCGCCTCAATAATGCCAGCAAATCAGTAGTAGAAAACTGAGATTTCATTCGGAGCACTAGTCAGCTAGTCCCGGACAGGTTTTGGGCCTTAATTTATAAGTCCAGAATATATATGGATGTGTAATTCCATTTGTATACATACTGTGTACGAGATATGGCATATTATATTACATATATATATGCATCAACTTGTGTAATGTTTACAGTATGTAGCACCGTAAAATAAATTTGAAATGAATGGAAACCACAATAAATAGAGAGGAAAACTAAAAGCTAATTAAAAGCTAAAACAAAAAAACAGAACACTTAGTACCGGTTGGTACCACCAACCGGTACTAATGGTCCTCCACCACCAGCCCACGCAGGCAGCCACGTGGTGGGCCTTTAGTACCGGTCCGTGGGCCAAACAGTACTAAAGTTCTGGACCTTTAGTCCCGACCATTTAGTACTGGTTCAGGAACCGGTACTAAAGGCCCATCCCGACCGGGACTACAGATCGACATTCTACTAGTGCAAATCGCCCATAAGGTCACTGTCATCCTTGTAAACTCATCTTGATTTAGAACATCCATCATTGAGAGAAGCCAAACCCTGGCATCTGGCTCTGAAGTTTCAATCATATGTTCCAGCAAATCATGCTCTACTAAGGCCCATACACAGCGCGCCCTAGTGCACTCTAAGAGACTATGTCTCCACGAGTCGTTAGCACCGCACGCGAAACACTGGTTACGGTACAACATTTTTCTGTGCTTGCGAACATCCTCCATTTCCAGCGAATTCTTCGACAGTCTCCAAAGGAATACCTTTACCTTTGCTAGTACAGTAGTTTTCCAAAATGTAGTCCATGATTTCTCAACTTCAGAGCTATTTGAAGACCCGGCTCTATTTTCTATCCAAACTTCTTGACGCTTCTTGATTGCCAAGATCATCCTATACGCAGAGCGGACAATGAAGATACCATTCTTTTCAAAATTCCACGCCTAGAAATCCTCTATAATTCAGGCACACAATGGAATCTGCAAGATAGCAGCTGCATCATATGGCAAGAAAACTTGATGAACTAGTTCTGAATCCCACCTTGCATTAGAATGGTCCAAAAGTTCAGAGACTAACTAGGGCGGCTGGGCAATAAGTGACACAAGGATGCTTGTTTTCTGCTCTCGGGATCCAATTCATATCCTAGATATAAGTCGTGGCACCTGTCCCAATCCTCCTGATATGTCCCACCTTGAATATGTCCCATCCTTCAATAAATGATCTCCGGATTTGGGAAGGATGGTGTCCCAATTCAGCCGACAGAAAATCTCTGTTTGGGTAGTAGACTGCTTTTAAAATCCTAGAACTCAGAGAGTGAGGGTTTTCAAGAATCCGCCAAGCCTTCTTGGCTAGTAGGGCAAGATTGACGATTTCAAAATCTCAAAAACCTAAACCTCCCATCTATTTAGGCATGCTCATGGTGTCCCAAGAGACCCAATAAGGTTTGCGGTGGTCCTGTTTACTGCCCCACCAAAAAGCTTTGATCATGGACATCAGCTTTTCACATAACCCTCTAGGCAACTTGAAACAAGACATAGAATACACCGGTATTGCTTGGGCAATAGATTTGATTAATACATCCTTCCTAACTACTGATAAAAGTTTCTCCATCCATCCTTGAATTTTGCTCCATAGCCTAATATTTGGAGGATCCATTCCTTGAGGTGCCTACATCCGATGGCATACCAAGATATTTTTCATTCAACTGCTCGTTTGGTATGTGTAAAATATTTTTAAGGGTGCCTCTCACCTCCTCAGGACAGCCCTTACTGAAGAAAACAGAAGACTTGTCCCTATTTACTCTCTGACCAGATGCTTGATCATATGTTTCCAGCAGAAGAGATACATCATCAGCTCCCTCATTAGTTGGTTTAAAAAACAGTAGGCTGTCATCCGCAAACAACAAATGGTTTATCGGTGGTGCCGATGTGGCCACTTGAAGTCCGCTTAAATTTGATGACTGAACTCTGGATTTCAAAAGGCATGAAAGTCCCTTTGCTGCCAGCAAAAAGAGGTATGGTGAGATTGGATCCCCCTAACGGATACCCCGTGTTGGTTGGAATTCATCCAACTTCTGACCATTGAACAAGACTGAAAAAGAGACTGAGGTTACCATGTCCATTATTATATCCACCCATTTCTGTCTGAATCCCAGTTTCAGCATAATAGCTCTAAAATAACTCCATTCTACCCTATCATAGGCTTTCATCATGTCCAGTTTTAGCGCACAATGTCTGTGCTTTTGAGCCTTATTTCTCTTCATGAAATGCAAACACTCATAAGCAGCAATGATATTGGTTGTTATAAGACGTCCAGGAACAAAGGCACACTGTTCCTCACAGATAATCTCAGGCAGCACAATCTTCAGACGATTTGCTATTACCTTTGATGCCAGCTTATAAAGAACATTGCTCAAGTTTATAGGGCGAAATTGAGTAAGCATAGATGGGTTTTTTTACCTTTGGTATGAGGACTAGAATGGCTCTATTAATTTCATGTGCACTTTCCTTCCCTTCAACTATACTCAACAACACCTTAGTGACTGCTTGACCGCAAATATCCTAGTGTTTTTGAAAAAACTATGCTGGAAACCCATCCGGTTCTAGTGCCTTTTGAGGGGCCATCTGAAAGAGAGCAATTTTAACTTCATCCACTATATATGTAGCATTCAATCTATCATTCATATGGTCTGTCACCTTGCAGGGACAGTATCCAGGACCGCACCCATATTTTCAGTACCTTCAGATGTGTACAAAGTATTATAGTAAGAGTTGGTCATAGCCTTCATCTCTTGTACATCATCAGTAGTTGTTCCATCTGCTCACAGCAAAGCTTTAATTTTATTTTTTGCCCGCCTCATATTAGCACGCATATGAAAGTAGCGTGTATTCTTGTCCCCTGCATGGAGCCATTCCAGCCTTGCATGCTGTTTCCACATCATCTCCTCCCTCCTATATAGCTCCAGAAGTTCTTTCTTAATTTCTATTTCACGCAAAGATGGACCAACTCGCCCCGGCACAGACATGAGACACTCTAATTATCTCTTCAGTTTTTTAATGTTGCCTCGGACATTGCCAAACGTTCTTTTGTCCCATGAGCCTAGGGAACTGGAGAGTGCACGCAGGCTAGCCGACACTTCCCCGACAGAATCTCCCTGCGTCGATCCCCAGGCCTCAGCAACCTCTGCTCGCAAATCAGGGTACACCTCCCACACACATTCATATTTGAATCCTCTAATAACTGGCTCACGATTGCTCTCCTGTAGCCGCAGCTGGATTGGCTGGTGATCCGATGCTGCTGCATGCAAATGCTCCACCTGTGCATGGGGAAAGGCACCCCGCCATGCAGCGCATGCAAGTGCGCGGTCAAGGCGAACATGCGTGAACGTCCCTCCGGCAACCTTTTTTGAAACATCCAGCTTAGGCCACTGAAGCCCAGGTCCATCAATGAGCAATCGTCAACTGCAGCCCAGAATAAATCAACCTGGTTCTGGCTCCTCTGACCTACTCCATCATATGCTCTTGCATGTAAAACCTCATTAAAATCACCAATTAGAACCCATGGAGCATCTGAGGTTCCAACCAGATTTCTCATAGTATCAAAAGGCTTGTGTCAATTTTGCACTTGGGCTTCTCCGTAGATACATGTCAACCTCCACGGCATGGGACCTGCATCATGAATCATTGCATCTATGTGGTATTTGGAGTAACCAGAAACTTGTAAATTATTTCATCGTTCCAGAAAATCCCTAGACCACCACTTCTACCATCACTACTTACAGCATAACTCTTATTATATCCTAATTCTCCTTTTAAATTCTTGACACGTACACTATCGATCTGGGTATCAACAATACACAGTACGGTCGGGGTATTCGCGAGATCGCGAAGTTCATGAACTGTCATAGGATTACCCACACCACGATAGTTCTAACTAATGATATTCATCGGGGCCGGCGGCACCCCTCGAAGGAGCCCGCCATGTTTTTTGCCATAGTAGACGTGTTGTCTTTGCCATCAGGATTGCCTTTTGGCCTTTTTGGATCCCTCTTCGGCGGTGGGTTGACCATCGTTGTTGCATGTGGAATAACCGCTAGCTGACTATTCTTATCTCCAATCTGCTTTGAAGCTGCAATTTCCCTACTTTCATTGGCATTGTTTGTTCTTTTCCTACCCGGGTCCTGCATGTCAACATCAATCAGATCATCCACCAGATCATCATCCTCGTCATACTGATTCGGGTCTCCCCGGCCCCCGCTCTAGCCTCCACGACGTCCTCACCGGCACCCACGCCCGCCACCAAGGCCGCGGCCATTGCACATATACCATGTAGCTCTGAGCTCTTTGAAGACCAGGGAAGACGACGGATGAATACCATCACCGTGTTCTTTGTAAAGATACCCCAGCATGCCACACATGGCACACCAATCCGGTAGCTTTTCATATTTTACTCTATAGATTTGTCGAAGCTCCTTGTCCTCTAGAAAGCTTAAACGTGTGTCGGTCGTCGAATCTCCTTGACCAATCCGGTAGCGTTTCAACATTTAAGCTTTCTCCTCTCGAAGCTCCTTGTCCAAACTTTATTTTTGTCAAGATTTGTCTAGGTTTGGCGGTCCATCCTGTCCTGCCCCCATCCTGAAACCGCAGTTGATCGCCCGCGCGTGGTGAGCCTCTTGATCTCATCTTCTTTCTAAAAGAAAATATACTTACTCGTATGATTTTCTTACTTTTATTACTGTTTGTTATTATATAGTGCCATGGTTATGGTATCCGCCCACGTCGGCCCTTGTCCAGTCTATGGTATATTATCTTTTATAACTATTTCACACATCTAATGTCTATGATAATTAATTATGCCACCAACTTGACGCAGATGTTTTTATCTATAGGAAGTAGTTGAACCAGAAATGGATACCGACTATGCCATTTGCATTTCTATCCCTAACTCGAACCACCTACTCATATATGCCCCTAATTTCAAAGCCTACTCAAATTTGCCCCTCCGCCGTTAGGTGCCATTACAGAAATGCCCTTCTGCTCTGTTACCGTCCGGTCAAAGAGCTTTGACCGTCCTGGAAAAAATAGCAACAAAAATCTAAAAAATCTAAAATTTTGTGAGATAAAAAATACTCATGTGCGCAAGGTGCGTGCAAAGTTTCGTGCTATTTGGATATTCCAGGAGCTTGTGACCAGGAAAAACAGTTAATATGGACTCTTTTGAAGAGTAAATTTGAAATAAAATAGCAAGAAAATTCAAACAAATATGAAATTTTTTGTCATCAAAGAGGCTTGGGTGCACAAGGTGCTTGCAATTTTTTGTGATCAAATGACATGCGGGGAACTCTAGGAAAAAACAACAAAATAGTCATTTTTTCCAAAGTTTTTTCCCGGGCCAAATTTGGTTTTTTTGTCCACGAGGTCCTACATTGACCAAACACAACAAAAATTTGCACACAACTTGCAGACCCGAGCCTCTTTGATGCCAAAAAATTTCATATTTTTTTGAATTTTCTTGCAATTTTTGAATTTACTGTTCACAAGCCTACATATTTACTGTTTTTTCTTTGCCACAATCTCCTGGAATGTCCAAACAGCATGAAACTTTGCATGCATCTTCTGCACCTGAGTATCTTTGATCCCACAAAATTTTAGATTTTTTAGGGTTTTTTTCTATTTTTTCAGGACGGTCAAACCCTATGACCGGCTTTGACCGGACGATAACGGCGTAGAAGGGCATTTCTGTAAGGGCACCTAAAAGTGGAGGGGTAAATTTGAGCAGGCTTTGAAATTAGGGGCAAATATGAGTAGTGGGTTTCAGTTAGGGATACAGATGTAAAAGACCCTTGAAAGAAAAATTGAAAAGAACTAAAGATGATAAGATGGGATTGGATTTGCATGTTATCGATATCGTCGATGATCACAGAACCAAGATGGCTGCAATGCGTTTGAAGCTTAGAAATATTAGAAAATATGTCATTGATAAAGAGGCTTGGTACCATTATGCCATTGGATCAATTCTTACCTTAGTTCTGATTATGATCGCATTTGTTGTTGCATTGAATTGTTTTAAATAGTTTCAATGTATGGTTTAATTAGATGCTCTGGAGAACTATATGTTGGTCAACGAGAACTATGTATCTACTTTGGTTTTAATGTGATGATGAACTTCTATTAATCTGGTCACTTCTGTATTCCTGATGTTTTGTAATGGTTTTTGACACACTTAATTATATATAATCCACGTAGATGAACCGGCAATGGATGTACGGTAACAGACGCACCGACGAGTACATTAAGGGAGTGCATCATTTCTCGAAGTGGCCGAGGCAAACAAGCAGAATGGTTTTATGTGTTGTCCATGCCCTACATGTCGGAATTTTAAGTCTTACTCTGACCAGAAAATCCTTCACAACCACCTGTTTGTGAAGGGTTTCATGCCACACTATAATATTTGGACCAAGCACGGAGAAATAGGGTTATGATGGAAGACGGCGAAGAAGAAGAAGAGGATGATGACAACTATGTTTCCCCTGAATACGGTGATGCTGCAACCGGGGAAGCTGAAGATCAAGAGGAACCAGACGATGTGCCCGATGATGATCTTTGCCGAGTCTTGATGCAAAGAGACAGTGCGAAAGTGAAAAGGAGAAGCTGAAGTTCGATCGCATGTTAGAGGATCACAAAAAAGCATTGTACCCCAATTGCGAAGATGGCAACACAAAGCTCGGTACCACACTGGAATTGCTGCAGTGGAAGGCAGAGAATGGTGTACTTGACAAAGGATTTGAGAAGCTACTAAAATATTGAAGAAGAAGCTTCCAAAGGATAATTAATTGCCCGACAGTACATATGCAGCAAAGAAGATTTTATGCCCTCTAGGATTGGAGGTGCAGAAGATACATGCATGCCATAATGACCGCATCCTCTACCGTGGTGAGTACGAGGAATGAAACGCATGCTCGGTATGCGGGGCATTGCGCTATAAGATCAGACGCGATGACCCTGGTGATGTTGAGGGCGAGCGCCCCAGGAAGAGGGTTGCTGCCAAGGTGATGTGGTATGCTCCTATAATACCACGGTTGAAACGTCTATTCAGAAACAAAGAGCATGCCAAGAATATGCGATGGCACAGAGAGGACCGTAAGAAAGACGGGAAGTTGAGAGCACCCGCTCACGAGTCGCATTGGAGAAAAATCGAGAGAAAGGACTGGAAGGAGTTTGTAGGTGACGCAAGGAACGTATGGTTTGGTTTAAGCGCGGATGGCATTAATCCTTTTGGAAAACAAAGCAAAAATCATAGCACCTGGCCCGTGCCTCTATGTATCTATAACCTTCCTCCTTGGTTGTGCATGAAGCGGAAGTTCATTATGATGTCAGTTCTCATCCAAGGCCCTAACCAACCCGACAACGACATTGATGTGTACCTAAGGCCATTAGGTGAAGAACTTTTCCATCTGTGGAATGGAAATGGTGTACTCGTGTGGGATGAGCACAAACAGGAGGATTTTGACCTGCATGCGTTGCTGTTTGTAACCATCAATGATTGACCTGCTCTCAGTAACCTTTCAGGACAGACAAACAAAGGATACCATGCATGCATGCACTGTTTAGATGACACCAAAAGTATATACCTGGACAATTGCAGGAAGAATGTGTACCTAGGTCATCATCGATTTCTTCCGACCAACCATCAATGTCGAAAGAAAGGCAAGCATTTCAAAGGCGAGGCAGCTCACCGAAAGAAGCACGCCATCCGTACCGGTGATCACATACTTGCTATGGCCAATTATTTACAAGTAATCTTTAGAAAGGGTCCCAGCGGACTATCTGTTCCGAATGACGCTGAGGGACGCGCACCCATGTGGAAGAAGAAATCTATATTTGGGGACCTACCCTATTGGAAAGACCTAGAGGTCCGCTCTGCAATCGACGTGATGCATGTGACGAAGAATCTTTGCGTGAACCTGATAGCCTTCTTGGGCGTGTATGGGAAGACAAAAGATACACCGGAGGCACAGGAGGACCAGCAACGTGTTCACGAAAAAGACGACATGCCTCCAAAGCAGTATGAAGGTCCTGCCAGCTACGCTCTTACCAAAGAAGAGAAGGAAATCTTCTTTGAATGCCTGCTCAGTGTGAAGGTCCCATCTGGCTTCTCGTCGAATATAAAGGGAATAATAAATATGGCAGAGAAAAAGTTCCAGAACCTAAGGTCTCAAGACTGCCACGTGATTGTGACGCAACTTCTTCCGGCTGCATTGAGGGGGCTACTACCGGAAAACGTTCGATTAGCCATTGTGAAGCTATGTGCATTCCACAATGCAATATCTCAGAAGCTAATCGATCCAGAAATCCTACCAAGGTTAAGGAGTGATGTGGTGCAATGTCTTGTTAGTTTCGAGCTGGTGTTCCCACCATCCTTCTTTAATATCATGACGCGCGTCCTAGTTCATCTAGTCGACGAGATTATTGTTCTGGGCCCTATATTTCTACACAATATGTTCCCCTTTGAGAGGATCATGGGAGTCCTAAAGAAATATGTCTATAACCGCGCTAGGCCAGAAGGAAGCATCTCCACGGGCCATCAAACAAAGGATGTCTTGGGTTTTGTGTTGACTTTATTCCTGACCTTAAGAAGATTGGTCTCCCTCAATCGCGGTATGAGGGGAGACTGGCTGGAAAAGGCACGCTAGGAGCAAAGTCAATAATATGTGGGGACGGGCATTCTTGGTCTCAAACACACTACATAGTTCTACAAAATTCTACCTCGGTGACCCCGTATGTCGATGACCACAAGAACATTCTGCGCTCCAAACACCTGGAGCAGTGTGACGACTGGATTACATGTGAACACATCAAGACTTTCGGCAGTTGGTTGCAAACACGTCTCAGGTGTGAGAACACTGTTTCTGATGAGCTGTACTCATTGGCCAGGAGACCATCTTTGACTGTATTGACTTACAAAGGGTACGAGATAAATGGGAATACATTTTACACGATCGCACAAGATCAAAGGAGCACCAACCAAAATAGCGGTGTCCACTTTGATGCAGCAACGACCAATGGGAAGGTCGACACATATTATGGTTACATAGAGGAGATATGGGAACTTGGCTATGGACATGATTTGAAGGTCCCTTTGCTTCGATGCAAATGGGTCAATCTTACAAGAGGCAGGGTACAGGTAGACCCGCATTACGGAATGACAACAGTGGATCTCAACAATCTTGGGTACACAGACGAACCATTCGTCCTAGCCAATGATTTGGTGTAGGTTTTCTATGTTAAGGACATGTCTACCAAACCGAGAAAAAGAAAATATAGGAAGCGAATACATCATACGATGAGCCAATGCGTCACATAATTCTTTCAGGAAAAAGAGACATCGTGGGATTGGAGGGCAAGACACACATGTCTAAAGATTATGAAAAGTTTCAGGAAATTCTTCCCTTCAAAGTCAAGGCTGACCCAAGCACCCTGCTAAACAATGAAGATTATTCATGGTTACGGCGCAATAAGCAAAGGACACAAGCGGAGAAAAAGTGAAGACTTTCTCTCCACAACTATTATGATGATGCCTTTAATCTAGAATATCACCGCAGTTACATGCAAAGAAATGAAATGCCTTTTGTAACAGATGAGTTTCCGTTCGAAACCCTGATACTTCGAAAGAGACTGTCCGTTTTGTACACCAAGTGCATCCAGCTTTTGCCGTAACCCTCTCAAATTTTTAGCACATGCTATGTGGGTGAAATGATGATACCATGCCAACTTTCAACCTTTTCAGAGTTCATTTGTAGTGCTTTTCAATTTCAGTGTCATTTAGCTCAAAAAAATAATAATTGCATGAAAAATAACAAATGAAGTCAGAAAGGGTTGAAAATTGATGATGTGGCTTTCAATGGTGCATTTTAAACACACAAAAAGTCTAGAGTTCAAATAAGTTCAAGAAAATGAAATCCGTTTGTAACATATGAGTTTTCGTCTGAAACCCTAATACTTTGAAAGAGATTGTCCATTTTGTTCACGAAGTGCATCCAGCGTTTGCTGTAACCCTCTCAACTTTTTAGCACATGCTATGTAGGTGAAATGATGATACCATGCCAACTTCAACCTTTTCAGAGTCCATTTATAGTGCTTTTCGATTTCAGTGTCATTTAGCTCAAAAAATCAATAACTGTATGAAAAATAACAAATGAAGTCAAAAAGGGTTGAAAATTGATGATGTGGCTTTGAATGGTGTATTTTTAATACACAAAATGTCTGGAGTTCAAATAAGTTCAAGAAAATGAAATCCGTTTGTAACAGATGACTTTTCGTCTGAAACCCTAATACTTCGAAAGAGATTGTGCATTCTGTTCACAAAGTGCATCCATCTTTTGCCGTAACCATCTCAACTTTTTAGCACATGCTATGTGGGTGAAATGATGATACCATGCCAACTTTCAACCTTTTTAGAGTTCATTTGTAGTGCTTTTTAATTTCAGAGTCATTTAGCTCAAAGACTGAACTAATAGCAAAAAGAATCAACTAAAATACTTTTAGGAAACCCTAATAGCAAAAAGAATGAACAAAAAATAATCAATTTAAATATTATTTTATGAACTATAATATTCATCCATAGCAAAAAGAATCAACTAAAAAGCTTTTATAAAACTCTAATAGCAAAAAGAAACTCTAAAAGCTTTTATAAACCTCTAATATTTTTGAAACTAAAATTATATAAAATTTATGCAACTAAATTATCAAAGTATTTTTTTCAAAACATTAATAGCATAAAGGATTTTTATAAAAAATGTTAGAAACTTTAATAGCAAACTAAAATAAGAAAATGTGTTTTTGATTTAAACAAGCATTTAAAATTACCTAAAAATTACCAATTAAATATAATTTTAAAACAAAGTAATTTTAAATAGCAGGAAAAAAGAATCACTCAAAAATCTATTTTTATAGTAAAGTTATTCACAAACTAGTGATTCACACAAATTTCAAAGAATTCAAATTTAAACTATTCAAATTTGAAAACTAATGGCACTAACAGAAAGTTTATACTTTTTATGATCTAAAAACAAAAAGAATCACTGAAAAACTATAAGTAGAAACAAAAGAAAACAAATAAAGAAAAAAACAAAACAAAAAGCAAGAAAAAAATAAAAAAATGCCGCCTACTGGGCCACCACGGCCTAAATACGACTAGAAACCCAACCAGCTAGGTCGGCCAGGATTCAGGCCCGTAATAGGCCCAGTAGGCCCACATGGAGAGGAGTGCGATTAGGCCCCTAAGCCTGCAGTTGAGAAGAGCTCGAGAGGGTTGGCGCAGCAGCGCTTATAAACCACTCTCGAGCCCTCTCGGCTAGCGAGGTGGGACTAAACATTTGTCCCCAGGCAGCAAAACCCTTTCGTCTCGGTTGATGGCACCAACCGGGACCAATGGCCCCCTTTGGTCCCGGTTCATGCCACCAACTGGGATGAAAGGGGGTGCTTTCCCGCCCTTTGGGCTGCTAAAAATAGGGCTTTGGTCCCAGTTGGTGGCACAAACCGGGACCAAAGGGGGGCATTGGTCCACGAACCGGGACCAAAGGGGGGCATTGGTCCTGGTTGGTGCAACCAACCGGAACGAAAGGGTTTGCTGCCCGGCGTGGGTCGGGGACGAAAGGGCTTTGGTCCCGGTTGGTGGCACGAACAGGGACAAAAGGGGAGCATTGGTCCCGGTTGGTGCCACCAACCGGGACCAATGCTCCCTGTATAAAACCCCACACTTAGCAGTATCACCATCGCACGGGGTCAGGTGGCTACCTCAGAGCCCGGCTATTGTGGGCCAAATAGGAGGATGACCTGCGAGCAAAAGGGGTCAAACCAGAGACAAGGAACTGGCTAGACCATTCAAGGACTTAGTTCTTCGTGGTTGGGGGAACTTTGGACCCTGAAACAGGGAAGTGCGTTTGGACGGACGAGCAACTTGCAATACCCGTCAGGAAGCTTAAGCAAGTTATCAAGGAAGAGCTGGAAGGGAGGTTCATTCCCAACAGAGAGAAGGACGAGCTGATTGAGGCCCTCGGGAATCCTGAGCACCCTGGACAAACACGAGGCATGCCAGGCTCCATTTCGTGGAAGCTTGGGCTTCCCGGCGCAGGCGGTTACAAAAGCCGGGAGAGGAAGAGGAAAGAGGAGCTGAGCATTGTGCAGGAGCTCAATGCAAGAGTACGAAGGCTAGAGGAACAAGTTATGAGCCAGCGAGCTCCTGACCAGCAGCTTGTTCAGGGGCACGAAGCTACCCCAGAAGCTACCCCGCCATCTGAACGGAGAAGCAGTGTGGCTTCCACGGAGCTCCTTCAGCAATCTGACTTCACGGCTCCTAGCTACCCCATGGATGCTATCACAGATGGCCAACATTGTGAGCTTATGACGAAATGTGTTAACCTCACCTTAAAGGCGGCTGGCAGCTTTGTTGCACCTCCTCGAACCGACGGAACTTTTCACCACGGTCAGATTCCACATGGCTATGCTGTTGTGCAAGTGGATGAAATAATGGGAGGATTTGAGGACCTCGAGCTTGACCACCGTACAGGTGAAGGAGAGACTCAGTTGAGATTTGCTCTGACGAGTACATGTCTATGGCTGAAGGAGCACATCAAGGTTCCGAACTGGATGCCTCCGCCTTCTCCTCCTCCTCCGGCGAGTGATGAAGACACTCATCATCATCATCCTCCTCCTCCGGCGAGGGATCAAGGCACTCCGCCTCCTCCTTCGCCTCGTCTAGCGCGTGACGTCGATGATCAAGGCACTTTGCCTCCTCCGACGCGTTCGAGCAGTCCGCCTCCTCTTCCGCCTCCTCAGCAATGGCGGAAGATAGCCACCGCCGCTCCTCCTGCTCCGGCGCGTCGGATCACTCCGCCTCCTCCTCCGCCTCATAAGAAACAATGGAAGAGAGACGTTGTCACTCTGGCTGCTAGAAGTACAGCCAGTGGCAAGAGGCCATACGAATACGGTCCTAAGTCTCTCAAGCCATTGGAAAAGTTGCCATACGAGACAACCGCGGAGAAAACCGTGAAGATCTCTCAAGACCAAGTGAGGACCCATTTTGCAAAGAAAGCTCCACCTCTGAAGCAGACGATAGATCCGGTGGCATCGAAGCACACTGTCGAGGCCCTGAAGCGAACACCACCGCCTTCGCTGGATACCAACTATGTCCGTGCTCCTAGAAAGGCATATCAAAATGTGGTGCGGACGGGAACTACTTCCAGTGATGAGATGTTAGCAAAACGAAGAAGTGGGAAAACAATTCCCCATCTCGGCGAACAGGCTAACCAGTCATGCCCCCTGCTGAAGGTGTCTACCGATATCGCCATTGATCATCCGGGGATGGTGCCCGGTACCAATCCTGCTGATTACATGAGCGATGATGTATGGTTTGAGCCGTTGGAGGTGGACGATTTCAAATACCGGTACGGGAAGCCTCTCGTCAAAGATGGAAGTCCTCCTCTAGGAACGATGATGAAACAACTACATAATTGGTACATGAAAACATGCAACGAGTCTGGGAAGGATTGTTTGATGATGAGTATTAAAGAGAAGCACAACTTCTTTGGCCAGGAGCTGATTAATGTTGAATTTGACGAGCTTTTCCAGTTTTACAATCAAAAGGACATCGACATACAAATCATGACTTGCTACTGTCTGTAAGTACTTCTGTAATTAAGTCTCTATATATAGCTCACCTCTTTCATTGCATGCATATATATATTTATCCTCATCACTATAGTATACAGATTGAAGATTGTCGAATGTAGAAAAGCAGAAATGTATGACATTGGGTTCATTAACCCAAATATCATACATGAAGTGACGGTTCAAATGTATCCCAAACAAACTGAGGAGAACTTGCTACAATCGATGCTTAAAAATCAAAACAAATACAAAATACTCTTTCCTTACAACTTCAAGTGAGTGTTACTATCTTGCGCATATTCGGTTTCTCCCTTATTACTCGAGGGTATAGTAATGTAATTGATGAGCTATGCATGTGTGCGCAGCCACCACTTTATTCTACTAGAGATTAAGCTTGAGCGAGGAATAGTAACCATCTTAGACTCGAGAAGAAATAAACCCGAGTTGTATGCGAACCTGGCTGAAATGCTCCAGAGGTAAGTTCAATCGATCATTATCGCACCATATCGGCAACTTTGTTCATTTCCTGATATATATCAAGTAATTATTTTTTCTTTGTCTGGCAGGGTTTGGAAAGATTTCACCAAAATTGCTCTGGGACTGCCTACCGAGCTGCAATTTAGACAACTGAAAGTAAGCAATATATACTACCTAGTTCCACCCATCTCCCATTGATTCTAGCTAGTTTCATCAATATATACCATTTAGCATGCTTGCTTATCAGTTTGATTGACCTCTATTTCTCGTATAGTGCTTGTTTCAGGAACAAGGGACTAGTTTTGTGGATATTACGTTTGCGAGTTCATCTACAACGCGACGAATCCTAATAAGCGGGGCTACACTAAAATAGAATATGAAGTGCGTAACCAAAAATATTCACAATTTTATTTTATTACCAACATTTGTCTTGAGTTTCATTCATATACATGTATTGACCCTCTTCTTCAATTTAGATGTGGCGGTTGCAGGATGAACTCCTACCACAAGATCGCATACGAGCAATTCAAGAGGAATTGGCGGGATTCTTTATTGACCACGTCATCAATAAAGCCGAAGAATACCATTTTGAATTTGATATTAGATGTTAGGGATTGTAACATAGGATAGATATACAAAAACTTGTTGTTTGACCAATCTCTCGGAGAAGGAGGAGGTCGATCACTTCTCTATGTATATGTTCATGACGATCTTGTCTACTTAATGGTTTCCTTCATTTGCTTACTAACTAGCGTGTCGTGAGTTCTCTCTATACGTATAGTACGTAGCATCACGACCAAGCACGAAGATAAGAGAGGTCACTTCTCTCTATTAGCTAGCTAACAAAATATATGAAACCCCTAAATTAACCCTCCAAAACCCTCAACCCCCCCTCCCCCTCTTTAAAAACACAGCTCCTGAGCTGCTGACACGTGGACGCTCTTTGGTCCCGGTTGGTGTTACCAACCGGGACCAAAGGCCCTCCTGTCTGGGCTCGGCGGAGCGGCCACGTGTAGCCTGATACGTCTCCAACATATCTATAATTTTTTATCGTTTCATGCTATTATATTATCAACTTTGGATATTTTCTATGCATGAATATGCTATCTTATATTATTTTTGGGACTAACTTATTAAACCAGTGCCCAGTGCCAGTTCCTGTTTTTTTGTGTTTTTTACCTTTTTCAGATAGGAATATCAAACGGAGTCCAAACGGAATAAAACTTTCGCCGTGATTTTTTTTGGAAAATATCAAAAATATCTGACGAAAAGATACCGGAGAGGTGGCCCGAGGGAGTCACGAGCCCACCAGGCGCGGGCACCCCCCTGGCCACGCCTGGCAGGCTCGTGACCTCCTCGTGGCCCCTCTCGACTTGTTTCCGACGCCATACGGTCTTATAAATACCAAAACCATCATAACTAAACCTAGATCGCAAGTTCCGCCGCCGCAGACCTCCAGAGCCACCAAAAACCAATCGGGAGCCCATTCCGGCACCCTGCCGGAGGGGGAATCCATGTTCGGTGTCCATCTTCATCATCCCGGCGATCTCCATGACGAGGAGGGAGTAGTTCACCCTCGGGGGTGAGGGTATGTACCAGTAGCTATGTGTTTGATCTCTCTCTCTCTCGTGTTCTTGAGATGTCTTGATCTCGATGTACCGCGGGCTTTTCTACTATAGTTGGATCTTGTGATGTTCTTCCCCCTCTCCCTTCTTGTAATGAATTGAGTTTTCCCTTTTAAGTTATCTTATCGGATTGAGTCTTTAAGAACACTTGATGTATGTCTTGCACGTGTCTATCTGTGGTGACAATGGGATATTCATGGGAGTACTTGATGTATGTTTTGGTGATTAACTTGCGGGTTTGTGACCTCGGGAACCTATGCATAGGGGTTGGCACATGTTTTGACTCTCCCGCAGAAACTTTGGGACACTCTTTGAAGTTCTATGTGTTGGTTGAATAGATGATTCTGAGATGTGTGATGCATATTGTATAATCATGCCCACGGATACTTGAGGTGCCAATGGAGTATCTAGGTGACATTAGGGTTTTGGTTGATGTGTGTCTTAAGGTGTTATTCTAGTATGAACTCTAGGATAGATTGAACGGAAAGAATAGCTTCGTGTTATTTTACTACGGACTCTTGAATAGATCGAAACAAAAACTTTGTGGTGGTTTCGTACCTGACAATAATCTCTTCGTTTGTTCTCCGCTATTAGCTACTTTGGAGTGACTCTTTGTTGCACGTCGAGGGCTAGTTATATGATCCAATTATGTTATCATTGTTGAGAGAACTTCCAGTAGTGAAAGTATGAACCCTAGGCCTTGTTTGCAAGCATTGCAATACCATTCGTGCTCACTTTTACTATTAGTTACCTTGTTGTTTTTATATTTTCAGATTACAAAAACCTATATCTACTATCCATATTGCACTTGTATCACCATCTCTTCGCCAAACTAGTGAACCTATACAACTTACCATTGTATTGGGTGTGTTGGGGACACAAGAGACTCTTTGTTATTTGGTTGCAGGGTTGCTTGAGAGATACCATCTTCATCCTACGCCTCTCGCGGATTGATAAACCTTAGGTCACCCACTTAAGGGAAAATTGCTACTGTCCTACAAATCTCTGCACTTGGAGGCCCAACAACGTCTACAAGGAGAAGGTTGCGTAGTAGACATCATAGCCCCATCTGTCCCGGTTCGTGAGCGAACCAGGACTAAAGGTCATGGGCTTTAGTCCCGGCCCTTTAGCCCCGGGTCCAGAACCGGGACAGATGGGCCTCTGGAACCGGGACAAATGAGCCTTTTTCCACTAGTGTACTATGACTTTGTGTAAAAAGTAATCACAACAATCGTAAAGCTCCTCATGTGCTACAATCAATGAGTCACCTCAAGTCCTTATAAGGTAGAAAACATACACATTAACAAAATGAAAATGAAAATGAAAAAAAAAGAACTGGAAGACCTTGTACCTGCTGCACAAACAGGAGAGGTTTATGTGTCTTGTTAGTGAAATATATCATTTGGGGTAATTTATTATGCCGGTACATGATTCCTCTCTAGCCGCACAAGAACAGAGGATTGTTATCCTAGGTAAAAAAGCCAGACCAGGATCAAGTCTGCATCAAGTTTAGTCACATATCCAAAGAACTTGTTCTATACAAATACGATATAAAAACAATGTATGCTCGCCAAACGACATGTACTTGATTCTAAAAAGGGAATTAAATATTATAGAATATGATGTATGTATTTTCTTCTAGCTCCCCGCCTATACTTTCTACTTAAAAGGAATCATACCAATTGCCTACATATAGTATGACAGAACATAAATCTGTCCTAATTAAGTTAATATCATGATTCCAGCGAATGCACAATGAACCTGTTAGCTAACATTTTAATATGGTTTGAAAATTGTGGAACGGAATAAGGATAAGTTAATCTTAAAGCCCATAAAAAATTCAAAAGTGAATTAACCAAGAAGATAGGTTTGTCCATCGCACTGTAGGTGACCCCCCTAACTCGAGCATGGTGGATTGGTGCAGACTTGCCCTTGAGCCAAAAAAAACTGCATTCAGTTTTAGTAAGGACATAAGGATTAATAGACGATCAAATACTCACCGCTATGTTTTTTTGGCATGACCAATATGGAAGAAAAATAGCATTGCTACCTAGGATCAAATATTAGCAATGTAAGCCACAGATTCCAGGAAGAGAAGAAGAATTCTGTGACCCCCACAGAATATATACTAATTTTCAGGGATAATAAATTCGAATTTCTACAACCTGCCAAATTTAACTATTTAAGCATGAGGCCACAATCAAAAAATATGATGCTAGTCAACTAAAATGATTAAATTCAGAATTGTGAGACCGTAGTGCAAATAATAAGCAGTACATGACAACTGTCAAAGCAACATCCCAATAACTTGAAAGAAAACTAGAGATGTTAAAAACTTCAAATCATGTGCGGACACGAATAACTTGAAAGGTTAAAATCATGAAATTGAGCTATACATTCAGAATCCATGGCATAATAAATAAACTGCACTCGATAGTACTCCCTCCGTTTCTTTTAGTCCGCATATAAGATTTGGTCAAAGTCAAACTTCATAAACTTTGACTAATTTTATAGAACAAAATATCAACATTCATAATATGAAATCAGTATTACTAGATGCATCGTGATATCAATTTTCATAGCATATAGGTTTAGTATTATAGATGTTGATATATTTTGATATATATATTTGGTCAAACATTAGATCGCTTGACTTTGACCAAATCTTATATGCAGACTAAAAAGACTCGTGGCTTTGTTTTGGCTGCATTTCTGTTAGCAAGTGCAGACCCAAGATCAAGTGTACATGAATAATTTCTCGTGTTATATCAATACCTTCTCTATCTAAAGCAATCACACCTGCAAGAACTTTAGCAGTCAGCGTGTTTGTTTGTGGTCATACCGAACACGCAGAAACAGTATGCATAGAAATCTCCTTTGAAAGGATAATTTACTCACTTCAATAGCTATTACCTTTAATCACAACTGAAGTCCAACTGCTACTATAGCTTTCCCATACATGAAGTACGAATGCAAAGAAAGCTCCTGGTGCCAGATCTTGAGGTCCCTCACACCAGGAAAGAAGGCAGGAGACAATCGGCACATCACCACCATATCCTCCGTCTTTCTAAGATCGTTGAAGCTACGAGGAGAAGGGGTGAGGTCGAGGCCTGCAAAAGTTCCCTAGGGTCAGATGGGATCAAGAAGGGAGATGGTGGGGAGCACAGTTGGAGGAGATGGCCTCCATGGTGGCGCATGCAGTCGGAGGAGATGACTTGAACCAGCGTCGATGAGGCGGACCGAAGGATGATGGAGGCGACACGAGGATGTGCCGACTCGATGCACCTGGTGCGGAGAATCCCTCCCGCAAAGGCCGCTTGGAGATGTGTGCTCTTGGGGCAGGCGGGGAGCGGCAGCATCACATGGGTAGGACGTAGGAGGGGCGGGCGGCGTCGTGACTCGCGAGGACGGCCGCAGCGGGCGCGAATGCAGGGAGGACATTGGTGTCGGGGCAGGGTGGGCGCGGACGCGGCCGCAAGGATGCCGTGGCAGGATTTATTTCATAGGCACCGACGATATCGCAGGACGGATGCCACGATGTGAGCAGCGGCAATAATCGGCGATGGCGATCGTGCACGAAGGCAATGGAGCGGTGCAGTGTGACGAGGTCGTCGCCGTGACAGACGGTGAGGTTGAGGCCACGATGTGAGCAGCGGCAATAATCGGCGATGGCGATCGTGCACGAAGGCAATGGAATCGGCGATGGCGATCGTGCACGAAGGCAATGGAGCGGTGCAGTGTGACGAGGTCGTCGCCGTGACAGACGGTGAGGTTGAGGTCAAGGGCGTGAAGTTTCCTTTAGTTTGCGATCAGATTCCCGTGATTGCAGGGATTGATTGTTGTCAGCTGGAGTACTCCTCTCCTGGTGAATGTATGGTCAGTCCTTTGAAATTGCTAAGTGCACCCCATAAAAGTGTTAGATCAATAATGACTGTTAGATTAAGAATAGTGGACATAATTGCATGGTGCTGATTGGTTCGTGTGATGTTGTGGAACTAATTACAGGGTGCACCTGAAAAAGTTTTTGTTTGCTTGTTTAATAGTAGTGGAGATTAGATCAATAATGACTGTTAGATTAAGAATAGTCATTAGTAGAAAACAGACCTTTCGTCCGCCTCATTAGTCGCGGTTGGCTTTTGAACCGGCACATATGTGATCATTAGTGTCGGTTCGTGACGGGGATCATTAGTGCCGATTTATTACGGACCTTTAGTCCCGGTTCGTGCCACGAACCGACACTAAAGGTTTGGTGGGAGGCTGGCGTCAGCCTGGGGCCCCACGGGAACCTTTTGTCCCGGTTGGTGGCTCCAACCGCGACTATAGGCTAACCTTTAGTCGCGGTTGGAGCCACCAACCGGGACTAAAGGTCCCCCTATATTGAAACCCTTCGGCGCGAGCCCGGGCAGAGTCCTCTGTCCTTCCCCTTTCCTCTCCTCTCTGCTCTTCCTCTTTTCCTCGAGTTCATCCCCCATTTTTTCCAAAATTAGTCAAGATTTGGAGGCATTCCATCCTTGCAAGTGTTCACAAAGGTTAGCAACTTTGTCCTTTCATCTCTCATTGCTAGATTAGCTCTTGCCATGCTCTATAAGTATAGTAATTTGTGGGTTTTAGTTTGTATGTGGTAGTTTATTTGATTTATGCAATTTGAGCTCAAATTAACTTCTTACTTTGCATTTGTAGGTGTGGTTTACTTAGTACCTTCCCGTCCCCATCCTAACCACCGTTGATCGCCCACACCGTCTCGTTGCCGGCACCACCTTGGTGAGCTTCTTGTTCTTATCCTTTTTATAAAAAAAACCATGTTTGTAAGATTTAGTTAGTTACTTGTATAGTTTTCTTACCTATATGGTTGTTTGTTATACATAGGGCATGGTTTTGAAATCCGTCCCCGTCGGCCCTCATCCGGTTTATGATGCGGATGTGGTATATACTCCCTTTTATAACTCTTTGTTGCATTGCGTGTTTATGACAATTATGCCAGTTAAGTTGACATAGATATTTTTATCTAGGAGGTATATGAATCGGAGATTCCAAATGACATAGATATTCTTGTCAAGAAGTTAAATTTACTTGAAAAAGAAAACGAGTATTTGAAATAAAAATTGAAAAGAGTTGAAGAAGAGAAGATGAAACTGGAGTTGTATGTTGTTGATGTCATCGATGATCACAAGATCAAGATGGGTGCAATGCGCTTGAAGATTAAAAAATTTAAAAGATATGTCATTGATAGTGAGGCTTGGTATCACTATGTTGTTGGATCAATTGTTACCTTAGTTGCGATGTTGATCGCATTTGTTGTTGCATTTAAATGCTTTAGCTAGAGAGTTTGTATGTTGTTTTATGAGAACAAGTGTGTATGGACTTTATGTACGAACTTGTATTAATTTGGTCTTTTTGGTGTTGTGTAATGAAGATGAGCTGGCAATGGATGTACGAGGACTGATGCTCTCCCCAGTTCATTAATGGCATGCATACTTTTTTTCTTGCGGCTGAGGCAAACAAGCGGTTGGATGGTTTTATGTATTGTCCATGTGCTGGCTGTAAGAATGATCGAAATTACTCTAACTCAAGAACCATTCACGTCCACCTGTTTGAGTCCGGTTTCATGTCCGGCTATAACTGTTGAACCAAGCACGGAGAAAGAGGGGTCCTAATGGAAGAGAATGAAGAAGAAGAGGATGACGACAACTATCCTGGCCATGGGTTCCATGAATACGATGGTACAACAATGGGGGAAGAAGCTGAGCCGACAATGCGGGAAGGAGCTGAAGAAGAGGCATCAGATGAGCCCGCTGATGATCTTGGTCGGGCCATTGTCGATGCAAAGAGAAACTACGCAAGTGAAAAGGAGAAGCTGAAGTTGCAGCGCATGTTAGAGGATCACAAAAAAGGGTTGTACCCAAATTGCGAAGATGACAATTAAAAGCCTTGGTACCACACTGGAATTGCTGCAATGGAAGGTAGAGAATGGTTTATCTAACAAGGCATTTCAAAAGTTGTTGATAATGTTAAAGAAGAAGCTACCAAAGGACAAAGAATTGCCAGAGAGTAGTACGAAGCAAAGAAGGTTGTCTGCCCTCTAGGGTTAGAGGTCGAGAAGATACATGCATGCCCTAATGACTGCATCCTCTACCGCGGTGAGTACGAGGATTTGAATGCATTCCCGGTAAGCTGTGCATTGCGCTATAAGATCGGCCACGATGACCCTGGTGATGTTGAGGGCGAGCGCCCTAGGAAGAAGATTCATGCCAAGGTGATGTGGTATGCTCCTATAATACCACGGTTGAAACATTTGTTCGAAAACAAAGAGCATGCCAAGTTGATGCGATGGCACAACGCAGACCGTAAGAAAGACGGGAAGTTGAGAGTGCTCGCTGATGGGTCGCAGTGGAGAAAAATCAAGAGAAAGTGGAAGGACTTTGCAAAGGATGCAAGGAACGTATGGTTTGGTTTAAGTGCAGATGGCATTAATCCTTTTGGGGAGCAGAACAACAATCATAGCACATGGCCTGTGACTCTATGTATCTATAACCTTCCTCCTTGGTTGTGCATGAAGCGGAAGTTCATTATGATGCTAGTGCTTATACAAGGCCCCAAGCAACCCGACAACGACATTGATGTGTACCTAAGGCCATTGGTTGAAGAACTTTTACATCTTTGGAATGGAAAAGGTGTACCTACGTGGGATGTGAAAGATCAGGAAGAATTTGACCTACATGCGTTGTTGTTTGTAACCATCAATGATTGGCGTGCTCTTAGTAACCTTTCAGGACAAACAAACAAGGGATACCACGCATGCACACATTGTTTAGATGATACCGACAGTATATATTTGGATAAGTGTAAGAAGAATGTGTATCTGGGGCATCGTCGATTTCTTCAGAGCAGGCATCCCGTAAGAAAGAAAGGCAAGCATTTCAAAGGTGAGGCAGATCACCAAAAGAAGCCTCGCCACCGTACGGTTGATGAAATACTTGATATGGTCAAGGATTTAAAATTAATCTTTGGCAAGGATCCTGGTGCATAATTTTTTCCGAATGACGCTGACAAACGCGCACCCATATGGAAGAACAAATCTATATTTTGGGACCTACTGTATTGGAAAGACCTCGAGGTCCGCTCTGCAATCGATGTGATGCACATGACGAAGAATCTTTGCGTGAACCTGCTACGCTTCTTGGGCGTGTATGGGAAGACAAAAGATACGCCGGAGGGACGGGAGGACCAGCAACGTATGCACGGAAAAGACGGCATGGATCTAAATGTTGGAGATATGCCCTAGAGGCAATAATAAAGTGATTATTATTATATTTCCTTGTTCATGATAATTGTCTATTGTTCATGTTATAAGTGTATTAATCGGAAACCATAATACACGTGTGAATACATAGACCACAACATGTCCCTAGTGAGCCTCTAGTTGGCTAGCTCGTTGATCAATAGATGGTCATGGTTTCATGACCATGGACATTGGATGTCGTTGATAACGGGATCACATCATTAGGAGAATGATGTGATGGACAAGACCCAATCCTAAGCATAGCACAAGATCGTGTAGTTCGTCTGCTAGAGCTTTTCTAATGTCAAGTATCGTTTCCTTACACCATGAGGTTGTGCAACTCCCGGATATCATAGGAACGCTTTGGGTGTGCCAAACGTCACAACGTAACTCGGTGGCTATAAAGGTGCACTATGGGTATCTCCGAAAGTGTCTATTGGGTTGTCACGAATCGAGACCGGGATTTGTCACTCCATGTGACGGAGAGGTATCTCTGGGCCCACACGGTAATATATCATCATAATGAGCTCAATGTGACTAAGGAGTTAGTCACAGGATGATGTGTTACCGAACGAGTAAAGAGACTTGCCGGTAATGAGATTGAACTGTTGGGGAACGTTGCATGGGAAACAAAAATTTTCCTACGCACACGCAAACCTATCCATGGTGATGAGCATCTACGAGAGGGAGAGTGGATCTACGTACCCTTGTAGATCGCTAAGCGGGAAGCGTTAAGAAACGCGGTTGGTGTAGTCGAACTTCTTCGCGATCCAAATCACCGAGCGTCCCGCGATCCAATCACGAACCGTCCCGCGAACCAATCACGAACCGTCCCGCGATCTCATCACGATCCATCCCGCGATCCGATCACGAACGTCCCGTGGCCTTGATCACGATCCTTCCGATCTAGTACCGAACGGACGGCACCTCCGCGTTCAGCACACGTGCAACTTGATGACGATCTCCATCGTCTTGATCCAGCAAGAGGAGGTGGAGAGGAGAGAGAGTTCACCGGCAGCATGACGGCGCTCCGGTGATGGTGGTGGTGGAGCAATTCCGGCAGGGCTTCGCCTAAGCACTGCAGAAATCCGATCTAGAGGAGCACCGGTGAATCGGGTAGCACGTGGCCGTAAGTTGTGTCCAAAACAGCCCCAATCCACTAGTATATAAAGGAGGAGAGGAGGGGGAGAGGGGCTGGCGCACAAGGCCTCCCTTGGGGATTCGGCCAAGGGGGAGGAGGAGTCCCACTCTTCCACCCAATCCTACCCCTAGTAGGATTGCTCCCTATTGGCTGATTTTCCCTTTTATCTCTTTTTCTCTTTATCCCTGCGCCATGGGCCTTCTTTGGCTGATTCCCCAGCCCACTAAGGGCTGGTAATTAACCTCCCACAGCCCATGGTCCTCTTGGGGTCGAAATACCCCTCCCGGAGGCCTCCCGGTACACTACCGGCACTCCCGGTACACTACCGATGAGCCCGAAACTTTTCCGGCGACCAAATTGGGACTTCCTATATATGAATCTTTACCACTCGACCATTCTAGAGCTCCTCGTGATGTCCGGGATCTCATCCGAGACTCCGAACAACCTTCGGTTACCACCATACATAACTCTATACTACCGAAACGTCACCGAACCTTAAGTGTGCAGACCCTGCGGGTTC
Source organism: Hordeum marinum (assembly GCA_022496015.1). Classification (NCBI taxonomy): domain Eukaryota; kingdom Viridiplantae; phylum Streptophyta; class Magnoliopsida; order Poales; family Poaceae; genus Hordeum; species Hordeum marinum. The sequence goes on from CM039676.1 coordinate 450,798,275, forward strand.
GAGAACTATGTAGACATGACCGAGACACCTCTCCGGCTAATAACCAATGGCGGGACCTGGACGACCACATTGGTTCCTACATATTCTACGAAGATCTATCGGTTGAACCTCTATGTCAAGGATTCAGTTAATCCCGTATAACGTTCCCTTTGTTCTTCGGTATGTTACTTGCCCGAGATTCGATCGTCGGTATCTCAATACCTAGTTCAATCTCGTTACCGGCAAGTCTCTTTACTCGTTCTGTAATGCAAGATCCTGCAACTAACTATTAGTCACATTGCTTGCAAGGCTTATTGTGATGTTGCATTACCGAGTGGGCCCCGAGATACCTCTCCGTCACACGGAGTAACAAATCCCAGTCTCGATCCATGCCAACTCAACAGACACCATCGAAGATACCTGTAGAGCACCTTTATAGTCACCCAGTTACGTTGCGACGTTTGATACACACAAGGTACTCCTCCGATATCCGTGAGTTGCATGATCTCATGGTCATAGGAACATATACATTGACATGCAGAAAAACAGTAGCAATAAACTGACACGATCATATGCTACGTTTGTAGTTTGGGTCTTGTCCATCACATCATTCTCCTAATGATGTGATCCCGTTATCAAATGACATCACATGTCAATGGCTACGAAACCCTGACCATCTTTGATCAACGAGCTAGTTCACTAGAGGCATACTAGGGACACAGTGTTGTCTATTTATCCACACATGCAATGTGTTTCCAATCACTACAATTATAGCATGGATAATAAACGATTATCATGAACAAGGAAATATAATAATAAACACTTTATATATTGCCTCTATGGCATATTTCCAACATGAACAGGGTATAGGGATACCGACGGTCGAATCTCGGGCAAGTAACATACCGATATACAAGGGGAATTGTATACGGGATTGATTGAATCCCCGACACCGTGGTTCATCTAATGAGATCATCGTGGAGCATGTGGGAACCAACATGGGTATCCAGATCCCGTTGTTGGTTATTGACCGGAGAGGTGTCTCGGTCATGTCTACGTGCCTCCCGAACCCGTAGGGTCTACACACTTAAGGTTCGATGATGCTAGGGTTATAGGGAAATTGTGTGCGTGATTAACGAAGGTTGTTCGGAGTTCCGTATGAGATCCCGGACGTCACAAGGAGTTCCAGAATGGTTCGGAGGTAAAGATTCATATATAGAAAGTGAGGATTTGGTCACCGAAAGTGTTTCGGGCATCATCGGTAATGTACCGAGACCACCGAAAGGGTTCAGGGGGTCCACCGTGAGGGGCCACCGGCACTAGAGGCCTGCATGGGTCGAAAGTGGGAGGGAACCAGCCCTTGGGTGGGCTGGTGCGCCTCCCACCAGGCCCAAGGCGCAACAAAGGAAGAGAGGGGGCAAACCCTAGGCGCAGATGGGCCCTAGGCCCACCCTAGGGCGTGCCCCCTCTCTCCCTCTTGGCCGCCGTCCAGCCCCCATCTAGGGCGGCTGCACCCCCTAGGGTGGGAACCCTAGGGGTGCGCACCCTCCTCCTCCTCCTCCTCCTATAAATAGTGAAGGGTTTTGGGGCTGCCGGCACGCACATCTCTCTCTCTCTCTCTCTCTCTCTCTCGGCGTAGCCCTACCCCTCCTCCTCCTCATCCTCCATAGTGCTTGGCGAAGACCTGTTGGAGTACCACGCAGCTCCACCGTCACCACGCCGTCGTGCTGCCGGAGCTCTCCCTCAACCTCTCCTTCCTCCCTGCTGGATCAAGGCATAGGAGACGTCATCGGGCTGCACGTGTGTTGAAGGTGGATGCGTCGTCATTCGGCGCTTAGATCGGAATCGACCGCGATCTAAATCACTGCAAGTACGACTCCACCAACCATGTTCTTGTAACACTTCCGCTTTGCGATCTTCAAAGGTATGAAGATGCACTCCCCCTTTGCTCGTCGTTGGTTTCTCCATAGATTGATCTTGGTGACACGTAGGAATTTTTTTGATTTACTACTACGTTCCCCAACACCAAAGCAGTTTCAGGGTCATGCCAGCTATGCTCTTACCAAAGAAGAGAAGGAAATCTACTTCGAATGCCTGCTCAGTATGAAGGTCCCGCCTGGCTTCTCGTCGAATATAAAGGAAGTAATAAATATGGCAGAGAAAAAGTTCCGCCTTGGTGGCTCCATGTATTGAGAAACACAAGAATATTCTACGCTCCAAACACCCAGAGAAGTCTGGCGACTGGATTACACATGAACAAACGGTGACTTTTGCCGGTTGGTTGCAGACACGTCTCATGCATGACGACACTGTTGAAGATGACATGTACTTGTTGTCCAAGTTACCATCTCCGACTATATTGACTTTCAAAGGGTACGAGATAAATGGGAATACATTTTACACGATCGCCTAAGATAAAAAGAGTGCCAACCAAAACAGTGGTGTCCGCTTTGATGCAGCAAACAACAATGGGCCAAAGGATACATACTATGGTTACATAGAGGAGATATGGGAACTTGACTATGGACTTGATTTGAAGGTCCCTTTGTTTATGTGCAAATGGGTCAATCTGACAGGAGGCAGCGTAAAGGAAGAACCACAGTACGGAATGACAACAGTGGATCTCAACAATCTTAGGTACGTAGACGAACCATTCGTCCTAGCCAATGATGTGGCGCATGTTTTTTTATGTGAAGGGCATGTCTACCAAGCCGAGAAAAGAAAAGATAAGGAAGCAAATACATCATGCGATGAGACAAAGCGCCACATAGTTCTTTCAGGAAAAAGAAACATCGTGGAGTGGAGGACAAGATAGACATTTCAGAAGATTATGAAAAGTTTCACGAAATTGCTCCCTTCACAGTGAATGTTGACCCGAGCATCAAGTTAAATGATAAAGATTGCCCATGGTTACGACGCAAAAGGACACACGCGAAGAAAAAGTTTTACACCCAAAGATCCCACTCTGGGATGTGACCGGCTTCTCTAGTTAGTTTTCGGACTTATATATCTAAAAAGTCCCACCTCGGACAAACCGAAGGGAATCTTTGTAATAGTAGTGTACTTATGTGTTTTGTGTGTTCAGTATGCACCATTTGAAGGGAGGCCATCAATTTTCTATCCTTTCCGACTTCATTTGCTATTTTTCATGCATTTACTGATTTTTTTGAGCTAAATGACCCTGAAATTGATAAGAACTACAAATGAACTCTGAAAAGGTAGAAAGTTGGCATGGTATCATCATTTCACCCAAATAGCATGTGCTAAAAAGTTGAGAGGGTTACGGCAAAAACTGGATGCACTTCGTGTACAAACTGGACAATCTCTTTCGAAGTATCTTGGTTTCAGACGAAAACTCGCATGTTACAAAGACATTTCATTTTTTAAACTTATTTCAACTCAGCCTTTTTATGCATTCAATATGCACCATTTGAAGGGAGGCCATCAATTTTCAACCCTTTCCGACTTCATTTGTTATTTTTCATGCATTTACTAAAAGCAATTTGAGCTAAATGACCCTGAAATTGATAAGCACTACAAATGAACTCTGAAAAGGTTGAAAGTTGGCATGATATCATCATTTCACCCACATAGCATGTGCTAAAAAGTTGAGAGGGTTACGACAAAAACTGGATGCACTTCGTGTACAAAATGGACAATCTCTTTCAAAGTATCAAGGTTTCAGACGAAAACTCGCCTGTTACAAAGACATTTCATATTTTTACTTATTTCAACTCCAGACTTTTTGTGCGTTCGGTATGCACCATTCGAAGGGAGGCCATCAATTTTCAACCATTTCTGACTTCATTTGCTATTTTTCATGCATTTACTGATTTTTTTAGCTAAATGACCCTGAAATTGATAAGCACTTCAAATGAACTCTGAAAAGGTTGAAAGTTGGCATGGTATCATCATTTCACCCACATGGCATGTGCTAAAAAGTTGAGAGGGTTACGGCAAAAACTGGATGCACTTCGTGCACAAAATGGACAATCTCTTTCAAATTATCAGGGTTTCAGACGAAAACTCGCCTGTTACAAAGGCATTTCATTTTTTAAATAACCTAAGAATTACCAAATTGGATATAATGATAAAATACGATAATATTAAATAGTAGAAAAAAGAATCACTGGAAAATCTATTTTTAAAGTAAAGTTATTCACAAACTAGTGATTCACACAAATTTTAAATAATTCAAATTTAAACTATTCGAATTTGAAAACTACTGCCACTAACAGAAAGTTTATAATTTTTATGACCTAACGGCAAAAAGAATCACTCATTAACTCTCAATAAAGCACAAAAAAACTCAGAAAATAAAGAAAATAAATAAAGCTAAAAACAAAAGAAAATGAAAAATAAATAAATAATAGGCCGCCTACTAGGCCGCAACGACCTGCATACGACTAGAAACCCAACCTGGGCCAGGATGCAGGCCCTCAAGGCCTAGTAGGCCCAACAAGGCCGCATAGGTTGAATAGGCCCACATAGGCCTGCTTAGAGAGGAGCTCGAAGGAGGAGCCGCGGCTGGGCTTATAAACTAGTGTGGCTGCCCCTCGCTTGGCGAGGTGGGACTAAACTTCCACCGCTGTGCACCGTGCAGGGAACAAGCCTTTAGTCGCGGTTGGTGGCTCCAACCGCGACTAAGGACCCCCCCACACACACACCTTTAGTCGCGGTTGGAGCCACCAACCGCGACTAAAGGGTTTCGCTTCCCGCCGCTTCGGCCGGTGAAATTCACCTTTAGTCGTGGTTGGTGGCTCCAACCGCGAGTAAAGGGGTGTCTTTAGTCGTGGTTGGAGCCACCAACCGTGACTAAAGACCCTCCTATATAAGCAGCACTTGAAATATTTTCACTTTCCATCTGCTTCTTCGTCTCTCTTCGACCACTACGAACATAGAAGATCGCCGCCGCCCCCGAGGCACCACCTGCCCCGACGCCGTCGCCGCCCCCGATGCGCTGCCCCCCATCGCCGCCCCCGTCGCGTGCCGCCCCCTCCTCGAGCTCGCGCTCCGTCGTCCTCGCCGTCGCAGTCGCCGTCGTCGACGACTCGCCTCGCCCCACCCCGCTGTGAGTACCTGCCGCCATGGCCGCCCTCCCATCGATCGAGCCCGCACACACACACACACATATGCATGAACACACACACACGCACACACCCACACATTTTCTTATTTTTTTTTGTTGTTTTTTTGTTTTTTATACTTTTAGTTATAGAAATGTTAGATGAATTAGATATATAAATTTTAGATGAATGTTTTTTTTAGTTTTTTATACTTTTAGTTATAGAAATGTTAGATGAATTTGATATATAAATGTTAATTAGATGGATTTTCAATTTTTTTTATATAATGTTGTTTTTCTATAATTAATGTTTAATTAATATATATGTTTAATTAGATTTTTCTGCTTAATTGGAAGTATATAATGTTCCTAACCTATTAAAATGTTGCTTAGAAATATATAATGTTGTTTATTTAGATTTTTTTATTAAGAATGAAATATTATTAGGGTAGTTATAACCTAGGAATTTTTACATTTTGATCCAATATATGTATACAAAAAAGTTGATGAATTTTGACATTTGATCCAATGTATAGCAATTAGTATTTGCAAAAGTTACATATTTTAATGTTGCATTTATTATGTCATTGCTCGATATATGGAAAGGGTTGACTTTACATCTGTTTCGGCTTCTTGTGTGTCTTTCAGTGAGGGAGAGTGTCCACCATATATATGAGAGAGGAAGAATCCCGACTGTTGTCGTGGGGGTTGCCTCTCCTTCGTTCCAGTGTGCTAGACATTTTGGTGTAATGCACTCTGGGACGAATGGAGGAGCCACCATCACCGACGGTCGCAATATCAGAAGGAGTTCCCACCATATACGTGAGAAGAGAGTTTAGGAAGAAAAGACTCGACAGACCTAAAGTCAACCTGTTGCATATTGAGTAATAGTGATCTGTGTGTTGATCAGTTTTCTCGTAGTTTCCTTCGATCGATTTTAAATGTTTCAACTATAAACCTCTATGTCAAGGATTTAGTTAATCCCGTATGATGTTCCCTTTGTTCTTCGGTATGTTACTTGCCCGAGATTCGATCGTCGGTATCTCCATACCTAGTGCAACCTCGTTACCGGCAAGTCTCATTACTCGTTCCGTAATACGAGATCCCGTGACTAACACTTAGTCACATTGCTTGCAAGGCTTATTGTGACTTTGTATTACCGAGTGGACCCTGAGATACCTCTCCATCACACGGAGTAACAAATCCTAGTCTTGATCAGTGCCAACTCAACAGACACCCTCGAAGATACCTGTAGAGCACCTTTATAGTCACCCAGTTACGTTGCAACGTTTGATACACACAAGGCACTCCTCCGGTGTCCGTGAGTTGCATGATCTCATGGTCATAGGAACATATACTTGACATGCAGAAAACAGTAGCAATAAACAGACACGATCATATGCTATGTTTGTAGTTTGGGTCTTGTCCATCACATCATTCTCCTAATGATGTGATCCCGTTATCAAATGACATCACATGTCAATGGTTAGGAAACCTTGACCATCTTTGATCAACGAGCTAGTTCACTAGAGGCATACTAGGGACAGAGTGTTGTCTATTTACCCACACATATAATGTGTTTCCAATCAATACAATTATAGCATGGATAATAATCGATTATCATGAACAAGGAAATATAATAATAAAAACTTTATTTATTGCCTCTAGGGCATATTTCCAACAAATCCGCTATGTGCGAATACTGCGAAGACGAGCGCGGCCTGTGTGACAAGCCTTTCCTAGTTGATGGTAGGCGCTTCAGCATCATGCTGGATGAGACATTCGAAATGGATACAGTAAGTCACAGTGACAAGTCTTTTTTCGTAATTAAGCATGACTTCTGCTTCTTTTGCTTCAACTTATAATTTTATTTTTTTACTATTCTACTAGCGTATCCCCTGCCATGCAAGAATTTATGTCTTGGATAAGATTGGTTTCAATACTTAAAAAGTATGGAGGTAAAGATAGTTCACTTGAGGACCGAGCATGGTTATACTTTTGAGGTAAAATTGTATAATGCAGACACCTACTGCTATTTTGAATGCAAAAGTTTGGAGAGCACAAGGCTTATGCATTTGAGCCTAATATGCTTATCACCTTTGATATTCGTCCGGAAGATGAAATTGAAGGTAATATCGACATCTGGGTTGATGTGCAGACGCCTCCAGTTCTATCATTATGTGAGTTTCTCAACCATATTTATTAAGTAATTTATATTGTTTATTTAAAAATAGTTGACAACCAATTTCCATTGACAGCTTATTTTCATTCTTCAAAAAATGTACGGAAGATGGTAGACAGAACCTACTACTACAATGATGAAGCAGAATTAACTTATAAGGATAAAGATCATCTTACCGCATTTCTTAATCATCTTGAGAATTACAATAGCTATTATCAAACTCCTCCACATTATGGTCAATACGTGCCACTAGTGCAAGTGGTGAACTACGGTAACATCCATGGAGATTGCATGGTAAGATTTTCTACTATTACGACATCCGTGCATCTTTTGCATAAATTCTTCTAAAACTAAACTACATTGCTAACTATAAAGTTATTACTATGTTTTTCAAAAAAAATCCCAAAGGATTGTGTGCCTCATCTGATGTTTCCGAGAGGTCGCGTTGTTTTTATGAGCTTAGGGCCACCACGGCCAGGTCAGCCTACGCATCACTCCTGTCCATACCGGATTTTTAAAACCGATGAAGATATGACAAACAAAGATTGGAAAAAATGTATGGTCAATCATAGAAAGCTACTTGGAAGCAACATTGTGCGTAGGTCAAGAATTGGAGTCAGGATGATCTCCATTCTCCATAATGGAGAGTCAGGCCTATCTTGTTTTATGATATTATACCTAAGAGAGGGTAGAGTATGTCCTATGGAAGAGGACTAGGTCCTAGGTACAATGTGTTATTATGTGCTACAATATGTTAGAGTTGATGATTATGAGGAGGAGGTTGTGATTATGACTAGTGACCAACTTGTTATATGATGTTTCATTGACGAAAATGATGATTAAATAGTGTTGGTGGTAATGACTATGATGATTATTAGCTATAGTGTTGTTGGTGATGATATGATGCAAGAGTTTTTATATTAATATGATGATGATGTTGATCATGATTATCATGATGATTTATTATATTATTGGGGGAAGGAAAGCGGATTAGATTCATGTGGATGGATCAAAAGTGACCAAAAGTTGAATTAGTACGATCGTCGTCCTACTAATTCAACTTTTGATCACTTATTATTCATTTGGATGAATAAAATTCATGTTTTTTCCTCACAATGATATAATAATTCATCATGAACATAATGATATAACAACCTCTTAATTGGTACTGTATCAAAATTTGTATAACGACGTATAACCATAATTAATTCATAAAACCCTAAACAATTAAAAGGAAAAATAAAACAAAACTAAAAAAACTCAATACTTTTAGTCCCGGTTGGTGTTACCAATCGAGACTAAAGGTCCCCCCAGCCCACGGCGTCGTCGGATGCCACGTGGAGGGCCTTTGGTGCCGGGCCATGTTGAACCGGCACTAAAGAGGGGTAGGCTTTAGTCCCCATCCTTTAGTGTCAGTTTGAGAACCGGCACTAAAGACCCTTACGACCCACGACTATAGGCCGGTTCTGCACTAGTGAGTAGACCTAATCGTATGGTGCTGATTGGTTCGTGTGATGTTGTGGAACTAATTACGAGGTGCACCTGAAAAAGTTTTGTTTGCTTGTTCAATAGTAGTGGAGATGTACGTAGTCCCAGGAAAGACACAAGTCATACAACCATATGAAAGGGCTTCAGGACGAATTTAATTCAGAAAAAAAGGTTTTACTGAAACTCAAGCCCTGAAGCCCTTTCACATAGGACTAGTCCACATAGGGAGTAATTAAGAGTCCTATGTGGGCTAAGCAATCACCTTTTTAGCCGTCTGATTGTCACGCATTGAGATACGTGCTGGCATTGTGCGCTGCATTGTGGGAGCGACGCGGGCAGCCGCGGCTCGTCTCATCCAAGGGCAGCCCATGTCTCGTCACGAAAAAGGCTTTTGTCCCGCTATATAGATATAGCAACCACCAAATACATCTCTGAGTCCAATGCTGGGGCAAACATCACAAGTATGCCCTAAAAAGAAAAGGAAGAGAGAAACAAATGTCAATAGCATCGGATCGACGAGAACGATGATGACCCGCAATCGCTGCACCCATCGAAGGATTCCCACCATGCTCCTAGCCCATGTCTCGTCTACTCCATTTTTTGCATCCCTTCTTGCGTGTATTTCCGAACGTTTTAAAAAGGACAAAAACTTATGGGACCATGTTTATGTAGTTATTTGATTGACTGGAAAGACTATATACATCTTCTTGCTCCTTCTGTATATTTAATAAAAAGGAGTGATGTTATATCGTCTCAATATTATATGTTCCAAACGATGTATTGTTTTATTGTGATTCTGAATGAGCTATAGGCACATGTCAAAGTAAATATCCATAATATATGTGGTAGAAAAACAATATCACGGTTATGAATAAATTCAAAATTAATTAGGGCATAAATTTTTATGTTTTTATAATAAGCTTTCAAGAGCTTTAATGCAAAGCATATTTTTGTTATGCATAACAAGAAAATAAAAAATTAATCTACTAAGCTATTATCTAAATAACTAGCCCATGCAGACACACGGGTTGATGACTAGTCCACATAGGACTCTTAATTACTCCCTTTGTTCCAGGATATAAGGTGTGTTGTTTTCCGTGCAAGTCAACCATTTAAATGTTTGATCAAGATTATACAATAACTAATAACACATGCAATAACAAGTAAATAACATATGAAACTACTTTTCACGATGGTTCAAATGATATAAATTTTGCATTGTGAATATTGATATATTTTTTTAGAAACTCAGTCAAACATGGTAACGTTTGACTTTTAAAAAAACAAATACACCTTATATAAAGGAACGGAGGTAGTATTATTGTACTCCGGCAACACCTATGGAGAAGTTGATTGTGGTTGTGCGCGATTACATAACTATGAAATTAGCACATACTCCCTCTATTTATAAATATAAGATGTTTTGAACATTTCAATATAAACTATGTATGGATTGAAATGAGTGAACAAAGACACTAAAATGTGTCTATAGACATCTGAAATTATAAAAAAGTTATAATATACTTCTTTCATTCCTAAATGTTTGTCTTTTTAAAGATTTCATTATGGACTACATACGGATGTATATAGACATAGTTTAGAGTGTAGATTCATTCATTTTGCTTGGTATCTAGTTTATAGTTGAATCTCTAAAAAGAAAAATATTTAAAAACGAAGGGAGTATTATATTTGTGAACAGAGGGGGTATCTTATATTCTTATTATTGGCTCTGCCCTCACATAAACATATATCGCAGGATATCTCGAGAATGCATTTATCCTTATTGCATCTTCCTATATACCCTCTTGTTGTCTCATTCTTTACTTCAGTTATGGCACACTCTATTATTTTGCTCACAAACAGTCCGCACAACATCATCCCCATTGCACTCTCGCTTGGAATCGAAGAATAACTTGCAAAAGCAATACTACAATAAACCTCTAAAAGAGGCAAATGACCGTTTCTTCGGCTATCCGTGGGAGCGATATTCATACTTTGAAAGCAACTACAATCAACCATGTGAACTTGCAGGACATCAGATAGCATTCCCCTAATTTGCTATGGTCTGACCGTGCATTCTATTTTGTCGATCTCCCTCCAAAAGCTTGCATTAATCTTCTTGATACAATGTTGCATTGGTTTCTCAAAGATTCTCGAAAAGAAAGACCTTCATCGCCATCGGCTTGCTTGCCATTACCTTGATCAGGAGTAGCATCTTTGTATAATTCCATTGCCTTTTGCATGACATTGTGTTGAGACAAACATTGCGATCTTTTTAAATATGAAGGATATGGAGACACTAAAGATTCCTCTTTTGTTAAAGCATCCATCTTTGCTAGCTTCCAAAGGACCACAAGGGTTATGGATGGATGGAAGCCTGCAGCACCAAGTAGCATGATTCCAATATGATCCGCCTCTATCTCCTTCCTAGAGATGTTGACAAAACCAACCGTCAGGGACGGACCAAATCTAAGACTTGCTGAATTAAACCAACTCACAAGGATGGAACCAATTTAATAATATTAATAACCGAAGAGATAATAGAGTACACTAGCAAGAGTTTAACGTTGACTCTCATGTAGGAAGCCCTTAATTATTAATATCATGAGAAGCAAGCTCTTCCGGCATGGCACACTGCGCTAAAGATTGCATATTTCAAATGTACCAATATCAGTTAGTCTAGTCTATGTCAACATTGATATTTTATTTTCGTTTGATCTTTATGTGTCATTCTGCTAACTTCTTGTCAGTGGAGGGGCCTTGTCGACTGAGAAATTCCAAGTCTTTCTAACATTACATTCATCGACGGGAATATGATCATTGATTCTACATTTAACATAAATTAGTTGCTTCGCAATAAAAATTGTATGCAACTTTACATCTAGAAATATGAAACAAAACACACTGTTAGAGTTTAAACTCCGGCGCACCTTTATTTGCTGATTTAGATTTCATGATGTGCAACTTTGGGGACTGACAAATGACATATTTTCAGATCAGACTTAGAAACAATAAATGTGTATCATATAACATGTAGAATAAGCCTCCTTACAAGTGTCATGTATAAATTTTCTCTAGTAATAAATTATAAATTAGGTATCATAGGAAGGCAGAATATAGGTAATTAAATCCGAACATGTGAAAATGCAAAAGGTGAACATACATACATTGAAAAGAAAGGCCTACATAAGAGATTGGGAATCCACTCGTAGATGTCCGCCCTGTGCCTTGCAATGATGTGCCCAACCTAGACAAAAAAGAATGAGGGGTCGATCAGAGTTTGTATAGCGTGACGTGAACTCATATTCCAGTATGAAACCTAGCTACCTCACCTCGTGGCCAAGAACAACGGCAATCTCAGCGTCAGCCTCGAGAACATCGAGCAGTCCGGTGGTGAGCATCATCCTGCCGGGCGCGCAGTCTGCATTGACCTGGTTATCTTTGACAAGGACGACCTCCCACTTGAGCCCACGTAGATGTCCGGCGTGCGGCTGCCGACGGCCTGGTTTCTTACCCTGCTGCTTTCTTCGGGTCTCGTCATCCAGATCCTGCGCATCCTTCTGAGAGGAGACCATCACAGTGTCATGGCTGTCTATGCTGAGGTTGCGGTGAGCGGCGCGGATGAGCTTCTCCAAGATACGGCGGACGCGGACAGTGTCAGGGTGGAGCGGGTCGACGATCCGGGACTGAGCGGCGTACTTGTTCATCTCCTCGTCGAAGCGGCGAACATAGAGCTCGCGCTCCGACTGGGGAGAGAGGACGATCACATGAGTCCGATTTGTGTACGGGACGACCTCGATTTCGAGGTACGGGCGGTAGACAGCTAATGCCGTGAGGCTCGTGACGCCAGAGATGAGAACTGCCGCGGAGGCGATGCTGAGCGGATTATGGTACCACCGTGGCCGGGGGCCGCCGGGCTGGGAGGTGCAGTAGCGTCGGCGGAGGGCGGGCGATCGACAACCAGCAGCGGGTTTGGTGAGGTGGCGGAGCAAAGATCCCGTTCCTGGGTGGAGCGGCTGCGGTAGCAAGTAGTCGGCGGCTGTGCTCGGAGGACGGCCACGGGCTCCGATGCTGAGGATGCGGCGGCAAGAATTCCCCAAGATCATGTTTTCTTACTCTTTGTTCCGATCTTCTTTGAGGCAAATAATAAGCCGGGGAAGGTTTTGCGCTTGTTTTATTAGGAACCCAATATGGATCGGACGACGTAGGAAGAGCATGTATCGCTTATAGCGATCTGGGCGCTCGCATCGTTAGGAATGGGCCAGGCCATTGGTACGTCCAGTCGCTAGACTTAATTCATTATTGACGCGAGTTAAACAAACTTTCTTTCCCGTTGACGTTCCCCTCAAAAAAAAAAAAGGACTACTGAGGGTTTTTTTTTTGGCGGGGAGATGGCTACTAGGCTTGGAACTTTCGGAGGAATGACTCGTTCTTAGTTCGGTTGGCCTATAGAATGCTCATGGCGACTCGGCAGCGAAGAGAAGCATGGCTAGATGAGAGTTCGGGATCGTCTAGCGGGAACATGGATTGTGAAATCATGGAAGCAACTATAGAACATCCAGGTTCAGCGAAAGTAAGGATGCTTTTGTGGCGTTAGTCAAAGCAGTCGCTACACAGGAAGGATGTAGGAAGAGCATGCGGCTTGTGTGGCTCGCCAAACTCTTGGAGGCAGTCGCTCATCGAGTGCTCATGAATGGCAAGATGCATATGGGCGCTGGACAAGGGAGATATAGTAAACCAGATGGTCTCCATAACTGAGTTTAGGGCGAAAAACTATATTTTTGCTCTTATGGAGATTCTACCTCATGCAGAGTTTGTTCGACTGACGGTCTCCCTATGGTCCATTTGGTCGGCGCGTCGAAAATTTATTCTCAAAGGAATCAACCAGAGCCCCCAGGCTACGCATATGTTCATTCAGCGCTTTATATCTGAGCTTGACCCGATTCAAGAGAAGAAACCGACGAGTTTGCAACAAGCCTCCCCCCCCCCCCCCCTCTCTCCGGAAATCTAGACAGGTACATACAAGGCCAATTGCACCCCCCTACAGGATATGCGAAAATCCACACAGATGGAGTTGTGTTGCGGGACCGAGGCGGCTCATGCTTTGTTGTGCGTGGCGACGATGCTGGGAATTACCTCGGAAGCTCGTCCCTCATGATTGATGGCCAGATTGACCCAGCAACGCTTGAAGTCATTGCGTGCAGAGAGGCGATGGCTCTGGCTGAGGACCTACTAGTGCATGACTTTGTTATTTCCTCGGATTGCAAGTAGGTGGTGGATGACATAAGGAGTAGAAATCAGGGTCGATACAGATCCATTATCATAGAAATAAAACTCCGAGCGACTAGTTTTTGATGTAATTTCATTTTTGAAGGGCGAGCCTTAGCTAAGCACTCTCTTACTCTCAATCCGGGACATCACGTTTGGTTGGCCAATCCGCATGATCCGAATTGTATCCCACCTCATGTGGATTATTATCAATAAATCTTAGCTATTCCCTCAAAAAAATATTGTTAGTTTCCGAAAGAAGAGGAAGAACCCAAAGTGGTAATTCATTAGTTTCCGGAAGAAGAAGAAGAAGAAGAAGAAGAAGCAGAACCCAAAATGTTTGTGCGTGCAACCAACAATGGTGTCCTCGAGCTTGGGCTGATGCCGTCCATGTTCACGTACGACCTATGCCCCAGGGGTCTCCCTACGGTGGTAGTGTCCACCCTCCCTCAGGACCGCTTTCATCACCCTCCCTCCATGCCGCTATCTGGCACATGATGTGCCCCACTTGTCACCAGCAAAGGAGATGGGCGCGAACTTTGCAAGGGGTATCCCTTAATTAGTGATTTTGAACTAATGTGAAAAAGGAAGTTGTGCGATCGGGCCCAACATAGTGGGCATTTGATAGAAAACAAACCAGTGCATCATGAAGAACAATTCAGCGAAAAATAATCGACAACAAAGATATGCGTTGGGAAAGCTCATTGTGAAAAAGTAAAGATGACATTACTAACATGGCACATATGATGAGGTGGATATGTTGCATGTCAAGATAAATATACCAGTGGGGATCACTCTATTAGGTATATAGGATTACTTCACACTCTAGTATTTTGCTCAGAAACACTCTGCACCATTTCATTGTCATTGCACTCTCACTTGGAATCGAATAATAACTTGCAATCACAACATGATAAATATCTAGAAGAGGCAAACGGCCATTTATTCAACTATTCGTGGGATCGATATTCTCACTTCCCAAAAGCAACTACAACCAACCATGTGCACTTGCAGGACATCAAGTAACATTTCCTCATTTGCTTCGGTCTTACCATGCATATTAATTTTTTGATCTTCCTCCAAAAGCTCGTATCAATCTTCTTGATACAAAGTTGCATTGGTTTCTCAAGGATTCTCGGAAAGAAGGAGCTCCACTATCACCGGCTTGCTTGCCATTGCCTTGATCTGGAGTAGCTTTTTTGTATAATTCCATTGCCTTCTGCATTACCTTGTCTCGAGACAAATATTTTGATCTTTTTAAATGTGAAGGATATGGAGACAATAAAGCTTCCTCTTTTGTTAAAGCATTAATCTTTGCTAGCTTCCAGAGAACCACAAGGGATGCGTTTGGATTAAAACCTGCAGCACCGACTAGCATGATTCCAATATGATCCGCCTCTATCTCCATCCTACAAGCGTAAGGAAAACCGTCAAAGACGAACCAAATCTAAGACTTGTTGAATTAAACCAACTGACAAGGGTCGAACCAACTTATAATGACCGAAGAGATAAAAGTACACTAGCAAGAGATTAACATCAAATCACATGTAGGAAAGCCCTTTATTATTGATATCGCAAGAACTCCTCCGGCGTGGCACACTGCGCTAAAGATGCATATTTTCATTATATATACGCTATAAATTTAGTCTATTGTCTGTTATCTTATCTTGGGATATTTTATTTTAGTTTTATATTTCTATGCCATTCTTCTAAAAAAAATGTTAGTTGATGGTAAACATGTTCATGGACTACCCGACCCGAAGGCCCGAGCCCGAAGCCCGGTATCCGACCCGGGTTTGAGCTCCAATTTCTCTCCCAAAGCCTGGCCCAAAAGCCCGAAATGGAATTAAATATATATATTATTTGAAATATAGGTATATTATATTATTTTAATAGCCCGAGTATAATTATTTGAATTAAAAAGTCGTTATTCATGTGCTTCAGGCCTGGCTCGGGCTTTGAATTTTGACACCGGGCTTTATCAAACCTGCACAAACCCGATCTGGCCGGAAGGATATGATCAGTTTAGTTGAGGGCCCTAGTCAACCAAGAAATCCCAAGTCTTCTCAAAATTACCTTTGTCGATGGGAATATGATCGTTGATTATACATCTAATATAAACTAGGTAGATGCGCAATATAAAAATTGTATGCAACTTTTTTCTCCTTGCTGATTTAGATTTCATGATGTGCAACTTCGGGACCGACAAATGATTAATTATCAGATCGACTTAGAAACAACAACGTGTAGTTATATAACATGTAGAGTAGGCCTCCTTGCAAGTGCATGTAGAATTTCTATATACCTAAATAGTTGATCTCTACTAACTCAATTATCTTGGCATGCAACTATAACAACTCATCATGCCATCATGTATGCCTAACTAAATTTATTTCTAAACACATGCATCATCTATGGTACTTATATTACATAAATTTTCTACAAATATATGATAATCAAATATATTAAATTACATATGCTTAACTTTCAGTTCTCATACTGGTAATCAAATTACTAAAGTTTCATACCGCAAAATCTCACAACAGAAGTTACTACATCCAATTCCCACTCCAGCACCCGGGTATCATCTCTAGTTTCTCTGAGTACTACGTTGTGAAAATTGTAGTAATAACTAACTTGAACAAGAAGATGCGAATACGTAGTACTCGACTAATTAATTGTAGGTCCACCTTCGGCTATAATGCAAGGACTCAACTAATTGTAGTAGTAACTAACTTAAACAAGAACATGTGAAAATGCAAAAAGATGGACATACATTGAAAAGAAAGGCCGCCGTAAGAGAGTGGGAAACCAAGCCTGCTTGGCAATGTCCGCCTTGTGCCTTGCAATGGTGTGCCCAACCTAGAAAAATAATAACGCATGTCACGATGGATGAGACTTTGAACTGCATGACGTGAACTCATTAATCCAGTATTAAACCCAGCTACCTCGCCTCGTGGCCAAGAGCAAAGGCAATCTCAGCGTCAGTCCCGAGAAGCTCGAGCAATCCGGTGGTGACCATTATCTTGCCGGGTATGCACCCTGCACTGACCTGATCATCTTCGACAAGGATGAACTCCCACTTGACCCCATGGAGGTGTCCCGCCTGCGGCTGCAGACGGCTTGGTTTCTTACCCTGTTGCTTTCTTCGGGTCCCGTCATCCAGATCCTCCACATCCTTATGAGCGGCGCGGTTGAGTTTCTCGAGGATGCGACGGACACGGACATTGTCGGGGTGGAGCCGGTCGACGATCCGGGACTTGGGGGCATACACGTACTTCTTCACCTCCTTGTTGAACTGGGGATCCCAGAGCTCGCGCTCCGACTGGGGAGAGAGGACAACCACATGCGTCCGATTAGTGTATGACACGACTTCGAGGTCGAGGTACGAAAGATAGTAGGCTAATGCCGTGAGGCCCGTGACGCCGGAGACGAGAATCGCCGCGCAGGAGATCTTGAGCGTATTGTGGTACCACCGGGGCTGGCGGTCGATGG
Organism: Hordeum marinum; assembly: GCA_022496015.1. NCBI lineage: Eukaryota > Viridiplantae > Streptophyta > Magnoliopsida > Poales > Poaceae > Hordeum > Hordeum marinum. Next base: position 450,815,752 of record CM039676.1, read on the forward strand.
GCTGGGAGTTACAGTAGCGTCGACGGAGCGCGGCCGATCGACAAAGTGCACCGGGTTTGGAGATGTGACAGAGCAAGGATCCTAGGTAGAGCGGTTGCCGTATCAAGTAGTCTGACCGTGAGGTGGCTGCGCGCGGACGCCGGCCACGGGCTCCCAAGCTGAGGATGCGGCGGCGAGAATACCCGAAGATCATGTTTCCTTCCGATCTTCCCTGACGAAAATAAAATAACCCGGGAGTGTTTTTTTTAGATCAGGGAGAGGTTAATTAATTTCGTGTGGAGTCCAACCTAGTGGGCCGTTGGCCTTGTATACCAGACCGGACCCATCATCAATCATACCCGGCTTCTGAAGCCCAAGTATCCAGCCCGTCCATCCAACTACCCAACCCAATACGATACGCCCACTGGTCGTCTTCTCCCCTACCTCGCGCCCTTCCAGATCACACCACCACCGTCACCGCCTCGCCGTCGCCGCATACCTCTCCGGCGAGCCCCCCCCCCCCCCCCCGCCCCCGCCCCCGCCCCCGCCCTCCGTCGGAGACCCCGTATAGGCCGTGCCGCCCACCACGAAGAGCCAGCTCGTGCCCTCGGCTCCGCCTCCACATCACGCAATTCGCATCGCCGGCCCCTCGGACCGGCCCCACTCGATCCGCTAGGGTTTTGGCGCCATGGATCCGCTCCGGAGCTACCTGGGGCGGCTCCTCCTCGAGGACGTCACCCCGGTGGTGATGGTGCTGACCACCCCGCTCGCCGAGGCCGCGTGCCGCAAGAGCGGCCTCAGCTTCGTCGACATGCTCTCCCCGTTCTCCCTCTTCAAAAAAATCGACGGTGATGCGCCTCCCCGACGCCAGCTTCAGCTGATTCCCTGCAATGCCTTTTCGCATTTCGTTTGATTCGATTCTGTGACCTCATTCGGTGTTTCGTGTGTCGGTTTGAGCAGTCCCCGTTCGCACAGCGAGTGACCAGCCTTACAGGCTCCAACAGTTTAAGATTCGGATGGTGTACGCGTCGGATGTCCGGAAGCAGGACTGCGAGGTGAACCTTGTGGAATGTGTTTATACTTGTATGTTCCTTCTGCTGTTGATGATGACCATGCTTGTGTTAGAGCAGGTTGCGGATGCGAGAATTAAGCAGGTCGTTTCCGAGGCCAACGAGAACTCTCTTCCGGATTTGCTTTCAGACCCGCCGCAGTTGGAAGATGTACTCAAAAGTGAGAACCCTTGCACTGCTTCTGTATGCAATCATAATGTGATATCCTTACGAAGAAACATTTTTATGTTGAGCAAAATGAGGGACTATAACCAGAGTAGCCAGATTGCTAATTTGTTCAAATAGTTCCAATAATCTTAATGTTAAAAACCTTTAATGAGCAGCCACAACCTTTTTCCCCAAATGTTACAGTGAGCGCACATGGAGAGCGTTCATGCCACAATATGTGTTGCTCAAATTGCCTGTTTTGTTGTGTCAATATGCTGTCAACCTCCATTTGGTTGGTGATCTGATGTATTTAATTGGCCGGTGAATGCTTTGGTCGTATTGATATCTTACTCAAGCGGATCGTTATACCATGTGGTTCAGTCATAGGATTGGTGTTTGCTGTTTATTGGTTCCATATTTTTTACATAGAATTCCATGTTTGCTACAATCTCAGAGCCGGAAGCTGAGTTGTGCCCATTGTGGATTAAGAGGTTCAACAGAGAGCTAGTGCGGACACTGTCCTTTTCAGACCATGAAACATTTGATCACCCCGTGGCATGTGAGTCTCGGCTCTTTACTCTTAGCTTTCTTTTGTTTTCAGAATCTATTCTTCCTTATACTCTGATTATTGTTAACAGGTCTTTTAGTTGTATCGTCAAAGGACAAAGAGCCAATCAGCAAATTCGCTGATATGTTCAACGCAAATCAGTTGCCTCCTCTTTTAAATGAAGGCATAATGGATCCCCAGATTCTGAAGCACTATCTTGTACTTCATGAACAACAAGATGGACCACAAGAGATGTATTATTCCTTTATCCTCATAATAGGGAACACATTCCTCCTCCTTGCATTGCTGAATTGAACTATTGAGAAATGCTAACAAGTAATACATGCATTGCAAAATATAGGCACAGTTTAACTGTCCAAATTTTAGCTTTGACCATAAATCTCATACAAATTTATGAATCCAATGGCGTTAATTTTGTTTAACATAAGCCAAATATGATTAGATTAATTGGTGGCTGAAGCATAAATTTGGGCAGGAAAAATACACCTTACATTTGAAATGAAGTGAGTATTGTTTCTTCTCAAATGGTCACCAACATTTTTCAGAAGTGAAAAAACATCTCGTGAACTTGCGTCGGTGATGTGAGCTTTCTAATATATTATGTTCTTTCAGACTGCTCTCTCTTCACACTGATGTTAGAATTTAGAAAGTCGGACATCCCTACTTGAGGCGTCTTCAGTTAATTAGTTTGTGTGACTCTTTGCCTAAGATCTCAACTGTTGAGTCTACCAAGCCCTCTTATGTCCACCTAATAACAATATCAACCACATATTTATGTGAATTATAAGATTAAAGTTCTGTTTTGTTGTTTAATGCATTTGTTCTTATAATTAGAACATTCCCCAAACCATTATATAATATTCAAATGGCATATAAAGCTTCACTCAAAGCTATTATATACCACATGAGCACTTAGCGGTGCAGTAGGTGTCAGCTTGTTTTCCTTTCTTTGGAACAGTGAGCTGTATTTTCATCTGGCAGCTAAGGGCCCAGTTGAAGGTCTGTTCAGTTTGATAATCTTAAATGCCACAAGAAGCTTAAGTCCCCATAACTGAGTGGCGAGTGTGCCTTCTAGGGAAAGTTTTAAGCCCCCTACGTATGGGGAACCTGAAGCCTCTCAATTAGGCCAGCTTGTTGAAGAAGCTAAGCTTTGGCAAATAGGGCCTACCCCATTTAGAATAACTTATTTTGTCCCAGGTTTATGCTTATCTAAGTTGGAACATGAAATTAAGGTAATAGCTGATGTTTTAACTGCTAGGTGCTCGCATTGGCAAAAGGAAGTGCATCACACTTGAATAGTGGGATATTAAATGGATTCCGTGCATTGTTCTTTTTTAGTATATTTTTGCTCGATTGCTGTCGTTTGCTGATTTTGCCATGTCTTATTAATTTCTGATTCTGTACATTCCTTTGGTTGACCCGTGTTATTTCCTTTGTCAAGAGCTGTGAACATCTTAGCGGAAATGAGAACCACCCTGGGCTTGAATGATTGTAAATTGCTGAGTATCAACTCTTCTACACAAGCGGATGGCAGTGATGCTGATAATTCGTGGTCAACCTATGTAAGTGCACCACGTTACTTGATGTTTATGTTAATGTCTACATAGTTGAGCAGGTATGCAATCTGCTTATAGTCTTGTCTTGACTGACTGCAGAAAGCTCATGGCCTGCACAATCATGAAGGAACTTGTTTCCTTAACATGGATGATTTGAACGAGGTATTGCAGCATCTGGAGTAATAGCAAGTTACTGCTTCTCCAATCTCTGTTAAGCTTGTCTTGGCACATAAGAGTTTCATAAAACTTTGTTCAACTTCTCACAGTATCTGACAACTCACCAGTTCAATTAGGAATGTTGTTAGTTGGTTTGAAGATCTATTGTGCTTTCGACAGTAGTGTGAGCAACTGACTTGTTAGTCGATTGATGTTTCTTTTAGTTTCTAGTACTAGGCCAGGTCATCCTCTGGGGTTTAGTTTTGCATGCAAAGATTTGGAGCTGGCAGTAAAGCTAAGATACTAATTGCTGTCTCTGTATCAGATAAAGGATTTTATGCAAGATTTTGCTTCTAATCATGTCATTCCCTACATGGAGCAAAAGATCCGTGTGCTCAATCAGCAGGTATGTTGCTAGTTTTTTTTTACCATTTTCAAATGTATTGTTTAGTAAAATCCGGTGTCGTTCTAGGTAGCCACAACAAGAAAGGGCTTTAGAAATCAGATAAAGAACTTGTGGTGGAGAAAGAGAGATGATGTCCCAGAAGCTGCAAATGGCCCAATGTAAGTTAGGCTTGACACTTTTTACTGTATTTTATTCTTTTCAAATCTGCCCTTTTGCAGTAACACTATTTTCTCAACAGGTATACATTCACCTCCATAGAGTCGCAGATCAGAGTTCTCAGTGACTATGCTTTCATGTTAAGAGACTACGAGCTTGCTTTGTCCAATTACAGATTACTTTCGACAGACTATAAGCTTGATAAAGCTTGGAAGCATTTTGCTGGTGTTCAGGTGCTTGAATTTTCTTAACTTATTTTCAAGTATTTTATGCATGGGTACACGATCATCCTGTATAATGATTTTGGGTTTGAAGTAAAGGCACAACTAATGGCAATTCTAAAGAGATATGTCCTGCTTAGCAGTTTCAGTAAATCAAGATATGTTCTTTACCACAAGAATAATTGACAAGAGGCTATGCCTTACTTATACGATAAACTAGATGATATACTTTCAAATTCGTTTCACAGTAGCAGAGTTACTGAACTGTTTTCCGGTGAATAATGAAATTGATACTTGCTTTGTTGTGATGGTCCGTTGTTTATCTATAATAGATATTCACTCCTATGATGTATGCTTGGGTCTTTTGCAGGAGATGAGTGGACTTTGTTATTTCATGTTAGATCAGTCAAGGAAGGATGCTGAATATTGCATGGAAAATGCCTTCACTACATATTTGGTATTTATTTAGTTTAGAAATCCACTTTTAGGTTTACACGCATGAACAAATAATTATTGCTTAACATTGTTGATTGATTGATACATCTTTGCTAGTTCTCAGTGTTCTCCAGAGAAAAGAGAATCTGATAAAGTGGGAAGACATGGGGAAAATGATTTCTAATTCCATTTTGCATGGAACACTTTACTCTATTTCAGATGCATCTGAAGTCTGATGAATAATCAATATGAACCTGTATAGCAATGCTAGTATTAGTGACCTTTTGGGAGTTCTCATTGAAATAATCTCGATATATGCGTCTTCTAGTTCCTCTGCTGGACAAAGCAGTCAATAACAACTATAAATACACTAAAATTTCTTCAAAGCAGATGAGTAAGAGCCCAAATCAGATATGCCAAACCAGCCATAAATATGCTAAAACTTCCTTTTTCTTTGTGAAATCGTGAAATATACAGAAGACACGTGCTTTTCCCTTTGTTATTTTTGGGAGTGTGTATCCATAGGTGGTAGGGCCATGTGCATAATGAAGGGGAAGTTTGAACTCTTAATTTAGCCAGATGCATATTTTTGCATTTTGCATGATAGATAGGAATTTAAAGTAGTTGGATCATTTAAGTAGAGATTGCTATTCTGATGTGTTACTTCGATTCTTTCAGTTGATTGGTTTTGAATGTATTATTGTTCTTTTTTCTTCACTTGTTTGGTCTTGCTCTTCTTCATACAAAGTATCAATAAATATTCATATTTGCAGAGAATTGGATCTTCTGGTCAGAGAAATGCTACTAGATGTGGCCTTTGGTGGGCAGAAATGCTTAAAACACGAGGACAACATAGGGAAGCATCAGCTGTTTATTTCCGTATATCAAATGAGGTATACATAGAAGCATAAGGAATGGTCCATTCTAGTTTTTTTTTTTAAGTTCTCTTTTAGTTTGTTACATTTATGAATGATGGAACCTTCTGCTATTCAGGAACCTTCCTTGCATTCTGCTGTGCTGCTTGAGCAAGCTGCTTGTTGCTATTTGTTGTCAAGTCCACGTATGCTTCGGAAGTATGGATTTCACCTAATCTTAGCTGGCAATAGTTACTACTTGTCTGATCAGGTGTATATTAATTCCTCCACTGCATTGATATTTTAACAACACTACAGTAGTTGACTTAACAATGAGCATTCGTCCTTAATGGTGCAGAAACAACATGCTGTTCGGGCATACAGAAACGCTCTGTTTGTCTACAAACAAAATCCTTGGAGTTACATCAACAATCATGTACATTTTAATGTTGGGAGGTACTTGCGTGATTTTCTGCTCATTTGTCCTTGCTTGTAAACTATCTCTGACACTTGTACCAATTAGGTGGTATGGAGTCCTTGGGATATTCGATGTAGCTATCAAGCACTTGCTGGAGGTTATTGCTTGTAGCCATCAGTCACTGACAACGCAAAGCATGTTCCTCAATGATTTTTTCCATTTTGTTCAGGTTATTGACCAGCTCGGTTATGATTTGCATCAGCTGTACCAAACTTTTGTTTCTAATTTTTCTATTTTTTTGTAAACAGAGTACAGGGGAAAAGTTTGATGTATACAAGCTTCAACTTCCTGTTTTCAACATGTCATCACTCAGAGTTGTAAATGAAGATCATCGCACTTACGCATCAAATGCAGATGTAACGTCATAACAACTATAGCATTCATATTTCTGATTGTCCACTGTTTCATTTCCGGAGTAATCAAAGATTGAACATGTGGTGTTTCCAGAACAATTTGTGATCAAACACTGTCAGGCATTTATCATTTTTCTCAACATTAAACCAGGTCTTTGATCATTCTGCGCTTGTGTGATTGAAAATGAAGGCAGTCCTAACTTGTATCAGCTACCTTGTATAACAGGTTGATGTTAATGAAAGCATTTGGCAGGAGCTGGAAGAAGAATTGATCCCATCATCATCTGTTGTTAGAACTAACTGGCTCGACACTCAGCCAAAATCTTCTCCTTTTAGAAATAACAAGGCATGTGTTTGTGTTGCTGGAGGTAAATCTTGTTTTCATTGTTTTAATATGTTACAACTGTCCGTAAGAAAATCGACTGATTATGAGTTCATTGATAGTTGCCTCAACAGCTGAACTGCATCTGGAACGTGAAAATGTGGTATATCATACTATTTGAGTATATTATGCAAACACACGGACAAATCATTTTTGAGGAACTTGAGGGTAGCGTGATATGCAACTTCTCCCAGTAAATCCCTCATGGATTGGGAAGTTATAAGGGCCCCCACCTTCACGCTTCAGCTTAGCACGTTACCAGCCCAACAAGGTCCAGTGCCACAGCCACTTGTGACATTTAGTTACCAATTGCATAGTCTCATCCAGTAGTTCACGACTCCATGTGGGTAGTGTTAAGCTTCATGCATTAGCCAACACAACCAAAAATCCAAACTAATGGAAAGGGCTAGGCAATCCACGTACACTTCAACACCCCCTCTCATGTGTGACGCGGGAAGTCAATAAGTGAACAGACTCAGAGTTATGGCTCAAGAGGCCTATACGTGGACACAGAGGGGGGCAGCAGCAATTTTTGGATAAATTGTGAAAGCCAAGGCTTGAACTCAAGACCTTAGGTTCCGTTATCATGTTAAGCTATCCACATATACGCTTCAACAGGTAGTTTGTGCTGTAACAGGTAGTTTGTGCTGTTACCATAGTTTTTACTCTGACCTGCTATCGAACGGATTATACTTGTCTGGGCAGAACTGGTCACTACCCTCCTAATGCCAACTATTTCGACTGACAGATCATCACTTGAATGAAAAACCTACACATAGGAATTACATAAGTCAAAGGATATGTTTTGTTCATCTTCTGCTCACTTGATTTGTGGTTTTGTGCTCAATAACCATTTGTGATTCTAACTGCCCACTCGGGTAAGTATACTAGAAGCAGAAGCACGCTTTCCCATGCTGCTTCCTTTGTAGGGTTTATCTGTTTGGTTGTTTATTCGCTTGTGGGCTTTTTGTGTTGTTGTTCTCATGGTTTTGGTGGGGGCGGCTGCGGTGTGAAATCCATTGGAAGTCATGCTTGAAGAGCCCACATTTTGATGGGTGGGCAGCTGTCACCAGCTTCATGCCCAGTAAACACGACTGGCTTAGCCCAACAAACTCTATACACAAATGACACTGCTCCACTTTGCCTGTTTCATTTTGTATTACTGTTATGTCCTCTTCAAGAAATATCCAGTTGCCCCTAGTTCTTAGCGACTGGTCAGCAGCAATGGTGTCCTCTGGAGGTACCTGCAAAATCAAGCACAGCAGCGTGAGGAAGCGTAGACATCGCCCCACACGTGCAGCCCACAGCACGATCGTTTCCTCCTATCTGTGATGCAGCGACACAACGCACATGACCCAAAACACACTGGACGAACGACAGGAGTAACCGAGATGTAGGCTAAGGCGGTGAAATTTTTTTGTTCGGTCGATGACAAGCGATGCCCACGTCGAACCCGCAGCCTGGAATGCTGAGAGCTCCCTATTTCTAGGGAGCTTAGAAGTTAAAATACGTTACCAGTAATTTATTTCTCTAGCAGAGAGAGACAGAGACAAACTCGACGGGAATTAGGATGTAGCAATATGATATCATCGCTGTAAAGACACTTGGAGCATCTCATAATATTCTAGTTCTGAATTCTTGATTTCATTGGTTGCAGAGGCAGTAAAACTGAACGTTGAGCTGAAGAATCCTTTACAAATTTCCGTCAATGTGTCTGGCATCTCCCTTATATGCCAGCTTTCCACCAATTTGAATGCTTCAGGTGCAGGTATTTGATTTTTCTTTCTGAGATTAGAAGATCTTTCTTAAGGACTCTCTAATGGAGAGACTATTTTGTTCACCGATGGATTGTGTTCGCCATGCAGAGACCGGTGCGTTAACAACAGCTGCCGAGGAAGATATAGCTAACACAAAGCCCTCTATTTCGACGTAATTACCCCCCCCCCCCCCCCCCCTAACTATTGAGTTTTTTTTATGTACCTATCTTTGGTTCTTCCGAAGATTCTGAATACCATTATTGTTGTGTCTGGTTGATTGCTGCAGATTTGAAAGTGATGGAAACAATTTCACAGTATCAAAGCTTGACATTGTATTAGGAGGAGGTGAAACCAAAAGAGTAAGCATCTCTAGCCATTAATCCGGGTGCCTTAAAGAATCTTGCTAAAATGTATTCGTTGTCACGTAAAAAACGCTTTTAAAAGGTCTTCATCGTGAGACCTGTATATAGCATATACAAATTACCATGTGAACAATGAAAACTGTTTTGAACTTTCCATTAGGTAATTCTCTCTAATCCATGACACTCCCCCATTCCTAAAATGTAAGTCACATTAGCATGTGTGCCTTTAATGTTTTAAAACTTTGACTACTAATATACGCAAGAGTATATGGATTTGGCATGTAAGAATAATATCATAGTGCAAATCTTGGTCAAAGTTGTGCATTGGAGACTGAAAAGTCAAACATAACTTACATTTGAGGGAGTATATTTCTTAGAAGGTCAAATAGAAAACAGAATAGCTATAACGGTTAATTTGCTATCGGCGTGGTGCATTGTTTATAAGGCGGTAAGGGGACCTAAGGCAAGCACCACCTGCTCTAGCGCCTAGGCGACGCCTAAGCGCCCAAAGCGGAAGCCTAAGCGCCCGCCAGGGCGCCTTATCGCCTAAGCGTCTAAGGCAGGATGCCTTAAAAACAATGGCGTGGTGTGCTGTTTTAGATCCGACCAAGGATGGTTCTATTTATTATGCCCAAATAGTAGTTTGATGAAGGTGTTGTAATAGCTAGTCCAGAGCTAGCTTGATGCACAGTCATCTATATTATTTGCTTTTGCTTGATATTCCTTTGAGCCAGATATAAGCCTCTCGGATTTAATATCATTTTTTAGTTTGACTGTGAACCTACAACAAAACCGCAATGGAAGCCATAACAAGAGAGTAATACTTAAACTGATCATTGCCTCAGTTATTCGTAGTTTAACCATTTTGGTAGTATATGTTCTTAAGTTTTGGGCGATGGATTTGTTGCCCTTTGTGACATGTGGAATTGGTTTATTTATATTTGATAGTGCTGCTTCATATTGGTGTTACATAACTTTATGTGCATAATTTTCCAAATGGCTAATTACCCTCTTTAATTCTACCAGATACAACTTGAAGTGACTCCAAAAGTTATAGGTATTCTGAAGTTAGTTGGGATAAGGTGGACCCTGTCAGATTCAGTAGTAGGCTATCAGTACTTCGAAGTGGCTACACAAAAGAAAAACAAGAAAGGGAAAAGAGGGGCCCGGCGTTCTTTGAACAACAACCTGATTGTTATCAAGGTTCTCGTTTGTCTGGGTTTTTCTTTCAAATACTTGTTTCGTGTGACGTGCGAGTAACTGTAAGTTCTTTGCCTCCAGGGTTTACCTAAACTTACAGGATATATTGAGTGCTTGCCGACAAAAGCATTTACTGGTGATTTACAACTCCTCACGCTGAATCTGAGAAACCAATCAGAACATGCTGTGAAGGTCCAGATTTTTATCCTTATATTCATTGTTCAGTAATTCATAATGATCAAAGGATTTCTCAGTTCTTCAGAAATGAGCATAGGTTTTAAATATGTGTGTTTGTAGCATCATTTTGTATGCTAACCATTTCCAAGCCTGCCATGCAGAATATAAAAATGAAAATTAGCCATCCAAGGTTTGTAATTCCCGGTGATTCATCAGACCTTGACCTTGAATTCCCACAGTGCTTAAGAAAGCATGGTCAATCAGACAGCAATACTGTATCCGAAGGTACTAAGGAAAATGTCAAGGGTTCGCTATTTGCATTTCCTCAGGTGAGGTGGTTCAAGGCTCTGCCTTGTTTTACTAATCTGATCTGTGTTACCGATTTTATTAACAATATTCACATTCATTTCTTTCCAGGATATTAAAATTCAAGGTGGTGCCACATTCTCTTGGCCTATTTGGTTTCATGCTGCAACTCCTGGAAATTTCTCTCTTTATTTATGTCTCTATTATGAAATGGAGAGTACCACTGACATTCCATATCGCACATTGCGCATGCATTACAACGTGGAGGTAAATGCTTGATATTATATTAGGTTTTATGTTCATTTTTTACCTTATTGCACATGCACGGTATATTCTGTTTGGAATCAATGTTTTCAGAACTAGTATTGCACCAGTTGCTTCTTGGGGCACCAGCTTCCTACAATAATTAGTTGATCTAATTAAATATGTTGGCAAGATTTGTGACATACGGAAATCCCTAAAATCTCATTGTGCCAGCTGGTTTACCAAATATAGGTTGTGGCTGGCGAAACTGGTTATGGCTGCCTGCCAGAAATCAGACGTGCTCTGAAAGTCTGAGTTCATTGCTAGATGCCACTGGTTAGTTTAATTTTGTTCTGAAGTCGTAATAGCTCTATAAAAGTGTGGTGGTCCCAAGAGGATAGAAATCACTTCTGTAAGATTTTTTGAAGACTTGGATTCCGATTTTGATGTCTGTCATGTTTTGGACCAAAATACAGGAAGCTAGCATGATGTGTGATTAATTATATTTTATTTGAAATGCACTTGTCTTTATTTTTCAATCTCACATTATAGCACTCTGTACTCCCATGATTAAGGTGTGTAGAACTACTACCCATATAAATGGCACCGTGGTTTTGGATGCTACTGTTGCATTATTTAATCTCAAATTTGCTTAGCCAGCAGCTGTATGTTTGCGCGCAATTCTTGATAGATGTGGAAACATCAAGTGAATATGGAATTGGAATCTATTAATTGTCTGTCAACAATTCTAATTTACAGGTCTTGCCATCACTTGATGTGTCCTTTGCTATAAGTATGTGCTCATCAAGATTGCAAGAGTATATTGTGAGAATGGACGTAATCAACAAGACTCCATCAGACTCATTCGCACTTCATCAATTGTCATGTGTCGGCACTAAATGGGCAGTTTCGACATTACCCTCGCGCGATTCCATCAGCTTTGTGGAAACAGTACCATCAAACCAGGCTGTGTCATGCTTCTTCAAGATAAAGGTTGGAGACACATTGTTTGAATAAGCAATCAAATACAAGGCACTTCTTGGGCCCTATGTATTCCATTTCGTTATTTTTATTTTCATGCCCGTTATATTTGGCGAGGTGATATGGTTTTCCATGCATTAATTATTTCCAGGATTTAAGTACAAGTTCATGTATTGAGGCGGCAGACGGTTCCTGTGGAAGTGATATAGTTTTATCTCCTGGGGGTAGTACTGATGTATTTGATGTTTCTCGGACTCCTATCACTGATTTCCACTATCAAGAAAGACACCAACAAGGGAAGTTAGCTAAGGTGAGTGCTGCCTGAGGTTGTAATACGACTTGGCGGTACCGTTTTCTTGCTGTTTCCCAATGTTATCCAGCTGGGTAGTGTATTGTCCCTTAGCCTTAACCTCAACACAACAACGCTTGGATCGAAATGTGGCCAGTGGCTGGTTTCGCGTATGCATATTTGAATTTTAGCATTGGTTAATCAAATGCTCACCTATGTATTGACTTCATTTCAGGTGCCACGTAGTCTACTTGATTTTATTCTGATCTCAAAGGCAGTAGCTGTTAGCTCTTCCAAGTCAGAACAACTGCTCTCTCATCATACTTGCCACTGCAGGCAAGTGCTAGAACCTTTGATTGTTGCTTTTATGACCCTGAACATGTATGCTGATATGATCTACTTTTGCAGTGCTCTCATCCAGAATCCTGTTTGGTGGCTTATGGAAGGACCTCGAACAATTACTCATGATTTCTCGAAGTCATGCTGTGAGGCTAACATCCAACTGATGATTCACAATTCTTCAGAACATAACACTACCGTGAGAGTGGTTACATCTGACTTTATGGCAGAGAAAAGCCAGAGTGCCCCTTCACATGAATCTGCCAATGGTCAGGGTGGATGGTATGACGTATCGCTGGAAAATGACATAAAAGCCATCGCAAGCACGAAGGGGGCACATTCTCAGAAACAATCATCAGAAAGCATTTCACCGTTTGTTTGGTGTTCATTGAGTTCCGCTCAAGTTGATCTGAAACCTGACAGTTCTGCTAAGATTCCCCTAAAAGTGTGCATATTTGCACCCGGAACGTACGATTTTTCAACTTATGAGCTGCACTGGAAAGTGCATTCATCTGAGAGTGGGCATGTGGATGAAAATGCGACATCAGGTGGTGGCCAAGGGTATCCTTTCTATGTTAATGTTCTTCAAGGCGCCTGATGAATTACAATGATGAAAAAGATACCTCTCATGAAGCTCAGCACAGAAAAACTTGCTTCTAGTTCAGTGCAGAAGCTTGTCCTGTGGCGTCCGAGTGAAGGTGTATGCTCCCACCAACCCAAACTAGCGAACCAGTGGTGGCGGACAGCCAAAGTGAAGTTGTACCCTGTAAGTTCCCAGATTTGATATAGGATACACATATACAAGGATTCTTTTGTTATCAGCCTCAATACTGATGCATTTATACGAGCCTTCTTGAGGACGGTTCAGGTGATTAGAAGATGTATACCATTGTTGTCAACGAAACTGGGGTGCGATGAGTGATAGACATTTACCGAGTTGTAGCTATGCTGTTCTTGTATATCCTTCTATGTATCCTTTTTGCGAATAAGGTAGGAAAATTTTCTTGAACACTGTCGTTGTATGGGCGACAGTCGTCGCTGGCCAGTGCTTGTGCTGTTACCATGTTGTGATTTCCTTTTTCCTAGTAGTAGGTTCAGTGTGTTCCTGCCTGCGTGGGTAATATTTCGTGTTCATGGGATGTCGCCCTGTGTTTTTTGGCTGTCGTGAGGTACTTGGGCAGTGACACTTTGACTGATGTAACCGTAATCGCAATTTTGCCATGCATATTAAGGGACGATTCCAGTATCATATCATATTCACTGCCTTCCCTTTCTTAAATGTTCTCCAAGTAGCAAGATGATGTGTGTCGACCCTGGAAAAACGAGGGAATGGAAACTCCTGACACTCATGTGTTCCTGGTAGAATAGGCAGGATTGGACAAGATGACCTGTGCCCACGCTCCAGAATGTACTGCCGAGCTCCATTTCTTGCTGTACCGTACTTGGTGCAATTCCAGTGGTGGGTCAGCCAATCTTGATTCCAATGAGCACAATTACTGCATCGCAATCTTCTCGAAGTCTAGCGTGCCTCGAAATGGTACGACCTCAGGTCAAAAAAAGAAATGGTACGACCTGTCGTAGATTACTCCAACCAGCGAGCGGTGGCTCGCATCCGGAGCCCGGTGGTAGTTGGGACCTGAATCTTCTCTTCTTCTCTCTTGATTGCGTCGCCGGTCAGCCGCGCCGGCACATGGATTCCGACCAAGTCAAAGTTGGCTCACCTGTCACACAAGCTTTGCCTCCACACTCCAACCCAAACTTAATCCAACTGCATAATTAATTACTACAAAAAATCACCGAAAAGTATATAGTCATATAATATAATCGAGTGGCTCAACGAACCATATGGATGGAGTAATTACAATCGCAAAAAAATCCACAAAAAACAACCAACAACAACCAAGAAACAAGCCAGGATCATCAGAGACAACAGATCCACAGGCTGTTCCTACCACTACTGCTGGCCGTTGTTGTTGTTGCTCTTGTTGGTGTTCTTGAGCACGATGGGGACGACGATGATGAGGATGACGACGAGCAGGATGCCGATGCCGATGAAGGTCCACTTGCGGGAGCTCTTCTGGTGCTTGCGGGCGACCTGCAGCTGCTCGCGCCCGCGGTCGACGAACGACCTCGCGCGCCCGACGTGGCCCTCGATGTCGTCCAGCTGCTCCCCCTGCGCCGCCACCAGCACGGCCATGTCGTTGAACACCTGCTGCAGCTCCAGCAGGGACCGCTCCAGGTCCGCCACGGCGCCGTGCCGCTCCTGGATCTCCGCCACCACGCCCAGCACCTCCCCTCTCCCCTGCTGCTCCGCGATGGCCCGCTGCAGGAATCGCTCCCCCTCCCCCGTCTCCGCCAGGTTGTCCAGCGTCGCCTCGTCGGGCTGCGACCCCGTCACCGTGAAGTAGCGCCGGGCCACGGTGTCCCGGTACTCGGAGGTGATGCGGGAGCGGAGGGAGGAGAAGGAGTCCATGGCGTCCCGCAGCTTCTTGCGCAGCCCGGCCACGACGGAGGTGCGGGTGCGGTCCGTCGACGACCCCGGCCCGCACCCGGCCACGGACCGGTTGGCGGCGTTGGCGCGGTCCAACGACTCGAGCCGCAGCTTCACCACCTTGGCCTTCTTGATGGCGGCGGCGACGTCGGCGTCCATGCGGGAGCGGAGCGCGCGCACGGCGGACGCGTCGTGGAGCGACTTGCCCGACTCGTTGCCGTCGTGGAGCGAGCGCTGGATCCGCTCCAGCTCGCGCAGGTCGTCCTTGATCGACTCCACGTCCTCGAAGAAGCGGTCCAGGCTCGCCCCCGCCGCGGCGCCCGGCGGCGCCGTCATCTCGACGCCGCCGCCGCCCGACTCGAGGTCCCCGTCGCCCCCCGCGCCCGCGCGCTTCCACGAGCTCGAGAAGAGGTTGTTCATGGCTGCCGCCGGCTCAGGCAAGGGTCGAGCGAGACGTCCTTGATCAGCACGCCGGCTTGTCGATTCTCCTCGATCGGTGGAGCTGGTCTGGCGCGGTTTCTTGGATGGGGAGAAGCGGAGTGGACAGGGGGAGGGAGGGGAGGTTAGTTACTTAACCGGCGTTGAGGCGAGCGGAGCAAGTGGGATCGGAGCGGGGACGCGGAGTTGGGGTTGAAGGGGTCCGCCGTCTCGTCTCGTGCGAGCGTAAGGGAAGGTGAGAGGAAGGAGACGGCGAGGCTTCTCTCTGGCGCAAGTGGAATAGTACTAGTGTACACCGATGGCTTCGCGGCCAGGTACGGCTCTTGGATCACGCGGTGGCGTGCGCGCGTCGGCCATCTTTGTTCGTAAAAATTGGAAATCTCGAACCCAGCCGCGCCAGCGCGCCACGCAGCTAGCTGTACAATACAGTACAAAGTTCGCTCGCCGCGGGTAAAATTAAGTACTAGTAGTATCAGTAAAAATCGCAGGATGTGGCGGCAAATTCTACGTCAAGTGATTGGCTTGGGTGGCGGTAAATTCCGTGGCCGTCTGTCTCTCTGAAGACCATCATCAACATCATCCATCGTAGTCGTACGAGTGGTCGTGTTTGACCCGATCAATCGTCGTCGAGGCAAGCAGAGGAGCACGTGTCCAGCTTGACTAGCGCACTTTTTTTTTTGTCTCTCTCGTCCAAATGGGCCGAGTCATCACGCATTAACAAATGAAATGAAAAGTTGGCCACATGCATACTCCACAGGTGCTGCTCGTTCTGCTTTTTTTTTTTTTTTTTTTTGCATTGAGGTGCTCGGTCTGCTGATCGCATGAAAGCGCCGCGTCAAGCGTACAAGAAGAGGAGAAAGCGCCTAATTGCCGGGTAGGCATGTAGGTAGTGGACGGCGAACCGTATGCTCTGTTTCGTGAGCAACACAGCAAGCTGCAATCGCTCGTCCTTCTCGACTCAGGCCACCGTGCGTGCCGGTGCCGGCACCGAATGTGTGAATTGCAAAAAAACTTCAATATTAAAAGCTAAGGCTGTAGAAACTATGCTTTTATGCTTTTATTGTGTCAAAATCATTAATTACAAGACTTTTTTTTACAAATAACATTAGTGGCCCGATAGTCTAATTTAAGTTTCGCTTACAACAGGTGAAACCTGCTGAACATGATGACATGGCACGACATGACGAATCCCAGAATAGCAAAGACTAAAGTGTAAAAAAGCCTAAGAGAAGAGTCATCTTTTCAAGAAAAAGAAGATAAGGTGGAGCAGCCGGCGCACTCGAGCTCCACCCTCACGCCACCACTCCTCGTCGGCCGCCTCCAGGAAGAAACAACAACCTCCTCACCGTTGACTTCTCCGCCAAGCCGAAGCTACGTGGGCGTTGGTGGCGCGGTGGTTGGGGATGGTCTTGCTAGCCGAGATGCGGGGTGTGGCGGTGGGCATCCATGCTCGTGCTCCCCAGGCGAACTCGCCAGCCTGTCGCAGCTGTGACGGCGGCTCGACCTCGCCAACCATTCACCGACGCTGCTGCTCGGACAGGTCTAGGACAAGGCTTGCATGGGGTAGGACTACACGGCTGCGGTTGCTGCCCGCTGCACACCGGAATGCGACGGCGGCAATGCACGGGCACGAGCAAGCGCAATGACGGATGGGCACCGGAGCAATCTCACCGAACTGGTGGGAGACGAAGGTCTCGATTGCGTTTTGTTTCAAGGCCAAGGACCTGATTGCTTTTGTTCAGGGGTCCTTTTGCAAAACAAGATTATATGTAGATGCAACTGGCTTTCCTTTTTGCCATGTTACCCTGTCTAGTGCTACTTCTTGAGTTTGTGTTGATTTTCCCTTGAAGAGGAAAAGGTGATGCAACAAAGTAGATAAATATTTCCCTCAATGGTTGAGAACCAAGATATCAATCCATTAGGAGGAACAAGTAAGAGCAACTCCAACGCGCCGACCCATTTTGTCCGCCCACGTCCGTTTGGGTCGCCGCGGACAGAAAAGATGGCCCAATGCGCCGACCCAAACGAACGAGCGTCCGTTTTTTGTCCGCCCGCGACCCATTCGTGACCAAAATTTGGGCCGCATTTGCGTTGGCGCGGACACGAGATGGACGCGCGCGTCACCCGCCCTTCTCCTCCCCCTGGCCCGCATGTTGGCAGCTCAACGCCACCATTTCCCCCAAAAAACCGAAAAACCTCCCGCCCCCACCCGCGCGTGTGGCATGGACGACGACCTCGACGCTGCCCATGGCCTATCCTCCCTCGCCTTCGCCGACCCCGTCTCCGGCAAAGGCCACCGCACCCGCAAGGCGCCCACGGAGGCCAAGAAGAGGGCGCCGCTGACGGAGGAGCAGCACGCCGCGAAGCGCGCCGTCGACTCGGCCAAGAGGAAAGAGCACCGGCGTGAGCAAGAAGCCCGGATGGAGGCAGCGACCGCGACGACCCTCGCGATGGCCGCTGATATTTCCCAAGTGCAAGGAATCATCGTAGCAATTTTCAAAGGTGGAAGTGATAAGTATGGAGTATCGAACCCACAAGGAGCAAAAGGTAAGATCAATATTCTCTCAAGTCCTATCTGTCACCGATACGACTCTACGTACACCGAACGTTTGCTTCCAACTAGAAACGAGAAATAAAACTACGTTGTGGGTATGAAGAGGATAACTTTGCATGGTAACGGAGAACTAAAATATAAATATAGGTGCTGTTATCATAATATTATAATGTATTATAAATAGCGAGTATGGAATAATGATGGGTCGGTGTGCGGAATTATCCTAGACAATTGTTAACAAGATCGGAAATCATTATTGCAATTTTATATGAGGGAGAGGCATAAGCTAACATACTTTCTCTAGTTGGATCATATGCACTTATGATTGGAACTCTAGCAAGCATCCGCAACTACTAAATATCATTAAGGTAAAACCCAACCATAGCATTAAAGCATCAAGTCCCCTTTATCCCATACACAACAACCCCCTTACTCGGGTTTATGCTTCTGTCACTCAAGCAACCCACTATAAGCGAATCATGAACGTATTGCAACACCCTACAACGGGAATCCTTCACGTGTGCACGGCACGAAAGGCACCATAGGACAACACCAAAATAAACATACAACTTAAACCAATCCAGATCATCAATCAACCAAAAGGACAACATTAATCTACTCAAAACATCATAGGATGGAAACACATCATTGGATCATAATATGTAGCATAAAGCACCATGTTCAAGTAGGTGATTACAGCGGGGTGCGGGAGAGTGGACCACTAAAAGGAGATGAGGATGGTGATGAAGAAGGTGATGTTGATGAAGACGATCACCGTGATGATGGTTCTCCCAATGGCACTCCGGCACCACCGGGAGAGAGGGGGAGAGGTTCTCCCCTTTGTGCTTCCTCCTCCATGGCCTCCCCCCTATGTGGGGAGAGGTTCTCCCTTTGGTCCTTGGCCTCCATGGTGTTGATGGCGCCTCCGGGACGATGAAGATGGCCTCCGGTGATGGTGACCCCCTCCGATAGGGTGTCGGAGAGGGCCAAGATTGGTTTTTCGTGGCTCTGGAGGTGTGTGTGGCGGTAGAACTCCCGATCTAGGTTTGTTTCTGGAGTTTTTGGTATTTATAGGAATTTTTGGCGTTGGTCTCACTTTTATTTTTGCACAAAAAACCGACACCATGGTAGTTCTGTTGAAAACAGCGTCAGTCCAGGTTAGTTCTAATAAAATCATACCAAAATCATATAAAATTATTGTAAACATGGGATGAATACTTCATAAATTATCGATACATTGGAGACGTATCAACATCCCCAAGCTTAATTCCTACTTGTCCTCAAGTAGGTAAATGATAAAAG
Source organism: Hordeum marinum (assembly GCA_022496015.1). NCBI lineage: Eukaryota > Viridiplantae > Streptophyta > Magnoliopsida > Poales > Poaceae > Hordeum > Hordeum marinum. Next base: position 450,834,952 of record CM039676.1, read on the forward strand.
AAATAATTTATGAAGTGCGAATGCTAGCAAATGCACAAGTTTGATCAATGATAATTCCAATCACTTTTTGTAGCATCATTGTGTATGATAAACAGTAGCTCATCTCATAAAACTTCTCATGATGAAATTGTTGGAGATATGCCCTAGAGGCAATAATAAATTGGTTATTATCATATTTCCTTGTTCATGATAATCGTTTATTATCCATGCTATAATTGTGTTGATCGGAAACTCAGATACATGTGTGGATACATAGGCAACACCATGTCCCTAGTATGCCTCTAATAGACTAGCTCGTTGATCAAAGGTGGCTATGGTTTCCTAGTCATGGGCATGATATGTCATTTGATAACGGGATCACGTCATTAGGAGAATGATGTGATGGACAAGACCCAAACTACAAACGTAGCATATGATCGTGTCAGTTTATTGCTACTGTTTTCTGCATGTCAAGTATTTATTCCTATGACCATGAGATCATGCAACTCACTGACACCGGAGGAGTACCTTGTGTGTATCAAACGTCACAACGTAACTGGGTGACTATAAAGGTGCTCTACAGGTATCTCCGAGGGTGTCTGTTGGGTTGGCATGGATCAAGACTGGGATTTGTTACTCCGTGTGAAGGAGAGGTATCTCAGGCCCCACTCGGTAATACAACATCACAATAAGCCTTGCAAGCAATATGACTAAGTGTTAGTCACGGGATCTTATTACGGAACGAGTAAAGAGACTTGCCGGTAACGAGGTTGAACTAGGTATGGAGATACTGACGATCGAATCTCGGGCAAGTAACATACCGAAGAACAAAGGGAACATCATACGGGATTAACTGAATCCTTGACATAGAGGTTTGATCGATAAAGATCTTTGTAGAATATGTAGGAACCAATATGGGCATCCAGGTCCTGCTATTGGTTATTGACCATAGAGGTGTCTCGGTCAGGTCTACATAGTTCTCGAACCCGCAGGGTCTGCACACTTAAGGTTCAGTGACGTTTCGGTAGTATAGAGTTATGTATGATGGTGACCGAAGGTTGTTAGGAGTCCCGGATGAGATCCCGGATGTCACGAGGAGCTCTGGCATGGTCCGGAGGTAAAGATTGATATATAGGAAGTCCTGTTTTGGTCGTCGGAAAAGTTTTGGGCTCATGGGTAGTGTACCGGGAGTGCCGCTAGTGTACCGGGGGACCACCGGGAGAGGTATTTCGACCCAAGAGGCTACATGGGCTGTGGGAGGAGGTAAACCAGCCCCTGGTGGGCTGTCCGAAGCCTCTTCTATGGGCCCATGCGGCTGGAGTGGTTTGAGAAGGAAAAAAATCCAAAGGTGGAGAGGTGGAAAGAGTTTCTAAGTGGAAAGGAGGAATCCTACTCCTAATAGGATTAGAGTAGGACTTCTCCACCTCCAATTTCGACCAAACCTTGAGGGTTTGAGGCTGCCTCCTCCCCTCCCTCCCTCCTATATATACTAGAGGATTTAGAGGAAAAAACTAACCCTAATAGCCACGTGCTACCTCTTCTCTAGATCACAGTTTCTCCTTTAGATCGATTTTCAACGGTGCTTAGGCAAAGCCCTGCTAGAATAGCTCCACCACCATCGCCGCAACACCGTCGCGCTGCCGAAAAACTCATCTACCTCTCCGCTCCCTCTTGCTGGATCAAGAAGGCGGAGATCGTCATCGAGCTGTACGTGTGCTGAACGCGGAGGTGCCGTCCGTTCAGCGCTAGATCGGAAGGACCATGATCAAGATCGCGAGACGGATAGTGATGAGATCGCGGGACAGATTGTGATGAGTTCACGGGACGGATCATGATTGGATCGCGGGACGGATCGTGATGAGATCGCGGGATGCTCAGCGATTTGGATCGCGAAGACGTTCGACTACACCAACCGCGTTTCTTAACGCTTCCCGCGTAGCGATCTACAAGGGTATGTAGATCCACTCCCTCTCTCGTAGATGCTCATCACCATGGATATATCTTGCGTGTGCGTAGGAATTTTTTTGTTTCCCATGCAACGTTCCCCAATAGTGGCATCATGAGCTAGGTCTATGTGTAGATGAGATCTCGAGTAGAACACAAAGAGTTTGTGGGCGTTGATGCTTAGATTGCTTCCTCCCTTGCTCGTGTTTTGGTTCAGCGGTATTGTGGGATGAAGCGGCCCGGACCAACCTTACTCGTACACTTATGAGAGACCGGTTCCATTGAGTGACGTGTAACTTTGTTGCACAAAGATGGCTGTCGGGTGTCTGTTTCTCCTACTTTAGTTGGATCGGATTCGACTAAGGCGATCCTTAAGAAGGTTGAAAAGAAACTTATGTATCACCATTGTGGTTTATGCGTAGGTGAGAATTGTTCTTGCTAGATACCCGTAGCAGCCACGTAAAACATGCAACAACAATTAGAGGACGTCTAACTTGTTTTTGCAGGGTATGTTGTGATGTGATATGGCCAATTACATGATGAGATATATGTGATGTATGAGATGATCATGTGTTGTATAGAATATCACGACTTGCATATCGATGAGTACGGCAACCGGCAGGAGCGATAGGGTTGTCTTTAATTATTGTATGACCTGCATGTCAATCATTAAGCGCTATGTAATGCTTTATTTTATCGCTAAACGGTAGCAATAGTAGTAGAAGCATGTTGGGCGCGACAACCCCGATGGCGACACATTGATGGAGATCAAGATGATGGGGATCATGGTGTCATGCCGGTGACGATGGAGATCATGCCGATGCTTTCAAGATGGAGATCAAAAGCACAAGTTCATGGCCATATCATGTCACTTATGATTTGCATGTGATGTTAATCCTTTTATGCACCTTGGTTTGCTTAGGACGATGGTAGCATTATAAGGTGATCCTCACTTAATTTCAAGATAAATTATGTTCTCCCCGAGTGTGCACCGTTGTGAAAGTTCGTCGTGTCGAGACACCACGTGATGATTGGGTGTGATAGACTTATGTTCACATACAACGGGTGCAAGCCAGTGTTGCACATGCAGAACACTCAGGTTAAACTTGACGAGCCTAGCATGTACAGACATGGCCTTGGAACACAAGAGACCGAAAGGTCAAACATGAGTCATATAGTAGATATGATCAACATGATGATGTTCACGATTGAAACCACCTAAACTCACGTGATGATCGGACTTGAGTTGGTGAATTTGGATCATGTATCACTCAAATGACCGGAGGGATGTCAATTTGAGTGGGAGTTCTTAAGTAATATGATTAATTGAAATCATTATCATGAACATAGTCAGTAGTGTCTTTGCAAAATTATGTTGTAGATTACTAGCTCACGCTGTAGCTCCCTTTAATTTCTATATGTTCCTAGAGAAATAGAGTTGAAAGATGATGGTAGCAATATTGCGGACTGGGTCAGTGATCTGAGGATTGTCCTCATTGCTGCACAAAAGGCTTATGTCCTTAATTCACCGCTCGGTGCGCCACCCCCTTTAGCGTCGTCTATAGATGTTGTGAACATCTGATAGGCACATTCCAATGACTACTTGATAGTTTAGTGCGTCATTCATTACGGCTTAGAATTGAGGCTCCAAAACATTTTAAACGTCACAAAACATATGAGATGTTCTAAGAGCTGAAATTGGGATCTCAGGCTCGTGCCCATGTTGTGAGATATGAGATCTCCAACAAGATTCTTTGCCTGCAAGATGAAGGAGAATAGCTCAATCGTTAAGCATGTGCTCAGTTTGTCTGGGTGCTACAATCGCTTGAATCGAGTGGGAGTTGATCTTCTAGATAAGATAGTGATTGATATAGTTCTCGAAGTCACTGTCACTAAGCTACTAGAACTTGGTGATGAACTATAAAATGCGAGGGATATAAATAATGATCCTTGAGCTGTTCGCGATGTTTGACACCGCGAAGGTAGAAATCAATAAGGAGCATCAAGTGTTGATGGTTAGTAAAACCACTAGTTTCGAGAAGGGAAAGGGCAAGGAGGGAAACTTCATGGATGGCAAGTCAGTTGCTGCTCCAGTGAAGCAACCCAAAGTTGAACCCAAACCCAAGACTAAGTGCTTCTATTATGAGGTGAGCGGTCGCTGAAGCGGAACAACCCTAGATACTTGGTAGATAAGAAGGCTGGCAACGTCGACACAAGTGTATTTGATATACGTGTTATTGATGTGTACCTTGCTAGTACTCCTAATAGCACCTGGGTATTGGATACCGGTTTGGTTGCTAAATGTTAGTAACTCAAAGTAAAAGCTACGGAATAAACTGAGACTAGCTAAGGTTAAGGTGACGATGTGTGTTGGAAATGTTTCCAAGGTTGATGTGATCGACATCGCACGCTCTCTCTACCTTCGGGATTAGTGACGAACCTAAATAAATGTTATTTGGTGTTTTGCGTTGAGCATGAACGTGATTAGATCGTGTTTATTTCAACACGGTTATTCATTTAAGTTGGAGAATAATTGTTATTCTGTTTACATGAATAATACCTTCAATGGTCATGCACCCAGTGAGAATGGTTTGTTGAATCTTGATCATAGTAATACACATGTTCATAACATTGATGCCAAAAGATAGAAAGTTAATAATGATAGTACCACATACTTGTGGCACTGCCGCTAAATGTCATATTGTTATAAAGCGGATGAAGAAACTCCATGTTGATGGATCTTTGGACTCATTCGTTTTCGAATCGGTTGAGACATGCGAACCATGCCTCTTGGGCAAGATGACTAAGGACCCCGTTTTCCGGATTGATGGAGCGGGCAAGTGATTTATTGGAAATGATACATGTTGATGTATGCAATCCAATGAGTCTTGTACCGTGCGGTGGATATCGTTATTTTCTTACCTTCACTGATGATTTGAGTAGATATAGTGTATATTTACATAATGAAACACAAGTCTGAATCGTTTGAAAAGTTCAAGCAAATTCAGAGTGAAGTTTAAGATCATCGTGACAAGAAGATAAAAATGTCTGCGATATGATCGTGGAGGTGAATATCTGAGTTACGAGTTTGGCATACAACTTTAGACAATGTGAAAGTCGTTTCACAACTCACGCCACCTGGAACACCATAGTGTGATGGTGTGTCTGAACGTCATAGTCGTGCTCTATTGGATATGGTGCGGGCTATGATGTCTCTTATCATTTTGCTACTATAGTTTTGGGGTTATGCATTAGAGACAACTACATTCACTTTAAATAGGGCACCATCTAAATCTGTTGAGATGACACCGTGTGAATTATGGTTTGATAGAAACCTAAGCTGTCATTTCTTAATGTTTGGGGCTGCGATGCTTGTGTAGAAAAATGTTTTCACCTAATGAGCTCGAACCCAAAGCGGACAAATGCATCTTCATAGATTACCCTAAGAACAGTTGGGTGAACCTTCTATCTCAGATCCAAGGATAAAGTGTTTGTTGCTAAAACGGGTCCTTTCCCAAGAAAAAGTTTCTCTCGAAAGAATTGAGTGGGAGGAAGATAGAACTTGATGAGGTTGTTGAACCTTTGTTTCAACCAGAGAGTAGTGCAACGCAGAAAGATGTTTCTGTGGAACCTACGTCAGTTGAAGAGGAAGTGAATGATGATGATCATGAAGTTTCAGATCAAGTTACTATCGAACCTCGTAGGTCGACAAGGATGTGTACTGCTCCTGAGTGGTACGACAACCCTGTCTTGGAGGTCATGTTGTTGGATAACGATGAACCTACAAGATATGGAGAAGCGATGATGGGCCCGGATTCCCACAAATGGTTAGAGGCCATAAATCCGAGAAAGGATCCATGTATGAAAAACAAGTATAGACTTTGGTAGACTTGCTTGTTGGACGGCAGGTCGTCGAGTACAAATGGACCTTTGAGATGAAGACATACGCTGATGGTAAATGTCACCATTTATAAAGCTTGACTTGTCACAAAGAAGTTTCTGACAAGTTCAAAGAGTTGACTGCGATGATACTTTCTCACTCGTAGCGATGCTAAAGTCTGTTGGAATTATGTTAGCAGTTGCTACATTTTTCAATTATGAAATCTGGCAGATGGATGACAAAACATCGGTTCCTTAACAGTTTACTTGAGGAAAAATTGTATGTGATACAACGAGAAGGTTTTGTCAGTCCTAAGGATGCTAAAAGGTGAGCAAGCTTCAGTGATCCTTCTATCGACTGAAGCAAGCATCTCGGAGTTGGAATATACACTTTGATGAGGTGATCAAAGTTTTTGAGTCTATACAAAGTTTATGAGAAACTTGTATTGACAATAAAGTGAGTGGGAGCACTATAGAGTTTCTGATAAGCATATGTGGTTGACATATTGTTGATCGGAAATGATGTAGAATTTCTGGAAACCATAAAGGGTTGTTTGAAAGGAGTTTTTCAAAGGAAGACCTGGATAAAGCTACCTAATTGTTGAGCATCAAGATCTGTAGAGATAGATCAAGATGATTGATGAGACTTTGAATGAGTACGTACCTTGACAAGATTTTGAAAGAGTTCAAAATGTATTAGTCAGAGAGAAGTGTTCTCGCCTGCTTTGTAAGCTGTGAAGTTGAGTGAGACTCAAAGATCGACCATGGCAGAAGAAAGAGAAAGGACGAATGTCATCGCCTATGACTTAGCCATAGGCTCTGTATAGTATGCCATGCTGTGTACCACAGTTGTGTGTGCCTTGCCATGAGTCCGTCAAGGGGTACAAGAGTGATCCAGGAGTGGATCACTGGACAGCGGTCAAGATCATCCTTAGTAACTAAAAGACTAAGGAAATTTTTCTCAATTATGGAGGTAAGAAAGAGTTTGTCGTAAAGAGTTATGTTGATGCAAGCTTTGACACCAATCCGGATGACTCTTAGTAGCAATCCGGATACCTATAGTAGAGCGGCCATTTGGAATAGGTCCAAGTGGAGTGTGGTAGCAGTGTTTACAGTTTGACATAGAGATTTGCAAAGTACACACAGAACAAAATGTTGCAGAACCGTTGACTATAAGACCTCTCTCACATGCAAAGCATGATCGATCCCCAGAACTCATTGAGTGTTAGATTCATAACAATGCGAATCACATGGTGATGTGAACTAGATTATTGACTCTAGTGCAAGTGGGAGACTGTTGGAGATATGCCCTAGAGGTAATAATAAATTGGTTATTATCATATTTCCTTGTTCATGATAATCATTTATTATACATGCTATAATTGTGTTGATCAGAAACTCAGATACATGTGTGGATACATAGACAACACCATGTCCCTAGTATGCCTCTAATAGACTAGCTCGTTGATCAAAGATGGCTATGGTTTCCTAGTCATGGACATGAGATGTCATTTGATAACGTGATCACATCATTAGGAGAATGATGTGATGGACAAGACCCAAACTACAAACGTAGCATATGATCGTGTCCGTTTATTGCTACTGTTTTTTGCATGTCAAGTATTTGTTCCTATGACCATGAGATCATGCAACTCACTAACACCAGAGGAGTACCTTGTGTGTGTGGGAAATATGCCCTAGAGGCAATAAATAAAGTGTTTATTATTATATTTATTTGTTCATGATAATCATTTATTATCCATGCTATAATTGTATTGATTGAAACACATTACATGTGTTGGTAAATAGACAACACTATATCCCTAGTATGCCTCTAGTGAACTAGCTCGTTGATCAAAGATGGTCAAGGTTTACTAGCCATTGACATGTGATGTCATTTGATAACGGGATCACATCATTAAGAGAATGATGTGATGAACAAGACCCAAACTACAAACGTAGCATATGATCGTGTCAGTTTATTGCTACTGTTTTCTGCATGTCAAGTATATGTTCCTATGACCATGAGATCATGCAACTCACGGACACCGGAGGACTGCCTTATGTGTATCAAACGTCGCAACGTAACTGGGTGACTATAAAGGTGCTCTACAGGTATCTCTGAGGGTGTCTGTTGAGTTGGCATGGATCAAGACTGGGATTTGTTACTTCGTGTGATGGAGAGGTATCTTAGGGCCCACTCGGTAATACAACATCACAATAAGCCTTGCAAGCAATGTGACTAAGTGTTAGTCACGATATCTTGTATTACGGAACGAGTAAAGAGACTTGCTGGTAACGAGGTTGAACTAGGTATGGAGATACCGACGATCGAATCTCGGGCAAGTAACATACCGAAGAACAAAGGGAACATCATACGTGATTAACTGAATCCTTGACATAGAGGTTCGACCGATAAAGATCTTCATAGAATATGTAGGAACCAATATGGGCATCCAGGTCCCGCTATTGGTTATTGACCGTAGAGGTGTCTCGGTCATGTCTACATAGTTCTCGAACCCGCAGGGTCTGCACACTTAAGGTTTGGTGACATCTTGGTAGTATAGAGTTATGCATGGTGGTGACTGAAGGTTGTTCGGAGTCCTGGATGAGATTCCGGACATCACGAGGAGCTCCGGAATGGTCCGGAGGTAAAGATTCATATATAGGAAGTCCTGTTTTGGTCGCCGGAAAAGTTTCGGGCTCATCGGTAGTGTATCGGGAGTGCCGGTAGTGTACCGGGAGACCACCGGGAGGGGTATTTCGACCCAAGAGGCTTCATGGGATGTGGGAGAGTGAATACCAGCCCTTAGTGGGCTGGTGGAACTTCCACACAAGACCCATGCGGCTAGGGAAGAAAAGCCCAAAAGGAAAAGGTGAAAAAGGCAAAAAAAGGAGGAATCCTAGTCCTACTAGGATTGGGGGAGGAGTCCTCCTCTCCTCCCCACTTCGGCCGAAGCAAAGGAGGCTTGGCCCTTGAGCGAAGCTTCTCCTCCCTTCGTCCTATATATACTGGTGGGTTTTAGGGTTTTGCACTAGTTTTTTCAGCCACGTGCTACCCGTTCCTCCAGTGCATAGTTTCTCCTCTAGATCGGACTTCTGCAGTGCTTAGGTGAAGCCCTGCCGGAATAGATCCACCACCATCGCCGAAGCACCATCATGCTGCCGGAGAACTCTTCTTCCTCTCCGCTCCCTCTTGCTGGATCAAGAAGGCGGAGATCGTCATCAAGCTGTACGTGTGCTGAACGCGGAGGTGCCGTCCGTTCGGTGCTTGATCGGGACGAATCGTGAGGACGGTTCATGATTGGATCGCGGGACGCTCGGCGATTTGGATCGCAAAGACGTTCGAGTACACCAACCGCATTTCTTAACGCTTCCCGCTTAGCGATCTACAAGGGTACGTAGATGCACTCTCCCTCTCGTAGATGCTCATCACCATGGATAGATCTACGTGTGCGTAGGAAATTTATTGTTTCCCATGCAACGTTCCCCGACAGTGGGATCATGAGCTAGGTCTATGTGTAGATGATATCTCGAGTAGAACACAAAGAGTTTATGGGCGTTGATGCTTAGATTGCTTCCTCCCTTGGCCGTGTTGTGGTTCAGCGGTATTGTGAGATGAAGCGGCCCGGACCAACATTACTCGTACGCTTATGAGAGACCGGTTCCCTCAACCGCAACTTGTTGCATAGATGGCTTGCGGGTGCCAGTTACTCTCACTTTAGTTGGATCGGATTCGACAAAGGCAGTCCTTGAGAAGGTTGAAAAGCAACTAGTGTATCACCATTGTGGTTTTTGCGTAGATGAGAATTGTTCTTGCTAGATATCCGTAGCAGCCACATAAAACATGCAACAACAATTAGAGGACGTCTAACTTGTTTTTGCAGGGTATGTTGTGATGTGATATGGCCAATTACATGATGTGATATATGTGATGTATGAGATGATCATGTGATGTATAGATTATCATGACTTGCATGTCGATGAGTACGGCAACCGGCAGGAGCCATAGGGTTGTCTTTAATTATTGTATGACTTGCGTGTCAATCATGAAGCGCTATGTAATGCTTTACTTTATCGCTAAACGGTAGAAATAGTAGTAGAAGCATGTTGGGCGCGACAACCCCGATGGCGACACATTGATGGAGATCAAGATGATGGAGATCATGGTGTCGTGCCGGTGACGATGGAGATCATGCCGGTGCTTTCTAGATGGAGATCAAAAGCACAAGTTCATGGCCATATCATGTCACTTATGATTTGCATGTGATGTTAATCCTTTCATGCACCTTGTTTTGCTTAGGACGACGGTAGCATTATAAGGTGATCCCTCACTTAAATTTCAAGATGAATTGTGTTCTCCCCGAGTGGGCACCGTTGCGAAAGTTCGTCGTGTCGAGACACCACGTGATGATCGGGTGTGATAGACTCTACGTTCACATACAACGGGTGCAAGCCAGTGTTGCACATGCAGAACACTCAGGTTAAACTTGACGAGCCTAGCATGTACAGACATGGCCCCGGAACACAAGAGACCGAAAGGTAGAACATGAGTCATATAGTAGATATGATCAACATGATGATGTTCACCATTGAAGCCACCTCAACTCACGTGATGATCGCACTTGAGTTGGTGAATTTGGATCATGTGACACTCAGATGACCCGAGGGATGTCAATTTGAGTGGGAGCTTTAGTAATTTGATTAACTAAACTCATTATCTTGAACAATAGTCTAAGTAACCTTTGAATATTTATGTTGTAGATCAATGGCTCGCGCAGTAGCACCCCTGAATTTTAATGCGTTCCTAGAGAAAGCTAAGTTGAAAGAAGATGGAAGTAACTTTGTTGAATGGGCCCGTAATCTGAGGATTATCCTCACGGCTTCCCAGAAATTAGATGTCCTTGATGCACCGCTTGGTGACCAACCAGAAGACATGACCTCCGAAGACGTTAAGAACGCTTGGGAGGCACGTACTGGAGATTACTCAATAGTTTAGTGTGCAATATTCTATGGCTTAGAACCGGGACTTCAAAGAAGTTTTGAATGTCATGGAGCATATGAGATGTTCCAGGAGTTGAAGTTTATCTTTCAGAAGAATGCCCGGATCGAGAGATATGAGACCTACGATAAGTTCTATGCTTGCAAAATGGAGGAGAACTGGTCTATCAGTGAGCATATACTCAGAATGTCTGGGTATTCAAATTGTCTAGCAGAGTTGGGGATTACCCTTCCACCAGAGGCGATCACTGACAGAGTTCTTCAATCACTGCCACCCAGTTACAAGAGTTTTGTGATGAACTATAACATGCACGGGATGAACAAGTCAGTTGCCGAGCTGTTTGCGATGCTGAAAGTCGCTGAGTCTGAAATCCAGAAAGAACATAAAGTGTTGATGGTCAATAAAACCACTAGTTTCAAGAAGAATGGCAAGGGCAAAGGCAAGACGGGTAAAACCAAGAAGGATAGCAAAGCAGTTGCTACTCCTGTAAAGAAGCCCAAGCATGGACCTAAGCCAGAAACTGAGTGCTTTCATTGCAAGGGAACTGGTCACTAGAAGTGGAACTGCCCCAAGTACCTGGCTGACAAGAAGGCGGCCAATGACAAACAAGGTATATATGATATACATGTTATTGATGTGTACCTTACTAGCTCTTATAGTAGTGCCTGGGTATTTGATACCAGTTCGGTTGCTCACATTTGCAACTCAAAGCAGGAACTACGGAATAGACGAAGGCTGGCAAAGGACGAAGTGACGATGCGCGTGGGAAATGGTTCCAAGGTTGATATGATCGCCGTCGGCACGCTCTCTCTTCGATTACCAACGGGATTAGTGATGAACCTGAATAATTGTTATTTAGTGCCTGCATTAAGCATGAACATTATATCTGGATCTTGTTTATTGCCAGACGGTTACTCATTTAAATTAGAGAATAAAGGTTGTTCTATTTATATGAGTAATATCTTTTATGGTCATGCACCCAATGTTAGGGGTTTATTCATATTGAATCTTGATAGTGACGACACACATGTTCATAACATTGATGCCAAAAGATGTAGACTTGATAATGATAGTACCACTTTCTTGTGGCCTTGCCGTTTATGTCATATTGGTGTAAAACGCATGAGGAAGATCCATGCTGATGGACTTTTGGAGTCACTTGATTTTGAATCACTTGACACATGTGAACCATGCCTCATGGGCAAGATGACTAAAATGCCGTTCTCTGGAACAATGGAACGGGCGAGTGACTTATTGGAAATCATACATACTGATGTGTGCGGTCCAATGAATGTTACAACGCGTGGTGGATATCATTATTTTCTCACCTTCACTGATGACTTAAGTAGATATGGGTATATTTACTTAATGAAACACAAGTCTGAAACGTTTGAAAAGTTCAAGCAATTTCAGAGTGAAGTTGAGAATCATCGTAACAAGAAGATTAAATTCCTACGATCTGATCGAGGAGGTGAATATCTGAGTTATGAGTTTGGCAGTCACTTAAGACAGTGTGGAATTGTTTCACAGTTGACACCCCCCGGAACACCATAGCGTAATGGTGTGTCCGAACGTCGTAATCAAACCTTATTAGATATGGTGCGTTCTATGATGTCTCTTGCTGATTTGCCACTATCGTTTTGGGGTTATGCATTAGAGACAGCTGCATTCACTTTAAATAGGACACCATCCAAATCCGTTGAGACGACGCCATATGAACTATGGTTTGGCAAGAGGCCAAAGTTGTCGTTTCTTAAAGTTTGGGTATGTGATGCTTATGTCAAAAAGCTTCAGCCTGAAAAGCTAGAACCCAAAGCGGAGAAATGCATCTTCATAGGATACCCGAAAGAGATAGTCGGGTATACCTTCTATCTCAGATCCGAAGGCAAAGTGTTTGTCGCTAAGAACGGACCATTTCTTGAGAAAGAGTTTCTCTCGAAAGAATTGAGTGGGAGGAAAATAGAGCTTGATGAGGTTATTGAACCTTTACTTCAACCAGAAAGTAGCGCAACGCAAAAAGATGTTTATGTGGAACCTACGACGGTAGAAGTGGAAGTAAATGATGATGATCATGAAGCTTCGGATAAAGCTGCTATTGAACCTCATAGGTCGACAAGGGCGCGTACTGCTCCTGAGTGGTACGTCAACCCTGTCTTGGAAGTCATGTTGTTGGAAAACAATGAACCTACAAGCTATGGAGGAGCAATGATGGGCCCGGATTTCGAGAAATGGTTAGAGGCCGTGAAATCCGAGATGGGATCCATGTATGAAAATAAAGTATGGACTTTGGAAGTATTACCTGAAGGGCGAAAGGCCATTCAGAACAAATGGATCTTTAAGAAGAAGAAGAAGACAGACGTGAATGGTAATGTCATCGTCTATAAAGCTCGACTTGTGGCAAAGGGTTTTTCACAAGTTCAAGGAGTTGACTACAATGAGACATTCTCACCCGTAGCAATGCTTAAGTCTGTCAGAATCATGTTGGCAATAGCTGCTTATTTCGACTATGAAATTTGGCAGATGGATGTCAAAACAGCGTTCCTCAACGGTTTTCTTGAGGAGAGTTGTATATGATGCAACCAGAAGGTTTTGTCGATCTAGAGAATGCTGACAAAGTTTGCAAACTCTAGCGATCCTTTTATGGACTGGTGCAAGTATCTTGGAGTTGGAATAAGCGCTTTGATGACGTGATCAAAGCATTTGAGTTTATACAAGTTTATGGAGAAGCTTGTATTTACAAGAAAGTGAGTGGGAGCTCTATAGCGTTTCTAATATTATATGTGGGTATCATATTGCTGAATGGAAACAATATAGAAATGCTGGAAAGCGTGAAGGATATTTGAACAAGAGGTTTTCAATGAAGGACCTAGGAGAAGTTGCTTTCATATTAGGCATTAAGATCTATAGAGATAGATCGAGACGCTTAATAGAACTTTCACAGAGCACATACCTTGATAAAGTTTTGAAGAAGTTCAAAATGGATCAGTCCAAGAAGGGGTTCTTGCCTGTGTTACAAGGTGTGAAGTTGAGTAAGACTCAATGCCTAGTGACTGCAGAAGATAGAGAAAATATGAGTGTCATCCCCTATGCTTCAGCCATAGGCGCTATCCTGTATGCAATGCTGTGCACAAGACCCGATGTCAGCCTTGCCATAAGTATGGCCGGAAGGTTTCAAAGTGATCCTGGAATGGAGCACTCGGCAGCGGTCAAGAATATTCTTAAGTACCTGAAAAGGACTAAGGACATGTTTCTTGTTTATGGAGGTGATGAAGAGCTCGTCAGAAAGGGTTACGTCGATGCAAGCTTTGACACTGATCCGTATGACTCCAAGTCAAAAACCGGATACGTATTTATTCTCAACGGGGGAGCGGTAAGCTGGTGCAGTTCCAAGCAAAGCGTGGTAGCCGATTCTACGTGCGAAGCGGAGTACATCGCAGCCTCGGAGGCGGCAAAGGAAGGTGTCTGGATGAAGTAGTTCATGACAGATCTTGGAGTAGTGCCCAGTGCACTGAATCCAATGAACCTGTTCTGTGACAACACTGGTGCCATTGCTCTGGCCAAGGAACCAAGTTTTCACAAGAGGACCAGACACATAAAGCGACGCTTCAACTCCATCCGCGATTACATCGAGGAGAAGGACATAAATATTTTCAAAGTGCACATGGATCTGAATGTTGCAGACCTATTGATTAAACCTCTTCCAAGGGCTAAACATGATCAACACCAAAACTGCATGGGTGTTCGATTCGTTACAATGTAAATCACATAGTGATGTGAACTAGATTATTGACTCTAGTGCAAGTGGGAGACTGTTGGAAATATGCCCTAGAGGCAATAAATATAGTGTTTATTATTATATTTCCTTGTTCATGATAATCTTTTATTATCCATGCTATAATTATATTGATTGGAAACACATTACATGTGTGGGTAAATAGACAACACTATGTCCCTAGTATGCCTCTAGTGAACTAGCTCGTTGATCAATGATGGTCAAGGTTTCCTAGCCATTGACACGTGATGACATTTGATAACGGGATCACATCATTAGGAGAATGATGTGATGGACAAGACCCAAACTACAAACGTAGCATATGATCGTGTCAGTTTATTGCTACTGTTTTCTACATGTCAAGTATATGTTCCTATGACCATGAGATCATGCAACTCATGGACACCGGAGGAGTGCGTTGTGTGTATCAAACGTTGCAACGTAACTGGGTGACTATAGAGGTGCTCTACAGGTATCACTGAGGGTGTCTGTTGAGTTGGCATGGATCAAGAGTGGGATTTGTTACTCCGTGTGACGGAGAGGTATCTCCGGGCCCACTCGGTAATACAACATCACAATAAGCCTTGCAAGCAATGTGACTAAGTGTTAGTCATGGGATCTTGTATTATGGAATGAGTAAAGAGACTTGCCGGTAACGAGGTTGAACTAGGTATGGAGATACCGACGATTGAATCTCGAGCAAGTAACATACCGAAGAACAAAGGGAACATCATACGAGATTAACTGAATCCTTGACATAGAGGTTCGACCGATAAAGATCTTCGTATAATATGTAGGAACCAATATGGGCATCCAAGTCTCTCTATTGGTTATTGACAGTAGAGGTGTCTCGATCATGTCTACATAGTTCTCGAACCCGCAGGGTCTGCACACTTAAGGTTTGGTGACATTTCGGTAGTATAGAGTTATGCATGGTGGTGACCGAAGGTTGTTCAGAGTCCTGGATGAGATCTCAGACATCACGAGGAGATCCGGAATGGTCCGGAGGTAAAGATTCATATATAGGAAGTCCTGTTTTGGTTGCCGAAAAAGTTTCGAGCTCATCGGTAGTGTACCGGGAGTGCTGGTAGTGTACCGGGAGATCACCGGGAGGGGTATTTTGACCCAAGAGGCTTCATGGGATATGGGATAGTGAATACAAGCCCTTAGTGGGCTGGTGGAAGTTCCACACAAGGCCCATGCGGCTAGGGAATAAAAGCCCAAAAGGAAAAGGTGAAAAAGGCAAAAATGGAGGAATCCTAGTCCTACTAGGATTGGAAGAGGAGTCCTCCTGTCCTGCCCACTTCGGCCGAAACAAAGGAGGCTTGGCCCTTGCGCCAAGCCTCTCCTCCCTTCCTCCTATATATACTGGTGGGTTTTAGGGTTTTGCACTACTTTTTTTAGCGACGTGCTACCCGTTCCTCCAATCCATAGTTTCTCCTCTAGATCGGACTTCTGCAGTGCTTAGGCGAAACCTTGCCGGAATAGCTCCTCCACCTTCGCCGGAGCACTGTCACGCTGTCGGAGAACTCTTCTTCCTGTCCGCTCCCTCTTGCTGGATCAAGAAGGCGGACATCGCCATCAAGCTGTACGTGTGCTGAACGCGGAGGTGCCGTCCGTTCGGTGGTTGATCGGGACGGCTCGTGAGGACGGTTCATGATTGGATCGCGAGACGCCTTGTGATTTGGATCGCGAAGACGTTCGACTACACCAACCGTGTTTCTTAACGCTTCCCGCTTAGCGATATACTAGGGTACGTAGATCCACTCTCCCTCTCATAGATGCTCATCACCATGGATAGATTTGTGTGTGCGTAGGATTTTTTTTGTTTCCCATGCAACGTTCCTCGACAGTGTGTATCAAACATCGCAACGTAACTGGGTGACTATAAAGGTGCTCTACAGGTATCTACGAGCGTGTCTATTGGGTTGGCATGGATCAAGACTGGGATTTGTTACTCCATGTGAAGGAGAGGTATCTCAAGGCCCACTCGGTAATTCAACATCACAATAAGCCTTGCAAGCAATGTGACTAAGTGTTAGTCATGGGATCTTGTATTACAAAATGAGTAAAGAGACTTGCCAGTAACGAGGTTGAACTAGGTATGGAGATACCGATGATCGAATCTCGGGCAAGTAACACACCGAAGAACAAAGGGAACATCATACGGGATTAATTGAATCCTTGACATAGAGGTTCGACCGATAAAGATCTTCGTAGAATATGTAGGAACCAATATGGGCATCCAGGTCCAGCTATTGGTTTTTGACCGTAGAGGTGTCTCGGTCATGTCTACATAGTTCTTGAACCCGCAAGGTCTGCACACATAAGGTTCAGTGATGTTTCGGTAGTATAGAGTTATGTATGGTGGTGACCGAAGGTTGTTCGGAGTCCTGGATGAGATCCCTGACGTCACGAGGAGCTCCGGAATGGTCCGGAGGTAAAGTTTGATATATAGGAAGTCCTGTTCTGGTCGCCGGAATAGCTTCGGGCTCATCGGTAGTGTACCGGGAGTGCCGGTAGTGTACCGGGGGACCACCGGGAGAGGTATTTCGACCCAAGAGGCTACATGGGCTGTGGCAGGAGGTAAACCAGCCCTTGGTGGGCTGGCGGAAGCCTCCTCTAAGGGCCCATGCGGCTGGAGTGGTTTGAGAAGGAAAAAAAATCCAAAGGTGGAGAGGTGGAAAGAGTTTCCAAGTGGAAAGGAGGAATCCTACTCCTAATAGGATTGGAGTAGGACTCCTCCACCTCCAATTTCGACCAAACCTTGAGGGTTTGAGGCTGCCTCCTCCCCTCCCTCCCTCCTATATATACTAGATGATTTAGAGGAAAAAGCTAACCCTAATACCCACGTGCTACCTCTTCTCTAGATCGCAGTTTCTCCTCTAGATCGATTTTCAGCGGTGCTTAGGCGAAGCCCTGCTGGAATAGCTCCACCACCATCGCCGCAATGACGTCGCGCTGCCGGAGAACTCATCTACCTCTCCGCTCCCTCTTGCTGGATCAAGAAGGTGGAGATCGTCATCGAGCTGTACGTGTGCTGAATGCGGAGGTGCCGTCCGTTCGGCGCTAGATCGGAAGGACCGTGATCAAGATCGCGAGACGGATCGTGATGAGATCGCGGGACAGATCATGATGAGTTCGCGGGACGGATTGTGATTGGATCGTGGGACAGATCGTGATGAGATCGCGGGATGCTCAGCGATTTTGATCGCGAAGACGTTTGACTACATCAACCGCGTTTCTTAACGCTTCCCGCTTAGCGATCTACAAGGGTATGTAGATCCACTCCCCCTCTCGTAGATGCTCATCACCATGGATAGATCTTGCATGTGCATAGGAATTTTTTTGTTTCCCATGCAACATTCCCCAAAATAAATAACAAGCTATCCACATGTTAAAGTATAGACTAACAAACTATGCTTTTAGTCACCAAATAATTACAATTCATCTTATTTCAGGAAGGGCCTATGTAAGAGCTTTGATTTAGCAAATTCCACATACTCAACTATCATATAGTCTTCCATGATTGCTAGTACTCAAAGCATATTTTTAGAGCAAATGACATCCGTAGAACAGAGAGAAAGATAGGGGCTTAGAGTTTTGCCTCCCAAATTATTTATCATATAGATAAGTGTCAACAATAATAATTCATGATAAAATATATTTGGATGGTCATATATGCTTGGATCTTTTCCCACCACATGATGCTTGACAAGAGAAAAAGGTGAAATATAGGAAGTGGCAAAGATCACCGTAACTCTTGTGTAAAGGTAAGTACTATAAAATAAAAGATAGGCCCTTCGCAGAGGGAAGCAGAGGTTTTCATGCGCTTTTTGTTTTTGGATGTGCAAACTCTTAATGCTAAGGAACGTCACGTTGTATTTCCCTTTGTGATAGAAACCTTTATTATGCAGTCCATCGCTTTTATTTCTTTGTCGTCACAAATTCGTACTACGCTTATTTTCCCATACAATAAAAGATCTTACATATTTAGGATCAAATTTTATTTCTTTTTGCACCGATGACAACTTACTTGAAGGATCTTATTCAATCCGTAGGTAGGTATAATGGACTCTCATGGCAAAACTGGTTTAAGGGTGTTTGGATGCACAAGTAGTATTTCTACTTGGTGCGGAAGTTTTGGCTAGTATGAGGTGGAAGCAAGCACCACATGTTGGAGGATCCAAAACAATATAACTTCTATTCAAATATACCCAAGCATAACTCATTACATTGTCTTACTTGTCCAACTTCAACTAATTTTCCCAGGTTTAAAAAATAAGTAATGGGTATTCACAATCATAGAAGATGTCCACGATAGTATTTCTATATGTGAAATCTCTCTTCCTTCAATATTCTTTCATGAATTGTTCAAGTGACCAATGCGGTGTTTGCAACTTTCAATAAATTTCACCACCTATACTTATTATGTGTGAAGTCATTACTCCCCAAGGGATCAGTATATGAAGCTTTTTTAATTTCAGATTTATGATATTCAATTCATTCAACCATTTACTCATAGGATATAAGTGAAGCACGAGAGTGAATGAGAAACTACTCCAAAAAGATATAAGTGAAGATCTATGTGTAGTCAATTAGTTAAATAGCCATGTGGGGACTCTCTATTATTCAAAATTTCAGAGCCAATGGTTGTATTGAAACAGAAAACAAAATAGAATGGCACTCCAAGAATAGCACGCATCATGTGATCGAATAAATTTTTTAGGTTCAACATAGGCTAACCGATAATTGTTGATGAAGAGAGGTGGGATGCGTAGCATCCCCAAGCTTAGATACTTGAGAGTTCTTGAAATATTTTCTTGGGGTGCCTTGGGCATCCCCAAACTTGAGCTTTTGTATCTTTTTCAATCCTCTCATATTCCGGTTTCACCTATTCTCAAAAATCTTCATCCACACAAAACTCAAAAAGAACTCGTGAGATAGGTTAGTACACATAAGAACAGATCAATACTTCATGTACTGCCAAGCCAAGTTGCACAATAACTTTTAACATTAGTTACTGTATACTATCATTTTCACAATTTATATCTACCAATATAGGCTATGGAAACTATAAGATAAGTAGATAACAAAACTATGATAGCAATCTTTTCAAATAGAACAGTCTATAGAAATTTATTAAACTAGTGTACCTATGTAACTCTAAAAATTATGGAAATTTAGGGCATGCTAAGGAATTTATATTTAAACACTATGTAAAAATTTCAGAATTTTCCGTGTTCCAGTAAAATATGAAAATTCAAACACTATAGCAGAAGTTTCTGTTTTTACACAGCACACATCAAACATGCAATTCAAGCATCCTAAAGGCAATTCTTGGAACCTTTTATTGAAAAACAAGATTATAAATAACACCTAACAGATAACAACAAAATAAAATGATACTCATAGCAAAAGTCATATTATGTGACGAATAAAAATATAGCTCCAAGTGAGATATACCGATAGTGTTGAAGACGAAAAAGGGGATGCCAAGCTTAGACGCTTGAGTCTTTCTTGAATATTACCTTGGGGTGTCTTGGGCATACCCAAGCTTAGGTTCTTACCACTCCTTATTGTCCTCATATCGGTGTCTCACCCAAAACTTGAAAACTTCAATCACACAAAACTTAACGGAACTTTGTGAGAATGGTTAGTGTAATAAAGATAGATCATTCACTTAGGTACTGTCAAAACAAGATTCATATTTTTCCCATGATACCTACTATATTATATCATTCCAATAATTTATATTACTCAATATTAGCTATAGGAACACTTGAAACAAGCAAACTATGCATGCAAAACAGAATCTGTCAAAAACAGAACAGTCTGTAAAGATCTGAATGATCACCATATTTCCCCGACTCTAAAAATTCTGAAACATTAGGAAATATCACAGAACCATAATAGAAATGTTGTGTAAAAATTTCAGAATTTTTTGACTCTCAAGTAAAATCATACAATTCATATACTGGACGCAAAAATTTCTGTTTTTGCACAGGATCAAACAAGCAAGTATCCACACTATGCCAAAGGCTTTACTTGGCCCTTTATTGAAATAAGAAGGCACAAAACATGATTACTACAGTATCTTAATCATGTTAACACATCAAAACAGAAAGTAAAAGTGTTGGATTGTCTCCCAACAAGTGCTTTTCTTTAATGCCTTTTTAGCTAGGCATGATATTTCAATGATACTCTTCCAAGCCAAATTCCGATGATCATTATATTCATACGCTAAAATATATAAGTGAAGTTCATAGAGCATTCTTAATTAATATATATTAACCAATATACAAGCTCAAAATATATAAGTGAAGCATACGAAGCATTCTATAAAGCCATACTCAAAAGATTTAAGTGAAGCACAAAGAGCATTCTATGAAGCCATACTCAAAAAATTTAAGTGAAACACAAAGAGCATTCTACAAATTCGTACTCAAAATATTTAAGTGAAGAACAAAGAGAATTCTACAAATCCATAAAGGACTATATCATACTATAAAGTAGCATAAAAGAAAAGACAAACATTAAAGACACATATCAAGTGAACAAAACAAAAACCGAGATATACCAATAATTGTTGAAGAATAAAGATGGGATGCTTTTCGGGGCATCCCCAAGCTTAGATGCTTGACTCTCCTTAAAATATTTACTTGGGGTTCCTTGGGCATCCCCAAGCTTGAACTCTTTTCTCTCCGTATTCTTCTTATATCGATATCCCCAAGCTTCGAACACTTCATTCACACAAAACTTAACAAAACCCTCGTGATATCCGTTAGTATAATAAAGCAAATTACTACTTTAAGTACTGTTTTGAACTTGTTGCAAATTCATATTAGCATTATATATACTGTAGTCCAACTTCATCATGGTTCATACCCCCCGATACAAGCCATAGATTCATCAAATAAGAGAACAATGCATAGAAAACAGAATCTGTTAAAAACATGCCAGTCTGTAGTAATCTGGAAACTTCGTATAGTTCCATAACTCAAACAATTCTCAAAATTTGGGAAAAATTAAAATAATTTCATAGAAGTAGTATTTTAAAATTTCAGAAACTTTTGACGTTCCAGTAAAAAATGTAAATTCACACACTACAGCCAAAGTTTCTGTTTTTGCACTACACACACCAAACAAGCAATCTAATCATCCTAAAAGTAATTTTTGGCACATTATTTTTATAATAAAATGGATATATACAAGCTTATAATTATTTTACAAAAGCTTCCATGAAAAATTCTACATTGTTTCCATGAGCATGAACACAAGTGTTCAAGGTCGACCCTCACTTCTCCAATGCACAACCTTCCAATCACTTCTCTTTTTGAAAAACTTCTAAGGCAGAAAGGGGCAAGTAACTCTTTTTGTATTTTAATTTTTTAATTTTTTTGTTTGTTTCAACCACAACTATAGAAAGTATTAAGGGAAAACAAAATATATTTAGTGAAGAAAGCAAACAAGCATACACGAGAATATCAACCCCACGCTATTGCTCCCCGGCAACGGCGTCAGAAAAGAGCTTGATAATCCCCAAGTGCAAGGAATCATCATAGAAATTTCCAAAGGTGGAAGTGATAAGTATGGAGTGTTGAACTCACAAGGAGGTAAAGGTAAGATCAGTATTCTCTCAAGTCCTATCTGCCACCGATACGACTCTACGTACACCAAATGTTCGGTTCCAACTAGAAACGAGAAATAAAACTAGGTTGTGGGTATGAAGTGGATAACTTTGCATGGTAAGGGAGAACTAAAATATAAATATAGGTGATGTTATCATAATATTACAATGTATTACAAATAGTTAGTATGGAATAATGATGGGTCGGTGTGCGGAATTATCCTAGACAATTGTTAACAAGATCGGAAATCATTATTGCAATTTTATATGAGGGAGAGGCATAAGATAACATTCTTTCTCTACTTGGATCATATGCACTTATGATTGGAACTCTAGCAATCATCCACAACTACTAAGTATCTTTAAGGTAAAACCCAACCAAAACATTAAAGCATCAAGTCCCCTTTATCCCATACACAACAACCCCTTACTCGGGTTTATGCTTCTGTCACTCCAGCAACCCACTATAAGCGAATCATGAACATATTGCGACACCCTACAACGGGAATCCTTCACGTGTGCGCGGCACGAAAGGCACCATAGGACAACACCAAAATAAACATACAACTTAAACCAATCTAGATCATCAATCAACCAAAATGACAAAAGTAATCTACTCAAAACATCATAGGATGGCAACACATCATTGGATCATAATATGTAGCATAAAGTACCATGTTCAAGTAGGTGATTACAGCGGGGTGTGGGAGAGTGGACCGCTAAAAGGAGATGAGGATGGTGATGAAGAAGGTGATGTTGATGAAGACGATCACCGTGATGATGGTTCCGCCGATGGCACTCCGGCACCAACGGGAGAGAGGGGGAGAGGTTCTCCCCCTTGTACTTCCTCCTCCATGGCCTCCCCCCTCTGTGGGGAGAGGTTCTCCCTTTGGTCCTTGGCCTCCATGGTGTTGATGGCCCCTGCGGGACGATGAAGATGGCCTCCGGTGATGGTGACCCCCTCCGACAGGATGCCGGAGAGGGCCAAGATTGGTTTTTCATGGCTCTGGAGGTGTGCGGCGGCGGAACTCCCGATCTAGGTTTGTTTATGGAGTTTTTGGTATTTATAGGATTTTTTGGCGTTGGTCTCACGTCAAGGGGGTTCTCGAGGAGTTCACAAGCCACAAGCACCCTCCCCCCTGGGGGGTAGGGCGTGCCCTAGTGGCTCGTGGCAGCCTCGTGGATCTTCTGGCCCAACTCCAAGGCTTTGGGGGTCTCTTTTGGTCCACAAAAATCATACTAAATTTTCAGCCCATTCTGAGAACTTTTATTTCTGCACAAAAAACCGACACCATGGTAGTTCTGCTGAAAACAACGTTAGTCCGGGTTAGTTCTAATAAAATCATACCAAAATCATATAAAATTATTGTAAACATGGGATGAATACTTCATAAATTATAGATACGTTGTAGACGTATCAACATCCCCAAGCTTAATTCCTGCTCGTTCTCGAGTAGGTAAATGATAAAAGAAATAATTTATGAAGTGTGAATGCTAGCAAGTGCACAAGTTGGATCAATGATAATTCCTATCACTTTTTCTAGCATCATTGTGTATCATAAACAGTAGCTCATCTCATAAAACTTGTCATGATGAAATTGTTGGAGATATGCCCTAGAGGCAATAATAAATTGATTATTATCATATTTCCTTGTTCATGATAATCGTTTATTAGCCATGCTATAATTGTGTTGATCGAAAACTCAGATACATGTGTGGATACATAGACAACACCATGTCCCTAGTATGCCTCTAATAGACTAGCTCATTGATGAAAGATGGCTATGGTTCCCTAGTCATGGACATGAGACGTCATTTGATAATGGGATCACGTCATGAGGAGAATGATGTGATGGACAAGACCCAACCTACAAACGTAGCATATGATCGTGTCAGTTTATTGCTACTGTTTTCTGCATGTCAAGTATTTGTTCCTATGACCATGAGATCATGCAACTCACTGACACCGGAGGAGTACCTTGTGTGTATCAAACGTCGCAACATAACTGGGTGACTATAAAGGTGCTCTACAGGTATCTCCGAGGGTGTTTGTTGGGTTGGCATGGATCAAGACTGGGATTTGTTACTCTGTGTGAAGGAGAGGTATCTCAGCGCCCACTCGGTAATACAACATCACAATAAGCTTTGCAAGCAATGTGACTAATTGTTAGTCACGGGATCTTGCATTATGGATAGTGTAAAGAGACTTGCTGGTAACAAGGTTGAACTAGGAATGGAGATACCAACGATCGAATCTCGGGCAAGTAACATACCGAAGAACAAAGGGAACATCATACGGGATTAACTGAATCCTTGACATAGAGGTTCGACCGATAAAGATCTTCATAGAATATGTAGGAACCAATATGGGCATCCAGGTCCCGCTATTGGTTATTGACCGTAGAGGTGTCTTGGTCATGTCTACATAGTTCTCAAACCCGCAAGGTCTGCACACTTAAGGTTCAGTGACATTTCGGTATTATAGAGTTATGTATGGTGGTGACCGGAGAGGACCAAGATTGGTTTTTCGTGGCTCTGGAGATGTGCGGCGGTGGAACTCCCGATGTGGGTTTGTTTCTGGAGTTTTTGGTATTTATAGGAATTCTTGGCATTGGTCTCACGTCAAGGGGGTTCTCGAGGAGTCCACAAGCAACAAGCACCCTCCCCCCGGGGGGGAGGGGGGGGGGGTAGGGCGCGCCCTAGTGGCTTATGGTGGCCTCGTGGATCTTCTGGCTCAAATCCAATGTTTCGGGGGTCTCTTTTGGTCCACAAAAAATCATACTAAATTTTCAGCCCATTCCGAGAACTTTCATTTCTGCAAAAAAAACGACACCATGGTAGTTCTGTTGAAAACAGCGTCAGTCCTGGTTAGTTCTAATAAAATCATACCAACATCATATAAAATTATTGTAAACATGGGATGAATACTTCAAAAATTATAGATACGTTGGAGACGTATCAGCCGCGGACAGAGAGTCCGCCGCCGCGCACCAAAACGATCTCGTCCACGAGGCCACGAGGCAGGCACTTGTTCTCCTAGGGTTAAACCCTGGCAGCACTCCACCGTCGTGACCCCCGTCGCCGCTGCCAACACCGGCTCGTCGCGCATGCCATACCGAGTTCCGGACTCGCCGCGCTTGTCGTGTCCCTCCTACCCTAGCCAGCCGCAAGCTTCCCGTTTGTCCAACTCTTCGGGCTCGGGTTCGCTAGAGGTTAGCATCGTCGCACCTGCCATGCCGACGCCCATCAACATCGACCTCTACACCATGCTTGTGGGCGGTGGATCGTCCTCAAGTGGTGCGCGGAAACGCCATCATAGGCTCTTAGCCGATGCCGTGCCGCACGCCCAAAACCTGTTCGACCAAATGCCGACGGCGGAGGACGAGGCCAAGAGCTTGTTCATGGAGGGCCTCATCTACGACGGTGTTGGGGGCATGCCATTCGATCCCGACGAGACGCAAAGCCAGGATGGCCGAGCCCCCAGAATGCCGTACGACCTTGACGATGACACGTCTGACCCATTGATGGAGGACCAAGTCGGCTTGGGCTCTTTCTTGCTCAAGCATGAGTTCCCCGAGGACTACGACCTTGACGAGGAGGACGATGAGATAGACATCGATGGAGAACCGTTGTTCAATGGGCCCGAGGTCCTCAGCCAAGCCAACACAAAGAAGAAGAGGAAGAGCAAGCGGACCAAGGCATACTCAATTAGTGAGGACACACTCCTTTGTGAATGTTGGAGGGACATTGGACAAGACCCCAAGATTGGCGCCAAGAAAAAGGCTTCGGCTTTTTGGCTGCGAGTTCATTGAGAGTTCCACGAGAGGAAGAAGTTCGAGCCCTACCAATTTGAGAGCAAGCATGGATGGGTTTCGCTCGGCAAGCGTTGGAGGGTGATCCAACAAGAATGCAACAAGTTTCGCACCAGCCTTGATAGCATCAACGCTCGTCCCATGAGCGGCATTGGCATGAAGGATATGGTAAGCCGGCATGCTCATACATGCACATGCTTGTAGAAATGTTTGTGCACATGCTTGCCGAAATGTTTGCACATATGCTTGCTTGTCATTGTTGTTTTTTTGCCCAACTCATTAGGTCTTCCAAGCTTTCGACGCCTTCAAGGCCCAACATGGCGGCAAGAACTTCACTCTCACCTGTTGTTGGTTGATCATCAATGAAGAGGAGAAGTTCAAGGAGCAATATGCTGCACTTCGTGTGCTCGTGGAGGGAAGGAGGCCATGGAGGAGCTTGGTGAGGGAGAGAAGACGCGGCCACGGGGGAAGAGCAACTCCAAGAAAGAGGACAAGCGCGAGGCCGGCAAGACAAGGACGAGAAAGTCCGTGCGTTCATTGAGATACAAGATAAGAAGCTGGCATTGGATATGGAGAAGCAAAAGAAGATGCTCGCCATCGAGGAACTCAAGGCTGCTACCAAAGCAAGAGAGGTCAGACTAGCTGCCATGAAGCAAGGGGACGCGATCTTGATGGTGGACTTGACCACGGTGTCCCCAAGGAAGCGGCCTTGGTTCAAGAAGATGCAGGCCGACATGCTCAATGACATCGACCAGTGATCTATGGCCGAGAGCGCCATGTCTTTTTTGTATGCCGGCATGTGTGCCGGCATGACCATGGCCCACCTAGCGTGGCCGAACTCCAGTCTCACTTTTTGTATGCTGGCATGTGTTTGCCGGCCACTGGCTTGCGTGCCCAGAAACTGCGTGCTCTTTTTGGAGGCTAGCATGTGTTTGCCGTCCGCTGGCATGTCACCGACGCGAATGCTGCCCGGAATGGCATGGCCGCTGGCATGATTGATGGCCGTGAGCCCTTTTTAATTTGAAAACTAAAAATTGTGGACGAAAAATAGGTCGGCGCGTTGGGCGACCAGCCGACCCATTTAGAAAATGGGGCGGACATGGCGACCCAAACGGACAAAAGGCGGACAAACCGCGCGTCCATTTGGGTCGCCCGGTTGGAGTTGCTCTAAGGCCCCAATTTATTCACCTACACAAACAATCAAACACTTGCACCCAACGGTATAAAGGGGTTGTCAATCCCTTCACGGTTACTTGCAAGGATGAGATCTGATAGAGATAGATATAAAAGATTGCTAGAAGTAAAAGTAAATAAAATTGCAGCAAGGTATTTTTGGGTATTTTTAATTTATAGATCTGAAAATATAATATGGAAAATAGACCCAGGGGCCATAGGTTTCACTAGAGGATTCTCTCTTGAAGAAAAATTATACGGTGGGTGAACAAATTATTGTTGAGCAATTGATAGAAAAGCGCATAGTTATGACGATATACAAGGCAATGATTATGCATATAGGCATCACGTCCGTGTCAAGTAGACCGAAACGATTCTGCATCTACTACTATTACTCCACACATCGACCGACTCATGCCTGCATCTAGAGTATTAAGTTCATGAAGAACAGAGTAACACATTAAGTAAGATGACATGATGTAGAGGGATAAACTCAAGCAATATGATAAAAAACTCATCTTTTTATCCTTGATGGCAACAATACAAATACGTGCCTCACTACCCCTACTATGTCACTGGGTGAGGACACCACAAGATTGAACCCAAAACTAAGCACTTCTCCCATTGCAAGAATTACCAATCTCGTTAGCCAAACCAAACCAATAACTCGAAGAGACTTGCAAAGATATGGAATCATGCATATAAGAATTCAGAGAAGATTCAAATAATATTCATAGATAATCTTATCATAAACCCACAATTCATAGGATCTCGACAAACACATCGCAAAAGAGTATCACATCGGATAGATCCCCATGAAGATCATGGAGAACATGGTATTGAAGAACATAGAGAGAGAAGAAACCATCTAGCTACTAGCTATGGACCCGTAGGTCTATGGTGAAATACTCACGCATCATCAGAAGGGCAATGTAGTTGATGTAAATGCCCTCCGTGATCGAATCCCCCTATGGTAGATTATTGAAAAAGGCTCCAAGATTGGATCTCTCGGGAACGGAGGCTTCCGACGCCGAAAAATTATTATCGTGGCTCTTTTTGATATTGGGGGAATATTTCAGCATTTGCAGGCGGAAGATTAGGGTTGGAGGAGCTACGGGGGGCCCACAAGCCAGGGGGCGCCCCCCAGGCCGCGTTTGGGTGGCTTATGGTCCAAGAAAAATCATCGTATAATTTTATTCCTTTTGGACTCCGTTTGATATTCCTTTTCTGCAATACTCAAAAACAATGAAAAACAGAAACTTGCACTGGGAACTACGTTAATAGGTTAGTCCCAAAAATAATATAAAATAGCATATTAATGCATATCAAACATCCAAAACAGATAATATAATAACATAGAACAATCAAAAATTATAGATACGTTGGAGACGTATCAGCATCCCTAAGCTTAATTCCTGCTCGTCCTCGAGTAGGTAAATGATAAAAACATAATTTTTGATGTGGAATGCTACCTAACATATTTATCCATGTAATATTCTTTATTGTGGAATGAATGTTCAGATCCATAAGACTCAAAACAAAAGCTTAATGTTGACATAAAAACAGTAATACTTCAAGCATACTAACAAAGCAATTGTGTCTCTTCAAAATAACATGGCAAAAGAAAGTTATCCCTACAAAATCATGTAGTCTGGCTATGCTCCATCTTCCACCCCAAAAAGTATTTATATCATGCACAACCCCAATGACAAGTCAAGCAATTGTTTCACACCTTTTATGTTCTCAAACCTTTTCAACTCCCACACAATACATGCGCGTGAGCCATGGATATAACACTATAGGTGGAATAGAATATGGTGGAGGTTATGAAGAAAAGGAGAACATAGTCTCACATCAACTAGGCGTATCAACGGGCTATGAATATGCCCATTAATAAATATCAATGTGAGTGAGTAGGGATTCCCATGCAACGGATGCACTAGAGCTATAATTGTATGAAAGCTCAAAAAGAAACTAAGTGGGTGTGCATCCAACCTGCTTGCTCATGAAGAACTAGGGCATTTTGAGGAATCCCATCATTGGAATATACAAGCCAAGTTATATAATGAAAAATTCCCACTAGTATATGAAAGTGACAAAATAGGAGACTCTCTATCATGAAGATCATGGTGCTCCTTTGAAGCACAAGTTGGAAAAAATATAGCAGCATTGTCCCTTCTATCCTTTCTCTCATTTTTTTTAATTTTTGGTGGGCATATTTGGCCTCTTTTTTATTTGGGCTTCATTGGCCTATTTTATTTTTCATAAAGTCCAGAGTCTCATCCCAACTTATGAGGGAATCGTAGCTTCCATCATCCTTTCCTCACATGGGACAATGCTATAATAATGATGATCATCACACTTTTATTTACTTACAACTCAAGAATTACAACTCGTTACCTAGAACAAAATATGAGTCTATATGAATGTCTCTGGCAGTGTACCGAGATGTGCAATGATCTAGCATAGCAAATGACATCAAAAAATGGACAAGCCATGAAAACATCATAAACGAAACGGTGGATGTTGCATGGCAATATATCTCGGAATGGCTATGGAAATGCCATAATAGGTAGGTATGGTGGCTGTTTTGAGGAAGGGTATATGGTGACTTTAATGCACGAGCGAAAGTTGCATGGTACTAGAAAGGCTAGCAAAGGTGGAAGGGTGAGAGTACATATAATCCATGGACTCAACATTAGTCATAAAGAACTCGCATACTTATTGCAAAAGTCTATTAGTTATCGAAGCAAAGTATTAGACGCATGCTCCTAGGGGATAGGTTGGTAGGAGTTAACCATCACGCTGCCGACCCTCACACAATGGATGGCAATCAATAAACAAATCATGCTCCGACTTCATTACATAACGGTTCATACGTGCATG
This sequence comes from Hordeum marinum, assembly GCA_022496015.1. Taxonomy (NCBI): domain Eukaryota; kingdom Viridiplantae; phylum Streptophyta; class Magnoliopsida; order Poales; family Poaceae; genus Hordeum; species Hordeum marinum. The sequence continues at coordinate 450,865,029 of CM039676.1, forward strand.
CTACGGGAATCACAAACCTTTAACACAAGTATTTTTTACCAATTCACAATTAATCACCAGCATGACTCTAATATCACCATCTTTATATCTCAAAACTTTATGCAGGGAATCAAAACTTCTCATAGTATTCAACGCACTTTATATGAAAATTTTTATTATATCCCTCTTGGATGCCCATTTTATTAGGACTAAATTCATAACCTAAACAAATTACCATACTGTTTAAAGACTCTCAAAATAATATAAGTGAGGTACGAGAGTTCAATTATTTCTATAAATTAAATCACCACTGTGCTCTAAAAAGATATAAGTGAAGCACTAGAGCAAAATTGCCTAGCTCAAAAGATATAAGTGAAGCACATAGAGTATTCTAATAAATTCACGATTCATGCATGTCTCTATCAAAAGATGTGTGCAGCAAGGATGATTGTGTCAAACTAAAAAGCAAAGACTCATATCATACAATACTCTCCAAGCAAAACACATATCATGTGGTGAATAAAAATATAGCCTCAAGTAAATTTACCGATGGATTGAAGACGAAAGAGGGGATGCCATATGGGGCATACCCAAGCTTGGGATCTTTGGTATCCTTGAATATTACTTGGGGTGCCTTGGTAATCCCCAAGCTTAGGCTCTTTCCACTCCTTATTCCATAGTCCATCAAATCTTTACCCAAAACTTGAAAACTTCACAACACAAAACTCGTGAGATCCGTTAGTATAAGAAAAATAAATCACCACTTTAGGTATTGTTGTGAAATCATTCTTTATTTATAATGGTGTAATATCTACTAGATTCCAACTTCTCCATGGTTCATACCCCCCGATACAACCCATAGATACATAAAAATAAGTAAACAACACAAAGAAAACAGAATCTGTCAAAAACAGAACAATCTGTAGCAATCTGTAAACTTTGAATACTTATGTAACTCCAAAAATTATGAAAATTATAAAAACCTGGGAAATTCATATATCAATTTCGTGTAAAAACTTTAGACTCATTCATCGCTCTGGTAATTTTATAAAATGCCTGGACTGAGCACAAACGTTTCTAGTTTCAGCAAGATCAAATCAACAATCACCATAGACCATCCCAAAGGTCTTACTTGGATCAAACACTAATTAAAACACCAACACACAATTACTACAGAGGTAATAATGTGTGAAACACTCAAAAACATAAGCAAAAACAAAAACATAAAAATAAAAATTGGGTTGCCTCCCAACAAGCCTATTGTTTAACGCCCCTAGCTAGGCATAACGCAATAGATCTAGGTATTGTCATCTTTGGTATGCAATCCATTCTCGACCCTATCTTCTAAAACCCTTTTTAGCAAATCTTTTTTTTATTTCCTCTCCTTTACAATAGGAAAACTTAGTTCATGAAAAGGAGTTTGATTAGTAACTTTGACATTCATAAACTCATAATGTGGATCATCACCATAAATTTCATCATATAAATCGTGTATCTCATTTTTAACGGGTTCCCTGATTTTTTATTCTAACCAATCATCATTGAATCCTACCTAAATACCCCTAGTGATCCAATCAAATTCATCATAGGTTTCAAGGTAAATGGATTGGGTAATTTCAGAATAGGGAACTCTTCTTCTAAGATTATCATGGTAAGATTGATAATCCCTAGACTCAAAGCTACGCAAGGTTTCTTTATCGTGTATGATTTCTTCAATCGAAGGGTGTTAAATATCCTTTTTATAGAAAGCAAAAATTTCCCTAGCTTCTTGTATGATAAAATCAAATTCACGCATAAGGATAATAGTGGCAATCTTTTTAGCCTTAGGATGATTAATTTTGGGAAGTTCATAAAACAACTTTTGCAAAGCGGGATGAACATGCACAAATTTTCTTTCCATTTTTTCAACGAGCAGGGCAATAGCATCTGCATAACAATTTGTGCTAAGAATAATAGATCTATTATTCATAGGCATTACTCCTGTACAATCAAAGAACTCTTGAATAACACTCTTCCCAATAATATTACCGCTTCCCACTTGAATAGTTTTAGCTTTATAATTGGGAGGCGGTTCGGTTTCATGATCTAGAGAGCTAGATCCAATTTTTTTTTTCAAGATTTGTACTAGCAATACCCTCAAAATATTCAGTGATAACCTTCCCATATTCAGACATGGTGATAATGAATCGATCTAGCACACAAGGAAACAAAAAGAAAATGAAAAGGAGAACAAAAGAAGGGCGAATAAAAATGCAAATCTTTTTTTTCTGAAAATAGTTTTAGAAGTGGGGGAGAGGAAAACGAGAGGAAAATGGAAAATAATGTAAATGCAAGAGATGAGTTTGTGATGGGTACTTGGTAGGCTTGATTTGTATCCCCCACGACAACGGCGCCACAAATCCTTCTTGCTACTTCTTGAGCTTGCGTTGGTTTTCCCTTGAAGAGGAAAGGGTGATGCAGCAAAGTAGATAAGTATTTCCCTTAGTTGTTGAGAACCAAGGATCAATCCAGTAGGAGGAACAAGCAAGGCCCCAATTTATGCACCCACACAAACAATCAAACACCTGGACCCAACGCTATAAAGGGGTTATCAATCCCTTCTTGGTTACTTGCAAGGGTGAGATCTGATAGAGATAGATATAAAAGATTGCTAGAAGTAAAAGTAAATAAAATTGCAGCAAGGTATTTTTATTATTTTTGGTTTATAAATCTAAAAATATAATATGGAATATAGACCGGGGGGCATAGGTTTCACTAGAGGCTTCTCTCTTGAAGGAAAATAATACGGTGGGTGAACAAATTACTGTCGAGCAATTGATAGAAAAGCGCATAGTTATGACGATATCCAAGGCAATGATTATGCATATAGGCATCATGTCCGTGTCAAGTAGACCGAAATGATTCTGCATCTACTACTATTACTCCACACATCGCGACTCCTGCCTGCATCTAGAGTATTAAGTTCATGAAGAATAGAGTAACACATTAAGTAAGATGACATGATGTAGAGGGATAAACTCAAGCAATATGATGAAAACCCCATCTTTTTATCCTTGATGGCAACAATACAAATACGTGCCTCGCTACCCCTACTATGTCACTGGGTGAGGACACCGCAAGATTGAACCCAAAACTAAGCACTTCTCCCATTAATTACCAATCTAGTTCGCCAAACCAAACCAATAACTCGAAGAGACTTGCAAAGATATAAAATCATGCATATAATAATTCAGAGAAGATTCAAATAATATTCATAGATAATCGTATCATAACCCAGAATTCATCGGATATCCACAAACACGCCGCAAAAGAGTATTACACCGGATAGATCCCCATGAAGATCATGGAGAACATGGTATTGGAGAACATAGAGAGAGAAGAAGCCATGTAGCTACTAGCTATGGACCCGTAGGTCTGTGGTGAACTACTCATGCATCATCAGAGGGGCAATGGAGTTGATGTAGATGCCCTCCATGATCGAATCCCCCTCCGGCAGATTATCGGAAAAGGCTCCAAGATTGGATATCTCGGGAACGGAGGCTTCCGGCGGCGGAAAAGTATTATCGTTGCTTCTTTTGCTATTGAGGGAATATTTGGGAATTTATAGGCCGAAGATTAGGGTTAGAGGAGCTACGGGGGGCCCACAAGCCAGGGGCGCCCCCTAGGCCGCGCCTGGGTGGCTTGTGGCCCACCCGTAGACCTTCTGGCCTCTTCTCCAAGTCCCGTAGGTTCCTTCTGGTCCAAGAAAAATCATCATAGAATTTTATTCCATTTGGACTCCGTTTGATATTCATTTTCTGCAATACTCAAAAACAAGGGGAAAACAGAAACTAGCACTGGGCACTAGGTTAATAGGTTAGTCCCAAAAATAATATAAAATAGAATATTAATGCATATGAAACATCCAAAACAGATAATATAATAGCATGGAACAATCAAAAACTATAGATGCGTTGGAGACGTATCATCCAGCGAGACCCACATGTCATAATGTGCTCAAAATGACCTAAGCCACTAACCGGTTCTTTTTTTTTTGCAAAAAATTAGCATCAAAATTAGTGATTTTTGGCACAAAATAAAAGTGTGGTTTCTACGACCCAACCTTCAATGTCTTTGTTTTTCGCAGTTCACTCGTGCTGACCAGACCGCGTGTTGCAAACGAATGCTCCCCTTTTATAACTATACAATAGCCGGAAGTAAGGACATCTCCAAGACGGCCCCGCAAACCTCCCTCAATGGTCCAAACCACGGGAGCCAGCCAACATCGACTTGTATCGGTCCGCGGAGCAGTCCGGACACGATTTCTCCCGCAAATCGGAGATAAACGTGGGGGAGGTTTGCGGAAGTCCAAACAGGAGAAACATCGCTATCTACCCCCTCGTCCACCCAAAAGGAAGGCGGAGCCCGCACTTTTGTAGCAAAGCACTGCTTCGCGCCAAAATCTTTTACTTATCTACTTTCATTTCCCACCGCGCTCCGCCCAATTCATGCTCTTTTCTCCCACTTCTCTCCTTCCTTTCGCCGCCAACGCATGGAGTCATCAGAGAACCTTCTAGAGATGGAGCCAGTGGAGGTGCCGGAGGATCTACGTGTCGTGCTCGCCCTGGAGATCAACTCTGCGTCGCGTCAGGATTGCGGCGTCAAAGTAAAGGCCGCAAAGAAGGAGAAGCTCAAGGAGTGGTTGGCCACTGACGCATGGAGTTGTCGGAGAACCTGCCGGAGATGGAGCCGATGGAGGTGCCGGAGGATCTGCGCATCGTGCTTGCCCCGAAGATCAACTCTGCGATCCGGCAGGATTGCCGGGTCAAAGCAAAGGCCACAAAGGAGGAGAAGCTCAAGGAGCGGTTGACCGTCATGGGCCTGCTGGTGGTCATGGGCATGGAGGAGGTCGTGGAGGTCGGCGCGGCTATGGCAAATGCCTGAAGACAGGCGGCCGCACAACACAAACGACGTCATGGCCGGAGACTTACAAGACATCGTACTACTATGTCGCCAAGCAGCTTGGCACCCCAGCCGGTACGATGCCTTACTTCGTCGACGTCAAAGTGGCGCCGCTCTTTTCGGAGTATTCTTCACCGCAGTTACAGCGGACGCGACCAACACCCAGGGAGCAGATGGGTGCCCACACGTTGTTCACTGCAATGCCTAGAGCCACGGAGCCGATGTACGATGCGGACAAGGAGATGCTCCACATCATCCATGACGAAGGAAAGGGAGGGGGGCTATGAGGACGGGCAGGTTGATACGTCCATTTTGCATCATGTTTTCTTACTGTTATTTATAATGTTTTGATGCATAATAATGCCTTGGGGAGTAATTCTAATGCCTTTTCTCTCATAATTTGCAAGGTTTACACAAAGTGGGAGAATACCAACAGTTGGAATTTAGGACCTGAAAAAGCATGTTAGAGATACCTATTCTGCACACCCGCAATGAAGCTGAAACTTTACGAAGAATTTTTGTGGAATAAATGAGGAATATTGGACCAGAAAACTATCAGAGGGGGCCACCAGATAAGGAACACCCACCAGGGCATGCTAGTCCCCCTAGGCGCGGCCTGGTGGGTAGTGCTCACCCTAGCCCACCTATGGAGCCCATCTTCTTGTATAAATTCCCAAAAAACCTAAAAAATCAGGAGGAGAACTTTCGGGACGAGGCGCCGCCGTCTCGAGGCGGAACTTGGGTAGGAGCACTTTTGCCCTCCAGTGGAGCGATTCCACGGAGGGAACTTCCTTCCCGGAGGGGGAATCAAAGTCATCGTCATCACCAAAAACCCTCTCATCTTAGGGAGGCCATTCTTCATTAACATATTCAACAACAACATCTCCTCTCAAACCCTAGTTCATATCTTGTGTTCAATCTTTGTACCGGAACCTCAGATTGGTATTTGTGGGTGACTAGTAGGGTTGATTACCTTGTGTAGTTGATTTCTATATGGTTTATTTGGTGGAAGATTATATGTTTAGATCTATTATGCTATTCAATACACCTATTATCTTGAGCATGCATATTATTTGTGAGTAGTTACCTTTGTTCTTGAGGTTATGGGAGAAGTCATGTTGCAAGTAATGATGTGAATTCACTAGTAGAAAACAGGCCATTAGTCCCGATTGGGAAGGGCCTTTAGTCCTGGTTCCCCAACCGGGACTAAAGTATAGAGACTAAAGGGTCCAAGCCTTTAGTCCCGTTTGGCTACGAACCGTGACTAAACCCTGGCCACGTGGCCGGCAGCGCACGCCAGGTCATGGGGAATTTTGGTCCCGGTTGGTAACACCAACCGGGACTAAAGGTTTACCGGTTAAGGCTTCATTGTTTATTTTTCCTTTTGATTTTGTGTTTTCCATTTAATTTTTTCCTGTAATTCAACATGATCACTTGCATCCATCCACTTTAATCAAATATATGTCATATAACTCATCATCATCTTACTCATCTAACAACTCATCATCATCTTAATCATACCAAGTTAAAATCTCATAAAACAAAAAAATAACATAATACTAATCATCCTAATCGATCATGCAAGTTAATATAAACCAAAAAATTTCTCTCTCATAGGACCTAGTCCTCCCTCCTAGGTAAAATGACATAAAATAGAATAACACCTATATCTCCATGATGAAGCAAAGAGATCCAACGGTCTCTAACTTGTGGCTTGTGATCCTTCTTTATTTGTCCCCATGCTTCATTTGGATCCACCTTGGTGGTTTGCGCTCAGTCGAGTATGCAAAAGAGAAGTCGGGCTAGAATGGGCTTTTAATTGCCATATTACCTTCGGCTTGCATCAACGGATGCACAACTTCATTTTGCAGTTTCTGTTGAAGAACATAATATTAGCCTAGTTAGAAATGTAATCAATACCATTTACGCAACAATAGTGTACTTAATTAGCAACTCTTACCAACATATTTTGGCGAATGTCATCCGCCGTCAACCTATGCACTAGTGTCATGTACAATGTATAATTTGGGCCAGTTCCCAAATTATACGGGAAGATCTCCCTACCAACTAGGACACCAATAGCAAAGTTGATAAGACCATCCTTCTCCTCCCAAGTTAGATGTGATCCATAAGTGTAGTGTGTCATGTCGATTATGTTTTGTGTTTCACTCGAAGAAACGAAATAAGCTGTAAATTATAAATTAAAAAATTTAGTATGGATGAACACCAACTATATTTAAATATAGAATGCAACTACTTGACAAATATGAATGGTTGGCAAATTCAGATGGAGGTAAAAGAGGAAGCATATCGACATCCACCCAAATGTCGATTTTACCTTCAAATATCATCTTCAAGACGAAGATCGAAGGTTATTTCCATATCGTCGTGAAATCCATATGCCTTGCAAAGAGCTTCCCAATTTGAGCACTCTAATTCTGTGTTATTAAGTGCATTTATTACTTTCACCAGAAATGTGTGACCATGTTTAGTCCTCAGGTTGACTGTCCTCGTCTCGAAACTCTCGTGTTCTTCGAAACCGAGCCTCTCCAAGAATACCGTCTTGCATGACCGGGGATGAAATAGTCGAATTGTATAAAACAGAAATTATGCGTTGAAGGAAAGAAACAGAAGTCATGCTTAATTACGAAAAAACTATTGTCATCGTTGCGTACCATAGAAATATCGGAGTCCTTGTAAAGCTTCATGGTGAAGAACCTGCCGTCTCGCAGCCCAGGCTGGTCGCAAAGGCCCTTATCTTCATCGTAGGGCTGACACGCTTGGATCCTATCGTTTTCATCAGATGATGATATTTCCTCTGTTCATGATTCAAAAATTACGGCATGACCATTGTTATGTAAGACATATTGAGTGCCTAAAATTTGCCGGAATGGAAATAAATCAACATTCCGGCAAAACATAGGCACAAGGAGGTGTTCCCTGCAATAACATACACATATGACCAAATAGACCTAATTGCAATAGCATACGTACATGGCATATAAATTGATTATTACTTTTGGTCTGTCGAGGCTTTCCTTAAATAACTCTCATATCTCATTGTGTGTTGGTGCGCACTCTCTTACCGGCGATCATCGGGGACTCTTCCTCACCGACGATCGTCGAGGACTCCTCGATATCGCATCACCGACGACCGACGATACTACATTATTTCCAAGTAAAACAACTAAAACATAAAACAACTAAACAACTAAAACATAACACAACTAAAATAACTAAGTTAACTAAAACATAAAAATAAATAAACAACTAAAACATAAAACAACTAAATTAACAAAAACAATATGAACACTTAATTACCTAAAACAACTAAAACTAAAACATGAAAAGCATCATAATTTAACAAAATCATTGTCATGCCCAAGATGCGATCCTATCCTTATTTTGGCACGAGGGCTTCGACAGGGATAGAAGCGCATCTCGTCGTATTGCAAGAATGGATATCATTACAAGTACATGTATAGAAGATATGACTATATGGAATTGGCTTATAGTCGCCACAAGCTACATCAATATCACATCAATACAACAACATACTCAAACATCATACAAAATAGCAGGGTCCGACTACAGACGAAATCAAACGATAAAATGACATCCATCCTTGCTATCCCAGGCTGCCGCCTGGAACCCATCCTAGATCGATGAAGAAAAAGAAGAACTCCAACAAACAAGCAACACTCTCACGTTCAAGCATCACATTACTTGTACCTGCAACTATTGTTGTAGTAATCTGTGAGCCACAGGGACTCAGTAATCTCATTTCCAAGGGTATCAAGACTATTAAAGCTTAACGGGTGAGGTATGGTTAAGTGGTGGCGCTGCAGCAAGCGACTAAGCATTTATTTTAGTGGCTAACTTACGAATACAAAAAGGAAAGTATGGTGGTCTACGCATAACAAACGTGAACTAGTAATGATCACTAACTGATCCTGAACAGCTACTTAGGTCAAACATAACCCCACTGTGTTCTCTCTCGGATAAGGACTAACGAGAAGAGACAGTGACGGTTACACACACAGTTGTATTTTATTTGAGTTTACTTCAAGTTTACTATGACCGTGTGTCAAACAAAGTTTCCAAGTTTGCCACATAACCGCGGGCATGACTTTTCAGAAAGATTTAACCCTACAGGGGTGCTCCGACTCGTCTATCACAAATTAACCACACACCGCGGGAATAACCTCGACCACGGATCTCATGATCATCTTAGGAAATTCCAAAGGAAATCCGACACCTTGAGATAGCCCAAAGAAGATCAGAGTTCCTGACGCAAGACGTTCGAGAAAGGTAAAACAAATCCAGCAAGGCCCCCCGACGTGTCAACGACCCCGATAGGAGTCACATATCTCATTCTCTGGACATGGCGGATAAGCTAGTGTACGGTGGCCTAATAGAAATCTCCCGAGTTGCCCCGGGTTGGCCTTGCACAGTGCTCTATTTTGGACCAACACTCATGGGGAGCACTGGGCCGGGTTGTTGATTAATTATCCGTGGGTGCCGGCGGGTCCCTATGCAATTTTATTAGTTATTAGGCAAATGTAGTACCAATGTTGGGCCTTGCCAGACACGCTTTATCCCAACACGAAAATTAAGGGGGTACCCATAACTACCCCAAGCATGTTATGAGCGCTCAATTATGGAACATAACACCGGTTCACAAGTAACTAGGGGAGGCAAAAGTGGAACAAAACACTGAGCAAAAGGCCAAGCCTTCCACCTTTACCAAGTATATATGTGGATTAAATTAAATAGCAATAATATTGTGATAACAAAAGAATGTCCATGTTGACACATGGAAGCAATTGCACCTATAGCGAGAACCCTATAAGAAGGGTTGAGCAAGCGGTAACATAGCCACACAATGGTTTGCTGGGAGGTGGAGGTTAGAGGCTTATCATTGCAATGTTGGGAGGTTTGTAAAACAAGTGGTAGGTAGCGTGCGATAGAAAAACGAGACAACTAGCATGACAATGATAGTAGTGGTATCCAGGGAAATGTTTCATCTTGCCTGAGATCCCGCTTGGAACAAGAACGAGTCCATGAAGAAGATGAGCCAACGTAGTCGAATGAATCCTCACACTCCGAACGCTTTCGGAACTCTATTGAGAAGAAGCAATCCAAAACAAACAATCAACACAAGATACACCACAACATATGCATGGCATGATGCGCAAACAAATATGATGCATATTCGGTTTAGATATGCAAGGCATGGCATGGCAAGAACAACAAACAACTACTATATATTAAGTGAAGTTCAATATGCAACGAGTTGCATATTGACGAAACTCCACGTTTGAATTACTTAGTTTATTCTTGTTTAGGTACTCATCAATATTAAATGTTGTTTAACATGGGTGGTCATGGCATAAGGCGAAGATGGAATTAAGCAATTTTAAATGGAGAAGGACAAGATACATATAACAAAATAGTAACTCTACAGATTATGAGAAAAGTGGTTAATGTTGTTTATCATAGCAAGACGTCAAGCACAAACAACTACAACTTCTAGGCATTTTAAATGAGGCCGGAAGCAACAAATGACAATTCCGGAATGACCTCATATGCATATTATGATTTAGGTCCAGATCTGAACTAACCATATTTTAGAGGTGTCAAACAGCAAAGTAAATGTCACCATGTGATTCTACACATTTTTCTAGCCAAGTTACAGATGTGGAACATTTTTATCGGAGCTACAGTTTTGTAGTTATGTAATAAATCATTTTACATGACATTAATGCAAAAACAATGAAAATAGCAAGTTAATCATTTTTATCACAAGCGAGAGTTGGGTATTGTGAATCTACACAAAATTTTAGACAAGTTTCATATATAAAGTTTTTTAATCCGATGCACGGTTGAATAGTTATTAAATGCATGAAATCTAGGGGGTTTTCTGTAAAACAGAATTCACAGGTTAATTAACAAATTCGCGGGACGGAAAAAACATCTACGGGCCGAATCTAAACATGGGCCTAAACAGGGGCATGGGCGACGGATAACACTATAATGGACGGGGCACTGGATAGGCGGGCGCTCACCTAGAGCCATCATGGGTCGGCGGTGGGAGGCCTATCTGGGCCGGCTGGGGTGGCGGCCTACACGGGCGCTGGCGCTGGTTAACACGAGCGGGTAGGCGTTGTCTCCCTCTCATGCTCTGCACGAGCGGAGGCATGGCGGCGGCCGACGGCTTGATGCCCCGGCGACGACCGAACGGAGGGCGCGACAAGACTGGGGATGAATGGATCTGGGGGGAGGCTCCAGATCCGGGCGAGGCGGCGGGTTCCCGGCCACCGGAGCTTAGGGCGCTGTCGGCCATGGCGCCCTGGAGAGATGCAGTAGCGCGGCGGCTCGCAGCGGGCTCCGTTGGGGCGCGGCTGCAGCGAGGAAGCCGGAGAGGGTCGGGGAGGACGAGGTCCCGTGGCGACGCGGTGCTCCGGCGAGGGGCAGGCCATCGGGCACGGGCGGCGCGGTGCGGGGCTGCGGGACTCAGGGGCGAGCGGCGGCAGGGATCCGTGCCCGGGCGGGCCTCCAGATGGGCCTGGACGGGCCAGCACGAGGAGGGAGGCGGCTGGGAGGTGCGCCAAGTGGCGGCTAGGGTTAGGAGCGTGCGGATTTCGAGGCAGGGTAGGCTAGGGGTGTCTATATAGGGAAGGATGGCTAGGGTTAGGAGTTTTTGTCCGTTTTCGAACTGTTCGACCTCGATCGGATGGCCCGGAAGCGGAGGGGGCTAGGTTAGGTTGAGCTGGCTGTTTAGATGGGCTAGGTGGAGATGAGAGGGAGGTTTGCGGCCCGTGACACGAGGTTTTAAAACAACGAAAAACGTCCGATAATAAACCGATGACCGCACTGCTATGGTTGACCGATGGGGTATCAAATGAACTCGGAATGCGACGAAATTTGGTAGGCGGCCTACCTACACTATAATAAGACCGCATTCCAGGTTTCGATCCAATCGGGAATATTTTTAGTGTGCCTTCCAAAACATTTTTTTAAACGATGCTGTCGGCACGTGCGTGTGTGGTTGGTCTCGAAATGGGCAACGGCAAGAACGGAGAGAACCAGCAACTATAGACGGATGCAAGTTTTAAAAAATGAGTGACGATGCTATGCAGATGATGCGAATGATGCGACGATGAATGCAACAACCAAACAAAACACATACGAGAATGGAAATAAAAGGGAATCTTCTGGAGCGTCGGTCCCAGGCTGTTACAATCATCTAACAGAAAAATTATCATCATCTCACAAAATTACTACATAAAATCATCTATCATCATCTATCCTCCATCATCATCATCTATCATCTATCAATGTGTGGGAGCTCATCGAGGGGCTGACGAGAGCGGTGCGACAGCAACGAGCGGCAGCTTGGCGACGGTGGGGCAAGGCACGAGCAGCGACTCGGCAGGGACGTGCAGCAGCGTGGCAACGAGCAGTGACGGCGACGAGCGGCAGCCTGGCCGCGTCGGGGCGGGGCGACGGCGACGTGTGGCAACCTGGCAACGAGTGATGACGGCGATCGGCAACAACCTGGCGGCATCGGAGCAGGGCGACGGCGATGGCGTCGGTGATGAGCGGCAGCCTGGGGCGACGGCCGATGATCAGTGGAATGGGAGATGTTGGGGAATTTTTCCAAGTGTGTGCTCATATACACTGAAGACCTTTAGTCCCGGTTGGTGGCTCCAACCGGGACTAAAGACCTTTTTTGCCCAAATTCCACGCAAATTCCGTGCGGGAAGAGACCTTTAGTACAAATTCCACATGGGAAGGGACCTTTAGTCCCGGTTGGTAGAACCAACCGAGTCTCGGTTGGTAGAACCAACCGGGACTATAGCTGTATTTTCTCTTTTTTGTCTTGTTTTTCTAATTTCTGTTATTAGATTTGGAATAACTGTTAGAATATTTATAGTTTTATAATAAATATTTTTTTTAGGTCAAAACAATTACAAACTTTCTGTTAGTGCTAGTAGTTTAAATTTGAATTCATTTGAAATGTGTGTGAATCACTAATTTGTGAATAACTTTAGTTTAAAAAAAAATTTTGAGTGATTGTTTTTCTTGTTGTTTAATATTAGTATGTTTTATCACTATGTTAAGCTTGGGACTTTTTAGGATAATTTAAATAGGTGTTTTAATCAAAACCAAATTCTGTTTAACTTTATTAGTTGTATACCTTCATTTGTTTTAATCAAAATCACCCAAATGAATTCCAGACTTTTTGTGCATTCAATATGCACCATTATAAGCCACATCTACAAATTTCAACCCTTTCTAACTTAATTTTCTTTTTTTCATGCAATTAATGATTTTTTGAGCTAAATGAACCTGAAATTAAAAGGTACTACAAATGAAATCTAAAAAGTTAGAAACTTTGCATGGTATCATCATTTCATCCACATAGCATGTGCTAAAAAGTTGACAGGGTTACGGAAAAAACTAGATGCAGTTCATCTACAAAGTAGACCATCTCCTTTGAAGTATGAGGGTTTCAGACGAAAACTCATCTGTTACAAAGGTATTTCATTTTTTAACTTGTTTGAACTCGAGACTTTTTTTGCATTCAATATGCACCATTCTAAGCCAAATATTCAAATTCCAACCCCTTCTAACCTCATTTGCTATTTTTCATGCATTTAATGATTTTTTGAGCTAAACGACCCTTAAATTAAAAAGCACCACAAATGAACTCTACAAAGGTTGAAACTTGGCATGGCATCATCATTTCACCCACATAGCATGTGCTAAAAACTTGATAGGGTTACGACAAAAACTGGATGCACTTCGTATACAAACTAGACCATCTCCTTCGAAGTATGAGGATTTTAGACGAAAACTCATCTATTACAAAGGCATTTCATTTTTTAAACTTGTTTCAACTCCAAAGTTTTTGTGTATTCTATATGCACCATTCTAAGCCAAATATACAAATTTCAACCCTTTCTAACTTAATTTGTTATTTTTCATGCATTTAATTATTATTTTTGAGCTAAACGACCCTAAAATTAAAAAGCACCACAAATAAACTCTAAAAAGGTTGAAACTTGGCATGGTATCATCATTTCACCCACATAGCATGTGCTAAAAAGTTGAGAAGGTTACGGCAAAAACTGGATGCACTTCATGTACAAACTAGACCATCTCCTTCGAAGTATGAGGGTTTCACACGAAAACTCATCTGTTACAAAGGCATTTCATTTTTTAACTTGTTTCAACTCCATTATTTATGTGAATTCAATATGCACCATTCTAAGCCACATATACAAATTTCAACCCTTTCTAACTTCATTTGCTATTTTCATGCATTTAATTATTTTTTTGAGCTAAACGACCCTGAAATTAAAAAGCACCACAAATGAACTCTAAAATGGTTGATACTTGGCATGGCATCATCATTTGACCCACATAGCATGTGCTAAAAAGTTGAGAGGGTTAAGGCAAAAACTGGACGCACCTCATGTACAAACTAGACCATCTCCTTCGAAGTATGAGGGTTTCGGACGAAAACTCATCTGTTACAAAGGCATTTCATTTTTTTAAACTTGTTTCAACTCCAGAATTTTTGTGCATTCAATATGAACCATGCTAAGCCTCAATTTTCAACCCTTTCTAACTTCATTTGCTATTTTTATGCATTTAATGATTTTTTTGAGCTAAATGACCTTGAAATTAAAAAGCACAACAAATGAACTCTGAAAAGGTTGAAACTTGGCATAGTATTATCATTTCACCCACATAGCATGTGCTAAAAAGTTGAGAGGGTTACAGCAAAAACTGCATGCAGTTCTTCTACAAACTAGACCATCTCCTTCGAAGTATGAGGTTTTGAGAAAAAAACTCATCTTTTACAAAGGCATTTCATTTTTTACACTTGTTTCAACTCCAGACTTTTTGTGCATTCAATATGCACCATTCTAAGCCACATATTCAAATTTCAACCCTTTCTAACTTCATTTGCTATTTTTCATGCATTTAATGATTTTTTGAGCTAAGCGACCATGGAATTAAAAAGGACCACAAATGAACTTTGAAAATGTTGAAACTTGGCATGGTATCATCATTTTTTTGAGCTAATTTTTTTCTTCGCGTGTGTCCCTTGATTTTTTCAAAGCCACATCATCACTTTTCAAACCTTTTATTTAGTTGATTCTTTTTATTATTATTTTAGTTTTCTATTAAATATTTTATTTTAGTTGATTATTTTTATTTCATTCTTTCTAACAAATAAATACTATGATAATTATAGTTAATATTATTTTGATTCTTTTTAGTTCATTCTTTTTAGTTAATGTTTTAGTTGATTCTTTTTAGTTGATTATTTTTAGTTGATTATTTTTAGTTAATGTTTTAGTTGATTCTTTTTAGTTCATTCTTTTTAACAAATAAATACTTTGATAATTTTAGTTAATATTATATTTAACTACAGTGATATTCTAGATCAAAGCCATCATCAGAATAGTTGTGGAGAGAAAGTCTTCACTTTTTCTTTGTGTGTGCCCCTTGCTTATTGCACCGTAACCATGGACAATCTTCATCACATATAGCACAATGCTTCAGAAAGCTTGCTCACATCATACTAAATATTCTTACACACACAAACCGTACTTAAACAGGGACATAATAGAAATAATAGTTCAGATATCCATTACAGAAAGTACTTCATAATTGAAGATACCAATCCTACTCTTCCGGATTGCAAACCTGCTCGTCCGTGTCAGGAGACCCCCAAGCACTACATAATAGAGATAAAAGTGTTCGCCATTGCAAACACTACTCATCGTCCGGATCAGAATACCCCCAAGTAGCAGACCCATGGGGCACTGGTGGTGGTACTAGCGGTACGAGGTGACACTGCCCATAATTGAAGATTCCAATCTTGCGGTACAGCTCGTATGCAACGTACCCATCCATTGCTGCATACTCAATGTTGATAGGGTCAAGTGGGGTCTTCTCCCAATGTTTCTGCCCTGAGTTGGGGAATTTTGTCTTGATATCAGTGTTGTCCTCATCGATCAGGGCGACTGCCATATCAGCCATTGAAGTCTTGTCATGCTCAAGCCTGAACCTGCCCTACAGATCAATGTGGCATTAAGCTGGTATCTCAATACCCCATGTGCGCCTCATCTTGATCTTTTCATCCATATATCAATGCTAGCAAAATATATGCCATTGCGAAGGAACTCCATGAGGTTTGTGTTGGAAATATGCCCTAGAGGCAATAATAAATTAGTTATTATCATATTTCCTTGTTCATTATAATCGTTTATTATCCATGCTATAATTGTATTGATCGGAGACTTAAATGCATGTGTGGGTACATAGACAAAACCATGTCCCTAGTATGCCTCTAATGGACTAGCTCGTTGATCAAAGGATGGTTAAGGTTTCCTAGCCATGGACATGAGATGTCATTTGATAACGGGATCACATCATTAGGAGAATGATGTGATGGATAAGACCCAAACTACAAACATAGCATATGATCGTGTTAGTTTATTGCTACTGTTTTCTGCATGTCAAGTATATGTTCCTATGACCATGAGATCATGCAACTCATGGATATCGGAGGAGTGCCTTGTGTGTATCAAACATCGCAACATAACTGGGTGACTATAAAGGAGCTCTACAGGTATCTCCGATGGTGTCTGTTGAGTTGGCATGGATCAAGACTGGGATTTGTTACTCCGTGTGACGGAGAGGTATCTCAGGGCCCACTCGGTAATACAACATCACAACAAGCCTTGCAAGCAATGTGGCTAAGTGTTAGTCACGGGATCTTGTATTACGAAATGAGTAAAGAGACTTGCCAGTAATGAGGTTGAACTAGGTATGGAGATACCGACGATCGAATCTCGGGCAAGTAACATACCGAAGAACAAAGGGAACGTTATACGGGATTAACTGAATCCTTGACATAGAGGTTCGACCGATAAAGATCTTCGTAGAATATGTAGGAACCAATTTGGACGTCGAGGTCCCGCCATTGGTTATTGACCGTAGAGGTGTCTCGGTCATGTCTACATAGTTCTCGAACCCGCAGGGTCTGCACACTTAAGGTTTGGTGACGTTTCGATAGTGTAGAGTTATGTATGGTGGTGACCGAAGGTTATTCAGAGTCCCGGATGAGATCCCGGACGTCATGAGGAGCTTTGTAATGGTCCGGAGGTAAAGATTCATATATAGGAAGTCCCAGATGGTCACCGGAAAAGGTTCGGGCTCATCGGTAGTGTACCGGGAGTGTCGGTAGTGTACCGGGGGACCTCCGGGAGGGGTATTTCGACCCCAAGAGGTCCATGGGCTGTGGGAGAATAATAACCAGCCCTTAGTGGGCTGGAAAAACAGCCACACCAAGGCCCATGGCATAGGAGGCAAAAGTCCTAAAGGAAAAGGTGGAAAAATGGCTAAAAAGGAAGAGTCCTACTCCTACTAGGAGTGGAGGAGGAGTATGACTCCTCCCCCTCTAGTTTGGCCGACTCCTATTGGAGTTTTTCCTTGCGCCAGCCCTCCTCTCTCTCCCTACTTTATATACTGGTGGATTGGGTGCTGTTTGGACACAGTTTAGGGCCACGTGCTACCCGTTTCACCGGTGCTCCTCTAGATCGGTTTTCTACAGCGCTTAGGCGAAGCCCTGCCGGAATTGCTCCACCACCATCACCGGAGCGCCGTCATGCTGCCGGTGAACTCTCTCTCCTCTCCACCTCCTCTTGATGGATCAAGATGGTGGAGATCATCATCAAGCTGCACGTGTGCTGAACGCGGAGGTGCCGTCCGTTCGGCGCTAGATCGGAAGGATCGTGATCAAGATCGTGAGACGGATCGTGATGAGTTCCCCGGACGGATCATGATGTGTTCGCAGGACGGATCGTGATTGGATCACTGGACGGATCGTGATGAGATCGCAGGACGCTCGGCCATTTTGATCGCGAAGATGTTCGACTACACCAACCGCGTTTCTTAACGCTTCCCGCTTAGCGATCTACAAGGGTATGTAGATCTACAAGGGTACGTAGATCCACTCTCCCTCTCGTAGATCCACTCTCACCATGGATAGGTTTGCTTGTGCGTAGGAAATTTTTTGTTTCCCATGCGACGTTCCCCAACAGTGGCATCATGAGCTAGGTTGATGGTTCGATGAGATCTCGAGTAGAACACAAAAGATTTGTGGGCGTTGATGCTTAGATTGCTTCCTCCCTTGGTCGTATTTTGGTTCAGCGGGATTGTGAGATGAAGCGGCCCGGACCAACATTACTTGTATGCTTACGAGAGATCGGTTCCCTCGACGCAACTTGTTGCCTAGATGGCTTGCGGGTGACAGTTTCTCTCACTTTAGTTGGATCGGATTCGACAAAGGCAGTCCTTGAGAAGGTTGAAAAGCAACTAGTGTATCACCATTGTGGTTTTTGCGTAGATGAGAATTGTTCTTGCTAGATATCCGTAGCAGCCACATAAAACATGCAACAACAATTAGAGGACGTCTAACTTGTTTTTGCAGGGTATGTTGTGATGTGATATGGCCAATTACATGATGTGATATATGTGATGTATGAGATGATCATGTGATGTATAGATTATCATGACTTGCATGTCGATGAGTACGGCAACCGGCAGGAGCCATAGGGTTGTCTTTAATTATTGTATGACCTGCGTGTCAATCATTAAGCGCTATGTAATGCTTTACTTTATCGCTAAACGGTAGCAATAGTAGTAGAAGCATGCAGGGCGTGACAACCCCGATGGCGACACGTTGATGGAGATCAAGATGATGGAGATCATGGTGTCATGCCGGTGACGATGGAGATCATGTCGGTGCTTTCTAGATGGAGATCAAAAGCACAAGTTCATGGCCATATCATGTCACTTATGATTTGCATGTGATGTTAATCCTTTTTATGCACCTTATTTTGCTTAGGACGACGGTAGCATTATAAGGTGATCCCTCACTTAATTTCAAGATAACTTGTGTTCTCCCCGAGTGTGCACCGTTGCGAAAGTTCGTCGTGTTGAGACACCATGTGATGATCGGGTGTGATAGACTCTACGTTCACATAAAACGTCTGCAAGCCAGTGTTGCACATGCAGAACACTCGGGTTAAACTTGACGAGCCTAGCATGTATAGACATGGCCTCGGAACACAAGAGACCGAAAGGTCGAACATGAGTCATATAGTAGATATGATCAACATGATGATGTTCACCATTGCAGCCACCTCAACTCACGTGATGATCAGACTTGAGTTGGTGAATTTGGATCATGTATCACTCGAATGATCAGAGGGATGTCAATTTGAGTGGGAGTTCTTAAGTAATATGATTAATTGAACTCATTATCATGAACATAGTCAAAGTGTCTTTGCAAATTGTGTTGTAGATTACTAGCTCGCGCTGTAGCTCCCTTGTATTTTTATATGTTCCTAGAGAAATAGAATTGAAAGATTTTGGTAGAAAAATTGCAGACTGGGTCCGTGATCTGAGGATTGTCCTCATTGCTGCACAGAAGGCTTATGTCCTTAATTCACCGCTCGGTGCGCCACCTCCTTTAGCGTCGTCGCAGATGTTGTGAACATTTGACAGGCACGTTTCGATGACTACTTGATAGTTTAGTGCGTCATGCATTACGGCTTAGAATTGAGGCTCCGAAATGTTTTGAACGTCACAGAACATATGAGATGTTCTAAGAGCTTAGATTGTGATCTCAGGCTTGTGCCCGAGTTGCGAGATATAGGATCTCCAACGAGATTCTTTGCCTACAAGATGCAAGAGAATAGCTCAATCGTTGAGCATGTGCTCAGACTGTCTGGGTACTACAATCGCTTGAATCGTATGGGAGTTGATCTTCTAGATAAGATAGTGATTTATGTAGTTCTCCAAGTCACTGTCACTGAGCTACTAGAACTTGGTGATGAACTATAAAATGCCAGGGAAAGAAATGTTGATCCCTGAGCTGTTCGTGATGTTTGACACCGTGAAGGTAGAAATCAAGAAGGAGCGTCAAGTGTTGATGGTTAATCAAACCACTAGTTTCGAGAAGGGCATGAGCAAGGAGGGAAACTTCATGGATAGCAAGTCAGTTGCTGCTCCAGTGAAGCAACCCAAAGTTGAACTCAAACCCGAGACTAAGTGCTTCTGTTATGAGGTGAGCAGTCGCTGAAGCGGAACAACCCTAGATACTTGGTAGATAAGAAGGCTGGCAACATTGATAGAAGTATATTTGATATACGAGTTATTAATGTGTACCTTGCTAGTACTCTTAGTAGCACCTGGGTATTGGATACCGATTCGGTTGCTAAATGTTAGTAACCCGAAATAAAAGCTACGGAATAAACGGAGAACTAGCTAAGGGCGAGGTGACGATATGTGTTGGAAGTGTTTCCAAGGTTGATGTGATCAACATCACACGCTCTCTCTACCTTCAGGATTAGTGACGAACCTAAATAAATGTTATTTGGTGTTTTGCATTGAGCATGAACATGATTAGATCATGTTTATTGCAATACGGTTATTCATTTAAGTTAGAGAATAATGGTTATTCTGTTTACATGAATAATGCCTTCAATGGTCATGCACCCAGTGAGAATGGTTTGTTGAAATCTTGATCGTAGTAGTACACATGTTCATAACATTGATGTCAAAAGATACAAAGTTAATAATGATAGTACCACATACTTGTGGCACTGCCGCTAAATGTCATATTGGTATAAAGTACATGTAGTAACTCCATGCTGATGGATATTTGGACTCATTCGATTTCGAATCGGTTGACACATGCGAACCATGCCTCTTGGGCAAGATGACTAAAGGACCCCGTTGGATGGAGCGAGCAAGTGATTCATTGGAAATGATACTTGTTGATGTATGCAATCTAGTGAGTCTTGTAGCGTGTAGTGGATATCGTTATTTTCTTACCTTCACTGATGATTTGAGTAGATATAGTGTATATTTACTTAATGAAACACAAGTCTGAATTGTTTGAAAGGTTCAAGCAAATTCAAAGTGAAGTTTAAATATCATCGTGACAAGAAGATAAAAATGACCGTGATATGATCGTGGAGGTGAATATCTGAGTTACGAGTTTGGCATACAACTTAAGACAACGTGAAATTTGTTTCACAACTAACGCCACCTGGAACACCATGGTGTGATGGTGTGTCCGAACATCATAGTCATGCTCTATTGATATAGTGCATACTGTGATTTCTCTTATCGTTTTACTACTATAATTTTTGGGGTTATGCATTAGAGACAACTACATTCACTTTAAATAGGGCATCATCTAAATCCGTTGAGATGACACCGTGTGAATTATGGTTTGATAGAAACCTAAGCTGTCATTTCTTAATATTTGGGGCTGTGACACTTGTGTGGAAAATGTTTTCACCTAATGAGGTCGAACCCAAGGCGGACAAATGCATCTTCATAGAATACCCTAAGATCAGTTGGGTGAACCTTCAATCTCAGATCCTAGTGCAAAGTGTTTGTTGCTTAAACGGATCCTTTCTCAAGGAAATGTTTCTCTCAAAAGAATTGAGTGGGAGGAAGATAGAACTTGATGAGGTTGTTAAACCTTTGTTCAATCAGAGAGTAGCGCAGCGTAGAAAGATGTTTCTGTGAAGCCTAAGTTAGTTGAAGAGGAAGTTAATGATGATGATCATGAAGCTTCAGGATCAAGTTACTATCGAACTTTGTAGGTCGACAAGGATGTGTACTGCTCCTAAGTGGTACGACAACTCTGTCTGGGAGATCAGGTTGTTGGACAACGATGAACCTACGAGCTATGGAGAAGCGATGATGGGCCCGGATTCCGACAAATGGTTAGAGGCCATGAAATCCGAGATAGGATCCATGTATGAAAACCAAGTATAGACTTTGGTAGACTTGCTCGTTAGACGGCAGGTCGTTGAGTACAAATGGACCTTTAGAATGAAGACAGACACTGATGGTGAATGTCACCATTTGTAAAGCTCGACTTGTTGCAAAGTTGTTTGTGACAAGTTCAAGGAGTTAACTGCGATGAGGCTTTCTCACTCGTAGCGATGCTAAAAGTCTATTGGAATTATGTTAGCAGTTGCTGCATTTTCAATTATGAAATCTGGCAGATGGATGTCAAAACATCGTTTCCTTAACGGTTTACTTAAGGAAAGGTTGTATGTGATACAACGAGAAGGTTTTGTCAGTCCTAAGGATGCTAAAAGATGAGCAAGCTTCAGTGATCCTTCTATGGACTGAAGCAAGCATCTCGGAGTTGGAATATACACTTTGATGAGGTGATCAAAGTTTTTGTAGTTTATACAAAGTTTAGGAGAAACTTGTATTTGCAATAAAGTGAGTGGGAGCACTATAGAGTTTCTGATAAGTATATGTGGTTGACATATTGTTGATCGGAAATAATGTAGAATTTCTGGAAGGCATAAAAGGTTGTTTGAAAAATGTTTTTCAAAGGAAGACCCGGATAAAGCTACCTAATTGTTGAGCATCAAAATCTATAGAGATAGATCAAGATGCTTGATGAGACTTTCAATGAGTGCATACCTTGACAAGATTTTGAAAGGGTTCAAAATGGATCAGCCAGAGAAATAGTTCTCGTCTGATTTGTAAGGTGTGAAGTTGAGTGAGACTCAAAGCTCGACAACGGCAGAAGAAAGAGAAAGGACGAACATCATCCCCTATGCCTTATCCATAGGCTCTATATTATGCCATGCTGTGTACCGCACCTGTGTGTGCCTTGCCATGAGTCTGTCAAGGGGTACAAGAGTGGTCCAGGAGTGGATCACTGGACAGCGGTCGGAATTATCCTTAGTAACCATAGGACTAAGGAAAT
This sequence comes from Hordeum marinum, assembly GCA_022496015.1. Taxonomy (NCBI): domain Eukaryota; kingdom Viridiplantae; phylum Streptophyta; class Magnoliopsida; order Poales; family Poaceae; genus Hordeum; species Hordeum marinum. The sequence goes on from CM039676.1 coordinate 450,887,791, forward strand.
GTTTCTTGATTATGGAGGTGATAAAGAGTTCGTCGTAAAGAGTTACATCGATGCAAGCTTTAACACCTATCCGGATGACTAGTAGTAGCAATCTAGATACGTATAGTGGAGCAGCCATTTGGAAATAGTACCAAGTGGAGTGTGGTAGCAGTGTTTACGGTTTGACATAGAGATTTGCAAAGTACACACGGATCTGAATATCACAGACCCGTTGACTATAAGACCTCTCTCACATGCAAAGCATGATCGAGCCCCAGAACTCATTGGGTGTTAGATTCATAAAAATGCGAATCACATGGTGATGTGAACTAGATTATTGACTCTAGTACAAGTGGGAGACTATTGGAAATATGCCCTAGAGTCAATAATAAATTAGTTATTATCATATTTCCTTGTTCATGATAATCGTTTATTATCCATGCTATAATTGTATTGATCGGAGACTTAAATGCATGTGTGGATACATAGACAAAACCATGTCCCTAGTATGCCTCTAATGGACTAGCTCGTTGATCAAAGGATGGTTAAGGTTTCCTAGCCATGGACATGAGATGTCATTTGATAATGGGATCACATCATTAGGAGAATGATGTGATGGATAAGACCCAAACTACAAACATAGCATATGATCGTGTCAGTTTATTGCTACTGTTTTCTGCATGTCAAGTATATGTTCCTGTGACCATGAAATCATGCAACTCACGGATATCGGAGGAGTGCCTTGTGTGTATCAAACGTCGCAACGTAACTGGGTGACTATAAAGGTGCTCTACAGGTATCTCCGATGGTGTTTGTTGAGTTGGCATCTCAGGGCCCACTCGGTAATACAACATCACAGGGCCCACTCGGTAATACAACATCACAACAAGCCTTGCAAGCAATGTGGCTAAGTGTCAGTCACGAGATCTTGTATTACGAACGAGTAAAGAGACTTTCCAGTAACGAGGTTGAACTAGGTATGGAGATACCAACGATCGAATCTCGGGCAAGTAAGATACCGAAGAACATACGGGATGAACTGAATCCTTGACATAGAGGTTCGACCGATAAAGATATTCGTATAATATGTAGGAACCAATGTGGACGTCCAGGTCCCGCCATTGGTTATTGACCGTAGAGGTGTCTCGGTCATGTCTACATAGTTCTCGAACCCGCAGGGTCTGCACACTTAAGGTTTCGTGACGTTTCGGTAGTGTAGAGTTAAGTATGGTGGTGACCGAAGGTTGTTCGGAGTCCCGGATGAGATCCCGGAAGTCATGAGGAGCTCCGGAATGGTCCGGAGGTAAAGATTCATATATAGGATGTCCCAGTTTGGTCGCCGAAAAAGTTTCGGGCTCATCGGTAGTGTACCGGGAGTGCCGGTAGTGTACCGGGAGTGCCGGTAGTGTACCGGGGGACCTCCGGGAGGGGTATTTCGACCCCAAGAGGTCCATGGGATGTGGGAGAATAATAACCAGCCCTTAGTGGTCTGGAGAAACATCCACACCAAGGCCCATGGCGCAGGAGGCAAAAGTCCTAAAGGAAAAGGTGGAAAAAAGGCTAAAAAGGAAGAGTCCTACTCCTACTAGGAGTGGAGGAGTATGACTCCTCCCCCTCTAGTTTGGCCCACTCCTATTGGAGTTTTTCCTTGCGCCATCCCTCCTCTCTCTCCCTCCTTTATATACGGGTGGATTGGGTGCTGTTTGGACATAGTTTACGGCCACGTGCTACCCGTTTCACTGGTGCTCCTCTAGATCGGTTTTCTACAGCGCTTAGGCGAAGCCCTGCCGGAATTGCTCCACCACCATCACCGGAGCACCGTCACGCTGCCGGTGAACTCTCTCTCCTCTCCACCTCCTCTTGTTGGATCAAGATGGTGGAGATCGTCATCAAGCTCCACGTGTGCTGAACGCGGAGGTGTCGTTCGTTCGGCGCTAGATCGGAAGGATCGTGATCAAGATCGTGAGACGGATCGTGATGAGTTCGCGGGACGGATCATGATGTGTTCGCAGGACGGATCGTGATTGGATCACGGGACGGATCGTGATGAGATCACGGGACGCTCGGCGATTTGGATCGCGAAGATGTTCGACTACACCAACCGCGTTTCTTAACGCTTCCCGCTTAGCGATCTACAAGGGTACGTAGATCCACTCTCCCTCTCGTAGATGCTCATCACCATGGATAGGTTTGCGTGTGCATAGGAAAATATTTGTTTCCCATGCGACGTTCCCCAACAGTTTGGACAGTGCTTGTCACTAACGCAACAACAAAATGGAACAAATGTGCTAAATACTACCGCAACAAGTATATTTTAGAACAAGTGTAATAAGAATCATAGCAAGTATATTTTAGAACAAGTATAATAAGAATAATAACAAGTATATTTCAGCACAAGTATAATAATCATAACAAGTATAATTTAGAACAAGTATATAATAAGAATCATAACAAGTATAATTTAGAACAAGTATATAATAAGAATCATAAAAAGTATAATTCAGAACAAGTATAATAAGAATCATAACGAAGTATAATAAGAACCATATCAAGTTTCCTATTCCTATGCATTTCCTATCCTATGAATCAAAAGAAGCCCCTAAACTATGACATCTTCTCCCACGATGGCCAATATATGCAACTAAAAGGAAAATTCTTATGCAATTTTCCTATCCTATTCCTATTCCTATGCAATTTTCCTAATCCTCCTATTCCTATGCATTTTTCTATTCCTATGCAATTTTTCCTATGAATCAAAGAAAAGCCCCAATTTTCCTATGAATCAAAGAAAGGCCCCAGTTTTCCTATGAATCAAATAAAAGCCCCAATTTTCCTATGCATTTTTTCCTATGAATCAAGGAAACTGTGACATGTTCTCTACATTCCCAATCCTCCTATTCCTATGCAATTTTACTATCTTATGAATCAAAGAAAAGCCCCAATTAAAACTATGACAAGTTTCGTATGACCTTGCCCAGTGGAAGACCATGACATGTTGCTTCAAACAAAGTTGGACGGTGTCAACATTGCGACCATCGATCGTGTACTCAAGATAGAGGCCCATGAACTTGTGTTTTTCCTCTTGAAGCCATTCCTCGAACATGGAAAGAAAACCCTCAACTTTGGCATTGTCGTTCGTGTAGACATAATGGAGATTGGTCGTGCCATGTGCGAGCACGTTCCGGTAGCGAGTGATTGGATTCATGGTGGAGGATGGGGAAGGAGAGAGCGAGACGAACAGAAATGGAGGCCGGTCACGTTACTGTAGCGTTTCCCATGTATGATCTCGTGCGAAACAACTTCCAAGGTGCGGGATTTGAACGGTTGGGACCTTTAGTCCCGGTTTGAGCCACGAACCGGGACTAAAAGGGCTCGCGCCAGGCGAACGGTTGCCACCACCCGTTTAGTCCCGGTTGGTGTCACCAACCGTGACTAAAGGGTCCTCATGAACCAGGATTAATGCTTATCCTCACGAACCAGGACTAGTGGACACATTAGTCCCGGTCCAAAATGCAACCAGGACTGATGCTCCGGTCGAAAGGCATGTTTTCTACTAGTGATTTGATATGTGTACGATATTTTCATGATATGTATGTTGTGATTCCCTTAGTGGTGTCATGTGAATGTCGACTACATGACACTTCACCATCCTTGGGCCTAAGGGAATGTATTGTGGAGTAGTTATTAGATGATGGGTTGCTAGAGTGACAAAAGCTTAAAACCTAGTTTATGCGCTACTTCGTATGGGGCTGATTTGGGTCCACAAGTTTAATGCTATGGTTAGACTTTGTCTTAATACTTTTCTCATAGTTGCGGATGCTTGAGAGAGTCTTAATCAGAAGTAGGTTGTTAGTTCAAGTGAGAATAGCACCTTAGCACCGGTCCACCCACATATCAAATTATCAAAGTAGCAAACACAAATCAAACCAACATGATGAAAGTGACTAGTTAAAATTCTCGTGTACCCTCAAGAACACTTTGCTTATTATAAGAGATAGTTTTGGCCTGTCCTTTGCCACAAAAGGATTGGCCTACCTTTCTGGACATTACCTATTGTTACCGTTACTTGCTCGTTAAAAATTACCTTGCTATCAAACTACTTGCTACTTACAATTTCAGTGCTTGCAGAAATTACCTTGCTGAAAACCGCTTATCATTTCGTTCTGCTCCTCGTTGGGTTCGCCACTCTTACTTATCAAAAGGACTATGATTGATCCACTATACTCGTGGGTCATCACTTTGCCGAGGTGTTCGTTCACAATCTGGATCGGTGCCGATATGAAAGAATGGCATGACGTGCTCTATTGATTAAGGTTGCACCCTAAATATATATTTTAAATGATTAACATGTAAAATAACATCATATTCAGATTCTACATATTATCTAATCAAACTTCGTATATAACATGTTGAAATTGGAGTTACGGTCTAAAAGATATGAATATTTTAAGAAGAGTGGTTTGCTCTGGGTGGACTGCGGGTTAATTATCTATAAAGGACAGGGTGTTTCGCAAAACGTAAATAACGAATCGTTTTCTCACTTAAAGTATATTGCGGGTTTATTAGCAGAAAAAGTAGGATTTTAAAAAAATGTTTCTTTTTTGTGGTAAAAGGTGGACCACGGGTTAATTAATGGAAAGTAAAGGGGTTGTCTATAAAAATGTGTGACAGATGGGCACAAGCGATAGCCCCTTTATTAGTAGGTAAAGATTAGTAGGTTCATTTCCTATGTGCCCGGTAACATGGGATATTGCCCTGTTTTTTTTAAACGTGAGGAAAAATATTTGCCTCTTTTCCTTAATTAAGAGAAGAAGTCTGAAAAGATTACATGAAAAGAGAAATAAAAGACCCCGAACACGTAGTGCGCAGCACGAAAAACGCTACTGTCCTAGCAGCATGTGCCCCAAATGTTTTCCACCTAGGGGCACCCAAAGTCTTACCACACTCTCGATGGTGTAGAGAAGGATGGTTGGTGGTGCGGAGTTCCCTCGAAAAACCCTTGTGTTCCTTTCATCCCAATTCGTCTTGCATACTAGCATAGTGAGGGAAGACATCACACTTCCATGGATCCTATGGTTGGAGACCATGTTGAACCACCAATCTTTGATGCTCCTGTTGTTTTCCCAAACTGAGACATCCAAGCTAACAAGTTGAAGCTAGTCCTTCACCAAGCCTCATAGCCTCAGCATGTAGCAGTAGTTGAAGAAGAGGTGCTCGACAATTTCCTGTCCTCTCCTACAAAGAGGGCAAGGGTCATAGTTTGGCCACCCTTTCTTGTCCAAGTAGTCAGTCGTCCAGATCATGTTTTGAATTGCCAACCATGCAAGGAATTTTATGTTTGGGGTGCCTAGGTCTTCCAAACTACCTTGCGCATCTCAGAAGGACTGATGGCTAGAAATTGCGCATTGTATGTGGAGGAAGCAGTGTACTTCCCTGAGACCATATGCTTCCAAACGATGGAATCCTTGGTATGCTCGTCAAGACAGAGACCGCACAAGGAAATCCAAAGCGCCAGGAATGGTCACATATGGTCAACAGAGGACGCGGCCACAATGTTGATTTTAATAATCCAAGGGTCATTATGCAGAGCCTCCCTAAACTTCCATTTTTTACGTGATGATGCTTCAAAGATTGGGGGGGTTGTCGCTTGCATTCGTTTAGCCATGGGGATTCCCAAAAGGGCACACAAGCACCATTGCCAATGATGATGATAGTGCACGCATAGAAGAAATAATTGTCCTCATCATCACATGGATAACCCAAACCCCCACACAACCTTGTAGGTTTTTTGGCGGTTGTGATACTTGGGAAGTGACACTTTGACTTGATGCAGTCATAATCACAATCCTTCTATCTTCTATGCATATCAAGTGAGGATTCTAGTATTAAATCATTCATTGCCTAATTCCCGCACCATATCAAGGTATGAACTGGCTAAAGAATTTGGCATCATATATAAGACAAATTGGCCTTGGTAGATCAGACAGTTGGATGACTGGACCTTCCTAGCCAAATTCCCACACCATATCAAGGTATGAACTGGTTAAAGAATTTGGCATCATATATAAGGTAGCTAGAGCAGCTGGATATCCTTGCTTTGGATTGACTAAAGAAGGAGTGCAAGTTAATGTGGAAGTGTGGAATGGAAACTTGGCAGCTGCAACATCACTTAAGGAAGTCTGGTTACAACTGAGAGGGCTTCAACCTGACTAGTGTGAATGGAGCATTCTTGATCAGTTTGCATCACCACTAGGGCTCCATATTGATGTAGACTAGATGGGCTCCATATTGAAGTAGTTAGAATCAAGATAAGATGTAGAGATGTCTCAACAATCCCAGCTATGGTTAGACATTTTCTTAATACTTTTCTCGTAGTTGCAGATGCTTGCGAGAGGGTTAATCATAAATAGGTTCTTAGTTCAAGTAAGAACAGAACCTTCGCACCGATACACTCACATATAAAATTATCAAAGTAGCGAACACAAATCAAACCAACATGATGAAAGTGACTATATGAAATTCCCGTGTACCCTCAAGAACACTTTGATTATCATAAGAGATAGTTGTGGCTTGTCCTTTGCCACAAAAGGATTGGGATACCTTCCTGCACCTTACCTATTGTCACTCTTACTTGCTTGTTATGAATTACCTTGCTATCAAACTACTTGCTACTGACAATTTCAGTGCCTGCAGAAATTACCTTGTTGAAAACCATTTATCATTTCCTTCTGCTCCACGTTGGGTTCGACACTCTTACTTATTGAAGGGACTACGATTGATCCCCTATACATGTGGGTCATCAAGACTCTTTTATGGCACCGTTGCCGGGGAGTGAAGCGCTCTTGGTAAGTGGAAATCGATAAGGAAAAATTTATACTACGTGCTGCAATTTACTATCACTTGTCACTATGGAAAGCAATCCTTTGAGGGGTTTGTTCGGGGTATCTTCACCATGACCGGAACCACAATTAGTTGCCCCTCAACCTACAACACCAACTGAAAATACTGGTTATGAAATTCCTTCGGGTATGTTAGAACAACTACTAGCTAATCCTTATGCAGGAGATGGAACTGAACATCCTGATATGCACCTAATACATGTGGATGAGATTTGTGGATTATTTTAGCTTGCAGGTTTATTAGAGATAAAGTTAAGACGAAGGTTTTCCCTTTATCTTTGAAGGGAAAAGTATTGACATGGTATAGACTATGTGATGATATTGGATCATGGAACTGGAATCGCTAGAAATTGGAATTCCACCAAAAGTTTTATCCCATGCATCTAGTTCATCTTGATCAGAATTTTATATATATATATATATAATTTTTGGCCTCATGAAGGAGAAAGTATCGCCCTAGCTCGGGGGAGGCTTAAGTCAATGTTATATTCATGCCCCAATCAAGATATCCCGAGAGAAGTTATTATTCAAAAAAATTATGCTCGGCTTTCTCACAATGATCAAACCATGCTCGATACTTCTTGTACTGGTTCTTTTATGAAGAAGACTATTGAATTCATGTGGGATCTCTGGGAAAGTATTAAACGAAACTCTGAAGATTGGGAACTCGACGAAGGTAATGAGTCAGGTATTAAGCTTGAATTTGATTGTGTTAAATCTTTTATGAATACCGATGCTTTTTCTCAAGTTTAGAACTAAATATGGACTTGACTCTGAGATAGTAGCCTATTTTGTGAATCATTTTCTGCTCATGTTTATCTCCCTAAAGAGAAGTGGTTTAAATATCATCCGCCTATAAAGAAATAAATTAAAGAACCGGTCATAGCTAAAGAAGAAACTATTATTTACAATGTTGATCCAGCTGTGCCTACTGCTTACATTGAAAAACCACCTTCCCTGTTAGGATAAATGAACATGCCAAGGTATCAATTGTGGTTCGCAAGAGTAATATTAGAGCAACTTCTATGATTTGTTGGTTTAAGATGTCTTGGTAGAAAATATTGATTGGCATGTAATTTACTTCTTGATGAAGCTGCTAGAATTGCTAAACCCGATGAAAAAGATAAACATAGACCCATAGTTGGCTTGCCTGTTGTCTTAGTTAAAATAGGAGATCACTGTTATCATGGCTTATGTGATTTGGGTGCTAGTGTGAGTGCTATTCCTTTTACTTTATATCAAGAAATTATGAATTAAATAACACCTATTGAAATAGAAGATAT